>OY764963.1:112311022-115219565 GCA_963668005.1 Melieria crassipennis | reverse complement strand
ACGGTGACTTTGACCAAATTGCAGCTTGTGCGCAACCACTAAAATGCTTGTCAACACCAAATGCATGAGTGCATTTTAATAATTGACCCCTTAAAATTTAGCTAGAGTCTTAAGCTTTCTATATTGGTCCCTAACTTTTCATTATCCTTCAGGAATAATGAGCATATCGATGCGCAAGGATAACATTGAAAAATTGCCTATTACAAAATGCCCACTCACCACTAAAATGCTTACAGAATCCAAACGCGTATGGTTACCTTAATAAAAAACCCCTTAAAATGTAGCTAGAGATTGCAGCTTTATCAAATTAAATCAATAATTCCATTACTGTTCGGCAATCATGAACAGATCGATGCGCAAGAGTGACATTAAATGGCTGCCTACTGCAAAATCGATAAAATGCTTGTAAAATATGAATTTATATGTTTATTTTAAAAGTAATACCCTTAAAACGTAGCTGGAGTCTTCAGCTTTCATAAATGGGGTCAATCTTCTCGCTATCTCAAAGGATGCAGGAGTATATCGTTGTGGAAAAGTGATATCGACCGATACATCTTAATAACATATGAAATGCTTGTGGAAACTAAATGCGCATGGTCACCATAATCAAAATGGTGTAAAAATTAAGCTAGAGTTACCACCTTTTCACCAATGGGGTAAATACCAAAAATATCCCACCGGAAACATGACATAAATAAATGGCCAAGGTTGGCATCCACAATATGGTGATTAGTTAAAAATTCTTCAAAATTGATCGGAATTATGGCTGTTAAATCTCGACCCGTTATCGGATTTTAATAAATTATGCCTTATTATTTAGCTAGACTCGTATGCTTTCTATAATGGTATCAATCATCCTTCTATACCCTAAGATGCGAAAGCAAATCGATATGGAACGGTGACTTTGACCAAATTGCAGCTTGTGCGCAACCACTAAAATGCTTGTCAACACCAAAATGCATGAGTGCATTTTAATAATTGACCCCTTAAAATTTAGCTAGAGTCTTAAGCTTTCTATATTGGTCCCTAACTTTTCATTATCCTTCAGGAATAATGAGCATATCGATGCGCAAGGATAACATTGAAAAATTGCCTATTACAAAATGCCCACTCACCACTAAAATGCTTACAGAATCCAAACGCGTATGGTTACCTTAATAAAAAACCCCTTAAAAATGTAGCTAGAGATTGCAGCTTTATCAAATTAAATCAATAATTCCATTACTGTTCGGCAATCATGAACAGATCGATGCGCAAGAGTGACATTAAATGGCTGCCTACTGCAAAATCGATAAAATGCTTGTAAAATATGAATTTATATGTTTATTTTAAAAGTAATACCCTTAAAACGTAGCTGGAGTTTTCAGCTTTCATAAATGGGGTCAATCTTCTCGCTATCTCAAAGGATGCAGGAGTATATCGTTGTGGAAAAGTGATATCGACCACATGATACATCTTAATAACCAATGAAATGCTTGTGGAAACTAAATGCGCATGGTCACCATAATCAAAATGGTGTAAAAATTAAGCTAGAGTTACCACCTTTCACCAATGGGGTAAATACCAAAAATATCCCACCGGAAACATGACATAATAAATGGCCAAGGTTGGCATCCACAATATGGTGATTAGTTAAAAATTCTTCAAAATTGATCGGAATTATGGCTGTTAAATCTCGACCCGTTATCGGATTTTAATAAATTATGCCTTATTATTTAGCTAGACTCGTATGCTTTCTATAATGGTATCAATCATCCTTCTATACCCTAAGATGCGAAAGCAAATCGATATGGAACGGTGACTTTGACCAAATTGCAGCTTGTGCGCAACCACTAAAATGCTTGTCAACACCAAATGCATGAGTGCATTTTAATAATTGACCCCTTAAAATTTAGCTAGAGTCTTAAGCTTTCTATATTGGTCCCTAACTTTTCATTATCCTTCAGGAATAATGAGCATATCGATGCGCAAGGATAACATTGAAAAATTGCCTATTACAAAATGCCCACTCACCACTAAAATGCTTACAGAATCCAAACGCGTATGGTTACCTTAATAAAAAACCCCTTAAAATGTAGCTAGAGATTGCAGCTTTATCAAATTAAATCAATAATTCCATTACTGTTCGGCAATCATGAACAGATCGATGCGCAAGAGTGACATTAAATGGCTGCCTACTGCAAAATCGATAAAATGCTTGTAAAATATGAATTTATATGTTTATTTTAAAAGTAATACCCTTAAAACGTAGCTGGAGTTTTCAGCTTTCATAAATGGGGTCAATCTTCTCGCTATCTCAAAGGATGCAGGAGTATATCGTTGTGGAAAAGTGATATCGACCACATGATACATCTTAATAACCAATGAAATGCTTGTGGAAACTAAATGCGCATGGTCACCATAATCAAAATGGTGTAAAAATTAAGCTAGAGTTACCACCTTTCACCAATGGGGTAAATACCAAAAATATCCCACCGGAAACATGACATAATAAATGGCCAAGGTTGGCATCCACAATATGGTGATTAGTTAAAAATTCTTCAAAATTGATCGGAATTATGGCTGTTAAATCTCGACCCGTTATCGGATTTTAATAAATTATGCCTTATTATTTAGCTAGACTCGTATGCTTTCTATAATGGTATCAATCATCCTTCTATACCCTAAGATGCGAAAGCAAATCGATATGGAACGGTGACTTTGACCAAATTGCAGCTTGTGCGCAACCACTAAAATGCTTGTCAACACCAAATGCATGAGTGCATTTTAATAATTGACCCCTTAAAATTTAGCTAGAGTCTTAAGCTTTCTATATTGGTCCCTAACTTTTCATTATCCTTCAGGAATAATGAGCATATCGATGCGCAAGGATAACATTGAAAAATTGCCTATTACAAAATGCCCACTCACCACTAAAATGCTTACAGAATCCAAACGCGTATGGTTACCTTAATAAAAAACCCCTTAAAATGTAGCTAGAGATTGCAGCTTTATCAAATTAAATCAATAATTCCATTACTGTTCGGCAATCATGAACAGATCGATGCGCAAGAGTGACATTAAATGGCTGCCTACTGCAAAATCGATAAAATGCTTGTAAAATATGAATTTATATGTTTATTTTAAAAGTAATACCCTTAAAACGTAGCTGGAGTTTTCAGCTTTCATAAATGGGGTCAATCTTCTCGCTATCTCAAAGGATGCAGGAGTATATCGTTGTGGAAAAGTGATATCGACCACATGATACATCTTAATAACCAATGAAATGCTTGTGGAAACTAAATGCGCATGGTCACCATAATCAAAATGGTGTAAAAATTAAGCTAGAGTTACCACCTTTCACCAATGGGGTAAATACCAAAAATATCCCACCGGAAACATGACATAATAAATGGCCAAGGTTGGCATCCACAATATGGTGATTAGTTAAAAATTCTTCAAAATTGATCGGAATTATGGCTGTTAAATCTCGACCCGTTATCGGATTTTAATAAATTATGCCTTATTATTTAGCTAGACTCGTATGCTTTCTATAATGGTATCAATCATCCTTCTATACCCTAAGATGCGAAAGCAAATCGATATGGAACGGTGACTTTGACCAAATTGCAGCTTGTGCGCAACCACTAAAATGCTTGTCAACACCAAATGCATGAGTGCATTTTAATAATTGACCCCTTAAAATTTAGCTAGAGTCTTAAGCTTTCTATATTGGTCCCTAACTTTTCATTATCCTTCAGGAATAATGAGCATATCGATGCGCAAGGATAACATTGAAAAATTGCCTATTACAAAATGCCCACTCACCACTAAAATGCTTACAGAATCCAAACGCGTATGGTTACCTTAATAAAAAACCCCTTAAAATGTAGCTAGAGATTGCAGCTTTATCAAATTAAATCAATAATTCCATTACTGTTCGGCAATCATGAACAGATCGATGCGCAAGAGTGACATTAAATGGCTGCCTACTGCAAAATCGATAAAATGCTTGTAAAATATGAATTTATATGTTTATTTTAAAAGTAATACCCTTAAAACGTAGCTGGAGTTTTCAGCTTTCATAAATGGGGTCAATCTTCTCGCTATCTCAAAGGATGCAGGAGTATATCGTTGTGGAAAAGTGATATCGACCACATGATACATCTTAATAACCAATGAAATGCTTGTGGAAACTAAATGCGCATGGTCACCATAATCAAAATGGTGTAAAAATTAAGCTAGAGTTACCACCTTTCACCAATGGGGTAAATACCAAAAATATCCCACCGGAAACATGACATAATAAATGGCCAAGGTTGGCATCCACAATATGGTGATTAGTTAAAAATTCTTCAAAATTGATCGGAATTATGGCTGTTAAATCTCGACCCGTTATCGGATTTTAATAAATTATGCCTTATTATTTAGCTAGACTCGTATGCTTTCTATAATGGTATCAATCATCCTTCTATACCCTAAGATGCGAAAGCAAATCGATATGGAACGGTGACTTTGACCAAATTGCAGCTTGTGCGCAACCACTAAAATGCTTGTCAACACCAAATGCATGAGTGCATTTTAATAATTGACCCCTTAAAATTTAGCTAGAGTCTTAAGCTTTCTATATTGGTCCCTAACTTTTCATTATCCTTCAGGAATAATGAGCATATCGATGCGCAAGGATAACATTGAAAAATTGCCTATTACAAAATGCCCACTCACCACTAAAATGCTTACAGAATCCAAACGCGTATGGTTACCTTAATAAAAAACCCCTTAAAATGTAGCTAGAGATTGCAGCTTTATCAAATTAAATCAATAATTCCATTACTGTTCGGCAATCATGAACAGATCGATGCGCAAGAGTGACATTAAATGGCTGCCTACTGCAAAATCGATAAAATGCTTGTAAAATATGAATTTATATGTTTATTTTAAAAGTAATACCCTTAAAACGTAGCTGGAGTCTTCAGCTTTCATAAATGGGGTCAATCTTCTCGCTATCTCAAAGGATGCAGGAGTATATCGTTGTGGAAAAGTGATATCGACCACATGATACATCTTAATAACCAATGAAATGCTTGTGGAAACTAAATGCGCATGGTCACCATAATCAAAATGGTGTAAAAATTAAGCTAGAGTTACCACCTTTCACCAATGGGGTAAATACCAAAAATATCCCACCGGAAACATGACATAATAAATGGCCAAGGTTGGCATCCACAATATGGTGATTAGTTAAAAATTCTTCAAAATTGATCGGAATTATGGCTGTTAAATCTCGACCCGTTATCGGATTTTAATAAATTATGCCTTATTATTTAGCTAGACTCGTATGCTTTCTATAATGGTATCAATCATCCTTCTATACCCTAAGATGCGAAAGCAAATCGATATGGAACGGTGACTTTGACCAAATTGCAGCTTGTGCGCAACCACTAAAATGCTTGTCAACACCAAATGCATGAGTGCATTTTAATAATTGACCCCTTAAAATTTAGCTAGAGTCTTAAGCTTTCTATATTGGTCCCTAACTTTTCATTATCCTTCAGGAATAATGAGCATATCGATGCGCAAGGATAACATTGAAAAATTGCCTATTACAAAATGCCCACTCACCACTAAAATGCTTACAGAATCCAAACGCGTATGGTTACCTTAATAAAAAACCCCTTAAAATGTAGCTAGAGATTGCAGCTTTATCAAATTAAATCAATAATTCCATTACTGTTCGGCAATCATGAACAGATCGATGCGCAAGAGTGACATTAAATGGCTGCCTACTGCAAAATCGATAAAATGCTTGTAAAATATGAATTTATATGTTTATTTTAAAAGTAATACCCTTAAAACGTAGCTGGAGTTTTCAGCTTTCATAAATGGGGTCAATCTTCTCGCTATCTCAAAGGATGCAGGAGTATATCGTTGTGGAAAAGTGATATCGACCACATGATACATCTTAATAACCAATGAAATGCTTGTGGAAACTAAATGCGCATGGTCACCATAATCAAAATGGTGTAAAAATTAAGCTAGAGTTACCACCTTTCACCAATGGGGTAAATACCAAAAATATCCCACCGGAAACATGACATAATAAATGGCCAAGGTTGGCATCCACAATATGGTGATTAGTTAAAAATTCTTCAAAATTGATCGGAATTATGGCTGTTAAATCTCGACCCGTTATCGGATTTTAATAAATTATGCCTTATTATTTAGCTAGACTCGTATGCTTTCTATAATGGTATCAATCATCCTTCTATACCCTAAGATGCGAAAGCAAATCGATATGGAACGGTGACTTTGACCAAATTGCAGCTTGTGCGCAACCACTAAAATGCTTGTCAACACCAAATGCATGAGTGCATTTTAATAATTGACCCCTTAAAATTTAGCTAGAGTCTTAAGCTTTCTATATTGGTCCCTAACTTTTCATTATCCTTCAGGAATAATGAGCATATCGATGCGCAAGGATAACATTGAAAAATTGCCTATTACAAAATGCCCACTCACCACTAAAATGCTTACAGAATCCAAACGCGTATGGTTACCTTAATAAAAAACCCCTTAAAATGTAGCTAGAGATTGCAGCTTTATCAAATTAAATCAATAATTCCATTACTGTTCGGCAATCATGAACAGATCGATGCGCAAGAGTGACATTAAATGGCTGCCTACTGCAAAATCGATAAAATGCTTGTAAAATATGAATTTATATGTTTATTTTAAAAGTAATACCCTTAAAACGTAGCTGGAGTTTTCAGCTTTCATAAATGGGGTCAATCTTCTCGCTATCTCAAAGGATGCAGGAGTATATCGTTGTGGAAAAGTGATATCGACCACATGATACATCTTAATAACCAATGAAATGCTTGTGGAAACTAAATGCGCATGGTCACCATAATCAAAATGGTGTAAAAATTAAGCTAGAGTTACCACCTTTCACCAATGGGGTAAATACCAAAAATATCCCACCGGAAACATGACATAATAAATGGCCAAGGTTGGCATCCACAATATGGTGATTAGTTAAAAATTCTTCAAAATTGATCGGAATTATGGCTGTTAAATCTCGACCCGTTATCGGATTTTAATAAATTATGCCTTATTATTTAGCTAGACTCGTATGCTTTCTATAATGGTATCAATCATCCTTCTATACCCTAAGATGCGAAAGCAAATCGATATGGAACGGTGACTTTGACCAAATTGCAGCTTGTGCGCAACCACTAAAATGCTTGTCAACACCAAATGCATGAGTGCATTTTAATAATTGACCCCTTAAAATTTAGCTAGAGTCTTAAGCTT
Organism: Melieria crassipennis; assembly: GCA_963668005.1. Lineage (NCBI taxonomy): Eukaryota > Metazoa > Arthropoda > Insecta > Diptera > Ulidiidae > Melieria > Melieria crassipennis. The sequence goes on along the minus strand of OY764963.1, from coordinate 115,212,272 downwards.
TCTATATTGGTCCCTAACTTTTCATTATCCTTCAGGAATAATGAGCATATCGATGCGCAAGGATAACATTGAAAAATTGCCTATTACAAAATGCCCACTCACCACTAAAATGCTTACAGAATCCAAACGCGTATGGTTACCTTAATAAAAAACCCCTTAAAATGTAGCTAGAGATTGCAGCTTTATCAAATTAAATCAATAATTCCATTACTGTTCGGCAATCATGAACAGATCGATGCGCAAGAGTGACATTAAATGGCTGCCTACTGCAAAATCGATAAAATGCTTGTAAAATATGAATTTATATGTTTATTTTAAAAGTAATACCCTTAAAACGTAGCTGGAGTTTTCAGCTTTCATAAATGGGGTCAATCTTCTCGCTATCTCAAAGGATGCAGGAGTATATCGTTGTGGAAAAGTGATATCGACCACATGATACATCTTAATAACCAATGAAATGCTTGTGGAAACTAAATGCGCATGGTCACCATAATCAAAATGGTGTAAAAATTAAGCTAGAGTTACCACCTTTCACCAATGGGGTAAATACCAAAAATATCCCACCGGAAACATGACATAATAAATGGCCAAGGTTGGCATCCACAATATGGTGATTAGTTAAAAATTCTTCAAAATTGATCGGAATTATGGCTGTTAAATCTCGACCCGTTATCGGATTTTAATAAATTATGCCTTATTATTTAGCTAGACTCGTATGCTTTCTATAATGGTATCAATCATCCTTCTATACCCTAAGATGCGAAAGCAAATCGATATGGAACGGTGACTTTGACCAAATTGCAGCTTGTGCGCAACCACTAAAATGCTTGTCAACACCAAATGCATGAGTGCATTTTAATAATTGACCCCTTAAAATTTAGCTAGAGTCTTAAGCTTTCTATATTGGTCCCTAACTTTTCATTATCCTTCAGGAATAATGAGCATATCGATGCGCAAGGATAACATTGAAAAATTGCCTATTACAAAATGCCCACTCACCACTAAAATGCTTACAGAATCCAAACGCGTATGGTTACCTTAATAAAAAACCCCTTAAAATGTAGCTAGAGATTGCAGCTTTATCAAATTAAATCAATAATTCCATTACTGTTCGGCAATCATGAACAGATCGATGCGCAAGAGTGACATTAAATGGCTGCCTACTGCAAAATCGATAAAATGCTTGTAAAATATGAATTTATATGTTTATTTTAAAAGTAATACCCTTAAAACGTAGCTGGAGTTTTCAGCTTTCATAAATGGGGTCAATCTTCTCGCTATCTCAAAGGATGCAGGAGTATATCGTTGTGGAAAAGTGATATCGACCACATGATACATCTTAATAACCAATGAAATGCTTGTGGAAACTAAATGCGCATGGTCACCATAATCAAAATGGTGTAAAAATTAAGCTAGAGTTACCACCTTTCACCAATGGGGTAAATACCAAAAATATCCCACCGGAAACATGACATAATAAATGGCCAAGGTTGGCATCCACAATATGGTGATTAGTTAAAAATTCTTCAAAATTGATCGGAATTATGGCTGTTAAATCTCGACCCGTTATCGGATTTTAATAAATTATGCCTTATTATTTAGCTAGACTCGTATGCTTTCTATAATGGTATCAATCATCCTTCTATACCCTAAGATGCGAAAGCAAATCGATATGGAACGGTGACTTTGACCAAATTGCAGCTTGTGCGCAACCACTAAAATGCTTGTCAACACCAAATGCATGAGTGCATTTTAATAATTGACCCCTTAAAATTTAGCTAGAGTCTTAAGCTTTCTATATTGGTCCCTAACTTTTCATTATCCTTCAGGAATAATGAGCATATCGATGCGCAAGGATAACATTGAAAAATTGCCTATTACAAAATGCCCACTCACCACTAAAATGCTTACAGAATCCAAACGCGTATGGTTACCTTAATAAAAAACCCCTTAAAATGTAGCTAGAGATTGCAGCTTTATCAAATTAAATCAATAATTCCATTACTGTTCGGCAATCATGAACAGATCGATGCGCAAGAGTGACATTAAATGGCTGCCTACTGCAAAATCGATAAAATGCTTGTAAAATATGAATTTATATGTTTATTTTAAAAGTAATACCCTTAAAACGTAGCTGGAGTTTTCAGCTTTCATAAATGGGGTCAATCTTCTCGCTATCTCAAAGGATGCAGGAGTATATCGTTGTGGAAAAGTGATATCGACCACATGATACATCTTAATAACCAATGAAATGCTTGTGGAAACTAAATGCGCATGGTCACCATAATCAAAATGGTGTAAAAATTAAGCTAGAGTTACCACCTTTCACCAATGGGGTAAATACCAAAAATATCCCACCGGAAACATGACATAATAAATGGCCAAGGTTGGCATCCACAATATGGTGATTAGTTAAAAATTCTTCAAAATTGATCGGAATTATGGCTGTTAAATCTCGACCCGTTATCGGATTTTAATAAATTATGCCTTATTATTTAGCTAGACTCGTATGCTTTCTATAATGGTATCAATCATCCTTCTATACCCTAAGATGCGAAAGCAAATCGATATGGAACGGTGACTTTGACCAAATTGCAGCTTGTGCGCAACCACTAAAATGCTTGTCAACACCAAATGCATGAGTGCATTTTAATAATTGACCCCTTAAAATTTAGCTAGAGTCTTAAGCTTTCTATATTGGTCCCTAACTTTTCATTATCCTTCAGGAATAATGAGCATATCGATGCGCAAGGATAACATTGAAAAATTGCCTATTACAAAATGCCCACTCACCACTAAAATGCTTACAGAATCCAAACGCGTATGGTTACCTTAATAAAAAACCCCTTAAAATGTAGCTAGAGATTGCAGCTTTATCAAATTAAATCAATAATTCCATTACTGTTCGGCAATCATGAACAGATCGATGCGCAAGAGTGACATTAAATGGCTGCCTACTGCAAAATCGATAAAATGCTTGTAAAATATGAATTTATATGTTTATTTTAAAAGTAATACCCTTAAAACGTAGCTGGAGTTTTCAGCTTTCATAAATGGGGTCAATCTTCTCGCTATCTCAAAGGATGCAGGAGTATATCGTTGTGGAAAAGTGATATCGACCACATGATACATCTTAATAACCAATGAAATGCTTGTGGAAACTAAATGCGCATGGTCACCATAATCAAAATGGTGTAAAAATTAAGCTAGAGTTACCACCTTTCACCAATGGGGTAAATACCAAAAATATCCCACCGGAAACATGACATAATAAATGGCCAAGGTTGGCATCCACAATATGGTGATTAGTTAAAAATTCTTCAAAATTGATCGGAATTATGGCTGTTAAATCTCGACCCGTTATCGGATTTTAATAAATTATGCCTTATTATTTAGCTAGACTCGTATGCTTTCTATAATGGTATCAATCATCCTTCTATACCCTAAGATGCGAAAGCAAATCGATATGGAACGGTGACTTTGACCAAATTGCAGCTTGTGCGCAACCACTAAAATGCTTGTCAACACCAAATGCATGAGTGCATTTTAATAATTGACCCCTTAAAATTTAGCTAGAGTCTTAAGCTTTCTATATTGGTCCCTAACTTTTCATTATCCTTCAGGAATAATGAGCATATCGATGCGCAAGGATAACATTGAAAAATTGCCTATTACAAAATGCCCACTCACCACTAAAATGCTTACAGAATCCAAACGCGTATGGTTACCTTAATAAAAAACCCCTTAAAATGTAGCTAGAGATTGCAGCTTTATCAAATTAAATCAATAATTCCATTACTGTTCGGCAATCATGAACAGATCGATGCGCAAGAGTGACATTAAATGGCTGCCTACTGCAAAATCGATAAAATGCTTGTAAAATATGAATTTATATGTTTATTTTAAAAGTAATACCCTTAAAACGTAGCTGGAGTCTTCAGCTTTCATAAATGGGGTCAATCTTCTCGCTATCTCAAAGGATGCAGGAGTATATCGTTGTGGAAAAGTGATATCGACCACATGATACATCTTAATAACCAATGAAATGCTTGTGGAAACTAAATGCGCATGGTCACCATAATCAAAATGGTGTAAAAATTAAGCTAGAGTTACCACCTTTCACCAATGGGGTAAATACCAAAAATATCCCACCGGAAACATGACATAATAAATGGCCAAGGTTGGCATCCACAATATGGTGATTAGTTAAAAATTCTTCAAAATTGATCGGAATTATGGCTGTTAAATCTCGACCCGTTATCGGATTTTAATAAATTATGCCTTATTATTTAGCTAGACTCGTATGCTTTCTATAATGGTATCAATCATCCTTCTATACCCTAAGATGCGAAAGCAAATCGATATGGAACGGTGACTTTGACCAAATTGCAGCTTGTGCGCAACCACTAAAATGCTTGTCAACACCAAATGCATGAGTGCATTTTAATAATTGACCCCTTAAAATTTAGCTAGAGTCTTAAGCTTTCTATATTGGTCCCTAACTTTTCATTATCCTTCAGGAATAATGAGCATATCGATGCGCAAGGATAACATTGAAAAATTGCCTATTACAAAATGCCCACTCACCACTAAAATGCTTACAGAATCCAAACGCGTATGGTTACCTTAATAAAAAACCCCTTAAAATGTAGCTAGAGATTGCAGCTTTATCAAATTAAATCAATAATTCCATTACTGTTCGGCAATCATGAACAGATCGATGCGCAAGAGTGACATTAAATGGCTGCCTACTGCAAAATCGATAAAATGCTTGTAAAATATGAATTTATATGTTTATTTTAAAAGTAATACCCTTAAAACGTAGCTGGAGTTTTCAGCTTTCATAAATGGGGTCAATCTTCTCGCTATCTCAAAGGATGCAGGAGTATATCGTTGTGGAAAAGTGATATCGACCACATGATACATCTTAATAACCAATGAAATGCTTGTGGAAACTAAATGCGCATGGTCACCATAATCAAAATGGTGTAAAAATTAAGCTAGAGTTACCACCTTTCACCAATGGGGTAAATACCAAAAATATCCCACCGGAAACATGACATAATAAATGGCCAAGGTTGGCATCCACAATATGGTGATTAGTTAAAAATTCTTCAAAATTGATCGGAATTATGGCTGTTAAATCTCGACCCGTTATCGGATTTTAATAAATTATGCCTTATTATTTAGCTAGACTCGTATGCTTTCTATAATGGTATCAATCATCCTTCTATACCCTAAGATGCGAAAGCAAATCGATATGGAACGGTGACTTTGACCAAATTGCAGCTTGTGCGCAACCACTAAAATGCTTGTCAACACCAAATGCATGAGTGCATTTTAATAATTGACCCCTTAAAATTTAGCTAGAGTCTTAAGCTTTCTATATTGGTCCCTAACTTTTCATTATCCTTCAGGAATAATGAGCATATCGATGCGCAAGGATAACATTGAAAAATTGCCTATTACAAAATGCCCACTCACCACTAAAATGCTTACAGAATCCAAACGCGTATGGTTACCTTAATAAAAAACCCCTTAAAATGTAGCTAGAGATTGCAGCTTTATCAAATTAAATCAATAATTCCATTACTGTTCGGCAATCATGAACAGATCGATGCGCAAGAGTGACATTAAATGGCTGCCTACTGCAAAATCGATAAAATGCTTGTAAAATATGAATTTATATGTTTATTTTAAAAGTAATACCCTTAAAACGTAGCTGGAGTTTTCAGCTTTCATAAATGGGGTCAATCTTCTCGCTATCTCAAAGGATGCAGGAGTATATCGTTGTGGAAAAGTGATATCGACCACATGATACATCTTAATAACCAATGAAATGCTTGTGGAAACTAAATGCGCATGGTCACCATAATCAAAATGGTGTAAAAATTAAGCTAGAGTTACCACCTTTCACCAATGGGGTAAATACCAAAAATATCCCACCGGAAACATGACATAATAAATGGCCAAGGTTGGCATCCACAATATGGTGATTAGTTAAAAATTCTTCAAAATTGATCGGAATTATGGCTGTTAAATCTCGACCCGTTATCGGATTTTAATAAATTATGCCTTATTATTTAGCTAGACTCGTATGCTTTCTATAATGGTATCAATCATCCTTCTATACCCTAAGATGCGAAAGCAAATCGATATGGAACGGTGACTTTGACCAAATTGCAGCTTGTGCGCAACCACTAAAATGCTTGTCAACACCAAATGCATGAGTGCATTTTAATAATTGACCCCTTAAAATTTAGCTAGAGTCTTAAGCTTTCTATATTGGTCCCTAACTTTTCATTATCCTTCAGGAATAATGAGCATATCGATGCGCAAGGATAACATTGAAAAATTGCCTATTACAAAATGCCCACTCACCACTAAAATGCTTACAGAATCCAAACGCGTATGGTTACCTTAATAAAAAACCCCTTAAAATGTAGCTAGAGATTGCAGCTTTATCAAATTAAATCAATAATTCCATTACTGTTCGGCAATCATGAACAGATCGATGCGCAAGAGTGACATTAAATGGCTGCCTACTGCAAAATCGATAAAATGCTTGTAAAATATGAATTTATATGTTTATTTTAAAAGTAATACCCTTAAAACGTAGCTGGAGTTTTCAGCTTTCATAAATGGGGTCAATCTTCTCGCTATCTCAAAGGATGCAGGAGTATATCGTTGTGGAAAAGTGATATCGACCACATGATACATCTTAATAACCAATGAAATGCTTGTGGAAACTAAATGCGCATGGTCACCATAATCAAAATGGTGTAAAAATTAAGCTAGAGTTACCACCTTTCACCAATGGGGTAAATACCAAAAATATCCCACCGGAAACATGACATAATAAATGGCCAAGGTTGGCATCCACAATATGGTGATTAGTTAAAAATTCTTCAAAATTGATCGGAATTATGGCTGTTAAATCTCGACCCGTTATCGGATTTTAATAAATTATGCCTTATTATTTAGCTAGACTCGTATGCTTTCTATAATGGTATCAATCATCCTTCTATACCCTAAGATGCGAAAGCAAATCGATATGGAACGGTGACTTTGACCAAATTGCAGCTTGTGCGCAACCACTAAAATGCTTGTCAACACCAAATGCATGAGTGCATTTTAATAATTGACCCCTTAAAATTTAGCTAGAGTCTTAAGCTTTCTATATTGGTCCCTAACTTTTCATTATCCTTCAGGAATAATGAGCATATCGATGCGCAAGGATAACATTGAAAAATTGCCTATTACAAAATGCCCACTCACCACTAAAATGCTTACAGAATCCAAACGCGTATGGTTACCTTAATAAAAAACCCCTTAAAATGTAGCTAGAGATTGCAGCTTTATCAAATTAAATCAATAATTCCATTACTGTTCGGCAATCATGAACAGATCGATGCGCAAGAGTGACATTAAATGGCTGCCTACTGCAAAATCGATAAAATGCTTGTAAAATATGAATTTATATGTTTATTTTAAAAGTAATACCCTTAAAACGTAGCTGGAGTTTTCAGCTTTCATAAATGGGGTCAATCTTCTCGCTATCTCAAAGGATGCAGGAGTATATCGTTGTGGAAAAGTGATATCGACCACATGATACATCTTAATAACCAATGAAATGCTTGTGGAAACTAAATGCGCATGGTCACCATAATCAAAATGGTGTAAAAATTAAGCTAGAGTTACCACCTTTCACCAATGGGGTAAATACCAAAAATATCCCACCGGAAACATGACATAATAAATGGCCAAGGTTGGCATCCACAATATGGTGATTAGTTAAAAATTCTTCAAAATTGATCGGAATTATGGCTGTTAAATCTCGACCCGTTATCGGATTTTAATAAATTATGCCTTATTATTTAGCTAGACTCGTATGCTTTCTATAATGGTATCAATCATCCTTCTATACCCTAAGATGCGAAAGCAAATCGATATGGAACGGTGACTTTGACCAAATTGCAGCTTGTGCGCAACCACTAAAATGCTTGTCAACACCAAATGCATGAGTGCATTTTAATAATTGACCCCTTAAAATTTAGCTAGAGTCTTAAGCTTTCTATATTGGTCCCTAACTTTTCATTATCCTTCAGGAATAATGAGCATATCGATGCGCAAGGATAACATTGAAAAATTGCCTATTACAAAATGCCCACTCACCACTAAAATGCTTACAGAATCCAAACGCGTATGGTTACCTTAATAAAAAACCCCTTAAAATGTAGCTAGAGATTGCAGCTTTATCAAATTAAATCAATAATTCCATTACTGTTCGGCAATCATGAACAGATCGATGCGCAAGAGTGACATTAAATGGCTGCCTACTGCAAAATCGATAAAATGCTTGTAAAATATGAATTTATATGTTTATTTTAAAAGTAATACCCTTAAAACGTAGCTGGAGTCTTCAGCTTTCATAAATGGGGTCAATCTTCTCGCTATCTCAAAGGATGCAGGAGTATATCGTTGTGGAAAAGTGATATCGACCACATGATACATCTTAATAACCAATGAAATGCTTGTGGAAACTAAATGCGCATGGTCACCATAATCAAAATGGTGTAAAAATTAAGCTAGAGTTACCACCTTTCACCAATGGGGTAAATACCAAAAATATCCCACCGGAAACATGACATAATAAATGGCCAAGGTTGGCATCCACAATATGGTGATTAGTTAAAAATTCTTCAAAATTGATCGGAATTATGGCTGTTAAATCTCGACCCGTTATCGGATTTTAATAAATTATGCCTTATTATTTAGCTAGACTCGTATGCTTTCTATAATGGTATCAATCATCCTTCTATACCCTAAGATGCGAAAGCAAATCGATATGGAACGGTGACTTTGACCAAATTGCAGCTTGTGCGCAACCACTAAAATGCTTGTCAACACCAAATGCATGAGTGCATTTTAATAATTGACCCCTTAAAATTTAGCTAGAGTCTTAAGCTTTCTATATTGGTCCCTAACTTTTCATTATCCTTCAGGAATAATGAGCATATCGATGCGCAAGGATAACATTGAAAAATTGCCTATTACAAAATGCCCACTCACCACTAAAATGCTTACAGAATCCAAACGCGTATGGTTACCTTAATAAAAAACCCCTTAAAATGTAGCTAGAGATTGCAGCTTTATCAAATTAAATCAATAATTCCATTACTGTTCGGCAATCATGAACAGATCGATGCGCAAGAGTGACATTAAATGGCTGCCTACTGCAAAATCGATAAAATGCTTGTAAAATATGAATTTATATGTTTATTTTAAAAGTAATACCCTTAAAACGTAGCTGGAGTTTTCAGCTTTCATAAATGGGGTCAATCTTCTCGCTATCTCAAAGGATGCAGGAGTATATCGTTGTGGAAAAGTGATATCGACCACATGATACATCTTAATAACCAATGAAATGCTTGTGGAAACTAAATGCGCATGGTCACCATAATCAAAATGGTGTAAAAATTAAGCTAGAGTTACCACCTTTCACCAATGGGGTAAATACCAAAAATATCCCACCGGAAACATGACATAATAAATGGCCAAGGTTGGCATCCACAATATGGTGATTAGTTAAAAATTCTTCAAAATTGATCGGAATTATGGCTGTTAAATCTCGACCCGTTATCGGATTTTAATAAATTATGCCTTATTATTTAGCTAGACTCGTATGCTTTCTATAATGGTATCAATCATCCTTCTATACCCTAAGATGCGAAAGCAAATCGATATGGAACGGTGACTTTGACCAAATTGCAGCTTGTGCGCAACCACTAAAATGCTTGTCAACACCAAATGCATGAGTGCATTTTAATAATTGACCCCTTAAAATTTAGCTAGAGTCTTAAGCTTTCTATATTGGTCCCTAACTTTTCATTATCCTTCAGGAATAATGAGCATATCGATGCGCAAGGATAACATTGAAAAATTGCCTATTACAAAATGCCCACTCACCACTAAAATGCTTACAGAATCCAAACGCGTATGGTTACCTTAATAAAAAACCCCTTAAAATGTAGCTAGAGATTGCAGCTTTATCAAATTAAATCAATAATTCCATTACTGTTCGGCAATCATGAACAGATCGATGCGCAAGAGTGACATTAAATGGCTGCCTACTGCAAAATCGATAAAATGCTTGTAAAATATGAATTTATATGTTTATTTTAAAAGTAATACCCTTAAAACGTAGCTGGAGTTTTCAGCTTTCATAAATGGGGTCAATCTTCTCGCTATCTCAAAGGATGCAGGAGTATATCGTTGTGGAAAAGTGATATCGACCACATGATACATCTTAATAACCAATGAAATGCTTGTGGAAACTAAATGCGCATGGTCACCATAATCAAAATGGTGTAAAAATTAAGCTAGAGTTACCACCTTTCACCAATGGGGTAAATACCAAAAATATCCCACCGGAAACATGACATAATAAATGGCCAAGGTTGGCATCCACAATATGGTGATTAGTTAAAAATTCTTCAAAATTGATCGGAATTATGGCTGTTAAATCTCGACCCGTTATCGGATTTTAATAAATTATGCCTTATTATTTAGCTAGACTCGTATGCTTTCTATAATGGTATCAATCATCCTTCTATACCCTAAGATGCGAAAGCAAATCGATATGGAACGGTGACTTTGACCAAATTGCAGCTTGTGCGCAACCACTAAAATGCTTGTCAACACCAAATGCATGAGTGCATTTTAATAATTGACCCCTTAAAATTTAGCTAGAGTCTTAAGCTTTCTATATTGGTCCCTAACTTTTCATTATCCTTCAGGAATAATGAGCATATCGATGCGCAAGGATAACATTGAAAAATTGCCTATTACAAAATGCCCACTCACCACTAAAATGCTTACAGAATCCAAACGCGTATGGTTACCTTGGTTACCTATGGTTACCTAAAAGTTTTCAGCTTTCATAAATGGGGTCAATCTTCTCGCTATCTCAAAGGATGCAGGAGTATATCGTTGTGGAAAAGTGATATCGACCACATGATACATCTTAATAACCAATGAAATGCTTGTGGAAACTAAATGCGCATGGTCACCATAATCAAAATGGTGTAAAAATTAAGCTAGAGTTACCACCTTTCACCAATGGGGTAAATACCAAAAATATCCCACCGGAAACATGACATAATAAATGGCCAAGGTTGGCATCCACAATATGGTGATTAGTTAAAAATTCTTCAAAATTGATCGGAATTATGGCTGTTAAATCTCGACCCGTTATCGGATTTTAATAAATTATGCCTTATTATTTAGCTAGACTCGTATGCTTTCTATAATGGTATCAATCATCCTTCTATACCCTAAGATGCGAAAGCAAATCGATATGGAACGGTGACTTTGACCAAATTGCAGCTTGTGCGCAACCACTAAAATGCTTGTCAACACCAAATGCATGAGTGCATTTTAATAATTGACCCCTTAAAATTTAGCTAGAGTCTTAAGCTTTCTATATTGGTCCCTAACTTTTCATTATCCTTCAGGAATAATGAGCATATCGATGCGCAAGGATAACATTGAAAAATTGCCTATTACAAAATGCCCACTCACCACTAAAATGCTTACAGAATCCAAACGCGTATGGTTACCTTAATAAAAAACCCCTTAAAATGTAGCTAGAGATTGCAGCTTTATCAAATTAAATCAATAATTCCATTACTGTTCGGCAATCATGAACAGATCGATGCGCAAGAGTGACATTAAATGGCTGCCTACTGCAAAATCGATAAAATGCTTGTAAAATATGAATTTATATGTTTATTTTAAAAGTAATACCCTTAAAACGTAGCTGGAGTTTTCAGCTTTCATAAATGGGGTCAATCTTCTCGCTATCTCAAAGGATGCAGGAGTATATCGTTGTGGAAAAGTGATATCGACCACATGATACATCTTAATAACCAATGAAATGCTTGTGGAAACTAAATGCGCATGGTCACCATAATCAAAATGGTGTAAAAATTAAGCTAGAGTTACCACCTTTCACCAATGGGGTAAATACCAAAAATATCCCACCGGAAACATGACATAATAAATGGCCAAGGTTGGCATCCACAATATGGTGATTAGTTAAAAATTCTTCAAAATTGATCGGAATTATGGCTGTTAAATCTCGACCCGTTATCGGATTTTAATAAATTATGCCTTATTATTTAGCTAGACTCGTATGCTTTCTATAATGGTATCAATCATCCTTCTATACCCTAAGATGCGAAAGCAAATCGATATGGAACGGTGACTTTGACCAAATTGCCCTTTGACCTTAAAACGTAGCGGAGTCTGCTGCATTTTTTCTTAGTCCGTCCTCTCTTGTGTACCTTGATGATCGTCTTCCGTTCATTGGTTCTATATCCCTACCTTCACTGCTGGACGCATTCTTTACCTTTCTTCCCACCCAGGACCTGTCGAGAGTAAACTTTGTTAATTATGAAAATTTTTCCCGCCCACCCTCCCAGGCACGAAGTGCTAAAGGGGACATGTACGGCGCACGCACCGCGACAAACATGGTGAAATAGATGTGGATAGTTATATATATGTGACATTTTTGCGAACACGTATCTGTGAATTGTGAATGCCACATGTATATGAGCCAGAAGCGTGTGAACGAAAATAAGTACCGCCTGCTGCAATACTGCAACAGTATTACTCCGATATAAGCAGTTTTTGGGTGTAAATATGCGTTTTCTACAAACGAGGAGTGCTTAGTGCGTATAAACCGAAATCGATTTTGAAGCTACTATGCACTATTGGGTAATAATAACGCAATTTTTTGTTAATTGAGTACGCCTTATAATAAATATGAATTTTATATACTTTATTGACTATGGTGGGTTTTGGTTTAGGGTCATTGCATAAAAGGGGGGAATACTGTGCTGTGAAATGGGAAGGTTGGCTGCGATTAGCATCAGCTGGTAGCGTCATTTTACATGTGGATTAGCAAAAAATCTATTACGAAGAGCAGGAAAAGACGAGCTTGTTTTTTATTTGGCATTGTTTTGTTTTTGATTGCGATATGTGTACTTTGTTTTTTTTTTATTGTGTAAGTTTTCGCATAAAGGTGCAACAGACTTTACGCACATGCAAAAGAAAATATGTTCAGCACTGAGTTGACAACTCATTATTGCAGCTGTACCTATTATTTTGGTAGTTATTTTAAAAATGTGAAGAAGTTTTCGTAATGTGTATTAATTTCTGAGTTTATCCACGCGATCAATTATGCATTTATACTGAATTGTGGTGCTACAATATGGCGCTGCTATTGATTTTTTATCAGTTACTGGCTAATGTAAATAAAAGTATGCCGTGGTTCTTTAGTGGTTGGGATTGTAATACCGAGGTGCTCTTAGTTAATATATTGGTAATTTATTTATTGACTCTTTTTTTAATTAACCCATTTTCGGCCGCTGGTCGATTTTTCGACCAGCCACTTTGAAGGATAGTAGCTCTGCACTTAGACATTATATCTTTGAACTTTTGATGCAGAAAATAGCTTTGGTCTTTTGGTAACCCCTCGAAATAATAATTTTTTTTAAAAACGATAAATTTGGAGATGTTGGCGAAGGCACGAAAAAGGCATTTTTTTAGTCATATTTTGAATATTCTGAAAAATATATAACCTTTTCAAATTATTGATTTATTATTGATTATTTACGAAGCCTAAAGACCAAATTACCACAATCAATTGATATCCATAAGATTATGAAAATATTTTTACCTCTCAGCACCGCGTACTTTTCAGTGGTCGAAAAATCGACGATTGGCCAGAAGTCGTCATGTATGTACATATATAAGCCAACAATTGTTTGTTTTCATGCTTGATTATTATTTGACTAAAACTATGTACATATATATTTGTTTTTATTTGAAATTGAATTTTTATTAATTTATAAAAAAATTTGTAAAAAAAAAAACACAAAAAAAATCCAAAAATATTCTTAATTAAGGTCCTAAATGTAAGTCCTTAAAAGGAATTACAAAAATATTGGCTATTTCTGGTAGCGGCCGAAAATGGGTTAAAAAAAAATGGAGATTAATAAGAAATAATTAAATACATTTCATGTTGGATGCAGCTGAGGATTGAACCCGGGTCTCCTAGTGACCCAAGCAATTTAACGCACTGATCAGTAAATCCGCGGCGGTCGCAATAAAAAATGGCAGTTGCCGACCGTGAAAGCGAAACTTTCTTACTTACGGAGTCACTATGCACCGGCCAACGCGGCCCGACACCGAATCGCTCATGATTTTTCGCTCGAGGTTTTTCCGGCGAGGCACGAGCATTTTTTTGAGTGCGTGCGGCATGAGTAGGCTTAGGTGCTTCGTAGGCGTCAGCGGTGGCTGCTGTTGTTGTTGTAATTGCTTGTTGTTTTCATTGGTTGTGGTGGTTGTTGTAATTGAATTGATTGTGTGTGGCTGGTGTTAGCGCGCGCCAAGGCGAATTGATACAGGTGATAGCGTAAGGGCAACAACAAAATTTCAATGTACAGTGGACCCTCGGTTAACGTACACAATTGGCTCCAGCATCTTGTTCGTTATGCGAAACGTTCGTTAAGCAAAACCATTATTCCCATATAAATCAATGTAAAATGAATTAATGCGTTCCAGGTCGAAAAAAATACACTCTAATATGTTTCAATTTGAACTTTTATTGAAAGAATGTAACATTCATTTCAATAGTTATTTTGGCTCTTTTATTTTCTTGAAGGCATTTACGTATGTTATTTTGCAATTTTTATAAAAACAAAATTAAAAATAGAACATTTGTATGTTTCAACACGTCTTGTTAATTTTACGAACACAGGCAATTATGCACAAAAATAAAACAAAATGCACAATTATGAAACAAAAGCTAAACACAGACAGCACTATAATGTGTATTCGGGGTTTCCCCTGTTTCGTTGCTTAGCACAGACAGAAATTTTACATGCAATTAAGGTTTCCCCCTTTTTCGTTGGTCGTTATGCGAAACTTCGTTCGTTAAGAGAAACTTTTTTCCCAAAAAAAAGTGTTCGTTATGCGAAATGTTCGTTATGCAGGGCGTTCGTTAACCGAGGGTCCACTGTATTTTGTTTTCTGGGTTTAGATTGTCAAAATCAGCCAATCAGAACAAAGCTTGCTTTTTTCATTTTTAAACTGTCAAAGTTTTACACAGGCATTTTGGCAATCTAGCCTTTTTCCACCAGAAAAAAATCAATTCGCCTCATCCAACGAGGTCACCTGTATTAATTCGCCTTGGCGCGCGCCCATTCGCATAGAAGAGTTGCGTGCGCAGGTTCAACGATCACTCGCGCCGCGCGGATGGGCTAAATCGCATTGCGCATTCACGCGCACATTCTATATGGAAATATTATTATTAAATATTAGACCGGCCCCCGCCTAGTGATGGGAAAAACAATTCATTAATCGATTAATGAATTAATGCAATTAATCGAAGGAAATGGAAAATAATCGAGTAATCGAATCATTTTTTTAATATTTTAATTTAACCGTAATTTTACAGCAGGTTAATAAGCGAATTTTTACCAAATGCCTTATAAAAACAATAAAAATGAATTAATAAATGAAAATAAGTAGGTACATATCAAAAGAAAAACTATATATTTTTATTTTATTTGTTCATTGCAGAGTATAGAAATAACAGTTTTGACAGGCGCGAGGTCGTGAACCTCTTCCTCTTTTCAGTGGCAGTTGCACCTGCCTTTGAAAAGAGGCGCTCTGCTGGTACCGAAGTTCCTAAAATATAACAGTACCGACGAGTTATTATATAAAGCTTAGGGTACACCGTTCGCATTTCTTCCCAGGCATTGATGAAGTTGAACTTCAGTTTCAAAACGGGAGCATTCAAAGAAAAGCTAAGCTCGTCCTGAATGTGGGTTAGGTCGTTGTCTTTTTTGCGACGTTTGTGAGCCCGCGACTTGTGGTGGGCCCATAAATCAAATTCAACATCGCATCAAAGTGTCCGTCTCAAGCTTTTATTTTGCGCGAAAAAAATTGAGTGATACGTTTTCTTTCGATTATTTTAGCATCTAATCGATTAACGTTTCGATTCATGGAAACCCATTTTTCGATACAATTAAATCGTGAATTGAAAGAATAAAAATCGATTATTGTGTATCAAATGATTAATCGTCCCATCACTACCCACGCCAGGCCACGCCACGGTCCAATGCCACGACGCAATGCTAATTAGTGAAAAGTTGTT
This sequence comes from Melieria crassipennis, assembly GCA_963668005.1. Classification (NCBI taxonomy): domain Eukaryota; kingdom Metazoa; phylum Arthropoda; class Insecta; order Diptera; family Ulidiidae; genus Melieria; species Melieria crassipennis. The sequence goes on along the minus strand of OY764963.1, from coordinate 115,196,044 downwards.
GTTCAAAATTGATCGGAATTATGGCTGTTAAATGTGAACGCGCAGCCGCATCTTAATAAATTATACCTTATTATTTAGCTAGACTCATACGCTTTTTATAATGATGATCATATGATGTTTTTACGCACATGTACCTGGGAATTGCTAATGCGACACATATGAGCGAAAAGCGTGCTATTGAAAATAAGAACGTTTCGCTACATGTCTGTTACAGTATTCCTCGAATATAAGTATCCGTGGAAATGGAAGCGGATGTGCTTATGGCATTTATATGAGTTTATGAGTTTGCATGTAGATTAGGTTAGGCTTGATGTTAAATTCATATGTACTCGCCCTATACGTATGGCTTTGCGGTTAATATTAAATGATTGTTATAATATTTTTCTATAGTTAATTGAATTTGAATCCATTCAAAAGCAATAAACACATTTTTGCGCACTGTAGTCATCTTCATGCCGGTGCTTATATCTGAGGAATTTTTAAGTTCATTTATAGCCGGGGAATACGAGATCGTTATAACGATATAAATTGTTTACATTTGAAAGAGGAAAAGTAAGAAAATTGTCTGTGCTTATAAGTGGGAAAGTCGCATAAGCTGTGCATATAACCGGAGAATACTGTTTGTCGAAACGCAGACTAGCTGCGACTAGCACCAACACACGAAGCGCCATTTTGTGGCTGCGCTGTTGGTAGCAAAATATCTATTGTGAATAGCAGATATTTACAATAGGAAAACAACGATTAACACTTATGTTCTTTTAAAGCGTGCTGCTCAAAATTGTACTTATGGACTTGAGTGATTCTTGCTTTGGACTACAGAATTTTTTCCCAAAGCACAGTTTATTATTTTTACTAATTCGCATGAAAAATGTACTGGTGTAACCAGTGATGAATTTAAATCACCATACACGGTTAAGGTTGTAATAACCAAGCACAGAATGAAAGTTAAAATCCCGGGTTCTAAAAGCTGGGATCCCGGGATTTCGGTATTCAAGATTCCGGGATCGAACGCCTTAATAGATACGCATATGCGCACAAATTCTTTCCATTTCAGCAAACTTTCAACAAACTAGTTGGCAGTTGACAACACTTCATGTCGTCAAAACGGTTATATTTTCGGTTAAAACCATCGCCCACTAATACTTATAGCGCAATCCAAAACTATCGACTTCACAGCTTAACTTGATAACATAATTATCGATAAAAAAAATGACGTTTGATTGAAAATTAAAAAAAAATATTATTTAGCTTAGGCTACAGCGAAGGATTGAACCTGGGTCGGCCATCATCACAAAATCCATCGCAACGCGCTTTCTCCTCGAGCCACGATAGCAGCTTATTTTCGTTCACAATAGCCAATAGCTCATGAAGTATCGACAGCATTGCCATATTAAAACACATAAATTCAGTATATCGGGTGATTTTTTAAGAGCTTTCGGATTTGATTAAAAAAAAAACATAAAATTTAGAGAAATGTATGTAATCTTTATTTGAGTCGATAGAACGATCTATATAATTCAATCTTTAAAGATGATTTCATGTAAATGTTGATCGCGGCTGCGCCTCAAATGTTTCATTCGCTGGGTCCAATTTTGTATACTCTCTCCAACATATCGGCCGGTATCTCACGAATAAAGTATTCAATATTGGCTTCCAGTGCGTCAAGCGTTGCGGGCTTGTCGCTATAGGCATGAGCCTTAACATAGCCCCAAAAAAAAATAGTCTAAATGCGTTAAATCGTACGATCTAGGCGGCCAATTGACCGGTCACAAACGTCAAATAAACTGTTCACCGAACTCGCCTGTCAATTGGGCCATTGTTTCGCGTGCTGCGTGGCATGTGACACCGTCTTGTTGAAACCACATGTCTGCGTGTTGGTGGTAATTATGTAAATTTGGGCCGAAATTTAATCACAAGATTCCGAATAGCCGCCTCAGAAGGTCGCCCAAACTGACCATAAAATGGAAGAAGTGCACGATGCACTTTCTTAACCGAGCATGAATTTTGATAATAAAATTCAATAATCTGCCAGCGTTGTTTGTTTGTAAGTCGATTCATGGTTTAATTATAGACCAAACTGAACATGTTTGACAGTAACATGTTACACGAAAACAGCTGAGCTGCCAAAACAGTGTTGCCAAAAAGAAAGTTGCTAAAAAATCACCCTTTAAAAACACGGTCGATTTTGTGAATTAATGATCATGCAAAAAGCTAAGCGTCTCTTAGGGCAAATTTGCCGTTTTTATTTTGTGTAAGGCTTATTTATTGTGTTCAATTTGTTGCTGGCATAATTCAAATTTAATATTAAGTTTAATATCAAAAACAGAAAGCGACGTTACTGCGCATTAACGGACTTAGGCCAAATTAATTGAGTTAATTCACGAAATTAACCGTGCATTTATATTGAATTTAGGTGTTTTAATATGGCAATGCCTTTGCTATTTTATCAGCTACTCCCTATTGTGAATGAAAATATGCTGCGGTCGCGGCTCGGGTACTAAATGCGTTGCGTTATAATAGGCTGGCTGCAAAGAGGATAGTGAAAATATTAAGCAAATGTAAAAATTTCAACATTATTTTGTAAATTTTGTGGTTTTTCGAAATTTTAACAATGTTTGCGTACAACTTTTGAGCCCAATAAGATTTTAAATCATATTTTTTACAAGCATTTTTCTTATTTGGCGGGTTTGAATTTCCAAAACCCCTCCTGTGTGCCCGCCACTGTATACATATGTATATATGCGGATGCAGTGTTGCATATACATATATATATATATAACATAACACGTTTATATATATGTAACATATACAGTGGACGTCCAATATAACGAATCTTATGTTGTACCCCCAATTTGTTAAATCGAAAAATTCGTTAAATCGATCGAATTTTTTTTTGTTTTTAACCATCCTTCTTAAAGAAATAAGTTTCACACATTCAGTTTTTAAATAAATATCTTGTTTTATTCCAGCATTTTCAAAATACAAATGTGACTATGTATGTACAGTGAAAAGGTCTTCGATGCGGATTGCCTCTTTACCGTAAGTAAACTTTTCTGTATGGACATGTTTCTTGATTGATTATTGAAATTTAAATTTTTAAAAGAAAAACGCCGACCGAACGCAAAACAAATCCTGTGAAAATAATCAGCAATGCTTACAAACAGAATATGAAAATGTTGGTAACTTGACGTAAATTTGAAAGTTTTAACGTAACAAAAACAATTGACGTAACAAAACAAAACATTCATTGTTATTGTAAAGAATGTGAATGCTCAAAGAAAAACAATTCGGGAGGTGAACAACAACAAAAATATTCGTTACATATATCGAATAGCAAATTTCACTTTCGTTCGTAGTATAGGAACCATCAATGGAAAAAATTTGGCCGTACGTTAAATCGAAAATTCGTTAAATGGAAAGTTCGTTATACTGGACGTTCACTGTATATATATATATATGTATATATATAACACAAATACAATACAAACACAATACAGTATAATCTCGATAATTCGGACACTCGCTAATACGGACAAGGCGGTAATCCGGACACTCAATTTCTATTGTAGACTCTGTAATCCGGACACTCAATTTATATTGTAAACTCTGTAATCCGGACACCAGGGTTTGGTTTTTAATTGTCCGGATTATCGAGATTACACTGTATATTAAATTTAACTGGATATACATAGCATAGGTACACTGAGCGACACTTGTTACTCTCACATTGAAATGTTGTTTAAAGCAGAACTGAACTAATCACAAACTATAATTACCATGAATGAAAGTTTTATTGTATTGTTTGGGAAATAAATTAAACTCACTCGCTCTCGATTTATTGTGTTGTGTATATGATACAACACAATAAATCGACAAGGTCGATGATATTATTAAAACAAAAATGTTTGATCCGCAATGAATGCATTTTTATCAAATTATAGTAGATTTAAGATGGTGTGTAATAGATGTAACAGGAAAGAAAATGTTTAGAAAATGTAGTAGATTAACTATAAGTGCAGTGAGGTGACAACACTGCTGTTCACATATGCCAACTTAATTTGTATAGATGGAAACACTTCGGTTTTAATCGGCTGAACCGACTACGTGCCAGCCGACCAATCGTTGCGCCGCTTTAGAATCGGATTGGAACGCCCGCAACAAAGCAGTGAAGAACAAAACGTGAGAGTGCACCCGCCCCATTAAACATCAAAAGTGCTTAACACAACCGAAAGTACAGTTAGAGCAGATTGTGTGCTCGTTCGAATTGCTTGGCAGTTGTGGTTTGCCGTTGCCTCAATAGCAAGTATTGCCGACGGCAAACCATTCGTAAGTCATATGTACATACTCGTACATTTTTCATTGAGATGGCGCAGGGCATTTTTTAAGTAGGATATATGTGGCCAAATGGCCACGTAGTAGTTCGAAGTGGCCACGTAGTTACAACAATTTGGCCACAATAAAAATGTTTGTTGGGAAGGATAATGCGCTTTTGATTAAAATAAAAACGAGGGCGACGTATGGAATTTGTCAATAGCATACAATCCAGATTTCATAGGGCAATTACCAAGTACAGAGAATCGAGTTAAATTTTTTATTGCCAACATTAAGATGATCTGATACAAATTAGGTACAGATTACGAACGACATATACATACAGTGTACCACTAAAGTCTTCGTACAACACCTGGTTCAGAACTAATTATTAAAAAAAACTAAAAATTCAGATCTGTTTAACAGATCTGTTTATTTAGCATTTATTTTTAATACAACAACAAAACCTAAAAGATTTCATTAAATAGTTTTAAGGTTTTAAACCAAAAACAGAAAAAATTCGCTTATTTACTTTCAATAAAGTCTTCGTACACTTAAGCTATGTCTGTCCTTTTGCCCATAATAATAATTTATTGAAAATTATTCTTTGAAAAAGCAATCAAACGAGACATCCATCATTCATTCGTAGAATGAAAGTCAGATTTGAAGCAATTTATTTTAAAATATTATAAAAAATGCCTGGAAAATACTTGTCAGTTGAGGAGCGTAAGCTTATATTGAATTTGCACGTGAAGCAGCAAATCGACACTTTTTCAATATTCCTACAAATATTCCTTTTTTTTAATAATTAGTTCTGAACCAGGTGTTGTACGAAGACTTTAGTGGTACACTGTATAACGAATGATGGAATGAAATTACAAACCAGAATATTAAAAAAAAAATTTTTGGATGAAACTCTTTCCGAGTACAAAGTGAAATCGGGTTCACGATTCACTTCTTTCTTTCTTGTGAAGAAACTCTGCTACAGCTGGCCTAGGGTAATAAATCGCCAGTTTTAAAACGCTGGTATTCTTAGTTCGCGGTTTTTCAATGATTACACAGGTCAACATTTAATATGGAAAAAATCATAGACTTTACGCAGGTACCCAGGGGTTTTTGGGGTCGCTGATTCCGATGCAAGGGTCGGCTAATCTCTATCACATCATTTGAAGGTCAAACTAACAAATGGTGGTTTAAAAAAAATCTGAAAAATTCATACATGCATGATTTTTTTTATACTTAATGTTGACCTGTGCTATACTATAGAAGAACGACAAGAATCATTTTTCAGCATCAAATACATAAAATTGCTGAAAAAATACAGTTTCCTAATTTGTATTCCGAATTTGTCTAAAAAACAGAGAATACATTTTTCTGATATAGACTTGTAACTTACATTGCAAGAAATACAAGAATTCCTATTAATTTATTTTTAATTAAAACCTGTTAAGTGAATCTCTGATTCCTATTGAAATAATAATTTCCTTTGTATGTATGTACATATATTTGGAGGGGGTTACACCTCCAAGGGGGTATTTTAGCTACCTAGTGAACAGTGGCGGATCCAGGGGGGGGCGGGGTGGTTTGGAGGGGGTTACACCTCCAAGGGGGTATTTTAGCTACCTAGTGAACAGTGGCGGATCCAGGGGGGACGGGGGGGTTTGGGGGTTGAAACCTCCCCCCCGAAATATGTGGATCGACTATAAAACTACATACAAATTAAAAGACATTTTATAAATTTTAAGGAATTACTTTTTAAAACCCCCCCGAAATATTTTTCTGGATCCGCGCCTGCTAGTGAAACATCCTTAAAAAATGCCCTGACAAACAAAACAAACATAAACAACCCGAAAATCAAATTCATGCATACACAATTATAAAAGTGAATATTATAAGTACAAAAAATTGAGAATCCTTCTCAGATATGGATGGATTTACTGTGAGTTAGGTCGAAAGTTTTACAATAAGAAAATTATAATTTCAAATTTTGAATTTGTGTAATACTGTATATGAGAATTCGGTATACGCAATACTAAATTGTATTCTGTTTGCGGTGACGGTCAAAGCACGAGGCTTAAGAGGCAAATGCCTAGGGTGGCATATTGGGAGGGGTAGCGGGTACGTGAAGAAAAAAAATATTTGAAATGGGCGCCAAACTTCAAAAAAATATTGTCTTTAAATTGCATTCATATAAATATTCCCGCATGTTCATTATAATTACGAATATCGATCGATTTGTATGAAAAAAAATTGAATTTAATCAGATCACACGTGGTTGATAATTTTCATAAGTTTTTTAATAAAAAAAATTGGGGGCGGCACTCTTGAATCGGGCTGCATATAAACTTTGTCCGCCAAAGTATACAGGCAAAGTTTTAAAACAGTATGGATAATGTAAAGAAATGCGCACTTTATTATGAGAATATAAGAACTAATATTTTGAAATTTTAATGATTTTACACAAGCTCGTAATAAGAACTAAGAGAAGGAAAATTTTTTAAATTGCTTAAGTATAGGGTAACGTCTGGTATTGTGGTATACCTATTTGTCAGTGGCGGATTCAGGGGGGAGGGGGGTTTGGGGGTTCAACCCCCTCCCCCCGAAATATTAGAGTCCACTTTAAAACTGCATACAAATTAAAAGGCATTTTTGTTTTTTGAATGGTTTTTCGACACATTTATATATCTACGTCTGTACTCGGCGACATCGCTCGTCGATTTCATAATTAATTTTTTTCATAAATATTTTTGCTATGACAAAAAATGTCAGCGCACAATTGCAGGAATAGAATTGTGATCTCAGCCGATATTTAGACTTTGCAAAATCAGTTTATGAAGAGTTACAAGAGTTGCGTGGAAACGCTCAAAATTAGTTTCTGAATATCTTTGAACAAGCTAAAGAAAAGGCAAATAGTGTTGGATTTATGATAGAAGTACCTCGACGAGTTGGACGTCAAATTAATCGAGACAATTATGTCGGAGAGCCAGAGGACTATTTTCGTTGCTCCATATATAGTATATCCCCTTTCTAGATCATTATTCAGATCAAATAAATGTAAGGTTTATATATTTTGAAGATTTTTTGAAGATTGGTGCAACACTGCCAGTGTCTGTTGCAACAAGCGAACGGTCATTTTCAACACTACGTCGATTGAAAACATATTTACGGAGCAGCATTGGGCAAGACAGAATACTTGGTTTGGCGCTTCTTAGGGCCAATTTTTCAGTGCGAGTTTAACTCAGTTTCTAGTTTAAACTTAGTTTAAGCGCAAAATCGATTTTTTCAGTCATATTTGACTGAAGTTTATACGCCCAACCCTGAACGGTTAAACTCATAGTGAAATTAATAAAGTGTACCAGGTAGATGACGTACACTTATTTCTCTGAGTAGCAATTGTCAATGTGTCAATTTATTTGTGCCAGTTCGATTAACCTTTATTTTTGTTGTCGTTAAATTTAAAATTTACTTTCAGTACTCCAGAAATATATATTTTCGTAATGTATTTTATGTTAGACAAACATAGAAACTGAATTTCCGTGCGTTTTTTTGCAGAGACAGCACGTTTTTCCTGGCATGTAGTTGCGTTTTTAGTGTCGGTTTTGGTGCAGAACGTATTTTCAAACAACAATTTATTTTGAAATTATTTCATTCAGCACAGACGGGTTATGAAATCTGACATTTGTCAGCATAATGACATTAACTGTCAGAAAATAAGTGTACGGTGAAGAGAGAGTTCCTGCTATCTGGCACACTTTATTAATTTCACTATGGTTAAACTAAGTTTAAACTGTCAAAACTGCCAGTTGACAGTCTGACAGTTCATTTATTTTGGAGATTTGAAAAGCGCAATTACAATTTTCGATATAAAATAAATATAATTCGACCAAAAATAGCAATGAGTGGGCAAATTCGTGACGAGGAAGATGATAGCGATGCAGAAATGTTTGATGTGTTAAATAATACGGTGATGAGAAGATTAGAAATCGTGAGAATGCGGCCGGATCATTTCCATTTATTTGGGCGACAGGGACTTTTACGGTCGCTTGCGCATGAGCAAAGCTTCTGCTTATAATATTTTACAGCTCATCGGTCCTCATATAAAGCATCCTACACTTGTGCATTTCCCCCTTACAAGTACAAGAAGCCTTTCATTTTCCCGAGACGGAAAATTTGCGCTACGTTTGCTTATTTTGAATTTTTTGATGAAGTACATTTTTTGAGCGCAAAGAATTTATTTACGAATGACAATCAAAACAAAGAAAAATTATTATCTAGATAAAAATATTGCCAGTATTGCCACACTCAAACGACTAAAATGTGATCCAGTTAAACTACTACTGAAAAACTGCTTTGTCGTTTAAACTAAGTTTAAATGTAAACGAAGTTCAAGCAAACTACGTTTGAACTGGGTTTAAACTCGCACTGAAAAATTGGCCCTTAACCCTTTCCGACATGAAAATAAACCCGTTCTGTATGAATTGTATGGGCTGTAGCCCAATATATTGGACATTGTGACTGAAAGGGTTAATGTGCATTGAGACATAGAAGTTGATCCTACCAACATTTCAGACAAGCTTGCAAAAAAGCGTAAGCGTAAACTGTCTTTCGCGTTATAAGCAAAATACATGTATATGTATATCTTTTCAATTAATATCTTTATAATAAATAAGTACACATAAACATTTATGAATATTAAAAAATTACTTACTAAAAACTCCACCCGAAATATTTTTCTGGATCCGCCTCTGCTATTTGTATTTTATATACTACCACACTGTTTATTCTGTGATACTACATACATCACAGACAAAGTTGGTCAATTTGGACCGGTCGGTCAAATGAACAGATGCCATATTTCAAGTAGATATTAGCTTTCAAACAAATCAACTGGATAGGGCTTCTGATGAACATTTTCAGAGATTGTTTTTGAAATTTTGTAAAACTCTTGAACACCCCATCAGTGGCGGATTCAGGGGTTTTTTGGGTTGAAATACAAATTAAAAAGAATTTTTGTTTTTTGAATGGTTTTTAAAAAATATTAAAGAACTACTTTTTAAAACGCCCCAAGTTTTTTCTGAATCCGGCCTGCACCCCATTGAAAACATTGAGGAATAATGTGGTAAAACATGTTCGGCTAATGTGATATACTGTACCTATAAGGGGAGTAACCAAGCGGGTTTGGGTGCCAAACCCCTCCCCACACGGGTAAAATTAATTCATAAAAATCTTATGAACGGTGTTCATAAACCTTTATTTTGAACTTTTTATGAAAAATTCATAATTTTTTTGATTTTTTTCATAAAATTTATGAAATGGTTCATACATGTTTATGAACGCGTTCATAAAAATTGTGAAACTTCGTTCATAAATCGTTTAATAAAACCCGAATCTCACATTTTTTGTTCGGGTACGGGCCGAGCGGGCAGGCTATCTTCATTTTGAACTTTTTGTGAAAAATTCATAAACATTTTGATTTTTTTCATAAAATTTATGAAACGGTTCATACATGTTTATGAACGCGTTCATAAAGATTGTGAAACTTCATTCATAAATCGCTTCATAAAAGCCGAGTCTCACATTTTTTGTTCGGGTACGAGCCGAGCGGGCAGGCTACCTTTATTTTGAACTTTTTATGAAACATTCATAAATTTTTTGATTTTTTTCATAAACTTTATGAACCAGTTTTTGAACACGTTCATAAAGTTTCTGAAATTCGTGCCTAAACCATTCGTTCGGCCACGCCGAATCCGAACGGCGATTGGCAGTTTTTTCTTTCACACTTGAAGGTTTTGCCATTGCCTGCCAAGAGCGCACTTGTGCGATTCTTGTAATTCTCATCTGCTTTATGTGGTTAGCGAAAGAAGTAGATGAGCGTTTTTATCAGCCCAAGCTAGGAATCCAACCTAGGGCATCGGTATGAGAAACCAGCGCGCTACCCGAGACAGGTAAGTCGAATTCAATTACATAAATTGTTTATATTAGTTTATTTATTTTTAAATTATTTCACTGCTATTAATTGTCAATTTCTTTTTAGCAGTCAAAGATACTGTTTTTTATAAAACGAAAATTTATTGAATTTGTATATCATTATTAAAAAATTAATTATTCATATTTATAAATAATAAACAAAATATACCAATGTTTTCAATTTTTAGGGATTTTGAATTTCAGGAATTTTTCTTATGAAAAAATCAAACATTTTATGAATTTCGTTCATAAACGTTTGGGTTTATGAACAAGGCTTATGAAGGCGTTCATAGGGTTTATGAACGCATTCATGAGCGTTCGGGTCACCCGAAGGCTTATGAAAGAGTTCATAAACTTTGTGAATACATTCATAATTTTTATGAACGCATTCATGAGCGTTCGGGTCACCCGAAGATTTATGAATGCATTCATAAACTTTTTATGAACGCGTTCACTGGTTCAAAAACTATGAATATGTTCATACAGTTTATGCACAAATTCACACATTTTTTGAACGTTTTTCGTTCCGTGCATAGCATATAATTATTCAACATTTCCAATCACTATGCATGTTATGCATATGTGTGTTATGTTATGCACATTCATAAATTTTTTGATTTTTTTCATAAACTTTATGAACCAGTTTTTGAACACGTTCATAAAGTTTCTGAAATTCGTGCCTAAACCATTCGTTCGGCCACGCCGAATCCGAACGGCGATTGGCAGTTTTTTCTTTCACACTTGAAGGTTTTGCCATTGCCTGCCAAGAGCGCACTTGTGCGATTCTTGTAATTCTCATCTGCTTTATGTGGTTAGCGAAAGAAGTAGATGAGCGTTTTTATCAGCCCAAGCTAGGAATCCAACCTAGGGCATCGGTATGAGAAACCAGCGCGCTACCCGAGACAGGTAAGTCGAATTCAATTACATAAATTGTTTATATTAGTTTATTTATTTTTAAATTATTTCACTGCTATTAATTGTCAATTTCTTTTTAGCAGTCAAAGATACTGTTTTTTATAAAACGAAAATTTATTGAATTTGTATATCATTATTAAAAAATTAATTATTCATATTTATAAATAATAAACAAAATATACCAATGTTTTCAATTTTTAGGGATTTTGAATTTCAGGAATTTTTCTTATGAAAAAATCAAACATTTTATGAATTTCGTTCATAAACGTTTGGGTTTATGAACAAGGCTTATGAAGGCGTTCATAGGGTTTATGAACGCATTCATGAGCGTTCGGGTCACCCGAAGGCTTATGAAAGAGTTCATAAACTTTGTGAATACATTCATAATTTTTATGAACGCATTCATGAGCGTTCGGGTCACCCGAAGATTTATGAATGCATTCATAAACTTTTTATGAACGCGTTCACTGGTTCAAAAACTATGAATATGTTCATACAGTTTATGCACAAATTCACACATTTTTTGAACGTTTTTCGTTCCGTGCATAGCATATAATTATTCAACATTTCCAATCACTATGCATGTTATGTATGCTGCCACATTAGCAAAACGGTCTTTAAAAAAGTAATAGCAAATTTGTTTGGCAAAACCGATGTTTTGTTTTTTAAATAGTTCCTTTCAGGCGCAATACAGCTATTTGCATGATCTAAAATTGTTTTTAATGAGTGTTTTAGATCGTCAGCCAGGATGTGCCCCAGCAGTGGCACATCTGCCTCCCCCCCCCCCGAAATATTAGGATCGACTTTAAAACTACATAGAAATTAAAAGGCATTTTATATATATTAAAGAATTACTTTTTGAAACCCACCCCGAAATATTTTTCTGAATCCGCCCCTGTGCGCCACAAGCCTTTTGGATGGCTTTTACGTCCTTAATTGCTTTTTTCATCGGCAAATGCATTTTTTTTGAAAAGGTAAAAGTCGCACGGTGCCGCATCAGGTGAAAACGGGAAGTGGTTGATGGTTGCGACTTTTGGTCAAAAAATCTTTCGATAGCTAAATGTTCAGTGAAAATGCAATAAATTTATGTTATTGAGATGCAATCTTTTGTTATGGGCCTTTTTTGTCGATGCTAATTTTTATACCGATGATACTAAGCCGCATATAGGTGGTGCCATTACAAAATTCCCCATTTGAAAAGTGCAGTTTACTTTAAAAAACACGTAAGACATGGTACATCAAAAATTGCAAAACTTTGTCAAGTCACTGGGCAAGCGACATAATTTGAAATGTTGCCGTTGTAACGGGATTCATTTCATTGGTTCATCAATTTTGTGTTTTAAAAAATCACTTTTCTAGCTAATTAGTGAAAAAAATTTGCGCGTTTACTAAAATAATAGAAACGTGACATACAAAACGATTGCATAAAATTCGAATGCAAGCTACGCGACCGTACAAACAACAATCCTTCGATTTATTAAAAACGTGGATTTGTCTAGAAAACCAGGAAAAGTCAACAAAAGTTCCAGAAGAAATAAAACTTTGGAAAAGAAGGTGGTAGACGCGCTTAAACGCAAACCAGATTTGTCGCTCCGAGATTTAGCGAAAAAATTCAATACCAACCAACCAACCATGTATACATTTTAAGAATAAAAAAAGATACGGTGTGAAGTCTTATTCAAAATATTCGGCGCCAAGGAGAGAATACAAACAGCAAAACATTGCCATTAAGCGAAGCAAAAACTTGTACGGGCACTTTTTAAACAATAGAAATGCGTGTGTAGTCATGGATGATGAAACGTATATAAAAATGGATTTTTCATCATTGCCAGGAAAAAATATTATTCTTCAAAGGGTAGACCCAAGGTTTCAGAACATTTCAAGACAATTAAAAAGAAAAATTCCCCAAAAAGGTTACGGTTTGGCAGCAATTTGCCAGTGTGATAAACGCTCCGCCCCATTAGTGGTAACTGGTTCAATGAATGCAGATGTATAGATGACGATAGATCTAATGATGAGATGATGATAGACCTAAATGAGTGCTTAAAAAAGAAACTGCTACCGCTGATACGACGACACAGGACGCCAATAATTTTCTGGCCCTAGTAAGCAACGTGCCATTACTCCGCTGCTGTCACTGATTGGTACCAAAGGAAAAACATCAATTTTGTTGCAAAGGATTTCAACCCGCCAAAGTGTCCAGAGCTCCGGCCGATTGAGCGCTATTGGGAAAAAAAACAAAACTGCGAAAATATTGTAAACCACCTCGAACAATCAAAGATTTTACAAAAATTTACCTTCAGGCCACCAAAATGATACTTAGCAAAACTATGTAAAAGCTGATGGGAGCCATTAAACGCAAAGTTCGATTATTCCAACGTCAAAGTCATAAAAAATTTAAATTGTGATTTTTTCTATTTTTTTCATATCATTAGTTTAAATAAATAACAAGTGAACAGAACTTGTTTAAGTTTTTCATTTGAAAATTTAAGTTTACTTTTTGCAGTTTTAATGTACCATGTCTTAATACTTAATTGGCAAAAACCCTTTTTTAAACCGCCTCCCCCATGACCAAGTTCTGGCTACTCCCCTGGTGGCAGTACTTCTAACACAAATCCGATTTTGGACATAATGATGGGTGTCAGAGGAATAATATTTTGATAAAAATTTGCTAGAATAATGTTCACATTCATTTACAACTATTACATATATAAAATTTGTCTCAGGTGTCACTCGTAACTAGCCCCTTAAACCAAGGGCGCAACCGCCCTTTTCCCATCCTCAATGCGTTTAAAGAAGTAAACTCAAAATGCACGTAAAACTCACTTTACCTTTGGTGATCCTATCTTTTCACCACCACCGCCACCAAGGCTTGGGATTCAAACCCCCCAAATACAAAATTTACTGGCGTTAAATATGGTTTCAAATGGCTTTGTATTAATGAATATGAATTAAATTAAGCAAATCGATTTTCAAATGCATTATGGTTTTGTTCTTTATCTTATATGTACATAACATATTTTTCATTCGTTGTTGAGGAATTATATTAATGTACGTATGTATATACAGTGAAGTTCATCATTACGGACAGTCCTCATAATCGGACATCTTCAATAGCCGGACAAATTTCGCAGACACAGCAATTTCATTAAGTTTTCCATACGAATATCATTCCAATAACCGGACGCTCTAAGAACCGGACGCGGACACTATATTTCAAACCATTTTGTTCAGTACTAAAATTTAACGACTTGTACAATGTATGTACTTTGCCTATACATGTATATTTTTGTATATTTTTCATTCGTTGTTGAGGAATTATATTAATGTACGTATGTATATACAGTGAAGTTCATCATTACGGACAGTCCTCATAATCGGACATCTTCAATAGCCGGACAAATTTCGCAGACACAGCAATTTCATTAAGTTTTCCATACGAATATCATTCCAATAACCGGACGCTCTAAGAACCGGACGCGGACACTATATTTCAAACCATTTTGTTCAGTACTAAAATTTAACGACTTGTACAATGTATGTACTTTGCCTATACATGTAATAAATATTAATTAAATATTCAATTTTCATAAATTCGTGCAAAATATTAAATAAATAAGCGAGAAACATTTGGATACAATTGAAACCAATTTTTTGTGCCCCCCTCCCCCATAAGCGGACATCTCCCATAACCGGACAATAACACAGCGACGGTGAGTGTCCGGTTATGAGGAATTTCACTGTATTTGGAGAATTTTGTTAAAGATTCCCATAAAGAGCAGCAACATATTTTGTACCAGCAATGTTTGTGTTTGGGGGGTTTGAACCCCAATTCCCCTGTATGCGCCACTGCATACATATGTAGATTTGTAGACAAATGTGTAATAAAGGGTGTCTACCTTTATTACACATTCGTCTATATTAATTTTATTATTCTGTTCAAAGCCAACCGAAAAGAGAGGAACGCCATTAAGAATATCTGTTTTGAGGCAGTACACCGATTTATTTGGTTTTGTCACCTACGAAATAGAGAATAGTTCTAAGGTTGGTTACAGTGATAACTGCGGTCGGTGATTAGAATAAGCGTCTCCAAGGCACGTTCTGATTCTATGTGTAATCTATATATATAAAAATGAATCGTGGTCCGTTCGACTGCTTATAACTTGAAAACGACTGGACCAACTTGGATACTTACTGCGGCGGGTTTATTTGAAATTGTTACGTGAAGGTTTATAAAAACGGAAAACGGGGCGTGGCACCACAAGAATACATTTTTAGACAATAACTTTGGAACCATAAGTCACACATCAATTCAATTTGGTACAAACTTAGTATTTAATCATGTCCTTCAATAGAGGGAATAAGGTGGGTATTGAAGAAAGTGGCATCGCCCATAGAACTCAAATCTTCTATATGGAATAGCTTTGGAATTGTAAGTCGCACAATATTGAAATTTGGTGTACCGTCGTTTTATAGATGTGTCATTCTACTGTTAAAATTTTATGGGCGTTGAACAAGGGGCGTGGCACATTTTTTATGCAGCAGAACTGTAAGTCGTACATCAATGAAACTTGGTATGAACTAACCAGTTAATCATATCTTTCGGCAGAGGGAATGGGGCGGGTATTTAACAAGGGGGCGTGGCGCCGCCCATACAATTCATTTCTTTTAAATGGAATAGCTTCGGAATTGTAAGTCGCACAGCATTGAAAGTTAGTGAAGCGTCGCCTCATAGATGTGTTATTCTACTGTTAAAATTTTATGGGCGTTGGACAAGGGGCGTGGCACATTTGTTTGACCCAAACTATCCGCATAATTTTGGAACTGTTAGTCGCACATCAATGAAACTTAGTACGAATTTACCATTTAGTCATATCTTTCCACAAAGGGAATGGGGCGGGTATTTAACAAGGGGGCGTGGCACCGCACATACAACTTAAATCTTTTATATGGAATAGCTTCGGAATCGTAAGCCGCACAGTATTGAAATTAAATATGACATCGTCCCATAGAAGTGTCATTCTACTGTTAAAATTTGATCGGCGTTGGACAAGGGGCGTGGAACATTTTTTATGACCCTACATTTACGCAGTACTGTAAATCCACATCAATGAAACTTGGTACGAATTTTCCACTTAGTAGCACAATTGGACCAGAAGAAAGTTGTGAGCATTGGACAAGGGGGCGTGGTACCGCCTCCGTTTTTATATACATAGATTGTTTGTCCTGACTGACTGATTGATTGATTGATTTATCATCGCCCAGCTCAAACCGCTGAAACTACAAACATGAAATTTTAACTGTAGGTACACCTTGAAGAATGAACCTCCGCTAAGACGGGATTTTTACATATTCGGGGTCTAGAGGGGCAAAACATGTGATAAGGTGTTGCATGAAGAAACGTGATTTAATAGACATAAGTACTCATTTCGAACTTCCTGAAAATACTCTAAATCAAAAATAATTCGACACGTATTTTATAATTTTCCGAAAATCAAAATTTCACTGGCTCAATAGGCTAAGGTTTGTTTATGAAAATGAGCTATTGACTTCAAAAATAAAAATTAGATAGACAAATCGAAATCTAACTGGATCAACGACGGGTTAAAAGTTTGAGTGGATGAATTGTGAAAAAGCATGAATTAATGGGCCGATTGACTTCAAACTTGGTGGAATTACTCTAAGTTAGGGATAATTTGACACGTGTTTTCACTTTCTTCATTTCGGGAATCGGGAAATAATAAAAACGTGCTTTTAATTTGCTTGAAAATCGAAATCTACCTTGGTAAATCAAGGGTTTAGAATTTGTTTAGAGTAAATGTGAAAAGACATGATTTAAAGGGCCTTCTGACTTCAAAATTTTTAAGACACTCGAATTCAAAGATAGACACATGTTTTTTTTTTAATTAAAATCTGATGGGATCAACAATGGGTTAAGAATTCATATCGGGGGAAACAGGAGAGCTTGCGTGCAAAGCCGCAGGGCCCAGCTAGTAATATATACATATATAAGTTTTCACCAGTGGCGCACAGTGGGGGAATGAAAGGTTCCCCCCAATCACAAAAAAATGTTCGTACAAAACATGTTTTTAAATAATATTGGAATCAAAAGTTGTACGCAACCTCCTCTGTTTACAAACTATCCACTTTTGCTGTACCACTCACATTCGCACACCTACACACTGGTGCGTGTGACAGCTACATCAGATTTGGAAGTGGCAGTGACAAGTTGCCTGATTGTGCGTTGTTTTTGGTTTTCGCGATGTTAAAATCGAACTAAACGACTTCGGATTTACTCGGCCGGTTTCGCTGGTAGCAATCGGCAATCAAGCCAGCACGAAACCGGCATGCAGCCAATCAAGCTATCCGCTAGCCGAAGGGTAGGCGCGGCCACTTCAGTTGTAGCGAATCCACCACCACCAGCTCTCTTGTTTGCGCGCTCATGCCTAGATGTGGTGTCTAACCCAAAAGCAGTTCGCTCTCGACAAGGAGAGATTTCGCATTTGCCATTGACCAAGTCCATCGGCCTAGTGGGGAGGAGAATGGAGCAGAGAATTCAGCTTGGCGCGATTTCGATTGCCAAGCGACAGATTAAGCAGGCTTTTGGATAGAAGGGACCATCGGGCGGTCAAGGGCGCAAAGCGAACAGCGGCAACAGCGCCTCTCACCGATTGCTGCTTCATCGCCATTGTAACAGTATTTTGATAGCATTCGTATTGCGAGGTTTGTTCGGCGTGGTCGACCAATTCGTGCGGCGTCTTTTTGCTTAAATTCGCTTTGATACATCTGCAACGATATATCTACGGTTGAAGTTAGTTCTGTAAAAGTGTAACTGTGATTACCGTTATTGTTGCTGTCAATAGTCGGATTGTTTAAGTTCTTGGAATCGATAACTAAAGCAACTGTGAACCGGGAAAGGTATATGCGTGCGTATGACCGCACCGATAAGAAGTGTGAAGTAGATACGAGTGCAGTGCAGCTCAACATGCGAATTGCTAAAAATCAATAGCACGTCAGTGTGACAACGAATTACCGGTGGCGGCGTAGAGTTAAAGTTTGAAGTGGAATTTTTTGTAATACGTGCTTTGTGATTATTCGTCGACGAAAGAGTTAAAAATTAGAAATTGACGTGGATTATTTGTAGTGCTTTATCTGATGAAAAATGCGGAAAAACGCTGGCACAAAAACAAAGCCAAAAAGAAAACAGTGCAGGACAGAAAAGGAGAAAATATTCAATATATTTGTCTAATAAGAAAAATTTCACTTTGACTTAGGTGTGGGAATGGGTGTGTGTGTTGGCATGTGCGGAGTGGGGCTGAGGTCGACGATATACAGTGTTGTGTGTGCACGAGTTTGCTTACGACTGTTGCAGGCATACATACACATGTATATATGACTGGCGTTGAAGCGCATATGTGTGTTCGCTGCTTTTCAAACGTTCGGCTGATTGTGTTCGCATGTGTTTTGCGTGTTGCTTTTTGTGCGATTTCGCCCGTGGATTCCGTTGGAGCGAAGTTGGTTGATGTGCCGCTGTGCGGCGAAATGGCAAAAGTGGGCGAAAAGGTGCCGAAGTGCCGGTACAGAATTGCACGAAGCGTAGAAAGTAAGCCTCCTCTCGCTTTTTGCTATTATGACGACTTGTATTGACACAAACAGTGGGTGAAACGCACAAAAAGACTGCAAAAAAATAGAAGCAGCTGTTGTAAAGCAAGCAAATTAAAATGTTTAACTAATCTACCACAGCTGGGTTTTCCGAATCTGACGTTAATTTCAACGAGGTGTTTTTTTTAATAAACATTTGATATCACAAGCATGTGGCACATGCGCATTTTCGGCATGCTTTTGATGTTGTGTACTTAACCTTCTTGTTTACATCAGGGTCTGGTCATAACTTTTTTCTTTTTTAAAACGCCATTTCATTTCAATATTCCATGATCCACAAGCTACCATTTTTAATTAAATAATGCATATTTCAAGTTTTATTTGTTAAGTAGCTAATGTAGTTAAGTTGGTAGTGAATAAAATATACTGACTTTTCCATCAGTTCTATTCACGCTTCGATCCATCTTTTAATCAGCGAGTTGCCTCTGCTTGAGTCGATACTCTTGAAAGAACATGAGAAACGAAAGACGGACGCGAAAGTAAGGAGGTTATAGCTTAGATAATAAATAAGTATCGGATATACAGCATTAAAAGCATTAAAAGTACGGGAGGACGTTGACAGTGATGAAGTCGATGCAGAAAAGATGAGATGGATCGACGTGCAGCCTGAAACAAAGAGCTCGGTCTAAAAATTTAATTTAATGAGAAAAACGGAGCAAACTTGCTTTTACATTTATAATAATATTCGTTGTACTGGAAGTCCAGTTAGAATCAATTCAGATATTCCTTGTAAATGCACAAAATCCGGCAAAAACCGACGGAAGTTAATTGGTATGTATATTTCTGAATTATTTTAGTCGCAAGCCGATAAAATATGTTTTTTTATAGTAAATATCGTTTTTAAAACCATAAAATCGGGATCTGTATATACACCTTTTCATATGGAATTATAAGACTTTGTTTGCGGTCTTACCAAACCCCTGGTGTTACGAATGTGACAAATTATTATTATTTATATTCGAGCGAAAGCGCAGGTATAAAAATACCCCTATTATTACGAAGCACTGCGTTGGTTCTAAAAAGTTGTAATGGTTAGCAGGCGCGGATCCAGAAAAATATTTCGGGGGGGTTTTAAAAAGTAATTCCTTAAATTTTATAAAATGTCTTTTAATTTGTATGTAGTTTCATAGTCGATCCACATATTTCGGGGGGTTTCAACCCCCAAAACCCCTCCCTGGATCCGCCACTGATGGTTAGAATGCTTTGAACCTACCAATGACATAGGTGTTGGTGTACACCATATATGTAATACTACAGTTGAAGTATTACATATATGGTGTACACATAAGAGTTAAAGAGGGATAAAACAACTCTTTTGTTTAAATTTCAGTAACCAAATACCAATGTAGGTAACACCGCATCCGCCAATTCTTCTTCACTGGCCATTTCTTCAGGGGTTCCCCTAAATATCTTTTACTTTTTTTCGGTATTCAGTGTTCTTAATATGCGTGACAGAAAATAGCATGGAAAAATTCATTATATGGAGACAAAAAACGAATGAAAACGAAGTTTTCAACTAAAAAATTTATTAATTGTAGAGAAATATGCACTGTATGGAAATTCATTATAAGGAGATCAAAATGCAGAAGAATAGAACGATAAAGCTGTGTCTTTGAAATTAATTCATTATACGGAGAACTTCATTATATAGAAGTTCACTGTAGGGAAGTTCGACTGTATCCAAGTGTTTCTCGTTTATTAATTTATTATTTTGTACGAATTTATGAATATTGAATATTTAATTAATATTTATTAAATGTATAGGTAAAGAACATACATTGTACAAGTCGTTAAATTTTAGTACTGCTTTGCTTGAGAAAATTTTGTAATGGTTGATTGTTTTAATTTGAAATGTTCATTTTCAAATACGAGTGAAATTTGTATTGTAGGGTAATACAGTTTTTTAAAAACTTGTTTGGCATTTTTGGAATTTTGTGCGTTTATGAGAGATTTTTTAATCAAAATGATTTGAAATATAGTGCCCGCGTCCAGTTATTAGAGCGTCCGGTTATTTGAATGGTATTCTTATGGAAAACTTAATGAAATAGCTGTTTCTGCGAAATTTGTTCGGCTATAAAAGCTGTCCGGTTATAACGACTGTCCGTAATGAGGAATTTCACTGTATATTCTGCTTAAAGTATCTGAAAAGCCCAAATATACTAATACAAAAATGATCCACAACATTCCGTTAATCATTGTGAAATTGTACTTTGTGAGTTTAACCACCCTAAAGTAACATAAAGTATGTATAGAAAATAACGTCAGCTGTCAGTACCATACTCTGGCTTTAACAAACGACTGTTATATTCCTCATTACGTTTATAACATATACGATATTCGTTACGATTACTATTTAATATACATTCCTGTACTTCATATATAGGATACAGTTAACCAAAAATTTATTACTTAGTTTTATATGCACACATGTGTAAATGGAAATTATGTGTATGAATAGATTATTCGTCAATGTACGTTTTCTTACATAATTCTTAAACGTGTTTGGACTTATACTTCGATCAATATTATGGTAATACGGGAAAAAAATCTTAACAATTCTGTATTGAATTTTAACAACATTTGTATTGCAACTTTTCGGCAACGTCTCGTGCTCTGATAGCCACATTAACTTAATCTAAAGTTTAATACTTCCATATTGAGTTTTTTCCTATATGCAAACGCAAATAGAATACAATTATTTTTATTTCTGGGCATATTAAATTTTCAACGAATTTTTCTGTGACTTTTAGACCACTGTGCATATCATTATTTGGGTTGGCTGATTACTCGTTGCTTGGCGTTCTCTCTCGGTTGAATAATAATTGTGTATCTGTGAAATGTTCGTTGCCAGTGGCTATGTCGGATAGATACAAAACAGACAGTAAATACAGATGCGAACGGTTGGAAAAGTGGACTGCGTAAGTGGAATAGCTTGGGAGAGCGAATATTACATCGAAGAGTACGAGACAGAGAGAGAGAGAGTTTGAATGTGCAAAGAGGGTTGAGTGTTGTGTTAATATAGGGAACGAAGCAGGTGGAAGAAGGGCGGTAGTAGAGCGTAGCACGGCAACAATCAGCGGCAGTCGTGTGTTGCTTGCATTCTCGCCTGCCACTAGTATCGAATTTGATGGCTGCTGTGTTGGATGTGCGGCTATTTTTAACTCGCTGAGAGCGGCACAACAATACCAATCCAAGTACAGTACAAACAGTGCTAATAAGAGCAGAAAAAGACGAGTGGTGGGATGCTGAATAAGCAAACGCAAACGTCCCCCAACCACTTGCACGACACGTGTGTGAGTGAGCGGTGAAACGACTTCATTGAAAGTCAAAATTTGCTGCTGCTGCATTTTGCTCTTTTCCGCTTTATCACTTTCCTCTTCCGATCTTTCTTTGTTTTGCGAAACATTTGAGCACAATGCTGTCAGTAAATTATTTTAAAAATTGTACAAAGTTTTCAAAAATAAGCTATTTAAGTGCTGGACGTGACGCCGTCATTTGATCGTAAAATACAAGCATTGTAACTTTATTGCAAAGCTCGAATGTTTCCATCGGCTGTTGCAAAAAAGTAGCCTTTAGTATTTTTTCTTATTATTGTGTTTTATTGACATTTTGTTTTTAGCATCAACACTCGGTGCTCAACCAATAGGAAGAATTTTTTCTCAAAAATTATCTTAATAAAATGAAAATGACAACTTCTTCCTGCTATAGATAATAATGATCCGCAAGTTCATTTTATTTAAATAATGAATCTAAGTATTTACATATAACTAAGAATACCCATAAATTTCTTTATTTCTTTTAACATTTTATATGCGATGCATAGTTTACGTGATATAAACCAGCACATACCCGATGTTTGTTGCTACACTCGGCAATTGTACCGATTGTCACTGATGTGAGAGCTATTGTTATATAAAAAATTTGAATAATTAAAATTGTCACGCCCCTTGTTCAAATAAATAAAATATGAAAGAATCGTTGAATGGTTGATTTAGAGACGTTATGCTATTGACAATTTTGTTTTTAAAACCTCCCTATGACTCACATCTCAGGAGTATGCTGTTCAATTATATACCGTTAAATTCGTTGTAGTTTAACCCTTTCGGTTATTCTATGCCATATGGCATAGTCTCTTTTCAGTGCCTGTTTTAGGTAAAAAAACTTGTGGATACTATATTTTTGTTGTTCCTTAGAATAGTTTGAAGTTTTAGGAAAAATACGAAATTAATAAACTGAATAATTAAGTTGAGAGAAGAGAAGTATACACGTTTTTTTAATGTTATATCTTGAGATAGTGAAGGAAGAAGAAGCAGACAAAAATAGATAACTTTTTTAATTTGACGTTTTCTTTCAATTTAGATACTTTTTTTAAAAAAATTTTGGCTGAAGTATATGAAGAAATATTCAAATTTTCGTTATGCATAAACAGTTTTATGTTTAAGTAATTATTACAGCCACAACGATGTGGTTGCTCTCATAGAAAAACACTCCAAAATACAGGGTCCGAGTATAAAAATTTCAAAATTTCTTATGGAATGTTGCTAACATAACCACATAGAAGCCTAAAACGTAAAATTTAACATTTTAACTTTCCCCAGTAAAAAGCTGTACCGAAAGGGTTAAGTTGTACTGCCTTCATAAGCCAGAGTAGTCAGGAAGTTTTCGTAGTGCCGTGCGTCATTAACCCTTTTAGTGCCGGGCGAAAAAGAGGTACCTATGCGAGAATAGCCGGTCGAATTTCACAGTTTGACTAGGGTTTGGGAAAATGTTCATAAAACCAAACGAGCAACAATATTTACATTCAAAAAGCAGTATACTAAGCATGAAATAGAGAATGAATAGAATTTTCGAAATCCTGTATTGCTAATTGTTGGTTTGTCAAAAACAACAATGTTTGACACAAGCGGAAAACCGCGGCAATAACAAAAATGACGCTTTCAAACTGCAACTGGGACGAAATATACTGTTCACAACAACGGTCGAGGAGACACTAACTGATGCTACGTCTCGCTGCGGCAATGAAACGTTATTTCGCGAGAGTCTTCAAACAGTTGTTTACATAACACGCTGCCGAAAAGTTCCGATAACATACACGTCCACAAAGAGGTAAAACAAAAAACTATTTTTTTTTATTCTCTCGTAATGAAATTAGATCCTTTACAAGGTGCGTCCCAAAGTAAACAGGACTTTTGCAATAGGGACGTTTCTGGTGGCGCCATCTATGTGTGAGGACATGCGTTGGAAACGTACATCTTTCATTCACATACTGTCTAAATTTCATGACATTTGGTCTAGTAGACGCCGAAATATCCCGCTCAATGTGACAGTATGTTTTTAACTTTGGTACGAGAATGTCGATCGAACAAAGAGCTAATATTAAGTTCTGTTTTAAACTTGGTAAAACTTTTACCGAAACGTTTAAATTGTTAAAGCAAGTTTATGGTGATGATTGTTTATCCCGTGGCCGTGTTAATGAGTGGTTGAATCGATTCAAGAATGGTCGTGAAGACTTGAATGACGACGAACACGTCGGCCAGTCGAAATTTGTGATTACTGACGATGCCATCAAAACTGTGCGTGATTTTATCAAAATGCAGCCAAAATCATCATTGGAATTGATGGAAATGGAATTGAACATCTCCAAAACATCAATTGATCGCATTTTAACCGAACATTTGGGTCTCCGTAAAGTGTGTTCTCGCTTCATTCCGCACACTTTAACCGACGACCAAAAAGCGCAGAGAATTGAGCACGCAAAAGACATCGTTCGGGAAGCCAGACGTGATCCAAATTTCTTGTTCAACATCGTAACCGGTGACGAAACGTGGTGCTTTCAATATGATCCCGAAACAAAGCGTCAAAGTGCCGAATGGAAGCACCCAGATGAGCCAAATCCGAAAAAAACCCGCCGTGAGAAGTCAAAAATCAAAACTCATCTCATTTGTTTCTACGATTCAAAGGGAATAATTCATCGAGAGTTTGTTCCACCGGGAAAAACAATTAACGCTTTGTTTTATGTTGAAGTTTTGAAGCGTTTGGTGCATCGCATTCGTCGTATTCGGCCAGAATATCGCGAGGAAGGAAGTTGGCGTTTATTGCATGATAATGCACCGGCTCACAGAGCCCTAGTTACGACCGATTATTTGACCAAAAATCGCATTTTTACCATCAATCATTCACCGTATTCGCCTGATATGGCTCCCTGTGACTTCTACTTATTCGGTCAGTTGCATTTGCCGATGAAAGGAAACCGTTATAAGGACGTTGAGGACATCCAAAAGGCTTGTACCAACATTCTGAAGGCGATGCCGGCCGATGACCTAAAACACTCATTCCAAATGCTTTTGGACCGTGCAAAACGTTGTATCGAAGCAGAAGGAGAGTATTTTGAATAAATAAAAAGAATTATACAAAAATAATCATCCGTTTTCTTTATTTTATAAAAGTCCTGTTTACTTTGGGTTGCACCTTGTATAACGTATTACAAATTTATTTTGAGATAGAGTTCTCCCGCAATGTGAATAGTAAAGCGTTACAAGGCGCGGGCCGATATATAGTATCGGCTCTGGCACTTCTCGCTAGTGCAGCCAGAGCCGATATATCGGCCTCCGGCACTAAAAGGGTTAAACGGGATTTTCTCGATTTGCACTTTTCGCTATTGGCGGCCAGATAAAAAATAAACTGATTATCCGATTGGATTGAGTTTACCCGCGTATTTCAGACAATGATAAGATGCAAATGGACTTTGGCCAACGCATTATTTTAAAAACTTTCTATTTTAGTCATAAAAATGCCCCAAAAAAGTCACAATTCAGCAAGAATCATATTTAATTTAACCAGAGTGCACCATTTCTCCAACAACAAATGGAAAACCATTGGTTATGATTCAGTGCACAGCGACACTTATGCAGATTAAGAATATTTCGAAGTTGCATTCTACGATCAACAATCGTACCCGGAGTTGATGAACTTTTTCACGGTTCCCAAATTCAATATCACAAACACCAAAAAAAGAAGATAAATTATGAATATTTAAGTTTAGTGAATAATTAAAAAAGTATGTTAGTTTTGGAAAAATTATGGAAGTGATTTTTTCATATTACAAGACATTGTACTTTGTGTATGCATTTTTTTTCTGATTAGTGTGTATTGGTTATTGACAAATTGGTTATGTACAAATTTTTCACAAAAATGCGAATCGAATATTACTATTAGTGATGATATTTCAGATTTCAACTACTTTTTTTTAACATATTCGTAATTTTTTGATTCTGGAAGAAGGTTTTGGAGATTGGGTAAATAATTTCATAAGAAGTTGGAAGAGATGTTTTTCTGTTTTACTAAACATATAAACAGTAAACAAGGTATATAGTTATTTTATTGTTATTTTATTTCGGAGATTCGTTTAATTCTTTTAGCTTTTTATTTAAAAACAAATTAAACACATGTTTCTGTTTTTTAGTCTTTCCGCTTTTAATGTTTTTTTAAAAAGTGCAAAGCTCAGGCTTTTACTTCAATTGTAATTTAAATTATTTTTCACAATTAAAAAACCCGAAAATTAGCAAAACTTGGAGAAAAATATCTAAAAAGTTTTTGAAAATATGTTCCTGGATTTTTGTGTAGTTTAAGAAGCAAACTTTCTTTGTAAACACATCCTCCTGCATCTTCCGATCTCAGAAAATAATTTCATTTTAAAAGTGCTTTAAGCACCTATTTTTCGACGGCACCATTTTTGTTAAATATGGTAGCCTCAAATTATGCAACAAATCATTCTTGACATATTTTCCCTCTTAACTCATTCAAATATTTTGTCACTAATTCGAATTGTGAAGGGACTACCTATTTTAAGTTGTTTTTCCAGTTTTTGTGAAAATAAATCGAAATGACATCAAAATGTGTATGTGAATTGATGAATTGCCATTGTGATTTCTTTTTAATTTTTTCTAAGTGTAAAAGCGTACTATTTTGACATCATTTTTATTGGAAAACTAAAGGGTCCTAATACAATCTCTGGTACTCTTTGCAATTGTCAATGTTGATGTAATTGATTAAATAATCTGAAAAATTTTGTCCACACACTTGTTGGTATAGCTTACCAAAAATGGCGGAAATTGCAACTTTAAGGGCCAATTTTTCAGTGTGAGTTTAAACGCAGTTCAAACGTAGTTTCCTTGAACTTGGTTTAAATATAAACTCAGTTTAAACGACAAATCAGTTTTTCAGTGCTAGTTTAACTGGAGCAAATATTTGTCATCTGAGTGTGGCAATACTGGCAATATTTTTATCTAGCTAATAGACTCCAGCACGAGTATACATTTTTCCTATTCGAAAACATTCAAATGCTTTTGAATAGAATACTTCACTTCATCTCTGGGGACCGGTCCGAATGAATACGAGCAAAGCTCTCTTCGAGTACGAGTAAGCTCCGAACATAAACGAGTAGACGTACACTATTTATTCATATTCGTTCGAAGCGGGAAAACGAGGACAAAAGCATTCGAATAATAGTACACATTGCTTTGAATATATTCGAATATACTCGATTTTTTATTCCTAAGATTATTTGGAAATATTTATGTTATATATAAATATTTATTTATTTGTGATGCTACTTTCTTAAATAAATTCCATTTTGCGTATGGAACACATGGAAAAGTGGCATACTGCGCATACAAATATTCGATGAAACTGTTGATCTTCGAATACTTCGCCAAGTTCTCGATTACCGAATACGAGCACTGCAGTATTCGCTTCTCACCGAATACGAGCACTGCAGTGTTCGCTATTCACCGAATATGAATAGAAACGAGAAGTGACGCTCGCTAGTTCTCGTTTCTATTCGTTTCGTTGTACACATTCTTCGAATACCAAGTACCCGTACAGTATGTACAGTAGTGTAGCCGCCAAAATGAATATTTTCATGCAGGACTTTACTAGCTTATAATTTTCCTTTGTTTTGATTGTCATTCGTAAATAAATTCTTTGCGCTCACATACTGTATTTCATCAAAAAAATTCAAACTAAGCAAACGGAGTCCAAATTTTTCGTCTCGGGAAGACATTCGATTCTTGTTGCACTTGTGAAAAAAATAAGCAAGTGCTCGAGTGCAAGAAGACAGACCGCGTGAGTGCCGAGGCAAAACAAACCAAATGCAAAGAAATTGAGGACGATTTCGATTCAAAATTTGTTGATAAGTTCCGTTGCGCGAAAACGTTGGCCACAAAGTATAAGAATATAAAAAAAGTGCAAAAAAAGAATTTTGCTCACGTCAGGCAAGAGCTGAACAAAACAAAAAATAAATGAAATGCCAGAAGCTGTTGACAGTTTAAACTTAGTTTAACCGTGCAGGGTTAGGCGTTTAAACTGAGTTTAAACTTCAGTCAAGTTTGACTGAAAAATTCTATTTTGCGTTTAAACTAAGTTTAAACTAGAAACTGAGTTAAACTCGCACTGAGAAATTGGCCCTAAGTATCAGGTACAGCCCAACTACAAGAGTTTAAGAAAAAGGAAATTTCAATTCAGCAAGTCATGTTTAACCAGCGTCGAATCACTGTGCAATGGGTGGTTTCTATTTATTGGCAAGGGGGATAGCTACGCCCATACAACTCAAATAATTAATATGAAATATTTAACTTCAGAATTATAAGTCGGGGAGTATTGAAAAGTGCCAAATCCTTAATATGGAATATCTTCGGAATTTAAAGTCGGCCAGTATAGAAATTTGGAAAAGGGGCGTGGCGTCCCAATTTACTGCTAGACACAAATTTCTAAATGTGTTTATATTTTCAATCACAAACAACTTAAAAACAATTCAAAACATATAATACTGATCGGAATATATTTTAAGATTTATATAAATCTACCCTGGCAGAAAAACACAACCGATTAACGTAATCAACACTAGGCAATGTCATGCTTCCGAGAGGAGTGAACAAGAAAAAAATATAAAAGAACAATATATATTCAGATCAAATGAAATAATAACACCGAACAAACTAAATATTTCAATAAAATTTGAAAATTGGTTTATGCATTTGGGTTTCAAAAGTCGGACCTTCCTTTTATACAAAATAATAAATAACTTCCATTAGATATGCTTCGATTCATTGAATTAACGAGAGTTTGGAGAAGAAAAATGTCAATATTTGGCCATTCTTCCATGACTCCTTGCATGTTGAGAAACATTAAAACATTTTCAAAAATTGTCTGTGAATTTCATATGCAGGCTTTTCTTTGTGCCTCGGTCGATGAATAAAAACTTATGGTAGTCAGACTTATAGGTATATATATGTATATTATATATTTATCTTAAAGTGATGGCATCGCTGCCCTTGATTTTATATGTTGTAAAACAAATGCGGTTAAAAAGTGCCCTGTAAAATGTTCACCAGTTGAGCACGAGGGCGCTGTGGTCTAGCGGATAAATGCCAACCAACACAGCCAACCTCACAATAAAGAAAAAAACAACCTATTTTTCTTTAGACGGCTATCCTTGCAGCAGAAAATATAAACCTCTAAGAAAAATATTGCCTATAAACAGCCGTTTGACATAGGCATAAAACTGCATTTTGAAATGTACTGATAAAGTCTACGGACGTGAAACAAAACTTTGTGCCCGTGTGGAGGAAATTTGAAGTGAAAACATCTTTAGTGCAAAATATACCTACCATGAAGCTGCATCCTTCGACGGTTCTACAGGTGCGTGAACTGAATTCGTTTTTTTCCTGCTTCATATGCAATGGATATATGATCGACCCAACTATCGTCGACAATTGTTGGCATTCTTGTAAGTACCATTCTCAATATCCTTTTATTTATATACCTACCTGTTTTTCTTTACGCGAATTTCAAATAATTCAGTAGTACTTTAGTACCTACACTTTTTTGTTGTACAGTGACTTGCCAAAGGTTACATACTATATACATATGTATTAAGGGAGTAGTTACGTGTGTATTTAAATATTATCGAAGTGAGTTGTGATTTGTAATAAGTATTATAGAACACAACTAATAGTGACGTCAAGATGTAGCTGACGATTATGGAAGAGAAACAGACAGAAAATATGTTTCTATTACAATTCCTTTAAGTATAAAGCATCACTGCAATTTTCGGCCCATTTCAATCAGCTAACAGCATATATTTGTCAACAATTTTATTTCCGGGGTTAAGGCAGCTGGTGTCTTTGCTATGTATTTGTTCGATTTTATTATAGATTTTGCAAAGTTTGTTTTGTATCGGTACCATATTTAAAATTTTTTCAAACATCCGCTAAATTTTTTAGAAGAAATATTCTTTTATATTAAAGTGCCGAGTACATTATGTGGTACAATCTGTAATACAATTTAGTTGTAGAAAAATAATAATAGCTGGACTGTGATGTAATCTTAGTTGTTATGGCCAATGATATCGAAAGAAACTGACTCTCTCTTACAATCATTCAGAGGAATCTTCTTAAACCTTGATGTCGGACAATTTGTCATACGACCAATCTCTTATCGGACTATCTGATGCTGCTTTGTAATCCATAAAGGGATGGTGCCTGTTGATATAATTTCTTGGGTATTAATCAGAACTTGGTCAATGACGTACTCACCATGTGTGTAGTCGCTACAACAATGCATAATCTTGCATTAATTTCGATTGAACAATGCTTTGAGAATTTAAACTTGATGTTCACACTGTTAACCAAATTATTAATTAATAGTCTTCAATACTTTCAACACAAACTATTTTATTATTGAGATAATATTACGATTTGTATTTATTACAGATTGTCGTAGTTGCATAGTCCAGCACATACTCTGTGATTCGTTTTGCCCACAATGCAAATCCAGTGGCGGCAAACAAGTCAGCATCTCCAATCTGAGGTATGTGCATCAACTAATAATCTACTTACCGACCCACAGGCAATTCATCATATTGTTGTCCAGCGAAGTGCAAGAACTCATGGGGGTATCAACTAACGGGTATAAATACATTTTGCCGGGTTCTGGCTTTGTTTTTGTAAAAACTTTGTGCATGTGTTGGTTTTTGTGTTTAGAAAGGATCAGCTGAAGATATGAGCTGGTATAATGAATATGAGCTCGATAGATTAACTACAACACTACTAGGCCAAAACCGGGTGCCCACAAAAAATTTAAAGAAATAGCAAACATGACAATAAAATAGCTTAATATTTCGTACGAAATAATACAACAGATGACAGTTGTATCACTGAAGAGTTTGCCATCAGAAAGTAATGTTTGAGAAAATTGTAAATAAAGACTATTGAATAAAAGCCCCTGAAATATAATGTTGTATGAAATAGTACTTATTTTAAATACTTACTTCTTAACCCTCTAATAGCAAATTGTGTACATAAAAAATGCGAGTAGGAACTTGTAATTTTAGGTTATCCCCAAGTTACCAATATTGAACTAAACTACATAAAAAAATAAAATGTTTCATTATGTTTTAGAATCATATTGATTTTTGCATTTTATACACACTTTCGCGTAAATATATCTGGCCAGATATATATGAATTTCGTAATGTAACTGTTGATTATTATTTCACAAATAACTGATCAGAACAATTTTTTATCTATAACAACTTAACAATCGCATTGCCATTTATAGTTAACAAAATAAGCAGTCATGAAAAGCAATTCATTGCAATTGATGTACCAAGTTGGACATTTAATCATAATGAGCTACCTGTGGAAACTCGCGGTTTCTTTGTTTCCAAAGACATTTATTGGTTATTATAGATCTGATGACATCCTGCGTACGCTGATTTACAAGCTGGTACCTGGGTTATACAAACGTGAACGTGAGCGTATTTTTCAGTTCACTACAGCACTGCGTTACGAGGAGCATAAGAACATAGAAGAGCCAGACAATCCCGGCAAGGATTTGGAGCTGGAGGAGGATTTGTTTTCACCAATAGAGCCGATCAGGTCTGCTTTAATTGCATATTTTTATAAAAGCCCAATACATTTATAGAGAAACGGCGTTCATTAGCAAATCGATTGAAAAAATAGTGAATTAGTAGTGAACTAAATGTTTTTATTTCTCTCACTTTTGTTGTTATAGCTTATCACTGGAGTATCACCCGGTAATGATAGTGGACTGCACAAGTAGCGTTATTCCCCCAATACGCTACCTGCAGTGTCCAGCTGGTCTGAAAATTCGCCATTTAAAACGTTTCCTTTGTTCCAAATACGACATTGACCCCGAAAGCAAACGCATCGAGGTTGAAGTGATTTACGAAGATGAGGTGTTGCCAAACGATTTCAGTTTGATGGATGTTGGGTACTGCTACAACTGGAAGAGGGTAAGTAATATTATTCCTTCAAATGCGTTATATGTATATTGACAGCCAATTTAGGAAACTCAAATTGGATCACCTAAAAATTTAAAGAAGTAATTTACTTCACTATTCACTATTTTAGTGAATACATTGTGAATACATACATATGGTACAAATGGCCTTTTAATAATAAATGACAATATTCAAATTTCATTTTTTCGAAATTCGGAATCTGAGGCAACAATGGGTTAAAAGTTTCTATGAAGAAACTGTGAAAAAAATATGAATTAACTGGCTTATTGACTTTTAACTTGGTGAAAGTGGTCCAAATGATAAGTATTTTTCATAAAAAATTTACGGAGTCAACAAACGGTCAAGAACAACATGATTTATTGGGCCAATTGACATACAATTTATTTTATTCAGTGTTTGAATTGCTGACTACAAAATAGCAAACTACACCAGCTTCTGCTCTGCTCCCCTGTCGAAAGCCATGCAAAATCAGTATAGATCGTATCCAATTGAAGACCTAAGGGGTGAACGGCTGGTAGACCATCGATGTCGGATTGGGAAGAGAAACTGAGCCGTATCCCATTTTCTACGTCAAAATGCAGTGAGGTTTCAAGACGGTAGGAAAAGTAAAATTTGCGTGCAAAGGCGCCGGGCCCTGCTAGTAAATGTATAATTTCATTGAAATAATATCGAATAATATTGAATAATATAATTTCATTGAATAATAATATCAATAATATTTATGATATCAATAATATTGATGATACTATCCTACTAAAATAATTGCAAAAGAATGAAAACTTCAAACAAAATTTTATTTAAACTTGATTCAGCCCCCTTTTGGGGCTAAGATCATCAAGGCATTGGCATAACCCATTCAAAAATAAACGGTATTATTACTTGTGAAAAATACTCGTACTTATATCAATCATTTGTATTGAGGCCCATTAAATCATGTTTTTCCATATATGTTTTTCCTTACTGACCTCATTTTTGACTCCTTTAAAGGATGGATCTCCTTCTAGCGGATGTCTATTTCAGCGGTTCGGCGGTGTGGGCTCGGCCACGAGAAACGATGAATCGACATTAACCCTCAAATGCATGAATTATTTTCACATTTGCTAAATAAAAATAGGTTTTTCTTTTTAACACAGAAAACCACTGAAAAGTGAATATTAATAAACTACTAAATATAAGCTAACAGATTTCGAATGTGCTTGTCGTTTCAAAACATTACATCGGGGTTTAATTTGAAGATATACACAAATATGTTATGTGCTTGTCGTTTCAAAACATTACATCGGGGTTTAATTTAAAGATATACACAAATATGTTAGTGTGCCTAAAGGCATCAATATGCATTTGAGGGTTAACCCTTTCAGTCACAATGTGCAATATATTGGACTACAGCCCATACACTTCATACAGAACGGGTTTATTTTCATGTCGGAAAGGGTTAATATATGTATATATTTATTTTCATTTATTTACTTCATCTATACATATACATAGATGAAGTAAATAAATGGATTGGTTTTATCCTTTAAGTCTAGAAGAGATATTCTTAACATAATTAAACATATGCACTTTTATATTTACAATTAACCCATTACTTGCAGCATGTCCCGATGAAGTTCACTTATCGCATACTAATTTATGAAGAAAAGTTTAAACATTGCGGCAACTTCTATTGCAAAGTTGATGGCGACTTCAAGAATAACCCGCGTTGTATAAGTCAAAGAACACCCCAAATCGGCAAGCCGCTTTCGTCTAACCAAAGCAGAGCGGTGAGATTCTCTGATAACGGCAACAAAACGTCTCTGACGCCAATAACAGCACATGTTACTCAAACGACTACAGTGAACAAAAGGAAAAGTAAGCAAAAGAGGCAGCCTTCCATCGAGTTGAAACAATCTCCCAGGAGCACTGCTGCTGAGAGCTGCTCTTCAGTTAAGGTGGTAATTGCGCGAAAATCTGCTGATAGTAAAAAATCACTATTAAAAGGCCTTCATAGCAGTGAACCAACAATTCAGGGGGCTAATGATTTTAAAAGTCTTCGCAGCAACGACTTGCGCTACAGCGACTACGCGGTCACATCTACCACCAGCCGTAGTAGCGCAACCAAGCATATTCAGGGATCTCTTAAAGCCAAGTATAATCAGGGATCTCTTCAAGGTACAGAGAAGACCGCCAATCCGGACATTCCGGTATCTAAGTGCGACATTGTCGTCAGTATTCCTCATTCGCGAATACCAAAGTCGCCTTATGCGGCTGACGAACAGTTTGAGAATGTCTCTTTGGCGCATTTGAAGACAGCAAGCAAAAAGTCACCCAACTCGACTGCAGTAGGCAGTGGTGAATCAGAGAAGGTCGCGAAAAATGTGCCAAAGTTGAAAATAGAATTGAGCAGCTTGAAGGCGAAAGTAAAAATTCCAAAGCCAAAGTCGGCAGATGCACAGTTTGACGATGCACCAAGCAAACGCATCAAGCATCGCAAATACTCCTTAGATGAGATCGGACACATTGCAGATCCAGTAGATTTGGCAACCTATGCAAAGCATATTGGACTGCAGCCAATAGAAGTGACAGCACCCGTAGAATCCTGCGACAAGTTGAAATTTAGCCCGAACGCTTCGCCTTTATCATCTTCAAGTTCATCAACCACTTCTTCATCAAATAGCAACAATACCACAGTGTCGTGCGTCGATTTGGTTTCGTCTTCTTTTCACAGGAAACGAAAAAAGAAACATTCGAAAGATTTAAAGGATCAAAACGGAAAACGCAGAAGGCTGCATGCAGAAATCTCCTCACAACCTGCAGATGAGAGTTTGAAAATGAAGGTAAAAATTATGGCTCCACACAATCACAGAGCGCATAAAGTCGATAACAAAAAGACGGTAGGAAACTATGTCGAGGTAGGTCAAGACACTTGTTCAATTGGTGTTAAACCTAAGTGTCAAAATGCTGAGGCAAAGGGTGAAGATACAGATGAAAGCCTAATGGCAACACTTAATAAAACACTAAGCGAAGAGTCGATGAGCATTAACCGCTTTATGAAGGATAAAGAGGAAGTCAGTGAAGGGAATGTAACAATCAAAGCCCCATTGCCTAAGCTCATAAGCAGCATTAAAGAAACAAAAATTCCTTCGTCGCCACCCTTACCTCCAAGTCTCTTTAAAACAACTTCACTGAATTTCAACACTTTGAGTGTTTCCAACACCGACATAAGCCAACCAACGCAACCAAATATTGTGCCCAAACAATCAGAATCAACCAATGAGCAGTTTCATTTGAAAAGAACAACAACTAAGGCAATTACCACTAGAACAACCACAATAACATCAACCACTTCATTACCCTCGTCAAAGTTTACTACAATTGCAATGGATAAACCACATGCTAACTCAAAAGGCCAACATTTTGTGATTCCAAATCTGCCCCGTCGTGCACAACCCGCTTCCACTAACTCTCAAAAGCTTTTCGGTCCTCCATCGTCAATTGCTAGTGCTACTAACAAGCAAATAGGTATGCAACTAAAACGTTCCACATCGCTGGATGAGTCTTACACCTCGTCAACGAGTGCAATGAAGAAGCATCAAAAACTAGAACTGGATCGCTTGATGCGTAAAAACGTGTATGGAGCTTTTTCGAGCAGTACACACTCTGGTGCCACTTTAAAATATCAAAACTCTCATGGTGCAATACATAAGGAAGAAAAAATCCCATCGTCCGTTGCCAGTGGCGTAGGAACTCGGTTTGAACTGCCTGCTTTTTATGTACCGAATGCTGGAAAATATAATCAGTCGGAATATGGTAAGCGCAAAGCTCAATCCGCTCCAACGTCCTCTATAAGTATTTGCAAGATTACTGATGCAACATGCAACGTGCAAGCTTCCGGCTGCACAAATGCGGTAACCATTACAGCTCGTCAGCGGCCGATAATGACACAGTCTCAATGGTCTGCCCCACCCTACAACCAAACACATTTGCCATTCAACAAGCCGGCCGTGGAGATAGTGCGCATTACCTCGAATCAAATCCCAGCCGATCTACAACCACTGCCACCAAGAAGTCCTCCACAAAGCAATCGCCTCATGGGGCCGCCACTATCGATGGTGAAGGGCAAGAAGGCAAACAATCAGCTATCAACGACATCTCTGTATGGCAGTGCATATAGCAGCGGAATAAAATCTCCCCCACTTGTGCTAAATTCAACTGAAATCACCCAAGGTCGTATTAATAGCTCGTACAGCACGTCGCCTTCCACACTGATTAATCTGCAAAGTATTTACTCTGACAAACAATGTGTCAGTGCAGACTCAAGTTCGAAAAAGCTTGAAGACGATGGAAAAATACATGGGACTACGACCGAGAAGCTAAAGAATAATTTGAGGGAATTTCGGCCTACATCTAAGGATGGCAGCATGGATATACTGGACGTAACGGCAAGCAATAGTGGTACGAGCGGTACGTTACCGGTTATTAGCGATAGTTTGGAAGCTGCTCTTAATAAAATCAAGCGGAATATTTCTTCGGCGACTGTGTCCAATTGCGTATCGGCAAAAAAGTTACAGCTTGAAACCGGTGAGAGTCGCAGTGACGATCTGCAGAATCTGCACATGTTGTCCGAGTCAGCGACCGCACGCGAAAAGATAGCCATTCGTTCAACAACTCATCTCTTCGAAAAGCCCAAACTGCAGCAGTCGTCAATGGTGCGCCAACAAAATGCGTCGGTCCGAAATATACCCAATCCCTCAGCGTTGGCATTTCGCAATATTGAAGGTCTACCTACAACGGGCAGTGCTTCCACTGTTAGTTCAGATGGCGCCTCTTCGCAAAGGACAATAAACGCAGCTACCCCATCTACTAAGTGCTCAAGTGGAAAAGTGGTATCATTTCCCATTACTAGCGTCTCTGTACCACTGAATGCTAGCACATCAGTGTCGTTATCAGTTGGGAGAACAGGAAAAAAACCAACCACAATCGACCAAGTTGCTGCAAATTTGAATATGCGTGCTGCCGCAGCTGAAGCTTTCGCGGCTAAAACGAACGTTGTAGAAGATACACTGCTAATTACATCAACCACAAAAAACAGCCTATCAGCGGAGTTGCAAAAGCAAAGCAGTATGTCTGAGCATATGGAAAAGTGTACTAAAACATGTGATTCTTCCACCAATTCCTCAGAAGCATTGAAAGCGACTATACTTGAAGATATCGTTACCGAAAAGTTCAAAAACTTACCAACAACGGCAAGTGATAAAGTGCCGGCTATTGTGGCACCAGCTTCACCTGACAGCGTGTCTAACATCATCAATAATAATAATAACAGCAAGTTGACTAGTGACTAAGGTGAGTGTATGAAATTATGTATTTGTTAAGGGGGTGTAAGGATTCACTGATCACACAAATAGGAAAAATTCTTAAGGAATTTTCAAAGAAAAAACTGATAAGACTATTTTCAAATTCTGTCCCCTTTTTATACTTGAAATATGTAAACATATCTTATCTTTTTCGAATACGGCTGTACAGTTTTTCATTTATATAAATACTGATAATGATAACTGACAAAGCTGTCTTTGCCTTAAGCCCTAAAGTATTACTCTTTGATAATAATTTTTTTTAATTTTTTTAATAATAATTATAATATTATAATTATTATATAATATAATAATTATAATATAATAATTACTCTTTGATAGTTCTATTAATTGGTTACATTCAGAGCTAAGGTAGGTAGCCTACCTAGGAAGTGGCTGACCCAACGCGGAGCCCAATGAATGCCTATTGTGATATCATAAACAATCGAAATTAAGATCGCTTACCTAATAAAGCGCTTTGAGCTTTTCACAGAATAGTGGCCCATTAGAACACTAATCATGGTTGTAGTCCAGTTTTTTTTTTGGAGTTAATGGATCTATGGATTATACCAGAAATCAACTATACAGTTGTGTTATTACATAATACAACCAGGGTCAGATAGCTACAATGTCCGTAATTATTGATGATCGGCAATTTTTTGCCGATTTAGCAATTTTTGCAATATTTTTCAAACAACTGTGTATGGAATTATTTTATTTGGTTGAGTTTATCTCCAAATAAGTTTACCTTAAAACATATAAACATATACATATGGAACTTAAGATAGAATTTTTCATAAAAATATATCATTGGTTACTGTATAAGTAGATATTGCTGCATCAAAGTCACACTGTGACAGATTTATTAATTGCGTTTCGAAGCCAATTGATCATTAAACTATTCGTACTAGCGTCGTCACGTGGTTGAAATTTTACCATTCACGCTATAAATTTGCTATTTTAGGTGTTTACAGTGGCGCACACAGGATTTAATTTTGGCGGGTTTCGTATAACTTTTGAGTCCAATACCGTTTGAAATCATATTTTGTACCATCAATTTCAACTCCCCTCCTCCTCTCCTTCTTCAACTCCTCTTTGGTAGACAAATTTATCAAATCAGTTCAGAACTAGAGCAAAAATGTGTTAGCGTATTTGGTATAATGTTTTAAGTTCGTAAATGCTTTTGAACTAGTGTACGCGCATTCTGTGATTGACAGATACCTAAAACTGCCAAATATTTTTTGTCTATATTTTAAGGTGGTGTCTCTATGCTTGCTGATACAGCTGGATGGTGAATTAAAAATATGCATATATTAAAGAGCGTTATATCATTCCGTGGAGTAATATAATGTAGATTTGTGGAATAATTTAAACTTTTCATGTGCTCACGAAATGCAAGCAATGAAATATGAATAATATTTTTTCTTTATAACACTTCTAAATTACTCGAGACCACGTAAACAAATGGAAATATACACATTTAGGAGTTTAATAATTGTGCTGAGCAGTAAATAGAAAAATTCCTGTAATGTACCTATACTGATATTAATGTGCAATTTAAAATCTAAGAAAACATAAGAACGATGTAAAGAGAAGATAATGTGCAATGAATTTTTGGATATCAATACTAATGGTTTGATAATTTCAGACGCAATGCCATTGGCGTATCCAGGTAGGGACAGGGCATTGCCCCTCCCACCAAAATACAAAATTCTATATTTTATGTATATATATAGAATTCTGTATATTCTATTATATTCGTATTATATATAATGAATTTTTAAATGTAGTTGTCTGTACGTATGTCTCTCCCTCTTCCCTCTTAAATTTGTTCCCGGGTACGCCCATGCGTACTGTACATACAACTTGGCATGTGGAAAGTTTAGCAAACTTTGATGTATAATGTAAAATCTGTAATATACTCGTATGGGTAAGTGCACTAACATATCTAGAGTGACGGTTATAAACTGAAATGTCATAACTTTTGGCCCAAATGTCCCTTTATACATTTCGAAAATTTAAGTTTTGCAATTTAAATTTCGCAAGCTTTTGTTAATTTAAAGTGTAGGAAATACTTTTTTCTCGCAATATTATGTAAATTGTTATAACTTTTACTATGTGTACTATTTTTCTTTTCGTCGTCGTTCACTTTTGAAATTTATTTTTTAAGGATTCCTTTTGAATAATTTTTTATTAAAATATATTGTGTTCTATTTGTGTACCTACCCTACATAAAGATGCCCAGAACTAGGCGTGAATGGTATATACAATCAGAAGCGTAGCCAGAACTTGGTCATGGGGAGGGGCGGTTTGAAAATAATTGTTTTTCCCAATTAACGTGTTTTTTTAGTATTACACTTTACAAATAGGGCATTTTGTGGTGGCGCCACTTATATGCGACTTAGTGCATTGAAAATTTACATATTTTCCCAATTTTTTGTCAACATTTTATGAAATTTGGTTCACTGGAAGCAAAGTTATTGCGGGTGAAGTAAAAGTATGTTTGTGTCATTGGTACAAAAATGAACATCCAACAAAGAGCCAATATAAACTTTTGTTTTAACCTTGTTAAAACTTTTATCGAAACATTTCAATTGATGAACCAAGTTTATGGTGATGATCATTTATCCCGTGGGAGAGTTCATGAGTGGTAAACGCTATTAAAAAACGATTGTCAGGACATAAATGATGTCCAACGAGTTAGCCAACAGAAATTCGAACCCAACAGAACCCATAAACACTGTGCGTGAATTCATCAAAGATCAGTCAAAATCTTAATTGTAATTTTTAAAATTGGATTAAGCATCTCAATAACATTAATTCATCGTATTTTAACTGAACATTTGGCTATCGAAAGATGCCATTACATCGATAGACACTAGTGAATGATGTTTCGACTAAAAGTCGCATTTTAACCATCAACCACTACCCGTTTTCACCTGACGCAGCACCGTGCGACTTCCACCTTTTCAACAAAATACATTTCCCGATGAAAAGAAGCGTTTTGAGTACGTACAAGCCCGACGATCAGTCATTAGACATACTTTAGATCATGGAAATAGCTGTATTGAGCCTGAACTATTAAAAAAACATATCGGTTGTACCAAAAAGTTTGTTTTTATTCTTTTTTAAATGTTTAAAGGTGAAAAGATCACTTTTAGGCACGAATTTGGTTGTTTTAAGTGCAGGGTATAAATAAGTCGGGGGAACCCGACTGAAACATTATTATTCGACGAATTTTTCTTAGAACAATATTTCATTCGCTGACTGACTGATAATCCTAAATATTCTGGACATATCTATATCCGAATTAAATTGAAATGCGTCTTTCTTTTGTTTGTTTTTTTTTCATTTGCTCTTTTACAGCTAACATTCACTTGACTTGCATAATGTTGTATTGTTTAATAATATAATTGAATTTACCCAAATACTCGTGAAAGTTTAAATTATTATTAATGCTTTTGAGTCGAAATAGCAATACAACGATTTTTTATTGTTTAATAATATCATTGAATTTACCCAAATACTTACGAAATTTTAAATGATTAATATTGCTTTTGAGCCGAAGTAGCTATTCTTTTCTTTAAAACAATTTGACTTACCGACAAATTTTTCATTAAAAATTTAGGCAAAAGTTCACAGACAATGGTCATGGCTATGATGCATGATAAGCACACTTTTTCGTTTATATTTTAAGAATTACTCCTACATTACTTATGTACATATATGCATAAATATAAAACTACCTGTTGTATGAAAACGAATTAAAACTTATGCGCGATAACCGAGCGTTACGAATTAACTATAGATTTTAAACATAATTATAAGATGCATTTAAAACTGGCGTGTAGTCACCTGATATTCAAATAGATGTAACTACCCATGCAGTAAAACACCAATTATATTTGCTTTCATTTTGAGTGGCTCTCTTAACATTCTTTATACTGATTTGGTTTTTCTTTAAACCATTCTATGTAAACTATTAATGATATAATAATCAATAATTATTACTATCGACATAATGAAACGAAACAAAAATTTAGTACATGTGCGATAAACATTCACCATAATAATATAATAATTCACCATAATACAAAATTAAGTGTTATTTTTATACCCTGCACTGGGGTGGCAAGTAATGTACATATATTCAGTTTGGTATGAGGTTAATGCTCGAAACACCAAGAAGCGTGGGATGTATAGAAAAGTAAATGCATGGAATAAAAGATTTTCCTGGTACCCTAAATAAAAATGGTAATTTCTCATGTAAGATTTTATTTCATATCTACATGTGTAGATATGTAAATTTTAATAGCATCCAAAAAAATGTTCCTGTTTATGGAAATATTATAGTTATGTCATTACCGCTGAAAATTTTTATCAAACAAATTTGGTTTTTGGAAATTTGGTTTGTTGAAATATAACAAACTATTGTATTTTTCTTCAGAGTTGGGAACTTTTTAAGGAAAAGGGACATAAGAACTGTAGTGCAGGGTATAAATACGGTTCCAAAACACTTGCAACAACTTTTTAAGAGATCAGTATCATAAAAACGAATGGTTATAAAATTGTTATATAAATAGGAAAACTTTGTTGTTGTGCATTGACTGGCCACACAGCAAAGCCCAGGCTTCCACTAGGAAACCTGTATTTTGCGAAATCAATTCCCACAAGTTCTTGAAGTTTGTCCTAATCCTTATCTACTCATAGGTTGAGTTTGTGTTAGTAAATTATTTTTATTATTTTTTTTAGTTTTGTTTTAAGAGGACAAACACAACAATACATAGTGTCGTATTTCCTATATTTTATATATATATTTTCCTATTTAGTGTTATTTGTTATATACACCGTTAGATAATAAATTACCGCATCAAGTTTCCGTATGGAAACAAGCACGGAAAGGACAATAGCGAATCAAAAAGAATTGCTCAAGAAAATTGTCCTACCGGAAACTGGGTCAAAACGTTAATTTAGTGAATTAATTTCCTCTAATAATCGACCGGACAGAGTTACAAATTGAGTTGATTATGGAAAATTGTAGGATTAAGAATTTAATAAAAATATTTCACTCCAACTATAAAATGTGTTATATGTGGAAACATTTATTAATTAAAATTAATATTTCACGTGAGTATCAGACAGCTCTTCTTTTTTGTTGTACTTACATTTAAATTAACTTAGATATTTAAAATTTTTAATTTTGTTTAAAAAAAATTTTTTTGCTAAGTAAACTGCACTTTTCA
The DNA here is from genome assembly GCA_963668005.1 of Melieria crassipennis. Taxonomy (NCBI): domain Eukaryota; kingdom Metazoa; phylum Arthropoda; class Insecta; order Diptera; family Ulidiidae; genus Melieria; species Melieria crassipennis. Next base: position 115,153,286 of record OY764963.1, on the reverse strand, counting down.
AACAGCGCATTTTGTGGTGGCGCCACCTATAAATATGTGGCTTGGTGCATCGGAGATTTAAATTTTTCCCCGATTTTTAGTTAAAATTTCATAATTTGGTTCACTGGAAGCGAAGTTATTGTGTCTGAAGTGGAAGTATGTTTGTGTCATCGGTACAAAAATTAAGTTTAGCTTTAAACTTGGTAAAAATTCAACCGAAACATTTCAATTGATGAACCCAGTTTATAAGCTTATCCCGTAGCAGAGTTCACGCGAATTTAACACGATTGTCAGGACATAAATGATGACCAACGTGATATGTTATGTGTTGTTCCATCAAAACTGGGCGGTAAGTCAGCTCTAAGCCAAAATCTTCATTGAAATAATAATAACAAAAATTTATAGAATTTTAACTGAACATTTGGCTATCGGATGGCGTCATCTCATCGATCGACACTTGTGACTGATTTTTTTGACTAAAAGCCGAATTTTTACTATCAACCACTCTTCGTTTTCACCTAATGCGGCACCGTGTGACTTTCACCTTTTAAAAAATGCATTTGCCGAAAAAAAGCCATTGAGGACGTAAAAACCATCCAAACGGTTTGTACTGACATCCTGAAGGACATCTCCGCCGAAAATCTAATACACTAATTAGATATGCTTTTAGATTCTGTAAATAGCTGTACTGAGTGTGAAGTGAACTATTTATTAAACAAATCGATTTTGGCCAAAAAAATGTGTTGTTATTATTTTTTTAAAGACCGTTTTGCTAATGTGGCAATGTAATCATGCAATGTGATCGAAAATGGTTAATAATTTTAGGCTATGGAGGGTTCTGACAGCTGGTTGCATATTTAACCCTTTGCACTCCGAACGATTTTCGACGTTGGCTATCAGCTACTCAGCGCCACTTTACGGCAGAACCGAACATTTACAGACCCTCGTATTGTTTCTTATAATTTTGGAACTAAGTAACGTGCGCGTTATGTTCGCATACCGGCCTTTCTTCTGCAAATTCTCCTTATCGCTCTTTTCAAGCGGCGCCGAGAAGTGTTCGGACCGTCATAAGCACGCCTCTCACGTTCTCGTCTGCGACAAAACCCGCTGACATTTCTTGTATATATCTTAGTAATTTTACGATATCTTGATTTGATTTCTTGTGCCATTTCAAGAGAAAACTTAGGAAAACATGCTTGTCTCAAAAAAAAAATGCCCTGAAATAACTCAATTCTCCGTAATCATTAATAAACTTGAATGTCCCCTGAGAGGGGACATCCGAGTGATATGCTAGAATTACAATGTCCCCTGAGAGGGGACAGCAGAGTGCAAAAGGTTAACTTTCCGTTCGTGTATTTCCCGCTTTGTAGTTGCGTTTTTACTTTGGCGCCGTTCTTGTCCATGTGTTAATGCTTTACTTTTCCGTTACTTGTGATTGTTGGCGTCGTAACCTATTTTATTTCAACATTCCAGCACGAATGCGTTCTCACCCTTTTGTTCGTCAGGACAAACATTAAATTCTGACTGAATAAAATTCACTAACTGTCCATAAAACATAACACACTAGACACACACAGATCCTGCCACGAGTTACAGAAAAACTATTTTGTGACTAGTGATAGGTGACCGGTTTGCTTAATAGCATTACCAAAACCAGTTGAACCTGCACTATACTTGCTGATGGCTTACTCCTACGTTTACATCTTCTTAAGATGTTCTCTATTGAGTTTTTGTATTTACATTTTATTATTGTTATTATTTTATTTAGTCTACAATATAAAATATTATAGCTAAGGTTAGAGTCATAGCTGCTAGGACCATCAACTCTTATTTACATTTTATTTCGTATGCTTTTAGGCAGGGGCGGATTCAGAAAAATATTTTTGGAGGCTTCAAAAAGTAATTCTTTTATATTCCTCAAATGCCTTTTAATTTGTACATATGTAGTTTTAAAGTCGACCCTAACATTTCGGGGGGTTTCATCCCCCAAACCCCCCTGAATGCGCCACTGCTTTTTGGGGAATGACAGTTGATTGAACTGTCAAACTATAGCCCTTTTCCAAATCTTGTACAAATGGTCTTGCGTTGTAGCATTTGCAAAATGGTAGAGTATTTTATCACTTAACACTAATAAAATGTACAATGCATGCGATGCGATGCACTTAAGCCCTTTAATTTATATTTACTATGCGAATGCATCACTGAATTGCAAACTTTTAGCTAATAAAAAAAGAAGTAAAGGCGAAAAACATAATTAATATGAGGAAGAAAGAAATAATGAAACTGGCTGAAGAATATTTCGTACCTTCGTTGAATACAACTTCTTCAGCAGCTTTTCCAATCAGCTGTGAATTTCTCGTTTTGCAGCAAGTGCTGCAAACTAAACGATTGATGGCAAATGTTTGCTATTGCCCAAACTGGCAATCTCAAATGCACAGGTTTGTGAATAGGGCTTATATATTTCAAATTCATATCAAATATATGCAATAGGTTTTTAGTGTGATAGATTGCTGACAAGATGGTGTCAGCTTCAACCAAAAAAGCAGTTATTTGTTTTTGTCGCCTACAAAATATTTCTAAGGTTGGCAACAGCCACAACCGTGGTCGGTGGTTATGTGCCGTGCAGTCGTCAAAATAATAGTATCCAAAAGAACGTTGTGATTCTATATTTTGACAGATGTCAATGTATTCGGGGGTATTCTTATTTACATTTTATTTCGTATGCTTTTAGGCAGGGGCGGATTCAGAAAAATATTTTTGGAGGTTTCAAAAAGTAATTCTTTTATATTCCTCAAATGCCTTTTAATTTGTACATATGTAGTTTTAAAGTCGACCCTAACATTTCGGGGGGTTTCATCCCCCAAACCCCCCTGAATGCGCCACTGCTTTTTGGGGAATGACAGTTGATTGAACTGTCAAACTATAGCCCTTTTCCAAATCTTGTACAAATGGTCTTGCGTTGTAGCATTTGCAAAATGGTAGAGTATTTTATCACTTAACACTAATAAAATGTACAATGCATGCGATGCGATGCAATTAAGCCCTTTAATTTATATTTACTATGCGAATGCATCACTGAATTGCAAACTTTTAGCTAATAAAAAAAGAAGTAAAGGCGAAAAACATAATTAATATGAGGAAGAAAGAAATAATGAAACTGGCTGAAGAATATTTCGTACCTTCGTTGAATACAACTTCTTCAGCAGCTTTTCCAATCAGCTGTGAATTTCTCGTTTTGCAGCAAGTGCTGCAAACTAAACGATTGATGGCAAATGTTTGCTATTGCCCAAACTGGCAATCTCAAATGCACAGGTTTGTGAATAGGGCTTATATATTTCAAATTCATATCAAATATATGCAATAGGTTTTTAGTGTGATAGATTGCTGACAAGATGGTGTCAGCTTCAACCAAAAAAGCAGTTATTTGTTTTTGTCGCCTACAAAATATTTCTAAGGTTGGCAACAGCCACAACCGTGGTCGGTGGTTATGTGCCGTGCAGTCGTCAAAATAATAGTATCCAAAAGAACGTTGTGATTCTATATTTTGACAGATGTCAATGTATTCGGGGGTATTCTTATTTACATTTTATTTCGTATGCTTTTAGGCAGGGGCGGATTCAGAAAAATATTTTTGGAGGTTTCAAAAAGTAATTCTTTTATATTCCTCAAATGCCTTTTAATTTGTACATATGTAGTTTTAAAGTCGACCCTAACATTTCGGGGGGTTTCATCCCCCAAACCCCCCTGAATGCGCCACTGCTTTTTGGGGAATGACAGTTGATTGAACTGTCAAACTATAGCCCTTTTCCAAATCTTGTACAAATGGTCTTGCGTTGTAGCATTTGCAAAATGGTAGAGTATTTTATCACTTAACACTAATAAAATGTACAATGCATGCGATGCGATGCAATTAAGCCCTTTAATTTATATTTACTATGCGAATGCATCACTGAATTGCAAACTTTTAGCTAATAAAAAAAGAAGTAAAGGCGAAAAACATAATTAATATGAGGAAGAAAGAAATAATGAAACTGGCTGAAGAATATTTCGTACCTTCGTTGAATACAACTTCTTCAGCAGCTTTTCCAATCAGCTGTGAATTTCTCGTTTTGCAGCAAGTGCTGCAAACTAAACGATTGATGGCAAATGTTTGCTATTGCCCAAACTGGCAATCTCAAATGCACAGGTTTGTGAATAGGGCTTATATATTTCAAATTCATATCAAATATATGCAATAGGTTTTTAGTGTGATAGATTGCTGACAAGATGGTGTCAGCTTCAACCAAAAAAGCAGTTATTTGTTTTTGTCGCCTACAAAATATTTCTAAGGTTGGCAACAGCCACAACCGTGGTCGGTGGTTATGTGCCGTGCAGTCGTCAAAATAATAGTATCCAAAAGAACGTTGTGATTCTATATTTTGACAGATGTCAATGTATTCGGGACATAACGCTTAGCGACTGAAGCGCGCATTAGTATTCAGATAACGATGTGTCGGTAGAATCACTGTGTCCATTTGTTAACACGCTAGGCACTGAAGCATAGTTATTGAAGCATTATAATCGCGCTAAAACGCAAACAAGAAAAATTTCGACTCAACAATAAACTGGTTTCATATACTACATGCATGAGATTATTGCTTGTTTTTGTACTTTTGACTTTTTTTTAATAAGTATTTCATATTTCTGTTGCGCAGATACATTCAGACATGTGTACAACTTGTGTGTTAGCAATTAGGCGTTCAATTCAATTAGCAATTAGGCATTCTGAATGCCCGGGATTTTGGGATTTGAAAATGGCAATCTCTGGACTTGTGGGGATTTTTCTGGATTTCGTTCTGTGTAAATTTGTTATATAAACACAATAGGGGAGTTCACTTTTCATAGCATTTTAGGTTTTGAATTTTCAGCAATGTTTTCGAAAGCAGTTGTAGCGACAGATTGCTACGATAGCCATCTTACACCTAAAATGCTATGAAGAGTGAACTCCACTATACTGTTTCTGTTATGCCCCGAACACATTGACGACGGCAGCGACATGGCCACGCAACCACAAGATGGCGTTGGCTTCAATGGTCGCGACGTAGTTGGCAACGTGATTGTAATGATGGCGGCAGCAACAGCACAACAATCATATGTTTTGTGACGCTTGAATTTTCCAATTTATCAAAATAACAAATATTACGCATTTGGCTCATGGAGCAGCTGAGCAAATTATGCAAACAAGCAATCGATATTGCGAATTTAAGCAGTGATACCTATTGCTTTGGTTTTGTCGCCTACGAAATAGAGACTAGCCCTAAGCTTGGCGTCAGCGACATCTGAGTTCAGTGTTCGTGTTGTCGTGCTATCGTCAAAATAATCGTTCCCAAACGATTGTTCTGATTCTATATTTTGGCAGATGCAGTCGTGTCGCTGCCGTCATCTATGTGTCGTCATTAAGCTGTCGTTTTTCTGAAAAAAAACATTATTTTATATGAAATAAGTTTTGTTTTAATAAAAGTTGTATGAAATTCTTATAAAAATATCGCGAACCTAACCGGAACCATTAAAATTAATTCATCTTTTGCGAATAAAATACTTAAAACTTAGAAGTTAAAACTTATTGTAAGTATTTATAAGAGATTAGAGGCAATCACCGGATACCGTTACATACAAGTCTGTAAGTTACTGTCACGGAAGTCGGTTTTGGTGTTATGGTGGTTCTTCAGGTCAACGAAAAGCTATACAAACTTATCTGTGATAAAACGTACTCGTATAAAGTTTGCCTACCACGTCATTAATAAAATAAGATAAAATAAAAGGTATAGCTAAGTAGCCAAAAACGGAACACTCACTTCGGAAATAGGCATTGTAATGCACAAAAACCACCCTTCACAACGCAACATGATTTGGTTTGGCTGCGTACGGCAGGTTTCAACGTAACTAAATCGTTTCATGTCGGCTCTGTTCGGCTCGGACCGAAATACTTACGAACATGCACTCAACAGAAAAAGCCAACGGGGAGAGAACGAAAGCAAATAGAGAACAAGGCTACGAAGTACTCGTATGTGTAATAAAAAATTTCGTGTTTAATATGAAGGTTTGAAAGCACATTTTGTTGCTTTTTGGCATAAAGCATCTTTCCAATCTGAAGCGATATTTTTCTGGTGGTGTTTAGTTTTGTGCTACGCTTGTGGTCTGTAACCTGATGAAAAATGTTGAGGAATTATCGGAAAGCTTCACGGCGCAGTACATTGCCTCGCGGTATACAACAACAGCAATATGCATACATATGTTACATATATCCGAAAAAAAAGTACGCAGTGTGGTGATAGCGCATATAATAATTCCGATAGATATTATTTTTAAGTAATTAAAGCAATCAACAAAATGGTGAATGAGCTCGGAATCGGCTTTAATTAGGAAGAAAACAGAGCGAAGCTAGAAACCCCCATCTTTTTGCACGCATTCCTACCCCAAACGAGTACTCTTAAACGCAGACAGTACGCAACAATACATATATATTCACACAAACACACACCACTATTTAATGCGTTGGTGGTGCATTGTGGTCGTCCTTGTGAGGGTTGAGACTCAACAATTCTTCAACGGCAACAACAACCAGCAACCTGATTTCCTATTTCCACTTAGTGTGAGATGTTAGCAGTAAAACTGCAAAATAATGGACCTTACAAGTCGTACTGTCAGTAGTAGCCAACCGCGTTGCAGTTTATGTCAACCGCCAAATTGTTACTTTCCAATCGTTCCTAATTGTTGTTATATCCCTATTCAGTACTGTATGTTTTGAAACAGTACCGAATACAACTCCAGGACGATTATCCCCTTTACCAGTACACAGAAAATCAGTTGCTTTTCGATGCGACAGTCAAGTACACAGATAAGCAAAGCTTAGTCAGTCATACAATGCACAAGCTTCGAGGGTCAGCGGCATACCAAGAGGAGGATAGATCTCTCTCCTAGGTAGATAAATTCAATCATTCAATTTCATGTAATAATATAGAATTTGACTAAAAAGTACCAAACCAGATGTACCCGTCCCCTGTTAAAATTAAAAAATCCAATTGGACATCTTTGGTGAATTATGTATGTGTAAACATTGAAAATCAAGCAAATTAGTTTTGTGCTTTTGTATAAAGTGTCCAATAAGACAAGAAAGAAAGTTTTTAAACGGTCTAAAAGTGTAGCAGATGAAGAGTTAAAAATAAAAAAGTTGACGGTTGAAGTAAACGAAGAAAGTGTTAGTTCCTATTAAATGATGGTGGAAGAATGCACAAAACACCAAATAAATGATAATGTTTAATGTCGGTAAAGGTCAGACCCGAAATTAAAGAAAAAAAATTCCAATTCCAATACTGGTACTATTAGAGATCTTAAAAGGAAGGAAACCATCTCGCACTTTCTATACAGCTAAAACTTTTTTTGAGGACCTAAACAGACTCTTCTAAGTGGAGCTTTAGATGATTATTTAGTTAAACGCCTCTATCATTCATTTCTACGATGCAGTAAATGGGGCGCTGTATTCGTAGAACAATAACCAATATAAATTCAATCTACTTATAAGACACCGAACTTGTGGCAATAAAGTGCGGAATCTGTGCCATATTTACCACCAGACTATGCTGTTATTTAGTTTTAAATGCACGCCTGACTAACAACTATTTTGGAATATCAGTTTTTAATGAAAAATCTTAATCATTTCTCAATCATTCATATGAAACATATACAGTGGCGCGCACAAGGAAGCTTTGAGGGTTCAAACCTTCCCAAAAATTGCTGGTACAAAATGTGGTTTTAAATACAGTGGACGTCCAATATAACGAATCTTATGTTGTACCCCCAATTTGTTAAATCGAAAAATTCGTTAAATCGATCGACATTTTTTTTTGGTTTTAAACCATCCTTCTTAAAGAAATAAATCTCACATATTCAGTTTTTAAACAAATATCTTGTTTAATTCCAGCATTTTCAAAGTACAAATATGGCTATGTGTGTACAGTGAAAAAGTCTTCGATGCGCGATTGCCTCTTTACCGCAAGTAAACTTTTCTGTATGGCAATTTCTCTTGATTGATTATTGAAATTTTAATTTTTAAAACAAAAAGCCGACCGAACGCAAAAAAAATCCTGTGAAAATGATTATGGTATGCAGCAATGCATACAAACAGAATATGAAAATGTTGGTAACTTGACGTAAATTTGAAAGTTTTGACGTAACAAAAACAAAAACAATTGAGGTACCGAATTGACGAAACCAAACATTCATTGTTATTGTAAAGAATGTTCAAATAAAAACCATTCGAAGAGTGAAAAACAACAAACAAAAATATTCGTTATATCGAATTTCACTTTCGTTCGTAATATAGAACCATAAATGGAAAAAATCGTTGAATGGAAAGTTCGTTATATTGGACGTCCACTGTATTTGTAATCTCGATCATAGAATTCCCCCAACACACGCAATATTGCACAGCTTGGAAGTTAAATCTTCGATCACTTTTGGAGTACCTCGGTAATAATATATAAGCTGTGCGTCATTTTCTTTTTGGCATAGATCTAAGGCCTTAACGTATTTTCATAGAAAATAAGCCCGTAATTTTACCCAGCGACAGATATACTACTCTAACCACAAATAAATCGTACACTTCAGATTTCTCTTACATCATTACAGACTTTTTTTGTGAGCTGGGAAAATTATTTCGTTATTGAACCCCCTTTTTATAAAAAAATATAAAAAGTTGTAGTTGTTGAGAAACAAAATATTTGTACTTTATTCAAATGTACTCATAAACTTACGAAATAATCAGTGACCATTTTTAATCCGTATAGTGACACAAATTAAATATTAATATTGTGTTATATTTCCATTTGCTGCAATTACTGATTTAACTCGTCCTGGCATACTGCTGTCTCGTATTGGTATTCATATGGTGTGATGGATTTTCAAATTTCAGTGATTTTTCGTTTCAAATCATCCGCAGGTCTTTGTGGTTCGTTTCCCAGTCATGTTTGCATTATTGCCCATACAGATTCAATAACGTTAACCCATTCGAGACCGATTGCACACCGTGTGTGCAATGGATTTCCGAGGCTATAAGAAAGCCTGCACACCGTGTGTGCAATAACAGTAATGTGCAATTATCAGTTATTCTGAGTAAACTAGTCGTTGAAATAAGATTTTTCTGGAACTAATGAAATCTGTAAAGTACAGGAAAACCAAATTTGGCATTGGTTTTACTGTGTACCAAAAAATCTAAAAATTATCTGAAGCCTTTCTTACATGTACAATACAAAGAAAAAAAACATTTCGCTCCTGGGGACCGCGTACGAAAAAAATCGTCGTCTCGAATGGGTTACGGTTCGGACTTGATGATGGCCAGTCCAAAACATTTATACCTTTGGATTGCAACCAAGTACGAGTGTCTTTTGCAGTGTGAGCAAGCTCTTCATTCGAACTCAATTTGTCAAAGCTTGGAATGAGACTTTCTTCTAATCATTAATCAATTAAATGCAGTTGATCTACATCTTTCGACGACATGCGCCCAAATACCATTATGCTTTCAGGAAATTTAGCAGTACGCTTCAGACAATCTCGGTGAAAAGCTTCGTTCTCTTGCCCAATCACTCCTTTTTCCCTCATCACCGACATAGACATCACTTTGACTCATCACTAAAAATTATTGAAGCCCATTGACGTTGGACACACAAACGTTTATCCTTAGCCCAAGCAAGACGTTTTTGTTTTTGTATGTTGGTTAGGAGCGGTTTCTCTAGCCCAAGCAAGACGTTTTTGTTTTTGTATGTTGGTTAGGAGCGGTTTCTCTTTGGGCTGCGGGAAATAATTTAATTAGAGCGAAATTTGGGACAAGCTTGTTGAATATTAATGTTACCTTACCAGTTTTTCATGTTCAGTCTAGTCCATTCGCGTCCAACGAATTTATTAACACATTGACGGACAGTAGGAACAAGTGAAGTTCGAAAATTGGCACTATATGTTTTTGTAATTTTTAGAATATTAGAAGTATAGTTTTATCTAGCCTAACCCTACCTCAACCTAAAAAATTGTTTCCAAAACTTGACACTACTACAAAACATGCTTTAACTTGTACGCCGGTAAATGCACATTTGTGCCGCTATAGCCGCAGTGTCCAAAAACGACCGTTTCGTTTTAGACGGCTATTGCCGTCATGCCACATAGTGAACTTCGCTTTGACGGCTATAGACGCAAGTGTCCGTCAACGTGTTAATTGCTTGGGACCATTATGCCGATATATTTCTGACCGTGCCACACCTATTTATTTTTATAACTGAAGACAATGATCTTTTGTTCCCCGTGTGGCGACATTGCTCTTTACAGAAAAATGTTTTTCAAATATTTTAATACATATTGATTGAATATGAAAAAATTGAATTTAGACCGATCACATGTGGTTGATAATTTTCGTAGGTATTTAAATAAATACTTAACAAAAATAGGGGCGGCACTCTGACGATTTGCCTCGGGCGGCATATAAGCTTTTTCCGCCACCGGACAACCATCTAACCATCTAAAAATAAAGCCAGCTTCTGAGCAATTTGATAGCATTTTCGTCAACTTAGAAACCGACGCGGCCCACCGTTCCCCCCTATGTGACGCACCCCCCCCCCCGCCCCCCCCTACTGCAGTCACAAATTTTTGGTTATATAAAAATCGAAAATTTGTTTCCTAAACCATGCCTCTGATCTCCACAAACTAAGTTTTAACTTATTAAGTTTTTTGCACACAAAAGATAAATGAACTTAATGGCCTTGTTTTGATTCGCGATATATTTATAGAAATTTCATACAACTTTTGTTTAAATAAAAACATATTTTATATAACATACTGTTTTATTTCTTAAAAACTACAACTTAACAGAAATAGCATGTGTTTATATAACAAATTTTACTAGCTTCTTTAATTTTCTGTTAAGAAAGTTTCACAGGATGAAATCCAAAAAACCCCGGAATCCCGGTATTGCCATTTTTAAGTCCCGAAATCCCGGGGTATCCAAAATGGTTGGGGATCGAACGTCTTAGTATGTCAATTTCTTCAAATAATGAAAAGAATTATGTATGTCATATATGTATGTCATATATGACATGAATAATACCATTTTACAACAGCTTATATCCATTATATTATCTATAGTGTGAAAACTTAATGTTAATACAGTAAAATCCGCAGCTATTAATGCAATCTTTTTGAGATACTACGTAGCACGTAGTGTTCACAAATGTTGGTTATTTAAACGGGCAAGGTTTTTAAGAGGGAAGGTATATAAGCGCACATACATACAAAAAAATGTTATATTTAGAGAAAATTGGCTTGTGCCAGTTTTTTGCAGTTAACTGCACTGTGAACCATCTCATTTTCTAGCGTTGATTGATTATAAGCGCTATTCGACGGGCGACGTTGCCAAGTTTCCCTTTAGTCGTGCAATTCAAAGTTTCGTGCTCGTGCATTCAACCATACATGTTTGTATGTGTGTTTATATATGTTTACATACATACATATGTATGCGCCGCGCAACTCGCGCAAAACTAGTGCGACGAAGCTGCTGAACGATAGCTGTGGCAACGGCAACGGGAACAAAAAAGGAAAGAAGTGGAATGCGAAACAAAATTAAAGCCATGAGAGCAAAAATTTAACAAATGCCGCGCTTTTGCAAAACGCTTAGTGATGCCAAGTAACTTGTGTTTGAGTGCAATTTGGTTTTGTTTTGTTTCATTTTCATTTCGAACTGGTATTTAACATTGCCTTCATGGTGTTACTCTGCTTCTCTGATGGTTTCTTTTGACTACTCTTCGTTGTGCATTCAGAGAGAAGACGGACCACATAGATACTCATGAACACATGCGTAAAAAGAGCCACCGGTATATATTGAATTCGCCGCGTTTTGTCAATTTTTGTGTTTTGTGTATCTATATGTATATAAATTGTATGTAGCTATATATAGGTAGAGTTCATGTGCGAAATTCGAACATGAATATCGAATTCGAATGAGACGTTCGATGGTACTGATTCAATAAGGCGAGGGAAAAATTCGTCTGCACGACGGGAAGGTGGGGTGGGCAGCCGAGCACGGGCACGTAGCGGAAACTTGTGATGCTGATATGTAGCTGTCGCAATCGTATGTTGGCACATCCACCGCTATGCCACTTCATCAAGCTAGAGCAAAAAGACAGCCAAATACAAGTACCAGTATACGAAATCTAGCGCTGTATCGTGTTTCTCTGCTTTTCTGCTCCCCACAAGGCGTCATGCTGTGTTGCCACATTTCGGAAAATTTCACTTGCGCAATATGTGGTCGTTCGCTGGGACGTTTCCGTGAAATGAATTATTTAATAACGGCCGTCACCATCAGTAGTTTCGTGAAAGAAAGCCGATAGCCCTAGCAGCTAGTGCTTATCTTTTTATTGTAATTTTTAATTATAATAAAGAATTAAATAATAAAATATTTAATAACGGCCGTCACCATCAGTAGTTTCGTGATTATTTCTGCGTTTATCATAGTATTGCTATGTATACTTACTTTGTGATAACTGTGAATTGCGCACGCTGCACTAGGTTGCTAGTGTCCAGTTCTAATTCCTTAAAGTTCATTTATGCACTCTAAATATACATGTCGTGTCTGGGTATAGTGAACACCCTACATATTGAACACCTCGATATAGTAAACACCCAAATTTCGACATGGAGACTCTGAATCATGAACAAAATTTTGAAAGCAATTTCAAGCAAAAAGTGTATTTTGAGCAAATAAAACGAGTTTTTGAACAAAAATGTTAACCTTGATATAGTGAACAACCTCAATACTGTGAACAGGCCTTGCAATAATTAGTTCACTATATCCAGACACGACTGTACATGGTATGTATGTGCGTATTTATGTAAGTCAATAATTAAATTAGTATGTGAATATGTATCACATAGAGTAAGTTCAGGTAATGTGATATATGTAACAGTTGGGCTAAAAAATTGCGTATCGTTTCTATGACATGGCACCACTGGAATAAAATCCGTATCATTTTTACGTAGTACCAACCTTCAAAAGAAACGTGTATAAATTTGACAGCTGTCTGATTATTAGTTTGTCAGATACAGCATTTTGAGTGAAGCAACTTTTGTTATTTTGAAAAAAATGGATAAAAAGGAATTTCGTGTTTTAATGAAACACTATTTTTTGATGAATAAAAGTGCTACTGATACCAAAAAGTGGTTTGATGAGTGTTATCCGGACTCTGCGCCGGGCGAAGCAACCATTCGTAAGTGGTTTGCTAAATTCCGTACAGGCCATATGAGCACCGAAGACGATGAACGCAGTGGACGTCCAAAAGAGGCTGTTACGGACGAAAAGATCAAAAAAATCCACAAAATGATTTTGGAAGATCGTAAATTGAGGTTGATTTGCATAGCTGACACTCTAAAGATATTAAAGGAACGTGTTGAACATATCGTTTATGAATATTTGGGTATGCGAAAGCTATGTGCAAAGTGGGTGCCTCGCGAGCTCACAATCGACCAAAAACAAGAACGTGTCGATGCTTCAGAGCAATGTTTGGAGCTGCTCAACCGCAATAGAAGTGAATTTTTGCGTCGATGAAACATGGATCCACCACCACACTCCGGAGTCCAGTCGGCAGTCATCTGAGTGGTCTGCACGCGATGAACCGAATCCAAAGCGTGGAAAAACTCAACAGTCGGCCGGTAAGGTTATGGCGTCCGTATTTTGGGATGCACATGGAATAATTTTCATCGATTATCTTGGAAAGGGAAAACCATCAACAGCAACTATTATATAGCGTTATTGGAGCGTTTGAAGGACGAAATCGCGAAAAAACGGCCCCATTTGAAGAAGAAGAAAGTGTTGTTTCATCAAGACAATGCGCCGTGTCACAAATCGGGGAAAACGATGGTAAAATTGCATGAATTGGGCTTCGAATTGCTTCCGCATCCACCGTATTCTCCAGATTTGGCCCCCAGCGACTTTTTCCTGTTCTCAGATCTCAAGAGAATGCTTGCTGGAAAGAAATTTAAAGCCGATGAGGAAGTAATCGCCGAAACAGAGGCCTATTTTGAGGCTAAACACAAATCGTACTACAAAAATGGTATTGAAAAGTTGGAAGATCGCTATAATCGGTGTATCGCCCTTGATGGCAACTATGTTGAATAATAAAATCGAATTTTGCCAAAAAAAATGTGTTTTTCTATAAAACGATACGAACTTTTCAACTCAACTGTTACATACCTGTTTTTTTACGGCGAATCCCGACTGCCTTAAAAGACACTTTTTTGGTCTCAAACTCACTCACTGACACATTATTTAGTATTTCTAAGAATATTAACTCTTTAAGATAGACTGTTGACGAGTTTTTTAATTACAAATCAAAATATCCAAATATTGGCGTCTGATAAAAGTGGCGGGTAATGTGATATACCATTGGCGGGTAATGTGATATACCCGAAAAAACGTTATTTAACAGACCTATTAGTTTCAAACTTGGTGAAAATACTCCAAATTAAAAATAATTTGAGACGTGCTTCTCATTTTTTTTTGGAAAATTACAATCTGACGGGTAGACCATGGGTTAAAAATTTGTATCGAGAAACATGATTTCATGAGTATTTAAAACGATATTTAAAATGCTTCCGATGATTGCTGGTGAACAATGAACAATGATTTTTTATTATTTTTTTATTTTGAAAAAATTGTTTTTTTTTATAACTTGATTTTCATTTATATTAAATTCAATTTTGAAGAGTTTACCACTCTACTAGTTCGAATTGAAGCCGTATTAAATTCCCGACCTTTGTCCCCACTGTCTCAAGATCAAGATTGATCAGATTGATTGATTGATAAGTCATTTAATGACTTTTATTGATGACTTTTATAAATAAAAGTCATTGAATGATTTTTATTGATGACCTAAAAAATAAAAGTCATCGAATGATTTTTATTGATGACTTTTATAAATAAAAGTCATTGAATGATTTTTAATGATGACTTAAAAAATAAAAGTCACCGAATGTTTTTTATTGATGACTTTTATGAATAAAAGTCACTGAATAATTTTTATTATGACTTTTTTAAATAAAAGTCACCAATAACTGTTATCATAGGTCAACTAAAATAAAAATCGAAAGAAAACTGTTACTTATGGACTAATAAGAAAAAAATCAAAAATAATTGTTATTAAAGGATTTTTAAAATATTAAAAAATATAATTCTTATTTTTTTATATTTCCGTAAAAATTACATAATTAAAGTTTATTGCCAAATATGATTCTTGACACGAAAAGAAATGTGTTGGTATATTTAATTTATTTGTATGACTTTTCCTTTATAGTAAATTTTTCAAATATAGTTTTCATAAATAACTGTTATTTCCGGTCCCTGAAATTATTAATAAGTGTTACTTTATGTGCGGCCCGCCAAAAAATTTTACAATTTAAATTGGACCGTTGATTAAAAAGGTTGCTCACCCTTGACTTGAAGTAATTTTTCAAAAACAAAATATTTTTTATTTTTTCCATAAACTTAGTTCTTTTATTCTATTAAGATAATAATAACAAAAACTTGACCCAATTGTAAAAAAAGGGCCAAAAACAAAGTGTGTTATGAATTCACCTCAGAAAAAGTTCGCGTACAAGATAAGGTTATGTAGCAAAAATTTAATTTAAACTAAGTTTTGTCCAAAAATTAATAACTTTTTGGATATGCTTCTCTTATTGGAATTCCGTGCAGAAGTTTCGGCATACATTTTATTAAATTATGTGTTTTTTCAGCAGTTCTTTTGATATATCCTTGAATTGTTATATTTGTTTACTATATCTTTGAAGATGGAGTGTTGTTGGGCTCAGGGTTCAAGTAAACCCTTATATATTTAATTAAATGTACGTTAGGTGACTAGAGAGTAACTGTTTCAACTTTTTCGAGCCAGTTAATAGCAAAGATAGCTTCACATCGTATGCATCGTATGGTCATCGTAAAGTTGAAAAGAAATGTTGGAACCTGATCCAAAATTTTGAAACCTTGGCTTGCATAAGCTTTCAGAATATGTAAATAACCCCTCGAAACCATTTCTGAATAAAAAAACACAGCCTGCTCACTCCTTTACTAGACATGCAGCCCCATACCATACCCCCTCATATGCTACTTTACTGTTAATGTCAGATTTTTGTTATTAACTGAATCATCTTAAAAATAGTTGATGCATTTGAATGCCAAATATGCCAAACCATTATCAGAGAATAATAAATCTTCCTACTCCATAGATAACAACACACAGCCCTGTTCCAGAATCCGAATCGGAATCGGATTTGAATCGAAATGAAATCCGATTCCGATTTGAAGAGGTGTTCTGCAATCCGAACGGAATTGTCACATTCGAAGTTTATTTCGAATCCGATTGTTAGCAAATTAAACAAAGCTTCAATCAGCTGTTTGCTTGAAATGTTCAAATGAAAAAGGCGATTGTACAATTTTGTAAGATTTTTTATTTTATTAAATACAGTGTCGGACAAAACATTTGCAACTACAATGCAATTGCTCAATTTTTTTTTCTGAGTAATTTCTATACTTATTCAGTTTCTTTTAATTTTTGCTTATTACTAAACATATCAGCAATTAATATAAATTTAATTTTTGAAAAAATCTACAGTGCTATGCATTTATGCGATTTAACCCTCAATCACCCACCCCTATTAAAATCACGTATCTACCCACCCTGAGTCCCCGGGACTCACTTGGGTACACTTGGGTACTCACTCGGCAACAACTATTAAATGTTTATAGTTTTTTATTTTTTTTGTAGGCCACATTAAGACCTCTTGTAACAGATGTCATTTCATATCTTTACATAACTCAAATAAACATTCACCTTTTAATTGATAGAAAAAAAATACTCTACATTACATACACTAAACATTTCATAAAAATAAAAGATATAAATAAATTAACAAAAACAATTCTTTTTACATAAATAGCTTAAAAACCAAATAACTATTCAGAAAAGAAACTTGAAGTAATACTTCATTATATAAAATAAGAAAACGTGCAGCAGGTTGAATTTCATATGTTGTGCACATACCTCACATACCTTTTTAGCACAACTAAGGAAAATTGTTAGTAGCAAAACTTCTCAAAGGGTTAACACTCTCAATTCTTGAACCTTTGGCAGCCATTTTGGCATCCTAAATTTAAATTAACACGATTTTAAAAAAATGTACAAGTACAATTTTTGTAACACAAAACACCACCCTGAGTCCCTGGGACTCACTCGATGCCAAAACTCAGCCTTGTAATTGTAGTGCGCTAACTTCCGATCGTCTTCGCGTTCAGCGCGACCCTGTACGAAGGTATACGAAAGCTGGACACCGAAACATAAAAACACAACCTGTACCAACTTATTAAAGTTCGTAGTGAGTCCCCTGGACTCAGGGTGGGCGATTGAGGGTTAAATTGTTAAACTATTCAAAATTCTGTGGGACAAAACATTTGCAACTTAGTCCCCTGTGCCACAATTAATTTTTTATTTTTTGAAAATATTTAAGTTTTTACCGTTATTTGGACTAGTTAAGAGAAAATATTAAATTCTACGTCAGTTGCTGATAGATTTTGAGACGGATCAGTTCAAATATTTCAATTATCAGTGTTAAAGGCAATGGCGCCTGATAAGTTCGGTGAAGCGTTACGCCAGGGTATTATTGACGATTTTAAGAAAGGATATTCTCAGAAAGATATCTCTGTGAAATAGAATGTCCATAAATCGTCAGTTTCGCGAATTATTTCACGGTATCGTGCAGATAATACCGTCGCCGTGGTATATCGAGGTGGACGTCCACCCAAAACTGACGCACGTACCGTTGCAGCTATAACTAGGGAGATAAAAAAATAATTTTAAGAGCTCTACGCAAGTAGTGAAAGAAATGCAGCTTCCAATTTCTGCAAGAACAGTATCCCGACGCCTTGCTGACGCTGATTTGCGATCCAATCGTAATCAACACAAGCGGTTGCAGTTCGCAAAAGAACATATAACGTGGCCAATAAGTAAATGGAGATCAGTTCTCTTCAGTGACGAGTCCAAATTCAATATTTTTGGAAGCGATGGCATGTCCCGCGTAAGACGACCCAAAGGTAAACGCCTGCAAGCACCGTACTGCATTAAGACGGTTAAACATAGTGGGTATCTTATGGTCTGGGGATGCTTTTCTGCTGCTGGATTGGGGCCTCTGCACCGGATTACGGGAATAATGGATCAATACGTCTACAAAAAAATCCTGAAAACCGAGTGGGAAATACCTCTAAAGTGGATATTCCAGCAGGACAACGATCCCAAACATACTTCAAAAACGGTGAAAAAGTGGTTCAAACGCAAAACAATTAATGTTATGAGTTGGCCCGCTCAATCCCCAGACCTTAACCCTATCGAAAACCTTTGGGAAATCGTCAAACAACGAATCGATAGGACAAATGTTGCAAATCAGGACGATTTTTTTCTGAGAGTTCAGGAAGCCTGGAACAACATTCCAGTGGACGTAGTCAACAACTTAATTGAGTCAATGCCCCACCGATGTAAAGCAGTAATTTAAAACAACGGTTTTACATCAAAATATTTACTTATTTAGTGAATACATTTGAATTTTCTTTTAGTTGCAATTGTTTTGTCGCATTCTGAATGTATGCATTTTTAGTTTTCTTTCTCATGTAACTATGTATATTAAATAAGTAATGTGGAAAAATTATTATATATTTCATGCTGGAATGTTTAATATTAAATATAAATTGAAAAAAACTGAAAATGTTTAGAAGTTACTCTGAATTTTCCAATAATACGAACATTGCATTGTAGTTGCAAATGTTTTGTCCAACACTGTAAGTTCGGTTATTTTTTAGGCAGTATTGCTGGAGAACGAGATTTCCGCCGTTGAAAAAGTGAAGCGCAGAATTTCGCGAGACCACAGCAATCCGATAGAATTATCAGATTCTTAGTAACTAATTAATAATAATAATAATAATTGACTGACACGACAGCCCGCTTACGCGAGACTAAGCCCTAGCTTCCCGCAACTACCCGTGTTGTGCGTGTGAATTTGTACGCGGGTTGAAGGGACCTACAGTTTTATACCGGTTCCGAACGGCAGGTTGGGAGCTTTTTCATAAGCAATTTTTACTCTCAGAGGTTTGCCATTTCCAGCTGAGAGGACAGCCACCGAAAGAGAAAACGAGTTTTCCCGTTATTTTTTTAGGTGTTATTACAGGCAGTATTTGAACCTGAGGTTGCTGCCTGCGACTCGCGGTCCAACGCACTAACCAACTGAGCCACGGCGGCTGCCGATTCTTCGTAACTAGTACAAGTTATTTCAGTTATGTTCAAAATTTTCTATTTAAGGTTTAATGCTAAGTACCGCCTTAACAAAGCAGCATTCAGCATGATCTTGACCGAAGTGAAAACTCTTCTTCGGCAATGCTCCATTCCGCCAGATTTGCAATTGGCGACGGCTTTGCGATTTCTTGCCGAAGGAGGCTATCAACGATCGGTAGAAAAGGCAACCGCCTCTTCCATTTCGCAAAGTGTGCTTCTTAAAAGTTTCACCGCCGGTCGCTTCCTTCTCATCTCACTCTTCCAATCAACCCAGGCCTATGATTAAAGAAAATTGTAAACAATTAATCGATTTTATTTAGTTTACTTTTAACCTTTTTCCATTCCGTTATATTTTTTGTTGGTGGTCCTTACCCGTTCAGCGACTGTGTAAAATTCTTCCATTTATTTTCTACCTCGACTTTGTCGCCTTTACAGAATACCTTCGCCACGTCCTCCATGAAATCCAAAGGCATTTTGCTCTGGTCAGCAGTTTTATGCTTTTCTTTGATAAGAAATGCATTTTTTAGTTTGATTTAACACGGTGTTTAAATTATTTACTTACATTTTCGTTGTTAGTTTTCGTTTTGCTGCTTTCCGATTTCAATTCCACCAGCTTTTTGTTTAACGGAATATTTACGACAATAATTTCCGACAATCGGAATGCAGAACACCAAATTTCCGAACTTAATCGGATTTGAGAACAGGGTAGCATCGGAAATATTTCCGATAATCGAAATGTAGAACACCGAAGGTCGGAATCAAATCCTTTTCCGATCCGATTCGGATTCTGGAACAGGGCTGATAGTCCCGGAAATTCGGTTTTCTAGACTCTTTGATGGACTCTTTCACGAAAGAAATTCTGTGCTCCTTATGGGCTTATAACAAGCTGTTATGTAGGGGAAATATATCTTTTCATGACTTTTCTTATAAAGGCGCTGCTACTGGGTTTTATAAAATATTTCTGTACATTTCTGAAGATATTGGATGCAACTAGCCTTACAATATGATGCACTGATCGCAAAACAATCTAATCCTATTGCTTGGGTAGCTTAAGAAAATGGCCAGATTATAGCAAAGAAGCAATAATGTCTGGTTTTTTCGAAATTTAAGATGGCTTTTCAAAATGACGAATGTGCTCTTCCAAAAGTTTCTCTAATTTCACGAAATTTTTTGTCAATTTGGGAAAGATTTAGTAAGATTATCCTTTTATCCATTTTTATTTATTTTCGCTTGGGTTCTATTGCTTTCTATATAATTTCAAGCACATATACGTTTTAAAATAATTTACAAGTCCGTTTACTGTTCACTGGAATACAAATTTCCAAATAAAAATGAGAAGCATAACTGGAAACTCCCGTAATTAGTTTTGTACGCAAACTTATTCTGCACCGTTTTGTGAGTATATTGTCAATAAATACAAATATATGGAAAATTATGGTTTTAATGCATCTAAAACACATCAAAAAGTGCAGTTCAGGCATATATGAATAATGTGGATAAGTTTTGGTAAACAGAGAACCCATTTTTGAAGTCAAAATTTATGATATAATTTTGACTTGCCTGTACGCAAACATTTTCTGACTAGTGTATATTTTAAACAAATATGTATGTATGTACTAGGGCGGGTTAATTTTTTTTTTGATGAAGCGTATAGCAAAAACGTAATCTATAGGTGATTCTGAGAAATTTTGCTCAAGAGACCATAGCTCTAAGTCGGATTTGGAGCACCCCAAATTTCAAAATAGATATTTTTCAATATATACATAGAATAATTTAATTAAATTCGTCATAAAATCGGATAGAGTAATAGTAGTAGTAGTAGTAGTTATAGTAGTTTTTACCACGTTAAAACATTAAATTGTAGGTCGAGAATAATATTTAAAAATAAATTGAATTAAAAATGTAAAAATAGTGTTTTTTTGTTGAAACCTTGAAAATGTTGATTTTTTCAGATCGATTTTCCTACAAAAAGGAGTTCGAAAACAAAAAAATTTATCGTAATAAAAGTTGTTAGAAATTATCTGAACTTTCATAATCTGCAAAAAAAAAACAAATTATCGAAAAAATCGAAGAAAATTCGGAATTTATTAGTTAAAAGTTCATTTTAGGCTATTTTTCGACAAAAAATTCCTAATATGTCTACTAAAAATAAAAAAAAATATTGGTATCAATACAGATTCTGAAAGGTGATAAAAATACCTTTCAAACAAGCCCAGATTGAGAAATCTACTATAACTCTATCCGATTTTATGACGAATTTAATTAAATTATTCTATGTATATATTGAAAAATATCTATTTTGAAATTTTGGGGGGCTCCAAATCCGACTTAGACTTTGGTCTCTTGAGCAAAATTTCTCAGAATCACCTATAGATTACGTTTTTGCTATACGCTTCATCAAAAAAAATCGTTCCATACAATTTGACCCGCCCTAATGTACATATATGGACACATTTATGTATGTCCATACATATATATGTACATATGTGCAGTGGCGCACACAGGGAAGGTTTTGAGGGTTTAGATCATTCCAAACAACAAAAATTGCTGGTGCAAAATATATACATATATATTGACTGCTCTGTCAAACATAACATTAATACGTATACATTGGGAGAGGTAAAATTAACATTTGGTATTTTTTTTGAAAATCTACCAGTGAAATTTACCAGTGGAACAATGTGTCTAAATGAGGACGCTATTCAAAACTTCAATGCGGTATGGCTTATGATTTTTTTTCAAATAAGAAATTTGTGTTGTAGACGGGACTAGAAATTATCTAGAAATTATCAAATTTAATCAATTCACTTCCCTTCGACGAATTTCTTGCACTCAGTGCGATGGGTCTTACAATTACCCTAAGGTCAAGTTTTTATAGTCATTCGATTGCACTAAAACCAGTATTGCCAACACGATGAATTTAAACTTATATTCACTGAGTCCAAAAGGAAACAACTTTGGGTGGAAAACCAAGAAGGTATGGAATTTTACAGTTTATTTCTCTACATTTGACGGGGTCAAAAATGGGTTAAGAGTTTGCCTGGAGAAACATGATTTATTGACTTCATTGACGTTAAACTGAAGTACTAAATTAAGTGAAAGCACTCTAACTTAAAATAAATCGAGGCTCATTATTGATTTTATCTGGAATCGAACTCGAATTCTATTCAGTTGAAATTAAAACCTAAAGATTATATGTAATTATATTTGAAGTGGGAGGAGAATGGGGTTTCATCAATATAAGCATATTGACAAAATCCAAAAGTTGATAATTTCACAACATCGTTTGTGTGGCAAGCGCCCTACAAACGACAAAGAACGTTGAATGATCAATTTGGTTTCGTAGTTTCCTCATATACGATGCCTACTTACTTAACTACCACATTTACAAGTGAAAAGCTAATTGCATACAAAAAGTATGCAACCCCCTTTCAGAATTAAAGAAAGGTATATTTGGAATAAATATTTGAAAGGAAAAATAAATGGGGTCGGTCTTACATTTGACATCTGTGAGCAGCTTGGGCGCTCATTTTGCAAAAGAGCTCCTTTAAAGGTTGCGAAGATAGGGGAAGCCGCCGTAGCTCAGCTGGCTAGTGCGTTGGGCCGCGAGTCAAATGCGACGCTCGAACCCAGGTTCAAGACTCCGTTGCTGCTAACACCGAAAAAAAAGAAGAAAAACAACAATTTTTCTTTCGGCGGCTGTCCTCTCAGCAGGAAATGGCAAACCTCTGAGAGTAAAATTGCCTATGAAAAAGCTCCCAACTCGCGACTCTACCACTCCACCGCTCTACGTGGAGCTAGTATCGATACACTTTGAGTAGAACTCTATCATGCGCTCTACCGGCTGTGTTCACTGCAGACACATTTTTCTCTACGGTAGAGTGGAATGGTAGAGCAAGATCATTTCACATTTTACTTCATTCAGTCGTGCGTTGTTGTTTTGAATTGAATTGTTTTGAATGAACCAAACATTTGATTAGGTTAGTTTAGGTTAAGGTGGCTGTATGGGCACGGGAAAAAATTTAATTAACTAATTGAAAATTAAAAAAAAAACTTATCTATGTTTGCTTGCAGAAGAAACAAATTTTTAAAAATGTTGGGACCGAATTGGAATCAGATTTGCAGCCCAATTTCTTCGCTGCAATGGCATCGCGATGCGGTTTAAATTTTGTCACACAGATGCACAACAATAGGCCCGCACGTACGCATGTTTATCAATTCGCGCGAAAATATACCGTTATATCTATCGTAGAGTGAAACAATTTATCAAACAGGTTTGATGGAGCGTAGAGCAGATGTAGAGCTCTGGCGCACATGCCAAAATTGTGTATCCGCTGCAGAGATTTTTAGGCGAGAGAATTATACTGTAGAGTGGATGTATAGCTCTAGCATAGAGCTCTACGGCCTGTATACACTACTCTACGTCGCTTTACACTAGCCACTCACAGAAATGTTGTTATTTTCTCTAGTAATGTTATCTTGTTTTGTTATTGAATATTGTTAGCTCTCTTAGTCAGTAAGTGCATATGTACATTTGGCTAATAATAAATCAAATCAAATTTCGTCGTAACAAACGTTCTTGCAAAACAACTGATTAAGAAAATAGTCGATTATAATTAGTTCCACGATTCTAAATATTTTGCATTAACTAATAACAATAAAATTAATAAATAAGTAGCCGTTACAAATTAAGAAACTGCATATTCATTGCTTTATTTCTGATTAAAAAAAAATGCCTGGAACTCTTTTATAAAACGTAAAAGGTTCTATTATTCATCGATAACTTTATTTCCTTCAAAGTAAATCTCAATTGCAAGCAATACACATAACATATTCCAAAGTTTCCTCCAATCTTGAAAATACTTCATAGGCTCATTTTAGATTTAACTCCTTCTACGAATTATTTAGGTAATAAAACCTCGTCTGAAAACGCTTCCCGCGAAGCGAGCAAAATTTTGTTAACCAAATTTTTTTAGAAAAGTAATCAAAATGTAACTGCAGTCGTGTCTGGATATAGTGAACTAATTATTGCAAAGCCTGTTCACAGTATTGAGGTTGTTCACTATATCAAGGATACAATTTTTGTTCAAAAACTCGTTTTATTATAAATTCAAGAGATCATTAAAATAAATTAGTAGGAAACCATAAATGTATGCTTATTGAAAGAATTGGCAATATACGTTTGCTTCTTGCGTTCACAAAGTGACTTTTGAACCGCTTTTTCGCGTAGACTACGCAGTGCTTGTATACCAGCATCGTCAATACTGTTGTCCTCAGCCCATGCGATAGCTTTTTGCTTGAAATTGCTTTCAAAATTTTGTTCACTATTTAGAGGTTTTCGATTGTTCACTATTTAGAGTACTCCATGTAAAAATTGGGGTGTTCACTATATCGAGGTGTTCACTATACCCAGACACGACTATATATTAAAAAGAAACGGGGCCTTAAAAAATGCCTTTTGCCTCGCTGAGTTTGCGTGTTGGTATGTTTTACCGGCTTGCAGAAAAAAATGTGTGATTAAATATGTACACTAGAACTCCCTTCCAAAAAAAAATCAAACACTATAAAAAGTAACTACAGTCGTGTCTGGATATAGTGAACTAATTATTGCAAGGCCTGTTCACAGTATTGAGGTTGTTCTCTATACCAAGGTTTACATTTTTGTTGAAAAACTCGTTTTATTCGCTCAAAATACACTTTTTGTTTTTTGCTTGAAATTGCTTTCAAAATGTTGTTCAATATTTAGAGGCTCCATGTCAAAATGTATGTGTTCACTATATCGAGGTGTTCACTATACCCAGACACGACTGTAAGTGCAAAATAATTAACCTATATTGGTTAGAAGTAATCAATTGTGGCAACCGTAGTTGGAATAGGTAAAAATCACAAAGATGGCTATGTCGGGTGAATACGGAGCTTCCAGAATGGTAAGAACGTCGTTTGTGGTAAAATAATCGCGTACACGATGAGATGTTTGAGCCGACGCGTTGTCGTGGTGAAGAAATATCGAGTTGTTTCTCCACAATTCAAATGAACATTTTTTTATTTTTTTTATCATAGGTACAAAAGTATACAAGGTATAAAGGATGAAGTAATTTAGTCAGGCAATTTAGCATGCAAGGTGATTGAAACATCCAAACCTTGGCCTTGGGCGGTTACGCGCCTGTTATGTATATATATTTGTATTTGTACAAATATGTACATACATACATATGCATGCACAAATATACATATCATGCTTGGCTGTTTGTGTACATACATAAATATTTTCGCATAAATACAAACATACCTATGTACATATGTACGTATGTATGTACATATATTATGTAAAATATCATTTTCGCATAAGTCGAGTTGAAATGAGCTTCGCTCTTGAGTATTAAATTGATATCGATATATACTTACATGTCTATATACATATGTACTATACTATATAAATACATACATACATATATACATACCTATAAACGCGTTGTTGGCTGCGAAATCATTTCGCCGTTATGTGCCGTAGTGGAGGAAATAGATTCATAGTATACATATATGCATGCATATGTATGTATATATGTACGCTTTTCCGCTCGGTATAACTAAAAGAGTTTTATATGTTGGGTACTCTTCTACATTTGTATACATACATGTACATGTGTATAGACACCCTGTACGAAAAATCTTGGATGTTAGACTGCTAGACCAGAGTTTTTGCCCTCTCAGCAAGAATGGCAACCGTTCGAGAGTAAAATAATTACCTTTGTATGAAAAAACTCACAACTTGCCGCTTGAAATCGGTATACATACATATGAATGTATGTACGTGTACAGATGTAGTTCCGTTCCATTCGGGTATACGAGTAAATGCACACGCACAGAACGAATGGATGCAGAAACCCTGGCTTTAGTTTCGTAATCAAGCTATCGTGACATTATTATGTATTTAAATACATTACATATGGAAAGGTTTAGCGCTAGGTATTCAATATTCATAGCTAACGTTCGTTTGTCCTTGTGATGGCTCATTTACGCATAAAGAACTTTACTAATTATTACTAATACGCATTTTGAATAGCAGAGAGCAGTACAGTAGTCATTACTTTTTATAGGTACAGTCGTGTCTGGGTATAGTGAACCCCCTATATAGTGAACACCCAAATTTTGACATCGAGCCTCTAAATATAGAAAAAAAATTTCAAACAAAAAAGTGTATTTTGAGCAAATAAAACGAGTTTTTGAACAAAAATGTTTACCTTGATATAGTGAACAACCTCAATACAGTGAACAGGCCTTGCAATAATTAGTTGACTATATCCAGAAACCACTGTAATAGAATCGAAAACTAGCTGCATGTTTAAATATATTTGTATGTACGTGTGCATTAGAAAAATATATATTTCAAATTGTTCTAAGGATGTGTGGTGCTATTTCGGTCAGACTTATCGCGCTGGGTATCTGTATGGTATACATACGTGTACATATATCTACGTGGCGGTGGATACACAAGCGTAAACATAGATGGCAAAAAGAAATTCGAAAGCCGCTGAACAGAAAAGGGCCAAGCAGTGGATGAAGTGAAACATACTTCATTTTGAGTGTAAAGGGAATGAGAAATCAGGCGTAGAGGATACTTAGTTCCGGTCGCAAAAATGCCAAGTTTTAGCACGGTTCGAATTGCAATATAATCGGTACAAGTATAACGAGAATTTTGCATGTGTATATGTATGCTTTTAATGCTATGCGCGCTAAGTGAGAATAGTGCGGGCAAATAATAAACGATAAAAAGGCACAAGCAAAGAAGATGAGGAAAACAGAATGCGGTGTAGTAGCTGCTCCGAATGCTTAATTTTTCACAGCAGAATTACGCAGTGGTGCATGGTATGTGGTAGTGTGCGACGTTCTCAATTCAAACCCAATACCTAGTCGCTATTGCTGGCGCAACCAAACCTAAAACTTCACAACGCACTTTTGACTGACAATACAAGCAGCATGTCGTTGCTCACAGAAGTGGAAGCAAAGGAAGGGAGAAACTGGCGACACGACAAAATCTGGAAACGAAACAGACGAACAGCAAATAAAGCAGCTGAAAACGTTGAGCAGATTGAGGTGCTTACACACAAACATATATAAAACAGCGTTGCTCAGTTGCATATATGAAAATAGCAACGAGTGTGTGAACGGGCGAGAGCGAACGCACCAACCAAGAGCGACGTTCGCCGCACGGCGGTAGTCGCTGCTGGTGCTGTTTAGTTTTCGGCGAGTTCGAGTGCAATAATCGTTTCGAACGCCAGGTAAATAAGACTGGCGTTTGTGTTGCTGTGTTGGTTTATATGCTGTTTGAGCGGGCTGCAATACTTACGGTCGGCGTTTTCTCGGCGCCTCGATTCATTTCGACGCGAGTTGTTGAATCGTGCAGAAGTGTGTGCGGGTATTTTTGTGCTATTGAAGTTAACCGAGTTTTACTCAGTAAATAACTACAAGTGTGTATGTAATTAGAATTGCATTAAAATATTAACCGTTCAGATGGTAAACATGTGTTGGAGAGCCGAAATACATTTTAAAATAAAGTGAAATATTAAAAACTGCATTACAATAATCGAAATGTACCAACAGCCAGTTAGTAATACAACAAAGGCGCCTCGAGAGTGATTCAATAGCATATACACAGAACACAATGCGAGTGTGTGTCTATTTACTTGATGAAGTGTATTTGAGTTGCATTTGAGTATTGCACGGGCTGAGTGTCGCGCCGTCGCATTTCCAACGCTGTTACGTGAGAGTGTGTGTGTAAGGCAATGCAGAGACCGTGATAAAGTTGTGTACGAAGCGCATGGAAAAAACCGATTAAGAGCAAGTAAAAGGTCGAAACATACGAAGTTACATTAACATACCCGTCGTTGTTGGGACAATTGTGAATTCGCATAGCGCGTCGTGAAAATTTCACCATCACTTGGATATTTCATTACTCTGTGTCGCCCACCCTGTTAACTTGTGAGAATATCGCATTTGGAAATGTATTTTTATTGGCAGTCCGACTCGAATTAAAGGTACATGCTTTATTACTTGTATGCGTTTCCTTCTACTTTCCATTTTGATATTCACTCAGTTTAAAATTATTGAACGTCAGCGCGTCTCTTTTGGCTGAATTTTCAGTCTTTGCTTTCCTCCCTTCGTCACATCCTTCGTTTATTTTGTGCCGCTTGTAACGGCTTTCTAAGCATATCAAATGTTTGCAGGCTGTAGCAGCAGTTCAGACGGGGCCGGATTTCGGTATGGCAAGTAGTTGATACACAGGGGCGTTATTTATTCATATTCAATGTTCATATATCTAGTATCAGTGTAAAATTTATTTGTTAATAGTTGAAAAGCAATTAATGGAAGCTGTAAACACGATTTTAATGAATGATACATCAAATTCTAAACACAAAGGCATAAACACTACAAAGGGGCGCCGTATGCCCTAGTGACGACCCTGGCGGCAAAAGCAATGTGTGTTTCCTTTTTGCCAATGTTCATTATCTTGCGTTTGCTTTTGTGTGTTTATAGGCAGTTCAGTAGTTTCTTTTTTCAATTAAAAATGTTTAATTTGTTATATATGTAGTTGTACCCCGTATTTCGTACTCGTTTAAGTAATTTTTTTTTTTTATAGTACAGTTTTCGTCACTTTTATATCCCATACTGTGAACAAGATTCATAGAGCCACAAAGGAGCCACGCAAAATCAACAAGTTTACGTCCTTTGCCAAGAGTGCTTCTTTAATAAAATTGTAAACTTTAAAAATGATAGTGTCCTCTCGACATGTCTACGAAAAACTAGAGCGGCTATGATAGCTGAGGTCGCAATAACCGCGATTGTTTTTAATTATTAAAATTCAATTTAATAAAAACTCGAACAAAAAACAACTTTCTTGCTATATAGTGTATCTTCGGGTATACCTACATACATATTTTTTTTATCTACATGTATCAAAGTAAAATTCGGCCCAAATTGAATGAAATTCAAGCTTGAATATTGGGTTCCAATGCTTCAAGAGTTGCTGGTTTGTCGGCATAAACCAATGAATTAACATAGTCCCATAAAAATTAATCCGGAGGCGTTAAATCGCACGAACGAGGGGCCAGTCAACAGGACCACTTCTGGAAAGAAAGTTGTCACCAAATTGATTTTGCAATAAATCGATTTCTAAGCGCGCTGTCGTTAATGTTTAGCTGATAATTTTTGGAAACAAAAATTCAGTCAGCATGGCTCGATAGCGCTCGCCATACGCCGAAACGGCCGCTTCTTCTTCATCTATAAAAAAAATAAGGACCGATGATGCCGCCAGCGTGTTAACCGCACCAAACAGTCAATTTTAATGGATGTAATGGTGATTCGTTGCGGGAAGCTAGG
Organism: Melieria crassipennis; assembly: GCA_963668005.1. Classification (NCBI taxonomy): domain Eukaryota; kingdom Metazoa; phylum Arthropoda; class Insecta; order Diptera; family Ulidiidae; genus Melieria; species Melieria crassipennis. Next base: position 115,123,548 of record OY764963.1, on the reverse strand, counting down.
CCTTAGTCTCGCGTAAGCGGGCTGTCGTGCCAGCCAATTATTATTTAATTATTAATGGTGATTCGTTAACGGCATGAGGATTGTCTTCGCTCCATATACGGCAATTTTGCTTATTGGCGTAACCCTTTAACTAGAAATGAGCTTCACCACTAAACACAATTCTTTAATAAAAATGCTCATCTTCGGCCAGTTTCAAAAGAGTCCAATGAGCAAAAATGCGACCCAGACGATGGTTATTTGGCTTCAGTTCTTGCACGAACTTTATTTTATAGGCATGTAAGCCAAGATCCTTACGTAAAACTTTTCACGTAGACGAAGGACAAAATCCAATAAGTTGAGAACGACGACGAACAGCAGCAATATTCTCTTCGGTTCGCACATTTCTTTGTCGTGTTGATGGTTTTGAATCGAGAAGAGTAAAATTAGTGCGAGAACGATCAATAACTGCACGAATTGCTTGCTCACTAGGGCGATTATGTTGACCGTAAAATGGACCAAATGCTTTAAGAACTTCGTGAACAGATTTATTTTTTCAAAGTAAATTTCGTCAATTTGGAAGCGTTCTTACTGAACAAAAATGTCCACACAGTTTGACATTCTCAGCTGTCAAATCTTAGTTATCGATATCGATAGTTCTCATGCAGATAAAAAACATCCTTTATTTCATCCTAGTACTGAAAGATAGTACAGGTAGACCACGCTTAACACGGGGGTTACGCTCCTGGACAATCCCGCGAAACCGCGTAAATCCTTTCGTCCCGGAGATTAATCTCGATAGTGGCTTATTTTTTTACTTTAAGGAAATTTAGATATAGGATTAAAAAAATTTATTTGGGTTGCAAGCAAAGTCCTTGATTCTCATCGTTACTCTGGGATATAATATCCTAATAAAGTTTTTGAATGAGATATAATGTCCCAATATGGCACCATGAAAAAAGTTAGATCTGCTCAATTTATTTATTTGAAATGAAACGAAATGACGTGAAACATGAATAGTAGTCCTTGGTAAATCAGTAAAAATCTCTGCGTCCCTCTCTGTAAGCAATGAGTACTTTGGCGAAAAATTGGCGAATGAGATATAATGTCCCAATATGGCACCATGAAAAAAGTTAGATCTACTCAATTTATTTATTTGAAATGAAACGAAATGACGTGAAACATGAATAGTAGTCCTTGGTTAATCAGTAAAAATCTCTGCGTCCCTCTCTGTAAGCAATGAGTACTTTGGCGAAAAATTTTAGTTTTCATATGTTACAACCCATTGGCAAGCGGCATTAGTTACTACATTGGGAGTACATAACGCAGTATTTACATCGCCAAGAACAATGCCACTTTCAGCATTTATGCCAGTATCACCATCGTTAGTTGCAATGGGAACTCCCACATTAGGCACAATAGCCTGAGCAACATCGCCATTACCTTCATTAGCGCCCTTACCTTCATCATCCTTGTCGTCGCTTGACCCACTGATAACTTCATTTTTACTGATCAAATTTTCGCCACTAAGTAGATGGAATATAGCGCGATTCTGGTGCACTAAAGTCAACTTCGTCGTTGTCACTCTTACTGTCCTGCAACAAAGCTTCCTCCACTTGCTACTCTGTCAAAGTCTTCTTGACTTGACAAAGTTCAAACTTTGTACTTGAAGAGTCATATTGGGTTTAGAAATCCCATTGGAATATGTTATTGGGATATTTTATCCCAATTCGAAAAAGGTTGTGAAATACTCACCTTTTATATTTATTTTTTTTTAATTATATATTTAAATACATTTAATACGATAGTACACATTGCTTATGTACTTATTTCCCTTTTTGTTTTGCAAAAACAGCGACAATTTACCCTGAAACATAAATATTACTCACACAACACGTCTGCTCGCCTCGATTAACTTCATAAAACTAACTTAATAATGACGTGAAATATCATGTTTCAGTATTTCGCAATACTGATTGCACAAAACCTTCATTGGGATGCCTTAGATTTGAAAATACATTGAGCATTTGAAAGTTTTGCGTGTTTGCTACAACATATAATCCCAGTATGAACTAAAGGGTTGAGAGAGGTCTACCTGTATGTACATACATACTTGTTTGAAATATACGTATGAATGATTAAAGTCTGTGAATGATTGAAGTCTTGCAATATTTAACCCTGCTTAGCCAATGTTCGTCGTTTTGACTATCGTCTCAATACCACATATACAAATAATTTCTATAATAAACATTTATTTATTTTTTCATCATTATTTCAAAAGAAGTCAAGTTCGGGTAATGTGGTATGGGTCGCGGAGGCTAATGTGGCATACCATCTTCCAGTACTAAATAGGCCGGGAAAAGAAAAAAAATCGCAAATGGAATGCTAAAATCATGATGAATGTAATTGTGATTGTATGGAATAAAATATGAATAACTTTTACATACACCACCTTTAGGGTATGGCAAGTATTAAAAAAAACAGTCGTAGAACTTCTATCTATGGTACTACAGTAAGCCGACTGATTTCAGTCAGGTTTGTATTTGCACATGCTTATAAATGTATACAAATCATATTGTCTTACAAATCAGCCGAATAATTTAAAGTACACAAAAAAGTAGACTACCACATTACCCGAACATGATATACCACATTAACATTTTTTCAATGGGTCGTTTATGGGTTTTTACAAACTTTCAAGAATATCTCTGAACATTTTCATGAGAAGATTTTTCCTGTTGGTTTGTTTAAAAGCCAATACTTGAAATATGTCATCCGTTGAATTTCGTTCAATTTGGGCTGAATTTGACTGTAATATAGGCAAAAAACAAATAGGTATACCACAATACCCGAAGTTACCCTATTACGCTGAGTTTCATTCTTAAAAAAACCTACGAATACTAAAGTGTAAAAGTTTTCGTTCACGAGACTAGACTAGACTTGAATTTCTTTCATACATTATAAACTGCTAAGGTTATGGTGGCTCTTTCTGTAAGAGACATACTCAGAGGCCTAAGAGGCCCATTGTGATTCCACATATTTCACGCGTTTTTTTTAATGTGTATGCAACACTGTTATTTCCAACATGTGTTACAATCCGTGTTGTCACTTCAAAAAGTTAAACTGTAGTAGATCGGCTGTAAAAAGTGAAGTAGATATTAGAAAAGTGTAGTCGAAGTTTTAACAACATCAAAACTGAAGAAATTCAAGGGGGAACAAGTTTAACGCCGAATCCAAGCGGCGGTTGGCAGTTTTTCTTTCACACTTGGAGGTGTTGCCATTGCATGCCAAGAGTGCGTAATTCTCATCTGCTTCGTGTGGATAGCGATAGAAGTAGATGAGTGTTTCACCAGTCCGGGCTAGGACTCGAATCTAGGGCCTCGGTATGAGGAGCCTAGCGCCCACTGGACTATCGAGGTCGGTCAAACTGGTGGAAAAAGAAAAGGCAATAATTTTCAAATACCTCAATTCCATATGTTGACAAATTTCACAAATTGTGTGCGTTGTCAAATCATATGATTTATTTTTTTGCCAACCGATGGTTAACCATTCAATATTGGCTGGTTAACAGTTAGTTAACCAGAGTCTGAAATCGAAAAAAGACAGGTAAGCATCGGTTAATGCTTAACCAATCACTGTGAAATCAGCCCTCAAACACTATTTGTAATAACTGCTATCTTATTTAGTGATAAATTAGAGAAATATTTTTTAAGTATTTGTAGCAGCAAACTGTTCTGAAATTTATTGTTTATATGTATGCTTACCTTACTTGATATCTTAGAATTTATTTGATTTAATAATAATAACGCTCATGATTTTTTTCGCATTCAACAATGATTCCACTCAACTTCTATTCTACTAAACTTTATTGATTTTATTTTAGCACAAAGGTATACTCTCGTTATTTTTTTTCCTTTTGTTTCTAGTGAATTTTGTTTTGTTTGACTTCATATCCGTTAACACTTGGTCGTGTTAACCGATCAGTGTTGCCAATATTTTCCGAAATTTATCGGAAAATTTTTATACAGGGGGACGCAAAAGTAATCACCATATCGGGAGACGCTATAACTTTTGCAAATGGCGACAAAACATTCATATATTCATTCATTAATTCATACATTTATTCATTGATTTGTTCACACATTTATTCATTCATTCCCACATTTATTCATTCATTCATTCATACAACATACATTCATTCATAAACAAGTTACAACCAAAGAACATTGGGTGACAACTTTTGCGCCCCCCTGTAAATTTGATTCTATGCAATTTAATTATTATATTATTATTACTAGTTCTGAATATGTTATTAGGCATGCAGGTTAAAGTCGATTCGACTAACATCGCAAACGCCGTTTAATACAGTAAGGGCCGTTTTCTCAACTTACCGATAAAGTGACCTTTAGCTAAAGTGACCTTTAGTTATTCCTCACTTTAAAGTGCCCGGTAACTATTTTCGTTTTCTCAACTGCCTGATAAATATAAATTTAACAAGTCTGATTTTTTGGCAACTCTGGTCTACGATGGGCAGCACTTGACGGCGCAAGCAGCTGTTTTTGAAAAATTATAATTATTTTTGAAGGAAAAAAGAAAAATTTTGCCTGTCAAAATCTTGCTGATGCTTTTACTGCCAAATGGGGCGTGTCGCGACGTTGGAAATCGTCGAGGGACAAGTTCGACAGCTTGAAGCGCAAGTCCAAGCTGGAACTTGCAGCGGAGAAGAGCGAGACGTATCGCACAGGTGGCGGCCCAGCAGCGATTGGAAATGTCAGCAGTGCAAAGCAGTGAAATAATCCAATCGGCTGTTATATGTTCTATTTGCCGCAGTTTGCGACTCCGTATCTTCAAAAGCGTCTTCCAAATTATAATTTCATAACCAGCTGTTTTTTGTTTGTAAACAAACATATGCATGTACTTGGCACCACTTCCACTTAGGGCCAATTTTTCAGTGCGAGTTTAACTCAGTTTCTAGTTTAAACTTTGTTTAAACGCAAAATAGAATTTTTCAGTCAACCTTGACTCAGTTTAAATGCCCAACCCTGCAGGGTTAAACTAAGTTTAAACTATCAACAGCTTCTGACATTTCATTTATTTTGGAAATTTGAAAATCCTCCTCCTGTTTTGTTCGTATCTTGCCCGTCGTGAACGAAATTTTTTTGCACAATTTTTTAGATTTTCATACTTTGTGCGTAACATTTTCGCGCACCGGAAGTTAACAGCAAATTTTGAATTGAATTGTCCTCAATTTCTTTCCATTTGGTTTGTTTTTCATCGGCACTCACGCGGTCTGTCTTCTTGAACTCGAGCACTTCTTTATTTTTTTTTCACAAGTGCAAGAAGACAATCGATTTCCCGAGACGAAAAATTTGCGCTCCGTTTGCTTATTTTGAATTTTTTGATGAAATACATTATTTGACCGCAAAGAATTTATTTACGAATGACAATCAAAACAAAGGAAAATTATTATCTAGATAAAAATATTGCCAGTATTGCAACACTCAAATGACAAATATTTGCTCCAGTTAAATCAGCACTGAAAAACGGCTTTCTCGTTGAAACTGAGTTTATATTTAAACCAAGTTAAGCAAACTACTTTTGAACTGCGTTTAAACTCGCACTGAAAAATTGGCCCTTAAAGTTCAACTTTAAAACCGGTAAGTTTAATCGGGAGGATAGCTTAACAAGCGGTTGAGAAAACGAAAATGCGTTTATTGGCTCAATAAAGTGAACTTTAAAGATAAAGGTAAGTTGAGAAAACGGCCCTAAAAAGATCCAGGGACAGACATATTAGGAATTTTTTGTCGAAAAATAGCCTAAAATGAACTTTTAACTAATAAATTTTCTTCGATTTTTTTCGATAATGTTTTTTTTTTTGCAGATTATGAAAGTTCAGATAATTTCCAACAACTTTTATTACGATCAATTTTTTTTTTCCTAATATGTCTACTAAAAATAAAAAAAATATTGGTATCAATAAAGATTCTGAAAGGTGATAAAAATACCTTTCAAACAAGCCCAGATTGAGAAATCTACTATAACTCTATCCGATTTTATGACGAATTTAATTAAATTATTCTATGTATATATTGAAAAATATCTATTTTGAAATTTTGGGGGGCTCCAAATCCGACTTAGAGCTATGGTCTCTTGAGCAAAATTTCTCAGAATCACCTATAGATTACGTTTTTGATATACGCTTCATAAAAAAAAATCGTTCCATACAATTTGACCCGCCCTAATATCCATATATCCTCTTACCTCTGCTTCCGAAAGATACGTCAAACATTAAATCTATATCAGCTTGAGAATAGTTTGCAGGGTTTTTCTTTTCATTCCCTGCATTTGAATGCTATATTTACGTGGGTAAGGAGTGTGGAATACCTACCTAATAAGGCATATAGTTTATGTTAGTTACCACGTTCGCGGACAGTAAAAATTTCAGTGAGCTGCAAAAATAGACAGGCTATTTTTGTGGAAACTATAAAAACTATCTGAAATCTGATTACACATATCTATATTGTTAGAGTTGTCAGATTATTTTATATTTTTTTAACCGTTATACACAATGAATGCTATAGCATTCACGACGATATAGATCAAATTTTTCAACTAGAGTGACGTGAATGCTATAGCATTCATTCATAGAAAACATGAGAAGAAGCAGTTTATTATATTTTTATGACTTTATTTATTCAACAGTAGTTCTCTCTTCGGCAGCCGCCGTGGCTCAGCTGGTTAGTGCGTTGGACCGCGAGTCGAAGGCAGCAACCCCAGGTTCAAATACTGCCTGTAATAACACCTAAAAAAAATAACGAGAAAACTCGTTTTCTCTTTCGGCGGCTGTCCTCTCAGCTGGAAATGGCAAACCTCTGAGAGTTGCTTATGAAAAAGCTCCCAACCTGCCGTTCGGAACCGGCATAAAACTGTAGGTCCCTCCACCCGCGTACAAATTCACACGCACAACACGGGTGGTTGCGGGAAGCTAGGCCTTAGTCTCGCGTAAGCGGGCTGTCGTGCCAGTCAATTATTATTAATTATTAGTTCTCTCTTCGTGTATATATAATAACTGGACGCGGACACTATACTTCAAACCATTTTGATTAAAAAATCTCTCATAAACGGACAAAATTCGGAAATATGCCCAACCAGTTTTTAAAAATCTGTACTACCCTATAATACCTACAAATCTCTCTCTTATTTGAAAATGAACATTTAAAATTAAAACAATCAGTGTTTAGGCACACAGGATTTTATTTTGGGGTGGAGAGTTTGCGTACAACTTTTGAGCCGAATACCACTCGAAACCATATTTTGTACCAGCATTTATTGTGTTTGGGGTAAGGGTAACCCCAAAACCCCGCCTGTGAGCGCTACTGGTTAAGGCAATCAACTATTACAAAATTTGTTCAACCAAAGTAGTATTAAAATTTTAAACACTTGTACAATGTAAAGTACACATCTATACATGTAATAAATATTAACAAAATATTCAATATTCATGAATTCGTACAAAATATTAAATAAATAAACGAGAAACACTTGAATACAATTTCAACTAATTTTTTGTGACCCCTCCCCCATAAGCGGACATCTCCTTTAACCGGACAAAACCACAGCGATGGTGAGTGTCCAGCTAGGAATTTCACTGTACACCGAAAAAAATTAAATAATATGAAACTTAATGAATCAGTTGCTAATAACTTTGAAATCTATATTCATTACAAAAATTTAAGTTTATAAAAATATAAATGAATACAAATTGGCTTTAAAATTTGAATGCTATAGCATTCACGTCATTTTGCATCACTATGAAAATGACTGCTATAGCATTCACGTCCGCGAACGTGTTAAATACTTATGTGAACGTTCAATGACAGGTGACACTTGGAAAACTGTAAAGTGAAAATTTACTACAAAATGGTGAAAATATTTCGCACACTGTTCAATCTGAGTTTGGTATAGTAATGAAAGAACTATAATGAATTAAGTTCGAATGTTTCGGATAAGTTAATGATACTCAAACTTGTGCTCTCGAGAGAGCATAGTGAGAGTGGTTGAAACCCGAAATTTGAACATTTCGAGACAATCACAGGAATTGAGAATATCACAAGCTACTTTGCATCGCGGCTTGCATAAATATCTTGACCTACATTGCTTACAAGTTGCAGTGGACACCAAAAATCGATGATATTGTTGCGGAATACGTTATTTTCAGCAAGACTGCGACACCCGGGCGTGTGATTTCTAGAAATGAAAACTTTCACTGAATTTGCAGATATTTTGTTCCAATACTAACCTCAAAGTTTGTACTATGAAAGAACATTTCGATTCAAAAAACTTTAAAGAATGGAAACATACAGCTGTTTGTTTGTTGTAATCATAGCATAAGGAAGCAGTAGCGCTTACAAATACAAAAATTGCTGGTACAAAATATGGTTTCGAATGGTATTCGGCTCAAAATTTGAACGCAGCCCTCGGCCCCCCAAAAAAAATTAAATCCTGTGTGCGCCACTAAGAAAAGATAAGATAGTGGGAAGAAGTTCAGTATCAAAATATTAGGTTATTTCGGAATATGTTTGTAGTGTATAGTGCGTAGATATCTACAATCTACTAAACAAGATTTTCCCCACTTCACTTATGTTCATCCCGTTCTGAAAATACACACATTCAAAAGGTCTTTAAACGAGGAATCTTTTTGCTTAAAGGAAAATTTCCCAAATGCATATCGAACAAGAACTTATTGTACTCCTGCTAACAGTGCTACGTGGAGGCAAAAACATATTTTCCACCCTATTCCAACAAATACACAATGATTTGGCTTATGCTACATATCGAATTGGTTATGCAGCTGCCTCTGCGTTCAGGTCATAGTGCTTAGTTCTTATATTTGTGTTCTGCTTTCTATCTTTACTTTTATTTTTCATTTTTCTTTTATTACGTTTCTTTAAACTGTCCTTTGCTTTGCTTTATTTTACTACTACGAAGGAAATATGTGTACACACATGCAAGAGTAAAGACGGTAAAATATAATTAAATATTTTGCGGTATTTAAACGTTGTTGCAACAAGAATTCTTTACGCAGCTAACACGTGGAATAACTAACCACCGGTGCTCAGTTGGTCGTTGCGTTGGATCTTTGGATTTTTTTTTGGATTAAATGACAAACCTCTCAGAGTAAAGTACTTGCTTATTAAATTCTCCTTATCACGTGAACCCTTCGTTGCATGATATTGCGTATATACAATAGCCCTATTCATAATCGTATGCAATTGAGATTGCAAATCTGTGCAATAGCAAACATTTACCTTCAACTGTGAACGGTCTTTTTCTGTTTAGTTTGCAATACTTGTAGCAAATTACGAAATTCACAGCAGCCGGCTACAGCAGCAACACTCGTAACAAAGTGGTTGCCTCTATTTCCGGAGCTTCTTTTGGATAATTATTTTATTTGTGTCCTCCTCACCATATTTTTTCTAAGCATATTTGCAAGGGTATAGCAAATGCATCTCTGCGTATTCTGATAGTATAGAGTAAAAAGCAAGATAAATAAATGCAAGATCGTTTGCACAAGATTATGAATAGGGCTAATGTTTGTTTGTCTGTGGCAACTGTTCTATTCCGCATTTTACAGTGCTTCCTTCTTCAGCTTCGTCTTTTAAATCTGTATTTCACTTCTATCGGAATTCTACGAATACTATTGAAAGTATGGCTACAAAATTTCAATTTGACAAAAAACATATTCATTAATTTTAATAAAAAAAATTACCATTACCAATTCCATGGACCTTAAACTTGAAATATATAGATTAATATATAGATATAGATACGTATACATAGATATAGATTAATACATTGAGGACCAGTTTTTCAGTGCGAGTTTAACTCAGTTTCTAGTTTAAACTTAGTTTAAACGCAAAATCGAATTTTTCGGTCAAACTTGACTGAAGTTTCATGTGCTGAACATTTCTGCTCTTTGCTCTGACGCATTGCTCACGAAAGTATGCGAAAAGGGTCGAAATGTTCAGTACATGGCTGTTCCCACACAAATTCAAATAATTTTTTTGTTGACGTGTTTCAATGCATAAATTAAAAAACAAAAACAAAACAAAAGGATTTATAAAGTAAAGAAAACAATTCATAAAATTTCATTAAACATAACATTACATTGAAAAAGATAAGTCGGCAAAAAAAAATAAATGAAAATCATAAATTACAAGTTGTATAAAAATAAATATTTACATTTAACCCGTCGACCACTTCTGTACCTGCTATGAGCGGTTGCGATTTATGGCCAGCTCTTCTAGCGAGCGAGCGGCTTCCATTTCTACGGTTTGCACATAAATGAATTCCGTATACCTGCCACGTTGAGCATATTCATTGAGCGAGCGGAAGTACTTCTACGGTTTACTCATTTTCATGATATGCTCATGAACGAATGAATGAATTTTTGATAACTTTTACTTTTCGCACATTGTCACGAGTGTGCGGAAACCATTTGTGAACACGCTCAAAATTTTGTCTGCTGTGCTGATATTTCTTTACATACACATGAAGATGTGCGAAAAGAGCAGAAATGTTCAGCACATGAATGTTCAATTGATATTTCCATCGAATATTTTTTTTTTCGTTTTGACATAAAATCAGCTGGAAATTTTGCACCGTTCAGTACGGAATGAAATAAAAAACTCTTACTCTCTTACTCATGGTTTATTGCATATCTGTACAATATTTAAAATGTACACCTATGCATTTGCAACGATACACCTGGTTCTGAATACTCTTATTTTAAATAGAACATCGCTCACAATATTTGTTTTTTCCTATTTATTTTGAATGCTAAAGAAGAGGGTCCTCCTACCTCCTACTTGCAAAATGCAACCATGTTCTTTGGGAGATGCAAATTCTTGCTGTCATTCAAATTGGCGTACGTAAACAAAGAATTTTGGGGAGGCTTTCCGTGCTTAGTTTACCTTGTTTATTGTATCATGCGTGCGTCGGCGTCGCTGCTACCCGTAAGTAGCAGAATGGTATCAGTGCTATAGAGCTTTTTAGGCGAGAGAACTTCAGCGTAGAGTGGATGTAGAGTTCTCGTGTAGAGCTCTACCTCGTAAACGAGGTAACTACACTTTTCTACGTCACTCTATGCGAGAGTTTTCTTTTAACACTTAATACTTCTTCCATTGGTTCTAAGAACCAATATATTATGTACATCAAAAATAATTTGGTTTAGTTAAGCCTCCTAAACACAAGCCTCCCAATAAGTTCAAAATAGCATTTAAACCTGTCACATTAATCTTAAACGAACTTTTGAAGAGTTATGGGTTTAATTAATTCTGCGTTGCAGATAGGGAAAATCTTTGGTTTACAGACATTATTCACAGTACTTAAACATTGAAGTGTACCAGGGTACCCGGGTGTTGGGAAATGTAACCAATTTTAAATTTTTTAAAATTTTAATATGTTCTGAGTATTTCTTTTAAGTTATCGAAAATATTGTGGTTTTTTATTACAGACCGTTGCCCACAAATATTATTTGGCATTAAAGACGCAAAGGCTTAGTCTCACAACTCATTAAGTTGAACCATGAATAACATACTTGAACGATTGGATATGGCCAGTGACAATCTGAAAACAATACAACAACCGAAGCACAATCATGCAATCAGCCCCACGGGGCCTAAAAACAACGAAATGCAAAACCAGGCCTCAGTATTGCACAATAAAATTACCACCACCACAGTAAGCAGTGCAAATACTTCCCATAACAGCACCGAGGACCCACATCACATCCCAAAGCAAACAAATTCTAGAAATAATTTTAAGGAAGCATCTGCAAGAATCAATGGCAGTGAAAATGCAACAGCACTGCAAGCAGCACAAACAGATGAAATTGACATTAAGCAGGAATGCGATGCTGTTGTTGTCAAAGTGGAGGAGCCGGGCGAAGCAACACATGACTCTAATAATGTAGGCGTCACATCAACTGAAAATTTAATTTTCGCCAAACCTCGCCCTATACTGTTAAGTTCCGTTAATCTGCACATTATTTGCCATTTGTGCAAGGGCTATTTGATTGATGCCACGACCATTGTGGAATGTTTACACTCGTGTAAGTATTCGAGATATTATTAATATCAAAAGCTTTTAGCACCACGATTTGAAAATTTAGTACTATCTACGGGTTTTTTCATAGAAGTGAAACATTCTGTCATTACGTTTTACTGGTATATTGTTCCAGTCGTGTTTGGGTCGGACTGCTTAAACAATTTTACTTAACAATTATGAATTATATATCTATAAGACAAGTTTCTTTAGTTTCCTAGGCCCTACCTCAATAAATCTATTTATCAATTGATGGAAATATATACGTATTGTACATACATATATGTACATGGGTTAATGGTTAAACGCGCAAAAGTTTGTGTAATGTAAGCACCTATAATGTTAACCATCAATATACATATATAGTATATACAGTGTACCCCGTTTTATGGAACCCACTTATAAGCACCCAAACTCGTGTATTTTCCTCTTTTTTAGAAATGAACTTCCGCTAAGAAGGGATTTTTTGAAATTGGGAGTCTAAAGGGGCAAAACACCTTAACCCAGTGTTATATGGAGAAACATGATTAAATGGGCCTATAGATTTCAAAGTTTGTGAAAATACTTAAAAAATAACCGAACACAGTTTCAGTTTTTTCAGTTTTTCGAAAATCCAAATCTGACGAGGTAAGCAAAAGATTAAACGTTTGTATGGAAAGACAAGATTTAATGGGCCTATTGACTTCAAACTCGCTGAAAGCACCTCAAATGAGGAATAATTCGACAGCTAATTTTTATTTCTCTCTGAAAATCAAAATCTTACGAAGTCTTCATTTGGTTAATGATTTGTATGGAGAAACATAATTTAATGGATATATTGACTTCAAATATAGTAAAAGCACTTCAAATGAGAAAAAATAAACATCTAATTTTTATTATTTCATAAAAATCTAACGAGGTCAACAAAGGGTTAAGATATACGTAACTAAATGATTAGGCCCATTGATTTCAGACTTGGGAAAAAGTACTTAAAATCTGAAATAATTCCCCATATGGTTGTTTATCCTGAAGTTTGCTAGGCCCAACCAATCATTTCAAGGCCTAGGTGGATCAGTCGGCCAACAAGGTCATGGCAACAGTTTGAATGAATTCGATTACGATTTGCTCCATTCTCTATCGTATTCTCTCGATTTAGCCCTGTTGTGGCCATTCGGCGATAAGAGATTTGGATCGAATGAAGAGGTTATAGGGAAACAAACGGCTACTGGGCTGGACTCGATACATTGTATTGTTTGGAAGGCATACAACGTCATACATACATACGTACATACATACGTCGTTGGACGAAGTGTGCCGAGCTAAATAGGGACAATGGCGAATAGGGTGTTTATTTTAATTTTTTGGGAATTTTGGACCCTTCGTATACGTAAGCATAAAAGTATGTTTACTTAATATTTTTAACAATATGATTATTCAACTGTTCGAATCTAATATTTATTATATTTTTATGATGCATTACTAATGTTTGCATTTACTTTTATTAATATTTTTTTTAGTTTGTCACAGTTGCCTGATAAAACATTTACGCATGGAACAGTACTGCCCACGTTGTGAAATGATGATTAACACAGCCAAACCAAATATCAAGTTAGTATCTATATACATATAACCAAATATTAAGTTAGTATCTACCATATATACATATAACTGTGTGCTAGAAGAACTTGCAAAATCATTGAGAGTTGATCGCTTAACCAATCAAGACGTTTATATAATCTGGGAATGATTCAAAAGCAAGGAAATTGGGTGCCATAAGAATTGAAGCTAAGAGACTTCGAATGTCGATTTTTTAATGTTGAAATGCTGCTTTAACGCATCAAAAAGGAGTAATTTTTGCATCGAGTTTTTACTGTTAACGATAACGATAAATGGATCCACTATGAAATCCAAAACGAAAAATGTCGTGGGGTACACGCGGCTATGCATCAGCATCGACGACCAAATCCATGGCGCCAAGGTAATGCTCTGTCAATAAAATAAAAAAATGGCTCAATACGTTTTTGGCCTCCAAGCAGTCATCGTTTTTATGCGATGGTATACATAAAATGCCAAAAAGATGGGAAAAGTAGAAGCTAACTGAATGTATAGCAATTTTTTCACAATAAAGGTTCAATTAAAAAAAACACAATTCACACTCCCAATACTCCGCTCAAAAGTGCGAGGGAGTGAAGTTTCGGGTAACAACGTTGTCATTGTTACATTTGTATTCTGTCATAGTCACCATAGTGAAAACGTGTCGAAACCTTAAACATTTTTCATAAAAAGTCGGTTTCGGTTCGACAAGTTTTTTGCGAGTTACGAAATATTTACAGCCGAAATGATCATTCAACACTTTTGATTGAACGGTTTCGTGATGCCTAAGTGTTATAACATGAAATTAAGACGTCTGGTTTTGGTCATTTCGTCTAACAATTTAACGAGGAAACACCATAAAGTCTGCTTTCGTTCATGGTGTTTGTCAAAAATTTGTCTTAAAGAGAAAACAATTTTTTTATTTGTTACTGTAATTGCCAGCAAAATACATACATAAAACTTTGAGCAGAAACTGGACCGGGATCACATTCCTGATTGAAAAATTTGATTGAGGCTACGGAGCTTGGCTACGCCCCTACACCTGTATGGTGTTTTTTAAATATTCCCCATTGCATTGAACAAACAACATCATATTTTTTCATCGTGTTAAAAATGTCGAATTTTGTACCAGATAGTGATGATTTGCGGAAAGCATTAATTTTTTGTTTCCATTTGAAGAAAAGTGCTGCAGAGTCGCATCAAATGCTTGGCGAGGCATATGGTGATTATGCTCTATCAAGAGCAACATGCAAAAGATGGTTTCAACGGTTCAGAAATAATGATTTTGATGTGAGAAATTAAGGACGTGGAAGACCACTAAAAAAGTTTGAAGACGCCGAATTGCAAACGATATTAGATAAAGATGACACTTTGAGCCAAAAGCAAATGGCAGAAATGTTAGAAAATTTATTTAAAGGAGACTATTTTTCTCTTTTATTTGATACCCATATCGCAAATATTTGAAAAAATATTTGAAATGTGTATGTCCTTAAAATTTTAAAGTCCTTTAAAAATCACTTTGGGTCAGAAAATAAAAAACTAAATAAATAAAATTCCAGGTAAATGACCTCTAGTCACGCCTATATTAACATTTGGAAGGGTCACGGTGTAATATATGTGAAGTTGGTGTTTTCACTTAGTGCATCATAACTTTGTCATTTTTCTTTCGATTCCATTGATGGTAGGCTTAATATTTGCGCAAATAATATGTTTTTCATCTTAGGTCTTAAAACCAAAGGAAATAATTTATTTTATCTATAAAAAACATTCAAAAATTTATGATTTTGAGAAAATTTATGATTTTTGAAAATGGTCGAAAAATTCAATCCCCAAACCCCGCCCCCCTGTGTGCGCCACTGCCCCATTGATAAATCATTTAAACGTTCAGAAGTTTTTAATGAAAACGAAAACCTAATTATATGTGGACATCAGATCAATAATGTTTGCGCTGGTTACATAAAAGTGGCACTCAAATAACAATAATAATTATTATTATATGCAATAAACTTTTCCCATATAGTTTGTGTGAACATACATGTGTGCAGTAGAACACAAACAAGAGAGTTCCGGGGGTTCAAACCCTCCAAATATGTGTTTGAAAAAAAATTGTTCGTGACTCGGAAGTTTTGTACGGTACTGTACATAGTATTCATTGTTGGAGACTTGAATATGTTCTCGCTGATCCTTCGTGAAAATTTAATTTTAAGTATTGTCCGTCACTAGCCACTGTTTTTCCCTTTTGGAAAAATTATACAGTGGTGTCTGGATATAGTGAACTAATTATTGCAAGGCCTGTTCACTGTATTGAGGTTGTTCACTATATCAAGGTAAACATTTTTGGTCAAAACTCGTTTATTTGCTCAAAATACACTTTTTGTTTTTTGCTTGAAATTTTTTTTCTATATTTAGAGGCTCGATGTCAAAATTTGGGTGTTCACTATATAGGGGGTTCACTATACCCAGACACGACTTTGAGGGTTTAGAAGAATCGAACCCATTTTTTGTGACGTATTCCCAGTCGTGTTCTTCTTTTTACGACCAGTCAGGATACGGAGCAAAAACAAAAACTTTAATTTTCTGCCACTAGACGTGAAAAACGTCTCTTGGCGCATATAAGATTGTGCATTACAAAATTATTTCTTTTTCAGCTCCTTTATTATCAATCTTTTTGAAAGGAGATTTTCCGGAGATTAAGTGTCCGTAATGGAGGATGTGTTAGAAAATTATATTATAGAAAATTTTTTTCTATATTTAGAGGCTCCATGTCAAAATTTGGGTGTTCACTATATAGGGGGTTCACTATACCCAGACACGACTTTGAGGGTTTAGAAGAATTGAACCCATTTTTTGTGACGTATTCCCAGTCGTGTTCTTCTTTTTACGACCAGTCAGGATACGGAGCAAAAACAAAAACTTTAATTTTCTGCCACTAGACGTGAAAAACGTCTCTTGGCGCATATAAGATTGTGCATTACAAAATTATTTCTTTTTCAGCTCCTTTATTATCAATCTTTTTGAAAGGAGATTTTCCGGAGATTAAGTGTCCGTAATGGAGGATGTGTTTTTTTTCTACGCGACTTCAGCTCCACTTATATAAGAGACAATATGCTAAAAAATATTTTGTGTTCCTTAAACCTTCAATATATTGTAAAAAAATTTTCAAAAAGATTGATAATAAAGGAGCTGAAAAATAAATAATTTTGTTAGTCATTAAAAATTCCCCTTTCTAACGTGCCATGATACCTTAATACTCTAGTTGTTCCAAAAGATCAGCTGAAAAATAAATATACATAACTATGTATATAGCATTGATAGTGTAGCAATCATTCCTAAGCAGCATGGGCTTTTTGTATTTGCCGACGGCGATGCGTATGGACAAATTAATGAACCAAAAAGTAAAATCCGCACTACGAACACGCGGCAGGTCAACCAGCGGACCAGCGAATACTGTTCCAATCCTACCCGTTCCCATTTATTTCCAAATGTGTTTCCACTACTATTCGCCTTTTCTCATGGTTGATTTGCCATTTGTCGTCAATGGAGAATGGGAACGAAACAAAAAACGCGGGAATCGGTACGCACAGAACGGAGCGTACGGCGTAAGAGCACAAATGCCCTGGGAGAATGTGTGTGCACTCGGCATTTATACAATTACGACGACGCGTCGTCGTCTGACGACGATGCCAGGCGGACACGAACGCCATCTACGACATGTGATTTCGGCGAGGTGTTTCCAATGCAAAATCTCTTGATGCTTACGCGTTTGTAGTTCATCTTCTACTTTGCTTTCTTTTTTATATCGAGGTGATACTAGAAAGTGAATATAATAAAAATCTAATAATAAGAAGACTCCATAGCAATTATTGACTATTTCATACCTCTTAACAGTTAAATGATGTGTAGCTCAACGCTCAATCAGTAATTTGTTTTGCTGGTATTCCAGGTCGCTTCTTTTGTCAAATTCTTTTTAATTATGATTATCTTTTATTTTTAAGTTTTAAAATATTTAGATTTAGATTTGGTTTTTAACTTCATTCCATGTCAAAACAATAAAAACTGAACTAAGTCGACAGTCTTATGTCTTGGAAGCAACATGGAAATATGCAAAACAAAATACATATGGATGTATGTACATATATTGATTTTGTTTCTGTACAGCTGCAGTTATACCAATTATGCTGAACTTCAATACGTTTTTAGAGAAAGTTATGGACGAGCCCAAAACAATAGAGTAAGTTCGGGTAATGTGATATACCTGTTTGTTTTACAGCGATTCCCAACACATTTTGCCTTAAAACACACTTTTTTTGGTCTCAAACTGTTCACTGATGTATTATTTAGTATATATATGATTATTAACTCTTTATGATAAACTGTTGACGAGTTTTTTAATTAAAAATCAAAATATCCAAATATTGGCGTCTGATAAAAGTGGCGGGTAATGTGATATACCCGCAAGAACGTTATTTAACAGACCTATTAGTTTAAAACTTGGTGAAAATACTCCAAATCAAAAATAACTAGAGACGTGTTTCTCATTTTTTTGGAAAATCACAATCTGACGGGGTAAACCAAGGGTTACAATTTTTTTATCGAGAAACATGATTTCATGGATTTTTTTATCTAAAACTTAACCATAACAGATTTTTGAGAATATTCCACTTCAAATAGTATAAAATAAAGTATATATATATTTCTGTATACAAATAGTATTACTGTCATAAGTTTGGGTACTGTGATGTACTATATCACATTACCCGAACTTTGGTAAATTGACTTTTTGCGAAAAAAATATTATAAAAAAACAATAATAATTTTGTTGAGAAGAGCGTACCTCGCAAACTCATAATCGATATCACTGATTTACTTCTGATTAGCCTCGAACTTTGTAATACGATTTTTTTTGTACCTTTTATGCTTTCAAACTTCGTGACCAAAAACTTGTGCAAGCCAAACTCAAACCACTTCATCACACTGACGGTAAACTATTTAAGCAATCACATCCAAAATCATGCAGCACGAGTTTTTTAGCTGTTATGATGTTTTAAAAAGGTTAATTTTGCAAAAGGTCAACGCACTTGTGAAATAAGCACCTATATCACATTACCCGACCATATCACATTACCCGAACTTACTCTATGTTGTCGTTGCTACCAAAGAAATTCCTGAAATTGGGGTTGTGCATCTCAAGAACAGAAATTTATCGCATTTTAACTGAACGTTTGGGTACTGAAAATTTTTAAAATATGCATTTTATTTGAAATATGCCAAAACATGCATTCAATATGAAATGCAAATGCAAAAATATGCACTAACCACTGAATGCCATTTCAAAGAAAATTTGCCGATTCGGAAAGACTAGGAAAGATTTTATACATTTTGTTGAGAACATTTCCAAAATAAACATTAATTTGCATGGTTATCCGAAAAGGTGCCTGTAGTTATGCCGAATTTCAATGCTGATTTACCATATTTTTAAGATATTCCATATGAAAAAAGTGTGTTGTGTGGGCGGTTTCACACACACTCGCCCAATGTTAGTCTCATTCTTCCAGTCGAAGAACACGACAAAATAGCAAGTTCGCGGCTAATTTTATTGATGTGTGATTTTTAGTTTCTGCTTGAATGTATTTTTTAGAAGAGCCATTTCTTACATTTCTCAACTGAAACGTATTTTATTTATTTATTTAAGTCTATGGATGACAATAAATACTAACAGACTAACATCAGAATAAATTGGTGCCTAAAACTTACTAACGACAATAGAAAATAAACAAAAGAGCCTTACAAACTAACATAACAAAGAACAATAAATTTGAACGTAAAAATTACCTAAGCACTACGAGCAGAAGAGGTAATGAGCTTGTCTAAGGCGATTTGGATCAAAACATTACGAACCGATATCAACATCGAACCTAGAGTCTCTGGTATGAAAAGACAGACCGCCTTCCGCTGGACTATCGAGGTCGAATTATTTAATACAGTAGAACCCGCTTAAATACTTCACCTACTAATGCAATTTTTTTAAAGTACTTAAGCGGGTTGAGTTCTTTAGAGGGATGAGCATTAAGTGTACATAGCGCATGGTGCTCACAAGTGTTGGTTACTTAAACGGAGTAGGAAGTTAAGAGAGGTTCTTAAGCTGATTTCACTGTAGTTAAATCTAAAGTATCTTTCCGCAATCACCACCACGCGACTGTCTCAGTCACAAATTTTACCACACCTGTTATTTTAGCTAGACCGTGGTTGCAAACTAAAATCAGCAACATTTTTGACATCGTATGTCGTAGTATGTAGGGGAATTCTTTGTAAGGTGCCACTCTTTGTAATGTGCCACCCCTGCTCGATTTCGACGTTCCAGCAATCCAAGCAAAAAATGCCTACCGTTATTTAAGGTATACATAACAACATCAATTTTAATGTGGTTTTTGAGGGAACAGATGCAATAACACGGTCTGGGTAAATAAAAGTGTAAAATTTGGTTATGAAAAAACATAAAAATTAAAACTGAAGGTTTTTCTTGCGGTGAAAAAGTAACCAAAAACTTATAAAAAAACTAAGGTAAATATCAGTGTCGGACTTAATTTTTAATGGTTTTTCATAATCCGAAATGATATCCGAGCATATCGTAAAAGGATAAAATGTATACAATGATTTCCAAAATGGCATACAAATTTATAGTGCCACCTTTTTTTCTTTGTAAGGTGCCACCCCCATTTTTCATTGTTTTATTGTCCTATATCGGTAAAATGCCTTTTTGTTGCTCGGAATCGTAATTAAAAGGAATTTAAAGTGTTCTTAGTAAATTTTTTCTCTAATCCTATCATGAGAAATAAATGAGTTCAGTTTTGTTTATTAATTTCCATACAATTATTCGTTTTATTCGTTACCATTCAATTTGAATTTTGCTTTCGGTCATTTTCTATTCAATTCAAATTAAATTCAATAATCTTTCGTAACTTTTCTAAATCATGCATTTTTACTTGAGTGTTTTACGTTTTTAGCGTTTTTTTTTAGTGGGTGGCACTTTACATTAAAAAATTTTAGGGTGTCGATTTTGAACACTTTGGGAAATTGGCTGTAAAATACGAAAAAATCAAATGAAGTGTTACCTTGGATCATAGGTGTTTAAACCCTCTTTCCAACGGTATATTAACATTGGCGATACGTTAATTTTCTAACGAGTTATGCGCAAAAAAGCTATGGGGTGGCACCTTACAAAGATGTCCCCTATAGGTAATTCAAATTTATCGCACGTCGTAAATACTTTTAGAATGTTTTAATTTTAATAAATAACACTTTTCTGTGCAATTGTAAGGTGGAGTAAAATGGCGTGATATTTTTTTATTTTTAGACCCGACACTACGCTTCAGGCCATTGTGTATAAACTTGTGCCTGGATTATATGAACGTGAGTTGATGCGTAAACGTGCCTTCTATAAAGATCGTCCAGAGGATGCAGCATTAGCCACGCCAGAGCAACGGGGAGATGATACTGAACATTTAATATTCAGTCCATCAGATTATATGTCCCTCTCACTGGAATATGCTGACATAGAGTGAGTATTTCTACTACCCAACACATAAAATAATAACGAAATGATACACAGATGGTTATTCCTTAACCTTTCCACTGTTTATATCGAGTTTATTCGCCATAAAGATAAAAAACTGCATTCGCATTATTATTGAACGAATTTTACAGGCAGAAAAATTTTACTCTGTTTTCGTCGTACTAGTCTTCGCTGTAAAATAATTAAACAGGGGATTAATAGCTACAAAAAATATAAGTCCAAATAAACAAATTACAAAAATGATTTTTAATTATTTATATATTCTTCACTCTTTGTTGTGCCGTAATGCATTAATTTTCTATCTATTGATACTATACAGAAGAAGCATGCGCGTAAAAATGGCAACGGTATTTTGCATGTACCTACCTAAGTATGTTTCTGCAACAAACAAAAAATAGTAGTGGTAAAAAATGTCTACACCTTTTCAAGCTGTATATCAGAAAATTCAACGTGTATTTCAGATTTTAAAATTGTATTTCAGCGTTTAAAACTGTATTTCAGATTTTAAAATTGAATTTCAGCGTTTAAAACTGTATTTCAGATTTTAAAATTTAATTTCATATTTTTCAAATTGCATTTTAGATTTAAGATGGAATTTCAGATTTTTTAAATTGTATTTCAGATTTTAAAATTGTATTTCAGCGTTTAAAGCTGTATTTAAGATTTTAAAATTGAATTTCATATTTTTCAAATTCAGATTTGTGAAATTGTATTTCAGATTTGTAAAATTGTATTTCAGGCTATAATATTGAGATTTTTCAAGCTGCTTCTACAACTGTATTCGTATCGGGACTTGGAATAACCCCCCTAACCTTAAAAGGAGATGTTAAAATATTTATTTGTATCAATTTCATACCATTTCAAGATGAAATTAATGAAAAATAAATAAATAGAATGAATTCATGAAATGATTGTAACTGCGCAGTTATGAATACAAAATATGCAATTTAGCTGCCAACTGACATATCATCAAATGCAATTGCATCGGCATGAAATGTTGTGTGTTGCACGGCACGAGCACAGTCTCCACCAGTGATGGTTTCTTTCGCTTCCAGGTACGTGAGACGCTGCTCAGTCACTCCTCGTCCGCGAACTTCTGGTACTCGCATATGTGATTTCACATAGGATTTAATTTTGGACCATATTGTTTCAACTGGATTCATCATAGGCGAGTAGCGACCAAGACGTAAAACACCAGCTTACCCATCGGAGTGTTCGCTGACGCTGTTACAATCATTTGCAATTTCATCTTGAGAAATAAAAATGGTATGAAATTGATACAAGTAAATATTTTAACATCTCTTTTTAATGTTAGGGGGGGTTATTCCGAGTCCCGATACGAATACAGTTGCAGATACAGCTTGAAAAATCTCAATATTATAGCCTGAAATACAATTTTACAAATCTGAAACACAATTTTACAAATCTGAAATACAATTTTACAAATCTGAAATACAATTTGAAATATTCTTAAATACAATTTGAAAAATTCTATACAATTTGAAAAATATGAAATTCAATTTTAAAATTTGAAATACAGTTTTAAATACTGAAATACCATTTTAAAATCTGAAATACAATTTGAAAAATTTGAAATTCCATCTTAAATCTGAAATGCAATTTGAAAATATGAAATTCAATTTTAAAATCTGAAATACAGATTTAAACGCTGAAATTCAATTTTAAAATGTAAAATACAGTTTTAAACGCTGAAATACAATTTTAAAATCTGAAATACACGTTGAATTTTCTGATATACAACTTGAAAAGGTGTAGACTCTACAGCAGGGATTTGGCTTGGCTCACTATAAGTATTATCACAGAACAAACAATATACAGAATGCGCATCTGGTGTAAAGAAAATTTTCTTTGCGGGTTCCAGCGGTAGGACCCGTTTGTTGATGCGGGGGGAAGCAGTAAAGGGGACGGGAACGCACAGAGCGCGAGAGCGTAAACTGAGAAGCTGTGAGAGCGGTGTATGAAACAGTGACGTACCACACACTGTGGTTGTTGCTGTTGGGCAACAGTGATGTGCCGCTTGCATGTTGGTGGCAGTGTTGCCAGAATATTTTCGCGGAAGCAGCTAGATGACCAAAAAGAAAACGGCTAGAAAAAGGCTTGTCGATTTAAAAAAAAGGCTAGAAAAAAGGCTAATTATTAACTTGTATTTAAAACATTTTAATGCACATACATATCGTACTGCTGGTGCTACATAAAATGAACATCAGAAACGTACATTCAAACGTATTTAAGATACATAAATACAATAACAAAAAATATTACATTTGAATAACAATTCACAAAATTTCAATTCATACATAGTATAATTATAAAGTAGTTTAACCCATTAAGCCCTGAGCGTTGCGTTTGCGCAACGTTTGGGAATTTCGCTATATTAAGTAATTCATAAAGACATAAGACTTGAAAATGGGTAGAATTGGATTAGAATTGATCGTTTTAGATTCTGCCATACTCAAATTTCAAAATTATTTAAATATACATACGTTTTTTTCGATCCAAAGTCAAAGGTTTTTTTTGGGGAATTTTTGAAATTCAATCAAAAATACTTATTCTTCAAACATTTTACACATTTTATTTTCCGCAAATGTTTGATTTTGTTTATTTGTGTAATGTTTGCGAAAAACATGAAAAAAAAAACATGGTATGAATTTTTTGCTTGATTTTTTTTCTTGGTTAGGTCAATTAATAAGATTGTGTAAAATTTTATGGAAATCGCACAAGCCTTTCTGGGGTCAGGTTTTAATGGGCTAACCTGAACTCTCTCCTCTTTGAGTACACATTTTTTGAAATTTCTTTCACAATATTTCATTTTTGATGTACAAAAGTACAAACATAATCGCATTTTGATTTGAACATAATCGTAGTAAATGCGATACCAATTATAAAAAGTTCATATAATTTGTTTTGCATTTAGCAGTATTATTATATGAGTAAACAAAATAGAAATACATTAGAAATACTCTCTCAGGTTAGACTAAAAAATTTCGTGTGCGGTTATAATTTTGCAACAGCGGTATTTCCCGTATGTACATTTTTTTATGTGTGAATGTTGTTGTTGTTCTTGTTCGTTATATACAACAATTGTTATCAACACACTTATCTAACGGTAAAAGTAGAAACATGTTCTGATGCCCACAACAAAAGATATTAGTAAAAATCGATTGCGGTTATAATTTTGAGATGGGGTGTACTGTGAAATTCATACACATTTACAATGCATACACTCCAACTAAGAAACTTTATTGCTCAAAAACGATAAATATCGATTTTCCAAAACGATTTGGTGTTGTTTTTTTTAAGAATGAAAAAAGGAACAAATTTCTGGAGGAAACAAGTTGAAGTTATGAAACCAAATATTTTGTCTAGTATTATAAAAAAGAATAGTTTAACTTCTCTTCAGATCAAATTGCATTTATTGAACTGCAATGGCAAAATTGTTAATCAGCGTTGTTAATCTAAAGAGAATATAAAACGCTTGGTAACAATGCCGTTCCGTGAATTGAACGATTTTACTTTCGTTTTTTGGTTTTGACTCTTAGTTACATAGTATTACAAAAACAGTTTCTTCCTTACAACTCAAAATAAAATTTCAGAAACAGTGTTGAAACGCATTTGCAAGATTTTTTACGATGATTTTTAATTATTCTATTTTGGTTTTTTGGATTATAGAAAAAGGCTAGAAAGGACCACGGGAAATTTAAAAAAGGCTAGGAAAAAGGCTAGCGGCTAACTCGCGAATTGTGCGGCTAGATGACAAAAGAAAAGTCTAGATTTAGCCGCAAAAAAGCTAGATTGGCAACACTGGTTGGTGGTGGCTCGTGCTTGCTTTCCGCTTGCTTTTTTTGCAAACAAGAACAAGAAGTGGGCAGGTAAAATTTGCATAGAAAAATTGATTGAGCGATCGCCAAAATCAAATCAAAACACAAGCAACACAAAAACAATTTTACCAATTTTTGACAATGAGGATGCCCATTCGCGAAAATACAAAAGAAAATCGGAAGAAATCAAAAGAGAATCAGACGAAAAAAGTTTAATCAGCCGTGTTGCCACCACTACTTTATTAATGTGCCTTGAGTAAAGCCAAGCTGCCTTGCTGCGGAAAGCAACAACATTGCGTGTTGTTGTCGAAATGAGAATAAAGCACAAAACCATCGAATCTATGCGTGTACATCAATTCGCGCTTACTCTCTCGGTTCCCTTTACATTTTCCTCACCTATGTTGCTTCCCGCCCGCGTCAGAAATGAAATCGCAAAATTATTTCAGATGCGCCTTCTGTATACTGTTTATTCTGTGGTATTATTGTGTTGAACACCGCTGGGTTAGAGAGTTGTCCAAACAGACACAGAAGTGCTTTCCTTCTAAGATTACCGAGGGAATGGAATGAAGGGACTGCCGGTCATTATAGACTCAGTGAATAGAAAATCTAAACTTCTGCAGCAGAATAGCACGTAAGAAAGCCTAGATTTCACTCAATAACAATAATAATTCGCTTTCGCCAAAAGCACCATCAAAAGACTAGCAAGTTAGAATTCCCGGATGACGTGCCATTCTCTGTTAAATATGTAAAGGCCTTCAAAGTCTTGTATGACTCTTGGGGCCGATTTACTTAATTTACTGATTTCTTCATTTTTCAAATAACAATTTGAAAAAAGAAGCAGTTTTGTTGAGTAAAAAAAAAGCTGCCAATTTGCAAAAGTATTACCAATGGTAAATAGTGTTGTAGGCGTAATTACTTAATCAGCTGTTCAGATAACTATGCACTATTTAAACCAAAACTATTTGACGAATGATTAATCATCGGGTCTTTGTTATTACAGTGAAACCCACGGACTTGCTGTGGAAATGCATCTCAGATTAACTAGCTTTTTCAGGAGCGTTAAACGAACTATTTTATAAAAGTTCTTGTGTTTTCCATGAGATACATTGCTTGTTAATACCTGTTAAACCGATATTTAGAATGCAAAAATCGCTAAAACTAAACTAAATCAGCTGATTCTCAAAATACGGGGTTCACGGGGGTTTTCGCATTGCCCTTTTTGTGAATATTTAGTGCAACTAAATTACCGCACAAATGTTCGTTTAGGTCTGTCAGTTTTTGTTTGTGTAAAGATTTTCGACACCGTAGAAATAAGATTTTGTTTATTTCATCTCACATGTCTCTCATGATAGGCAAACAAACTGTCTTTAACACTAGAGAGACCATTACGGTAATTTTGACGGTTTTTAATTTTTAAATAAATGTATTTTCTTTAGTATTTATATCAACTTTTGCTTTGTTGACTTTTATTTTTTATCGGGTTCTACAATTAGTTCTACAGTTAGGGTTCTACAATTACAATTAGCCAAATCCGATATGTACTTTTCGAGATATCAGCGGATATAATATGTAGTCTTTGTAGGTATTGAAATCTTGCGGTTAAAGTCTAGTGTTAAACAATTGAAAAGTTTGGTTTTAAAAGTGCATTTAATAAAGTGCATTAAAATTAATAAAATTATTAATTAATTAAATTAAAATTAAAATTATTCAAGTTTGTTTAAATAAAGCAGTATTTAACAACACGAATTAAAGCATCAACTGGGGTTTATAAGAAATTTATAATGACAAGCCAAAATCGATAGTGCTTCAAATAATGAAATGAATGAATTGCCTTTGATATTGAAACTCAAATCATTAGCTCGCTTTTTTTAGTTTATGCCAGAGGCGGATTTAGAAAAATATTTGTGGGGGTTTCAAGAAGTAAATCTTTAATATAGGTATTGAAATCTTGCTGTTAAAGTCTAGTGTTAAACAATTGAAAAGTTTGGTTTTAAAAGTGCATTTAATAAAGTGCATTAAAATTAATAAAATTATTAATTAATTAAATTAAAATTAAAATTATTCAAGTTTGTTTAAATAAAGCAGTATTTAACAACACGAATTAAAGCATCAACTGGGGTTTATAAGAAATTTATAATGACAAGCCAAAATCGATAGTGCTTCAAATAATGAAATGAATGAATTGCCTTTGATATTGAAACTCAAATCATTAGCTCGCTTTTTTTAGTTTATGCCAGAGGCGGATTTAGAAAAATATTTGTGGGGGTTTCAAGAAGTAAATCTTTAATATTCATAAAATGCCGTAAAAATGCCTTTTAATTTATATGTAGTTTTAAAGTCGACCCTAATATTTCGGGGGATTTCAACCCCCGGCCCCCTTGAATGCGTCTCTGGTTTATGCTGTCAATTTATAGCAAATTTTTTTCTGATGCATACATAATTTTTGTTATCTAATTACAGTATACGGGCCAAAGTTATTATAAAAATAATGAATTATTGTTAGTTCTTGTTTTATTGAATATTTTTTTTGTTGCAGGGAACACATTGGTGCGAACAGCGATTACAGCGAACTTTTAAAGCCACGTTACCTGCGCTGTCCCGCAATGTATACCGTTGGTCTTTTAAAGAAGTTTGTGCACGGAAAATTCAACATAGATCCTCATCGATTCAGGATTGATATAATGTACAAAGTGAAGACTATCGTGTTGCTCGATCATTATACACTCATGGATGTAGCGTACATATACACGTGGAAGAGAGACGATCCGATGCGGTTCTACTTTCGCGTAAAGCATTCACTTAAGCCCATGGCAAAATTAAGAAAGCCTGCACCCACACCCTTACTTGTACTCGCTCCAACGCCATTGCCATTGTCATTGCCGAGCGTTGAATCAATAGTTGTCAAGGAAGAAAAATCTTCCACAAGCAATAACACCGACGGAAATGAAGAAAATACGTCAAATAGCTCAGTTGCAGTAGTGAGGACAATAGTCCATCAGCTCATTTCGCATACTGAAAGGGACGGTGAGTGTATGTTGCTTCCACCGGAAGATATTAAGGTGGAAGATGAAACTGATTTGATACCAGTTTCAAGAATACCAAAAAAGCATGAATCGTTAGATCAAGCTAAGTCCAGTACGGAACCCAAAACGCCCGACATTGAAAAATTAGTGTTGCCAAATAACTTCAAAGAGATGAAGGAGAATTGTGTAGAAATCGCTCCAAGTCCTGCAGATGTTTCGAACGGAGAACGAAAAGTGGAAAATATTAAATTGAAAATTGATTTATCAAAGCAAAACAGTGTCACAATCATAAACATGTCAGATCCGCAACGGAAAGAAATTACTAAGCCGGTTAAACCGGATAAAGAGTGGAAGGTTAAAAATAAAAAGGAAAGGGCGTCGAGTTCTAAGTGCACACCGAACAATGAGCGAAAACATAAGACAGCGAGTCCATTGACGGTCCCGCCACTTACAATAAAAGCAGAGCAAATAAGTCCTAAGGCAAAAAGCAACTCTAGCTCACATAATAGCTCCACAACCTTATCGAACGTCTTTCACAGTCTACAGACTAACATTTCGGAGGAGGAAAAGAAGTCAAAGTTCCTTATGTCATTCGCTTTGACACCCATAAAAAATCTTAAATTGGGCACGCCAGAGAAACAGAAGTCCCCAAATACTTTATCAAAGCCGACAATTTCCCTATCTTTGCCGCTAATGGAATCAAAGTCGCCACCAATCGCAGCAAAAAATCCATTAAGAACGACAGCTAGTGTGTTATTCAAAAGCACAATACCATCAAAGCGTAAAAGCAAAGAGCCTGTTAAGACGATTTCGAAAAAGGCAAAGTTATCGCCACCTCTCTCCAATGATGATTTTAAAATTAAACTGCCACCAGCCGCAAAAGTAAATACTAAAGTCGATAAAACGATAACTTCGGCACCAACATTACAAACAGAATCTTCGACTTCTAAAACAACGACATTGGCTACGTCAACACCCTCGATGATGCGGCCTCCAGTTGGTGTCCCACCAAAAAAATCGCTATGCACATCACAGAAAGGTACTTTGTCGAGTGTTCGACCACCACAGTCCATGCAACGTATTCAAATAGCAGCACCTGGTAACCGGACTCCGATTGCAAAACGCTACCAACCTATATTACCGAAAACAGTGCGCCTCAATCCATTTGCCAATATCCCAAGCGACGTAAATAAAATTCTAAAGGATGCTGGCACCGAAATCAAAACTATTGTTAATAACGCTAAAATGTCGAAAGTGTATGGGCCGAAAACATCGACAACAGCAACAACAAACGAAAGCACGCTGATGGGCCCTCCGCCGTTACCACCTGCAAAGCATCCACGGCAAGGAGCCGGAGCAATATCGCCGCATCGTCTAAGCACAGGAAGCAAATCTACAAACAGCAAAGCAATGAGCAGTGCTAACAACTACTTAAACATGGCATTGTACAACTCCACTAAGTCGAAAGGAAATGAAGTACCGCCCGGCTGTCGAACGCCTATCTACACGCCAAACTCACCGATTTATTCCCCCAGCTCGCCACAGTATGTGCCCAGCTATACTATTCCCACGGTGCCAACATACAAGTATACGCCCAAGCCCACTGGCAGTAATAATAGTAACTTCCTGCAGAATGTGCTGGGAGGTAGCAGCCAACTAGCAAACCTTTTTCCAGCACCACCCACAAAAAAAGAGGATCCAGGCATTGCATCTGCTTGTCATATTACGCCAACCGACTCAGGCGTTACCACTAAAGCGGAGTTACAACCTAAACGGGTGTACCCGTTTGCACGTAGCCCTAGCCCAGCGGAAGATCCTCCCGAAAAGCAGTTGAAGGTAAAATCATTGTTGACTTCATGTAACATTAACATTCCGTCGTCGTTGTCAATCACGATAACACGCGAAGATGTTGAAACACAATCTAATAGCCAGTCCCACCCAAAACACAAGAGCCCCGTTAATAATTATATCGAGATTCTAAAGTTGCCCGATCATCCAGCGGAGCACGAAAGTGGCCGCCGTACCACACCGCCGACGCAAAAAACTCCAACAGCCCCAACGCCAGAGGCCATAGTTAAAAAAAATTGTTCGGACGTAAAGTCGGCTGCTGGTAGTATAAGCGCTCAACAGCAGCAAACGACGCAGAAGCTCATGCAAAGGGTGTCGGTACCGTCATCGTCGTCGTTATCATCACCCACCACAAACAGCCACAAGCAGACATGTACAGGAAGTACATCCACCAGTAATTCCATGATGAGCGTTCCGAGTTGCAATTCCAAGGCTGTTATGCTGCCTCGTATGAAAAATACTACTACAACAAATTTGAATACATCACAAAAGCCCGTGAGCGAAGGTGCCGGTAATGTGCAAAAATCGAACCAGAAGATTAGTCAAACAACAGGATTATTAAATATGCAACATTCAGTTCAACTGCAAAATCAACAACAAGAGCCAACAAAGCAAGCCAACGCTACCCAGTCTCAAGTTCATGATAAGAAAACCCCAAGCCCTGAAAAACGACCGGTTTCGAATTTTTCGTCATCGCCTGTTGATAAAACAAAGCTGCCATCGAATCCGAATGCTAGCACAGATGCCGTTGGGCAGGTGGGAAAGAAATTTCGCCCCATTCTACCCCGCCAAGAACCGATACCGCTTGCTGAAGTGGTGCCTCCCAAGGTGACTACAGCAAATGTTATTGGCACATATTCTGCGCCAAGCGGAGTGGCGGTAAAGGTGCATGCCAACAAAAAAGTGTCTCCGCCCAAAAAATCACCTAGTTCACTGCAGCAGCAACAACAACACCAAATGCCAAACATGTCATCAAGTGGAGGATCAACGCAAAAATCACCACGCAACACACCAAGTCCACTCAATGCACCAAAATCAACTCCAAACACAAACACAAAATCGCCGCCATCTGCTTATCAGAACAATAGTTTCGCAACTTCCAAAACAGTTGTTTCCAAAGCGACCTCTGTCACACCGCCACCACCATCCACCATAGCGGTAAATGCTCTGAACAAGCTGTTGTCGCCACATCCTACCTTGGCCACTTTGCCAACTCTGCCGCCTGCAGCAGTTCAAGCCGCAATTACATCTGGCTTACCAAATATAACGCCTCATTTGGGCGTCGCTGCGGCGACCTCAGCCGCCGTTGGGCAAGTCGATTTCAACAAATTTCTTAAAGACAACCTGCTCCGTGCACAGGTACAGGCAGCAGCTGCTGCAGCTAGTCAGCCGGTTATGTTTTATCCGTATCCGAACGGAACGGCCACGGCGGCGCAACTAAGCCATCACTATTCATCCTCCATGTATCAGCAAGCGTATATGATAGAGCAGCTAACTCGAATGCAGCGCGCAGAGGCTCTTTCGGATTACATGCAAAAATTAAAGCACGGACTGGAGAATTCGCTAACACCAACAGTGGAAAGTGGGCGAGGCAATAACAAAGTATCACCGGCATCGCTTCCATCTAGTCCGAAGGCAACCGCAGAGTCAGGTGCGACCCCGCCTAAAGCCGTGTCACAGGATCAATCCACAAGCACGGTTAAAAAAACTTTCTCTTCACGCTCAAAATAAACTGTCCGGGTATGGTCATTTCGCCTCCCCCCACCCAATGTATGGAATCGAATTCCCTCAGTTTCTTATTCATTTATATATGATTTTATGAGATTACTATACACTATTTTACTATCATATCCAGTAATTACGCATATATGTACATATATATGAGCATACATTTCTGCTTGGGTTTTTAAGTTTTTTGTAGATTTTTTTATTACTGAAATGTAAATTATAATGTAAATAAAAGTGAACTAATAAAATGCAATAATCTAAAAATCTTAGGAGATTTTTTATGTTACCAGTTATTCATATGGGCGGTTTTACGTATTTGTACTTCAACTCATATTGCTTTCAGCATTCTTGGAAACAACCAAATTTATTTAGACCATGTGAGACAACAGTAGGAAGGATATTGAGAGAGATACCACTTTTTTTTTTCCAATAATTTGACAGTTTTACAACAAATAGAATGGAATATAAAAAAAAATAATATGGAATATTCAGCATCCCAACCCTTTCCAGAATATAAGTAGAAGGAATACAGCGACCAAGCTATCACTTCATTACGGTGACAAAAGTAACAACCAAGTGTGCGTAGAAAAAGTTGGGGGAAGTACCTATTTTACTTCGTTTAATCTTCCCCTAATCTATTTAAATTACTTATATTCGCTTTAAAATGGAGGAATTCGACTATATGGAACATCTGGATTTTGTTCAAAAGTGTACGATTAAGCTTATAGGTAACTGTAAAGCAACTAACTCCTTAGAACTCTAAAATCACGGTTGAAACGAACCATACTTGCATTTTATTTGCTTATTAACTCCTATGTTTGCATCAAAGTGCCTTGTCACATTGGTAACACCATTATTTTGAATAAAAATAAAAATAGCAGTATTTGAATAAAAATAATTATAATGATAATTATTTCAATTGATTTTCCCATCCGTTTAAAATGTATGCTGTTACGCATGTTAAAAAAAAATGCATACACATTTCAAACGGGTGGTATTTGTGGTATCAGTACATGCAATATAGGCCTGAGTGTGTCTTATACAGAGACAGCCATCTTAACCTTACCTAACGGTTCTTTTCCAGTTCTAATATCAGTAGTTTAAAATAATAGCGGTGTTCATAATTCGATAGCACTGCACTGCAGACACAAGTTTTCGGTTTTCCATAATGTTATATATTACAAAAACACATTTTTAATCAATTTCATATGTTCGTGAGAGTTAAATAAACAAAACAAACCTGAAACATATGACTAACATAAGAGGCATTCCACGCGAAGCGGACAGGTAAAAAAACTCGATGTTTCCGATTTCAATAATATTTGAGTATGTTCTACCTATACGTATTATTGATACGTATACCAAATATTTTTGTGATATAATGACTAGTTAAAGAGTTATGGGACTTTGAAGTTTTCGACAGCCGGTTGGCATGCAGTACTTCAAAGCCGATTATGGAGTCATAAAATTATATATTGAAATAATTAAACCACTGGATTTCTTACTTCATTTACTGAGATTTTTAATGGTCTTGTTGGAAAAGAAAAAAAATTTTTTTTTCGTAAAAAAAAAACCAATTAATTTTTTTCCTTGATTTTCACTAAGTTGGACCATTTTGTTTTTTTTAATTTTTTTTATATATATTGCTAATATTGTATAGAACATTGGTGCCAACTTTTATAATGGGCGTGGAAGTGGATTAGGAGCTAGACTGAAAATACTGCCGAAGGGTGGCGTATTTTGGTACTTAATAGGTATTAAATATCAAATAAAGTCATTTTTTTGATAACACAGGCCGACAAAATTCGAACAAATTTCAGAACCAGAAACCAGAGTATACTTTTCCGAAGGTTTTTGGTGCGCTGAACAAGAATCTGGCCTCAGAATTGCTCCATCACGTCAGGTTTTCGACATATCCTAACCTAAAAGTGCGAAAATTGCGGTTTTTGCCTATAATTAGGTTATGTAGCATAGCTATTTTAACTTATTTTTGTAAAATAACTGCTGGCATCTTAAAGTACAAGCCTTTCCCTTTCAAATGCGCCTTAGTTTGCTCAAAAGTAATTTTTCGTCTTTGAGATATCCAAAATTGAAGTTTGGAATACACATGAGGTGTACAAAACTTGAGAAATTCTGTGTATAATGTATAATTCATGTGTATTCCAAACTTCAATTTTGGATATCTCAAAGACGAAAAATGACTTTTGAGCAAACAAAGGCGCATTTGAAAGGGAAAGGCTTGTACTTTAAGATGCCAGCAGTTATTTTACAAAAAAAGTTAAAATAGCTATGCTACATAACCTCAAATATAGGCCAACACCGAAATTTTCGCACTTTTAGGTTAGGATATCTCGAAAACCTGACGTGATGGAGCAATTCTGAGGTCAGATTCTTGTTCAGCGCACCAAAAACCTTCGGAAAAGTATACTCTGGTTTCTGGTTCTGAAATTTGTTCGAATTTTGTCGGCCTGTGTTATCAAAAAAATGACTTTATTTGATATTTAATACCTATTAAGTACCAAAATACGCCACCCTTCGGCAGTATTTTCAGTCTAGCTCCTAATCCACTTCCATGCCCATTATAAAAGTTGGCACCAATGTTCTATACAATATTAGCAATATATATAAAAAAAATAAAAAAAAACAAAATGGTCCAACTTAGTGAAAATCAAGGAAAAAAAATTAATTGGTTTTTTTTTTACGAAAAAAAAATTTTTTTTCTTTTCCAACAAGACCATTAAAAAGCTCAGTAAATGAAGTAATAAATCCAGTGGTTTAATTATTTTAATATATAATTTTATGACTCCATAATCGGCTTTGAAGTACTGCATGCCAACCGGCTGTCGAAAACTTCAAAGTCCCATAACTCTTTAACTAGTCATTATATCACAAAAATATTTGGTATACGTATTAATAATACGTATAGGTAGAACGTACTCAAATATTATTGAAATCGGAAACATCGAGTTTTTTTACCTGTCCGCTTCGCGTGGAATGCCTCATAATTTAGAATATCTACACCAATGAACTTCGATCAGGTTTTGACGGTTTTGTGCATTTACAAAAAGAAAAATGTCTAAATTTGGTGATGATGATGATTTTGAGTCACTGAACAACTTTTAAAGTAGTTTTCAATAACGTAAACAATAATGTACATACCTCAGCATGTGTTCAGTTAACCCTCTGGCAAGAAATATTCTAAGTCTTTCCATAGTCGAAAAACAAATCGTTAAAGTTAGGCATTTTTTTGTAATGCTATTTATGCATTTTATGTTAAATGCTAATGAAGAGGCTGAAAAACAACACCACGAACTCCTACTTGCAAAATGCAACCATGCTCTTTGGGAGACGCAAATTCTTGCTGACATTCAAATTGGCGTACGTAAACAAAGAAGTATCCCTATCCCTACGTACAATGCGCAGCCCGCAGTTTGAATCTAGTCATGAATTCAGCCGGAGAAGTTGTTGGCATTAGAAATGCGCTACTATGCGGTACTATTGGATCTCTTCACAAGTTTTTCCGATAGCCCAAAAGATTAGAAGCATTGAAGAGCGAAATTGAAAATTCTGTACAAGAAAGTCGGAAGCCCAACAAGATGGCTGAAAACCATGACACCGTATCGAATTGCATGCATTTTTATATAGAGACTTCATCTACAGCTTCACAGCTCTTTCTGCGGTAAAATTTCAATTTTTTTAATTTATAGTGGTCCAGACCGTGATTTTACCTCTTAGGCTAAAAACATAGTGGAGCGGCGAGCAAAGCGACGAAAACAAATCAACGCTTTTGAATCGAAGTGCACATAGTGACGAGCAAAGCGAAGAAAGCTGAAAAGAGCAAAACGACGATTTCAAAATATTTTGTTTTCATCGCTTTGCTCTATTTGAAAATCGAAAATTTCTGTTCCAGCAGAAATGCAAACAACACGTTTCGTTAAAATTTGTCCACTTTTGTATTATTTTATGCTTGATTTTTTGCATAACATAATCAAAAGTGGACATTTGCATACGAAAATATGCCTGAAACCTTTCAGAACTCTCGCGCAGTTGATGGTAGAAATGGTGAAATTCGCCATGAATCTTTCGTTCCTTGTTAATTTTATGGAAGAAATTAAGAGTTAATGAAGAATTTTCACAAATTAAATCCATTTTCACAGAAGACAGATAGATAGATGGATAGAATAATTATTTTGATTACTCTTGCAGCGACGCCTCACTATGTTTGTTTGACTCCTTGCTCGCTCTACGCTTTGCTCGAAGCTTTGCTCTTCGCTTTGCTCGCCGCTCCACTATGTTTTTAGCCTTAGCCGACAGCGATGAGATTAAAGGAGTTTTAAGAAATACGCCAAAAGGCGGAAAAAACTATAATTTGCTTTTCAAACACGTTCAGGAAGTATGCACCAGCCTAAGCACAGAAATCAAGGTACCGTGACAGCGGTTTCAATTGAATTTGAAGAAGTAAGATGGCGAGCCATATTATCGGATATCATCTTCCATACCCTTTGTTGAAGCACATATTGTTAATTTAAAAATCCGGTTCCTAGACCACGAGTTAGTTCTACACATTTTTGTGCTTTGTTTCCAAAATACGATTTTGACGAAGATTTCTTTAAAAAATGTTTACAAGATTCTGCGTTTATTGGCACTTTTGCCAGTTTCAACAGCGACGCCTTTTCTCTTAATCTCTTTTCATGTTTGAAAAGAATCAAAGTCTACTTGAGAAATACAACAGGTGAAGAAAGGCTCAAATGTCTGGCATCTTTGAACATTCACAAGGTCATAGATCTGTCAGTTGAGGAAGTTTTAAAGAAGTTCTTTGTAAATTAAAATTGTCTTCCCAGCAGCCATCAAAAGTGCTTCGAGGATTAGGAAAAGCGCTGGCATAAATGAATTATTACCTAAAGGGGACAATATATATTCTGTGATCATATGGAAGAGTGGCTTAAGTCGACATAAGAGAGAATAGACTTATTGCGTTGGAAGCTTTATAGAAATCAATGCGCTTAAATGTATTTCATTCGTTTTGAAAAATCCTGTTTTTTACAATACTATGTGCGTTTACTTTTTAACTTAAGTCTTAGAACATCTTATGTGCACATAGTTTACAAACTTAAATTTTCGACTTAAGCTACTCTTCCAAATGACCACGGATATATTCATTAGCAAATAAATATTTTTCGTTAAACATAAAAAGTCAACCTTCTTTTTGAACAGACCTCGTATACAATAGAGGCGTGTCTAAGCAGTCATGATGAACCACAGCGGCGCACACAAGGGGGTTTGGGGTTCAAATCCCCCGAAACACGAAAATTTGCAGGAACAAAATGTGATTTCGAATGATATTTGTCTCTAAGGTTGTACGCCAAACCCCCCACAATGAAATCCTATTTGCGCCACTGGTAACCCATATTATACATATATGTAGATCAAGAACAGCTGAATTTAAACCCTGAATTTCGAAGTTAACTAATAAAATCAAGTTGGATGACTAACTCTCTGCTAAATTAATAAGCCGTAATTTTTGCTTTCAAATATTCGAGAAATCCGTAACTAAAAGTACCGTTATAATGAAAAAAATTAATATTCTACTTTTCGAGCAATTCAAAATTTACCCGGCTTTTCCTCAATGATTATTTTAATAATTAGGATGAATGAATAAATGAATATATAGTATATATGTATGTATGTATGTAAACACGACGTCAATATTAAAATACTCGTATCACACATACACAAATGAAGCGCAGAAATTCTATAGCAACAAACCAATTATGTAAATTAAGACCCCTTTCACCCACCTTACGCCACACTTCACAAACCTGTTACTGCTGTTACAGGGAACTGTGCATGTACGCTATGTACATATATACATATATACTCGTATGTGTTACATAATACAATAAAGCTGAGTGAAGTCAGATTGAGTCCAATTGACTACGGCTAACATGCATTCCACTCATTTAACTGTTTTTTTAACTAATCTGAACTATCTAAATACAAGTATGATTTATACATGCATACAGACATGCATGGATGGCACATATGCATACACACATATATACTTGCACTATGTGCCTACTCGCAACTGAGTACCCGTGAGAGGATACTCTGTGCACGCGTGGTTTAGATTTGCCGAAAAACCTCTTTTGGGGTGTTCACATCGTCTATGTTGGGTTGGTAATTGGTGAATTTTTTAATGTTAAACCTTTTCTTTGCAATCGTGTTAGCGTGGTAACAGCACAATTGTTGTTTTACCACAGCTGATTTTTACAGATTTGTTGCGGAAAGCAAAGATATAAACAAAAACAAACAAGTTTATTGTGAACTTTGTTGTGCAGCACAGTAACTATAAGAAAGATAATATACAATAAATTAAATTAAATCGTTACCAACTATCGAATTAACACAACGTAAACAAAATACACTTACAATATAGCCAGTATTGAAGTAACGAGGGTGTGAATACCCTCATTGTGTGTGTATAAGTACGAATATATATATAAATTCGAATATGAACTGATATAGGCAATGCAGAAGTAACAACGGCGAGGAGCGCCAAGAGCGACCTACAAACGCAGGGCAAAACGAAACGGAAGCCTTGCCAATTTAGAAAAATGTTGCGCTTTTTAACAATGGAAAAATATTATTTAGCCCTGGTGTAACGGTGGAGGTAGTATGATAATGACGTGTGTTATAACGTGTTTAAAAATACATCTAGACTCGTTGTAAGTTCCTTAACTCTTTCCCACAGTAAAAAAAATAAATAAATAAATAATGATAACTTTCTTAGCTTCTTCTTAAAAAAAACTTCTTAGTCTAATTGTAAAGTGTTTACTTTTTCAATGCGGCTTGTGTTACACGGAAAGCGAGCCTGTTTAAGTGGACTTTGAATTTAAAAAGCTGGCAGCGCTGTTAAAAGGTGCTGGCGTTCGTTATGTGCGAGAAATCTTTTCGTGTGCAGCAGCGGCAACGACCGAGCAACGAACGATTGTTGAACGACCAGTCTGTCCGACAACCTGACAAACCAGTCTACTGCGCGACCTAACTGCTGCTGCTACTTGTACAGCGTAATGTCATACATACTACACTGAGCAGGGGTAATGTTGGTTATAACTGTCTTGCGCAAAACGTTGTCTCTGCGTCTATGAGGAAATATACAGACACAAATTTGTGAAATTCACAGATATACGAACTCCATGCATTGTTAATTATTGCCTGTTAGGTTTAGGTATTGTACGCTCTTTTTATTACCCTCACTATTGAGATTCTATTCGACGTCGCTGATGCAATTTGTCCTTAAAAGCCTGACTGCATCATCGTTTATGTATTATCGTATGCATGGCGAAATATGAATTTTAATTGGAAGTGTGTTTTGTGCTATGCTTGCCTGCTTGTATACACATTCATTGTTTTCTCTATCTTTGTACATGCCAATGAACAATTTCCATTTGCAATAAACTTACAACAATCGCACATTTCAAGCATTTTATTTAGAATAAGCTTCCAAAATGTATCCACAATGTTTGGATCCAATTATAAAGCAAACGAATTTATGCAAAACTTACTCCTACAATCTTAGGAGTAAGCAAATATATTATGCAAACTTTATGCAAACATATTGCAAATGTTTATTATAAACTTATATTAAACATACTATAACGTTGAGAAAGTTTGGAACAAAGGCAAATACTTGCGCATGTAAGTTTGGAAGACGTGAAAATAACTTAGGAAAACATTTGCGTTTGTAAACAAAACATCAAAACATGGAAAACATCCGTTAACACGTTTACAAGCAATTTGCTTCCAAACGCGTTTGCCTTCTTGTTCGCTGGAATGTTTTGATATTCGTTCGCACACTCATTAAAACTATAAAACATTAACATCAAGCGGTATTCTCAACGGCGATGTCAATAAGGAACCTCTGCATTCCAAAATGTTTGTCGCTAACACTATTCTCGTTTCCAACAATGTTTTTCGTTTCATTTATCTGCTTCGCTACTTGACGACATTTTACCGATGCCAAACTGATGGCCATTACAAAAATATTGGCCAAAACCGACCGATGCCGATGTCGATTAATTGGTCGGACACTAATAGAATTGCGTATTAGACGAGCTTCCAACTTTCCGTTCGAAATCGGCTAAGAGTTAGTCTCGCAAACGGGTTGCCGTACCAATTTTTTTAATTGATTATTTATTTAATTTTTAAAGCCTATTAATAAAGTTTTTATTAATAACTTTTTTTGTTTTAAGTTACAAACAATAGTATAGGGGAATTTTTTGTAATGTGCCACCCCATAACTTTTTTGCGAATAACTCGTTAGAAAATTAACTCATCGCCAATGTTAATATACCGTTGGAAAGAGAGTTTAAAGAGCTATGATCCAAGGCTAATTTCCCAAAGTGTTAAAAATCGACACCCTAAAAAAATCGCTAAAAACGTAGAAATCGCAAGTAAAAATGCATGATTTAGAAAATTTACAAAACATTATTGAATTTAATTTGAATTGAATACAAAATGACCGAAAGCAAAATGCAAATTGAATGGTAACGAATAAAACGATAATTATATGGAAATTAATAAACAAAACTGAATTAATTTATTCCTCATGATAGGATTAGAGAAAAATTTACTAAGAACACTTTACTAGCACCACTTTTGTGGTACTTTACAAAGAAAAAAAGGTGTCACTTTACATTTTCACGCCATTTTGGAAATAATTGAATAAATTTTCTCCTCTTACGATATGCTCGGATATCATTTCGGATTATGGAAAACATTAAAAAACATTACACATATTTGATTTCTTTTTCACCGCAAGAAAAACCTTCAGTTTTTATTTTTAACTTTTTTCTTAACCGAATATGACACATTTTTTTACCCAGCCCGTGTTATTGCGTCTGTTCCCTCAAAAACCACATTAAAATTGATGTTGTCATTTATACCTTAAGGGGGTCGCCTACGTACAAAGTTTTAAAAAATCGTTTTTTTTTTACATAATTTTCATTTGGAAGACGTGAGGAATGTTATTTCCAAAGGATTTGGGTAAACTCTTCACGGTTATTGAGCTGTAGAGCATTGAGCACGGTGTTTCCGCACGCTCCCTGTGAACTTTAAACGCGTTTTCCCGAAAGCTACGAAAAGCTCGTGTCTAAACATAGCTGATGTAATATCAATTATAGATTAGTTTCATTTTTTGTTGTAGGTTACGTGGTTGGCCCAAAATCGTGCAGGGAAATTGATATCAAAATTCTGATGAGGGCACGTTCAAGGTCATCCTGCACTCGAATATGTAGAAATATAATTTTTATGACCTTGCCACTTGAAAGATTACGATTAAATAAACAAATTGAGTGAATATCTTTTTTCGTTCCTTCGTAAAAAATCTTGAAAAACAGGCTCTTTAAATTTAAGAATTACTTGTAAATGTAGTTGTAAATTTATTTTGTAAATCTAATTATTTTGTATTGGCATGGTCTGTAATTTTATATATTAGACTAAATAAATGAATTGAATTGAATTGAAAATCAGGCCGCTACGTAGACGACCCCCTTAAATGACGGTAGGAATTTTTTTGCTTGGATTGCTGGAACTTCAAAATCGAGCAGGGGTGACACATTACAAACAGTGGCACCTTACAAATAATTCCCCTACTATTTTTTTCTATGTGCTGAAATTTACTCGATTTACTTGAAAGAAAATATGATTTCTAAACATTTTTAACCCGTTAAAGACACGTGTTCACTATAGAGTTTTTTGCGTAGAGGTAGAGAAAATTCTCGTGTAGAGCTCTACATTCACTCGAATTTTCATTAGGAGCCCTTTCCAGTTGTTTTGTTGATTTGTTTTGAAGCCCATACTTGAAATATGTCATCTGTTAAATTTCATTTGGGCCGAATTAGACTGTGATATAGACAAAATACGAACGATACACGAACAGGACCGAAGACTTTGCGTAGTACCTTCCTCTCGAACACCCCAAAGGCCGCTATATCGTTACGCGACAATGTCTCTGCTCAGGCGCGGATCCAGAAAAATATTTCGGGGGGGTTTTAAAAAGTAATTCCTTAAAATTTATAAAATGTCTTTTAATTTGTATGTAGTTTTATAGTCGATCCACATATTTCGGGGGGTTTAAACCCCCCCTGGATCCGCCACTGTCTATGCTTAAGAATAAGCGTCCTTTATCTCCAGGCTGATTCATTGTTGCTTTTTATGGCGGTGGCAAGGTAGACGAGTTCCTTGACAACGTGAGACCCCAGTCGGTGCGAGTCCCTGCGTGTGGGCAGCATATACTTCGTTTTGCCCTCATTTAGCACCTGACCCATTTTGGCAGATTTTTATGACAAGTATACTCGACACAAACAGTTAAGGGGATAAACATGTGCCCTTACTAAAGTCAGTCCTCGACTTACTATAGTAGATATATGTAAGTTCTGCAACCGCTTTTATTAATATTTGCCATCAGTGGCGAACACAGGGAGGAAGGGGGCGGTTTGGAGGTTCAAACTCCCCCCTCCCAACACAAAAATTGTTGGTATTTTATATTACATTCACGTATTAATTTTAATTAAAATCAAGAATTAAAATGTGTTTTTGTATGCCTTGCAAAAACTTTTTTGCAAGCTCTAAAAAAAGTCGATCACACGCCAACGCGGATATTCAACAATTGACCAGAATCATTGCTTGCAAAAAGCGTTTTGGTGCAAG
This sequence comes from Melieria crassipennis, assembly GCA_963668005.1. NCBI lineage: Eukaryota > Metazoa > Arthropoda > Insecta > Diptera > Ulidiidae > Melieria > Melieria crassipennis. Next base: position 115,081,174 of record OY764963.1, on the reverse strand, counting down.
ATTCTTTACGTTTTTGTGTATTGTCACCATTTCATCGTGGCTTCGTTCTTTGGATGCCTGTAGTTTTCGAGAAAAGTTGCTATACCACTTTACTCGACTATTCCATTCGACATACCTTTAATCACTATAATACCTAAACACCAGCCAAATTTTCGCCAGAAAACGATTCCATTTGATGTGTTTGAAAGCTAATACATACTTGAAATATGTCTTCCGTTTGTTCAATTTGGATCGAATTATATTTGTTTTTCGTTAATCTATTAACTAATGCATTTTTGTAAGAAAAATTAAAAACAAATTATTTGTACCTTTTAATTTCAAAATTACTACGACTGCATTTTAATATCTACTAAACTTATTAGAGTTAATTAGCTACACTTAAAAATTAAATTAAAACTTAAAAAGTGTTTCTACTGGTGTACTGTTTCCAAACCGTTTCTCACTTTGTAACGATAGTCACTCGGTTGAGTGCAGTAGTTTTGAGTGGAATTGCGCGACGTTGATAGGTGCATTATTAGCCAATGAGCGTTGGCTTCGCATCACTGAGTATTTATCAATGATGCCACATTTTTCTTTTTATATCGTCAAAATAATTAATTATTTTACATTTTAAATTCAGCATTGTATTAACACATCTAAAGGATTGTAAATAACATTGTGTACAGAATAATCTCAAATAAATGTAAAGAAAATGTATGCAACTTATATAGTATAAGTAAAATATATTATTTCATTTCCGTTATTACAATTATTCAAGAAAATTATTTCAAATTTATTTTTGTCTATTAATATATTTTATAAGATAACTATTTACTTCAACATTTTCGGTATACGAATTTAGATGCGATAGATAAACATGGTGAGGTTTTCATTATCTTAAATTTATTTTACTGTTTATTTCCAAGCGCCATTTGTTCAGTGTTCAATTATAATTCACGCACAAACAACACTGGCAACACTGCGTGAGGAGCGACAATGACAAGACAATAAAAGACAAGGTGTACGCCCCCTCAATACATTACTGTTCCGCGAAATTACTGAGAGAAGTACACGAGTTACTCGAAAAGAATTGAGAATTTTTGCTCAGTAGGGGTTCGGCCAAACGACTAGAAGTACATTGGAAAATTTGCAAAATGCTTTCTGTTTCATTTTCCAGTATTATATAATGATCTACAAACGGCCCAAGAATATAAATAATTTGGTTTTCAAATGCTTTTTGCTACAACCCTACCTCGGAACTGAGTGGCCGGCTGAAGAGTATTGCTGAAATATTTGATGCTCATTTTTGCACTTCGGCATTTTTGACGAAAGCCGATTGAATGGCAGTACTCGTCTTGCAATTAGTGCAACTACCAACCACTAGCTGGCGCTACTTGCCACATAGATAACTACGGCATCATATCGAACAGACAGAAAATGAAAACACATTACCAGCCACAATATCCCATGTATTTAGTATGTATGCAGTATATAGTAGAAATGTAAATGGCAAACGTATGTTTATTCACACGCATACCTTTATGTTAGGTATTGGCGAAGATATCGGATCAAAAAAAGTGATTGTGTCTGCCCGCATGTTTCAAATTTTAAAGAAGTTGCACCTACCCTCCCCTTCGTGCACCTGTCTTAAAATTGTCCGCTTTCAACAAAAAAACCTACATTTGTTATAAGTAGGGAGTAATTCCAATTCATGTTCTTATTGGACAACCTCAACACGAAATAGATTAAATATGAAAATATAAATAAAAATAACATAAAATAAAAAAAAAATAATAATAATAATAATAATACAGTCGTGTCTGGGTATAGTGAACCCCCTATATAGTGAACACCCAAATTTTGACATCGAGCCTCTAAATATACAAACAAATTTTCAAGCAAATAAACAAGTTTTTGACCAAAAATGTTAACCTTTATATAGTGAACAACCTCAATATGGTGAACAGGCCTTGCAATAATTAGTTCACTATATCCAGACACCACTGTAATATTCTTTAAAGTGGCTTTTAATTGTTTTTGTGTACTTTGAATATTTTTGATGAAAAAAGTGATTTCATATATATTTTCTATAAAATATAACACATCTTTTTCATATTTTAACCTTTAATACATTCTGGCACATCTAGGAAAAAATGCTTATTTTCGTGAAAGGAACGATTTTCTACATATCTTCGTTAACATACAGGCATATTTGGCACATTTTAAGAGGTGAACCAGAAAAAATTTAGAATTTTTAAGGACACATTAAAAAAAAAGTAATAGTCTGATTTGACTTAGATAAACTGCAGTTTATTGTACATTTCTTAAACTCTAGTTCACAAAAAAATTTTTGAAATATAATTAATTAATTTAATGAATATAACTGCATAGGCTTGCTTCCATCGATTTCGGAACTGTACATAATTTTTGCAAACTTTTTGTCTTTTTCTTAGGGTTTGCTTCATTACAGCCCAATATCTTTCAATAGGCCGAAGTTTCGAGCAGTTGGGAGAATTTGCCTCTTTCGAAGTTTCGAGCAGTTGGGAGAATTTGCCTCTTTTGGGACCACCGTGACACAAATTTCTTCATACCATTTCATAGTTGACCTGGAGTAGTGGCTTGTCGCTAGGTCTGCCCAAAACAAAACTGTTCCTTTGTGCTGTTCAATAAATGGTAGAAGGCGTTTTTGCAGGCATTCTTCTATATAAATTCTAGAGTTAATTGTTCCTGTCGTAATGAACGCCTTGTTCCGTAGACCGCAGGTGCAAATAGCTTGCCAAACCATGAAACGTTTTGGAATTTTGGTGTATTTCACTTCAGAGTATTGTTTCATCCTTATTCTTTGTAGTGAAATAGACATTCCCAGGCAACTGCTTGCAGTCCGCCTTACAGTAGGTTTCATCATCGAGAATCACGCAATCGAACTTGGTTACGTAATTGTCATACAATTTTCGAGCCCGCGTCTTCGCTATTTTTTCTTTTGCTTCCGACCGGTCATGCACTTTCTGCTACGGTCGCTTTGCTTTCCCTTGCAATGCTTAATCTAGACTTTGTCTTATCAGTCAAGTAAATGTCCAGTGTTAATTTGCGGCAGCGTTCTTGTGGGCTGGACATGTTGACTCAAGTAGATCCAAGATGCAATTGACTAATTTAGTAAGAAACTGCAATATTTATAGATACTTTCACTCGAAAATACCAGGCTCCTAACTCTTGACATTTTCGTATGCTGGATGCGTGAAAATTCTAAAATTTGTCTGGTTCACCCCTTAGTAATAAATGCACGTTTTTGCAGACCTTCGGCAATTTTAGAGCATATTTTAGGAATTCATGTACGTTGAAAAACCGTATACAAAATTTATATATACCAACCACAGTTCTTTTTTATATTGTATTGTTTTTTAATAAAAAAGTTGCCAAACATTAAACTTTATGTCACTTCTGGCACCTTTGGAATGTCTATATTTCATATTTAAATTTTTTATACAGTACGTGTCATAGTTACATACAAAAATTTCTAAATTTTTGCGAACACAAAGAATAAAATATGTAATATGTATTACTTACAAAACATCGCAAATAAACAAACATTTAAAATTAGAATTCACATCGAACACATTCGAATGAATGCATTTACGAAGTAAAAAAATAACACCAAAGATATTTTTATTTTAGATATGTATATGCCTTCAAAGCGAAAACAGCTAGAGTATGCTTACAAATATGCACTTTATTGCAAGTATTCCAAATCATACATTTTAAACGAAATATGCAACAAATGAACGCCATTCTAAAGAAAGTTTTCGGATTCAGAAAGTTATTTTGTCCATTTTATTGCGAACATCCCTACTTATACGCAATATTTTCATAAACAATTTTATTAAGAGTAAGATAACTCGTTGGTATGTATCATGGGCGTAGCCAGAACTTGGTCATGGGGTTTTAAAAAAAATTGTTTGCCAATTTAGTATTACATGGTTTTTAAAGTAAACTGCACTTTTCCAACAGGGCTTTTGTGATGGCGTCATTCAGGGGCGTAGCCAAAGCGGGAGGGGTTGGTAGTCAGAACCCCCATGGCCTATAATTATTTAAAATTTTTACTCACTACGCATGGTATGTACGTTGCCGCATTACATTGGTATAAGCCTTTTGGATGGGTTCTACGTCCTAAAAACATTTTTGTAAAAGGTTAAAGTCGCACTATGCCGCATTAGGTGAAAACTAGGTGTGGTTGATGGTTAAAATTCGACTTTTAGTCAAAAAATCAGTCACAAGTGTCTATCGATGAGATGGCGTCTTTCGATAGCTAAATGCGAATTTATGTTATTGAGATGCTTAACCTTCGCATTACCAAAGGTTTTTGTACTCGTCCTTGACCAATACCCACCCGGATGACGCCAGGCGTTCACCGCTATTTTGAATACAACTCTCAATAAATAAATAACAATCCTCAGTATTTCGTATCTTCCTGTGGTGATATTCCGTTTTTCGAAAAAAGTCCTAACTTTAACGATTTATTTTGCGGAAAAATGGAAAATATTAGAAGATTTCTTTCCACAAGGTTTATTGAACACGTACTGAGGTACGTATAAATAATTGTGTGTGAGTTTTCTTCAAAATGGTGGCGGAAGCGCCTGGGATCACCCGGGTGGGTATTTGGTATACGAAATAACAAGAAAACATGAATAATATTTCCAAAAAAATATTTGTTTATGTTATTGAAAACTACTATCGAATTTCTTCAGTAAGTCGAAATCATAACTTCGTTGGATTAATACTCTGGCAGATATTGAAGATGAATATTAAACAGATCACCCGGGAGATTATAAGGAAAGCGAAGGTTAAATCCAATTTCAAGTAAATTTTGGCCGATTTATGATGAATTACCGCCAAGTTTTGATCTGCGGTGATCGCGGATTTCAGTTGGCTAACACGTTGGTCATCATTTATGTCCTGACGATCTTTTTTAAATCGCGTGTACAACTCATGAAGTCTGCCACGGGATAAACGATCATCATCATAAACTTAGTTCATCAATTAAAATGTTTCGGTTAAAGTTTTACCAACTTTAAAGCAAAACTTAATATTTGCTCTTTGCAAATTAGCATTGCATTTTTGTACCAGTCACAAAAACATACTGTTACCTCGGACGCAATAACCTCGCTTACAGTGAACCAAATTTCATGAAATTTCCAGTGCACTAAGTTACATGTGGGTGGCACCACCACAAAATGCCCTCTTTGAAAAGTTTAGTTTACTGTAAAAAGTATGTATTGCTAAATTGGCAAAAAAAATGTTTTAAACCCCCCATGACCAAGTTCTGGCTACGCCCCTCAACTATAGGCAGTGGGGATTTCTGACACCCGCCCCCTTGGCTTCGCCATTGGTATGTATATACTAGGGATTGCAATCCCGGGATCGCGAATCCCGGAATCCCGGGATCCCGGACAATTTCAGTCCCGAAAAATCCCGGGATTGACAAAATCCGATCCCGGGATCGAAACAAAAATAAAGCTTACTTTTTGCTTTGTCACGTTGAGCTCGAAAAATGCAACCCTTCTTATTTAACACAAAAAATAAATTGCCCATTGCCTGTGACGTTTGAATAAGTGTTAATGCAACAATAGCTCTGTTTGTGTATAACTACTTTTTACAAATTTGTACAAATTAGCTCTGTTTTGGTACTTTTCCAGTACAAATTTGCCAGTAACCAAAATCAGAAAAGAATCAGAAAAAGATTTTAAAAAGTAAACAACCAGAATTTTCTAAAAACATGCAACTTTAACTCTTCTTTACACTAATGTGACTTGTCACATTCACAATACACAGGGAAAATTGTGTAAATAAGAGGATTAAGAAAGAAACACCTAATATAAAACCATCAGCATTTGAGAATTTAAACTATAGCGAAGCTTGAATTATTGATAATTATTACTCACACCGAATTTGAATGGCCAAAACTTGAAGCTTTACCTATAATACGATTTGATCTACTAGTATTGAACCAGAGAGATGCCTTTTTCAGGAGGTTAGCCAGGTGATTTGGTAATTATATGCGTTTTTAAGTTATTTGTCATAAATATTTTGTTGTTAGTTTTAAATTAAGAACACAGAATTGTATTTAATACATAGATATAATTTATTTGATTGAAAAAAGTCTGAACTAGTTCCTTAAAGTAATATATTCAATCCCGAAAAAAATCCCGGGATCCCGGGATTGTGATTTTCAGTCCCGAAATCCCGGGATTGTAAAACTGGTCCGGGATTGCAATCCCTAGTATGTACATATGCATTTCTCCGTTTTAGAGATCCTCCTGTTAACGCCTTATGAATAATGATTGCGTGCTTGTATTTGCGTGATTGTATTTATTAAAATTCACATTTTTGAAATGAGGCGATAGTTTAATCAAAACAGTAGGTTGTGCTTAATTTATGAAAATCGATTCATTTTCTCCACATAGTTTGTACTCAATTGAGAAGTAGATACATTTTTAGTACACACATATGTACATGCAACACTCCGCCGCGTAATTTTTTCAGGAAAATCCAGAATACAAACAAATTATTAGGAAAACACAATTCACTTTATAAGCGTACAAATTTATTGAAAAGTAATAGGTATATCTGATATATGTATTACTAAGGCGTTACAAAATGGTGGAACCAAAGACCATTCACATTGAATTGGAACACAGAAATGATGTGACTAGGCACGAACCAACACTTCATACTCATTAAGACGCACTTCCTGTCCGCCGAATGGTATATATAGGCAGCCGTGCGATGGATGAATCTTACCGGGAGTCATGCTACCACTATAATAACCGCGACCTATGTAAAGTGACTGACCATCGCTGGTGCTGCCGCAAATAACTGCACCGGGTGGTACGGAACCATTTCTGTCCGGTACCCAACCGTAGCCATAGCCAGCGAGCAATTCAAAGTCATACTTCACGTGCTCTAGACCCCCGTAGCATATGTAGGCACAGCCTTTGTTTGGAATCACCTTGGCCGGCAATAGGTCTCCATCGTGGTAGGCTCGACCCACATAGATAGCGTCACCATCAGCGTCGGTGCCGGCGTGTATTGTTCCCGGCACAATGTTGCCGCCCGACGACGAAATCCACGTTTCTGGCTGCACAAGAACCTCATAGTTCTCCAGTTTATGCTCACCGCCGCCATAGGGGATGTAGAGGCAGGAATGTGAAGGATGGACCTTCCCTGGCGTCAAACTGCCGTGCCAATTGCCACGGCCTGCGTACAACGCTTCGCCATCGGACGTCTGACCGATTTGCAGCGCGTGCGGTGGAACATGGCCCCCGCTGCTGGGTATCCAACAGTAGTGATGTCCGGTGAGGATCTCAATGTCCTGCTTGTTGATCTCCACGCCGCCCCAAGCAACGTATGCTTGGTGCTTGTTGGGGATGACTTTGGCTGGCAACATATCGCCATTGTGGTAGGCGCGGCCCAAGTAGATTGGGTCGCCATCTGAGTCATGACCGGCATGAATAGCAAAGGGCGGCAAATCAGAGTAGACATTCGTTGCTACCCAGGTATGATCTGAAATCAATGCACAACGATTTTGTGAGTATTGGTGTGTTAGTTTATCAATTTCCTGTTGTTATGTAAAGAACTCATAGGATTTACAGGTCTTATGCTATTTATTTCATTGACTGGTAATCGATTAGCTGCAAATCATGACGACGCTACTTATCACTAAATGGCACAAGTCGTAAATAGTGCCAAGATATTGACACTACCGCCGATATGAACTTAACCAGAGGCACACACAAATGTATGAAGTCATGGTATTGAAATAACTCCAATAACACTACATACCACCACCGCAAGGGTGGAACTGTTAATCAATATTGCTGCGTCGCAGTAAGCAATCAGAGAAACCGTACGACACTTGGTTGTTTAATTACGCAAACGTTATTGAACATGGAAAACCCATCAATACTTTTGTCATATGAAATATGCAACAACAAACATATGTATGTAATTCCGTAATTTTATTTGATCACATTTCACACGCAGTCATGCTCGTAGGCTCGTATCTTTGGTTGATCTTGGGATCGCACCTACATACATATACATATTGTATGGATTAATGCTGATCGAAAAACGTACAGAACAAATATGTCTGAATCTGTTTTAATCTTGGGTTTAATAATAAATGCAAGTTCGTATCACGAGTTTTTTAATCGTCTACAAAATATGCACACATTTCAAAATGTAGCAAATATGTGATTACTTCGAGTTTTTGGAGTGGCAAAATAATTATCGCACCAACAAAGGAGTCCAGTCAATGGGATTTATGCGGACCTTTTACTCATTAGATAAGATTGTCGTGGTTTATAAAAATATCCCTTACGTCTTACTGGCATATATGCATACAAATTTCAAAGATTTTTTTTTTTTTCTGAAAGTAAAGTCGTTGTAAAAGTGTGCGTCATAATACTCACCCATTGTGAAAATATTTAAAGTGTAGCGAAGATTTGATTGACACAAGGAGAATCGTCTGCAGTACCGTTAAAATCGAATGTACAATTGCAACTGAGCGTTAGCTGTTCCTCATATATAAAAAACGAGTTCATCATTTTGGTTTTGTGCTTTGTTATCACCACTACTTCACGTTCGAAAGATAACAATGAAGCTTTCATTTTGGAGAACTACAAAGGCAATTCAACAAATACGATTACTTCTTCACCAATACTTCTGCATTGCTCGTTCCAGGGGTGTACTAGAAGTAAGGCCGTTGTTATGATTGAGTTGAATGACATTTATTGCCGTTCTTTAGTCATAAATAGTATTCACAAAATTAACGTCACTTGGGTTCTTGAGTTTGAGTTTAATTTTCTACTATTAGAAATTACAATTTACAAATATACTTTTAAACTACTATAGTTAGGCTTATGAGGCAAATACCTAGGGCGCCATATTGGGAGGGGCGGTAAAATTTTTGTACGTGAAGAACAAAATTTCATATTTCCAAATTACGAAATAATTTCTATACGCATTTTAAATTATACATATATACGAGTATGTAACTTTGTCTACGTCAGTTTATTGAAATAAAAAATTATATTTTTAATCTAACTACTTTTTTCTTTCTGATTAGTATATATAGTATAATAGTATATTAGTATATATAGTATATAGTATAATATATTTTTCTTTCTGATTAGTATATATAGTAGTATCTATAGTATAATTTGTGATTTTGATCACATGTGGTTAATAATTTTCATAAGAAATTAATAAAAGAAATTAGGGGCGGCACTCTGCTTCGGGCGGCATATAAGCTTTGTCCGCCACCGCCCACATACGCAACTAATCCGTTAGCCCGATTTTTAAAATTAAGGCCTGGACTTTCGCAACCATCCGTACTGTGCGTGAGAATTTGTAAACGGATGAAAAAGATCTATAAATTGAGTTTTATAGGCTCCGAAGGGTAAATAATTATAAATTATGTAGTATATATGTCATAATTTCAAGCAAGTTGGCAAAAAGAACAAATATGGATTTATCAATGGGATTTTCTGTACAGGGTGTTGTCGAAATAAGGTTATATCTCAACCGCACAAAAATGTATTTTTGCACTTGCAGGCTCATGTAATGGTAAGAGCGTTTATTCGGTGCTGTTCCCAAAGTTTATACATAAATATTCACACATTTAAACCCTTGTATATAAGTAGGTATCTACACTTAACGAAGCATGTTAAATGCAATCGATGATTGTTTTGAAATAATAATAAAATGTTTAGTTTTTGTCCTCCTTTTAATTGACTTACGTATATGTACATGAGTGGCGCACATAGGGGGATTTAAACCTCCACCTCCCCCGTAAAATACAAAAATTGCTCGTGAAAAATGTCGTTTTAAATGGTATTGGTCTCAAAAGTTTTACGCAACCAACCCCACCCGCCAAATGAAATCCCCTGTGCGCCACTGATCTACATATATATATATCTGATTACCAGAGCTTTTTCATACTTATGCAATTATTTTACTCTTAGATGTTTACTAATTCCTGCTGAAAGAGCAGCTACCGAAAGAAAAAATATATTTATTATGTTTTGATTTTGGCCCCAACAGCCTCGGCGGCTGCTTTTGCCTTCTGCTATGCATACCCTTAACACATACAAAAATTGCCATGATCATAATGTTCAAACTCTTTTCACCAGAATCACCTTACACAACACTATCTTTACCATTATTAAGTTTAGTCTAACCTGATTCACACCTGCTGAAATATCAATTGGTGATAAGATAATGTCGAAAGCTTTTGCTCGTTATGTAAACTCGTAGATATTACAGTATTCTCCTAATAGTAAGTATGGAATATTTGCATAATATGCACAAAACTCAACGTCACTTTACCAAGGTCACCTGTCTTACACTTACTAGTCTCAAATATTTTAAAGGCTACTTCTCTGCTTTTCGAAAAGGCTATTATTTTCGTGAATCCTAAGTCTCAATGTTTATCAAGTTTTGCATTTAGGTGAAATTCAACAATTACTATATTATTGGTAGATGTCCAATTTATAAGCACATTCGTAATATATTTTTGATTTAGAAATGATTTAGATCTGGTTAAGATAAAATATATTTTAAATGTCTGCAACTTTGTAATATTGTAAAAACTTATATAATAAATAATTTTTAGGGCTAGATGGATGCCACCTCTTATGCTTATAACATGAGGGAACTGGACAGTATTTGACATTTCGTAAAATATATTGAAATTAATTATATAATCCCAGAAAGATTGGAATCAGTTGTTGTAGAAGGCGCAACTTATTTATATCATCATTGATGCTTATTTATGAATGAGTATAATGAGTGAATTAGTGTTAAATCGAAGAATATAAAAGTTGCCATGTTCTTAAGCAAATATTGAATTTTCCGTCAGCCGATATAAAATTCAATGTCGCATGTTTGTTTTTTTTTTAATGTATATATGTGCGTATATAATTATAAAGTACAAATGCAATTGTTTATTTAGTTATACAAAAATTGAGTCTAGTAAAAATTAATAATTTTAATAATAATAATAAATTAATAACAACTAATAATTAATTGTTAATTAATCATTTAACTAATAATAATTTTCTATTTCTTTACTTATAATATTAGATTGCTTAAAGTACAGAGAAATTAGCAAATGAATTCTAATTTTTCGACAGTCTTTTAAGACCTTTGTTTAATTTTTATTGAATGTTTATGCAAGGAAATCGCGAAAAAGTGTTAAGTGCAATAAGAGAGTTAGATCCGTTTTCGAGCGCCTACTGTAATTTATTATATATAGTACTGTTTTCTGACTCATCGACTTTATTTTTGCTATTGCTTTTGTGCTTCCCTGATAACTTAGTCATTCTGTTTTTATGTCCCTTAAACTTCAAATGATTGATCGAAAACTCTTTTATAATTCGATAGCTGCAGTTGACACCAGTTCAGTACTCAATATACGGTCGATGCGTTAGGAGCGCAGTGTTTCCAGAGTTAATTTTATACGTGTTTAATCCCACGAGTAGAACGTTGAAATGGGTAAGATTGTGGTGTGGCCATTGTGAGCATCCATTCATTTGTGCAAACTGCTTCTAGTTTATCTTATTTGTCCGTGTTGTGTATGCAACGTGTACAGTTCTAGGGCAGAATGTGGTGTGGGTGAAAAACATAGAAAGTAGTCCTTGTTTATTTAGTAGCTCAGGTTTGTAAAATGCTTGAGTGAATAATTTTATTCGACTACTTGATTTTGGCTAGTCTACCTCTACCTAAGTATTTGTTTTATACTTAAACAGTTTTCTACTCAGTTAACTAGGAAATTCGAGCAATCAGATTAGCCATATTACTACTTGATTTTGGCTAGTCTACCTCTACCTAAGTATTTGTTTTATACTTAAACAGTTTTCTACTCAGTTAACTAGGAAATTCGAGCAATCAGATTAGCCATATTAGTAATTTTTTAGCCATATTGACTTACCAAAAATTTCATAAAACCACCAGTGTATAAATGGTAAAATTAAAGTGTTTAACTACATTACTGCGATTGCGTGTATACTTTTAGGTGCAACTACCTCGATGCAACAAGGCGCGGTTTTCTGTCATGGTAAATTTAGTCAAGATATGCAATCGAGTTGGCACATCCTAAGCGAACAAATTGCTTTCCTCTTAGATGTAATACTGTGTGATATTCAAAGACATACACTTATTAAAATTATCTCTAATCAACCCTGTCAACCAATCAAAGCCTAAAAATAATGAAACTGATATGCGGTACTATAAGCTGAACCACCTTGTATGAAACTTTGTAGGTCCACTGTTGAAAATATGTGAGCCAATTTGATTTATTCTACAAATTCCCTCTTTACATAAATCCAAACAACGAAGATGTCCGCTGCAAATGCACGAGTGTATTCGTTTGAAATAACCATTCATTAATACCACCGTCACTGGACATACTTGCCAACTGCTTACTATCTAAGAAGTTCATTTTTTACACTTGCAGACACTTGGGTACATTCGTCGCCATTTACGCCGCTTCCATTTAATGCCGTCATTGGTGGCCATGATTGCGACGGCTCACCTATCTATGTGGGCCGTTCATTTCACGAGGGCGACAATTTACCCGCTAAGGTGGTTCCCAGCAAACGTAATGCTTATGTCTGCTATGGCGGTATGGAAGTACCCAAATCCCATTATGAGGTGCTTGTTGGTGAAGGATACGCCTGGGTGCCCTGCTATGGTGGCAATGTTCCGCCAAACGCCGTGCGTAGCGGCACGACGCGCACTGGCGAACCGTTGTATGTTGGACGTGGCCATCACGACAACAGCTTAACAGTGGGCAAAATTCACTCGTCCCATGGCTGCTTGTACATACCATTTGGTGGACAAGAGATCCGTCTGAACACATACGAAGTTCTAGTAAAGCAGAATGTAGAGCGGTGGGTGGCTTCTACGCCCAACTATACACCTCCTGAAGCAGTGGTGGCCGGATATGATACCGATCGTGCTCCAATTTATGTGGGTCGAGCGATGCATGAAGGTGAGATGCTGCCAGCTAAGTTTATTCCCTGTAAGGGTTGTGCATATGTGTCCTATGGCGGATACGAGATAAACAAACGCCAGTTTGAGGTGCTCTGCGGCATTGGTTACAGCTGGGTAAAAGTGCACCACCATGCGATTCCATCCAACGCGGTTTTCAGCGGTATGGGACGTTCCGGACAGCGCCTGTACATTGGCCGTGGTCATCATAGCGGCAGCCTTTCGCCAGGTTTGGTGTCGGTGAACCAGCGCTGCCTGTTTATTCCGTACGGTGGCCGCGAAATACGCATTGGTTCATATGAAGTGCTTTGTCGACAATAAAGTTGTTGGCATATAAACATGTGGACGTAACTGCAGCATCCCCTCGCAACTGTAGAGACACTTTACCGACAACCGGAGTAGCATTAAAGAACAAATTGTAACAAAGTGAAATAAACATTTAAATCGCAAAGTTACATCCAAGTGTACATATCCACCTCAATGCCTTTCTCATGCGTATATGCACTCTTTGCTATTGTTTAATATTGAAATGTATGTATCTATGTGTTAAATCAGTGCTGTGGGTGGGATGAATGAGAATACTTAGTTTTAATAATTTAAATTTGGACCACCCATATAACACCGTTTTCGTGTACGCCTAAGATAATTTTTGTTTTCTAAAATTCTGTAACTCAAATCACTTTATTGGAATGAGCAATTGCATCGACAGCATTATTTTACTCGTATTTTGCAACAACTATACGTATTAGTTTTTTATTATTGAAAAAATACTTCGTTCCCCTTAGGATAACGTTTGGTTAAAATTTGGTTTAACTTGATTTTTTATTTAATTTTTACGTTTAAATTACGAAAACAAATTTTAAGCAAAAGGATAAAGGGGTGTAAGGGGTGCATAAATAAATCTGCCGCCACCTGCCGAAATACATATTCTTACTTGTTCATTGTTTTGTCTTATTAATTTCAATAAATTGAATTAATTTTGCTTTTTAGCACACAAGTGGATATAGTCGTCCATATATTGTTCCATGTTCATTGTTCATTGTTTTGTCTTTTTAACTTGAATTAAATTGAATTAATTTTGCATTTTAGCACACAAGTGGGTGCACTCCTCCATATATTCCTCGATTCCCCCATACGTGGTTCCAGGTGGCAATGATGTGGATGGATCGACAATTTATGTGGGGCGTTGCTGTCATAACGGTGATATGTTAGTGGCAAAGGTCATTCCCTCAAAACACATCGCGTTCGTATCATGGAGAGGCGAGGAAATTCGTAAGGACCACTTTGAGATATTGTGCGGACAGAATTTAGTATGGCGACATTGTTATGATCATGTTATACCAGAAAATGCGGTATTGTGTGGCAAGACCGGCCTCGGCCAGCCAGTACACATAGGGCGCGGGCATTACGAAGGCAGTCTTACCGTCGGCAAAGTTTCTTCTGTCCATCGCGCATTGTTCATACCGTTCAAAGGTGTTGAACGTCGACTAGAAACATATGAAATATTAGTTGAAGAAACCCCAATGGCTGGGTGGGCACCTTCATCTCCACCACAGCTACAAAATAGTGAAACGAAGTTATATCCACCACCCATGGATGTGAAACCGTCCGTAGTAGATATCAAGTTACCGTTTTGTACATCTATTCTACAGCCTCCGTCATTGGGTTTGCTTTCAAATTCATTTGAACCCCCTGCACCATTTGAACCACCACCACCTTACATGCAACTGCCACAACCAATGCCCTTGCCACCACCACCTTACATGCAACTGCCACAACCAATGCCCTTGCCACCAACACCATCTGCGTCACCGTACTGTTCTCCACATTCAGGAGATATGTGGATGGTTGCTAATACCAACTATATGCCGCCCAAAGCTGTTCACGCCGGGCATGATACAGACCATTCCATGATCTTTGTTTGTCGCGCCTTCCACAGCGGCCACCTGGTACCAGGGAAAGTCATACCGAAGCGAGCGTGCGCATATATAGGATTCGCCGGAGAGGAAATACCTAAGTCAAATTTCGAGATATTGGTGGATAACGGCTATCATTGGGTACCAGCGCAAGATGGAAACGTGGCGCCGGGCGCTGTTGAAGCGGGTCGCACTGACAGCGGTGAGCGCCTATTTGTGGGCAGGGCTCATTACTGTGGCAGCTTGACGCCAGGCAAGGTTCAGCGCTCGCATCATTGTCTTTACATACCATACGGCGGCAATGAGCATCGTATTACTAATTACGAGGTGTTGGTGCGTCGAGACGATTTTTATCAGGGCCAAGACAAGCAAATGTTTTTCTAAATGATCGCAACGCAGTCGCTGTCAATAAAGTTATATTTCGTATAAGTATTGTAACATTTTAATTGAATTTGTTAATGTTAATATACAAAAGTTAACTTATATGATCCTAATCTTTTAATGTCATAATACTTTATAGAGTATAAGAAGGGTGTGCCACAAACCTTTTATAAAGTAAAGTTGCTCTACTTGACATAGGTGTTTGGACCTGGTGTAAACATTAACTTTATCAATTTAATTATCTGAACTGAATTGAACTTTAATAAACTGAAAATAAACTATTTCAATTTCTTCTTTAGTACAGAGTCAGTGGCGCACACAGCATTTCATTCTGGGGGCATTCTGTACATAACTTTTGAGCCAAATACCATTAAAAATCATATTCTCCACCCACAATTATTGTACCCCAAAACGTCTTGCATGCGCCAGTGCTCGCAGTAATAGAACACACGGCAAGTAGTGTAAAGCCACAACTTGGCTGGGTATACAAATGTGTCTCTGGAACTGTTAATAATATTTATAATCTTAATATTTGCTACGAAAAAGTTGGTGGACAAAATCATGCGTTGCAAGAAAGGTACTAGAATTTAAAAACTAAGCGTTATTTGTCAAAGTCATTCGATGGAAGAAATATGTTCTAACTGCTGGAGTTGCATTTGCATTTTGTCATAAACCGTAAATGCCGTAAACTACTTATGTAGAAATACATGTAATAATATACAGTAATAATATTTGGCATGCACATGGCAGCACATGCAAAACATTGAATGCATGACATAGTATAGAGATAACTATGCTCAGCATATGAACACTTCCCGTTCAATTTTTCTCCGTTCGTCAAACATTTAATTCAAGTTGGAGAAGTTTAATGGATTTTAATAGTTTTGGATTACTAACATTGTTTCTTTTAAATATTAAGGTACCTGAATATTTTATTGATCACAATTCTTTCATTGACGTTGACAATAACAACAAAAGCCCATATTCAAAAGTGTCATCATCATCATCATCTTTTGGTGGTACAGCTCTTTGTGAGATTTGGCCTGCTGCACGTGGGACCTCCAAGCAACTCGATCTTTTGCAACTTTTCTCCAATTCTTTATCCCAAGTTTTTTTATGTCTTTTTCTAGCTCGTCGGTCCATCTTGATCTTGTGTCTATTTTGTCGTTAAATTTTCTCTCTTCCGTAAGCTTACATATGCTGAGCATGGTTGGGCCTTTATGCTGTGCATCAACCATCACCTTAGCGGTATCACCAACCATTAAGCATTCTCACCTTCACAAATTATACGTAGCTGATTTAGTAGTAAGAGAGGACAAATTTTGCACCAGCATATATCCAAACGGCGGCGCCATTCTAATAAATTAATTAATAGAACCAATACATGGTTTTAAGTCTTGCTAAGGTCCTTTTCTCTTTAGAGAAGGAGTACCCTGTTTATACTCAACTCGTATATGTGCTTATGTATATTTTCGTTATCATGGTAGTGGTTGGTACGCTCATAGCAAATTAGTTGTAAAAGTTATCGCACAGCAAATACAATTGTATATGATTTCGAGTGATAAGCAACCATACCGTAATTACAATGCCCGTGATCAGGCGCAGACCCAAGTAGGAGTTTCAGCCACGAAAGTTCGCTCGATTCCGTTTAATACTACAAAATAATATTCAGTGCTTATACTTTGTAAATTTCTTTAAAAACCAATTTTCTAAATTCCTTTTCATATACCTTATAGGAATAATAAAATACTTTCGAGACTTTCGACTTATAATTTGGTCGAGCGGAAATAAATGTGGTTATTGTTATAAATGGTTTTATATCCGCTTACTTTTTTAAACCACCCTTGAGGCGGTTTGATAATTGTTTTTTTGCCGTAGTTTTTTTCTGCCTCATCATCTGTCTCTCTTTGATTTTCAAATAACAACTTATTGTGAAGCAAGTTGCTTCCAGTATAAAAACACTACATACATTTATAATCTCAATCTACGTTAATTTTTATGTCAGATATTTGGTAGTTCAAAACACTTTTATTTACAATTACATTTCCATTCAACAAATTTGGCTGATTTGACGAAATTTGTCAAAATAGGAGTACATTAGGGGTGTTCTCTTCGATTCTCTTTAACAAAAAACGCAATGTAAGAAAATAATGAAAATATTTCAGAGGAAAAATGCATGTTGGAAATTACAGTGCAATGCGGAGCAAAGAATACCCCCTATTTAAGATTCCTACGTCCGCCGTCGCAATGTACAATCGTGCAATTCACAAAGATATATCGCAAAGGTTGTTGTACGAATATATGTACCCCATAAAAGCTAAAACATCCAAAGCAGTCACCGTCTTAGATTGCCTCTTCTAATTTCGTCAGTTTAGTGTGAGTTATAACTGAAAGCGGACGGTGTTATTCTTGACATTTCGAAGTGTAGCAGAAAAGATTATAAGTTAGTGAAATATTTTATTTAAGTCATTCATGCATAAAAGTCTTGATAAGATAGAGAGTGCTTCAACTATTCCGTTTTTCAAATTTATTAATAAGATACTTTTCTTTGTGTTCCGCAAAACCTCAAGAACTACGAAAAGTTGTTTGGGAATTTGGTGACACTACATTGATGAACAAAAGCACTGAAAAATAAAGGAGTTAGGTTTGTATTTAAGTGATTCATATCTTAAGGGGTAAAATTACTCAAGGTTTTTGAAAAAAACGGTTATTGTTTATTTGGCTTAAACAATACTGTGGGGTCATACAAATAAAGCTTGTACTCAACTACTTATTTTTCGGCCAAAATCGAATTTTTTGAATTTACAATTCTTACGAAATTTGATTCAGAAAAAATCCTTCCAAAGTTAATAATCATATGCAATTTTAACGAAGAATCCAAAATTCCAAAGTAAACAGAAAAATAGCATTTTCTGGAGGCACCTCTTACATGCGACTTTATGTGTGGTAAAGGTATATTTTCCCGAATTCTAGTCAAAATTTCTAGTCAAATTCTTGGTGACGATTGTTTATCCCGCAGTATAATTTATGAGTCGTATACGCGATTTGAAAACGGTCGTGAGGACAGAGGTAGGTAGGTAGGTAGCGGCGATTGCGAGTTCGCTGAAAACGCACAATTAGCACAGGTGTGCCCTTTTGATGTCGCTTCCTCGAATAGGCCTTCTTTACATGGGAGAGAATACTAGGCCTTAAAGCCAACCCGCATCGGCCAAATAGCTAAGAGCTAATCGGCTGTTCCCTAAGGAATTGAGTCTTTTTAATGCTAAGGCAGGGCAGCCCCAAAGGAAGTGTTCGAGTGCTTCACACTCATTGTGTTCCCTGCAGTTTCTCCAAAAAGAATTGTGGGGAATACCCAGCCTCACCGCGAGTACACCAATTGGCCAGTGACCCGTGATCACGGCGTTTAGCCTAGAGACATTCCTATGAAAATTTAGTAGCAGGTCGTTAGTTCTAGCGTGGCCAAATCGGTCGAGCCACTCTACAGCTGGAGAGATTGCACCGCCCAATATCCGCTTTCCAGGAAATAGTCCTTTATTTGTCTTAGCCTTGCACTTAAAGGCGGTGCCGCCCGTTCGGGCTATGAGTCCATGGCAGACCCCACCCTGGCCAGCTCATCAGCCTCTTCAATTCCTTACATTCTTTGACTAGTTTTGATTTAACTATGGGCTTAGTGAGTGCTTTAATGGCTGTCTGAAAAGATGTAAACATCTCTACCTCGGACTTCTTGTTGTAGGAGAATCCTGCAGGCTTCCCTTATTGAAGACTTCCTTTTGAAAGACACTACATACATCTGGTAGGTAAAAGGCTTTTTCTACTGCCAAATCCCTGGAATAAATAAATATAAATAAATTCGAAACTCAAATTCGAACGGGATCAACGATAAGTTAAAATTGTGTGTGTAGAAACTGTGAAAAACATAAATTAAGTGGCCTATTGATTTCAAACTTGGTAAAAGTGCTCTAAATGAGAAATAATTTGACAAGTGTTTTTCATTGTTTCGAAAAATAAAATCTGACGGGTCAACAATGGGTTAATAGATTGTATAGAGAAACATGATTTAAGTATTTGTCATCAAAATCTGATGGGTCAACAAAGGGTTAAGAGAAACTTGATTTATTGGGCCCATCAGACAAGTTAACACTTTGTAGAAATTTATGCGAATATAAACGAATAAATGGTATCTAACAAATGACAGCCAGAGTTAATTAGTAGATAGGTAGTTGGTTAGTTCTGCGAATTAAAAAATAGATTTTCCACTTCTTTTGCGTGCTGGTCTGGTGCCCGTCTAAGTACCTAGTTGTATAAATACCTATAATTCGTAAGTATTTTATATGAAGGCAGTAATGAATTATCTTTTTACACGCCTCTTCTTTCTAATAAGCTATCTTATGGTCTTGGTCCGTCGAATATTATATGCAGGCACTCGTAAAAATTATCTCGTTTATTGTGTATAATTTAGAAATGACTAAGCATGTTATACTTGGAGTTAAGCACATACATAGGTAAGATCAGTGGCGTACATAGGATTTCAAAATCCCCCTGTGTGCGCCACTGGATAGGATACTTGGAGTCATAAAACGTACAAACCTTTTATGAGCATCAATTTCTTCAGAGTGCCACCTAATTTCCAATAGTGTCCATTTTGCCTATTTTGTTTTTCTGAAAAGCTGAATCATTTTTTAAGTAGTGTTAATGTTAAAATATATATTTTTATCACCGTTTTATCACAGTAAAACCAAAGTTGAATAATGGTCAGCAACAGTTATTATGTGTCACCTCAACCGAAAGTAGCCGGGGGACAAGAAAGCAGCTCAAAAATATCAAACCCCCTCCCAGAATTAAAAGATTTTCGAACGAACACAAACGAGTATGTATTCAAAATGAGTTTGTATGTATTTTTGTAGATAACAATTTAAAGACTTCTCCCTTGTTATAGAGTTCATGCTGACGAAAAACGCACAAAATTTTCCTATTTTAATTTGGTAAGTAAATAACCTGAGATTGTTTGAAATGAACGGGATTTCTTTGGGATTAAATATACTATTTTTAGGAATTAAATCAGACGTCTTTTTCAATCAAATACATTTGATTTTTGTATTAAATACAATTTTGTGTTCTTACTTTGAAACTAAGAACAAAATATTAATTACAAATTACATAAAATTAATTGCCAAACTACCTGGCAAATCTGCTTACTCTCCTTATTTTAGCTACTGGCAGATTTTTACTGGTACAGTACCCAAACAAAGCTAGTTTGTACAAATTTGTATCCGTACATAAACAGAGCTACTGTTGCATTGAAACTTATTCAAACGTCACGGGCAGTATGCAATTTATTTTTTGTACAAAACAAGCCTTTTTCGAAATTAAGGTGACAAAAGCAAAAAGGAAGCTATTTTTACGTGTATATTTCGATCCCGAGATCAGATTTTATCAATCCTGGGATTTTTCGGGACTGAAACTGTCCGGGATCCCGGGATTGCAATCCCAAATACATAAGTATGTGCACACTTTCTCATGCACACATACCTACTCTCTTGTGTTTTAAGTAAGACTCGGTGCTAACTAGATAAAAAATGCATACCCAGCAAGAAGCACACGTAACTATTCTTTGCTAAAAGTGAATGTGACTGATGAGACGCGGCAGATATGATTTTTAATAACTATTGCTTTTAAATATATAATTTGTAGAAACGTTCCTTTAAGAATTAACCAATTGGTTAAAAAAGAATCAATTAATAGCATATCGTCGCTACAAGAAAAGTACGCACAAAAGGACAAATGCTAGCCACGCGCACTCGTATTCTTGAATATTGTGACGATAATATTCGTCGTCACTGTGCAGTTCGTGTAGATTGGCACTACAAGCAAACAGGTATAAAAGGCGGCCGTGTAGAGCGCAAGAAGGAGTTTGGTTTTAGCAAGCAGCGGTGCAACACGGAGTAGGGGGGAATGTGCATAGTGTATCTAACAAGTATAAACAGTAGAGTGTAAAATTAAAAAAAAAGTAATTACTAGTGTAGAGATGCGTTGAAGAATTTTAGTATGTTTTATTTTTTAGCACAATCCAGAGAAACGAATATGCTTGCTTTGAAGTGGCCGAACTAAGTTTCGTTCAAATTTGTGCAAATGTGTCCGAAAAACTAGGAAGAGGCAAAATTAGTTCGGGAAGAATATATTTTTAGAAAAGAAGGCGCTACAATGGGATATTTATAAATTTTAATTCAAACAACTGCAGGCACCTGTTAAGCAACATAATGTGTGCGTAGCCGTGGATGATAAAACTTATGTCAAAATTGATTTTTCGATACCTCTAGAGGAGCAATAATGTTTTCCAAAAACCAAATCAAAAGTTTCGGAACACTAAAAAAATCAAAAATCTAAATATTTAACCTAAGTGATGTGGCAGGCAATATATCAGTGCAAATGCTTCTCTCTGTTCTCAGTGGTGGGGTCAGTAGGTTCGGTTACTACTGCACTCCAAAAAATTCGTGGCTCGATTTAGAAACATTTAGAAAGGTTAAAGTGGACAATTAAACCTAAAATTCGACTATTTCAAGGCAAAAGTTTGGAAAATTCACATTTTTGTTGTTTCATGATTTCAAACTATAAGTTCAATTAAAATTATAATTGAACAAAACAAAATGTTAAGGATTCATTAAAAAAAATGTTAGTTCCGTAAATGTACATATTTTTCCTAAAACTCAGAGAATTTCGATCTGGTAATCCTATCTCTCAAACGCACTTATCCTCTATCATAATATAATAAACAAGGTAAACTAAGTACGGGAAGCCTTCTTCGAAATTCTTTGTTTACGTACGCAGACCGTACGCCAATTTGAATCTCAACTAGAATTCGCATCTTCTAAAGAGGATGGGTACATTTTGCAAGTAGGAGTTCGTGGTTTTGTTTTGCAACCTTTTTGTTAGCATTCAAAATAAAATAGGCGAAACAACAATGAGAACATTTGACGGCAACTGTCAATTCTCGTACCCCAATTATCATGGCTCTCCGTACTTAGTCTGCCTTATTAATTGCATCATGATCCTCTAGATGGCCTTATATTTCATTTTCGAGACGACGCTCGATCCCAGATACTGGTCCTCCACCGTAGCCTTCACCAAAACGTAGAAATCAAAATTTTTATTTTTGTGACGATTCTGAGTACGAAATGTCAAAATTTTGAGGGTCAAATTACCAATGAAAAAACTTGCGTCTCTGTTTGGAATTGGTATAGATCTGTAGGACGATTTTAGAAATATTTTCAGCAAAAAATATTAATATTAAATAGTGTTATTATTATGATTGTTTTTATATTATTTATCGTTTTTGCAGTTTCGATATTCTTCTGTGGAGGAGCGTATTTTGATTATAATTGGCATTATTTTGGCGTCTCTAGGCTCGGTCGGTGTTCCATACTCGATAGTTATATATGGCGAATTTACTTCTTTGCTAATAGATCGTAGTGTGGGCATCGGGGCGTCTTCACCGACGTTCCTTCTGCAGCTCTTCGGCGGCGGTCGTAAGCTGTAAGTAGGATTGAGTATACAGATTTATATAAATACAAAGCAAGATGAAAGCAAGAAAGTATTGCATTTACAGAGTAAATGCAAGTGCAGAAGAAAATGTGAAAGCCATTAAAGAAGATGCATTGGCTTATGGTGTGGGCTCAGTGGTTGGGGCTCTAGCAGAACTCGTAATACTGGCGTTGGCGGTGGATATCATGAATAGAGTTGCTCTAAGGCAGGTGAGAAACTTTCATAATTATAGTTTTTTATGAACATAGTTATATCGAGATTCTTTAGAAACAAACCAAAATTATATAATTATTGTTACCAATAGGTTTATAAAGATGAACCAATTGAAATTTCATAATTTATAATTAATTTTGTTTTCTTTGGTAATTTTAGATAGCAAGAATTCGAAAACTCTTTTTGGAATCAATTTTACGTCAAGATATGTCTTGGTATGACACTACCTCCGGAAATAATTTCGCTAGCAAAATGGCAGAGTGAGTAAAAGTGTCACTGGCGATAAATGCTGGCTGCAATATGAACATTTTTGTTTTAGAGATTTAGATAAAATGAAGGAGGGAATGGGAGAAAAACTAGGAATATTTGTTTTTCTTACAATGACATTCGTAACTGGAATCGTCGCATCTTTCCTTTACGGATGGCAATTAACTCTGGTGGTTTTAATTTGCTGCCCATTCATTATCATTTCCACTGCAATGGTTGCCATGATACAGAGCTCCCTTACTGAAAAAGAGCTTAAGGCGTATTCGGGTGCTGGAGCCGTAGCTGAGGAGGTTTTTTCTGGAATTCGTACAGTTTTCGCATTCAGCGGCGAAAGAAAGGAAACAGAGCGTTTTTCCAAGTTGCTCTTACCCGCTGAACGGACCGGCCGCAAGAAGGGTCTCTATTCTGGCATCGGTGCTGGTGTCATGTGGTTCATCATTTATTGCTGCTATGCGATCGCTATGTGGTACGGTGTGAAGCTGATATTAGGAGAGCGCATGGATGAAGTGCGTCATTATACGCCGGCCGTGCTAGTAGTCGTACTCTTCGCCATAATTATGGGTGCGCAAAACCTCGGATTTTCTCTTCCACACCTAGAGGCCTTTGCGACAGCCAAGGCAGCTGCACGGGGCGTTTTCTCCATTATTGACCGTAGATCAGCGATAGACCCATTAGCTGAAAATGGCACCATGTTGAGTTCAGTGGAGGGTAGTATCAGCTTCGAGAATTTGTTTTTCCACTATCCCGCCCGCCCTGAAGTGGAGGTACTCAGAGGCTTTTCACTACACGTAAAGGCGGGACAAACGGTGGCGTTTGTGGGCCCGTCAGGCTGTGGAAAATCAACAACATTGCAATTGTTACAACGGTTCTACGATCCGCATAGCGGCTGCGTGCGTTTGGATGGCAACGATATACGCGATTTCAACGTGGGCTGGTTGCGTTCGCAAATTGGCGTTGTTGGTCAGGAGCCCTCTCTCTTTGCTACGACAATTAGCGAAAACATTCGCTACGGGAAGCCAACAGCAACGCAAGAAGATATCGAACGTGCTGCCCGTACGGCCAACTGCCACGACTTCATTGTAAAACTACCAAAGGGCTATAATACCTTGGTTGGTGAACGTGGAGCGCAAATGTCCGGTGGTCAAAAGCAGCGTATCGCCATTGCACGAGCTCTTATAAGCAACCCAAAGATTTTGTTGTTGGACGAAGCCACCTCCGCACTTGACCCCACGTCAGAGCGCCGGGTGCAGGAGGCGCTAGAGGTAGCGAGCCAAGGTCGTACTACACTTGTCGTTTCACATCGTCTTTCTACAATAACCAACGCCAACAAGATTATCTTTGTGAAAGATGGCGTCGTGGCCGAGCAAGGCACGCATGATGAGCTAATGCAGAAAGGGGGCCTCTACTGCCAGCTGGTACAAATAGCAAAGAGGAAACAAGAGGACAACGAAGCGGAAATAAACGGACCTACTACCAGCCACTCTTATGAGCGTAAGCATCTCGCGGTGCAAAACGCCAGCGATGAGGACGAAAATGAAAGTTACGACGAAGGGGACGCAGATAGCGTGGCTAGTAAAAGTAAGCAATTACTTTATGGTGCTGTAAGTTGATAGAAAATAAAATTATATGAATATATTTTGCAGGCAAGATAAAGAAAAAAGAAAACGAAAAGCAGCGGGAAGAATATAATGTTACTTTTAAGCAACTGATGAAGTTGAATGGACCTGAATGGCAATACATTTTGTTTGGATGCATTGCGGCCATGCTGCACGGTGCCACATTTCCTGTGTGGGCTGTATTCTTTGGCGACTTTTTTGGTGTAAATATAAGCACTGTTTTACGTTTACTCATACGATATAAACGGGACCGCCGTGGACCACACCACTTATGTGTTGTGCATACTACTTATATAAAACTGTGGTCCTATGGAAGAGTAGCATTTTGCACATTTGCACATTTTTGCTACATTTTGTTTGGATGCATTGCGGCCATGCTGCACGGTGCCACATTTCCTGTGTGGGCTGTATTCTTTGGCGACTTTTTTGGTGTAAATATAAGCACTGTTTTACGTTTACTCATACGATATAAACGGGACCGCCGTGGACCACACCACTTATGTGTTGTGCATACTACTTATATAAAACTGTGGTCCTATGGAAGAGTAGCTTACGTTGACATAAGAGTGAATTGAGTTATTGCGTTGTTAGCTTTATAGAATTCAATCACCTTAAATGTATTTCATTCGTATTGAAAAATACTGTTTTAGCTTAGCTTTTTAGCTTAAGTCTTTTGAGACAACAATGCATTGGCCAGAACATCTTATGTGCACATCGTTTTGTTTACATATTCCGACCATCTCTTCATTTTATAACAATATCACTTAAATTGACCCAAGCTGTACAAATGTTCACGTAGAAAAGTGTTAAATCTTCTACCAATACCTTTTTTAAAACTTACACCTTTCTTTTCTAATACACTTATTACCAATATGTAAAGTTACAGATTTTTCGCAAGAATTATTAGGTTAAAATTACACAGAATTGAAGATATTTCAAAACTTCAATTTTTGACTTAATCTACTCTTCCATATGACCACAGAAATATTTACGCACTATGCGTACTTTTTACTTTTGCGCAGGTCTTAAGCAGTGACGATGATGCGTACGTACAAGAACAGGCCAATTTATTTTCTTATATGTTCATTGCAATTGGCATTATTGCCGGGCTGGGAACGTTGACGCAGACATATATGTTCAATACGGCCGGCGTTAAGATGACATCGCGGCTACGTAAAACTGCTTTCAAGGCCATCATTGCCCAGGAGGTGGCTTACTTCGACGACGAAAAGAACTCTGTTGGCGCCTTGTGCGCTCGCCTGGCTGGCGATTGCTCAAATGTGCAGGGTGCGACTGGGGCGCGCATCGGCATCATTGTGCAGGCACTATCTACACTTACCGTGGGTGTGGTGGTATCCTTCATTTTTTCGTGGAACCTGACTCTAGTTACCTTAGTAACAGTGCCCTTCGTATGCATTTCAATAATGTTCGAGGCCAAGTTTATGGAGGCAAGTGCTTATGCAGAGAAGCTTGCGATTGAGCGGGCCTCACAGGTGGCAGTAGAGGCTATTGCAAACATTCGCACCGTTACTAGTCTAGGTCAGGAACGATATGTATTGCAGCGATACAGTAAGCAGATCGACGAAGCGGATGCGGCTTGTGGCAAAAAAAATAGATTTCGCGGCTTAGTGTATGGTTTAGGCCAAACGGCACCATTCGTGGCATATGGCATCTCTCTTTATTATGGGGGCATGTTGGTCGCCAATACAGGAATGCCTTATGAGAACATTATCAAGTATGTTTGATCATCAACGTTTAATTTTCTTATACGTATTTATTTAACTGATTACTAGAGTTTCAGAGGCTTTAATTTTTGGTTCTTGGATGCTGGGTCAGGCATTAGCATATGCTCCAAACGTAACTGCTGCAATACTCTCAGCTGGCAGACTGCTTAATCTTTTCGCGAGAGTACCAGCTATCTACAATCCTAAGGACCAACCGTATAACGCGGCTGCAGTAAGAATATTTGTGCCCTTCAAAAGCTTTATTTAACTCTAAAAACATTTCTGTCAACAGAAATCTGAAGGAGACATAACATATGAAAGTGTCGATTTTAACTACCCAACACGCAAAGGATCTCCTATATTGCAGAATTTTAACGTTGAAATCAAAAGCGGAACTACAGTAGCACTAGTGGGCCCCTCCGGATCAGGCAAGTCCACTTGCGTACAACTCTTGCTGCGCTATTATGATCCTATAAAGGGCACTGTCAACTTAAGTGGCGTTCCAACAACCGAATTTTCGTTTGACATGCTTCGTTCAAAGCTGGGACTCGTTTCGCAAGAACCAGTGCTTTTCGATTGCACAATCGCCGATAACATCGCCTACGGCGACAACTTCCGTGCTGATATTCCTATGGCGGAAATAATTCAGGCAGCGAAAAAGGCCAATATTCACGACTTCGTGGCCTCACTACCGCAGGGCTACGACACCCGTTTGGGCAGCAAGGGTGCACAGTTGTCGGGCGGGCAGAAACAGCGGATTGCAATTGCAAGAGCTTTGGTGCGCAATCCGAAAATATTGATTCTAGACGAGGCCACTTCTGCTTTAGACATGGAAAGCGAGAAAGTGGTACAAGACGCCTTGGATGCAGCGAGGAGTGGTCGCACATGCATTACTATCGCACATCGCCTTACCACAGTGCGTGATGCGGATCTCATTTGCGTGTTAAGGAAAGGTATGGTGGTAGAAAAAGGTACACATGATGAGCTAATGGCGCTAAATGGCATTTATGCGGAACTTTATATGATGCAGGAAGTAGCCTAAATTTTACTTATTGCTTCCGTTAATAGTTAACCCCTGTATTTTAGCCATTGTCCCGCTACACAGCTAAGTATCAAGACTTCGAAGAAAATGTACATATCACTTGCTTCGTTGGATTTTTAGTAATCGAATATACATATATGTGTTTTATTTGTTAATAAAATATTATTTACATGTATGTCCTATACATGTTTAAGTATATTTGCATATACGAATACACAAGTATATTAATGTAAATATGTAAATAATTGTGGGTTATAAGCGGCTATCTTGCATTGCGCCCGGATTCGACAAAGCATGTCGTCGCTCCTGTATTGCACATGTAAGTTTTCTAAAGGGCCCCAGAGGTAAGCCCAACGACTTCAAATCAGTTTCAGTCAGTAGCATTAATGTATCCAAGTCAATTTGTTGTTTCTGAAATCTATAATCCATTTTATGAAATGCTTTTATACTATGCCCAACTTACATTGTCAGATATTCATCCAAGCCCCATGCCGCTAAAAACCGTTGAACCGGTGTACCTGAGGTGTCCAATTCATCCTCACTATAACCGTCTGCTCCATCCGAATCAGAGTCTGATATATTGAGGAATAACCGTGGCTTACCGTTGTGTAATTTCTGCACAGTTCCTGCTTTCCGGAGCATTGCAGAACTTGAGTTTGAATCCATATCCGGAGAGCAGGAGTCTGGATGAAGTTGTGTAAGAGCTGCTGTAACAGAACGACGAAAGGCTATGCTACCGAGCATTGGTCTGGCAAAAAGCCCGGCTGGACGTTGCATGGACAGTTCCTCACACAATCGTCCGCTTGGAGAAACATTTGTATCTGCTAAAAAGTCAGGTTGTGAAAACGATCTTGCCAGTGTGCCATAACCAAGTCTACTCGGATCGCGCTCAATTTCTTTAGCCTCATTTACTTCGAAAACGTCGCTAATTTTGCCTCGCTTGGTATTCTCCTCTTTCGAATTAAACGCTCCGACATAAAGTATTTCAGAGTCCCGCTGTAATCCCATCAGTGACGTTACGGTGCGCGTGCCATCAGATTCGATTTCTCCAATTTTAAACCCGGTGTCCTCAAAATGACCATTTCCACTGATTGATTGCTTTTGAACCGTACCGGCACGACTTGCAATTGATCCAACACTTCCGCTACTACTCGATCCTACTAACTCGCTGAATTTGCTGCCGGTGAGATTGGAATGACCAACAGCCTCTTTGACGGGCTTGTTGAGATTACCTTGGCTCGACCAGAACTTTTGTTTTATGGTCGACAACATATTTTGCTTATTATTGTTGCTACATCCATAGGTAGTACTGGTGTCTGCGCGAGAATCATTCGATGTTGAAGGCTTATTTGTATCCATGAATTCACTTTCCAGTTTCTGCTGCCGTTTCATGTATTCACGCATGCGCTTCTCGCAGCCCTTCTCCGCCAACTCTCGTAGCGTTTTGGACTTTTTTCTGTAATAGAGCATAAGTTATTATTTCATATATCAAAGTCAGTCAGTAATTTTTTTAGGGAGACCTATTATTTGCTTCGAAATTTGCAGTAGTTGCATCTAAATATCGCAGTATATCATCCCGATTATTAATAGCGGCCAAATCTTTCGCGCTGTGCCTATCAATATCCAAAGCATAAATGTTTACACCGAACTTAACCAGGAAATCAACGCAACTCAAATGCCCCTTGGCAGATGCTAAGTGCAATGCTGAATTGCCAAACTGATCACATTTGTCAGGGTCGCCTCTGTAAATCGAATTTTAGTAGAAGTTAGATTTTGGATCATTTTGTGATATTGCGCATAACATTTTAGTTTACCCTCTGCCACATAGAAGACGCAAGGCATCAATGTTTCCCTCAAATGCGGCCCACAATACTGGTGTCATCGAGTCGTCATCCTTAGCATTTGCTTCTTTACGTGTAGCTTCCTTTAGAACATCTAGCAATCCATCTTTTGCTGCCCTTGTGCAAGAAATGTGAAGTAAAAAATGTAAGTATATTCAATTAAATATTCAGTCCTTGTTTTGAAATTTAGTTGTGGTATATTTAGTATAACACGTTTTATGGAAGAAATTTCTCGTTAAACCTTAATCATTAATAAAATAATTATCTAAAATGTAAATCTATTTAAACCAGTTCGTACAACCTTTTTTTTACAAATACAATAGTGGAGTTCACTCTTCAAAGCATTTTAAGTGTAAAGTTGCTATCGTAGCAATCTGTCGCTAAAACATTGCGATAATTCAAAAATTGCTACGATACCAACTTTACACCTAAAATGCTACGAAGAGTGAGCACCACTAATATATTTATCAGTCAGGCTCAGGCCCGGATTTAGAAATTTGCCGCCCCTAGGCAGTTGCTAAAATTACCGCCCCCCCTATTAAAATTTCTTGAATGGTGGAATTAGTTTGGTACGAATAGTTGTTTTTTTTTTTTTTTGTATAAATCGATTGTTTTTTTTTTTTTGCTTGCGCATTCTGTCTTTTTTTTCTTTGCTTGTATAAATCGATTGTTTTCTCGAGTCAGGCATTTTACACTTAGAATGTTGGTACGCGTGCCAACAAACCAGGAGGCGGGAAATTCAATTCCCACGAATTGAACAAGTTTTCAAAGTTTCCGCTAAAATTTGCCGCCCCTCAATTCTTGCCGCTCTAGGCGACTGCCTACAATGCCTGTATGGTAAATCTGGGCCTGGTCAGGCTATTACAGTGGCGCACGTAAGGGGGGTTTTGGAGGGTTTAAACCCTGAACATTTTGGGTGACAGATATAGTTCCAAATGGTATTTGCCTGAAAAGTTGTGTGCAAATCTCCCTTAAAAATTAAATTCTGTGTGCACTTCTAGCTCACTACCACAAACCTCTTTAAATTGGCACCATGTATATTTATCTTAAAACATGCTTCACTACTTACTTGTGGAATCGATCGGAAGACATGATCGTTACTTCACAATGATAACACTATCGACTTTTCTTGCTGTTGTCAATTTTCTCCCCAGTTGGTCCACTTTCCATCCGACAAACGTAGATAGCCAATGATAAGATTTTTTGAGTAAATATAATTGCACCTATATGGTTAAATATGTCACATCAGCACAATATATGGGAAATAGTTAGGCCGGAATAATTGCCAAGGCTTTGAGTGTATTTGCATATGTATCACGCGGAGACGAATATAAACTCGTGGACGGAACAAAGTGAAATGGGCTGTGGGGTTTATTTAATGCAAGTGCGCTTTTGTTTAGTGGTTGTATGTGTGTTTGAGCATGTGTAGAACTGGTTACCGCTCAGAAAAAAACAAACGGGTGGTTGATCGGTGTGATGTGAGTTCACTCAACTTTCCATTTATCATCCACCGTATATTTTGACTGTAGCTCAAACGGGCGATTTCGGGCATGTTTTAAAATGTCAATACTTATACACACACTCTTCGCCTACAATATAAGCATGTACAAATGCACAGTACTTGTGATATTAGTATATATATATATATATATATATATATGTATATATATATGTATGTTTGTATTTTAAGGCACGTGGAAAACATCACAGTAAATGTATGTTTTGTATACAAATATATAAGAAGTTTCTGACGAAAAAAGTAAAAACCCAGAGATATAATGGTTGGAAACAAATACAATAATAAAAAAATATGTGCTTTAACGCGTGAACAAAACACTTCAACTGTGAATGAACCGAAAAGCAGAGGCAAACTGAAGTTGGAGTTAAGGCAAAACAATGTTGAAGCTGTCTCTAAAAGAGCTGCAATACACAGGTATACAGCTTACGCATATTTAAGATAGTATGAACCATCTTCTGGCCAATATATTTCGAACAAAAATCTTACAGCAGAAGAAAATTTTAAGCGCTGGATTGTTATAGGTTGTAGGGATTCATTTCCTTTACATATCGATATGTTGTTATAGGTTACAGGGGTAGAACAGCTATTTGACAACTTATATATGTATGTAGCTCTTTTGTAGTTCCAGAAAACGAAAATCGTATGTACACATTAAACATTTTAGGACCACACTACATTCAACTTTTTAAATTACTTGTTTTTATTGTTGTCTATTATAGCAAGCACGATTTTACAACCTTTCAATGTAAGAAAGCAAGCGATGATCTACAGCATTGTCGTACAATTTCGCCCATGGCCCAATAAACAAGGTAGTGGCACGAGAAAAGCAACAAAATTCACGTGTATTTTGTTAGTGTTTCCGTTCGGTTCATTGTCAAAATCGGACGGACGGTTCACTTGCCAACAGTATTGCCAGCATCGAATAAACGTATACATAATAATAACATTCAAATATGATATCGCTCCTTCGCTGCAAGAACGTCATAACTCAAAAAAAAATAAACTCAGTTTATAGCAACCCTCTGTGTATCTGCATATGATCTTTAATCTGTCAAAACCACTTTGTAAAATATTCAATACTTTGCTCACAAGACGACATGAAAAATTTTTTGATACCTTGAACTCCCTGTAATGGTAAACTTTAAAATTGAATTTTCTCGGAATGATGTAGTTTTGAGTTATGACGTTCTTGCAGCGAAGGAGCGATATGTTGTTATTTCTAGGTTATTGTGCACAAACAGGAGTTTCCAAATTCAAATAGTGAAATTTCACGAAACAATGAAGTGTCTACGGAAAAAGGGAAGCCAGTTAGGGCGATAAATAATATAAATTGTCGGCTTAGATTGGAAAGGTGCTAAGTCCACTTGGATTACAAATAGTTATTAGATTTTGATGAAAGATGAAAGAAAACGTAAAAATACACAAATTAACAGCAAAAGTACATACATAGCTTTCTTGTTTTTATCTGTTGTTTTACAATGAGGGGCAAAAGTGCTAAGTCCATAGTTCGCCGATTTTGCGTTAATTCACAAAAGTTAATATAAATCGGCTGAAAATGTTTGTTATATATCTTCATATGCTCTTCATTACCATAAGGTGAAATCTAATAACATTACATAAAAAAATAAAACAATTAATTTGAATTCATATTTTTTTACACCTTTTTTGTCCTTGCTGGAAAATGTAGAAAACTGGACTTAACACTTTTTTACTCTAAGCCGACGAAATGCTCAAACATAGTTTCCATTACATTTGCATTCCGAAATTCAAAGATACACGAAGTAGACATTATTGAATCCAGATTCTTGCCCACTGCTCGTAGTTTCAAAACGCCGAGCCGCGATATTCGCTTTGCGATGATTGCTTAGTATTCTCCTTCTACGTAACTGCAAAATATTCCTGATAAACACATCTGTAACTGAAAAAGAAAATCATAACGAAAATTGGAAAAATAATTATCTTTTCATCAGTGATAACAGTGATACTTACTTAATCATTGCACCTCTGTGCAATGTTATTGTTGTTATTATTTAATTGTTATTGTTTTGATGTTCTCATTAAAATCCAAGGCGAATTAATACAGGTGACCTCGTTGAATCAGCTAATTTGTTTTTTTCTGTGGTGGAAAAGGTAGATTGTCTGTGTAAAACTTTGACAGTTTAAAAATGAAAAAAGCAAGCTTTGTTCTGATTGGCTGATTTTGACAATCTAAACCCAGAAAACAAGAACAAAATACATTGAAATTTTGTTGTTGCCCTTACGCTATCACCTTCGCCTTGTACAGGTGATAGCATAAGGGCAAGGTGAATTAATAAAGGTTACCTCGTTGAATGAGACGAATTGATTTTTTTTTGTGGAAAAGGTCTAGATTGTCAAAATGCCTGTGTAAAACTTTGACAGTTTAAAAATGAAAAAAGCAAGCTTTGTTCTGATTGGCTGATTTTAACAATCTTAACCCAGAAAACAAAAACAAAATACATGGAAATTCTGTTGTTTCCCTTACGTTATCACCTGTATCAATTCGCCTTGCTATCACTTGTATGAATTCGCCTTGATTAAAATCTGTAATTGTGTTGAAGGCATGGCGAATTAATACAGGTGACCTCGTTGGATGAGGCGAATTGATTTTTTTCTGGTGGAAAAGGTCTAGATTGTCAAAATGCCTGTGTAAAACTTTGACAGTTTAAAAATGAAAAAAGCAAGCTTTGTTCTGATTGGCTGGATTGGATTTTGACAATCTAAACACAGAAAACAAAATACATTGAAATTTTGTTGTTGCCCTTACGCTATCACCTGTATCAATTCGCCTTGGTTGAAGGCACGTAGAAAAAGCAACTGGCTTGAAGCAGTGATGCCATCCAATTTGGTTTTGTCGGCTACGATATACAAACATAAAACATAAACTGTAAAAAAAAACTGTCATGGCCACACAAACTGTAAACAAAAAAACGTAACAGCAACGCTCTGATGCGGAGTTGGCAGTGAAGTTATAATGAGTTGAGAACTACGAACATGTGTACAACGCAATGCTTAAATTTCAGTTTGCTGTACCAAACGAGAGGGCTAAGTGACAAAAAGCAACGTCCATCGTGGTCGTCGAAATTTTTAAGTTCTAATGGGCGATCGTCAATCTCGGTATCACTTTTTTCGCTATGGTATCCGTAAGAATCGCTAATGCGCCATTTACCCGAGACGAAACTTATACTACGTTTACATTGAGCCCAAATGCGTGATTTGAAATGAGTCATTTCAAAATGTTTACATTGCTCATTTGCATTTCGTTTGGCAGTAAATGTCGAACGCTCAATGCTCATGTCCACTTGCCGCAGCTCATAGAGCAGCTCTTTTCCGGCTGTTGACTAAAGAATTTGTTGCTTTTTGTTGCACTGCAATATTTAAATTCAAATATGTTACATACCTTACATGCTAAGAATATTTTACATATTTCAAGTATACGAAAATTTCAATTTAAAATTTCCATTTTGATAATTTTCGTTTGTTGTGATATTGAACAGTCAAAAAGAGGTTAAAGCTTTTGAAAGCGCCTTCATTTTGTGATGCATTCGATAAAATTGGTATTGTTTTATCGCATTTGCTTCGTCGTTTTGTTGAAATTAGTCATTTCGTAGATTTGAATTTGTATAGGGAAATGATGATTTGGATTAGCATTTGAGAATTTGGGCTCAATGTAAACGTAGTATTAGTTTGACATGTCAGCCGACACGACCTGCTGTACAACTGACTATTCAAGACATAGAACATAAACTTAGAACATAACCGTAAACTAAGAAACCTGTGTCGATTCGGTTTCTATATTAATTTCTACGGAAAACGATATCAGCTGATGGTTTCGCTCCAGGAAATGTTGCCACTCTTTTCTGAAGAAATTTAAAAATGAACAAATTACCAGAAATTGTTAAATATACAAACTGCAATGATACTCTTATTATTTTTGTAAATAATATATATAAATATTTCAAGTCCTTGGAAACTAAGTTTCGTATAATCGCTCAAATTTCTAAGTTTACGGTTACGATTACGAGTATGTTCTGTGTCTCGGCTAACTGGCACATACGTTTCTAATCGTCAACTGTAAAGTAATTATGCAATATTTATACATAGCAAATTTTGCAACCCTGTTGCTTTGTTTGCATTGCAATACTCGTGACATTTTGTAACACTTTTATGCAAAGCCATGATACAATTAATATGGTAGACTGAGTACGGAGAGCCCTCTCCAAAATTATTTGTTTAAGTACGCCAATTTGAATGACAGCAAGAATTTGCGTCTCCCAAAGAGCATGGTTGCATTGTGCAATAAGGAGTAAGTAGTATGGGTTTGAAGCCTCATCGTTATTATTCTAAATAAAATAAGAAAAAACAAATATTGTGAGCGATGTTCTATTTAGAATATAAGTTTCAAATATGATATATGTATAAAAACAGGCATATGCAACTATTTTGTTAACAAATTTTCGGTTTCAAGAATGCACTTTTTGATACGTGTGAGACCCTGGTGATCTTCTTTTTGGTCATAAATTAAAACTGCAGCACTACTCTGTTCAATGAGAACATTTGACGACAACTGTAATTTCTCGCACGCCAATTTTAGTAGCTCTGTAGACAGTCCACCTTGTTAATTGTATCATGCTGCTGTCAATGTGGTCGGGGCATTATGGTTTCACATTACCGTAGGAACACAATTGGAGCGTATGAGCGTATTTACGTTCGACGTATTGCGTTGTCAAATTAAATTTCATGTATTTCTATGAAAGCGCACACAATTGACGACGCAAGCGCATCAACGTAAAAGCGTCGTACGCTCACTTAGATCTATTTCTATTTTTTACGCCGCGTAAGGGCGTATTATTCATTTTTCGACCATAGTATAATATTATTACACTATGTTCACTTAGATCTATTTCTATTTTTTACGCCGCGTAAGGGCGTATTATTCATTTTTCGACCATAGTATAATATTATTACACTATGTTTTTCGACAATTTCAAAACGTATTTTGAGTATTTTATACGTTGCTGCTCATGCTGGAATTGTGAGCAAAGCAACGTCTGAACCAAGGCACATTAATAAAGGTAGTGGTGGCAACACAGCTGCTTAAACTTTTTTCTTCTGATTCTCTTTTGATTTTTTGCGAATGGGGATGTACATTGTCAAAAATTGGTAAAATTGTTTTTGTGTTGCTTGTGTTCTGATTTGATTTTGACAAGCTAGTTACCCAAATCCAACAACAAAATACATGGGAATTTTGTTGCGGGTCTTACGCGTTCACCTTTATTAATACACCTAGGTCTGAACCATGGTTCAACTACAAGGTTATAGCAGGCCACCGGCTGATCGTTTATGGCTTCTGTCAAAATCGTTGTTGTCAGCAGTGGTTCTGTGTTGCCACATCGGTTGAAATGAAAATACCTGACTGAAAACAACTGACCTGAGCACTTTTCCCGTTTTTTCACTCAAATACAGCACCGTCTGGCAACAATCACTTTTGTATGTTTTCAGTTTCTCCCTCTTTCGTCGGAAAATATCAGCTGATTTTGACAGTAACGATAAACAATCCTACCAACAAAATACATGTGGTTTTTGGTGTTGCGGGCATGCTATTACCTTGTTATTGTGCCATGGTCTGAACGTATTTCGACAGCGTATTTACGCCGTACGCCTACGGTTAGATGCGAGAAACACGCGAATGCAACCCTGCGACAAGCTGAAAAAGTAACAGGGGGTCGAGTCATGTGGAAATTATAAAGAAAGCAGCAGCAAATAAATAAGAGTACATAAATAAGCATTTTCACTGATGTTGCTATTCCATGCAATTGGTGAACATTTAAACCGAAGCAAGTGAAGGACATAAGTGGCAGTAAACTATTTCATTACTGAAGAGACAATACAGTAAGCAGGTGAGTAGATTCACGCCACACCCGCCACCCCAGCTTTTGCACAAAGTTCGCTTTTGCTACTACTATTACTGCTATATGCAAAAATACAGCAAATACAAAGACGTTAAACGTTCGTCTGCGCTTGCAGCGACGAGACCGAATCTCGCTCCCCCACGCTCACAGCGATGGGAAACTGCTTGTATTGCTTCCAGTCTTCATCCGAGAACACGGATGCTCCAGTTACAGTATCTGCGCCTACCTGCCAAAAATCAAATATTGAAGGTAATTTTTTTAAACAAAAACAATAATAATAACAAAATTAAATAATTGCATGTAATTATGATTTCCTTAATTTGTAAATCCTAATTTGGGCATAAGTAGTATTAAAAGAATTATTCACAGATATTTAGAAAGCGTATGTCCTAATATCGACCTGACTTCTATAATTTCCGCTATCATTTACGTGTAAGCTTTATTTTGCATTGCAGAAACCGACGAGTTGCTCTCGCCCAGAAGTCCACTAAAAAACGAAAACCATTGTGATACTAAGCGAAATAGTTTTAAGAAATCTTTAGTTGTTCTAAATGGGAACGCTACTACCATGAATGACATAATTACTACGGGTAAGTGTAATTAATGAACTTTTACTATTTGTTTGGTTATCCGCGATTTTTGTTTTGTTTTTAGTTAAAGAAACACTAGAAGTGTCTGACAACACCCTTAATCAGCTATTTGAGGAATATAAAGATCCTGAGGAGGACATGATTCTTTCCGATGGTATTGAGCGCCTATGTCATGACCTTAAATACCAGCCAGATGAGTTTGCCATATTGGTGCTAGCCTGGTGCCTAGATGCGTCACAGATGTGTCGCTTCACTAAATCTGAATTCATCGAGGGCTTACATAAAATGTGCGCGGATACAATGGATACAATACGTATAAGACTAGAACAGACTATCGAAATGCTTAAAGTGGACACTGAGATGTTCAAGCAACTCTATCGTTTCACATTTCGGTACGTATGTGTAAAGGTCGATTGATGTGAAATCAGTCGGGCCATAACCGTCTAACCTATCATATTGATTGATTTACAGTTTTGGTCTGGAGCCCGACCAACGCATACTCTCGTTGGAAATGGCTATCTGTTTGTGGAAACTGGTATTTACTGTGCATACGCCTGAGCTTTTACGTAACTGGATACATTTCCTGGAACAGCACCCCAGCATACGCGGTATTCCGAAAGATACGTGGAACATGTTTTTGAATTTTTCTGAGCAATGTGATATTAACAACTACGACGACACTGAAGCCTGGCCCAGTCTCTTCGACGATTTTGTAGATTATGAGAAATCACGATTGGACAACGGTGGCAATGGTGAGATATGTACGAATGTTGGGTCTGCCTTGGGAGATATTGCATTGATTGGTAGTGCAGATGCGTCGTCAGCAAG
Source organism: Melieria crassipennis (assembly GCA_963668005.1). Classification (NCBI taxonomy): domain Eukaryota; kingdom Metazoa; phylum Arthropoda; class Insecta; order Diptera; family Ulidiidae; genus Melieria; species Melieria crassipennis. The sequence goes on along the minus strand of OY764963.1, from coordinate 115,042,742 downwards.
GTCGGGTCGAGCAGTGGCTTCAGCAAATGCTGGTCATGACGACGACAATAATAATGATAATTTTCGGATGCACGCTGACCCCCATAGGGACTCACAGGCACATACACACTCCTCACAGCAACCGCACCACACGAAGATGAGCGCAAGCGTGTGCAATGCTAGCGATGATGTATTATAGTATTAAGAGCGACATGACCAACAAATGCGTTTAAATTCGATATTCATACTGCAGTCCGTAGAGCACATCGATTTGAATTTGATCGTGCGCACTGCCCATTGGAATGATCTCTTATGTGCAAAATACGTGCGAACGCGAATATGCCTTCATAGTCACCAATGTATTGAATTTGCACTTCTTAATTAAAATTTGTTACATTCCCCGCACGGTTTTTTGTTCAAATTTCAATTCTCTCCCCCTTACAAAGTGATAGACAAAAATAGAAAAACTTGCTCAACTTTTTCATTTCATCATTACATCCATTGGGTCATTGTTGACCAAATTGGATTCAAAGTGAGTGAGTTAGCTTATATAGTGCGGTGATACTGGTGACACTTTAGCTGCATTGGCGGAAGTCTTCAAACTTTTGCGTTCGTTGTACATTTGACATCGCCAGTGGTCCTGTTTTAAGACTCATTGTAATTTATTTATAGGTTTCGTGCATTTATAGCTGTGTTTATCGTCTGAATTGTACGGTTGGCGCCTTTATATATATGCATTTATGTAGGCTACGTACATACGTGTGCATATATAATAACTTTGTTTTACGTTATTTTAAAAAGTTTAATAAGATTCCGTAGTGTGGACTTGAAAAGTTGTTTTTAAAGCACAACTTAAAAATGTAAATTCGATGGTCACATGAAAAATAAATCCTGAGATCCCAGACCTATTTTGGGATTAATATTCGGGATTAATATATTTATTTTCAAACTGTAAAAAATTGTCATGATATTGAGATATCATGTTTCTTAAGCCTGATGTTTTTTTTTCGTTTGCAGAAATCATTTTAAATATTTCTCACGCATATTTTTGTAAAAACCGTTTATGCTTCCAAAAAATACTGATCTAAACAATTAAAATCGCAGAATCAAGAAATTATCAAAAAGGTGCGAACTGAAAACATCCAAGTTTTTGAGTTACAAACATTCGATTGCTTAGTAATATTTTTTAAATGGCATTTTACAACTTTCAAATGAGCATCCTGATGCTTAGTAATAGTATTGTTAGATCTGACTTCCAATTGTTGACTCATTTTTAAGGAGACATTCTCACTCCAATTGATTATTTTTCGTTAAACCCATAAATGTCCCATACGATTTTTTGTGAAATAGATTTAATGCACATGATTGCAGTTTTGTAAAATGGTCAAAACTTTCCATACCCTTTATTACCGAAGTCTATTGATTTGCTGTAATTGCTTACACGGGTTCACCACCTTTACTTTCTCGGAAAAGTTGAGATATTGAAAGTAAATTTGAAGTAGTTATATGCAGAGTATGTAGTCAAAATTTAAGGACCACATTGTAAACGCTTAAATAAGAGCCAATTTTATCTATTCTGACTGGCATCGAGTGACTCGTTCAGAAGTATAAATTGTTGTTTGAACAAACTATTTGTTTTAAGATGTTTGGCTGTAATTTTAAACACTGATATGACTTTGCTTAACTAATTTTAATTTTACGAGTTTTTTTGTTTAATATTATTAGAATAAAGCTGGTAAAATTTTTTTGGTGGGCGATGCTGTCCAAAAGATATTGTAATTAGAATTTATGCGTAAATGTAAATGCGTATGACAAGATTAACACAGATGCACGCATATAATATGCGTCTCACACACATAATTATGTATGTAAGCTTTCACACACATCTCCAGAAAATATGTGTATGAACCCTAACACCGATGAGATATAGAACTTCACGTATTAATTATAAATCGTAGATGTGAATTGATTTAATTTCATGCGATTATACAAAAATTAAAAAAAAAGTACATAAAACATTAATAAAGATTACATATGTACAATATAAAAACAAACGCTTAATACTTCAAGCAAACTACCGAAAGGCGAGATAATGTGATCGGCACTGCTTGCTTATTGCGATGCACATTTCTATACCCTGTACAAAGGTGCCAAAGTATATTCATTTTAGTATGGCGTTTGCAATACATATACGGAATTTGTATTTAAAAAATAAGAAGATAAACTTTGAAATATAAATAAAAAGATGTACATCATTTTGCTATCACTCCATCTCCCATCTTCTGCGTAAGTATAGTTTTTTGTTTTGTTTTAATGAATAAACAATTTTTTCACAAATAGGTTAGCAAAACAAATTTGAAATACACAGTATTAAATGGCACAAAATTTCGAAAAAGGCTGTTAATTGGTTTCTTTTGTTTTTGTTGGAGACGATCATAAGGCAAAATCGTTCGAGAGATCTTTCTGTTTAATATAGAAATATAATTAATTTTTGACCTAGCTCACGATAATTTGTAAAAAAATTGCTGGAATATACTATTTTTCAATGTAAGACAATGCAATTTGTGTGTAAAAGTAACCTCATTTTATTTATCTAAAACTATTGTTTTTACTATATGTACCTCGAAAACATAAGCGTCGGCAGCGATACGACCACATCTGTCGAAGTATAAAATCAAACGTTCCTATGCTGTCGCCAACCCTAGAACCAGAGGCTGTTATAGACTCTACCTAGAACTTCTCTAGCTCTAAAAATATGAGTGTGATGATGTTAGTACCGATTTCATTGTAAGCAAGTGGATGACTACACGGCAATGGTTGAAGCCGACGCCATTTTGTAGTTCTGTGGCCGTGTCGCGGCAGTCTGCAGTATTTTCGGGCCAAAATGGTTTAACCCAGCGTTGCTAAAACTTTTTTCATGCCCACCGAAATTGTAACGTAACATGAAATACTGATAAACATGCATGAAATTGTTATAGCCATAAAACAAAAAAAAGCAAAAAATCTGCGCAAAAGCAAACCGTGCTGTTATTGACTAAAAATGTAAAAAAGAAAAATTGTGAAAATACAGATTTTCAATCAAATTCATATCGGCTATTGTTTTTCAGTAAACAGTAAAAAGTTTTCAATCAACTTTTGCAATATATTTGTTTGCTTTAATTTTATTTACTAACTTATGCACAATTGTGCATATGTACTTATCCTTTACATATTTTTATTCCTCAAAGCGTTTCTTAGCTTGGTCGATCAGCAGCAATTGGCGTTGTGATAGATATATTATACTAAAAGGTTTAAAGATCGTTTGTAAGCATCGACACACCACAAGTTTGTTAGCAATGAATAAATAAAGCAGAAACGACGGTGTTTGTTGATCAAAGTTACGAGATAGTAGCGATTCTAAAAGAAATTAATTATTAATACATTAACGCACTTTCTTATTTTTATTTACATCTTTGTTTTCGAACCGATTTGATATTTGTTTACTAATAAAGAGAATACCAAAGATACTCGTAGGCATGTAGAATCCCAAAGGCTTTTTATTCGGTTCAGAAATATTGCAAACAATTGTTGCAATTTGCGCGCTTAAATTATCGAATTTCGACCACAGGACGACACCAGCTCCGAGTAGTATAAATCTGAACTTTTGCTTCTATACGTACAGTTCAGTTCAAGTTTGTTAGTAATGAAACAGTTTGAAGTTTTGCCATAAGAACGGTCACAACTAATATTTGTTGCAATTATTATTTAGTAGCATTGCACTAAAATGATATAATTATTGGAGCAAAAAGTGGTCGTTCGCCTCTTTAGCTCAGTGGCAGAGCACTGGTCTTGTAAACCAGGGGTCGTGAGTTCAATCCTCACAGGAGGCAAGTAGCTGCTCTGCTTTTTTCCGGTTTTTTTACGCACGTCTGCCTTTCTCACTTAAAATTTTGTTAATTAATCTATTCACAAACCGAAAAAATATTATAATAAGCACGCGGAAGCGAATGGAAAAGAGGCAATTCAAATAAAAGTACGAGTAACTACGAAAATATCGACACGTACACTTGCATGTGAATACATAGCTATGCTTGGGCCTTTATTTCTTTGGCCGATAAGTTAGTTTAGTCAGATGTGCTGATTAATTCAGTACATGTGCTAATATTTTTTTGTTGTCCTGATTTTGAGTTTCCCAAATTACAATTAACAAATACGTGTAATGACGCAATTATACTTACAACATTTTTCAATATGTTCACCTTCTTCTTCTTTTCACATCGTTTCGCCAAATAAATTAAATTCAACAAAGCCTAAAGGTCCAACCATGCTTAACTTTGTAAAACAGCAAATATTCGACCTCCTATGGGGACAGCTGTGCAGAGTATGCGCATACTTTTCGCTCATTTTCTCTCCGTTCCTTAATTTTGGCGTGTATGGGAAAGGGCGATCTGAACTTTACATGAGAGACTTTACTTTATAGAGTTGCTGTTTTTAATATAAGAGTTGAGTTGACATTAATCAATTGATTGAATTTCGTTTTCATAAATATACAAAGCAGCTTCATTTAGCATATGCACAAAAGTGTCAATCTTGGGTTCAGTCTTCAAACTACCGTGCTTACTCATACCACAGATAACCCATCAACTGAAGTGTGGTGAATTTAATAATATGGTTGGATTGAAGTGAGTTATTTGGTATGAAGTATGCATTGGCCTCTTTAGCTCAGTGGCAGAGCACTGGTCTTGTAAACCAGGGGTCGTGAGTTCAATCCTCACAGGAGGCAAACACTTTTTTTTTTCACTGATTTAGTTTCCTTTTTATTTCCCATTAATTATTTTTATGTTATTATTTATAAGTTAAGGCGTTCAATACCGAAGTATTTTGGATGCCCAGGATTTCGGGACCTAAATATTGTAATCCCGGGCATTTCAATTTTTGGGGAAAGCTTTCCTTTTCTATTAAGCGGTCGTTTTTATGAAATAAAACAGTATTTTATGTAAAACTTGTTTTAATTTTAACCAAAGTTGTATGAAATTCGATTAAAAATGCCGCGAACCAAAACAGAACCATCAAATTTATTCATCTTTTGTAAGCAAAATATTTACATTAAGTTAAAAAAATTTGTTTTTTGTTTTTATATTCCGAACCGTTCACTTAATAAAGTTTAATGAAAATATACATAGCCAAATAATTGAAGGCTGGAGGGGGGAATAAAATATAATAATTTATTTATTAAAATTATTTTTTACGAACAACTATTGGTCAACCATAAAATCGTGGGATACCAAAGTATCAGTCAATTCCGGGATTGAATGTCTTAGTATCAATGTATGTAGTTCAGCTTCTGGAGTACAGGAATATATTTTGTCTATTAATACGAAAGTTTTGCCTAAATGAAAATCAACTCCAATTAAACTGTATGGCCAAAATTTAGTGCCTTAGTTTTGCATCAATTAGGTAATGCGATGTTTTCAATGCTATAATCTCATGCCGCTCATATCAGATTCTATTGGGATATGGTGTGAATCTACTCATACACGATAAATCAAAAACGCATAAGTGTGTTGTGAAAACATATCGCATACTAAATACGAAAGATTCACAGCTAAGAAATATCACATATCACAGAAGAGACAAAAAACGATTGGTCCTAAAGAAAAGGGTGATAATAATGAAATTTTTGAAGTAGTAAGAGATGTGTGCTGGGAATTGATTTATGGAAAATAGTAGATTTTTAAAAGTTTTAGTTATGACCACGGTTGCGACTTGGCCAAAACTTTTTTAACCAAAATTGTTTCAAAAAGTAACTTGAATTCAAAAACAAAACACCTTTTCTATGTGGTTATGAAAAAATAAGAAAACGGTCTTGCTTGTTGTCGCTAAAAGTTTATATAAATATAATGTTTTGTACAATAGGTTTCCCTTACAGATAGCCATAAAACAGAAAATAAAGTAACCAAGTAACCAAACGGAAGACTACGCATTTTGGTTAACACTCGGATGCCCAACAACTTTTTAAACGGCCAAAGCCCAACAAGGTCCCCAGGGACCTCTATTGTAATATTGCATATAAGGCTTGTAATTGTATAATGTAGTGTTACATAATGTGTGTAGATGTGTTTGTATTATGTATTTTTTACTATAGACAGATGGCAAAAACGTATAAAATACAGAATAATTGCTTTTAAAAACGCCATAGGTCCCTACGGACCTTGTTGGGCATCGGAGTGTTAAAAGCAACCAACTGTGGCAGTCGTGGTTGTGACTCGTTTATATTTAGTGTAGATATCCTAGAGAACGTAGTATCATTATCCCAATAACAAAATCCACATATATTTCGTTAGTGTTTTCGTTCGGTTTATTGTCAAAATCGACTGACAGTTCTCTTAAAGTTCACGTAGGAACAACGAACACAGTAGACGGCAAGTATATAGCAAGGCCAACACCAAATAAAACCATTCAAAATAATAACAATAAAATATTTTGTTGTTTTTGGTCTATTGTACACAATTAGGAGGTCGCAAAATTAGATGGTGCAATTTCGCGTGCCCATGAGGTATACCCGTCCTATGCTAATAGTTGGGAAGGCAACACAGTGAAGGAAGAGCTCATGGGAAAAATAGAAGCCGTGCAGGGAGAGAAGTAGTAAAAATATTTGCAGAACAATTACTTACTTTGCGCGATTATTATCGATTATTATATTTATATGAACAATTGGGACAGCGTTAAAAAAATTAAGAAAAATATTCTTTTTACCAATGCAATAATCTCCTAAATCTAAATAAATCATTAAGCTGGCAATGCTGTTCCGCCTGCAGTAGATAAAATAAAAGCCGAACTGAAAACCGAAAACTGACAATAAACCAAACTCTCATTAGAAAAAAGGAAAAATAAAATTAAAATTACCACTCTAGCGGTACTGCCTTGTTGAGGTACCTTGGAATCATGGTATATTTCTTTTGATAGTTGTGACGACCTGGCGACCTTTTTACAAGGTCTGGGAGCTGATAGAAGCACCACCGAACGCGAAAGTATTAAAATCCGTTGGTTTTCCGCATTAAGCAAGACGAGAAAGAACATGTCTCAAAATATAAAGCGAGACTTCTTCCTTAGCAGAGGAATTAAGATTGCTTCATTAAGAAGGGGTATTAATATACTGTACACATACTTACTGTACTAAATCTGTATAGGTACTGTATATATTTATTGAAGCAATCGTCCTTTAACTTTCTTTATGTTTGTCATTATATTGAAAATTGTGAAAAGGATACGACGAAATAAAACCGTTCCTGCTTTATTAAATAAAAACTTTGTGTGCATCTCACCCATATATGTAATACTTCTATATTGACAGCAACCATATATGTAATACTTCTATATTGACAGCAACCTATCTTCACAATGTGTTTTCATTCGGAAAACAAAGGGAGATAAGCGATGAGACAGAAAACACGAAATTTTGTGAATGTATTTCTATACGTGTATACATGAGCTACTACTTCTACACATGAACAACTGTCAAACTGCTCCATGGACGGTTGAAGAAATTTCAGTTAATTTCGAAAAATTTTTATTTTTTTCCAGTCAATTTTTTTCCCGCCTGAACGCACCTGACTTTTGACAAATGTCAAGGTACATTCGTTTATATACCTTCTCGCTCATATTTCACTATTGCTGTACTGTGATGTTGGCGAATGTACCTTGAGCTTACTGCCAATATAGAAGTATTACATATATGATCTCACCAATTCGAACACAGAAAAACCAAAAACTGCAAAATGAGATTCGTTCTCATTTGTGTTAAAACTACTTTTTCACTATGTTTCACGGCAACACGGTTTTCATTCTGTGACATTCTCACCGTATTCGCTGTCTGGAAGTATCGACATTTCTCCATTCCCTCTTTGTTCAGATATTATGAAAAGAAGCTAAAAAGAAGAAACTGCATTGGCTGTGAGCGAAAATTGTAATACAATAATTTGGGGAAATTAATATAACGAAACTCACGTTGCCAGGCGTTTTAAAGTAAAGATTAAGAAAAGCAGCGGAACATATATTTTCCTAGGCGAAGTAGGCCGCACTGTGTCAGTTTTAGCGGCACCATCGCCAGACCTTGAACATGGCACGGTGATATTGAAGAATTGCGGAATGATTCACCTATAGATTTGGATTAGTGGAATAATTTAGGTGCACAGTCATTTGTGAAATGTTGTAAACTTGCTATGGTGTTAGCGTGTAGGATTTAATTTTAATTCTGTACTTATCTGACTTTGTATTCGGAAACGCGTGTTTGCGTTAGCTTCCCAGAAAAACAGCTAATCATGCCTTGCGAGTCTTGCCGTGTCCAATTCACTGTATTCCGTAGGAAGAAAAGCTGTGTTGATTGCAAGTGAGTTGGTTACCACCTTCAAGTAAACTTTTTTATTAAGCGATTGTTTTTGGCAGGCGGTATTATTGCAGCAGTTGTTTATCGGCCGTAAAACGCAATATTAGCGGCAACAACAACGTGCATTTTTCATCGACGGATTTTCTCTGCGATCGCTGCGCTGTTTTTGCGAAACGTCCTTTATTGCGAACAGATCTCTTACAGCTTAAACCGAAGGATTTAATATTCTATTTACAGTCGAAACACGTCTCAACAACGGGATGCGTTGAAAAGGACGAGCTGGTAGGGTTGGTGCTTAATCATGTACAGCAGGTGGACAATCTTAGGGCAGCTAGTACTGGTAGTATCCGTTCCAACACAAGTGACCCCACGACAAGCTCATTCGACAGCCTTAAACAAACGTGCCAAAATTTCTTTAGTAACATAACCGAGAACATTAGTGATTCTTTTTCGGCCTTCGATAACAAGGCCACCCCGAAGGGTACCGGTCAGGGACGAACAAGGCAGGGCTCTACAGACAACACGGAGTCTTCTCATATTTTCGATCAACCACGAGTGTCAACTAGAGAGATTCCAACATACGCCAGCTTTCAAAGCGGTAATGGGTATTTGGGGCCAGCAACTGCATCTAATGACACATCAATCAGACACAACCTCTCACCGATTACAATACGGGGTATGACAGTTAAATCTGCTACAGAGTCAGCCTTTATGTCGCATAATGCTGAGCATTTGGATGATACTAAGCACATAGCTGAAAAACCCGACATAAGTCTAACAATTAAAACCCCACCAAGCCCTAAGCCGTTGTCCACTTCATATGCCTCCGTCAGCGAACCGTATTCACAAATACGAGGAGTACAGATGCAGTCATCAGAAAGCGGCCACAAAAAGTCACAAACACTTGAGAGAGCGGTTGTGGAGAGGGAAGAAGGAAAATTAAATTATGATTGCGAGTGCTCTGATGACGAGTTAATTGTCACGTATAGTGGGTGTGCAATGAGCAATAGAATCGACGAGATCACATCACAAAAAGAGACACTGAAGTCATTGAATGGAGATGTAAATGCTAGTGGTCCGTCAATTGCTAGCATGAACACGAACACAGATTCGGGTACTTGTTCTGGCTCAGGTTCAGGTGGCTATAAGGTAGATCTGCACGGTGGCGAGATATCGTCGCAGTCGTCGTTCGAGGAACTGGGCGCCATTGGCGGTATATCAGACGATAGTAAAGCAGCTACCGATACAAATAGCAGCAATTTGGATCAATGGCAAATGCTAGACAATACAATACAACAATCTCAAGGAAGTAGTCTTGATTTTGTAAAAGAAGACAATAAGGAAGCGAACTTGGACAGAAAAACAACGATAAGTGTTCCGGCGGAAGAGGCTTTGCAGTTGGTATTGCTATATGAACCGAATCCGCCGTTACAGCCGGCGGTTGTGCCACAGCGTGTCAAAAAAGTAACTCGTCGACGATCGGATAGTTACCTAAATAGACAACGGCAGCATCCAGGTAGCGAGGATGACTCGCCGACACAAAGTACCAAATGTCGAGCAGACGCATTCATATTACCTGAAGATGAGGTACTGGATTTGTCTCCAGTAATGCATCAGACAGGCGGTGCGAGTTGCTATCGCTGCGGTAAGCACAAATCAAACTTGCGACGACAAGTGGAAAAGATGCGATCCCATTTAGAGAGCTCGCAAATGTCCGAAGCAGATATTAAACTTGAGTTGCAGGCATTCTTGGCATATTTAGAAAAACGTAGTAAGTCGATTGAATGCTCTGACGCGGAAACTGTGACGTCATCGCTTGGGGGGGCAAATTGTGCCCAAATGATGACACCCACTACATCCGCCGTTTCTACGCCGGTGCAACAGCGGCAGCGCAGGCACCAGTTTCAATATTTTACAAACGATAATGATGGGATTCATGTGTACGCTCCATCTCTAGATATTGACGCTGGCGCGAAAGCATCGCGGTTTATTAACCTAAATGATTTCGATTCCTTGTAAGTAAATATTTGCGTTTACTCTTTAATACACCCTGCACTAGAAGGTGTCGAAACTACATATATGTATACATATTTACATATATCTTTGACACCGGTTATAGAGTACCGTATCGCCAATGCGGAAAAGCTACAGAATTTAAGTAAAAACTGAAATATATCTAATAAAAACTACAAAATATATGTTGAGGCTATTTCGACATTGTGACGATGCACACTTATATATGTATGTACGTCTGTCGGCTTGGTACGAACGGTACGTAACTCCAAAAAATACATACATACGTACAGAAGAGTGCGAACCCGTTCGGATATTTGCCACTTTTGCACTACAAGTACTGTGGAATTCGAAGCATTGGGCCAAACATCACCAGATTTTTAGTGTTAATTCCTTTTTTACTTTACACTAACCAACTGAGCCACGGTAGCCGCCGTGGCTCAGTTCAAATCAACCAAATTTAGCAATGAATCAAGCGTAATGGTAGTGTAGTTTCATGGAGGGGGACTTTTTTATATGGTGGCATGTTGAACTATTATCGTGGAATTATAAAGAAAGAAGGCTACTTAGATATTTTTAAGACGAACTTAGATGATTATATAGCCCAAAGTCCTTATCTAGAGAAATAAGTCATTTTCTAACAGAACAAACACCCAAAGCACACAACCAAAATGAATAGTAGCTGGTTCCATAGGTAACGTTTTCAGCTGATGCAAAAGCCAGCACAAAGCCCCGATCACATTTAAGGGCTTTTGTTAAAAAATACTGGAAATACAAAGAGGGCGACTTATGAACCACAGCTTAAGAAATGTGGAGAAACTCAAAATAAAAGAATCGAAAATGTAGTTCAAAATATGCCAAAACGTATGAATAGTGCTATTAAAAGTACATCTGTGAAAAAAAACTGAAAATAAGGGCAACAAATCATCTATTGCGTAGCGCGGAAAACTGTACTGAATGAATTTGTTTGAGAATTTCACATATTTTGTTGTTTGTTTTTTATTATAAAATTTAGGGTGGTTTGCTCTTTTATTCTACAATATAAAAGGAATTAACACTACAAATTTGGTGATGTTTGAGCTAATTCTTCAGATTCTACAGCACTTAAAGTGGAAAAATATGGCTAACATCCGAAGGGTTTTGCACGCCACGGTGTGTGATTAAATGTTTACAAATAAGTCGATACATGGTTAAGTACTTACGACCATCTGTGCATCTCGTATTGCTAACTGTCGGTGTATCTGGGCTTCCTACATATGTATAACACATTTGTTTGCAATATCCTTTCTTTTGGGTTACTATAGGGTAGACTTGGAGAGCTTATCAGTAAAGCAATTAAAAGAAGTACTGATGCTAAATCGTGTAGATTACAAAGGTTGTTGTGAAAAGCAGGAGCTGCTGGAGCGTGTTGAACGCCTGTGGAAGAACCTTAAGTCGGCACCAGGTACGCAATAAAAAACGTTTTTGGTTTGACCTTTCAACTAAACAATTAAGTATTTTCGATTTGTTTTGCTTGTTTTTAGCAATAGACAAATTGCAGACTGATGAGTTGTGCAAGATTTGCATGGATGCTCCAATTGAATGTGTGATTTTGGAATGCGGTCATATGGCAACTTGTACAAACTGCGGCAAAGTGCTTAGCGAGTGCCCTATTTGTAGGCAGTACATTGTGCGCGTAGTACGATTCTTTCGAGCATAAGCGGCAATCACTATTGTCAATATTGCTTATTTCTTGACTGGCATGCAAAGCCTCTTTCGGATTTATTCTGCAGTTTGTTGCTTTCGATCAATCGGTATGTATGTGAATTCGGCTGGGTCTACGTCTGCAGTTAGTTCCGCTAAACAATTAAGCATTAACAGGCACTTTTAAGTGAAATTTTAAGTTTATTTTAGAATGTAAGTCCTAGATAAATCATAAACGATCTGTATTGTTTGTTTTTTAATATTGTCCTTGACTTATATGGGTGCATACCGCCAAATCGTTAGCTGCTGTCTGACCATGAAATGGAAAAGTATTCGTTGTGATTACTTATACTTATTTATTTTAGGTTGTATGGATATGTATTGTATGCTGGTCTCCCTAGTATAGTATCTATAATACAACATGTAACCGAGTTCATTCCAAAACGCATAGTAACAATAAAAATAATATATTATCCCGTATGTAGGCATATACATATATTGTGTATTTTGTTTTTTTTTTAAATTACGTATAAGGTGCTGGTCATACACTAAATTTATACATACACTAGCTCCTTGCGGCTTCGCTCACGTCGATTTCGTAACTAATTTTTTTTAAGTATTGATGTAAAAATATCAAACAATTGAGTTATATTTATTTTGTACAATTTTTTAATACCTATTTCTTGTCTAACATTCTTCAAATTCTTCCGGTAGAAAGACTCGACTAAGAAGACCAAGGTAAGCGTTCTAGAATTCTAAAGATACATATATACATATTTTAAGATAGCAGATTCAACTATGAGATCTTTCGGTTTATTTTTCTAATAAAAGAGAACAATTAAGTGGCAAATCCATACCGAGCTTAAAAGCTTTGCATCCTTTCATGATTCGAAAGATATACTACATACATATATGTAGCACTTCTATATTGGCAGTACACTCAAGTTACATTCACCAACACCACAGTACAACTATATTGAAATATGAGCGAGAAAACGTATAAACGAATGTACCTTGACAGCTATGTCAAATGTAAAAAAAAAAACAGATACGTTTGCGGAAAAAGCTTGAATATTCAAAAGCGTGGGAAAAATGGTCAGGAGATTTTGTGTGTGCGGAAAAACAAAAATATTTAAATATCTAGTTTTATTACAAGTTTTTTAAAATTTAAATACCCGTTGTAGGTACTTCGTTTTACGGGAAAATAAAAAATTCCTTCAACGAAATTAAAAATTTTCATTCGGTCGTTTTCGTTGTGGCCTACCTATGTCTACCACCGACCATGGATCAGTTTGAAAGTTGTTTGTTTGTAGTTTTGATAAATACGTATACGTGTATACACGTGTAGAAATACATGCAAACAATTTTCTATAATCTGTAGCATCGTTTGTCTCTGAATGATTTTTTATTCTCTTTTGATTTCTGAATGACAACTTGCTGTGAAGCATAGTGAAATAAATAAAGTGAACCAGCTAGGGAGAGGCATGCTTAAAAATTACAATTGTTTTGAAAATTTGTTTCACGTCAATTCGTTTTGAATTAACCCGTTTGAGTATGTATGTATATACGCTGAATGTGAAAATTCGCTGGAACCATAGTGAAATTAATAAAGTGTTCCAGATAGCGGGAACTCTCTCTTCATCGTACACTTATTTTCTGACAGTTATTGTCATTATGCTGACAAATGTCAGAGTTCATAACCCGTCTGTGCTGAATGAAAAAATTTCAAAATACATTTTTTTTTTTGAAAATACGTTCTGCACCAAAACCGACACAAAAAACCCAATTACATGCCAGGAAAAACGTGCTATCTCTGCAAAAAACGACCGGCAATGCAGTTTCTATGTTTTTCTAACATACAATGCATTACGAAAATATATATTTTTGGAGTACTGAAAGTAAATTTTAAATTTTGTGCTATTTTAGCGACAACAAAAATAAAGGTTAATCGAACTGACACAAATAAATTGACACTTTGAAAATTGCTACTCAGAGAAATAAGTGTACGTCATCTACCTGGTACACTTTATTGATTTCACTATGGCTGGAACTTGCCGTTGCTCAATCTTTTTAAGCACTCTCTTCGAATTTTTTAAATCACTCAATTTCCCATGTTAAAAAATGCAAATTCTTTAGAGGTCAATTTGTTTTAAGAAAATATGAAATCGATTATTTCTATTTTCAAATATTGCAAAATTGCAATGAACATATTATTTTGCTTGCGTTTTGTTTGTTCAGCTACTTTCAGCTTTTTTCCCCATGAAAACAAAATTTTTTAATAAAAAATAGTTAAGCACATGTTTTTTCATAGTGACATAAAATAAGTATGCCGATTCAAAAGAGTTGTCAGTATCTGGTTCACTTTATTTATTTCACTAGGGCTGCTAATATAGAAGTACTACCAAGGTTGATAGAAAACAACGTATGAATTCGCCCTGGAAAACAACGTTACGACATCAATGACAGGAAAATTAAAGTTTTTTACGAATTATTTCAAACTGTCAAGGAACAGTGGGACAAGTACGACTTTTTACAAAATTATTAATTTTAAAAAAAAAAACCAATATTAATTTATCTATAGATACATATCTGCGGTCAAAAGCAATAATCGCCTAAGTTCCAAAGTATTATTTTGAGCAACAATTTAATTTAATTTTTAAGGCGATTATCGCTTTTGACCACAGATATGTATATGGAAAGTTAAATATTTAATTTAATTATATATATTTTGATACATACAAATCAATTGCTTGGCGCGCTTTAAATAGAGAGATAGATGGGCTAAGTCTACCTCGCTGTGTTCCCAATGTAACACTCTTGCCATTTAATATAATTGTGTAATATAATAATACATATTATTCTTCAATATTTTGTATCAATTCATGTTTTAATTTTTCATCAATATATGTAACAATATTATTTGTCAAAATTATTAACTATTAGCAAAAGTGGTATAACTAGGATTCAAATTTAGCATTTATATGTAGAAGCTTCAAGAAAATTGGTTAAAAAGTATAATGACAGGTGGGTATGACCGACCCCATGTTCAAATGCAATAAGGCCGATTTTAGTTACTACAGTATATGTATCAGGTGGGCTTGGCTAATCTCAGATAAAGTATATTTTCCATTTTATTTCACAATACAAATCAATTGCTTGGCGCGCTTTAAATAGAGAGATAGATGGGCCAAGTCTACCTCGCTGTGTTCCCAATGTAACATTCTTGCCATTTAATATAATAGCCTATTTCCACCGGGCCTTAAATGCATTTAACATCGCATTTAAATGCTCTAATTCCCATGCAATCGTTTTTGTATCAAAGTGAGTTAACTCACTTTAAAAACTGAGTTAACTCAGTTTTGCCCTTTACAGACGTCTAACAAAATATGTTATGTTAAAAGCTGGAGCAATTTTGACAAATGTACAAGTTTTGATAGCATGCTTTTCGGCGCTGCAAGAGCCGTACGAACACAAACAAAAGAGGGGATTCGAATTGCGTTCGGTGTGGTAGATTTTTTGCGAAGACAATTACTTTTTACTGCATTTTTCGCAAAAATACATATCGTCTGTCATAATCAAAGTCAAAACTTATATTATTTGCCAATAACAATTATTTATTGGGCTCGAATTACTTGTGGGAAGCAATCGAATAATACATGTCTCAATAATAAGGTTATAGCATCCCCGCAATACCAAAAACCACATGTATTTTGTTGGTAGGATCGTTTATCGCTACTGTCAAAATTAGTTGATATTTTCCAACGAAAGAGAGAGAAACTGAAAACAAACAAAAGTGATTGTTACCAGACGGTGCTGTATTTGAGTGAAAAAAACGGGAAAAGTGCTCAGGTCAGTTGTTTTCAGTCAGGTATTTTAATTTCAACCGATGCGGCAACACGATTTTGACAAAAGCGATAAACAATCAGCCGATGCTATAACCTTATTATTGAGACATGTATTATTCGATTGCTTCCCACAAGTAATTCGAGCCCAATAAATAATAAAAAACTAAAGAACAAACTAAAACTATGTATAGTTAATTACCGAATAAAAAAAACTATGCTAAATATGATTCAAGATGTTTTTAGTAAGCAGCTCCGACATATTCTGTACATGAACGCATGAAAGTAGCAGAGTATAATTTTTGAAACGCTGTAGTGGCTTAACAGTGAAAGTGATTGAAATGAAATTAATATGCGCTATAGATCTTTGAATGCTCTTTTACCAGAAGTCACTTATATAATTTTAGCTCTCACGGTTTCCAGGATATTCAAGGATACAAATTTAGTTGATGTCCTTGATGTCCTTTTCCATAACATTTTTCAAAAAGGACATTTGTTTCTTAAACATCATACCATTACCTTTCATTTGACGTTAAAATTATTCCTTTCTGACATTTGAGTCAAGAGATATGATTTTTTAAAAGTTTCAGTAAGGGGCAAGGGTAAGCCGCCACTTTAAACCGCATTTAAAAAAAACTCGAACATCCCCGGAAAAATCCCTTGGCACTTTTTCATCTACTGAGGTCCTCTATCGAATGAGATATGTTTGACCTTGTCCCTTTTTTTAGTGTTGCACAGTGTAATAAATGCTGAAAGAGAAAATCAAAAACGTGGAACTTCTCACTAACCCTCTTGACATTAAAAATTCAGACAGCTCTGGTATCAATCAGCCGACAACTTTCATAAATGAAATAAACATTGACAACTGAAATAAATTTTCACAAATATGAAAACGCAGACATTCCTAGACTGTTGAGAAGGAAAGCGAATTGGTTTTCTTGCAGTAGAGGGGCTACAAGAAACCATACATACGTGTACAAGGAGATGGCGGCGATGGGTAAGCGGTGGCTGGCCAGAAATAAATGCAGAATTTGGCTTGACCAACTAAAAATGTAAATAAAAACCAGCTGTTGCATTTAACTCAGTTTTGGTGGAAACGCTTGACAGTTCTCAAGCTTAACAGAGCCCTTAAATGCATTTAAGCGCTCGGTGGAAATAGGCTATAATTGTGTAATATAATAATACATATTATTTTTCAATATTTTGTATCAATTCATGTTTTAATTTTTCATCAATATATGTAACAATATTATTTGTCAAAATTATTAACTATTAGCAAAAGTGGTATAACTAGGATTCAAATTTAGCATTTATATGTACCAAGAAAATTGGTTAAAAAGTATAATGACAGGTGGGTATGACCGACCCCATGTTCAAATGCAATAAGGCCGATTTTAGTTACTACAGTATATGGATCAGGTGGGCTTGGCTAATCCCGGATAAAGTATATTTTCCATTTTATGTCATAATAATTTAATATTTATATAGCTGTATAGAAGCTAATTTCCATTGGGTTTATCGCTTTTGCTGTTTACACAGAAAATTGGTTAAAAAGTATAATGACAGGTGGGTATGACCGACCCCATGTTCAAATGCAATAAGGCCGATTTTAGTTACTACAGTATATGTATCAGGTGGGCTTGGCTAATCTCAGATAAAGTATATTTTCCATTTTATGTCATAATAATTTAATATTTATATAGCTGTATAGAAGCTAATTTCAATTGGGTTTATCGCTTTTGCTGTTTACACACCTCAATTTAGCAGTTATCGAACATGTTTTTGTTTTGACGGAAGAACGGCTTTTTCTGTTTATGTATAAAAACGTTCTTAAAAACATTTATTGAACATTTAATAATATTTACTTAACATCATTATTGATACACACAATTTTTAAACGAAATTTTAAAGCAAACAGTTAATAAAAGGCAAACCAGCAGTTAACAGAAGTCTCGCTACTGTCAGTTTCTCAATTTCATTTTGGTTCCGTCGATTGTGAATGAATATGCTTATCGATAACAGCACAACTCAGGGTTGCATGGTGAGTCGGGCTTAATTTTTGGCCAATTTAGAGCTAATTGCAATTAGCTAATTGCAAATTGAGTTCAATGTAGGCCTAAATTGAAAAAAATTATCTAATTGCAAATTGAGTTCAATGTAGGCCTAAATTGAAAATAATTCCTAAATTGTGCAATTTAGCTGGCTGTCTGCATAAGGTATGAATACCGTAATCTAACTATTGTAAATAGTACTTGTAGCAGCTGATTTTCCATTAGCGGGTTGGTTGTGTGTTTGATTTTTGGTATATTGTATGTTGCCCAGTCCCTTATTGCGAGATATAAATTAATTTTGCGTTTGATTGTAACAATGTCTGCGAATTGTATCGTAACTAATGCTTTCCAATGCTGTGTACACGAGTTAGCTGTTAAGCGGCGCACATTAGAAGGACTTGATAAATGTGTGTTTCCTTGCGGTGGTCCCCAACCAAAGTCGCTCATTGAGATAGCAGGGCCACCCGCTTCTGGTAAGAGTTTGCTCTTGTGGCGTCTGGTAGCACGATGTCTTTTGTTCCCCTGCCTTAATGGGTTGAGAATAAGCATCGTCTTGATCGATTTGAGCCACAAGTTCAGCGTGGATTGCATAACAAAGCAAATAGAGCAGGTTGTACGTGAGTCCGGCGAGCAGTATACAGGTGAAGAGATGGATTTCGAGGTGAACAGCTGCCTCAACGCGGTAACTGTGATGCGGTGTTACTCTTCTGCTGAATTCGAGTATGTTTTGGAAATTTTGGAGAAATTACTATGGCAGCGAACCGACATATCGTTATTGGCAATCGACAGCCTGGATGAGTTTTACTGGACACAGGCGCGTGTGAGACCTCTGCGCATGCGAACGCATTACGCTCGAAACATTAGCCGTATCAAACAAATATGCCGTCGGCACAATATAAATTGTGTCTTCACGGTGGATAGCAATTATTTGGCCGCTAAATCATTGACACAGCATAAACTGAAAACAAACGTAGATTATGAATTAAAACTGGAAAAGTGTGCGAGGTATGGGCTAGAGAAACGGTCGATGAATGATGCTACGATTTTCATTGATAACACTGGCGTTCATTTTGCTTGAAATACCCATTTACAGTTCTTTTCTTGATCTGTAAGTGAACTGCAAAACGTTATTAATTTTAAAATGTATCTTAAATATTACGCGTATTTGTTATTTCAGAAAATAAACAGAACACTTTAAAGCTTATTATTTTAACATGACGCTGAAATCTTGAAGCGTTCGTGTCATGATATTACTTAAACTTACTCTATTTAATTTTTAAGTAAAGTTATTTATTATCATTCAGAAGTAAAATTTAAAATTTGTTTGTTTTTTGTTAAATCAGTCGCTGTAATGGATTTGTTCTTTAAAATTAAACAGTCTTTATTTTAAGTACGCAGTCAGCGCACAGGTTTTACATACCACTACTTATAAGGCTAAAGATATGACTATGAAATAATAATAATATAAATTACTCATGAAAACGCAGATATTTTCGTCGTCAAAGTGTTAAAGTCGTTGTTTGGACTAGACATGAATGTTTGCTATTGCAGTGCGATGAGCCTGATCAGCTGCGGTGTAGTCTGAGGTCGAGTGGTGTTTCAATTTCCATGATTGGGTCTACATTCGGAGCTGTGTGCGCAATCCAGTAACTTGGCGTGGCGTTGTTAGGACGGGTGAGAGTTCCATTTGCTGCTGCGTAGTAGTAATCTAGCTGGGTGGCCTTTATGTGGCACATATCCTCTTCTAGGCTTCCTACGTAAAAGTGTGGGGTGTGCACTTTAATTGTGGCCGACTGTGGTGGAAAGCCGGGCTGATAAGCAGGTGAGGTATTCTCTGATTCGGAGCAAAGATGTTGATGTAGTAGAGTTGACGGGGTATATTTATA
Source organism: Melieria crassipennis (assembly GCA_963668005.1). Lineage (NCBI taxonomy): Eukaryota > Metazoa > Arthropoda > Insecta > Diptera > Ulidiidae > Melieria > Melieria crassipennis. The sequence continues at coordinate 115,022,923 of OY764963.1, read as the reverse complement.
GTTTCGGTGGTGATTTACTGTGGTAATTGCGGAAGTTGTTGGCGAAGATGTCGTAAATAGAGTACTGTCTACGGTGGAATTATTAGACATATATGTGGCAGTAGTTGGGCAAATCAATTGTACATTGTGCTTGAACGTTTTGACGTGTTTACGCAACGAGGAGGGGTCAGTATAGCGCTTTTGACAACCTGGTACCTTGCACATATAAGGTTTGTCCATAGCATGAGTACGTGTGTGCTTGAAACGGTCTGAAGAATTTGAGTAAGCTTTGTGGCAGCCCTTATACGTACAAAGGTAAGGTTTTTCGCCCGAGTGAGAGCGAATGTGTATTTTTAGATTCTCGGCACGCGAGAAGCTCTTAGTACATAACTGACACTGGTGAGGTTTTTCTTTGGTGTGCGTTCTGGCATGAACAAGCATTTTGTATCTTGCGGAGAAGCCTCGGACTCGTGAACAGCCAGACCAGCGACAGTAGAAAAGACCGTCCATGGGCGAAGCTACGGCATGCACTTTGGTTACGTGTGCTACTAAAGAATCGAGGCTTTTGTGATATCTGCAATGGCAAAGACAGACTGAGGTGAAAAAAAATGATTGTATGGTAGTTATAAAAAGGTTTGTTTGGTTGTATATTTCAATTGTTATAAATATTAATATAAATCCGAAATATTGAATCCGACGCTGATGGGGAAATTGATGGGTAAAATTTAATGTTAAAATAAACTTCCTCGTTCAAGTTGCAGTTACTCCAAATTTAGTCACACTAACCTGTTGCATTCAATCCAATCACATTTATACTCAAGGTTTTTTGGAGATGAACTTTGGCTGCACGCCCCTTCGCTGGGTTGTTTGTAGTACGGGAGATTACTTGAATCGAATACAGCATTGTTGGCGGGAGGATGTTGATCGATTTTCATAATAACAGTCTCTTTTCGCGTGGGGGATGGGGATGCTTGTGACGACGTCGCTGCTAACGCTGACAGCGTTTGGGCGTTCTGAAAGTTAACTGATCCAAATGGCGGTGTTATCGGGGGCGTTGGGAATCTTAGATGCTGCATTTGAAAGGAATCTTCGGGTGGCAGCAACGGTGACAGTGTTAAGAGTGCTGTCGAATGCGGCACGACATTCAAATGACTCAGTGACCAAGAATCATATGTGACGAAAGGTTGCCCAAAGCGGTAATGTGTAGAATTGAATGTGGGGCTGGCGGTGTTAGTGCAAAATGATTTGTGAGTCTCCATTACTAGGGTTCAGTTGCGTTAAAATGGGTCAGTTCTTATAACTTAACAAGAATCAACAACGATGATGAGATGACTGTCGCCTAGCGCGAATTTTTAATGACTGAGTTCGTTATTTTCAGGCGCTGGTGTAATATGGAAGGCAAGTGAGCACGCGATAACGATGTCTTATCAGGCACCTTGTGTGCCAGACAGAGCAGAGGGAGCGCTGTATGGGTCGTGGCATTGGCCAACAATATAACCGAATATGTGGTCTGGTAGTGATTGTTTTTAATGAAGAACCAAATATTTCCCGACACTTAAAGAGACCAAGCTAATACGTAACGCCGACTAACTGAGCGAGAAAGATAATAAATGTTTGCTACTTTCATTCATTACCTAGGAAAGCCGGGTTGCTTTCGTTATCGTTATGCGCTGGCGTATAAACGACGAAATCACCTGTCTACAGGGGGTAATATTTGAGTGTGCAATATAAGACGGCTTTGCACTGATTTTCCAGACAGACAGAACACGTATTCATTGTTCAATTACCTTATTTTTAGGCATAATGTTTTAAGTTCGCATAAGACAAGCTAGATAAAATTGGTACACTTAAAAAAAGGCTGCAACGTGGATTTGCATTGAATGTACGTATGTATATTCGTATCTATTAGTTGAGTGGAGATGGTGAGAGTGCCAATACTAAACTTTTTCTGAAGTGTTATTTTTCTATGATATACAGATATGTATAAACAACCGTTAATCGTTGTGTATGATGCACTGATGGTAATGGCTGAATTGTAGTGTCAAAAGATAACTTTTCATATGGTTGACACTCTTCAGTGCTCTGCTATAAACCATGCTTTGCAATAAAATGAATAAAATCGCAAAGTAGCGTAACAAAACCAGAACCTACTAGATATGTGTAGAAATGTCTGCTGAAGAGGATAAATCAGGGGGGATAATATGTCTTCGTATAAATTTCATAGACTTTGAAGTTAGGAACTGTGTTTAGTCGAACGAGGGAAGTAAACAGTGACGTCGTGTAGGCCTGTCACAAGAACGTCTACGACAGCAACGACGTCAATTACTTCCCGAAAACACAATTAAACTTGCCCTTTAGTATGAGGGCTTGCTTTTTGGAGATGAGATCTTTTTGTCTAGTCGGGTGGAAGGTAATATATGATATAGTAAATATATCTGGAATACAATTTAATTTTGGAGAACACTACTAACGAATTGCATTGGTATGAGTATATGCATGCAAATGTTGAACTATAACTTTTGCCTTTATTGCCCACGTTAGTGACCCTTTCATTATCTATACAAGTTTTATTTTATATTACAAGTTCTTTAGTAGTACTGTCTCTCCCGCTGTCCTCTCTTTGCCCATACCTGATCAATAAAAGGATGATCTTAAAAATTTAGTTAAGTTGCATAATTTAGGATAATGGCCCGGGAGCGGCCACATTTTTGTAATCGGATTATGTAACGCTGACTGCATTAATTTTTAACTAATATCAGTTTTGCCATTTTCTTCTTTCTTCATTTTGTTATGCCCATGTTTCAAATTTCTTATATGCACTGTTCCAGTATATGTGAATATGCACAGTAATTCATACCTAACAACTATATAACTGTCAACGAAATCGTACTAAGCAAGTTTACATAATAAATTTCTTATCACTAAAATGTTAAAAGAAAAAGCAACTCAGTTTTGTTCGAAACATCTGAAATTTTCGGCGTAATATAAAAGTTTAACCGGTTTTCGCAAGACAATAAAGATTTGTGAACTTTGACTCAATCGTGATAAGATCGCCTTTCGAAGCATTCGCCACCATGTGATTACTTTCACGTTGACTGTCTATTTTGCTGTATGCTTGTCTGGTAAACTCAGCTGCCATTTTTTGATCTCATCGAAAGCCCCCACGTTCGCATTGTTTTTGCGAAACATTCATTAACATTTCATCAGCGTAATACTGATGCTGGCCGCATCTTGGTACCCCTATATCACAATCGTGACAGGCGATGGCTAAGGGAGTAACGGTCATGACGCTGTAGACGAGTTCGAAAATGGTCTTAATTGCTATCTTCTCTCATCGAATAATAATTTTCTACAGAAAGCAGGACATGAAAGAATAAAATTGTGAGAAGCTGTGATTACGTTGTGCAAGTGTAGAGTGTAGAGGAAAATCTTGAACGAAGTACCCCGTCACAAACATAAAGCGAATCCGGTTTGCGGCGGTTTGGTCGCAAACTGATTAGGCGAGTAATCCCTATAGATTTAAAAGCTGAAACACTTCACAGATAACAAGTCACCAATTAAATGCAGAGACGGAGGTGGCTGTAACGGTAGTAGAGTTACGTGGCATACGCATATACCAGTGTGGGTAAGTGTCCGCTGTTTAGAGAACAGTTTGGGTGGTCTGGGTCTATTCAGGACCCGTCATTAGCAGCAGGGGCTGCTCACTGTGTTATCTGTTTAAATGGCTGCCTAGATTAAACTAATCAAGCAAATGCCGTGCCAATGGATGTCGATTGTGATTCAATGCGTTGTCATTCCAGACGAACAAAGTCCAATAGAGTTTTTGTCTTGCGTATCTGCGGCTCGGCACATTCGATGGTGTCATATTATTGTATTTGCTGCTGATCCCAGCAGCAACAGCAAGAATAGCAACAACGAAACTTCCGCCTTGTTACCCTCCAAGCCCTCTACCCAGCACCTCTATCACGAAACCAGTAATACCACCAGTACGGGCAAAAAGAAGTAATAATATTCCAGTCGGTTTCCATCGACTTACTTAAACCCTGTACAGTAACTTTCCTATGTACATATATATGTATGCAGTGACACACATAGGGGATTTTGGAGGTTCAAACCCTGCCAATTACAAAAATTGCATTGAAATATGGTTCCAAATGGTATTTGGCTCATAGGCAGTACGCAAACGGCCACCCCCTCCAAAATACATTTTGTGTGCGCATGTCTTGCTTTCCTTTTGTGATGTAGGTACTCGTATATGTACATAATGAACTGTTTATAATAGTACACATATAATATATATAATATACACATAATACGCAGATAAATTAATAATAACAAGAAGTGATCATAATATGTTTGTCTGCCTTAAATTTACTAAAATTGTTAGTAAAAGCGATTAAATGGACGACGGAGTAATGCTTTGTTTCCACACAGAACTTTCTTTCCAGATTTCATTTTGTTTTTTTAATATTTTAAGCTCACATTTATATAGACATACATGTGTATATATATATATATATACACGCAGATTTATACCAATATAAATCTAGTAACCTTGTACAGGCTAAGAATAACCACTGATTGGGACTATATCACCTATTAAATATGTCGGTATAATTGTCAGCACATGCCCTATTTCTAAGTATCCACACATCATACACCATGTGCACCTACACACGCGCATTCCGCACGCAAGTACAAGCAAACTTGATATAAATTATTTTGTTGCTATATGCTACATGTGCCCCGGACTATGACTTACGAGTACTCGTGGAGCAAAACGCGGCTAGACGGTATGGTAAGATGTGAATCGGCGCTGTTGTTATTGTTTTGCCAAAAATTGTTATCTTGTCGGGCGATATGTCTAGACGGCGAATTGGTACGGTGGCACGTTTGTCAATGACTAGACGAATTTGGTACTTCTGTTTACAAATAAATAATTACAACCCACACGCGTTTCCGACGAAAAGGATTCTATAAAATCATAGGTAACCAAATGTTAATAATTCGTTTCACTTTTGCATGGTGAACAAGTACACAATGCGCACTGGCGTGGGATGGCGCTTTATTGAGCGAGCTTATTTAATCCATGTGAAATCTGGTTTCGTAATAATCTATTTGTTTTCAGTTATTTTTCTAAATTTTTATTCAGCACACAGGTTAAAACTAGTACGAATAATATTCTCTTGACCAAGTTGTGCATTACTTTTATCAGCGACAATACTGCACAGTGGATCATTTCCACCTGTAATATAGTTTAGTCAAATATTGTCAACGCTAATCTTGAAACGGACTCGGCGAGGAAAACAAAACGAACTTGCGATCAAATTCCTACCACGTATATCACAAGTCTGAGTTCTTCAACGCACGAGCAGTTCGCTGCGCTTAAATTGGCCCCAACTAGTAGAGGTGGGGGGTCATTAGTGCATTCGCATAGCTGTATCAGTGTGCATACGGAATGCCGAAAATAACTATTGAAGCAGCACGTTCAGAAATAACCAAACGGTACTGAGCGTATCCAATCTTGACCCTCCGCGGCTGGGTTGGCAACATAAATTGCGACAGTAAAATTGGGAAGATATCAATAGAGAACGCATTAATTGTACTTTTATTTTTTAGATCGGTTTCACCACAATATTATATATGCATATAACACTAAGGTAAGATTTTATTAGTAGTGAGCGCGCTTCCTACTTAACACTAAACACTTTTTTGTTAAAAATTGCCTTTTCAAATGGTCGCTTCATGGGAACGTACATATTCGCATATCTGTCTGTCCAGCAACGGTCCACTGATGCTATCCACCGGAATATTGTAGCTGACGAAGAACTGTCTACCGTAGTACTTGCTCAGCTGCTCCGCCAGTTGCTGCGACTTTGAAGCGAACTCACTTCCTAGAAGCGTTGTGGATGATGGCTTTACATTCACTAATGTGGGGGCCAATGCCACACCCAACTCGTCAAAGCACTCCACACCGGCCTGGCAAACAAACAACATTGTAGCCCCATCCATCCGTAGGATGTGCAGTTTTACTCGCTGCTCACAAAGTTCCAGTTCGGCGCTGCTGGAGGTAAAGCCAACCTCAAGTACATCTTTGTATGTAGGCGGAATAACGTCAGTCATTCGATGAAGGTGAATTAAGACGTTTAGAAATGTTAGAAATGCAGTAACGACTGAAATTCTCTGATTCTTGGTACAAAGACAAGTTTTAGTTTATAATTTGTTGAAAATGCCAAATACATCAGCTGTACGAACAACAGAGTTGTATTCAAGGTGCCTCAATAAAGTAATGAACAATGCGCATCGACTAGATAGTAACAGTAGCCTGGCTGATTTTACTTTTTCCCCAGTCACGAGTAGGTTGATTGCCAAGTATTTGTTTTTTGTTTGAAGCAGACGGAACAGTATAGGTAACTTAGTATTTGTTTCCATTAGATCTGTTTTGGCCACTGAATTTTTGTCTTTGTAATCCTTCGTCCACGAGCTAGTTCTTTGCCATGGGCAAGCGCAATTTGGTGCAGTACTTCTATTAGTGCACGCTTCTATTAGTGCCGCAGCACAGCACAATACTTTTTGTTGGCCCTGCTATCCGTTCGCTACATGTTGACCACCGACCGAAAACACTAACAATTGTATCCCAGGGAACAATTTTCATTTATAATAAACTTACAAGCTTCCGCACTTAAACTCACAAGCTTCATTTGGAATAAGCTTGCAAAATGTTGGGATCCAATTATTGAAATTGTTTCTTGCGAAAACCTTACTCCTACATACATATGTATGTACTTAATGCAAGATATTAAGCAAACATTTTGCAACGCTTATGACATGAAGTTATACATTAATTTTACATATTCTTTGCTTACATGAAACATGTTACGTATTTGCGAAGGTTTGGAATAAAGGCCATAGTTGGATAAAGCAGGGAAAAGTGCTCCGAAGCCAATTTTGATTTTTATATATTTTTTTTAATGTTAATATTATTAACCATTTACCCAAGTTCCAGCCCTTAAAAATTAATCCCCGATCTGGGAGAAATAATTTAATAAATAAAAAGTAGGAAGATCGATGATATAATAGCAAATATTAACAATAATGTCAGGGTTAAGAGAAAAGCTAGATGTGGCAGAAAATCGGGCACAAACAGAAAGATAAGAGATAACCTTCCTGAACGTATTGTTGCCGCTAAAATAAAAATATTAGCATCCAATGTTCACAGAAACAAAAATAGAGCAAATCTAAGACCGTTTTAAGTGCAAAAAGATCCAAATAGAGATGGTAATGAGCAGTTGTGCAAAACACGTATTTGAAAGTTGTAGTAATTTTTCAACAAAAATTGATTGCAGTTCATGGATGACGGAACAAAATCTTTTTTTTGGTTTTAATCAAATACCTGGCTTGGAGTTTTATTTTGCAGAGGAGAAAGACAAGTGTATCCGAAGTTTAAAAACTCAAAAGCATTAGTTTGGCAGCAATGTTCTTGTGAGATTTAAAAAGTGAAGAATTTCTGAAGGTGCAGATATATGGAGATATTATGTAAAATAATGCTAGCACACTGAATTCTGCGTTTTATTAAGAACTATAATGTCGGGAAAACACACTAAATCAAAGTCCTGAGGAAGGGCGTTAACTCCAAAGTGCGAGTATTTTACTGTGAATATGTAATTAATTTTGGTTAATTTTTAGTTCAAATATAAATCCAAGTCCTAATGAAGGGCGTAAACTCCAAAGTGCGAGTATTTTACTGTGAATAATATTGTAATTAATTTTGGTTAGTTTTTAGTTCAAATATAAATTAAACAAAGTTCTGAAAAAGTTTCACGAATCTTGGTTTTTTTGTCACTTAATGGCTGCCAGATTTTAAGTGAAGCAGTTCTTAATTTACATACGATTTCGAGACCAAAATTTAGTTTGCCGTAATTACAAATATCTGATTAATTTAAACAAAGTACTTAACGATATTTTATGTGGTAATAGTGCATAGGCTATGAGATTGGCCACGCCGACCTCCATTATGGTAACAAAACTCAACTAAGATATACTTATGTAAGCAATATAGGTATCAAACGATTCCACGCGACTTTGTGGCCAATATGAGCTAACTATATAGAAACGGCCACTAAACTAATAAAACAAAGCTACAGTACATGTGTGTAAACCAAAATAGATATAACACGATTCTTTTGTTGCTGGTTTTATTGGGCCATGAAGGAATACGCCGGTTTGAATATTAAATGACTGTTTTATTGAGGAAAACATACACTATCTGATATTGGCCACACCTACCTGACACGCCAACTGTGGTAACAAAAACCGGCTACATTGCATTTAAATATGAATTTCATCTTACCCACCTGTAATTATACTTTTGAACCAATCTTCTTAACATTTATACATCTTAGTTTTTAGAAATGGACCATAAATCACAAAAGGGTCAAATTTCACATCCTTCAAATTTTTTAGCGTTGATGTCTTTAGATATTGTAGGTCGCATAACTTGGTCGTAACTTAATCAAATTTTTCTAGCTGAGAATCACATTGAAAAGTGATTAATTTCTAGGTACAAGTACGTATATGTTGATCTTCCAAACCAGCATGCATCTGTCTGAAGGTTCATATTAACTTACTTAACTTTCACATTTGGCGAACGTAAATAAGATACATTTTTTGCGGCTGCTGTTATTTTCGCTTTATTTTGTTTTCACATGATGTTGGCATTCGGTTATACGCACAAAGATTCAAGATTTTTATTGGTACATTTGCTTTAACATGACATTATCAGAATCTAACATTGTTGGCAAAAATAGAATAGAGTTAGCTATTTGATATTCAAGCCAAAGTGGTGGTGAGCCAATTAACAATCTGAAGAGTTACTCTCTGTTTCAAATAACTCTAATGCGTGCCCCTCTTCCGTTTTTGCCATTTATCTTGGTGCATTTTAATGAAAATACATTGACATTTGCGTGTGGGAAATTATAAATAAAGTGTAATTGATTTAGTTCAGTAAGTAGTTAATTTGCTACATATGACAGATAAAAATAAAATTCTATAATTTGTTCGCTCATTTTGCTGATGTCATTGATGTAAATTATAGAAGGGTTCGATGGAAGGTGGGCTGTTTGTGTAGAATCGAGAAGTGCAGAATTAGTTAAAACACCAACTATTTCATCATCAATATATTTAATATCTCATTTGCACCCAGCGCCTGTGTCTAGCCCTTTGTATATTGTTTGTTGCAATTACCGCGCGTATTTTAAGTCAAATTTTAGTGTAAATTGAAATGTAATCTCTATGAGTTGATATTAAAGATTTAATGCTCTTTGCTCATAATTTTTGCTTTTTGTTAAGATAAATTTATATATGTGTTCCATTTCTTCATTTATTAAATTGTGATAGTTTTTTTTTTGTTGAACTTCAATCATCATCATCTTCAGATTCTGCTTCTTGCAGCCAAGTCAACCAGTTGTTAACCTGAAATAGAGCGGAGCCTTTTCCCGGATACTTATCAGAAATTTCCTCCTTCCACAATATGAACGTCTCTTCCTCGATAACCTCAGCTTCGTACAGATATTTAAACCAACGACAAAGCATGCCTATCATATAAAAAGGATTAAAAAAAGGATACATGTTTTTGGACAATAACGACCTACCTTTTGGAAAATTTTCATTGTAACAGAAGACTTGTAAGGCGTAAACGGCTATCATTTGCAGTTCGGTGATGCCGCCAAGGAACGTTTGCAGGATTTGGCAATACTTCACCAGTAAGAGCTCTTCCTTTTCTATAATTGCTCGATCTGGGTGCTTTTTGATATCAATGCCTTCAGCTAATGTTGTATCCTGTGGACAAAAACAAAAATAAACGAAAAATAAATGGTACTGCGTTACTGCTCCTGCACTATTATCCACCTGTGTAATGTATTTAAGTAGCACAGTCATGAGAGCGCTCACAAAACCAGGATCCTTGTAATATTTCACATCGACGGTAGTTTTAACCCACTTATAGAAAGCGGAAGGACTAGGGTCGCTGTTTAACTGCCGCATCATTTCTGCCTGCACCTTCAACAACGGGTACAAGAAAGTCAAGTTGCGATCTTCTAGTATCTCTGCCAGACGGGCTTTGTTGCGATCTGTCTCCGGTAGGCTATGCATTAGATTAATTTTGCTGTTCCGGAACTTCTCCTCAAGCGCATCTTTGCCAATTGTCTTGTGCAGTTGTTGCAGCACTAACAAAAACAACGGATAATGTTGACCGTTGTCCGTATAGTTGGCGATGTCGGTTAATTTCAAAAGTCCTACTTCACAAACTGCACGACACAGCAAGCTGGCCACGTGCGTGGCGATGCGTGGATTTAGAGCTTCGCGTTCATTCATTTTGTTAATAACCTGCTTGAAAACTTCCAACATAACGTTTGGCTTAATATTGCACTGTTTACGAAGTGCTTGTAAGAAAGCGATCACTCGATCCAAGTATTGCTCCTCCGCTCGGTCCAGCACATCCATTACAACGTTCAGGCACACGTCCTTCATGCATTTTTCGGGCACCTTCAGCTCTAAAAAACCTTCGACCAGTTCGGCGAACTGCCTGCCACGCGGACCCTTATTCGTGTCTGCAGTATCAACATCATTGCTAGCGCTGACGGTACCGCTGTCGTTGCTTTCCTGTTCATAATTTCGGGTGCCCACTGTTGTTTCGCTTTTAGCTGACGAATCATACGTCTGTTCTTCTTCTGGCTCTGCCAGTTCATAAAAAAACATCTCCTTTATGTACGAAGTACATTTTTTTAGAACCTCTTCTTTGTTAAACTTATCTTTCTTCGGCTGCTGCTTAATGGTACCACTGACGTTGCCCGATGTAGATGATGTTTTTTCCGTAGATCCATTTTTTGTCACCAGTTGCGATTCAAACGCGGATGCATCGAGGTTTTTCGGCCCATTCTCTAAATAATTGTGGTCAACGTTTGCAACGTCATTGAATTTGTCGCCACTAACGCCAGTAGCTCTAAAATTCGGAGAGGATGATGTTGCCTTGAGACCTTTATCTGCAGTTACACTTAGATTATTCAGTGAGCTTTTGCCACCATCAAATTCAGCAGAGGGCGTGGATGATGGACGTGTTGGATTTGCAGCGTGTGAAGTAGGTGTGCCCAGCAATGGGTATTGTGTGTTGGACAACTGTTGATCCTTGCTGTGTGGAATACTATCAGCGCCAACAGTTGATCCTTTGCTTGGAGGCATCGACATGGGTAGCAAAGTTGGCAGTTTTTGGTTCTGCGAGGCTGCCTTAAAAAGTAGAGAGTTGGCAGCCGGTCGCATTTGTAAGTTCTCGACGGGGTCTTGATTGGTGGACATGAGGTTTCGTTTGAAGCGAGGCGCTAACTCCTTGCTATTGATCATCTGACCACCACTACTGCCGAACTGAGAACCAGACTGTTCACCACGACCCATGTGCTGGCCGCCAGACCGCATGTCATCCCGACTACCGCCTGAACCGTTCTGATTATTGTGCTTGTTGAAACGATTATAATTGTTTGTTTGAGGGTTTCTTTCTCTATTATTGTATGATCTGCCCGCATTGTTGCTATTGAATCTGTAAAATTTACGTATGATAGTTGATATTGAGTTCAGGACCTTATCAATATGCATACTTACGGTGACATTATTGGCGATGAACCCGTAACACTTAAGCTGCCAAACATGTCGTTGTAACCGGGTTGCAGGTTTAAATGAAAACGATTCATCCAGCTGTCCCCATCGCGGTCATTGTTACGCATATCGCGATTGCGATTAGCGAAGGGTGTGCGGATAATTGTATCGTCGTCGGTGCGTATCTGCTTGATAGGCACGGGACCCTCAGTGGTTGCCACTTTTCGGGGTATCCAATTATTTTCGCGCAGCTCAATTACGTCTTTCAACATGAAACGTATCCTCGGCGGATAGTCGGTCGACTTTGATCGGCGTTCCAGTGTCTCAAAGTACTGATTCATCAGCTTTTTGCCCTGTTCTGAATCCAGGTTCTTGCCGCATGTCTTGAGCAGCTGTGCCAGGCACTCCATGTCTTCACACATCTCTTGCTGTGTGGCAGAGCGCTTCTTCTTTTTGTCCAACAATTCCATGATACATTGGTGCAGTACGTTTTTTGCAAGCATATCCAGTTTGTTAAGCTCACCAATGAATTTGACGTTACCCAGCATGCGCTGCTTTGCCAGATGGCGACGCTCCTCCTCATCAGTGTCATTCTCGCTAGCGCCTGCATTCGCTTGCGGGCGATGTACTTTGTTAAATTGGTTGTTGTTATCGCTGTCAGCGTTGTCACGCTTCAAGCGGTTGTTGAATTTGTCACGACAGACGGCGATCAGTAAACGCAGGAAGGTGCAAGAACTGTTGAGGTCTTTTTCGAATGAGGGCGCTTCTTCTGAGAGACGCTTGCACAGCTGCGCGTACATAGACGAGTATTTGGGCTCATCCAAAGCTTTATCGAAGATCAGCAAGATTACGCCATTCAGTATAAGAATCGAGTTTAGATCGAGTTTTAGCAAGTCGTCACTTAGCTCCTGGAATTTTTCTGGGGTCAATTTGTTAAGAATGCCACGAACCTGTGAACAGAGATAATATATTAATAGTTACATGATAGGTATGATACTGACTGCATAAAAGTCAAGCAATTTTCAATGAACTATCCTGGGTTTAGCAAAATGCTCCAAAATATAGAGAATAGTAAGGTTTCACTTTACTTGTAAATTTTAAACGAAACGGAAACTTTGTAAGATTAGTTAAGAATATTTTAAGATTGTATATCAAATTAAAAAAACTGATAATTTCAATGAAAGAGTTAAATCATCGATGGAAACATTTATATGTTAAAGTGTAGTAAAACAGTCAGTTAAATTGTTAATTTTACACTTACCTTTCTGAAGACCGCGTCGTTTTTTTCGCTTTGTGTAAGTCCATGCTGTGGACGCAGTGATGGTGGCACCCAACGTCCAGCAGCCGGTGGTGGTGGTGTGGGTGAGGGACTGGGATGTTGGGTGGTGACTGCACTAGACGAGTTGGGAGAAATACCGCGTGATGATGATGAAGCAGAATTTACAGAAGATGACGGTGTTGATGACGACCCTGCGCCAGCTGCATTTCCACTGCTGCCAAGTGGTGTGCGGTTATTGTGTGCTCTACCCTCAATCGCAGAGCGCTCGTAGCCGTCGATTGCTCCACTTTGGCGCAATGTAGATGGCGCTCCTGACAAGGTGTTGGTACTGCTTGTCTCTTGCGGCTTGAAACGTCCCTTACTCGCTCGTTCTAGGCTATTACTGTGACTGTTACTGCCGTTGTTGTTACCGCCGCCGTAGCGAGAACGTGGTGTGTCGTCGTAGTCACGATAGTTGCTGCTATAGTCGTCCCAGTGTGATGACCGGGAATTTACATTGCCCTCAGTGTTGCCCCGAGGGCCGAACGATGACTTGTTGTTGTGGTTGTAGCCAGCGTTCGAAGTGGTGCCATATGGCCGCTGTTGTCCGTTTCCATTGCCGTTCTCGTAGCGTGTGCCCTGTGGTTGGCGATAGCTGCCTCCAGGGACTGAGCTTACATTACGATTACTGTAGCCTCCATCGGAACCCTGATAGTTGCGCCTGCCACTGTCAGCGTTAAATGTACCCCGTCCGCTACCGCCACTCTCGTTGCTAAGTAAGTTGCGTGCGCCGGTGCTGCTGAGTGCGCCGTTACCGGGTCCCCCGCTCTTCGTGCCCTGACCCAATATGTCACTATTTTTGTTATAGTAACGCGACGACGACGAGTCACTCTGGTAAGGTCGTCGAGGCCGTGGGCTTACGTCCGAATCGTGTTGACGAATTTTGGCGGAATTCTTGCTAAAACCAGTGGAAAAGTGTCCCGAAGCTCCTGTTGCTCCAGATCTGACGCCACCGCTAATAGGACCGGGTCCGTTAGCGATATTGCGACTCTCACCGGAGGGGGATGAGCTAATAATGTGAGTAAGCGGACCGTTACTTTTATAAGCGCCGCCACCACTTTTTGGGCGGTAGCCACTACCACTGCTTCCGCTGTTGCTGCTCGCCGGCGCTGATCCCTTGTCGATCTTTACTAAATTTTTGAGGTTGTTGAACGTGTCTGATGCAGTGGTAATAGGTAGAAGGTTAGCACTTGTATTAAGCAGAGTCTTTCCGACTGTTGGTATCGGCGGGGATTGGCCGCCGCAGCTGACGCTGACGCCGCCGCCTCCTCCTCCTCGGTTGCTCGAGTTTTCGTTTAAGCGCTCAGTATCGGTTGGATGAGCCGTTATTGTAAGATGTAAATCGCTGCCGCCGATGCTGGTGTCACCGGTGCCGTTGCCTCCCTCAATGGTGGTTGATTTAACGCTCCTGTCGTGAGCTATGATGCCTGAGGACTGCGCGTTGGTTGAGTACCAACGTTGCCGACTGTCGTTGTAGGATTGCAACAAGTAGACGTCAAGCGTTGAATGAGGAATGATGAAATCTTTACGGTTTACGTGGGGTTGAAAAATGTCCTTGCTTTTGCGGCGGTTATCTAGAAATTGAGCAAACGTACTGTGTCCCCTGACTTCCCGCTTTTTAATCGGTCGAGTTATTCGAGCGATAATATGCGGGCAGGCTATCAGGCCGTTTCGTTGTTTTTATCTTACTTCGAGAGCAAACTTTGCGAATGCGCTTGTTTGTGGAAATGCGTCCGCTAACTGGGGATTTTCACGGTTCGTACACGTAATCAAAAACGTAAAATTTTAATTGGAAGTAGACACAAAGTGGTTCGGTTTGGGGTTTAGCACTTTGACCAGAATTCCCTTATTTTAATTTTATTTACTGGAATATTTTAATTTTAGCTGTTCTAATGAATGCCTCTTTATAGTCGATTGCCTTGTGGTAGTAAATAACCTGAAAAAACAAGAAAGCGGTTATAATGTTTTATCTCGCCTAATTTTAGAGGCATAAGCTGATTAAAAGCTGGAACATGTGGATTTACATTGGGGTAGAGGGAAAATGTTTTTGTTAAGAGGTGCCCAGGACATCATTAAGGTTGTATGAAATGTGTTAATAGTTACGTAAATTTTCGTTCATAGTATTTCCAAATTTGCTTAAAACACGATAACTGTTAACGATAACTAACTGTTCATTGCAATAACTTATTGATACTTACTTCTTGAAGTTAGCATAACCATATACATATATAGTTTAATGACATACATGGTATGGTATATTTATATATACAGATATATATAACACTTCGTTCAATAATGTGTGTGACTAACTAATTAAACACATTTTTTTTGCCAAAATTCGTTTTTATTCATCAATATAGTTGCCATCGAGGGCGATACACCGATTATAGCGATCTTCCAACTTTTCAGTACCATTTTTTTTTTGCTCCGAAGCATCGACACGTTCTGGTTTTGGTCGATTGTGAGCTCGCGCGGCACCCACTTTGCACATAGCTTTCGCATACCCAAATATTCATGAACGATATGTCCAACACGTTCCTTTGATATCTTTAGAGTGTCAGCTATACAAATCAACTTCAATTTACGATCTTCCAAAATCATTTTGTGGATTTTTTTGATGTTTTCGTCCGTAACAGCCTCTTTTGGACGTCCACTGCGTTCATCGTCTTCGGTGCTCATATGGCCTGTACGGAATTTAGCAAACCACTTACGAATGGTTCTTTTTGATGGAGCAGAGTCCGAATAATGTTTTTCAAGCCATTCCTGGCATTGAACAGTATTTTTTTTCATTAAAAAACAATGATAAATCAGCACACGGAATTGCTTTGAATTCATTTTTTTTGAAAACTCAAAAGTAGTGTCACTTAAAGCACTGTAACTTGTAAACTAATGGTCGGATTGACATATAATTTTGACAGTAAGCCTAAAAAGGTTCACAATTTCGAAAAAAAATATTGATTTAGTATTAGTTCCGCCATCTATGTGTCAGTCACACACATTATTGAACGAAGTGTTATATATATATGACATGGCTACCACACGACGTCTAAGTGTTGCCTACCGTTGAAAATAAATATCTTTGGGTTTAAAGCACAAAACAATTGCCTGTAAAGGCCACGAACAAGCCGTGACGGTTGTGGGAAATTAGACTTTAATTCGTAACTAAACATTAATTAAAAAAAATTAATTTATTTAAAATAAAGCAAGCTTTTGAGAATTACTTTTTAACTGTTTTGCCACAAGATGTTGGGTTCCGCAGAAACATACGGAAAGTTTCCTATTTATTTTAAAGCTCCTCAACTTATAAATTATCATTTGCTAAATTAATATGGAAAAATAAGGATTAATGTTGTTTTAATTCAAACATTCAATCGTTAAATAACTTATTTTGCACTTACAAAACAGCTAGTTTTAAATTATTCCATTATAAATTAGTTAAATTTCCTACAGGATACTTTCTTTATACTTTTCGGATGGGTTTCTGTGATGACGTTGGTGTACACTGCAATTTCAAATACTAAAAAAAGTTGCCGTCCTTACTTCATACAAAAATACACGAGTTATAGTCAATTTAATGATGTACATATTATATGAACTTAGTATTCAATTATTTAAAGCATGTGACTATAAAAACCTGTAGGTTCAAGTATACCTACACTCTTTACAATCTTCTTCAACACCTTTCGAGATTATCGAAAACAAAAGTTGTGCATATCCTTGAAATAAGATAAATTTGAATATTTACGTATACAGCACACTGTAAGCTTAACTCTTTGCATTGTATGTATGTATGTACATTTATGTTTAAAAGTCTGAACGGTGTGACACGGTATTTTTATGGTGGGCGTGTCATTTTTAATGTTTTTTGATTTCAAAGTTAACTCTTAGCACATTAACTCAATCTAACCAGAAAAAAAGCTCCGTTTAAGTCGACTTAAGACAGACCACCATGTTCCCTTGACTGTACCGTGCATTTGTGTCGAATCGGGGAGTTTGTAACTTTAAAACAAAAGTAATCTATATACATATATAAAAGAAAGTGGCAGTATGTGTGTAAGCGATTCACGCTCAAACGGAACGGCCGATTTCCATGGGGTTTGTTTTGTTGGATTCGTATTAAGTCAGTTCAGGTTCGTGCGAAAGAAAATTCCGGAAAATCTATTGGAAAACCCGGAAAATCCACGCCATATTTGACCGTGAATTCTGCACATTTTTAGATAATAACTTTGGAACCATAAGTCACACATCAATTAAATTCACTACGAACTTACTATTTAGTCATGTCCTGCGACAGAGGGAATGGGGCGGGTATTGGACGAGGGGGTGTGGCACGACCCATACAAGCCAAATCTTAATAATGGAATATCTTTGAAATTGTAAGGCGCACAGCATTGAAATTTGGTATAGCGTCGACCCATAGATGAGTCATTCTACTGGTTAGATTTGATGGGCGTTGGACAAGGGGCGTGAAACACTTTTTGTGACCCAATTATTCCGCTGAACTATAAATCGCACAGCAATGAAACTAAGTATGAACCTACCATTTATTCATATCTTTCGGCAGAGGGAATGATGAGGGTATTGCACAAGGGGGCGTGGCACCGCCCATTGTTTAAATAGCGAATATCTTTGAAATTGTAAGTCGTACAACACTGAAATTTAGTACCCCGTCGTCCCATAGATGAGTCATTATACTGGTAAGATTTGATAGGCGTTGGACAAGGGGACTCGATTGCGTTAATCAGTAGCTCCTCCTATCCCTTTAGTTGGGTTTCTTCGTCAATTTGCATCGCCATATCGCGTATTTTCATTATAAAAACCACAAATAATGTCATGTGAGTCGAAGTTCGCCGGGTCAGCTAGTTATCAATAAAAACTAGTGTCCGACCGAATATTCGGTTTCGGTTTCGGCCCAAATAAGTGGTTTCGGTTTCGGTTTCAGTTTCGGCCAAAAAATGGCCGAATAGCCGAAACCGAAACTTTCTAGAATATTTTTTACATTTTATTGTGTAGCAGATGTATAGTAAAAGGAGGAGTAATTTAGATGCCACCATTGTAAATAAACTTCTTTTTTTTGAGCATATAATATTAAATTATTTAATTTTGAATATTATCGAGTAAGGTACGAAAGGGTGATTTCTTCTTGTTTACGTTTTTAAAAAATGAATAAATTGTTTTTATTAATAAGTATTTATTGATTTATGCTATGTTTGTTTGTTTGTTCTTTATTTAGTTAATGTAAAATTCGTTTGTTGAAAAAAGTGCTTGATATGGTGATTTTTATTTCAACTAGAAAGTTTCGGTTTCGGCCGAATATTAAAAAAAACCGAATATTCGGTTTCGGTTTCGGCCCAAAAAAGTGGTTTCGGTCGGACACTAATAAAAACCTATAAGCTTAGGTCATTATACTGGTAAGATTTGATAGGCGTTGGACAAGGGCCTCGATTGCGTTAATCAGTAGCTCCTCCTATCCCTTTAGTTGGGTTTCTTCGTCAATTTGCATCGCCATAGATTCACCATATCGCGTATTTTCATTATAAAACCCCCAAATAATGTCATGTGAGTCGAAGTTCGCCGGGTCAGCTAGTTATTAATAAAAACCCTATAAGCTTAGGTCATTATACTGGTAAGATTTGATAGGCGTTGGACAAGGGCCTCGATTGCGTTAATGAGTAGCTCCTCCTATCCCTTTAGTTGGGTTTCTTCGTCAATTTGCATCGCCATAGATTCGCCATATCGCGTATTTTCATTATAAAAACCACAAATAATGTCATGTGAGTCGAAGTTCGCCGGGTCAGCTAGTTATTAATAAAAACCTATAAGCTTAGGTTATAATGAACACAAGTTGCATTGGTAATAATCGCCTTGTTTGATTAAGAGTTCCGCTTCTTATTGTTTGGGGTTTTCTTTAAAAGCTTACATCGACTTAAGTTGGTACATCACATTTTGTTAATTGCCAACATTTCAATAACCGCTAATTTCGAGCTAAGCGACTATTGTAAGTTTAGAATTCAGCTAAAAATTCCTTAACTCTAATTTAGCCTAAGTATGTTCAAAAACTACCACATTTTGAATAGCAACAAAAGCTTAAGTTGATATAAGCCCAATAAATGTGAGTAAGTCAATGTGTAATAATCGCCATTATCCGGTTTTATTTTAATGTTCTCTAAATAATAATATTCCATAGATAGTTAGCGCATTCTAATTATTCATATAAAAATCCATTATTATGCGTTTAAAAAAAATTTAATTCATTGTTACTTTAAATAGTTTCAAAATTGTTTAATAAAGATATCCCATAACTTCTGACAGTTAAAAAATTGCTGCTGCCTTTTAGAAAATTTGGTCAAGCATTTCGTTTAAAAACAAATTATCTAAAAAAAAAACAAAACAATTAAAAAATTAATGATTGATCAAATGATATATGCATAAAGCGTTCATGATCACGCTTGGAAAAATCTATAAGCAATAATACTTTATTACATAAACGGTGCAGATTTACGATTACCGTCTCCATTGCCATTCATAACGTTTTCCGACTGGGAAACTAACGTCGGCAGCTCTACAACCGTGATGAGTTAGCTACTCACTTTCTTTGTTTAATGAGCGACGATGATTGCCTCGCGCGCGCCTCTCCCCCCCCAAATACTCAACCAGATTAAGGTGATGAGGAAGGGAAGGCGGGTAACAATAAAAATGGCGGTGTACAATGTAGCAAATGTGTACGTTGCACCTGCCGCACTCTAGGTACATGCCAACTGGTACATCAACCCATCAGCCCTCCCCCTTGAGTTCGTGTAGCTCATGAGGCTCGCTCATCTTTTGCGATGATGGCCTCAATTCAAATATCTGCCGAATTTCTTTTGCGTAGCCCTCCTTGCATAATTGCAGGGGAATGGTCTGGAAGCTGAGAATGTGCAATGAAATAACGCGAGTGAATTTTGGGTCGATTATGCATGTCACTCTACTAATCGTTACATCTCTACAACTTCTTAGATACTCCCCAACACAGCGAATACTTGCTAGTCTACCGTATTTTTCAATTGTAAGCGCAGTATCGCGCAAAGTCCCATATTAATTTTTTATGACGCATTATGCGATGCTAGCTGCAGATTTGGAGCCGTAAATATAACAATTGAAGCTGGGGGCAGTATATAGTATCACTCACCATACATATCGACGTGTATGGATGCAGATGCGCGAAGAGTGCGAAACAACACAGCGGTCAGCCGACGACGTCGTCGCCATCTTGATTCTCACGTTCGTGTGATTCACTGTCATTGTATTCAGCGAGGCCGAGGCTTCGAGGCAATATAAGCAACGGTTTTTCATACCCCAAATATTATCCTAATGTCGCAAAAGTGAAAATCAATTTTCGCCATCGCTCTTCAAGCATTGCATATACATATTCTGTGAGACGAATACGAAAGGCACTCGAAGGAATTACACCCATATTTACAGGAGATATGTATGTTGCGACCTAACAAACGGAAGTTACCACCTAAGAATAAGGTTTTTATATCTACATTTCCCCAAATTAATTGAGATTTCAATCTAAATTTACTAATTTTAAAATTGCTTCTTCTCGGCCCATTTAACAGAAATTTGATTTTTCACTTACCCTTTTTTATAAAAATGTATTTTGCTGCAAAACCGATGCACAAAAATGAAACTCACTAGCCAAGGCAAGGGCAAAACGAAGAAAATTGCTTTTTGTCACCGAACACGAGTAAAGCGAACGAACCAAAGTTCCAGGGCTGCCGAGCAAAGCGCAAGAGTACTATTTTCTTTGGGTTGCTATTAAACAGTATTTCAATTAATATGGACATACCTTGTTTCCATGCAAGACACAAGTATACAATGACTGGCGAAAAAAGTAAAACGTAAAAAGATAATAACAACAAGATTTGCTTCAACCGGTTACAGTGCGAATAAATTTAGCAATGGAGTTATAGTTTATTGTCACGCTATAAAAAAACTTTGGGCCGTTGAAACACTGTTTCGGAGAGTTTGTAGAGTATTTCTTACTGCAATTTTCAATGGCTGACTCTGAATGGACGTGTTCGGAAACGTACAAAGTTTGTGGCAGTGTGGCGATGCCAAAAAATGTTATTTCTCTTTTCGGAATGTTTTAAAATAAAAATACTTTGTGTAAAATATTGTTCCACTACGTTTGCATTATTTAAAATTTATTTGCTTAATTTATTAATTAAGTTAATTTATATTGGATTATTTATTTAATTATATACTTTTCAATCTGTATTTCAATATCTAACTTACCAAAATTAGGTCATATCACTTCTGACTCTTCGGAATTTTTGGTGATTTCGTTTTGTATAGCTTTTTCAGCCCAAAATTATAGAAGCTAAAGTTTTTATATAAACACATACTTTTTTTTATTAAGCTGTCGTTTTTATGAAATAAAACAGTATTTTATTTAAAATAGGTTTTTATTTTAACAAAAGTATACAAATATAGCGAACTACAAAAAATTAATAAATTCATTCATCTTTTGTATGCAAAATACTTATATGGCGTTCAAACTGACGACTTAAATCTGTTTAATGTGCTTAAACAAGTTAAATGAACAAAACCAGTTCGAAAACCTGTTTATTCACATACAATTGTTGTTAGAAATTAAACGTGTTAAACCATTTAACATGTTTTGAAACGAGTTTAGCGCAGGGTTGCATCTGAAAGCTTTCTATGAAAAAGTTTTTTTGTCAACTGAACATACCGCACATACTCTGAACACATACTAGAAAAACATCCCTTACATTTGCTGTCATTTCATCAAAACAAAACAAAAAAATATTGAAAATTTGAAATGAATGAAAATTATCGTTTTGCTTGCACTGCTTTCATTCCATTCATCACCTTTTTATGGCATCTGAATACAAGGCGTCTAATATTTGGACAAAGTTGAGAATGTTGCCGTGGATTGTGAAATATGCACCAATATTTCGCTCGAATCATGCTCCCAGCACATTTTCACGCACAGTTCACAAAAATATTTATTTGTTTATTTGTAAACAAACAGCTGTCAAATTGAACCTCATTGAGCAGTCTGGACGGTTGTGTTCAACAAAAAGCTCTTTTCACTTAAACTGGTTTAACCCTCTAGTTCCCAAGAAGGCCTGTAGACATCCTAAGCTTAAAAAAATTCTGTAAATTAGACCTTATGATTTTTTTAGCTGATTTTACACGTATGGAAAGGGGAATCTCCATTTTATAAAATAAATGTTGTCAGATAACGCTGGCACATGCACAACGGCAGTAATTAAGCAAATAATTATTTTTGAAATTTTGTAAGAAACAAAAATTGTTTTAAATAAATTGTGAGCCTCAATAAAACTAAAAAAATTATTGGTGAGTAGCTGTTAGTGTTCTTTGAGAAAATTAAAAAAAATTATGAAAAAAAGTTGTTACACCCCTCTTACCTAACCCAAACCCTAGAGTGTCTGTAGGCCTGCTTGGGATGCAAAGCGTAAATAACTTACGGTCATTGATGATATTTTTTCGCTATTTAAGCATTATTTTTCTATTTGAACCGAAATTTTGATACACCGCAATGTAAGAGAGATCATGTCACTGCAAAAATTTATACTAAGGCGTAGTCCGTGGGGGTAGATGAGAGAACTAGTAGTCTCCCCTAGTCCTTTATTTCATGGAGTAGATTTGTCGACATCTGTGTGAAAAGATAACAAGGCATTACAAAATAATAATAACCGTCATATATAGGGTGTTTTTTTTAGAGGTATAGAACTTCGAATTGAAATAAAACACAAGAAAATCGTTTTAATGTCCATCAATTTGGCTTTATTGGAAGGATAATTTTATGCCATTAATGTTTAAATATGATTTCGGGCATGTGGCCGCCGCGACTGGCTCGAATAAAGCCAATTCTACAGGTCCAATTTTCAACCACTTTTTCGAGCATTTGGGGCCGTATGTCGGCAATAACGCCACGAATGTTGGCTTCCAAGTCCCCTAACGTTTCTGGTTTGTTGGCGTAGACGAGCGACTTCACATATCCCCAAAGAAAATAATCCAATGGTGTCAAATCACACGATCTTGGTGGCCAATTGACAGGTCCATTCCGCGAAATTATGCGCTCATCGAATGTTTCCTTGAATAAATCGATTGTGACGTGCGCTGTGTGGCATGTAGCGCCGTCTTGTTGGAACCACAACTCATCCACATTCATGCCATCCAATTCGGGAACAAAATAGTCGGTTATCATGGCTCTATACCGGTCTCCATTAACGGTAACTGACTCTCCAGCATTATTTCGGAAGAAGTATGGCCCAATGACTCCACCACCCCATAGAGCACACCAAACAGTCAGTTTTTGTGGATGTAATGACGTCTCAGCCGCCGTGGCTCAGTTGGTTAGTGCGTTGGACCGCGAGTCGCAGGCAGCAACCTCAGGTTCAAATACTGCCTGTAATAACACCCAAAAAAATAACGGGAAAACTCGTTTTCTCTTTCGGTGGCTGTCCTCTCAGCTGGAAATGGCAAACCTCTGAGAGTAAAAATTGCTTATGAAAAAGCTCCCAACCTGCCGTTCGGAACCGGCATTAAACTGTAGGTCCCTCCAACCCGTGTACAAATTCACACGCACAACACGGGTAGTTGCGGGAAGCTAGGCCTTAGTCTCGCGTAAGCGGGCTGTCGTGCCAGTCAATTATTATTATTATTAATTATTAATTAATGACGTCTCAAGGGTCTCATGTGGATTCTCTTCACTCCAAATGCGGCAATTTTGCTTGTTGACGTAGCCATTCAACCAAAAATGAGCCTCATCACTGAACAAAATTTTGCGATGAAAATCAGCATCGAGATCAATCTCATTTTCGGCCCATACACCAAAATCACGACGCGTTGCATGGTCTCGCCGCTTTAATTCTTGCACAAGCTGGATCTTGTAAGGTCGCAAGCCAAGATCTTTGCGCAAAATCTTCCATAAAGTTGATGGACAAAGCTCCAATTGCTGTGCACGGTGGCGAATCGATTCATTCGGGTCCTCTTCAACATTTTGCTCTACAGCGGCAATTGTTTCTTCGGTGCGCACTGTTCGACGTCTCTGCGGATGCGTATTATCACATAGAGTAAACGTAGTGCGAAAACGACCCATGGTTAACCGAATTAATTGCTCTGATGGACGATTATGTCGACCATAAAATGGACGGAGCTTGCGGTAAACTTCGCGAACTGAACCATTATTTTCGAAATAAATTTGCACGATTTGCAAGCGTTGTTCTTTTGTCAACCTGTTCATGATGAAATGGCAAACCAAACTGAACATAAATGACATTAGAGTTGCCAGATTTGACCACAAAATGCCAGTTTTATCTCTATTCGAAAAACAAACCTCTAAAAAAACACCCTATATATATACCTATAGCGATTTTTTTAGTTTTCATAGTTTCCACACCCCCCAAAAGCAGTGTATAAACTACCCCACGACACACTACCCCTCGCCTAACCCCCACCCCTTTTAATTTATTGTCAATTGCACGCACAACTGAAACTGTTACCCGTTATTTATGTTTGCATACCTATATTAACAAAAAAAATGAAAAATTTAAATTAATTAAAAAAAAAAATTTTCATATGGAATTTTTTTTGGCTTTGTTTCCCAAGCAGGCCTATAGGCCTGCTACTTTCTACACCCTCTATCACGCCTCCTATTGACATGCAATTTCTTCCCCCGAACAAACATTGCTTCTCCACCACAAAACTATCACTGGTAATTTTTCAACAAGATTAAAAACTTGGGTACTAGAGGGTTAAATGAGTCAGTTTGAACGCCATATTACAGTAAGTTAAAACTTAGTTTGTGGAGATCAGAGGCATCGTTTAGGGAACAAATTTTTCGATTTTGGTATTCCGAACCCATAATTTTAAGAAGTTAAATAAAAACATACATAGTCAACAAATTTGAGGATGGAGTAGGGTTCGCATCGAGCTCAAGTTTACGAAAGTGCTAGGAAATTGCTCAAAAGCTCGGAGTTATTCTTTGATGGTTAAATGTAGGGCCGACATGCAATCTTTAATTTTATCACATATTTTTTTTTAAACTAATCAACCATTAAGGGACCAATTTTCCGTATTTCCTTACACTTCCCACTGCGACAATTCGTGAAGGTATTTATTTCTTAGCAACATAATATGTATATAGTTATTTCCCAAAACACTGTTTATCAGTGGCGGATTCAGGGAGGGTTTGGGGGTTGAAACCCCCCGAAATATTAGGATCAGCTTTAAAACATACAAATTAAAAGGCATTTTATGAAAATTAAAAAATTACTTTTTGAAACCCCTCAAAATATTTTTCTGAATCCGCCCCTGCTGTTTATTATTTTACTCATTCCCATGCAAAATCAGTCCGGAATTCAAATCACTATGAACGGTTTAAAGGCCCAACTCCAGAACACGCATTGTACACGCATTCGAAGTATTTCTCGCATTGAACACGCGTTCGGCACATTTCACGCTTTAACACATCGCGCTTTTGAAGCATCTAAGCTGACAGTAACATAACAAAAAACATAAACACAATGAACAGCCAATGCGAGTCCAATATCAATTGCGTCCAATATCAAATTGCGTAAAAATAAATACAAATAAATAAAGATTACTGAGTGTGTATGTAATTGATAACTATATGCAATAGTTTACAGTCAGTGTGATGAAGTGCTTTGAGTAGGCTTCCACAAGTTTTTGGTTATAAAGTTTGGTTATGGTTAACAAAATGGTATGGCTTAACAAAATTATTATTGTTTTTCTATAATATTTTTTTTCGCAAAAAGGCAATTTCGGGTAATGTGATATACCAAAGTTCGGGTAATGTGATATAGTACATCACATAGACCGAACTTATTACAGCAGTACTATTTGTACACAAAAATTTATATATGCTTTATTTTATAATATTTGAAGTGGTATAATCTCAAAAATCGTTTATGGTTACGTTTCAGATAAAAAAAATCCAAAAAATCATGTTTCTCGGTACAGATTTTTAAACCTTGGTTTACCCCGTCAGATTGTGATTTTCCAAAAAAATGAGAAGCACGTCACTAATTTTTTTTGATTTGGAGTATTTTCACCAAATTTGAAACTAATAGGTCTGTTAAATAACGTTTTTCGGGTATATCACATTACCCGCCACTTTTATCAGACGCCAATATTTGGATATTTTGATTTGTAATTAAAAAACTCGTCAACAGTTTATCTTAAAGAGTTAATAATCTTATATATACTAAATAATGTGTCAGTGAGCAGTTTGAGACCAAAAAAAGTGTCTTTTAAGGAAAAGTGTGCCGGGAATCGCCGTAAAACAAACAGGTATATCACATTACCCAAACTTACTCTATATTTTATATATATATATATATATATTATATATTATAAATATATATAGATATATATATTATAAATATATATATATTATATATATATATTTCGCTCTTATCTCTCATGTTGTCATCACAAACATATTAAATTAATTTTTCTTTTGAACAAGTTCGCCCTTCAAAATCCGTATAAAATTGAAGGTCCCTTTCTTCTGTGTACAAATAACGGTTAGTCAGAGTTTTTAGTGACATCGAGATTTAAACGCACAACGCAGATAGTTCCGAGATAATACGTCTTAGTCTCATATCGGGGTGTCGTGTCAGGTATGTGTGTGTGTCATACTTGTATATGCATCATCAAAAATGGAGCTAAGGGTGTTCTATCTTCATATGTACATAAAATCGCTTGTCTTGACTGACTGACTGATTCATCACTGCCCAGCCCAAACCGCTGAAGCTACAAACATGCAATTTAAACTGTAGGTAGGACGGGATTTTTTTAAATCCGGGGTCTAAAGGTGGAAAACATGGGTTAAGGTGTTGTATGAAGAAAATCTGATCTGGTCTCTTGTACTCGTAATTATACAATGTTTTGTAATTGTAGTCAATAAGTACTTCAATTTGGTAGGATACATTGTAAGTAAGCAGAGCGAAGGTGTGCGTTGGAGGAAAAAATGACACAAACATATAAACTTTTAAAAAATGAAAATCAGATTTTAATGCCAAACTCTTCAGCCGCAGCTGACAGACATATCTTTTACGCAGATAGAGACAATTGCATTAACAAATGCAGATATGTATGAATAAAGTAGCTTCAGTAGCGATTTTTTTTTAAATTAATAGTGCAGGTGACAGACATTACTCGTAGGCATAGGTTGGCTCTGATTGGCTGAAAAGATTTTTGAGCAAACATTTTTCAAAAAGTGTAAACAAATCCTGAAAAGAAGTTGCGAGATTTTATATTTAGAGCCCTTAGATAATAAATCCGAATACTTTTCTGGATTTTTGCTCCATCAAACTCTTTTTGAGGTCTTCCGTCTGGAAGTGAGATGAGCAACTGAAGTGAGATGAGCAAATGCGCGCGTTTTTTAAATTACAATTATTTTCGCGGCCACATAGGGCCAACTTGCTGTGAATGTTCCGTTGCTGTGGGAAGCAATAAAGTCGACAGCGCGATTTGCCACCGAGCACTTCATTTTTGATTTAAAAATATTTTGAAAGTGCAAAAAGCAAAGCATTTTGTTTTTTAGGGATTTAAATGTATAGTTGTCAATAAGTGGCACCTCGATTGTGGCTCCCGCTTACGTCTTTAACATGGCGAACGTTGGGAATGCGCAACCTGTAGTCTATTACCTTGAGTATTTACCATGCTAAAATTAAATGTAGTATGTTCACTTTTAGATAGGCCACATAAAACCGGTTTTCAAATTTCAATATTCACGAACATAATTTGTCAATTTATAGAAAAAGACACTACAGACGTGGCCACTTTACAGAGCGCGAATAGATCGGTTGAGACCGACGTAAGTACTTCAGATCCAAATCCAACCATAGGTTTTTCTGTTCTTGGCATATACTATAAATAGAAGAAACACGTATAGGGTTTATAACAAAGCCAAGTTTCATTACTGTCCAATAATTGCTATCCGCTAAATTTCGATGTTAAGTTGACTCTATCTGCTACAAAGACGTAAGGAGTTCAGATTATTAAAAACTTTAGACGATACAGGATTAAATTGTATTTTTTAACATTCAAGTACATTGATTGATTTATACTTTTAGAATGAGCGAATGACACAGTTTTTCGCTCTCTTGAAAAATTTTGTTAATGCAGAAAGAAACAGTAATATAAGTCCTCGGTGATATATGTACGAGTATATTGTATTGTACTATGTGTCAAGTAAAACAATAAAAAACCATTGCCCCCAATCATGTTCCGCTCAATTTGAAAAAAAGCAAAATGTGAATGTATCGAAATGAGCATTCATGGATGTGATACATAAACGTCATCCAAAAACATGTATGCCTCAAGTGCTTAGAATTTAATTAAAATTTCATCGCCCAATGCCGCCATTAAGTCAATATCAGATTCTTCCCTTTCGCCGCACCCTTATTGTGATGATGACCTGATGCCATGACGATTGGGTTTTATTAAAAACCCTAATATGTACAATTATTATGCCACCGAACACTTGGCAGCACCCCATTCAATTGCGGGCCGTTTATTTGCTTTTTAATAAAACAGGTGCTCGACCTCTCCATTCCTCCACCGCACCTCATACACACACACTTACATGTATATACACGCGTATATTGCAGCATCCTTTATCATTTAATTTTACTTTTCATTAAACTCGTACCCTATTCAACACCAAGAATACGTTCATCCACGCAAGTGTGCGAAATCGTACAATGACGAGGGTGAGCCTTGAGGACAAGAATAATGTATGGCACTTGGTAATGTGTGGATTGTAGTAAAGCGAGAGCATCGCACAAAACTTGGTGTAGGACTAGAGCGTGTCTTAGATATTACATGGAACAAGGTCTTTTGCGGATGGTGGAAGAGGGGAGGCGATCTACAGTTTAACGCCGAATCCGAACGGCGGTTGGCAGTTTTTCTTGGAGTTTCACACTTGGAGGTTGTTTAACCAAAACATGTATCGAAAAACCGGGACGTATACCAGTTCTACAGTGCACTTTTGCGATCAATTGTGGAAGTCCAAGGTACGTTCAGTCGAACATACATAAATATATTGCATTCTGATTTTGTAACTGTACAACTGTGCGATGGAAATGTTTTATTGGTGAAAATGGGAAAATTTATAGCACTGTTTCGCATTCAGAATTTTAGGAACCTTCGATTTTGGCACACATTTGTATTGCAAGAGTATTTGGTCATTAACAGGTGGTCACACAACACTTGCCGTGCACGTTTTCAATAAGGCAAATTGTTCTCTTTGGCTGCTTTCGAGTGCAAGAATCGCAAAGCCCTCGACCATCAATTTGATAACTTTGTATGCAGCTCACCAATTTAAGGTTGAGATGCAATTCGGACAATGTTTGATATGATTTGAGATGGCCATAGTTGTTCTAAAAAACGATTGGCTTAATTTTGAGTTAGTTAACTTTGAATTGGTTAAACGTTGAGAAGGTAACAAACACTTGTCTGAAGGTACAGATATGTTCGGTTTTCTTTTATATTTTTTACCGTGTACTTTCTGCATTTCCGCATCCGAACCCACTTTGTGCAATTTGAAAAGGGATAGGCGTTGATACCCCTTCAACCTTGGCCGCACTTGTTCCTACTTGCTGTTTCATTTGTGTAGTGCGAGCAATGCCACACATTTGCCGTTGCATGCTCGTCTGGCGTCTTTTTGAACCGCCCTTTTGATTTCTCATCGGGCCAAGTTGCCCGACGACAATGCTATGACACAAGGATTAATGGTCTTCTGGACTACTTAAACGTTTTCACGCACATACAAACACATTCACAAAGTCGGCAATATTAAAAAATGTTTGCCCGGCTGGATGGGACACCCTCTTGTGATATGATCTCTAGTTGAAGTGAACGGCGGCCGAGCTGACGGATCTGTGCGCACATAGTCCGGTGTTGCGCTATGTGAATTTAATAAAATGCCGTTTGATGATTGCCATATCATCTTTAATTTGTATTTCGTATTCATGGGGTCGAACGCATCGCATAAGGCCTGCAATATGTTGTTCGTTGATTTCGTTATTGCTTGTCGAGCATGCTGGAATGAGTGTTTGTGGCGGTGGTAGTGTTGGCATTGCTAAGCAATTTCGGCACGCTTCTGGTTCCCAAACTCACAGTATGTATGTATGTACTCATATATATTGTACTAACGTTGATAATTTGTTTGTTTCATTTGTGTGTGTGTGTGGGTGTCACTGGGGGTTCTGGTGCTACTCGAAATGTTATTGGAAAGTTAAGAAGATAAATTATATCTGCTCATGTTTTTGTTTTGTAATTTTCATTGTCACCTGACTTATGCATCATGTAGTAAAGCACAGAGTGATAGATTCGACTAAAATGTCCTATTTGTAAATTAATTCACCACGAGTGTGGAACGGCAGCCGCTTTTTTTGCTTAACTGACCATTTGGATTTCATATAAAACTGTAAGTTCCGTCTAAATGCGTATAGATTCACACGTAAAGCACGGCTGGTTACTGAAAGCTAAGCCTTAGCCATTTAATCGGGCTATTATGCCAGTTATGCATGTGTATACTTACATATGTAAAATAATTTTACAAACTTACGCTAAGTTATTAATGACAAGAAAAAGGGGTTTCTTGGTGTCAACGTACTTAATTTTAAATGTCAACCCACTTATAAAATGTAATTTTTTCTGCTTCTACATTTAGAGGACCGCTTTTCCTTCGAAGAAGTTTGCTTGTGGAAAGTTATGGCTACTATAGGGAAAAGGGTTTTCTTTCGCACTTCTGGTGGCTCTAGGGTAATGCCGACGGAACTGTAAGGGAGAGCAGGCAACGGCTTTATTTCACAGTTTATGCTTTTGTAATAAACATGCTTTAGATCACCCGACTTAATTTCTCTCCTTGTTTAATGCTCTTTTCATTAAGCTGAAAATACAATTGCATCACGACGAACTTTGCGAAAGTACACGCCAGCAGTATGTGGCTTAGCATTAAATGTGTCCTGTTACCTAAAGGTCTTCCTGCAAACCTGCCTGGTCGCTTAAAAAGGACAATCAAGATAAGCAGCACCAGGAATTTTTATTATCAAAAGAGCTAACACAAATGAAAGAGTTAGAGGGGTGTTGACATCGGTGGCAGCATGGCACTGCGATGAGGACAGTTCATAGTAATGGATAGGCACCGAGCCACACAACCAAGTAGGCGAATGGTGGAATAGTGGTGATGCTTATGAAACTGAAATAAATTTATTACTGCCGCTCTTCACCGTTGTTTCTCGTGCATTCGCTGTTGTGCAGGCGGCCTAGTGGACGCGTTATCGATTTGCATCTAACGTACGTTTTGGACGCCGACCACAAACACATATGATTTATAATCCTTTCAATGGGATTGGATGTTATAAGTGTAAGATTGCATCGGATAATTACAAGTTTACACAACATAAACGACATGTCAGCAATAATTAAAACGTTGCTATCCGACGCGATGCTTAGCCGTTAAATGCATTAATATGTATGCTACCTTTTAACGAATTCTTTTAATGATATCGTTTATAATTGTTTGTGTTGATTATAATAATTCTTTATATTTAGAATTGAAGCCAGCGCCTAAGAAGGGCTGCTAGCAATATGTACAGATATACGAGGGCTGCTACTAAAGTTTAAAGTAAAAACTAGATATAGAATATGGTCGGAATGGAATATGGAAAGTGGTTTCGGTCAGACAATAGTAAAAACAAATATTTTAACGTTTACACCAATTTTCAAAGTAGTTTTTCCACTCCGAATAAGATAACTACAAAACATGAACGCATGAATTTGCATTATTTTTGATTTGCGGAAATAAAAAAGCTAAGTTAAGTTAGATTTAAGTTTAGGATTTTTATGCATGCATGATCTTATAAAGGTCATTTGAAGCACCTGACATGGGCGTAGTGCAGTAAATTTCAAGCTCCACTACTGAAAATAGTGAAACTTTTCTTCACTATAACTAAAAGGGTGTAGTGGTAATGGAAATTATTTCCACTGTAACTAAATGAATGTAGTGCTAATTGAAATTTTTCCGCTACAACTAAATTAGTGTAGTGGTTAAGGACATTCTTCCCATTATAACTATTGAGTGTAGTGGTAATGTAAATTATTTTCATTAATTTTGAAAGTTGTGCTTGAAATATTTTTTCAATTGCCACTGCCACTAAACAATGATGTTCAGTAGAAATATAAATTTTACCACTTAGTGGGAATAATTTTTTAAGCACTAATAATCTACTACCACTAGGCTTGTAGTTGAATAACTATTGCACTACCACTAAAAAAAGTGATAGTGGATACATCGATTTAATTTCACTAAATACATAAGTAGTTCATAACATCAACCAGCTCCACTACCATTAACGTTAGGGGTAGTTAACCTGTGTGTACTACACTAGGGATCGCAATTTTAGGCCATTTTGCAATCCTGGGATTTTCGGGATTGAAAATTCGAATTCGGGATTAATCCCGGGATTCATATAACAAATTTTTTAAATAAAACAATTTTCCCAAGTTGCATAAATACATGTTTATCATATATTTTCCATAAAAATGGGCACAGTTTAATCACATTTGGGTTAATTTCAAGATTTTTTATCTTGAGTTTAATCACATTTTGTTTAACTTTAAAAATTTTCATTCAACATTTAACTTCAGTTTGATAACATTTCGTTTTATCCAAAAATAGCACTTAAACATACTTATTGATTTGTAACATATGTACATCATAAAGTGCATATACTTACCTTATGATCAAAAAAGAATGGAAAGTTAAAAGAAAATGCAAAATTTCAATTTTAAATAAATTTATTTATTAAATTTAATTAAATTTAGTAATTTAATTTTAATAATTGACTGGCACGACAACCCGCTTACGCCAGACTAAGGCCTAGCTTCCCGCAATCACCCGTGTTGTGCGTGTGAATTTGATAAAATAGTTCTTGTTTGATCATAAGTTTTACACATATTTAGTAAAAAAAAGAGTTAATTTGTTTGTACTTTTAGTTCTAATCTGATTTCGATAAAAAAGTTATGCGTTTTGATTAAATGAGAACTGAGATCTTAAAAGTACTAAGGCATTAAGTGTTTTGTCCTCTAATCTAGAACGAAATTCATTGCAAATAAACCCTGCTGAAGAGAAACATCTTTCAGATTCAACAATTGTTGAATGCTTAGTAAATAATTATTAGCCTTTTGCAAAGGACGCCCTCTATTCCTCCATTGCAAAAATATTCAATTTTTTTATCAAAGTCTCAGATAAGGAATCGTTTTTTTTGCGTTAAATTTATTTCGTATGAACTTTCCAAAATTTTGTAATAAAGTATTACAAGTTAGCAATTTCATTTAAATGCAATCCCGAAAATCCCAGGATTAGAGAGTTTGAATCCCAGAACTTTCGGGACTGGAAAATGTCCAGGATCCCGGGATTGCGATGCTTATAGTACACCAATGAAATTTATCAATTTTCCAAATTTGTTTCTTTCTAGATGTCAACTGGAAAAGGGGCAATATGAACAATATTTTTATTTTGACTTGTCAGGATAAAAATAAAACAATTATGTTCAGTATGCTCAGTATTACAAATATGTACATAGTACGTATACGAGTATCTAGTATAAAGATTCAAGTTCATATTTGTTTTTCGAGCGGGTACTTTTTCTCATATACCTTGCTATTATTTTTAGCTATACAATATTTTGTTTACCTACACAAGTTTATATACCTATACCTGTTTGCCCTGCATAGGTAATCACACTATCTAATTGTAAACTTGCTGGCTATAACTGCCTTCGCGCTCTCACATTCGACAACGCTTCAACAGATTCATTCAATTGTGGGTTACCAACACCTACTTAGAGCGTTTGGAAGATATGCCACCGCCACCGTATTAGGTGCTTAGCAAAAGTGGCTCACATGGCTGCATATTAGAAAGAACTGATCGCTTAATAAGCAGCTAAATAGTTGCGGCAAGCTTCTTAGTGATCTACCGGCGTAAAATACGCCAAGTTTTGCTGCTTGTAGCGACTATAATATCGCTCGTAGCACGCGACGCACAGTGTAACAGGTGCGGCCAAAAAAAGCGATGTTCAAAATGTGTAAAAATTGGTTTGCACATCGGGAGATAATACTCCTATTAAGACGAATCCGGAATATTTTCTAAGTACATACTTGAATTATTGTAGCCAGTACAGGTCACTAAAGTTGACCTGTAAAGATTTTAACAGACTTTTCGAACTTTCGATGGACTGTAAAAAGACCGTACATGCCAAAGTTCTGTCTTTGGAAACATTATTTTCTAGTCCTCTATTAGTGCTTACGTAAAAAGATGCGGTTCCCGGTTTTGCCCGTCTGGATTTTACAGTGATTTTAATGTGACCACCTCGAACGAATTTGTGCTTCTGGGCGCGTGCTTTTTTAAGTTGTAAGCGAGAAAAATGAAATATGCAATAATTATTATTAGATTACAAATTACATAGAATGCTACATAGATTACTTCGCTTCATATTTCCCTGGCAAAGTTAATAGATTTTAATTTAAAACTAGCATATGCCTTATTACTTAGTAGTGCTTTTGCGATCAAAACGTAAAATTGGTGCTGACATTTTCCCTATTCACAGAAAACCGACCTTTGGCAGAAAAAATTTTGTAGCACTTTGTGTCTCGATCAAATTTCTTTTTTAAGCTGTAATAGCCTGATGTTATACTAATTCATCTTTGCACACTATAAGGTTGTCCATTCCGATACTGTACAATCTGCTCTTCTCCCGCACTTTTTTGAAAAACTGAAGCAAACGGTTCCAGTTCCACAGACCAACTCTTGAGACCACTCTAGATTATAGTAACATGCCCTACATCTGCGCATTTAACACTGCAACGCCTTAAAGGCTTTTACTAAGGCCAATAGCAATTAAGATAACTCGCTTCAGTGTTTCTTTATGCACTCTCGTTGTGTCCTGTCAAATGACAACGCCGTTCATGGTGGTCGCAGATACATTGCACCATTCATTAGGAACTGACCAGGTTGATTAGGAACGATCTGTAAAATACCTACTGCTGCTACTGGTTGAGAGGCATTCAGCCTAGCGGCAAATTACCTGCTGCAGCCTTTGCTATTTTCAATTAGAAACACGAATGCAGATACATTGAACCGCATTCATAATGAATGGAATTGGAGTTCTAACTTAAGTTGGCACAGACATGGCCCGGCATCAAATGTTTAAATATCGTAGAAATAATGGCATGCACTATACTCAGCCGTTAACTTTAAGCGGCACGTGGCATCCACATAATCGAACAACAAATATATGAAAACGAAATTTCATTTTGATTACCTTACATACATCGGCAACAATTTACATTAATAATTTTGACTTTTTATCTCTCTATCGAAATATGTAAATTGCCCTTCTTCTATTGAAGATACCGTGAAAGTGAACAAGAAAAGAGAGAACGACCGGAAAAGATAAAGCGTGTGACAGAACGCAGTCAACCGGTGACACCTGCCAACGAAAGACCGCCAACGTTTTACTACTTGAAAGCACCCGACAACATTGTGCTACATGAGGCTGCAGACGCAATACCAACACTGTTACCAATGGCAGCACAAACTCAACATTTGCGGAGTTCTGCCAAGCGACCGCCATTGTCGTTCGTTGCTATTGTTTTTCTTAATAAACCTCGAAGGCAAATTGATATAATGAAAATGATTTCCGAGTGCTTGCTTTTAAAGATGAAATACTTTGCCCTACCCCATCATGTTACAAGTGATTTGGGGTAGAAAAACGATTTATGCACAACCATATTGTTATAAATTCAAATTTGTTATGATATTTCTGTAATTGCTTACATGACCTTTAAAAGTTTAATCAATATTATGTGTTAGTTGAAAAATACAATTCAAAAATATTCAGCACCAAGGTAATTTTTACTATCTCTCCAATACAACAATTGTCATAAATTCTACTAGAATAGTAATTTAACTATAGCCCTTTCTCTCCAATTTGTTCAATTTTTATTTCATGCACGTACTAATTTGTCGTAACGTTTATTTAATGAGAAAGCGACAATAACTTCAATATCAGCAGCATTTCAGCATTTGGGGTAGAAAAACGATTTATGCACAACCATATTGTTATAAATTCAAATTTGTTATGATATTTCTGTAATTGCTTACATGACCTTTAAAAGTTTAATCAATATTATGTGTTAGTTGAAAAATACAATTCAAAAATATTCAGGACCAAGGTAATTTTTACTATCTCTCCAATACAACAATTGTCATAAATTCTACTAGAATAGTAATTTAACTATAGCCCTTTCTCTCCAATTTGTTCAATTTTTATTTCATGCACGTACTAATTTGTCGTAACGTTTATTTAATGAGAAAGCGACAATAACTTCAATATCAGCAGCAACCTTTTCCGATGTTGCTAAGGCCGCAGTCGGGGTATTCAAGTTAAATTGTACTCTTTATCTGGCAAATCGGCGCAATGTTTCAATAAGCTTATGAACATGTATACACTCAGATTTTGCTGCATCAACGTTTCTAACGCTAACACAAAAGAATAGCGACTACAGCAAAATACCGCAATAACAATAACAAAACGAAATGCAAAAGACAAGCAGCAATTCGCCAGCATTCGCGTTCTCACAAACACGCACACATATGCGTAATCTACTCAAATACCCACGGAAATACACTAAAAAGAAAGCAAAAAGCTCGCAAGTTGGTTAAAGTCACGTGAAAAGGAACTAAAAAGAAAGCAAAACGGCTGTGCTCCTACCGGCCTGTTAGCCAGCAAAGCAGCCACCAGCATTTTCTCGTTTTCGGTATCTCTTTGAACGCCTGTAGTCATGGGAACGAACTTTTCACATTCCACAGATGCTTCTTTTTTGTCTTTGCCTCTTGCTCCTTTCTGTTGTTGACTTTTTAAGATTGTTTTTCATGCTTTGTACTCATCTTTAAAATAACCGCAGATTCGGCTCTGATTCATTGCCTTTAGTTCTTGTTACTGTTGCGCGCATAGAGTAAGTACTGGACTATGAGTTAAAAACTCAAGACCACATGCCGAAAGATCAGGCCCGACCGTGTACATTGGTTACATGGAGAAGGTAATGGAGAATGCATTCAGCAGCATATACGATGGTTCAATTCTGTTCTGCGACATGCATTCAGCTCAGTTTCATTCGTCCATTACATTCAGCGACCGACTTGACGATGTCAATTACAATCAACCAGTTATGCAGTAGTGATATGTATGTACATACATGTACCTATGTATCTGTATATGTACACGTATGTATTATCCATCGGTGTTCTTAAGCGTTGGTTTTGTAACAAGTTTTCCACAAACAACAATTTCCTTAAAGTTTTGTGGGTTTTAACGTGGGAGAGAACAGTGATAGTGGTCGTGGTCGACATTTATTAATCGGCCTTACTTCATCTTCGGCACAATTCCAAAAAATTGCAACAAGTGCGGCACGGCATACATCAACCGTCGGCAAACAAAACTGCACTTGTGATCTGTCCTACGCTTTGTCGGACTAAATTCAACCATCGGCCAGACGTTGAGATCAACCGATCTCAAAGAGCAAGCTCCGAGTCAGTTAAGATTTGCTAAGTCGTCTCTTTTGGCTTTAGGCTCGTAAAACCTAAAATTTTTAAAAACACAAACAATAACGTCAACATCGTGTGCTCCATCCAATTGTTCATGGCTCAATCACACGTGCTGCGCACACACAAGCATACTCAGATTTTATGCATCAACAAGTGTAACATCACCTCAAATGTTTTTCGAATCCACTGCCGCCCTCTTTGTTGTTCGCCCAGCCCTCTAGCGCTGTCGTCGAGTCTGCATCCGAAATACATCAAGCCAGCCGCTCACTCTTTCCACAACAGTGGGTAGTAGGCGCATTCCAATTGCAGTGAATGACCAACTCGAATCGATCGGCATCTGTACGCCACAAAGGCCGGCAAGCAGAAACAAAATTGCAAAAACTAAGCAAAACACTAAGAAGATACGTGTGCATTGATGTATACAAGTTGGGCGAGGGGGACGAGGGGGTCTTTGCAGTCCTAGAGCAGCGGCGCGCGATTTGGGGTTTGGGAGTTCAACCTCCCCAAATATATATTTATTACAAAAATAAGGTTTCAAATTATATTGGACTTAAAAGTTGTGTATAGAACCCTCAAATTTAAATTCTGTGTGCGACACTGACCTAGAGTATGTACTTATGTAAATATAACTATATAACTATATATAGAACGTATTTAACTCTTAAAGGTTTGCCAGTTCCTACTGAGAGAACACCCGCCGAAAGAAACATTTTTGTTTCTATACTTTTGGTCTGGTATTTGACGTCGCTTCAGACTCGTGGCCCAATACATCAACCCGCTAAATCACGGTGGCCACCGTGGCTCTAACGTAAGGAACTTATCTTATTAAAAACTGTATATATGTTGATACGTGCTTTTAACATTTATTTAAAGTTGTCGACTTGATCCCCATCTGCTTCAAAGAAAATACGCTCATGTTTGTACAAGCATGCCTCAACTCGTAAAAACAACATCAAGCCGCCGGGCAACCAAAGAAAAAGTCGAAATGCCAAACATGAAATTTTTTTAAATTAATTTCAACTTTTCTTATCGCATAAGTCCCTTTGGAAAAGCACAAGCAGCCGGCGATTCAAACAAGATGCCCCCGTCCGATCAAGTCCTACCATCGACAGTCCGACCGACTGACTGGTAACCGGATATTCAACCCGAGCATGATGATGCATTTAAGATTCTTCCGATTGGTCATTATTGCAGTGTGGTATGTGGTGTCTTTCCCCTTGCCGTTTCAAACCTCTTTAACACCCACCTTAAGTAAAACCACATACCCTTTGATTGATCTACTACCGACTATGGCAGGAAAAATGACAGTTAATCATACTTGCACACATACACTGGGCATCCGTTCAACTGCCCCTCCACCGGTCTTCCACCTGTTTACTAGCCCAGTGTCTCTTACCTACATTAAGCTTTGTTTGCAACTTTGTTTGTTTGTTGGCAGATTTGGTACAAGCAAGGCAGATGGGCTTAAAGGCAACAGGGGCAGCAATTATCTACAACAGCCAGTGCTGTTAATACCACAAAACAAAATGGAAGCCCGATGGAAATTTCAGGTTTTGACACTGTCGGTTTGTCGGTTTCATTTGAAGTCGCTTACTTTAATACGATCGTACTATTGAGTAATGATAAAGTTGATGCAATGATGCAGACGTTAAAATAACAATAATTTGTATAAGTACTAAGTATTTATGTAGTTCAATGACAAGCCATTGACTCTTTCGACCTCAACCAAATGTACACTCTATCATAAAGTAGTGTTCGGCAATCCTAATAACATTGTGCAATAACAGATCAAACGAAATATATTTACTCCACAGCTATAGCTAATTAATTATATTATAAGCTGTAAGCATTATTTGAAGATAATGTAAAATTGTTACCAAATTTAATGTGCTATATGGACATTTTTCGAACTATGAAAATCAGCAACTACTAAAAATGTGGTAGGTATATGTACGTAATATCCTCCATTAACGCTTCTGTACTAGTGAACCATTGGTGTACCCACTTTAGTGTGAAGTTGGAAGCTACCCGAAAGAGGTATGTTCAGTGAAAATTATATACATAAACTTTGGTTGCTACTGAAGTTTTGAGATACAAATCTGGCATCAACATCGTGAAATATACCGATTTTAATGGTAAACGTTGTTCACAGTGACTTAAAACTATCACGAGCCACCATGTTTCGGAATCGTAAAAGATTTGACAATCGCTCAAAAAAGGACTCCTAACGATTGATAACGGGGCAAATACTTTTGCAAGAGTCCACCACAATAGACCGAAAGATCTCGAAACACTTCACGAGACATCAAGAAGACGAAACAAGCAAGTTGACGCTTAAAAAAAATTGCATAACTGAAAGTTAAAAGATAAATCTGAATTACCATTACTAATTTCAGAAAATTTATAAAATTCAAGATCAAGCACTAAAGGTACACGATGCATGTCTGGTTTACTGATTGGAAAGGTACATTCAAGTAAAGAAGAATTTACTGCAGCTCTAAAGAATATAAAGTCTAAAGTGCGACCTAGTTTATTTGGAAAACAGTTTACAGTGAAATTCCTCACAACCGGACACTCACCGTCGCAGTGTTTTTGTCCGGCTATGGGAGATGTCCGGGGGAGGGGATTACAAAAAATTAGTTTAAATCGTATTCAAGTGTTTCTCGTTTATTTATTTAATATGTTGTACGAATCTATGAATATCGAATATTAAATAAATATTTATTACAAGTCGTAAAATCTCAGTACTGCTTTGGTTGAAATAATTTTGTAATGGTTGATTGTTTTAATTTCAAATGTTCATTGTCAAATACGAGTGAAATTTGTATTATAGGGTAGTACAGATTTTTAAAAACTGGTTTGGAATTGTTTTGAATTTTGTCCGTTTATGAGAGATTTTTTAATCAAAATGATTGAAATATAGTGTCCGCGTCTAGTTGTTAGAGCGTCCGGTTATTTAATTAATATTCGTATGGAAAACTTAATGAAATCGCTGTGTCTACGAAATTTGTCCGGTTATAAGGGCTGTCCGGTTATAAGGACTGTCCGTAATGAGGAATTTCACTGTATTTGTATATGATCAATTCTTAAGAAACTATATACTAGATAAATTTACATCACAAGCTATACGAGCGGATTTGGGCAGCGTGCGCGACCAAATAACATTACAGAGGTTAAAGTCACCCAGCACGCATAGATGATTACCACATACTTTATTCAAGGCTAGTGATGTAACATTATCAACATGGGCAGTGTAGAGGCTGTGACAACTGTTTGGCGGTATATAACTACGAAGCGCAGACAAAAAGGGAGTCAGAACATGTACACAAACTTGATGAAGCAGCGCGTCACTTTAGATCCATAAGTCGCACATCAAAGACACTTGGTTCGAACTTACCATTTAGTAGCACAATTCGTCTGGAAGAATAGCATGGGCATTGAACAAAGGGCGTGGTACCGCCCATACAACTAAACTATTTAATATAGAATAACAGCGAAACAACAATTCGCACACCATTGAAATTTAGTATACCGTCGTCACATAGATGTGTCGTTCTACTGGTATCACATGCACATGCACGGGGGTGGCAATGTTTTCGTGACCCAAATTTCCTGATAACTTTAAACCATATCCGATTTATATCAATTGCACTCGGTAGTCGAGAATGGAGTGGACATTTTGAAGGAAGGGGCGTGGCACCGCCCAAACAACTCAAATCTTTAATATGAAATAGTTTCAGAATTACAAGTAAGACAACATTGAAATTCGGCATAAACGTTGGACAAGAGCCGCAAAAATACAGGTTTCGGTCCAGTTTCGGTTTCGGCCAAAAGTATGGCCGAATAGTTTGCCGATACTGATCTTTTTTTAAATAAAATGTATTATGTCATGAAAGGTAACTAAAGTATAGTTTACTGAATTTTTCGTATACAATTATTGCACTGTTCCTGCAAGTTCCTGCTCCATTAAACTTTCTATTACGTTCCATGTAGTTTGCGTAATCACAAAATCAGAATTTCGAAAGCAGAATTGGAATGTTTTTTTGTCAACGCCAAGTTTGAATTACTTGAAAGAAATATACATATGTAACGAATTCAAATGCAGTTGTGTTGTCTAAATATCTACGAATTTAATCGTCGATGTCTATATTTCTTTCAATTGATACATTTACTAGGGTGCAAATTTGTATGTAAATACATGTTTTTTTTTAATATATCATAAGCAAAATGTAAAATTCAAAATTCATTATCTTTCAGAATCTGAAAATTTTCTTAAAAATTGCATTTAATTGGTCTTGCATATTTCTATAAATACATATTTTTGCGTATATCTATGAATATTTATATCTCTATCTATAATATAGTAAGTTGGGTAATGTGATATGGTAGGGTAATTCACAAGTCCCTTGACCTTTTTCAAAATTAACTTTTTTAAAACATCATAACAGCTAAAAAACTCGTGCTGCATGATTTTGGATGTGATTGCTTAAATAGTTTACCGTCAGTGTGATGAAGTGCTTGGAGTAGGCTTGCACAAGTTTTTGGTCACGAAGTTTGAAAGTAAAAAAGGTACAAAAAAATATATTATTACAAAGTTCGAGGCTAATCAGAAGTAAATCAGTGATATCGATTATGAGTTTGCGAGGTACGCTCTTCTCAACAAAATTATTATTGTTTTTCTATAATATTTTTTTCGCAAAAAGTCAATTTCGGGTAATGTGATATACCAAAGTTCGGGTAATGTGATATAGTACATCACATAGACCGAACTTATTACAGCAGTACTATTTGTACACAAACATTTATATATGCTTTATTTTATAATATTTGAAGTGGTATAATCTAAAAAATCTGTTATGGTTACGTTTCAGATAAAACAAATCCAAAAAATCATGTTTCTCGGTACAGATTTGTAACCCTTGGTTTACCCCGTCAGATTGTGACTTTCCAAAAAAATGAGCAACACGTCTCTAATTATTTTTGATTTGGAGTATTTTCACCAAGTTTGAAACTAATAGGTCTGTTAAATAACGTTTTTTCGGGTATATCACATTACCCGCCACTTTTATCAGTGAACAGTTTGACAGAAAAAAAGTGTGTTTTAACGCAAAATGTGTCGGGAATCGCTGTAAAACAAACAGGTATATCAGATTACCCGAATTTACTCTAATGAATGTTTGTCTATAATATTTGTTTGATTGTCTGTTGGTCTTATTGGCTCTTATAGACTGGTGAACGACTTCACTGATTGATTTACAATTTTAATACTGGTTTCTGGATACCTTTTGTTGTTTATGGGGAAGGGGGTGTGGCACCGCCCTTAATATTAATATGGAATAACTTCGAAATTAT
This sequence comes from Melieria crassipennis, assembly GCA_963668005.1. Lineage (NCBI taxonomy): Eukaryota > Metazoa > Arthropoda > Insecta > Diptera > Ulidiidae > Melieria > Melieria crassipennis. The sequence goes on along the minus strand of OY764963.1, from coordinate 114,979,949 downwards.
AAGTCGGACAACATTGAAATTTGGTATAGCGTCGTCCCATGCACCTGTTGTTCAACAAGTGAATCTTCATTATTGGACAAGGACAAGGGGCGTGGCAATAACACTCAGTACGAACTTTATAAGCATGGGTCGATTATAAGAATGGGGTTTTGTTCGTGCTTTTTATAAATTACTTGCCCGAATATTTGTCGCACACCCATTGTTTTATATGTGCTGATGATGTAAAGATAGTAAGATTTATTAAAGTTCATGTTGACTGCCTATATATGCAGCAAGGCTAGGATAATCTACAGGGATAGTATACTTCTAACAAGATAGTGTACTTCTAACTTTAACATTTCACAATGTGAGATTCTTTCATTCAGGGCCAATTTTTCAGTGCGAGGTTAACTCAGTTTCTAGTTTAAACTTAGTTTAAACGAAAAATCGAATTTTTCAGTCAAACTTGACTGAAGTTTAAACTCAGTTTAAACGCCCAACCCTGGACGGTTAAACTAAGTTTAAACTATCAACAGCTTCTGACAGTTCATTTCTTTTTTGTTTTGGTCAGCTCTTGCCTGTCGTGAGCGAAATTATTTTTTTGCACTTTTTTTTAGATTCTTATACTTTGTGCGCAACGTTTTCGCGCAGCGGAACTTATTAACCAATTTTTAATCTAAATCGTCCTCAATTTCTTTCCATTTGGTTTGTTTTTCCTCGGCACTCACGCGGTCTGTCTTCTTGCACTCGAGCACTTGTTTATTTTTTTTCACAAGTGGACAAGTGGAAGTTGGACTCCGTTTGCTTATTTTGAATTTATTGATGAAATACATTATTTGAGCGCAAAGAATTTATTTACGAATGACAATCAAAACAAAGGAAAATTATTAGCTAGATAAAAAAATTATTAGCTAGATTGCCACACTCAAATGACAAATATTTGCTCCAGTTAAACTAGCACTGAAAAACTGCTTTGTCGTTTAAACTGAGTTTATATTTAAATCAAGTTCAAGGAAACTACGTTTGAACTGCGTTTAAACTCGCACTGAAAAATTGGCCCTCAGTAAAATAGCATCTTCCATCTCGTTTAATTATTCAATCGCAAGCAAAGTTCTTCTGAGAATTCAAACGAAGAGAGATTTAGGTGTTATTTTTGATCCAAAGCTATTTTCTTATCGCTTTGATTATTTAATTTCAATGACCAATGCCTTGTTGGAGTTTTTAATGCGGAATCCTAAAGGTTTTACGAAGGTATATACTCCACGATTGATATACATTAGCTTAGTCAGTTCAATTGCTGAGTATTGCTGCGTTGTATGGGACCCGGCTTATACGGTTTAAAATGTAGGTATGCATTGTTTTTAACCCTTTCGGTACAGCTTTTTACTGGGGAAAGTTAAAATTTTAAATTTTACGTTTTAGGCTTCTATGTGGTTATGTTAGCAACATTCCATAAGAAATTTTGAAATTTTTATACTCGGACCCTGTATTTTGGAGTGTTTTTATATGAGAGCAACCACATCGTTGTGGCTGTAATAATTACTTAAACATAAAACGTTTTATGCATAACGAAAATTTGAATATTTCTTCATATACTCAGCCATTTTTTTAAAAAAAGTATCTAAATTGAAAGAAAACGTCAAATTAAAAAAGTTATCTAATTTTGTCTGCTTCTTCTTCCTTCACTATCTCAAGATATACCATTAAAGAAACGTGTACACTTCTCTTCTCTCAACTTTATTATTCAGTTTATTAATTTCGTATTTTTCCTAAAACTTCAAACTATTCTAAGGAACAACAAAAATATAGTATCCACAAGTTTTTTTACCTAAAACAGGCACTGAAAAGAGACTATGCCATATGGCATAGAATAACCGACAGGGTGAACTTTCGGAGAACAAACCTTTTTAAAAACCATCCGAGACACTCTGGGTCAATTAGACCCTGTTCACTTTTGATCGGTTAAAACAGGCACTGAAAAGAGACTATGCCATATGGCATAGAATAACCGACAGGGTGAACTTTCGGAGAACAAACCTTTTTAAAAACCATCCGAGACACTCTGGGTCAATTAGACCCTGTTCACTTTTGATCGGTTATAACTTCACACCTATTGAACGTATTCGATAAATGTTATAATAAAAATAAAAAAAAGTATTTATTATATTTTGAAGTGAAGGCGAACATGTGCCACAACGGTGAAAAAATTATTGTAGTTTAAAAGAACTAATATGCGTTTTATCATTTTACAAATAGATATACAGAACCAGATTATAGCTCCATGTTTCAATGTGGCATAATAGCGACATCTTCTTCTGACCCGCCACCTCTCTGTACTGGTCTTTAAGACTATGACTTTCTTGGCAGATAAATATGAGAGCGGCGTCATTGCCTCATTGAGGTATTTCGCAAAAAAATAATAATCTCCGATTCCGTTTTACACAACACAGTTTCGGTTTATGGAGACGAAATTTATCTCAACAATACAAAAGCTATTGGGATATGAAATTTTGCAAGACTTTTATTCCATATAAAGAGTTACCATAATATCCAACTATAGTACATTATTCAATATTCAGTACATTTTTACTATTTTGCAATTCCCATTAAAAACTATATCAGGTAGGTAGGTGTGGCTGCCCCAAGAGGAGGTCAAGACGGCCCATTGTGATACCACATGTGATCAAGCGTAGAACCGCTCACTCGTTGAACCAGTCGGAGCTATTACCGAAGCTTAGTAGACTGCGAATAGTCTTATCAGCTAGATCCTCTAGACTATCGAAGAAGATTTTGCCCAAATAGGTCATCCATTTTCTGGATAGAGCAGAACAGTTGCGTTAATAGTTAACAGCTGCGACAGAAGTCATTTGAAAACAGCTCCATTCTTTTTGCGTGACCTGTTAGAACACCGATTATGGTTCTGATCTGGACTTTGTTTAGTGAGAGGAGTTCTTTAGAACGTCGAACGTTTAAGGTTGGCAAAATTTGGCGAGCAAGAATGGCGTGTTACCTTAAGCCCATCTTAAATTAGTGTCGTGTATAAAGCTCATATGGGTGCGAAGCTTACAGGTTAAGAGAGAGCGCTGTCATGTCTTGAACTAACTGCTCTCTAGTACAATGGCGCGCGAGCTCATCTGCTCTACAGTTTCCTGGAATATCCCTATTACCCGGAACCCAGCATAGGCGATTTTGACGCTGCTTGGCAGTCTCGTTAAGGGATTTGCTGCAGCTGCGCATCCAGAGCCCTAAGAGCATATTGGCTGTCTGATAGTATCAGGATATCTCGTGGCGATATCCCGTTTACCCTGAGTCAATCAGAGGCTGCATAGGTTGCTGTGACCTTGGCTGGGAAGACACTACTGTAATCTGGCAGCCGCAGCTTAAAGTTCAGATTAAATCCTTCTGAGTAGATACCACAGCCCACACGACTATCGATCCGTCCGTATATATATGGACATCGCTGCCCACCAGCTCCCATTCGACTCTTATACATTATACATAACTCTGCGGATCAATATAACTATATCAGAAACTTGGTACGTATTTGAAAATACATTGTAGACGGAATATTTTCTCCCTTTGCCTCACAAAACAGCAGTTCATTCCTGGTGTATTTTATCATTTTGTATCCTTTGCATGTTGACTGCTCATTATGGTTGTATGTATGTACAATATTTGAGTTTCTACGAAATTAAAATTGGATAATTAACCGAATTTACCTATGCGCAACGTTAAAGCTGCATACATACATAACTGGCGCGATAGCACTACTACAACTAAACTTCGTAATTTTAATACATTTGTTCTTTTTTGAAGCATGTAAACAGGACCCATGCAAAGGAAAATTTTAGTTATGGACTCGTTGCAAAGCTTCTATTATAGTCTGAATTAAGAAGTGCCGTCTAATTAAAAAAGTTATTATTATTATTAATTTATTTCCTCCTTTTTTCATTGCTCATATAAAAACGCTCGTAAATAGTGCATAAGGCGGTTAAAAAAGTTAAGGTCAATTCTAGCATCCGCGCCAGTGGTAACATTTTCTGCATTTGTACGCTCTGTGCTCCCTATCTACTTCATCATCCCTTGTGTGTTTGTAGTTATGCTGGCTTTCGCATGCAACGGCCGACGAAGTCCAACCCTTGGCAAAGATGTCTGCTGCTGTTTGTGGCACAGCCACAAATTTCCAGTCGCAAAAGCGCATACATACTCAGATTGGCAGATGGGCGCCAACCGGTTTTAGCTTGCTGCTACACTGGAAGGGGTTTCGGCTTGTTGATTGGGCGGAGACTAAAGTTGAGTGTTTGCTCGGTAGCTGTTATACTCGTAGTACGAGTCGCTCGTATCAGATGACTTGATATCAAACTCGATTGCACGCACTCCTCACGAAAACAGGGCATTGTGTAGTGCACTCTGTCGCTCCGATGAGGTGGCAGCTGTTAGTTTACTCTACATGTATTCGTGCTTCTTTTAACTCGGTATTTATCGATTTTTGTATGCGTTTAAATATCCCAGTACACCGGGTATACAGTTCTTGCGAAAATGCATTTATGGGCTCATACGTTCTTACAATAAGATTGGTATATGCAACGTTTTGTTTAAAGTTGGAGCGAGGTGCATTTTATTTAAAAAACTTTAAGTAAAATGCACTTCAGTGCCTTATGTAAAGTAAGTAAGCCAACTTTATTTAATGGGGGTTGGAGCAATACAAATTTGTGTTTTAACTACATTTTATTCTTGATATTTTTTTTTAAGTTTAAGTAAAAATTATTTACAAAATAAAAACAAATTTTTTAATAAATTTTATTATTACACGATACATATAAGTATTGTATTTAAAAAATAAATCTGAAAATTATCATTAATGTAATTTTTAATTTTTGTTTTTTAATCTTTCAATTTTAATTTTTGGATTATTTGTAAACAACGGTTTTTTGACCACCATTTTTGTATTAACTATATTAGATAAGCAGAAAGTATTTGAATGATAAAGTTCAAGAGGACAAGGCACCACCTTATCTGAAACCTCACATGACAAATAATTCGAAAATGTTCTCTCTTACCAAACCATATTTAACCCTAGAATACTAACGCCGGTTCATGGGTGGCGTGCAACATTGCATTTGCAGAACACTGATAAGTACATTTTACTCATGGTTAGTATTATTATTTTCCTTGTATTTATTATAGTAAAATTGCTTTTTATTCTTCTGCTGGCTCCTTTTTATTCTTTTTCAGTATTTTGTGGGATAAGAAATAAAAGTTGTTGTTTGTTTAAAGTAGCAGAATGGAATGAATCTTTTGAATTTATTTATTTATGACATTGCTGTACTTGTTGCACAGACGTATGCATATTGTAATTGGCTCATTTAAGGCATAATTAGTTTTGTGAATAGAGCCGATAAAAATACGGTTATTTCTCAAGTTCCGTAGGGGAATATAATGATTAAATAGGTTCGACAATTCCACACAATGTAGATATGTTGCCATTGGTGACATTGTATGCGAAAATTAAGGAGTATTAGACTCTTCAATGGCACAACGACTGCAACCCTGGAATGGTCTTCCTGCAGATATTTTCCCCAGCACTTATGATCTCGATAAGTTCACGGCAAGAGTCCATAACCACTTCACTCAAAACCCTATCTCCTAACCTTTACCTCCTTCCTGAAGCAGCGCAATGCCTCGCATTAATAGGGGTAATCCCCTGCGCGTTTGTTTGAGTTAAAAAAAAACCAAACTCAAGCAACTTACGCTTCCCGATACAGGAGGGTTGACCATTGCAAGACCTTTACCTCCTTCCTGAAGCAGCGCAATGCCTCGCATTAATAGGGGTAATCCCCTGCGCGTTTGTTTGAGTTAAAAAAAAACCAAATTCAAGCAACTTACGCTTCCCGATACAGGAGGGTTGACCATTGGGCCAATGCAACTTGCGCAGAGCAATTCTCATAAAAACTTGTTAAACTCGTTCGATTTTATTAGAGAGAACCTCGTAGTATGAGTTCCAAATAAATGAACAGTACTCCAGACGACTTCTTACTAGCGCTTTGGTTAGTATAGGTAGACCTCGCTTAACACAGACCTCGGATAACTCGCCCTCGTTCTAACACGGTTCAAATTTTGCGACACATTTTCGATTAACACGTAAAAAGCCTCGGTCTAACACGGTATTGAAACCAAAAGATCTCACTTTAATCATTCATACATATGCTTGTTTCATTTATGTACATATAGGTAGACATCGCTTAACACGGTTTCGCTTAACACGGAATTTTCCAGGGACGCAACCACTGTGAAATAAAGTTAGCATTGTAGGATTAAATATCTTCAACTATAAAAAATGTTGTTACTGTCTCATTTCGGATTCGGTTATATAATTGTCAAATTAAAATTCCATGAGAATTTTCATTTTCTTCGAACTTTCAAATGACGGTATATTCCTTCGAGTTTATCCTCTGGATTAAACATCCATTAAAATTCAATTCAAGTTCAAAATTTAATACTTGTTGTATACAAATTAGCGAGGAAAAACTTAACAAACATTCTACATGGTGGACCATTTAGTGGTTTCTTTTTAAATCATAGGTTATTTTGACACTGACAACTGTTTCCCGCTCGAAATCATACCTTTGCGGAACGAAATGAGTCGCTTTACGCTTGAACAATGTTGGGAAATATTGAAAGCTTATGTCCAAAGTGAGTGCTGTGTAGCCCAAACAGTGCGTTTTTTGTGTTATCAGCTGTCTTGGCGATGTCTATTGGCCGCCTCGGAGCTGCGATTTGACCCCTTTGGAATTTTTTGTGGGGAACCGTGGCCGCCGTGGCTCAGTTGGTTAGTGCGTTGGACCGCGAGTCGCAGGCAGCAACCTCAGGTTCAAATACTGCCTGTAATAACACCTAAAAAAATAACGGGAAAACTCGTTTTCTCTTTCGGTGGCTGTCCTCTCAGCTGGAAATGGCAAACCTCTGAGAGTAAAAATTGCCTATGATAAAGCTCCCAACCTGCCGTTCGGAACCGGCATAAAAACTGTAGGTCCCTTCTACCCGCGTACAAATTCACACGCACAACACGGGTAGTTGCGGGAAGCTAGGCCTTAGTCTCGCGAAAGCGGGCTGTCGTGCCAGTCAATTATAAAATTAATTAATTAAAATTAATTAATTAATTATTATTAATTATTAAAAAAAACTTAACAAACATTCTACATGGTGGACCATTTAGTGGTTTCTTTTTAAATCATAGGTTATTTTGACACTGACAACTGTTTCCCGCTCGAAATCATACCTTTGCGGAACGAAATGAGTCGCTTTACGCTTGAACAATGTTGGGAAATATTGAAAGCTTATTTCCAAAGTGAGTGCTGTGTAGCCCAAACAGTGCGTTTTTTGTGTTATCAGCTGTCTTGGCGATGTCTATTGGCCGCCTCGGAGCTGCGATTTGACCCCTTTGGAATTTTTTGTGGGAAACCGTGAAGGACCGATGTTATGCCAACAATCCAGAAACGATTCAAGCACTTAAGGCCAATATCATCCAACCAATCCGTGAGCTACAGCCCGAAACCGTCAACAAGGTCTTGGAAAATTGGAGTGACAGAATGCGCTACTGCGAAGCCAGCCGAGGTAGCCACTTGAAAAACGTGGTGTTCCAAAATTAATGGGAATGTTTGCTCTTACTAATAAAGCCATGTATTATAGAAAACAAATTTTTGTTTTGTTCATTTTATTGTCCTTTACACAACACCTCAATCCTTTGCACTTTAGAATGGCGAAATTGCAAAATTCTTTAGAATAAAGGAGCATTCAGACAACAAGCTAATGTGGAATCGGTAAAAACAAATGCAATTATATTTCTAACAACTGTGTATTTGTGGTGTACATAAAAACTTTACCAAAATTTTATTACTAAAACAAATTCTTGAGTTATTAATTTTTAGATAAATTAAAATATTTAAAGTAGTAATAAAATATTTGTGTAGGTTTATATTTAGTTACTACTTAAATCGAATGTTTGTTGAAAATTTGAAATATTTTCTCTATGATGAGCAAAATTGAAGAACCCGTTCCACTCTAGTCCGACTACTCAAAAGCAGTGAGCTGCTGCCTAAGAACAAGCAACAGAACGAATGAATGCGTGAGCTCATTGAGTCAAATCAACCCAAATTTGTGGCAATAATTTTCTTTGAAAATTTACTGTGGCGCACTTCATACTGCCTGCGCCTTCACATTGCGTATGCTTTGCGCTACCAGCCTTCGCCGATGACGCCTTACCGCATTCTCCAAGTAAGTTCAAAGGAGTTGTTGAAGCAGTTATCGCATATAACTGTGCCGTAACCGCGACGGAACATTATTGAAGGAAAAAGCCATGGCCCGATGGCGGCGTTGGGTTGTGATGAGGTGGGTGAAAGTTTAAGCGGACTTTATATTGCAATGACGAAAATGGGAAAATGAGAAAATTAAAATTTCGAAATAGGAAATTTAGATTATTTTGTTGCCACAGTATTTTTATTAGATCTTTAGGGTGACTAACAGCCAGATCTGAATGCATTTTCGATAAAAGGAAAGTTATGAAATAACACAAAACTGCTTACAGCTATTAATTTCGGATAGAAGATGTAGGAAATTTTTACAAATTATATTATTGAGAATTTCGTTAAAATGACGAACTAACAATACTCAAACAACAAAGCAGTGAGGTTCCATGTTAAAGTTCCAAATTTGAAGTTCAAAACTGTACTTGTTCTTAGATTTGCAAAATAATGATTGTTGTATCGGCATACAACATTTCAGTGCACACATAAACGCAGTTGATATAAAATATTTCAAAAAGATTCAAACCACCCAATGGCACATAATTACCATATCCAGGAAGAGTTGGTGTCAAGGTTGTTGTTTAAAATTTTCCGAGAACTTCGATAATGCATTGCAATGCAATTTCGTCTACAGATTGGAGCGCCATTAACTAAAGTCCAATGAAGTGATTTTCCTGTTCAATGTGCTCCGGATATGTCTGACTTGCAACTGAGGGGCATTCACTTGCATACAGTGCAGTGCCACTGAAGTAAGAACACTGAGCAATGACGCTGCGATAATATGTCACGCTCCTTTTTTTCTAAAAGTTTTTATTGCCAATGCAGCAGCTGTGCTGTGCAGTAGCTGTGTCTTTTGCCATTTAAAAGGAAAGAAGAAGGGCTTAGCTCTTTTTTTGCCTTTGGAATGTCAGATTTCAACTTACCCTATATTTTGAACTATTTTAATAAAAATAATATTATAATGCGGATTACTGCCATTTTTTTCCCCATCCGTTTAAAAATTTTAATGTGTGGACTTTCTGGTATCACCACACATAGGCCTAAGTGTGTTTCAGAGCCATCACTTTAACCGTACCAAATGGTACCTTTTCAATGCGTGACCCGTAACCAAAAAATATTCCCCTCACATATGTATAATAATTATGAGTGACACAAAAAAAAATATTTATACTGGTTATGCGTAACCAAAAAAATTTTTCCTACTAATAAAAGTTATAAAAAAACCAAAAATAAATTTAGTTACCTATAACCGTTATTGGATATCAAATTTCATAAATGATCAAAACGAACCTTAATCAATAAAAATTATTTTTTCATAACAAATTTCATGTGAAAAATTACAAATATTGTCGGTATCTGGTTTAAAATAGTTAGGATTTAAGTTAATTGAGTAAATACACATATCTTCAAACACACAAAGTCAACTTGGTTACGTTCAAAGTAGCGGTGTTCATAATTCGGTCGCACTACACTGTAGTAGTGATATTTGATTTGGGTAATGTACACATATGCTAATGAGGGTGCAATATCAAATCACAGACAAATAAATCACAATAACACTAAACGAGTGTCCCAAAGATGAACACTCGAAATAAAAATCCATATACAAATACATATGTGTACATATGAATGAAAATCCAGACACGTACAGAACCGCAGTCCAAAACAACAAATGGGTAATAGGACTGCTATGAGTTGGTTGCAGTGAAATGATGTATGGCTTTTTTAACGCTGCTGATAGCGCCTAAGCTACAGGAATGCAACCAACCGACCGAGCGACCGGCCAACCAAAGAAGTCGTGAAACAACGACACTTACATTGAATTCGTTTTATAAATTAAAATGCGGAAAATACCGACCGAAAATCAGAGATGGGAGACCGCAGACGCTGGCTCCTGTTCAATGGCTGTAGCCCTTGTTCAGCCATCAAGTCAACATGTGGCCGAAATGTGTTCACATTTAATTTAAAATAAATTGATTTTCGTTATAATTTGAGTTGTAGGACAATGTTGGAGATTTCTGTAGTTGACTAACCGGTACATGTTGTATGTTTTGAACGTTCGGTAAGAAGAAGGAGCCCGTTAGGTTTACATTTACGGCAAACTCGATGTAAACTTCCTAGCTTCATTGCTTTTATCAGTCAATCATTTGCCACAATAATGTTTGCCACAATTAAATAAAAACACCTGCTGACATATCTTTATCGAAATTGTCGAGCCATTTAAAAAAATATAAGATTCGTTTTTGTCATAAAGTGTGTCTCGCTAAATGACCTCTTGTGCGTAATCTAAGAATTTATCCCTTTCAGATGTAATATCAAACTATCATCTATCATGTAACCGATAAAAATACTCCCTCTGCACACCATAGGCCATTTTTAAGTGAGAACTCTGCCTCCGCTCTAGTAGCACGCAAATTTTTTTTCTAATTCAGCGATAAACAATTAAGCAGAGCAGCAGTAGCCATGGTGTTGTTGGAAGAAAGTACAAAGCAAATATTTGGGTCTGAAAAGTGAGAGACGGACAGGAACATTGTCTGGTGTGAATGCCTATTTATAATCAGGCCCATCTTGCCTTGAAATAGAGTAGGCGGCGTTTGTCTGTTTAAAAGGTTACCGGTTCGGCGGAACGTGACATTTATGAGTGCGCTTCGCAGGGCAGGCACACATTTTATGGTTTTCCTAGATAAACAATTTGCTTTCTGCCTCAATAGCACCACAAATGTAAATTTCGCAGTTGCTCTGTTCTTCATCTATGTTTTTCGAACTGTACGGTTCAAGTATGGAGATGTGTTGCTCTCTGCGTGCCATTAAATACCTAATTTTAATTCCCAGTCGTAAATTTGTCTAGAAATGCCGTGCTAATTGGATCGATCGGCAATTTATTTGAATGAAAATTGGAAAGTTTAAGTGGAAATGGTTTATTTATGTTTAAATGGTGGCGGCGACATTGGGTGTGATTTAGCTTTGGAGTCCAATTAAATTGTGGCCCTGTCCATGATGATGTGATGGCCTTTCGTAGCACTCAGCAGCTGTGACCATTGTACTCTGCGGATCTGCTCAAACTCTTATACCCTATTCAAATATCCAGCTAAATTGCGCAATTTAGCGATTTTCTCAATTCATTCTCAATTTAGTTCTAAATTGAGCTCAATTTGTCATAAAAAAATCTCAATTTAGCCAATTGCAATTTGCAATCAGTGGTTAGCGGATTATGTTCTGATTCTAATCTCCAAATGCTTTCTTAGCAGTCAATGGCTACCCTCTGCGAGAAAAATATGTACATAAGTGCCTATCAAAAAGTTCTTTATCTTTTTCTTAGAATTGGTATTAAATTGTGGTCTTGTACCAAGTCGCATGAACGGCCTGGATGATTGCGGTTTGAAAAGTTTCCTATACGGCCGACGTGCAAATACTACAGGATCTTTCAACACGGCTGGTAATTTTAAGACAACTGAAAAAAGGAATATTTTTATACAATGCGATTTTATTTTGCATTCAAATCGCAAGTACAAACTCTGAGGTTAGTAATGATAATGCATTTACGGCAGTGGCGCACACAGGGGCGGACGTGCTTTGGGATTCAAACCCCACCCCAAACTCAAAAATTGCTGATACAAAATATGGTTTCGAAGGGTATTCGGCACAAAAGTTGTACGCAAACCCGCACAAATGAAATCCTGATTTACTGTAACGATCAAATCAGAATAATTTTCGCAATGAATGGGCCAATTAGTCAGTCTGGGGTTCTGAGAATGCAACAGTTTCGCAGACAAACAGTCATACTTTTACCACACCATATCAACACCCAATCAAACGAATTTCGTTTAGCAAATATGTGTTTGGAAGAACAGCAATATTGTTCAAAACTTTCCTGCACGATAAGGAATTGCCTATATGGTATGCCACATTGTCTTAACTTGGTATTCCAGCAAGGCTTGTGAGACTTTGCAGAGAGACGTAATAATCACAGCTCGAGGTTTTAGACAGGCAATGCCTTGTCGTGCGGCTCCTTCTACTTCGCTATGGAGAGGTTCTGCGCAAGACTTATCTCGGTTGGCAATAAAGTAGTAAGAACCGACAAGGGCGCGTATAGTTAGAATCTCCTATAGAAGTATGGCCTTTGGAACGTTCTACAGGCTGATGCTGCTTAAGATCTTCGGCTCTTTTAGTATTAGAGATGATTATCGTATATGAACGAATAACGAAATTCATGAGCTGTCTAGAGACATGGACGTAGAACAGTGAATCATCATTCATAAGCAACATTGGCTCAGACATGTCTTCCGCTTAAAATTTATTTTTAAATTTAATTTATATTTAAACATTGAAAACGTAAGAAAAAGTATCGTTTAGTATCCCACAGATGGCTTTCCAATTTCCGATATGTTTTCTATGGATTGTGTAGCAATCATGGATTCAGTTGCTGACATGATGCACTAACATGTGGCAACGTGAGGTTTTTGTTGGAATCGGCGCCAAGATTCATTATTAAACCTAACTGTCCCTCTAAAACCAATATGAGGAAAAATATGTGTACAATGAAATATGCTCACAGTCGTGAAATGCCCGATGCATGTCGGAAGTTCAACACATCTGTCACCGCAAATGTAGTAGCCGAAAACACAAAACATAAATTGGAGAACTGTCAACCGTTCGAACTTATTAAAAAACGATAAACCCATTCATTGCGAATTGGTGGACACCTTGGCGGCATGCACTAATGCACCGGATCGCGCTCCACCATTACTGGTAACAAAAATTGCCTGCTTACGTAACCAGTTTAGCCACAACCAGCCACGACACTCACCATCCATCAATTGCTTATAGTTCGCTCGGTTGTCGTAGCAACCAGAATTATTGAATTTTTATGTTTAAATTATGTTTCCCAGTCCTGGCTCAAATGTAGACTCTTGCTAAATGCCCCTTTTCCTCGTCACTATAATAAATTTGTTCCGTTCGTTTAACGTTACATGCAAAAAATAAGTTAAAACAAATACATACGAAAGAAATTATCAGATCTTGCCACCACACCATATGACGTAGATGCTTCCCCCACTTCACCTGGTGTTGGCGATTAAGGGGTTTCACGTGATAGTACAAAAATAAACGCTTTCGATGTACAGTATTAATTCGCTAATGAAGGCATTAATCAGATGAGTCAATGTGATTTTTTTTTAATAATCGTTAGAAAAATATTTGTGAAATGGATGTATAAATGTGTGTGTATACATATTGTACTTGTACTTGTTAACAAATAACCAACTTTTTTTACATCAACTGTAGAAAATACTGTAGAGCTCATATGTATGTATAAAAAATCGCAAATATCTACCTGGTATGATATTATCCAAATGAGAATAAAGCTGAAAGCATCACTGATCACCGGGTCACCAAGTTCTTGCTGTGAATTAACATGCAAAAATGACTGCGATGGGAGCGTACGCCAAACGTACACTAAAAAACTTAACACGCTTCGCTAAATAATTTTCTTAAATTGCACATGGCCTTTGGAAAAAGTTTCCAAAATAATAGAAAGAAATATTTAAGTTCTTTCAATAGTTCAGTGGGTAGCGTATTTGCGCTTCAAACCAGAGGCTCTATGTTTGATGAGAATTATCAGGAACGCACAAGTGCGCTCTATGACGAAACCTCCAAGTGGGAAAGGAAAACTGCTAACCGCCATTCGGATTCGGCACTAAACTGTAAGTCCCCTTTACTTCTCCATCCTCTGAAAAACATTTTAAACGGGTGACATTTGTGGTATCACAACGAACCAATTAGGCTTGAGCGTGTTTGATACAGAGGCAGCTCTAGTCAGCCTAATCTAACCTAACCTAATATTTTCTTGGCTTCAAGAAAAATATTTTCTTAAAAAAAAAAAAATTATTTTCTTGGCAAAAGAAAACGACATTTTTTTAAGTGTAATATGTGTTTCTTTTATTCATGAGCGCGCGTTGACCAAATGTCGAATATGAACAAGAGGAATTAAAGTGGCTTCTGCTGCAGCGCGATCGGCCATGTGGCTTTTTGATGTCCAGGTGAGCGATGGCTCAAGTCTGACTGCAGGTGGCGAGTTCGGATAATGAAATGAAGGGGTGGCGGTGCATCACTGATTCTTGATAAGTCATTGAAAATCCCATAAAACAATAATATAAACAATATAAACAATATAAACAACATGTGCACACTCAACGAAACGATAATGCGAAAAGGAGTGTGGCTTTGCGGCTGGTAGACAGTAAAGTCCACTTAATTTAAATACTTACTTAAAATACTTCGTACTTTCTTTAAAATACTTATTTCCCAGTTTTTTTTAATTAAATATCTGTTTAAGGAGTTTAAACAAATTTAGTTAAATAACCTATGATTATAGTTAGCCAAATAAAGCGGATTTGCTTGACTAAAAGTTGGATCCACAGCCATGCGTGCAAACAGCTTGTGTTTATACATATGTTATGTATATGTATCTACAGACATTGGGATGCAGATGCGTACAGATAATCCGTTTTCACAGTCTACTAAGCTCTGACGATCTCAGTGTTGATCATCATTAATTATACAACCTTTTTGATATGATTAACGCACGCGCTCAATAAGACGTCTGACCGCTTTAAATCAAGCCAGCCGAGCCAAGGCAAGCTTTGCTATATGTCAGGTATAGATGGAATCGGTAAACCATCAATGTGTTTATGGCACGGGGTAGCCAAGAGATGCTAGTCTTCAGCGGAGCAATTTGATCTTCGAAAATGCTTACATTTACGTGAAGACACTAAGCATACTGAATCATACAAACAGATCTTTATCTTTCCTACTGTCACTATTGAAATCATTGGCATCATTAATATCACGAACTACTTCTTTAAAATTAGGTCTTTCTGGTATGTTATATGTTTGTATGTTATATCTTAAAAACGCAAAATCCGTTGATGATTTTGCCAAACACTTTCTCACTATGGACACTATTCCCTCTTCGTAACTAGTATATAGTCTAGTCCTCGATTAAGTGATTTAGTTTCTCCCCCACCTTTTTGAATGTATGTGTGTGTAGGATGGTAAACAATGATCAAGCCTTTTTACCATACTTACATTTGTTGTACACCACAACAATAGCGGCTATGTTATCTTCTTCAATTACATAATGTTGACTCCTTTGTAAGCGTATTAAATGTGAAAACGACAAAAACATGAAAACAACATTGTAGACTTTGAAAATTTATTTATTTTTATTTTCTATAGAACTTAATCGAAGCAATAAGGGCTACAATTCTTAACTACTTATGAATAACTATTGGAGTTTAAGCATTTGATGATTTTTAATGTTTGCCCGTTAGATTGGAGTACATAAATATTTCATTGCAATAAAATGCGAAAGCTTTTCAACTCGGTCACAAAAGTTGTTCAGAAAAGAATATGAGGGAATAAAAAAGAGTCCGTTGGTAAATAGTAAAGATGATGGAAGAGGAGCTTAGATTTCGTGGCTAATGTTTAATCCCAGAAATGCTATGCAAGTTAGGGGGGCACAGTAGCGGGCAATTCAGTTCTGAGGATGTTTGTTAAAATCTAAATATTTCATTCGACGCATTTAATTTATTACAGCTTTATTGGCGAACATGTGTACTTGTGTGGAACGTACATAAACGTAATAGGTATACATATACGTTTACAAGCACTTGCATTTAGTGGCATCTACACAATCAACTTAACTGTTGTTACCGTATTTATGATCGAAGGTGTTTTTCCCGTTTGAAATGGTAACTAATTTATATTGTTCTAGATGAATTATACTGATGTGATGAATACTATATACATACATATTTGCCGTGTTATTTTTGATTTTGCTATTGAAGTTATTAAATAAGAATTTAGAAGCACTTGTAGGCCATTACAATGTTAATTTGTTTGCGATTGATCGAGTTTGAGGTTTATGTCCTTATGTTGTATTTGTTTTGCTTTTGTGTGAAAATTTGTTGCTTTTGCCTTTTATAAGAAAACTGCCCACAATGGTCTGACGAAATGATGTGCATGTGCCTCTTGTTACAGTAAAATTATGTATTCAGCTCGGTAACACTTAACGGTGGTAGTGTGGGTGAAAACAAATCGACAGCTTAAAACCAATAAAGGTCCTTCGATGACTCCTGCACTTGCGCTTCCAGTCCTATGGTAGCGAAAATAAAAAAACAATATTAATGTGTTTATTAATGTGTGTAACCGTATTTTGCAATGTTGCAGTTAAAGTAATTGACAGGTCAGAGCATCATGTAACACTCTACAGACGACTATGTAGAGATTGCTCTAGTAGGGAAATTTGCAATTGCTTTGTGCAACATACATACATATACATATATTTAATTATAATATAGACATAATTTTTGTTCACTCCCTTTGGCTTTACTTCTCTCGTCTTATATATATTTGACTATGGCTATCTCAATCTCACCTGCCATTGTCGGATAGCTGCTGTAGGCAGCTGCACTCTCCAATGCGTGGGCCTGCTGATCGTGGTGGAGTCTGCAAACCACATTCCAGAAATTAATAAAACTGCATTCAGTAATTGCTGCAACAATTACAATTGCCACAACAATGAGCTTTAATCGACTTACCGAGAGCCGTGGCTGTACTGTTGTGGCAACCGGAGAAGGCTGCCGTATTGCGCCATGTTGTGGTGGTAGGCGTGCGCGTGAGCCGCATGCGCATGTGCAGCGTGCGCGTAGGAGCCGTAGTGCGCTGCGGCCGCATGGGGCACCCAAGGATCCGCAGCGTAGCCACCGTCTGATGCGTATAAATCGCTAACCTGCAATCACAGTTGGGTGAGGTGTGTGCTGTTGCGACTTACAGAATACAACTCCATTTAGACGACACTGTAGCTTACCTGTGGGTGTGTGGGAGCAGGGACTGGATGTACATAATTGCTATTCCAGAATGAAGGTGGGAAGTTTCTAGCTGACATTGGACTGCTCGCTTCTACAACAATAAAAGTTGAAACCTCAGAAATGTTGCACATTAAATGGATTGAATTATTTCTATAAGTCCTATTATTTGAATAGATTCAGTAAAGGTACACGAGGTGGAGACTTGACTTCATGAGATCGTCACTTCGAGACATTATACCCTGGACGATATATGTTTTGTATGAGTTGCTGCCAAATAATAATAATTATATATATAAATATTTCTTAACAGAATGAAGTACTCCTCACAGAAATAAATTAATCACTTTTTTTTAGATTCAGAGCATAGACCGATAGTAATTGAGAATGTCAAATTAGAAGCGGGTTTGCTTGTTAAAGATCAACTTGGCTTTTGAGTGCAACTCGCCCTTATGCAATTTTTAGAAAATAATATTCACCATATGTTGAAACGCACAAGCATACACATTTGTACATAAATTCGGGTATGCATACAATTCTGAATAGTCGCCAGAAATAGATAGCATTTAACGCTTGAACTCCGCACTTGCGCTCGCGTCCAAGGAATTCGCAGGCAGCAAATGAAGCAGTGACAGTGCTTTCGCCAGTGGAAACATTCACTGATGGGGACAACATTCCAACTGTGTTCTGAAGGAAGGCTGAGGCTGAGACTGAGGCTGGGGTGTACGTTTCATTTGTTGTGTGCGGCGGACACGTTCGTTTCATTTTACCAAAACGATAGGACGTTCGCTGAAGGCTGATGTATTATGAAGCACAGTGTAGCAAGAGTTTGATGTTAATGCCTCCATTGCTGATTACGATGTTATTGCAATGAGGTTGACTCTTCTCCAATGTTGTCCAGCTTTTGTTGTTTAACCTTCTGCCTGTCCCTTGCTCAAAATTGCGTTCGCTGTCCTTTGGGGTCAGGATGACCCCAACCAAACAGGTATATAATTCACTGACAAAATATGAAGAAATGTAACACATAAATCACAAAAGAAAAGGGGAAAGCCCCGAAAAGTGTTTTTCTTGATTTGTTGTTGGGTTGTAAGCGCGATTAACACTAAAAAACACAAGTAGAAGAGCGCACAAAACCGCTCAATCGTTTTTTAATTCCGCCTGGGGTCAAATAGACCCCAAGGGACAGGCAGAAAGTTAAGCAATGCAGACAATGCAATGCATGCAAAATACGGGTAGGGAATTTCTGTTAATGTGCAGTGGAGTGCATTGTGTGCAAATACTTATGTAATTATTTAAAAATATAATAATAAATACAAGGTGCGTCCCAAAGTAAACAGGACTTTTGCAATAGGGACGTTTCTGGTGGCGCCATCTATGTGTGAGGACATGCGTTGGAAAGGTACATCTTTCATTCACATACTGTCTAAATTTCATGACATTTGGTCTAGTAGACGCCGAAATATCCTGCTCAATGTGACAGTATGTTTTTAACTTTGGTACGAGAATGTCGATCGAACAAAGAGCTAATATTAAGTTATGTTTTAAACTTGGTAAAACTTTTACCGAAACGTTTAAATTGTTAAAGCAAGTTTATGGTGATGATTGTTTATCCCGTGGCCGTGTTAATGAGTGGTTGAATCGATTCAAGAATGGTCGTGAAGACTTGAATGACGACGAACACGTCGGCCAGTCGAAATTTGTGATTACTGACGATGCCATCAAAACTGTGCGTGATTTTATCAAAATGCAGCCAAAATCATCATTGGAATTGATGGAAATGGAATTGAACATCTCCAAAACATCAATTGATCGCATTTTAACCGAACATTTGGGTCTCCGTAAAGTGTGTTCTCGCTTCATTCCGCACACTTTAACCGACGACCAAAAAGCGCAGAGAATTGAGCACGCAAAAGACATCGTTCGGGAAGCCAGACGTGATCCAAATTTCTTGTTCAACATCGTAACCGGTGACGAAACGTGGTGCTTTCAATATGATCCCGAAACAAAGCGTCAAAGTGCCGAATGGAAGCACCCAGATGAGCCAAATCCGAAAAAAACCCGCCGTGAGAAGTCAAAAATCTAAACTCATCTCATTTGTTTCTACGATTCAAAGGGAATAATTCATCGAGAGTTTGTTCCACCGGGAAAAACAATTAACGCTTTGTTTTATGTTGAAGTTTTGAAGCGTTTGGTGCATCGCATTCGTCGTATTCGGCCAGAATATCGCGAGGAAGGAAGTTGGCGTTTATTGCATGATAATGCACCGGCTCACAGAGCCCTAGTTACGACCGATTATTTGACCAAAAATCGCATTTTTACCATCAATCATTCACCGTATTCGCCTGATATGGCTCCCTGTGACTTCTACTTATTCGGTCAGTTGCATTTGCCGATGAAAGGAAACCGTTATAAGGACGTTGAGGACATCCAAAAGGCTTGTACCAACATTCTGAAGGCGATGCCGGCCGATGACCTAAAACACTCATTCCAAATGCTTTTGGACCGTGCAAAACGTTGCATCGAAGCAGAAGGAGAGTATTTTGAATAAATAAAAAGAATTATACAAAAATAATCATCCGTTTTCTTTATTTTATAAAAGTCCTGTTTACTTTGGGTTGCACCTTGTACATATGTACATACTAATATTGGGTGTCCGAGACAACCAATGAAAGTAGCAGCGGCTACCATGCTACGAGTGTGTGGGTCGCAAATACAGGTTCTAGCGATGTGGGTCAAGTCGCACCAAGTTTTCATATGTAGTGGCAGGGATGGTCCCTATGGACAATCTGGCAGAAGAAATGTGCCCTAAGCATACCCAGTTGGGATGTGTTCCAGTCTGTTTAAGGATATAGTCTCCCCTGTTCCGTAATGTTGCAAGGTTTAATGTGTTTTGCAACAAAATTTTATTTTATTTTTAGTTAGGTACCAGTCGGCCGTTGAAATTGTTGGAATCCTACATCATCGTATTAGTGTTAATATAGAAACCTCTTTCTCCAACACTTATTTAGAAGTAAATCTGCATTCATTTACCCCAAAGTGAAAAGCACTGGCAAACCACATTCGGTATTTCTCCTTTTTAATCTTCCTGTTCTGTACTGTTCTGATTTGCCTTTACAATTGCTTCTATGGCAGTGTCAAAAAATTCATTTTGATATACGTTTCATCATTGATAGCGACGCTCGAATTTCTGTTGTTTCACACGTTTGCATCGCTTAATGGAAATTTCTTGTCGTTTGTATATCCTCTTTGGGACTGAATATTTTGCCAGCACATTTTTCTTATTTTTAAAATATGAAAGTAGTTTCAGTTTAGAAACTAACCTTTTGGTGAACTCCCCTAACGAAAAATTTCGTCTGCATTTTAGCAGGTGTAGCATATTCTTTTCCACAATTCTGTTCTTCTCCAACTTTTACCACTTCAGGGTTTTTTGGACATCTTCACATGTTTACGGATTGGAATGATTGTTCTTCGAAATTACTAAGCTTGCATTTGCATTTTTTGTGATCGTTTTATATGTCGCATATCAATTTTTTTTCATAGTTTATTTTATTTTTATTTATTTAGAATAGGAAACATTAAGTGCAGTAAGAACTAAGATTCTATTACTTAACAAAACGCAGAACTGAAAACTATTCAGTGAGTGATTTTTTACAACACAGAACGGTATTACGAGTATACCAAAGTCTGCCACAGTAATGTGGCAAACTTTTGTAAGCTTTGACGTACCATGCCTAAGGAGAGCTATGTAACTAAAGTTGCAAACGCACTTGAGAATGATAGGACCACCGTGGGGTGGCAGAATAGAGAGTCAGTGCAACAAAAGACACTGGACGTTAAGTCGCGTTGAATGGGCCATCAATGAATCGGCCTTACATAGATGCTTGGCTACTTAAGTATATATACTTATACAGCTATGGTATTTTAGCGCGTACATGCGCGGAAACATTTACACATTCATATGCGTGCACTTAGTAATTTCCACTATTTCTAATGTGTAACAGGAGTAGAAACTTTCTGTCTGCCTCTTACCCTCAAGTCCCTCTACCTGCTGTACGAATTTTTAGGGCTGTGTGATGTTAAATGGAGAATTGCTTATAATTTATAGCGATTAAGATAATATCGCAGATTATGTAACCAAAAGGACCACACAGCACCGCGCACTTGCCCGAAGCCATCGGTATGAGATCCTTTGAATCGATGCAGTTGGGTTAGGTTGTCAATGCTGCACGTCGTAGAAGTGGCAGGTATTATACAGTTGCATATCTGCAACAGCAACTGCGAGGAAATTAAAAATAGATATCTTCATGCAATGTTTTAAATGCGACAAATCACTAAGGCAACAACAACTCGTTGTTTCCCTTTTCTTAGCCGTATTCCGCTCGACGTTCAAAAGAATTTCATCGAATTTTGGTTGGTATCTAATTAAATTGCTTTCGAATCATGAATGCGCCATGGTAGACGTGTTGTACACTCAAATACCCCTTGAGGATATTTTGGGAAAGCATTGCTGCTATTATAGTTGTAGTCGCAGCCGCAAATGTGGTTAATTGAAAATTGTAATATATTGATGCGGTGGCATTGGCAGCAACAGCCGTCGTAACGCGGCACATTCCACTGCATGTCGCAAATGCATCAACTGCAACAGCGCATTGAACTATAAATTCGGCAATGCACTTTGTAGCTGTGAGTACATGGCACCAGTGCAATTTTTCAGTGTGGCCGAAATATATCCTTTCACTTTCCTGATCTTTTACCGTGTATTGTATTCCCGTTTTGTTGTGGAGATTTTGAGAAGAGTGATGCTGGATGCAAAGTTTAAAATGACATTTAAAACCATTGAGATGGTGAATGGCCATTGACATTGAGATTTGCGCCAATTGAGCAATTAATTCCGCTGCTAAAGCAAAGTCATTTGCATGCAAAGCATAGATTCGGTACGTGCTGCTCTGTAACGGAAGACGTAAATATCTGTGAAGGCATATTTCGTCCGCGCGCCTATTGGAATACGATGTTATTCATCCCCGACCAGCTAGAATGCCAATGAGTAGAAAGCAGATATATTCAAACGACTGTTCGCTGCGTTGGAAGTCGTTTATTTCGCAGAAAAACTTTGGCGTTCCACTTTGTATCAATGTATTTTCGGGCAGAGTTATAAGTATTATAAAAAATTGTACTTAGTTTAATGATTTAAATGCGAAACAAACACATTTTTCTACAACATGTCAGAGTACTTCACTACCAGTACACCATTATTTATAGCCACCTTACTTTTGTTCGCTTACTTTAAGATCATCCTTGTTTTAAGAATTAATCAGTGATTTCTAAATCATATTACAAATAAAAATTAGTTCTTAAAAGAACTGGCAATAGGCAATGTAATCGTTTTCAGTTGAATGATGAATATTAAAATGATCGTATTTGGTAATTTTCGCTCATGTGAAAACTATATTTACATAAATGCAGAGTAGACTGTGACCAGTGAAGAATACGGTTAGTACTTGTAAGCTTGACTGAATTTGAGTTAAGTTAAACATGCACGGTGGAACTACGGTGTGCGGCACATACTTGTATATAGGATGGAATGTTCTTCAATTATTAGTCAGCGCAAGCAGTTGGTAGCATACTTTACAAATAAAAAGCAGTGTAAGGAATAAGTAGTGTTCTTTCTACAATATAGCGTGTACATCTCGGCAACATGCAGGCAGTGACGAAAAAAGTGGTTCGCACAAAGAAAGGGGCTAGTCATGCGCCCACAGCGCGCTTATCTTCATCAAGTGCGGTAATTAATTTCCCGAAATTGAAAAGAACAGCACAGCAAGTGGCAGGCTGACAGTTAACAGCACCGCCTCCGTCACCGCAGCAAACGCCATCAACATCGTCTGTTGTTGCTGCTGGTGTTGCAACTAATTTATGGAGTTATTGTGTGGCCGATTTGCCAAGTTTTCCTTGAGTGACTCAAAGAGTGAGAATATTGAGACATCAATGAAAGTAGCAACATTTGCTGACGCACTGTAGCTGTCGCAAGGAACTGACGTGCTTGGATATTTAAATTAAAAGTTGTGCGATAATTTTTAGTACATACGCATAATACATGCTCGACTCATAATGCGACAGTTGAATTGGCGGCTGTTGTAAAACTCGAACGAAAATGTTGTGACCATGGCGGATGTCTGCTGTTCGGTATTGTTTTGATATGCCGCACCGAAGAGCTGATTAACAGAGGCGCGAAACGAGATCAACAGTGACAGTTACTTGACAGATGCGGCTTTTTGATCATCACATTATAATTCTGACGTGGGGCGATGTTGTAAAAGGCGTCATTGGTCATGTAAATTACGCTGATGACGTCGTGCATCTGAAGTAAGACTATCTACCTTAGAAGCACAATTTTTCAAAAACTTAACTCTTAGAATTGAAACTTTTCTGAATGCTGCGGTTTTTAAATAAAACAAAATAGATTTAATAAGCATGGTAATGCAAGTAACTCCTAATTTTTAAAGGCTCACCAAGGCCGTGGTACTAAAACGGCATAATCTAAGATTTCATCTCAGTAGCTTCATTTTTCACAACCTCGGCCATCATATTTTCCCCGTTGTTCATTCGTTGATTTAAAATCTCTTGAGTCTAAAAGAACTGTCCAATCGTTGATCTTTATCCATGACATTGTTAGTGGCAGCATAGACTGTGCTGCGCTTCAAGAGCGAGTAAAATAGCCAGTATTTGGTAGCCATATGGCTACCAAATTCAAATTTGGAATTTCGATGTATAATTTTAGATTTTTCCCCACTCTATGAATTGTGTCGCTTAAAAGAAACATTGTTCTGCTTTTTCAGCAAAATATGTAGTTTGTTTTTTTGGGAACATTGAAAATTGTTAACATTTGTGCAACGGCTCCCGCTCGACAGGGCAGCAGAATTAAATGCCAAAAATGTAATATTGCTCTATGTTTAACAAAGGACACAAATAACTCTAAAATTCTAACAAATAACTCTAAAAACTTGTAAATAAAGGGAAATTTTGTGTTCATATAAAATATGTTGTAATTTTGCTTCATAAAAGAGTGTAGTCCAGTGTAGTATGGCTACCACCCCCTCGCACCACCCACTGGAAAGTCGAAACCATTTTAAATATGATGCAAAATACTTTTAAATACTTCTCTCGTTTCAAATAACCAACTTCCCATTTGTTTCTATAGCTATTTCATAATTCGGGAAGGAAAGGGTTAAATCTACGCATAACATTTTATAGATAGTTCGATACGCATTCTTGCATTGATGAATTTCTCTAATAGTATAGGAAACTCACCTTTGTTGTCTTTGTTGCTAAAATTAAGTGCCCGTGAAAAGTGTTCATCTACAACACTCGCCGTATCGCCGGAATAGTTTGTAAATACGACGCAGGTCGCAGATAGGTACTGTGCCCTCCCATGTCCATTCACGTTTGAGGTGTCCAGGGGCAGCGGTATTTCTTTCGTTTGAGCTCCATGTAAATTATGGCGGGGCGAGTCGGGACTTGAAGAGCATGAAGATTCGTTGTGATGCGAGCCCACGAGTCGAGCTGCAACCAATTGTATTATTTGTTTATCATTTAATAGCTTTAGAACGTATTTTAGGACTTTCAATTATAAGGTTGTTGTATGATTTTCAAGAATAATTACACAAATTAGCTTTACTTTTAGTTTTTATATGCAATTGTGTATAACGGACAGCCCAAAGGAGACTAAAGTTCAACTTCCCGCAACCATCTCTGTTGTGTGCGAGACTGCCCACGTAAATAGACGGGACCATCAGTTTTTTTTTTTTTCGGTTCAGTTTGGATTCGGTCAATAACCTGTTACCGTGATTAGCAATTTGTATTGAAATTGATTTTTATTTATGTGAAGCTCAATTAATACTATTTTTTCCTTTTTATGACATTATTTGTTTTCTATTTTGTTTAGCTTAGAATGCCTCATCGCTTGCATTCTTTAAGACAGATATAATGATATAGGAAAATGTGAAATATTTGCAAATTAATTAGCAGCGCACGCTCACATTGAGAAGGTGGAGGCGAAATTAAAAATCCCCTGTCCCGCGGAATGTCAAGAATTCAGATGGACTTGGCACCAAAGTGAACACAGAGAGCGGCGACATTCCGATCGCGTTTCTAAAGTTGCGGCTGCTGGAATGCACGTGAGCAAGTAAGCGATTAATACAAAGCATGTATGTATGTATACATCTATTGGTAAACAATATGTTCATGCAATATGAATTAGAGCTGTATTTATTGGTGGAAAAAATTTAGAGAAATTTCTTCATCAAGTCCCCAGGAAACAGTGATTGCCATCTCAATATTTTTAAAAGTTGCAAATAAGTTACATATGTACATATCTCGTATATGAGCACATGTATTTGACTTCAGTACAATTATGTATAAGTAAAAGTAAGTTGCGTGAATCGATTGTAGGTCTTAAATATATACATAAGTATGCTTTTGTGTATCACAATGAAGAAAGTACCTTCGGCTTCACTTCGCGGCACGCCTAGGTCTTCTTCTTTGGTATGCGTTCTGTTGTGTATCGCGTTATTGACTGCCACTGTGCCGCCAATGACAACGCCTCCACTTGCCCCGCTTCCACCTCCTCCGCCCACTGCCACTCCTCCGCCGCTAACGCTGCCACCTACTACCAAGCCACTTCCTACCACGCCACCGGCCAGCGGTATATTTGTGGAGGCAGATAAGCTCGCCGTCTGGTTGGCTGTTTGGGCAGCCACGGCTACAACGGCTGCAGCGGTGTTGTGAGCCGCCGCTACTGCTGCCGCGGCAGCGTTGGCACTCACCGTTGGTGGCAGGATGGGACTGCAGGGCGAATGCGAGCTACCGGACGCACTCGACGACGCCAACTGTACTCCCGATGACGAATAGAGATCTTGGTTGAACTGAAATGAAGAACGAAGTTCACATAGGTACATACATACATACACCAATATACATATACAAAATGCACAATTAAATCAGATCGTTTGAAGTAGTTAAATTGCCACAGCCACTATGTATTTATATTGCAGTAGCATGTGTGTTGTTCAAGTATTTCAGTAAATTGAAAATGGCTAATTTATGTTTATGGAAAAAGTTAGAAGCGGTGCCACAGCAGCAGCGTATACTTAATTTATGACTATGTCACCTACAACACACGGCGGAGGCCGTATTATCACATGCAATAGTGTCTATTGCCGCTTGTTCTCGGCAACACGACTAAGTGCAGTTCCAATACGTTCGCCCTAGATGAGTTTGCTTACTGTGAATGTCGAGGGCGGCGGTACGTGCCTGCGATTAAGAACAACACGATTGCGACCACATCCAATTCTCACCCACTAACGACGTGTCGCGACGCTGGTGTTGGTGTCATTAGAGAATTGGCGCCTTGTACGTTTACATTGATATACACACACATACATACAGATATGCATATGCATTGATGATACATGTGTGAAGCAAGTCGTTGCGGTTCATTTAGTTGAGTTTATTTTGGTTTAGCGACGGCTCTAAAATTAAATTCCATGTCAAATACGCAGTAAGTAGGCAATGATGGGTTAACCAGCACGATCCATTTATGATTCCTACATGCACGGGTAAAGTGAGCATTCATTTCGATGACAATGCGGGGCAACAACGTATTCGAAAATCTGGTTTTGGCGCTCTGATTTATGCGATGTGCGCATGGCAGGCTTGCGCAGTCACATAGGTAACCTAAGGTAATATGATGCCTGGTAAAACTTTCTAGCAAAATTACTGCACAAAACTAGCTAAAAGTAAACATATTTACTTTTAAAAATATACCTTGTGTACTTTTTTATCAATTGCTTCTCTACTAAAACAAATTCTACCTCACCAACATTTAAAGTAAAATGTAAATTAAATTAATAATTAAAAGTAAATTAAATTTCAAAATTAATAAAATATTTTTTATTCTTTGCTTATGACTATGACGTGAAAAACAAAATCTTATTCTGGTATTACTCAATACTCTATCTGCTGCAGATCGGTCAACCTAAGAAACACTTAGAGGACGATTTGGTCTTAGTAATACAAACATATAGACTTTAGATCTATGCTCCGCTTTGTAATGAGAAATTCAAATGAATTTCAGTATGTTTTTACTCTCAAGAGTTTGTATTTTGCATTCGTAAGATCGAACCTAGAATATTGCAGCATCATTTGGGATCCATTCTATTCGGGTTATTCTTTAAGGATCGAGAAGATTCAGAAACGCTTCACTAGATATGCCATTCATTCACTCCGTTGGAAAAGTTTTATGCCTGAATATAAAAGTAGATGTCTTTTGCTAGCTTTGCCGACATTAGAAATGCGAAGAAAAATTTCCTCGGTAATGTTTATTAGAGTCATGGTTACGAGCCATATGAAATGTCACTTCTTGCTTGAGCCAATACTTTTAAACTGTCCTGCACGTGACCTCAAATTTAGCAACATGTTCTACCTACCTTGTCATAAGACTAACATTAGTCTTAATGAACCGCTTATACGCTGCCTAAGGCAGACAAACCAATGTTGTAAAAATTTACATATATTTCGTAATTCTAGAGAGAGTCTAAACTAATTCTGCTGTCACACCTTCCGATTAACATATTTATGTACATAATATATATAGGTACCCTAGCTTTTAGTAATGCTTCACTCTAATTGATGAATTTAAATAAATAAATAAATAATATTAAAGGTTTTATTATTTATATAAATATTGTAGTAAACGTATTCTAAAATGGTATTTTTTGACTACGCGACTACGAGATGCTACATACTCTCAAAATTAAAAGTATAAGCAAATAAAAATCTGTACTTTTCACCTCTTCTATTAAAAAATAACTAATATTAATTAACAAGGCTGGGTTGAGTTCAGTATGCGTTTATTTTTGTCTGCCCACAACGATGTAGCTAAGGGCAATGTGACAAATAATTGTGTAAATGACCTGTCAGCCGTTTTAACCACATAATCAATGCTTTGTCTTATCAGCAGCGCGGTCGACAATCAGCGATTGGCAATCGGCTGAAAGTAGAACCAGACCTCAGTTGATACTCGAGTGGCCGCGCTTCATCAGCATCTTTCGACGCTGCTTAGTCTGTCCTGCAAAATCGATAAGGTGTGCACTTGAGAAACCATTCGTACGCCGGCTGAAAGGAATGCGGTGACCGAGTGCTCCACTGTTTGTTTGTTGCGCCGCTGATCGAGCACGGCGACCTGTGAATTCGTTCGCTGCCACTGTTTGTGTACGAGTACATTGCATGTTTGGATGTGAGCGAGCTTAACCCGCGAGTAGTAAGTAATCGGCTGTGTCAATGTTTCGATTGAGATTGGCGGTATGCTGGTCGTCGGTTGCGCAAAACACTCGCACGGCATAAATCAGCACGGAACGGGTGACACCGCATAGAGGGTAATGCGTAGCCATTGTGTGAAACCGATGGCGATTGCGATATTTTTGTTAGTTGTTCAAATGAACTTCACACAATTTTGGAGGTCTCAAATGTGCAGAAAGAAACCCAATACAAAGCAGCAAGTTGTAGCGATAAAACCATATGCTTGGCATAGAGGAGAAATCATTGGGCCGAAGGCAACAAAAGAGCGAAAAATGTCGTTGGGAGCAGTTGCAGACTGGAAGACAGTTGGGGGTCTCAGTCACCCCTAAATTGGATACATTAGTTGCAGAAAGAAAATGTCTGCATGTATGTATGTATATAGGGCAACATATGGAAGGGAATATGTATGTCACAAACGAAGTGTTTCAACAAAATTTATTAGTTGGAATCATCATCGAAAATTTATAAAATAATATAAGTACATACATGCGTAGTAATAACGGTAGGTAATGCTTTACTCCCCCTTTAATTTTTATTAAGGGATACCATGATATATGTGCGTGTGTGTAAGAAGGGGCATGCAAAGCGCGGATCTATATGAAAGCTTTGAAACTGTGTGCTTGCGTTGTTGTTGTTTATGTTGTTTTTGCCTTGCTTGGGCTACATAAAAGGGCAATTTAGCTTTAGAGCGGCGGCCTTGTATAATTGGGCTCAAAGACAGCGGAATTCCTTTGTAAGAAGGCGACTTTTGCTTTTTCAGTTTCATTTCGACTTTTTCTTGTTTAGTATTTTGTACACCGAAGAGCAGATGCGGCGTTCACTTTGTGCTGCGAGCAGTTCGACTTGTATCCCAAATCAATGGGTAAGCTTTGCAGCGTGAGAACTTTTCAACTTTTCTAAAATGACGGTTTCAATCGGCTCGAACGCGAACACGTTCCACTTGAATTCGAGATAAAATTGTGTTTTTTTTTTATGGCCTGAATGAATCTTTTGGTACAAAATAATATAGAGTAAGAAAGTGGGGACTTGTAATATATTTTAATTTTACCATTTCAGCGGAGACTAAACATATTTTTATCACCGGTAGTAAAACTTGTATGTTAATCCGCATATATTTAACACGTTCTATATATATATATATGGGTTTCCACTCAGCTTTCCTGAGTTGGATTAGATCTTACCTACACAATCGTAGGTGCGTGGTTGTTGTCGACAATGTTAAGTCGGTACCTTTCGTTGCTTGCTCAGGGGTACCGCAAGGTAGCATCCTGGGCCCGCTGTTTTGTTTTATTCATTAATGATATCTGCACATGCTTCTCGATAGCAAAGTTTCTGCTTTATGCGGATGACCTAAAGATCTATTCACTGATCAGCAACTTTCACGATTCTCAACTACTGCAGCTCGATATTGATAATGTCAGCAATTGGTGCATCAAAAATCGATTATCACTGAATATAATCAAGTGTTTCCAAGTTACCTTTTCTAAACGTTGCATAGTCATTGACAGCTCTTGTCACATTTCGATGGCGCCCTCGATGCATCTTGATGAAATGAAAAGATTTGGGCGTAATCTTTGACTCGAAGTTTTCTTTCGCTAGTCATATTAATTTTGTTATTTCTAAGTCCTATGTCATGCTTGCTTTTGTGAGGCGTCATAGCTCGGATTTCACCGACCCGTATATGCTGAAGTTTTGTATACGGCACTTGTACATTCCAGGCTTAAATATGCGCCCTTCATCTGGTCTCCATACTTTGCGTGCTATGGTGCTGGGATTGAGAGGATCCAAAAAGTATGCCTACGTTTTACAGATCCTATGCCCAGCTACGAATCGCGATGTCTATTGATTAACTTAAAATCTTTGCAAAGTAGGAGAACAATCCTGTCTTTGTCTTTCATCGTTGATGTACTCCGTGGCGTTATTGACTGTCCCACACTCCTCGAGGGGATTTTTCTGAATATTCCAGTTAGATCTCTTCCTTGCTCAGAGTTCTTCCATGTAGGTGTTTTTAGGGCTCTGTATGCGCGAAATGCACCTATCTCCAGAGCCTTAATTAAGTTCAATAGAATCTCCAAAAATATTGAGATTGATTTTTCAGTTTAAAAAAATCAATTTATAATTCTTTAAATCTTTTTTATAAGTAGCTTAACATTTGTTTTCCTTAATTCTTACGTATATACAATTAACATTTAAAATGTGTTCAACTTAGCCTATAAGCATTTTTATTGTATTCATTGGCTAATCTAAACTAAATAAATAAATATTCGATCGCACAGATACAGATAGATACAGAATCTTAGTCGTTGATATTGTTATACAATAAAATATTTTATCATTGCCCCAGATCAAACTCTTAATGTGCTATTCTCAGAGACCTAAAATAATTATTAATAATTATTTTTGGAAATAAAAAAATTGCCCTTATTTAAGAAATTTCTAAAAAGATTGCTTTATAATAATTATTCCTAATAAGAAATCTTTTACATGACCTATAATTATTATCATGTAATACAAATTTTTAAATTGCATAACAACTATTATAAGAAAGAAATATATTTTTCCTTGTCGATAATTATTATTTAGGGATTTTTTGTTTTTACGTTGCTTCATAACTGTTATTTATGATTTTTGTTTTACGTTGCTCAATAACTTTTATTTATGATTTTTTAAATTTACGTTGCCGATAATTATTATTTTGAAAAACATTTTTGTTTACGTTGGGTATGAATTGATTTTTAATTGTTTCAAATTGACAAACGCCAATTAACTGCAGAAAACCAATTTCCACCAACAACTAAACAATTAAAAATCAATTCATACTCAAAATGTGGTAAGGCAACGTAAAAAAAATGCTTTCATAAAAGTTATGAAGCAACGAAAAAAAATTGTCTTTCAAATAATAGTTATCGGCAACGGAAATAACAAAAAATCATAAATAAAAGTTATGAAGAAACGTAAAAAAATGTCTCAAAATTATAGTTATCGGTATTGTAAAGAAAATAAGTCATAAATAAAAGTTATGAAGCAACGTAAAAAAAAATCCCAAAATAATAATTATCGAGAACAAAAAAAAATTTGTTTTTCAAAACAGTTTTACGCAACGTAACAATTAATTGTCGCACATAATAATTATAATCAACAAAAACAATTTATGTGGCATTGTAATAGTTACATTGCAATTATTTTCTTAAAAAACTTATAATAGTTAAGTCCCTGGTTATTCTGAGAGGCTTTCTTTCCTTGCATGCTTATGCAGGATTTTAGTTTTAGTTCAAAAAAGACTTACATATATGTATATAAGATTTATATACAGTCGTGTCTGGGTATAGTGAACACCCTATATAGTGAACACCTCGATATAGTGAACACCCAAATTTTGACACGGAGCCTCTAAATATTGAGCAAAATTTTGAAAGCAATTTCAAGCAAAGAGCAAAAAGTGTATTTTGAGCAAATAAGAAGAATTTTGAACAAAAATGTTAACCTTGATATAGTGAACAACCTCCATACTGTGAACAGGCCTTGCAATAATTAGTTCACTATATCCAGACACGGCTGTATATATAAATATATTATTATTTGCAGTCCCTGTGTAGTTTGTCCAAAGCATGTTAACAGTAACTCTAATTAGCAATAATTATTTTTGATAGATTTGAATTAATATCATATTAGAAATGTTTCCAACTTACCCTCTCATATTGATAAAATGAACGACTTGGTCCTGCGCGTCCATACAAATATGGATAGTAAGCACCGTACATCACTTCTGGGCAGGACACTGCCATCGTCGATGATTTAAGTCTGAAATCTGATATGAAATCAGATACACGCAATGCTTTCGTTAAGCAACTTATTGTTAAAATGTTCTTTTTTATAACTGCTGGAATTTGATGTTTCTTGATCTATGTTTTGCATTCGTTTTCCGCAAGTGTATTTACATACTATTACGACATGTACATACATAGGTATGTATGCACGTAATTAACCTGATTGTTTTGATTCACTGCACTGCATCATCTCTACCTGTCGTTGTTGTTTGTGTTGCTTTGTTATTGTTACATGGCTAGGTTGTAGTGTTGGATTCCGAGAATAAAGAAAACTTCTTTCGCAGGATTTAATTACATTTTACATGTTGAGACGTAAAAATTACGAATGGAAAGCGCGTTCACCTGTTCACATGCAGGTAAAGATTTGCTGGAATTATTTGCCGCTTGCGGTCTTGGAAGAATTGCACCGAGGGTTATTTTATATAATTACACTGTCTACACGATCCATGAGTGAACATTTTTGCGAAACTCCTTTTTCACTGGTCGAATGGCACTGCAATGAAAGAGAACCAAAATCCAATATTAGATTAAAAAAAACCTCAAAAATGAAAGAAGCATAAAAATGATTGGGCGCATACTATTTCAGTCGCTCTATTCATTTTTTTGCGTGTTTGTATTCCAATTAAAATAATTGTATGGGGAAACTGTTATTACTATTGGACCGGACTACATATAGTCCAGTCAGTCTACAATGAACAAAAAGCTGTCAAAATGTAACATTTTTGTGGAGTCGCACACTGCTCACTGCTCATTGATTTTTAATTTGGAACTTAAATGTTAATTTCAAAATTATGTGACAATAATAATATTGTGCGAAAATGTTATGAAATTTAAACAGCTTACAGCTTACTTATTTGGCTAGAAATTAAACGAATTCCGAAAGGGAAAACATGCAAATGCAAGTTTATTAGGATATTTTTGTTAAAATATAACTAAAATCTGTCCATACATACACGGCAGGTACGCGATCCGATTACAAGACTTAATAAGGCCCCTGGCGACGCCCGACACGCCACCACTCATGTCGAGTGTGTGCTTATTTACTGATTTGCTTTGGATATATACTTTTATAAACGCATATCTTTAAAATTCTGTGACGTTTAATATATAATTTAAAAGTTGTACATAGTATTTTTTCACATGTTTACTCATGAAACACTAATAGATGGACGATTGGAAAAGAGTTTATTTGTGGTTCAATGCTGGAAATTATGAAATATTGATGACCACAAAATTGGGTATTTTTTAACCAATAACTTGTCAGTTGGTAGTGCGCTGGCAGATAATGCCGAAGCATTTTCACACATTTACAAAAGCGGGCATTTTTCCAAAAAGTGATCAAATAGAGTGCACGGTTCCACTTATTAAAGCAAATCGAATACCGTTTCGAAACATTAGACGTGTTCTTGAGACTCTCATTGCGTTTAATTGAATATTAAAAATGTACGTATGCATATATATGTATATATATACCTACATATATCAGTGGCATACACAAGAGTGAGTCTTCAAGGTTTAAAACCCTCCAAATATCTGTTTATTACAAAAAATGGGTGATTTGAGCTGAAAAGTTGTGTACGGAACCCACCCCAAAATAAAATTCTGGGTGCGCCACTAATGTATATATTAATATTTTATGCGCATACCTAAGATCCACCGATGTTATTGTTGCAGCCGCATATCCGTGCGCTGAAAATATCTGCATTTATAATCCACTCTGGCATCCGGCTAGTAGTTTAAGCACTTTTATCGTCTTTCATGCGTATTTCACCGACGGCAATCAACACCAGGTTGCGAGTGCGTGAACATTTTTTTAACCACATCATCATAACACCGCCACAAGAGCAGCGCAATTACTCTTATAGGCTCATTTGCTTATTTCGATTTAATATTTATTTCAATATTACACATTTCTTGATTTTTATGGTAGGCAATCACATAAAGCACATAGGAATCGAGAGTATATAGCGCGAACAAATGTCGCTGGCATTTCACGTGAATTGTTTGAATATTTAAACATTTTCAGCCGATCCAATCCACTGACCCCATACAGGTGAGGAAGAGAGGATTGCTCATACGTCGTTGCTGATATTCAGCAGTCGCTCAAGCCAAATTCCAAGCATGCCGTAGGTTGTCGTTTGAGATATAATGGCAATAAGTAGCTCCCGAGTTTGATATTAGAAAATCACTTTTCACTTTAAATTTTTAAAATACACTTTCCATTTCCGGCGCAGTTGGGCTTGGAATCGGTTTGGTTTTGTTACATTTTCGCACAATACTTGATCGATCGATGCAGCGGACTTAGTTAATGACGCACTGGGTATGAAAGCAAACTGTGGTCGAAGCCGACGAGAATGTGAGAGAACTCGTTGTGCTGCGATGCGGTGCAGTTACAGAGATCATTCAATTTCGCTGATACAAACAATACTGGCTGGTTCACTCACTGATTGGGAACAATATCGCCCTCCACCACCTCACTCTTCGGTGTGCATGTTCCTAAGCCGATGGTGCAAGCGAGACAAATGGAATACCGAGAGTTCTGATTGGTTGGCTAGTTGTTGCCAGCCATTGTGGTAGTCTCTTAGCTTCCGTTTATTGGTTGAGAGCATATTCCAAAACGAATCAGGTGAATGTGTTGTGCGGAAGTGTGTGTGTGTGAAGTAATGAGCTGCATAGAAGTAATGAGCTACATACAATGGACAAGGCCCACTGAGCAAAATGCAGTTGTAGACAAGAAAAAATGGTGTCCCTCAAATCGCTATTGCAATTTCACAAAGCACGCTTTGCCAATCGATGAAGGAATATCATGAAGTATACAACGTCCAGACTATTGGGTAAGCCCAAATCTATCTACATCTATATACATATATAAAAGTAATTTGCCGTGCGTTAGCCTCAAAAAACTCAAAAACGGCTGGACAGATTGAAATAATTTGTTTTGTTTTGTTCCCTTGAATCAGGGGTGGTTTATAAACATAAAAAATTTGAATTTGACGGGGATCGGACAAGGGGCGTAGCCAGTAGCGCACACATGATTTCATTTTGGGGGGTTTTGCGTACAACTTTTGAACCCAATTTCATTCGAAACCATATTTTGCACAAGAAATTTTTGTATTTGGGGGATTTGAAGCTACTTAATTATTTTGTAACCCATATTTCCGACGTAACTTTGGAACTGTAAGTCGCACATCAATGAAACTTGAAAATTACTACTTAGTCGTACAATTCGGCTGGCATAATAAGGTGAGCATTGGACAAGGGGCGTGGCACTTCCCGTACAACTCAGTGCATTGCAATACCGTGGAGTTACAATCAAATCAATTTTAAGTGGTACGACATTCACCGGATCATCTAGTAACAAATAATAACAATTTTGTTGTGTAAAACTAGCGGCATCGCTCATCGGAGTGAAAGAAATAATAGAGTTTTCGAGCTGCAAATAAAAATATGCTCTTTTTGTGCTTGTTTTCTCTTATCCAATTAGTAAAGAAAATAGTCCAATCAAAGTACTTGCTTTGTCCAGATCATTGAATTTATCGTATTTGAAAGGTTTTTACTAAGGACTTTCGTTTTGGGACACGAACTCGGATTTCAAGTGTCAAATTGACACTGCAGTAAGAAATGTTGTTTCCAATTAAAAAAAAAATGCAAGCAAAATGTATTTATTCGGGGAATATCTCGAAGAAGATTAATTCGATTTAGAGTAAAATGCACTTCATTCGCAATTTCTTTAAAAAGAAATATAAACTTTTGTATGCTTATAGAAAATAAAGACAAACTTACAAAAGGGTACATAAGTTAACAAAAAACTAACTAAATAAAATTTAGGCATCAGTAACGGCTGCATATTTTATACATAAGATAAAACGATAAATGAATTAAAACTAATAATATTAAAAAATAAGATTCAACGATAAATAAGTAATTGTCACATCACACACTGTGTACATGACACAAATGACATCAAGCTTTTTTTTCTGTTTCTATTTTCCTTTTTGAATTCGGTTAAAAATGAAGTGAGTTATTACTCTCTTAAGTTTAAAATAGGGTTGCCGTGGCGTACACAGGATTTAATTTTGAAGGGGGGCGGGGTTGCGTACAACTTTTGAGCTCAATTATATTTCAAACCATATTTTGCACCAGCAATTTTTGTATTTGGGAGGTGGTTTGAACCCCCAAAACCGTCCTGTGTGCGCCACTGGTGAGTTGTCACATTATTATCATTTTAATTTTTTCGAAGGAAGACCCCGAGTTCGCAGAACTTAACCCTGCCCCTAAAAATACGGCATTCCACTATAATTATGTGAAAATTTGGCAATCTCTGTACAAATAAATGTTTTTGCTCACGGACTGATTCATCATCGCCCAACTCAAACTGCTGAAGCTACAAACATGAAATTTAAACTGTAGGTAATAATTAATAATAATTGACTGGCACGACAGCCCGCTTACGCGAGACTAAGGCCTAGCTTCCCGCAACTACCCGTGTTGTGCGTGTGAATTTGTACGCGGGTTGAAGGGACCTACAGTTTAATGCCGGTTCCGAACGGCAGGTGGGAGCTTTTTCATAAGCAATTTTTACTCTCAGAGGTTTGCCATTTCCAGCTGAGAGGACAGCCACCGAAAGAGAAAACGAGTTTTCCCGTCATTTTTTTTAGGAGTTATTACAGGCAGTATTTGAACCTGAGGTTGCTGCCTGCGACTCGCGGTCCAACGCACTAACCAACTGAGCCACGGCGGCTGCCATTAAACTGTAGGTACATCTTGAAAAATAAACCTCCGCTAAGACGGGATTTTTTGAAATTCGGGGTCTAAAAGGGCAAAACATGGGTGCTGTATGCAAAAGCGCGATTAATTGGCCCTATTGATTTCAAATTTGGTGAAAATACTTCAAATAAAAAAAATTCGACACGTATTTTTTAATTTTTTCGAAAGTCAAAATTGAACGGGGTCAACAGCGTATACGGGAAGACTACGAAAAAAACCATGAGCTGGTCCCATTGACCTCAAGACTTGAGATCAACAATAATTTGACACTCGTTTTTAATTTTTTTGGAAATCAAAACTTAAAGGGGTGACCCAAGGGTTCAAAGTTTGTATGAAGAAACATGATTTTTTAAGCCTTTTAACATCAAACTTGGTGAAAGTACTTCAAATGTTAAGTTATTTAATACCTGTTTTTCATTTTTTCGAAGATCAAAATCTGACGGTCAACAAAGGATTAAGAAAAATTTGATTTATAGGTCCATTGACTTTAAATTTGCGTGCAAAACCGCAGGGCTCTGCTAGTTACATATACATATATGCTTGTAGCGCTCCTCCAGTTATTGAATTCGCCTACAGTAAGAAGTGGAAATATATCAAGGATGAGTTATTTATAATAGTTCTATGGTTATATTAGTCATAATATAATAAGTTCTCCAAGTTTCGATTCCGAACGGTTAGTTGGAGCACTGGATATACTGGAGCCACTCTATATACTCGAAACAAAAAATGCACCTAAAAATAAAAATGTTTTCTAAACTAACTTTTTTTTGCCGAGACCCATCCAAAGGTTGATATAGACATGAAACTAGAGGTCATTTATAGTATCCTGGCATAATAAGTTTTTAATTTTATGACCCAAAAACCTTCTTAAAGGACTTAAAAAATTTTAAGGGCATACACAGTTAAAATATTTTTTTAAACATTTGCGGTTGTGCAATGATGAAGATATGGGTATGAAATGAAAGAGGAAAATTGTCTCCTTTTAACTAAATTTTCAGGACCAAAATATGTCAGGTATGGAAAACATACATGTTTTGGATCTCAGTCTGTAGATTCATACATCTAAATTTTATTCTATTTCAAAGTTAATTCAGTTCAAATAATATATCTTTCCTCTTAGATTTTAAAACCAGAGGGGATCATTAATTTTATCTATAAAAAACCTTTCAAAAATTTATGATTTCTTAAATTGGTCGAAAAGTTCACTTTTTTCAACTTTCACCGTCAGTAACTTCCCCAAATCTCTTCTGATTTGGACAATCTGTATATCGCTGGAAAGGCTAAGGTATTATCTTCTGACCGACGGACAGTTTGTGTTAGTCGGATGATTCGTTTACGAGATATGTACTCATAACTGACACAACAGGGAAGGGTTTTTGGAAGATTTTTCAAAAACGCTTCTTAAAATTTTTTTAAATTTTCAGTTTCGTATTCCGTGGCCCAAAGTTAGTCTAGAAAATACTTTTGTTTTTAGGTGCACGCGAATGGCCAATTTTTTGTCGAGTAGTGTTATGCATTATAACTCAACACATTTGAGGTAAACAATGCAGACAGAAATCAATATTGAGATAACTTAGATGTTTTTTTTGCATTGTATGTATAGTTGCGAATTACTAGTCAATGGAAATTGTAAGTTTCCATTTTTTTTTACATTATAGGCAATTATTATACTTATTCTTTCTTTGCAATTCTATGTTCAGAACACGTGTTGATGTGAGGAAATAAATATGCCTGTTAAACAGAAATACATTGCACAAATTGCAGTCAGATATTCGAATTTATTAAGCGCTATAGCTCGAGTATCCCGTTGTTTTATTTGGTCTGCACTCTCATTGCATGATTTTGAATGTAATTGTATACGGCATAGAACTTCAAGTTCCCATACACTGGGATTGGAGAACCAAAATACTTATGCCTGAAAATATCCAAAGTAAACCTTCGAATGTGTGAATATTTAATCATTTTATTTTAGACACCAGACTTTGCTTTTATTTTTTTTTAACAAAGGATATACATGTAATTAAGTAAAAGAACACACACATTGAAGACCAAGTAGTTTTGGAAATTGAAGAAAAAAATTGAAAAACGAAATTCAATTCGGTATGGTAAAAGTTTTTTGGAGAAGAATTATAGTTTTAGGGAGTCAATCGTTTTGGATCACGTGGAAACATCGAAGTCTTGCGAATATTGTCAAGGCCTAGATACAACATGACAACACGCTCCATGCCGATACCTCCACCCGCATGTGGAGGACAACCAAAACGAAATGACTCAATGTATGCTGCAATCTTTGAAGTATCTGTAGGAATTAGGAAAACGAGCAAATGATATTATCTTTTAATATTGGTTGTACAAATCTTGATCTACATACCTATGCCGTGATGCTTTGCACGTTCCATCAAAAAGTCGGGGTCATGAATACGTTGTGCGCCTGAAAGAATCTCTTCACCTCGCATAAACATATCGTATGAGTTGGAATATATAACATTGTTAGGATCAGGCATCGTGTAGAACGGGCGAATAGCCAAAGGGAATTTGTCCAAAATGTAAAAGTCTGTGTCAAATTTAGCTTTTACCAGCCGACCGAGCAGTTTCTCATTAGGCGTTGAAAGATCCTCTTCGTCACCAGTCTCTACACCCGCTTTACGCAGCATTGCGACGCCTTCAGCAAACTGAAGTATTAATGGTGGCTCCAGAAATTTAAATGGCTCCACTTTGTATTGTTGGCCCACCACCTCAATCTCATGACTGTAGCAATCACGCAACCCTTTAAAGATGGCGGTAAAGGTGTCACCAATGGTATGCAGAACTTCGTGATAATGGTATTTGAAAGCCATTTCTAGATCAAGGCCGACGAACTCAGTC
Source organism: Melieria crassipennis (assembly GCA_963668005.1). Classification (NCBI taxonomy): domain Eukaryota; kingdom Metazoa; phylum Arthropoda; class Insecta; order Diptera; family Ulidiidae; genus Melieria; species Melieria crassipennis. The sequence goes on along the minus strand of OY764963.1, from coordinate 114,939,989 downwards.
AAATGTCGATGCGTGTTGGAATCCTCGGCACGGAATACAGCACCAACGGTAAAGACTTTCTCGAAATCAGCGGCGATAGCCATTTGCTTGTATAGTTGAGGTGACTGCGCTAAGTATGCTGAATCTGGAAATGGGCAGTTGTTACTGTGGATCGTCGGTGCATTCTTGGTACACTTACCCTTAAAGTAGCTCACGGTGAATACATTAGCTCCGCCTTCGCTGGCAGCCGAAATTATCTTCGGTGTGTGAATTTCAGTGAAACCATTTGCAGTTAATATATCTCGGAAGAGACGACACACGCCCGCCTCCAAACGAAAAATAGCTTGGTTGGCCGGAGTACGCAGATCAAGAACTCGGTTGTCCAGACGGGTGTCCTGGTTGACGCGAATATTAAGACCTTCTGGATCCTGTGTATGAATATGTGTCAAACAGAAAACAAAATTCAATGACACATACTTACATCGGAGTTTTCCGCACGAGAAGCATCCTCGATTTGAAGTGGCAGTTGAGCCTTTGCTTGCGAAATAACGAATATCTGTTGTATGTTTAGTTCAACTGTTTGTTCAGTGCATGATTCAATTTTATTCAGCACGGATACAACTTTGGCCTGTACATCAATTATGCTTTCCTTGTGAATACTATGGGGTAAGAAAATGTGTTTTCACTATAAATATGATGCCGATTGTAGTCCACACAACCCTGATCATAATCACCAGCCATCAACAAAAGCCGAATAAATATTTAAACTTTCCCTTCATGTAAAAATGTTCTTTTGTTACTGAATTGTACCAGTAAATGTGGCAAACCCAACAAGCGTTTTCTGTAAAAGATGTATATTTGGAACATAGGAGCACACTTACTTTCCGGCGAATTTCACCATCTGCTTGGAGACATTGTCACCCACAGCTAGAATGCACTGCACTGTACTACTCTGTTGACGTAGGATGAGAAAACACTGCTTCCCTTTGGATCGTGACGTGTGTACACGCCCTCGTGCCCACACCAGTTCTGCTTTGCCTACAAATTCAATCAACTTGCTTACGGCTACGAACTTCCGATCTTCGTGCTTCTCTTTTGATTGAATCATTTCAGCGAAGCCATATCGCCCTACTGAACAGTCCTTTATGTCGTCACCCGCATTGTTATCCACATTTCCCGCCGTTTTGTGTTCCGCTTTCTGTAAGTGAAGACATGCAGTTATTAATTTAAGGCCTGTTTAACGGGACACCGTTTTTATTTCTTACTTTGGCTGCTTTGAGTGCTTCCTTCGCTTGCTTCTTGGCTGCTTTCTTTGACGTTTGTTCATCTCCACCGGCAGTTTCGGTTTTTACATCATCTTTATCTGCCACCATTGTTTGTCCTTTATCAATGAAAATGAATCAGATGGCATTTAAAAAGAAATAACTATGATTCGACAACTGGTCCAAACGCCTTGCAAATAAAACTATCGTACAGCAGTGCCATTTAACTTATCAGGGCTGAACTGGGGGCGCTGCATAGCTGAATTTCAACGAAATCTACGCTATTGCGTCATAGTTATTACACTTTGTCATCAAGGTTAAATTTTCTTGCACATTTTACGTCGTGATGCACTAATAGATCTAAAACAGAGCCTTTTCTGTCTTAAATGGAATAACATTGTCGGCATCCTTAAACCACGGCGCACGAACTGATCACATGGCATTGCCTGCTGGGGGCCTTTTCTTGCCACATCACCGGATGGATCCTCCCTGTTTGACCTTTCGGATTTTTAAATTGGACGAACCACACGATCCTTACCTCTTGTTACTCAACAAAGTTAAATTTAAATGCTCGATTTTTTCTTGAGGAGGCAAAATTATGCAGTTCACTAGGCACCTCACAATCGCTGCGTTCCATTTAGTAATTGCTACCAGTGTTGCCAGACAGTTTTCAAGCAATCCTCCTAAAATGAAGTCTATTTCCCCCTAAAAACTAAAATTTCCCCCAAATTTATAATGCACACATACAATTAATATTTCATGAAAATTGCTCATTCTATTTGGTACATGAAATTCAAAAAGACCCACTAGCCAATATATCTGAACAAGGTTTGATCTAACAAAAATGCAAACTGGTTGGCCATAGACTTTTTATAAAGCGTAACTTAGAAATGTCTGTAAAATATTTCCCCCTAAAATATTTATCATAAAATTTCCCCCCAATCCAAACAAATAAACCCCAAATCTAGGGAGACACCCCTTAATCAGGCAACACTGATTACTACTACTATTCATAGTGCTGCCAACTTTTAAATCCCAAAATGTTCAAAAGCGGATGCCATGATTTTCTATACAAACGCATTCGAATTTGATATTTTAAATGAATAAGCAGGAAAAGAATTGAATATCTTAAAAGTATTAAAAACAAACGATAACTTGGTAGGCTTCTCTAACAAAAAATACAAAAGCCGACACAGAAGTATTGGAATATGGTTACTAATCTACAACATCAATAAATATGTGCAACTAGTTATTCTTTTCTATATAAAGAGTAAACGATCGAACGAGTTATTTTAAATATACCCAAAACATTTCTAAATAATATATTTTCGAAACTCAATCTAATAAAAAAGAGTTGGCATCATTACCAATTTTTTTGACAATTCAACACTGCATTGCGTTCAACGTGTCACACAGGGTTACATTTCCATAGGGTTAACATGATCCTTAAAAGCGTGCAGCGTGGAAATATTACATTTGTTAACAAATACAAAGAATTGGAAGATTCAAGTGAATATTAGAGAAGGTGGCTGCTATCGTATTACTTATTAGAGCTGAACGTACGACAATAGATCGTTTTGTGTACAGATAATTTTCAGAAATTATCCGAAATTTTGTGTGCTACCAAACTCTTACTATGAGAGAGAAAATATGAGCGTAAAGTGACAGTTAATTTTGAGAGAAATTGCAAGATTTTACTGGTTTGAAGAAAACATAAAAAGTGTTCGGAAAATCTGAATCAAATCTACCATAAAAGTAAATTCATAAATACTTCTACCAAGTTTAGTATTATTCCACTAAAGCGGCAACACTGGTTGGTACAGCCGGCAGAGCAGTAGCCGGCATGATACAATTAACAAGGTAGTCTAGGCAGTGATTGTGAAACTGCAACAAACCACCCTGTTCAATGAGAACATTTGGCGACAACTGTAATTTCTCAAATGCGAATTTTAATGGCTCTCAGTACTTTGTCCATGTTGTTTAGGGGTCAATACGTGTAAATTTACAAAATTTTCAAAATTTTTTTTTGGGTGAAATAGACTCCAGGGGATCTTAAGAATACCCCCAAGTGGTTTTTAATTCTGATGACCCGTTCCCCTGCGGCAGCGCTTTATTGATGGTCAATTCGTTCCGCACGAAGCCGAACGCCCGAAGTTTAAACCGAATTATTTCGAAACACTGGTTTTTGATTACGGAAGTAGAATATCTCTGCAAGTTTTAGTCCCACTGATCTAAAATTTGGGCAGCAACTTTTTGAAACATAGAACTTCTAAACTAACTAAAACTTTCATTGTTTTTGGCGAAATCCGCGGCGCCATTTGATGATCATCAGATGATTTTTGAGGCCCTGGCACAACTTCTACTAGAATTTGGGCCCAACGTTGGACCCCCACCACCGCCGCCATTTTGAGCACGCAAAAAAAAAAATTGTTTTCTTGCACTGCTACCTTTTAATAAAAGAATGAAACAAAAAATTGTACATTGCATTCATTTTTTCCGGCGTATGTGCGATTCCAAAAATATACCGTTTACACGCATTGCCCCCTTAATTGTATCATGATGATGACGGTAATTTGATTGCCCGTCACTACTACGCTTTTTACTTACGGTTTCCGCACTTTTTAATGTAACTTTACTCTTTATTTACTTTTTCATATTAAAAGTAAAAGGCTTTTTTCGCTTTTGCACTGGTCTGATTAGGACACTTTTCATTCAAAGGCATTCGCTTCTGGAACATTATTATCAGCTTCTCAGTATTTGATTTGGCCGAAATTTCTAGCATTCTAAACTAATAATAAATTATAATAATATACCTTATTCATTACCAAATATCACAATATTTGATTACCATTTTAATTTCGCGTTTTCTTCCCTCTTTTTCACCCAAGAAACAATTATAAATAAGCGCTGATGTGTGTTGGTACCAACCATTTTTTTGGCTCATACATTACAAATTTTCACAGAAAGGGTAATAGATACGTATTTTTTCATTAAAATCTCACGGGTTCAACAAAGGGTAAGACGAAACTTGATTTATTGGGCCCATTGACTTCAGACGTGCCAAGCCGCCAGGCCCTGCTAGTATCAAATAAAGGAGAAGAAAGGCCAAATCGTGAACACCACGATTTATTCACATTTCGTTATTAATGGTGGTCAGTACAGTATGCTTTTCACTACCACTAAATACATTTAGTGATAGGCGAATATTTTTCCACTAATCACTAGCTTTATTTAGTGACTAGCTAGCTTTAGAAAGTAGCACTACAAAGTAACGTGTTGGAAGAAAATTGCGCTACCACTAAATAAACTTAGTGATTATTGGAACCTGTTTCAGTAACAAAATGATTGTAGTGCAAAACCCCCATGTTTGAAAGATATAAAATCCTTTCTTCGAAACCGCACTGTATGGGCTCCTAGTAAGTGATATCAGTTTTTTGCATTGGAAAATGTTTTTGGTCCGCTTTCTTCTACACAAAAGAATTATAAATTTCTTCAAATAAATTTCATGATCTAAAGACTCTTTGTGATAAGAACAGTATTCTTTCAATCTTTTGTAGCGAATGTCTTGTGTTAAAACATTGCAAAACATGCATTAAGAAAATGTATAGTATAACAATTTATTTGAAAATAAATAGGAAAATTTTTCATTGAAAACCATTTAACGAATGCCTCAAATTTCAGTCCAAAATGCCTGCGATAGTGACGGCATTATTAACGTTTGAGCCAAAACTATTTTTAACTATCAAATTAATTTAAAACTGAATCTATAACTTATATTATATAGTATTATACCTTTTGTAAACATTTATAGTTTCACAGAACATCTTCAGAAGAATTGAAAAAATGAAAAAATTCTTTCTTGGTAAAATTTGCTTTCGCGTTTACGTTATTTTCGCAGATAGGGCGATATGCTTGTAAAAGACTGATTAACCATGGCTGATTCTACTGAAAATGTTCAAACAATTAAGAACTGAATCCATTTAATTTACTTTAAACAACTTGTCTGCATGAGTCATTAAATTGTTCAATAAGTGGTATACTTAAATTAGTGTCCAATTTTTGTGTTGCCAGATGAAGTTCCACTGCATCATTTGAAATAAAACACGTAATTAGAAAAAGAAAACAAGTGTGTATACATTTAATTAACAAACGTAATATTATAACAGTACATATGAATGTATTTGCATATATGCGAGGAAACTGGGTAGAAAGCTATACAATTATAGTAAATAAATTTGTTTACAATTCACATTCTAAGGTTTAAAATTAACTAACTCTTTATGTGCAATGAATATACAAACAAGTGATATTATATCGCGACCAAGCAATACGTTCAGTATTTTATGCGAAGGGAAATGCAAATTGGATTTAAATTGAATTTGGTTGCGAGCATATTTTGTAATATTCAAAGTAGCTTTGACTCAGTTTCCACCAAATGTAGGCATAAAGCAAATATATAGGTATATACATATATTACATATTGAATTCAATATAACAAAGGTAAAAAGATTGAAAATATATTTATGACTTTTAATTTGTAGGTGAGTTGTCGTTGATTCGCTGTACGAATACATGTTATACGTTTGTATCAGATCCATGCAAGGTATGTAAAAGACTCGCGCGGAACATTCCACTACTTACATTATAGTATAAAGTGTCGTTTTCGGTGGTTGCAGTTTAAAATAATTGCTGAGCGTTGAAAAATTGATTGAGTTAATTTGTTCTTTGCTGTTATAAAAATTACTTATATGAGACATTTTTCTGATTTGCTGACATGAACGCCAGATTTCAAATGTAGTTTAACGTCTTTTTTTAGAAAATAAAAAAGTCACCAATAAAAGTACTAACATATTTGGAGGAGTATGGACTATTTTTATCTGCCCATAATGGTGGGCTCGTCCGCCATTGCGATTTCATCAGTTGGCGCCTTATTGCCCTTTTTCTTACCGGAGTACCAAATGAACAATAAGCCGCACATCAGATTTACACTGAAGGTAAACCAAGCCAAGTAAACGCCATAACCGTAACTGCAAGAACAGTGCATAATTAATTGTAATTACATGTCACAAATTTATGTTTTGTTGGTGAATGTACAGCTAACTCCGCAGAGCAAACAAAATTAACCATAGTATAGGGTGTTTTTTTAGAGGTTTGTTTTTCGAATAGAGATAAAACTGGCATTTTGTAGTCAAATCTGGCAACTCTAATGTCATTTATGTTCAGTTTGGTTTGCCATTTCATCATGAACAGGTTGACAAAAGAACAACGCTTGCAAATCGTGCAAATTTATTTCGAAAATAATGGTTCAGTTCGCGAAGTTTACCGCAAGCTCCGTCCATTTTATGGTCGACATAATCGTCCATCAGAGCAATTAATTCGGTTAACCATGGGTCGTTTTCGCACTACGTTTACTCTATGTGATAATACGCATCCGCAGAGACGTCGAACAGTGCGCACCGAAGAAACAATTGCCGCTGTAGAGCAAAATGTTGAAGAGGACCCAGTCAGAAGAGGAGTCAGTTACCGTTAATGGAGACCGGTATAGAGCCATGATAACCGACTATTTTGTTCCCGAATTGGATGGCATGAATGTGGATGAGTTGTGGTTCCAACAAGACGGCGCTACATGCCACACAGCGCACGTCACAATCGATTTATTGAAGGAAACATTCGATGAGCGCATAATTTCGCGGAATGGACCTGTCAATTGGCCACCAAGAACGTGTGATTTGACACCATTGGATTATTTTCTTTGGGGATATGTGAAGTCGCTCGTCTACGCCAACAAACCAGAAACGTTAGGGGACTTGGAAGCCAACATTCGTGGCGTTATTGCCGACATACGGCCCCAAATGCTCGAAAAAGTGGTTGAAAATTGGACCTGTAGAATTGGCTTTATTCGAGCCAGCCGCGGCGGCCACATGCCCGAAATCATATTTAAACATTAATGGCATAAAATTATCCTTCCAATAAAGCCAAATTGATGGACATTAAAACGATTTTCTTGTGTTTTATTTCAATTCTAAGTTCTATACCTCTAAAAAAAACACCCGATATATATAAAGACAGCTGTTAAAGTTCATGAATTGCAACCAAAACCAACATGTTTAGTTGCTGTTGCATGAATTGCAGTTGAGAATAAAGTTATTTGACAATTCTTTTGACAAGGAAAGTCAAGGAACTGAACTTAACAGTGCAGTGCAACTGAATTATGTACACTAAGCAATGACGCTGAGATAATACATATGTCACGCACCTTTTCTTGCCAATTTTTTTTGCAGCAACTGTGCAATGCTGCTGTTTTTCACCATTAAGAAGGGAAGAAGACGGGCTTAGCTCCTTTTATTTGTTTGCTTGTTTATTAAATAAGTCTAATCAAAAGCAGACTTTGAGATAATGACGAATGGAAATTCAAACAATTCAAAAAGTGTGTTTAAAGATAACATGTTGCAAAATACATTCAAAGGTAACGTAAGACTAATGACCAAAGAAATTGCCAGGCTATTAAATTCAGTAAGAATTCTCGTAATAGGAGCCTTTCTGGCATAGTTGGTCTTGTTAAGGCCGACATTAAAAGGCTCAGGCCGCCGAAGAGATCTGGTTGGAATAATAAAATTGATATTTTCTAGAAGTGACGGGCAGTCAATAAGTCCATTCACGATGTTATATAAAACTTTCATGAGAAAAGATGCCATGCTTCTGGAATGTCAGAGTTCAATCGACCCTATATTGTGATTTATTTGAATAAAAATAATAATTATAATGAGGTTTACGCCATTAATTTCCCCATTCGTTTGAAATGTGTGCCATAACACATTTTGAAAAAAGGATATTATACAAATTTCAAACGGGTGGAATATGTGGTATTACCACAGGCCATATTAAATATCTAAATATTTGGCACTGAACTGTAAATGAATAGTATTTTAATTTTGACTTGAAACAAAAACATGAAGACAATGTCCTTTAAGGATTTGATTCCTTAATTTTCTAAACGATTTCAAAAGAATCCATTTAAAAAGAAATATACTCAGTATGCTGAATTCGTTGGCTTCGAGTTTTAAGTGTGTTGATTCTTTCATAGTATTTTTGCACAATGAAACACATTTAGCGTTTTCTGTAGCTATACAATGTTGTTTAGTTTTTTTTTAACTTTGTTTAGCCAAAACTTTCATATACTCATTTCAATTGCAGCATTTTCAGAATTTTTTAAAGGTATATGCAAAGTGTGTTAAAGAAAGTGGAATCAATTTTTGACTTACGCACATTTGACGGTGTGAAAACTGGCAATTCCTGTACCTATTCACATTAGCCCGATGACTGCAAGCATTTATTTACAATGTTTTTTTTACTATTAGCCGAATGCAGTTTAACAGTCTGTTCCTGTGACGTCCAGCAAAGACGACAAAGTGATTGTGCAGTTATTGAGGAGTCATCTCAATCTGCGGAAGCGCGAACCCAAGTTCAAACGCTTATGTATTTGGCACGAAGCGAAAAACATCCTGTGTTGTGCTACGACTTCGAAACCGCTGCTTAATTACATCCAAAAACGCCTGACCTAGGCGAGCGAGAATAAAGATCGCGAGTGGTCGAAGGAGATTTTTCGGATAAAGCTACTTTCTGGGCGCGAAGCATGACGGTTTAGCACGTAGTACCGATTTTATTCAGCGCACTGTTCAACAGCCTATAAAAGTGAATGTCTGGAGGTGCTCTCCAGAGCGCGGATTTGGGTGTTTGGAACTCTTCACGTAAAATTTGGGTTGGGTTAGAATGCTCAAAATTTACAAACGTGCCTTATCAAAGTCGGCCAAGATGTTTGAACGCGATAACGAAAATTGGTCTGACAAGAGGACAATGACCCGAAGCATCGGAGCCATGCTATTCTCAATGCAGACGGGAACTTGACTGCTTATTTGCCTATTGTACTTTACTTGTACATATATTAGTGAAACAAAAATTGGAATAATTACCTTGAGTAGTTTCGACTGTACGTTGTGAAAAGTGGATCACACTTTGCTTTGGACAGAGTTATGAATTCGTTTATAAGCATTAAATTTATTGAATTCACTCAATAGTGGTGTATTTACATACCTAGTTGGGATTATTCACTACAGTTTTATGTATATTTAACCCAGTGGCGGGTTCAGGGTGTGGTTTTGGGGGGTTGAAACCCCTCCCCCGAAATATTAGGGTCGACTTTAAAACTACATACAAATTAAAAGGAATATAAACAAACATTTATGAATATTAAAGAAATCCTTTCTAAAACCACCCCCAAAATATTTTTTCTGAATCCGCCCTTGATTTAACCTGATAAATAATGAAAGGCAAAAACAAAAAACACGTCGTTAGTGCATTGGAACGCTAGTCAAAGGGTCGAGGGTTCGAGCCCTAAAACTGTAGGTGCTTTAAGTTATAAGTGGACTAATTCGCACTTGCAAGAGGGATACATAAATACAATCATGAACTGTATTCGATAAAGAATTTGTAATTACTAGGGAGTGGATTTCATGCAAATGCACGTCTTTTTTGGGAATGTTCTTAACAAAATGGATGAAATATTTCCGAATCAGAAAATTTCAGAGTGACTAACAAAAGTCGCAATCAATTTCCTGATTTTTAGTACTTACTTAAATATATGTACATTAGGGCGGGTTAATTTTTTTTTTTGATGAAGCGTATAGCAAGAACGTAATCTATAGGTGATTCTGAGAAATTTTGCTCAAGAGACCATAGCTCTAAGTCGGATTTGGAGCCCCCAAAATTTCAAAATAGATATTTTTGAATATATACATAGAATAATTTAATTAAATTTGTCATAAAATCGGATAGAGTTATAGTAGATTTCTCAATCTGGGCTTGTTTGAAAGGTATTTTTATCACCTTTCAGAATCTGTATTGATACCAATATTTTTTTTATTTTTAGAGCCATGGTCTCTTGAGCAAAATTTCTCAGAATCACCTATATATTACGTTTTTGCTATACGCTTCATCAAAAAAAATCGTTCCATACAATTTGACCCGCCCTAATGTACATACATATAAGAAATATGAGAAGATCGAAACATACTTATGCTTAAATATGCATTTTATTTAAAATTTTCAAAAATATACCTTCAAAGCGCAAAAAAAAACTTAGCACATCCTTACAAATATGCATTTTATTGCAATTATGCCAAAACATGCATTTAATGCGAAATATGCAAAAATGTGCACTTATAAATGAATGGCATTTTCAAGAAAATTGTCTGATTCGGAAAGATATTTCTTCCATTTTGGTAAGAACATTCCGCAAAAAAAAAACATTTTGCATGGAAACCCCTATGGAAACATAGTACCCCTATTAACCCTTTCGACCCCAAAGTTGCCTGAGAGCAACTTCACCTATTTGTCATCTAATAGCAAAAGCTACTTTGATTTATGGGTTTAATTTATGTAGGCACCAACAAATTAATATTTTTAGAAGAAGAAGAATTCAAAGTAAATTACAAAAATTTTACTGTTATCCCCAAAATAATTTCCAATCATTTGCAGCGATATCAGGGAAAGTTTGTGTTCTAATTGAAGTCTACGAATTGGGCGCGTTTGATCAAATCACTGTTTCTTTAATAATGGTTAAATAAAATCAAAAAGTGATAATTTTGCATTTTTGCATAAATTTTAAATAATTTTTTATAATACAAAATTTATTTAACCCGTTTTAAGCTAAACTTGTTCAAAAGTGAACTAGCTCTAGAACTCTAACAAAGAGGCGTGGCGACTTCAAATGTCATGTGCACACTTCTTAGGCAAGTGTTTCATGATTTTAATAAGTAATATCGAGACACAGGGTAAAATTCGGGGTCGAAAGGGTTAATTACTAATATGAATGAAATTCGAAATTATATAAGTAATGAGTAATTCCTTTGGCTAGCAATGAATTTAGCTGCACTGCGCTTACCTCAGCTCAGCACCATCTGGATACGCATAAAACAAATGCTCTCTCGTGTAATCCACCGATGATATGAGAACCTGAATAACCACAATGGCCGTCGATGCCGACACCAAATGTATGCCGCCTGCCAGTCGTTTGAACATGTATCGTGGATTCATGAATGTGTAAAAGGAGAAGACAGCCCCAAGGCACATCACGAAAACAGTAATGCAGGCGAACGAGGCCTGCGTCCTGATGTAGTCTAAAATATGTTAAAGAAGTTTATGCATGTATCGTATATAAGGATGGTGTGTGGGATATTATTGACATACCCATCAACTTGGCGTCGAAACCTGGGTCGCTGCGGAGAGTGTTGGCATTGGGAAACATGTCTATGTACTTGCAGCGCCCTAGCGATCAATGTCATTTGTGTATTACGTAAAGACGAACCAAGTCTAATACTCACTGTTCTGAACGTAGTCATAGCCGTTGGCTTGGCGACCCTTTTTCGGTGGCTGTGGCGGCACCAGTTGTAATATGATTCGGTCGTCGTTGAGTACAAACGCTGGTATGCCAAGATCGCGAACATAGGGCCATAACAATTTTGGAACGTATTTTTGCTCGTTCCAACCATCAAAGATGGCCGTCTGTGCCGCCTCAGGTATGACAAAGAAATACGAAGTGGAGTTAACATTCACCCTTTGCAAGGCGCCACCAAACGTTTTGCGTGCCTGTATGCCACCGACGTCAAGAGGGTTAATGGCAATTGGCTTAGCGTCAATTGGTAAAATGTCAGCTTTCGCCTCATCCGAGGATAGAACTAGCGTCTGGAAGGCGTTTCTGAACGTATTAAATTCGAGTTCATCGTTGCGTACCCAATGCGCAAACATTCGCCGTTTGGCCCCCTCTGTGAAATTTTTCAACGGCAGCTCGAGGACCTCTTCGCTGAATTCTCGAATGAATTCCAGATGTGAAGCGTTCAACTTTGCATCGGCCAGAATCGTGGGGCTCTGATAGGCGATGGATGTAAAGTTGCGCACTACGTTGGAGTTGGCCAATGCATTTGGAGTGATCGTGTAGCGACAGTGCCGCCATAAACCCGAATGGGATGACATAAAGAAGCGACGTGTTTCCGGTATGAAAATTCCTATATTGATTATGAAGATTATAACGCTCTGGTGAATAAAGGGTATACGCATACCCAGGCATGTGCTTAGTTATGATTTGGGTCTAGTTTTTTATGCTCCAATAAAACTATAGTTTTCCTCCGTGATTTCATCAGTACAATACGAACGTTAAATATTTTACATGAATCATCTTGCCATTTTGGTATTATAAGCTTAATAGTTATTTAATAAATTTGTTTTTTATAGTACTCATTATGAAATGTTTTTGAGAGGTCGCAGTAATACTTAATTTAGTTGTTGTATAATACTATTCAAGAACCTCATTGACGCAGTAGAAACCGCCCAAATACGCTATTTAGACATGTAGTAAATATACATACATACATACTTATAACGCATGGCAGCTGCGATCGATAGGCGGATGAGGTTGACTAATAACCTGAGATTCGGGCATGGTGCTTCAAGATTTAATTATCAAACCATTTACAATTGTTTGGCACAATTTAGCGTTCACGTTATATCTATAATGGTTAAGTACACTGCACTACAAGTACAAAAAATATCTAAGAGTTGCGCTAGACGGTTTCTGCGCGTAGCTAGTGGCGCATGCAAGGGGCCTCGGGGCTCAAATTCCCCCAAATATCTGTTTACAAAACTTGTGGGTGGCAAATGGGGTTTCAAATGGTATTGGGCTTCAAAGATATATGTGGAACTTCTCCTCCCCTGTGTGCGTCACTGCGTGTAGCAATACTTTTAAGTATGACGACAAAAGTGTAACGTTCCAACCAAAGGGGAACTTATGGCGAGAGGCTGGGATTTGGATGGTCACCCATTTTTTAGAGATCTTATGGACAAATCATAATTTTTAGCGTATTGCAATACTAGTTTTGATTTAATTAGGATATGTTTAACTTTTCTAATCTAAGATTCATCGTTGGTTTTGTACAGGGGCGGATTCAGAAAAATATTTGGGGGGGCGGTTTCAAAAAGTAATTCTTTAATATTCATAAATGTTTACATATATTCCTTGAATTTGTATGTAGTTTTAAATTCGACCCTAATATTTCGGGGGTTTTCAACCCCAAGAACCACCCCCTGAATCCGCCACTGGTTTTGCATATGTTCTGTCTGTGCCTCGATAAGTTATATTTTACAGCATAAACTTCAAAATTACATACAGATGTAGGCCTGCATAAATAAAGATAAGTCTTTCGTATACTGTGTTGTTATGTCTTTAGGTCTGGTGTGTATTTACAGCCCGGTATTAATGTTCTTACCTCCGCTACCCGAAATAATAACCCAACGATTTGTCGCTATGGCTACTATCCAGACTATTAACGAGACTGCCATCAGCACGCTGCAACCCAGAAGTACACGGCGTTGAAACATGTAGGCGGCCATCAGTGGCTTGCGGTCCTCATCGCGCCCGATTGTCGACGAGGAAACGTCCCGCTTCATCTTGCCGTGCTAAGTCTTATTTCCTTGCCAATCTGTTGACCAGTATCACCGCTGCTACATACACCTGGACACACCTTTTGTTGCTCGTTCATACGCAACCGACCACTGAGCGCCACCAAACACTGAAAATTATTTATACGTATATAGTACATATGTATATGCATGCGGATACATATGGACATGTGTATTTATGTACGAATGTGATTTAGGTGTCCCCTAGTTACTTATTTATACATAATGTATACAAATATTTTGGAGCTATATACGCAAGCCATCAAGTACGTATTTCAAATAGAAATAAAATCTTCAACGTGTGCGCCAGGAGGGGAGAGGTCTGTCGCAGTCGCAGCAGTGACAGGTGCGTGAGGTGCGGGTGTGGACCATAATCGAGCAACTTTTTAGTTGCACTGTAGAAACGTTTAGTTTAGCCGCTGTGTAGTTCGTTGTATTTCTATTCGGGGCTGCGCAGTCGTTAAATCACATTTAAACAAACAAGCATATGAAAATAAACGCACAAGCACACCTAGGCACGACAACGCACGAATGGACACATTGAGGCATTATTTTCGAAAACAAACCGAAATCACAGCAAATTCATAAGTAGAGCCAAAAATCACTGTAGTGTTTTTCGAGGTTTCTACTTTCCTCGTGGACTTTCGTGCCCATCCGCACATTCATACCCGTATTTGCTGTCTGCTGGGATACTTTGGTTTCTTTTATCTTGCTTTACTATCTCGTTTTTTGTTTTCATTTACATTTTTTACTTTTGTTTAAGCGTTTTAGACAAGAGCTGCCGATAATTTTATTTTTGTGCATTTCTCGGTTAGAGCAGTTTTCAATTTTTCTTGGGCGCCAATATCTTTTCTTCATCATTCGCACATGAACTAAGTTTCTATTCTTTCGGTGGCCTGTCGCAATTTCAGAACAAAAGGGACCCGTGCTTTATTTCAACATTCTTTTCAAAATCTCAGCTGTCACAATAACTTGACAATTATTTTCGTTCAGACTTCCTTTCCTTTTGTTTTGGTGTATTTTTAGTCGCATTATTAAATTAATAAATAGGTGATTTTTCACATTTAATGTGCGTCCAGTTCAGGCGTTTGTTCGCTAACAAATTATGTCAAATATTTCAGCACAGCGATCTCATTTTTCCCATATGTATTTTTTTAACATATGTGTGTATCAGTCATGGAAAGAATTGAAACTTTTAATAAAGTACTGCATTATCGGGAATTTTCGAAAGAACTGATACATTTATACTAAAACATTTGTGGGTTCTACTGTTTGGGGCTACAGTTGACGATTGGTCGAAAGCCAACACGGCATAATCTCATATTCTGAATATTTTCACTTGGCGCAGATATTTCACTTTTCGTAAGTATATATGTACAAAGCATCCACAATACGAGTAATAAAAATAAATTAGATAAATTTAACAGCAACTAATGGCACTAATGGCCTGCAAAATCACCGTTATAGTCATCTTTGAAAACTAGGACTTTACGTGCTTTCATACGCCACTGCGTGTGTTAGCACAATAAGTGAGCAGCGGTGTTTTTTACAATGTTTGAAACAGAACAGAGTTCTCTGACCCACTAACGATTATTAGATTAGGAGACACGGTTCATCCGCTTGTCGGTGGGAGCTCGAAGTCGCTTACCACGTAACAGTCTTAACTGACTGAGCTATGGACGGACCGCTACTTTGTTTTTTTGAAAATACATTTTAGCGGTTTTAAAATGTAAACACATGATGATCTAGTGAATCGCTTGATGCATTTACCTTTATAAGTTTTCATATAATTTCGGAAAATATTATTTAAAGTTTGTCTTTTTCTTTGCTAATGCAGTAACTATTATATTTCACGTTTGCTAGCTCTTGCCCCGTTCTAATTCGGTGGTATTCGGCACGCTCTATTAATTTCTTTTTGCATTTGAGGATGCATTGAGTGGGTGTTGCTTGTCACATCTTTTTAAAGTGAAATTCGAAAGGAGCCCGCAGCTATTTGGTTTTCGAATTCGCGCGTAAATTTTCGACATTCACCAGCCACGCATTACCATCTGTAGTTTCCCACTTGGCGATCGATTTCGTGCTTACTTTCGATACAACGCACTTATTTACCCAAAGATATTCGCAGACAGGCTGGCAGTGCACTACGGACACAGGCGTCCGACTGACCAATCAGTTTTTGACATACTGCGCTCGCAGACCGACTTTTCTTCGGGACGCGAATACTCTGGCCGTGGCCGATGTCTTGGCAAACGTCTCTGTTTGGTTTTCCACTCCTAGGGAGTGCTCAGAGCGTTTCACTACCTCGATGCTGAGCTCTCACCAAACAGACTATGCTCGCAAGCATGTGTTGCTGTATCTCAACGTCGCCACAGATCTCTCCGCAACGTTACGCACCAAGTAATAAAAGTGTCGATAGCAAAACCATTTCGTTGTGCTAGTCGCTGTTCACGCGACCGCTGTCATGTCTGTATGCTATGCGGAGCACATGATCTGTTCGAGTCTGTAAGATGTGTACAGGGTAGGAAAACAGTTTATTTTCATCCGTTGTTTGCTGGATGATTGGGTTAACTTGCAGCCCAGCGATGTGCAACACCCCACCTCGCTGTTAGCTCTATTGCTCAACGCATAACTTTTTACTGGCAGCGTGCGTTATGTCATCGATTTGAACTTGCTGTTCATCATGTAAACAATGGTTGCAAGTGGTGGTCCGAAATTCAAAGTTGACTTTTACGGAATAAAAATAGTCGTTGTGATTCCATTCCTAAATTTTATATGTACTATATATGTATCGAGGTAATATTTAGGAATGGAATGTAAGGGTAGTATATACACTGCATAGTTAGAATAGGTGTACGTACAAGGGGTACATAGATTTTTCATACGAAAAAATCACTTCCAGTAATTTTTCAAAAACAAATTTTTGTATCCATAAATTTAGTTCTTTATTCTATTAAGATAATATTAGCAAAAACTTGACCGCAGTATGAAAGAAAAAACAAAATATGTTATGAATTCACCTCACACATAGTTTAGTTTAGTTAGTTTTAGTTTCACCTCACACAAGATAAGATTATGTGCAAAAATTTCATTGAAACTGTGTTTTGCCAAAAAAATATGGAGTTTGTGGATATGCTTTTTCTTATGGGAACTCCCTGCAGACTTTTTTAATAAATTGCATTTAATTCAAAGTGTTTTCAGCGGTTCTTTTGATATATCCTTGAATTGTTATACTTTTTTTGTATATCTTTGAAGATATATCTGTAAACCCAAGTAAACCCGTTATATGTATATTCAATTATTTAGATGCACATTAGGTGATTAAGGAGAAACTTTTTTGAGCCAGTTAATAGCAGCCATTGCTTCACATCGTATGCATTGCACCCTAAGGTCTTTTTGAGACTGAAAAGAAATATTAGAATTTGATCCAAAGTTTTGAAACATTGGTCTTACCAATATAATGGGCTTTTAGAATATGTAAATAACCTCTTTCTGAATAAGAAAAAACCAGCCTGCTTACTCCTTTACCTGACATGCAGCGCCATTCCATATCTCTCATTGGCTATGCTGTTAATTTTAGATTTTATTTATTAACAGGATCCTCTTCAAATTAGTTGTTGCCTTTTAATGCCAAATGTGCAAAACCTTTATCAGAGAATAATAAATCTTCCCACTTTTTATACTTTATCGGGACTTTCTAGATTTTATGATGAACTCTTTCACGAAACCAATTCTGTGCTCCTGGTTAGTAAGCTTAATGAGTAGGAAAACAACTTTTTTTCAGGACTTTTCTCATACACTCACTGCTATGGAGTTTTATTAAATATATATGTACATTTCTGGAGATGTTGGATGCAACTAGCCTAAGATTTCGATCCACTAATTGCAAAACACTATATTTCTCTTGCTCAGCTTAGCTTATGAAAATTACCAGATCGTAGCAGGGAACCAAGAATATTTTTTATTATCCATTTTTAATTATTTTCTCTTGGGTTTTATAGCTTTCTATATACATAATGTCAAGCATATAAGTATACGTTTAAAAACTGTTTAAAAGTCGGTTTACAGCTCAATGGCATTCACATTTCCAAATAAACATAGAAAGCATAACCGAAAATTCCTATTATAATTGCCTACATAAACTTTTTCTGCACAGTTTTCTAAGTACAGTGGACGTCCAATATAACGAATCTTACAGTTGCGGTCAAAATAATAGTAGTACGCATACAATGAAAAGAAAAAAATAATCTGCTTATCTTTACAAATATTTACTTTGTATTTTTTTTAACAAGTTATATGTGTTAACAATGCAATCATAAAAGAAAACTTAAGAATTAAACTCAGTTTGATTTGATTTAAATTAAATGCGCCAAAAGCTCCTAAATATGGACGGTCAAAAAAATAGTAGTATGCTTTACTTTCATAAAAATGAAGCAAAAATTGTGTTACATTTTAAAAGATTTAGTGGTTAAACAGTAATAGCATAATTTGTCTTCAAATTAATATTTAGTTGCGTGACTGTTTTTCGCTATTACTGCAGCACAGAGCCGATGCATTGAATTAACCAAATTTTCATATCTTTCTCTAAATGCCTGGTCTACTGCTTCTCGAAGTTGATTATTATTTAAAGGATTATGGTGAGCAACTGCTCTCTTCACGTCACACCACAAATTTTTAATTGTATTGAAGTCTGGTGATTGTGCAAGCCATTCCATAACCCTAATCCTGCTCTTGCGAAGCCCCTTTCGTGCGACCTTGCTTGTATGCTTTAGGTTATAATCCTGTTGAAAGACCCAAAGCAGTGGCGTTTTTTCACGGACGTACGGTAGCACGATTTCCTGCAAGATTCGTACACATACACATCGAACCATCGTTTTCTTGATCAAATAAATAGCGCCACCTACATAAAACGTAAAACATGCTCAATAAATAAATGCATCGCAATTTTGAGCAAAGGACAGACACAAGGTTAAACATATATCTTGTTTTATTCCAGCATTTTCAAAATACAAATATGGCTATGTGTGTACAGTGAAAAAGTCTTCGATGCGCGACTGCCGCTTTACCGCAAGTAAACTTTTCTGTATGGCAATTTCTCTTGATTGATTATTAAAATTTTAATTTTTAAAAGAAAAAGCCGACCGAAGGCAAAACAAATCTTGTGAAAATGATCAGCAATGCATACAAACAGAATTTGAAAATGTTGGTAACTTGACGTAAATTTAAAAGTTTTAACGTAACAAAAACAATTGAGGTACCGTTCACTTGACGAAACCAAACATTCATTGATATTGTAAAGAATGTGAATGCTCAAATTAAAACAATTCGAACAGTTCGTAATGTAAAACCATCAATGAAAAAAATTTCGAAAACTTTCGCACAAGACCGACGTTTCGGCCAATGATATGGCATTCCACTCTTGTATTACTCTTTCAATGAGTTGAAGTAATTTATTTTAAGATATATTAATTACACATTTTGTAAAGAAAAAAATTTTTGAAAAAATAGGTGTGTAGTTTTTCTAGTTGATTTTCTCAAAATCTATACACTTTTTATTGATAAATATTCACATCAAATGAAAGGACTTTTAATAACTTAAACAAAGGAACTTTTTTTTAAATCGACAAAAGATAAGCCTTTGAATTTTTTGAAAATTCTACTTTTGACCCTCCATTACACCTGTAATACCCATTTTCACCAACAATATTTATTCTAGTATATTTATATCCTTGAAACCAGCAAACAGAGGAAAGCCACACCCACTTTTTTAAAACATTATCACTCTTCTTTATTTGTTCCTTTTTCGGAAATGATAAAAATTACAAAAGTGCTCATTTATTAATTTATTACCGGTTGATAACCGACTCCAAAAATGTTACCGACTTTAACGGCTATAACATTCACATAATTAAAGTAATTACTTGCGGCATATACATACTGCTTTGCTGCTGCAGTAACCGCCCCGATTACCGCGGAGCAAGCAATGTGCTGCGCAGGCAGAGTGGTTGACGCCGGTTCCACTCAAGAGGTCGCAAGTAGCACGTTTCTGTCGACTGGGCACCGTTGCCAGCTGTCTAGGTTCTTGTTCCACCATATCGCCAGCAACGGTCACATCCAGAGCATCCTCCATAGAGACAGTTGGCAGCGCCTTGGTTCCTGTGAGCGCACAGAAGGCGCAGAATAGTAAGACAAACGTGATGGCAAAATTCATTTCGAAAACTTGAGTTGCGAATGCTACGATTGCTGATGTTGATAGCTTCAAGTGCTGACGAAATCTGATGCTGACAACTACATTGTGTTGCGACATTTATAGTCGTAACTACAGTATATGGCTCGTGATCAACCATTTGCCTCGCGTCTTAGCGCTGGTCTTCGCTTTAATAAACTCACAAGGGGACTTACTTGCAATTTTTTTCGCAGCGTCAATAGCGACTGAAGACGTAGTCACGTATACTGATAAGACGGGGAAGTATATTTAAGAGGGAAGTACGCATGCCTATATACATACATAATAAAATATTGTATCCTACTGTTTTGGTTTGCGGTTCATACTTACGGCGCGTGCGTTTCGATCGAATAGTGCTGTTTTGGATATATCGGGTGTTAAGTTTAATTTAGTAGAGGAAACGTGCGCGATTCAGAATGAAATGGGTACAGATTTCATGTAAATATGTGTGTACTTACATTTTTTATGTTTGTATAGTGGAAGAAAACAATATGTAGGTTTTAAATTAGCCAGATATTGGATCAGAAATAGGAATAGGTCACCTTCCAGAATCTCAAATAACAAATAACTTGTTGTTTATACTTACTTGTATTAAGAGTATGCCTCGCCGTTTTAATGCGCTTATTCAGGCAAAGGTGATAAAACTAAAAATTGAAAAACTTTCATATTTTGAAGTAAAGTCCCAAGTTTGAAAAATTGCTAATGCCTATACTCATTATGCCGATCACCTACCCTGGCAGAACAACACAACCGATTAACGTAACCAACACAAGGTTTAGTCTTGCGGGGGCCCTATGCTCCAGAGAGGAGTGAACAAGGAAAAAAAAATACTAATATGCTAACCTATTGTAGTTCAAAAGTGTAATTATTTGTAAATGGCTCAGAAATAGGAAACTTTTTCTTAGCAAACGTTAAAAATTACGTAGACAATTTGCTGAGACAACAGTGTCTATGTAGCATAGGCACAATTTCACGGGAGTGTAACTATATAGTAGTGTTTTTTAATAGGGACTCTAGAAATTCGTAAAGTTATAGCAGCTGTGTTCAAGTGGCATATGTCGAATTTGTAGCCAATTGTTGTGATCATTTTTGCA
Organism: Melieria crassipennis; assembly: GCA_963668005.1. Lineage (NCBI taxonomy): Eukaryota > Metazoa > Arthropoda > Insecta > Diptera > Ulidiidae > Melieria > Melieria crassipennis. The sequence continues at coordinate 114,918,921 of OY764963.1, read as the reverse complement.
TCGAGGCCCACTTTCGATGAGTGGATATGGAAGCAAACAAATTTGTCTAATTCGTTTTTCTAAATGATTCCGAGAAAATCAGTTTGCTGCGGTGATGAATCATCGGTTTGTACTTCAACGGCGCTACAGTTAGATGAAAAGCACTTCTTGTGGGCTAAACTAGATGACATCAGTATGATTACTGACAGGTTGTTCCAAAAGGACGGCACTAGACGTCACACAGCACATGCTGGCCACCGAGATCGTGCAGTCCTATAAACAGAAATATCGACTTCAAGAGCAGAGCTATTCAGTGAATTTCTACCAAGGTAAAATCTATACATCAACACGCATTTATTTAAAGAAGATTTTCAAACGCCAAAGCATTCTTAAGTATGAGGCGTATTTAAATGTTTCATTTAAAACTATGGAGTCTAGTAAACTATCTGGAGAAGTAATCAATCTATTTCGTTAGCATTTGCATCAGATGTCGTTGTCTTAATTTTATGTGTTACAGTCAGAGACTTAAAATAATTATCCATATTTTTGGAAATAAAAAATTTCCATAATTTAAGAAATTTTTATCGTTTTTTGCTTTATAATAAGTATTCCCAATAAGACATTTTTTATGTCGCCTGTAACTATTATCATATTATATCGGGTGCAGACTGGGTATCCAGAGGTTTAGGAAACATACTCAAATTCCTCTTGGATACTGGACTCACTGACAGTCTTTGAGGTCCAAGAAGGGGGCACAATAGATCTATTAGGTCGCAGTGCATTATCCCCATTAATAATAATAATAATAATAATAATAATAATAATAATAATAATAACTATTATCATGTAATAAATATTTTTGAGTTGCATAATAACTGTTATAAGAAACAAGTATATTTTTTGTTGTCGATAATTATTATTTTGGGATTTATTTTTTTTACGTTGCTTCATAACTTTTTTTACGTTACCGATAACTGTTATTTTGAGAAATTTTTTTGTACGTTGCTTCATAACATTTATTTATGATTTTTTTTTAATTTACGTTGCCGATAACTATTATTTTGAACAAAATGTTTTTTTACGTTGAATTAACATATTTTGGGTATGAATTGATTTTTAATTGTTTCAAATTGACGAACGCAAATTAACTGCAGAAAATTAATTTCCACCAACAACTTAACAATTACAAATCAATTCATACTCAAAATGTGGTAAGGTGTAACGTAAAAAAAAAATTCTTTGATAAAAGTTATGAAGCAACGTAAGAAAAATGTCTTTGGAATAATAGTTATCGGAAACGAAAATCAAAAAATCATAAATAAAAATTATGAAACAACGTAAAAACAAAATTCTCAAAATAATAGTTATCGGTAACGTAAATTACAAAAGTCATAAATAAAAGTTATGAAGCAACGTAAAAAAAAATCCCAAAATAATAATTATTAAGAACGAAAAAAATATTTGTTTCTCATAACAGTTATTATGTAACGTAAAAATTAATTGTCGCAAATAATAATTATAATCAACAAAAAAAATTTTGTTACATTTTAATAGTTACATTGCAATTATTTTCTTAAAAAACTTATATAGTTAAGTCCCTGGTTACTGTACTAGAGGGTGTTTAAAAAAAACATGAGCCAATAATTAATATTTTTCGCTAACAATCACTAATTTATCTGATCGATGTTTTGTTACGTCATTATAACAGAATTTTATCTTTAAATACATAGTACGAAAATGAAATACATATTTTGATTTTAATTCCATGTGCATTTATTCATATATGCTGTTAATGGAAGCATTAAAACCAACAAAAACTCAATAAACAATCTTGGCGTCAAAATGACGTCATATGGGCATTTAAGAAAGGTTAGATTGACGGCGCATTCTTCTGTTGATGGATCTTACGTCCAAATCCATACTGCATGTACATAGTTTTGGAAAACGTGACCTTTGCAGAAAAGCTGCATTATACTTATAATAATAAGTACTTATCTACATTGGTGGTGCTTTTCTTAAAAAAAAGAGCACTCTTATACATAAAGTATATAATTTCTTTTTGCGTGTCCGCAATGATACTTGTTATCTATGTACTAGGATTTCCAGATTAAGGGACGCAGTGATGAATTGTAAATTTCGAATTGGCACTTTCTACTCTCTACTTGGTTGAATTCTTAGCGAACCCATTTCCAGATTCAGCTCGGTCAAGATGTCATTTTGCACTGGTCCCTGATTTGTCAGATTTGCGATTATTTGTTGAATTTCAGGACAGCCGATACACGCATTGCGAATAGCCAGTATACTCCACTCCTTCATTACTGCAATGAAATTATAAATTATAAAGTGCAATTGCAGTTATTTATTTATGGTACGCACATGGATTGCGTGCGTCGATGTTGGTGCACTCAAGTAGCGTAGGCATAAGTTGGGTATCCAGGCAGTAGCCTTGATTGCTCGGATTCTTGTACAACAAATTCGCAATACTACGCACCAAAAGCGTCTTCAACTCGAATGACACCTCGGTTTCGAAGTCGCGCGGAATATCTGACGTCAAAGCCACTTCTTCCAGCTTATTTTTAGGGGTAAAAATGTTCGGCTCGAACTCTTTTCCGGCGGCCACTAGACAGCGAAGCAGGCTACTCACATTGAGAAAGAGGGAATGATCTGAATTATATAATGGAGCATACGTTTCGCAGCCTGAGGCGCTGGCAATGACCTGCAGCAGCGCGTAAGCTTCACGTGCCTGCAACGTATCTGCCTCGTGTTGTGCTGTTAGAACTGTTTTTCGTAACACGCAGTCAGACTTTAATTTGAACTCCTTGGACACATGCTGTAGCAGAAACGAATGAACACGGCCGTTCGGACTATCGTGACGCAGATATCGTCCTAAGTAGTCAAGGAAGACTACACGCTCCGCAGGTTTTAAATACTGTGCATAGTACCGCACGGTCCCACGTCCGTCTTGCACAAGGAAATGCTCGAATAGGAAGTGCAGAAAGTCAAAACTCCCTTCGTTGCGCTCCGTCAAAATTGTCTGCCAAACATGAATCACGGTAGAGAGCACTTGCTGCTCGGCGAGTAATCTGTTAAAAAGCCCGATGAAACTTTTTTGTTGTTTACATATTCTACACTATGCAGATGATGCTGTAATAACCGCTGTGCCTATAGCACCTCAAGCTTTCTGGGCATTGTTTTTTGTAAAGTTAATATGGAAGCTGCGCTATTGAACATCATTGAATTGTTTCCTGTTTATTTATTACTATTTGCAAACAGAAACGAATCGAGTCTGCAACAGAAACCATTATCGGGTTTAATTTTGACCTATTCAAACTACGATTTTGATTCACTGAACACATTTCTGATTTTTTCAACGTTAGCGTAAGGTAAACCTTTAAACTTGATCATATAATATAAATTAAAAGGAAATAACTATTTTTAAAAATGCTAACCATAAAAATTTATTGAAAATATCATGATTTTTCAATACCAATTCTCGTGATCCCTGCCTTGCCTCGACTCACCAAATAAAATTGTTTTCTGCCAGTTCTGCAGCAACTTACAATTTAAATTTCAAAAAGTATTGGTAAATAGCATATGAAAAGCTTTGGTAGGGCGAAGGTTAAATAATGGCATAATCTGTAAGAAATATTGAAGGATAAAACTCACGTTCCAGCTTCGCCATTGAACACGTTGTAAATTATCATAAGTAGCACATCGGTGAGACGTCCGAGTGGGGGATGCGCACACTGTTGTAGAATGGCATTCCCGTGTCGCTGCCATACAAGTCTTTGCGTTATGGGATTTTTGACGACTGCATTGGCTAGTACCTGCAGTGCCATTAACGTTAATTGCGAAGGATATGGTTGACTGATGCTGTTGTCGAAAATTAGAGTGTGCAATAGATTCTGTAAATCTTGATGCTTTGCTATGGCCTCTTGGTGAGGAGCACCGCAGGCGCAACAGTTGCGAAGCGCCTTTAAATGTTCTACACATTCCGATACGTCTACTTCCTCGTTTGCGGCGTAATGTTCTAGGATCTTTTGGATCTTTGCAGCAACTTCGTCGACATTTTCACTGCAATGAATATATATGGTTTGCGCACATTTACTTATGTTAAGTTCGTTTCTTCCCTTGTACAAACTTACCACATTTTTGTTTTGCTACTCTTCCATCAGTAACAGGGGATCTGTGCTACAAGAAAGAGAACTAATTTCACAGTTTGGGATATATGAAACACAGGGAGACGTTGAATATGCGCAGAGATGTATTTATTTCTTCATTGAATACATGCAGGTCCGGGCATTGGCCTGAATTGGCGCATAAATTAAATTTTTCCTAACCATTTGGTTGGCACCGTGAGATTTTTATGAAAAAATACTTGTCTAATTATTTCTAATTTGAAGTGCTTTCATCATATTTGAAGTCAATAGCCTTATTAAAACATATTTCACCCATAAAAACTCTTAACCCATCGTTGACCCGTCAGATTTCGATTTTCGAAAAAATTACAACCACGTGCCTGTTTATTTATCATTTACAACAATTTATATTTATATTTATATTTATATTTAATATGCCTTTCCATTGCAGCCGCCGTGGCTCAGTTGGTTAGTGCGTTGGACCGCGAGTCGCAGGCAGCAACCTCAGGTTCAAATACTGCCTGTAATAACACCTAAAAAAAATAACGGGAAAACTCGTTTTCTCTTTCGGTGGCTGTCCTCTCAGCTGGAAATGGCAAACCTCTGAGAGTAAAAATTGCTTATGAAAAAGCTCCCAACCTGCCGTTCGGAACCGGCATTAAACTGTAGGTCCCTCCAACCCGTGTACAAATTCACACGCACAACACGGGTAGTTGCGGGAAGCTAGGCCTTAGTCTCGCGTAAGCGGGCTGTCGTGCCAGTCAATAATAATAATAATAATGCCTTTCCATACAAATTTTTTACCCATCGTGGGTCCGTCAGATTCAAATTAAAAACAAATTAAAAAACACGTGTCAGATTATTCTTGATTTCAAGTGTTTTCATTAATTTCGAAGTCAATAGGCCCATTAATATATGTGTGACGCCGTTAAGTTTTGATTTACGAAAAACTAAAAAATATTTGTAGAATTATTTTTTATTCGGGGTCTTTTTACCAAGTTTGAAATTAATAGACCTATTTAAACACGTTTCTTCATACAACACCTTAACCCATGTTTTGTCTTTTTAGACCTCGGATTTTTAAAAATTCCGCTTTAGTGGAGGTTCATGTTTTTAAATGTACCTACAGTTAAAATCTCATGTTTGCAGTTTTAGCGGTTTGCCTGGGCGATGATGAATGAGTTCGCCAGTCAAGACAAATAATTATATGTATATAGATTGTAGTGTAGTTATCTTTATACTATTATATATAAACCAATATGACATTTTTTGAGCCACAATCATCTAAAAATCAGTGAACGGATCTAAATGAAATAAGTACCAAAGGATTACTTATACGTGTGAGTAGTACATGGGCAATGCAAGATTGGCCATGCCTACCTGTAACCCCCGTTACTAATAAAATTACACGATGATATATCTCGGTAAAACAATATTGTGAGGGTGTGTAAGGTTATTCACGCATCACCTGCCACCCTATTACGTTAATATGAATTGGCTAAACTTAGTATTTTTCTGTAAACCTATATTAATATTAAATGATTTTTGTTGTGTTGATATATTCTGTATTTAATATCATGTGAACCGGTTAACGTTAACACTATAAAGACCGCAAGTCCATACTTACAAAGACAACATATCATATCCGCTGATATCTCGAAAAGTACACATCGGAGCTAATTTCACAAAATAAATTTAAAGAAAATATAAAATTTTTCACGATAAGAAAATAAAAGTCACTAAAGCAAAGTGGATAGAAATACTAGAGAAAATACAGATATATAAAAATGAAAAACCATCAAAATGATACCGCAATGGTCTTTCTAGTGTTAAACAACGGTTATTGCGTACATGTTTCTATAAGCCGGTAGATATATTAAATTCTTCTGTGTTTTATTAGACTAAGAAGTGAGTTTGGTCACACGGCAATAATGTGAACGGCGATATGAATATTCCGTATTGTATTTTTTTTATAATTGTATTTGATTGAGGGAAAACAAATGACTAAAATCGGCTTCGTTTTATTTAAATATGAGGGATACAAACTCTATTTGGTTTCATTATATCGTGATATCTATCATACAAATTGAAATTGAATTGTAGTATAGTTTTTAGAAATATATATTAAAAGATGTGAAGTGTTGAGACTCGGTATGGATCTTAATGATTCCCTTTTATGAAAGAACTGTGACGGGCGTGCGATAAGAAGCGAAAAACCTTCATGTAACTAAATCTGTTATCATTGATATACATATAGTTGTTTAAATTTGTTAGCCGCACCGCTTGGCGCACCATGTCACATAGCCCATCAAACATTTGATCCTTTGCACACTACGCTTCGATAACTGTGTTATCACCCGACTTGGTGATGTCAATTGGCCGCTTCTGAGCTGAGTTTGACTTTTTTGTAGGGTGAAGTCAAAAATAGAGGCTACGTCTGTAATGCAAAAATAATGTAAACCGTTATATTAGACGAAACCGAACGAATTAATGAGATAGGGCCAGAAACCGTCAACACGGCTTTCGAAATTTTAATTAATAAGAAGCCAGTCGCAACAAGCACTTGAATGAAATCGCAATGTTTGTTGTTTTTAATAAAGCGATAATTGAAAAAAAAAGCATGATTTTTTTTTATAAGATTACTTTCAATCGTTAAGTCTTAGTAGTATACGTTTAACGACTATTTATTGGTTTTATGGCTTTATGGAAGTTCACATCAATGTATTTTTTATAAATTATCGGGCATGTGCTGCAAATCGTTGTTTGATGAAATTCGGAACAAAAACGTGATCGAGTGCAATGTTGCCAGGAATCGCGTTTTTAATTTTTAAAAAGCGCCAGGTGCTTTTTTGGGCGATTTTTATTTAGCTTGGGCGAGTCTTTCTTTTTTAATAATTGTTGTGCTACACATAATATCATAATTTTTTACTTCTGGCGGTGCAATTGTGAATTTTGTTTTACTTCAACTTGAACACCCTATTGTGTTCCTGGTAAACACAATGTGGTAAGCGGGAAGAAGTTGAAGAAATGCGGTGTTTTGACGAAATTTTAAGGGCCGATGAATATAATTTGATTTTAAAAATCTTTAACCTTAAAAGAATCGTCAATTCAACGTACCTGCATTGAAGGCAGTTTATTGATCTCACAAGCATTTAAAAATCTCAATACAAGGCGTTTACTTCTTTAAGATGTATGCATTCTGTTATAATAAAAGTAAACGTGTTTGTTTTTGCAACAGTCACAGAAGTTTTGATTTGGGCGATACATTTTTGGAAATTGGGCGCTTTGAAAAAAATAACCTGGCAGCACTGATCGAGTGTGCTCAATTTCGTTTAGATTTCGTTCCATTTTTTCATGCTTTGATTTTGAAATCGTTTGGAACGTCATGTGCCAGAAATTCTTAATTCCTTATTGGAGCAAACTCCAAGCATATTCGTTCCATTTCACGTTCCGATTTCGAATTAAAATCGTACGATTTGTAGCATATCCATGTATATTTTTATACAAACCTTGAAATGGCTTAATAGCAAGACCACAATTCATATACCTTTTTTGATTTTTATAATAATATTGTTGCATTTATTTCATTTCGGTTTATATTCTTCATTTTTTGGAAATAGCTTTGACTAGTTCGATTAGTATATAATAGATGTGTTGCATAGTACTTGTGGATACCTCCTGTCGAGAGCTTCATTTTGTACGTGTACATTTAGCAAAATCTTGAATTCTCAAATAGTGAGTGCTGGTTGTTAAAAATAATTATAATAGTGTATTATAATTTCAACATGAATTAATAGATACTTTTAATTATTACATAAATCAGCAAAAAATAGCAACAAAGTTAAATAATAGCAACAAATTAAATGATTAACAGATTGATTGTTGGTGATTTATTTAAAGCCTTAAAACGTGAATAGAACGCATAATTTCCAATTTATTGTCTGGACGAAATAGGGTGTCGCTCAGACGCGTTCAACGTAGTTGCCCGGGAAGGTACCGAAGCAACCCGTCCGCTGCGAAGTACCAACAAACCAGCCGTCGCTGCACATCTCAAGAACATGTATGATATCGCCCTCTAATAGTTCCATTTCGTCCGCTTTTTGTGGACGATATCTGTAGAGTGCCCGATACCTGCAGTAAAAAGCAATACTTAATTTTTCCATTGATATCTTTTTAACTTATTCCCTACGTTAACGGTTCTGAACTGGTGTCTACGTGGAGTGCATCTATTTTGTTCAGGTTCTTTGTTTCCTTGAGGATGCCACTGGGTGGCTGATGACCATTTTTGGTTATAAGATTAAATTCTTGATTGATATTTGTGCGTAGTGCGTCTAAGGAGGGACGTAAATTTGTCGTGCTGTGCTCTGTTATGACAGTTTTCGAAGCAATATCTTCAGCCCCAATATCGGTGAGTACCTGCGTAAATAATGATACAAACTTATGTTCCATATACGTGTACAACTTTAGTGCAGTGGCGCACACAATGGGAGTGCCAACAAAATATCTTTTTGTTGCCACATATGGTTCAAATGATATTGGGCTCAAAAGTTGTATACGCCATTGCTATAGTATATGTTTATGCTAGTGGACACTGCTAGGGTTAGTAGCACTACATACCTCTACATACGATACTGGAAAAATACCCTTGCGATTTGCAATTTTTCCTTCGAACCAGTTGTCGTCAACGCGACGGGTTAATGTAACTAGTTCACCTTTGTTTAAGGAGAGCTCAACACCAGATTGGGCTTGGAAGCCATATTTGGCACGTGCCTGGCCTTCCGACGGTTTGGTTCTGGATTGCGGTCGGGTTCTATTGTTGACGATCTGCACAAAGTACGCGTCAATGCTTCAATACTAATATATGTTGATGCCAATAATGCCCAAATATGGTCACAAAAACTCACCTCAACATAATTCACGGGTAAAAGTCCAATCATGGCATTGTATTCGCCTTCGTACCAGTTCCGGTCGATTTGCCGCCTGATATATATGATATCGCCTTTTTTGAATGAAAGTTCTCTGAAATATTCGTCCAATTCAGTAAATAAAAAAATGCGACAACAGAGAAATCAAAGGAGAATATCTACCTCGCATTTTGCCCGTGGAAATTGTGTAAGGCACGAGCGACGGCTTTTGTTGTGGCAATTGGCGACTTTGGTGCCAGGTCGGATTGGAAGTCGTCATAACGATTCAGAGGAATTGGGGATTTCTGCGAGGGTGTAAAGTTGTCGGTATGGCGGCGAGAGCGCATATCCTGTAACTCCTGTAGGTACTTGCGGCGACGTTCCTCGTGGTAAAGCTTCTGCATTTGCTCAGCTTGTCGAGTAGCTAATTCCTCCTCCGACATAGGGCTCTTGTACTCATGACGAATAGGTGTTTTGAAATGGATATTTACATCAGATTCAAGGTATCGATTTGGAGATTCTACAAAATTATTGAAAATAGTGATATGCGTCAGATATGTATGTAAGGACATATACCGTAGTTATTTGCATAGTTATTTGCAAAAAAATTTACTACATAATGATATACGGTTCCCACCTCAGATCTTTGTAAATAATGTAAATCTTAGCTGTAAATCGTTTCGGGAAAGTCAACTAGTAGTTCATTGCTTATTTCTGTACAAACTATCAAATGCCCAATCGGTAGTAGATATTGATATTGGTGACGGAGAAATGTTATAGAGTTTACCATTAACGGCATTTACAATATATTCCATGTACTTGTGCGGTGTAAAAATCGTTGTAATATAGTTCGGTATTTAAGTTATCTTTTTTTTTAATACAAACACAGACGCACTTATTGCAGATTCGTAAAACATGTATTAGGAATACACATGTATTTCACTTAAGTTTTGCCAATCACCAACTGGCCCGGTTGATGTTTAGTTCACACTTTCACTTGCTTTTGTGGCTACCATTTTTTTTATATACTCGAACGAGTCTTGTAAATACAACACTTGGTATGTTGCTGGAATAAGTACGAGTGAGTTTATCTGACGACGAAAACACTTTGCAGGGAAAAGAAAATCGTAAAAATCGAGAGTGTATGTGTGTGCTCAAATTACATACTATTTAATTGCCGCAAATTGAAACGATCATCGGGGAATTGAAGCTCTCTCCTCGTTTTAAAATATCATTTTCGTACGATCACAATTCACCATGTACGCGTAATTGAAAAATAAAGTAGACACAACTTGACACTTTCCGTGCGCTTATCAAATCGACGACACTGTAGAGCGCCCGACTCTCAACTGAAGACATATGTATGTACATAAACACAAGGCGAGCGGATTGAAGTACGCGACTACATAGTGAGTATTGCAGTTGTGAGTACTCGCCCGTACAGGTTTGTTTTCTCACAATGTTGGGAGACTTTTATCATTATTAAAGTCGTTGCTTCGACAGCTTTAGTGGAGAAGATACTGCGTGCACTTACTGCAGTAGGGTAATGAGGTAAAGCCGAAAAATTGTGGCTAGAAGTTATTCTCGAAAAAACATAATCTAGATCGCGTGGCCGAGTTCGTATGTTGACAATTTGAAATGCAAAATAGGGCTGGTTTTGTTATGGTATCTATCAGTCAAGTGCTTTGTCAGGGAGTATTGGGGTATAATTGGAACTATTTTGTAATTTCTTCAAATATGCCTACGGTTGTCAATACACCACATGTTGGTTTTTTTGTTTTTTGAAAATTTAAAATTTATCGGGAAATGCTTACACATATCTCTGAAAGTTGCCATCAGCCTGCTCCAAAGTTTTGCCAAAAATCAAATGTTTCCCTACTTTGGCGATAGGAAGCACAGCGAGTGCTCATGATTGTTAATATGTATTTAGTAATTATTGCTTTTTTTATAGAGTTTAATTCGCTGAGAATGAGTGATAGACATCTAAAAACATTCTACTGTGTACAAAGAATACCCGGAATTTGTTTATAATGCAAAAAATCTTTATTTATTCTTCCAAATCAATTTCATCGCCTTCAAAGTAGTCCCCCCCGATGCAATGCACTTATGCCAACGGACTTTCCAATCTTCGAAGCATGCCAAATAGCCACCTTCCGGTATGGCCTTCAATGCGCGCGGCGATTCACGTTGAATCTCTTCAATCGATTCAAAACGGTGTCCTCGAAGTGGTCTTTTGAGTTTGGAGAATAGCCAGAAGTCACAAGGAGCTAAATCAGGCGAATACGGTGGTTGTGGAACGATATGAGTTGGCGAAATGCTCACGAAGAACCAATTGCGTGTGAGATGGTGCATTATCGTGATGCAAAAACCAAGAGTTGTCTCTCCATAAATCCGGCCTCTTTTTGCGAATAGCTTCACGCAAACGACGCATAACGCTCAAGTAATATTCCTTGTTGACAGTTTGGCCCGGCGGACGGAACTCATAATGCACAACACCACGATAATCGAAGAAATCGAATTCCAGGTATTCTTTGTACACAGTAGTACATACATATGTAGAAGCAATAATATATATGTATATCTAACTATAAATATAATAACAGCATATTGTTGCTTCTTGATCAAAGCAACACCCAATAAACAATCAATCGGTTCTATCACAGTTCGTAACAATACGTGATGCGTATTTGCGTTACTGGTTGTTTTTGGGGCGTTCGGAAATTCCCACGACTTTTTAAGACGGGGCTGCCGTCTATCTGATTTCTTTCCACTTTCATATACTAACTTGAGTACTTGAGCTGATTGAGCACTAACGGTACCACAGCCTTTATTGCATGTTGGTTGGCCAAGAAGCTTTGCCGCTGCTTTGGCAGTGGTGTATAAGGTAATCCTTGCGCGTTTGTTCGAATTTTAACGCTGTGCTCAGACTCGAGGCACAATTTGCTGTCTGCATTTACATTTTTTTCGTGATATATCCAAAGTATCTTGCCACAATTCGCAATGTCACACGATTTACTATTGCTCGAAGGGCTCCATCCAAAGCGTTGTCCGTCTACACCTTCCTGCCATTTCAAAGCGGTTGTTCTCATAGCGGCAGGACCGCGCAAATCGTGACAGCTTTGATGCAATCTTTGTTGACATTCATCTGCGCCGTGTGAGCGGAAAATCTTTTTGCCGCCTTTATCGTAGAGAGAGTTATTCACAATATTTAGTGCAGTATTTTTCTGTGCACTTAATTTGCTTTGACTTCGAATTTCGGGCACGTCTGATGGTTCTTTAACACTCAGTCCGCTAACAACACTAGTTCGCTAATGAGGGATTATTAGATCTCGGCCCGCTTGGTTCGTAGAAAGTATGCTAGCAGGAGTGATTTGCTGGTAGATTAAAAATCGATTTGACAGACTAGCTCTTGCTATGCTGTCATTCCTATGTATTCGAATGCGAGTGGTAGTTGTTTTTACTATAAGTCGTCGCCAACACTGAAAGCACTGAAACCGTCCCATCGAAGTTTAACTGTCGGTCTGATTCTATCACATGGCACGCAAAGGGCGCACCATGTTTTGTTTCTAGCCTGTTCGTTTGTTGGTACGCATTGGCCATGGCAACGCTTTTGTCTTTGTTCAGCCAGTGTATTACTGCTTTGCTTAGCTCGTTACGACACCATAAGTGGTATTGGCATTATTGATTTCAGGTGCAAAGCAAGAGAAGCAAAATTTGCGATGTGATAGGGGCTGCACCTTTATGTCAGCTTCGTTTCTCTTATAGTACAGAATTTGAAGACTTGGGCACCCGTTGTCTTGCCGGTGCATGAAATTCCTAAGTGTTTGAACTCACCTGAGTAGTTTCCATTCAATTCAGGTGTTATGGCTCTTCCCGTTCTAGTTGGTGGCGTTGGTAATGGAGAAACGTTCCCAAAATCTACTTTAACACATTGGTTAAAACCAGGTCAAGTGCGTTTATAGTTGAAGTAATTTTTAGAATGTTAATTGAAAGAAATATAAGTGACGTTTAAACATTGGTAAAATGGATAATCAAAACTCCTTATCAAATATATCTCGTAAGAAGGCGTACAAATGTCTAAACGCTTTTTCATGTGGGTACTAAGTTAAAGCGTATGGAATATTTTGAAGCGATTCTCCACCAATGCAAGCGTAACGAAACGTAATATGCAAGGTTCTAGGATATTTGGAATATACATATAAGTACTTAAAATATGTTATAATTAACTTTATTTGTGAGGAATAAAATAAAGAGTGAAGTTAATGATTACTGGAAAAAAGAATAATGAAACCTTGGAATGACGTTGTCATTGATCCCTTAACGTGATCACTGCTTCTAAAGACCCAGGGTCGCGGCGGCGGCGGTGACGCCTTTTTCCAATCTCCTGTTTCGGCACCATCCGGGACGTATCTGGCCTTTGGTTGGTGAATTTTCGGGTCAAAGCTTTGATTTGCAAAAATGTCATCGTATTGAGATTTGAGAGACAAGTCTTTGTGCTGCTTAGATTTCGGCGGTCTGGGTGGGGAGACTGAATTCGATCGTGTACGCGCAGACCGGAATTTTGATTCAACAAATGATCTATTTTTCTCCAATCGACTATTGTCTGTGCATTTGTTTTGTTTGGGATTTGGATATTTGTGTGCTACCCAGTTAGCTGTCAAGTGTTGAGAAAATACGTCTGCATTGGCTATATTCGGGTTTGAAGTGGATAGGCAGCTAGTTAGTTCTGATCTCTCATACTGATTGCGAATTCGTTTAACATCGAAAATTCGATCTGTAGTAATGTTTTTTGGCAGTTGTTTTCTGCACAGATGTTCTTTGAGGGCAGCAGTTTTGCTGATGATGTCAATGTGTGGCATTAAGCGATTTTTTTGTGGCGTTGGTGAAATGGAAATTCTCTTACAGGGCTGCCAGCGTTGCGCATCACATAAGCTGCGATTGCGGAGCTCGAACTTGTGTGCAATCCAAGATACATCACCATGCTCTTTGCTGTCCATCAACGTCTGAAAGGTGTCTTTAGATCCTTCGTTAAAGTCATTTAACATAGGATCGCTGCGCACCTTCCTCAGCGAATCAAGCCCAAAGAGATTATACCGCTTATTGTTTGTTTGCTGTTGTGAATGCGCGTCGAAAGTTTCAAATTTTTCTCTCATTTTCTGAACATCTCCAGTATGAACACGATGTAGATAAAAGGAGGTTTGTGGCTCTGGCGAGAGACTGCGAGTGCGGTAGTATAAGTTACGTGGAATGAAATTCCTCAGATCCACCTCAGAAACCTCCATGAAGTCATGTTGCCTTGAACAAACTGGTACTTCCTCTGGCGCATCAGGTGGGCGGTGTGGTAGAAAATCCCAGTGAAAATTTCCTCGGGCCGAGGGTTTCTCCCCAAACATATCTTTTAGATTCGTCAGCGACGAACTTAGTTCTTTTCTATTGTGCATATTCTTTTTATTACGACTTTTCATATTTTCTTCAATGACACGCATTACTTCATCCTCATCCGGCGATGAGTCCTCTCGTGCATGATAAATGGTTGTCGGTGTTTCTTTGAATTGCCGCTCTTCGAAAAATTGAATTTTTTGTGAAATATTTTCCTTCGGTTCCCTCGTATTATCGATCGTTTCTTTACTATCTGCTTGCGATGCATGAGCATCCTGATCTTCATTCGTAGCATTACTCTCAACAACCTTGCTGAATTCTGCATAATGTGTGTGTGCTAATGTCTCAACTTGAGTAGGTAATGAATCATTATGTATTTGAGTTGAGGAGTAGTCACTTTGTAATGGAATGTGTGGGGTTTTTATCAACGTCGCTTCAGCATTCTTAGCAGCGACAGCTCCTCGTGTTTCTCGTGCTAATACGAGTGGCGAAGTGCCCCGAGTAGTGCATTCCTTACGTCCCGCAGGTCTGTGTTGCTTATTCCCTACGCTGCCAGGATCTTTCCCGCTATTACCATGACATTTTAATGTCGCCTTGGCAAGTGTATTTTTCTTGGTCATTACCGGCTCTAATAAGTCCTCTTTTGTTATTGATGAGTTGCAGCGCACTTTTAATGCACCTGAACTAGGTGTTATGTTGGGATTAAATCCATGATTCACGGTCACAACATATTCATCCGTACACAACTTTGGCGAATTCGAGTAGATCTCATTTAGTTGCTTAGTAATTTTTGCTATTTGATTTTTGGATAGTGTGCTCACTAATCGATTGCTTAAGTGGAATTGTGTTTGTTTGTTTGCTACTGCATTAGTTGTATTGTCCTGGCCTAGTTTATTTTCCAAACTCAGTGCTAAATCGGACACAGTATTTCGGCGCCAAAACGGTTTGATACAATCTTTTGATACATTATCCTCCACATAGTTTGCTTGGTGATGTTCCGGTAAGAAAAGTTTTCTTTCGAATGCATAGCGCAAGTTCTCTACGGACTTAGTTTTAGAGTGTAAGCCAAAGTCGGTCTCCTGACGCCAGCGTACATCGTCTGGGTCTTTTGATCGGAAGATTAAGTCCTTCGTTCGCTGATCTTGTTTTAGTTTATCAACCAAATAGTTTAATTCTTTTTCGACACGCTCGTGACAACGCATTTCGCGCCATTCATCAAATTGCACCAGTTCGCTGTTTTTACGGATAGGTTTAAAGGATGTCAGTGACGAGGCCCTTTGTAGTTGCCCTACACGTTCTAGAGTGCTGTAGAATTTATTTAAATCGGTAAATCGTTCGGAATTATTTCGATATCGGCACGTTGGACTATGTCGTTCGATGTGACTGAGGGAGGTTGCACTGTGCGCAAGCTCTCCACAGAGGTAAAGTCCTTGCTTGGATCGATCATCTGCACTGCTTAAACTACTTGCTCGTATGATTTTGCTGGCATCAGTTTTAGATTGGGCGCGGTAGGTGTCAATTCGTCGCCGAGATGGAGAACGAACACTTCGAGATGTTTGCGGCACTCGAACTTCGCGGGTGGGGGAAAACCGCTTAATTTGGTCATCAGTTTTCGCCAGCTCTGAACGCGAGGGATCAACTGCTCTTGTAGACGAATGCGATCTAGCTAGCCTGAGATTCGTTGGAGAAATACGAATTTCACGAGTGGGAGAAAATTGTCGACTACTCTTTTCGCTTGTAGTAGGAGACAGTTGTGGAGTGATATCCTCAGCTTCATTTAGGGATTTGTATGTTAAGGGTGGCGACGCAGTCCGTGCAGTACTGCGAAGTACTTTTGTTTGGGGAACGCCCATTTCTCCAGTGGGAATAATTTTTCTGCCGCATTTTTCGCTCAGACTGGGAGACAACGGGCGGGCGATGTCCACTGATCGAGGCATTCGAATGTAATCCTGTGTCTGCGGAACACGAATTTCACGTGTAGGAGAGAACTTTCGACATTTTTCGTTGGATTCCATGGTTCTTAAATGGATTGACTTTTCTTTTAGTTCTGTTTGTTCACCTTGGCGTACAATGTCAACAAAGCAGTTAATATCCTCTTCGTCAGTTTTATAATGCCTCCTCGGGCTGAGACTACGTGATTTGTGGAGAATCGGGCTATGTAATTGGGAAAATGTTTGCAAATAATAGGGTCTCAAATTCTTTTCAGCTGTGGTTGATTTTGATAGGCACGCGCTGGCTTTGGCATTCGTAATTGATTTTATTTGGCCTTCTGCGTAAGAATAGCTTTTTTGATCCGGTATAACAAAAGCATCGCTATTGCTGCAGGTTGTTGTGATAACTTTTTTCTTTGCTTTGATTGGTTTTGACAATTTGTTCGGAAAAGTTTTTTTGTCCGGAGTGAGTTTGGCGGTTGATTTAGTTGGTTTGTGTTTTGATGGCGCAGACTCCATAGAGAAAGTGGAGTCCGTTCTGACTAAGCTAACGTTAGATATGGCTTTTGGAATTGGGCTTTTGGAGTGGCCAACTGGCTTCCGAAAAGTCTTTGCACAGTCGAAAAGTTTTGTTTGTGGAAAACACATCGAATGCCGGATTGTTGTGCTCACGCTCGAGGTTGGAATGGTGTGTGCTGGCCTAAGACGAGGCAGTGACTTGCTACGCAGATGTGTTGCACACGTTGCATAAGAACGCACCGCTTGCTTCACCTCTTGAGGAGATTTTAGCAACGGGTCTCGCAGGATGTTGGTGCTAGCTTCGAAGTTCGTGCAGCGCGAAGGCAAAGTGTTTTCGAGACGTTTCTTTTCCTCTGCGAAGGTGCGTTCCTTCGAGATGCCCCTACCAAATGCAACAGGGCTACGACTGGACTGGCGTAACGCCACTACACGGTTTTGCGAATGGGCTGGACTAATCGATTGAAAGCGAGTGTGTCGCTGCATGTGTGTGACGTCTGCATCTCTGTCACCATTTATGGTTGATCGTGGTTGTGCCAAAGTTTTGCTGTCGGCCAATGAGGCGGATAGTGTATCTTTTGACTTGGAACGTGAAACAGATGTTTTATGGTTCTTGCACAGCGTTATAGTTCCATATTTATTAATCGTTGCTATTGTGCTTTTCGGGCTTTGAAAACACTGTTCATGTCGCTTGGGTATGTTGAGTTTGCCATTCTCGGAAAGTAGCATTTTGCGGTAGGAAGATTTGCGATTTGGTGGTTGCGGAGGCGATTTTTCCGCTTGACTGAGCGTTATGAACGATGGCATGTCTTTAAGGAAGGGTGTTAGCATATCCAATTTTTCGACAGAAACCACGTTTTTCGGATACTTTGTGGCGAAAGATGCTTTGCAGAAACCACGCAATATAGCGTGTGATGGTTTTATTTGTGTATACTCAAAGTTCTGCACAAGGGAGAGAATATTCAGATAAATTAAATTGTTTGTTGGGCACTAATTATGTGAGTCCAACCGGTGTGAGTGCCAGTGTTGATACATGGTGCAATTACTCCGTGAGGGGGCTGTTGCTACCAATGCAACTTTGCTTTTTCGAAAACATAACGGGGTATAGTCGAAACTAGCTACTTATTTGTGTTAATTTAAGTAGTGGAAATCCATGAGAATGCCCTACACCATAATGCAGTTAACCGAAACGAAGTGTATGACCTATGTATGTAGGTATTTCCTGCATTGCCATATAAATGTGTAAGTGGAACATCGAGTTTCAATTGTACGTTTTGTTAGTACCACATTGGCAGAGTGGGAATTATTGTGTGAAGAGACATAATACATTTTGTAGATTGGACCAAACCGACATTTGTTCTGGATGCAAGTCCAGTTGCAAATTTTTGCTACGATGCAACCTTATAATAGGACTTTGATTTAAAACCCCAACTAGTAGGGATATTTGTGGCAATTTGTTATTTGGCCCAGTATACAATCTGCAGTATGACTTGTTGCAAGGTTGTGCCATTTGCTTGTTTTGAAATTGAGCGTGATAAACGAGAACCGAGAGTTGAAAAAGTCGTTATCGTACCTTTTTGTCTATCGGGAGCTGGTTTGCGGAAGCCAAAAAGTGGTGGCTCACCACCAGCTTGTACGTTCTTGTAGGCCTGCCTTTGTTCGATTGGACTGAGCGGACTACTCTGCTGAAGCTCCTTTTTGCGGAAGACTAAATTCGAATCACTGCTATATCCTGACTCCTTAGCTAAGGCTCTTCGGTGAGAGAAATACATTTGAAAAAGAATTATTGTACAATACAATCAAATAGGAATTATGGTTTTACGTACCGTGACAAATTGCCTTCTGCGTAGTGTGGTGAAAGTTTTGTTTGATCCAAATGCTAGTAGTTATAAAAGTAGAAAACTTTGCTATAATACTATTGAATGAGTGTAGCTAGTAATAAAGTGCTTGGTTTCCCAATTATCATTGTGATTGAAAGCAGTAACCACATAAGTCTTAAATTGTCATTTTGCGCTAACACATTGTAAGAGACTCTGATGAAGCTTACTATTTGGGATCACATATTCAATGTAGAATTACAAGAAAACAAGTTTTTCTTTGTAGAGAGTTCTTATGAACTTAATATTTCAGTTTACATTTGGCACAACTATTTGTGTAGTCCGTGTTGCAAAATCAATACATAGCTGGTGCAAAAATTGTAAAAAATTAAGTTTGACTGTTTGCGTCTGAGTAAAATTTTGACTTACAGTTTCGTCAGTTGCAAATTCAATGAGAATACGTGGAATGATTCGATGCTCTTTAAGCCACTAAAGGTCGAATTTTTATGCATTAAATACAGTGGTGGAAAAATATGAAGAAAATTATATTATTTATTTATATACATACATACATGTATATACATATATGTACTTATGTGATAGCTGAAAAATTTAAAATGGGATTTAAGATGGAATTCAATAGAATTTAATTAAAGAAGACCCAGGCGAAATAATTTGCTTTCAAAACGGAAATCGCAACTTAAGTTTCGAAGAGATATCTTTCGAACCCGTCCATGAATTTTATGCGTTTCAATAATAATAGCAATATGAATCAAATCATAATGAACAAAATCACCAACAAATTATCCATGTTTTTGATAAATGTACATATACATCTACTCATGGGACTGTGAAAACGGTTACAGGTATCTACATACGTAGGTACATATATTAAGCAAACATTAAATTATGCATACCCCGTTAAAGATGTCCATGACTTCGTCCCACCACTAGAAAATGTGAATAAAATAAAGTGAGTTAAACTGCTGTGCTATTTGTTTCTAGAATAACGGAAAGATTTTTAACTCGAATGTAAATTATTTTAAGAGCATTGTAGAGAGTTAAAAAGGAATGTGATATATGGGTATTTTATATGTAGGTACGACATGATCATGATGTATTTGAAGTGGTTCCAGAGTAACATGTTTGACACGACTTGGTCTAAAGTCTCTGCGTAGACTTTTTGAATGCACTGCTCTCATGAACAAATGTGTACAGCGGTTGTGCATTGCGCGATGGTGCCGTCACCCATGCTCACATACCTCTTTACGCTCCTTCTCGGAGACGGACGATTGCCCGGTGACGTAATTTTCAATGCGACCTGGTTGATTCCTGTATGCAATTTGACCCGATTTAATCGGGTTTGGCATAGTACCATACAATCTAAAAAAATGCACAATAATTATGTACGTCCAGTATGAAATAACAGTTTGATATACTTACTTATGGTTCAAATTAGAGTTGGCCCCATTCTTCACGTTTGCAGCGGAAGACACCGACTGCAGTCTTTGTCTGTCCAATGTTCGATATTTTACTGTGGAGTAGTCGGAATCACAGTGGTGCTCTGGCTCTGATTGATATCCACTCGACTTGAATTGAGGACGCGCTATTGAATAAGTTTTTGCCGTTAATGCGGTAAATTAAGGCTGTTGTGTTGTTAGTAATTGCTTTATGCAAAGTGTGGTTATGTTAATATTGTGATTTCGTGCTCTGCATTTAACAGTTCTTATGTTTTTTCAATGACTACTACATTTATTCAGGATGTTGCTTTTTCATCGTCAAGTTCTAAAATAAAATTTTCAAATGTACGGTTGAGAAGAGGTCGTATATATTGGTATTGCAGCGGTTATTGCATGTAAATTTAGCAAAATATTATACATTTTAATTTTTAGAATAACAGATCATAGCGCGGAAAATCATTAAAATACATGTTTTTAATAAGGGAAGCCTAAAAGCGAATGGATAAAATATCGTTCCGATTCATAAGATTTTCTTTTATGTGGCATTGTGTTTTAGCTGTGTGTGTATTATTTTGTAAATAAAGCATGTTTTATATGTTGAAACTATAAATGTATAATCTTAGTAAAATTTATACAGCAAAGGATTTACATCAAACATTTGTTGCGCTATTTTTCAATTGCTATTTTATTTACATCTAGGTGCATTTTGTTTTTTTAGCTCATGAATTACCACGCCCTAATCATAACAAATCTTTTATACATACGTAAGTAACAAACCAAAACGAAAATGGTATCAGCGGAAACATTGAACTGACCTTTCAAAGACACTTGTACTGGAGCGTGTTGTTTCAAGGTACAGGCATAATTTTCAATTGCAATATTAGGACACTTAATCATGCTTACTAAGCTTCAAGACGGGATTCTGTTCTGCAAGTGTCAAGCCATGCGAACATATAAATGTGCGTATAACAAAGTTTAAAGCGATTGAAGCGTATTAAGGCAGTAGTGGATTGTTGCTAGATGACCGTAAGATATGTGTATCGAGCGTAGGCAATAAGATGGAAATAGAAAATCACCTCTTTGACATTTGTAGCGGATCACGTAATCATCTGCTTTCGGCACGATGCGACGCGACGCGATAATAGTGGCAGAAATGGAAGCAAAAATGCGATGAAGCAAGTTGTATTAATACTTAATGGGTGTTAGAAAGTTGTATATATTTAAACAATGAATTAGTATTCCCCTACGCTCATCTACTGCTTGACTTGAAGGTTGAGTCGTTAAATTAGTACCATATCGTGCATTTGGATTTGTATCGCCTGTGCGATACTTATTATAAAACTCTAAGTGCATTATTGAAGATATCAATTGTGCAACATATCGGATATTACGACCAATCGGTTTAGGACGAAAAGAAGCGTAGAGACCTATGACATAAGTTCTGTAAGTCAGATTGTTTGAATTTGGCTGAAAAATCGTATCGCTTGCAAAGGCTAACATTTGTATCCCTTATTGTAAACTTCTGCAAGTTCTTGGAAAATTTTTAAGTTACCATAAGTTTGAACTTAGCCTTAATTGCCATAACTAAATGTACGCACTGTGCATTGGCATGCACACAATTATACTATAGAATAAAATGTGTTCTTTTCAATTCGGTTACTTTGTTTTGGGACCGAATAGAAGGTACTCAATACAATGTAATAGAATGTACTCAAAGACAAAACAGATGAAGATATGTACAAAATCAGGTGAGCTGGTTTATTACCACCGCATTTCTGCTTATGTATAGTCTGGTAGAGCTGTTTGTACCACTCGTGTTGATGTGGTTGCTTGACTTCCTGCCGAGCCGAATAAATGGTGGTCGTCATGATCAATGAAAATAAGAGTATGTACATTCATTTTCTCACAATAACGTTGAATTATAACTCATTACCGATCGCAGAACAATAGGCATTCCATCGTTGGTGACTGGACCGATGCCATCAAATTGCTGCCGACTAAGCTGTGCCATTTTTCTTGGACGATCCTTCTCTGTTTCCGGTTCGCTCATGTACTCATGCTTAACTTTATAAACTGCAATATTTTAACATTATGTGTATAAAGAGTGGTTACAAATGTTGTCCTATGCTATAATTAAATGCTTGCAAAACATTCTCGGGTACAAAAACGTATACCGATTTCATGCAGTACTCATGTTCACACAAAGGTACATCCAGTTAACCGTATTTACTTATTTATTTATAAGAAAATTTGGTAGAA
Organism: Melieria crassipennis; assembly: GCA_963668005.1. NCBI lineage: Eukaryota > Metazoa > Arthropoda > Insecta > Diptera > Ulidiidae > Melieria > Melieria crassipennis. The sequence goes on along the minus strand of OY764963.1, from coordinate 114,896,537 downwards.
TGCCTGATATGCAATCAATTGGCATATATTTTTATTTTCGGTGTTCACATACTATTTATATATAAATTTACTTTGTAATGTAATGGTACGGCAAAGAACGATCAGATTATCAAATTATTGTCCACGTAGTGGGGGTTAATGTGAAAGGAATGACACAAGTCAAATTACTTCTAGGTTTTATGTTTGTGCTGATGTGAAAGTGATCGTTAGTAGCAGAAATAGACACGACTTTCAGAGACCGCCAACCGAATACTTACTGACATCGTTAGGCCTACAGAATGGAAGGGCGCGGTTGTGTTGCCGGCGCGATAACGGCGAATACAGTTGTGAGGTGGAGGCTGACCTTTCGATTGCTGTGTGAGCAAAAAGTAATTGGTTAACAGGGCTAAGGTTGGCACTAAACTGGGTCACAATTTTGCACATTTTTGCAAAGTCGACTTGCGATTTCAGCTATTGCAATTGTTGTGCACACAGAAGTATAACCTTCTTCCAGATACATATATACTAATGCACATACAAAATAAGAGTTTGCGCAAGTCTGTGTTATTAAATGACGCATTACAACATTCAGAGGTTAGAGTGCAATACTTTTGATTTTATCCGCTACACAAGAGACGGGCCCTTGGTTGATGGAGAATTCCGAAGTGCTGTCGGATCCGACGGTAGTCGGCGTGCTGAGATTCGTTAGGCTGTGCACCGAACGCGGCGATGAGTGTGTGAGGTGGCGTTGGCCGTTGATGCAGCTGGATGACCACGGTGGTTCTACTGCGCCGGTACCTGTGTACGGCACGACGTAGCGACGCGCTAATGTGGGTGACGCGAAATGAACTGGGCGGAACTCCTTGCGACCGCTGTCTGGCGATGGCTGCGGCGTCCAGATGGGCTGCGTTGGTTGTGGCGGGAGTGGCGGCGTTGAGGAAAAGGGAATATCGTTGAGGTTGTTGAGCGAGGAAGTTGGAGTTTGGCTATTGGGCGTCCAGATGCCTGCGGAACGGGCACTTTATGAGTAGTTGTTTAACGTTTCTACGATAACGAATTTTTAACAATGGCTGATGACAGGTCACACAGGGCGTAAGTGCATTTTCCATTACGAAATGCAAATAGAAAAGTGATAATAGTTCAAACACCTACAACGCAGGCTAAAGAGGCCTTCGACGTTCTAGTTTTACAGTGCTTCATTTAACCGTAGGCTTATGAATGGTACGTAGGTTGCAAAGTAAGTGTGTTTACTGTACAATATTTGGATGAAGACAATTGAATGCCCACTCCTTCGAACAGATTATATTTTCTTAAAAAAGGCGAATATAATGGGCCGACAGCAGCATCGATCTAATCGCAGTCATTAATGCCGCCTTTAAATCCGCACTTGGCAGCCTTTCAAAAATGACCACTTCAGATGAATCACCAATTTGGCTCACGTCGACCGTATGACACAACACACAATGCGAAAACATAAACGAACACATTGCAAATCTTATAAAATTACAAAAATATGCACGCACACATAAATATGCATATGGAAACTAAGCGAACGCTTTCGTGATTTTCATTTATATATAGTATGCCACCTGCAAGTAAAGCACTGAATAATGACTGATTGGTGGGCGATTAGTGCAGACTGTTTTCCGTTGTAGATCAAAATTTGAGCGAGTGGAATCAACTCGTTATAACGGTTGATTTCTATATTTCAATTGTTGTGAATTAACAATAACTGAACTTCTAGGTCACCACAATCCTTTTTTTGCAACCAACTTGAGTATCATTTAAGTTAGTACAAATAGTGGATGGCTTACTATCGAATTTTTTCACTTGGGGGATGTCCCTTCAATTAACTTTTGTCACGCTGACGAAGTTGCGCCAAACTGGTTGGCAGTCGCAGGCACAGTTGTCAATATCCTCCTGTAGTTTACTGAATTCACCAACTGCTTAATATTCTTTTTCCAGCACTACTCGCGAGTTTGGGTTGCTGACATCGCGTACGCTTGGATCCGACTGAATTTTGCGTGACGAACTAAACATTTCGCAGATGAACGCAACTGCGGTGGTGACCACCAACTCAGGGAAAACGCCATCCGTTGAATACATTCTATGCACCCACACCCATTTAGCTATTCAATAGTAGATCAATTATAATGGGATAACAAAACAAATCAATTCGATTTTAGAATGACTGTGTCGTCAACCACCAGGCATTTATCAGCCATGCGTATATTTTAAGAGCACACTAGAACCAGACAATGAATGAACCAATGAAGTCGTAAGCAGTGAGCGGATATTTGATTGAAGTAAGAGGTGGGGGTCCGTATGCCGCGGCCATGCATTGTATGGAAGCGCTGGCCGGACTGCTATTCTCCGTGGCAACTTTACAAACGCAAACGCGATTCAGCGACACTCAACGACATGGAGCGCAATCGAACGCGCTTCCGGTATGCGAGCGCGCCTGTATCTCCTACCAAAACAGTCAGTCAATCAAAGCAAATCAGTCGGAAGTCTTTTTTTCAATTTGTTTTTGTTTTCGCATGTTCGTTATTTTTAGCTATTTCAACAGACATTAAAAGAAGGCGCGGACAAGGAGCGCCCTCCGATATTAAAGAAGACCTAACGTGGTATTTGGTGCTGAAACCAAATTCGAACACGCGCCTAAAGTGAACTGAATGGACATTGGGGACTGTTGAGTTGAGTTGAGGTGAGGTGCAACGGTTGTCTAAATGACAATACTGGGCATTTTAATGTAATATGTTTATTTATATTGATTTTCGTAAGTGTATTTGTAACAGGTGGGTCTCTGCAAACTAAGCCCAGTGGTCTGCCTAATTTGGAATTGGAATGCGCATTAGTTACAGTTGTTATTAGCGTGACAATTCTTACACAGTCTTACACCGATTGCAAGTGGTACGAGCGATAGTAAGTTGTCTATTAAAATGTTGTGGTCGAATAAAAATGTTATGGGCTTGTGATCCTTCTACCTACGACAGCCACTAAACTATTACCAAATGACATGAAGACCTTCGATTGAAAACATTAAATATTATCTACTACATACATATGTATGTATCTATCAATACTACAACCAAATTTTCAGCATTCATTCCACACCACAATGCTGCAGGCGAAACAGATGGTTGGGACAAAGAGACGGCGGCGACCACAGAGGGGTATTGAACTCAAACGAGCAGCAGTCACGTAATTCCATAAATATAGAATTTGTTTATATTTAATAACGTGTCAGTCAAAATTCGATAGACTTGAAAAATACTCCAGTAAATGTTTGTGAACATACGTACGAATGTGGGGCGTTAAGCATTACATTTCGCTACTGGTAACAGGTTGTACTATTGCGAGTAGTAACAAGTTATCAAAAATCACTTGACTTAGTTGTGGACCATAATCATACATGAAAGTTTCCTTATTTGAATGAATGGGAAAATTTTTCAAAAATATACATTCTAATCAATTTATTTAAGAGTTATCAGAAGAACGTACAATCCCATTGTTTTATGTTAACTTTTTTACTTTGACAAATGACACATACGTACATATGTAAGTATTCCACTCCAGCACCTTCATATGTATATGTACATATGCATTTATTTGGCCAATTAGTTGGCCAATGAAGTGCTATATTACAGAAAACAGACGAAATTTGAATATAAGATGCACGGAGATGTGCTATTCCGAACAGGTGCAACTAGTGCCGCTGGTGACAGTTGTTATGTGAAGATGACAAATGGGAAATGGAAACTATAATGTTACCTGCGCTTGTAGGTGCTTTCGCCTTGAATTTCGGTGCAAACATGAGGGAAGATTGTGCTTGTTCTGTAAAAGGTGTAACACAACATGCGTGAGAAGAATGTATATATGTATGTATATAGCTGGTATCAATAGTATGCATGTATATCACTCGGTCGCACTGATCACCATCGTTACATCACTGACTGTAAATATCGGCTTTTAAGGTAAATATCTTAAATTCACCGTCAAACTGAAATTGCCTTAAAACTTTCAACTAACCCTGTCCCATTTTAGTCTCTTTTAGTCTGTTACAAAAAATAGCACTTGATACGCCTTGTGTCCGCCGCTCAACTTGTGAATACTTTCGAGTTATTTTTATTTAATGTTTTATAAACGGCAATCGCGCGCTGTTAAAAAATAGCGCTCTATACGACTTTGCGTCCGCCGCCTAACTTGAAGAATATTTTCGATTTATTTTGATTTTATTTTGTTATAAACGGCGATCGCTCCCGAGTCCCGACGAGAGCGCAAACACTGCGCGAGTTGCACGAAAGCGCTCAGCGAATTGGACTGCTTTCGAAATACGAAATTTTCGTAAACAACATCTGGCATTCAAAAGAATCGGCATACATTCAGAACAACCGTATATACATCACAATATATAATACTTATATATGTATAGGTACACAGTATTGTGTGCCACATATGTAAACGTATTTATAAATATACCGACATACATACGGACATACAAAGTATCCGTACAACATTAATAAGAGCAACAGTTTGGAAAAGTTAATTTCCAAAGAAATATTTTCATAACCATTTTGAAAAATTAATTATGCATATACAGTGTGTGTGAACGTCCACTTATGACCAAAAGCCTCGATACTAGTTTTTACGTGTAAATCTGTAGATCTTACAGTTTGCATGCTACAACCAAAAATTTAAACATCAACTTCCATTTAGTTGATTGGGAAAATTTCTTTATGAAAGCTTTTAGTTTTGAATGAACTGAACCGTCATCTAAAAGCACGAGTAGCATGAGGGAAAATGTATACATTAGTATTAAGGTGTGCGAAGGGGGCAGGTTATATGTAGGTGGCAAGCCATGTATGTATGTATATTGAATTTAATATAAAATTTATAGAGACCTTTTTAAGGGGTGACACCACTCCAGCGGCAGAAAAATATACCTATAATTGAAGATTCATTTTGCGGTTATGGAAAAAGTAAGAGGACTTTTTTCAAACAGTTTTTTAAATCGCTTTTTCTTTTAAAACCCAAACGAGTGTACGGATTTCTAAAGTAAAAGACCTGGAACCAAAAACCAAAACATTTTATAATGTACATTGGTACATTTTTATTAGAAGTACCATATGTAGGGGTTTTGCCTTCAAACAAATTTTGAAAAATTGTACACTTTTGAAAATAACTCATCGTTTTTTGGGTCAAAAAATATTTAGAAATTTGTTGATAGCAAAAAGGTTTCCATTATATCAAAAAGGGGCTACGTACTAGCTTAGAAATTATAATTGTGAAGCTATTGTCAAAATTCCAAATCGAGCCATGCCACTGTATCACAAAAGTGGTTTCGAGAAAAACGCGTGTGAGGTTTTGCGAGCAATTAAAATGTTGTTCACTTTAGGCCCAATTGGATCGATTTTTGCAAAACCCAAAAGTGGTGTTGCCCCTCAATAGAAGAAGGGAGATCCGAAAAATCAACTCATTTGCATAATTTTTTTCAGAAATGGGCATTAACGTCATTTATAAATTTGAATAAAATCGCAAAAATTATTAAATTTACATTTAGGGAGTCTAATTCCATAGCTATTGGGATAAAAAAGCATTTGACAAATTGTTGGGAGGAGATTAGACGTGTGCAGGGGGCATAATGCATTAAATAAGGTAAACTAAGTACGGAAAGCCTTCTTCGAAATTCCTTGTTTACGTACGCCAATTTGAATGACAGCTAGAATTCGCATTTTCCAAAGAGCATGGTTGCATCTTGCAAGTAGGAGTTTGTAGTATTGTTTTGCAGCTATTACGTTAGCATTTACAATAAAATAGGCACAACAACAAATATTGTGAGTGATGAGTGACTATAAATATCAAATATGAATTGTTTTGATACCCTGGCGATCTACTTTCTGCTCCTAAATTTAAACTGCAGCAAACCATCCTGTTTGACGAAAACTGTCATTTCTCGTACGGCAATTTTCATGGCTCTCGGTACTTAGTCTACTTTGTTAATTGTATCCAGGGCAGGGGTAACTGCATGCATCGGCGTACACTGTGTCCCACTCACCCACCATTTGCAAAGAGAAAGCCTCTCGCTAGCTTTAGCTCATTATTGATCTCCTTCAGTAGATCACTCTCAGACCAACTGCTTCGCTCTGGCGGCAACAGGGAACGTGCTCTCTTGTCAATTTCTTTATGCAGCGTTGGTGGCAGGGAGCTGCCCGTCTCCGCAGCACCGCGACATAGCGCCACCGGCGACATATTGTTTCTATCTCGCTGTTTGCTGCTATCACCCTTACCTGCGTCTGATTTGCGGTTTTTGGTTCGAGAAAGCATTGAGTTTCTAGCGGCTGTTAATTGAATAGGTTGCCTTAAGTCTTAAGTCCAGCATAAGGAAAGACGAAAATCAAAAAATTAAAAAAAACACAAAATGAATTAAGCCCATTAAATGTTGTTCCATACGACCTTAAGAATAAGTGGAAAATTCTTCCTTGCTTGGCAAGTCTGCCTTAAACTGTGAGGAGTGGACAAATTGGAGACTACCGCCGGCATGCCTCGAGCAAGCTACATTTAGCAAGTGCAGTAAGTGGCGTACAATCACATAAACATTTCTTTTCGTCTTCATTGGCGACCTGGCCTTTTTCCAATTTCAACTTTTGGTTTTCCAAAATTTCACATGTGTAAAACAAATCGATCGCAACCAAGTGGTTGTAGCATAAAACTTCAGATTTGTCCCTATTCAGAAATCACATGATGGACATGTGAACTGGACAGAGAAAAACGAATTTAATAAATTAATTCGGAACTCATTAGTCCCGCCAATAGATATGTACATATATTCATTGGTATTATTGTTAGCTTGTATGAAGCTCTAAACGTTACCTGCTTTGACTGGAAACTGGTTAGTTTGCTTAATCTTAATGCTGCAAATTGTTACTAGCACTCGCTTTTATCGATTTGCGTATTGAGCTGCGCATGCAAACATTAAGCGTTTGGTAGTAAATTTCAACAATTACAAATACAATACAAAAACAATGCAGATTTCGGGTTAAACAATAAATATTTATTCAACAAATAAATATATTAATTATTATTTAGCGTACACAGAATTTTCGAATTTGTTTTCGGTATTGAGTTGTCATTAGTTCAGAATAATGCATTTAATTTCACATGTCGTTAATTTTTGTTTTGAACATATCGTCTGTGTAGGTAGGCATATGCATTAGAAGATGTATGTGGTAATAGTAACAGTTGGTAGGGTGCATTCACAGGTCTATGAGGTTTTGTCAAAGCTTCGCCAAAAGTGCTCGAATTCTTCATAGATTCTGCTCTTGAACGGTGATGTGGCAAACATCTCGCCAAAAGTTGCTGGTAGCTTTATAAGGAATGGCGAGTTGGATATGGCACTTAACGGCTTTGGTGTTGTTGTTGACAAGTGATCAGTGTCAGCAAGTACTAAAGCGAACATAAAGTAAAAAAAATAAATGTCTCATTATATTGCAGTCTACGTATGCGTTATGCAAATTACGACACGTGTAATGAATTCTTGCGGGTGTGGGGAAGGTATGTAGAATGGTATTGGTTTCAATGTTGTTTGGGACTGGTCGTTGGGGTGGGAAATTGGATTGGTTGTATTCAGTATCGGTTTAGCTATGTAAGTCTACTCCAAGCACTCCAAATGGATAGACCAACTACTACTGCAGTACCCAATAAGCTACCAGCACCGAAAAAGAAGTCGAAGTTTGAAGTAGGTTTACCAATGGCAGAAGTACGAAAAGCTGAAGCAGATGAATTATCTTGGATTGGACTTTGGTTCTGCATGCACTCACCCTGTTCGTCAGTTGTGGCGCTGATCCGAGGCAAAGCAATAGAGTCAGGAATGTTGCGCTTAGGGACTTTGATTTCAGGGTGCGTAATTATCTTCACCGTTTTCACCACCGATGACTTCTTAATTGCACTACTGATAGAATTATTGTTTGCCTCCTGGCGTCGTTCTTCTTCATGGTGTACGTCGCGCTGCCCGTTATCAATTCTTTCCTGCTCATGATTGGAGAACTTTGCAAATTCACGCAAATGTGGTGGTAGTCGGCGCAAGTCAGTTTCCGTTTTGCCCTCAATTACTTTGACAGGCGGTACTTCGTCGCTTTCACTGGCGTGTCCTGTCGCTGCTGGCTGCGATTCTGCACCGCTTTCCCAATCGCTATCCGCAGGCATTGCCAATTTGGTCCTTCGCTCTTTGACACGATTTAAAAATTCCTCGCTAATGTCTGTTTTAGAGCCTTCGCTGGGAGCAGTCTTGCCCGCGTCCGCTTCACTTTCATTCACTTTTGATATTTTTATTATTTTATGTAACCGACGCTCCTCTCGCTCAGCCACCTTGTTCAGCCATTCCTCGGCCATTTGCTGGCGAAATACCTCATCTTCAGAGACCGTCGGCAGCTTGGTTACCGGCCGGTATATGTCGCGCAACGGGTGTTGCGGCAAATTCAGTGTCGCAGGGTTATGCATTTCATCTAACAAGCGATGTCTTTCATTCTGAAGTCGCTCAAACTCCATTTTCAATTCTTCCTCCTTGCTCAGAATGTACTTCAGCTGCTGTTCGTGAACTTCTTTGGGCAACGATAATCTGCGCTGGCACCGTTGCTGGTTACGTGAATCATTATGTGCCTGTTGCGGTGATGGTGGCACTGGGGGCACCGGGGATACGCCTCTGCGTGACGTTGTGCTGATGTATGTGGGGTTCGGGTCACGCTCCAGCACCGAATAGCAGCTCGAGTACTGGGGATGCAGTTTTTGCTGTGGCTGGTTGATCATTGGTGCGTGTGTGCGGCGAGCACTGTAAGCGTTGCAGCTGTCGAAATACTGCACGTTGGAGGACAAATCATTTGTGGAGACAGACAAACGGGGAGCACGTATGGTTCGCGGCTTTTGGCGCTGGTAACAAGCTGGCACCTCCTGCGTTAAAGGTTTGGCTATGTTTTCTGATAAGTTAAGATCGCTCCCAAAGCGGGGCCAGTCACTCAGATTGTTTTCCGGTTTGTGTGCTTGTTGTGTATGCGGTCGAGGTAAGTGCTCCGATAGATTGAACATAGACTCAGCACGCCTGTAACGAGGGGCATCAGTAACATCAAAGTCCCATGAGGTAGTGCCAGAGCTGGGCCCCAAAGTCGGCAGTTTATTGTTTGTTTCTCTTCGAATTGGTATTTCATGCAAGTTACGAGTGGGCTGTCCTTGGGATGCGTAATCGGTTCCAATGCTGGAATTGTCTTTTTCGATTTTAATGGGTATTTGAAAGGTGCGCGGAGTGTCGCCGACCTGTTGTCCGTTATATAGTTTACTCTGACTACCGACATTGCGCACGCGACGTGAATGCATTGATCGCTCAATTTCTTGTTCAAGCTCCTTCATATGTTCGTGGCGCTGTTTCTTCAAATCCTCAAAGTGATCTTTGAAATTCCATTGCATTCTGCTGAGGTCATACAGGGACGCGGACTTTTCGCGTTCTTCTTTTTGCGCTTTGCTTGATTTGAGTTCCATATGCAATTGATTTGAAAGCTCATCGAAGTCCTTGAACAGTTTTTCATGATCGAAATGAAATGCTGACTGATCGCCTTGGTCCATGCTGAGGAAAGGGGGCGCTGTTTGTGGTGTTGATGTCGTTGCTGCTGCAGCTTCGGCAGCTGCTTTGGCACGTTGCCGAAATTCTTCACAAGTGCCGCTAATGTTTTTCTCCACTGCAACCTCCTCACTCTCTATTCTATTTTTATTACTATCCTTCACTTCTTTTGCTTTCAATGTGAATTTCTCTGTATGTATGTCTTCCCCTAAAGTAGCCTTTGCATTTTCTTTATTCATCATCAAATTTGTCATCTTTGCTGTTGTTATTGGTTGAGGACTGATCGCGTTTAATTTTGCTGCTGACATAATTTCCTCGTTTCTATTTTGCTTAGCCGCTGGTATGATTTCACTTTCATCGAAACGATTTTGCATTTTCTGAATTGGAAATTGCAGCGAGGATGCGACTGATTTGTCGCCATCAGACTGGATTTCGTGTTTACAGTTGGAGGAATCGTACACAACTTTGCCATTCTCTGTACGCTTCTCCACTTCATATGATCGGGCTTCGATGTTTGAATATCGTTTAGGTTGAGTGTTCAGCAGTTGCGAGCAATAAGGATTGATTGAGGAAGATTCAATGTTTGAAAAACGCCTCTGCGCGGTCTCAAAAATGTTCGTGTGACCCATGGAAGGGAACAACTTTGCTAATTCACTTTCAACACTTTGCATTTTATTGCTGCTAGATGCTTTTACGGAACTTCCAGTTAGACGAGGATTGGTTTGACCGGTAACGTATGGGAATGCTGTTGCTGTTGCTTTAAAGATTTTACTCTCAAGTGTCTCGCCCTGCTCAGCAGCGGATTGCTTCAAGTTATTTTCAAATGATGATGTCTTTAACATTTGGTCTGGTTGCGACTGCGACTGCGGCTGTGGTTGTTTTTGTTCCAATACTTGCGCATCAGCCTGGTGAATTATTGTCAGCAGGTTGTGCTTCTTGTTTTCTCCATTTGTTAGAGATGCTTTCTGCTGCTCATTCGAATTTCTGGTGTTTACGTCATTATCACTAACAGTTTTTGCTGGCTGACTTTGAGCTTTTGCTGCTGTTTCGGCACTCTTGTGCGGTACTGGTGGAGGCGGGATAGGTGGTGGCGGTGTGAGGCTTTTACGTAATTTTTTCATAATGGCAGCAGTTTTTAGAATTTGCTGCTCTTCCGTTTTTTCGACGTTCATCGCCTTGACCTGTTCGTCGCTATACTCGTGATACCCACGTCTTTCAAGGAACTTTTGGTGTGCATCTAAGAGTTGATCCGGTTGGTCGTGTGTGATCACCGTTTGCTTATTAATACACGATCGCTGCGCAGGCGATAAGCACACCAGCAACTTGGGGTTGGCACTCGTTGGCAGGCCCAACCAGGTGTCGTAGTTAGTGGGCGGTGCGGGCACCGGAGGCGGTGGTGAAGAACTTAATTGCTCATGTTGCTTCGAGGCATTGCATTTTGCATTACTAGCAGACATCTGTTGGATTGTAATTGTCTGGGGATGGGTTTTTAGCGATTTGTCGTTATCGGTTGCAACCGACATTTGTAGATCGCTGATGTATGGCAGATGTGGAAGAGGGTAAGGCATGCTGGTTTTTCTTTGGGCGTTAATGCCTTGCGCAACAGTTGCCAATTCCTCAAGCACTTCCTCACCATAAGGCATTGACGCCAAGGTCTCAGTGCAGAGCAACCGGAGCTTTTTGATGGCCGTATCACTGTTCTCGCCACTGCTGCTACCGCTGTCTACTGCTGAGTCGGGTGCATGAGCTTGCTCCTTGGAAGCTGACATCCAATGGCTGTTGTCATCTGAAATTGAGGATGTGAGGTCAAAATCATTAGATGTGAAGGAGCCGGAGCCCACATTAATAGCGGTGCACTGGCTTTGGTTGGTGCTGTCAGAGCAATGCGAATCGGCAGATTCTTGGCGCAGTAGCGTTGAGTTTGTGGATGGAGAAGATTGTGTTTGTTTTTGGGCCACCTCTTGCTGTTCTTGGTGTAAGTGGTAGTCGTTTTCTTCTTTCGGTTTTAATGCCGGATTTACATCGCCGAAACATGTGAGTTGCTCTTCTGTTTCAAAGTTTGTATTGTACGGGGGAGGGGGTACTGGTGGAGGTGTGTCGGAAGTGTTTTTTTCGTGTGGAGCAAATTGAAATTTTATTGGATCACTTCCGATATCCGACGTATTGTTGGCCAATTGGTTGTAGACCAATGGTGTAGCACTCGCTCCATCCATGTTGGATTTAATAGTTTCACGCACATTATTCATTTCAATATTTTTAAGCACCACAGCTTGTTCGTCGATGTGCTCTGCACGTAGACTATTACTGACGGCCGCTGTAGAATTTTTCGCCGAGCTGTTGTCTATGTCAAAGTTTTGCCAAGCTTTGCCATGTTCTGAATTAGCTACATTAGTTGTTGTGTTTAATTCTGTTGTGGTTGATGATGTGCTACCGGAAGAGAGAATATTGGACAATGGTGTGATGGTGTGCTCATTTGGGTTCTCTATTAAATGCACATTTATGCTTTTCTCGTTTTTGTTGTCGTTTTCGTTTTCGTTGTCGAAGTCGATGTCGATGTCGCTGTTATTTTCGCTCTTGCTTCGGTGCCGCTGGTTTTTGACATCACCAATCTTCGTAGCCCCGTTATTGCTTATTGATATTGCGCTGTCTTCTACTGCTGTTGGCGGAGATAGCTCATTAACAGGTGTACTCTCTCGACTGTCGTTTCCGATACTTTCTGTTTTAGGTGACTTTGCTATGATTTCATGCACGTCTGTGTCTAAATCTATGGCTGAGTGATATGTGTCCTCATCTGTTTCCTCCGAATCGTGCTCCAGTAGATCAGAAAGGCTGCTAGAGGCTGAGTCGATGTATACGAGCTCAGCAGCTTCCGATTCAAGTGTGTGTATGCTTGAGAGCCGCGAACAGCTCTCTTCGGCCGCATTCGCTTCCAAAAGTTTGGTTGCGACCACCATTGCTACGGGCTCCTCGCGTATGGCTACGGGCAATTTAGGTGATTTGTTTGGCTCTGAAACATGTTTGTGCTTTTTCGAGAAATCTAGATTGCTTCTGGGGAAGACCACATTTGCTCGCTTGGATTTGGGATCACTGCTGTAGTTGGTATTATCGCACCCTTCTTTTGCGGCGGGCGAACTTATTGTCGGATTATCGGAGCAATCACTTCTTGCATCACTCATATCACTGTTCTCCTCCATAATGCTGTCCAAATAGCGTGGGCTCAACAATTGTGGCAAAAAGTGAGTTTCTAACGCGGCCCGCTTCTGTGCTCTGCGGTGTTTCAGCTCGATTTCCTGGGTAGGTGATGTTGGGCATATAGATTCATTGGCATCAATGGTTGCGTCCGCAGCCATTGCCTGCAAGTCAACAATGTCCGAGTGCTCGATTACTTTGGTAGGGTTTTCTGTGTCCGGCTCCGGCTCCGATTCAGCTTCACTTACTAGAGGTGGATTGTCAGTGGAATCAGAGTATGAGTCCTCATCGCCCACATCTTGAATTTGAATCTGCTTTAATTTACTTTTCGCCGTCTGCGTTGAAATGCTGTTCTCAGTTTGGGGATGCTCCACTTTGTAATATTGTGAGTCATTGTCATTGGGCTCCTCTACTGTAACGCGATGTATGATAACCTTGACGTTGTCCTCACAAAGTTGTGAGTAAGACTGTGTTCTATCATCTCGTGCTTCAACAGTCATTTGATGATCGGCTATTATTTCTTCGGGGCTGTCTTTTCGATTGATGCGCTGTACAATGATCTTTCCATGTGAATTCTTTGGTGAAAGGTTTTCATCGCCGTGTGTCATTACCAGAGCACGCTCGTGGTTAGGGTTGCTCTTGGAACTTTGAGAACCCATTGGTGAAGATGTTTGCGGCTTCAGTTCTTTTCCGCGTGCTTCGTTTGGCACTGTTTCGACTGATTGCGAACAGTTGGGAGATCCATCGCCGGAAGAAATGTTGTGCTTGCAGAAGTTCTGCTCTGTGCTATTTACGAGTACGTCGTCGCCTCTACTAGTTAATGGGCTGTCCTTGCAATGCTGAGTACATGATGAACTTGAAATAGCGTCAGCTGCTTGATCTTGTTCGTACTGCTCCACATTGTGCGTTTTACACTTGTTTACATGTTTTCGTTTCACGTTCTGGTCTATATTTTGGTTTTGATTTGGGTTTTCGTTGTTATTTGCGTTTTGGTTGCGGTTTTTGTTGCGCGTCTTATTCCTTCTGTTCTTGCTTTTATTATGGTAATTTGGCATGTTATGTGCACAGGTAAAGCTTGTTCTTTAGCGTTTTGTTGCTTGCTGATCCAAAGGGCCCGAAAAGTTTGCTCAGTTATATTTCTAATAATTAAAAATTCGTATTACGTATTAATGTTTCCGATCGATTGTTTAAAGCATTCCGCTCGTCTGTGTGTCTATGAAATACTGACTCTGCCTCTCGCGCCGATCAGGCCGACCAATGGACACGCGCACATATTGAAGTGGTCGACACGCGTTTCTATAAAACGAATTTTCTGCTTTTCTTTTCGAACATTTCATGGTGAGTATTCGTACATACGACGCATTAGTTATACATTTTACATACATACATACGCGTACCACCAATGTGGTGTGGAAATTTTTTCAACACCAGCAATATCGCACACGATTCGAAAATTCGATTTGAGTTTTCACTTTTAATTGCTCGATTTCCTTTTAAAAGTTCTTTGGAAACTTTCGCTCTCGATGCCTGACATTTGTAGCACAAGAACACTTTTTGCCACAATGAGTAGAGCACTGATAATCCATAAGCGATCGCTCAGCAGTGTCATTGGTATCTACCGTATTCGAAATGTAGAAACACGGAAATAGACACTGTTTGAGAGATTGAGAGAATCGTAGAGGCAGGCGTGGACCAAGATACCGTCCTGTGTGTATAGAACTTTTAAAAATATACTAAAGATATGTACACACTCGTACGGTCCTCTTTATAGAGGGTTATGCACAGCAAAATAATTCAAATTTGGCAACAAAGAGCCATGTCAATGAAGTTTCTGATCCATCCAGTACCCAAATTGTTAAATATGTGTGTTACTTATTGTTGTCTCAACGCAATGCCAGTAAATCTGAATGCCGGATGAGCTTCGGCTAACTATGGGCATGTGTAAAATTTGTTAATTAATATATTTCATGGCGAATTATTGAAACAAATGTGTCGCTTCGGCCCGAACGTTCACGTATGCACGAGTACTGCGACTATGCACGTATTGTTGGAGTATATGTAAGTGAGTACATAAGAAGTGTGATTTGTTTGCACTGCTCGGTGCGATGATGTCACTTTTGTTTTGGTGAGCAAGTCCAAAAGCACTTTGACAGTAGCTTTCAGTTCGTGTAGATAATAAGCGTGATTCAAATTTACGAATACCTTTCAATTAAGTACGCTTTTATTTTGGTCTCAAATTAAAATTTAAACGAGAGCCGCTTGGTCTAGTTGGAAAAAAGCAGGAAAACTGCCGGCGCCGCTGTCTAAAAGACACTGCACTGGCGCTGCTACAGGCGGACCGTGGCACCTTCTGTTGTGGATTGTGTCATCGCGAGGCATGTGCGAGCCGGTGCGAGTGCAACAATTCGTGATATTGTTATGAATTTAGAGCAGGAGCACGAGTATTGCAATACAAACAAGTTTGCAAAGCTTTTCAAGAACCACCAAAGTATAAACCAGAACTTATCTTGCTATGGTTTGATATAATAATATATAATTTACAACTCCCTACTAAAGCAATGTTGTGCCTTTTAAACGTAAATATGTATATGGTTGCTTGCTTCCCTGTCAATGGAAAAGCTCAGAAGTTTGTCTTTGTTAACGGTAAGAGAACCGAAATACAATTTTCGCTGTTCGAACTCTTGACAAGACAACTGACACGTTTACTGATCCCATAAAATGCATTATCTCCTATCTCCTATTTCATACCTGCGTTTAAATGTGGAACGAAAGTTACTCATATACATACATATATGTTTATTAATGAAAAATTAAGATTTCATAGAAAAACTGGCGGTCTCTCGCTGTGACACATCTTTGTGCTTTAGCGTGAGCAAGCTCCGTATTCAAGTTGATCGAGCGCCGGGCGGTAATTGCAACAACTAATAATATCGAAAATATCACCCCAGAACAGAATTCAGAAAATTAATGTTCGTTTTTAGAAACATGACTTTTTATGCTGCTTATTGCATGCGTAATAAGTGCGCGTATGTGATCAGTACGTATAGCGTTCGGCAAACACTGAGAACTCTGTGGTGATTTCGAGAAATAACAATTAACTGAACCACAGGGAAATTCGACGATATTGGTTAAGAGCGGTCTGAATAGCACGAAGGGAACGGAGTTCTGACTATCACTAACGACGTGCTAAGGGAATTGGTGAGCACAGACTTTACGAACCATTGACTGCGATTGGCACTGTGAATAAGAGAAGTGGGCAGGTGGTGAGATAGCTTGTATATAGGTATGTAAATGCGTATGTAGTTTCCAAGTACAAAGCAATTATTGCATATTCATGACAGCGGTTTCGCTGCTTTGATAAAACTTGTTAAGGTCACACCGACGGGAAGTTTGTATTTTGGCCGCTCTTGAATCACTGTGCGTCTTTATGTGATTGGAATTCGGTAGAGCATGTTGAAGAGTGCTGTTAGGTGTAAATAAATAAAAAAAAATACTTCGAAAATGCGTTCAAATGAAAATGCAGATATTTGACAAAACAATTTCTTTCGAAATCTCCAAATTTTCATGAGAGCGAAGAAACTGTAACAATTGTGGCAGTAAACTGAAACCCTTGTGAAAAAATAAAAAAGTATGCTTTTACATAGAAGTTTGGATCTTGAACCTAACGAACTAAAAAGTTTGCCTGGAAAATGCCCACAAAAGGCGTGGCTCAGGGTGAAAGTTCAAAGTTGGTATCAAAATATCTCATTCAATACTCAATCGATTTACACGATATGGGTATCAAACGAAAGGCCTTTTCCATACGTTTCTATTGGTGTACAACATTAGATATATAATGTGTACTAATAAGAAGTTATAAGCAAAAACTATTTTTTTGTATATACAATTTTTAAAAACGGATTTTTTTCTCGAAAAACCCCATCATTAAGTTATAATAAATTTGTTACCAAAATATAGCCTGTGGAATTCCCTTTACAATGAAATATAAAAACGTGTAATTTTGTTTTTTCTAAAGACGTGTTTTAATGTTTTCTCACTTGACTCTTGTCCAAAATAATTTTGTTATCACCTTCGTCATCATTTTCAGGCAATGAGGGTACATACTATATATCTATTGTATATCATTAGAAAGGTATGGAAAAAGCCTTTCGTTTGATACCCATATCGTGTAAGTCGATTGAGTATTGATTGAGTAATTTTGATACCAAATTTGAACTTTGACCTTGAGCCACGCCTTTTGTGGGCGTTTCCCATGCAACATTTTTAGTTAATTAGATTCGCGAAAAGAAGCTCCATATAGGCCGATTTGCAGTTTTTTTTTCATGAGGGTACGCTATACTGCACTTGTTCCACAATTGTTCCCAAAGTTCTGTGTGCAGGAACTGATAGAAATTTTGAAACTTGATATCAAATCCAAATACCCGATTTACACAACGACTTTTCACCTTGCGTAAAAAGTCATACCTGTCAGACTTGCAGGCAAGAAGCGGAGAAGTCATCATGCAGTATGAAAAGTCATCGTGTAAATCGGATAATATATTAAAAACCCTTTCAATCACACCTTTCATTTTATATTTATTCTTACTAATATAGCATGTGCATAAAAAGCAGCTTATATAAGTAAAAGTCGTATAAATATGACGATCAAACCAAATGAAAAGTTGGGAAATTGTCATATCTGAAGAGAAGTGGTTTTGTCAAATGCCCCCAAATATATAAATATAATATATGTATATGTGCATTTGTGTAAATAGTAAAAAGCCACACATTGGAGTTAAAACATTTTGTTAGGTTTCTGATTTGTTAAGGCCACAAGCTTGATATTTCATTATATTTACGCCCATTTAGAATGTCTGCTTGATTATCTTAGGAAAAATTAGATATCGGGTTAATACTCCCCGTAGTCAATTTTAAGTTATTTTAAAAAGTAACTTTTTGAAAATCAACACTTCAAGGGTAAAAATTTAGTTATTTATTGAATGGGATTGACTTAAAATTTAGTCAAAATACGATATGCAAATAATTTAAGTATTGCTTTTATCGCGTGATGTTCTTAACCACTTCGAGCCCAAAGTTGCCTGAGAACAACTTCACCTATTTGTCATCTTATAGCAAAACCTACGATTGATTTATGGGTTTAATTTAAGTAGGCACCAACAAATTAATATTTTTAGAAGGGCGCGTTTGATCAAATCACGGTTTCTTTAATAATGGTTAAATAAAATCAAAAAGTGATAATTTTGTATTTTTCCATAAATATTACATACTTTTTCTGTAATTAAAAATTTAAAAAATTTATTTATCCGGTTTTAAGCTAAACTTGTTCAAAAGTAAACTAGCTCTAGAACTCTAAAAAAGAGGCGTGTGCACACTTCTTAGGCAATCGTTTCAAGATTTAAATACCAAAAAGTAATATCGAGACACAGGGTAAAATTCGGGGTCGACGGGGTTACGTGAGTTCGGTTATTGGTCTGGTATTTGTAGCCCCAAAAGCGAATACCACAAACGTGGTATATAAAGAGTTGCTGAGTTAAGTTACAATTATTTTTTTCTAGATATTAAAAATGGATTTTCTCCGTTATTTAATGACATAAAACGCATGCAAGCAAACCTGCCGGATATGCAGTTCCCGTCAATGATTATGTACGATAAGAGCACATTGTGGATAACATTATATTTCAACTCACTACGTGCCTTTAGCAGAGTTCTTCAGTAATTTGGCGTTTAGCGTTAGTCGAAAAACACATTAATATGATCTAATGCAATATCGAAGGGAACGAACTGATGTGTCAATCAAGAGTGGTCGACATCGCCAAGGTGAACGTTGCCACGAAACCTACGTGAGCTATTCATAGAAGTGGCAGCAGTTGTAATCAGTCGCCTGTAAAAACTTCAGTATCAGTATCGCTTCCATTATCTTCCGCTCACCGCGCTTTCTGGTGTACAGTTTATGCGAATAATTTCATTGGCCAGATTCTCTTGCTCATGGGAGAGCTGTAAGTTGTGAGTGGATACTTGAAAGGTGGGCTCCGCAATACCGAAATTGCTACATTTAGAACAGCAACACGATTGAAACTTTCTTGGCAGTAAAACACACATCCATGCTTGCGCAGACAGTCACGAGTTAGAGCACAGAGCACATTATGTGAATAGTTATGTATCGAGAGAAAATGCAAGGCGAATAAACATTGGGCACAAAATAACGTATTTGAGCACTCACTGGAGAGACTAGAATAATGCACAAAAGTAGCTCGTCACTATCGCTCGCAGCTCGAAAGTCGTATCGAAGTGAGTATGGGAATGAATCTAATCAGCAACTTGACTTGGCGAAACTTATAGCGAAACTGAAGCACTCGATGTGTATTCGAATGGGAATTGGACTTCTACGCTTTGGTGCATAATATTAGTCACTCGGCGGTAAGCGACGGCTCAGCGGACGAACATACACAGATTCGACATTGTCTATACGGGGCGTACGCCGTGGGCACAACTGAGCGATAAAAAGCAATCGAGCGCGTAGTGGGCATCTGGCGGGTTGCTGGCTGCGGCTGTCGTGTTTGTATATTCGCTGTGGGAATTGTGGCGGTGGCGTGAGTGTAAAGATCGCTCGCTATGTTACTGAGCAGTGGGCTGGTTCGAGCCGAGCAGAGGTCGTGGCCGTTGACAAAGCAGTACCTCTGCGAGTTGACAATTCGTCAAGCTTCAAGAGTCAAAGTATTGTGTGAGGGTCGTACGCAATTGTTTGGTTTTAGGGCAGTTGTTTTAGTTCGTTAATGCTCGGAGTGCTGGGGATTGGGGTCGAACGGCTATACGTATCCAAGTATGTATGTATGTATGTGTTTTCAAACACAGTTTTCGCTCAGCTCAACTTTTTTTTATCTATGTACATGACGGAAATTATGCGTACATATGTTGAACGCATACCACTATAAAATGTGCGATGGTTATATGTGTGGTACTTGTACGGACGATCACACTTTGAGCACAGTGCTCAACTTAGTTTACATAGTGACGTATGGATAGGCCGTCTAATTTTTGTGGGAGCACATTTCGATGAACTCAGCTTACGAGCGCACGCTTATATGTTACGGTGAAGTCAATTTCACAATGGGTGCATTGTATGCGATATTTTGCGTGTAATCATAAACTGCTTTAGGGAATCGTAATTCAAGGGAAGTATAAGGGAACTAGGGCGTCCTTTCTTTATTCGATTTCCCTGTTTGGTGTGTATGTATGTGAATATATCTACTCTGAATATGTTAATGTAAGATTCCATGAACACCTCTTGAGATATTCTAAAACAGGGCGTCTACTTCCAAATCATATACATAGGTAACTATTCCAGAATTTCACAAGTTGCACGCTTACCGTTTGCAGTGGTTAAATCTTTTACGCATCCAGCCTTTTTAGAGCCGAAATTTCTACACCTTGCATCCGGCATTGAGCTGTGGAGAATAGGATTTTTGAATTCGATGTGTTTGTAGTTTCTGAGCTCTTACCAGCTAAGTGCCAAAATGAATGGCTTTCGGTGTTCGGTGAGTTTGATTATATGGACTAATTGTCTTTCTTCGAGAAAAGTCTGCTCGTTCTGCAAGCATGTAATATGTAGTTTAAGTAGGTGCTAACACAGCGTCTGCAGTTTTAAACCTTTTCAAGCGATTTGCTTTTTATAGATTTAAGTGATCGAAATTTTAACATGCTCTTTTGACTAAAGGTTTCGGATGTTAGTATGAAACTGACGCGCAAACATTTTTAGGGCGTCAACAGATGAAATTCAAAACAGAGTTTTCGTGATAAAGACAAACTATATACGCAATGCGAGTATTATCACATATTAATAACACATAGGTATGCATGTTCATATATATATTCGAAAAGATATGGACGTAGTAAATTGCTATATTCATTAGCAAGGGTACACGATTGCTTTTATTTACCACTTTTTATATATGTATATGCGTTTATTTTCGTACAATATTTTAATAAATTGTCGTTGTTGGTCATAAATATAGATATGTTAAAAAAATATATCTAAAAATATATAAATATATATCATAAATATAGATATGTTAAAAAAAAAATGTCACAATTTAACAGTTAACTGTACTTAATAAATATGTAATATGTTATTCTCGATGCTTATTCCTGTTAGTGAAACATGTAAATTTGAACATTCTCAAGTAGAAACACGACATTATCCTTAGAATATGTATTAAAAGTCAATGTCAAAATTTACATTCTTTTTGCTAAGCTATGAGTTTTAAATTATTTCTTGAAATTTAATCACGCTTCACAAAAGATTTAAATTCCTCTTTTAACTTAAACGATTTGATTAACTTTTTTATTTTAAATTTTAATAAAAGTTTTGGTATATATTGTCACCATTCATTCATTCATTCATTCATAAATTCTTCAAAATACCATATGCAAGTTTGTAGTATTGAAAAATGTATCAGTTGTATTAAAATTACTTAGTTGGACAATATTTCCAATATCAGTTACTCCCGCAGATACCATTCGTTTCCATAAATACTTGATTGCAAACATGGTCCACTCTGTCCCATATCAAGGAACCGAACCGTCGCGCCGTGTAGTCCACCATCAGGAGCGCCTTGCAATTAATGCATTTATCACGATAATGAAACAACAGCCCGACTGTGTGATGCACTATGCTGTCGGAGAAACTGGGCGCCTCTCGCCACACAAAGTGGTTGCCCATCTCAATGATGGCATGCGTATTGACCACACATTTGCTGCGCGTGTATGCTGGCTTTATCTCCACTGTGCGCCGTACCTTCGTCTGCGTGTATAAATAGCGGTTGCGCGCATGCACCGGAACACTGAACGTGTCGTTACTGTCTCTCTTGTGGAAGAAAACGTTGCGAAACACGAAACCAGATGTTCGTCCCTCGTCGCATTGTCGCAACATGGTCGTCAGCGAGTTGTGTTTTAGCGGAATAATGATCTCATCCAGGTCAACCACGGCGGCGTATCGATAGTTGTCCACAGTCATGGCGCGATAAATGCAGTCATTAATTTGGGCGACAATGCCGCCATAGTGAATTGCGTCCAAATCACTTTTTAAGTTCCAATCCAATACGTCCGCTAGTCCCGCTCTGCGGTAAAAGTTCAGCAGGTGCATGACGTCGGCACTGGCGTCCATGTGGTAGAAATAAAAGTGCTGTGCACCCAAAATGCGATACATCTCAACGAATTCAGCTATGCGTAGCACATCTGAGTAGTGCCCTTGCAGAGGTCCAACACATACGGAAAGAACCGGGTGGGACTTGGCAAACATCTGGTCTAAATCGCGCGGGTAGCTAAGAAATGGAGCAGATTCTTAGTGCAGTTGGTTTAACGCGGACCATTGGGTCCAAATTATGCTAACCTTATTGGTATGAAGGTGGGACTCAGATGGCTGAGTCGGTCCGAGATATATGAGATGGCAATTGCCTCCGGCAGATTAACGGCACTAAGATTGCGATCGATGTACAGTGGGCACATAATGCTGTATACGCGAAAGGGCATTCCATGTGATTTTTCCTCACGCATTGAGTTTGCATCTTGTGCTCTAATTTGCGACAACGTGAAGTCCTCAAATCTGAAAATGCAAAAAACAAATGTTTATTATTACAACGGTTGTAACTTATACGCACATTTTTGGTCTACTAACTATTTAAAGAATAATTCAGCCATGTGCTGACTTTTACCCTTCGCTGCACGGCATTGCATATACATATGCATTGTTAACTGTTCATAGATTTGGAAACTATTCTATTCACCATTTTACAGTCATTGATTCTTCAGCTGTGTCTTTTATGTTAAAACAATTTATTACTAACGGAATTTTGCGAATAACATTGAAAGTATGTGCAAAAGAATCGAAAAAACAATAAGTGATTCGATTTGGTGAAATAATTTTGGTTATTGATGGCAATGGCGATTTGGCGGTCGCCGTCGCTCAGCTTTTTATTGCGTTGGATTACGAGTATACCGTGACGCCTTACCTCTGTTCGACTCCTCGTAGTAGCCAACACTAAAATATAGATAAAACCGACTTTCATTTCGGCGGTAGCGTTCGTACCAGGATACGGAAAATGTTTGCAAAACTTGTGTCATAGATACAGGAATTCAACAAAATTTCATTTTTATCATCAGAACTTAACAAGCCACAAGAAATATATGAAACAAATGTTTTTTCTTCACGGAAATTATATCATGCAACGAGGGTTAAGTCATTATCATTTTGTTTACAAACATACATACGTATGTTTACAAATTTACTCGCATTTTGCATTTTTTAGCTAAACAAACAGAAGCGACAGAACATCGATCAATCGATCGATTTTCATGAAAACATAAATCGTTATTTTAACTAGAAATAAACACTTAAATAAACTATGAACTTAATTTATCGAACAGGCGAGGAAAATATACATAAATGCAAGTGTTCTTACCTAAGAATGCAGGTGACAATATCTGAAAACGCTGCTGGAAGTATTGCAAACACTCTTATGGAGCCAATGGGTGTCTTTGCTGGATCGCTTGAGACACTCTCTGGAAACAGTATATAAGAAGAATGGATCAAAGCTATATCATATGGGTAGATTCAAGTGGCTATTTGGGAACAAAAAGTGTGTCTAAAATAAGAAATTATTGCTCACTAAGTATCGTTATTGGGACACAAGTAAATAGAAATGGCCGAGTTTGGTCTCCTGAAATTTGATGGGGGGATCCTTTTCGATCTGGGAATGCTGCGTCGAATCGTTAGCATCATAAAGGCTGAAAACTATATTCACATTCTTAAACATTCATTCATCTCCCGAGCATTAGAAAATTTGGTTGTGAGCCGGCTGATAAAAACTTTCATGCATTCGGCGAAAGTGACAATGATGTGGCTTTGTAACCACCAATTTCTTGTTTGCCCTACACAGAGCCCAGATCTTATTAACACGTTGAGCCCGGCGCCGAAGCATTGTATCGGCGAGCGATACAATGTTGTAGGGTATCGCGAAGAGATAAGGATTTCTTCTTCTGGTTTAGAATATTTCAATAAAATTAGCTTTGATCAATTCACACACCCGACGTGATAGACGGAGTGCTGAGTTTAATTGTTATGTTCTAAAGTATATATATATAATTGTTTGTCCTGACTGATTTATCATCGCCCAGCCCAAAGCGCCAAAGCTACAAACATGTGAACTGTAAATACTTTTGAAAAAATTAACCTCCGAACGGGATTTTTTGAAATTCGGGGTCCAAAGCGGCAAAACGTGATTTAAAGTGTTGTATGAAGAAACATTATTTAATGGGTATATTGATCTTAAACGTGGTGAAAATACTCTAAATCAAAAATAATTCGACACGTAATTTTTTATATTTTCGAAAATCAAAATTTAACGGGGTCATCAATGGGTTAAGGTTCATATACGGAAAGACTACGAAAAACACATGAACCGATAAGCCCATTTTGATTTCAAAATTGATGAAAACACTTGAAATATAACATAATTTTACACATGTTTTTTATTTTTGTGAAAATAAAAACCCAAAGGGGTAAACCAAGGATTAAAAGTTTGTATGGAGAAATAAGTATAGTTGAAAATCATGAAAATAGTGAATTTATAATTGATTTCATTAGTTTGTGGCATATACAAACAAATGTTATGTTGATCTAAAGCTATTCTAAAAATTCGGGTTGATAGATCACTTTGCCCGACGTTCTTGAAAGTCTACTATTGGAACGATTCTACTACACGGTGACACTATACCGAATTACAATACTATGCGACTTATAGAACCCCAACTAAGTCACGTGAAGAAGTACACTATAAACTTCCCGACTAGGGAGATGTGGGGCAACAATCCAGTATGGTTAAACAACGACTCACAAAAATGGTACACCGATGGCTCCAAAACTTCTGCTGCTGTAGGAGCTGGCATAGTGGGACCAACAGTCAAAACATTATTTTCATTAAGCAACGACACCTCCATATTTCAAGCTGAAGTCTTTGCAATAATAAAGGCAGTTCGGATCATCACCAAAAGCAACCACAAAAGAGCAAAAATTACAATACTCTCGGACAGCCGTTCAGTTTTAAAAGCTTTGGACAGCTACTCTTTCTCATCGAAACCCCTCTTGGATTGCCACAAGGAGCTCAACAACCTAGGTACACGGAACCGTGTAGTTTTGGTTTGGATACCGAAGCATGAGGGCCATGAAGGCAATGAAATGGCGGACGCACAAGCCAAAAATGGAGCAGAGAGCCCATTCATAGGGCCAGCCCCGATGTTCGGGTTTAGCAAAAAAGACCTGAAACAGGACATTCAAAACTGGACGCAAAAACACCAACAAAAATACTGGGACAACTTGGAAGGCCTACACCACTCCAAAAAAATCCTAAACTTCAACAGAGAGAGAGCTATCTCTGCTCTAGATCTCAACAGAAGCCAACTTAGGACTCTATGTGGTGCTGTAACAGGCCACTTCTTCCACTTCCACCAGGTAGCTGATGAAACAATGGAACACATTATCACCAACTGTCCCGCCCTGACACACAGACGTGCAAAGTTTCTGGGGAAACATAACCTCGGTGAAGAGGACCTGATGCAAATATCGCAGAAAGGTCTGATTCAATACCTGAGCATATAAAACACCAGATGATTTAAGGGGCACAATAAACCTCTCAGGTTGCGGTGCGACTTATAGTTGCGAAGCTATTTCATATAACAAATTTTGGTTATTGACAGTGCACGCCCCTTGTCCAATCCCAACGAAATTTAGTCTCTGATACCTGCATTAAACTAGGTAGCCATTTAACAATATGTAGAACAAAAGATGATTTGCATATCATTAGATTGCTGAAATTCACTTGCCAATTATATCCAGTCTTGAATCAAAGTATGCTGAGTAAATCCGGTGCCGTTGCGAAGAGTTTCCAATTCGTTTCCATGAATTGTTGTAGCGCCATGATGAGGCGGGCTTAACATATGTCAATGATTTCTGAATCAAATGTAGGTCATCCCGGAGCTTGTAATCCTAAGAGTATTTAGGCGAAAATTGAGATTGCTTATGTATATTTGAAAGGTATGATGTATAGTATGTATAATATTGCTATAAACTGATTGGTCAGCACTTACGTGCGTAGTTTTCATTGAAAAATACACCAATACAAAGATTGCACTTGCAACAGCACCCGACAAAAAGAAGTACAAGTACTGAGATCGATGCTCATTGCTCACAATCATTGCAGTGTCTTTGGAGAGTGATTCAAAATAAATGAATGAAGTTTAAATCACTGAAGGATTTGCTCTCAACTGCTCAGCAGCACTTTTCGCGACACCTGAACTGCCAACCAAACTACGCGTTCTTTCTTCAGCACGCTTTCACCTACAGAATTTAACCAAGTTTAAACACAACGTGGGTCAAGCCATTCATCAGCCATTGGGCAGACGTGTACATATGTACATACGTGTACTCATCCGTACATTAGTACGCAAATGCATGAAAACCTAAAAGCTGGAACAGAATGTGCAGCGCGACATGTAGCGCTAAACTTTTCTTTTTGTAGCACTTCAACTCACCAACAGAGGACGAATCAATGAATTGCCATATTAGAGAAAAATTATTATATAACTATAATATATTTATTATAATAATGATTATATAGCGAACCCTCGTGAAAAAAATAAATAAGTATGCTTTTATATAGAGGCTTGGCTCCTGAATCTAACAAACTAAAAATTTTGCCTGATAAACGCCCACAAAAGGCGTGGCTTTATCAAAAAACCTCAATTCATCTCCAACTGATTTACACGATATGGGTATCAAACGAAAGGTCCCTTTTTTCTATCAATGTGCAACATTCGATATTTTAAGATGTTAATACAAAGTTTTAAGTTTAAGTTAACATTAGATATCTACGTAAGATGTACTAATAAAAAGTTTTAAGCGAAAAAATTTTTTTTTTTATAAAAATTTTTAAAAACGTATTTTTTTCTCGAAAAAATCCATTACTAAGGTACAATAAGTTTGTTACCATATTGTAGCCTGTGGAATTCCCTTTACAATGAAATGGTGAGGGTTCGCTATACTGTATTTGTTCCTTATTATGTCCACAGAGTAGTAAGTTAGGCAGACTTTTTTAGTGTAACATACGGTTTTATGAGTTAAATGCAATAATTCACACTGATCGTGCCTGAAATTAGTCAAATTACTTAAAGTTTCGGCAAGCCTCATCATTTTATTCACCATTTTTGGCTTTTTACGCTACATCGATTGGTACAAATCTGCCTCAGCTACATACTACAGCTTCACATTCTGCTTCAGCTCAAATAACCGACAGCATGTGACAGTTGCGAGACACTCGCTGCCTGCCGCTTTTCTCACGAATATTATTATTTAAATTTTCACGCGTTATGCATTCCATAGTGCAACATATATGTAGTAGCGTGGCTATCGATTATTGCTAATAATTAGCTGTATTTGTAGGGGCTGCTTAAGTTGCTGCATAGGCCATAGTCTTGGCCTCCAGAACTTAATGGTAGTAAAATTCGATTTATTTTTTTTTCGATTTTTTAGAACATCGTAATATGTAACATAACACGGAGATTTTGGGGTTGAACGAATATGAGAGTCATATCTGGAAACCGAGATGTCTATTGAGAGTGCGCCGGCAGCAATTTATTCCGTTTGCATGTTTGAATATTTAACCAGTGCCCGTTTACAAATTTTAAATAATGTGTTTGCATTTATTGCATGCGGAGCTAGTTTTCTGTTTACACGATACAATGAATGTATAGATATCTCTCTTCGATTATGGATCCGAAATAGGGCAATCAGAAGGATGCGGCAGATTTTGAAGTTGTTTTGATATTGTACATATGTGATTATATTGTATACATATTTTTATGTACATATACATATGTACATATATGTATGTACAGCGTAAGTTTAAGCGCGGTATGAATTTTTGTACAAGTGACTTTGGGAATGCAAGAGACGTGATGCATTTGCGCAGTGTTTCTTATTTACGTTTGGACGTATGTTGGGAATGTATCAGAGTTTCGCGTGTGGAATTGTTTCTGTCACAAAATTGGCTACTGGCACGGAGAGTCAAGAGCACGTTGTTCAGTTGAAATGTGTGGACGCGATTCACCAGACGTTTGGAAGCAAACTATCCATTTGCGAGGCATGTGTGTAAAAGTAGCCTTAAAGCGGAATTTATTAATTTGATCAGCATGGTTGGCTATTTTCGTACACGTATAATATTTAAAAACAAAATGAACAATGGCATATGTGTGTATGTATGTCAGTGCATGTGTATTTAGCGTTCCGCTCAGCTGGGATCGTTCTTTACCGAGAGCAGGGTGCGCGAAATGATTTTTTGTTTTACGTTCAATTTGTAGAATTTGTGTCACCCCAAGAGCAACTTTGCCGGCCAGCGTCAGTCAACACTTGCTATGTTTCCACTCAGTGCCAAATACAAATGTATACTTGTAATTACCAGCCGATTTGTTGTTGTACTTACTGCGAAAGGAAAACTGAAGGAACAGAGCAACAGAATACAATATAAAGCGAGTAAAACAAAACCGAGTTTGAGGAAGTGACTGTGGGCAAGAAACGCCATATCACGCGGATGTCACTTTTAGTACTGGCATGAGTGTCCCATAACGGGAAATAGTCTTTAGCTGCTAAGGCAATCAGGTGTACAGATACCGCTCGGCTTATCATCGAATTTCGCTATCACAGCCATAAATTAAATCATAATTGGAACTACATGCATACATACCTACTAGGGATAGGATCGAAACATAACGAAAAGTAGTTTAACTTTTTGCGTTAATTTCGATATAATACTTCTTTTTTAGTAGACAAATTTAATTGCAAGCTGGGCGCTTTGAGTAGTTTTTAATGTAGTTTTTGCTGGTACCATGGTAGGATTTAACTGTAAAAGCTCAACTGCAATATTGTTTACTTCTTCCATTGTTAAACTGCTTTGTACAAAAAAAAGCGATTAATTAAAAATATGTAATTATAGATTAAATGAGCAAAAACGATTGAGCTTTATAAAGTAAAGGCACTCTTTTATATTATTTGTCCTTAGTATTCTGTTATCGTTTTGAGGTAAGAAATTTATTTTATACAAAAATAAAATGTATTTCATTTAAAAGTCATATTTATAAAATTCATATATTCCATCCCGAAATAGATCCCGGAATCCTGGGATTGCGATTTTCAATCCTGAAGGATTGTTAATATGGTCCGGGATTGCAATGCCCACTCATTAGCAGATTCATTTAATTTACGCTTTGACAATGACCAGTTTAGGAACTACAAAGTTTAATTCTCAATTTCAATTTAGTTTTTCATTTTTCGTTTGATTGCTTCGCTTTTTATTAAGTACGTACACGTTTTATTGATGAACTGAATAATAACATATTATTGTTGCTTGTCCCCAGGACGTGTTTGAGTCGCTGTATTTTCCGGAGGATTTGAATCGTTTTGTGCATTTTGGGTTGCAGTGCCGTCATTGCGGTCCGAAGAGTTTGTAGTCGCCTTGTTTTCGGGTGTGGCGTTAGTGTCCCGGTCGAACAGGTAGCTGCCGCTTAGCGGACGAGCCGGTCGGCCGCCATAGGAAGGGCTAAGAGGGGAGATAAAAGAACAAGCCTTTTCTTAATCAGTTTATCCATTCGAATGAGGGCAATTGGGGTCAATATTTGTATTATATAAGTATATATATATTTACATGAAACCGTTTGCATATAAGTATACATAATATAGTTTGGAATTTTATTGTTGTTTAAAGATTTAGAAAGGTTTTTTTTTAAAGAGTTTTAACAGCTGTCCTTCACCCGAAAGAAGTGTTTTCTTTATGTCGACATCGTTGTTATGATCAGCAGGTGCATTTGTCTGAAGACCCAAAATGTTTCTATAATTTACAGCTATTGATATTCATAGTCGTATAAGTTTCAATTGAATTTGTTTATGTTGCTGCCGTTCTGCCGTTAACTACCACAATTGGGTAGAATTGTAGAGTTGATTACGTGGAGCCTGTGGCGCATTGGAACTACCCGTTTGCATTACCCGAACTATGAGTACTATCACTTACCTTTGCTGGTCCCTGTTTCGTTCTCTATCACCTCTGGCGTTTTTGTCCCGTTCATTTATATACATCCAACCACTTCCGCTGCGGCTCGAGTTACTGCCTGTGCCGGCATCACCAATGGTGTCACCATTTCCATTTTTGTTCGTAACATCAACGCCGTTTTCGCTTTGACCTCTGCTATTAATTGGGCGTGAGGTCACTTGTGTACTCGGCTCATATCGACATTGTGTCACTTGCGCTCCACATGGCGAGTGTCGCTGAGTATCTGCAGAGGGATACCGGTCTCTATTGTTTTCACTCGCGAAATAATATCCTCTGCCAGAATTATCGAATCCGGATTGGCCCCTGAACGCAGCCAGTAGATTGTCGTGTATAGTTTTGTGTATGTGTAAGTGCGAACACAGGCAAGAAAGGGAGTGAAGTGCCCACAGTTGTCAATTTGGAACGAATTATGTTTAAGTAGTTCATTTGAAGTAATGGTGCAAGTGAATCCAGTAGTTGTTTATGTCGAATCCAATTAACATGTTTTTTGGTGCGTTGGTGATTAGTTGATGTTTTTATTGTACAATATATTAAAGTGACAGAAAAATGACAGGCGTATGTAAATAGAAATTGAAAGACGGTAAATTGTGTGGTAGACAATTCTAAAATACTTATACATACATACATCTCAGAGAGAACAATTTACTCTACTTTAAACAGTCTCTTATATGTACGAATGTAATTTTTGCAAGCAAATACAAAACATTACCTGTAGGTTTCATCCCAGGGGCGATAATTGCGGTTGTCATATCTGGATGAGTAGCGGTCATAATTGTCGCGATCGTAGCCGCGTGGACGTTCGTAGCGATCTAAATAATTGTTACTATTATTATCTCATTCAAGGATGGCTGCTGAGAAAGCTTACCACGATTATAGTCACTGTAGCGGTCCTGATCATAACTTCCTCTCCGATCGTAGCGATCATATCCACGCCCTTCGTATCGGTCATAAGAGCGCGAGCCGGCACGTTCATCTCTGAAATATATATTCATTCATAAATTGTCTACATGGAAACTATAGTAGCTAGTGAAGCCATAACCGTTCTTCTTATTCTAATTAATTTATCAAACGTTTATCACTCGTGTATCGTGTGTATATACAAATTACAATTACAATTACATACATCAAACTAAAAAATATCCTTTTATTAAATCAATCAATTATTGAATTGGATTGTTTAAAGCTAATGTTGCCTTTTTTGGAGAAAAATATTATTTTAAACATTTTTCAGAATATTTTTGATTTGTATAACACGCATGTTGCGTAGAAGACAGTGTCCATATGCAATCTTACCTATCACGGTTGTGCGAGGAATAATATCTATCGTAGTCAGCAGGGCGGTAGCGATCATCGTAGCGATCATTGTTGGGGTAATACCTACGAATTAAGTTCAATTACACACCTTCAACAATGAATACGAAGTAAATTCAACTTGCCAGTTGCTTCTGTCATCCGTCGAACGACTGGAATAACCACCGTAATTTCGTCCGCGATCGTCACCGTATCTGCAGTGAAAAACGCTTTTTAGTGCATTATTAATGTTAAGGCAATGTTTTTGTTTTCACCTATCGTCGTAGCATCGAACACATCTTAATTGCCGATTTTTACGATACATTGATCCCAAAGCACTGTCGGCAGTGGAGGATTGTATATCGCGGCGACCTCCGCCGGACATTGGCGGTTGTATATTTTGAGGTGCTGCTTTTACAAACGAATTTAGCCATCCCTGATGGAGCAATAACGCTATCCAGAAAACCTGTAGCAGAGAGAAATGGGTTTCGAGCGATGGTGTAATGATTCGTCGTTTACCAATACCCACCCGGATCATCAATCATTTTGAATAAAACTCAAAATCAAAAATTTTCCGTACCTGAGTATGTGTCCAATAAACTCCTCTTTGTCCAAAACCACAAAATAAATCGTAAAAGTTAAGTCGCTAGACTTTTACCCCTTAACCCTTTCCGGTCAATTTCCGAATTTCTTGAGATTAACATTTTTCCTTCAAAATACTGACTCTCAGTGAAGATTTTAGCAATAAAATATAACAGAATTTCAATACCATCATTTTGGTTGAAAATTACAGCTTAGTCAATTTTGTACGATATATCGTACAATGGTCCGCAAAGGAGTAAAAATTAATGAAATTTTTGTTTAGATTTTTTAAGTTTTATGAGTTTTTAAGTTTCATTCATTTTTTGAAAGAAAAAATAATTATAACAAAAAGGAAAATCGAAACGTGATTTAATTTTGATCGAAACCTATATAAATTATATATGTGAACATTATATATATTAGAATTTTTGTACTTCATTAGAATTGCAGCTTCCGCACTTTTTTAATAACTTTCGAACTAAAAAAGTTAGAGTAATGACATTTTGACACGAGATCAGAGAGATTTGGTGTTTTATCATACTTACTTTTCAAGAAACGAGGTTAAGTATTTTTTCAATTTTTAGATTTTTGATCGCCTTCAAAATTTTGAAATCCTTTTAAAAGGACAAAGGATGTAGAAATGAAAAACTGAGTACGCAGTATTACTATATTTGGTCTCTAGTTTTACGTGCATATGGATTTTTCCCGGTGTGAAAAATGCTGTCGCACGGTGTTATTATCCATATTTTTGGAAATAAATACTTTGCCCTAATTTAAGAAAATTCCATAATTATTGCTTTATAATAATTATTCCCATTAATATATTTTTACGTCGCCTATAGCTATTATCATGTAATAAATATTTTTGAGTTGCATAATAACTCGTGAGTATATTTTTCGTTGTCGATAATTATTATTTTGGGATTTGCTTTTTTTTTACGTTGCTTCAAAACTTTTATTTATGACTTTTTTATTTACGTTA
Organism: Melieria crassipennis; assembly: GCA_963668005.1. NCBI lineage: Eukaryota > Metazoa > Arthropoda > Insecta > Diptera > Ulidiidae > Melieria > Melieria crassipennis. Next base: position 114,863,758 of record OY764963.1, on the reverse strand, counting down.
CCAATAACAATCACTTTGAGAAATTTTTTTTTTACGTTGCTTCAAAACTTTTATTTATGATTTTTGAAATTTACGTTGCCGATAATTCCAAATCCGTTATTCCAAAGACTTTTTTACGTTGCTTCATAACTTTTATAAAAGAAATTTTTTTTTACGATGCCTTAGAGTAAGTTCGGGTAATGTGATATAGTGACTTATTTCCCAAGTGCCTTGACCTTTTTCAAAATTAACCTTTTTAAAACATCATAGCAACTAAAAAAATCGCGCTGCATGATTTTGGATGTGTTTGCTTAAATAGTTTACAGTCAGTGTGATGAAGTGCTTTGAGTAGTGCTTGCACAGTTTTTGGTCATGAAGTTTGAAGCCTAAAAGGTACAAACAAATATTATTACACAGTTCGAGGCTAATCAGAAGTAAATCAGTGATATCGATTATGAGTTTGCGAGTTACGCTCTTCTCAACAAAATTATTATTCTTTTTTTAATAATGTCTTTTTCGCAAAAAGTCAATTTCGGGTAATGTGATATACCAAAGTTCGGGTAATGTGATATAGTACATCACAGTACAAAAACTTATGACAGTAGTACTATTTGTATACAGAAATGTACATATGCTTAATTTTATAATATTTGAAGTGGAATAATGTCAAAAATCTGTTGTGATTACGTTTCAGATAAAAAAACCCATGAAATCATGTTTCTCGATACAAATTTTTAACCCTTGGTTTACCCCCTCAGATTGTGATTTTCCAAAAAATTAGAAACCCGTCTATAATTATTTTTGATTTGGAGTATTTTCGCCAAGTTTGAAACTAATAGGTCTGTTAAATAACGTTTTTTCGGGTATATCACATTACCCGCCAATTTTATCAGACGCCAATATTTGGATATTTTGATTTTCAATTAAAAACCTCGTCAACAGTTAATAATAGATCTACATAGATCTGCTAAATAATGCATCAGTGAACAGTTTGAGACCAAAAAAAGTGTCTTTTAAGGCAAAGTGTGTCGGGAATCGCAGTAAACCAAACAGGTATATCACATTACCCGAACGAAAAAAAGATTTACTTCTCATATTTACTTCTCATAACAGTTATTATGCAACGTAAAAATTAATTGTCGCAAATAATAATTATTACCAACAAAAAAATTTATGTTACATTTTAATAGTTATATTGCAACTATTTTCTTCTAAAACTTATAATAGTTAAGTCCCTGATTGAAAATGTTGAATAATTATAGGTTATGGGAGGGGGTTCTGACAAAACCTCCCTGGCTACGGCCCTGCCTCAGAGTGTTTGATACCTCATCCCAATTGCATTATTTCATTGAAATGTTCCGATTGAGCAGGTATTTGGGGCAATTTACTTTGCTATGACATACCATATGTGCAGACAAGTTTTCCAATTATTAAAATGTTTTACGGGTCGCGCATACTGAATTATGTATGCACGATCTCGTCAATGGCAATACAAGTATATTTTGGTAGATACAATTTGAAATGTTCTCCGTATTTGATCTACTTATTATGCAATAATAGAACCAATAATAGGACTCACAGAACCCGTAACAGCAGCACCGATAGCACTATGCACTTACAGCTACTGGTACAGATTGTAGTATTAACTTGTTATAGTTAGTTTGGATCTAATTAAAGCGGAAAAACTATTTCGCCTCTTTTAAGCTAATCAGTTCAACTGATCCGGTGTACAGTTTTCGTTTTATTTCGCCTGTAGTTTGCATTAGTTTTTGTTTGGTGGAATTATGACAAACAACTTTGACATCATTCTGTAACCCATGCATGCATGTATAACCTCCGAAAATAAATAAATGATGAAATATTTGAGTTCTCCACGCATTGCTAGTCAAGCATCAGGGGCTACTTCCGGTTACGTTTTGATATTGCGATATTGCTGTTGTGTTGTTAGTAGGTAACTATTGGGAGCCATAGTGAACTTGTGACTAATTCGGAAAGTATTTAAGCGCACCTGCTGACTTATTCAGCAAATACCTCGAAGCAGTATTAAATAGGTCAAATTATTTCTTGGGACAATTTGTTTGGAATTGTTTACTATGTCAGTCGTTGAGTCTCCGTTTCGGTTCAGTTGCTCCATTTGTGAAGTGAAATTATGGATTTGCACTCAACACTCTATTGAGATGTTTCAACCATACGTACCACCTTAAGCTGCCTCATCCTGCAACCGGGGGACTGTTCAAAGATTTGGCATACACAGATAAACAATTCACAACGCCGAACGTTTAATATAAGCACAAACTTTTCACTAGCACCAGCTATTTTTAATTCATAAATTTGAAAGTTTGTTGTTACAGCGAAACCGGCTTTAACCACTTTCAATGTTTGTAAACACACTGCGAATGCTCAAAGCACCGCCAGCGATCTGGTATTTATTTATTTCATATTCTCAGCAGCTGGTGTTGCCTTCGCTGCGCAGGTGGCAGCAGTGGTGCCATCACTCTCAGTGAGAGTGTATTCCATTTGGCGGATTCAAAGAGTACCAACATTTTTGAATATTTTTAAAATAATATAATTTGTACATTTCAGAGCGGCAATAGTTTTTGCTGTTTAAACAGTATGACGGGTAATTGTTGGACACAGATCGGTAGTTGTGCTAGAAGATTGCAGGCGCCCCACTGATTTCAATGTCAACGACTCCATAATGACACAATTCATTACTATGAAATGATCGGAAAACGCACAAATTTAAAAGGAGCAGATTGCTCTTTGCATTTTACATGTGGTGTATTTATGCGTCCAACATAGTAAACCAACATACTTAGTAAAAAACGGAGATCTCATACAGATTAATATTTCGCTTTTTCAAAACGCATGTGCAGATCTATCTTAGCCTTAAGTCCGCCTTAAGTTCTTAAGAAAGCCAAACAATTAGAATTTTACTGAAGCAATTCGCAGAGCTACAAAAAAGCCACTTCAATTATAATTTACTCAGTTTCTGACCGTGACCATGAATCCGATGCGATTTTACGGCACACCTTCAATCATTGTCTCTTCTACAAACAACAAAATTTCGGGGAAATTATGACATAATGAACTTTACGGTACACTGATGAGATTGCCTAACTTCGCATGGCTTCATTTGTACAACTTGCTTCAAGAATTGTGCGTTTTCGAGCACGAGCACACTGACATGTATGTGGCTCGCTGAAAGTTCAGCGAAAAATAGGCTCTTTAGCTTTGTAGACCTTAACCCGGGATTACTAAAGTTGGTCGATTCGACTAACATCTCGAACGTGAGTAAAACAGTTGCAAAATTGGGCTTCAAATCGTGTGTGTAAAAAATCTTGTAGATAGAGACAATTGCATTCAAAAATATTCGTGGTACTAAAGGGTGATTTTTTTAGCAACTTTCTTTTTGGCAACACTGTTTTTGGCAGCTCAGCTGTTTTCGTGTAATACAGGGGTTTTCATCATGAGCCGAAAAAGTAAATAAAGAAAAAAAATCAATTAAAATTTGAATTTTGATGAAACTTGGAAATATTTGGTTTGTGCCATTAGTAATGGAATATGACATCATTCAAATGACCGCCACGAGCAGCCTGGCACACCTCGATTCTTTTTAGGTAATTTTCGAGAACTGCACGTATGTTGTCCCTCAAATGCTTCAGAGTCTGCGGATTGTCTGCATAGACTTGGTCTTTCGCGTAGCCCCAAAGAAAAAAGTCCAAAGGGTTCAGATCGCACGATCTTGACAGCCAATTGGCATCACCAAAACGCGAAATTATGCGTTCATCGAACCTGGTTCGCAATTCTGTCATGTTCGTTCGTGTTGTGTGTCATGTAGCGCCGTCCTGTTGAAACCACATCTCCTCCACATCCATATCTTCGATCGCTGGCCAGAAATACTCGGTTATCATACTATGGCCGTATACGTTCAAAATTAACGGTAACGGTCTCTGTCGGGTCATCTTCAACACTGGCAGCTACAGCAGCAATATTTTCGGCCGAACGAGCAGGGCTATTACGTATTGGCCTCTGTACATCTTGTACAGAAGCAGTTCGTTCGAATTTCGCCAATAAATCCGAAATTGTTGACAAAACAGGCCTTCCCTGACGTTCGAAATCCTTCCTTAGTGCGCGAAAAGTGGTGCTCAAATTTTCACCATTTTTGTAGTGAATTTTCACTATGTTTACACGTTGAGCGATGCTAAATCGGTCCATTTTCATAAATGGCAAACACTAAACTATAATATTAACACAATGCAACGACAGATGATAGCTGCGGTTGTCGAACGCAGGGCTATCAAAGTTTTCGGTTCGAAATGAAAATCCCTATATGTTACTGTCGAACATGTTCAGTTTGGTATATAATTTAACCATGAATCGACTTACAAACGAACAACGCTTGCAGATTATTGCATTTTATTATCAAATTTCATGCTCGGTTAAGAAAGGGCATCGTGCACTTCATCCATTTTACGGTCAGTTTGAGCGATACGAGTGTAAACACAATGGTTCGATCAACTTTTAAATGTGATATTATGTAAATAAAATGCATTTCGGTTTTTTTTGTCTTTTTTGAGTTGTAATATTAATCATTTTGTTTGCATTGAATCCTTCAAAATAAATGTTAAGAGGTGTTAAGAGGTTTTGCTCGATTGAATACCGGGACTAAATGCTGGGATCTCGGGACTAAATTTGTCAGCCTCTAAAATCGCAGGATTGGAAAATAGACAAATTTGGCATCCCTACTACATACATACCTAAGTTAATTAATAATTGACTGGCACGACAGCCCGCTTACGCGAGACTAAGTCCTAGCTTCCCGCAACCACCCGTGTTGTGCGTGTGAATTTGTACGCGGGTGGAAGGCACCTTCAGTTTTATGCCGGTTCCGAACGGCAGGTTGGGAGCATTCAAGGTTTATTGAATATAAGGTTACGACATCCGAGACAGATAATTTGACAGCGGCACTCATGACGTCACTGAAATTTTCAAATTTTTTGTAGGAACAGTGGGACGAACAGCACACAAACTACAAAAAAAAATAAAATTCATGAAATTTTTTTTTTAATATTTATTTTTTGTGTATATTTATTATATTTTTATGTTAAGTTCAAAAAATTTCTTGCACTATTGCAATGATGGCGCGCGCACTCTTCGCTGGTATGGTGACCACTGGCCAGTGCTTCAGTGCGTTATTGCGTTAGTGGTGGTTGGTGCTGTAGGCGCATTTGTGCTTGCAGGCGTTTTAACTGCGACTCCCTTGGCTCTGTTTTTTTTGTTTTTTTTTTTAGAGATGGAAAGCATCAAAAGCCAAAACCCCGTCTGTGTGGGACTTTAACCACACTAAAACCATCTTTGTCAGATCCGATCGGGCGTGTCGTCGATTTCGGTGTTAGCTGAATCCGATAGCACACCTTCATTTTGCCCTAGAATGTAAGAACGTAGCCGGTACTTAAATTCCAGGCGATCTGGGTGATCGTAGAGCCCTCCCTTTGACCGTATTATACCAAAAAAGTTTTCAAGAATGTCTTGGTTGAGACGATACGTTAAGACATATTTGATATCAAATCTCTGCCGCAGTTCACAGTGTAACATTTTCAATGCGTTGTTTGATTGAAGAATTCCTATTATACAAAAAGTGTGGTTTTTTGCAAATACTCTTAATGGTATAAAAAAAATCATAAAAAGTTTATACCCCGTTGAAATGGCATGAGCGAGTTTCTTCCAACCACTCGCATTTCCGAAACCATTTGCGACATTTGATCTAAAATTTGACTTTGAATTTCAAGAGCCAAACCATATGCGTGGCAGCGCCCTTGAACCACTTCTTGGCACCCTTACGTTCATTACATCGAACCAATCGTTAATCTATTGAAATTTAGGTTTTAATGTAGACGAATAAAGGTGATGCACGTAACTGTTTTACCAATTTAAAAAGTTGATGGCACTCCTGCCAATTCTGATCGCTTAGGAAGCCCATACTTGCAGCGCGTGTTATAGCCTGCGCAATCGTATGTGAAAATAGTTTGGTGGCTAATTTCACCTTTTGCCGCTCGGCGCCAACAACACTCAAACTGCTGATAGAAATTTTATGCGTAATGCTCAAATCAGGCGAACTCAACGCAAGAAGATTTATAATAAGTTCTTTCGTTACAGTCTTGCCATTTATGATAAAGCCATTATCGACAAAATGATTGCGCAGAAGCTTGATCAGATGTGGCACATCCGCGAACACAAATATTTTTGATTCTTCGTAAGCAAACCTAATGAGAAACACATATAGATACATTGTTAACACTAATACTAAAATACGCAATTAAGTTACCATGGCTTGTTTTCGTTAACATCTAGCTCTTTACACAACTTCCTGTTGCCACCGCCCAAGTCGCTCACGAGAGCAACTACTGTAAAGCCACATTCCTTTACTTTGCCAAGAATCTCGTGTAAAATAGTTTTTGTGATTTGGCAGTCGAAGCGATAAAAAATTGGTTGCTTCCATTTTGCTTGTAAGCCTACCATTATGAAAATCTTGAGAATATAATATTCTAATATGAAAACCGCAAAGAATTACCTCTCAACATAGCCACTTGCACATAGTTTACAGGGGCTAGGGTGGAGTCTGTCGACCGGTCGTAATTGTATTTTTTTTTAATTTTCATTTCGTCAAAGCTTAAAATGCAGAGCTTCTGCATATCGCTCATATCTTTGGCTTCTGACAAAATTTTTACGACAGGCATAAGCACTCCCGTTGCTATGATTAACTTCTGCGACCACCGCTGCAGAGTCCTAATAGAAGGAAGCGGAAACTTCTTCCTCCACATTAATTTATAAGCTTTCGGACTTGCAGAGTACAGCGTGATGGATCGTGCGATGTCATTTTCCTGCCACACTTTCCTTCTGTCGCCAGTTTTTAGTTTCGTGATTTGTCCCTCCGTAAAAAGACGGCCCAAAGACTCCTCCAAGTTTTTATTTATTTCACGGAGGGACTCGATCTGGCGCTGCAGTCGTTGGTTGCTGATAATTGGCTGGCATTTTGTTGCAGCAAGCTATTTTCTTTTCGCAAAGCTTGGCTGCAGACGTTTTTATTTGATACTTTGAACTTTATTAAATACAATTAATTCAACTTACATTTCTTCTTTTAGCAACAATATCTCTTTATTCAGCTCAAGGTTCGATTTCTCAGCGCAAGTCGATCTCAGAGCTTATCGGCATTAAAGTAGGAGATGTATTGCGGTTTTTGTTCACGTCCAATATTATTGTGGGAACAGCTCCTGCCTTAAGCACCACTCTTTTACGTTTACGAAAGCCTTGAAATATATACATACGTTTTAGGTATAACAAAAAAAGTTGCACAAATTGTAAACAGTTAAACTATAGCACAATTTTCAAGTATATGGTGTATGCTTTTCCAATACTCGGTCATATTTTTCAGTAAAGAGAAGAGGAAGGAAACGTCATGTACCAAATGTTTGTTTGATTAACTAACCTTACATGATCTGTGCTTACTCCAGTATAACAAAAAGTCGTTTATTAGATAACTTAATTATTTACTGAAATTTACCACAGTCGAGTTTTATTAATAACGGGTGTTACTATAGTGGGCATAAGAAGCGTGTTTCATCTTATATAGCCTATGTACCATTTCCCCACATATGAAATAGTTTGGTACTTATTTCATCTGAATCGGTTGAATCGTCGGAGTAGCGTATTGTGTGATTGTGGCTCAAAAAGCAACGACACATTGGTTGTTATATAACTGTATAGATGTCCACTGCTTCAGTGGTTTTTAAGATGGGAAAAACACGATGCAACTTACCCAATCGAAATTGTATGTCTTCTTCAAAATCTTCCTCCCGGAAATGCAATGAGCATATCCTCGCCGTTTCAAAATTGATGTCGCCTTGGCGATCGCAAAACGATACCCAAAGCTCTCGCTGGTTTGAATTCTTTGGGAACGTTAAGTAATGCACTTCCTTGCAACCTAGAAAATATGCGTTTTGTTAATATTTCTTCTATGTGATGCAATAAAACATTTTCAAAATAAGAGATACTCACTTAAGTTCCTGTTATTTTGCGCACATTTGCCCACTGCACAACGCATTTTGACAGAAATTGTTGTTTTCTATTTTGGGGGAAAAAACACGTTTTCACACCAAATTTGTACAGGAAATGCACTTCAATACTTACGTTTTTTGGGCAAAAATCACTTTTTGAGGGTAAAATAATAATATTCACTAAAACTCGCGAGAAATTCGAAAGAAACCGTCGGCCAATAGAAATTTGCTTTTCGAATCGTTTCTAAATAGAGCTGCCGAGTGACATTTTTTGAAAATGAAAGTCGTTTCTTTTTTATTTTGAAATTTCTAACTAGGTGCAAAAAGTTCTTGTTCTGTGTGAAATTGGACTTTCCTTCAAAGTATTTGCATAGATTAAGATACTTATCAAACAATTTGGTATCAGAACAGATTTAGTTGACCATATATTACGATAATTGACTGCGTTTAGAACTAAAATTTTTTGAAGGTGGGGTGGTAACTCTAGCAATGGGCACGCGTGACGTCAGCACTCGGATGTCGTAATCTTGTATTCTTTCATTCATGGGAGCATTTTCATAAGCAATTTTTACTCTCAGAGGTTTGCCATTTCCAGCTGAGAGGACAGCCACCGAAAGAGAAAACGAGTTTTCCGTTATTTTTTTTTTAGGTGTTATTACAGGCAGTATTGAACCTGGGGTTGCTGCCTTCGACTCGCGGTCCAACGCACTAACCAACTGAGCCACGGCGGCTGCCCGACATACCTAAGTACCATGATACAAAAATATACAGGTAGATTCAATCGAGCAAAATTAAAGGTCATTTGCTTTTTTGACAAATAAAAATAAAATTTTAAGGTTGCAAACAAAAGTAATAATTCAGAAACTGAATGATATGCTACCTAAAATAATTGTGTGAAATTGCAGCTCTGTAGCAAAAATGAAAATAGTAGTACAAAATTTGTAAACAAATATTTGTTTCCAATTGTCAATTTTATTTTTATCTGTCGCATTGAAACTACCTGCATATTTTTGTATCAGGCCTAAGTACGAGTGCATGAGGTACCCAAAAAAACCATTTCTCGATATAAATTATTAGCGAGAAATTCTCGAAATAATCTCGATAATGCTTGAATTTTTTTCCTTGAAGAATTTGAAAATTTTCAAGTCAAAAGAAATATTTGTTTGTCAAACGAAAATGTGTCCTTACGTGAAGGTGCGCGCATTTAACCTTCTGCCTGTCCCTTGAGGTTTATTTGACCCCAGGCGGAATTAATAAGACCATTGAGCGGTCGATATCTCGATATCGTTACGATAGTGTAATTTTTCTCGTTCTCGATATCAATTCAGGCACTTTAGCAATACTCGAAAACGGGAAAATTCTCGCCTTAACGATACCGTTTCTATATCGTTTCGATATCGTTTGGTTTGCTGGTAGTTTGCATTCACACAAGCAAAATCAAGCAAAATATATATTGATTCATTTTGACATTTCTGCTTACTGCTTTCTAAAAAAAAATTTGAAATCGTAAAAGTTTCAACGAAAAACATAAAGAAAAAACAACAAATGCCAAACACCTGGTCCTGTGCTAGACCAAACACGATGATGGGTTTGGCCAATAGATGACTTGTAAAAAAACGTTGTGAATAAACGCTTGCAGTGTCCTGTAGACTTCGTCATCGGGTTAATGTGAACAAATACAGGAATTGCCTATTTTTACACTGTCAAATATTGACTGTACCTTGTTTAATACACTTTACGTTAGCCCAACATCGCTCAAATCATTCTCTGGTTTATTAAAGTGCAGCGCACATACATACTTCCTCAGCTTTTTGCAGCTTACGATTGCAGGTTACAGCGTTCGAAACTACAAAAATAGACATATTAAATGTGCTGCTGCACCTGCAAATCAGCACCTTTTTGTTTTAAAACAAAGCATTTATTTTATTTCTGTGACAAATCATTTGACAAATTTTCCAAAAACAATTAAAAATGACACAGGGCACAATCTCTCGAAAACTGGGAAAAGTTTTGATGAAATTAGCTAAACGGTAAAAAAACACTTTCGTTTGTCCAAAGAATAATCTATAATTTAAAAAAAAAACCAGAAATTCTTGTTTCGTTGCTACGTTAGAAATATATAAAAATTAGATATATAAATGATTTATTTTACATGAATATATGTATTACATGCAAAGGCCTTGGTTAAATATGTCAAAGTTTGTCGAGTTTGAATTTAGCAATATTTACGGCAAAATTTGATCTATGTGAATATGAGTTTATAACCCGAATGCATCTTATGAAGGGCTCATTGTGTGCATAATTTGTAGTTTGAGTATATTCCTCAAACCAACGTGGTTGCCTTAGATTAGAGAGCAACAATGTCTTGACAGTTTATCTTACCGTTTAACGTATTATGAACGAACATAATTGATAAGTACGTTCTTCTATCCGACAGAGACTGTAACCTTAATAAGTTCCCGCTGCTATCATAGCCTGGAAGGATAGGAACTCTTTCAAATTTTTTCGAATGAGTGTGGTAGTAAGGATTCCATACTACGCCACAACGGTCTAAATGGCTCCTTACTAAAGTGATATGCAGCGATTTAAGCATAAACAGATCAGAGAAGTTTCCCGTGTTTCTACGTATGAAACCAAACATCCTAAATGCTTTTGTAGTTTTATAATCCAGATGCCAGCCGAAAGCTTCTGCTGCCAGTGCTGCTGGGTATTTATTTGTAGAATATTAACTATTGTAAAAATATTATTATAAAATAAAAAAAATAAAAAATTAAACAGATGCTTAGCAAAAGTCATCTTGTAACCAAATATGGCTCCTAAATTCTTAATTTCTTCCTTACGTTGCAAACCATAGCTATTGAGAGTGTAGTCATGAATAATGAAATTGTTTCTCTTTGAATATGATACTATGGAAAATTTATGAATATTCAAGAGTAAGTAGTTCAAAGAACACCATTGAAAAGCATTGAGATCATTCTGAATTGTATAACAATCTGCGGTATTTTGAACTTTAAGGAACAACTTTACGTCATCGACAAACATCTTAGTCATTTCTTGTAATATCCGATTATTTTGTAATAGTACTTACATATATGTATGTATACTGTGAATGCTTCGAATACACGTAAATAATAAATTTTAATTTTAAGACAATACCATTCATGTCATTTTTCATAACTGTGAAAATAAATGCTATAATAATATTTATATACCTATATCCATACATCCATATACATACATACATATATAAAAATGAATGTCTGTTTGTATGTTTGTTGGTCACACGACACTAAAACTCAAAAACTAAACAGCCGATTGAGCTGAATCTTTCACGGAATATTCGTCTCGACTAATTCTCGGCATGTCAAATTGTTTTTGACTCAAATTTTCCGCGTCATTGTAAGAATCAATTCCAGCTATAAAAAAATTAGTGGATTTCTTTTCAGAGGGTTTATGGAGCACATTTAGAAGCAGTACAAACAATTTCACTATTTTTATTTAACCCTTTTATTTAACCCTGCGGGATTTAATTTTCGTGAAGAAAAAACATTGTTGTCATATAATTCTTGTTGCTTGTTAAGCTCTGATGGTGAAAATAAAATTTTGTTGAATTCCTGTATCTATGAAAAAAGTTTTGCGAAGTTTTATCAGTAAATCGCTTATAACAAAAAAGTTTCCATCAAATCAAAAACCGGCTACGTACTCCCATAAAGAATAGAGTAAGTTCGGGTAATGTGATATGGTCGGGTAATGTGCTATAGGTGCTTATTTCACAAGTGCGTTGACCTTTTTCAAAATTAACCTTTTTAAAACATCATAACAGCTAAAAAACTCGTGCTGCATGATTTTGGATGTGATTGCTTAAATAGTTTACCGTCAGTGTGATGAAGTGCTTTGAGTAGGCTTCCATAAGTTTTTGGTCACGAAGTTTTAAAGCATAAAAGATAAAAAAAAAATATTATTACAAAGTTCGAGGCTAATCAGAAGTAAATCAGTGATATCGATTATGAGTTTGCGAGGTACGCTCTTCTCAACAAAATTATTATTATTTTTGTATAATGTCTTTTTCGCAAAAAGTCAATTTCGGGTAATGTGATATAGTACATCACAGTACCCAAACTTATGACAGTAATACTATTTGTATACAGAAATGTTTATATACTTTATTTTATACTATTTGAAGTGGAATATGCTCAAAAATCCATGAAATCATGCTTCTCGATAAAAATTTTTAACCCTTGCTTTACCCCCTCAGATTGTAATTTTCCAAAAAAAATGAGAAACACGTCTCTAATTATTTTTGATTTGGAGTATTTTCACCAAGTTTGAAACTTATAGGTCTGTTAATAACGATTTTTCGGGTATATCACATTACCCGCCACTTTTATCAGACGCCAATATTTGGATATTTTGATTTTTAATTAAAAAACTCGTCAACAGTTTATTTAAAGAGTTAATAATCATAGATATACTAAATAATGCATCAGTGAACAGTTTGAGACCAAAGTGTGTTTTAAGGCAAAATGTGTCGGGAATCGCAGTAAAACAAACAGGTATATCACATTACCCGAACTTACTCTATAATTGTGAAGCTACTGTGAAAATCAATCCATGCAAATCTATGCATACAAAGGTAACCGAGTAATCCCTCCACCCAGTTTGCAAAAGGTGGTTTCGAAAAAATGCATGTGAAGCTTAGTGAGCGCTTAATGCTTGATTACACGTAACGAGTAGAGTGACGAGACAGCAACTCGAACGAGTACTCGTTTCGTCTAAACAGTCACTAGAATCACATTTTGTTTACTAGGCCGAGTACAACTTTACCGTTATATTTTTCTTCTTTTCGCAGTGATTCACTGCATCGCTCGTCCGCATGGGACGATGTGCGTCACACGCCACTTTTCGCTCGGTTGAGTTTAATTGCGCAAGCTGCTTAGTTCATTTTGTGCATTATAAAACCCATAGTCAAATAATAAAGTCATCCCGATAGGTGACGTCTATTTGTTTACGTACTCTTATTTTGATAGCTGCCATTTATGTTTTCTCTACATTCTCACATGAATGAAATTTGTCTGTCATAAAACCTTTTCATTCATAAAATAAAATATTAAAAAAAATATTTGATTGAAAATTTATTTGAAAATTTTAACTGAAGTGCAGTGCAGTGAAAATAAAAATGCCAGCGACGCGCTGCTTTTGCAAAACCTCATGGGACCAAAAAGTTTCAATGTTTTGTGTACCCAGTAAAATAGATGAACGCTGCATCTGAAGACATTGATGAAAACATACATTTAGATGACAACTTTTTGAAACTGTTTCGTAAAACCCATTCGCATTATTTAAATAATTTCTTTATATGATACGCATCACCCTTGCATATCTATGTTTATGTGTTTTCTGTATATTTGTATATGTACATACAGTAACTAACATACATATATACTCCATTGCTTGTAGCTATTTGAATACACATTTGAAAAAGGGTTAAAACCGAAAAAATGTCGAATGAGTTGAATTCAAAATACTTTGAGAGAACAGTTGTCAAAATAAGAGTACTTGACATAAAAAGTCACTATCGGGATGACTTTATTATTTGACTATGATAAAACCGAACTGATTCGGCATGTGTCAAAATACGTTTAAACAACTCGTCGCTTTTGCTCGCCCACCCAACTCTCTCGGCCTAGTACCATTTTTATGTCTCGCCACTCTACTCGATACGTGTAATCAAGCCTTTAGGACGTGCTCCAAGGCGCTGTGGAAAATTCAAGATTGATTGATCAATCAATCAACTAGATGTTGTTTTTCTGAGTACAAAGTAATTTATTTCGTAGAGTCCTACGGTGGTGTTATCTCTTAATTGCAACTTCTGTACTCTGTACTCTGTACCATAATATAACTAACAAGGTAGACTAAGCAGTGCTGGCGTTTTAATTTTTTTTCAGTAGCATAAATTTGCTTTTGTGTAATAACAAATCACAAGGATTCATCTGCTGACTTCATTTGTCATACCCAAAATAAAAACTAGGTTTCAAAACACATTCACAATTTTATTTGTTATAAAAACAAACCTCAAAAGTACAATTAATTTATGTAATTCAACAACAACAAGCTTTTCTTTTAAATATTTTGGAAAGTTTTAAGTTATAACATAAGAGAATTGTGTATAAACAAAATGTATAAAACAACTTTATGAAAACTTAAGAAATTTTCATTATATAAGAACAACAAATTTATTATGTAATCTTTGAAATAATGCAATTTTCATGAACGGGTTTATTCAGAATGCATATGAGCGTGTGGGTCAATTGTTAAGAAAGCTTCAAAAGAAAGAGGTTTTTTGGACCGAAAACTTGCAAATTGTATTTCTGTGATCTTCACCATGAGTACTTTTCAAAATTTTTTTATTTTTTTTTTTATTTTTTATTGATTACGAATTGGATGTTTCGTCTGAGTTTAATTTTTCTTACTCGTCGACGTCCGAGCAACCACTTTATTATATTTTTAAAGAATTCTACGATTGATGCAAAATGAAATGAAGTAATATTACTACTTAATTTTATCTTATCTTATCTTATCTTATGCCACGATGTTCATTTTTGAGTATCGCTCCGTTAAGGTGTTTTCACAAGATTATGTCATTTGATCACAATAATATGAACTATTGAACGAATGCGGTTGCGCAATGCGGTTAAAAAGGTCAAATTGCCACGTCAGTCGCATAACGGTAACTCTACGACGGGCTCCATTTGTTTGATTGACAGGCGTGCAAAGACGGCCGTTGTCATTGCCACTGATGTTTGACAGCAGCTTCCGCTGCACCTACTATGGTGAAGTGTTAATTTTGCCATGCTTTCGCACCAGCGATCGTTGGTAATCGTTGGTTCGCACTCTATGCACTCGGGCCAGGACTCCACACGGGCGGCAACACACGCAAAAGCGAGTCAACTATTTTGCACGTGTGCGTAATTGCGCCGTAGGAAGTAAAAGTGCAACGTGCATAGTTGGCCATAAAGAAATTATAGTTGTGGTCAAATGTTCTTATTGCACAGGGTGGTGGTGCTGCAGTTTACACCAAAAAAAAGATCTCCAGGATGTCACAATTCATTTTTGAAACCGAAAATTTGCTAACAAAATAGTTGCAGTAGTAGTTATTTTTATATTTCTTATTTGAAATTTATATTTTAAATAGAACATAATATTTTGTTTGTTTTCTATTTTGAATGCTTACGAAAAACTATACTACGAACTCTTACTTGCAAAATGCAACCATGTTCTTTGAGAGACGCATATTTGCGCACATTCTTGCTGTCTTTAAAATTTACGTACCGTAGGCGTACGTAAACAAATCTTTGTTTACCTTTTTTATTAGCCGTATTCACGATCTGTGGTTTTTGGTCTTGTATCGTGTATTCTTGGTTTTTGTGGTAAATTTTGTAACTTTACAAAAATAAATACATGCCACTGAAAGTACAACCAATTTACCAAATTTACAATCGCAAAACCCTATTGCGCAGTATTTTCTTGATAGGGCTGATTCTCAACATTTTCCCCAATGAAACTGATTATTTCGAAATTTTTGCTTATTCCCGGCATTGTTTACTTGCACGTATTAATGAAAATTCTTCAAATTGAAAGTGTCGCGGAATTTTTATCTGTACCAAAAGCTTTCATCTTTACAAAATGTAAACAAGATCAGCTGTTTTTGCAAATACTAAGTATTAACAACGAGGTCGTTCACGATCTTTTGTAACATTTGATAAATTTTACCAAATTTACTACAAAAACCACAGATTGTGAATACGGCTATTGGCTCTATCTTTCTACACCTTTTCAAACTCAAAATGAGAATATGTTAATTCATAATGGGAATAGGTTAATTCAAAATGAGAAATATTAATACATAATGAGAATGCATAATGAAGGAGGTTGAAAAGGTGTAGACAGATAGTCACTACACCTTTTCAACCTCAGAATGAGAATGCGTAAATGCATAATGAGAAATATAAATACATAATAGGAATATGTTAATTCAAAATGGGAAATATAAATTCGTAATGAGACAGATAGTCACTACACCTTTTCAACCTCAAAAGGAAAATTTGAAATGAGAACTATGTAGTATAAGGTTTATTTTTAGTATGAGTAACTTTTATTATATGATTTTAATAACAAAATGCAAACAAAAAGTGCTTACACAATTTCTACATCCCTACGTACATATCCTGTAAAGCAAGGCCATTGGCATGAAAAGTTGTGGTGCTGCAGGTAAACTTTGAACGACACGCTGTCCAACCCTCGACCGACCCCGAGACCTTCTGCAGAAAAGATTAAAATTGGACTCGTCCATCCAAGCGATTTGTTTGCCGTCGCGGATGGCGTGATTGAGCTTTTGTATATATTCCGCTCGTTTTTCCTTATTTGCTTGGGAATTCATAGTGGTCGGCATTGCGTGGACATTCTTGAGGCTGTACATCCTGACCTCAAGATGGTTTCCAACGGTCGTTGTTGTGACCACAATATTAAAATGTTGCCGTATTTTTTCTGCTATTTGCTTTAGACTTAAACTACAGTCCTTTTCGAGCCATGATATCAGTGCATCTATATGCACCTCGGCCAGCTTTTTTCCTCTGGGCCCCCCTCTAAGCTGAATTCTATCAGTGCCACTAGTAATCCAGCGATGAGCTCTTTTATAGTTTACACCTAGCGAAGAAGCAAGGGCCACCCAATCTTCTCCCCGAGTAGCTGCAAGCACCAACCGGCTCCGATCTTGCTACGTATTTTTCTTGTATGTTTTCCGAATGCAATCCTGTTTGGCTGTAAAAAAATTATCTTCAGCAATTTTTTGTATTGCAAGAGAATGCATACTATTTCTTACCAATGATATCTTCTCTGCAAATAGGGCATCTGGACAAACCAACTTCCAAATTTTCCACACATTGTGTGTGGAACAAATGATTGCAATTTTGGAGCTTGCATGTTTTTTTGTATTGCATTTTTGTTTGGCAAATCGCACAATTGTCTTGGTATTCCATTTTACTGTTTTTGACTACCGATAATTTATTTACGAATTTGCAAATTCCCAAATAAAAAAGCATCGGTTACTCAGAAAAGAAAAAAAAACCAAACCAAGAACAAGTGGAAAAAGTATTCTCATTTTGAATTTACGCATTCCGAAATTGAATTTTTCTTTTCTCATTGTGAATTTACGTATTCCCATTATGTATTTATATTTCTCATTATGAACTCACGCATTCTCATTACGAATTTATATTTCTCATTATGAACTTACGCATTCTCATTATGTTATTTATATTTCTCATTATGATTTAACGCATTCTCATTATGAATTAACATATTCTCATTTTGAGGTTGAAAAGGTGTAGTGTATGTTTTATCTCCACTCGTCCTAGCAACGCTTTACAACACTAAATGTAGGGCTGTATTTTTGGGTATTGGTGGATACTATGATTTGGTAAGAATACCCCTACGTTGAGCTGTTGGTATTGTAATTAATTGCAATCGTCGTCTTGTGGCCGTGTCGCTGCCGTCTTCAATGTGTTAAAGCAATGACCTTGGCAAATTCGATAGGTACCCTACAAGACGTGGCTGACCGAAACTCCACTACATTCATAACATTTTTTCAATTTACCAATACATTCGCATGAAATTTGGCCCATTGTGAACTTGTCAGCAAGCATTGTGATGAAATGTTTCCATGCTATGAAAGTTGAGGCTAGAATATAATGTCACAATATTACAAATTCTGGAATCATCCTTTTGTCCGCGGACGTAAAATTCAATTAAATATTTTGCGTAGGTCATAAAATCTGAATAAATGTTTTAGGGGCGTTAAACAGGCGTTAAAAAATTGGTGGGACGTATTATTCCAGTAGGCCCGAAAGGGTTAAGTTTAAAACTTGACCGAATTACGAACTAATGAATCACCAAACTAACAAGGCTTGCTTCACATATATTTTCCTCCGCATGGGTCCTTCCTTTTTATCAGTTTTGTGTTGATGCAAAGTATTTTAGTGTTTTTGCGTTTCGATTAAATAGCTCAATAAATATGCGCTGAAAAAGCAGTTTTGACAGTTATTCTTCACGAAATTAAAAAAAACACGCACAAAATTAAATTTAGTAAATTTTTTTTAAGAAACTCTAAATTGTACCGCTCTGAATTGTACCGCTCGCTAACCACGCAGAACTTTTTGTCGTAGAATTGCCCCTAATAGGTTAACAATTCAACAGAAAACAGTGTCACTGCAAAACCGGTAACGTCAATTTGGTAGTATTCAAAAGAACTTAACATGAGGGCCATTTGCCGGATTTACAACACCATAAAAATATCACCTCGCTCAATAAATATGAGTTTAATTTTTTGAATAAAACATGTACTTTTATTGGAAAACCCATATTTACGAAATATTGTTGAACTGCATAATGATACGAATTTAAATATAATTAGTTGTAACTCCCGAAATTCGAGTGTAATCAAAAAACTACCATTTCGTTTATGTTATTAACCAGTACTTCTTGAAATCCTACATTCGCCGTCTGCGTTCACATGGGCTTTTTTGTAAAACTTGAATTGGACTCTTATGTAAGTATAACGTAAGAATAATAATGATCAAATCAAAACATAAAAATGCAAAATTTGGGACATAGCAACCACTGTTGCCAACTTAGTGCTTTTCGCACTAAATTGAGTGATTTTTGAAAATTTTTGAAATAGAAAAGTTGGCAACCGTGCTCTCACCACATGCGTGTGTGGAACGTGTGGGTTCCATGCACGATTTTGTTTGTTTGCTTATTCCCATCTTCTCGCTCAAGCGCACAGCTTTCTGATTGGATTTGATAAACGTAAAGAGCAATGCTGTTTCCAATAGGGAAATTAATGCAACTTTCGATGCAAATACCTCCAGATAGGCTTTATCAATCTACATTTTGAAAAGTTTGTGCAAATATGCTCATCAATAGCTTTAAAATGATGTATCATATGATATTGTACGATGTGTGGATAGCGAGATCTCAGCGCCCTTATTCAAATAAATATATAGATTAAAATATATGTATATTACATCAAGTAATTTGATATATACAATATGTATAAAAAATTGATTATATTTTGACAAAAAAATAATTTAGTAATAAGTTACTTGAAAAAAGTAGAACTAATACTTTAACCCTTTCGCTATTTTGTTGCCATATGGCAACATGCTACTTTGTGGACGTCTATGGTTGCAAGAATAAATTGTTTTGTTGGTCTTTAGAATTGTTCGAAGTTTAAGGAAAAATACGAAATTAATAAACTGAATATTTAAGTTTAAAGATAAGATAGATATAGATAGATATAAACGTTTTTTTAATGGTATATCTTGACTTAGTAAAGGAAGAAGAAGCAGAAAAATTTAGAGAACTTTTAATTTTAAGTTTTCTTTCAATTTAGATACTTTTTTTTTTTAATTTTGGCTGAAGTAAATGAAGAAATATTCAAATTTTTGTTATGCGTAAAAAGTTTTATGTTTAACCCTCGGATGGACTTTGTCGTCTGGCCAGACGAAATGGTTCAAAAAATAAAAAAATCACAGATTCATCTCCTTTTTACAGTGTATTTGTGAGTAACTAAGTAAGTATATATGAACATAATTTGTATATATACATATACTCACATACGTTGCCTACCATTTAAATATAATAAACTTCATCTGTCATTGCGCTTTGCCTTTGTGAAAAGCCTCACCCAGATTTCGTCTGGCCAGACGACAAAGTGCAAATGTGTAGTAACTAATTACTGCCCATCGAAGGGTTAAGTAATTATTACAGCCCCGACGATGTGGTTGCTCTCATAGAAAAACACTCTAAAATACAGGGTCCGAGTATAAAAATTAAAAAATTTCTTATGGAATGTTGCTAATACAATCACATAGAAGCCTAAGACGTAAATTTTAAAATTTTAACTTTCCCCAGTAAAAACCTGTAGCGAAAGGGTTAACTAGCTATATTACATTTGGATGCCAAATGTAAGATATTAAGTAGGCTTATTATTTATTAATTACTCTCATCACTGCATGCAACTTTAATTTTCGTATACAAAATTTAGAGTTAGTTAAATCGATTTATTTAACGTAAAGGCGGACAATTTTAAATTAAGCTAATATTTTGTACGTGCTCAATATTTTTGTGAAATATCTCTCATGAACGCAATACCGGAAACTAATACGTCTCGTTTTTGTGAAGGAATATGCCACTCTGGTGAAATGTGATGAATGAACAGTCCAAAGGTTGCGCACAATAGCAACCCTGCTCAATCGTTCGCCCATTGAAGAAAAAGAACAAAAGTTCAATTTTGCGGTCTTTTTTCATTATCTGTATTTTTATTTTATTTGCAAATTTTAAGATTTTTGTGTTCACGACTGAAATCCCCTTAAAGGTGTGACCAACTACCAGTGCAGCAAGAAACAAAGAGCTTAAGGTACGTTTTCCCTTGGTTCACAACGAATGCAACAAGTCGCTGGCAAGAACGCAAAATATTGCTGGCGTGATTCACCAGCTGCGAGACTGCACGATATGGATTAGCATTCAGCTGTGCTTATTTAAAGGCAGTTTTATTTAATCGAAGCTAAAATTGTTCTATTTCTGCCAGGTTTAAACTTGCAATAAGCGATTCCCTAGGAGAACTGCAAATAATGGAGAATCAGAATGAAGTGCCAACTCCCTCTGGATCGAATGAGTAAGATTGTTTTTTTTTGTTGATTCTTTCTTGCATCATTTTCATGCGCTTTCGACTTGCTGGCACCGCAATGTAGTGCCATTTTTGTCTAGTAAGCTTTCAC
Organism: Melieria crassipennis; assembly: GCA_963668005.1. Classification (NCBI taxonomy): domain Eukaryota; kingdom Metazoa; phylum Arthropoda; class Insecta; order Diptera; family Ulidiidae; genus Melieria; species Melieria crassipennis. The sequence continues at coordinate 114,842,886 of OY764963.1, read as the reverse complement.
AATACTGTCCTTAGTACGAACCAGATTTGAACACATACTTGAATGCATCAGCTCGGACTATTAGGAAGGATAGACTCCAACAGTGCATAGACTGCGTAATTCTTGACCAAACTTGCTCCCTAAAGGGAATCTATATTTTTCTACAACACGCAGATGCGAGTTCATGCGATTAATTAAATTTTGTGGTTGTGCTCCATGGCTAAGCATAAGCATGAGACTTCCGATCTTTTCTTGTGCGTGTTTGCTTTACCAAGTTCAGTGGTAAACAAAAATCTAAAATCGTAAAATGGCAAAAGCGGTTAAAAATATATTATAAATATATTAAATTTAATATCGGCAGGTGGTAGCCGTTTCCATAAAACTGATTATATTCGCCATAAAATATGCCATAGTAAAACAAGTTAGTGGATAGGACAGTTAAAAGCTAGTATGTTTTGGTATAACTGAGAGGGACTGAGTAATTCTTGAGTTCTAAATATTCATTGAATGTTGTATGTACTTGTATAAAAAAGGATTTTTCTAATCACTTAGATGATGTAAAAAAGAATTGGAACATTTACTATTATAATCTTTTTATTAACTGGCTTCAATCGGATGCTTCTGTATATACAGGGTGTTTGGGCATCCTGTATACATAAAAATCCAACTATTTAACATTGTATAGTTTTCCTGTTTTACCCCCGCCTCCGTCATCATCGAATCCTAGCAACAACAATCAGCAGCAAAAGAGACTACAACAGACGCAGGCCAAGGTCGATGAAGTGGTTGGCATTATGCGAGTGAACGTAGAGAAAGTGCTGGAGCGCGACCAAAAGTTGTCGGAGCTTGGTGAGCGAGCAGATGCACTGGAACAGGGCGCCTCTCAGTTTGAGCAGCAAGCAGGAAAGCTCAAGCGCAAACAATGGTGGGCTAACATGAAAATGATGATAATAATGGGCGTTATTGCCGTAATCCTTCTTATCATAATCATTGGTGAGTGTCGGTTCTTTTTCGAATACACTTAGTTTAGCAGAATTAGCATAAGTGAAGAGCACCAAGGCTCTAGGGGCTTGCTAACAACAGCGAATTGAAAACTATTTTACTTGTCAGTAGCCACCGGATACACTTGTGTACTATACAGACATACAGAACTACATAGTTGTTGCAATAGCAAATTAATTGTTCCTGGTGGCGGTTATGTAGCTCTCTAGCTTTCTTTAATTTTGCAATCAGTTGAGCGTATTCATGTTTTCTATTTGCAGTTATGCTAATTAATTAGTAGCCCTATTCGAAATCTTATGCCTACCGCTAGGTTTTCGTTTAAGTGTGCGTAACACTTATAGCTCCACATAAAAATCGAAGTTGAAGAAATGCTAAATCAAAAACATTGGTACATTACATTAGGTAGGGTGGGGAAATGCGCAGAATCTTAACTATATTACAAAGTGTAAGTAATTTCAGTTTATGTAGAGCTATTGCTTGTGACTGTTTGCGGTTCTTAATTTGTTGACCACTCTATACTTGCAGTTTCGCTAATGCCGTCCAGTAGCGGAAGCAGCAGTAACAATGAGGTCCATACAATAACAACCCAAACTCCAAAATAAGTTCGTTTCACCACGGGTGCCTTTTGGTTTATTGTGCCGTCGTTGTCTTGCACACCTGAAGCACAAATAACATTTGTCAAACATTTCCAAGCACAAAAACCACCGATAACATCGACCAGGATTTTTACAACTAAAAAAATATGTGAAATGAAAATAATGCCTTTTATAATTACTGTTTGCGAGAAACTGAATTCCTTTAACATTTCGTAAGCAGTATGCATGCGCAACTTCTGCGCGCATCTGTTATTGAGAGATGAGTTTTGCATCCCTAGCTGAAATTCTAATTGCATAAAATTCAAAACATTTATCATTTGTGTACGTTAAATGTTAAAAATTTATATGCCTATATGTTAATGTTGATTTCTGCGTTTTTGAAGTATTTACAATTTACAAACATGAACTAACAATATATAATTAAACTATTTATATATAAATTCATATATATGTATGTAAACTACAAACATCCAAAATAAAATAAGAACCATTGAAAAAGCACAGTTGCGTTATCGCTTTGTATGAAACAAATATGGTAAAATACATCTGAGGCAGTTTCCGGGGCTGTTTGTGTATTAACGGCTATGGTAGAGGCCAAGTCTAAGGTCGCGACCGAGTTGAACTTTTTACTAACTACGCAACGTACATTTAGATCAACTGCAGTCAGCCGCGCTCGAGGAGGAACAAGTGTATGCTCGGACCCATTCTGTACGTTTCCATATGGCATCTTTGGTAGCTGCAACCATTTTTGAGAAATTATGGGCCTTCGCAGGTTCTTACCTTCTCGAAAAACACAAGCCCTAATGAATACAGTGCTATGATATTGTAGTAATGCAGGACGCCAATAAGCTTTGGTCCACATTTTTCCGATTCGAAGAATTGTATCGAACCAATGCTTCTTCCCATATTCAGAATATGCTAGGGGACAGCAGAAAACATAAGTAAAGATTGGTTAGTTTTTGCTGTCGTATGCGCAAAAACGTCCTTACAATAGCCATAAAAAATATGCCAGTTAGTGACAAGCATATGTCCAAGTACTGACCCTCCGAGGTTACAGTCACCACTATTCCAAGGGACGATATTATGAAAAGCCGGACTGTGTACGCCGTAATAAAATGGGAGCTATGCAAGAATTCGTTCTGTAAAGATTTGCGGGTTAGGTTTGTATTTTACTGTTTGTGCTATCGCAGTTAGGAACTTCTGTGTGAACTGCGAAGTAGTAGCTGGTGCCGATGACCCCTGTGACCATAATCGCCGCGGACACCGTGTCGCTTACAGAGGCCTCTACTATGGGATATATAATAGCGACAGTGCCAACCTGAGCCTGAAAGTCAATTTATTAAATGTAGTCAGAATGCACTCGTCTCCGTGCACTTACCATTGTGATGGTGTATAGGTAAAACCTTACTTTTGTCTCTTTAATCAGTTTAAAGAAAAATATGAAACCCAGCATGAGCATAAATGCAATGCATAAAGTTGCCAGGGTCAAGTGGTGGTATCGTTTTACATAGTACTGCCAAGATGTGCTACAAAAGGAAACATTGTTAATGGGGAGGGATGAAGATAATTTGGATGCACCGCATATACCTCTGTAGTATTAATGTCCACTGAACCACTGCACATATAAAAAAACATAACGAGATCTTGTGTAGGCTTTTGATGAATTCGACGTGTAACTTTTTCAGTTGCTCCAAAGATTCTTCATTTGTTGTTGTCGGCTGTATAATTATCTCAGCACTGTTTCTGGTGCACAACATGCTATCGTCGCAAGCGAAATGTTCGTATGGCCTTAGTTTTGGCAGAAAATAAGGGTGATGTGTTTATAAGGAGATATGTTTATTTGATTTATTCAAAGCTGACACAAAACATTAGTGAGTGGGCGCACTTTCACATTGGATACGTTGAACTGTGTGAGCACAGCTTCGAAATAAAGTGCAGTTGTTTTAAAATGTTTCCCGCTGGCCGAAGTCTCAAAATCGCGCTGCCACGCCAATTTTGCATACATGTTGGTGTATACGATATGCATATATGCAGTCGTAGCTCGATTTTCTAAATATTCTAAAATCTCTTTACTAATTCAGCAAAGTATAACGGATGATCATGTTATGATGAAATTGTTATCTAAGACATACCGGTGATCAAAATAAAGTTTCTTAATTTTCCCTAAAAAAAACATCCTCAACATATATCATTATTTGTATTTATTAAGAATATTTAAATGATTGTAAAAATAGGTTCAAGTTTTCATACATACATACGTCAGTTGATCGGTTCATGCTGACTTTCGAAATTTCCAGACTAATTTCCATCCGAATGTTCAGAAACACATAGCAACAATAATCTCGGCTAAGAGTGCATACGTCCAAACTATAATGCTTCGAATGTTTTTGATTTTTTACTACATTGTTAATTGTTCGATTAGATTACTCATAATCTTATTGTAAACGCCGATACACCGTTCGTACAGAATGATAACTTATTTTCAAACATGCATGCATATTGACAGCTACTTATTTACAGAGTTGACAACTTAGGAAACTCGAAAGAGATATATCCTTTTTATGATTTATGCAGATGGAAGAACATCACAACATAAGGAGGCAAAGGAAGCTGCCACAATGATATGAGGTAAGGATAACGATATTTAAGTAAATGTTCCTTTATTTTGTCTTTTAAAATATCGCATTTCAGGCTCATATTGATAGCAAAGGCTGTTTAACTGAATTAAGCCAAAACTAAAGTAACTGAAGGATGATAGAGCCCATTAGAATAAAATGATGATACAATTGATGAATTTTCACTCAGGCACTGCACCTCCGCCAATATAACTTTGCCCGCACCACCAAGAAAGCTCGGTTCGATGCTGCCACAGGAACTATGTAATTTTTAATTGAAACCGAGTGAGTAAATTCTCTGAAGAATCGAGTTATGTTATAACAATATTGGAATTTTTCCAAAATTTTCCTTATTTAAATTTGCATAAATTTTATACTTTATTGTTTTGAAATTGCCGAAAATGTCGTATGACAGGATTTAGGAAACCCGGATTGATAGATTTTCTTACAGGTGAAAAGTCAAAATGAGAAATAGTTTGAGAAGTGAAGTTGTCATCGCATAATTCCGCATCCTACTCCTTGTTACAATTTGTTGCTTAGTATGTGTGAACGTAAACTAGGAAATGTAGATGTTCAATATTGCAGGATACACTGTAAATGTGTGTAGGTAGAATATTTTGTTCTTTATTGTTTTATACTTGCATGTTATACATTTATTTGTATGTACGCAAGTGTAAGTCGTCATCTGTTAAGTGTGACATTAGCATTTTTATTGTGATTATTTTTTACTTTTAACGTTATTTCTAGTTTTACTTTTTAATTAAGAAAAATTGAATGCAATCAAAATTACTGTATATAAAATGTCAGATGTCAGAGATGAAGTCAACAGACGTTCACGCCTATATCAATACCGGAGAGATCGACGCGATTTCGCTTGCAAAGTATATTCACTTGCGGCGTTATTTGTAGCCGTTGCCATCTTACAATGGTTCCTAATTTTGCTTATGTAAGTAAAGATCGCTTTTCACAAAGAACCGTTTTTCATAGAGAATTCTCCATACTGTAGATCGGATTTCAGTCAAGCAATCGAGAAACACTTTTATATATCCATCATTGGTCTGCTGCTAGCGTTGGTGACGGTGACTGCGTTCATATTCTTTGAAAATGTCCGTTTCATCTATCCTATAAATTGGTTTCTGACCGTGGGTATTGTAAGTGTCATTGGCTTTTCTTTGCTTTAAATTATCGATGTACATTAAGACCGTACAATTTGAGCAAAAAGTGAAGAGGATGTGCTCTCCATTGCAAATAAGTGAACAGCTAGAATGCTCCTTGTGGTGTCGTATTACAAACTACCATTCAGCGCGACTCCTTCGGAAAAACTTCATGTTTACAATTTCATAGGTTCCTTGTATCTCTAAGAGGACTGATGAGATTTCATGTATTCCAATTTGCTTAATTTGATCATGGTACTCCTTGACGTGCACATATATTGAGTACGCATACATGGAGAACGTCAGGGTGTGTCTCAACGACAATGTACTTGATTTGCCCTGACACTTTGCCGTGTCAGCATCTATTAATATCCAACACTACTGAGAACTCTTGCTATTTCCTTCTGTATGACATGCTCAGATATAACTTGTCCTTGACTACAGATTGAAGGAATCACCTTTGGCCTGGCCCGCGCTGTGGCGGAAGCGGAAATGACATTCGTTGTAATGTGCCTTGTAAGTGTTATAGCAGTGATGATATTCTTTGTAACAATGGGCGTACTAATGTCGGTGAGTACTTGCTTTTTGCTATACAGAAGGTGACTTTTGCGATGTTCATTTTTGTCTTTCAGCATGATCTCACACTGGACGTGGTAATTTTATTCGTTTGCTCGGTTGTATTCTTCATTGGCTCCGTGTTTTTTGTCATGATGCACATTTTGGCGGGAGTGTCGTACTCGCTGTTCATCTATTGCTCGTTCGTTATACTAACGATCCTCTTGGTAAGTGGTTTTCCGACTCATATTAATGTATTCACTGAGAATACCTTACACATCGTTTATTAATTCTTATAGTTCATAATGTACCACGGACAAACCATAAATGGAGGTCGCTATGCGGAAATGCGGCTGAACGACTACTTGTTGGCCGCATTGATTCTCTTCCATGATTTTGCGATCCTGTTCATTTTGTCCTTCTATTTGGTTTCTAGAATATCTGAGAAACTGGGCGGAGTAACGTTTAGTTTGTATTGGTAGGTGAAATAAGTTTATATGTTGGATAATCACAAACGTCAATATTTTCTTTATACGTGAAGTGAGCAGTGTAACACAGCCTCCGAAGGTGGAGGCACCACTCAGACTACAGGTCCTTCGTCAGACCCAGTCCCAAGGACAACTTCAACTCAAAATGAAGTTACAACTGAATCAACACCTAAAGTAGAAGAAACCAGCAAATCCGGTCTGCCGATGACTACACTGATTCTGTGGTAAAAATTCAACTGAACTTTAGTTTCATATTTGGCACACCCTAATTGGTTCGACGAAGGCTTTTTTGCAAAGTTTTAACAGAAAAATGTAAAAGTTCTGTAAAATCGTATGTCAATGAATGTTTAGTTTTTTTTTGTTCAAAAGCCATTGAAAATGCTGATTGCTCCAGAAACTGGACACAATTGGTGAACTGGAGTTGAAATCTTCTGTTGTGGCACAATGCAAGAGAAATTAAATAACTTAAGGAACATCTACAACACCAAAACATGTTTGCATATTTATTATCGATTTTTGATGTGGTTTAGAGTAGTTTGCATTTAAAAGCACGGCATGGAATATATTTTCTATTTCATTTTCTGAAATCAATCAATTACACTTGTAGCTTCACATATTGATTAAGTACATATTTGTATTTATGGTACACATTGGGATTATTGTTATTATTGCTAGCACAGCAGATGATGCACTCAGATGCTGTTGATAACTCTACATATACATTAGTTAATAAATACTTAGTTTAGGGGTTCACAGGCAGCTATGACAGTTAAAAAAGCAATATCAGAGAGCTCGCTGCTATTTGATTCAGTAGAGTGGTAGATGTGTGAGATGTTTTGAGAAGTATTTGTCAATCTATTTCTGATGATGGTGATTTTGATCGATTGAAGAATGAAAAGTTGTCCGACTGTGTCGATTCATGAATTTGCCATTTCAGATCCTCATCAGAGATAGACGTTTGTATGATGGAGTCAGTGTAGCCGCTGGTATTGGCCTGAGTTGTTTCGTCAGGGTTGGAAGTTTGTTCGGCCTGAAATGACGTGGGTGCAAATGTGGGATCGAATATTTGAATGCTACTGGGCGAGAAAACCCGCGTTTGGACGCTGTCGTTAAATACTGCGGCCGTGAGAAATGGTGTACCTGTTTGCGAAGAAGATGCGCTGCACTTTCGGAAAACGGTATACCATTCTTTGTTGGCCGTTGAGTCTGGAGTGGTGATACAGGACGTCGGCGGTAGGTCAGTTGGTGTGGGCAAATGTGCAATTGTGTTGTTGAAGAAGTTATCACATAGATCCAGGCTTGTCAAGGGCTCCAGATATCGTTTGCCGTGGTAGACTCGCTGCATAGTGTTGGCTCTGGCCAACGCTTTGGAAAAGTCATTAAAAACTGTTTGTGGTGGTTTGGGTGGAGGGCTTGAACTGCTAACAAGCGTTGGGAAGACATCATGGTCGGGTGTTCGTATTGTTTGTTGCGTTACTGACGTACATAGGGTGTCCTGACCTAAGGTTGTATAGGGTTGAACTTGCGATGACCCAGTAGTGCGAAGATCAATTTCTGAATGATTACTGAAAAATGATTTTTTTGGAGTTTGTGTTGCGGAGTTCTTGCGACGTGATAACATCAAAAAGGAGTCCATGGCCGCCGTCGTTGCAGACATCTCTATAGACTCTGGTGAGTTTATTGCTGAGTTTTCACAATCTGGAAAATAAAGTCGTGTTCGAAGGAAGACCAGGTGAGTTCTTTAGGACGAATAGAATTAAATTTGATTATAAAAAGAAAGAAACATTGAAGAAGGTTAAAATACAGTACGTACTGTACTTTATTTAAAGTTCGCCATTCAGGCATAGTATTTTTTGTCTTAAAATAAAAGAACAGTTATGATAATAACAATTATAAGTTGTACCCATGTCACACTATATCTTACAATCATAGAAACATATTTTCAAAAACTCATTTACAATAAGTTTCTGTTCTTTGTAGATACTTGAACAAAAACACATAAGTAATTGATACCATACTTTAGATATTTCTTAAACTTTTTCACCAGAACAACTAAAGCAAAAATCCCTTTAGATTAGGCAAGCAGCAATAAAGTGGTATATGCTTTGTACATTGTCTAAGTTACTGACTGCGCAAGCCATAAAGGAGGGTTGTTTATATACTTTAACCCTGTAGCTATTGGCCATGTCCATTTAGCTTTGGCAAGCTTTATATCCAAATGCTTGGAGTAAAAAAACTTGTGGCTTAATATAATATTTGCATCCAGGAGCAATCGCTTGAGATTTTGCCACCTTCTCTGAAAACAAACTCATTGTAAATTGTAATAGCTGTGTATCCCATCTATCATTTTCTTTTGAAGAAGACTTCGCCAATAGGAGCACATAATCAGCCAGGGGCGGATTCAGAAAAATATTTTGGGGGTGTTTCAAAAAGCAATTCTTTAATATTCATAAATGTTTATGTATATGGCTTTTCAATTGTATGTAGTTTTAAAGTCGAATATTTCCGGGGAGGGGCGGGGGTTCAACCCCCAAAACCACCCCCTGAATCCGTCACTATCATCAGGATACATCAAAACTTTGATGAAATTATCTGCAACTTTTACACCACCTGGCAAATAATTGTTCAGCTCGTCAGAATTGGGCTCAACAAGCATCCTTGACAAACGCGCTGTTTTACAGAAACGAGTCTCCAATTAACCCACATACATGCGATTCGTGGTATCCTTATAAAAAGTTATACAATCTTGATCACAAGAGGTGCAACGCCATAGAAACCTAGATTGTAGAAGATCATGTTGCGGAAAATGGTGTCGAAAGCGCATGAAAAATCGACACAGGAGTCAAAAACAATTTTCTTCTTGCCCATAAAGTTACGTTGAATAATGAATGAAAAACCACATCACAAAAAAATTATTTGAACTAATTCGCTTAAGAATATGTTTAGCTTGGCTTATTTAAAGAATGGTCCAAGAAATGCTACAAACTGCACTAATGTATTTCTATGTTAATGATATATTCATGTATTCAGGGCACTAAAAATGATTATTCGAGCTTAATGACACTACGAATTGGCGACAACTCTACCTTTGTTGCATACCTTCCGCACTTTCTTCACTGTCTTCACATATTGGAATTGGAGTTATAGTTTGTTGCACTGGATTGACTTTGCTATTGGTATCTGAATTTGTGTTAGTTGAGCTTGAGTCGAACGAAGTCTGTACAACAACATCCATATGGGAGTCTAGTGAGAATTGTTTGCCTGCCAAATGAAAAGAAATATAAATTTTGATACACATTAGCCATTTTTTATGTTGGCATTGAGAAAACTATATAATCTGATGTTACCAGACATAAGAATTCCGCGCACTCGTCTCCTCATAGAAGGTGACTCTTGGTGCTATAATGGAGATATTGAAGTTCAAAAAGCTGATTTGTATAATTTTGGGTTTGACTTACGGCGATTCTAACACCAGCGTACGTTTTGGCCAAAAATTCATCGGCATCGAAAATGGCTGCAAACGAGCCGTTCACTACCTTGGGAGACAGCGGAGAATTGGACAGCAATAGACTGGAGCCAAAGGCTTCACTTTTTTCCTTGGTATCTATAGAATAATTCAATTTTGTTTGCTTGTTTTGAGTGAGATATACTTTTCCTTTGCACTATTTTACCTTTTAAGTATACTTTATTTTTACTGGAAATGGTGATATTCATTTCGTCCAGTACCATCGACGCCACTTTTCTAACTTCGTTCCAGTCCTTGACAATATCGTCGACTGTTGTGTGTGTGGAAGTTATTGTGAAACGAATAACATACTTCCCCTTTAGTGATGCCGGAATGCAATGGAGATTTCCTCGATGATTCAAGCGTTTAAGTAAACGCTCAGTAATCTCATTGTCACCTTTGATGCGGAACACAACCAAACCTGCAAGCAGAAGAGAAGCCAGCGCACTATAGGAACTCAGAGCTATTCCGCTGAGATTTATTTACTTAAATGTCGTTTAACTGGAATTTCAAAGCGGTGATCTGCAAGCACCAGCGCTTCGAATTTTTGAGCTAGCCGGACTCCTTCGCGAATATGTTTCTGCAGACCTTTTATGCCAAAAGAGCGTAGCACAAAGAATACCTTGAGGGCTCGAAATCGCCGACTAAGCGGAATTTGCCAATGCATAAAGTCGATAGAGACGCCAGAGTTTTCGTGTTGCAAATAAAGTGGCTCGACGTTGAATGTGCGATGTAAAGCGGTACTGTCCTTGATCCTGTTGATACGCTTAATTGCATATCCATAATTATAATTAAATAGATACTATTTACCATAACGCCGTGGCGTCAAAATGAATCATTAACCATTTGGAAGGATTAAAAGCAATGGAGTCGGCGCGTTCGATACCTTTAAGCCATGTTCGAAATTCCGGACAAATAAAAGCACTGCCAGCATATGCGGAATCTACATGCAGCCAAATATTGAAATAGCTGCACACAACGCCGATCTTAAAATATGTGAAATATTTTTTAGTTGTTAGTGTTTAAGAAATGATTGGACTTTTTTGTACCTCGTCTAAATTGTCGAATGAACACGAACCAGTAGTGCCCAACGTGGCACAGACCTGTTGAGAGTTTAACGGTTATTAAAGGTTATTCGCTAAGCGGTCAGAAATCCTGAGTTTAGTTAACGTTAAAATTACTGATTGACCCACTCATATGTTCTTTGCACCTAAACGACGTCTCGTGCCCCAAACACATTAAAACGGTAGCGACACGACCGCATCTGTCAAAATATAGAATCAGAACGTTCTTAACAATACCAAATCGATTGGTTTCACTGATTCATAACAAAATGGTGTTATTATTATTTTCCGATTCGTTAGTATTTTAGTTAAAATTTACTAGTTTTACAAATCATAACACATTTAAATTTGTTTGCTGTATTATTTGAATTTGTTAGAAATTTATGGTAGAAATATAAAATGTATATAGACGAATGTTTAGTATAGGAACTATGCAAATACCCGCTAATTCGTGATTATGCGAACAAAAAACATGATTGTGGAGCTGCCGCTTTCATTGCGTTCAAGTGGCAACTTGTGATTGTGCGGCCGTGTCGCTGCGGTCGTCAATGTGTTCGGGCTATAATTACTCTAAATGTTCACATTTCGCTAAAATAGACATGAGTAATGTTTATACAAGCTTCCATTCGGATATTTCTTCATCGCGTTCAGTAAAAACAAATTACTCTTTTCCGAACTAAGTGAGTATCCTTATCGTTTCCAGGTTTCATTCCCATAGGGTTTTAAATAGAAATGTAAATGATTACGAATGGCTTAATATTTCAGCCGGCCCGATGCTGGAAAAACACTTGCGATGCCTGTGTTTGCACGCACTGCCTTGTAACTACAGCAATTTTTTGTGTCCATGTAGTTCAGTCTGTTATATTGCAATTTGTTTTTTTTTATTTTTGCCAAAGCTACTTAGCAGTTAAATCTGACTTCCAGCATCGTCTGTTATTAATTGGGCCCTAAGGGAATATGTGGCGCGTGGCTGGAGAAGAGCTTAGCGGGGGGCTCGGCTTGGAATTTCACTTCTTGTTAATTGCGCATGAGTCGGAAGCAGCTGCAAGCGGTCACATTGTGTTTAGTTTGGTTGGAAATTTACCCAGAATGGCACCAGGCCCTGCTTGATGTCGTCCTCGATTGCTTCGCGGAGCGCTTTCCCACGCATTGCAAGATTTTCATCAGCCTCAATGAACCTCATGCGTACGAGTCCTGCAAGCAAGCAATAAGTTGTAAGTTTGACTGTGAGACAACCCCTCAAGGCTGTGGTGACAAAAGTGTTTATCGTTTGCTTAGCAATGCGTCAAAAAACATCTGCGACTCAAAAATATATCATCCATAAAGATGTATTTATTCCAAATACATTCACTAGCTGGCGGTTCTAAAATTAACAAGTTACTTTTACGCTGACTTAAATAAATAAAGAATAAATAAAGAGTATCAAATTCCTATAGACTGTAATTGTATGTATAAGAATTATTCTCTCTAATCAAGGTCTTGGTTAAACACTCGTCTACTTCTATCGCTATCCACATGAAGTAGATGAGGATTATAAAAAACATGCAGGTAATGGCAAAACTAGTGTCCGACCGAAACATCTTTTTTGGGCCGAAACCGAATTTCGGTTTTTTTTAATATTCGGCCGAAACCGAAACCGAAACAATTTAGTTGAAATAAAAATCACCATATCAAGCATTTTTTTCAACAAACGATTTTAACATTAAGTAAATAAAGAACAATCAAACAAACATAACATAAATAAATAAATACTTATTAATAAAAACAATTTATTCATTTTTCAAAACGTAAACATGAAAAAAGCACCCTTTCGTACCTTACTCGCTAATATTCAAAATTAAATAATTTAATTTTATATGCTAATTTAATTTTATGGTGGCATCTAAATTATTCCTCCTTTCACTATATATCTGCTACACAATAAAATGTAAAAAAATATTCTAGAAAGTTTCGGTTTCGGCCGTTCGGCCATTTTTTGACCGAAACTGAAACCGAAACCATAGTGCTGCGATACACATTTCAAACGAATGGAATTGGTGCTATCACAATGGGTCATATAACAGTCTCTTACAGAGATAGCCACCATAACCCAACAAGGAACATCAAGTCGTAGTACAACGGACGTATCTAATGTCTGAGTTCTGCCCTTGCTGGGCTGCAGTGCCGTCATCTTGCTGAATTAAGTCAAAAGGCTTTTAAAGTAAAGGATGCATTAAGAAACAGCTGATTACTAAATGTTGTATCTTGGTCAATACAAAGATTTGTCCAAGGTATGTCACCCGTCACAGTATGTTTTCCAATACGTACCAATAAGGGCCGCTTTCTCAACACTCGAATGCGCTTGGTCGGAACAGTAGGCCACTAGGCGTGCGTTGATTTCGGCGTCTTGGTAGCCCGGATGCTTTTCGTGAAATCGCTGTATGGCCTTTGTTCGGCCCGCCAGTAGGCAGACCAGTGTAGCCTCACTGGCCGTGGTCTGTATGACGCCGCCTCCAGAGCTTTTATTGTGCAGATGCAGAAACTCGTCGGGAAGTCCAATCATCTTGCCAAGCCAGTTCATCACAATCACTTCAAGTTCCGTACAAGCGGGCGAGCTCGCCCACGTAAAGCCCAAACAGTTAATTGCATCGGCCAACATATCGCCCAGTAGAGACGGAAATGAGTTGAGTGCTGGAAAGTAGGCGTGCATGTGAGGGCTTTGCCAATGTGTGATGCCCGGCATGATCACGCGCTCCACATCGGCAAAGATGCAGTCCCAGCTCTCGCCTTCGATTGGGGCGAACTCGGGCAGCATATGCTTCATGTAGCCGGGCTTGACGTCGGGGAAAACGCGTCGCTCTCGAATGTTCTCCAAGTAGTCAGCGATGTAGTCAACCATCTCCTTCCCTGTGAAAGTACGATATTTGTAGTTTAGTGCGGTAGCTGCTATGGGCAAACAACGTTTGCTATTTGGCTCGAAATCCCTTCAAAGCGGCATTGTACATTAACACGAGCAAGCAGTGGACCAACAATACTAATTTAAAAAGTGTTTTATGGTGTTCGCATGATATGTTCATTCCTCCACTACCCCCTATGCGCAGTATGTGTACAACTGTATGTACATACATGCAGATTAAAGTCTTTATAGAGGGTCAACTGCACCCGTTTGTTGCCTTAGCCAACATAAAAATAAATTCTTATTTACGAGATGGGTTCGCAGCGTTTTATATGGATTGGCAACGTGAGAAAGGATTGCAAAAGTCCAACATCTAAAATCAAATAATTGGCTTCTGGCGTTCGTTGGTGGTGCAAAAATTGAAGAAAATCTGATTAAGCGGAACTAAGTGGGTACGCCTGTCGAGAGTAAGTCTGTCACCAGCCAGCGCCTGCAATTCATTAAACTCCCGCTACGAGTTGCTGAATTAAATTACACAAAAGGCCAAGTAATGGTAATATGCGAGCTGGAAATTGGCGGTGTTTTGTAGATAAGTTTATGTGGGATGTCCCAATAAAAATGCTAAATTTAAATGTTGAGGAATTTTTGGCAAATTTAACACCTGTCGTCCATGATACCATAGTAAAATTATACAAGTGAACCAGGCAGAATGACGACCACATTTTTGTATGACAAAAATAGAAAATTTAAAAAAATTATTTATGTCACAACGCTCAAAAAAGTAACTCTGAACAATACACAATAGTTTAAAATTTGTTGGGATTTCACATAAAATTTTTAAAACAAGAAACTTTTAAGAAATCGTTGCTGCATTGGCAGCAGCACATCTTACATGAAAATTATTGAGTGTCCAGCGCGGTAAGTAATCGCAAAAAAGTGATCCAAATAGTAATCAAAGAGCGATTTGAGGGGTGTTGAGTTAATGCAGTAGATATACTTTTAGACAAAATATTTGTCATTTTTTTCTAAGTCATCCCTTAACAATTTATGTCAAATATTTTTATTTGACAACTGTTCTCTCAAAGTATTTTGAATTAAACTCATGTGAAATTTTTTCGGATTTTAACGTTATTCAAATGTGTATACAAATAGCTACAACCCACCAGACATTTTTTGTTGCCGGCAATAAGAAAACGAGTCGGCCCCGGCAATAAATTTATCGCCGGTAATATCGCCAACGTATCGATTTCGTATCACCAGTCGTTCTAAAACGTCCGGCGAAAGCAACTCGCCGTGACGAGTCGTTTTCTTATCGCCTTAACGAGTCGTTTTCATATCGCCTGGACGAGTTGTTTTCATATCGCCTGGACGATTCGTTTTCATATCTAAATACATCATATTGTTTGGAAAATTATCAATATATGTATGTAGGTATAAAAAGTCAGTCAGTTTTGGTTGGGATGGAATTTCATTTGCATACAAAGATTCAATGTTGCTCTCATTGTTTTGAGCTTAAATCAATGCTGTTGACCAATGAACCGTCGGCGAATGAATACAAATTTTTTAAATGCGATCAATCTCACTGAAATACAAAGCATATCAATTCGATATTTCAAAGTCCTGGAAAACAACGTGTTTTTGGGACATGTTGCTAATTTGTCGCTGCGGCAATAAATCGGCGAGTCACCAATTTGTTGCCACTGACGATTGTTGCCTATTTCTCACATTTTGCTTGGTGGGAAGTACTGTGTGTACTGTATGTACATACATATACAAATAAACATAAAATAGTTAAACATAGATATGTGAGGGTGAGGCATTGGTTTTACGAAACGGTTTTAAATTTTTTTTATTTTATGTTAATCTGTATTGTATTTGCTTTTCTTGCAGTTTCTTGTTCATATATTTATTTCTAAAAAAGATTGTACACCTAAACATTTTTTTTTATAATACAAAGAGAAAAGAGAAAATCATATATGTAAATTCTTTAAACAAGAAATGTTGGTACCACAATTAAGGAATTGTTTTCTTGTACAGAACACAATAAAAAATTATTATTAAATTATGTAGGTATGAAAAGGTTAAAATTTTACAGAGAAATTTCTTTCATGTGAGAATGTAGAGAAAACATAACTGGCAAACGTAAACCAATAGGCGTCGCCTATCGACTTTATTATTTGTCTACGGAAAAAATATAAAGCCGTGTCAAACTGTACACTGTGCATGATACCATGATTGAAAAATAAAGGTAGTAAATACCGCTGTAAAATTGTTTGACACTAAACATGCTAATTAACGTTCCTCGTATTCGTAAAAAGCTTGAGTCGTGATATAATATTGAATTAGGACTATTTAAGGTTCTAAGGATTTTAATATATTTTTTAAAATAAACACGGAGTAGACTTTTTGCAGTGACTAATTTATTTTTAATTTATTCAATTTATTTTGGGCGACAGTATAAAAATGTTAATGCGAATTAAACGGCAGATAATACATTGCAGTATTTACTCTTGACCTTCTGCCTGTCCCTTGCTCAAAATTGCGTTTGCTATCCTTTGGGGTCAGGATGACGGTTATATAATTTATTGACAAAACATGAAGAAATGTTAAACATAAATCACAAAAGAAAACGGGAAAGCCCCGAAAAGTGTTTTTCTCGATTTGTTATTGGGCTGTAAGCGCGATTAACACTAAATAACACAAGTAGACGAGCGAACAAAACCGCTCAACAGTTTTTTTTAATTCCGCCTGAGGTCAAATAGACCCAAGGGACAGGCAGAAGGTTAAGCATGCAACAAAGCAGTGAAAGGTCTTTGTAGTTCACACCGCACGCAGTAATTCACCGTTCCCGCATGAAGGATATTGTGGAGAAACGGAAAAACGTTACCGTACTATTCTGGCAGATAGTCCAACAACCGTTAAAGCAACATCTCATAGATAGATGTTTGATCAAAAAAAATGTTCAAGGGATTTTTTAACAACAAAGGAGAACGCCAAAAACGTTTAGTGTCAGGAAGCATTGGCTTTACCCATGATGCAATTATAAAGGTGAGATCTTCCTTGACAGCTCGTTTTTGACACCGTCTTATAGAACGAGAGTCAATGTTGTCTAGTACGCATTCAAAAGAAGGGGGAAAACGATGAAGTAAATTAAAAGCTTCAAATACAAATTAATAAATAGTGATTGCAGCAAAAGGTTAAGATTAGTTTATTATTTTGTGCATTTTATTGAATTTTTTGTATGGATTATTTTTTATCTTGTTATTTAAAAATTTTAACCCCAAAGTGAATGCGACATTTAAAAAATAATTTTTAACTTCGCGGGGCAATGCGACAGTGGAAGTTTCGTGGAGAAGTTTGTCGGTTTTTTTTAAATAACGCTATTTTACTATTAACTATTAATTTTATTAAAGGCGTGTTCTAATTGTACTATTTTACTGAGAAAGTCTTGTAAGGGCTCCCTCAGGCCACCATGCAACATCTCGCAACCCATGTGAACGTTGCTTTAGTTGTGTTGTATTGACTGAGATTTAATTTCTTTAAAATGTAGTTATTTGTTTCACCTATACAACTGTATGCTGGAATTGTGCCCTCTTCTTTTAAAAAATAACAAAAAAATACAACATTCTTTTCATCGACGTTTCTATAAGACAGAATGTCAACCAATTTTTTCAGTTTTCTGTCATTGAAGAACTCACCTTTATAATTTCATCATGGGCTTTACTTTATTTTTTGTATCATACATGATGCAAGGTACATATACTAAGGCCTTCTCCGAAATTCTTTGCTTACGTACGCCAAGAATTTGCGTCTCCCAAAGAGCATGATTGCATTTTGCAAGTAGGAATTCGTGGTATTATTTTTCGGCCTCCTCGTTAGGATTCAAAATAAAATGGGGGAAAACACCCAATTTTGTGATCGATGTTCTATTTAAACTATGTATAAATTTTAAATATGAAATATTAAAACAGGCATATGCAACTTTTTTGTTACCAAAATTTCGGTTTCAAAACTGATCTTGATAGTTGTGATACAAGGGCGATCTTCTAATTTTAAACTGCACCACCGAAACTGCACGACAACTGTAATTTTTCGTACGGGAATCTTCCGTACTTGGTCTACCTTGTTAAATGTATCATGCTGTCGTCTAGGACTGCCTCGATTATTCAGTATGGAGCGCTACACAAAAGAATAATCTGTTTTCATACTAAATTATTGGAACAACGATTTCCACAGCGAATCATCTCCTGATCTCAACTGACCACCAAGATGGTGCAAGTTTTTTCTTTGGAGTTTTTGAGAAATCTCTCATCTATGCCACTAAACCACAAAAAAACCACTGAGCTTAGGGCCGCAATCCAAAGCGTCATCGGCCTGGGATCAGGCCCGTGGGGAATTTGCCTGATATGTTATTCCGTAATTAATCCGAGCAATGTCTGCTTTATAACCCGATAAAATTATCACCAAGCACTCAAGAAACAAGTATGTACATACGTACGTATGTGCTTAATTTTTAAATGAAATCGTGCACTTCGGCGCAATAATGTAATTTGAAATGAACTTACCTCTACGGCGATATTCGGCAAAGTCCATATTTCTTGCTTCCTTTTCTTTCAGAGGTCGATTGTCAGCACAAACTATTTCGCAAGCCTATATCTCCAAAAAAAAACCTTAAGCACGGTGACCTTATAATGGAAAAGCTTGTAAAATGCACAGCAATAGTACGTAGTCTATTCGGCCGCTCTAGAAATTTACTAAAACGTTGGCGCTGCTTGCGCTTTCAGAAACGACGATAGAGAACTGGCCATTCATTGTATTGCTATGGCTTCCCAGAATACAATTTTGATGCAAAATAGCTCAGGTGCAATTGAATTTTCTGACCAGCAACAGCTGTAAAAATATTTTCTGAGCGCGTCTGGTATGACAGCAAGCTGACGGCCCGTCGTGAAAGACTGCGCTCTTCGGTTTGTGCTGGGGAGTGGGCAAAAAATGCATGGCTGGGGCGACTTGTGGTGCTTGTGCATAGAAAAATTGAATAAAGTGTATTTAACCTGGCACTTAATTGAGTTAACAAAATTTTTCTCCTGATGTGTAACTATGTACAAACATTTATGAAAGCTTCCAACCAGTAACCAGATGTGTACTGGTTTTTATTGTTCTCACATGCATGTAACCCTTTCATAGTACGGATTTTTTGCGAGCACTGAAAAGAGCCCCTTAAAAATATAGCTCATTATATAGAAAACACAGACAATGAATAATATTCGGTGTCGTATACAATGCGAAAGTACACTGCAATAATTTGACAATTATTGATAAGTTAACAAAATGCTTAACATTTTTCGGTTTTGATAAACTTTTGTGTGCATATTCAAATTTTGGAAATTCCCAATGTGTGGAGTCGTTCAATGTGAAAGGGATTGGAAGGGATTGGAACACTTTTTTTGTGGTTTGCCATACCTGTCAGTAATATTCCCTCTAAATTTCAGCGTCTTAGTTTGACTTTTGCGACGGTGATGCAATGTAGAGTACAACTGTTTCTAACCAAAAACGTAAAGAATAGTATTGCGTAGCCACCAAATTCACACAGTTTAGCCCCCTGCGACTTTTTCCTGTTTGATCGACTCAAACAACTATTAAAGGGATCGCGATCAAAAATCGAAAACGGCTTGGATGAGAATACCGAAAATCGAGTACCACAAATGTTTTGAGAACTGGATCAAGTGCTAGAGCGTAGCAGTTGATGAGGATTACTTCGAAGGGGACAACATCAATTTTTAATTATTATTTTATTTTTTCATTCCAATAAGATTTAGGACAGCAACCACTCGCAAACATAAAGAAATATCAACATATCACACAGGTGAGCTGCGTCGATTTGAACGTGTAGCTTGTATAAAGTTGACATCTAGGTCGGTAGACCGAAAACTGTACCAGTGTGAATCTGAACAACTCGACCTTTACACATTAGTATAAGTGTGCATTCTAGAAATCAGTTCTTATGAGAACCTCTTACTTGTATTATGCGTTGCAAATCAACTAACGCTCACATAAAAAATCAAATGCGCTACATGTATTATGTTTTTATTTAATGTGTTCTTTAATTCTCATACTGTTTGTATAAGAACCTTCCTTTTACGTTCTCTAATTGTAAACGAACGAAACTAAATACAAATTGAAACTATCCTTCGCGAATTGATGTGCTCTATTTATATGTTTGGCTTGCAAAATAAAATACTCGATATTATTTCCATTAGTTTATATATGTGCTTATGTATTTATGCGTATATATATATATGAGTACAAGTCTGAGAGGTGAATAGAAATTCCTATGTAAAGATTTTATTCGACCAACGTTCGCAGCTGCATACTTTTGCGCCTGCTTCCGATTGGCCAACGCTCAAGGGGTAAAAGTGACGACTGTACTTCGTCCTCCTGGAACACTCCTCCAATAGGATGTGCTGTAGGGTGGTGGCCAATCACAACGCAACAATCTGCACAGCCCGACATACACAAAACCACACACATACCTATGCACGCATTTCTTGTAACATTGTCAATTTGGAGTTTCGCCAATTTAATGTTAAGAGGCAGCGGACTGTTCTCGATAATTGTCTTCGGAGATTTCCAAAAATGTTGGCTATGTGTTTAGTAAAACGGATAAAGTCTTAGGCGCACAATCGCAATCCTATGATTTATATACAAGTATGTACGTACATATGTATGAGTGGGAGAAACTGGTAGAAACTATGAAATAAGTCGGGTCAATGAGCTGCAACGGGCCGGCTTCGACTGCCGGTTCGGAAGAAACCGCTAGCTTGAAAGCTTCTGACAATGTTCTGCACAAAACATCATCATCGAAACCGTCCTAACCGTCATCGCCAACGCTGCGTGCAGTGGCTAAATGGAGAATGTTGTGGTCTTCAACAAGCGACCGTTACTTGTATAGTAATTTGCGCATTTCTCTTTCCACAGCAATCACAATTATCAAATGATATGTTCTGTTTAGATATTTATTTATTTGTGGTATATTTATAAAAAAAGTGTTTGTTTGCATGTTTGCCTATTTGACCTGTCGGAAACTACTTCACCGATTGATCGGAAATTTTGACACAATCGATGAAATGTCCAGGTGTAGTGTTTTTGGATATTTTTTGTTCTTTACGAGTAAGGATGCGTGGTACCACGCATAAAACTTAAATATGTATATAATATTGAATAAAGTTGAAATTATATCGCACGCCGCACGTCAATGACACTCGGTTCGAACTTTCTACTGAGACGCGCCCTTCGGCTAGACGAATGGGGGCGTTGCACCGACCACACAACCCAAATTTTTAACTATGGAATAGCTTCGTAATTACAAGACCACAGTTTTAAAATTAGGGTTAGTAAAAATTCACAAAACACTTTTCTAGCAACACAAATCTTAATATCGAAATAGGGGTCTTGGCTAGGGCTGCCAGATATGCGTATTGCAAAACCGGGACACTTTGGTGAAATTATTGTAAGGTACCTCTGTACCGCTCGTAAGTATGTATATACTTACTTATCAATTGCTTAGAGCGATTTAGATAGAGGTTAGGCAGATTTGGTCTCGCTGTGTTATCAATATAACACTTTTGTCATTCAAAATAATTATACTTGTATATACCTATTTATTGATAATATTATTTTTCAATACTTTATATCAATTCATATTTTAAGTGTTTCATCAATATAACAGTATTACTTTTAAAACGATCAGGTTTTCTGTATATGATTCCCATTTCAAATCGTCCCTCTCGTCAAATTCTTTAACTAATGAAATTGATATTGCCGCGTCCTTAACCCTAATTCCCAGAAGTGAGCCTCACAATCTCACTAAAGATTTCAAATGGTGATTAATCCAAAAGATTTTCGATTCCATTATTTTATGTAATCCTCTAATGGAATGTTAGAATTATATTGCATTTATAAATGTAACATTTTAGACAGTTTTTGTACTTTTTAAACAAATGTTTTCTGTAATTTAGCTCATATAAGCTTGACAATCTCACTTCTGGGTTTACGTTACTTTTAAAATTCTGGGAATTCGGGTTAAAAGGTTACCCAAATGCTTCTCTGTAGTGCGTCTCTTGTGAATCTCAAATAATGCGCCGCGTGTGGATCTGCGGCTTACACATTGTATTAAATATTATTAACGCAACATATGGCACAACAATAACAACTATTGAAATTCACAAATTACTTTTGTGCATACTTTTTTGTATTATTTTGCCGACATTGGCCCACTGCACACTTCATTGTTTACGTTTTGTTTTTTATCAAAAACTCATCACAATTGTTGTAAACTGTTTTCACGGCAACGTAAATTTTTGTATTATTGATTCCACACCGTTTTGGTCAAATTTTCGCGTTAAAATATACCAAAATTAAAAAAATGCCTTTGGCCAATCAAATCTTTCATAACGAATGAAAATAATTTTAAGGTGCCCAATTGACATAGGATTCAAAGTTTATTTTTGATTTTTTCAAGATGAGGAAAAAATACAAGGAGAAGGAAACTCTGTTTTAGTAAAATTCTGCATATGTTATTGCCAGAAATGAATTTAACTGTAAAAAAATATGTATATAAACGTGTTTTCAGTCTTTTCAGTCTGAAATTGTTACCTTATACATTTTCACCAATGACGTCATCAGCCGGATGTCGTAATCTTTAATTTATCATTCTTGGGAACGAATGAGTGACGTTCAATTTCGAAATTTAAAAAACCATAAGCTGCAAAATGTAAGAGGTACGAATAATATTCAACAAAATTGGTATTTTAGCTATGCAACTTTTTAATTTCAGGAATTTCAACAGAAATTAAGAAAGAATACGAATGCCTCCCACCACTGGACGGATGCACAGACTCTGGATCTTGTGCAAGAAATTTCCGATGCAGTGAAACTCTCGAAACCGGTATTCATGTAAATTTGGCAAAACTTCTCTTAAGAATTTTTGCGATTTTGGCACAGAATGGTGAATAAGCGGGCATCCATATCTTAAGTATTTAGAGGCTGCCATAACAAGAACCACATCTTCCATAATTTTCTCTTCTTTTTTGTGGTGGTTATCTGTAATATGATATGATTTTCGTATTGTACACTCAAAATAAACGCAGTGATATTAAGTACCGTCATTTTTTCCAAATAGCTTCAACATTAAAATATCATTTTCAAGAATTTCTTCCCACAGTTTGAGAAATTTTACTTCTTCGCTTCGATTTTGACAACTAAACACCTGATCGATAAAGAGAATTTATACAAATAGAATCTCTTTGCTACGTCTTTGCCGTAAGGGACACATACGCACGGACCCTATCGCGAAACAGAATAGCGGCCCCTATGGTCTTCGGCCCTGTTCGTATTAGTGACGACTATCGAATATGCACAGCGAATTAACATCTAGTGCCTATGCTGGCTTGGCCATGCACCCGTATGAACGATAAACCTCCGGTAGTTGGAGGTCTCCGGTGAAAGGACCAAGTTGAGGACGTCCTATCATCTCCTGGTGTGATGAACTGGAGAAGGAGTGGGCAAAGCAGAGGTGCCTAAGGAGCACTTATGCTACAGAGCGTAACTCGGTAACAGGTTGTTGAGACCAATTGAGTAAGTAAGTAATACGTTTTTGAATCTACTCTATTTTTCTGTAAAACTACAAATTAAATTTTAAAAATGTTTCCCCTTGTCCATCATTACCGCATAGTAAGTAATGTTTGTGTAGGGATAGTTTGTACTTATTTGTGTGAATTATCACAAAATTTTACTGGATGGCGTTTCTACGCCAAAATATTTACATGCAAGGAGAAGAAAATTATGGGCGCAATCTGAAGGTTTAGTGCAAGAAATTGCAAGATTTTACTGAAAAAAATGTTGAGTTAAAGTCACGTTGAAATGGCTTAATGTCTCAATTTTATGGAAATGCACAATAATTGAATAAAAATAACAACAATAATAACAAGTGAACTACACTTATGAGCGACTCAGTGATATACAGATTGTTGAAAAACACGTTGATAAAGCACCAAGGGCGGATTCCGAAAAATATTTTGGGGGGAGGGGGTTTCAAGAAGTAATTCTTAAATATTCATAAAATGCCAAAAAAATGCCTTTTAATTTGTATGTAGTTTTAAAGTCAGCCCTAATATTTCGGAGGGGGGGGGGGTGGGGGGCGTTCAACCCCCAAAACCCTCCTGAATCCGCCACTGTAAAGTACGCATGTTTCTTGAGAGTAATAAAGATTTAGAAACATAGGTATAAAAACTCAAATTCTTTCTGACACCCGGAGAAATCTTTGCCAAGCTCGGTCCCCTGAAATTTGCATGAATAACCCATAATCTCCGGGTGAAATAGACGATTTGGGAACTCTTACTTAATGCTGCAGCAAACAAACGCAATCACTTGCATATCTGTCAGTAGATATGCAAAACATAGGGTTTTATGAGCAGCAAAAATAATGTTTACAAACATTCAGTAGTAACGAGTTAAATAAAGCTCATCAAAAGGAGTGGGTTAAGATAACGGCTGATTGTTTGAACAAGCCTTATAACTAGGCGTGTCTAGTCTACAGAAACTGGCCAAGATGATTTTTTGCCAAGTACTGAAGTATAATTAAACAAATTTAAATGGTTTTTATTTAATTCTTTTGTAAGTTACAAAAAGTGTTACTGACTGATAAAATCCATTTTAATAACTTACAAAAGTGTTTTTCTTTTGCCGTTCTGAGGATGGATTCGTCTAATTGCTTTTGGTAATGAGTTGTTAACTTTTCGTTGTACAATGAATTTGCTAAAACAATAAACTCGAATAAGTCTGTTCACTTTTGCGAAACGGTTCATATTTATGAATGGCGTGAAAAATAAAAAAAAAATTCTCTTATTTATTTCTTTATAAATTTGTCAACAAATGTTGTTCACATTTTAGAGTAGTTGATGGTAGGAAAAATGCAGCATTTTGCATTCATACTCTTACCACAGATAACATATGATGAGTTATCTGTGCTCTTACCATACGAGTTATGAAAATGAGCGCATGACATACATATACAATGTACATACGTAAGTACATGTAAGTAAAGGTAGGTTAACTTAGGAATAGGTATACATATACTTATGTACATACATTTTCTGGAGGCTATTGTTTTTATTGTGAGTTAATTTCAACCGAATTGAGTAATTTTGTGATTTTTTTGAGCAAAGACGCGAGCTGTTAGGTGGCAACCCCGGCAGTTTTCTCCGCACAGTTATTCTGATTTCTTCCCTTTTTTGCTCTTGCTTCAGTGTCTCGTATACACTCTTCGATACATTCTTGAATACATATATTCCAGGCAGTCAGCAGTAAAAGAGACGCAATCGCAATCATCCGACTCTGTCGGCCCCACTCGTGCCCAGCTACCTACTCAAGCTGCCTATTCGCAAGTACCCATACTTGTTTTTTGCTACTCCCTGTTTTCTTCAGTCTATCTTTTTCTTCGTGCTGCGTATTTCGCTGTTCGTTTTTCGTTATTGTTTTGATTACATTATTCTTAACCACATTCAAGAAGAACGTTCGATGACCTCTGGTGAAACGTTTTGCTGTTTTCCGTTTCTGATTGTGCTTCTACTGCTGTTGCTGTTGCCGTTACCGTTGCTATAGCTGTTATTGTAGCCGTTGCTGTGGCTGCTTGTCGACTAGCGGTACTTCTTAACTTGTTTTTCGACTTCATAGCTTTTGCAGCGCTACACCAGCGCACACAATCATACATGACCAAATAAACGAATATATCCATACATACATGGATGTACCGTACATTATTCGCGTTTATACTTAATAAGAATATACTACGTATTTGTACTTTACGTGATGCTTGCGCATTAGTCTTTAGCGATGGTGCATTTAGACTCAATCCAGCGAATCCCAGAATATACATACATACATAAATATACTTCGTATTGGGTTTACTGAAAGGACCAAAACTACTACATAAACACCATAAATTACTTTTTCAACATAACAAAGCATAGTGTTCTCTTGGACCTAGGATTTGGACCCGTTCCAGAAACCCGACCACTCATTATTAGGACGCATACATATGCTATATATGTAATCTTGTAATTGGTTTTGATTTTATAATAGTTCGCAACACGTCATTGCCTGGAAAATGTCTTGATCCTAAAAACTGGAGCACTGAGGTATAAGACCTTATGAGGCCTTCTGTAAGTCCTCTCCATCCGTATACAAATTCATATGTACAACATATGTAGATGATTGCGGGAAGCTAGGTCGCGTAGGGCTCGTCGATGTTGCAATCTGGCCGAACAATCAGAATAATTTGATTTTGATATGATACAACTTATGTAGCTTCACTTATTTCGACTTTTTGATGATTTGGACGACAAATCGCATCGTCTGCGGCCAGCTTTGGTCTCGTTTTGCGCCAGTTACATACTTATATCTAACTATGTATGTATAAACCAATGGTGCACGCACGGAACTTTTCGGAGTTCAAACCCCTCCAAACAGGTGTTTTGAATGGGTAAATAAGGTTTCAAATCGTTTACGAGGGAATGAGGGTTCTAACAGAATCAGGGGAAACTACATTTACATTTTAGTTACATTTTTGTTGATGCCATATTCATAACAATTCAATATTTTGGAAAAGTGTTAATTGCATCGGTTGCACACGCACATACCCACACACCACAACACAAAAGTGGAAAAGAACGATTCGCTGTATTTCAACTGCGATCTGTTCCACAATGAGTGTATTTGTATATGCGGTATTGACATTAGCGCTTCTTGTGAAACAGGAATTTGCCGACAATAGAGAGTTAGGAGCGTACACCAGCTCACCATTACTATCAGCACAGTCATCATCAGTAGCAGCCGTGGTTCTCTTGAGAATGCTGAATCAGTGGCGATGCATCCCGGACCATTGTGCCGGTGTGAGAAGGAGTTTATGCCAAAGTGGCCTTAAGGCAAGATGACGCTTGTTGCTTAGACCTCGAGCAAAGAATCGCAGCTTTGTTTGAGAACGAACGCTTGTTGGCTTTTTCTGCGCACATTCATAAGCCGCGCGCCAAATGAAAGGAATATTTTAGTGTAAAACTGATTGTCCACCCGTCGAGAGCTCAGGCGATTTTATACGACGGCAGTGTGCTGAAATCCTCAACGACTGCCTGCGTATAAACATACTACATCATACATCGCATATAAATTCGCCGTGTGCATGGAGCCTTATACATAAGTTGTGTGAACCCTGCGATTGCTGTATCCCAGTGTATATTCTTTAAAGAGCAACTGCCTTGCAATGTGACAAAATACTGCAATTTTGACTCAAACGGTAGAACGAATTTCCAAACATTCGAGCAGCACATAAATTTACCAAGATGATATGACCACCAAATAGCGGAGTATAATGCCCAGCACGATAAGAGGTGAGCGATTGCTAATTCATTGCGGTTGAAAGTAAATAGGTGATTAAAACACACTAGCGTAATAAACTTTATAGAAGGATTATTGTTTGATTAACATCTTTTTAAAGGGGTTCATATGAACATATTACCTATCCTTGGCACTCAGCCCAGTTAAGATGAATGGAGTAAAAACGCATGCTGAAAGCATTGAGGTTTTTAAACTCGTATCTCGAAATAAGTTCATAAGTTGACTTGTTTATTCGAACAGTGCTATTTGTGTAGCATTGTGCATAAGTGTGCAGAAATTTAATATTTATAAATTGAATATTTTACGACTCCAATTTTACTGCAAGAAAAGTTAGCCCAAAATGCGAAATTGTTGCCCGTGGCTCATTTGAGTCAACGGCACTTTTCATTCAGCGGCACTCTTTTTTGCCCTCAAATGTAGCAACAGTGGCAGCTACAATTGAACCGGGCGTCACTAATCTTGCAGCACAGTTGCGCAACACAGAAACACGGAATCAACGGTACTGAGCCGCATTGCGACTAGAAACGAGTAACAGGTTTTCGTTTAGAAGAAAAACTGGGGCTTTGTTACGGGACTTTTACTACGTTTGAGTGAACAGGTTTGTGAAATGTTCTGGCATTATGATGAGAAAATAACCATTAAGCAACACTAGCGGCGCGCTGAGAATGCCGAATATGCGCTTGCGCGATGCCTGCGCTCGTACTCTCAAATCAGTTGTGCAATTGATAGTTAAAATAAACAGATACACACCATCTAAATATCCACACACGTGCATACACTTACCTAAGTAATATGTTTGTGTATGTAGAATTGTAATTGACGATTGAGATACACTATTTCAAATATTATACAAAGCTTAAAAATTATTTGCTTCATAATTTACAGAAGGATGCATTAAAGGATGTACTAGCACATCCTTTAATATTTGTACTTATAACTATTTGTCCCACTAATTGAATTACTTATGCAACAAACAACAAATCATAAGTAATAAGAGATAAAATTGTTTAAATCAAAGTATAGCACCCAGAGTAAAATACCAATTTACAGCTGATGCGAGCATTTCTTTGAATACCTATTTATACCCATAACTAGCAGTGGCGGATTCAGGGGGGGTTGGGGTTGAAACCCCCCGAAATGTTAGGGTCGACTTTAAAACTAAATACAAATTAAAAGGAATTTATGTCTATGAACGGTTTTTAAAAAGTATTAAAGAATTACTTTTTGAAACCCCCCAAATATTTTTCTCAATCCGCCCCTGATAACTAGCGATCCTATCAAGTGATTTACATACATGTATACACTAGTCAGAATAAATTTGCGTACAAGGGGTACATAGTTTTTTCATATGAAAAAGAAATTAATTTTTTTAAAACAAAATATTTTTATATCTTTATTTCCATAAGCTTAGTTCTTATAATCTATTAAGATAATAATAGCAAAAACTTATTAATTATGAGTTATGAATTCTGTAATTTGTCCAAAAATTAATAACTTTGTGTATATGATTTTCTTGTTAGAACTCCCTGCAAACGTTTCGGTTCTGTTATATCTTTAATGCATTGCACCCTAAGGTCATCGTAAACCTTTAAACTTTGGCTTACATAAGCTTTTGTCATATGTTAATAACCCCTTGAAAGCATTTCTGAAGAAAAACAAACAGTCTTCTCACTCCTTTACCAGACATGCAGCCAATGTCGCAACCAGTGGTGGGGGCGGCAGGGGGAGATTTGTGGGTTCAACAACCCAAATACAAAACTTGGTGGTGAAAAGTATGGTTTCAAATGGTATTGGGCACAAAAGGTGTACGCAACGCAAAGGTGTACTGCTCCTTGTTTCTTATGTAAGGGAAATTGGGTTTTTCAGGACTTTTCTCATACAGTCACTGCTACGGGGTTTTATTAAATATTTCTGTTGCAGATATTGAATTCAACTAGCCGAAGTTTTCTATGCACTGATTGCAAAACAATATATTTATCTTGCTCGAGTAGCTTAAATAAATAACAAGATCGTAGCAGCGAACCAAAAAATTATGGTTTTTTGGAAATTTTAGACGGCTTTTTGGAGGGACGAACTTTTTTTTCGATTTTCGAAAGATTTATAAAGATTATCTTTTTATCCATTTTTAATTATTTTCTGTTGAATTCTATAGCTTTCTATATAATGTCAAGCACACATCACGGCTGCCACTCAACTAAAATTTTGTGCACCCAAATTTTCCGAAAAAAGGCTCAAAATGAGAACGAAGGGAACACATTTTAACACAAAAGCAAAACATAATTTTTGTAACGAAATTTTGACCGATTGCTCTTAGAACGTTAATCGTTTATTTTGCTTACACACTTTTGCATAGAAAAGGCCTAAATAACACAAAAGCATCACAAAAGCCCAAGTGGAATAAATAGACCCCCTTCATTTTAACCATACGTTTAAAAAACAGTTCACAAGTCCAATTGCTGCTCAATAGCATACAAATTTCCAAATAAATATAAAAATCATAACCGTAAAATCCCGTTATACCCGGCTTCGATAGTCCAGCGGTAGTACCGAGGCCCGAGGTTCGATTCCTAGCTCGGGCTGGTTAACCACTCGTCTACTTCTACTGCAATCCGCACGAAGGAGATGATAACTACAAGAATCGCACAGGTGCGCTCTTGGTCTTGGTGTAAGTCTCCCCCCCCCCAACGTTTGCCCAACCGTTTGAAATGCGGGCTGCAATTCATGTTTGAAAAAACAGTGTTGCATGCACATTTGAAAACGGGTGGAATATATATTATCACAATAGGTCATATAATAGGTCTCTGAGCAGCGGCGGATTCAGGAGGTTGTTTTGGTGGTTGAAACCCCCCGAAATATTAGGGTCGACTTTAAAACTACATACAAATTAAAAGGAATATACATACATATTTATGAACATTAAAGAATTACTTTTTGAAACCCACCCCAAAATATTTTTCTGAATCCGCCCCTGCCTCTGAGTGTGTCTCTTATAGAAACACCACCACCATAACCTATGCTAACCTAAAATTCCGTTATATATTTTGTACGCAAACTTTTCTCGCACCGTTTTTTGAGCAGATTGCCAATAAATTCATACGAATACGTGGCCAATTATTTTGTATGCTTCTAAAACACAACAGAAACTACAATAAAGGTATGTATGAATAATGTGGATACGTTTTTTAAATAGAGAATCTATTTTGGAAGTCAAAATACATGAAAACATTATTTTGGTTTGCGTGTACGCAAACTTTTTCTGACTAGTGTATTAGCCAGTAATTCGTAATTATTTTTCCAACAAAAAATAGAGTTTTTGTAACGTGGGAAGTTTAAATAGAACTCTACCCATAGGTAGATATGTGAATTGTGTATACATACCTACATACATAATTATTAATCTTGTAATGCTCATTGTGTTTAGTGTTTAAATGCAGAGCATAGGGCATGCATTCCATTAAAAATGTGCAGTGTGAATTGTTCAGTGAGATTGAACAGTGTTTGAGGCTAAGGGTGGTAAAGTTACCACCAAGTTGTCCTGGCTATGCACTTGGCATTATGCCTACTAACCCTATTTTCCATCCTCGAGTCCTATTTTCTACGTGAATTTAGTTCAACTCCAGTGCGAGAGCATTTCCTTCCAGCGTCCTTTTGACACGCGTTCGAATTGTTCGCAGACGAAGCGCATGTCGTCAAAGTTGGAGTGGTGTGCGGTAGAGCGCACCTTGTGCCTTACCCGATATGTGGGCAACGGGAAAAGTGTTCGTGTTTAATGAGAGTTGGAAGAGGAGAATACAAAATAGATTCAAATTTTTCGTTATGCCTTGGATCCCCGCTGTCGCATAGAAATTGAGAAAGCTCACCAGCTGGAAAGTACTGGAAGCGCCGTCGTGTCCTTGTCATGTGGAATGCGGTGGTGCTGCCGAGTACTGTGCGCTTTATTTTATAGTGTGCACAAAGGCTTTCCCCAACGTTCCTTCTAATGGCTAAAATTGTGTAGGCGAAATATGTGGCACGTTCTGCAGTACCAGGCATTCAACGGCGGTGTCGGTTGAGTGGGTGGCGGGAGGGCACGTTGCAGGAGTGTAGTGGTTAAAAATCGATTATTAATAGGACGACGAAGACCGAATGGCGGATTGCAGTGACAGTGTCCACCGGAGCACACAGTTATGCGCGAGGAGCTGTACGGCGCATTTCCAATTATTTAGATATTTCGCTCGTTCCACGGCGCAGCTCGTCGCGCGAACTGCGCTCGGCGACGCACTGCAATTATAATACAAATTGTTGTTGCTACATGTGCTGCACACACGAGCATGCAGCAGAATACACACACACCGCCCCGAGTAGCACTTGTGCAATAGAGAAAAAGCGCTCGTCGGTTGCATGCGAATTCAAAAGGACAACGCAGCCTGCGCGGAGTGAAATTTGGAAGTGGAAATGGAAATTGTGCATTGTAGTGTGGCACGGGACGAATGGACGCAGTGCAATAGCTACCAGAAATGTGAAAAGTAATCAAGTAATTCAATTCAATTGCAACTGAACAATATCGTGAAAAATAATGAACATCTGAAACCACAGCAAGTACACACAGCTGCTAAGATGTAGCGAAGGCATTCCAAAATGCAGTACGCGGGCCATGATAAACCATTAAACAAATGCATGGTACATACGTGCGACTACTTTCGGCAACTTTCGGCAAGCAATTTTTCGTACTGAAGTCATTCTTAAGTGCACTTAAAAGGCTGATTTTCTTATTTTGGTGTTGTGCTTCTACATACGCTACATCGTTGTACATCGTTTGTATTTATTAATTAATTGGTATATTTATACTTGCATAACCAAAATGAAGATTGTTGTGTTTGAAGAAGATTGTATTGTGTGCTGCATGCCATCTAAACTTCGCCTTTGCTGATGACTGCACAGACTCGAAATTATGACTACTACTCGATTACAAAATGGCTTAAACCGTAGAGAAGAAATTAAAAAAAATAACTTAAAAGCCACCTAGACCACCGAGATATACTTACCTACATAGTTGCACTCTCAAGTGCAAAGTTTCCTAAAAATTAAAAAGTGTAGTTGGTAGTTTAAAATACAAATACAACAAAAATTCAGTACATTAAAGTGTTACACTCATTAACTGTGACGGTAAAGGAGCGGGCTTGAAGTGCGGAACGAAGAAAAGGGGCACCGCAAATATTGCAAATCACATGGTGAGTTCTAAAATATCACTCGTACTCGTATACGTAGATACGCCAGAAATTGTACGCACAAAAGTCGCCAACTTCATGCAGTCAAGCGTCTTCGATTAGTTGTAACGTGTCGCTGGATAATAGGCCTTTTGCTTTCGTTGCCTACTGCGATACGTTCTATCCCGCCGTTCGAAGCTACAAAACGTCACAACGGAGAGGCCAAATAATTTCCTGCGGGCGCAGGAGCGGGATGCGCAGCGGCAGGGTTCGTTGACTGGTGAACAAAATATAAGCAGCATCACCACTATTGCCGTTGCCTCCACCTCCACCTCTAATGCGACTATCGTCTGCAGCGGCCATGACAAACTGATCACAAGCAGCTTTCACGACAAGATTCCATCGATTTCCATCATACCGCTGCCCAGCACATTAACCACCGTGCGCAACGTACCCACGTCAAATAAAGCCACGTCGCCGCCACTGCAATTTATAACCAGCACCAAGAGGACTGGGCATGTATCAGGTGCCACAGCGCGCCCCCAACAGCAACACCAATCTCAGCAAACAGACAAGTGCACTATCCTAAAGTTCGATGTGGTGCGTACATCGAATACTTCGGAGCTACTGCCCCGAAATATCGTTGCGACGAGTAGTAAGACTGGAACCGCCTCGGCGACCACAACAGCCACAGCGGTGTCCAGTGTGGCTGCCGTAGTTGAGGCGCGGTGCTTCGAACAGGACATGGCGCAGTCAGACAGCGAGTTGACGTCCTTGCGGGAACAGGTCAGCGCAAACCAGCCGATAATTGTGAAGATTGAGCCGGCACAGTCGTTTCACATCGTCGATGAGGCAGATACTCGGGTGCTCAGCTTACCTCTTACCGATGGCGACAAAGTGGGTGCCAGCTGGATTGACTTGAAGGATATCACGGGTCTGCAAACCACGTCTGCTACGTTAGTCGATGTCAGTTTCGATTCATCAACGGGCGCCCTTAGGCCTTCCACTTCAATTACTGCTGAAGCCGTTGCCCAAACCGACATCACACAATTCAAGAAGAAACGCCAACTTCTCGTCAAGCAGGTTGTGGTTGATCACGCAAATGCAAGCCAATCTCCAACTTCAGGAAAAATATCTTCAGCATCCTCTTCGACAGGATCAAATACCAGCGGAGCGATGACAGGTTGGTAATTAAAAATTCCTATGCGTTTAAAAATGATAACCATTTCTATGCCGGTTATTTATTATTTTCTTGATTAAAAACGGGTTGGGGAAGCTCGATAATCAGTTTAGTGGATCAGTGGGCAATTAAACTAATCGGTGCGAGAAGTTTTGCATAAGTACTGCCGTGTGAATTAGATGTAGGTATGTTGTAATGCTTGGATTATATAGCTATAGACTTATTGTGTTAGAGCCAGGTGTGTAATTATAATTCGAGAAAGCTGATATTAACCCAAACAAAATCACTTTTAACTTTCGCCAAAATTCACTAAAAAGGCTTGGAACGGATATATTTCTATAGTTTTAGAAATTTTTTCGATTTCGACGTGTGCATAGTTAAAATGCTATTATAATAATTAATTTAATAATTGACTGGCACGACAGCCCGATTACGAGACTAATCGTGTTGTGGGTGCGAATTTCTACAGGGTTGGAAGGGACCTACAGTTTTATGCCGATTCCGATCGGCGAGTTGGGAGCTTTTCCATGGGCAATTTTACTCTCAGAAGTTTGCCATTTCCTTCTGATAGGACAGCCTCCGAAAGAAAAATTGTTGTTTTTGTTTTTTTTTTCGGTGTTAGCAACAACGGAGTCTTGAACCTGGGTTCGAGCGTCGCATTTGACTCTTGAAAATGCTATAATCTACCATTTAATACTACTATATTACTTTGGTCAGCTTTGCAAGAACGTTTCCAAATGTCCCACTTTCTAATAATACAACAAAAACCAGCTTTGACACATAAAATAATTGTCATGGTGTTGGAGTTCTTTTGGTACTCGGCAATTCTTAATTTTTTACATTACTCGATGCGGCTGTACTTGGTTCGGTTGCTGGTGTGGCGTTAAGCGCAAACGTAGCCAGAACCAAAGTCGAAGCCAAAGCCACAATTGTTGCTACAAGAAAAGCGACCTGCAGCCGGCGTCCCAGTGAGAATATGATGGGTGCGTGAGTGCCTTAATTGGGGGATTTGATATGACTGTGAAGTGTAGCGATGTCTGAGATCGAAGTGTCGATAAGAGCAAACAACAGAAATCGGATTACTTAAACTTGCAAAATTTAAGTTTTCTAAACGTAATAAAAGTGAATTAACATACATTAATATATACTAATGTAAGTATATTTGAGGAGCATACTAACTTCCACTGGGCGCTTGCTGTACGTATAAGCATGTATGCATGTGCATTTGTCAGGTTCTACATATGTGTACATGAAACACATACGCACACACAGGAACACATTTTACACCCAAGTAAAGTTAATAATTTTACTGTATCACGAACCTTAGCGGTAAAGCCATCAACTACAAACTGTACAGTTAGTGCTACGGAGTTCGGAGCAAAAAATGCCAGCAGACGTTAAGAATACGAATGAAAAATTACGAGGCGGCAACAAAGAGAGGACCACGAGAATGTCTAGGCACGTCGAGGTTGGGGCTGTGGCCGGGTACGCTGCCGAGTGCGTTTGGATTTGAAGACGACGATGGAAACCAAATAAAATAGCTAGTTTGTACCTCATGAATGGAAGTCAGCTGATGGGCGCAGCGCTCAAGTCGCCAAACACGACGAAGTCTAGTCTAGCCTCGTACGTGTACTGGCAGCTTACCGCTCGAGCGCACCGCCATTCTGGGCAGCTTTTACGACATCCAGGCGGGTAATGGACAACTGTTTTCGCACACCTTGCCCGCTGAGACCTCCGCACAGCGGTTCGGGCACCGCAATGCAGTTGCAGCCGAAGCCAGCGTTAGAGCCATTTGTGCTGTCGCTGCGCATACATACAGACATGTCCGCGTCCATTATGTATGCACAATATCAATCTTTCATGACCATAATTAGTCGATTTCGAAGCAGGGGCAACACTCGCTGATCGCACTCAAATATTTTCATTATTATACAAACTTTTGCAAAATTTCTCGTTTCTTTGCCACACTCAGCCAATTGGCTATGCGATTGGCTGTTTTACACTCGCTGCTTGCCGCCTTTGCTGGTAATTCGGCCCTGAACGTGGTCGTTGGACTTGGCCATTTTGACAAAGCGTTTCACAATCTGGATTATTACAAAAGTATCTGCACTATCACTTTTGTTATAAATTGACTTTTCATATATTAGCCATCCATCCATTGGTTTCGGACGAGTCGAACTGAAGAAATCTGTTGTTGTTTCATAATATTTTATATGCAAAATTTATTCAATCTTTTACACACTAAATGCGATTTTATTTTTTATGTGTGTACCATGTTTTTGTTTTTAAGTTTTGATTTTTTGCTTTGGTTTTTTGTGTTTTCACATAATTGTTTATGTGTGTTTCAGAAATAATGGTTGTGTAATGTCACTACTGAAGAGAGAGAGGGATTGGTGAACTTGAGTTTTGGATATTTCTTTTATGAAAAATTGTATTTGCATGTGACGTTGCTCGGCTTCCAAAATGTAATGTATGATGAAAGTTATGGTAAACGGGTTGCTTTAACACTTTACCAAACTGTGCTTCATCCTTAATTTATCCCCCGCCATTTATTTTGAAAGAGTTTTTTGATTCAATGTTTTTAGATGGAATATATTTATTCGGCAAACATACGTACATACCTACATAGGTACGTATGATGTAATAATAATGCGCTATCAATAGGTCGTTTTTGATTGCCGAAAATGAAGAATACTGCATGAGCGTGGGCGTTTGAACGGGTCCTCGGTTGATCGACACAACACCGGCATTTTTTAAAACATTTGTACCTTATTAGCCAGAAGTCGCCAATGGCTCATAAATGCATGAACTTGGCTTTAGTGTGCAGCGAAAAAGCAACTGATAAAAACATGAAAAGCGAAAACTGAAAGCCAAAAAACGGCTGCATTCGTTACTGGGGAAGAGAACTAGCTCTTCGGGCTTATTACGAACTCTCTTACGAAAGCTCAAATATTCGTGAGCGTACATATGCTACATGCATGTGCGTTCCTCTGCAAACAGCTGTTTCTGTCCGGTTGCGCTCTTTGGTTAGGCGGTTCATGCTTCGTACGGGAGCCTGGGCTTTTGTCAGAGGGGAGGGGTGGTCGGTTTGCATAGGTTTCGGCATGTTGCTCTGTCGCTAGGAGTTTCAATGTTTTTTCTGTGGCCCAAAGAGCGAAAACACAACCGAGCTCAACTATGGTAAGGAAAGTGGAGTGGTGGGTGGGGTGGGCGGGCGTAGTAAACTGAGGAGCGAATGGGCAAACTAGCAGATGGGTATTTCGATAAAGCCGCATTTGATTCGATTTACGCTGAGCAGCGACTGCGGCAGCGGGCAGAAGACAACGCGCGCTGCGTAGCCAGCAAGCGGCAAGCGTACGAATGAGAATCAAAACGAAGAAGGAAAAATCGGCATAGAGACACACATACCCACTCAGCACAACCGAAATTATTGCCTGGCTGCGTCTGTGGCCGTTGCTGTTGCCACCACACGCTATAGATACCACACTCCACACATTCTCCCCCAGTCGCCACACGATGCGCGGCGTCCGTGTGCTGAGCGTGCTGTTATTGCCGCTGGTCCCGTTCGTTGGCTGACTCGCTGGCTTACTGCGCTTTCTGCGGCTGCGACTGTTGCTGCCTCTGTGCTGGTGTGCTGTTCGCTGTGTAGTGTATCCGCAATGTGGAGCGTTGACGATGATGGAATACAACGAACTCGATAACATTTTGAGGCAGTCTTTGGCTACACTTCGCTTTGAGCGTATCGCGGATATGTTGCGTTGTTTGTCGGTGCGTGCGCGTGCTTCTACTTCTACTTCAGCGGCAGCTTCGACTGCATTTTAACTGCATTCACGGACTGCTGGTGGTGGAGTGCAGGCGCTGGCCACTGCTGCTGCATAAGCGAGAACTAGCGCGACCGTGCGACGGACACAGTAAAAATCGCGCGGCTGTCACTGTGACGATTTCGTTGTGGTTATTGGGGCCGTCGAGGCGCGGACAGGCCCTTCGACTCGTCAGACCAATCGGCGGTGATGTGCATCCGCATACATATCCGAACTGTACGAACAGCTAGAACGGTGCATAACGGAAGTGACGTAATTTCCAAACGGAAGCGACTGCAAGAGAAATGCAGCAGCATTGCGGCCAAACGCCAAGCTAACTGTATCGTCCGCGCTTCGAGGGGGTTGGTGTGGCCTCAAAATGTGTGATGTGGCACGTATAAAAAGGATTACTAAAAACTAATAGTCGGCTAAAGCAAAGAGCAAAACATCGTGAAACAAGTGATCAAATATAAGAAAATATTTTGCATTGTGATGCAATCCAAAACGACAATGAATTTGATGGGAAGTGTGTGCAAGAACAAGTGCAGTGCAGAAGGAGCTCATCAGAGGTGTGAAATCCTCATCGTCGGCGGCTTTACTTCGAACGGAGTCAATTAGTGAAGAGTGAGAAGGCGTTTTATGCCGCAAGAAATATTCAACACACAAATGAACCAATAAAACCCGCAAACAAACGAATCAATCGATAAAAATGGCATCGCGAGGAAACTTCAACTGACAACCAGTAGAGTAGTTGTGGCACGAGCTGCATCTGGCAACTGCACGCCCTGCTGATGGAGTGTGCTCTCCTCGTGCCGCGGTGCACTCGCCTAAACTCCTATTCATTGTCCAAGTAATCAGCGCCGTTACTAGCACCACCCAACTGACCCGTCACTTGTGATTTTCACATTCTGTACTGCGCCTATCATTGGAAATTCGTTTCGTTTTTGTCATAGTTTAAGCCTTAAACCGGCAGTCCACGTAAAAAAGAGCTCCCTTTGCGTTTTTCGCTTGTGTTGAATTTTAGTATTTCGACATGAATAATTGTGAGTGGTGATAGCCCCCCCACTCGTCCCATCCCCTTTGCCCCCATCACTGCCGCCCCCGTTCGTACCATCGACGATATGCCGTGCCTCCGCCGCCGTTAGTAGAACAGCGTAATAGCGTGGTAGGCAAGCACCCAGCATAGGTCATTGGTCTTTTTCGGCGTCAACGACACCGAAGCAAAGCAATCTAGAGTTCTGTCGCTGCCGCAGTCGGCGCAGCAGTCGCGCCACTGCCCCAGCGGCGTTCCGCCGATGAGGAGAATCCGAAACTGAATCTGAATGGGAGTGTGAATGTGTGTAAGAATGCTTTTCTGTTAGCTTTTCACTTGGACGACGACTGTGACGGCGCGGACGACAGCTGCGCAGTACACTGTGGCTGCGCCTGCAACTTCGGTTTTAGATACATTTTTCCAGCTGAAGTAAATTTCTCCGACAATTGCTGTTGGCACAATTTCTGTGCAGTGCTATTCTGCTCCGTGCTGTGTTAGTGCGTGGGGTGAGGTGAGGGGAGGGGGCCGGAGTTGCGGTTTTCCGTTCGGTTCGGTTAGTTTCCAATCATGGTGACGTATTCGTGCGTCGTTAGACTATAATGTAAACATGTTTACATACATTCGTTGAATACCGGTATTCGTAAGATGCCGTTTGTGCTGTCACTAGCAAAGCTTTGGGTCATAGAACTTTCGACTGTCGCCATTGCTGCTGATGGTAGGGAAGCGTTTTATACGTACATGTAAACATACACTTGCATACAATTATTTGCGCGTGTTCGTATTCGTGTTCGTGTGTGTGTATGTTATATGCTATATATGTACCTATAACAACCCTAAATCTGATAGAAAAATTAATTTTGCATGCGAACAGTCCAATCGTTTGGTTGGGTCATTGGCTACCTGGTCTGCAACAAATAAATACCTATTGAGCCTTTTAATTGTATAAACATATCTACAATGTATGTATGTTTCACGATAGGTTTTACCCATTCATCATAGGTGGTACTTTATGATGTTTTCTCAACTTGATTAGTTTTAATTTTCGCCAGACACTCTTGCTAACTTTGCAAATACTAATTTGATTATTTAATATGTACTTATTACATGGTATATCATCACACATGCAATTGTTATGTGCAATCTCTTGTAAAGAATGTGGACAGAGTCGCTTAGTCTTGTAAGCGCTAACTTGATGTACAATAGATACATCAAAAGGTATATACTGCATACATACTTATGTAAATATATAAATGCAATTGATATGATTTCTTCCAAACGTCAAGTTCAGCTGTATAAAGTACCAACGAACAACATTTACAATAACAATAAATTGTATTTAATGTTTCCAATGATTTTATCATTTACATTCTATTCCTATGTTTTTTTTTTTAAATTTCACTTGCCATTCTTCCTACTGTGCGAAAAAGAAAACACTCAACTATTTACGATAGCAGTTCTGCAGTTCAACCTACGCTTTACAGTTCCACAGTTGATCACAATTCCAAATGTCTTCCGGAATAAATTGTCGTGAAATTTTCGTCTTTTTGGAAATCTTAATTTGGAACCAAAGATATCAGAGAAATCGGCAAAATAGCAACAACAACAACAACGATACGAATAACAAAAAACTGCAAACAGTGAAAGTGATAAAGCGTAAAAATAACAACAACAAAAGCGGTAAAAACAGCTGCAACAGCAAGAGCGGTAGTGGAAGCGGCAGCGGCATCAGCAACAGCGTACACATTAATAACAATAAAAGTAACTCCAAATCGTAACAAAATCAAAAGGAAATCGTACGCGAAGTTTTAGAAACTCGGGCACTGCATATACAATGCACTCGTGCAGCGAATCCCCTTGAGGGCCGGTCCTTGACCGCGGTTGGACCTCAGAAGGCGGTTCTGCAACAACAGAAGCACCTTGCATATAGCCTCGTGTGGAGTGAGTGCGCCGAGCTGCAAACTTGCAATTGCGAATGCAGTTGAACGATTAATTGATTGCGCTAAATATTCGATCAAGTGTCTTAGAATCAAAATAATATATATATAACTACGAGTAAAACCAAATAGTACCTTTGACGCAAATTATTCGAGAACATACATACATACATAACGTACATACATAATAAAAAGCTGCATCGGTAAAACAAAACTGTGATACTAATATTTCACATTTACATACATCTATACGATATATGATATAAAAAATATATACACACGCATACATAAATATATCGGCGCGAACGTGGGTGTGTCATGTAATCGGAAATCTCCACTCCCCCGCTGCTCCCAATACGAAAATACAAGCAAAAATAAAAGCAGCGAGAAACAAGGATATTTAGTGGAAGTTACAGCGGCTCTACAGTGCAATGGCCTTCCGACAGAACGATTAGAACGAATCTGTTACACACATATTTACACGTTTTGTTTAAGCAGTACATTTGCACATTTAAGTGCATGCCTAAGAAAGTTTTTACGTGCATTTGCGAAATGTACTATATTTACTTATATATGAAACATGCCTAAAAGGACTAGTATAAGCGGGAATTTAAGTAAAACCGAGTATAAACACAACAAATTCAAATATTTACGTGCGAAGAAATTTTAAACCAATCGCCAAACAGCAGCACCAACAATAAATTAAGCATAGATTCATAGCGCATCCCGGCAAAATAACTATAATGTATACACAACGTATGTTTGACATGTGGAGCAGTGTAACATCCAAGCTGGAAGCGCACGCGAACAATTTAGGGCAGAGCAACGTTCAATCGCCGGGACAAAACAACTCCAGTGGATCAATAAAAGGTAAAAGCCACAACCCTACTCATTATTCAGTCTATGAGCTGCGACACCGCGTATTAACAGTTGTTGCGCCGACCAGTTGGTCAGTTGGCGCCGACTAATCTCACTTCAGATATTGCTCTAAGCCTAGGTGCATCTGAGGTTGTATGTGCGTGCTTTTTTGTGTTTGGGTGAGTGTGTGTGTGCGCGCGGAGCTTTGTGACGTTTGCACTGGGGCAAATCAAGCGTCGGCCACAACACAATAACAAAATAATATTTGTTTCGTATGATGTCAAAACGAATCACACACACACACACACACACACACAAAAAACGCACACAATACATAATAAGAGTGAAAGTCTCTGCTGCTCTTCGAAGGGAAATCCATGAAATCGTAAATGCCATTACGAAACATATTGCATATTCGTGGATATCTAGCAGCAGGCGGTCGAAAGAGGGGAAACAGTGCAGTGGTTGCCGCAGAGAGAGAGCGTGCCGTCGTGTGGTTATTTAAATATTTTTAAAATTTCGAAAAATGAACAATTAAAATGTGATACGTGCCGAGGTGCGTGGGTTTGTGTGCGTCTGAGTACGATGTGTGCACTCTTTGCAGTTGTAAAAAACGCCTATTTGAAAGAGATAGCAAGGAATTGGGGTTGCTTTAAGCTACGACTACAGATTTTAAAAAGTGCAACTATTTAGCATCTTTTAAGTATGTATGAGTATATGACTTAAGGTCTGAACACAATAAAGACTACAGGACTACACATTCTTCTATATCAATTTTACCATTCTACCATAATTTTGAAACAAATGACAATCGGTAATAATGTTTAGAACCAGTAAATTTAAACTGAAATACAGTGAAATTCCTCATAACCGTCCCAGTGTTTTTGTCCAGTTATGGGGGAGGGGGCACAAAAAATTAGTTCAAATTGTATCCAAGTGTTCCTCGTCTATTTATTTAATATTTTGTACGAATTTATGAAACTTTAATGTTTAATTAATATTTATTACCTGTATAGGCAAAGTACATACATTGTACAAGTCGTTAAATTTTAGTACTGCTTTGGTTAAACAAATTTTGTAATGGTTGATTGTTTTAATTTCAAATTCCATCGTCCGGTTATAGGAATGATATTTGTATGGAAAACTTAATGGAATTGCTGTGTCTACGAAATTTGTTCAGTTATAAGGGCTGTCCGGTTATAAGGTCTAACAAATTGTTGTTGAAAGCACATCGAAAAATGAAGAAGAACGCCATTAAAAATATCTGTTCTGAAGCAGCGATGCCAATTGCTTTGTTTTTGTGGCCTATGAAATAGAGAATAGTGGTAGATTCTATGTTGGCGGCAGTCGTCAAAACAATCGCCTCCATAGGAACGTTCTGATTCTATAATTTGACAGATGCGGTCGTGTCGCTACCGTTGGCTATGTGTTCGGGGCATTAAGCTATATCTTTAATTGATGCTATAATCAGAAAAAGCAACAACAATTTTATTACTACTTTATCTAAAAATGAAAACTATTAATATCTACAATTACCTTTTTTCACATAAGTAAGAAGCATTAGTTGCTAGGGCTTTCGTTTCACATTTAATTTCAATAATCCATTCAACAATTATAATTTCAATTTATTATAATTTTGTATGGTATATTTTGAATTGTTTTTGTAACAACAACAACAGCATTAATAGGTACTAACCTGAGAAAGAACTAATGCGCCGTTAAAAGGAATTTTAATACCAGCGAGTAAATTGGAACGAATAATCTAAGCCTAGCCTATGATAATAATAAGCCTAGAAATGATATAAATCGAAAATTTACCTTGTTGTCAGCTTTTCCGCGGCTACCGCCACTACTTGTATCACCAAGGTTCCATTACCAGCAGCTTTAGTGCTTGTAACGCTGCTCACGCATTTCTGCATTTATTGAATTCGAGACGCAAAATTAAATACGCAAACATGCATACACGCATACATACAGATGTATGTGCATACATACATACATTCACGTGAGTGGCTTAACCAACGCACGTAATCCATGGGCCATGTTATGCTCATTGCTTCCTCCCTCCTGTCCACTCGTTCTTTGTTGCGGTGTGTGCCACCCCCACTTTTGCTCCCTCTTGCTCGTCCCTAACCATTGATGTGCTTCGTCAGCTGCCGTCTACCGAATCGTCAATAGGACCCGTTAAATACATTTACCAAAATTTCTCCATAGCCGCTGACACATCGCCGATTGTAGTAAAAAAGAAATGACACGAAGCAAACGAGAATGTAAAAATGAAATTCCGAAATTGACGAAATATCGCACAAAAGGCAACAGCATTGAAGTGAAATGAAAAGAAATGCTGGCTGGCTGGCTGGCTGGTAGATTGTGAGTTTGAGCAGAGGGCTGCGCAGCAACGACGGTGATGGCGGCGACAGTGGTGTCGACCGGTGGGTGGCGGGGCGAGTGGCTGAAGGGGGCCAGGCGAGCGGAGTAGACCGAAAGTATTCTGTGAAAAGTTTGTACGTGTGGCTACAAATGTGAGTTTGAGTTTGTGCGTATGAATACGTGAGCACATGTGAATTACTGAGCGCGTGAATGTACGCGCTTGTGTGAGCGAGCAAGTACACAATTCGGCTGCGTATCTACAACAAAAGCTAGATAGAGCCAGTTGGGGTGCGACGCGGTGCGGCGCGCAAAGCACAATCATCAACGTCAACATAGTAAAAGTCTAAAATCGACAAAAATTAAATTCGGCGGTCATTAACCCGAAGGCGCAACAACAGCAGCACGCTCGCGTACTCGCTTCGTTCGGGGTTGGTAGACGACGCTTTGGTATGTACATATGTTCGAAATTTACAGTTACTCAATAGCGATAGTAACAGCAGCAGAGACGACAGCCGCGACGTCTACAGTGTCGCCTGCGACAGCGTGCGACGGGCTCAACTTTCGGATAGACGTAGAATTTCGGTCGATTAGCAGAACGCAACTGCGTTCGATTAGCAGAACGCCACTATGACCGCTTATGTCGGCATATGCGTGTCGCTGAAATGATTTTGAGATGAAATAGATCGCGTTATGGCGAGGATGTTTCTAAAGACGCATTTGCGCAGTTCGTTGGACGTCGACTGGTTCTACTGGCTGCCAGTCATATGTGATGCATGCACGAGCACCTAACTTCAGACGTCAGATTGTCCCATTACTGCTATTTGTTTTTTGTTTATATCACAGTCAAATTTGGCCCACATATACCATATATGTACATATTTCAAGTATTCAAGTATCTGTGAAAATTTTCAGAGATGTTCTTGAAAGTTTGCAAAAACTCATAAAAATTGGTGAGTAATGTGGTAGGTATAATTTCCACGATCGGTCGAACCGTCTAGAGACTGCATATGTCCGCCTGTAATTTTATTAGATAATCAACATCTGACGGCTGATAAGAGTTAATATGAAGAAACATTGTTTTAATGAGTCTGTTGACTTCAAACTATTTACGGAAAAATAAAATTATTTGTTGACGTACGTCAATTTCGTGGTATTGTTTTGCAGCTTCTTCGTTAGCATTTAAAATAAAAAATAGGCAAAACAACAAATATTGTAAGCGATGTTTGAAATATAAATTGCATATGCAACTATGTATTTTGTTAGCAAATTTTCGGTTTTAAAA
This sequence comes from Melieria crassipennis, assembly GCA_963668005.1. Classification (NCBI taxonomy): domain Eukaryota; kingdom Metazoa; phylum Arthropoda; class Insecta; order Diptera; family Ulidiidae; genus Melieria; species Melieria crassipennis. The sequence continues at coordinate 114,797,964 of OY764963.1, read as the reverse complement.
ATTAACTTTTTGATACTTGTGACACTCTGGCGATCTACTTACCTGAATTTAATTTTTTTTATTCAAATCGATCGATTTTTATATGTTTCCAACTTAAAGACAATGTTTTTCTGAAATTTGGCGCCCATTTAAAATATTTTTTTTTCACGTACAAAATTTGCTCGCTTTGTTTGCAAATTTTGCCGCCCCTCCCAATATGCCGCCCTAGGCATTTGCCTCATAAACCTTGTGCTTTGACCGCCACCATGTATGTCTATCCATGTCAAGCATCTAACTATCTATTATAGAAAAAAACAACTCAGAAGTTCCCGCGATTAAACACTACAAGTTTTTATCAGAAATAAGTGAACTGAAATTTTTTACGATTCGTATGAGTGATCATCGTCGGTAGCAGCATGAAATCCGATGTTAATTTTTGCACCTTTTTTGTCCACTTTCATTATTCGAAAAAATTTAAATTTTTGATAGATTTGACTTAACAAATTAATAAAGTTTTGATTAATAAATAGCCAACTTCCACTGTTTATAAATTTTCTAGATATCGCTCCTTCGCTGCAAGAACGTCATAACTCAAAACAACATCATTCCGAGAAAATTCAATTTTAAAGCTGACCATTACAGGCAGTTCAAGGTATCAAAAAATGTTTCATGTCGTCTTGTGAGCAAAGTATTGAATATTTTACAATGTGGTTTTGACAGATAAAATATCTTATGCTGATACACACAGGGTTGCCATAAACTGAAACAAAAATTTTTTTGAGTTATGACGTTCTTGCAGCGAAGGAGCGATATGTAGATTGTTAGTTGTTTACAGTTCAGATCCATACACCATGGCTCAAACTTTTTCAGTTAACATACTTACGTACTGAACTAGCCACACCAACCCTTTATCGGAATTTGACCTGTCATAAAGCATCTCTTGTACGCATTTACCATCTCTTCTTAGTCATACCAAGAGATGACTGGCCTTCCTTCCAACTGAAAACTTTTACGCCGAAATTCCCAAGTACATGTGGGAAAAATTCCAAGCCAGCGCTAGACGGTAACACGTTGCCATGTTCATGTCCTTAAACAGGAAAACTAGGGGTATTCTCGATGTCTTGCACGGAGGAAGAATTCGTAAAAATGCAACCGTGCAAGACTGGAAAATGCTACACATCGAGAACGCACAAAAAAGCACACATTGCAAATATTGCAAAAATGCCGCAAACTTTCTCCATTTCTTTTTAATTTGGTTTTCGGTTGATCCATTTCTACCTGCAAGCAAGACATATATGCAAATTATATAAAAAGGTTGAAATAAAACCAAATATAAAGAAATTACGCTTGCGCACACGAAGAAAATTAAATGGCTGTCGCACAATCGCGATGTCACACACAAAACAAGGGTTTTTGCGTAGCATGACATGCAAAAAATGCAAACTGTTTTTGCTTGTATTTTGTTGTTGTGTCGTTGCTCGAAATGCATGGCCATGTCAATTATGCATTCCGTGCACGATGTCAGGGCTATGCAAGACATCGAGAATACCCCTACTGTTTTCAATAGACTGCCAGTTGCCAGTTTATGATTTGATGGGCAGTTTTTTCAAAACTTCGTGTCTATATTAAAATGACTGTCAAAGGTTCATTATCGACGAATGTAGCAGCCGAAAATAGCTTTCTCACACACATACGTACATGTGTGCGTTCGTTCGCTCGCAGATGTTATTTGCAAGCAGGCAGGAAAGAGTTGAATGCAAGAATGCGCCTGCAGTTGCATAAAATATTGCACACGACCACACCAACAAAGACTGACACATCCGCTCGCTTGATGCCAGTTCGCGAATCCCTTAGCGCCTCTGCAGAGAGCCACTTTTCATATTCTGGCAATCATCCATTTGACTTGTACTAAGCGTCTTTGCAACTACAACGTACTACTATATAGACGCTGCGTAGAGTATATCGCAAACACGCATCTGCGTATCTTATCTGAGCGACTCGAGTAGTCTTGTGAGAGTTTGCATTGAACGATTGTGCATTCAGTGCCGGCCTTTGCCTCTGTGCCGGCACCACTACCCGATCGACTGCCGCGCCGAGCGTTGAAATGCACTCGTACTGCCCGTGTTGCCCGTTCACGACTGTGCGGCATAGAGTTAGAGCCAACAAATGAAATAAGTGGGACAAAGTTGAACACACTAGCCAAGGACGGATATTAGTTAGAAGAAAAACAAAATGAAAAACATTGTTATTGTTGCTGCTGCTGCCGTCGCTGCCGCTGGTGTTATTGTTTTCTGTGTGCAAGGCATTTTCGACTACATAGTAGCTGTGCGATGCTTGGTTGTTGCTGTTGTTGTGTTGTGGTAGTAGTTGCTGCTGCCTTTGCTGTTGTGGTTGTAATTGTTTTTGCAATTGCATTGCGTTGCAATGAGCTGAGTGTAAGCGACTTCATTGGCGGTGATGTGGCTGTACGTCGTTTTGAATAATTTCAGACCAACAAACACAAACCAGTTTTTCATTCTTTCTTTTGAAAATGGATTTTCCTCATTAATGAAATTTTTTGCGACAGCTAATACGATAGTCAGTCATCTTAATGATTTTTCGAATTTGGTTTTATCTATTTACGATTATAAATTTGATCTTGTTTCTAGTTGTGCTATAATTTCAATTATACATACATACATACATATGTAGGACTTTGCCACGGCTTTAAGAAATTAACTAAAATATTATTATCCAGGCCAGATTGTCTATTTCACCCGCAAACATTTCTCTGGATTTCAGAAAATATTTTATTATTTATGTAAGTACATATTTTAAGGTTTAATCAATTTCTGTCTGCGTTACGAATGTTTGTTTTTTTAGCATTAATTACAGTGGCTCAAAGTTCAAAAATAACAAGCCACTCAAGAAGATATGGATACAAAATATTGAGTCATAGGTTTGACTCACGAAAATTATTTATTTTCCATTATTCTTGTTCTATTTTAACTTTGAGCCACCGTATTTGTTATTGTTACTGTTTAGTTATTGTTATGTTTCCTTATGAAATTTTTAAAAAAAGATAACAAATTGTAGACTAAGAGGGAAAGAGTTGTGATTTTAGACGCCTACTCATTAAAAAACAAATATAATAACTTGGAAACGGTCCAATAAAACAACTTACCAAAGTTAAACTGAAACAAGCCACACACCAAGATACAGATCACGTTTGACGTACCAAAATTATTTTATTTATTTATTTATTATTATTAAAGGATCCTTTGGTTGATCCATTGTGTATCAAAGATGTAATCAAAAATATAAAAATGTAAGAATATAACAAGAGAACTGCTGAAGAAACTTAGAATTTAATAAATTTTATGCCAACAAGAAAATAAGTTAAAAGTAAAAAATTGTTTCACAAAATAAAAATTTAAAGAACTTTAATGAAATTTTGTATCTTGTACGCAACATTTTTCTTAGGTGAATTCAGAACATATTTTGTTTTTGGTTGTTATTATTATTATTAGTTTAATGAAGAAATACAAAATATTTAGTCGTATAAAGTTATGTTAAAAGGAAGTAATTTGTTTTCCATATCAAAAAACTACGTACTCCTTGACTCCTTGACTCCTTTTGTATATGCATAGATAACTGGCCCGACAGTCCGCTAACAAGAATAATTTCTAGTATCACGCAATTATCTCTGTGGTGCTTGTGAATTTGTCCGCAGATGGAAGGGGGCTGCAGTTTTATGACGAGTATATACACAATGGCTTAATTGATTTAACGGGTTCCCTCCAATTACGTTTAATTTCGTTTTTGGTGAAAATTCTGTCTGCCTGTATTCCTTAAGAAATGTAAACTAAAACTTATTCTATGATATTTGAACACAAGGTACAATGTTCCAAACGCGTTAGTCCTATTGCTCACTGGGTTATCATTACTACGAAGTAAATAATTTGAACTTACATAAATGCATATTAGACATAATTTAGTTTTGTATGGAGATTCTTAATAATGAGTTCTTGATGCTCCGGAACCTATTATTTTATGCGGTTTGATGAAAAAGTGCATGAGAACCCCAATAATTCTGCTTTCTGCAAATGTCTTTCGAACGTACCTATTCCCCTATCTCCAACCCTTAAGAAGGCTCCCATACAAAATGATCGCTTTTATAAAATGTTCTGTCATTGCTTCCAGGTTGTCTCCAGATGTATCAAATGCAAGTCTGAATCCCATTTCTTTTTCCGAAGAAACATCGTATCTCATAAGCATCTATTACCATCACCACCATTAACCTCCCTATTTCAAATATAATTTAATTTTAGTTGAATAATTTAGTTTCAGTAATTTTAGTTGAGTATTGGGTTAGATTAGGTTCAGAGGGCGTGTACGGAAAGCCGTAATTCCATTCGGAGGCATCATTTGCCTATTGTGAATGCCCTCTATGACTGATAAAATTAAGGGGGTTCGGTAATATTACTTCCGTTATCTCTGTTAGGAATGTGAGGAAGCGTAACCCCAAATACTTGAGTTGCTCTCCTTCCCTATCCCCCATGGGTATAGTACAATGGTCCAAAATGGACTGAGTGCTATGAAAGGCTTGTAGCCTGCCCACCCTCACATCACATCACATGACATGGAAAACGCCCAAACATTTGGAAGGAAAAATAAATGGGAGTGAGTCTTACATTTGTGACGTCAGGGAGCAATGGATCCCATTTTATAGAAACAATAATATTGTAAGGGAGCCTTCTTAGGAGTTAGAGGAAGGTACGTTCGAAAGAAATGTTCAAAAAGAAAAATTAGTGGGGGTCAGTCATAGACTTTGACCCTCTAAGAGCAATTTCTGAGTATATGTTTGAACTATTTATCGAATTTCCAAACACTTTTGCGAACTTTGACTTTGATGTGTTGCCATTTAACCCTTATTTTAGCCCCACCATTTTTGGGCTAATTTTTTAAACATTGCACATTGAAATAAAAAAATCGTGCGTTAAATCTAGGATAGGTTAGGATAGGATGCACGTACGTATGAATGTATAGCATGGGCGTAGCCAGAATTTAGTCATGAGAGGGGGTGGGGTTTAAAACAATTTTTTTTGCAAATTTAGTATTACATGCTTTTTAAAGCAAACTGCGCTTTTCAAACAGGGCATTTTGTGGTGGTGCCAGCCATATGTGACTTAGTGCATTGGTTTCATGAAATTTGGTTCACTGGAAGCGAAGTTATTGTGTTCGAAGTAAAAGTATGTTTGTGTTACTAGTAAAAAAAATCGATACTAATTTGCAAAAAGCGAATATTAAGTTTTGCTTTAAACTTGGTAAAACTTTAACCGAAACATTTCAATTAATGAACTAAGTTTATGGTGACTATCGTTTATCCCGTGGCAGAGTTCAACTCAAATGCGCGATCACCGCAGATTCCATCAAAACTCAGCCAAAGCCATCAAAGATAAGCCAAAATTTACTTGAAACTGGATTTAACCTTCGCTTTCCTTATGCCCACCGGAGTGATCTTTTTAATATTCATGTCTAATATCTGCCATCCGTATTTGTCCAATGTAGTTATGACAGAGATCTGCATGCGGTCATATTTTAATCGCTCAATATGTATTCGTGTAAAATGCGGTGCGATATGTGCCACTGCTCAAGAAAACGGATATCAGTATGTATCCCCACCGCAATGCTTCATTCATTCCGCATACTAGTACTCCGCACGAACGAATCATCAGCTTGCAATACTAAACGAACGCAAACTATCGCATCTTCATTTTACTTCGGCTATGCGGTGCTGCCGATGATCCAAACGAACTATGCACTTCGGAATGCGGTGGTGCGAATGATTCAAACGAAGACGGCAATGATCGGCAGTGATCCAAACGAAAGATGGAAATATTCGTTTGAATCATTCGCACCACCGCATTCCGAAGCGATATGAGAATGCGGTGGTGCGAATGATCCAAAGGAAAGATGGAAACACCGCATACCACCGCATTTTCATATCGCTTCGCTCTTGTTCTTTGACTCTTATTGTGATTAAGCATTCGTAGAAAAGAAAAGAAATTACAGGCATTTTTTAGGATATACCCAATTTTTTTATGTTTTACAATAAATGTATACATACTCAAATAATAAAATTATTGTAATAGTTTTAAACATGAAATGAAAAAATGTCCTTTATCGAACGAAGTAATATTTAATTCATAATACGTGTAATTATAATAATTAATAATAATTTGTAATGTTAAAAATTTTTCGAGTACGAATGGTCGAAAAGTCGATGGCTTTGCCCGTTGCCTTAGAGTATTTCATTGATGTGGGTCCAATTACCGACAATTGGTTCAATCATCATATATTTGGAGTTCCATCGTGTTTTTAAAGTATTTAACCATTTTTGTTTTGCATGATTCTATAACTTTTAGACTTCAACTTGCTTAAAACATAGCAGCAGTTGAGGTGGCAAAATCCATGCCGCAAACATTTCTTCCAAATGCGTATACCTGCTTCATACGCTTCGCGAATTGTGCATTATGTATACTTGTATGCATTGCTTTCAATCACTGCAAACAACGCATACCGCATAATGATTGAATTTGGGATACTTGATTTGCGGTGCTTATGAGCAGTAGGTAGTAAAAAGAATGAGTATGAATGCGGTGGTAACCGAAATTGCGCGACGCGAATTGTGCAATATGCATACGATTACGAAGTGGTCGTGTAAGCAATACGCGAAATGAATCGATGATCGCAAACTCGTTCGGGTTTTGTACTATATGCGTGCGGTTGCGATACTTATGTTATGCGGTGCTTATGAGTAGTGTGTAGTAAAAAGAATGCGTATTAATGCGGTGGTATCCAAAGTTGCGGTACTCATTGCTAATCTCTGGTTATGACTTCGACTCACTGAACAAATTCGAAAGTAGTTTTCAATAACATAAACAAATATTTCTAAGGAAATTTTGTTCATGTTTTTTTTATTATTTTGTATACCACATACCCACCCGGGTAATCCCAGGAGCTTCCGCCGCCATTTTGAACAAAAAAATATGTATTCAATACCTCAATATGTATTCAATAAACCATATGGAAAGAAATCTTCTCAATAATATTTTCCATAGTCGCAAAATAAATCGTTAAAGTTAGACCTTTTTTCGAAAAACGGACTATCACCAGTGAACGATACTAAATACTGAGGTATGTGAAAAATTCTTTATTATTATACAGTTATTGTGAGTTTTATTCAAAATAGCGGCGGAAGCGCCTGGGGTCATCCGGGTGGGTATTGGTGAACGACGCATACAAAAATCTTTGGTAAGGCGAAGGTTACGTATTTTAATAACTTGGAATTATCGCAATTTTACTGAACATTTGACTATCTCATCCATAGACACTTGTGACTGACTTTTTGACTAAAAGTTTAATTTTAATCATCAGCCACTCCTCGTTTTCACCTGATGCGGCATCGTGCGGCTCTCACCTTACAAAAAGCATTTACCTTAAAAAAAGCATTAAAAAAATGCTGGTACCGACAACCTGAAGGACATTCCAGCCGACGATCTAAAATACTCATTAGACATGGTTTTAGATCATGCAAATAGTTGTATTGAGTCTGAAGGGGACTATTTAAAAAAAACCATATTGGTTTTACCAAAAAAATTGTTTGTTATTATTTTATATGTTTAAAGGTGAAAACACTTTTGGCTAATATGGGAACGTACACACCATGTATAGTGATTGAAAATTTTAAATAGTTATAGGCCATGGGGGTTCTGATACCCAAACGCCCCTGATGTATAGTATGTATGCTTTATCGCGAACATAGTACTTCTTTTTACATATGTACGTCGTTTCCATTTTGGCAGACTTTAATGAATTGTTCGTTCCCAGCGAATGAAAATACTTATTGAAAATGGTAAAACGACCGGTCGTTTGGAGTACAGCAGAGTGCCTCATAGTTGGACAACAACAACACACGAGTTGGCTGCCGCGACAAGTACAACATTAAAGAGCGCCACGGAAGAGAATCGTCGAAACGCGAGGTAAATTTTGGCGTTCGTTTGGTAGAGAGCGGAGCACGCTGCTATTCAGCTAATACCAATACACATGGGCCCCAGCGCGGGCACCAGCAGCGACATCAATAGCGGCAGCGGCAGAGGCGCGCAGTGAATTGGCGGTGCTCGGAAGCAGTGCGGCGAGGAGTGCGTTGGAGCAGTGTGGCAACGATTAAAATGATGTAGTACGCAGCGGAGCTGTGTGCGGAGTGGTGGAGCCGATGAGCAGCGAAGCTTATGCGCCAGCGACGTGCTAACTGCAAAGTGTTTCTGCAGTGCAATGACCTCACATCGCGTTGACCCACTTACGAAGCTGCTTTGCGAATGTTACCGAAGCTTGTTGTTTCGTGCTGTGCCGCTTGTGCAATCATTCGCTGCCACTGCTACTGGCGGTATTATTTTATTTCTATTTGGCTTGATGTTTGGATTGTTTTATTTCTTATTTTTGCATGTACAAGACTGTTGACTCTTGCGTCTCGTCGCGTCGCGTCGCATCGCATCGCTTCGCACCGTATCCCACTTGTTTGCCACTATACCGCAGTGCAACATGTCCCGCGTGAGTATTTCGTGTACGGATGTGTGTTCTTGTTGACGACTGTACGTATGTAATAACATGTTCACGATTATTCACACTTACAACCATTTGTAGGAATTTTGCCTGCCCAGTGTGAACATGGCTTTTGCTAAAAATTCTCAGTTTGGGGTGTGTTAAAACAAAATACACACACATGCATACGGGTTCCTTTTCATATATGTACTTAAATTGGACTGTCGAATGAATCAAATAAAATTTGTTTGCATTTTATTCGATCGACGATTGGCAGTGCTGCCAGAGCAAAGTTACTCCGGAATAAAATTCATAAATGCATACTTATTGCACTGATTTCGGGCCATTGCTTCAAATCGCGAGTTCATTTGTTATTAAGTTATCATCTTACTATTCGTATTAAAACTCACGCGCACAACACGAAAGGTTAGCCGTGTAGCCGTCAAAATAATCGATTCCATAGGAACGTTGTGGTTCTATATTTTGGCATTTGTCTCATAATCGGGCTGTCGGACCGGTGATGTATGTATGTATGTATTGTGCGAGCCGGTGAAGTGGGCAGGCCAAACCTCTTTGTGGCAGGGCCTCAGTGCAATCTACACTAGTCAGAATAAGTTTGTGTACAGGCAAGTCAAAATTATGTTATGATTAATTTTGACCTCAAAAATAGGTTTTCTGTTTATAAAAACTTATCCACATTATTCATATATGCCTTAACTGCACTTTTTGTTCTGTTTTAGATGCATTAAAATAATAATTTTCCATGTATTCGTATTTATTGACAATATACTCACAAAACGGTGCAGAATAACTTTGCGTACATAACTAATAACGGGAATTTCCGGTTATGCTCTTTATTTTTTTTGGAACATTTTTATTCCATTCAACAGTAAACGGACTTAAATTATTTTTAAACGTATATGTGCTTGATATTATATAGAAAGCAATAGAATCCAACAGAAAACAATTAAAAATGGATAAAAGGATAATCTTACCAAAACTTTCCAAAATTGACAAACAATTTCATGAAATTATGGAAACTTTTAGGAGAGCACATTCGTCATTTTGAAAAGCCATATTAAATTTCGAAAAAACAATAATTATTGCTTCTTTGCTATGATCTGGCCATTTTCTTAAGCTACCCAAGCAATAGGATTAGATTGTTTTGCGATCAGTGCATCATAATCTTAGGCTAGTTGCATCCGATATCTTCAGAAATGTACAGAAATATTTTATAAAACCCAGTAGCAGTGACTTTATAAGAAAAGTTATGAAAAAACATATCGCACACGCACTACAAAAGTGACACAACTCAAAATTTTTGATTTTTCAGGAAACGCAAAAAACTGTTTTTGAGGTAAATAACCATTTTTTTTAAATAACGTATAGACCGTTCAGTAGAAAATCCTTACAGATTATGCTTTAGGATAAGTTACAAAACTTGTTTTTTAATTTTACACTAGAAAATCCAAAATTTTGAGTTGTGACTGTTTTGATGATATTTTAATTCACTAATTACGGAATTATTTTAAGTTATGTCACTTTTGCTGAGTTTAATAATTATAAATTACAGTTAAAAAGTCGAAAGAAAAATTTTGAGAATTCGAAATTAATTTTTTTATTTGAAAATATATACTAAAATTGTCAGAACTTTGCTTAAAATTAACTCGTCAAAAGTGTCACAATCTGAGTTAGGACACTTTTGCATTGAGCTTCAGCGATCAAATAGCATCCAACTTCTGACATAAAGAGAGACCTAACTGGATTTTTGCAACAGTTAACAACAACAAAATATACTGAGCTTTTGCTTATTGGTAGATTGATGCATTGTGCACAGTATCAACACATAAACCCGAAAATTAAAAATTTTGAGTTGTGTCACTTTTGTAGTGCGTGTGCGATATTTCCCCTACAGAATAGCATGTAAGAAGCCCATATTTAGCTTACTTACAAGGAGCACAGAATTTCTTTCGTGAAAGAGTCTATAAAAGAGTCTAGAAAACCGGATTTCCGGGACGATGTGTTGTTATCTATGGAGTAGGAAGATTTATTATTCTCTGATAATGGTTTGGCATATTTGGCATTAAAAGGCATCAACTAATTTGAAGAGGATTCAATGAATGACAAAAATCTGACATTAACAGTAAAGCATAGCATATGAGGGGTATGGTATGGGGCTGCATGTCTAGTAAAGGAGTGAACAGGCTGTGTTTTTTTAATCAGAAATGGTTCCGAGGGGTTATTTACATAATCTAAAAGCTTATGCAAGTCAAGGTTTCAAAAATTTGTATCAGGTTCCAACATTTCTTTTCAACTTTACGAAGACCTTAGGGCGTAATGCATACGATGTGAAGCTATCTTTGCTATTAACTGACTCAAAAAAAGATGAAAAAGTTCCTCCCTAGTCACCTAACGTGCATTTAATTAAATATATTGAACCCTGAGCCCAACAACTCTCCATCTTCAAAGATATAGTAAACAAATATAAAAATTCAAGGATATATCAAAAGAACAGCTGAAAAAACACATAATTTAATAAAATGTATGCCGAAACTTCTGCACGGAATTCCAATAAGAGAAGCATATCCAAAAAGTTATTAATTTTTGGACAAAACTTAGTTTCAATTAAATTTTTGCTGTATAACCTTATCTTGTACGCAAACTTTTTCTGAGGTGAATTCATAACCCATTTTGTTTTTGGCCCTTCTTTTACAATTTGGTCAAGTTTTTGTTATTATTATCTTAATAGAATAAAATAACTGAGTTTATGGAAAAAATATAAAATATTTAGTTTTTGAAAAATTACTTTAAGTGATTTATTTTTCATATGAAAAAACGATGTACCCCTTGTACGCAAACTTATTCTGACTAGTGTATGTATATTAAAATCTGCTCTAGTAGTATTAAAATCTTCGAGAGTTATCATGCATACTACATAGTTGGGCCTTTCTCTGACCCTCGCCGGAAAGACAGAGAAATTCACGGGAATGTCACGGGAAATTCATTTCGAGAAATATACCCAATTATGGAAAGACACCACTAACATATATTTGCACGCATTTTCAATGCTAGATATTTAAATAATTATTTTAATTACTTAATTTATGCCATTATATAGCATTGAAATAGCTGATTAGAACTTTTTGTTTTCAAATGTATAATTCAATTAAACTTATATCCTTTGTGATATGGACTGGAGATGAACAGCAGTCCAATTTGAACCATTTTGCGGTAACTTTAGGTAGTATTTTTCGTAAATGATTTTAGGAATATGTTAGACTAAAATTATAGATTTACTGTGATTAAAAAAAATAAAAGAAAGGAAAGGTGTAAAAAGAACGTAAATGATAAACAAAATATGTTTAAGCAAGGTGGAAGTATATAGATTTTGTATAATTATGCGGAAAGCGGCAACTCTGATGAGCGCATATCAGCTGAAAGAGTAATATTGCTTACCTTCTTTTTTCCTCCTTCCAACGCCTACATACGCATACAAAAATGGAAGAGCGCAACAAAGAGCGCCATGCACATTCCCCAAGAGCGTTTTGCTGCCCGGTTGAAGAGGGAGACTTGACGTATTGAATATTTATGTATTGCATATTTCTTCATTAAAACATTTGATGTTTTTAGTCTAAAGAAAGTTCGTTGACATCTACTCGTATTATACATACGTACATGCTTGTCGCTTGAAAAACACTCAGAAACGACTATTTGGTCACATACTCGGGAAACGGTGATATACCCTTAACCCTTTAGCTGCTTATGGCGGGTATACTCGTCAGAACGAAACGAACATTTTTCGGATAATGTCGAGTATACTCGTCATAACGATACAAATTTACATTCCGGTTATTATTCGACGACTCAATTGTAATTTGTTTAAGTCTTAGTTGCATGACATTGCATATATGCAATTTTAACTTTTCATAGATTTGGGATTTCATGGGATTTGGGACATTCGTTCAATCTTCAGTTGTGTCTTTTATGTTAAAGAGTGCAAAAGAGTCGAAAAAACAACAAGTGTTTCAATTTTGCTAAAATGAATTTGGTTATTGATTGCGATGATGGACTTGCGGTCGCCGTCACTTAGCCCTTTAGTAACGATTATGGGTTGGGCCCAAGCCCTTGCGCGCCGCAACCTGAGAGGTTTATTGTGCCCTAGTGCGTTGGATGACGAGTATACAGTGACAACCGACCTACGTAGATTCGACCCCCGACTAAAATATACATTGATGAAACCGATTTTCCTTTCGGCGGTAGCGTTCTCAGCAGAATTTGGCATATTTCCGAACTCATCAAAATTTCATTGTTACCATCGAAACCTTACAAACAACAAGAATAATATGACAGACATTTTTTTCTTCACGGAAATAAAATCATACTACGAAGGGTTAGTATTAGGTAATCTGTCAACTTTATTTATCTAGTATATAAAAAACAATGTGGCGTTGTTTAGATGAAATCAACCGATTTAGATGAAATGATATTTCTTTTATGTGGGAATGGTACATAGGCTATATGAGATTGACCACGCCAACCTCTAACGCCTACTGTGGTAAAAAACTCAACTATGGTATATGTACATATCGCTCGTTTTCCTGAACAGTGTCATAACTCAAAAAACATTAAAGTGGGGAATACGTCTTTGAAGTTTTCTATTAAGTGAAATATGACGACGCAATAACGACACTTACTCTTTGCATGAGAAGATTTTAAAAGATACCGTTATGATTTTTCGATACAAGATAAAGCATAACAATGTAATTATTTCTGTATACTTAATTAAAAAAAAATTGTTTTAGTTAGTTATGACACTTTTCAGGAAAACGATCGAAATGTAAGGCGGTATCAAACGATTCAGCGTTTCACTGTGGTAAACGTAAGCTGTAAAGAATTGGCCACACACACTTGCCGTGCCCACTAAACAAACAAAACAAAGTACATGTCTGCAAATCAATATTGATATCAATTGATTTCGTTTTTCATGGGGGTGAACAAAAACTTAGATTGACGACGCCCACCTGATACGCAAATGTACTCGTTTTTCTGCGAGTACACTCGGCTTTGCTGAAAAATAATTAAGCAAGCAAATCAAGTTTTTCGAAACAAATTTAAACAGTTAAAGGGTTAACTCGAAGTGCATTTGTGTCAATATTTTATTCTAATTAGCAAGCATTCTCTTCTTTACTAACTTTATTAAAGTAGTTTCAAATATTATGGATATACGATATTGATGGGCTTGTTTTTCGAACATATTGACGAAACATAAAAATTAGCTCGTCCAGCACGATTGGATTACCACTGATTCCTTATATTAAAGAATTACATGTTACCGCTTCTTCTTAATGAAACTGAATGCAAATGAATTTTGGTAAATCAGACAGAATATAAATTAATGTAGATATTCAAAGCATTTCAGTAGCATTTGCAGAAGTTTTATATTTCGTACCTAGCTCCGTTGCCAAATACCTATTAATTATTTCCTTTACCACATGAAAAACGGCGAATTTCAAAGGTTTTTGGGAACAAAATTGTGTTATTTTGGTAATAAGTTTTTGATAATTCGGTTGACTGTGAGTGTTCTTTTGCTCTGCATCTCGTTGATCTGGTAACAGCCGATTTTTGCATTTGGTCGTCAAAGAGCGAAGACAAGCAAGCAATCATTAATTTTTACAAGTATAACCCACTAAAAATAATAGAAAAGCAATACAAACTGGCAGAACTGTCAATGCCAAAAAGCCTGATATAGCATTTACTAGCAAAATTAAAAAAAATACTTTCCTCATGGGCATAGCCATACCAAGAGACACGAATATAACAACGAAAGACCAAGACAAAATTCACACATATCTACCACTTGCAATAGAACTAAAAGAGCTCTGGAAGCAAAAATCAGTAATTATTGTCCCCTCAATCATTTCAGCTACCGGCATAACTACAATAAACTTCAGACGTAGACCTTGATCCAACATTACACACTAAAATTCAAAAAGCAATAATTTAAAAAACAGTACAAATCACAAAAAAAATTATACAACCAAAAAACCCTGTACACAGTTGTCAATAGCATATACGAGTAGCTACATAACATCTAAAAAAATAACTAGAATATATAGAATAACTAGAAAAATTAGATTATCCATATCTGTGATAAACAACTAACAAAAAACAAAGAGGTTCACTAAGTGGGTCAAAGAGGTCCTCTTGGTTTTGCCTAGGCGACTTTAACCCTTTCAATACTGCGGGGATATATAAGTCCAGATAATGTTCAAAAATTACTGGTGCGAAAAGTATTCGCTTTTAAAGTGCTGCAATGGGACTAAACATTAGTCTGTAGTCAGTACTTCACAACACGTGTTTTGGTTAGCATAACCTAACTAATTCATACTTGGTATACGTTCAGAAGTTTAAGCGTGCTCTTTGTGCATAAAAAAAAAAAATCTGAAATTATGTGAACATGTTCGTTTACTTATTAACAGCATTTATTTACATTTAGTTCAATTATACGGAAATATCTTCACTGGCCAAAAGTCGTATTGAAAGGGTTAGAAAGCCGATAGTGCAAAAAATGCGGTTAAAGTGAATGAAAATGAAAAGACTATCATATTTATAATTAAAATTCAGAAAACCAACATTTTTGTGTGTGGTTTTTATTTTCTTTTGCTCAATAATGACTAGCTTCTTTTTCATAGGATCGAGCTGTATCACAACAATAGTAGTCGAAATGACGAACATTGGCTAAGCAGGGTTAACTAACCACCACCTAATCTGGTCTGTTTAGGACAATCTGTATATCGCTAGAAAGGAAAAGGCATTACCTACGCGATTGTGGTACTTTCAACAGATGATTCGCTTAAGGGATATTTATGTGTAATAAAAACATTTTTTTTTTATCTTTAAAAAATGATAGAAAATACAGGATGGGTGTTAAGAAGAAGGGAAAGGAATCTGGATATTTTTTGTTGTTTATTCGAGAAGGGAGGGGGACAGACTATGCAATAAAATGTTTAATATTGAATCGAGTCGGAATTACAAGTCGAAAAAGGAATTATAAGGCATTTAAATTTGGTACAGCGTCTTTCTGCTGGAATTTCATGAACCTTGAACTTTAAAACCACAGGTCATACCATTGACAAGGCTCAAGGGTATACGCTAGAACAAAAATAAAATGTATTTCGTTTAAAAATACGTTTAATTGCTTTAAAATTAATATATTCAATTCCAAAAAAATTTCTGTATCCCGGGATTGCGATTTTCAATCCCAGGATTGTTGAAATGGTAGGTATTGTAATCCCTACTATGTATGTATGTATAAAGCTATCAATATGCCAGTTATACCATTAATTAAATTAATTTGTACCTACTATTTTAGTGTGAAGCGAAAAATATCTACTAATTTTTCCATGCATTTACGTTTGTTCTTTTACAGCTCAAATTGAAATAATTCCTTGTAAAGTTTGTGGAGACAAGTCCTCGGGCGTACATTATGGAGTTATAACATGTGAGGGCTGCAAGGGTTTTTTTCGGCGATCACAGAGTTCAGTGGTGAATTACCAATGCCCTCGCAATAAGCAATGTGTTGTCGATCGCGTCAATCGAAATCGGTGTCAATACTGTAGACTGCAAAAGTGCCTAAAATTAGGAATGAGTCGTGATGGTAAGTAAACCGCCTGTCAACGTTAATAAATTTAACTACACATTTTTCTTATTATCTTTACAGCTGTGAAATTTGGCAGAATGTCGAAAAAGCAGAGAGAAAAAGTGGAGGATGAGGTGAGATTTCATCGAGCACAGATGAGGGCCCAAAGCGATGCGGCGCCTGATAGTTCAGTTTTTGATACGCAGACACCTTCAAGTAGTGATCAATTGCATCATAGCTACAACGGGTAATATGAAAAAGAATGAAACATGAAATGGCAAAATCATTAAGTGTCTTTTCTAAGCTTTGGAGCGATATGCATGCTGTATACATACAAATATGATAAGCAAAAGCTCTAGAAAAGACCAGCATGGATTGCAATTGAACATCTGTGTTTTCAGTACAACACTAATAATTTCATTGATGCTTTTAACACAGTTATGGATATTCTAGTAATGAAGTTAGTTATGGCAGTCCCTATGGTTATTCAGCATCGGTGACCCCACAGCAGACGATGGCTTATGATATATCTGCGGACTACGTCGACAGTACCACGTACGAACCCCGAGGTACGATGATGGACCCGGATTTCGTCAGTCATGGTAGGATAAACGAATTACAAAAACCACTCGCAATTCACGTTTGAATCGATGTATCCACACAATTGTATGCATACCAACATAATTCACTTCATTTACCAGTGATTTTGTGCTCCTCACTGGAGTTGCAAAGCTCTTGAATTTAAGTTTCGAATACGTAGGTCAGACGGCCAGTAAGTCAAACCGAAGGGGCCACGCAGATGCAAATATACATATGTACACACGCAGAACTATTACATATTGACGGATTTTCAAATTATTGGTATATATGGCAATATGTGCACGTATGTGATAATGTGTAATATTGTATGACAGATATTAGGGCCCATTCGTTTGCTTTGAAGTTGGACTGCATATCAGTCAATGTCAATCAAACAAAACACTTTTAGCCAGCCATCAGAAACGCCGTTTCCCCCAACTAATTATGATTGTTGTGGATTTGAATAAGTCAGTTCCAATGGCCGCTCAGCTGTCTTCAATGGTTTATTACATGTTAAGTAAATTCAGTCATTGCATCAACTACTTGCTGATATTCACAACGGCCCCTGTTGGAATGTTTCTTGTTGTAAATACATTGTTCCATTGCTTTTCCCTTCCATCCAGCTGACGGCGACATTAATGATGTTCTCATAAAAACATTAGCCGAGGCACATGCAAACACAAACACCAAACTAGAAGTCGTGCATGAAATGTTTCGGAAGTCTCAGGTAAAACCGAAGATATACTTGTGCATATTCTGATAATCTTTGAGCTACAACTGATTGCTTTTCAATTTTTATTAAGGATATCTCGAGAATACTTTATTATAAGAATCTGGGCCAAGAAGAGCTGTGGCTGGACTGTGCGGAAAAGCTAACTCAAATGATACAAAACATAATCGAATTTGCAAAACTGATACCAGGATTTATGCGATTAAGTCAGGATGACCAGGTGGAGAAGTTGCATTTCTGCATCTCTTGCATTTGTTACTTAATCCTTGATTCTTGCAGATTCTTTTACTGAAAACTGGCTCATTTGAACTGGCAATCGTCCGAATGTCCAGATTGCTCGATCTCTCCCAGAATGCAGTTTTATATGGCGATGTGATGTTGCCGCAAGAAGCATTCTACACTTCTGATTCAGATGAGATGCGTCTGGTGTCGCGAATCTTTCAAACGGCGAAATCAATTGCCGAATTGAAATTGACTGAAACGGAGTTGGCTCTGTATCAAAGCTTGGTTCTGCTTTGGCCAGGTGGGTTACAAAACTTGTATTTTTCTATCGGTCATCTCAATCACTACGTTTTTTTTGCTACATTTGCAGAGCGGAATGGTGTGCGGGGAAACACTGAAATCCAGAGGCTTTTCAACTTGAGCATGAATGCAATAAGACAGGAACTGGAAGCAAACCACGCCCCCTTAAAAGGTGACGTGACTGTACTAGATACGTTATTAAATAATATCCCAAATTTCCGGTAAGAATCTCAGCAAAAAAGCTCTTTCAAACAGTTTGCATTAGATTAAAATTGAAACTCTTTTTTCCCACCAGCGATATATCCATAATGCATATGGAAGCACTGAGTAAATTCAAACAAACACACACAAACGTCGTTTTTCCTGCTCTATACAAGGAACTGTTCTCAATAGATTCACCTCAGGATCTTACATAACACCAACAAAACTTCGTGGAAACTACGCAGGATGCATTGGACAGCCCAGAAGCATTGGACACCATAACATCTAAGCACAGCCAATAACTACTGATGTAGAAGCTCACCAACCAAGCAAAAAACAAGCAAGAAAGCAACCAACCAACAAACCAGTCCATAGCGGACAACGTGACAAAACTTATTCTCAGTTTATGCACTAATTGTTAAAATACTAAAGTAATCATAAAACAGAACAAAATTTCAGCTTATTTCAAGCTAAAAGTATAAAGTTTATGTTTAAGATATTTATACAGAATTATTAATTATAGAAAAGGAATATATTCGAACCAAACCAACACGCCGGATGCACATTAAAGAAATACAATATATCGCATTGTTATACTAAACCATAGAAATTATGAATACGACTAAAACAGCAAAACAACCCCCATCATGAAAAATCACTACGGAATACAATACGCAATTCAATCTTAACATAGAACTAAAGGGAAGCTATCATCCATTTAAGAATCTACATTGAAATATACGCCGGATGTCCGCTAAATTTACGATAATGCGATGAATTTGGGCCAGTTCATGATTAAATTTACGTTGATTAATTTTTCACTATAACTGTTAATGCCCTTGTTAAGGAGCGCAAATCTTCTATGTAAAGCTTGATTTAAAAATTGCCTGATTTATTTAATTTCATGTTTGACCAGCCACATAATTCCATTACATAAATTTGAGTACAGAGTGTATGCCAACCAAATAGTTCAGAAGATGAATAATAAGAGATTTTAGGCTGGTCAAAACAAATAATAAAGAAGTTTGAGACGGTAGGTGAATGTCGGGCAAAGGGTTTTTGGGTTCAAAGTTTTCGTCGCAGTTTCATTAACGTTACGTGAAAGACAAATTTGATTTAAAGAAAATTTAAATATAAGGGAGAAGTTCATACATATACCTAACAGCAAAGCTCTATAATACATAAAAACTTCTTTGGCACAGCCATAATTATAGGGTCTGATTTGTCATAGCAAAATAATATGGAAATAGCTCATCGTTTTTCTCTGGGTTGCCTTTACAACTGTCTTGGACAACAAACTGCGAATATCAGAAAAGAAGAAACACAATGTTGTAATTCAAAACTGTAAACTACGAACATAACAGAAATTTAGACATAAGTATTGGCTGGATATGTATGTGTGCCAGTATGTTTTATTTATTTTTCTGAGTGTAGTTTTTGCAAGGACTAGTTTACATTTTTACACAATTTAAAGTATCTAGGTATGTACT
The DNA here is from genome assembly GCA_963668005.1 of Melieria crassipennis. Classification (NCBI taxonomy): domain Eukaryota; kingdom Metazoa; phylum Arthropoda; class Insecta; order Diptera; family Ulidiidae; genus Melieria; species Melieria crassipennis. The sequence continues at coordinate 114,778,241 of OY764963.1, read as the reverse complement.
TATAATTTCTTTTGCTACGGATTTCGATAGAGAGATTATGGCATTACGTTGTCTTTCCAGTTTTTGTTGCATTGAGTGTTATTTGTATTTTTGCTTTAATGTGTTCAAGAAATGAAATGTTGGGATATTTGACATGATTCTCGTTTCGACGTTAATGGCATTTCCTTATGGAATTATGTATTAAAACATATATGCACTGTTATTGATTTATTGAGAAGCTTCATTTCTACATTCAGTCTGCCTGTATTTACAACATGAGTACACGCATTATCTCAGTCACCCATTCACAAGCTCACCCACACACAGAAAAGAGATATCATTATTGGTATGAGTTCGTTGTATCATGGATGAAGGTGATAATTAGTGTGTCTTAAATACCATATGTTATTATTATTAATTTGGATTAGATTCCAAAAGAAAACAAAAACAAATACAAGTTTCGTTTTGTTTCTGCCTTAAATAAGTTGGAAAGTATGATACAATATATAAATATACATAAAATATTTACATGTGTAAAAACTCCAATGTTATAAATTATATTACTGTTGCAAGTAAATCGTAAGTTTTTAGTGAAACTAGTGAAAGTGGTTAATTTTTTAATTAGGTTATATTTATATATAATATGTTATTTAAGTAGAGGAACTATGGTACACACGTCGAAAATATAAAACACATGGAAATAAAAAACAAAAATACAAATATACAGAAATATGAAATTTGACTTTTATTAAATGAAATACATAATTTAACATCAATATGTTTGTTTCATTAACATCCATCAGTGTCACATTTGAAGTAAACATGAGCGAATAAAAATTACGTACAATACTTATAATGAGGTGGGTTAAAGAATATTCAGTATAATATATACTATTCACTTCTGTTGGTTTTTGATATGCAGTAATAATAATTTTAAGTGTAACGTAAATATACATTTATTGCGTAAGAGAAGAACATGTTTACACCTATACACATTTACACTAAGTTTAACTAGACGAATTCATTTATGTTTGTAAATTGTTTTTAGATAAATCGATTTATATTATACTTCATAGGACTACAATTAACATAAAAATAAATCAATTCATTCTTAATAAATATATCTGAATTATTTAAACAAAACAAAAATGTTGCACCTATTTCTTCTGCGAATCTTGTACCTACATGTACATGTGTATGTAATAATACATTCAAATATTTTTGTAAATAATTTTGTTCAGTGCTTTCCAAATTAATTTGGGAAATGCGATTCTTTCATACAGTTAGAAAATACGATTAGTTGTGTAGTTTTTGACACTTGAAAAATTAATTTAAAAAGAAATTCAATAATACAATAAATATTCTTGTTTATTTTAATTAGATGCTGGGATTAAACAAGGTTGGACTTTTAAGAATTCAACATAGTGTTTTTTTTAAATGACGGTGAGCATACAGATATGAATGTCGCACACGATTTTTCGAACATTCTCCATTTTGTTTTTTGTTGTACTCGAATTGCAGCTGGCTGCGATTTCAGTGCGATTTGATATAAAATATGAAAAAGAAGTGATAAGATTCAACACGGAGACGTTAATAGAAATGGTCTAAAAATATCAAATTGTTTGTTTCTAACAAAAAATATAAAAACATCATAAATGATGATGTAACACTAAAAAGACTATTGCCGTCATTTTGACGGATTTGCTTTTAAATATCTACATTTTGTTTAGTATTTCTATCAACTTTTACTTTCATTACTTTTATTTTTTTTCGGGTTTTACTATTAGTTCTACAGTTAGGGTTCTACTATTACAATTAGCCAATTCCGATCAGTAATTTTCGAGATATCAGCGGATATAATATCATATATAGTCTTTGTGGATATGGAAAACCTGCGGTCTTTCAAGTGTTGATTTTAGAACGGGGCTATATCGGTTGCGATTTCAGACCGACAAAATCGCGCCAGTGCGCGGGCTCAAGCGATTTCGGCAACGGAGGACAATTTGGTACTCGAACTTCAAGCCCTGTATTGAGGAGTAGTTTCAAAAAAAGAAGAGTACAAAATTCGTTATTGAAATATTATCAAAATTCTTACAAGAAAACAAATTTAGCAATTATTTTAAACGATTGTGTCTGTAACATTGAGTGGAATACAATTTTTAAATGCGGTGTTTCAGAGAGCAGAGTCAATCTCGATCAGTTTGGTGGCGGAGGAACATTATCAATATTTGTGCATTTTATTAAAATCAAGTAACTCGACTCAAATAGCACATATTATAAGATGCTGGCTTTAAAGTTACTTGTTTTCAACAAAAGCAACAAGTATTATTAATTTTAATTACAAATATACTTGCGTCAAACACTACAAAAATACTGTGCCACATTTATATATGAGTGCATATGGAGTGTGTGGCTATAGCAACGAAACCAACACACAATTAATCGTCAACGGCGACCTGTACTGCAAGGTACGCCCGTGTATTTAGATCAACGTGCTTGTAAAAGGACTACAATTTGATTTTCTGCATAAGGAAATGATCGGTCCCAACCAGTTGTGTATGAGTTGCAATTGTCTCCATTGAGACAGTCGAAGGATTCTTTGAATGGACGTACATTTGAATTGATGTTATAGCAATTATTTTAGAGTTGTTGCAGTCTACAGTACAGCTAGCTTTGTAAGCAGCTGGTTGGTCATCCGAACCACTGTGCACTCTGTTGTTATGCAATGCAATGGTCGAGGTTTCAACCTGTTATGCAGTGGTTCGTATTCCGAGCTGCCATTACCAACATGTTTGAATTATTTCCGGAGCAACTCTGTGACAACTATACAGGATGTAATCATTTAGAAATATGTAACACTGAAAACTTGTATGCGGCACGTTGCATCGAATTTACAATGTGTGTTTATATGTATGTATCTACATTTCAGTAAGTCGCAGAATGAAGAAAATGCGTGGCTGCGCTAACCCATTGCCGCGATCCGTGTGTACATAATGAACGCGTGAGTTGTTAGTAGGGGAGGGGGATGGAGGATGGGGGATGAGTAAATCCAAAGCCATAACTGTTTTTCATTGTATACTAGCGCTGTTGTTTATTTCCTACCAACAGGAAGATAATAACGACAATTGTGGTCAGCAAAAAGTCTACCTCTCGGCGAAACTGCAACATCAGTCGGCTCTGGTCGGCAGGAAACCTGAAAAACTGCAATGGGAAAATTGTTCAACACAACGAACGAAGAATTGATTGCGCGCCTCACTTATTACTTGCTTCGAGCCATTATGTGGCCAATGTTAATACTTGCGAAGCTGCATTGTTTTCTGCTCCTTCCTCTTTTGCGCTTAATGCAGATATCTGCGCACTCGCACTCACTCTCGTGTACCTAACACCAGTCGGAAAGCAAATTTTCGAACGAAGTTTTATAAAGAAAAGCGAGTTCCACTGAGGCTATTCTGCGTTTTATATTTAAGTGAAATTGAGCCAGCAAAGCACTCGCAAAAGAGTTCGCGCTGTCCCAAACAGTGGTCGCAGGAAGGCTTCACTCAAGGTTCATTCGCTCGGTCGGCTTTACTGAATATTCGTGTGCGGAAGTTAAGGAGTGACGTACCTCAGGTGCCATGTTGATTTCCAATGGTGTAAGTGCATGGGAAAATCATGAAATGAAATAGTTGAATGTTCAATGTTGTGCTGTGGCAAAATCATAAAAGTGGTATAAACAAAGTTGTCATAAGCAGACATAAGAACCCGACAGTGCATCCATTAGTTCGAGTTCTTCGAAACACTCTCTGATAAACTCATTCTGAGAGCAGAACCATTCGCAGGCGATTGGTGCTGTGAAATACATCTATTCGTTCATGTGTCACATCATACTTGTTACTAATAACGCAATTTGTTGCCTTCCTTTAGGTTCTCACGTATCTGTTCATATTCTCAATGTTGTTTGCCCTGTCAGGCGGAAGTCCTTCCAAGGAAAAATTAAAGTAAGATCTTTAATAAGCAACTTATTTTTATTTTAATACCTGTCCGTTAATTACCCACTTTGTGGTACAGAATACGCATACATGTGCCCGTGAAGCACCACACCCACGTGCACACTAAAACTGTGATTAAGAAGGTTCCTCTCCCTATACCTGTGCCGGTTAAAGAGGAGGAACCCAAAAAGCAATACCACCACCATGACCATTACGAAGAGCAGGACCAGGAGGATGATTTCGAGAGCTATGATCTCCCGAAGAAGAAGAGACGTGCGCGACATCCCTTCGTTTGAGTGGCGCTGTCAATGAATTTAAAAGTATTTGCTATGTGCTTATATATACCTACATGTGTATGTGTGATGTCAGCAAATGGAATCATACATGCATAGGTATCTAATTGGAGGGGAGGATGGCTTATTGTGTTATTGATACTCTTTATTGTTATTTACCCTGGAAGTATCTTACTTACAATGAATGGACATACATAACTATATACATACATTGTATGAAGCAAATGCGTACAACAATAAAATGATTATTTGAGATGGTTTGTTTTGGATTCTTATTCGTGTAAACATATTTAGTAGTTTATAGTTCGTGAGGATATTTACAAACATACGCACAATACTATTGTAACTAAATGTGTGGACTTTTACAGGGTGCTGCAAACTCGAAACTTACTTTAGTAAGTCGTAGTCGACTGATAACTGAAATGAGCTATTGGGACGTTTCACAACAATAGAATTTTTGGTAGGAGAGCGCCTCTGAACGAACGAGCACGTGCTTAGACAGACTGTCGGTTCCGTTCGTGCGCCCTAACCTAAGCTGTAGATCTAGCAATTGTAACTGTATTGAGCACTTCCGAACTTCCACGAAGCACTTGCATGAATGGCACGTGCCAGTTCGGTCAAATGGTTGGGTGGGTTCCTGAATGCGGTTGGTATGTCGACGCGTCTTTCCAACTGAATCTTATTGTCACACTGAGACCTATTGGGCATATCGCTGTTAGTCATCCAGCTAATTGGCAAGTCGGCCGCCGTTTTAATGTAACCACCATTTGGCCTGTTGAGCACCCTGCCCGATTTGAGTGATTGTCGGACTGCAAGCGCTCGTGCTTTGTGAGATAAAGCAGTTTACTCGTTTGGCGCTCGCAACTGTTGCTTTGCCTGCTCATTTCTTCTCGATACTCACTCATGGAAGTTCGGCCGTGGGAGCAGGCGAGCGCGTACTTTCTGCCAAAGAGCCATCCGACAAATGTATTGCGACGAGTGTGACGCACGTATTGCTGCGCCTCCCTGTCTCGTGGCGGGCAAGCGAATTGTTTTGAATGTTTTTTTTACTGGACGAGTACACTTTCGGCTAGGCGCTACCCGCAGAGAGTGTGCTGGCGGAGTGCTGATGTTGCCATTGCTGCGTTGCTGTTTTCGGTGTGCTGGCGGTGAGTGCCTATCAGCGACAAGGCATCTTAATAAAACTCATTGACGTTTTACGTTCTTGCCATTTTTCTGTATTGTATGGGTGTGTGGTATTGCTAGTTGCTTGGCCGTTGCTGTTACCATTGCTGTTGCTGTTGCTCGTCTCGGTTCTGTTTCGTTGCGAAAATCTCACTCAACAGTAGTAAAACAACCGGTGTCGACCGATGATTTGCAAGCTCAGCGGAGATTTTTTGTTTAGTAAATAAAATACAGCAAAAACAGTAAAAAGAACCATAACAACAGAAGCAACTAGACACGGCATTTGCGTTATTAACTCTTTATAAATATTTCGAAAAGGTGCGAATAAATGCTCTACACAATTCCCCGGTTCTTGTGTGCTCTCGAAAGCGCTTCCAGTTGTCTTGCTCGTGTTGAATACTTGGCGTGGTCCTTGAGACGATTTCACATTTTGAGATGTTTACTACTCGAATAATTACGTTCGAACGTTATCTGCATCCAGTGCAGTCGAGTGATAAAGACGTTTTAATAGAAGAAATTTAAGTCGAATCTAATCGGACGGCGGCGTGTGGTGCTCGAGTGAAATCGCAAGTGGTTCGTCAGTGAATGGCGGTGGCTGGAATGAAAATTGTGCAGTAGAATAGCGAAATAAATTAAAAACTGTATAATTATCGCATCTGACGTGTGTGTACACTGGCTGGAATGTATTGTGCGGATGGGTGGTGAGCTTCAACACTTCAACTCAACTACTCGTATCTCGTACTTGTTTACGCGCAACAAGAGTCGAGAAATGTATGCTTGTTTGTGCCGCCTCGACGTTGAAATGTGTCAAAACAGAAAACCGCAGTTACCGGAGGAATTAAGTTGCCAATTAGCGCGAAGGTGGTACAAACTGCAGCTGGCACGTTTCATATGGACGCGCGGTGATTCTGGGCCCAATCTACAAACCTCCTTTCATTTATTCTCTGTCAAAATATTGCAGCTGGCCAGCCTGATAAGCATAACTTCTGGGGAGTTCACAGGTTCGCGCCACTCACTCGCCCTGCAATAATGGAAGTAATAATGGAAAATGCTCCCAATCAATATCTATTACGCCATTCTGCTATTAGGGAGTGAGAGCTTTTTTAATTAACTGAAAATGGCGAAAGGAAAATGCCATTGCAGAGAAAAAGAATTCGCATTAATTTTATTCCCCTGATTCCTTAAGTTTTTGCCAAGTTGCATGACTGCAACACTCGACCCTTCCCAAGTTGCCCCTGTGCGTGCGAGACATCCGGTCCTCTAGAGTCTTACCGCAAGTTTGATGCGCTGCTTAAATTAATCATCCTGGACGCAATATACGCAAACTGTCACGCCAACATACAAATCATGCTCAAGGCGTACGTTGTGAAATTTGCAGCGCATTACAACGAAACATAGCTAGAAACAAAACTAGACGGACTCCTTTAACCAATAACTCGGGAAAAAATAATCTTCATTAAGTGTTTCATGTTTTTGCTAATCGTTTTCGGTAATTGTGGCGCCAACACACTGGATCCCAAGTCAGAGTTCAAACACCGTTCAAAGCACCACTAAAACATTAGTCAAATCAAAATATTTGTCTAACGGCCCTCTTTCGAGAACAACATTTATAACATAAAAAGCTTCCCAATCACAACGAGAATGGTGGCACAAAGCTAGGTCTTAGACCAATGATTAACCGCACCAACCAGTAAGTAAGCTTTCCTCAATGAATGATTTGCTTTGTTGTATGAGAAAAAATTAAGATGGCAAAAGCCAGCGGATTGATTTCGAATAATAGTTGCCTTTCAAAAAGTTAGGCATTTCGTGTTCATGACTCTCACTAATACATGCGAAAAGGACTTTTTTTTAAGTTATAAGCACTTTTTATAAGTTTGTTAATTGACATTAAACGACCGACGTTGTAGTGGCGGCTAGTAGTATTTGACCTGAGACCCTATTGGCATCTAATCACCTACGGCGAGTGGCTTGAATATGTATAGTATGTATGTATTTAAAAGTTGTCCGGTGAACACGTATTAAAGTAAAAACTGCAAGAACCACCCAATCAATATATTGATTCATTTATTTGCTGTTAAATATAATATTTTATGTTTTTGCCAGAGCGTGCTCTAACCGTGAAACTAGTTTTGAGAGCTAATAGTGTGCCGCATAACACATTCGCAACGTGTCCACTTCTAACATGCGGATTTTATGAAAGCTCTTACAATGGATTTTCCAGCAGGAGTATATGACTGCATGTGAAAGATTAGTAAATAGAGCTTAGTCGGAAATAATAGTCAAAAGCTAAGGGGAATGTTGGATCAAAAACTATAATTTTTAGTGCTTTTGTACACACAAACATATCTACATACATGTATTAAGCATGCCTAAATTTTCGAAATGGAGAAAAGAATTGTGTGTGAGATATGACGGATAATTGTATTCTGACAATGATATTGAGAGGCCATTCCGTACGATGCTGTTGCTTTTTAGTTGGCTAATGGTTTGTTTGTTGCCAGAAACCGGCGACTTAATCCTAGATCTAAACGCATTAAATCGCACGACATTTTGGCCAATCAACATCGTTCCTTTGGAAATAACATGTTTTGGAACTTTCCATGCAATAACTCCATTTGTGACACGTTGCCCCGTCTTGTTGGAACCACATGCCGTTCAGGTACATGTCATTCATTCGGTATTGACAGGCACCGTTTGTCGGCGTAGCCGCCGAAGGAAATTTTTGTTTCTATAATTTTATTTTTCATTATTGATGTGATATTGATCTCGAAGCAACTGCTTGGAAACACCCGAGAGAATTCCACAAGACTCACTGTTACGGGTCATTGGCCAGTGGAGGGAACATGTAACCCGGTTGCAAGTACCCTTCAAAAATTACTGTCGCAGTTGGGTAAAGACAAGAGAAACATATTAACCGCTCCCTTCCCGGCAGACATCGGAACAATTTCAACAACGGATATCAGGAGGCTTCTATACTTCCTGGATTTCACTAAATTCATTTAAAATACCAACCAATATCATCATAAATATTTGTGCTACTTAGCTGTAGAATTTAGTTACCACTAAACCAACCACCCAACCAAAATTTTTGATATTGGCTTCAGCGGGGCTTGAATTGGAAAACAGGGCATCACGTTAGGGTCGCGGTTGGACGCACTAACCAATTGAAACACGTCGGTCGCCAATACTAGTGGAGAGTATTCAGCGAATAAATACATTTGTTAAATACATTTTGTTAAAGTGACCTGCTTTCTTTTAACATCTTTGAAATAATTTGCCTTTAAAACTAGTTTTATATTATATACCTACTACTACAAACATCAAATACATCGGAGTTCTGCTATAAACTCGTACCAAAGTAAAAAGGTGTACACGTTGGTTTAAGCCGTATAAATGGCTAAAAGAGATGTAAATTTACGCTTACAAAGTCGAAATGGTGGTCCCATGTGTGTATAGGAACACTTTGTTTGAAAGTTCCCTTCCATTTCGGAAAATATTTATTCTAATTGCGAGTTAAACGAATCTAGATGTAATCACATTTGCATCTCGTTCGGCAAATTTTTCTTCGCTGTGCTGTCTGCGATAGTACCTATGTATATATGTATGTTTGTATGTATAAATACGTACATCATAGATTGGTTGAGAGCTTCGTATGTACAATGGAGAGTCAGTTTATTAATGTGTGAGCTTTCGACAAACAGCTGAATGAGCTTTCCACGGAAGCATTACGCGTTCGCGAGTACATATCCGCAAAGCTCCAAGGTAGTAATTTATTGTTTGGTACTATACGAAATCCAGTGAGAGAAAATCTTGGTAAATAAATATAGTACTGTTCAAGTCTACGTACACGCAAATATTGAGAGTAAGTACGGTGAATCATCGAGATCATAGTCAGCACCACAGTGGATTCAGTGTTTTTGTATCAGATAACTGAGATTGTGGTTGTTACTAATTCCGAAGTTTGCCTGTACTACAACTATCAACTTTATTACTGGTTTTTCTAGTAGTTAAAGTGCAGGAGCGGACACTCTTTGGATGGGCCTCACAGTTAAACTTCGAAAATTGTGTAAGGAAGAAGTTTGTTGATAAGCTAGTGTGTTTGCTGGAAACTAAGATTTACCAACGATAACGTCACTCAGCTATACCCCACAATAAGTGAGTGGATAATGACATCAGTCACCACTGTCAGCTGCTAATTTGTAGCATTTATTTACATGTTCTCAAACATTTAAGAAACCTATTCTTAGCATGAAGGTCGCTACCGAAGAAATTTCAATTTTACATAAAATGTCGAAACGGCCGTCTCGTGGTAAGGCCCAGAGAACAAGTTGGAAAGCAGATGCGTCGATGCGTCTCCCTTGTGAGCGTTCGCGAGTGGTTTGGAAATCAACCACCTTAGCAGTTAATAATACCGCCCCTGTACTCGTGAGACGACCTACATGAAAAGCCAGAATACACATTTTACGTGTTCTCTGACGTTAGTTGAGCAAATGGATACGTAGAGCGCACACCAGCGACTGCAACAGTAACAGCAACAAAAGCGAGCCAGCGAAATTCAGTCCGAATTTGTTTTCTTTGTTCAAAACTGTATAAAATAATTTAGTGCGCAATAAAAATTATAAATTTTGTGATGTCCGTTACGTCACAGTTCACTTTGCCTTTAATTCGACTTGGAGTGAAGTGAAAGGAACATCTTTGTCAAAAGGTCTAAATGCGAGCATAAAAACAAAACAAAAACGTAAATAAACAACTTAATGAACTGCGAATGCGAGCCTATCAAACGGGATCCGCATGAAAATAGTTGTATGCAACCAAAATGCCATCATTACTGGAAGCACTGGAAAAGAAGTACTGCGCAGACTGCCAGTTTGAAGGCGGCAGCGACGACGCTGATGAGGAAAAGAGTGCAATTTCAATTTTCATACCAAGGCTGCCGCCGCTACTGAGTGTGCCCGAACTGCTTGTGCTGAATGACTGTGACATTGACTGTGCAGGCGACTTCGAAGCCATAAAAGACAAGTGCCGTCGTGTGCGAGAGCTGGATCTGGCGCAAAACAAACTGCAAGACTGGAACGAGGTCTTTCACATTCTGGAACATATGCCGCGCATCGAATTCCTCAATTTAAGCAAGAACCGACTGGTAGGACCCATTTCTAACCACTACACTCCGCCGATAAATAGTCTTAAGAGTATGGTCTTGAACGGCACCTACCTAGATTGGTTGTGCATTGAAGTGCTATTGGAAAACCTTCCACTCTTAGAGGAACTACATTTGAGTCTGAACGATTACAAAGAGGTGCTCATTGATAGTGAAGCCGATGACAGCAAAAGTTGTGCTAGCGATGGGTTCTGTGGGTCAGAGCCTTTGGCTGCAAAACATCGCAACTACGGTGAGTTAAAGTGCAAACGCGTACGGCCACATACGACCCTGAAGACCCTGCACTTCACTGGCAACCCCGTGGAAAGCTGGCATGAGATTTGCCGCCTCGGCCGCGTATTTCCGAGCTTGGAGAACCTCGTGCTGGCTGACTGCCCCATTAAATCGATTAAAACGGTAGATTGTAAGGTGCATAGCCCCGAGGATGTGGACAAGGCCGAAAAATTTGAGTATTCGCACAAACATTTTCTCAACTTGCTCTTTCTTAATTTAAGTTACTCTAACATAAACACTTGGGATGACATTGATCAGATCGCCAAATTTCCCAAGCTCCGCAAGCTGCGTGTTAAGAACTGGCCGCTGTGGGACCAGCTTGAATGTACCGAGCACGAGCGCCGACAGATACTGATTGCTCGATTGCCCAATGTAAGCTTGCTTAATGGAGGCGGCGTTATCAGCGCTGATGAGCGCGAAGACGCAGAGCGAGCATTCATACGGTACTATATGGACAAGCCCGAATGGGACCGGCCGAAACGATACGACGAGCTTGTGGCTAAGCACGGCAAACTGGATCCGCTAGTAAACGTGAACTTGAAACCCGATAAACGACTTAAGGTACTTATAACATATAAGGAAAAGAGCGAAACCCGCCTGGTGGACATCTACTGCACGGTATCAGACCTAAAAGCGAAGCTCGAGAAAATAATCGGATTGGCAGCTAACAAGATGCGGCTTTACTATCTTGATCAGGACTACAAGGAGTTTGGACCCGAGGAGATGAAGTATCCAAACAAACTACTTTACAGCTATAATATACATACAGGAGACGAGATAATTATAGACGAAAAAAAATGAGTACACTGTATCATACATTAATGTATATGAGCAAATGTAAATATTGTAAAGTAAAACAAAGAGTAAAAGTGTGGTTTGTGAGACGAACGTTTATATATACATTCATGTATTTATTTATATATACTTTAGCGATTTACTTACTGTACACAAATTTATATGTATGCAAACATGAAATAAAACCCATAAGAGATACAATTATAATCGCTTTACAAACCATTAATGAATTGCCTATTTCTTGGTTGGTATGAACACAGTCGCTATTCAAATTTAAACAACACCAAACTTGAACAATTGGATAAATGATAGTTGTATTCATGTAATATTCTTGTTTGAAAAGCTTCTTTCTTTTCCTCCCTTCATTTCTTTAAAGTTATGAAGATACTGAAGAATATCATGTTCCTCTGTGTGATGTCAATGATCAAACGAAATGAAATTGAGTTATCTGTCTTAAGTTATCTGCAGTCAATCCGTTGAAGTGTGTACTATTTAGTTATTTAATACTTGCTTACGCTACTGAGAGCAGGGCAATTCCTTGTTGTCTTCAAGCATCAATTGAAGTGTGAATTCTCTGATAATGAAATATTCCGAACTGTTGACTTTGCAATCGGCCGAACGCGCGAATGTGTCGTAATTGGTCAAATTGCAAGTGCTAAAAGAGCTTTTATAACGATTTGCACGTACCGCCAGACCCTAATTCGTATTTCAACGGTAAGCAGAGCTGCCTGCGTGACATGTACGAAATGTCTTTGATTTGCCAAAAGCGTTTCATGAAACTCTGCGTTTCTCAAGTGCCATGAAGATCACGATCGCGTCTCTTTTTTGTCTGTATACAAATGCGTAGTATCGACACGAGCATTTTATGCGCTCAAAACAAGTTGAAGTTGTAAACTGATTTGAGGTGAATTACTTGATACTACTATAACATTCATACATACATATAAAGAACGTCAAGAAAGTACTTAAAAGCACCTTCGAAGTGAAGATTTGGTTGTCGCTTTCTTACGATTGGCTATGAGTTTTGAATTGGCTTTCGCTTGTGAATGACGAGAGCGCTCGAGAATCGGCTTGAGGGCATTGTCAAAGTGTTGTAAGGTGAACTGTGCGCAATTTCTTTGCTGTTTGGGTGGATTTACCCCAATACAAGATGGATCCTTTAAATGAGGTTTTCTATTCAAAACAGAGGCAAGCCCTTCAATGTATATACGTCCATGCATATATGTATATATATATAAAAATCTTGTAGGCAGCCAGCTGCGTTGACTCACTGATGGCAAATGTTGCTTGTTTTTTAAATGTTTAGTAATGTTTGGACTGTGTGGTCATTTCGCAACTAAAATTTAATTAAACTTGCCGACGTCGTGTTCCCTCTTGTATTTCACAGAACATGTAAAACAAACAATATTTACAGCAGCGTGAACGGATTTTTTAGACCGCGAATGTCGCTGTTGGGGAAGCCACTGCCTTATAATCGCGGCACCCGCCGTGATATACGGTACAGGCGGCTGCAGAGTCGCGTCTATAACTTTCTCGAGAGGCCGCGCGGGCTTCCTGCCGTTTTCTACCACATCATGGTGTAAGTAGCAGTGTATAACGACGACAGTGTAATAAAACCTATACGAAACATTTCAAGGACTCAATGGGTTTGTTTTGCACTGCAGATTTTTTATGGTCTTCACTTGTTTGGCATTAAGCGTTTTCTCCACAATAGAAGAGTATGAAAAGGACGCACTGTACATATTATTTCGAATGGAGATAGTGGTTGTTATATGGTTCACTATGGAGTTTATTTTAAGGTAAGTTCCTTTTAAGCAGTTCATCAGTTGAACATCTGATTCATATGAATTTGATTGATTGATTATTTTCAGGTTGTGGTCATCCGGCTGCCGTTCAAGGTATCAAGGATGGTTGGGCCGTTTGAAGTTTATGAAACGGCCGTTTTGTATCATAGGCAAGTTATATAATATAAAAAAACTATAAAATAAAAAAAAAATTGTTGAATACTAAACGAAATGCTTTTTTCACAGATATTATTACAATAATAGCGTCGTCAGTAGTATTAGGAATGGGCACGTCTGGACAGGTGTTTGCCACAAGTGCACTTCGGGGGCTGAGATTCTTTCAGATTTTGCGGATGGTACGCATGGATCGCCGTGGTGGTACTTGGAAGTTACTTGGCAGTGTTGTGTACGCACACAGACAGGTACCTTATCTGGTTTTATAAGTTATTGTGTGCCAGCTCTTGACTTTACAAACGAGTATGAGATAATTTTAACGCGTTTCGTCTTTTCTATGTATAATTTGTGTACTCACAGGAACTCATAACTACAATGTATATAGGTTTTTTGGGACTAATATTTGCATCATTCCTTGTGTACTTAATGGAGAAAGATGTGAACCATAAATTCAGCAATTTCGCACAGGCTTTGTGGTGGGGTGTTGTAAGTAGCTTCTCTCGCACAAATGGACAACGGCAACGGTGTTGATTGTACTTTAACTTTGCAGATAACACTTTGCACGGTAGGGTATGGAGATATGGTACCGGAGACTTGGCAAGGAAAACTGATAGCGTCGTTTTGTGCATTGCTAGGCATTTCATTCTTTGCACTGCCTGCGGTAGGTATCAGTCACTTCATATAATAGAGTAGAGTAGTAGTACTGTAGCATAAAATTTCCAACACTATTGCATTACAATATGCAGGGCATTCTCGGCAGTGGTTTCGCGTTGAAGGTACAGCAGCAGCAACGACAAAAGCATATGATTCGCAGGCGGCAGCCAGCAGCCACGCTAATACAGGCAGTTTGGCGGTGCTATGCCGCAGACGAGCATTCGATCTCGATTGCCACCTGGAAAGTACACGAAGTGCCTTTGCCAAGTCCACCCACCTCGTAAGTGCATTAAAAAACAAACATGAAACGTCCTACGTGTGGTTCAAATCAACGAGCGCAAACGGTCGCGGTCGATCGGTCGCGGTAGTTATTTGAATACCCCCCGTGCAGCAAGAGTAGAGCAGTTCTGTGTAATTTCGGCCAAGCAATCAGGGGCTAGAAAACGCTAGAAAACGCTGTCGTTTCTTGCTCTTGCGTACGCACGGTGATCATATATTGAAATCATAATAAATTTGAAGTACTTATGTAGATATCGTTGTTTGTAGGAGTTTGTATTGATCCGTTTCGCAAGTTCATTTAAATAATAGAACGGAATCAGTACACAAATTACGGTTGGTAATTACAAGTGTCCGACCGAAACTACTTTTTTTGGGCCGAAACCGCAACCGAGTTTCGGTTTTTTTTTATATTCGGCCGAAACCGAAACTTTCTAGTTGAAATAAAAATCACCATATCAAGCATTTGTTTTCAACAAACGAATTTTACTTTAATTAAATAAAGAACAAGCAAACATAACAATACTTATTAATAAAAACAATTCATTCATTTAAAAAAAACAGAAACAAAAAAAATCACCCTTTCATACCTTACTCGCTAATATTCAAAATTAAATAATTTAATGTTATTGCTTAAAAAAGAAGTTTATTTACATTGGTCGTATCTACCCGGCTGCACTAAATAGCTCACTCGCTACACAATAAAATGTAAACAATATTCTACAAAGTTTCGGTTTCGGCGGTTTTTTCGGGCATTTTTTGCCCGAAACTGAAACCGAAACCACTTATTTGGGCCGAAACCGAATATTCGGTCGGACATTAGTAATTACGGTATGGTACGCCGGTTTTTTTTTTGTTAAGTAGAATCAATGTTCGCGCAAATCATATTTAAGAATTGATATACTTATAGCAAAACACTTATTTTTAAGAACGATCAAATAAGTTAATGTTCCGTGTAATTACCGATCAGTGGTCACCGTAGCTACGCCTATTTGGTTGCAGCATGTAATTATTTTATTTATTTGTTTAATGTGTACCTATGTATAAATTATGTATTATACATCACTATTTTAACATATGATTTTCTTGCACCCTTGTTATATGTTTTGCGTGTGTATTAATATTGTTTTCCACTTGCAGTTCGGAATATTGGGATAGATTGTTTAAAAATTTAAGCGAATATAGGTAATTCTCGAAGCGTTTATTTGTAGGAACTAGAGAACAGTATAAGAAATTGTGTCTTTACTATATATTGTGAAACATAATTTCCGTAATGGTGGAAGTATAAATTTGGGAATTGTTACGAATTGAAAAACTGTCGGTCCTGTAGCGTAACTTAGTTTAAAGATTGAATAGTTTGTTCAGTATTCTTTGTTCCAAAAAAATTGCTTGCAGTTTGCTTTTTATTAACACGATACAATTATTTTTACATATATTAATTTAGACGAACTTCATCTAGCTTTAAGCATAATGCATCGTTCGTAACGCGTCTCCCGACAATTCGACGACATAGGAATCAGACAATGCAGTCTCCTGTGGAAGTTGGCAATCTAAAATCGCAAGGGTCGAGCAAAATCACAAAATATGCGCGCACAATGCGAGACATCAATGCGTCTGTGGAGAATCTGGGTATGTCCATGAAATAGTTAAATTGAAGAAAACTGCATACAAATGTGTATGTATACCTAATATTTCAATAAAATATTTATTGAAAATGCGAGTGCTTCTGCAAATGAGAGTATGTTGTAATTTATGCACCCAATGGGAGAAAAGTAAATTTCAGCACAAGGCAAGACACGAGCAGTATACTTCTTTCGACTGTCAATTAGCCGTCAAGCCAGTGCTGGAAATAATTACTCTGATAGGACACTTTTATAACTATCCCACACAACTGTCAATAGTCAGAATAGAAGCTGCTTATCGGCATTTAGAACCAATTTTCATAATTGAACTTTTGGTTTTCTCTGGTGCCTTTATACATTACAGAAATTGTACAAAATGGAAAACCTTTAAATCCATGTTTTAGTGAAGATTCTGTGATAGATACCACTGTTTTGAAAAAGAATTCCGATGGTAAGTTCTAAATCAATTAGCCTTGATATAAATGTTGTTTAAGTGTTGTCACGTTTTTATAAATATCTGAACCCAGTAAGTCAGAAAGCTTCGAATTGAGCTTTGACAGTGAGTTTGACAATGAGTTCTACTAGATTTCAGGCGCGTTTGCGATGAAAATTGGTTTACGATATTTTAGTAGCAGCATAAAATATCTGTCTATATCTATCTAATATTATATCGGCATAGCATCTTATATACAATGTATTATTCTAGCGGATAGAGTAATAAACTAGGTCAAAATTCTTAGTAAACATCATAATTTTTAAATTTAACTAAGAATAACTCATACTTGACGCCTAAAGTTGCTAGGCATATTTGAAGAAAAATGTTTGTATTTGTATGAGTGTTTGTAGTAATTAAAGGACGGTGCAACTTTTGCAATACGAAAGTTGAATATCAGTCAACAGAATGCAAATCAGCCGGCTCATCTTAATGCATAGTTAAAAATATGACTTATGGAATACTTTGATTTACCAGAATACGCCAATGCTCACATAAGTGATTGCCTCCAAAAACAGAGCTGCGTCTCTCTGGGAAGCCTTCCTAATCAGCTGAATGTGAACAGAAACTATGAGGAGCAGAATGATATGAAGGAGTCTGCAGCGAATATCACTATGCAAAATGAGACCACCCATAAAACGAAATTGTCGATTAACGGGGTTTCACCAATGCCGATTGTTCTTTGTGGGTTCCTGCAGGGTGACTTTTTCGGCTCGAACTTTTCTCTACCCCGGACGAGTGACTCTGAAATGCCAGGAGAGAACTTAGGTAATCATTCTCAGTCTATAGAACCACGTTTACTGGCCAGTGTTCATGACAGGAAATGTAAAACCAACAACCATCCGCCGTCTACATCGGCTGGATACTGCGAAGAAAGTGCGTACTTGCAAAATATAAGAAATGCTAAAAAGCCAACATTTGCCATCGACTTGCTAGTTGCGTCGGAATGACAATTCCTTTAGCGTAAAAATTGTTTCACTCACATCCAGCCACTTAAGTAGTCATGTGTAAACACAAAATTATTTGTTCAAATTTGGTAGTGTTCCGATTTGCCGATACTGCTCACATTAGACGCTCAGAAATAAACCGAAAACATAAATATTATTTTCTAATATTGATAATATGTGGTTTTTCTTAGTGTTGTTTAAAAGTATGAGGTTGTGTAGTTTGTGCGCTTTTCGAAAATGTTAACATATACGTGTTTGTACATAATAAATTTTTTGCATTTACATAGATGAGGACGAAGAGCCGCGATGTACCCAGCTAACAGGACAGCACAAAACCGCAATACGCTTTATTCGAAAGGTTTGTCACTTTGAGATTATCAGGCAGAGTAGGCCGGAATGCTAATACATCGGGGGTTCCTTGCAATGATACCTCCCATGATATTGCACTGAACTTCTCCTAAAATCTATCCGTTTTGGCAAATCAGTATTTTTCTCACAGAACGATTCATTTATTTACCATTTCAAGTTGAAATACTTTGTAGCGCGGCGTAAATTCAAGGAAGCGCTAAAGCCATATGATGTGAAGGACGTGATGGAGCAATACGCAGCCGGGCACGTGGACCTTCTTGGGCGGGTCAAAAACGTTCACGCAAGGTGCACTAATGTAACACATGCCTACACAAATCGCATTTATTGTACAGTTCATATCTCTCTCAGACTTGACCAAATACTGGGCAGGCAGGGCTCGAAGTCCAAAGATGTTTATGCCTCAAAGATCAGCTTGGCTTCTCGTGTGGTGAAAGTGGAGAGACAAGTTAGTACATGATTACTTTTATTTATTTTTTAAACGATTGCAGGACTAAATTTGTCACTTCAAATAGGTGGCAGATATTGAAGAGAAACTTGATATATTGATTAAAGCCTACATGGAGGATCGTGAGCGATTCCTGGCTCTTCCGTTAGCTCCACAGGCTGCAAAACATTCCAATAAAGATGGGGAAGATCCTAAAAGGGATGACTGGAACGCGGTCGCGCCGACAATCAATCTGAGGAGAGATTTATCTACCGCAAATAAGACTGGTGTCAAAGGCGCTAAGGTAACCGTTACACTTTTCTTCGGCTATTTTGTTTGTGGCTTTTTAAAAAATTTGCAAATGACCTTACAGCCCCCCGATATCAGATACCCGATTGCAAATGATGTGGCCTCCGCCAGTACATTTAGATATAGTGATAAGTTTTCTGATTTAGAAAACACAAGAAAACGAGTCACTCTAAGGTAAGATCTACTTGAAGCGTCTGTAGTTATTTCTGACAATTAATGCATGAACCGTTTTTCCAGACCCACCTCCAATCAATGTGATAAAGGAATTTTTAGAGATCAAAACTTTGCCATAACGATGCCTAGTGGAACAGATCCAAGATCTGTGCCCATGAAACCGAATTTACAGCAAAATAGTTCAGGTACCACATGTTTAGTAATTATGCATTACCTTTTTCGAACATTGAAATAGCTCTCTAGTAGTAGTAGTAGTAGTAGTATTTTATTTATTATATAGAAGATAATATAACAAGCATATGTATAACAATTCCCACATAAGTATGTATGTATAACAATTCCAACATAGCTCTCTATTAGTTGTACTTATAGATGAAGTTGAGGACTTCGAAGAAGAAGATCTTAACTGTGAAGGGGAAATGGATCATTACCCGTCGTGGGAGATCGACAGTGATGCGGGGGGAAATGCCGACCTCGATAGCGAGGCCGCTACAGAGGATACCGCTCTACTGCACCAGAGAGCTCATACTAAAATAATTATCACTTCCGTTAGTCCAGTAAGTTGAGTGGAAAAATCTTAACTGCAACTAAATGCAACTAAATGTATTGTAACTACAGGTCAATTCAGCGCATAATTTGGCAGGCTTGGATGACGAATCTGCTGGAACACAAAATAAAACAGTTTTGCTTTCTCCTCAGACTGGATAATATTATTTGCATTTGTGTTGAGAGAATGTTTGATAAAAAGAAAATATACATACCACAAACACAAACAATAAATATCACAATAAGATTCTTCATTTGTTTTTATTCCACATTTTATATTTTGAAATACGACGATAAAGTGAATCAGCGCTGATGCTAAAGGGAACTCAAACATGAAGTATTCAACAAGAATTAGTTGCATTACATCAACGCAAACAAAGCTGTACACAATAGCTGGCCAAATATTTGCCATATTCCGTTTTTCCATATTATATTTTTGTAAGTAATATATATTATTATATATTACTTTTGAAGTAATATATTACCAGTAATATTATTACAAAAATTTTTGGAAAGTTATAAACAAATATAACTTTTTTCTAATATATAAGCATATTACTCTGGTCTTCAAGTTATATGTAATATAACTAGATTACTTTTAGAAGCCAGTAAAAATGTAAAATAACAAAGATACATTCTTATTACATTAGGCGAGCTGTGTCATCAACTTTAAATACGATTTGGTTGACTTCAGTTTTTATACTTAATAACTTACACACCAAGGAACAAATTTAAGGGGCAATACATAACTACAATTAAAAAAGAAATAGTAAATATAATAAAACATAGAACTCTATAATATATTGAAGTTCAAATTTTATCGGGTGTGCAAATGCCCTGTCCTGCTCATACCTGAGTACGCCCATGTACTCCATATTGACCATATGACATAAAAGAACTTTCTTTTTTTCAATAATGCGCCAGTTAACCGAGACGCATAATATAAACATAATAGAAAATTTGAGCGATTACCCAAAATTTAGTTTTCATAAATATACACGTTAGCCTTTTTTATTTATGTTTTTTCCAACAATATTGCCATATTGTTAATTTTCCAAACACAGAAACCAAGGCAAATTCAATTGATGGGCCTTTATAGAAACCAAATCGACATGGGTTTCTAAGTTCACGATTATGTTCTAATGGGTCAGCCACCCGAGACGCAGAACTTAAATTTAACCGTAACCGTAAACTTCGAAAATTCGAGCGATTACCCAAAATTTAGTTTTCGTAAACATAAACTTAGGAATCAGCTGATTTTCCTTATTGGCCGAGAGAAAGATGTTGCCACTCAGCTTTAATTCATCTGGTGCACACGCAAATTAAATCTTTTCCAGGCATATTTTTAATTTATATTCTTGAATGTATGAGCATGCGACGACTTAAAATATTAATATATTTACAAAAATAATAACAATTTCATTCCATTTTGTCTATTTAACAAACAGAATTCAGAATTCATTCAGAACAGAATGGCAGCATTCCCTGTGCGAAACCATCAGTTGATTGCGTTTTCCGTAAACTTAAACCAAAACGAAACAGATTTCTAAGTTTACGGTTAAGTTCTAAGTTTACGTTCTATGTCTTGGGTAATATTTATAATATCAAAGACAGACAGTACCGTTATTGGTATTTGCGTTTACAAAGAATTTCGGAGAAGGCTTTCCGTACTTAGTTTACCTTGTTTATTGTATCATGCGTTGTACCATTTACCAGTAACATTATTACCAAAGTTTTTGGAAGTAATATACATATATAACTAGTTTGTAATATGCCACTTTGTTTTTCAAGTAATATGAAATATTACTTTTAGAAGACAGAAATATGTATTATAACTAAGTTACATCCAAAAGTAATATGTCCCAATATTGGTTAATACTATTTGCAAAAAAAATTTAATAAATAATAAATTTAATAATTTAATAAAAACCAAAATTTTCTTAAAAGCGGTAACTAACCAACCACTTTCTTTCGATGCCTGCGGTTTCTCGCTTCATGGTTCTTTTGCTTGAATTGGAGCTCCGGAAAACATCTACATGTATACAACTACACTTGCATATAAAAATTTTATATATAATTTTGTAGTATGTGAAGAATTTTACGACTTGCCTTGTTTGACTTTATAAATACGTTTTGTAGCATTATCACATGTTTTGCATGAATTCAGGTGACGCGCCATGTTCATATCGCCATCTCATTCCTTCATACAGAGAATATATAGAAGGTACATACTAATACAAATATATTCTGTTATTCCCATTTAATCAATTCTAAAATAAGTCATACAAATTTGTATGGGTTAGTTGAGACAACTTTCAAACTATTTTATCTAGTTTCGGTTAGGCAGTCCTTGCAAGGTACAAAAAAAATACACGACGAGAAATGATAGTTGTCGTCGACAGTTTATTGTATAATAATTTAACCTTACTAAAAATTCATAGGTTGTGCTTAATTCCTTTTTGTGCTAAATTAAATTCTTCTGCAGTTTTCGAAATTAACGGGACATAAGCAAACATTTTCGGTATTTCGGTCCCGAAATTGCAGTTTGTCAATCCTAAGAGTTTATTTCTTAGTATGTGTATTCATGGGCCTTCAAGAAATGATCTCGAATGAGAAAAAAATTTAAGTGATCAACAAAGAACAATAGGTGCTAATACGATTCTATGCAACCCTGTACTCAGAGTAAGTGAAGAAAAAGATGGTAACACTTTTCGAGTTAAGCTGTCAATTTTGTGAGTGAAGAAGCACGTGCTGCAGTTGCTTTTATATTATTTCTTGCAAGCGTGTTTATTTCTATGCAAAATCTCGGAATATGACTGGAAAAAGTAATAAAAGAAAAGTGATTGATTTAAAACAAAAGACGAAGACGGGAGATGTCCAGCAGGATGAGTCTTCGGTCGTATCAAATGAGCCTTGGGGTGAGGTGAGTTGCATATGTCGTTATGATTGGTCTTCAGTACATAAACGAATTTAATGAGGAATTCTGTAGAATCTGCTGGAAAAAATGAGGAATGAAAATGAAGATAGTACGGACGACGAAGGCATTAGTCAAACATACAATTCGGATGGTAGCGAGGAGTTGGAATTTGAAAGCGATAATGACGGCAACTACGCAATGAAACCTAGACATGTACCTACCGATAGTGAATCCAGCATTGAGGAAGAAATTAGCGATGCCGACGTTGAAGATGTGTCTGGAGATGAAGATGAGGAAGAAGAAGACAACAATGAAGAGGAGAGTGAAGAAGAGGGCGGGAGCGATGCAGGTAACAAACAGGCAATGAGTTCAACACTTTAAGATTGGTTTGAAAATAAATTTGTTACTTCTTCAGGGTTTGAAAAATCAAAAGATCAAATTGCTGTACAACCAGAAGCTGCCATCAACAAATTTCATAAAGAGGTGAAAACTATGGCAGATGCTTCCAATGCAGTTAAATGTGTAGATGAGTACGAAAATTCAGACACATCGGACGAGGAGGATATTCGGAACACTGTAGGTAACGTTCCATTGCATTGGTACGACGATTACAAACACATTGGCTATGATTGGGATGCAAAGAAGATTGTGAAACCACCAAAAGGAGATCAAATTGACGACTTTTTGCGCAAAATTGAGGATCCGAACTTTTGGCGAACTGTGAAGGATACACAAACGGGTCAAGAGGTGTTGATCACAGATGCCGATGTTGAGTTAATCAAACGGATAAATTCTAGGCGCATTCCTAATTCCGCGCATAACGAATATGAACCTTGGATTGAATGGTTCACTTCGGAAGTTGAGCGCATGCCTATAAAGAATGTACCGGATCACAAGCGGTCGTTTCTACCATCTGTAACGGAGCGAAAGAAAGTTTCCCGTATGGTACATGCTCTCAAAATGGGTTGGATGAAAACTATGGAAGAAGTGGAGCGGGAGAAGAAAGCTCGCCGGGGACCTAAATTTTACATGCTATGGGAGACGGACACCAGCCGTGATGACATGCGTCGCATTCATGATCCAGTTTCTGCCCCTAAGCGTGATTTGCCTGGTCATGCAGAATCCTACAATCCACCTCCCGAGTATCTATTCGACGAGAAAGAGCAGCGGGAATGGCTGAAACTAAAAGACGAGCCGCATAAACGCAAATTGCATTTTATGCCACAAAAATATCGGTCGTTGCGAGAAGTGCCCGCATATTCGCGGTACCTGCGTGAACGATTCTTGCGTTGTTTGGATCTATACTTGTGCCCGCGTGCAAAGCGCTTGAAGCTTAATATTGATGCCGAATATCTTATCCCGAAGTTGCCGTCACCAAAAGATTTACAGCCATTTCCAACGGTGGAGAGTTTGGTGTTCCGTGGCCACACTGATCTTGTGCGTACAGTTAGTGTAGAGCCTAAGGGCGAGTACATTGTTTCCGGCTCCGACGACAAGAGCATTAAAAGTAAGTGAACTTAATTGCCTCTGAATTAAATGTTGATGAACTTTATACTTTTCAGTTTGGGAGATCGCGACGAGTCGTTGTATTCGCACTATTGAAACTGATAATGTAGTTCGTTGTGTTGCTTGGTGTCCAAATGCAAAACTGTCTATCATTGCTGTGGCGTCTGGAAATAGACTTTTACTAATCAATCCGAAAGTAGGTGATAAAATGTTGGTGAAGAAAACGGACGAGTTACTAGCTGAGACACCGCAGGTGGATACGTTGGAATCCGAACGTATTCGGACCGCTGTGCAATGGTCTGTGGCAGAGCGCGATGAACAGGAGAAAGGAATACGCCTTATTATTAGCCATTTTAAGCCAATTTGCCAAGTGACATGGCATGGGCGTGGCGATTATCTGGCTTCAGTCATGCCAGAAGGAGCTAATCGTTCTGCATTAATACATCAGCTGTCAAAGCGCCGTTCGCAGATTCCTTTCTCTAAGAGTAAGGGCCTGATACAATGTGTGCTGTTTCACCCAATTAAGCCATGCTTGTTTGTGGCGGTAAGCATACATTTCGCTCGCACCAACTGCTAAGATGTATTGAGTTTTCTTTAAAACAATTTTCCAGACGCAACATAACATACGCATCTACGATTTAGTGAAGCAAGAGCTTATCAAAAAACTATTAACAAATTCGAAGTGGATATCTGGGATGTCCATACATCCTAAAGGCGACAATTTATTGGTTTCAACGTATGACAAAAAAATGTTATGGTTTGATTTAGATCTTTCAACAAAGCCATATCAAACGATGAGGTTGCACAAGAACGCAGTTCGTTCTGTTGCCTTCCACTTGCGGTACCCACTCTTTGCCTCTGGCAGTGATGACCAAGCAGTTATTGTTTCACATGGCATGGTTTACAAGTAAGTGGAACACTTGTGTTCAGCTTTAAACGAAACTAATGGTTTTAAGTTTTCTAGTGATTTGCTGCAGAATCCTCTAATTGTGCCACTAAAAAAGCTACAGTCGCATGAGAAACGTGAAGAGTTTGGTGTGCTGGATGTGATTTGGCATCCAGTACAGCCCTGGGTGTTCTCAACAGGTGCAGATACAACTATCAGATTGTATACATAAAAATAATACGATTTCTTTGACTGCAACTGTAATATGTATGTAAACTGTGAATCTATGAGTTTCGTTGTTACAAATACAACGCGAGTGAAAAATGTAAAATGTTGCTAAAGTTATCGTTGCACATTAAGACAATTTTTTGGCAATGAATTACCTTGCTAATCCAATGTCAATTGTCATATATATAACCACTGGCGCATGCAAGTGGTCCGAAAGTATGGTTTCAAGTGGTATTGAGCTCAAAGGTTGTTTACAGGAATGAATTACATGCATGTCAGTTGTCTATCTTTGGCCGAAAGCTCACCCGAGTGAAGCTTTTTACATGCCAAAATTTGTTTAGTATTCTGTAAAGGTTTTTTGAGCTTTCTCATTCCTTTTGCCAAAAGCTAAACTCCGATGGAGAGGCCGAGTGGGAAATGTGTAAGTACACCTGCTGACGGTAACCGAAAAGTTTGTGCGCTGAAATTTGGTAATTGAGCTTTCACGAATGCGAAAGAGCAAAGGGGAGGCGGCGCAATACATACATATAAATAAGAAGAGAAAGCTCTGCATGCTCGTGTTTGAATGGCACATTGCGAAAGTTCTCATTGCCAAAAGAACGTGGGTCGGGAGCAAGCAGATGTGTCGCCGCATTGGAAGCGTAATCGCCTATAATGCCGTTGTTGGCTCCTTGTACATTCGAATCAGTCTGATTCGCTCTACCAAAGTTAAACGGTCGGGTTCTGGTGGTCAGTGGCCCGCTGGGAGCACTGCGGGCAAACGTTTTACAAAAATACCTGCTGGCGAACTCGGCCGCGAAGAAGGTTTTACAGAATTCAAACAATAGATCTACACTGAGGGGTACAAGAACTGGAAAACCCAAATACACAAAATTTCATAAGGTCGAAATTTCATCGCGAAAATAAATAAGCACGGCAATGCGAGTTGCGAAAAAAAGTTTATGCGTTGTCCCTTAACGCGCCCTATAGTGAAAATCTGTACCCGTTGCCGTGGTCGTAGTCGTCGATGTCGTGGTGGTGGTGGTATTCGAGGTGGTAGCCCGTGTGCTACGAGTTGTGAGCTCCAAACGCAGTCTGACGACGTGTGAAATTCGCTCAGGAACAGCTAATGTACAAACTGTAAACGCGTCGAGGGTGAAGGAAACAACAAAACGGTACGACGCGGGGCGATCGAGAACGGGGTGTTGAGTGAGAGGAGATGGAGTGTGAAACAAAGTATCCTTGAAGTGTTCTTTTGGAATCCGAAAACGCCCCCTCCCCCCGTGCAGTACACCGGTGCGCATGTATATGCGTGTATCCCTGTTTATAGGTCTCAAGCTTGAATTGGTAAAGGAAGGATTTACCAGTCTCTCGTACTTGACAAATTTTCGCATTTTTCGGATTCACAAATTTCCGGCGCCAGTCCATTCCCAATTTTTATTTTTTGTTTGTTTTAGCCACAGTCTTGCTGTGAACTGTGCGTAGCTAGGTGTTACATCGACTTGCGTTCAGTTGAAGTGGAGGGCTGATTGGAAGACGCATGTGTATACAGTCAGCACGGCTGCTTGCCCATCCCCTGCTACGCTGCGACTCTCTTTCCACTCTCTCTGGTGTTCTGCACTGGTCCTCTCATTGCTCTTTGCGGGCACACTTTGCTCTGGTGCGCGTATCTGAACACCCACAATACATAAAATCAAGTACATGCATATAATGACAGCAGCGGCAGCAATAGGCTGATGCTAGAACATTTAATAAAGCGACTGGACTGCCGACTGACTGAACAGGCGAACGAACGCACCAGCAGCGTCCACCTTCACGGCAACAGCCACGCCGAGTCGGATCAAGTCGAGTACACTCGATGTGAAAACTATCCCTATGCCTTTCTCTCATTATTCTACTCTTCCTCTCACAATACGCGTACGAGGTATGCATTTTGCGTGCATTCTGCATTCTACCCGCCAGTCTGCTTGGCAGCCCGAAACTTCTGTCTGATTTCAACGTACACCACCTGGGCAATACTATACGTTGAGTTTTTTATTATTTGTTTTCCTTTCAATTTTTTCGTTTAATGATAACTGCAACGAATTTCGAACGAAAATGCACTGTTGAGTTGAAAATCGGAAAGCCCATAATGTCGAATGCTGCCGGGGTGGTGTGTGCCTGCCGTGCGTTGAATACCAGAATGAATATTCGATTTGTGTACGAAAATCAACAACAAAAACAAATAGTGGCAATAAGAGCGAAAGCCGCGAGCTAAATACAAATATTTGCAATGACACAGGCAGTAAAAATATTTGAGTGAAGAAATCAGCAGCATATCGAACAAAGTCAAGAAGTAGAATACAAAAAACCGTGCTGGTTGCGTTTAAGCAATGCGATTTTGGCTTTCATTTTACCAACTTTTACAACAGACACGACAGTGGTGGCATATTAGAAACGATTTTCAATAAATACAACCGTAACCACTGCCACTGCTGACGACGAATCTTGTGTGAGCGACAACGTAGCCAGGTATGGGTGGTTACTTGACTGTAGACCGATGTGCGGAACTCATTTGCTCTTTCTCAGGACTCGGCAACATTTGGATATTGCATAGCCTGCATGAAACTAAAATATGCATTGTGGTCTTATCGCTGTAGGCCCGGCAAGTGCACGCCAGAGTTCACTTAACTACTCAACATTGATCAAGGATAACTTGCGGCACTTGCGTTTCAATTTAATAACTCAAGCGTGTGCGAGTGCGTACATTTTGAGCCGTTCGTTTATTCCCGGCACAATCTCAACCAAAACCTCACTGATGCTCACCTTAATCCCTTAAGAAAATTTCGGCACTTGGATTTTCAAATTTTTGAAGATCTTACCATATAAAAAAAGGATATTTATTTTCCTAACATACAATTATTTTACTAAAGCGATACACAAGGTTATCATTAGTTTAAAAACAATCAATTTAAATTTATTTCAAAAGTCAACACGCATTCACTTTATGCCAATCCACAGTGATTCGTTCCATAGACAAAATTCAAACAATTTTTAGTCTCAGAATTTAACGATTTTGATATCATTTGAAAGATAAAACTCCAACTAAGAAAACCCCAAAAAATCTGTGCTAAAAATTATTTAGTGTGTGTGTGCAAAAGCGGCTCTAAGTTGAAACTTTTTTCACACAAAACATGTAAACACATATTTTCCTTTTTGTTAGTCTATTGATTAAAAAAAATTTTAAAAATACATGGCTACCAAGAAGTTGCTAAAACTTTTAGAACGGATTGAGAAATGTGGTGACCATTTTCGCTTTTAATGTTTTCTCAAAATTTGCAAAGCTGAGGCATTTATTTCACTTTTAATTTAAAATATTTTTCTAAATTAAAAATCTGAAAATTGGCAAAACTTAGAGGAAAATATCTAAAAAGTGTGTGAAAGTATGTTCATGGATTTTTTAATGCTTTAAGAAGCATTCTTCCTTTATCGAATAATGTAAAAACATTCTCCAATATCTTCCGATCTCAGAAAATAATTAAATTTTAAAAGTGGTCTAAACACCCATTTTTTGACAAAATACATTTTAATTAGCATTGCTAAACTACAAAAGTTTAAGAAAAACCAAATAGAGATTTCAATTCAGCAGACCATGATTAACTAGTATACCAAATTTTATGAAGAACGGACCACTCCGTCTAATTTTGTCCCGCGTTTGTATGGAGTCGATTCACTGTGCAATGTGCAATGAAAATTGCTTT
This sequence comes from Melieria crassipennis, assembly GCA_963668005.1. Lineage (NCBI taxonomy): Eukaryota > Metazoa > Arthropoda > Insecta > Diptera > Ulidiidae > Melieria > Melieria crassipennis. Next base: position 114,749,583 of record OY764963.1, on the reverse strand, counting down.
ATTAAATATATCAGTAAATATGGTTTCGAGAAGAAACGCGTGTCAAGTTTCAACATGTAAAACATCGGCCAAAGCATAACTCGTTTAAAATATTTTCCTAATTATAATTTCTTTTAAATATTCTTACAGAAATATTTATATCTAACTTAAACCAGTAAAAAATGGGCACCAATTTTTTCCTAGAGTGATGAGTGACCCCTTAAGGCATAGTTTCCATTATTACACAATTGATTGGCACGATGTGTGCGGAAAAGGGCGAACGAATGCAAACAAATTCTATACAAATGCTTTTAGCGCCTTACCTCAATTCGATTTGTTCTGTCCACTGTACGGAGGGCACAAGAATAGGTTTGATAAAATCAGCGACGGCTCACAGCAAGCATTGGAAGAAGTCACTCGTGTGTAGGGTCATTAAACGTGCATCGCCGATAAATCTTATTGATGGTGTTAAATGGAAGTGGCTGCCACGCTGGACGGTTGACAGGCTGCTTCGAGAGCACTTTCGCCATTCTGAAAGCACCACAATGCCTCTCTCAGTCGTTGGCTGCACTCGTAGTAAACGTAACTCATGCAAATTAAAAATTGATGAGAATGTTTTTAACTGGAAGTTGTATTTTTCGTTGCTAATCTGTGGCTTCGGTAAAAAAGGGCACATTTAACGGCATCTCCAAAAATATTGACCGACTGCACTGTCAATGGATGGATGTCACTGGATGGTATGGGGTGAACAGTTCAAGTAAACAATGTGCGTGTTTAACTGTAGTTTATGTCATGTTTGCCCGATAGCTGCCTTGATAGATCCTTATCGAATATACTTGCATGGTTGCCTTCAGTCTTTTTTGGTAATGTCTTCTTTTTTAGTGGTACGCGCAAGCTGTTGCGGTTCGTTGAGGGCGCTTTAAGTGGATCAGTTAAGGCGTGTGTTTACAAAACTAATCACATAATGCTTCTTATGTTCAAGGGGATGCTAATAAACATTTTATTATACTTAAATTAAAATTTTATTTCTACAGCATACATACACGAATTCTATATATGTTGTACTGAAAAAAATTGAAAATATAATATTTTGAATATAATATTTTGAATATTTTGAATAACTTCACCTTAGTTTTAAATATAATAAGTCAGAGTGAGCAGCGATTTCCGAAATTGGGTGGCTATACTCTACACGCATTCACTGATAACTTAGCCTTTGCAAAGTTGCTATAATTGTGTAGTTGCTATCATTTTCTGACTCTTATCAGTTGATATGAGAAACACCACCAATAAGCAACATAACAAGTTATATATGAGCCGGTCATGACCGACTTATTGAGATTTATGCTTCGGTCATATTGTATGCACATATCTATCAAGGAGTATAAGCAGTGGAACTTTGATTTTCCGGGGTTCTATAAACCAAAAACATCAGTTATCCGTGAACGCTAAAGAGTGAAAACGTCACTTATGATTCAAAAGAATTTAGTCTAAAAATTATAAAAATTGTACCTGCGGATATTTTCCCCAGCACTTATGATTTCGATGGGTTCAAAGCAAGAGTCAATAACCACTTCACTCCAAACCACTTCACAAATTTGATCAAGAGCGGTCCCCAACCATTCTGCTGTAACCTCCGCACACAACAGATGGCGCTACGAGCGGTAGGTCGAAATGACGGAGGCGACGTTCCTAAGCGGCGTTAGATGGCAGCCCCATCATTTAGGTCTACCTGCGGCAGGCCAATCACCTACCCTGGCAGAACAAGGCAACCGATTAACGTAACCAACACAAGGCAATCAGTCTTGTGGAGTCCCTATGCTCCAACGAGGAGTGAACAAGGAAACAAAATATGTGAAGTGAACCAGAAAAATTTTAGAATTTTACGCATCCAAATGTCAAGAGTTAGGATCCTGGTATTTTCGAGTGAAAGTATCTATTAATATTATCTTGCTATATTAGTCAATCGCATCTTGGATCTACTTTAGTCAACATGTCCAACCCGCAAGAGCGCTGCCGCAAATTAATACTGGACATTTACTTGCCTGATAAGACGAAGTCTAGACTAAGCATTGCACGGGAAAGTAAAGCGAGCGTAGCGACGGTTTATAATGTTATAAACAACTACAACGCGGGAAACTCCATCTAGAGAGCCGAAGAATCAGGCAGAAAAACGGGTCCAAGTAACCCAGAAGTGCTGAAAAGGGTTGTTAGCACATATCGGAATATCCCCACGAGGTCGACTCTCGCAGCTGCAGCAGGCACATCGCAATCAACTGTGATGCGATATAAGCGAAGTCAAGGATTAAGGACATACAAACAGACGCGGGCTCGAAAACTGTATGACGATTACGTAACCAAGTTCGATTGCGTGATTCTCGATGATGAAACCACCGTAAGGCGGACTTCAAGCAGTTGCCTGGGAATGCCTATTTCACTACAAAGAATAAGAATGCAACACATAGAAAATACTCTGAAGTGAAATACACCAAATTTCCAAAACGCTTCATGGTTTTTCAAGCGATTTGCACCTGCGGTCTACGGAACAAGGCGTTCATTACGACAGGACTCTAGAATTTATATAGAAGAATGCCTGCAAAAACGCCTTCTACCATTTATTGAACAGCACAAAGGAACAGTTTTGTTTTGGGCAGACCTAGCGACAAGCCACTACTCCAGGTCAACTATGGAAGATTCGGCCTATTGAAAGATATTGGGCTATAATAAAGCAAACGTTAAGAAAAATAAAAAAGTTTGCAAAAATGATGTACAGTTCCGAAATTGATGGAAGCAAGCCTGTGCAGTAGTCACCGAACGTACTGTCCAGTCTCTAACTAAGAACTTTAAGAAAAATATAAAAAAATTTTGCAACCGCTAATTATATTTCATTAAATTTTTTTGTGAATTAGAGTTTAAGAAATGTATAATAAACTGCAGTTTATTTTAGTAAAATCAGATGATTACTTTTTTTTTAAAGCGTCCTTAAAAATTGTAAAATTTTTCTGGTTCACCTCATACATAGTAGTAAATATATATTTGTAATCGAAATGACAGACCGTTGAAAGACTAAGGTATTCGGTGCCTAAGGTAATTGCGGTGGGGTTCCGTACACAACTTTTAAGCCCAATACCAATTAACTAAAACCATATTTGCCACCCAAAATATTTGCAAGCTTGCGTGCGCCACTGAAGGTATTGCTTCCGCAGAAGGCCTTGGTCCCTGGATTCAGTCGTTCGACTTTGTATATGGATCTTTGGAGTCAGTTGGAGTTTTTTATTAGTAAGAGCACGTTGGGGCCTTTTTCATTGTCAGTTATTTCATTGGTTTCAACCCCCAAAACCCCCCCTGAATCCGCCACTGAAAATCACTCCTTGGCTTACTGTAACTGATGGAAGTTGTACATGTTGAAGTAAGCAAATATTATGTTGAAAAACACTGATAGCCACTTTGTTAAATGAAATCAATGTATAGTATTAGAAATTTATGTGTTCATTGTTTGTACTGTCAATTTCAATATGAGAAAACTTTTCTGTTTGAAATAAAAACTCACTATAAAAGTACAACTGCTAACAAGGTATGTAGCTGAGATATTTTACTATTCCTTACAGTCAAATTTGATTTCAAATGTCTACAGCGCTGTATTTGCTAAATCTGTCTTTTTCTGTCATATTTAGTACTGGAAGATAGTATACCACATTACAATCAGCGACCTATATGAATAATTATGACAATACATAAATACATATTTATTATAGCAATTATATATATGTAGTAGTTATATAAATCTAGCATACTACATTTAAAATAATACTCAGTTATTGGTTTTAATTTTACTCAGGAATGTATTCTTTTCATGTCTTAAAAAACTTGTTCGACTTATTGTTGTTTTTAACAACTGACCGAAAACATTGCTAGTTAAAAGCATGTTGGTGGTTTATTATTTATTGTGATTCTGTTGTCTGAATATCTGTAGTGTCCGAAGAAAATTGCTATACCACATTACCCGACCATACCACAATACCCAAAGCCATTCTATCCGAGCTCGAGAAAATTTTCAAGAATAGAAAACCAAATTTTGATCAGCTGAAATAAACAAGGTAAGACAGTTGGACCCGAAATATCGCAAAACAGAGACAAGACAAAACTTTGATTAGGAAGATTCGCGATATCCTTGCTTGAGGCGGCAGGCGCCCTAATGACTCCGCTGGCTAGTACGCGTCGAGGATGCGATGCATTCTTTGTTCCTCGACTATTATCACATACACACATACATACATATGAATGTGGCAAGAGAGAGCACACTGCTGACACATCGTATTATTTTCAAAAAGCGCATTCCACTATTATGCGACTTGGGTGTGGGAAGTGGGTTGTGCATTGCACACACAGCAAACGTCACATACTCCAAACACCCAAAAGCTTGCATTTTGTGTAGGTGTTCCAGTATTCTATCAGTTGTCAATTGGTTAGTTACTGCTTGGGTTAATGAAAATGTACCTGCGCTGCCCAACTATTGGACTATGTTCAATAACTGCCTATGTGGACCGTCTACTGCTGGCGCTGCAGTTAGCGTTGATTATGATGTGATACCTTCTGTGCACTGGTAGGTTTGTACTTGTAACTCCGTCGGGTTCAACCGGCCCCCCTAATTTTGCTTTTTCGCAAGCTGTGTGCTGTGTTTTCTATGTTTTTTTTCTTCTGGTCAGTTAATTACGTAAGGCTTAAAGCCTTAAGTAACTAATGACAAGTGGATGCGTTATTTGCAGACTTTAGTCCGAATTCGTATGCCGTATTGGTTCATTGTTCCGAATTACTTGTTCTTATGTACTCGATCGTGCATATGTTGCGTTCGAATAGCTCAAATGCCCAAACCAACTCAACAAGCCTTAATTGCTTCGTTTGTTCGTTGCAGGTACATCAACTATATAGCCGCGTTTCGGTGGTCACGGCTTTCGTTCTCTCACGAGGCGTCATGTTTGCATCTCAGCTGCGCCGGTGGGCGATATCATAAGCGATCGCACGCCGGCAAAGTTTGGATAGCTAATATTTGAGTTATCAAAGCCCGTCGGTAGGAGCGCACGCAAAACTACGTACATTTTGTGAGTAAACTTTAGTCTCATACATTCTGATATAAAAGGTTTCAATGGTTTTATTGTGGATAATTAATCACAACTTAATTATTATTGGTTTTATTATTACGTATTGTTAAAATGTTTTATAAGCAAAATCAAGTCGTAATAACACATATTTACAAATAGTATTTAATTACACAGTCCCTTTTTGTTTGGTCGAAATATTGCGTCCGTCGGCAGACTTGTGCAGGCATCGTTTTAATTATGCTTTTGTTCTGTGTTTCATTGGTTTAGCCACAGTGGTCACGTGCAGCAACATGTCTTGTACAGTGTCGGAACTACCGTCGGGATGTCGACTACGTGGAATGGGCGCCGCCGCCGCACAAAGCACCACCGGTAGTGGCAGTGGCGTTGGAAGCAGCGGCATTGGTCCTAGTGGCGGCAGTATGGGTAGCGGCAAAGGCGGCATGCACGTGGGCAGCTTGCTGAGCACAACAAGTGGTCTGGGAACAACGACAACAATATCGGTATCAGGGAACACAACGAGCGTCCTGACAGACACTGCGCCAGCGTTGCAACGACAGCAGCAGCAATCGCAGAAGCCGTGCTGTTTCTGTTGGTGCTGCTGCTGCTCCTGTTCATGGTAGGTGCGCGTGGAGTGCCGGTGACTGTTGGCCCGTTTATTGCTGTTGCAAACGTTTTATTTACTTTTCTCTCTCTCGTTTTTCCTCTCTTCCATGCCTGCAATGCGACTCTCCACTGATGCTGCTGCGATAAAGGGCGAAATGGTGAGTAAATACGATTTTGTCCAATTAAAGTACGCAAGATTTGACAAAGATACATATATACATACAAACGAACGTACCACTCATGTCAGGCTGGCCCACCTTTGCGAATTTGTTTTGGTTGAATCGAAAATTAAATAGAAAGTGGAAACTTTATTCCATTTCCGTTATTGACATTTGTGCATTGGACAGACAGATGCGCCTGGTCGCGAATAGTAGCGCACATTAACGCGGTGAGCAGACGCACGTTACGTATACGCAAAGTGAGCGTGCAGGGCACTTCGTCCATCAGCTAATGAGTAAACAAACAATGCGAAGACCGAACGCAATGCAAACGGCAAACGGTTGTCGAGTGAAAGGGGACTCGCAAGAACAACGCCGCCGAACCGGAGAGAATTTCCCATTCATGAAATTCTAGGCGCGTGCGGGTAATTTGGCTGTTAAGCAGCCACGCCAGCCTGCATGCTGGCACTAAGTGTTTGGGCGCGCGGGTTATCCGGCGAAAGCAGAGCGGTCGGAGTACTCGAATACGCGGAGTCGTCATTTATTGGTGCTTACACCCAGTCGCCCTTTGTGTATTGATCCACAAAGTTCGCAGCTTCGTGCAATGAAAAGCAAGGGTAATGGTTTTGGCTTTGCTTTGCAGCAGCTGCTGGTAGTTGCGAACAGAAACGCGTGTGGTCATGACTATTTGGCTGTGGTGGTGGATTGGTGGGAGGTAGGCAGGCGACAAGAACAGCGGACATGTGTATACGGCACGCGTTATCATTGCCGCTTGGACATTAGCATCAGCTGCTGCTGTAGCATTCACTGATGCGCTTTAAGTCGCAAAATTTGTGACAATTTTGAACATTAAAAGTTAACAGTGCCGATTAAATATTTTTGACATGAGCTATTTGAGCTATGAATTTGAGTTAGTGGAATAGCAATGACAAAAACAATCTTCCATGTAATGGCACTTATATTTATCTAAATGGGAATAAAAGGCCCACAAACTTTTCTACTAATTCAGTTTTTTCCAAAAAATTGAATAATGGCTGGAAAAAGTTGAATGGAGCCGTATGGCAAAGACTGGAAGTATACAATTACTTGGCACAGCTACACCACCCACAGCCAATCGCGTTCCTGATTTACGAGTACCAATGCTCATTTAAAATTGCCTTCAGTTGCTGTTTTCAAGTTTTCCGTGTGTGGAAGTCTATCGCTCTCGCTCTCTTTTTATATTTCTCTCTCTCTATGTACAGACGACAAACTTTAGTTAAGCGTACAGAGTCCACTTGCAGCCTAAACTTTCACCCAAAAAGTCCAAATGAACTTATCAGCCAAACCAGCCAGCAATCCCCGTTGGAGCACGTAATTTTATTAGATAATCGTATACGTATACGTAAATATGTGTTGCTAAATATGTAAATATCTGTCACAAATAGGAAGCAGGATTTGAACGAGACTGCTTTAGTCTGCCACGAGTGGCAACACTGTGCACATAGTAAAGCTGCCAACTGCTTTTACGTGCGCAGGAAAGCTTTCGCAGCTCACGAATTCATTCATGAAAGTGTAAGATTTCATCATCATAAGACGGCGTGTTTTTTCAGTTTGGTTCTAACTTGCAGCAGACATGTACCAATGTATAAGAATATTTTAATGGCTTTTGCCCAAGATACCTGCCTTCCTCACGGCTTGCTGACGATTTAGCGTTGCGCACTGCATGGGCAACGGTATTTGACATGTCCCTTACTAGAGTAGCCCATTAAGGAGCGGTAGGTGCGACCACGAATCAAAACTAATTACAGGTCTAATTGTCAAATCGCATAAAAAGCTTTTGCATATTGCTTATCGACAGTTTTGAATGTGTAGGTACAAAAACCCACTTATGTGTGTACGCGAATAAAAAAGAGATGAGTGGCAAAGGCTGTGAAGGAAATTTTAAGAATGCTTTAAATTGTATGACATCATTGCGGTAAAGTCACCACTGGTGGATTTTTTGATGTGGTATTAAAAATGTTTACCGCAGGGTTATGCACGCGTTCCACACGTCACACGCTTTATTTCAACTGTTGTGTCCCTGTATTGTGTATTGCAGTTACTGCTGGTGACTGTTCACCCCCTAATTAAACTCGGCAGAACGAAAGCAAATGATTGCGGCATGAATTAGTGCTTTTATCGAGTAGTGGGTTGGTTTAGTTAAGTTTAGTTAGTATCTGGAGGAATATTTTCACAGTTGGTCGCCTGCGTGGCCAGAATATGCGCGCGGTCGTGCAATGCAAGCTGCATACTTTGTACGCAACCTTCTGACTACATATTTTTCTATCCGTCAGCTCAATTGGCCATTACAGTGAATGGAATTATTTGTATCGTTTCAGTCTGGCAATAAAAAATTCAGAGGACAATGCCCCAACAAAACGCGATCCGGCGAGTGTGGACTTACTTCCAGATGGCGAACAGTGAGTCCAATTCCCGACGGCGTTATGTCAAAAGTTGCATATTTTAAATATCATTTCAGACCAACGCTGGACGAGGTTAGAAGCTGGGGGAAAAGTTTTGACAAACTTATGAAAAGTGCGGGTAAGTGCTAAGTATATTACTTAGTTGAATATTACTTACTCGTTGAATTTGTTTGCATACGAGGTCGTCTTTCCGCCATTTATTTTAAATATTTGTATGTATGACACGTCTGGCAGTAATGCACCTTTCTCGTCATCAGAATGTTTACTTTAACCCTAATTCCCAGAATTTTAAGAGTAACGTAAACCCAGAAGTGAGACTGTCAGGCTTATATGAGCTAAATTACTGAAAACATTTGTTTAACAAGTACAAAAACTGTCTAAAATGTTAAATTTATAAATGCAATATCCATTCCATTAGAGGACTACACAAAATAATGGAATCGAAAATCTTTTGGATTTATAACCATTTGAAATCTTTAGTGAGACTGTGAGGCTCACTTCTGGGAATTAGGGTTAAAACAACTAAGTCAATAACAGGGGGCGTACAAAATTACAGGGCAGAATTACTACAAATTTAATAATGATATTTTTTGCAAGTGCTCCAAGCATGAGTACGCGCTTGTGTAAGCGAGTTAGTGGTAACTGCAAAACGCTTTTTTGATATGCGATGTGATGGCTCTAACGACCTCAATGCAATTTCCCCTGACTACTTTGTCCACTTACTACCTATGCACATGGAATTGGGCTTAAATATCCGTCTCAGCAATACTGGTATTTATTCGTGGCCGCTGCGTTTAGTAACTGGTTTTCATGGTTAAACTACCAGATAGTTCTTAGGCAGTCGGCTCAAATTTATAGAATAATCCGTATCTTTCTTTTGTAGCTGGACGCAAGGTGTTTCGTGACTTTCTTCGTAGCGAATTTAGCGAAGAGAATATTCTTTTTTGGCTCGCCTGTGAGGAGCTGAAGAAGGAGAGCACCCCAGAGGCGATAGAAGAAAAGGCGCGGCTCATTTATGAGGACTACATTTCGATACTGTCGCCCAGAGAAGTGTCGCTAGACTCGCGAGTGCGCGAGATTGTTAACCGCAACATGGTGGAACCGACCCCAACTACCTTCGACGAGGCACAAATACAAATCTACACTCTGATGCATCGTGACTCATACCCAAGGTAAATGGCTCACGTACCCAATTCCATTTAAACTAATTGCACACTCAATTGGCCAACAGATTCCTCAACTCACAGAAATTCAAAGCACTGGCACAATTGCAGGATGGTAGCTTTTCCGCTGCCGCTTCCACAACGGACAGCCCCACTTAGAAAGAGCCAGTGCCGTAGTCACTATAGCAACAAGTGCACCGGTAGTGCATTCCGTGGCCGTATCACATCGCCACCAAACCAGACAAAACATAGACGCAAACTAATTGTAGACGTCTTTTAACGGCAACCAATCAACTCAACGTTAATCACTAACACCCACAGCAACACGAATCCACACATAAACATAGCGACGAACTACTAACCAACATGAAAAAATGATTGCGAAACACACACAGTTAATTTAAGTAGTCTAAACTAGCATACGATTACGGGGTAAGATTGTTTAGTCTGTATTTTGTTTCCTATTAGTGTAAGTGTAAGCAGTACTGGAGTCGGCTTTCGTCATTGCGAGTTGGGCCGAGCTTAAGCACACAAATAGTTGGGGGGTTGTTGCCCGGCCAACGGCAATGAAGCCAGCGTCGCCAGTGAGAGCAGGAGAGCATACGAATCGCTTTATTTTCCCCCAAAACAATCAAGCAATAAATTTTTTGAAAAGCTAACTTAAAGGAAATATAAGCGTGCGTGGCAGTTTGAAGCAGGCAATTAGCAAGAACTAGAAGGGCAACAGGGCAGTAGCAGCAATATTTAGGTCGAGCATGAGACGAACCGCGGCAGCACCGAAACCGCGATAACATTTGCGGCCGATTCGGACCGCGCCTATGATTGAACGTACGACAGGAACGGAAACCCAAGTAATAGTCGAACTTACTCAGCTTCGGCATGGGTAAAATTGTGCTTACCGGAATTGCACAAGCCAAGCTATAGTTTTTGCTTGGAGAGAAATTGAACAACAGGACACCAATAGATAGCAAGGAAATAGATGAAAAAGTTATTGCTAGGGCAGTAAGAAGGACTCTGCTCACATTCGTGAGATTGTAGTCAAATTGAAATTCTAGTTAAATTCGAACTGAAAGAAGTCAGTGAGAATGTGCAGCACCCCCCACATAGCAAGAACAAGTATTCATAGGTAATTTAGAAATAGGGGTATTCTGCATTCGCAAAAGAGCAAATACTTCTGCATAAACACAGCTGTGGGACGTCATATTGATGACTGCAGCTGCGTAGAGATTACAGAAACCAAATAAGAAAACCAAAACAAGCCATGTCTTTTAGTTTCGATTACTGAGACGGAAGCGGAACGGTTCCAATTATTTTATGTTTTCTCGTTTTTAACGGTTTGTTAATAAATTTTAGTTTTAAATTTATGTAAATGTGTGTGCGTATGTATGTAGTTGTACTTATAATATTTTCTTCGAAGTTAGCATAAGATATTCACGTAGTGACCAGCGTCGAGGCATTGCGAAGTGAGTTCGGGCGCTCGTGGAGCGCACTAAATAACAACAAAAAGCACAATGTAAAATAACGATACAAATCGACAAACTTATGTCGTTCGCTAATCATATGTATGTAGTTCATAACAGCAGCAGTAACCAAAACAGCAACACAAACCAGAATATCAACAAACCCGACAACAAATCAATTTTTACATCGAAGCATTTTGTAAATAAGTTCGTTATTTTTATATAAGCGTAATATTTAACTAGTTATGTAGCGCAGTAAGAGAACAACATCCATATTCCACAAAGAACACGGGTAGAGCACGCTTCGAAGCGGTGGTCGAATGCTGTGCCGTGCGGTCGGAACGCGGAAGAACTTCAAGTGGCAATTCGCGCACAGGACTTCTGGTATAGCGTGTCCGTTATATGAGCTGCAGTGTCACGTCGAATGATATCTCATACTAACAACATAAGCACGAGATCCCATCCTCAAACCTAACGCACACGCACGCACGCACACACACACACACACCCACACACACATACACCCACGCACACACACACACTGTATCACTGCCATGCAAAGATAATGTGTACGAGTTAAAGTGTATTTGATAGAAAAAATTTTTATTGACGTTGTCTCCTCCCTGCAACTCTTCTCAGCATGAAAGGAATTCAGTAAAACGTAATTGACACTAGAAGCACCAACCAACGGGATGGCCCGTTCAGTCCCCCATTCCTATGAAACCATCTAATGCCATATCCCCCCGTCGAATAGAAACCACTAATCCATAACAACGGTCAATAGCTTTTCCGTTTGTGAAACATTTGGTAAGCCACAACCGTAAAACTTTTAAGTCTCTGGTATGAACCTTAAAACCAAATCAAACCACCCCATCTGACGTGCGCAATACGAAAAAGCTACACGGCGTTTCTTAGTAGACATATTCATACCTCCTTCGTACTCTCCTTACGAGCGTTGCTAGTCTGGGTCTCATGGTGCAATAGCAGAACAAGCTGTTGGTTTTCTAGTCATACTGCATGATTCTAGGTCTGTTAAACTGGTAGCAAGTGCAAGTCAAGTCGACATCCAAAGTCTAGGACTTTCAATTGTAAAAAACGCCGAACGAAACAAACGACATAAACAGCATAAGCGAATTTTCGTTACACAAAATGTCATCGAACAGTTAGCGCACGAAATATTGGCAATTATTTAAACACTTTTCATTTCAGTCAAATTACTTTAATTAAATACACATAAAGGGACCGCTGCAATCAGTACATAGAAAAAAATCTTTTAAGAAATAAATGTATGATAAAAATCAATACAACCATCCATTGTTTAATTTTATTTTTTTTTAACTTAAAATAGGATTTTAACTTAAAATAGGAAGCGGTAAGCAGCAGACACCAAGTAAATAATGTACAAATGCACAATTTGTCTGCATCCCATGCACGCAATGAAATTGCAACTAACCTGTATTTACATACTTGCATATGTTTAACCCTTTCGCTACACATTTTTACTGGTTAAAGTTAAAATTTTAAACTTTACGTTATAGGCTTCTATGTGGTTATATTAGCAACATTCCATAAGAAATTTTTTAATTTTTATACTCGGACCTTGTATTTTAGAGTGTTTTTCTATGAGAGCAACCACATCGTCGGGGCTGTAGAGTAAGTTCGGGTAATGTGATATGGTCGGGTAATGTGCTATAGGTGCTTATTTCACAAGTGCGTTGACCTTTTTCAAAATGAACCTTTTTAAAACATCATAACAGCTAAAAAACTCGTGCTGCATGATTTTGGATGTGATTGCTTATATAGTTTACCGTCAGTGTGATGAAGTGCTTTAAGTAGGCTTGCACAAGTTTTTGGTCACGAAGTTTGAAAGCATAAAAGGTAAAAAAAAATATTATTACAAAGTTCGAGGCTAATCAGAAGTAAATCAGTGATATCGATTATAAGTTTGCGAGGTACACTCTTCTCAACAAAATTATTATTGGTTTTTTATAATATTTTTTTCGCAAAAAGTCAATTTCGGGTAATGTGATATAACAAAGTTCGGGTAATGTGATATAGTACATCACAGTACCCAAACTTATGACAGTAATACTATTTGTATACAGAAATGTTTATATACTTTATTTTATACTATTTGAAGTGGAATATTCACAAAACTCTATTATGGTTAAGTTTTAGATAAAAAAATCCATGAAATCATGTTTCTCGATAAAAATTTTTAACCATTGGTCTACCCCGTCAGATTGTTATTTTCCAAAAAAATTAGAAACACGTCTCTAATTATTTTTGATTTGGAGTATTTTCACCAAGTTTGAAACTTATAGGTCTGTTAATAACGATTTTTCGGGTATATCACATTACCCGCCAATGGTATATCACATTACCCGCCACTTTTATCAGACGCCAATATTTGGATATTTTGATTTTTAATTAAAAAACTCGTCAACAGTTTATTTAAAGAGTTAATAATCATAGATATACTAAATAATGCATCAGTGAACAGTTTGAGACCAAAAAAAGTGTGTTTTAAGGCAAAATGTGTCGGGAATCGCTGAAAAACAAACAGGTATATCACATTACAAGAAACTTACTCTAATAATGACTTAAACATAAAAATGTTCACGCATAACGAAAATTTGAATATTTCTTCATTTTCTTCAGCCAAAATTAAAAAAAACTATCTAAATTGAAAGAAAACGTCAAATTAAAAAGTTACCATTAAAAAACGTGTATACTTCTCTTCTTTAAACTTAAATATTCAGTTTATTAATTTGGTATTTTTCCTAAAACTTCAAACTATTCCAAGAACCAACAAAAAATTTATTCTTGTAACCACAGAGGATTCAGACGTCCACAAAGTAGCATGTTGCCATATGGCAACAAATTAGCGAAAGGGTTAACACACATAGAACCCACTGTAAATGCATGTAAGGTACTTAAGGCCGGCCTCGATAGTCCAGCGGGTAGCGCGCTGGCTTCTCATACCGAGGCCCTAGGTTCGATTCCTAGTTCGGGCTGGTGAAACGCTGATCTACTTCTATCGCTGTCCATATGAAGCAGATGAGAATTACAAGAATCGCACAAGTGCGCTCTTGGCAGGCAATGGCAAAATCTCCAAGTGTGAAAGAAAAACTGCCAATCGCCGTTCGAATTCGGCGTTAAACTGTAGATTCCCTCCCCCGCGCTTTCCCCATCCGCTTGAAATGTGTGCTGTAACATATGTTGGAAAAAACAGTGTTGCATACACATTTCAAAAACGGGTGAAATATGAGATATCACTCTCCTCTCCTTCCCTATCCCCCATTGGTATACAATGGTAGTACAATGGTCCAAAATGGACTGAGTGCTATGGAACGCTTGTAGCCTTAATGCCCACCCTCAAGAAAAAAACAAAAGGTACTTAGAATTGGTGTGAGAGAAGTTTCCAGGTAAGCCTGTAGTCAAAGCGGTAAGTCGAATTTGCAGGGACCGAAAATAACTGTTATTTTACAATTTTCAAATCAAAAAGGCATAACGGAAAAATTGCCGGTGGACTTTTTCAAATATACCATTATGATCGTAATGGCCTCAGCTTCACGAAAATTACACGCCTTCAAATTTTTGACTTTTACTATAAAAGTTAAAATTAACTGTTATTTTGTGCCTCTTATCGTTTCAGGCAAAAATAACTGTTACTTTTGACTTTTATTTTATCGGTCAAAAATAACAGTTATTTTGTGACTTATTTTTTCGGTCAAATATATCAGGCAATTTGAATTTTTTCGAAGACCGTTTGACCGACAAAAAAATATTGATAGTTACCATTTTTTTCGTCTCAGCAGACCGCACATTCTGAGCTATAAGACTTGTGCGATGGAAAAAATGGTATCAATAGTTTTTTAGTCGGTCCAACGGCTTTTGGAAAAATTCAAATTGCCTGATATACTTATTTGACCGAAAAAATTAAAGGCACAAAATAACTGTTATTTTTTACCGATAAAATAAAAGTCAAAAGTAACAGTTATTTTTGCCTGAAATGATAAAAGGCACAAAATAACTTTTATTTTTCTCGGGAAAAATAAAAGTTAAAAGATAACAGTTAAAATCTGACTTTTTTGATTAAAACCATAACCGGTACGGTCCCTGCGAATTTGTATTTCAAAACAACAAACATTAAGATGGCTTTAAAATAACAATAATTTCATTCCCTACAAACAAGATCACGGCACTGGACCGAAGTTGACGTGCCGGAGTTCGTAAATCGAGTGCCCGGCGGCCGAGGCAAGCTCCCTTCGGGATGGCCTGGGTTGCCATCAGTAGGTATAAACACATAAATGGACAAACGCAATACAATAATATTGACAATGTTAGATTCTAGGAGCTGCGTGGCCGGCAGTGTTTAGCGATCTGAACATCCTGTGGCCGGATGCACTCGTGCATTTATGCAACCCACCGGGCTCCATGGACGGCTCGTGGAATGAGCTGGCGGGTTTGAATCCTTGGTTCGAACCTTTGTGAGATGATGCTGCAACCGCGAGTGTGGAGATAACTCACGTGGGGACGGGATGCGCTGTCAAGGCTAGGCGAGCGAGTCCGACTAAAGTCCTGCGGCCGTCGTCTACGGCTTGTAGCTGAAGGAGCTGTTTCTTCAACCGTTGTGCCAAGAGATTACACGGGACGGGTTTTTAGTTTTTGCGGTGTGTTGGGCTGATCGGTGGAAAACGACTCATCTTGAGAACTCTGAGACTTTCTCGAGGCGGATGAGCTTTTTGATGGACTTCGGAGCTGGGTCGTGGAAATTGGTGGGATTAAGTTTCTTCGCCGATTCGGGATGATGTCTGAAGTGATATGGCGCATAGAGTGATGCCTGTTTTGACATTGCGAACAAGTGTGTTTACTTGTGCAATCCTGCTTCAAGTGAGTAATGGGATAGGCAGTTTGTGCAAAAGTTGTGTGCTCGTACTGTCTTTACTCGATCATAAACAGATAATTTTTTAAACTTCAAGCATAGTTTAAGTACATCAGCCGCGCTGCAAGCCCGACAGGGGAAAGTCCGTCTGCTCTCACCCATTTTTTGAGCTCTGTTATGATTCCGGTTGTGAGAAAATACGGACTTGGTCGGCCTCATAAGATTTAATTGTTCCACGACCTCATATCTGAAGGTCAAGAAGCTGTTCATTCCTGGAACTAAGGGGCTGTTCCCACAGTGATAAAGCCTCTTCCGGGAGTTTTGCGTGCAAACCTATTTGTATACTCTATTTGTAAAAAACACAAATCGCATGGCGAAGATGTAAACGGTTACTTGTCGGATTTCCTCAATCTGGGCGCTAGGCATGCTGACACGTAAGTATTTGATTGAATTGCCCATTAAATTTGTTCGCATTGGAGTAAAGAGGCATGTGCAGCGTTTTTGTCAGAAAGCATTTTTGTGTGAACACTTGAAATGGTTTGAGCTGCAACTGTCCGCGGCGACATCATTAAAAATGAATTGCCGCATTTAATGACTCCATTTGCTTTGATTATACTCGTAATTGATGGTAGTGATCCATGTTGTGACGCTTCAGCTGCCGCAACCGCATTCCAGCGATCCGGCGCTCGGGCTAGTTGGCAGTAACAGAAAAGATGCTGCCGCGCCTACTGTATTGCCGATGCTGAGACCAGATTTCATTGGTCCGCTGCCGCCGCCACTGCTCTCGGTGCGAGTACAATTCGCGCGTAATTTATTAAATTGGAAATATATAAATTAATAAATTAGCTGGAAAGCGGTCAAAAAGCGAGTGGGAGAGTTGGTGGCACGCCACCATTTACCTCGCCGCTAACAATTACTGTGGACATCAATCCTTTTGGGAATATCTCCGGTAGGCGATTTGTAATTCAATGAACAGCTGCGGATACGCTGAATGTGTCGGCAGTGCTTCAAATGCTGGTTCTAGAATGCCTCGAGAGAAGAGCAGAGAACCGGAAAACCATAAACTAATACATGCAACTAAATGTTATTAATTGCCTCTTGACCGCTTCACGTGGTCGTGATGCAAGATAAGACCAAACAGGAGAAAGAGCTGACAGCGGAGACTTGTCCCAGTAGAGGACCGCGCGTAGGCCAAAACTACTTCACATTCAATGTGAAAGATGATGAGCCATGGGGTGACATAATACTTACGCACAAACATAGTTGTTTCTGCTTTCGTGCTCCTCATTGGGGGAAAATTGCTAAAGTGTGTCGAGTTGAAGTCGAAGTAAGTTTTGGTGTGATTTCGGGATTTTCGGATCCCGGAACTTGCATCCCTAATGAAGACAAGATTCATTAATAAAACATTAGCGAATGCTCGCCATCCATTATTCATGCAATGTGTCGCTCTAGCTTGCGCAAACACACATGAAGCGTGTTGTTGTCCTATTCGATTCTGCATGCAGCGCGTTCAGTGCATCCCGTTGCATTGCGTAGAGTTGTGTTCGTTGTGGCGTTGGCTCTGCCTTCTGACTGCGGCACTTGATGCATTCGATATATACGCGACATTTTCCACATTTGAATTAAAACGTGCTTCGAAATTGTTCATGTTTATAATAAAAATATATTCATATATATATCCAAATATATAAAAAATGGTTTTTGTAAAATATGCTTAAGGTACAAACTACATAATAAAAAGTATTCTCAGAATTTCAACAATTGTTATTTTATCGGGTATTTTTTACTTATTGCTTCTGCTTTGTTGTTTTGTATTTGTAACTTCTTCGACCAATTTCGCCTCCTCTCTAGCTGGTTAAGCTTCACTGCTTCCGCTACATCGTTTCGTTGCCAAAATATTTCAATTAATAATACGAAAGTGTACAATAAATATTTACGTGTACTTTTTCAAAAAGACAAAACTAATATCTTCATGCACATTGACAAATTTAATGATAGCAAGTTATGATGCAGCTATGTATTTTGAAAAGTGCGGCTAAAAGGTAATAAAAGCGGAAAGAATGTTTTGAGTTTTTGTGTTTTTGTGCTGAAGTACGGCAAGAATCTGAACATTTGCTTTTGTATTATCTGTTGCGTTTTAATCTTTAAACTACTTTAAGCTCACTACATTAATTTAAATGAACTATATTAAATAATATTTATCGCTGCAATTATATTCAACACCTTTCGATTCTCAAAATATGTGTGCTCCACTATTTTTGCCCCCTTTTTAGCTTCCCTTGAATTCGTTTCGATTTGTCCGGGAAAGACTGAACATACCAGCGTATGTAGTCTAGTGTGAACAGATAATTCTCTACTGTTTTGTTAATCTCTAGTAAAGTGGTTGCATTTCGCCGATATTTATTTGTTCAACGAACATCACATGTGATTTAACTCTAAAATTTAATTTCGCTTGCGACCTTTGTGATCCTGGCGCTATTTGACTTTTAACCAACGTGTTTAACAAAAAATGCACAATGGACTTAAACGAGCAAAATATGCCATTACTTCATAAAGTGATTTATTAACAATTCTTACGAGAGTGCGCTCAACTATTCAAAGAATATTTATTGCATTTTCAATTTAAATTTTGCTCCGCTTAAATTACTTAGATTGATCTTTCGCTATTACGGCTTCTGTCTGTGCTATCAGAACTCAATGAACCCAATATTCACCCATACGAGTATGTTTCAATTCCTGCCTTTCCGCTTTTCATCCCCTTGAAGTTTCTATTGCGTAATTTAGATTGAGATCTTACGTTGTAATGGCTGTCACTGTCACTGTTACTGTTCGTAATTCATACTTCTTAGTTTCACTGTTCTATATCCTTGATACATATTTGCAATTATCGTGATGTTCACATTTCAAGAATATTTTTGTGTAAAGTAGTACTAATTGAGATATTTTCGTCTTAATTTTATTTAGAGAAAGAAAAAAAACAACTGTGGATTGGGTACAATTTCACATTTTTCTAAAGCTTAACTGCAAAGAAAAGTAACGCATAAGAGTATATATATAGTAAGTACATATACATATACATGGAGATTGGAGGGTAAAAGTAAGAGACCTGTGGGGTAAGGATAAGAAATAACATGGGCAGAAGTGCCGCTGAGTCAACCGAACATGCATGATTTCTGATTCATCCAAATTGGATAAGTTTTCTTGTACAATGTCGAAGCACGGCAGGCGGCTTCTTCCCATCATTTGTGACATCGAACTTTCTATGGGCTCACGTTCCCATCGCAAATACGTCCAGTTCTACCTATTCCCCTATTCGTAGGTCTTCGCGCACATATGTACCTACATGTGCGCCTTGGAGTTTTCATTTCGTTACGCTTTCTTTAGTCTAACACATTACTGGGAACCGTCGCAATCAATTAGCGCTTAAAACAAAGACTAAAACGAAAAAACAGGAGACAGTTTCAGGTGTTCGCTCACGTAAAGTACAGTAAACAAATTACAGCTAAAGGTAAAGTTAAAGTCGAACGAAAACCGTCAGCGGAAAGCAGCTTTAATGAATCTCAATCTTGTGTTTGCATACTAAAGCCTAGCACTCGACCTAAACAATTTCGTCTTTCGCCCACTATACCCCGTCGTCGCTCCATTTCGCACCACTCGTGGCGACATCTGGCTCGACTTCTTTTACAACTACTATGTACTAACATTTTATAACATTTTTTAAATTAAATCATTACATCTATAATTGTTATTGTTATTATTTGTAATTATTGTTGTGGTTTTTGTTGCTGCTACTGTTGTTTTTACTTTTGTTGTTGTGGTTGTTGTTGTTGTTGTTGACGAAACTGCTTCTCTACTATCGTATTGATTGTGGCCACTAAATTGTGCGTTGTTGTTTTTTCTAATGCTACAATTCCTGCGGTTGTTATTGCTATTGTTATTGCTGCTTCCTTGTACTCGCGGTTGCTGGTCGCGCATTGGTGCACTTAATGGTTGGGCAGCTCGGTCAGTGTTATATCATACAAATCCTCTTCGATCTGCTGCACCTCAAGCAAGAAAATGTCCTCGTTGCAGTAATAGGAAATCATGTCGTCATCAATTTTCGCGGTAATCCTGCACAGACCAAGAACAATAAATGAGTCAAACAGAATTCGAATTGCAATTATCATGTTGAGGGGCTATCGATGGAGGGAAATTGTGGATCCTTATTCGTTTTTTGTGTACTCAATACCTTGCAATGAGAGCATCTTTCGCTCTGTTGATACGAGAGCGAAACCAGCAGCTCGAGGCTGTTCGCCAGCGAGTAGAGGCCACAATACGGGCGAATCATAAATCAGCTCATATGGTTTTGTGGTTTCTGTTGCCTCATTTGGCAGAACCGATTCTTCAAAGGATCCACCCTTCCCTCCGATGCGGGGTCAGTGTTACAGCACGGTGTACTACACGGTGTGGTTACAGTTACATTCAGCTATTACTTTACACCAGCCCAGGCATTTTTCTTAGATGTTAGAGTTTTGCTGGTTATCGGGTATTAGTACCATGCTCCAACACAATCTCTACCATACACATGCATGAGTTCGCTGTGTGGGTCAATTTGTGCAATTAAGTGTAACGGGTGGAGGGGGACGAGGAGAGAGGGTAAATGCTAGCGCTCGTTGAGTTCTAGTGTCTTGCTTGCGTTCAGTTGTGTCGTATTTGTTTCTGTTGACTGAATGTGTGCGGTGAGTATGTGGGTGGGTGCGTCGCCGAGCACGCGCACCCGCAAGTCTATTCCCTCCCGGCCTGCCGCTCAAAGCCACGCCACTTGAATGGTCGATCTCGGCGAAAGGGCTCGTCGTCGGACGGCTGTCTAAAATCTAACGATCGGGGTATGGGGTTTTGGGGTTCTTCGGTGCAGGTTCGGTTAAGGTGACGCTGAGTGCTTCCGGCTTTACTTACCCTTTTTTATTTGTACGATAAATGTTATTTATACTCGTGGTGGAGATTTTGTATTTACTTTCAATCTGCAATTGAGAAATGAGAGAAAAATGATGTTTGTTTTTGTATTGTTCCTGTGGTTTGTTTTCTGCTGTTCTTGTTGTTGTTGTTGTTGATTTTACTGTGACCTATGCATACATAAATTGGGTAGTAATAAAAACTCATTCCAAACTCGATTCCAAGTCAGGCCCCGCGACAAGGATTTTAATAATAGTTTTGTTTTTGTTCACTTCGGGCAGACGAGAAAGGCTGTACGCGAGCTGTGCTTGAACCTGGTCAAAAAAGCTTCGGCACCCGAACGCAATTCGTTTATGCACTTTTCGTGTTTTACAGCCAATTTCCTGCGGACACATGTGCATCAGTATGCACATCGTATAAATGTGCTTGATGCAGTATCAAAACTTATCTGTGAGAAAATATCCACCTGGTGATTTGTATGCATATACATGGCGGTGTATGTATGTATATACAAGCACATACACACATACCTAGGTGCGTACATCCACCTGGTGATTCTCGTCACACATGGTGCGTTTGTGGAAGTAAATTGATGTATTCTACTGAACTTTTGAAGTAAAAATTATCGCTGCTTCAATGTGCTCGACATGGTCCTATAGCACTGGACGAATGCAAGTTTGTTCCTACCAAATGGACGTGGAACTCGAGTTCCGGGACACACGACACCGCGCAGGCAAGTTTCATAACATGGAGTCGCCCTGCCACAACAGTTGCGTACAATGAATGTAAGGTTGGTGGTTACATGTGTGTGTGTGTATTTGTGCGTGTGTGTGTGTGAGTGGCTTGTGCAAAGTATAGTCAACTAAAAGTCGAGAACGTTATATGGGCGCAAAAATACGTCGGAAGTGATTTCACGATTTCAACTAATCGGTGCAGATATCAAATGAATGAATGGAGGAAAAACTCTGCAAGCTGTGTGCGAGTATTTACTGGATACACTTACAAGATTAGTTGTTTGATTAATTTTCGCAGTTTAGTTATGCCCACATCTCAAAGTTTGTTGGGTGTTTTATTGCATTTTATCAGTTTTTTTCATTCTCTGAATGTGTATGTAAATATACACTCGCATCTAGTCGTACCAGTTTGCATAATAGTACTGTTGCAGTGGTTGTTATTTTGCCACCTGATGTTGGCAATTAATTGAGCGATTTTATTTTGTGGGTGTGTTTAGTTGGCGCGAATAAATGAAATGAATGTTGTTGGTGCTTTAGTTGTTACTGGAATTTGCAAATGATGTTGTTGTTTAATTATTGCGGCTGTTGCTGATACGATATTTTGAATAGGTAATCAGAATGATGCGGATGAAAAACTACAGTACGTTTGAACATTTTGGACAGCGTTGCCTTCAGGAATGACAGGCGGTACAATTTTAAAATTTGGTCTCATCAATTTCAACGATTTGGCTGTCCTTATGATTATGATGCAAGCGCAATTACTGATTCTATATCGGATTCAATAAAAATTTCAATTTTTCCGTCGTGACCAAAATGAACAAAAACAAAAGTACTACTTAGTTAATACGAGGTAAATATTATTACGTTTATTACAGGTATTGCGATAATAGTTACAATTTCACTGTGTTGCAAAGAAGACAAAGTTTTGGTTAGACCCAATGCAGTGTGCGCTCTCAACTTGTTTATGTGCAAGCTTGGTGCTGAACTTCAGCAAAATGCTTTTTGTATTCTTGACTTTCAAACTGCTTTAAAGAGATTTTGCCACAAATGAAAAATAAGTAATGCACACCATTTAAAAAAAGTAGTACTTTAATTAATTTTATTAGTTCAAAGAAATGCTAAGTGCATTTGCTACTGTGAAGCATGTTCTCGCCAAATGTGAGCGGCAAGAGTTCGAGGTGAAGAAAGCACCTTCTTTTGAAACACAGTGTTTTATTATTAATATTGTTGCTTTTGTTGTGGTTGTGGTAGTGATAAGCTCAATTATGATAAATTTTTAATATTATCATAATTGAAGTTTAAATTGCTTTATCGTTTTTTGTCATGAGTTTTTGTGTTGTAACTAAAAATATGATATGGAGCGGAAGGGAAGGAATAGGGAAACAAATCCGCCAGAAGTCGGGCTGTCGTACTTACCGCATTCAAAAGCCCAATGGTGGTGGGTGGCACCACGTGCAGCGGTGTGTAGATGTCCTCGTTCTCCTGGCGCACGAACAGCATCACCCGCTCGCTGGTCGGCGGCGTCATGCGGCCGCGTTTTAACGGTGGCACAAAGTCACTCATGGCACTGGGAACCAGACCTTGCTCCAAGATATGATCCTTTTTGTCACTAGCAATGCAATAAACAATAACCTCTTAACATATTTTCGTTGGGCAGCAGTTTTGGGGAAGGGGTGGAAAATCAGGGAGGTAGAGACAGGACGATTTTTACTTATACTCACGTCTGCACGTCGGGCGGAAAATGATTGTGGAATTTAAGCGTCGGCGTTGCTACCTTTTGACCGTGCAGTAAGAACGGCGAGGTGCCTTTGAGATCTGGCGTACCCGTCAGAGAATCAGTCTCATGGCCATAGAAGCTCTGTGAAGAGGGCGCGGATGTGCGGTTAGTGGTAGTGCAGTCGAAGTGATTGTCGTTGTTATTGTTGGTGCCATTTGCCACGTAGTGTAGTTGAAGATGGGGCGGTAGTTGGTCGTGCCAAGGCATTGTGGACGATGTTTTTGATATCGATGTAGACATTGTCGCAAGCGAGGGTGTTGGTGTTCGCATTGTCGTTGGCGTTGTTGGTGTTTGTGGGCGTGTGGAATATGGATTGGTGAGTTGTTCTTGCTTGTGCATTGTGACGTATGGTGAATTCGTACTGTGAATTCTTACCTTTTCCATATCGTCGGCGGGTGAGAAAAGCACCGGCGGTTTCGTCAGATCTTGCATGGAGTAGAATTCTGAGCGATCGGTGACGGGATGATATAACTCGTCCAACTTCTTTCGTCCCGTAGCAGTCATTTTACGTTTAGCAGCACGTCGCTCTTCATCACGAGTCTTGCGCTCAGCACCCTGTTTAAACATTCGAAAATTGGACGATTTCTTAGTGATTCTTTTATGCGAATATAAAATACGTAAATACTCGTAAATCTCAGCTCTCCCCTCCTGCTTCAAAAAATTTCTTCCACAAGGAAGTTAGGGTTTTTAGCAAACTCCGAGAAGAAGACAATTCTTATTCACAACGTGAATTTCATCTTCAGGTCGATCGAAGTTTAAGCGTGAGTACACTCTTTTGGACCTTAAGCCACCAACCAAACATTGATTTCCGCGAAATACATGAGGCTAGCATCGAAGAAGGCTCAGAAATCGTGATGCGGCCAATCAGCTCAACTAGGCATGCCGCACATATTCGAGCGAATCATTAAAAATTTGACTGACCGCTTGAAACACTGCCAGCGAAGCCGAGGTGGCAATGTGAATGACGCTCCTCGAACATAATAATGGCATGAATGAAGCTTCAAAGCCAAAGCCGAAATCAATTTGATATGTTACTTATGTATTACTCAAAATAGTAAAATTGTAAAGCATTTTTCAATTAATAATATTATTATAACATTCGTTGCATTCATTGCACTAAGAGACATAACAAAAAATAACAAAAACAAACTAATACTACGTTTACATTGAGCCCAAATGCGTGATTTGGGCAAAATTTCTCAAATGCGAAGCCAAATCACGCATTTCCCCATACAAATTCAAATCTACGAAATGACTCATTTCAACAAAATGACGAAGCAAATGCGATAAAACATGACCAATTGTATCGAACGGATCACAAAATGAAGGCACTTTCAAAAGCTTCAAAAGCTTTTACCTCTTTTTGACATTTGAAATCCACAAAATGGAAATTTTGAATTGAAATTTTCGTCTTCTTGAAATATGTAATATATTTATTTGTATTCAAATGTAGTAGAACATAGAGTGTAGAACATAGAGGCAGCAAAAAGGCAACAAATTCTTTAGTCAGCAGCCGGAAAAGAGCTAATCTATGAGCTGCGGCAAGAGGACATGAGCATTGAGCATTGGACATTAGCTGACAAGCGAAATGAAAATGAGGCAATGTAAACACTTTGAAATTATTTATTTGAAATTACGCATTTGGGCTCAATGTATACTACGTTTACACAAAACACTAAAAGACAACTATTATCGAGATCCATAAAAAACGACATTGAAGTGAAACTAGATATTATATATAGTCACACTGCATACTCAGTTCTTAATTTTCTGATTCTTAAGTTTTTTTAATGATCGATTTGTGCTGAATAAATTTGTCTTGTAGTTGGATAGAAATATCATCGATAAACGGAACAGCAATAGCTACTCTATAATACATTTCAGGATCTGTTGTATCCACTCCTTCTTTTCGGATACATGCGTTAAAAGTTTGCATGCTGATTGAAAGATTTCATTGATTTTTTATCTATGTTTGTACGAAAATCTTTGTTCACATATTCGCTTGGTAAATCCAAAGTTGGTGATTGCAGAGTCTTACATAATGACAGAGTGAACAAAAATACTGTCGACGCCATAAATATGCTTCCAACAAATCCCCTGCTTATTAAATATTTCAGGAGTAAGTTCGCTTTTTATGAGGTTTCAATATCAGGATAAAGCAGTAGCTCCTCAAGTGTTACAATAATTAAAAAAAAGCTAAAAGCATTTCTTTAAATCTGAGCAAACCATCATGATTTTCCACATAGCGAGTTGCGCACATTAAAATTAAGTTATTAGATCTAGTTTCCGGGAATAGTCGTTTAATTTGTTCAGTCAAAACAAGTGTTTTATGACCGACTTTTTGAAAAACGATGTAACGCCAAAGCAATGTCGAATACAGTGGCGGATTCAGGCGGTGGCTTTGGGGGTTGAAACCCCCCGAAATATTAGGGTCGACTTTAAAACTACATACAAATTAAAAGGCTTATACATAAACATTTATGAATATTAAAGAATTACTTTTTGAAACCCCCCCAAAATATTTTCCTGAATCCGCCCCTGGTCGAATATATTGAATTTCAAAGGGATCGAAGCTCCAAAAGGAATGGCTGATTTTAACAATCCGCATAACGAAAAGCACTAACAAAATACATAATGTTTTTGTTGTTGTACGGGTGCGATTACCTAGTGAATGTGCCTTGAAAAAACAGTGGTTTACTTTTTCTGCAATAGCATAACAGCTGTTTGAAAATAAGCTTTCAAACTAAATTAAATTACTAACTTTACTAAACTTCGCACTTGGGCTCAATATAAACGTAGCCATGCATGGTTGTAATTAGTACACAGTTTCTAATATCATATATTACAAGAATGTTCCAACCCTCCTAGCTACGGCCCTGTCTCACACCGTTGTTGTTTTATTTAAATTTCTTTTGGTATCGTTCATATCTGGTTCACCAACGACGAACAGTTGCACGGTAAAATGGTTGTTGGTCGAATCTGGGTTTGAACATTCAGTTGTTCAAAGAGCAATTTCAATTTCATCAAATGAAAACAATTAAGTATTTATATGAAAATAAACATATCATTTGTCGATATTTTAAAGCATTAGAAATGACAACGAAGCTGTAAAATACTGTCACAACGAGCTCCATTTCGGCATATCGAGTATATGTATCTGTTGCTATTGTAATCGAGGCATGTCGGCGTTGCTCTTATTTTCGTGCTTGGTTTGGCTTGGCATGGCATGGCAATTTTATGTAACAATCATCAGCTTGAGAGTGTTGACGACAAGTCGCTGTGAATTGCGTGGGTAAAGACAAGACCAAAGCAAGGTCAACACTATTGCTGTCCGTTCAGCGCCCAATCAGTCATTAAATAACTTTTTCGTTCGGCCGTTTATACGTTCGCCAGTCTGTTTATTCTCTGCAGGGTGAATTGCAGCTATAAGTAGGCGAAAAGTGGGACCACGTGGTCTATTGTGTGATGATCATAATCGAGTTCAAGGTGTCGCGTGAGGAGTGTCAGAATTAAAAAAAGGTAGTGTCGCAAGTGAGAAGTAAGGTAGTTCAGGCACGTATTCTTTCACGGTTTCACCGGAGTGCAGTTAAGGCAGGTTTCTACCTTGTGCGGCCGAGAAAACATGTTTTTTTGAAAAATTTTTAATGGGAAGGTTTTTAAGATAAACACTGGAAAATTTTTTCAGATGTAGGTATATGTTTATTGTACAAGTAAAAAAAGTTTCAAGATAAAATATGCAAAGGGCGGGAGGGGCCATCGAACAATGGCGGCAGGACTTCCTTACTCGCGGAAGTCCTGCCGCTGTTTGAGATGACTTGAAACACAAAAATGAAATTTTTTCTTATTCTGTATCCTTTTGTCTATGGCTGGAACTTTAAAAAAAAAAATGAAAAATGAAGGAAATATGCGATTTTGACTAAAAAACTCAATTTTTACCTACTTTTTTCAATACAAATTTCTATTTTTAATGAGAAAAAATTATTATTTCTTGAAGATCCTAGTTCGTGCCATAGCTAAGACCTTGATAAATGACTGTTTAAAATTTCGTAGCTATTGCTCAACTCGTGTGGCCTAAATCACTTCCGCCAAGTCAAAAAATGTAGTTTTGAGAAAAACGCGTTCAAAGTTTTGCTTCAGCAGGTCGGCGCGCTCGACACCGCTACCTGTTTCTATAAATTGCTTCCGTAATTCGAAAGATTTCAACTTCAAATTTTGGGAGCGTATTCTACAATCATGTATTAATCCAAAAATGCATGAAAAAAAAAATCGATTTTTTTTACCGCACAAGGTAGAAACCCCCCTTAATGTAGACGTAGTAATTCATAGTAATTCCAGCCGCGTCGAGTGTAAAAGCTGGCTGTCAGTGAGAATATTTAGTTTTTATTTAATTGCCATATACAATTGAAATCTGTCCAGCCACACCTGCACCCTTACGTGCTTTTAGTAGTAAAAGTCAGCTTAAACGAAACGTGAGCTTCAGAGAAAGCATTCTTGCCACTTTCTCACATGGGGTTGCACGTTCCGGGAAAATTGGACAGGACATGGTAGGTGGAGTGCTGCTGACCAGCAACATCTTTAACAGATGCCGACGCTTTTCTGCTGAAGAATGTTGTGGAGATGCTGACATTTCTGTTCGTAATCTGTTCTGTCTCTGTCTGTATTTGCCCCAACGGGCAGCTTGTGGCCGGCTTAGTAGCCATTGCAATATCTCCAAATGCGTCGACAATAACAACAAACAACAACGTTATCCACATAAAAAAAAACTACAGCACCAACATCAACAGCGATGGCAATGGCCACAGCACCAACTGCCGACAACCAATGGCAGACATTATGATGCATTTTTATTGCATTTGCATTGATGATTTGTTTCTTGTGTGCTGTAGCACTGTCTCTCCTGGTTTCCCATCTTTCCTTCGCGTTTCCATCCGACTAAAAATTTGTTACGCTATGTATGCACGATAAGCCAGTTTTATACGCAAGGAGATATCTAAGCATATGAACACAGGTTGAGATGTGCGGACAGATAACGAAAATGTTCGACTGGCTGAAGCGGCGTAATTTATAGCCAGAGGAAGAAATTGCACAGATACACATACATACATACGTTCCTACATATACGCACCCATGTGTGGCTATGTGCAATGCCACGTACGTATGTATGCGCACAATTAAGAAATAAATAGATCCAGTGGGCTGTATTAAGTAGAAACGCTGCCGAGGCGGCTTAGTAGCTCGAGTGATACTCAGCACAGCATCCGGCACTGGGCGCGTTCGACTAAAATCTTTCACAAATTCATTTCAAAGCGTAGAAATGGATCGCTGTGGTCCCTTTAGTTAGATTCCTGTGGAAATATTACGCGATGCTCTGGATGGTTTATTTAAATTAAACGTTAATTTATGTTAGGTAAAAACTAGATTCCCTGATCAAAACATCGCGCAACATTCAATTTTAGTTAACTGGAAACGGACCTTGCAGGAAATATGTAAAACTCTGTCTACCAGCGGAAATTGCTTTAAATTGGAACAGTTAACGCCGGCAACGCCGACCGGGTGGATATTGATGCGAACACAACTACAACAACCGCACTGGTCACAGAAAATAAATTGAAGGCTTTATTGGACGGTATGAAGTCCCATTGACTGCGGCGGCAATTTAAATATTTAATTGCCGGACTATCTGCGTAGCGGCGCGCATGTGCAGCGTTGCTCACGGATTGTTTTTGGTAACCGAGACGAGCATGGAATGTCAACTGTTAGCTGCACGCAGAAAATTCATTTGCCAATTTATCTCTCCTGCGTTTTTAGTATTTAATTTGGATTGAACGCGCATCGGAAATGCAAATTTTAATAAGTGGCAATGGTGAATGCAGAGCGGGGCGAGACGGCGTAGTGCCATTAGCGATAGAGGCGATTGCACAGTCGACAACGTGATCGCTTGCCGCCTGTGTCATTTCGCAACCGGCACATTTGCATAGGCAACACAAGCGATGTATGCGCGAGTTTGTTTTCGTGTGTTTGTAACTGTGTTTTGTAATTAGCAATCAATCAAATTTTTAATTTCGCATTTTGATATTTGAAATTGTGTATTTAAAAAATTTTGCAATCCAAGAGTGTCGCGCTATATAATCCGTCGCAGGCTGCCTGTGTGTTGATGGGCACCGAACAAGTTTGGCGCTTGAGTCTTTTGTTAACCCGGCGTTGTTTCAGCGGTGCTTAACGCTTGTCCGACTCTTTGACAAATCGGATGAATAGACAAAAGTGCGGCACCGGCTGCTGCGTTCCAGAGCGAAGTATTTCCGAAGGGTGAACTCAGTTGCACAAAAACCCAGCAGAATTGAATTAGCTAAAGACCATGAACGCAAGTGATACATTTTGCTACGATGCTACTTGTGGGATTGGTAGCCACATTACGGGCTGCACTGCGGCTTGCTCCTAAATTCTAAATCTGAGCAAACGCATGTGGCTCCTGGAAACGAGTTCCCAAGAAGGAATAGAGCTACGCGTTGAGGAGTGTACAGCATGCACTACGAGAGCCACTCAACAATAATACTACACCGGCGAGGACGGATGACAACGCTTACTGGCTATCAATATACTGCGTCCATACAGTTATGTGCAACATCACAGAATCCACTTGAAGACGTACAGCACTGTGACAACAATGATTTCATATTTTACGAATGCTTCTCCCTCACTCTGTGCCTTTTGTTGTATTTCTGCTTTGTTTGAATTGGCCACATCATGTTCCTGCGGCGATTCGGGGCTTTCTGATGCAACACTGCATTGCCACTCTACGTATACTCTATCTGCATCACGTGCACGATTATCATTAACAATTTCAAACGGCATATTTCTGGTTGTTTTCGTCGTACGAACCTGTGTGTACGGAACGGTCGTCTATCCATCCGTCCATTTGCCTGCCATTTGCAATCGCAGCACCCGCAGCGGCACGGGCAAAGAGGGACGACTACTGCCAGATGTGCAGCTGCCAGTTGCCACTTCCTGGTGCCACAAGAGCGACAACGACAGCAGCGGTCTCAGTTGTCGGCAGCCAATAACCATTGGCGCATACGGCGAGTTGCAGATTCTGATTTTGAGCTTAAAGTCAATGCGCGTCATTGCGTTGCATGCGCCAAGCAACTGTCGCCGCCTCGCTAGCCGCACAAATTGCTAATAGAGCGGTAAATGGGCCGATGAGAATTCGGGCACTGCCCGTGGTGATTCACAGCGACTAGCTTCGATGCCGACGCCCGTTGCAGGTGTGGGTTGTAAGGTATAACGCAAGAATATCTGACCGATGGCCGCCACTGGCAGCGGCCACAGTGAAGACGACGGATTCGATTTTATCAGATTTGAATACGTCACATATGCCATTCGCTCTGCCATATTCCACCGTGCGACACGCGCTGCTGAGGTCAAAAGCAGCTCGGAAAAGCAGTCGTCGTGCTCGCCGTCCTCGAATGTATGTATGCCGAAACTTTACGCAGCGAATAGTTCTGCAGGAGTCGGCAATGTACTGTAGAAGAACGCATAAATTTACCGCTGCCGCAAGTGGCATTGTTGCCGTTCACGACTGGCAATGCTGCTGTGGAATTGTGTAAATTACTCCACGATGCATGATTTGTGAAAATGAGCGCAGCAAAACTTAACGCGCTTACCGTATTGCAAAAAAAATGCAACTACAACAACTGGGGATGAGAAATACCCAAAATGTGTTCCCAGACAATTTTTTAGGCTAAGGAAACCCATTCATGAGTACAGCAGCAGCAAAACCGCCAGTGGTAAGTAATAACCTCAGCTGCACTCTGCTCGCACTACTGCATGCTCCAACGGACGTACGCTCCGTAATTGTTCGAAATTCCCGGCTCATGTAGCGCGTATTTAATTGATACCACGATAAGCACAATTACTGGGCGTGTCCAATGCACACAATCAGTATCGCAACAGCGGCGGCGGCAACAATAACGGCAATGGCAACAAACAATTCGAAAATGGCCACAAGATGCCGAAAATTACAATAAAATGTACAGTGTGCGAGTGTGCCTGACAGCAATAACAATAATGAACAATCGCATGGCCGTAATCAATACACAGCAACAACAAGTTGCCCAAAAACAACGGCCAAAAGGATTGGCAATTTTGCGATATGAGAAAAAGTCTCTTGTTGCGTTTTCGCTTTGCGCCGAAAATGTTTACGGTATGCCAAATTATAAGTTACTGCACCAACTTATCAAAAATAACAATAACAACAAAAACAACTGTGACCAGAAAACATGCTGCAAAACATGTACGTACGAAGAAAATACGCGAAAAAGTGAAGGGCTATTATGAGCAGAGAAAAGAACAAAAAACACTGAAGGGCAACTTTTCAAATTGCAATAACATTGAAAGTGTGCATGTGTGTGAGTGAGTGCATTTCATATATAAGTCAATATATATGTATATTGCTCTATTCACAATTTTGTGCAAACTGTCTTGCATTGTAGCATTTACAAATTAACCCTAATTAGCCCACGTAAATTTTTTTTCGAATTTAAAAAGGATTTTTTAGAAGCATACTCTTTATATGCAAAATTAAAACACTGCATTATTATTTTTTGAATCCTGCCCACAGGACGCTCGAAATGTCCTGTTGCCATATGGCAACAGGCACAGAAAACTTCAAAAAAATATCACAAAAAGTATTTTTTTAGAGTAGCACAGTTATGGGGCATTACTCCCTTCTTCAAAAACTAAACAAACAAACACATTTCATTACGCGATCAAGATAATAAGTATATATTTTAAGTACGTCTAAGCTTACATACTTTTTCATGCTCCTTTTTTGCACTCAACATTATGTCTTCATTTTACGATGCACTACTTTATACAAACAAACACGCACTGTTGCCCAAATGATTTTAAGTGAAAGCAGAATCAATTCCGCGTTCAAAATGTGTTTCAAAGTAACGGTATCTATATTCGTTTGTATGTTATGATCGTTTACAAATATGTCTATCGTGCGTTGCCATATGGCGACACTGGGCTGATTCGGGTTAATGTAGGATATTTTTACTCGACTCTGACAAAATACACAGAGATGGATTTGCTATACTCTTGTAAATATGCAGCACTTGAAACCCATAGTTTACATTTGCTATGCAAATGCAACATCGAATTGCAAAAGTGACAGAAAGAAGAGGAACAAAAGGCGAGAAACATAACTAAAAAAACATGGAAAATAAAGAATCGAATTAAACGGGATAAACTGAATAAAAAGTTGAGTGAGAAAAACATAAATAAAATACTAAATCACCTCCAAGGAGCTCCCGAAATAGAGGGGAGGAAAGGCCGCTCCTTAGTAAAAACTTTGGAAGTACTCCCCCTGTACATAGCTGGCTGCATTAAAAATAGCTGTGAAGTTTGCGTTTGTCAAAAAATATTGCAAACTAAACAGAAAAAAACCGCTCACAATTGATGTGCAAATGTTTGCTATTGCACAGATTTGCAATTTCAAATGCACATTGTGAATAGGGCTGATATGTTTGCGTGATTGCTAGATAGAAAATCACAAGATAAGACTACCGCCATTGCAAAACAATTTGCTAACCATAACTGCGCTCTTATATAGAGCGCATTCCATAAGCTGTCTTCACCGCTGCTCGCACAGCATAACGATGGCCGCAGCACCGCCAATCGAGAAAAATTCCGTTATTGTTCTTGCTGTCGTAGTCTCGCAACTTCAAGCGCTATCATCGAGCAAAAGATCAATGTGCTCAATTCGTGTGGCGAGTGGACGCGGGCGAAACCCGACCAACTGCATAGCATTAGCGACTGCCCGCTCCATGCAGCCACGTTCTCCGAATCCGATGCGGTGAAGTTGGAACAAGTGTCATTCCGCATGTTTCCGCGCTAGCAACAACAAAATGAAGACCACGCTACCAAAAAAGACCGGCTAAGGCAAGCGACAATTCGTTTGTCCTTTCGGCTGACCGAAAACGTGGCCAAACGATGTCAACATCAACAAACAACAGCTGTCTCCCACTCTGCGGGCTCTGCTGCAAACGCAGATTATTTTCACCTGTTGCCCGCTTGCAGTTGTTCGTGCCGGCAGTGTGGAGGCTGGGGCACTGCAAACTAGTTTGCCTCACAAGTGTTCAGATGTGTGCGTGCATGGGCTGCTATATCGATTTCAGAGCTCAGAGCCATGAATCGCAGCTCGCAAACACGACTGGTTGACCATGCAACTGAATGAATTGAAATGGAATGACGCGAAGAGAGGGCGAACGAGCTCGATCACACATTATCTTTCGCACTTCAAAGGGCGCTGCGTACAGGTTGCGTAAAAGTGAAGGCGACACAGTTTCATCGGTGTCTCCACTAGTGGATCTTGCAATACATTATCCCTTGTGTAAGAGACGATACAATGGCGGACTGTCTGCCAGAGGGAAATGAACTCTGCACGCTGTTGTTGGATGCTTTAGTGTGCAGGAGCGGTTGCGTGTTGCGCAATCTGCAACGCTTTCTGAAGGCGTTGTGTACTCGCCCCGCGCCTGTACGTGTGCCGAGTTATACGCGTGTCAATCAAATCATTTGTCATAGCTGCCACTCGCCTTGCTGCCTGCCTGCCACTCTTGACTTCCAGAGCCCGTTTCTCTCCACGTACGCAAAGGCATTCTCTCGCAAAGGCGAAGCTGTCAAAATTTTTAATTAAAAAACGTGTAAACACACTTTGCTGTTGACACGCGTAATGCATGTTCCACCAACCAACCAACTTGAACACACTGCCCGCGTGCTTCGAACAAAAAAATTACAATTACAAAACAACGTATTTCTGCCGTAGTATCACTCTCATCCGCCGTCGACATCAATGAAATGATTGCCGCCTACCGCAAAACCCACTGACCGCCGCTGCAGCTCCTACCACTTTTGCCACATGCTACATGCCTCTCTTCCGTCCTTATTTGTCGTTGCTATTACTACTTCACCTGTGGCTGCTTGATTGCGGACAATGCCGTGGCTACAACATTGGCCCTTGAATTTAAGTGTAGCAGGAAGAGGGCGAGAAGGTATACGCAGGGAACAGTACTTACCTTATCGCAGAACACCTTGATTTGACAGTAGCCTCGATGGAACACTTGAACGTCGCGGGGATCTTCGAATGTGTCAATCTGAATATGCAGCGGCAGACCCTGCAAGGTTGTGAAAATAATATTAATTGTTAAGTAAATCTGTTTCAGCTGGATAAAATCGAGCGTTCTTATAAACCGAGGCATAGGCGATGTGTTTCCCAAATACAGCACCACTAGGACATGTGTTTTTTAAGTGCGATTAATTGAATAAAATGTAATAATATTGAAAGAATATTGCTGCTGTAATGGTTTGATGTGGTTTTTGGCGGAGTCATTATAGCTCTTTGTTTCTTCAAAAAATAAGACGCCATCAAGATTACAGCCAATACAGCCGCAATAATCACTATTTTTTACCACAAATTGTCAAAAAGTGTCTCTATTGCATTAACCCAACACCTCTCAGATCTCAGATTCATTAGACGCTATAAAAATTGTCATGTGTGTGATGCTGCCAATACACCAACAATTTTCTAGTATTTACTTTTTTTTTAATTTTCTTGAAAACCGAACTTATTTTCAAACGATTGTACCTATATTATATTTAGGGTTAGTTTTTTTGAGCATTTTCATGGAAAATAATTTTTAAAATTTCTCTGTCCAGCGTTTTATTCAATCTCTCAACTATTTACTTTAATCGTTATCTATCATGAGCAGCCGCCAATAGGGGAGCGCACGCTCATACTTATAGCGTTGGCGACAGTGCGAGAAGTTGAACGCCGCACACATTCCCTCTGCTGTTGTAGCATGTTTTAGGAAAGCTACATATTCTCCAGCCGATCCGTCTACTATGAATGGCACCGACTAAAATATTACTGATGTCTTTTTATTTTAGAAATCACAGTGGACTCGAAGTGGAGCGGCCGTTAATACGAACGTCCGCATACGTACATACATACATACATACATATAAAATGCGTGCTTCGAAGCAATTAATTGCGGCCGCCACAAATAAAAACCGCAAAATCAATTTACAACGCCTGCGCACTACTTCCACTGTGCCGCTTTCTGCATTTAATGGCGGAATTTGCCCGTTCCCCGACTACGGCCGTGAAGCTTCTACGCTTTCCCTATTTGTCCGTTTTGCTTTTCATCAGTCTGCCCGACTGCCTGCAATCCTATTGGTGTTGTGTTTTGCTTTTAAATTTTTCTCACTCTGCCCGACATTGGTGCAGCCGAGTGGTCACATTTCTCATCTTTATTGCATGATGTTGTTGATGCGTTCATTTTCGAGCTTCGTGCTCTATTTGCTCCGCCATTTAAAATTAAACCGTTTTGCCGTTGCTGTATGAATTTTTTGCGCGTGTCGCCGTTGCTGCTCGCATGACACAAACATGCGTTGCAGAGCATGTTGTTGCGACAACAACAATTTAACATACTTATGTACCAGCTACGACACATTACATTTCTGTCAATAAAATATCGATTGAGCATGGCTGCAAAACGCAGTCAATATAACTGCGCCGGCCACTTGCCGGGCAGCCTGCCTGGCAAGAGTTAGGACTCGAGTTGCAGCCGAAAGTAATTTTTTAAAGTTCGAAATCTTACAATCTTCTCATACAAATATTTTGCATAGCGGATTCGAACGATAACTGAATAAATTTTATTTTACTGAGCTGCGTTATTGTTGGCCACTTTACACAATTGGCGGTGTTGCATTGTAATGCATTCCATCGAGGCGCTTATTATTACTTCGACTTTGACTGTCGTCGTACGGTGACAAGGCTTACATCAAATAACTTAAAACTGCAACCACTTTGCATGTTAAAAATGTATTATTACTGATGCGCGAAGCAAATAATGCAACAATAATGCAGAGCTTTGGGACGGCGGGTGCATACGCTGCGTAACTGCAGGTAACAGTAGCTGAAGCCACTACAACAACAACTGAACGCATTTAAAGTTTCGCGCTGAATCTATTGAGATTTTTACTTGTCGATGTGAATAGTCAGACGGCGAAGGGCATTAGAAGGACGAAGTGGAAAATTAGTGGCTAAAATGATAAATGGAGATATTGCGTTATTCAACCTTCCTTCAGATTCAGAATCAGCTTTTCGTGCCAGCGAATTAATTCATGTGAGGGCTATGTGAGCCAAACACCTATTTGGATCGGCCGAAGGGTCTAGATCTGACCTACACCTATGCAAAAAACTTGTCATCAAAGTGCCGCAAATCTTTTTGTTTCAGTAATTCTCTTAGTTTGACACGATTTGAATTAGGCGCAGCGTAGCTGGCACCGTCGAAATGAATTGACGGAGAAAGTGATATTGATTTAGATTTGGGTAAACACCGTGTGCAGGGTTGCTGTGGTGCAGCTAGAGGGAAACCCAACTCTTCGCCTTTCCCTTTGTCTGCGATAGCGCTTGTAATTTGTGTATAATTGTAGAACCTACCTTAACTCCCTTTTGACTGCTGAAATCCGTGCTCAGACACTGTACAGCGATGTTGATCTGTAATGACAAGGAAAACACACAAGTTAAAAACTAGTGAAGTTAAACATTTGACATTTAATGGGTAGAAAATAAGTCCCTGAACCCTGTTTGCATGCAATTGCAGCGGAGCCCGGCTTATGGCCGCCAGCCCTGCGCTAAATGCCTTCAGCCTCCCTTGCGGACTTTCGTCGAATATGCTGTACCACAATAACGAAAAAATGCAGCATTCATTGTCGGCAGCCGCGAAGCACAATTCAATTCAATGTAAATCTCGTTATCGCATATATGTACATACATACATACATGCGTGCAAACGCAGGAAACCCTTTGAAGGGATCCATCAAAAGCACAGGAAAAATCGGCGACAGTCTCAACTAGGGCCACAACGACACGGGCAGACGGGCAGATCCGCAGCGAGATGGTAGACATGCTAGAAAACACCACTTTATTGGCAAAGTGCAGTGCAAATGCATCACTGCAATAATAACATTAGCAACAAGTCACAGTGTGATGTTGTTGCTGTTATTGCAACAGCATTTAATGGGAATTAATTAGCCGGCGCGCACCATATAAAGCGGTGCGTTCGGCCGGACAGACGCAGTGCCATAGAGAGCGAATTTCAGTGGCAAGTGTGGGCAAAATTGTTGGCAGCAACGTGGAAAACGTTTTAAGTCGTTTAAGTCGTCGGATGCGCGCGAAGGATGGGCGATTGGTGGGCATGCAGGCAATTGT
Organism: Melieria crassipennis; assembly: GCA_963668005.1. NCBI lineage: Eukaryota > Metazoa > Arthropoda > Insecta > Diptera > Ulidiidae > Melieria > Melieria crassipennis. Next base: position 114,712,074 of record OY764963.1, on the reverse strand, counting down.
ACATATGTATGTATGCATGTACGAGCATTCGGACGGTGCAGAGAGGCGGCTGAGTGGACGGACATGCGCAACGTACTGCGTGGCTGGCTGGTCAAGTGAAGATGGACATGCCACGCACTCGTCGAAGGCAGCTGAAACAACACCACTACCAGCACTGCAGCAGCGCGTCATTTGTAAAAATGAGAGGCATTCGGTGTGTGCATGTGCGTTCAGCGTCCGATTGGCCGGTTCGCGATTTCATTTGGCATTGGAAAGCGCTAACAATCGAGTTTATTGACCAATTTTGTGGCAACCAACGTTTTGCAGCGTCGCAACAAGTCAATGAACCGTTGCCGGTGCCGTTGAAATTATTTGAAATTAATTTCTACGCCTTAGTGCGCGCTGCCGCCGGCAAGTTGTGGCCTGGCCGATCTCTGCTTTCGCTATTGTCGTACGCATTGCTGCCACGGGCGGTATGGTTGCTGATGTCACCAGTGGCGGCCAACACGCATTCCTGTCATTGTTTAGTCCTTTCCCATGCACTAACGCATCACGCATCTTCACGCCAACACCATTCAATATCTGTCTATACACGTACGTACTTATGCACATATATACTACTACTGAGTACTAAGTATATTCCCTTCAGACAAGGTACCACAGCAATGTTACGTGCGCCTCTACTTTTTGACCACCGCAAAAGTCGGCGCACCGCGTCTTTTCATAATCGTTCCTCACAGTCGCTCATTCCATTGCCAGCTCCCTTGATGGGGCGCATCGATCGGTCACATCGTACAGCCCGTCGTACACTGAACAGCATGTGGGCGCTGCATCCATCATCAGTTGCCTTGGCGCGCAGCGCGGAGCAGGCGAATGGTACTGCACTTCGTTCAGAAACACCGGCCGCAGTGCATCGCTGTGGTATTTCAATTCTGCCAGAGCAGCAATTGGCCGAGAGCGCACTGTGCCCACCACAAAGCGTACCTATCTAGCAATCGTGTAAGCATTTATTCTACTTTTTGTTGCCCTCCGACTGCCCTGCTCCTGCTGTGTCTTTTCGCCTACTTTTAAAATTTCTTAATGCGAGAGCGCCGCATCGGCAGGTGCAACTGCATTTTTGTTCCATTGCAGTCCCAGTTATTCACGGCCACTGGCCATCGGTCGATACATTGAAAAATTAACGGAACTTTAAAGCATCACAAACGAAGTACAAAGGAATCCATTTTTTACTCTCATAAACCAGTGAGGTTACGTCGCTGACTTTAGTCTCGACGTAGGATTTATACCTGTACATGAAATGAAAGAAGTTGTTAACCCTTCCACCCATCATCAATACGAAGGTACTCGGGTAACTTCATACAATTTGTATGGGAAAAGTAAAAATAATAGCGCAAAAATTTAAAAAACTTATAAAAGAAAGCGTTATTTGTTGATAATTCAAATTGCAAATATTAAAAACATATTAATAGTGCAATAATTTTAGCATTTTCGTGTTTAACGTTGTTGCTTACGTTAATTGGAACAGATATAGAACGACTTATGGGCTTTTGGCAGGTGGTCCGAGTCTCGTTTTGTTCCTGCTGACAACAAGGGCATTGTTTTGTCTATTCTGAGTTTTCGGCATTAGCGGCGCACACAGGAATTCATTTTAGGATGCGTTCTGCATGCAATTTTTGACCCCAATACCATTTGAAATCAATGCGTCACCCATAATTTTTGTAGCTAGCAAATATTTGGGGAGTTTGAACCACCAATACCCCCTCACGTTAATAACTGACTGGCACGACAGCCCGCTTACGCGAGACAAAGTCCTAGCTTCCCGCAACCACCCGTGTTGTGCGTGTGATTTTGTACGCGGGTGGAAGGGATCTACAGTTTTTATGTCGGTTCCGAACGGCGAGTTGGGAGCAATTTTTACTCTCAGAGGTTTGCCATTTCCAGCTGAGAGGACAGCCACCGAAAGAGAAAACGAGTTTTCCCGTTATTTTTTTTAGGTGTTATTACAGGCAGTATTTGAAACTGCGGTTGCTGCCTTCGACTCGCGGTCCAACGCACTAACCAACTGAGCCACGACGGCTGCCCCCCCCCCTCCCCCTCACGTGACCTTCTTAATATATCCTCCACGGCCTCTGACTTTTTTGTGGTATCGAGTTTATGTATGCTGCGAATAATATATGCTACCAAGGTTTCCCGTTTTCCGTTTCCCCCTGAAAACTAAAATGTCCCCCAAAATTAATAATGTACACATAAAATTAATATTTTATGAAAATTGCTCATTCTATTTGGTACATGGAACTAAAAAAAATCCACTTGCCAATATATCTCAACAAGGTGTTGATGTAACAAAAATGCAACCTGGTTGGCCACAGAATTTTAAAAAGCGTAAATTAAAAACGTCTGTAAAATATTTCCCCTAAATTTCCCCCTAAGAAATTTATCATAAAATCTCCCCTCAATCTAAACAAATAAGCCCCAACTCTAGGGGGAAAGCCTTTAATCTGGCAACACTGGCCATAACGTCAAGTGACCTTGGTACTATTGTAAATGCGAAAGATCTTTGATCTCGGGCTGCCCCCGGGCACTGCTTTGCCGTGGTGCATAGTTCAATGGCTTTAGGGGTCGAGGAGTGCCTCAGATGTAAAAACGTTATCCGCTGCAGCATTGTGGACGTAAGGTTTAGAGCTTTGAATACAAATTTGTAATATTTTTGCGCCTATTTGGGTCTTACATACGTTGGCAATTGCCTACTAAGTTTTTCAGAGTAAAGTTCTCCTTTCAAAGGGTAAAACATCTTGGAGTAACACGCATGTGATGTCGATGACTTCGATCGGATATCCTAAATTTAACTTATATTTGAATACAACTTTGATTTCAAAATTTCCTCCACACGAATATGAACGAAACTGTATTCTTTTACTGTATTTTGTATGAAGGTACCCGGGTACCTTCGTATAGAACAAAGGGATATTGTTCAAAAATCGGTTCTAAACGTTATACAGAAAGAGTTTTCTTTCTAAATAAGTTATCTAATAGGAAGTCAATTGATTTTTAGGAAGATAGTAAAAATATCAGGTACCCAGGTACCTTCGTATTGACAGAAGGGTTAAGCGCACACAATTTCTTACAAGATGTTAGTAAGTCCAAGACTCGAAGAATTGGCTTTCCCCAAGGCTAATTGCTTTATTTCGACTTTCCTCATTTCTGTTAATAATTTTTGTCTATCAATGCCTTTTCCCCGTTTTCTGTTCGAATCGGAAATTTATGAGGCTTGCTGTGGTCCCCAACGGCGTCACATTGTACGCTTCAAACTGCTGATCTACCTTATACCGTGGATACACTGCGTGACACACTATGTTGGCTTTGGAAGCTCGCATCCCATACAGTGGTCACCATGGAGTACGCAGCGTAGTCTGGCTGAAATGTTGCACGGATGGCAGGAGAAACTGAAGGTCTACTAAGCCGTCCATGAACGGATGAACAGTTCGGGGGTTTTGTCGGGGGCACCACCTGCACCCGACAAACACTGGGCTGTATCGGAATAGTTGTTTTCAATATTATGACATTATTGTTACGAGCTATTAGAAGAACAGCTTGTGCTGATGCTCTGATCTCGGAAATGTTGCGTTGACTGCTTCATCGCATTAACTTGAGGTTATTTTTTTTCCTTGTCGGAACAGTCTAGCAAGCGCAGCACTAAGACATTACATACCATCCATTGTACTACGACTTGATGTTCCCTGTTAATATGTTTTGAATCTACCTGACCTCCGGAGAAATCTGAATAAATCCTTGGGTGTCAAGGAATTAAGGTGGTCGCTTCTCGACACATCAGTGCCAAACGTCTCAAACCTGATTCGGACGTACGCGGGGCAGACACACAGAAAGTGGTCCGCCGTCTCATCGTCCTCCCCACAAGCAGGACATAGTGCACTGTCAGACAAATGTGCCAAGCATTTTTGTGTCAATGTGCACCCCAGTAGCGACAGTTTCGCGCTGCTATCAGCAGCAACACCACAGCGTCGACGATATTGTTTAACGTAATCGCATGACGTAAGCGTAGTAGAATGCGTTTGATTGAAATTGCAAGTGGCGCTGCAATTTGTTGTTGCCGATTTTGCTTTTCCAGACGGCCATTAATAATTATAATTGCATTAAAGTGCGCCCATTACCTGCATGTAGAGTTGTTGTGCGCCAGTGTCTGTTAATTGAGGAGAATGAAAGACAGCAGCGGCAGCCACAGGAAATGACAAATAATATACATACATAAATGCGTATTACGCAATTTTACTTGCAACAGATCTGTTTGGACTGCACGGCCAAAAGCAAACTCTTGCATAACGATAGTTGCGGAGAGGCAAACACAAGAAGAACCCTATTGATCAATTAAGTAGGGCAACTCATTAATGCAAGCGTCTGGAATGTGCACCCAACAACAAGTCAGAAAGTGTTGATCTGCATTGTGTCCTTCAGTTTTATTTGCGCAAGATACCAGTAGTCATGTAGTTACATAGAATTATTGGCGCAGATGCGTATCGTTGTAAATTAGGCATTAGGAGTGAGAAAGGTCAGTAGCAAAATACTTTCTTTGTCTTGTCTTATCTTGTCACGTGCCACCTTCCGCTTGTTCGCGCACATAGCGCGCAAACAGCGGTCGATCGAGCGGGTTGCCAAAGCCCGCCCACTTGACCAGCTATGTATGACACACAGTAGTTAAGTAAGCCATTAAAATTAAGTGCAATAAATAAATAAATGCATAAATTCCACTTTGTTTTTGCATGCTAAAGTTGTGGCAGTTACTAATAGCTCGTTGTTGTTATTTTTCCATCATTCGATTTAGTTTACTGCATTTAGCATTCTGAGCCTTTAGACTGACATATGTACATACATACATGAGCGCTCATACGTACGTGTGGCTCGTGGGACTGTGCGCGCATGTGCGTCGACTCAGTGGAGCCAAATCCAGTCTGCCTCGTGGGGTGCAAGTGCGAAAGAGACAGCACATGTTGCGCGCCATACATTTAGTAATTGCATTTAAATTAGAATTTAATTTATTTTCACTGCTGCTGCCGCTGGTGCTGACGCATACCCATACAGATTATATATACTGAAGTACCCTGTAGGCAAAACCTAATTAGTATTCAGTGGGAAAACCCAGGTTATTGAATTCAGTTTAATATGATTCGTAGTTGTCCGAAATAGTAAGGTGTCAGTTTTTAGTTTTGAAAATTATGGAAGTTGTCATAGTTTTCCGTTGTGCTTTAGCACTTCATATGACCAGAGCGTTCTCTGAGGGAACCTTCCAGAAATATAAGTTTCTTTCTGAAACCAGCACAAAACTATAACACAACGCAGCAACCAACACGCTGTACATTACAGTAATTTAGTTTCAAGCCAAGGTGGAACACTTCTATCATTTCTTACTGGGAACGGAATACAGTGCGCATAGACGTGCGCAATTGTACCAACACGTAGCAACGAAACAACAATTTGCGTGCAAATGGATCTATTCGATTTGTTGTTGATATTAAGTCACATATATATGTGTATATATTTATACCTATATACATATATGGATTGCTCGTACTTGTGTAAGTACAAAATGGCAGAGAAAACAGCCGGCAGAAAGAAGAAGCATAGACATGGGACAATAGCAGTTCACATTTAAACTTCACTGCAGCACCTTTAGTTGAAACACTCATTTTACAGGAAAATCTGCATCATGCTATGAAGACCATGCCCTCGTAAGTGTATAGCCTGGGAAACTGCTCCCTGCATAAAGTTCAATGTAACGAACGCGTTAGTTTTTCCATTGACTTATCTATCTATCTATACCAGGGATTGCAATCCCGGACCGGTTTTACAATCCCGGGATTTTTGGGACTAAAAATCGCAGTCCCGAGATCCCGGGATTTTTTCGGGATTGAATATATTATTTTAAGGAACTAAATCAGACGTATTCTCAATTAATTACATTTTATTTTCGTATTAACCCTTTCGACCCCAAAGTTGCCTGAGAGCAATTTCACCTATTTGTCATCTTATAGCAAAAGCTACGATTGGTTTATGGGTTTCATTTAAGTGGGCACCAACAAATTAATATTTTTTGAAGTGAATTCAAAGCAAATTACAAAAATTTTACTGTTATCCCCAAAATAATTTCCAATAATTTGCAGCGATATCATGGAAAGTTTGTGTTCTAATTGAAGTATACGAATTGGGCGCGTTTGATCAAAACCCTGTTTCTTTAATAATGGTTAAATAAAATCAAAAAGTGATAATTTTGTATTTTTCCATAAATATAAAATAATTTTTTTGTAATTAAAAAATATTGATACAAAATTTATTTAACCCGTTTTAGGCTAAAATGGTTCAAAAGCAAACTAGCTCTAGAACTAAATAAATAAACAATATACCAATACATTTATTTTCGCACGGAGAATCAAACTTGGCAATAAACTATTTTTTTTATTTTTATGAAAAAATTAAAAAATAAGAATTACTTTTTATTTATATTTTAAAAACCCCTTAATAACAATAATTTTGATTTTTTTTCATATAAGTGCACAAATAACAGTTTTTTTGATTTTTATTTTACTTGTCCCATGATAACAACACTGTGCAAGTCGAAAATTCAGACATGGGGGGACCTACATAGCGACTTTCTATAGGTATTAGAGAGTTGAGATCCACCAGCCGTTTGGCTGGATTGGCTCTAGTTTAAGAGAAATCCGACTTTGAAGTTTGCTCATTTTAGTCGAGTTCGTCGCTTAAGTCTTCGAACGTTTAAATGCTAATAGCTCCTAAATCGTTCCGAATATCGCTTTACTGTCTTCGGCAAGTTTGTAGATATTTTAACGACCAACAAATTTGCTTAAGACACCAATCCAAAAAAAAAATACATTCAAACTGTGTAATTTCGATATGTGCATTTTTTTGCGCAGCGCAACGTGGCGTATGAATGTCATTGTAATGTATAAGTGAATTATCCACTTCCAAAGAATCCTCAATTTCCTGAGCCTGAGATGACTTTGACGGACGTTGGACAAGAAGCGAGGCAATTTTTCGCGACCCAAATTTTCCGCATAAGTTTGGAGCTATAAGTCGCACATTTTGCGAATAATCATTTTTATCAGGTAAATTGACTTTGAAGATCTAACTCTATCCACGAATTCGGATTAGGTTTGAATATATTATAAAGTTCTCACGGAAAATTCGAAAGATTTGGGTGATTGTGAAATCAATCCCGTGTCGCTTTACAGTGTGCATCACAATCCAGCGTGTTACAATCAAATCAATTTAAGGACATACGACGTTTACCGGGTCATCTAGTATGATTAATAAAGTTCAAAAAATCTATGATTGCAAAAACGTCAAACTTTAATCATCGCATTGCAATTTTAAATAATTTTAATGAAATTAATAACATGTAGGGGTCATATACTCGTATGTTCTGTGTGAAAATTCTTAAGAAAAAAAAATCCAAGCTGAGTCCCGAGTGTGAGTGCGTTTTGGTGAGTAAGTATTGAATTATGAATATGTACTACGCACTGAATGTTTCAAAATTTTGTGAAAACCTTTCTGAGCTGCTTAACGTGTTTTCGAGTATCAACGTAGTACAGGAAATTGCGGGCGCATGGCAGAATTAAATCAATTTTAATGCAGCGAGAAACGGTCATTACTCGCCTGAGCTTCCTTCCAGAATTCCGTCTAACTGAGATGGTACGCGCGCGTGTTGTTGTTCACGTTGTGTGCTGCCAACTTATTGCACGCGTATAATTTATGCAAAAGTAAATCCATTTTATGGACCGCAGGTGCAACTCAATAACAGCAATATTACACCAGTAACTCCGGCCCTGCGGTTACATACATACATGTACATGTAACAGCAATGCCAGCAACAGCAACAAATTGTTGCAAAAGGAGATTTTGCACCGTGCCACACGTTTGATTACCTGCAACGCAGCCAATAGAATGCAACCCCGTGGCAAGTGGCGGAGCAGCAGCAACTACGTGGAGGCGATCAGGGCCGGGACAACGCATTTGCGGCGCGTAACTCCAGAAACGGAAATTGAGATATTTTTCATAAATTATGTACTCGCCGGCACTGCACTAGCTTAAAGCACTCCAACAACGGTGCGCCGTGGTCGTTGCCGCTGATGCTGTGCCAGTGACTTTGGGCTCTTTCAAAAATTCGCAATTAAGCTTGATTAGCTTTAATCGGTTTTTGATATTTATGAGTTTCATTATCATTAAATTCATTGACTGCAAACTGTGCTACCGCCACTGTGTGCACTGCCACGGCCACCGTTTGCCGTTTGCAATCTCAGCGGCTACAGCGTGACCCAACTTTGTCATCGTTGTCACGCGGTGCCTCGCACCAATTGCAGCTGCGACAGCTATTCGCGGCAGCACCAGCAGACGCCTGCGCGGCGCAGCAATCATGAGACCACGATGGCGGCACTGCCCGGTAATTTGTGTAAAAGATAATTGACAGTGTTGCCGCCACTCAGAAGCAGCCGCAGCCACCACCGTGATGGGTATCAGTACTCACCTTGGCAGAACTCTCAAGCGGATTCCAATATATGGCGATGGCATTATGAGAGACCTCTTCAATGCAGCCAACTAGGCCCACCGAATTTTTTGTATCTGCAAAAGGAATAGAAAAATTCAATGGTGTTAGTCAGTATTTAGTCCTTGGTCGGTTATCGCGTTCAGAAAGCAGCGAATCAATTGAAAAAAGTAACAGTTTTGCTACTTTTCCCCACCCTGACCAGTTTCTCTCAATCGATGGAAAAGGAAAATATTGCAAAAATAGCAACTGATAAACCCGTTCCAAACTATAGAAGGACGGCGATGATGCGCATGGCGTAACCCTGCAGGTGTGGGCGTGGTCGAGGGTGCCAACCTTTACATACTTCAATTAGCACATCATCATCATGTGGCAGCGACAGCGGCGACAATATTAGCTTCAATACACGCAGTTTACAATTTAGTTGTTTTTTCGTTATCCGAATTGAAAGCGTTCTCGAATTTCTGTCTTAGTGTAATGAAGGCTGCAATAACAACAGCGTCGACAGCCACTTTACGCGTGGCTGGCTATCAGCAGCTCAGACCTTCACTAAAATGTTACGCTTTATTGACGGTGATGAAATTAGCACCTCGGGAGCTGCTTCTCCTTTCCTTCAGGGCCCCCTTTAATGTTGCTTAATGCTCAACTCACCTGCGTCCAGAATTCGCTGCTTCACGGAATGCTGCCGACTATGCCAGAATTGCCAAGCTTTGATTTCATCCTCTGGACTTTTCTCTTCGCGGAACATCAACATGATGACACTCTGTGTGAAGTAAGGAATTAAATATCCAATATGAGTCCCGAAATCCATTAAATATACTGAAAATTAAGAGCTGACACCTTCTCCGCACTAAGACTAGAGGAGTCGCATCGTCCAACCGTGAAATCAGAACGAACCAATGCACAGTGATTCGACTCCATACAACCGCGGGACAAAATTAAAAGGAATGGTCAGTTCCTAATAACATTTTAAAAAGTTCTTAATAATTAATCATGGTCTGCTTAAGTCTCCATTTTGTTTTTCTTAAACTTTTGTAGTTTAGCAATGCCTGAGACTTAAATTTGCAATTTTCGTCATTTTTGGTTAGCTATAGCAACAAATGTGTTGGCTAGATTTTTTTAGATTTTGCATTTATTCAGTTACATCAACATTGATAATTGCAAAGAGTAAAAGAAATTGTATGACGACCCTTTAGTTTTGAAATAAAAATTTTAATAAAAGTTGTATGTTTTGCATTAGTGCATTTTTTTCATTTTTTATGCTGATTGCATACATTTAGGGATAAATAAAATATATTTTGTCGAAAAATAGCTGTTCAAATTACTTTTCAAATTGAATTATGTTTTGAGATCGGAAGATATCGGAGGATGTAATTAAATTATTCGACAAAGAAAAAATGCTTCTTAAAATAAAAATAAATCCAGGAAGATACTTTCACATACTTTTTCGATATTTTCCTCTAAGTTTTGCCAATTTTTAAGTTTTTACTTTTGAAAATTATTTTAAATTAAAAGTGAAGTAGAAACCCCAACCTTGGAAATTTTGAAAAAGACATTAAAAACAAAAATGCGCACATCAATTCTTAATCTATATTGAAAGGTTTAGCGAGTTGTTGCGTTTTTATGTGAACAAAGTTTTGACTTTGAGCAGCTCTTGCACACACACTAATTAATTTTTCGCACAGTTTTTTTTGGGGTTTTCTTAGTTGGAGTTTTCAAGTGACATCAAAATTGTTAAATTCTGAGGCTATACATTTTTGGAATTTTGTCTATGGAACGAATCACTGTGCAATGCAGCGCTCAAATGAACTTTCCACGTAAGAGGCTGCTACCTAATCTAACCTGACTTATCCTTATGATATATGTACATATATATGTAAATAAATGCATATATACACATTGTATATACATTGCACAGTTACAGCGATCACAATAATGTGCGAGTGGTTCAAAACGAAAAATCATTTCAATAAATTAGCAAACAGCGGGGCAAGAACATATGATATGTACTATATCATACAATTCTTAGACAACGGCGTACTTAATTTCACAGTCTGCCCTGACGAACTCTGGTCTACACTACTGTTACAAAGCAACACTTTCGATTCTGGTCCAACGCCCTTTCCAAAAGTCAGAAATTTAAATTCACATACGAAGCCTTCGCTCTGCTTCTCCGATTTCTCCCCTTACACTTTGTGCACTTTCGCAACAAAACATTATAAAACATTTATCCTTTTCGACATTTTATCAGCAAATTTGCATTTTTATTTCGTTAAGATCGAGGCAGAAGAGCAGGACAAATTCACGCACAATTGCGAACTCTCCTATTCGGCTTCCACCCTTCCCTCTAGCTCAGCTATCCCACGTGACTGTTGCTATATATGAACGTTCATATATAAACATTTTACCCTTTACCTAGCACAATTCGTCTCGGTAGCACGATTCGCCTCGTCAACGGAATATCCCCGCATGCAACTACTTTTCTGTTCACTTTCCATTCCCCTTTCTTTCGATTTTTTGCATTCGATAAATTTGCATGAATTACTTTTCAGTGTTACTTAGAAGCATTTGACGTCGGCTGCCTCCTTGGGCTTTGGTATCGGTGGCATCGCGAAGGGCGCATTAGGAAAACAAACATAAATTAATGCTGACATTTTCGCCTTGCGGGGTAAGCGCCGCTACTGCCCCGCACATAAATGAAATTTATTAGATATTTATGGAAATACGATTCGACAGACAGCGCCAGTGCTTGTAGCTTAGATTGCGCGAAGCCGAAGACGGCGTGCTTCCCTAATGTTGCACCGACGATCGCCTTCTTTCTTCAGGAAGCAGCGCTGCAGATATGTCGCAGCAACATGGCATTCTATGTTAGTTTTGCACTTAATTTTTATTTTTGCACTTCTAGTTAAACGCTGTGCGAATCTGAGTGGATATGTTTGTGAGCGAATGCTTAACTATGTCTAATGCCTTGGGAAGGGGCCTAGCCAGGGGGGGAAGGGGGTGGAATGGCATAACCCCCCATAGACTATAATTATTCAATATTTTCAATCGCTATGCGTGGCAAGTACGTTCCCACCATAGCAAAAAGGCCTTTTCACTTTTAAAAATTTTAAAGAATAATAAAAAGTTTCGCTGGCAAGACTGATTTGTTTTTTTAACCCTTTCGACCCCGAATTTTACCCTGTGTCTCGATATTACTTTTTGGTATTTAAATCACGAAACACTTGCCTAAGAACACACTACATTTGAAGTCGCCACGCCTCTTTGTTAGAGTTCTAGAGCTAGTTTACATTTGAACAATTTGGGCTTTAAACGGGTTAAATAATTTTGTATCAATATTCTTTAGTTACAGAAAAATTATTTAATATTTATGGGAAAATACAAAATTATCACTTTTTGGTTTTATTTATCTATTATTAAAGAAACAGGGTTTTGATCAAACGCGCCCAATTCGTAGACTTCAATTTGAACACAAACTTTCCCTGATATCGCTGCAAAAATTATTAAATTGAAAATTATTTTGGGGATAACAGTAAAATTTTTGCAATTTGCTTTGAATTCACTTCAAAAAATATTAATTTGTTGGTGCCTACTTAAATGAAACCCATAAATCAATCGTAGCTTTTGCTATAAGATGACAAATAGGTGAAGTTCTCAGGCAACTTTGGGGTCGAAAGGGTTAAATAGTCCCCTTTAGGCTCAATACAGTGATTTCCATGATCTAAAAGCATGTCTATTGAGTAGGGAGCGGATTTCCATGCAAATGCATGTTTTTTCTATTCTCAACAAAATGGATGAAATATCTTTCAGAATAAGAAAATTTTCTTTAAAATGCCATTGAATTGTTAGTACATATTTTTGCTGATTTCGTTCTAAATGCATGTTTTGGCATATTTGCAATAAAATGTATATTTGTAAGCATATTCTAAGCTTTTTTCGCTTTAAAAGAATATTCTTGCATATACACCAAAAATCTAGAAAAATATTGATTGCAAATTTTATGAGTCATTGTTTTTACTTTGTAAACGAAGTAAATGTGTTCAATGCGAATTTAATTTCAAATGCTTATTAATTTGTTATGTTTTGTTAGTATTATATTCTTTGTGTTCACAACAAATTTATAAACACATTTCTTTGCATATTTTTTTCAATTTTGGAAGCTTATTATATGCGCATATTTTTGGTTTATTTGGGGGTTTTGCACTAAAATCAACTACCACTACCACTACGAGGTCTGGTGGGACATTTTCCACTACCACTAAATAAATTGAGTGATAGCTGAATTTTTCCACTAATCACTGATCTTTATTTAGTGGTCGTGCAATTTTCTTCCACAATTTTTTTTAGTGGCACTTTCACTAAATAAAGATCAGTGATTAGTGAAAAAAATTCAGCTATCACTTAATTTATTTAGTGGTAGTGAAAAGCATAGTGCACTATGAATTTAGTGCAAAACCCCCATGTCTGGTTTTTAGGTGCATGAAAATTCGCTCCCTACTAATGAGTATTTTAGATCGTCGACCGCAATGTCCTTCAGGGTGTCAGTACAACCCCTCAGAAAACCTCAAAAAACCAGTCACAAGTGTCAATCGATGATTTTGATTTTCTATTCAACGCTTGTTAGATTTTTGTTCAGAAATGTTTGTCAGGCTATTCTAAACAATATTTTTAGACTAAGATGAGTTCAACAATTTAAATACGTTTTCAAGGTGGGTGTTGCTGGCAACTTCAAGGCCTTGTAAAAACCAAACTAGAGGTGACCCAAAAAAAATTACATATTTGTGATCAGCGGCTCCGGAAATATAGGGAACAGTTCAGAAACTTGGCGGGTTTTGTGAAGTTGTTCTGTTCTGAAATTGTTTGTACTATGAAAAATTTTGGAATAATTTAAGTTTTTGAGTTGAAATAAACTTGAAAAATTTGTCAGCTGAACCAATGGACTGATTAAGATGAAATTAATAAAATATAAATTTTTAAAAGGACAATTTTATATCCTGCTGCCAGGATAATTAAAAAAATTATTTGATTTGAGTTTGAGACATAATTATCTTTCTTTTGATACCAATATTGTTAGACTAGGATGAGTTCGACCATTTAAACTAATTTTTTTAATTAGGATGTAGCTTGTAACTTCAAGACCCTGTAAAACCCAAACTAGAGGTGACCCGAAAAGAAAAATTACATATTCGTGATCAGCGACTCCGAAAATATAAGGAACAGTTGAGAAACTCCGCGGGGTTTTTGGAAACCGCAAAACTGTTGTACCGTGTAATCGTTTTTAAATCGCGTGTACCCCTCATGAACTCTGCCAATTGATATCGGTTAAGGTTTTAGTAATTTTAAAGCAAAAGTTAACATTTGCTCTTTATTCGATGCTAATTTTTGACAAATGACACAAATATACTTTCACTTTAGACTCAATAACTTTGTTTCCAGTGAAAGAAATTTCATGAAATTGTTACTAAAAATCGGATAAAAAATATATTTTCCAATGCACAAAAGCCCTGTTGGAAAAGTCCAGTTTACTTTAAAAAGCATGTAATACTACTTTGGCAAAAAAAATGTAAACCCCCCATGACCAAGTTCTGGCTGACGTCCCTGGCCTGGGATAATTTTCGGCCACGTACACACGTTTTAAGTTAGGTGCGGTGCCTCGCCGGCACCTGTCGCTATGCTGCGGCGGTGCCGCCGAATGCGAGCGTGTGCCAGTTGTGCGAAGTGAAAATTGAGCTGCCTTCGATTTTTGCAAGTGCAATATTATTAATACTCAACGAGAGATGTGCGCTTGCGTCCATACATATTTATGTACGTATGCCGCGGTTGCGCGGCCCAGTTAACCCCTAAAACAACCAGGTTTCACTGAGAAAGTCGATGTACCATAGTTGCAAGCATTTGTGCATGTTGGAACGAATAAGAGCGCATGGCTTTGTGCTTGCTGTTCGGTTTGTTTATGCAGCTTTCATCGTCACATCGGCAGTTGTTGTACAAACAAATTGCGATTCATTGCCACAGTTACGTCGTATTCTCCCCGTCGCTGTGTCGTTACTCGTTTCGGTAGCCACTTCAAATTCGGAATTTCAATCCTTTACAAACTCCAGTTATACGTACGCAGTGGAACCGACAGCCACAATAATGACGCTGCAACAGTAACGAACGCCGGCGGCGTATCCTGCGACCGTTTCATCATTTGCATATTTCGTCTCAAGTATCAAAGATCGCGCCAGGATCATTCGTCATGTCGTCGTCTTATCTGATCGATGATAACTCAACAAACGGTCCTGAGTAAACATTTGCCAAACACGCATCCGCACAGAAAGCTGCACAGCTCGCATTCAAATTCAAATCCTAATTCAAATGAAAAGTACAAATCACCATCTATCATTGTCATTGTCTTCGACAAGGCTAGCGGCAGCAGCTACTGAGATTGACACACGGCAGCTCAGGGGTGACGAGAGGATGGCTCGAGTTGCCAGAATGGAAGTGCCAAACTTTGTTAGTGAGTGAGCGGCACTGTGCCGGAAGTCGACGTCCAACATCAGCCAAAGTGGCGAAAGGACGAAGCGAAAAGAAAGTTGAGACGACCGCTTCCGCGTAAAGAGACCCCTCCCAAAAAACGTTAGCGTATCTATTTGTCGTTTTAAAAATCGCAGCTGGGAAAAGGTAATATTTACTGAATCAAAAAATGTTGAAGATAATGTAATGTAATCAGTAAAGGGTCACCATTAAAAGTTTTGATTTACGCTCTGGCAAACATTTCTTGAGCTACTCACATCTCTTTAAATAGACGCTGATTGATTGAACACTGTTATACAATTCGACTATGGCTTATTTTAGAGAATTTGAAAACAAAGTCTTGATAGTTAGTTACGATGAGTTTGAACTCAGTTCGAACCAAATTCGTAAAGCACCTTGGCTTAAAGCAACTGGGAAGAGCTTCAACTCAAAGTGCTGGTATATTTCACGGTTCATATGCATTGGGTACTCACCTTGACAGTGGTGTTCTTGATAGGCTTATCTGGATCCGACACGTACTCCAACGTGATCCCATAGAACTGTCCTTTGTTTATGTATGTGATGCGGTCATCTTCTCGGCGCTGCGATGAACTGATTGGACTTTCGAGGTGGTATCTAAAGCCGATATTTGAAAAGCTGAAAAATGAAAAGATAGCCGGAAGCAGGCCGTAGGTATTAGATATTGCTGCTGATCTGGGCACTGGTGGGAGACGGGTATCCTTTGTTTACGTTTTGCTTACATTTTTGGTATTTGAATTTTGTCCGCATCGTTCTGGCGCCCAAAATCGTGCCAAGGTCGCGAACGTGTGGCGCCGTTGGCGCTGGTACCTCCTAGTGATGTGGTCGGACTATTTTGGCCACCGTGCACGTTGACTGTGGCGCGTTGTATGCTGTTGACCGAGACCGGAATGCCGCCATTGCCGTCCAGCAGCGTGCCCGAGAGTTCTGTGTAGTCGAAGGACTGCTGGAAAACACAAAAGCAAATGGGAATGCAAGGAGATTAGTCAAGGAAACCGAAATACACAACAGTGCATGTGTTTGACTCATTATGGCTCAGCGGTGTTGTTACAACCAGCGCCAGATCCGACGCACCACGTAGGCAAAGCGGATGGACGCCGGACATAGCTACTGGTTGCTGGTTATTTTTTCTGCACCGGCTCTAGCAACAACTGCTGCCACTGCAAAGACAGTGTCGATTGAATTTGAATTTGACATACGAAGGAGCTAAAGCGCAGCAGCAGCAATAAACTCTGCTCAGGCCCATCCAATTATTCAGAAATCTATTACAAGGAGCAAACGCACACTAAACGGATGACACCAGAGCAAAAAGGCATACAATATAACAACGACACCAAAGAGCGAATAGAAAACACACATCGAAACGACCAAAACCAACAATGTCCAAACATTCACACATTCGCAATTTTCCTCAAGAAACTTCAACAACACATTCTGAAAAGGGGATATTGTGCCTACGCCGTTGGTCTATTGTGCTCGGAAATTTAAGTGAGTGCTGAACCTCGAGTACATGTACCTGTGTGTGTGCGTGTCGATATCGACTGGCGTCGAGCGGCGTGAGTTACCCCGCTGTAATACATAGAAACTTAAACGACATGTTCAAGTCGTTGATGGGAGCAAGTATGAAATGGACTAATTGATGGAAAAAGTGAGTGATTGAGTGGTTAGACGCACCTGTTGGATGTTGGTCTGTTCCCGCGGCGTAATTGCGTCCGCGCCGATGCCGGAGTCAGGGCTGGGCAGGTCGACTGTCAGGCCGGTCGCCGTGACGGTCTTCGCGTACACCGGTGTGCCACTTTTGCTGGCAGTGTGCGTGGGCACAGCGGTGGAGACGCTGGTCGTGAAGCGGCCTTCGTAGGTGGCGCCCGGTTGCGGCGCGTCGCTCTCACTGACGCCGCCGTAGAGGGCGGTGCGTGGCGCTTGCGCATAGCTTCCCTGGCCATCGGCAGCGGCGTAGAATTCGCGGTAGTAGGGCTCCGTGATGAAAGTGGATGTGGGGCCGGTAGCCAGACGAGTGGTGTACATGCCGTAGCTATCGGGGCTGATGTAGGGGCCCGGACTCGGCGTTTGCGCGTTGACGTTTACATTCGAGGGGACAACGGCGCCGGCTGCACTGGTCTGGTGGGCGCCCTGAGTCATTAATTGGCGGAATAGGTGCGAGGTTTTTATTTTCGATTTGGAAGGAAAGTGCGAAAACATAAGGGGGAAGAAAAGAACGAAACAAGAAAAAGAAAAGCATGAATGAATGTACGATTGCGGGCGTGTGTACATAAACGAGTGAGTATGTATGTGTATTTGGAATGTGTGCAATCCAGCAATCAATTTTAGAGCTGGCCAGGTTGATAATCCGATTAGTCAAGTGGCTCTGTAAGGGGGCCAGCGCCACCCTCGGCTTCAGCGTCAGCGTCAGCGTTCGCGCCTGCGTCTGCGTCTGTGGTTCCAGAAAATTCCGGTTTCCGGGCTGCTAACATGTACCTCGCGGTGGCGGCGTTTTGTGCTTCAGCGGTGCGTTAACGCGCTAATTGACGAACGATGGACACAACAAAAACAGCTCAATTTCCATTGCTTTTTGAATGAAAAAAGAAGCGCCCGAGTAAAACCATGCTTGAGAAACTTCCGTTATCCGTGCCCTGCCCGCTCGCTGGCACCCGGCAAATAATTTTGTACGAGTACGTATCTGTGTCCGTGGGCGGAGTTGATGAAAACTCAAGTCAATGGTTTTGTTATTTGCTCAAAGCTGCGACATAAGTTCGTGCCGTCGCCTATTCGTCGTGCGATAGTTGCGATTTGTTTGTGGCATTTTCGGTTGCGCCACCTGTATTAAAATTTCCGGGTCTGATTGCTGGCGGACTAGCTCTATCAGAAGCACACGAAGGCATACCTGTCCAAAATTACCTACATGCAGCGCGATTATGGGTGACGCTGATGTGTGAGTGGTAGGCTGTGGCTTGAACTCACCTGCAGGTAAATCTGTGTGCCACCGCTGGCAGCATACATTGTCTCTGTGGCTGGACTTCCAGGACTGGTCGGAGGCTCTTTGATTTGTATTTGCGTGGGCGATGGCGACTGCACTACTAACACCTGTGAAATTGAATTTTCATTTTGAATGCGTTCACTGCAGGAAGAGTGGAGATGGGGGTGCGGAAAGGAACGGGAACAGTTTTGCTATTGCCGAGTAGCCGCGCTGTTTGGAAGGAGAGAAAGGTGAGGATCGTCGACAACACACACAACACTCTGAACGTACGTAAATAATGACATTAACCGTAAGAATTAAAGCAGTCCTAACACTGGGGTATCGTGTGGTATAACACAATCGGGCAATAACAACCAAACTCAAACTCGAACCGTTATCCGACGACTGCCGACTGCCAGTCCCTATATAAAAACAATAGCCGGGAAACAGTATTTATCATGTCCCGGCTTTGGTTGACTCTGCCTGAAAGCTGATTTTCCCGACGAATTCACGGCCATCATATCACAAGTTAGCAAATAAAGAGAGTGAAACGGAATTTTGCAATATTTTGTATGGACGCCATTTTGTAAGTAGACTTTGTCTGCAAGCGCCCTTCCAATGCATGACCGCAGTTGGCTTCTGTCCACATGCGTATGAAAAGATTGTCACACTTTGTCTCCGCCGCAATCGTAAATGAAATTTGATGGATGAAGCCGTGATAGTTGCACATGTGGCGGCAATGCGGAAGGCCCGTCAGGCACCCAGCCAGTACACCGGCCGTTGGCTAGCCACCGAATCAAGCGTCCAGCCAGTGAGCGGCCAGAGCAATTCGCCAGTACCTAATTACGTCGCTGCAATGATTAATTGTGCTGAGCAGGCAGCTCATTGTCAGGAAAATCGAAAAATGGTTCTGATTACTGTTGCGCCTCGGTAAATGGTGTTGGTATTTCTATTGTAGTCATTGTTCTGCTGCTGCTAGCAGCCATTGCTGAAAGCCATGCTTATCGCGTATCATTTCATTCGTGTTGTTGCTTTCGGAGTTCAGAAAATTAAGCTTAAGCAGCAAAAGGCGATTTTGTCAATTGCGTATGATTGATTGATTAGTACCGCAGTAGCTTATATGTATGTACAAAACAAACCGGTTACGTTCCATGAATTCATTTTCAGTAAGATTCAGTTTCTACCGTAGACGGGAAGGATTTTTAGGCGAAAAAGCTATAGCGCTCCGTCTGAGCCGCCGCCTTTCGTGTCCAAAATTCTGAATACATTTCTTCGAAAGCTACTGAGCCGATTGGAAAATTAACAAAACAGTAACATAGGCGAGATAAGCAGTATTAAATCTGTAAAAGCATTTCAAACTCATCCAACCAGGAATACGTCAAGAATTCGAGAATAGCGCATTCAGCGATCTAAGAAAAAGTCTGAATCATTGAAACATTGTGACAGCGTTTTTGAAGTAGTCTGCAGCTCGAGTGTGTATTTCCAGGCTGCATGGCTTTTAAGTAATCTGCTGTGCGTTTCTTGACTGTCATCCCGACGTGACATCATGACAAGACTTTAAGTCGATTTTAACTTTTCTTCATTCGAACTTTTTAGTTATAAAAATTATGACCGAATTGCGAGTTGTTGTCGTCTATTTCTTTTGCTTTTGTTATCTATATTTATTGGCTTTGTTTTGTTTCAAAACTACATACAAACATACACTGAGAGATCTAGTGTCAATGCCAGAAGAGGCAAAATGTTGGGACTTTCACTCTTCGTTGAAATTGCAGTAGATCGCTGTACCCGCCACATTTGCACTGGAAAGCCAAAAGATGTTTCAATGGTGGTAAAATTGATACAAGTGGTTAAATCTACTATTTTAAAGAAATCCTCCTCGGTATCAGAAACGCCACCTGCTGGGACTACGGATTCCAGACCTTAGTGTGAATATAGATAGCATCCCCACACTAATTTCAGAGCACAAATCAAATTCAATAGGTACTAATTTTTTATAGTTAAAATCAGAATTTTTGAAATCTGCCGATGCACTTTATTAGCATATGTGTTCGAGTTGTGCCCTTAACTCTGATTTGATCAAAAATATCAATTTTTGGATATGTTTTGATGCTAAATGAAAACTATGCCGTCATTACCCCACTTTCCCCTATGTTTTTCTCTAAATCAGCGACTGATCTAGTAATTCAGCAACTACAATAACAACAATTTATGCGCAGCACAACAACAAAACATTAACAAACGAAAACAACAAAAGCAACCAGGGGCGTAGCCGAGTGGGGTTTGGGTGTCAAAACCTCCAAAACCAAAGCCTACCAAAACTTAATCAGCATTTTTTACATACATTGACACAGTAGCGAAAAGGCCTTTTTGCCTTTAAATTATTAAAAACAAAAAAATAATAAAACAAATAAAATCAAAATAGTCCCTTCGGACTCAATACAGTGATTTCCACGGACTATAATCGTGGGCCGGAACGTCCTCTAGGATGTCGGTACAAGCAGATGGCTTCTAGGTCTTCAAACTGCTTTCCTTTCATCGGAAAATGCATTTTCCCAAAAAGATAAAAGTCGCACGGTGCCGAATCAGGCGAATACGAAGAGTGGTTGTGTGATATATGCAATATTTTGTTTTAAAAAATCGGTCACAATTGCCGATCGTTTGTGCCGAACAAACTGTGTAAACACTTTTCGGTAGCCAAAAGTTCATTTAAAATTTGATGAATTTATATTTTTAGGCTTGTAGGCTTTCTGCTACCACTTACCCGATGGCCTTTAAAAATCGAAACCACATTGCTTTACCGAAATATATCATAGCCAAATTTTTTAGTAATGGACATTACAGGTGAGAGTTGCCAATCGAATATAGCTTTTGATTATCCCCGCGAAAAGCAAAATCACTTGATAGCCATAATTTCTTTTAAAAATATACTATTACTTAGTTTTGTTAGCATAATGGGCACAATGTGACAGGTGGGCGGG
This sequence comes from Melieria crassipennis, assembly GCA_963668005.1. Taxonomy (NCBI): domain Eukaryota; kingdom Metazoa; phylum Arthropoda; class Insecta; order Diptera; family Ulidiidae; genus Melieria; species Melieria crassipennis. The sequence goes on along the minus strand of OY764963.1, from coordinate 114,691,064 downwards.
GCCAATTAAACACAGAATTACTTGATATTAATATTACTTTACAGACATGTAGCTTAGGTAGGCGTGACCGGTCGCTTTTAGCCTTTGTTTGCCTCTATGTATTAAACACTGAATCGTTTGATACTCATATCGCACTGTTCAGTTTTGTTACTATAGTGACCAATCTCACATAGCCTATGAAATTTTGTACACGTATGAAATCGTTTGGTCCCTGTTTCGACGAATAGTGGTTTTTGCGTGATTATGGAACGAAAAGCAACGTCACATTGGTTTTTATATAATTGTATATTATAGATGCCACCAGGTTCGCGCAGTCTATTTACGCCCCGTAATGGGTCGTGCTTGAGCCCCTACAAGCGTCGACAACGCCTGGCAACATCAACACTGCCAGCAGTAATAAATGCGATAATTTCTGCATTTCGATTCAAATTTGTGGTCGCTTTTGGTTTGATTTGGTTTTTATTACTATTATTGCATAAATTTTGCCTTGGGAGGTTTTGTTTAATTTTTAACACGATGATTGAAATCACACAGTGGACGCAGGGAAGCGATAATTCGTCGAAAATGTCAAGTGTCGGCAACTCACCACTATTGTCTCTGCTGTCAAACACATTTTTAATTGATACAACACGAAATTCGCAAAATTTGATTACGAAATGTATTCTCAAAGAATGTGTCAACTGCGTACACAACGATGTTACTGCAAAGACGGTGAAGTAATTCCGAATTTTTATTTTAGTTGGCGATTAGTAATTAGTAGTACTTTCTGCAGTTTTTACAAAGTGCATATTTCTCAGAAGTCGCCGACCAGCGGCAACATTAAACATAAACAAACAAACAAACGCCGAGTGATTTGCATTGAAGGACGGGCCCATTTACAATTCATTAAAAACATTGAATTATCACCTTTCGTTGCGCAATGGTTACCGCAGAGTGAAGCAAGCAAACAGAAAACCAGAGCGCCAAGCACGCACCTATTCGCACTGCAACCGCGGCGCACTGCGACGGGCGGCTGATGCGCGCCTCGGCAGCAAGCGACGATTGCAGCCGCCCAATATTGCTTGAGTGAGAGCGCGTCCGTTAGCGTTATGGCACAGCAACGATTTTCTTACCAACTCCCTCACCAACAGTAGCAGTGACGTCGGCTCTAGTGAAGAATGGCAATAACAACGCGACGTCCACCTTTTGATGTTATCGATTTTCGCTTACGCTGCCCCCAACTTTTGTCGCTGACTGAATTTGAGTGGTTTTGCGAGTCGCGCTGCTGCCGCCTTCAACTGTCGTTATGGAGTCGGAGCAGCAGCCAATGCTTGTTGCACCCTAAAACCCAAGTATTGAAGAGGATGACAACTGGACAAGTGCTAAATGGAGCACATACTAGGTTGCCCTGTTGACAACCACGCAGGCTGACATATTTCAAAAAAACTGTCAAAAACTGTCGTCATCACTATTGGAGCTGTGAAGTTGGCCCAAGCATCGAGCAAGTTTCCATATACAACGATCTTAGTTTGTTTATTCTGCTTGATTTGTGCTTAATTTTAAATGATTTCATTTCCAATGCAAATAGATTCACGTTTCAGGAAGTGAGGACAGTGGTTATGTTGCTTTGTTGTTTCATTTAATGTTCTTCTGAAAACATTTATTTGTGTTGTTTTTTTGTTGGCATGCCTACATGATATACTGCTCATTAAATATTCCTCGTTCTTTATAAGCCAAAAAAAGCGTCAAAATGTAATAGAAAAAGCATAAAAGTCAGGAACCGAAATAAATGCTGTCGAGCAGGTCGCCCAGCCGCCTGACTCAGTAACACAGTTCCTCAAAACGTTACGAATTACGATACTGGTTTCGGCTTCAGCTGTTCTGACTGAGCCACTAAGTTTCGTCTATTCATTAAGCACCTACTTCATGTCAATCCAATTCGGGTATCGCAAACAGCATAAACTGCTTTTATAACAGAACAGCCTTCGTCGAATATCGGTTCAGAACAACACAAATGCTATCTCAGTTTTATCAATTTTATTTATTTTTAAGTCGAAAAAATCCCTTGTAATTGTTTATGCAAGCATCCGAAACTTGTCATAACCGTTTTCAATTATTCGGAAATTATTAATTTGATCTGATTCCTACCTTGAAATTCATAAACCAGTTTTGAGACAGTTTTCCCAAGATGATGATGAGCCTCTAAGTCATCTAACCCAACTTAACCTATGTACGATATATATGCACAGTTACAGTTAAAATTAAGTATATACTGAGGCAGTTGCGCACACAGGATTTAATTTTGGGGGGAGGGTTCCGTACACGACTTTTGAGCCCAATACCAGTTGAAACCATATTGGCAACCTAAAATATTTTCAAGATGCAGATATTTGAGATTGGTTTGAATACCCACAACGTCCTTTGCATGCGACACTGTACTGAGGGGAACATTACGTTTGTAAATAATTTTGCGCAAAACATAATTTGCAATGCTTAATACTTTTTACTTATTTGAAAAAATGGAGGCGCGGTAAGCATTTTCTTGTTAGGACATTTGAGTGGAAGTCTGTTCTTTTCGAAGCCTTCCACAGCGCTCAAAATATTTAAACGCCCAAAATTCTAATACATACAAGCAATGGCTCACACAGGGGGTTTTGGGGGGTTCAACCCCTCCTCCAAATATGAAAATTGGTGGAACAAAATATGATTTCAAATGTTGTAGGCAAACCCCTCTGCCCCCTCCCAAAATGAAATTCTTTGTGCGCCACTGCATACAAATATATGCTAATAATTTATGCAAGCAGAATTGTGAATTTATCTAAATTTATTAGTAGCTTTAATTTCCATTTTTGATTTGGAATTTTTCTCAAAATTTTTTTTGTTGTGTTTTAGCGCTGATTTTCAAGAGGAGAGACTATTCCTACTGTTGTTGTTGCTGCCGTTAAAATGTGCTGTTTTATTGTATTTTTGTGTGTATAATTTCGAAGATTCTGCTTCGAGTTAATTAAATTTGCTCATCGAAATCAATTTGCATTTTTGTTCTGCGTATCTGTCGCCGCTTTGCAATTCTTTAAACACAAATATGTGAAAACATGATATAATTACAACAACAATAACATCAGCAATAACAACCATATTAAAACAAAAACAATAACAATAACAACAGCAACAGTAATAATGGTGGCGACAGCCATAGCGATGGCGTTGGCGACGTCATAAAAGACCTTGACTAAATACAAAAAAAAAAGCTGCCACTTAAGAATCGAATGGCAACAATAGCCACAGCATTACCAAAGATACGTATGTATAACAGGCAGCCAGGAGCGAAACTAACATTTTCGGCCCACAAGCTCGAGCGATAAAAACCACTTTTCGTGCGTGACACATGTTGTGTCGAATGAAGTTTGTTTAAATTAAAAGAAGGCCCCTGGGCCCTGGATACCGTATCGCATACCTTGCTAACCCGGTAGTGGCACCGTTGCTAACGTTGCTTAACGTAGATTCTGTTGTGTCCACAACAACAATGATAACAGCGAAGATGCTGGCAGCATCATCGATTATGAGCTGCTTTCAGAATTGTGTTGAATTTTTTATTTATAAAGAAGAACTGAGCGTTCCGAAGAAAAAAGCAGCAACAACTAATACAATATGTATAATCACAATACCGACCACAATAACAAAAATATCAACGGGCATAGAATCGAATGGATGTGAAGGCATGCGGTGTAGTATTTAAATGCGCTGCGCAACGTTGAAAAGTGAAACTGTTTTAAATGCCGCATTTTATTTTATGCTTTTAAATCTAGATTGTATTTAGCTGTTTCAATTTAGCTAGATTTTCATACATTGTGCTGCAGGCGTTATGGGCGTGGTGCGTGAGTGCCTCAATTGTGCGTTACACTGTGCCACCAGCATCAATAAAAGCGTCAACAAAAAATCCAAGCCAAGTCAAGCATCCACATCCCTCTCACAAAAGACTCAAGCAACAAACGTGATTTCGGCTGCGGGTGTGCTGCCTATGTATGTATCGCGCTCGCCCACACACCCACAAAACAACAACAGCAGTCAAGTTCAATGCAATTATTGTGCTTGCCGAAACACAAGTTGCCAAGCATTTGTTTACATGCGACTGCTGTTTGCTTTGCTGGTTAGTGAGTTTTGATATGGCTTGACCTATTGCCAATTTAACATCTGACACTATAATCTACGTTCAGTGATGTTGTCATTAGTCTGCAAGAATGACTGATAAAATTAATTCCCTCCACAGCCCGCTTATGTCTCAGCGAAGACTGTCGAGTTCAGCTGCTTAATTCCGCAGTTCCGAAACTACAATGATGCAGATTTGTATGAGAGTATGTGGTGTGTGTGTGTGTGTCAGTGTCGGTATATGAGCAACCGCCTTCCTCGTTCCTGCTGGATTCCCACTGACCTTCACCTGTCTTTGTGTTTTAACGAGGCCTTCGTTTTCTTAACACTTGTTCAAAAAATGTTGCAGCTTTTGACTTTGTACTCCTTAACTCTTATCGTCTGGAAGTGTTGTTTTTTATGAAAATTTTTATTTCTGCTTCTCACTGGTGGCCACATCGGTGTCCACTTTTGCTCCTCCACTCACAGTTGTTAACATTGCACATTGTAGCCACCTTTTACTTTCTGTGCTTAGGATTTTCACAATTTTTCGCTTAAAAATTTTTCCTACTAAGCATCTTCACCACGCCTTGCACTTAGGGGATATGTCGCGGCGATCGATATTATTCACTTCACTGCTTTACGTAGTTAATTCTGACCGCCTAAGCTGCGCTGCGATCGCTGTTTACACTTGCGCTCGTTCGATCGCTAGCTTACTCGCTTGTCGCACGCTCGTACGCACTTTCGGTGTTGTATCAAACCAACCGAACAGCCAACCTTACTCCGTCAACGCTTTGTGACAGACTGAAGCTGATCGGCATTGAAGCCTGAAACGGCCGCGCTGCGTCGTTTTCTGACGTTGCCTTCCGCCACCCTGCCTCATTGCGCATACCCCTGTTTAGTCGACCGAATAACTGGCTGGCTTGCTGCTTCTGTCATTCCAACTTCAGCGCGGAACGTTGTCGCTTGGTGTGCGGACACTCCTGCTTCTCAGATCGAATAAGTAGCACAGTTCTTGGTGCAGCTTGCTCGGAAGTAAAACGGCCAGATTTTGAGGAAGTGACCGCGGTGGAAGCGGAAGCGTGGAAACATGCCGGAAGCAAGAATGTGTCCAATAAGACGCCGTGAATAAGGGTGTGTGCGATGCCACAATGACCACCATGGGAAATGAATAAACACGTTGAATACGAACGCCGGATTCGCATCACAAGCGCCAATTCCCGCTCCGGAATCGCTACATCAATTTTCCAGCACACCGTTCCCGCCAAACAATATGCAATTTTGGTACATCTGTCTATCCCTGTGCTCTGATTCAGCATTGCCAGTGCAGAGTTGAAGCCATGTGATTGCTTCTTATCAACCCAACTAAGTTCGCTTCTGTTCCCATTCTTATCACACGCCGCAGGGCACTACAGTGCCACCCACTCGATCAGGCTGGTGCAGTTTTCGGCTCACGAAGGACAGTCCAGTGCAACAAAACAAAGAGCAATCGAACGTGTCGTATTGCAATCAGTTGCGTCGACCACGCAACTGGCCATCGACACTTGTTTGATCGCATACAACATTGGCTGCCCTCTCCCTGCACCGGGCGAATACTACGCGTCAACAAATGAGAAAACATGCGCACACTATAAACGTTATCGACAATCGCCAATTGGCCACATGAGGGTTAGAGTGAGACACATGCCAACACATCATTCGCCGGCACACATGCGCAAATGCAGAGCCAACCAGTCGGCCAGGCGCACTTGTGTTTGTGCGTTCATGAGTTGAAAATCCGCCGCATTTCTCGTGCTGTATAACAGTCAAAGCTGGCACATGCACACACCGCCACGAGCCCGGCGTCTCGGGCCCGTCGTATAACAGTCGAGCGCCGCTTCACAGTGTTGCAGGCTGTCTCCAAGCAGGCAGCCAATAGAACGTCTAAGCGCATCAACGGCGACACCAGCAACACACACATGCATATACACACACCACACCACAGGTGACACAGACCAATTGCAAGCAAGGCGCACGTAGAATGCCAAATAGACGAAACGCGAGCGCAATCAACGGAATTGTGTCATACACACTGCGCCGCTGCAGCGCGAAGTGCTCTCTGCGAGTGCGCAGCAGCAGCATGGCGCTGAATATTCTTATCAATTAGCGAAGGGGGATGGGGGAACTGAGCACGGTGACAAATGTAAAGCGGACGCGTGTGCGTGTGTCCCTGACGAGTTAGCATCGGGGAGCGTGGCGCCAACTGCGAGTAGGAACTCGGACGCACACAGGCACACGCACACGTGTACGCGTGCGCACCATTCACACACTTGCACTCACCTTCTGTCCGTGGTGGTTGCCGTTGGTGGTGCCCGAGGCATTCAGACTCACGGCGCTGTTTTTGGGGTCCTTCCGTAGATCCTCCGGCTCGCGCTTGATGCTGATCGTCTGTTGCTGCTGGCGCTGCTGGTCGGCGGTGACCAATACCGCGGTAGTCGCTGCTCCGGTAGCCACAATGGCGGACTGCTGCGAAATAGGCGTCGTCGTTGGCACGGCGGTCGTCGTTGCTGTCGCCGATGGGTGGGAACCGAGCAACAGACCTTGGAACTCATTCTGCGACAAGCCAGGCACGTCAAGGGGTGTGGTCTGGCCGTTCAGTTTGTTATTGCCCGCAGTTGGTGTGCTGCAGAAACGCGAAAATGAAGAAAGCAAAAACAAAGAAAAAACTGAGTGAGAAATCGTTGAATGAGCATTGCGATTTTCTTTCAATGGCCGCTTCTCCTTCAGCGGCATCTCATACTCGGACCTCGGCCTGCTGCATTAGAGAGTGCGTAGTGCGCGACTACAGCCACAAAGCTCGGCTGGATGCAGTACGCACACGCCGGCGCGACGAATTGCGAACTGCCGATTACCGATTTCGCTGTTGGCGGGGGCACGCCACAAGCGCCTAACGGTAAATGTCGACAACAGAAACAACAAGTGCCGCAACGGCTATGCTAATTCGGCATATTCTTCCGTTGCCGCGCTCAGGCCGTTAATTGCGCTGGCAGCACACAGCCTCAAATACGCAGCGCACGCCACCTGTGCCTGCCACTTTACAGTATCCGTGCCAACGTTGGCGAGAAACAGCAAAACTTGCCAAACTGGAATGCATATCACCAAAGAGCCTCAAAATCGTAATCACAAAAAATATAAATAAAACCACAGCCGCTGCAACTGAAAGCAGCACTCGCCGATTGCAGGCACAGTGCAACAGGATGCTTGCCGCAATAACAACAAACAAACCATAGTTGCGCCAGCAACAACAACGACAATACCAACAACAAGTTTTTATACATGCTGTTGAACTCGACTTGCACAGTGCCTGCAACGGGACTTGTCTGACAGTCCGGCGTCTGCGTCCAAAACTGTCGCGAACGCTTTCGAAAAGTGGTTGATCGCAAGCAGAAAAGCACCAAGGCCTCTTCAACCACACAATGGTTCATCATCTACATCGAACATTAGACTTGGCGCTTCAGTATCGAACTTATCCTCCGAACACATTGACGATGGCAGCGACATGACCACATATTTATGTCAAAATCAGTACGTTTCTATGGAGACGATTATTTTGATGACACCATAGCTACACGACCACCGACCACAGTAGTCGTTCTTGCCAACTTAAGAACTACATATTTGTATTTTGCAGGCGACAGAACCAAATTAATTGACACCATTGCTCCAAGACAGAACGTTTTCGTTAACGTTCTTCTTACTGTTTCTATGAGATTTGAACAACAACTACAAATTTGTTAGTATTTCAGTTAAATTTTACTATATACTCGTAACTTAATACACAATGCCATTTGTTTTAAATTGATTTAATGAATGATTGATAAATTGATTTAATCAATATATAGGAGTGCCACGTGGCACGAGTTAGCACACCCTACCTTCGAAATGTAGAAAATATTGATGAGGAACAATTATATTTTCATTTATTTATAATTTCATAATCATCATTTGTCCATCAATATTATTTCGGCTTTATAACCTTTCGGTTTTTTATAAATAAAAACCCCCTCAATGGGGAGCTTTTATCTTAAAAACAATATCGCAAAATGTATACCAATAACATTTAAATTAAATGACTGGTTTAGAATTTCAATAAACAAATATTCCGTAAACAAGTGAATATTTTTTTGAAAAAAAATGCATCAAGAAAATGTCGACTGCTTTAGTGGAAGCCGACTCCTGTCGCTACCGTCTTCAATGTGTTCGGGCCATTAGGGTGAGCTGAACTAATTTGCCGAATGATGTGTTCAATCTTGTATGCGGCGAATTTTCAGAAGTGCATTCGAGAACTCGTACGGTTGGGAAACTATTTCGCAACTGCAGGAACGCTGCCGGCACGTGCAAGCCACTCACCCGCCAACTCGCAACCGTCGCATGTTGCTCGGGCAATGCTGAGTCGCCACGCTTCGGTGAGTTGCAAATTTCTATATTTGCAATGAGTGCTGCCGGTGGATTTGTGATTGCATAGCTGCTGTTTTAGTTTCTATAGGTCCTGCACTGTGGCGTTAAACTGTTGGCGCGAGCCCGCAAAATTTTTTAAAGCATTATTCAATTCATTCATTTTTCAAGGTAACTCTTTTGGTTGATATGGAAAAAGCATTATTCATTCACCACATGCCGGACACATCTTTGTATTCGCAGGTCGTCGCAGGATGCAAGGACGCTGTGACCAAAGACTGAGAATGGTATTCTGAGATGTTCAAGGTTAAAATGCACTCGTTTAAACCATTCGAAAATAAAAAGTTTGAATCAAAAATATTTTTGGCATTTACTTAAGGCAGGTTTCTACCTTGTGCGGCCGAGAAAACATGTTTTTTTTGAAAAATTGTTGATGGGAAGGTTTTTAAGATAAACACTGGCACTTTTTTCAGATGTAGGTATATGTTTATTGTACAAGTAAAAAAAGTTTCAAGATAAAATATGCAAAGGGGGGGAGGGGGCCATCGAACAATGGCGGCAGGACTTCCTTACTCGCGGAAGTCCTGCCGCTGTTTGAGATGACTTGAAACACAAAAATTAAATTTTTTCTTATTCTGTGTCCTTTTGTCTATGGCTGGAACTAGGATTTTAAAAAACAAATGAAAAATGAAGGATATATGCGATTTTGACTAAAAAACTAAACTAAATTTCTATTTTTAATGAGAAAAATTATTATTTCTTGAAGATCCTAGTTCGTGCCATAGCTAAGACCTTGATAAATGACTGTTTAAAATTTCGTAGCTATTGCTCAACTCGTGTGGCCTAAATCACTTCCGCAAGGTCAAAAAATGTAGTTTTGAGAAAAACGCGTTCAAAGTTTTGCTTCAGCGGCTCGGCGCGCTCGACACCGCTACCTGTTTCGATAAATTGCTTCCGTAATTCGAAAGATTTCAACTTCAAATTTTGGGAGCGTATTCTACAATCATGTATTAATCCAAAAATGCATGAAAAAAAAATCCATTTTTTTTACCGCACAAGGTAGAAACCCCCCTTAAGCTTTACAGCCAAATAAATAGTTATATAGTAGTTGGATTTTAGTTGAATTAATTTGAAAGTTTCAAGTTTTTATTTGTATTTAGTATCAAATTGGCAACACTGAATGACTCGTTTGCTTTTACGAGGCTGTTTACGCGTTGTTTTGCTCGTGTACTTTTCCGAGGCTCACGTAAACTGAGCTCCATACAAATTTTGAGAGTTCTTTTACGGGGCTCGTGATTTTCCTAGGCTTACGACGGTTTTACGCGTTTGAGAGAATACCCTCAATGATTTCCATAACGAATTAAAACAACATTTAAGAAAATAACAGTTGTACAGTACAATCTCGATAATTCGGATACTTGCTAATACGGACACCCAAGTGCTTTCTATTGTTAACTCTGTAATCCGGACACCACACATTTTATTTAGCTCAAAAATCCGGACACTAATTTTTGTCTGCTGTTTTTACGGGGAGGACCAGAAAAAATAAATTCTAAACAAATGAAGTCGAGGAAAGTCACTTCGTCAACTGGCAGTGGAGTACAATGTAAGCAAATCTACAATTTCTACAAAAATGAAACAAAACTTCGCCAAATGAAAACTACAAATTTCTATCAAAATCATTAAAAATGTTTATAAAATATTAAAAATAAAATTTTTAAGCAAAAATAATTTTAATTCAATAAAATGTTTAATTTTAATTAATTTTGAAAAATAAAAAAAAAGTTTCATTTGCGTTCAGTTGTATTTTTGTCGATTTTTTTGTCATCTTGTTAATCCGGACGTTTCGATATTTCGGACAGTGCCTGGTTTTTAATTGTCCGAATTATCGAGATTATACTGTTTTATGAAAAAGTTTCGGAGATCGGCAATTACGATCTAACTACAAAAGAAGTAGCGGCAGGATGGCGAAATGGTCACAATAACAAACAACGCGTAGCAAAGAAAAGAGCTCTAGAACGAAGCAACAGCTTTGGTTGGTATTTTCAAGTGCGTTTTGAGTGACCTTTCCCTTGCTCCGGAAAGTAGTGCCAATTATGCTACACGCTACACACACGAACTTATGGACAGACAGACAAACAGGCAAACCGATATAACGTCCACGATACATGCAGCACATTGCATACCGTCGTTTTTCATTGGAAAAATCCGCGACCGCCGCGCTTAAAATTTTACGAGAGGTAGCGGTTGCCTGGTACTTAATTTAGAAAAAAACAACGAGCGTGTGAATGAACGCACAGAGGCGTAGTCGCATTCAGCGTCAGAAGAGTGCAATTGGGGTTTTTGCTTAAACCGAAAAAACTCCGCCGTTCTGTTGTTCCATTTTGTACTAATCACTTACAATACAACGTAAAACTCTCCCACAATATTCCAATTTAGTAGTAGTTTGGTAGAATTGGGCCGTTACCCCATACTGACCCACCGAGCTACACCTATGCGACAACACATTAGGCTATCTGCGTGTTGTGCTATATGCAGGCCCCGACGTTTAAAAAACTATAACGCTCAAAAGTGTCAACTAATTTGGACAACGATTTCCAGGAAAATGGCCCACTTCAATACCAAGAAAAGCAACCACAACGTTTGTGCGCTTTGTGTGTGCCACGTTATGTCGCCGCGTTATACTTGTAGTACGAAGCCACACAAGCTCAAGGTTGCGCAATCAAAGACGCAATTGCGTGTTTTGTTCTTGTCCATTTCTGCTTTTTATTCTTCACGCATTGAGCTGAGTTCCCGACCGTATTAATTCTGATATAAAGTTCATCGCCCAAAAGGAGTAATACTATATGTAACAAGGAAACCCATAACATATGTAGGTATGTGTACTTAGTGGCTTGCAATGGGAGTGAAGCAAAGTTTGTACAAACTTTGAAAACAATTATTAATATATTTGACCCTTTCGCAAAATTGTATTAGCTACAGAATAAAATATGGCAAAAAGATTTAATTCAAATACCAAGTTTGTCGTGATAAAATTTACAATTATCAGCAATACCTACATAGCTTGGGCGCATTATTTGTGGCACGCGTTATGATAAGGTTGACATTTGTATATACATACATATGTATTTATGTATACATTTTGTCCATTATATTGCCTTGTACCACCACCATACCGAGTCGCCTCCCTATATCACAGTAATTCGAATTAGTAATTGTGCCATATATATCACCGTCCATTTGACCCAAATAGACAAAATTTACTCTCGCCAATAAAGAACACCTGCGCAAAACCATAAACTCTTCATAGAAACTCACAAGGAATCAATTCAATTCAAATTTACCATTCTCCAAAATGTTAAGTAAGTCCATATTGAGATATTTGCTCACCTGCGAAGTAATGCGATTGTTCGACTTGGCCATCGCAATTATTTTACCGCACCCTCTTCACTGTTTGTGTTTCTTACATTTCTGATTCGATTTACCATTTATTGTAGTATGGAATAAATTCTAGTTTGGAAAAATTCACATCTTTGTCGAAAAACCTTTTTAAAATCCCATTGAGCCACTGTTCATATGTGGAAATGAGAGGGCAAAACTGACAGCTTCGATTTAACACTAGAATGCCCGACAATCTGACCTACCTAAAATGCCCATATGTAGTCATTTCGACTACAATATTGTTTAATTAATTAATTAATTGACTGGCACGACAGCCCGCTTACGCGAGACTAAGGCCTAGCTTCCCGCAACCACCCGTGTTGTGCGTGTGAATTTGTACGCGGGTTGAAGGGACCTACAGTTTTATGCCGGTTCCGAACGGCAGGTTGGGAGCTTTTTCATAAGCAATTTTTACTCTCAGAGGTTTGCCATTTCCAGCTGAGAGGACAGCCACCGAAAGAGAAAACGAGTTTTCTCGTTATTTTTTTAGGTGTTATTACAGGCAGTATTTGAACCTGAGGTTGCTGCCTGCGACTCGCGGTCCAACGCACTAACCAACTGAGCCACGGCGGCTGCCATATTGGCTGTCATGAGCGACAATATTGTTTACTGACTTTTATTTTATTTTATTGGTTTTTAAGTAGCAAATATGAATAAATGCACATGACATTAAAATAAAATAAGTATTTCATTTTTATTTTTTTATGGTTTACAAAGTAAATTCATTTAAATATAATGGCGTACTTTACACATAAATTGGATGAAATGGAATAAAATTTGGAATTTGAAATTCTGAATGAATTTTGTGAGTGATATTTGGATTGAAAAAACTTAGGAATTGTCACAACCTACTATGATATTTCTTTTCTAAATGTTTGCAATTATTTAAAATTTTGAAGATGCATATTTGTCTATTTATCAGTAAGAAATTAATTTTTGCTGAAAATTTTATATAGGTAGTCAAAATGACTCCTTTTGGGCATTTAAGGTAAATGTTGCAAAATTGGGGTAAAAAATCGATTTACAATATTTTTAATTAATTTATTCCATTTAGCCTTAAAAATTAGTAAAAGTCACGTAAGATATTTTTTTAGAAAGCGATTCAATAAAAGTTATTTACAATAAACTACCTCAATGTAGTCAATATGACTGCCTTCGACATTCTAGTGTTAAAGCTAAGATCTGACTTTAGAAGCATATTACGAGCAGAACATCAGTTTGTTTTTAGTTGTATTATTTAACTTTTTAAAACTGTCCACTGCCCCCGTTTCATAATGGTTACTCAGCTCTTCAGAGGTGCAGCAATGTTTCGGTAATTTAAAAAATGTAGATGCTGCACGGTTAAGAGACGAAAAAGCTTATACAGTGAATACGAAGCAACACTAAACATCCTAAGCAGGCATTCTACGTTCCATGTTTGGACTAAAAAAGAAGTCACGCACAAAGTTCAAATAACGCACTAGAAGAGTGCGTTGTTTTGAACGGATGGTCGTCGTATTCAAGTATGAAATTGATGCAGGGGTTGTGGCAGGGGATTAGTTTCACTCAGGCAAGACTGGCTGCGATGCGCAATTTGCAGCAGACGCTGATACTCGTAATAAGTGGACAGAAGGATGCATCAATGGCAACGACAAACGCAGCAATATCAGCGTTCTCTGTCCTTCACTGAACTGTGAGACACGTTTCTCTAAATTCAATTGCCAACCATTGATGCTGCCACAAAATCAACAACTTTGCAGCCGCAAATTGCATCAGCCACGACAGCGCCACAGCATCTCATAACTTTGCTCACTTTATGCTGCTCGCTGGCGCACATCCCGTCGCGGTGCACGTTGTCGCGTTGCACGGCGTGGCACGCCATTTGGCTATTATGACATAGAGCGGCATAATAGGATTAGCGTCGATAAAGTTGGCAGGTGAAAAGCTGCAAACACTGACGCGCTAAGCAAAAAACCTGGTATTGAGCGTCATCTAGCTCCTTTCGAGCCGAGTTGAGTCAAGTCGAATCAGTGCACAAAGAAAATCGGAGTGCCGGTGCTGCACTAATGGATTTGTGGCATTTTCTGAGACCAACACTTTCCAAACAATCTGAAACGGCTTGTGAGCGACAGCAATCGATTGTGTATGTACATACGAGGTCTGTCAAAAAAGGATCACGAATTTTGTTTTTTTTTAAAAACTATTTATTTATTTATGAATATCTCTTTTGTCTCCTTCAAAGTAATCCCCCACTTGTGTCAACGTTTTTTCCAATACTCGAAGCACTTCAAAAAATCGTTTGTTGTGATCTTGTTCAGCTCTTCCTTCAAAGCCGTATTTTTTTTCTTATATTTCACCCGCGGAATTCAAAATTCGCGATACTTTTTGAACAGACCTCATTCATACAGTCGTGCACACAGGATTTGAGAGGGGGAAGGGGAGTTCTGCTCCGTAACTTTTAACCCAAATACCATTTGCAACCGTACTTGCCAATTTTTGCAAGGTACAGATATTTAGAAGGGGTTGGAACCCCTGTGGTGCGCATATATAGTATGTAAAAATGAGCACCCTTTTCAGCTTTTTTTAGCACACATCATGCCCAGTTCCTGAGCACTGGGATACTATTTTCATTTATGTTCGCAATTTAGGTGAATTTATCCTTTCGCTATTTTCATGCCACGTGCCAACATGCTACTTTGTGGACGACTGATACCTCTAAGGTCCAGGAACAAATTTTGTTGGTCCTTAGAATAGTTTGAAGTCTTAGGAATGTTCTGAAATTAATAAGCGGAGTGTTTAAGTTTCAAGCGGAGAAATAACAATTTTTTTAATGTTGTATCTTTACATAGTAAAGAAAAAATATGTGGAATTTTGTATTTGAATTTTAGCATTATCATAAATTTGAAACTTTAACTTTCTCCAATAAAAATGTGTAGCGACATTACTCTAATATTAAACGGTTAACCCTGGAATGTTAAGAAACATTTCGCGATGCAATTGCAAAATGAGATCAATAATCCAGAGTTAACCACGTTAAGACTGTCAGTCCGCAAATCGTATATGTATGTATGTAGATGTATGCCGCATGCCGCCCCACCACTCCGCGTTTACCGTGCCTTCTTATTTGGTGCGCCAGAAGCTAGCGCAAAGTGCACGGAACCCCGCCCCCGTTCACAAGCTGTCGCTCGCAAATTAGTGAGTCTCTTGACTGTTCCTCGGATCGGCTTTACGGATAATTTGCAAGATGTCAACAATTAATTTCGCGTAGGTTTTTTGTTCTGTTTTATGCGGTCGCATTGTCCTCGTTCGATATGAGCGAAAAACGACAACAGCGCTGCTATTACACCAACATAATCAATAGCAAAATTAAGTCGCAAACAAATCAAGCAAATTTCAGTTTTTGTAATGGCACAACTAGAGCGCAGACTTCGACACGTGTATGTATGTGTGTGTGTGCGCGCGCTCGTGAATGGCTGCGTGAGCGTGCTTTGGCGATTAGATCGCATTTCCATTAACACTTGTGCTCAGACAACGCGTTCGGCTAGCGTGCCACACCTTGGCTCGAGTCTATCAGCACCCCCAAGGAATGCACACACACACATAAATGAATGGAAGTGAGTGTTATTACAACTAGTTGTTGTTGCGACATTTGATCATTCATTGAAATATGTAAATTTGTACATAGAGTACGTTGTGTGCGGCTTGTAAAGAATTTCATAAAATGGCACACTTGGTATTGCTGGAATATCGGACATGATCCATCGCGGGCAAACGGGCGGTTCTGTGAGAAAATATATAAATGCACCAACATCGACGGATTTAAGTCGAATCGAAAACGAAAGCTGCTGTCTTTTCCGCATTTTTTATTTTGTTATTCAACTCAGTTGTGCCATTTTGTCAAAATCAACACACAACTTAACGTAGTATGTGAACTCTGTCCGACAGGGACAGTGGATTTGACGTCCACTCTGTCACCCAATCGCTTACCTCCATTGCAGATCGCCGGCTTCCGGCTGACCAACGTCCACGTCCTTGCCTTCCTGCACTTTGTAGTACTCGTACACGTACGAAGTGCCGCCGTTCGGAGTCTGCATCTGGTGCACCTGGTGCGCCGTACCCAGCGGGCCCAGATTCACCGTTGTGGCGGCCGACTCCATTAGGTGCTGCGGTTGGTGCTGCTGCTGGTGCGGCTGCAGGTGGTGATGAGTCTGCTCGGGCTCGGCTTGTTGGTGGTGCGGATGCGCAGCGGCATCTGTGGGCGAGAGACTGAGCAGGCTTTGCGGAGTGGCTGCCGACACGACGGTCGTTAGATGTGGCTGTTCAAAGTAACGCGACGCGCCGCCGACCGACGTAGGCAGCTGATAGACGCCGTTGTGGTGCTGGATGATGGCCTGGTTGGTGGGGCTGCCGGGTGCAGCAAGCGACATGTGCTGCGGAAGCGGCGTGGGCGATGACGACGGCACGGACTCGCCATTGGTCAGCACTGTGCGGCGTCTGTACCGGGAACAAAGTTTAAATAATTTTCGGAGGATCTTGCAAAATAATTACGTGGCAGCAATACGACTGCCTGCTTGTGTGTGGTGCTTGTTAGTTCGCATCAATGGTAGGGAAATTACCTAAACGTGGGCCGCAAAGCTTACTATTTTCCATGAAACACTGTCAAAGCGATTCATTACTACAACAACTCTAACATATCAGCAACAAAAGCCCAACAGAAACCATATCGCACACTTTGCAGATGTGAGCGAAAACTGCAGCGTCCCGATCGAATGAGTAAATTCAATAAAAAGGCATTTGCAGTCCCAAAAGGAGCAGCGCCACTTAAGCGCTTAACGCGGAAGCGGAAGTTCAGTTGAAAAAGACGCAAAGAAAAGGAATCAGAAAACATGTAAAAAAAGTAATAACAACGAACACCAAAACAGCAACAGCTCATGAAAAGGGCGCGCCGTCTGCACAGAGGGATCTTGTAGACTCCTGTAATGCGACACCGAGGCGCATGTGCGACAACACAGCGAGCTTCAATGTTTTGGCTGCTGTTTAATCAGCTGAAACAATTTTCACATTACGATATCGCTTCCTCCGTTATTTTCTGTTTTTCATTTCGTTTCTTTCAACTTCGTTTTCAACAGCGAACACATTGGCACGTCACCGCATTAACAACAAAAGACGAAAATTACTAGGCATTTGAATATTAACAACAGGGCGACAACGTACAAGCCAAAACAATCAAAAGACGACAATCAGTCAAAAGACACTGAGACAAAGGAAAATGATGCCACATTCGCCCTTAAATAGGATGCAACGGACCTGGCGCTCAAGGAGTTAAGGCTAGGCAAGTGGCTTTGAATTCGCCTGCACTTCACCTTTTCACAGTCGCTCTTGCCAACACTTAACCATCTTACGTCATCTTTGACGCCGAATTCCACTTTGTTGCTGCTGCTTCTCTCAGCAAGTCGCACACACTAATTTAGTAACATATTATAAAATCGAAACCAAAAGAAAAAGTGAGACCATAAACACTGAGCGAAGATTCGTTTTCGTTTTCATTTTCGTTTTGAACTTTAACTTTTTGCCTTCTTCGAGCAAAAAACGAACGCTGATGCTGTTGCTCTGGCTGGGTTGATGATGACCGCTCGCGGCGTAGTTGCGGAATTGGCTCTTCAATAAAATTTAATTCTGCTTCTAACAGTTTGTGTCATCGTGTGCAATGCAAATCAGAATTAGCAACCGAAAAATACGCAAATCAAACGACAGAACATTTCAATGCGCCAACCACAAATATGGCTGCCTTGGCTTGCGTTGCTGTTATTTGCGCATTTCTACTAATTTGCGTATAAATTAAATATGGATTTTTATTGAATTGAAAATTATGTGCAGCTTTACACTTTGGCATTTAACTGTTGATTTAAGCAGCAGCGGCAACCACGGCGGCAATGATTTCAGCCGAATCGATGAATCTCGAATCGGTGTCCAGTGGAGCGAGAGTGCGAGGTTAAGAAAAATTTGCGTGGCCGAGTGTGCCCGCGCAATTTTCTTTCTTGCATGTAGTGGACCCCTCATCGTCGACCTATTACCATTGAACAGACGATCGCGTAGGGGAGAGACAGACAGCTTGCATGCCTCTGCGGCCAAGTAGATTAAGTAATTCATAGTGTCACTGGACGAGCAAAACGAGCAAAACAATCTTAAGCAGAGTTTTCGATTATGCGTAATTACACGTATCAAATGCCGTTAAGGCATTGTTGTAATCGATGTCGTGCTGTTGTTGTTGTTGTCGCAAGTGGAATAGTTTCCTAGACTTTGAATCGTCGTGAATCGTCGTCATCAGCAATGTCCGCATCGACGCAGGCGCGTTGGTAAAACAAATTTTTAAAATAAACAAAAACGAGTCACAGTCGCAGCAGCAAAATGCGAAATTAACAATTAATTTTTTTTATTAAAGTTTCGTAAAACAGCTACGGCAACAAAAGCAGCGACCAAAATACCAACAATGACCACAGCAACAGCGGGCGAGCCACAGTAACATCTACAACAACAGCCACAGCAACAACAAACAACAAACAACAACAACGGCAGCAACAACAGCAAATTAAATTATATTAAAGAGCGAAAAAATTAAATAAAATATCCGAAAAAGCGATAAGATATAATTTTATTTCACTTCGTTTTTGATTTTTTGTTTATTATTAGCTTTGTTGTGTGGCTGACTGAAGGACGCGCGTACATTGACTGCTGCATACAACGATAGCAACAACAACTACCGTTTGTGCGACATTTAAGGCGCTTGCGAGAGGCAGTGGTGGCGGGCAGGGAAAGCGACTACTGACTGAAAGCGTTTTCAGTGAGCACTGAGATACTTCAATTGAGATACTCCGGTTTATGCAGCTGCCATTGTGGTCGCTTTAGTTGTTGCTGTTTACGCTGTTGCCGCAATTAAATCAGAGCTCTACGCGGTGCCCACTTAATCTTTCGATGGCTTTTGATATTGAAAAATAGCAGCGCTGCAACGCCGACACACGTCCAGCCACAAATTGAAAAATGGAAAAAATGTAACTGAATATGCGACAAGGCTGCTGCGCCGATCAAACGCGATCGCAGCCACTGCGCAGCCGCACAATTCGCATTAATCTCATTATTGCGGCAATATTTTGTGCAGGTCGACAGCCAAAAAATGCAACGTAATTGTCAACTGATGCTCTTCGACGGCGGCTGCGCACCGTCGTGGGCACCGGACACGTGTCAGTGTTGGCCCAGATTAGAGCGCCCTTCGTCCTGTTTCGTCTGCGGCATAGCCCACACTCTTATCCCTGCCTTGGTCACGTCCCAATTGAGCAGCTTTTATTCAAGAGATTCGCCGCACACTCGTTGCAAGGCGGCCGTTCATTAAAAGTGGGATCTCGCCAACAAGTTTGCGCTCACGCTCTCTGCGATGCCGCGTGCTCGCAGCACCTCAGCACGTGGGAGGCACGGACACATAAGTGCACAACTACCCTGCGCACCTGCATATAAAACACATGCACTCACATATACCTATGCATAGTATGTACATATTAAGTATGCATAACGTTAAAGTCATTGAAAGCAGTGGTCAGTGGCAGCAGCAACAGTAGCAGCATCGGCGGCGAGCTGCGGATGGTATTAGCCATTAAAAACCAACAACGATTATAAAGCACAACACAACAACAGCACATATGACTCGAAGCCATAAAACGCAGTGAAACTCAAGAAGAACTAATTTTCATTTAAGACATCAATTTGGCTGCTGATCATCCTAGTCGCAAGTGTACGTCGCTGAGGCAACCACTTCGAAACTGTGATTGAACAGACTGAGCTGAGCAGTGGACGTCGGTCGCTTCAGCCGGCAACAAACAATTACTTTTAATTGCTGGCGTAGCGCGCGGCAGCGTTAACGAGACATAATCACAACACCGCAACAACAACGACCCGCATAACACTTAACTGCAAATCTCGCAACGGAGTTTGGCCTTGAATGCTTCGCCGAAAACCCAAAATCCAAAAGCAAACAGCACAAAACAAATACTCTGCTTTGTGTCTTCGCTGATCTCCGCTGCTGCAATACGCACACATAACGCCACAATTAATTTCAAACAACAATTTTTACATTCTTTTACATTGTTTCAAGTATTTGGTATAAAATTGAGTATGCTGATAGAATGGACTTTGACCAACATGGTTGTACCTTGCACTGAACCCATCGTAAATGAAAATCAATATTTAAACTTTTCCAATATTTCGAAAAGAAAAGTAATAATTAACAACAACAACAATCCGGTCTAGATGTGTTTCTTGACAATTTTTAGGCAACAAATATTTAACGATTAGATATCCAATCCAGTACAATTCCGAGCGAGAGACGAGAGAACAAAAGACTTAAGACACAAGCGTAGTTAATCGATCTGACAGCGGACATCAGTGCAGAAACTACAAGCATAACTATATAGTTCTATTACGAGTTTAAAGCTCAGCTTCTTGCAACCGTTCGTGCTGTCAATTTGTACTCGGTTAAAAGACAGACAGACCTACAGTTGAAGATTTGTTTTACAAAGATTTGCTATTTGCTGCTGATAGGGCGGACTCTGGGAAAACATTTTTCTTTATATAATGGGAACTGGAACTATTCATTCTTTTCTTTTCTTCTTTACTCGTCCTAACTTCTATACTTTCTACTTTCTTTCTTTCATGTATTAGTTTTAAGTTAAATTATTGTATTTATATTGTAAGCTGTTGATGTACTTATAGAAAATCCATGATCTTAAGCTGTACAAGTAATTCAATAAAATAAATAAATAAATAATTTGGTGGTGGCTCAAACCTGAGCTTGATTGTCGCCTCAAACCTCATAAATATTAACTATATTAATACTTATTCAAAGATCTTAAGAAATATTTCAATCTAAAAAGTATCTACAAGAAAAACCATTCAGTTAGGTTCAAAATTCCGTTTTCCTCATAATAAAATCATAATTTTTTGCTTTCGGATTTTTTAAAGACAGCGCCTCGCTAGAGAGTGGGTACGATTTGCTAAGCTTGTTTACATAAATAGGCTTCAGTCTAAGTGTGCTTGAAATTCCTCCCACTTTGGAATACACCGTGTTTTCTTATTTCCCAATGAGGTCTTGCAAAACTAATTTGGTTTCGGGTGTGAATGGTGGCTAACAGTGGAGCACACATGATTTCATTTTTGGGGTTTTGCGTACAACTTTTGGGCCTAATATTCGAAACCATATTTTGTACCAGCAATTTTTGTGTTTGGGGAGGCTTGAATCCCCAAACCCCCCTTCCCCCTTTGCGTGCCACTGGTGACTAACATTACCGATTTCAAAACAAAAGCCAAAGACAACAGTCTTACAAAGTGCAAAAGCTGCAGAGCCGCGCATTACATTAGATTCCACAGTCACGAGGGGCATTAACACCGCTGCGTTTGAGTGCGAAATGTCCCCGATCGTGTGCACTTCGTTAAGCTGAGCCCCTAATTAGACTGGACTGTATTATGCCACACCGGGACTTTGCAGCCCTTATTGTTGTCCCACTACTGTAACAGACTTTTTTCAATTCGCAAACACACACCACATGGCAGATTCGGCAAGAAGGGTTTGCCCAGTTAGTCGAAAGAATGCCAAAGTCATCCCACTGGCCCGTTGTGTGCAGTAATCAGCGCTAAAAGCTGAAAGAAATGTGTTTTTCATTATTATCACAGCCATAGAACATCGAATGAATTGAAAGTTGTACCGAGCTTTGTGAGAACTCACAGCTCATACAATTACTTTTTTTATTTTCTCAGTAGCTTGATGAAATTACCCACTGGCTGTCGGTATTTCGTTCCTAAAATTTTAGTTGTAGTTGCTGAGGTATTGGCTGCTATTGCAACGTTGTAACCCTTGTAGTGGCGCGCTTCGCTATTAATTTACTTCAATTACTCCTTTTTATGTTTTTCACATTTATTTCAATTTTAAATTGGTTGCAGCCGTATGCTTATTACTTTCTCACAAGTGTTCCCCGCTGTGGCATGCAGCACACGCGGAGTACGAATTTCTGGCACATTGTCCCATACCACAAGTGCCTGCCTACTTTTCAGCCCTCGAAGCGTGCGAATGTGCTGGTTCAGATTAGCACGTTAGTCCGCCCCTTAGTCCCCTAAAGGTTGCACCAACCTTGTTCGGTCTAAACGCTGCATGTGGCTTGCTTCTCAATCAAAAACCTCCTTCAACTCACTTCCGTGGCTGCTTTAGCCGAACTTTGCAGTCGAACGTTAGAGCGCCCACGTGCCGTATTAACATCAAACAAAAATTACAATTAAGTTTGCCCGAGTTATTAGCCTCAGCTGTTTTCGGCATAAATTTCGTATGGCAAAATTGAATGAAAGCATGTTTATGGAAAAGAGAAATAGGAATTAGACTTATTCGGAACGTTTTACACTACCTAAGAGCCTACTTGCACTGCTTGCCAAAGCTATAGTTGTTTGCAGCGTAGAATTCAAAGCATATACTTAGTACATGTTGACAAAAAAACTATTCGACCACAAAGGCAACCGTATTCGTTCCTTCGTGTCTTTGTATTTTCTCTGTATCGACGAACCGATTTGCAACCAATTTGCTATATTATGCAGGGAACTAAAGAGCGATGAAGAGAAAAGCACAAAAGCTACTATATAGGAAATAGTGTGAAATTATGAAAGCCAGGTACTCGAAAACTTCAAAGCCGGAAATGTGCTGGCATAAGTATAAACGACCTGGCCTCCGCGCAAAGCTCTGAACCTGACCGTACAAAAAACAAGAAAACACACAAACTGCCTTCAACCTCAAATTATTTGCTCAATATCAAAAATTAAAATGCAAATTCGATCAGCACGCGGCAAGTGACAAGTAAAGCAACGACCGCCTGTTGTTTATTGTGGCGACCAGACTAAACTGATGGGCAGAACCATTTTATTCGTCTGCCGTAATAAAATGGTGTTCAATAGCTATGTTCGAATTTTGATAGCTTATAGCTTTGACGTTTCGGGTGGCAAAGGTCTCTGCTGTTGCTCTTAGATTTTTGTATTTTGTCATTATCATCATCTCACCATGGAGTGCTACACCATTCACTTTCGTTACGATATTATTAAATTTTTTTCATAAAAATGTGTGCTCTGTTTGTATAACTTTTCGCGAACTACAAAATATTTACAGTCAAAATTGATTGATGATTGTCCAGCATCTTGCAGCATATTTTTTGTTTAACACACACAATTATTTTTATTCAATTTGGATGCTCAGATGCTTAAACGTTCCATAGGTACGAAGCTTGTCACATGATTAAAACCGAGTGCGCAGCTATACTAAATTTGTCCGCTGTAGGTCTTCAGCGACTTGTTTAAGTTTGCGGATTTTGTGTAAATTGATGCTTGTCGGACTTTAACTTTATTCATCAGATCATATTTGTGAATGCGTTCGAAGCCCACTTTCGATTATTTCTATTTATTACACGCACATTTTCTTTTTCCCTTTCCGGGGGTTTAGTCATGTCGCCAAGGCGAGATATAATAAAGCAGCGACGTGGACTGCAGCATCGGTAACTGATACACACACACACTTACACATTTTTGCATATGTGTAAAGTGACTAATTGCCATTACTTTTCTTTATAGTGCAGTAGTTGTAAGGCCGTACTCAATCAGCATTTTTCAATATGGTAAATACAGAGAGAGGAAAAACGGTCTTGGCCTGTAAAGGCGATAAACAAGGCGATCGAAATGGTGTCCAAAGCTTTACAGAAAGTGGCCAATACAGCATCTCCAGCGTGTCCATCGAGTTTGTGGTTGTGACAGCGTCGTTGTTGACTTAATTGATGCTAATTTACATCTGTTGGGAGTTGATGAGACGAGGAGCGCTGGCCATACACCGAATTGAGCTATGCGAA
Source organism: Melieria crassipennis (assembly GCA_963668005.1). Lineage (NCBI taxonomy): Eukaryota > Metazoa > Arthropoda > Insecta > Diptera > Ulidiidae > Melieria > Melieria crassipennis. The sequence goes on along the minus strand of OY764963.1, from coordinate 114,667,188 downwards.
TTTAATCGAAATATTTATCGATTATTTAGTGTCGCTCTTGTTTATCCAAAATACGTTGCGTCTGATACTTTGCTATTCCACGATTCCGTATGTTATAGATTTTCATCGGTCTTCTTTGCTTCGTTGAATGCTGCGCTGTACGAGCAGCTGATGAGGTTAACGGCCGCTACCGTTACGATTATTCAGGCAGTTGTCAGTGGGCGAGGAGTTGGGCGAACAGGAGATACGCATGTACACCGCAACTGAATTCTTGAAGGGCGACGCCGCGACATCAATTACTGAAATAACAAAGCGCACAATGCGGCCTCGGACGCTGATGTCCTTAAGCCGTCAGGCCAGCGTTATTATTGGTGCCGTATGTTATCTACGCACATTACTTTGCTGATACTAATTTGCATAATGCTTTTAGCGTCCGCGTTGTGGCCGAGCGCATTGTTGGCAGTTCGGGCATTTTGAAAACGTCCGATCCTTTTCTTCAGCTGCGCCACATTGCCCGCTCGCTTTCTTTATTTTGGTTGCGATTTCCTTGCCTTTTTTGTCTTGGTGTCATTGTAGAGCGCAGTTGGACATCTCGCCTCTCGCTTGTCCGAATTAATGCGCGCACAATGACAACGAGGAAAGGTCGGCTGGCTGGGGACTGAATTAAATATTGCAGACGCAGCATTGTCATGCAAAGTCGGGAAAGGGACGTTGGGCATGCACATAGCCAACTGCAACCCCTTCCACGACGAAATGATGCTGTTATCGTTGCAGGTAGGAAAGTAGCAGTTAAGAACTCCTCTCGCGGTCCATAGACTAGTGCGACCAAAGGATGCACGGTTGTTGTAGTTTATATTGTTGTTGTCGGCACTCCGTGTCCATTTACCTAGAATAAATTATACAATGCTCACACTGTCACTTTTCAATCTCGGCGCGCCGCACCGCACCGCACCTAACAACCAAGCAGCAGATGGACCTTTCGATCATGTACTATAGGGTTTGGCCGGAGGCATCAGGCACCACCGAAGAAGAAGCCCACTTACTTAAAAGAAGAATATGGCAAGTAAACGAAAATTTGAATATTACTCGGCCAGTAGTTGCGAGTTATCTGTCCACTCATTCATTCGCTGTGCGTAGCACTGAAATACGAAAGGGTGATCAGAAAAATATTTCCACTGCAAATGGGCTGACTGTGATTTGGTAGTGAAGTGTGAGAAACATTTTCATCGCATTGTGACCGTTGCTAAGCTCGAGCGCAACAATACACTTCATATATACATATATGAATTCATAAGTGCATGTATATCTGTAGATGTGTGTGTAATTCGTTTGTGTTTGTGCTCTCGCGAATGAATGGAAACCGTGTCCTGGCGAATGGATCAACTTTTACTCTTAACGTTTTTCTGCCCAGTCGAATGCACATCAAGGGGGGAAGTTCCCGTTGCAAAAGCTTGCCAATGCGCAGTCTGGATGCTAGATAACAGTCGCAGCACAAATATTTTCACGCGCACCTGTGATTAGCAGATATATCCACTGTCGATTAAGCAGCTTCCAATCGCATTGTAAAAGCTTCGCACATCAGTTTATACTTAGGGAAACGCCCCGGCGCGACTTTGTGGGGCATGAAAAGCAAATCTGACAACAACACAACATCGTCGACGGACTGAAGCATCTTACAATTAGTGACTTTTCCATGCTTGGAAATTATGGAAATTTTATTCGCTTTTCTAAAACGCTTTTTGAGATACATTATTTTTGCCTTTGACGTTGTATTTTGTTTTCGCCCTCAGCCGGGCGATTGGGAAACACAAAAATGCAATAATTAAAATCTTGAAAGAGATTACACACACATTCAGTCGAATGCGGCCGCGTCCATTTCGATTCCACCTGATGCCATAAAATGCTCATTTGATAAATACGCATGCACACATACATTCATACATATGGATGTATGCTGCGCGCTGACCGTGCGCACACAACCCGCGGACTTCTCGTGCGTCACTGCGTGCGCATGTGCGGCTATGAGTGCCGCTGTGTGCACGGCGTATCTCGAGATTTGATTTTACTGCTTGGAAACATTTTCGGGTGTGGGCAATAAATTTCTCATTCGTATTGCATTAATTAACAACATTATCGAAAAACGAACAAGCAACAACAACTGCAGTATATAAAAAACAAAGCCAATGAAACAAAAATGACAAAAAAATAAAATCCTAAAAAATCACACCGACAGCAAAGAAACCGAGACGAAGCAATTATTTATAAGCGAAATCAATAAATACACAGACACAGTCACAACGTGCGTATTCAATATTGAAATCAGTTTTGGAAATGTGTTGAGAAGGTGTAGAGGAGCATTTTTGTTTTCGGCGGACGGCTGATGTTATTGCTGTGGTTGCATCCACATTGGCAGACGATGGAGACGCACTGGGAAATGCCGTTGACTGCAGCAGGTGTCCGGCGAACACATCGCGGTGCAGTCACATGCGCCAATGAAATGTTTCATTTTTTCGAAAATACCGGAGGCGAAAGTGAGGCGATATTCACATAACACGAAAGGGAAGAGATGAAGCATCGATACGACAACAAAATAGGTCAAAACCGACCTCTGCGACTATTTACCGAACTTCAGACGCGACGACACAACGTTCAATTTAGAGAATATGGTATTGAAAATGCAATTTTGACTAGTAACGATTCGACGAATTATTATTGAGATATCCATCGAATAATGCAAAGGCAGCGCTTGAACATTTCGATCCATATGAGTATTAACCGTTGCAAACAAATGACTTGGAATGGCCAGAGATGTGGGGAAACAAACGTTGCATAGCTTCATTAAGTTCAGGAATTAAGACCAAGCTGCCAATTAAATGCAAAATCCATGGCAGCACAACAAATGTGTGGAATGAAAATAAGAAACTCAAGGGTAGGAGGATAATGTCCAAATAAAGCCCTAAAGCAACAATATCAAATAAATTGGGTTTAGTAGAGTGGCTCGAGTGGCTAAGGGATTACATAGCAGAATGCGCAGATTTAAATAATTGGTTCTTAAAGCGAAAAACTCTTTTGAGGGAAATGCTTTTGAAGCAGATTTGCAGATTCTGAAAAGTTTGAAGGCCGCCGTGGCCATGGGGGAAATGAGTAGGATTACCCACTATCCGGCAACGCTTTCAACAGACAACGGCTTTTTTCTCGGAGGAAAATAGTTGTCTACCGTCGGAATCAATAAGAGCTGTGCAATACAATGTAAGATCTGTTATTGCCGTTATAAATTCTAAGAAAACAAGCGCAAAATAAAAGTGATATAACCCATTTGTAACCCACAAAAGTAAGCGATGGTGAACAAAGTTTTCATGAAAACGAACAATCTTTGGAAACAACACAAACTCCTCATAACCATCAGCGATGTATTGTCCAATAAGTCCATTGTCAATTCTAGTATAAAAAAACTACACGTTAGAGTGTACTTATAGAGTCAGAATTTTACACGTCATTCACAGAGCGTAAATTTGGGGGCCTCGCGTCAAGTAGTCACTTTCGTTGCTGGCGTTTATATGTTATCCGGGACAAATTAGAATCAAACAAGCACACACAATTAGCAGGCGGCATATTTAGTAGAGGTCTGCGTTTCTGTTACCGTGGTTCGGTTAGCCAATCCGCATAGGAAATGGAAAAGGTGCCAGTTGTGTCCATGGCAACGCTTGTGGTGTCGACCGGGTGCTGGGAGTGCAGCGTTTCGGGTTCCCTACTACACCGCTTGCCGCTCAAAACTTTCCAGGGCGATTATTTGTTTGCATGAAATTTTTGATTTCCACTTTTATCGTTTTCACTTGTTTATTTTTTTACACCGTTAATCGTGTGAGGCTTTTAGCAGTTACGCCCATTTGTACTTTGTCGAATTTTTTTGTAATTTCTTTGTTTGCTCATTCCTTGTGGCGCAATTGACAATTAGTTTTCCGCGTCGGGGCGATTTTCGAGTAACACGCTATAACACTTGCCACACGCGCCGGGAGCACCCCGTTCTGCGACGGTCGCACCGACAGCCTGAACTCGGTCACCGTTACTGTGTCGGTTTTGTCGCCACGCCACACAAACGAAGCAGCGGACTGTGCCCTCTGCGATACATTTTCTCTTTTTGTCGAACTCTTTCGCATGCGCGGCCACTGCGTTCACAATTAGAAGGTGTCAATTGCGTTGTTTGCTCTAATCAAAACAAAAACAATGATAACCATAAAGTGCACAAGGTATTGCAATCATAAAATCATGAAGTCAAGAAGAGAGAAACACCAGCAATCGCAGCACCGTTAGACGCCAGGCGGTGGCTGTCAATCGTCCAGCAGCGCCCACATGTGACCCAACTTGAAATTCCCGTTCGCTGCCCGGTACCAGCTCAAATGGTTGTGCGGACAAAGGCTGACGGTAACTGGCGTACGCACGATCGTTCTTCCGTCAGACCGTGCTGACTTGCAACGCATTCAGCTCACTGAAGTCCCAATACGTGGCTCAACGCTGAGCGAACAAGCGCAGTGCTAAAGCGGAGTGCAGCAGACGGCAAGCCGGACACACTCGTTGTTAACCTTATGGAGCGTTATTAACAACTGAAGATCACTTTGCGTACTCGCCGAACCACAAACCTGAGCCAGGTGCGAGCCGCACACACGACCACTCGCCGTAGCGAGTGTGGCGAAAACACGCAGCAGTCAGCGAAGTCTCGAAGGTTGGCGGGGATTGAACGGTTCGGATCGAACCTGTGTTGGCGGCTTTTTGGTTCGATCGGTGCAGCCCGCTGCGACGCGCAGCAGTTGCACCTGTGGTTCAATGCAGATACTTGCACGCCACCTATGTACATATATGCCCTCACGTACACATATACATATGTACGTCTGCATGCTTGTGTGTTGGCCCATGCTTGTTTATGTATTTGGTAAACTTGATTGAGGGTGTGTTGGCTGGCGTGTGGACATGTGTGACATGCGCAAAAGAGCGCGTGGTCCCTCCATCGGTGAGATCGATGTAGTTGAAGGTTCGAGTGGTCGATACACCGTTCAATCGGACAAAGTATAGCTTGCGTTCTATCACAAAGCGGATGCTCCTACAGAATTTGAAATATGGACTACAACGGCAAGAAAATGTTGAAGATATTCTTTTCGCGAAATAATAAGAACTAGCCAGTATAACCGAAATCTTGGCATATATGTATATTGAACATTTTTGTATGTGAGTGACATGGCAACCACGGCTTTCTGCGTGTACGTTCCGTTTGTTTCTGTCGCCAGCCTAACTTGGCCACATTTCTCGTATTGCGAACTGTAACTGTACGCAATTACGGCAAATCAAATACTGCACCAGCTCGCCACTTGCCATCACACCAGGTTCCCCAACTGCCGTTGCACGCGCCGCTCATCGCCGTTGCGTTCGTGCAATAACTGATGGCCGCTACATTTTAGGCCACGGACACCGCTCAAGTGGGATTTGTGACCGTTCCTGATGCTGGTGTCTGCTATAGTCGCTTCCTGCGTTGGCACTGTTATTTTTATTGTCGTTGCCAGAACTGTGCTGCGTTTGGTTTTTCAGTCGCACAGGGAACTTGTATAATGCAGCGCAGCCCAAATATGGATGGCATCCACCAGACGTGTGGCTATTTTCAGGGTGCAATAGCAATCAACTGTTGGTTTCTCGTTGCGGTCTAATGCGACGGTGAGTTCTCTTTGATAAGAAGCTTCAACGCCTACAAGGTTTTTTTCAGGGGTTAATCTACTCATTTGATACATTAAATTCCATAATACTAATTTGAACTTTAAATATATTAATAAATTTCAACTTTAAATAGATTCATTGTCTGGAACACACACTAATGAAGTAAGTATGGCCAATCGGTGAGTTGCAAAAGGAGCGGTCTCCAGTTGACTACGTCATCGGGTTAATGTAAAAAAAATACAAGTACACTGAAATGCCTCAATACGGACACTATATTTCAAACCATTTTGATTAAAAATCTCTCGTAAACGGACAAAATTAAAAAATATGCCCAACCAGTTTTTAAAAACTGTACTACCCTATAATACAAATCTCACTCGAATTTGAAAATAAACATTTGAAAATAACACAATAAACCAGTGCAAAGTTTTTTCAACCAAAGCAGTACTCAAATTTAACGACTTGTACAATGTATGTACTTCACTGTACTGTACTGTAATAAATATTAATTAAACATTCAATGTTAAAGTTTAATTAATAAATATTAATTAAACATTCAATGTTCAAAAATTCGTACAAAATATTAAATAAACGAGAAACACTTGGATACAATTTAAACTAATTTTTTGTGCCCCCTCCCCCATAAGCGAACATCTCCCGTAACTCCCATAACGATTATAAGGAATTTCACTTTATTGTGTATTTTAAAATTGTCAATTGTTGTGTGTCAAGATATCGTGAAAGTGTGTTGCGTAGAGGGTGTAAACAATCATACAACAAAAACGGTCGTACATATATGTAAATGTCACCAAATGCAACAGTCAAAGCGTCGAAGTTGTGTGTTGCACAAAAAAGTTTCCATCATAAATGGGCGCGCACATAATTTGATTTTAGGGGGCCGGGTTTTGTATATAGTTTTGGGGTTAATACCATCTGGCCACCCACAATGTTTGTAACAAACAAATATTTGAGGGGCATTAAACCCCAAAACCATTATTGTGTGCGCCAGTGGTGAGGGTACAAGGTTGAAAGTATCAAACCCGATCGTTTTACATTGTGCAACAACAACGTTATGCATTTATTGCGAATCTGGATTGTAAAGTGCCACTGTGGTGACAACAACCACGCACAACAATAGCCACAACAAAAAGGACAACCGCAATGAAATTGTTTGTGGTATCCACTTAAAAAGTGACAATGACAACAAATGCAAACCGCTGCTGATTTGTATTCTGTGTGTGTGTGCTGGTGCTCCTGTTTTGGTGAACTGCCCTTACCACATGAGACTGGTCACAACAACAACATAAGCGACGACGAGCAGCAATGCGCCGACGCCTATATTAACAATTTACCACCAACCGCAACCGAAAGACGATCGCAAAAAGTGAAAGTGCGCGGCTCAAAACCTTCGGGTTTCTCTCCTCTGCCGCTCGCTACTCGCCGCGAAATGATCCAAGAAATTCCAGTTTACTCCTGCCAATTCTAGATTGGTTCGAACTGAAAATTGAGCATTGAATCGGACGCTTTATGCGTACGGATTGAGGGCGCCACGTTGTAATTTGCAATGGCAAGTTTCTGTACATTTTTGGGAGAGCACACAACGGCCACATGTGAATGCAAAGATGTAAATTCCACTCATTGGTGCTCTAAAGTCCCATCAAGGCAACTGGCCAACCTCGGCCACGCTCACCGTTAACAGCCAACAACTCAGAAACAAATATTAAATATAACAACACCTAAAGGCACAGAGCATTGCATTTATGGCTGCGACTTGGAGCTGGCGGTTTCGTGTTGCATGCCGACTTGACTTCTACTCGCTCGACACGTCAGTCCAATTCGTTGGTAGTTGAAAAGGTCAAGTGTGTTATTCGCAAGAAAACTCTGGCACCCGTCACGATCGGGGCATACTAAAGAGAACGCGCTGAATACAATATAGACACGCGCATATTTATTCCAGTATAGTATCGACAGAAGACAAGGCTAGCGCGCACCAAGATAGAGTGTCAAAGCACTGAGTTGAGCTGTGGCGTAGTGCGGGTAAAATTCCCGGCACTCATAGGTATTGGAAATGAGGAGGTCCATAATAAAACGCAATAATTCCACTTTTTAAGTTTTTCGTTTTTTTGACCGAATCCATTTTGCATTTTGTTATGGACCTCCTCAAATGCTGTCAACTCATTTATATGAGGAACACCTTTTTTCCAAATCCTATTTTCTCAAATCCAATGTTATTTCCAAATCCTATGTTGATCAGTCTAAACTACATCCTTTAATATGCTCCTCTCAAAATGTGCTATGTGCAACGATTTATTAGCGGATTTCATATATGTATGTACATAAATATATAAGTGCACCATTTAGTGTTTCTATGGTCATGTTTTTCTGTTCATAAAAGATTCTAAAATAAAATAATGCTAACCCCCTAAACAAAGCTCGGACTGCATTTGAGGGATCCGTCCACAACTTTTGAACAATATTTGCTACCATTTTGGTAACAAACAGGTATTTGGGGGGTTTGAACCCCCAAACTCACTTCCGTGCGCCACTGGTCTTGCACTTGTCGCCTCCATACTGCTCAACGCAACCACGCAACCTGTGCAACAGAGATGTGTACAAGATTTACACGAATTGCCCCGCGCAGCAATTACAGCGCTTACCGGTATGCGCCAGAATGACGAAGCACGCTTGTTCTTACGATTAATGCGTAAAACGTTGTTAATTTTATTGGGCGTAGTGCTCATGCAAATTTGCTGCAAAGCGGGTGCCAGGCAATAACTGCAACGCGGCAATTGGCACCGCTGTTGGCCAATCGGTCCCAGCCCAAAACAAACGATGACAAAAAAATTTTACACACACTTAGCAGTTGCCGCTTGACAACTTAAGTAGCCATTTATCAATTTTATTGGCATTCATCCATCCATGCACCATCCATACAATTGAGTGCGCGGATTGCTCGTCTTCCTCGCTCCTCGCACACTGTCCGAACACATTGAAGACAGCAGCGACACGGCCACACGACTTCAAGATGGCGTCGGCTTCAGAAGTCAACTATTTGATTACAATGAAAATGGCAGCAAAATCATCACAATCATATTTTCGTGTGCTCCTAAGCACAAATATTAGGAAAAACGCCATTAAAAATGTCTGTTTTGAAGCAGTGATGCCAATTGCTTCGGTTTTGTCGCCTACAAAACAGCGAATAGTTCTACGGTTGACGACAGGGACAACCGCGGTCGCTGGTCGTGTAGCCGTGCAGTCGTCAAACTAATTGCCTCCATAGGAACGTTCTGATTGTATACTTTGACCGATGTGGTCGTGTCGCTGTCGTCCGCTTTGTGTTCGGGCCTGATTTGCATGATTTGCTTAAATGTGGACTTTGCTCTGGCTGGTTGAAAAGATGACAAGCCATTATGTACACTTTACATCATGTACGCAAAAATTCAAATATACTCATTGAAGTGCAAAGATTGCAGCAAAGTTTGGCGGAAGACCAATCATTGTGCAATTATTCTAAATTAGCAAACGTACGCCGCAGTAGCTTTTTTTTTATCGATAATACACTTTTCCCTTTCTATTGCTTATTCTTAGCACTGAGGCTAATTCGGCGGCTAAAATATGTCTAGCCAAATTGAAGTGGCCTACTGTTCCTATTGCCCTCAAGTGCTTCTAATATTTTTGCGGTGTTCTAATCGTCGAAGTGGGCAAACCAGATCCATTTTCTAATTGACCATAAAAACAAAAATTATTCAGCTGGGTGAGAGCACTTTAGGCCTTCGGAGTGTGCTGGTGCTGGCTTATCTGGCTGGAGCTGACTTAACAAGGCACCTATAAAGTATGCGTCCGCTTCACCACGAACTCCCAACTACTGTCAGCCGCATTTCATTGATGGCTGAAAGATGTCGCATGCATGTATGTAAGTTGCGCGTTGCGCGTTGCACATCGGCCATTGCACGCTGAGGAATGGCCATCAACTCAGCACAAGCATCAAGAGTCGCTTCTTGCACCTGCCGGCTTTGGTTGAATATTTACTTGTATTTTGTTGCTGCGGAAATCGTCTCGTTTAGCGTCGTTCCTAGACTCGAAGGAATGTCTTAGCAACAATGTATTTTGAGGGACTCGCCACCGATTCTTCGCTGTCCAACAACTTAACTTTGGTTGTTGTCGTAAGTACACCAACTTCTTGACCTTGCGCCAATTTCCGTACAAACGCCAAGCAAGGCTTCAGGTTTAGATTTCCGCACAGGCACAAACTGTTTGTATGTGTGCATGCTTGTGCATAAGTAATAGACTCTATTACGACTTGAGCAGTTGCAGCTTCGACCGAACAAGCGCCCGCCGACGACATGAATGAGCAACGCGCCTCCAGTCCAGTCGTTTGCATTGATTGCAAACGAGCACTGGATGACGCGTACGCGCGGTCGGCCGGTCCTGTTTGTCTATTTCGCCCTTTGTCTTCTGCACTGCTTTTCTCGGCTGCGTTGTTGCTATTATGGCTCTCGTTTTTGAATGGCCAGTTTAGCAGGCTGACCAACCACACGTAAGTGTGTACGAGCGCGCGTACAGGACGTCAACACACTACGATAGCTGCGACGACAGAAATAGCAAAAATTGCAATTATGCGCTCAACAAAATGCGCACTTTTTCGATCGATTATTAAATTGCGCATTTTGTACTCCGCACTGGTTGTAGCGGGGAAGCAGGGAATAGCCAATTAAAATCAGTAAACGGAGCAGCGTTGGGCGGAGTGCAACGGCCGCAAGTGCAACACGCTTTTGAGAATAACATCGGAAAGTTGCTCCATTATTATGTACATTCAGCTTACAGTAGGGATTAAGTATATACTTAAGTATAGCAACATTTCAAAGAAGAAGGTTGAACCAAAGCATCGTTATTCAGTTTGTGTTACAATAGCAGTTACGCAGCAGCACTTTTCACCTGCGTCTTCTTACCTAAATGAAATAAATCTACGGAGAACACAGCTGTTTTTTCAAGCATGGTTGGTTGTAGTGGCTGCCTCTGTATGAGACACACTCAGGCCTATGGGCCCGCTGTGATACCACAAATTCCTCCCGTTTGAAATGTGTATGCAACACTGTTTTTCCAACATGTGATACAACACCCATTTCAAACGGATGGGGAAAGGGAGGGAGGGGACTTACAGTTTAACGCCGAATCCGAACGGCGATTGGTAGTTTTTCTTTTACACTTGGAGGTTTTGCCATTGCCTGCCAAGAGCGCACTTGTGCGATTCTTGTAATTCTCATCTGCTTCATGTGGATAGCGATAGAAGTAGATGAGCGTTTTTACCAGCCCGAGCCAGGAATCGAATCTGGGGCTCTCGGTATGAGAAGCCAGCGCGCTACCCGCTGGACTATCGAGGCCGGCAAGCATGGTTCAATTAGACCTGTTCACTTTTGATTGCCTATAATTCCACAATTATATAACCTTTGACTTAAAAATAGGTCTGGAGTGCACGTTGAACATTGTTTTAACAAATTATAAATATTATAGGTACCTCTCGAGTGGCATACTTAAAAAATTCGCGGGACAAACAGGTTTTGGAAGAGGTATGGTCGCTTTAAGTTGGAGTATGGGTGTTCTCCGAAGATGTATCCCCTCTCATTGCGGTAAGGATATGGATGCTAGTTAGAGTCCGACCGATTAATCGGCATCGGCTAGTATCGGCCAATAAAATATCGGCCCTTTTCAGTAATGTATTATTAGATACTGTTTAAAATAAATGTTTCCTAGAAATGTTTTTTTTTAAACTAGGTATTCTTCAGATTTTCTCGAAATGTCTATGCATTTCGTCTCTTAATGTGGATATCAGAAAAAAGGGCATTTAATTTTTCAATCTTATCCTTCTTTTTTAATTGGAAGCATTTTTTAAAAGGCCTTTTATTTTTTGAAAATTTGTTTACTGACTTCTTTTCACTGCATCTGTGCAACGGGTCGCAATTTGAGAGTACAAATTTTAATATAAAAATCGTCATTTTAAGTTGAATAAAAAACTGAATTTGTATGCAATATTTACGTCACTATTTTTGTTTCTCTCTCAGTGGATAAATGTGATATATTATTTTTTTTAATACATGTTAATGTATTAGAATTCTGAATTCTCTTGTTATTTTATTTAGTTTTTAATTATTTCTTTTCTCGTTGTTATTTAGTTTTTAATTATTTCTTTTTTCGTTGTTATTTCGTTTTTAATTATTTCTTTTCTCGTTGTTTTGTTATTTTGTGATGAATATTACAAACAATATGTAATAGTTCCTTTTGTTATTTTATAAAATAGACTGTGTTTTTCGGCATCGGCATCGACATCGGCCGATTTTCGCCCTTTCGGCCGATTTATCGGCATCGGTCAAACTCGCCCTTCCGGCCGATTAATCGGCATTGGCATCGGCCAACAAATTTGGTATCGGTCGGACTCTAATGCTAGTATTCGGTCTGTTAGAGTCCATACATCTAGAAAAAGGCGTTCAATGTACTGGAACCAGACCACAGTTTGCAGTATTCAAACGCGTACGAAGATTTCAGTTGTTTGTCCCGTAATATTATTGCTTGTATTTTTATGTATGCATGTTGTTTTTTGTTTTGGCTTATATGATTATTTCACTGACCCCGAGGGTAAATCAACCAAATGATAGTGACGCCACACTAGCGTATCCGCTGGATCAACTAGATTGACAGTGGAGTTTTCAGAAAGGCCTGTAATGATTTGCCTCCCCTTTTATTCGAATCAACCCTGCACACTTTTTCAATTTGAATGGCAGAAGTAAGCAATGGTATTTCAATATTTGATTTTGTTTTTTTTTTAGCTCTGCCAATAATCTTGTTAGCACACTTTACAACATTTCACGAATGTCAAAAAGTCCAACCTGCACTGATCCCGCTAGCTGCCGCCGTTCTATGAGTATGCCCGTTTCTTGTGACAATGAGACAAATGCCCGATGTATCAACAGTCATAATTGCTGAACCCGCTAACCGCAAGCGATCAGCCGCAACCCGATCATTGCCAAATGCGATATGACACTGAACGCACCTTAATAGGCAGCAGGACAACTGCTTCGCCATTTCTGCGACATTTGACAACCAGTAACTATGTGGGCGCCAAAGATGGGCGACCACCAGTCAACACTCTATCGCATGAGTGGCCTCCTCTCGATTTCGTTTGCCCTTGGCACTTACCTTACTTGCTTTCGCGCACACTTCTATCTAATGCAGCAACACTTGTCACAACCACTCCGGCAAAGTACTTACCTGAAATAAGAAGAAACACACAAATCACTAATTGGCACCCCAATCGCTATTTGAACATATAACTTGCGCTGAAAGTGGGCTCAAATCCCACTCTCAGCATTTTTTTTGAGAAGTGTCACCTGCGGTGAATGTATCGCGACCTCAAATAAAAAGTAAACCTTTGCTACCACCATTTTCCATAATGAATTTGGCCAATGCAGAATATAGAGATGGCTTCGAATATAAGTGCGTTAACCCTTTCGGGAAGAAGTTTAAATTTCAAATCCAAAACACTCTTAGTATAAATTTTTCCATGCTATGAAAGTTGGGGCTAGAAAAGTATGTTAGATGCTCACAAATTCTGAAATCATCACACACAATTCGAAAACATATTTTACGTGGGTCATAAGATCTGAACAATTGTTTTAAAGGATATTTAAAAGTTACCCGGACGTATTATCTCAGTAGTCTCGAAAGGGTTAAAGGATGGCAGATTTTTTAAAAAAGTTTCTTTACAATTACACTCAGAGCTAGCGACCACCCCAGCGATTGCTCCAACGAAGTTTCGATCAAAAGACAACCAACATCAACTGCAATCAAATGCACCACAACGGCCACTGCGACCGTAGATGATAATTTCAATTGATTAATTGCCACTTTATAGCGAATTGACCAATTTATCTGCACCCAGCCATCAAGCACAGCGGCCGCCGCAACTTCCACAATCGAGCCACAGCGCGTTCAGTGCGCCTCGCCAATTTTCTAGGCTCGACTCGACTGGACTCGACTCAACTTAGGTAGCCTTGGCTGTCTCGGCTGCACGAGCATTCCAAGCTTCCGATTAATCGCACCGCAAGCACAACTATTGCCACCAGGTGTGAAAGCAGCAAGTCCTCAGCAGCTAACAGCAGATTGCCAGCAAATTTCATTGAAAGTCGCCGGGTCCCAATGGTCTATGCTTCACTGTCAGCCCTCCTATCCTTTAGTTTTGGGGTGTTAAAGCAACAAAAGAAAATTATACCAAGCGGCATTTGCCTTGTGCCTTTTATTGTCTCTGTAATCAAAACTAAAGCATTTCGCGTGCAACAACAAAAAGAAGCACAGTTCGTGCAGTTATTTCGTTCGCAACAGCAAAAGACAGCGGCCGGCAACATATTTAATTACCGTTTTGGTAGCAGCGAGGCGGCCCGCTCTCACCCTTACCAACTGCGTTATTCCGTTGTCATTGTGAAGTTCGAAAGGTTCGAGCTGGAGAAAGATCCCTCACAATGGAGCGGCAACAATAACGGCAACGGCCACGGAACCTGCTAATCTGTTGAGCTAATAATGCAATCTCCGTTCTTCTGGTTCAACCTCCGTCGTGCCTTCGCCCACCTCATTGCGGTTTGATGAATTGACGGCCACTTCGAGTGCAGGATGGACCTTTTGCGCGCTGCTCTTCCCTTCCGTCCACTGCACTTCCTTATCCTCATTTGCCTCTTTTCAATTTCGGCAGACATTTTTGATTGACATTTAATTTAAATGCATTTTGGCCAAAAAGTTTCCGCACCATTCATCTGTATTTATCTGTCTCGTCACTTTGTCAGCCTACCGTCCCTTCGCCCCAGCTTTTACCGCCATCGACAGCGCTTTAACAAGCCCAAGCCTGTCTCGGCAAATGCTTTGCGTTCCTTTTGCGTGTAATTATTATTCTTGTTCGTTGTTACTGCATGCAGAAAATGCGACAAAACAGGTCGCATGCATTTGTGCAGAGTGCCCTGTGATGTATGGCTGAAAAATCGCTGGTTCTGCCACAACAATCAACTTTTAATGTCGATGACGAGTTTGGAGTTGGATTGGTGATTAAGGTTGAGATGAGGCTGCCGAAATGGGCAAAATGAATTTATGATTTATTCGTTAGAGGAATTAGCAGTGTCGGTCGGTATTCGTGAACTGAGAATAACAGAAGACACAGTTGGAACAGTTTGGAAGCCATCGACTTATTTATGTCTGCTGCTGCTTAGAATGAATCCCGTAGCAGTTATTCCTTCTTTTGGACGGGAAAATTGTCTCTATGGCACCCAAACAGGGGCGATTTGAGCGGGAACATATTTACAGCACGAAACAATGAAGCTGCAGCGCACGCAATCGCTGCTAGTCCAACTGCGACAGCGCACCACATATCGTGTACAGTGAATTGTAGCGCACGGCGAGCGCATGCAACACCGACGTGCGGCTGATTAATTATCGCATGCGTATTCGGTGTCAGCTTTGGCGCATGCGTACGCACTTCACTCGCTTCTCCGATCTGCTGCCTCGTTGCAATTCGTATCCCGCACTGCTTTCACCGACGACAATGTCGCTGCTATAACTCAATTAAAGATGCAACGCGAAACCGTAACCAACACAACTGAAATTGCGTATAAGGACTCATGGTAAGCTTTCTTGAGAAACGATAGGAATTTCGTGTGCGCAACGTGTACTTTCTGGCGTCGCCGTTGACCCCATTTATGGCAGTCCTCGAAGCAGTCGCCAAAGGAGTGGCAATACATGCATCAAAAAGCTGCTTTCAGCGCGCCGCGAGTTGACAAGTAACGCCGCATGGTATAATTAAGGCAGCCGTGCGAGCCGCATAGCGTACGACGTCGCCTCTCAAAAACACACCTCGTTCGCTGACCACACCAGCGCTGCCACCAAAACCGCAACGGTACTTGGTTCTTGGCTGCGTGCACGGTCAGTGGCGATTTTCTGCAGTGCCTGAATTTTTAGCAAAATTTGCACCCGCAGCAAGTGGCAGCAGCAGTGATCAAAACATCGAGTTCATGTTGATGCACTTACGGTCAAAACAAGAACGACAATGCGAGTAGGAGGGATGGTTTATGGATATTCATAGTTAATCGCAAGAAACACGATAAATCGCCACAACCCCAACCACAAACTTCACATTAACAAACTGCATTTAGAGAACTTTCACTTAATCGTCATTGCGTTAATTGAAATTCAACATATTTAGTATAAACAACAGGCGACATTACTTATAATTTGCCCCCAAACAGAACCGACCACAGCTACAGGCATTCACTTCCTGGAGTGTAGGATGTCTCGCGTGCGGGCTTGACCAACCGCACTTTCCTACCGCTTTTATGCTTATAAAGCTGGCAATTCTATTTGCAATTTATAACATGGGTCTTAAGAAGGCGGACATTCGGCTCCAGCAGTAATGGCTTCCTAATTATTATTTATGGCGCCTTATTGAGTTGAATTGTTATTGTGATTGTGATTGTGACTGTGTGGAAATATTCCACTGGCCGGAGCACATTCAGAGCCACTGCTGCATTTGCAGTTCTGCATAGCTGTGGTAAATTGCACCACTACCGGTGTTGCCGCTGCTGTTGGCGGTGTAGCAAAAGCTTACAATTTTCGCCAAATAACACATTTGGCCACGTAATCGACTAACAAACGCGGCTCAGCCTGCAGCGGTCGTAGAAACAGTGCGAGCCGACACAACACTAACCCTTCGGCTTGTATCGGAGATCGGTTTCAGCACCGGCACCTGTACGTATCTGCCTCCTATGGAGCGCTTGGTTGGTGCTGGTGCTCTTGATATTGTTAATATTGTTGCTGCACCTGGAAATGTTGCCACAGAGCCGCAGTAGCAACGATATTTTAAATATAGAAAAACGAAAATGATTACAAGCTGCACCCATTACTTCAAAGCTGGCGTGAAGCTGCATGAAGCGCACTGCGAGAGGGGTGGAAATTGAATTTGAATTTTAAGATTGAATGAACGCCAAGTGGAGCGCATGTCTAAGGCAATTCCGACTAACGCTCAATGCTCCGTGCACGCTGGGACGAACTGTGCTCTAGAGTAGGGCTAGAGTAGACCAAATCGGTCGTAGTGCTCTTTCTCCTCTACCTCTAATTATAATAACTTACAATGCTTTTCTGGACTTGCACAGGGAGCGAATCTTTCCGAGCGTCTTATCACCCAATAAGAGTTGCAATTACTCGCTGGCACCAGATACGCTGTGGCTGTGGCTGTGGCTGGTGCTGTTGAACTTGAATATTCTGCGAATTCAAATGCGCGGTACGGTAACCCCCTAAAGTGTGCACACATTTACATACAGATGGCCGTGATGGTCACAGCCTACACATGCAGAGACACATGCATCCTCTTCATTAGAATGTGACATTGTGGCTTGATCGTCCTCCCCCTTGATTCCACCGTCCATTCCTCTATCTATCCGCGCATTGCACATCAGCGTGCTGCCGCGCCGCATTTGCCAATTTATCATTTCCATGATTAATGAGGCATTGCTGCGGAATAATTGGAAAACATTTTTGCGGAACACTTAAGTGCCTCTTCTTGCACTTCTTTGCCCACATGATCACTTCTAACAACGCGCATCGCATGCTGATGAGGCACAACGCAATTGCGCCCCAGGACGTGGCGCAGCACGCTGCATGTAACGCAATTCTGCGGCGCAGAGCAGAGCAGAGCAGTTCATTTCGATGCGATATTTATCGGTGTGTACCTGATCAGCGCTTAGCTAACCAACAAATTGGACATGATGGGCACCCGACCAGCGGACGCACGCGTAATCAGAGCCGCACGATAAGGTACCAGCAGCCGCAAGTTCGCATGTTTGCTGCTTGCGATTATTCAATAGACTTGCACCCCGCCTCGACAGCAACTGGGCCACGTTGCCCATTTTCCCTCAAATCCACTGAGTCCTTAGTGGAACAAGTATGACCGGTGTTTAGTGCCTACCGCGCAATATTTGTGGAATACCCCACTCCTACAGTTTGCTAGGTTAGATAAGAAGTACTATCCTGAGATGGAAAGCACAGGGTTCAGCGCTGTCGTAACTCATTTTCTATCGAAATGTTTCAGTGCTGAAACTAATCCCCATAAGTTACATTCGAATTCATTAAAAGAGGCAAAGATTATGAGAGATTTAAGGGATTATGAGAGATTTAATTCAAATTTGTTTAATAATATGAAATTAAATTAATAACAACAGAATGCCATGCATCGTTAATATTTTGCAGTTCGACTGTAACTAATTTGGAATGCAGTTAAAATGGACTTTTGTTTATTTGAATTTTCTATAAGTAAGTTGTCAAATTATTTTCAAACACGCGCTCCTTTGCCTCTTTACTTTGACAGTGCCCATAAATCGGTTATGACATTTATTAACCCGATAGCCGTGTATCTGCGCAACATCGAAGTCAGAAGCGTTTTTTGAGTGGTAAACCTCACGCCTGGTACAACCACACTCCTTGAATGGCGGAAAGTGCTGATCAAACTTGTTTGTACGAGGTCAATATTGCCAGCAAACTCAAGCTGAGTGGCGCAACGCGGTATCGGCAGCAGGCTCCATCAGCGCCGCCATCTTTTGCGAATCAGACACGGCACTCGTATCCTCTTCCACCATTCTCGGCACGCACTTGAGTTATACTCTAATTTCAGTAACACGGCATCTGAGCTCTGCGCCTCCGCTTGTTTTCCTACTTCGAACAAATGACACCTAACAAGACAGCGCCTTGCATGGTATGTGCCGGACATCCTAGTGCATAAATACTCGTACAAGCTCACCGGCGGACAGTTGATGCAAATGAGCGCAAACGGACAAACCGACTGGCGCACTATAGATTGCAGAACTGATAGAAGCACTGGTGCGGCTCGCAAGAGGATACCTGGTCAATGTGTGCGTCTGCTGCATGTACCCAATAGATCGGAATTCGAATTCGAATTGTGGCACCTATAAATTTCATAGATAACAGCAACGACACGCAGCATGGGTGATCTGAGAGGCAGATACTCGGCAAGATACCAACGACACAATCGGAAAGCTCAGCATTCTAGTTCGTGACACGGTAGTTTTTAGGACGAGAAAAGTCTGCAATGTGCAAAGTCAAGTTCTGGTTTAGCCGGACTTATGATTCATACAAATTTAAGTTGGTTTTCCAACCATCCAGCCTGCCAAAGACATTCATCACGTAACTTGCAACTGTCACGATCCTTAAATCTCGTTCTTCAAAGCACATAACATTCCACACCCAAGAAATCTTGAGTTTTAGTGCATTCTGGTTATAGTCTAGATCCGTAATGACCATTCTGCTTTTTGCGAGCAGTTGCGACGCTGACGCACGGATACGAAAATACAGCAGCAGCTCGGAACGAGCGCGTTTTTGGATACTGAGTATTTTCGTGCGCCTTTTCTTTTATGAAATGCATTATAAAAATCACCTCAACCGCTTATCACACAAACATTTTGAAGTCTTGCCGCACATAAAATGTTGTATGTCAATTATACTTATATTTTTTTTCAAATCAACATTTTAAAGCCAAATAAATTGAGCACCTAATTTTGTTCAGTGTTTTCTCCGCATGTGTTAGTGCCCATCGACCAGTGTTGACCATTCAGCGAAGCCGACGCACGTATGCGAATATAAGGCAGCGTCGGCGTCGCACAGTGTTGCGAGTAGTGACAAAAATGTCAAAATGCAATGTTATAACCACAAAAATTTGAGTATGAGGTTATGTTGGAAATATTTCAATTAAGAGAAATCCCAAGTCCCAGATACGATGTTTCCTCGCTTACTTTACTACATTTACAAGTGTGGAGCCAGTTCCATTGAAAATTCCTAGTTTTGTATAAACGATTTGTATAAAACGATGATTTTGTATGGGAGCCTCATTAAAGGTTGGAGATAGGGGGTAGGTATGTTCGAAAGAAATATTGAGGAGGAAAAATTAGTGGGGGTCAGTTCAAGATTTTAACCCTCTAAAACTTCTGAGTAGCTGTGGAGCAATTTATCGAGATTTTATTTTGAATCACTTTTGAAAAAAGCTCATTTTATCTATGTATATACACATTCATGAATCAATTTATATTAAAATACAAATATTATGAACGTAGCTTTTATGAACTAAGATAATTATCACTGTTAATATGAAGTTTTTTCAAATGCGTTTGTATGGGAGGTGGTCGAAGTTTTGGTCCGATTTCATTGAAATTTTGCACAGTAAGTTCTTTACTCATGCAATAACCGTATACCAAATTTCAAATTTTCAAATTTTTTATGTACGACTCCTTCTATTTTTGTCACTCCGTTTTATGAACTCGCAACACTGTGCGTCGTTGCGGTAGCAGAATGGTCAGCACTGCTCTAGAAGTTCACAATTAGAAGTAAGCTTGTGTTAATGCGAAACTGCCAAGCTCAATTCAGATCAACTTGTGCTACATGCCGCCTGTAATATTTAGCACCGCGCTGCGACTCGTCTTATCACGCATTTGTATCGCGCAGTTCTAACCGTCGCACATCCTTTTCATCATCACTGGCAGAACTTTACACCGCTTGCTGTCGGCCGAAAGATGAAAAGCGTGCAGCGGACCTCAACATGTGGATGCAGTCACATGCCAGCGTTTCATTTCATTCCCCGCCCCCCACCGACCGTAACCAGACAGATGCGCCTGTGGACATGTGCACGCCGCATCCGCCGGTTTCGTGCGCCACAGCTTCTCTCGGCCGGTATTTGCCACATGCGGAAATGTAATCTTGCCCGTTATTTATGGACGTTCGCTCGGCTCTGGCACACCATTGTCGCTGCAGCATTATGCATGTATATACACATACATACATATGTATGTACATACATACATACCGCGACCATTCGCCCGGCTGATGAGGTATAGCGCGCTCGCCTCGCTGTCTAACGGTTCCCCATTAGATTAATTTCTATAAACATTTTTATTGCCGGCGACGCGCTGTGCTCACCGCCATGCAAAGAACAAACAAATGTTGCTGATGGAAATTCGGGGAGGCTAAGCTCAGAACTAATTTTTTTTAAGTCTACATATGGTACGTAAATATTTTGGTTGATTTTCAACGTTTAAAACAAAGTAGAAATTCGAAATGGAGGCGTTATTAAAATGTTTAACTACTATAGATACATACATATATATATGTATATATATATCAAATAGTATCAAACAACTTTTTCAATCCAAACGCCTCGCCGGATATCGATGTTAAGTATGTTAGTACTGATTGACCTGATACATTTAGATCATTAACTATTAAAATACAAATAAATATCTACTAATAAGTACGATTTTGTTGAGTTAATTAATTTGCCATATCGCATCACTCACCTGTGCAAATGTCCATCGACGCCGGGGGGCATGGTTCCGTCGGCAACTATGTATACCGGCTGTCCAGTTGTCGCCCCTGTTCCGGCATACTGAAGGCCTCCTTGCACCACCACCTGCCCATCAGCAACCAAACCACTTAGGTCACCGCCCGAGTAGATCTCGAGGCCCTTCTGGTCGGTGGTGGTCGTGTAAATAACGGTCTTATTGCCGTCGTTATAAATCAGGTCAATGTGTTTGTCATTTGGATATATATCTGCGTCGAGCTTCGCAGGTACTGGCAAGAGCGGTAAATGTTTATTAGCTTCTGGGCCCGAAGTAGTGTAGATGATCTGCCCGCTTTGGGCAATGGTTGGCTTTTTCTGGTCGTCATAGATGTCTACCTCGGTCTTGACCACGCCCTCGGAGTCATAGTGCTGTAACATAGTGGCGTCCAGCGGTGATGTCTGATAGACCGCGTGATCGTTGGCTAACTTCTGCGCCTGGTTGAACATGGCCGTCGCTACGGCGTTGTCGCTAGGCATCAGTTTTGCTGGGTCGCTGACGATGCGCGTCAATATGTGCTCACCGGCCTCATTGCGCGATAAAATGTGGTGCTCGCCATTAATAATCTCACGCGATATGATCTGCTGCTGTTCGCCATTTGGCCCGACCACTCGTATTATTTGATTCTCGTCGAACTCGATCTTGGCCAGAGGTTGGTTTTCCGCAGCAGCAGCAGCCACCGCGGCTTGTTGCTGATTCAGTTGCGCGACCATCCGCGCATCGATGATCTGCTCATCTGACTCGGCCGTTCCAACGTTCGGCACTACCACCTTGGGACTTTCGTAGATGAAAACAGCGTCTTTGTCATATAATTTGGACGAATCGGTATGAAGGTCCAGCACGTTGACGTTCGTCATGGTGGCTAACTCTGGCTGGGGACTGTCCGGCGATCGGTGCATGGCGTTGGTGGGGGAAATCTGAGGCAGGCCGTTGCTGACGGCGGAAGAAACTCCGGCCGATGCAGTTGTGGTAATGGTGGCGGCAATATTGCCAGCGCTGGTGCTTGTTGCGGATGCAGAAACGCTTTGTGGCGGAGAAGCGGATAAGGTGGACTCGTTCTGCGAGACAGCGGTGATGCGGTGCATAGCCGCAGCGTGCGTTTGTGGCAAAGCAAGTTCGTTTGATGTGATGACACTGGTGGTCGCGGGGGATGATGACATCTTATGCCAGCGTTTCTTACGAATATATTTTTGTATAGAAAACGAATTTGTTTTTGTAGATTGCACTTGATAAAGATTGTGGTATAAGCTAGCTTTGCTCGTATTGTTTTAACTCCTCTCTATTTCCAACTCGTTCACTTTGAGTCGGTTTTCCGCAATTGGAGTTTTTGTGGAAGCTGGAAAACTGTTGTTGGATGACATGCCCAATTAAAGTCTCCCAATCATAAATATGGCTGCTACGGATGTGGATGGTTCCAAATCGGAACGTGGCTGGATGTCTACTCTAAGTTACTTTACTTAAAAATATGGTTTACTTGTATGGATATAAAAAGGCACTTGAATCTCAGAATTATTGGACGGAATTCGTTGTTGTGAAACGCAAACGACGTTCTTTGTTCAAATTTCTCGTATGGCACTTAAGATCCTTCAGCAATTCTCAAACTATGGTTATAGCATACATCGCACTATCAAAAGCGCCAGCAGTGACTGCCATTGTCTCGGAGAGCAGGAATGAGAAACCGCGTCTGAAATTACCATAAAAAAATACATTGAAAAGTAAGGTCTATGATATGGTTTAAAATAAGAAAACTCTACCAAGTAGATGAAAATGTTTCGCATACAAAACTGCTAGAAGCCCCAATATTTCACCATGTTTTCAAACTTTTCAATTGAAATAGAGCAAGCACGATTATGTGTTCAGGTTTATATTGAAATAGTGTTTTTGTGTTTTTCAAGAATTGGGCATGCTGGGCATGGGCATGGGCACTGCGTCAAGTGTGTTAGTTGTTGTCGAGTGAATTAAGCCGTTTTCCGCCCTACAGCAACTTTATGTGCAACACAGTGACTTCAACACCCGGCGACAAACGATCTAGTAAAAAATCTAAATACATAAACTGCGGTCATCCAGCCGAGTTCAGATTCCTAACGAGCACAACAATAACAAATAACTCGTTTGCCCATTGCCACAAGCACACGCAGCATACCCTTACCCGCTTCAAGCTGGCTTACCCCGTTATACTCGTATTTGTGTTCTCTTTCTTTGTTTACTTCGTTTCTAGGACATTCGCCACACTCAATGCGCACGTCTGGCTGCGTCAAACTGTAAACGCCGTACTGGTTATAGCGTCATCAGTGAGCCGCAGCGGTAGCAGCAGGTTTGCACAATTTGACTGCATAGCTCATTCGCACACTCACTTAAGTTTCCTTTATTAGCATTGGATACGCAGCCAGGACGAGGCAGAGGCGGTCAGGTGAGCTTTCTGCTAAACTTCGGAAGCCACTGCCGGTGCATGCAATAGCGGCAGAGCCCACACGTGCTCGTCCAACTAGTTTATCCCCTTTGTAGATGCCAAGTGAGGTGAACAAGTTCAGCGTATTCGTATTAGCAGGGCCAGTTTTAACAATGAAATCCGTCAAATGGCCGCAAATACATTTGCCATTATCTCCCCCGCATTCCAGCCACCATTTCGACTCTCATCATAAAGAGCGCAAAGCATCAGCTGCTGCAAACACTACTCGCAAGCGGTAACATTCCCTTCTGCCGCTGTCGTTTCCAATGCCGGTGGTTTCGGTGCCGGTGGTGCTGATGAATACCAAACGAGAATGGAGCGTTTGTTTTGATTACTGTTTCCAATTAGCGTTCGCGTGAAACACGAGATAGAGTTAGAGAGCGCACAAAATTACTCGTTTCAACCTGTTATCTAGGCTACACTGGATACAGGTACCTCTTATCTGGACTACATGCAGCCAACTATTGGGCGCATTCTTCAGAGAGAGGAATCAGAACTAATCGAGTACTCCCGCCTATCGCTCACCCTTCCCATTGTATAAATTGTAAATTTAATTTAACGCTGGAATACTTATATTAGTCGATTCGACTAACATCGCGAGCGTCTTGTGATACAGTTGCGAACGGAGATTAGTATTCCAGGGTTAAAAACCACCCTTAAACCCAGATATTGCATCTCTGGCTATTAAACTGCAGTCGGATTTCTTAACTTCGTAATCTTAGAACAATTGCTTATAAATCAAACGCACTGCGCTGCTTCCTTTCTTGCCTTTTCTTTTAATTTCATAACCCATCCACATTTATTTAGTTTGCCCTACAATCGAAATTTTCTCGTAGTGACTTTTTACGACAACAAACAGTCCCAGCGACAGCTAGAGCTTCCAAAATTTAGTACAAATTTCATAGGAAAACGTTCGAAAAAGTGATCTAAGTCTAATTGAATTAATTAAAACTGTTCAATATGATCTGCTTCAGTTATTAGCCACAACACGTATTCCCATCAAGATAATCATTCAAACAAAATGTTCAACATCGAGTAAGGTTCGAGTAATCTCTTTGAGAAAGGTACTATAACCTTTCTCGAGGCGGTAAAAAGTGTAGCCATACATTTCAAACTCTTCTCCAACCCAACATCAAACCATCAATAACCGATCAACAAAACCTCGAGCATGCGCTACAAGCAACTAATCAAATATTCACAAGTAGTATGAGTGGTGTGGTTAACTGGGTGATAAGAGTGCATATTGTGGGGGTGAGACAATACTCGTAATTGGTTGCAGTGAGCGCTCTTATTCTGCAGTCCGCCTGCACTGCATCAGCAGCCCAAAACAAATTGCAACGATCCTTAATGTGAACACCGACAGACGCAACTGCCATTCACTATTCATCTGAAATGGTAACACTGTATGAAAACTCCAGGTACGTGGTGATGAAAGTTCGGAGTTACTGGCGGGAGGATCAATGTCTGATGGCTAGCTTCACTCGTTCGTATTTGACTGTTGTTGATAAAGGCAGCAACCACCACGGCGTCAATGCCGTCAACAGCATCAATACCGTCAACAGCAACGTTAAGGCAACAAGATATATAACAAAAAGAGACAACATTGCCGTGTTTTGCTAATGGCAGAGCATAAAGCAGAAAAATAAGAAATAGTAACAAGAAAGCAGAAAATAAAACGAAATATGTAGAGGAAAAATAAAAAAGTCGCAACAATAAAAATTCAAATAAAATACGAAACATGACGCAAAGAGGCAGCAATAAAATGAGAAAAACAATAACAATCATAACAACAACCACAGCAGCAGCAACAACAAAACCAACAACAGAAACGGCCATAATAGCAAGCAACGCATAAAAAACGAAAGACTCTAACAACGAACACAAAAACAGGTATGGGAACGATTACATACCAATAATCGCTACACATACCCAGCGAGAAAATTACCGATACAAAAGTATTTCGGTTAGTGAAAAGCAAGTTTTCGAGTCGACCAAAATATGCTCCAAACAAATTTAACCCTTTCCGACATGAAAATAAACCCGTTCTGTATGAATTGTATGGGCTTTAGTCCAATATATTGGACATTGTGACTGAAAGGGTTAAGCAGAAGACAAACTTGATAAGTGAGCAGTATCTTATTTTGCCAGTGTCGAACCACATACTTTCCCCACTGGGTTGGTGAAGAGAACGACCCAGCCTGGCACCAATAACAACACTAACAACACAACACAACACAACACACACACACACTGACACAGGCGGAGAACCGCCAAGCGACAATGAGCCCACTTGCACAACATAGAATCCACAAGCTACAAAATCCCAAGCCGTGGTTCACCGCCACACAACGAACAGTTCGCTGCTTGACGTCGTTTATCGATTTACAGCTGGCAGCGAACAGCGATGGCGAGCCACAGCGTCCTCCGACGACGCCGAGGCGCCGCAACAACCACAAAAGCGACACGAACAAGTTGAGCAAAGCGCAGAGAAAAACAGCCCAGTGTCTCACTACAGCCGACCCACTTGCAAGTGCCGTCACAACCACCAACACAGACATCAACGAGCCCCACCACTACGCGCAGCACCTCCCGATTTGACTCCCAATCCACTATAAATTCCACTTCACTCAGCTCGCCACACAAACAACGAACGGCAGCTGCCTGTTGCTTTGGACCAAGAGGCAGGGGGTGAGGGCCTGCGATGCAGACATTGCGATTGTGACTACAACTGTGGTTAAAAGTCAGAAGAATTGCACAAACATAAAATACGCCACGAAGCACTTGGCTGGAGCCACAGTCGCTGTTGCTCTTGCTTGTGAAGCCGACAGCTAGCAGCAACCCGAAAGACTTTTACTGCGAAGGTTGGCAAAGGTAAATGTTTAGTACACTGGAGGAAATTTCTCACCTCAAGCCAAACGAATTTTGCATTCAAATATGAAATCAATCATTTATCATAAAATTCCAGCAAAAATTAATCGCTGTTTTGAAACCGCTATTGGCTGTCATACGTGAGTGAGTATATGAATGAAAACTCTTCATTGTTGAGAGCTTTTGAAGTTACCATATGCAAATTAAGGTATAGGCATTGGGGTCTAGAATCAGTAGGAGCCAAAAACCAATATACTACTAGTATACGTTTTATATTCAGCCAAATCAGTACAAATTCATACATTATTTGTTTCTTTTCAGAACATTAATGTTCGTGAGCGCAGTTGTTATTATAGTTGGGGAAAACGTTATATTTGATTTCAACCCGCTTTCAGTTCAGCCTAATTAGTAATCAATTTATTAATAATTAGAAATTGTAATTAGTAACTAATTTATCAAGGACCGCCTTCAATAGAAGGAATATTTTAGGCATTTATTAGTGTTCATACAGAGAGAACAGCGGGGGGTCCCCTACGATATTGTGAGGAAAGTGAAAATTACTCTGAGACATGACAAATCGGAAGAAGAAATAATAAACTTGAGATAGTGGAAGTTCGTAAAGCAGTTTACTAAGTTCCAAAAGCGCAGGTCAACAGTGCACAAAAAACAGAATTCCGAGGGAGAGACTTTCTTTTCTTCGACTTTACGCAAAAGATTAACGGCGTTGGGTAGTATAAAGAAAAAAGGAACAAGTAAAGAGGGGAAAGCCGTAAAAAGCACAAGCATGAAGGACAAAGAGGGACAGGACACATATGTAAGTAAATGACCTAAAGCACTTGCCAAATACGTAGTGAATTATGGCAGTAGGATAGAGAGGAGCGAACGATACAGAACGAATACCCAAAGAGATAACAGATAAACAGCAGAGAGGTGAGAGTATGTGATAAGTCGTCGAACGAGTGTGCAAAAGTTGTTGGTATTATTTTGCTTTCTTTTACATTTGTTTTGCTTTGCTTCGGCGGGCGATTGGTGTTGAAAGTGGAGAAGTGGACAGAGCATAAACAGTGGTAAAGCAAAGAAAAACACAGACACCAATGTCACCACCAACCATCAGCAAGCACCAAATTCTGACTGGCATTACTAAAGCACAGGGCTTACTTACGTAATTCGCGCGTGGTGTTTGCTGCAATCAGCCCGCGGTGGATGTCAACTGTTGCAGATGCGCAGACACTGTAATGCGCGAGCTGCGATGGGTATTCAGCAGAAACGGAATACCAGGCGGGTGCTGCAGAGGAAAATCGAAACAGTAGGCGATGCTAAGTGTACAACGCTTTCTTGTTTGCTTGGCACTTATTCACTTATTTTGCTTAGTTTTGTTTTGTTTTGTTAAGTTTTGCTTTGTTTGGTTTTTCTATTTTCCTTGTTTATTTCTTCCAAATATTTCTTTATTATTTTATGTTGGCAACGAAAACGGCATCTGCGTGAAGTGGTTGTGTGCTGCAACTGTGCGCCGCGGTGCTTAAAAAGCGCACCTCGGGGCTCTGTAGGCGAAATTTTAGATGGCGACTCGGCGGAATTTTCGCCGAGATACGTTTGGCGATGGGCTAACGTAGCACTCGGAACGGACAGTAAGCAGTCGTTCGTTGTGTGCACCACAGCAGTAAAGGCTGCGGCGAAGGTGCAGCAGCCACGAAATTCGCTGCCCCAGCAAAACCAATCAAATCAGGTCTAATGGAATGGAACTGCTGGTGCATGCACTGAGCAAAGCGCGGACACATTTACACGTACACACGATCGCGCACACGTACGTGTACTTGCACAGTGGCGCAGAAAAGCCACTGCACCGCTGGAATCCGTTGCTGCCAGCCTGGCAGCGCAATTCCGTGCAACACGGCGGGGCACAGGCAATCGAATTGCAAAACCGCCCCAATCGGCTGTTTCAGTTTTCGTTGGTTTCCTCGTTTTCGGTTTGGCTTTTATGCGTATCTGTATTTCGCTGCCTTTGTTTGTGTTATTGTTATTATATATTTCGCGAGAAGCACTTAAACTGGGCACGAATAAGTCGCAATGTCGTGATGCGATTGAGCAGATGCGTTCGTGTGTGCGGAGTAAGCGCGCGGACGCACTATAAGGCCGATGCGACCTTTTCGCGATCGTTTCGGCAAGGAGCACACGCAAAGATTTCCACACTTCTTCAGCACTCCCACTTATGTATTGACCGTTTATTGCTAGTGGTATCGGTATGGGTGTAATTGTTGTTGTATTAAATGACCAATGTTGCGCTTCTCTTTTCCAGGTTTTTCTGCCACCGAAGTTGGGGCGATACTGTTGCTGGCGTTGTTTTATTGTAGGACGATGTTGCAAGCACAATCCCAGCATCCACTGCCAAAGAATGCAACGTGCAACACGGCAAGATGGCGAGCTGGCGAGGCGTTTGGGGACGCAAGTAGCGATCGCTGCGACTGTGATCGGTTGTGGACGTTGTGGCGAACCGCGAAGCGTTGTCCAAGGCGAAGGCGAAGGTGACGGTGACGGAGGTAGCGGTTGTACGTTTGCTGCAGGCAACAACGCGCCAGGTCTCCTAGTTCACAGTTTTACGGACTTAACACTTTATTTTTCACTGAAATCCATAGTGACACACACTCGCGCGTGCGTTCCATATATTTTCTGCAATTAATTCGTACAAATTCCGTAAAAATTCACTAAAAATTCGACGAGAATTTTCTAATGTTGTGAGCGGGGGAATGTGTCGTTTTAAGCCAAAGGTACGAACGAAAAACGCGACTAGTAATCGTCGTTAAGACGAGCGCCGTCACCGTGCTGCTGGTTGTCGGAGTCACTCTTTCACTCGCTGCTTTGCCACTTGCTCGTTGAATCGTGGACTCAGTGCGGCTGTGTCTGTGCTGTGGCTACCCAAGCATACCTGTGTGTACCTGTGGCTGCTGTGGGAGAGCAACCTCAGGCCTTTTCCCTGTATGCGTATATCTGTGTGTGGAAGGTGAATGAGCGAACGTCAGTTATACCGAATACTTTTTAAGGTTTCATCTTCAATGTAACCGTGAGTAGGCAATAAGTTTGCCCATAGTCTTTCGACAAGATCTGTGTGCAGGAGTGCGAACGTGAACTCAACACTGAAAAGAGCCATACACACAAACGCACACACCGACAGTAGTAACCATCGAAAGACTTACGGCGGGCGTGAAAACCAAAAACGAGAGACTGAAGACACAAACCTTCCTATGATGTTTCGAACAACTCGATATGCATTGATGCGCGATTAGCATCGTCAGCCAAATTTGGATTTGAAAACTAAACAGTCAGCATCAGACTGCTGATCATTGAAGCGGTGGCGTTGTCAAAAATGCCCATTAGTTGTGATTGCACCAAAATTTTTATTTCGACGTAATTTCCTATGCAGCTCTCTCCCTCTCTCTCTCTCTCTCAGTAAAGCACCTTCTGCAATTACAAAAGGCAACGTTTAAAGCTGATTGCAGAACAGATGTAGTCTCGCAGTGGCAATATCTGAATTACCAACCAACCACAGCGCCATTGTTGTCACCTACATATCAAGGCGGTCGGTTTGCTGCTCCTCTGCGTGGATACTGTCACTTCTGGTGGACATAGTGTACCATAGACGGTGTGCTGCACATTCACACCAGCACAAACACATGAACAAGTGCTCAGCTGCCTACAATGTGCAGTGCACACAGGTAGATTCTCCACTAAAGCGCTTCAGATAATGATTCGGGTGGCTCTGGCTGTTACGCTAGCCATTAGTATTGTTGTTTTTGTTGTTTTCGCAGTCTGTTTTCGTTACATTCTTGCAGTGACTGTTAACTACTTTCAGCGTTTATTCATCTGTCTCTATGAACTCTTTCGCTCGCTTCATTGTAAGCACTGCGCTGCATTCGCCTGGTCATTCGATGTCTAGGAGATGGATCGTATATTGACAGCCAAATTCATTTTCCATAAATTAAACATTTCCAGTCGCTCTTCTTGTGATCCTTTTAGTTTTTGTGGCACCTTTCCACTAAACACTTAAGAATTATTTGAAAAATCTGCAACCTTGCATCTACGCCTATTTACAAATAAAAAGCAATTTTCAATCTCGATCTGCACAGCCATACAGCTATATTGTCGTACATAATGTGATTCAGACTGATTTATTCACATATTTATGTATATATCGGATCATAGGTATTACAATGATAATTCTAAAATTCGGTGGGTATTTAAAGCCACCAACAATTTATATCCTTAATTACTGTTAAAACTTTGTTAGTCAACATCAAGTTTCGCTGCGTCCAACAACCGCTTTTAGTGCGTTACCTTGTCTTTGGTGTTTTGAAACTGGAAGTGACCATTGGCCATTAGTCCGTGCTACTTACGCACAAGAGTATACTTCTTTAAACGCCCGATACCATAAACATCGCGCTCACTACTTTCTATTATTAATTGTAATAATGTTATACGTTATTTTGCCAGTTTTCTACACTATTCTAAAGTACCATTGGCAAAGAAATTGTCCCTCAAATAATATGTACGCACTCTTAGCCATATTGCTGACCCAGTATCTTGTAATAAAAATGTAGTCTGAAACGTTGGGGAAACTGCCACAAGCTACCAATAAAATACAACATTCAAATATTATTACGAGATAGTACAGCAGTGGGCCCAGTAACACCACAACCACTCAAAAACTGTTTTCTATTTTTCAAATTGTTCATCGCTTCTACCCGGAACTTTCTGCACTCTATATGATTTGAGTTGAGCATTATTTTTAGTTTTTTTGGACAAAACTTTTTGATACTCCCACTATGGATACTGTATCACGGACGGATGCATTCGGGTTTTTCTTAAAATGAGCATTCACTGCATTGGCAAAATTTTCGTTGGCAGGACCAGCCCTCTCAACAGAGAGGTGTTTCTTAATCTTTTTGACAACCGTTGCAACACCGACACCCACATGTTTTGCTACCCTTTTTGGGTCCATGTAGGATTTTCATCCAAAGTGTGCACAATTGTTTTTCGCTGCTGAATTTCGTTCGCTGCCATTTCGCTCGAGAATTAAAATCAAAATGAAACTAAATGCAATTAGTTTTTGTAAAGTGTAAGCTTTTTGTAAAAGCAAAGCCTACTGTTGAGGTGCGCTCCCAAAAAATTTAAAAAATCAAAGAAGAGGGATCAGTTTTTTCGTGGACACTCCTTAAATACAGCTGGCCCTAGGTTATATACTCTGAAAACAATTTTCTCACGATTACTTCGTTTGATACATATGTGTACACATGTAATGATTTGTCGTTTCCCTTGTCTTCTCAACATGGGAGGACGAAACCAAAAACCGAACCAAAACTGGCCGGACACAAGGAAAGATCACCTTTCCCCGTTATTGACACTTTATTTTATTATTTTTTGTACTCGAATAACCGGAAATTCCTGTTTATCTGCTCCGTAAAACGCTGACCACTCGGTTGACCGTTTTTACGGTTAGAGACATATCCTGCGATTAACGGACATTTGCAACGCGCAGCAATCAAAGTCGACATTGTCCTTTCGAAATTTTCAATAATTTGCATAATTTTCATTTTAATTTTTGTTTTTATTAATTCAATGTGGACGTGTATTGCTTGCGAACCTTCTTTATAACGTCTTGCGGCTTTCAATGTTTGTACTCAACAGAAGGGTTGTGCATTTCAGTTCGGCCGTTTTCGTTGTCATATGCTAGGCGCAGCATTATTGTCCTGACACCAGATCATAGTGGCCAGTGCTAAACCAAATCCACCCCGTTTGGTGCGCTTTGTTAATTCGCACGCTTATTTATACACCGACATGAAGGCAAACAACAAGTTTTGTTCCCAGATCAAATTAGAGAGGCAAGAATACAAGTTATGCTTAAAAAATATTTTTCGCCGATTTCGTCAAAATACTTTTCGCCGATTTCGTCAGACGTAGCAAAAATGAAAAATGTTTTAAAAACTATAACATCTGATATAAAACCCGCAGTTATGGTGGAGAAAACGGGGGAAAATACGGGCTTCGTTTTGGGGCACAGATCTAATTGTTTTGATTCGTGCTTTCGTCAACTGGACATTCCACCGGTGGGCTCTATTTTCATTATTCTTGTCTCCAATCAGTAGCGTGACAACGAAGACCAATTTTTATTCACCCTGTACGACGGACGTGATTGCGACCCTTCAGTGTTCCACCTGCAGTATGAAATTGACCAGAGTAAGCACGCTCTTTACGCTCTATATTAGGATGCTACATTATTAAAATGTTTTCTTTTTTATCCCTCTAGCTTCCTTGTGTTATTTTTAGATCAGAAATTTTAACGAGGGAGGCTGCTAGGCTGCTTACTAGTTTACACAAGCCTAAGCACTTACGAATCAAGGGAGGTGGTTTTCCCGAGGTACAATAGACTATCAAATCCACGTACCTGTATTTGGAGCACCCTCGGCACATTCAATAAATAAACCAGATTTCCTACCTTGATATATAGTATGCATAGTAAAACATGTGGGCTGGTAGCCGAAATTTAAATTTTTCCTAATCCTATGCACTGAACTTCATAGTTGAAACAATTGGCTGTTAGAAAACCTGGAAACCTGCAGTTCGCAATTGACATACAACAGTACGACCCATTCATCTCTAACTCGCTGGCAGAATGGGGTACCGTAATCATTGTTCTCTGTCCTTCAAACGAATTTCGTTGTTTCTGCGTTCGTAAGTGCAGACAGGGCGCATCTCAGCCCCATGAACCAGTTTGTGCTGTGCGCGCCGAGCTATTTTCCCGGAGACCCACGAGCGCAACATCCTGCAAAATAAACGAACGCATGTGAATCGATGCATTTGTACTTAGAGCTGCCGCCATGACCGCTTTACTAATAAATACGTCATTCACCACCGGCCTCTTCCGTAACTTGATAGTTCTGATGTAAATATGAAATCCCGGCACTGTGTCCCATTGCGTGCACAGTAAAATTTTGGGTTCTGTTATGAAGCTAGCGATGTTGGACAAAGTAAATCCTTTTGCTTTGATGTTGGACGCAGAAAACACAAAGTGGCATTTGCAAATGACATTTGACATTTCTTGGACCATGTTAAGTGCAATGCATACCACAGCATTCAACCAAAAGTGTCATGCAACTCTGCGGTAAATCTGTTCTCAGCAATCAGAGTTGCACGAATTGTTACACCTCTTCAGTGCTGTAAGATCTTAAGTTTATTTTTTAGCCCGAGAGAGTCCTTAGTTTATATTTTTGGTTTCTTAAATCAATTTAGCTCGTAGAGCGAAAGAAAATTAGAACAGTGATTCTCTAAAAACTAAGCATTTAGTCAATTGTTTCAACTACTACATACTCGTATTATTGTAAATAACAAATTAAAAAAAAAAATTAATTATTTTATTAAAAACTATATATTATATTAAAAAACTAATTGTATCCAACTCGTATTGACTCGGTAACGCCTATCGTGACCATATGGTTACTCTAAACATACACTCAAAAGATTAATTTTTTAAATTATGCGTCATATTAAATCACTCAAAAAATGTTTTTGCAAATTAGAAAGAATTTTGGGTTAGTTACTTTTCCTCTATAGAAAACATTATCATGGCCCGAACACATTCAAAACGGCCAAACAACTTTAAGATGGCGTCGGCTTCGACCGTCGCCGTGTATTCAACTTCGTGGCTACAATGAAAGCGAGAGCAACGTCATCACAATCATACTTTTGAGCTCCTAAATACAAAAGTTTAAGTGCTTTCGAATTCCCTTTATTAAGCTATATCCATTTTACCGTTGTACAATCAATTTTAAACAAATGTGTAATAATTTGTAGAACTATAAAAATTTAACTGAAATACTAACATATATGTAATTGTTGTTCAAAGCACACCGAAAAAGTAACACAAATTGCAAAAAGTCAAAATTTCAATTCGTTCAAAAGTAATAAGCAATAAATTGAGTGTCCCTATTCAAGTATAAGTATAGTATGCGTTTTTCTCTAAACGACTTTTTGGAGTATGTATACACTCAAACACATTTTTATTATTATTATACACTCTAAAAGATTACAAACCGAATATTTTAAAATTTGGTGTATAGTTTTTTATATCAATACACTTTATTTGAACCTTAATCCAAAAAAGTAGGAAAACAAAGCAAAAACCATGTCTTCTTCTATGTTTTGCGCCTCTACAAAATACCAATTTTTAATTTGTTTGAGGAAGGTAGGGTTCACATAAACTAATAAAAATAGGTAAATTCTTTGCACATTCGATTTCACATTTCAATTGCCGCCTCCGATTGCTCAGCCAGAAGAAAGGCTTTCAATCCCGCGATTCCGGCTGTTTTTAGCAGCCCATAATATCACGGGGGCAGTGGGAAAATCGATAACCTCTACGAATAACGCCAGCTTCTGAGCAATTTCCTACCACTTTCGTAGACTTAGAATTCGATGCGACGTCGTTTACCCTAGTCCAGCTCCCAATTTTTTGACTATGTATTTTTTCAACAAGCATCATAAAGTAAGGTGTCCGGAATATCAAAATTGAAAATTTGTTCCCATCATCATTTGTTCCAATCATCATCTCAACAAACTCAGTTTTAACATACTGTAAGTATTTTGCTTACAAAAGATGAATAAACTTCATGGTTTTGTTTTGGTTCGCGATATTTTTATACGAATTTCATACAACTCTTGTTAAAATAAAAACCGATTATATATAAAATACTGGTTTATCTCATAAAAACTGCAGCTTAACACAAAAAGTGCGTGTTTATGTACAAAGTTTTACTAGCTAATTTGACTATAATTTAACATCTCGGATCTACCCCCTTAACAAATCACGTGAAGATAAAGAAGCAAATTGCTGCAAATATATATTTTTTTTTAATACGAGCCAACGCGCAGGGGATACCCCTATAAATGCGAGGCATTGCGCTGGTTCAGGAAGGATATATAGGTTAGGAGAAAGTATGTTGGGTGAAGAATTTGTGGACTCTTGCCTAATATTTCTTTCGCACGTGGTCAGCAACAATGACACTGGCAATGACATTGGTTTCTTCATTGAAGTGTTTGTTATAGAAGTGTAATTAATACAATTCAATGTTTCCATTGTCAAAAATAAAACTTTTTCTTTGGAAAAATAGATTTACCTTATTTATTTTAGCCGTTTTCTCCAGCTGACTCTGGCATTAAAAATTGTCTGGCAACGCTGCTGCTCTTTACTGCTCCAACGCTGCCAATGTAAATTTCGTTACTTTGTATTTGAAAATTCTAGCAAAGACACAAACACTCGCACACAGCATTCCCCTCTTGGCAAACTCGACAACAATGCAGATGAAAAATATGTACATTGAAATATATACATCCGATAACAAAAAAATGTAAATGTTTCCCCAATTGGTGCAGCTTTTTTTGTTGTCAGCGTAAGAAAAGAGACTGCAGAAATTTACAGTTACGTTTGCCAACTCTTATTGGACATTTTAACATTCGCACGTAGATGGCGCTGGTAGACAACAACAGCAGAATTTGCACGAGGGAATTATAGGAATCTTTTAATCGTAATTTCGCGCGGGTTTAGTACCAACAGATTTGTTTTTACTTTTATAAGGGAACCATGTAGCAACTATTTTTAAACGCGAGCTATAACACTGTGCAACAGTACTTTTGACTCATCCAAATGTTGATATAGGCGTGAAACTAGAGGTCCATCATAGTAACCTGGCATACTCAGTTTTTCGTTTTCTGATGCGTTGCCCTATTAAAAGGACTTTAAAGTTTTAAGGACATGCCCATTTTAACGAACTTATTTAAATATTTGTTTCGATTTTCAACTTAAAAAAAATCTGGCTGATAGAAAATCTCTAGAACGAATTATTCCAATTGGTTGTAAGTCGTTTTAGCAATATCCAAGATCTAACAACGTGTTTATGACACCTATTGCGACTACTTTCGAATATACCATTGCCAAATGTTCCTCGGAAAGGAAAACATTCACTAACCCATCTGCGTTAAGCAAATTTACCCATGGGCTGAAATGTGGTCCTCTCTTTGCATATCCATTGTAACGCAAAGCATCGGAGGGGTGCGGTAATGGCGTGGCGTTATTCACCAACGTTGCATGTGTGCTAGGTAAGCAAAATTTGCTCATCCGGGTGATTTGCTTGTATTAAGAACCCAGCAACAGGGGGAGCCGCCGCTAGCACATTAAAATATCCAGTGGCATTTGCCAAATTTGGCAAATTTAAAAGCAATAATGGAGGCATGAGTGACGTGCGTCGCGTGCACTCGACAGACGGACTGCAAGTGGAGGGCGGTCTCCAGAGGGGGAATACCATGTACAATGATTACCAAATTCAAAGAATCGCGGTAGTGCCTCAGCAATGACTGTTTGACTCCCAGTCGACCAGCATTCCCTGCACCCAACCATATTTCGGACTCGTCTGCTGTTGCACAGTATGTGGTACATTTTCTTATAAAAAACCCAACTACCCCACACCCACAACAAAACTACATACACACTGACACATACATATGTGACACAGTTGCTTGCTGCCGCAGCTAAGCGAACAGTTGCGTTAAATAAATTCTTTTTATATTTCGTCAACTTGCCACCCGCCATCCACTGTTGCCACCCTTCGGCCCTGTTTCTATCGAGCTCCGTTGAAAAAGTCAGCGTCATGAGAAGCATCACCAGACTGGTGACTGCCAAGTGAGTCTCCCCTTTGCCGCATAGTTGCACCCCTTTGCGTTTTCTTTCATTTCCAGCTGATTGACAGCGACATGGCAGCGTTGGTAAGCAGTCGAGTTGGTGCCGATGCGCCACTCCACCAAGCATAGCGCTGGAATAACGCTCCACCCGCTGCGCGTTACTTGCCCTTAACGTCGCGTTGCAGTGCCAATATCTTCGAATCGTGCTGGACGTGTGAAGCATATAAACAGTACCAACAATAACAGCATTGAAACACTTACAAAGCACGCCTGTTGCTGTCGATGTAACTGTTTTGACATTTAATTGCTAATTTAATAGCGATCGAATTAATCGCACCGCTTCCGCAGTTGTTGTCTTCCTGTCTCTGCCGATGCTTCGCCCAATGAGGTCGTCGGTGTCTAGGACGTTGCGTTGCATGGCGCACATTTGTAAGTATTCCATTATTTAAGTTCTATGTTGGACCTATGTAGCCGCCGTAGTCGATGTTGTCAGATTGAAATTTATGCTAAGAATCAACTAAGTGGCAACGACTTGTCCGTGCTAACTAATTGGTGAGAGGAAGAGGTTGGATCGTTTCAGCGGCATTTCACTTAAATACGGGTTCAGATAATTTCATCGGGAGCGATATTTCTATTTCTTCTTATCTAACCCTTTCGACCCCGAATTTTACCGTGTCTCGAAATTACTTTTTGGTATTTAAATCATGAAACACTTGCCTAAGAACACACTACATTTGAAGTCGCCACGCCTCTTTGTTAGAGTTCTATAGCTTTTTTTTTTTTGAACAAGTTTACCTTGAAACGGATTAAATAAATTTTGTATTAATATTTTTTAATTACAGAAACATTATTTAATATTTATGGAAAATTACAAAATTATCACTTTTTGATTTTATTTAACCATTATTAAAGAAACAGGGTTTTGATCAAATGCGCCCAATTCGTAGACTTCAATTAGAACACAAACTTTCCCTGATATCGCTGCAAATTATTTTGGGGATAACAGTAAAATGTTTGTAATTTGCTTTGAATTCACTTCAAAAAATATTAATTTGTTGGTGCCTACTTAAATTAAACCCATAAATCAATCGTAGCTTTTGCTATAAGATGACAAATAGGTGAAGTTGCTCTCAGACAACTTTGGGGGTCGAAAGGGCTAATTGTACTCGGATGATTTCATGTACGTCCAGAAAGGATAGCTTACGGTTTTCCGCAACCTAAATCGAAATCGTGCTTTTGTTGAACGAGTAATATGGATGTTTCCCTGAGGTTTCGGTTCGTTCGCTATATAGAATGTTGCAGTAAATTATCCTTCCAAATCTGTGAACTTTCCAAATAGATGAAACACTGTCGCTGGTAGAGGAACACAATATCATTTTTATTTATTTGCATTACCTTTAATGTGGTTTAGTGACAAAACCATTGCTCGATTTTGACTTGGGTTCATCTGTTCATATATCAATTGCGGGTGCGTAGGTGTGATTGTGTGTGTGCATGGGCGTGTTTGTGTGTGAATGTGTGTGAATTGAATTATGCCTATGAGAGGGGAAAAATTACCTTCTTAGGACTGACATCTTAAAGTACATGAGAAACAGTAAGTGTAGTTAGTTACTTTAGCGTTAGATACGACGACGTTGAAGTTGAAATTACATTTAGATCGGCTTAAGGATTAATTAGTACAGCTATGGAAAGTACAAATACAGATAATGGATGTGACGAAGCACAACTGCTGAAAAAATACGCAACGACAACACGACTGGAATTCGACATTGAAACCATCCCAAATGTTGTGTTCGTTCCTCATATTTCTAAGTATTTTTATCTGCTGTTGGGTTTGCTCTTTGCTCTTTAATTTTGATTAAATTGCCTTTGCACGCATTCACTTATATAAGTATCAGTTGGCACAGAATGCCAGTCAACTGTGGGTAGTTGTGAAAGCGCACTGTTGGGGGTTTACGGAGTGCCGGAATGCAAAGTGTAATAAACTTAAAAGATTTTAAATATATTGAGATAACACAAATTGTCTATAAACAACATCTTAAACTTAATCAGTCTACAGGAATGTGCGTATGTGAGTGTATTACAGTAAATATGTTTTGTAAGTGAGGAAATGGCTAAAGATGGCTTTAAGGTTTGTCTTCTAAAAAGTGGTACACTTTCGTTTTCATCTATAATACAAACAAAAATATATCAGTAATGAATTTACTTATTCTAATACATTTTAATACAAATATAGAAACGCTTGAATATAGATCTTTGAGAACGATGAGTTTTCGACAATACATACATGTAAAAAATATTCATTACCTTTGCTTAGTCTTAAAGTTTTCGGCGATAACAATAAAGAAGGACCGGTGCGCTGTCGGAGTGATCACAAAAGTAGCCGCCTCCGACACGATGTCCACAATTAAAAACCCATATTTAGTCTTTAATTTCATTACAATGATAGTGAGCGTGTGGCTTACACCCACGGCCCACACATGTACTAATGCTTTTGTGCATATGTACATACACATACATACATCTAAACAGCTATCTATACTAAAGTTAAAATCCTTAGCTACCGGTTTAATGTGAGTGAGTTGCAGCTGGGTCGCCATCTACATTTTGGAACAAATCCGCATTTACTTCCACCATTACTTAGGATCCGCTTTACGGCACTCTCAGCGCAGGCACTATTGCAGACTTTCCACTTGGGAGTTTGGCATGAGCTGACTTCCAAGATACTTAGATGTACTTTCCCAGGTCCTCATGAAAGTCTTGTAAGTAAGCGAGCAGCTGCGGGAAAGATGGTCGCTGCTTCGGATCTGCCAGCCAGCAGCAGGACATTACAGTAAAACTATACATGGTGAAATGTTTGAAAAAATGTCTATGTTTAT
Organism: Melieria crassipennis; assembly: GCA_963668005.1. Taxonomy (NCBI): domain Eukaryota; kingdom Metazoa; phylum Arthropoda; class Insecta; order Diptera; family Ulidiidae; genus Melieria; species Melieria crassipennis. The sequence goes on along the minus strand of OY764963.1, from coordinate 114,627,169 downwards.
TTGATGGTCTATGGAGCGTTGCGAAACTTACAACTCATCTGGGCAGTTAATAGGCTGACCGAGCCGAAAGCCGTCCGAAAGATAGGCAGCCAGTTCAAATATGTCCACCTCTTCAAAGGGCGTAAGCGCGAGTGTGGCCAATTCCCAAAAAAGCACGCCCAGCGTCCAAATATCACTGTAGGTGGAGTAGTATTTCTTCTGAAGCGACTCCAGTGCCATCCACTTGAGAGGCCGATTCTCGTTGTCTCCAAGGCAATGGTAGTCGTCGGGGAAAAGATCACGCGACAAGGCGCTATCACAAATTTTCACATAGGAATCTTGGTCAAGACTGCGGAAGACAAACGTTTACGAGAGGATGCAGTGCATATCAGCATTGGGCGAAATCTATGACATTACTAGCAATTTCTCGTTGCGATATCTCGATGTATGATGCCCACGGAGTGCAGATGCGCCACTCCTTTAGTCACATGCAAACCGAATTCCACCAGCTGGCGGGTACTAAGGGGACAGTTCATCTCTCGTGTTTTTTGTAAAAATCTGAAAATCAATTGTGGGAAAAGAGAAAAGCAGTCACAATAGTTATGTCCTTCTTAGCTTAACTTAGCACTCACATTTTTAAGTTCCCTTTGGACGGATAGGGGTAAGCTATTTCGGGTGGGCCCGGCAGTTCGGTATTTGCCAGTATTGGCGTCAGTATATTCTGGTGGCCCACGCCGATTAATATAGAGGCGTCCTGCAGCAGACACGCTACCTGCGTCAGCGACGCGCCATCGACAACCGTTTTGATAAGCACATCGCAGGAGTCACCCAGGTTGCCGGCATAAATGCGACCGTATGTTCCCTCCTTCATGAGATGTTGACAGCTGAGCGCACCCGGCTGCACGTTTGGTATTCGGCGAAGTTTCTCTTTGGGATCGCCGGCACTGCCCGCTGAAGAGCTGGCGCCGCCAAAGACGCTGCCATTGCCGCCTCCACGACTACTTTTTGGCGTGGACATGCTGTAGACCTGCACCAAAAGTAAACATTTTATTTGCCTGCAATTATAAAGCGCATAGTTCTGCGCTTGCTGGGAAAGGAAAGTGCGTAGCGCCTTGGCTTCTTGAACTGACTGTGGACTGTGTTCGGTCGCCGAATACTTAGTTTCGCTACAAGCATAATTAGGAGGATTTTGTGTTATCCATCCAAGTACGCATATGTACGTGTATTTCTTAGCAACGTTGTGGAGCATTTTGTTTCTTTTTAGATTAATGCCTGTGGTGCGAGTAGTTATCTGTCATGAAGAGTGGTGATAAGCTGGAAACAATAGCACATCAAATGCAGTGCTTCCCGGCTCTACCAGTTGTTTTGCCTTCACAGCGACCACGATATGCTGTAGGCATGTGATGCAGTGATCCTAGTGGCTAACTTGTGGCAATGATGCCCATTTACGGATCTGATGTTTATTGGCTGTGATGCTGCGTTTAATTACAAATATGTACCTCCGCTGAAAGCTTGTTTGCGGGCTTAACGTTTTTTGTTTGAATAAGTTAACAGAGTTATCACAGTCCGCCCCTGCCATGCCTTTCCGACACGCAGCACAGCCACAGCCATGTCTATTGTGACATGGCAATAAACGCAAATCCTTATCGCCTTACCTCAACTGCCAGTTGCAGCAAAGCTTTTTTGTTGGAGTCACTAGGCTGCCTTTGTGCCGCATCGTAAATCTTCATAAAGCATGAATTACGCAGTTTTACATTCGCCGACTGGCAAAGACCGTTGCGCTTTGCGTGGCCACTTTTTAAAAATGCGGTCTGCCAAATATTCAACAGCGACAAACCAACCATCCCTGACCAAGGCGGCGCAATACCAAAATTTAATAACCCTTAGCACAGCTACGAACATTTTTGTAGGTGGTCAGTACAGATGCATGGAGAAAGCAGCAACAGGATGGAGAACAATTTCATTTATTATAGAGAACAACCGCATTGTGGGGAAATTTATGTCTGTTATGTCACTAATTGCGGTGTCACCCGTGGCATCGCGGGCGGTGGCAGTGCCCGAATTCCGTCACAATAATAACAACAACAAAATAAATCAGCAAGGTTCCAATAACAATACCACGAACAATAAGTGCTGAGAAGCTGCCGAGCGAGTGGCAACAGGCCTAACAACAAAGCGAGGTCAGATGTGATAGCAGGACCAGCCAAATAATAGCAGCGACAGTAACGGCAGTGGAAACTGCAACGGAACAAACTCGTCGCAGCAACAGCAACAGCAACATGTGTCGTGCGCATGTTGAGATATTTTCAATTAAAGTGAAACAATGTACACTTTATCATCGTTCAGCGCAACAGCGCTGGCGAACGGTGTTCAGCGTTCGTTCTACAAAGGGCGGAGACGGGGAGACAAGCGGGTGTATGGTACTGGGGTTATAAATCTTTGTCGCCAAATAAATACAGCGCTCGGCGACCATCAATGCAGCTGTGTGAGTGCGAACCGACCCCTCCCAGCAAGTAAACGCCGGGAGAGCGGCAACAAAGTAAAAGTGTAATTAAAAACTTTGACTAACGACAACCAGCCAACCGACCAACAAACAAACCAGTAAACCTTTGGACCAATAGGCATCCGCTGTCAGGTGTTTAGGTCGACATTAGGATTGGGCATGGGATGGAAGACAGGGCCGATGTTATAACGTGAATCTTTAGTAGAGCTGGAAAAGTTAGAGGACAATTATGGAGAACGCAGACAATGCCCATCTTATTTGGTCAGGGATTACAGTTGTTGGCGTTGGCTGTATGATACGCAGTGTTGCAGCTGTTTTGAAGCGAATAATTTTAGAGCATAAAATATATATTTCTCTGATCTGTGAGACGTAAACAATACCAATTGAGGACGTAAATTGGGTACATGATGCTACCAAAACAACGGCGATGTGCGGATCGGTGCCATTTAAGCAGACGAACGGGTTGCACAAGGGATTTCATTTTGGGGGGAAGTTCGTACAATTTTTGAATCCAATCCCATTTAAAACTATATTTTGAACCAACAATTTTTGTATTTGAAGGGGTTTGAGCCCCTCTGTGTGCGTCACTGCCCTGGACTTATCCAAAGACGGAGCAGAAGAACAAGCAAATTATCAAGTCCACACCCCGTCAGCGACAAGCACCGGAGTGGAGAGCGGTCTCCTGGTGGAACGAAGAAATAGCGGAGCAAAGGCGAATCTGTCACGAGCTGCGCAGAAAATACGCAAGAGCGAGACGTAAATGGGAATAAAATAGAAAGGTTTCTTGTAATAAATATCGTACTAAAACCGAAAATCGGAAACTGTATCTAAAAACGCAGTGCCCACACAAATTATTGTATGTCCAAAAAAGCCATTACGCTTTGCTAAAGTCACTGAAATTATCTCGTTCAAGGGTTTAACCCTAAATCAAATGTATATCCCAAAAATCATGCAATTATATTACGTCAATGCAGAGAAAACTAAAAAGAATCTCCTAACGAATTTGGTTTTTGGCTCAACGGCTCGATATGATTTTACAAAACCCAACTAAGAGAGGTTTGGAAAAAAATGCGCCATTAAGAAATGCTATTAAGAATAACAAACGGCAAGCTTCGGCACTCATCAACGATGTTGAGAATATTTCTTGTGACACCGGTTATAAGTTGTGCTCAAAAAGTTCAAAAGCGGGGCCGGAAAATCACTGATAATTTCGAAAGTGTTGTCACATATCGCATTGGCCTAGTTTCCAATGCAACCACCGTACGTTCTCTCGAAGGTGGTAAAAATTACTCATACGCCTAAAGTTTTCACGAGCGAAGTAATGGACGGAGTAAAGAGAATCAAAGCCAAGTCTCCTAGCTTAGACGGTTTACCAAATTACGTACATAAGGCTGCCATACAGACTCGGTCACAAATAAGTATTCCGCGAGCTCATCACAACGTGTTTGCGTGAGAGTACTTTTCCCAGTAACTGGAAGCGACAAGGGTAAAAGTTTCGAGACAATCATACGGTCCAGGCTAGGTTGCAACATTTACACAATGCTGGGCTGCAATAAGCAGTCCTTAAGACTGAAGCGGTCCTGCTTACACGCAGGAAATAAGTTAAATTTGAATTCCTATCCCCTAAAGAGGTCCTCTAGTAAAATCCAGTTCGCAAAGGACTGATCTCTCCAGAAAGACTGAGCTCCCCAGACGCATGGGAGGACTGTAGCCGAATCATAACTGTCATCATGGTCTAACGTGGCATTAACTGCAGCGATAACCACGGAGACAGACAAACAATTGAGCGGCGACGCTTACGTCTGTCTTCTGACGTAATACCTAGTGGTAGTTCGACGATCCATTCGGACGAGAGGAGGGTTTAGCGGTTCAGAGTCCCGCACTGATCTGAGGCGTTTGATGTTTCCCTCCTCGTTAAAAAAAAACCAGCTGCAATGCGCCGTTAAACCAAAACTCTATTTGGTGGGACCGAAGTAATCTCCTCTGAAATTATTTGCAAGTTGATATGCTGGACAGCACCTGGTCCAGGCAGAAACCTTAAAATTGAATTTATTCGTGCACCACGAGGCGGTCAGGAAGCTACCAGTTGCGAATTGCGCAACAAACCATTTTGGGTTTGTCAGCCTGGGATTACAAGTAATTAAGTATGTGATTTCCAGAATCATACCGTAAAACGCGCTGCCCGTTAGCCCGGCCCGGCTGTCACAGATGCAACAAATTGTGGACACGCTGCAACAGCTCCACACCATTATCAATGTCGAAAACTCACCACCCACCATTCTCGCCATGCACAAAATAGAACGCCCACTCTTTAGCATTTACCACCCGGCGTGACACCGTTGACAACAAAACAGCTGGCAACAACGGCTTCCGCACAAATTGTCGCTCACTTAATGAACGTGAAATTGGGCAGGTGTTGTCGAGGTGCGTTAAAATGTTCACAACGATTTCTGTTTCTCGATTCGCATCCCTTCGCTGTCGTCACTCCTTCCAGTATTGGTTTGTTCGTTGGTGCCAAAGACTGGGACGCCGACTGCGCCCATGCTGAGCAAAATGTTTTCCAATTATATTTCAATTTGCTTAAACTAACGAAAGCGCTTGACGTACTCCATGTTCCTCACCCCCGCCGCGTTCAACACGCAACCCCAAGACTCGCCTAACCTTTAGTCACACGGTGAGGTGTTAATTGTATGCCAGGCTAGATTCTGGCAAATCCGCAGTGTTTACGCCATTCGCTGCTTTTGCAGGATTAAGTACACGAGTGACGTGTATTGTTATACTTGAAACTGTGAGCGAGGATTCGACGCAGACGGAGACTGTGTTCTGTAGTAGTTTAACGTATTTCGTCCAAGTATCTTATCGTATACAAGTGACAAAGTTCAAATTGATCAGACGTACCAGACGTACTTTCAAGACATACATGCAATTGCATGCCATCACACTATGATCTCATTTGAAAGCGAAATTGGAAATTGGTGATTATTGGGGAATCAAGTTCAGGTCATAAGAATTGTTGTAATCGAAATTACCTTTAATTGCCCTTTACCGATCCCTCATTGCAAACATATTAATTACTTAAATAGTAGATGGTGATAAGTAGGGCGATGTGACGAGGGCTCCTCGCCGCAATACCGCGTGATAAATTCACTCCTTTGTCACGCTAAAAGCACACCGAGCCAAACGACTGCTGGAGAAAGCGTCATTATTTCTCGCATCCACCGAGCACTTATTCCTGCTTCTCCTCCAGCACATACATACATACACACCCCGCGCTTCGGTAATTTATACATTTCGGACACTTCATAATATTCGCTTCCGATGCCATGGCATTAGCTACTCCCATCCCACTTCGAAGCTCGCAAGCCTTGCCTGCGCGATGCCTATATGAGTGATGTGCACTCAGTATTTGTTCACCTAATTCGCATTTTTCACACGAGATCAATTAATTTTTTTGTTTGCATTGACAATAGAACAAATTAAGGAATTATTACTCAAGTGCTCAAAGCGATTATTTAATCACCATTTCAGAGCACCCAGAGCGAGCAGGAAGCTGGATGATGTCCGGACCAGACCTGACCATGCCAAGCGGAGCAACGCATGTGTATAGACAGATATTAAAATCAGTGTTGCCAGATCAAGAGATTTCCTCCTAGATTTAGGAGATTCTTGGCCTTTTAGGAGAATTTTTAGAAGGAAGAATTGTTTAGGAGAAAGTTTAGAGATTTATATTTTATGTTAAGGGATTTTTCGGATCCTTAGTGGATTTGGAGATTTTGATGAAGGAAAATTTGAAAACTTACTTTAAAAATGTGTACACTTACAAAATGTAAGCTTGTTCTATCTCGTTCTCACTTATTGCTGTCACAATGAAATCCCGCCAAAAATGGCACTTTTTGTTGAATTCATTTGTTATATGTTTTGTTTTTATTTGTATTTTATTTAAGATATAGGTGAAAGTCATTTCAGGTGTCTGGCAACACTGATTAAAATACTTTCGAATCGACTGCCAGCTTCAGAAGCCGGTGCCGGCTCAAAGCTGGATGCGGTAACTTCCGCTGTTGGTTGTTGTTGGCCGGCAGGAAGTAATCAATAGTACATGTCGGCCATTTGCGGGCTGTGCACAATTTGGCAATTTTGTGGTCAAAGTTGTTTAATAAAATTTGTCAGTTGTTTCCAAATAATAATGGGCAGTTGACTTTGTAGTCAACGTTTTGGAGTGAGAAGCGATTTTCGCAAGCAGCGAGAGGGACTCCAAGGCCAATAAACGTTTTTATGGTCTCATGAATCAATTCAACATGCTTTGTAGTTGTAGCAGCACTATTTATCTGGCGAGTTCCAAGTCTGCAAAACTCACTTTAATACGTAATATCGAAATGCGTGAAGATATGTATCTTCAAATTACATTACATTTTTTGCCAAACAAACCATTGCAGTTGCGTGCACGCATCTTGTTGTGGCGCTGTTGGGCCTGGCTTCTCAGCGACCATGTCATTTTGGTTGATTTACAAGTTCTTTAATGAGGCGACAACATTTTTAATTAGCGCACCTGTTATTCTTTGCGTTGATGGCGGCCGGGGCGAAACGTGGTGCTGCACTCAAGTAGGCTCTTCACGTGCCGCTAAAAGCAGACCCATAAAACTAATTTCCCTTTACATTGTTGTTTCCCCTTCCAGCCCTGGGGCTTAATCATCTGGGCCCGTGCCTGTGCCAATGTTAATGACAACCATTTCTCTTTTACAGCCATGGCGACTGGAGGTAGAGGCGAAGTATTAATCTATTGTTACTCCCCTCTCCTTTCCACTCGTTTCGGCAAGTGTCCTCACACAAGCTGATCGGGAAGAAGGGCGGCTGGTGACACTAAGGACTAACGCTGCACTACTTCTGCCTGTTCCCTGCCCCACTGTTGCCTCGGGTACAGGCGTTTGCTCCTTATTGTCCTCGCACACGTACTCCCGCCCCAGCTTCGACGAATGTCGCCAATAACTTGTAAGCATTCCTCCAAACACGCTCATAGTCATGTACCAGCAGATGTAGCAAAGCTGGCTGGTGTCGTTTGTAATTGTTGTTGCTGCGTCGCGTCGTTGTTCGTTCATTTGGGTGGATGTTTGTCGGTCTAGCTACGTGTGTAGTATGTGTGTAGATACACAGAAAATCGAGTTGAAACTGCACCACTACCAGCCGCTTGATTCGGTGCTAAACCCCCGGCGCACATTAAAGCAATTGCCAGCGTTTATGGACTGATTTAATAGAAAATAAACGATGTGAGTTAATGGTGGAAATAGGTTCGGAGCAACTGGCGATATAGTATGAGTGCGTTGAGTCCGCACGACAATTACTGCTTTACTATTTTCGCTAATTTCGTACTCCATTTCGGCACGAAATTCGTTTAATTCCCTTCCGACTGACTGGGAGCCAAGCACTGACAGAGTGCGTTGAAGTGGTTAAAGTGCCGCGTGCCTGTGCACATGTACTGGAAGGCCCAACTAACACTGTTGCAGTCACATCACAATAAATGGGTCGCTTCCTAGCTTAACTTACATACATACTTATCTTCTGAGCGGCTGTCTGAGGCATGCATTAAGGGTTGAAATTCAGCTCTAAACCAACACACATAGCAATGCCGATTTGAATGATATTATCCGAAACCGTTACGATTTGCAATGCAAAATTAAACATTCCTATACATTTGCAAAGAAATGCTCTTGATGCACTTAACATTCGGTCCGCATTGTTTCAATTAACTTGCACTTCATAATAACTATGCTGGGGTACTTGTCGATGCCTTTTCGAAAATTTCCCAAAAAAGTGTTTTCGCAGTTCGGCATTAATAATCCGAATGATTGTTCGTTTGAGAATGAAACCAATTTTGCTTTGCAATGCAAATGAAAGGTTCACAGGTTTTGTGGCATCACATTTGTTGCGAGTTGCCGGCGACAGAAGTGTCCATCGCCCATCGTTAGTAGAAAGGCTATGGCTCCGAGAGTGTCAACGGGGAGCGCTTTCGCTTATCTGAATTCACCTCATACATGCACACGTTAATTCACTAATTCACCCTTGCCGTGGCTTGCACCACCGTTGGTGTTGTGGGGAATTCGTTTGATGTGGATGGAGGAGTGCGAATGCTTCACTGCGCAGTTCAGTTGTGGAGGGGAGAAATCGAGCTGTGCTCAGCAGAGATTATATTCATATTCAGTAATGCCCTTTGCAGTTTACACACCGTGAGTGCTGCTTATCAACTCAATGGCATCCACAAGTTGTTATCAGGAGAATGCCGCAGTGTCGCAAAAAGCGATTTAAATGACTGTTGCCGCAAGCACGAAACGCAAGAACTTCGAAACAGCGACTCACACACAGTCGTTTAACAAATTTGTGTACAACGAGCACGTGTTGTGAACATAAAATGACGCGCTAAGCCTTAAAAGTTGACGGTTTCATAATTTGTCGTCGTGTCGCGCAACGGGGATGAAATTTGTTTCGATTTTGTTGTACTATAATAAAATAAACTTATTCCGAAAGCATTCAAAGAAATCTTCACATACCTGCGTTAGTTGCGACGAGGCATAGTACGAAATTCTCGAGGGACAAATTGAATCCGGCTTGGAGTAAATTGTCTCAGCTATTTGATCGCCACCCATAGGCAGCAGCGCTGTTGCGTATGGAGAGGGAGCGGGAGTTGAGCTGCGAAACCCTGCGAATTACATTTAAAAATTCTTATTAATCGATGATGTTACATATAGTATATACATGTCGATGGGACCATTGCTCAGCGATGTTGGGCGAAAGGCGCTGATAACTCTCACAGTTGAGACATACATACATCGGCCTCGCCGACGACATTTCCGTTGGCGTGGTGGCAGAAACGCCCACGGCAATCGTTTGTGCGGCAGAAAGCGCAGCATCCTCAATGCAAGAACGGCTGCGCGCTAAGTCGGCAACGTGAGCAGTGCACAAGGCAAAAGGCCGTCCTCATCGGCAGTCGCAAAATGGTTGAACGAGTGGCGATACGAGTGTGGCGTTAGAATCGATGCTCTACTTTCGGCATACTGATCGACCACCGCCTATGCTTCCGTCACCACGTAGACTATGCCTATGCGCTGATGATCGCAGGATTCATCCCACTCAATCTGGTTGCGAAAGAGCAAATGGAGGTGCAGGTGGCAAGGCGCGAGCAACTCTGCGTAGCCCAGTGGCAAACGAGGTGGGACAGCGCTTCAAATGTAACGTAGACACATCGTCTCATCACCAACCTTGAGATCTAACTAGGCAGGAAACACGGGGACATGGACTACTGCCTAATTTAAATGCTCAGCGACCACGGTTTTGTTAAAGCGTACCTACATCGATTAGGACACGAGGATGACCATTGCCGAGTGCTCTACGGCCCAGCAACGTAAGAAAAGCAGAGAAGCAGACTACATGAAACCCTGGGCTCCAAATGTTGGACCGAAAGACTTAGTGCTGCGTATAATGAACGCAACAGATGCATGGAAGCGATCAACAACGACGTACATACGAACGCAAACAGGCTGCAACCGAATATTATACAATGCCTTATACACTCTTATCTTTATTTTAATTTGGAGCGTCTTTTTTGTATTCGTTTTCAGCATCTTTCTAGTGTCTTGGTACAATCGTCCTAACCTACTATTTTCCTGAATTTAATGTAAGTACATTTAATAACAAATTACGTGCAAAGTCCGCTGTTTAATGAAATACTCTTTCCAGGAAATTATGGTCAATAACTTTTGTGGGAGGTTTTGAAATGAGATGTTGTGCTATTTCTTCTACTAAGTACTACGAAGAAACACAGAATTGATTCAATTACCAAATTGATATCAACCCAAATCTTAGCATTCAGAACAACGAGGATGCGATATTGAGTGCTTGCATGGAATGCTATTAAAGGCCAAACAACAACAATACTCTTTTCGTGTTTCGGTTTAAATGTTACTCACTGTCGAAAATGGCGCAAGATTTCTTTGATTCCAAGGGATATTTGTTCAAGCTGGCAATGGTTGCGTACGAACCACTGTTGGCGCTCGGCGGCCGGCCCAATGGGTCTAGACGTATGAAGACGTTTTGGTGGCTGCCGTAGGCGGCCGTCGTAAAGCTCGTGCTAGATGGAACAAAACCAATTTGAAAGTAGTCAGCTCAAACCAAAATGTTATGCGGATTGTAGAACTTACTGTAGCGAATCCTGTCGAATCTGCTTGCGTGCGCGCACGTACATAGCGCTGGCGATTAGTCCCACTGCCAGAACCAAGCCCAGCGCGCAAGCAGCTGCGCCGAGCAGTGCATGTCCTTGCGAAGGTGCATGTGCGGGGGCGGGCGACTGATTTGGTGCTGAAAATAAGCCTATGACCAAACAAAACATTAAAAGAATGTGAACATAAAGTCTTGGAGCATGCGGTGGGCGGAGTTGGCGAGAACGCACCTTTGAGGCAGATTTTGTTTCTCTTAAAATGCAATTTAGTGTCATTAGTGCGCGGTGGGCCGCGCACCAGCATGTGGACGGTAAACGGTACTTGCTCGGTGGCATTGCCCGTGCAGGGCAAATGGACCAGGAACGTTTCAATATGCTGCGGTACGTAGCCCTTGGGAGGAATGTTCAGCGCGGGCGCAGAAAGTGCAGCCTGCTCGTGCTCATAGTTGATGCCGATAGTGTAAGGCAGCTGGAGAGGGTGCAAGTGAAGAGAGGTTAATCGAGTGCAAATTGGATTTTAAGTGGTCAGTCTCTGGCAGCATATGTGGACTGAGGTCGAGGGTTATGCTGGTTAGTTTTACCTACCGGATATGCAGTGAGGCTTTGCCATGAGAACTCGAGGTCGTGTACATCTGCGGGCACCGGCACCGTGAAGTGCATTGCGTACGTGTTGATGGCGCCCTCGTGAACGTAGAACAAGTCCGCTTCCAAGCCTGTGCGTTCGGCAGCGACATTGCCAAAAAATGTGAAAATAGCATAAAACGAAATAAAAAGAGGGGAGAAAGTAAAATATGGCACTCGTTTGGCAGGCATTAAATCGCAACTTTCTATTGTATCGTTTTTCAAAAGAACATTTACTTCACGTCTGTGTTTTTTTGTACGTGGCAGGCGACTTCTTGAATTGCGTAACGACGGCTTTGATGTTTCCTCTGGAATCCGACACCTTCTCTCTTTACAATCAAATTTCGGCCGCATGCCAAAAATGCAATTTTTTATTCTACAAATTGTAATCCTTGATGTTGCGCGAAACGAAAGCACTCTTACGTCCACTATTTTATATAGCGGACAAATAAAAGGTAAAATTTGGTTTTGATGGCTTGAAATGGTGACAACGCTTTGCGCTCACCCAAACCCTAATTAATTGACTGGCACGACAGCCCGCTTACGCGAGACTAAGGCCTAGCTTCCCGCAACTACCCGTGTTGTGCGTGTGAATTTGTACGCGGGTGGAGGGACCTACAGTTTTATGCCGGTTCCGAACGGCAGGTTGGGAGCTTTTTTCATAAGCAATTTTTACTCTCAGAGGTTTGCCATTTCCAGCTGAGAGGACAGCCACCGAAAGAGAAAACGAGTTTTCCCGTTATTTTTTTAGGTGTTATTACAGGCAGTATTTGAACCTGAGGTTGCTGCCTTCGACTCGCGGTCCAACGTACTAACCAACTGAGCCACGGCGGCTGCTAAAACCAAAACCTAGAACTGCTAATATGTTGTCATGCCGAAGTGCTTTAAATGCGGGTTCGGGGCGGGGCGGATTCAGAAAAATATTTTTTGGGGTTTCAAGAAGTAGAAGAATGGCAAAAAATTCCTTTTAATTTAAAAGTCGACCGTAATATTTCGGGGGGTTTCAACACCCAAAATCCGCCCTGAATCCACCACTGGTGTTTCACCATGATTCTATAATAACCTGCCTGACTGATTACACAGGGCAACAAATTTCGACTTTTGGTCGGCTTTTCTGGGTTTGACATCAGTTCTAGGGTAATTAGGGACCGCTGATTTCGAATCCGCAAACCGTTTTGAAAACTTAGTTTCCGTTTTCGCAAAAAATGGGCGTGTCACTTTTTCGGATTTTCCCTGACTTTTTTCACGTTTGGGATTTAAATGTCTAGACCAATAAACCGGTTGACATCATTTTCACCTCGTTGCATTATCAACACCACACGGTTTCTTTTCCGATGCAATTTATTTTTATAGGTTTTAAAATTCCGCGGCAATTGGACCTCAAAGTCGGAAAATATGGAATTTCAAGGCGTTTTCTTTGATGTTAAAAAACAAACACATTTTTCGTAAATTAATTATCGAGTTATGTATAACAAGAAAGTGGAAACATCAAGTAATGCAACACAGCCACGTTTTTTGGCGTGAGTCCCATTCTCATCGAAATAATAGCAAAAATGTACCAAAGTCATTTTCAACAGATATCAGTTTTTTTCCTTTAAAAAGTAAGAGCCTCGAAATATGCAAAGTTTATAATTTTGTTTTGTTTGAAGCAATTCAAAATTTTGTTTATTTTCGCTTGTTTTCCAGACAGTGAATGGAATATATAAAAGAGCATATTTTGAGGCCCTTAATTTTTTAAGGAAATAGTATCACAAATTATGAAAATGACTATGGTACATTTTTGCTATTATTTCGATGAGAATGGGACTCACGCCAAAAAATTTGGCTGTGTTGTATAATTTCATGTTTCCGCTTTCGTGTTATACATAACTCGATAATTGATTTACGAAAAATGTGTTTGTTTTTTAACATCAAAGAAAACGCCTTGAAATTCCATATTTTCCGACTTTGAGGTCCAATTGCCGCGGATTTTTAAAACTTATACAAATAAATTACATTGGAAAAGAAGCCGTGAGGTGTTGTAAATGCCACAAAGTGAAGATCATGTCAACCGGTTTATTGGTTTTGAAATTACAATCCCAAACGTGAAAAAAGTCAGGGAAAATCCGAAAAAGTGACACGCCCATTTTTTGCGAAAACGGAAACTAAGTTTTCAAAACGGTTTGCGGATTCGAAATCAGCGGTCCCTAATTACCCTAGAACTGATGTCAAACCCAGAAAAGCCATTTTGCTGTTGATCAGTGTTATCTGCATCATGAACTGATAGGGTTTTACCTTTAGGTAGCCAGGTCGCGAGTAGGATACGCTGAGCTGTCCTTCGACGCACCATCGTTCAAAACAACAATGTATGTATATCCGAATTAAGTACAAAGTGCTGTCGAGGACGCGGGGCAGCGGGAGAATAAGTGAACGTGTGAGTGCTGTTGAATGGTTTTCAAACAATTTAAATCCAATTACACTGTACAGGAAAATAGCATTTTCTCTAAAAAAGAATCAGCCCTTCAGTGAGGAATCGCACCACGGGAGGCGAGCAGCGCGGAACACTCGCACAACTGGTGTGCCTGTTTGAACTGGTGTTGTTGTGACGCTGCCGGCGCCATCTACAGAGGTCAACTGGTGGTTGGTTGGCTCGCTGGCTACTGTATTTTTTTTTTGTTCGCCAGCACATAACAGGCAACCTGTGCTAGAGCCTTTCGCACAGCAGAGTTCTTAAAAGCGGTTAGGTCCACACTTGCTTGTGCTAATTTCTGACATTTGCATACATTGCGTTCAATTCATTCGAATGTTTCGAATTGTGTCACCAAGTCGATCGCGATAGCTGGGCAGCTGAGGGTATTCCATATTCCTCGCCTTGTACAACGCTTTATTAAGTCATTTCAAATTCATCCCAACTACAGGGCGGAGCGGTGCTGCTAACTTCATTCCCCATACATTAATTGCCAGCATTTGACCTTTCTGCGCACAAATAGACGCAAGCTGTTTGCCGTAAATTTCTTCAATTCCTTTGATTATTAATTTAAATGAAGCAGCCACCCATGTGGCAATGCGTCTCTCTCCTCCCCAACAGGCGGGGTTGTTTTCAGTGTGCTATGTATGTGTTCATTGCGCTTTCTGCGCGCTCCAATTCAAACAAATAAAACCGAAATAAAAATGTTTCATTTAAAAATCAACGACTACACAGCAAAATCAAACGAACAGGTCGCTCTTTTTTTAGAACAACCCCACGCACGTAACGGCTTCCATGGCTGCTGCCGTCGCATGGCTGTTGCATTGCGTTGTGTTTCCTTTGACGATTCTCCCATGCGGAAAATGCGTAAACTGCTGCGAGTCGTATTTTCCGCGCAGCAGTGAACAAATGCCCGTACCCGGCTGCTGTATCCACCGCCCGCAGAGCCGTTAATGGGTGTGCGCTTGGCAATTTCTGCACAGGCCACCACGGGTAGTCAAGCCCCAGCCAAATTGATTGTGACTTTTGACTGTTAGCGTATTTTATGTATTGAAATGTTTCAGAAAAACGTTTGCAAGTGACAGCAACCAGTTTGTTTAATGTTCGCCGCTCTTGATTTCGATACCAAAAAGCACAAGAATATTATTGTGGGAAAGCACGCACGCCATGACTCCTGCCCAGTTACGATATGCTACACGCGCCGAGCTATGGAGAAAGAGCCACTTCTGCAGCCATGTGTGCTTGCATGAGAAGCAACTTGATAGTTGACACGTTGACACTATCAGACGATAGGCAGCCAACCTGCTCTAGTTCTCCTGCTTCTTCTTTCTCGCCCTTTTGCTCGATCCGCAGCACTCGCCAAGTTTTTCTGTAGCTGAAGTGCGTTAATGGCGTAATTATAATTAATCAGATAATTATAATTATCTGATCGAAGTATATGCAAGTGAGTAAGTTCCAGTTTTGTTTTCATGCCTAGGTGACCGCGCCCGGACTGCGTGGTGTACGTAGGAGTCATTGCCACACAACGTAGCAACATGAAAGGTAATAGAATGTGTGTAGAATGGTCTATTGAGTTCAATCTTTGTAAAAACACTTGAAATGAACAATAATTTTATACGTGTTTTTAATATTTTTTTATATTCATAATGTGACGCGGTCGACAGTGGGTAAAAGCTTGTATGAAGAAATATGATTTAACGTGCAGATAGTATCTTAAAATGAGTACCTATAGATTATTTCATTGCATGAAAAATTTGAAGCGCGCTCCGATTAGAAACGTATGTTCATGTAAAGCACGGGCAATAAGTATGGGGCTTATTTATTTGAGGTTATGAAACGTTCGCTTTGACAGAGAATGCACAAATTGCCATTGTGACAGAAGCAAACCGAAATATAAGATTCGGATTGGCGCCTGAAGATTCATTAATCAATTTTTGAATTGAATCTTTGGGACGTGCCCACAACCGTTATTGTGCCACTTTGCAATGTCGAGACCGAATAACGCGTGTACAGTGGCACAGAGCATGGCCGAGGTGGCCGAGTGTGTCATTACAATTGCTCTTTGTGAATTCGAATGCTGGTTTTTTCGATTAGTTTTGTTTTTGTGGGACCATTGCTGTTGTTTCTTATTGCATCGTGAGCAAGTAAAGCGGGAGAAGGAATGCCGACCCACTTGTTTAGTTGTTTTGGCAGTGGCTTTGATACTTGATTGATTGATTGACACTTCTTCCGACCTGCAACCAACTGTGTTGGATTTAGTCTTCAATAAAACACTTTAATTTCGTTTAAGAACTTATTTATTCGACGACCTGTCACCAGCACTGATCAGCGAAGAATGAAACGAAGTAAAACTTCTTGCGCAGAAGTAAAGTGCAACTACGCATTGCGCAATAGATACACAACTGCATGACAACGGATACACATGCGACTAGTGCACAAACTATCCTTTTAGTTAGCAGACAATTGAGCGGCCTAACGGGACTTTTCCGTTGCTGCATTGCGCATCAAATAAACAAACGCAATGGGACACGATCAATGCATTTTTGCTACGCACGAGCAGAATTCCTGCGCAATAACATATTACGCAGTTTATTAATAAAGGAATTCTTCTCGTGTATTCAACACACCTCCTCAAAAATTAATTGATCGCCACAAACTGATTCACATGTTTCTACATTAATAAAAAAAATATTTGCTGGTGAAAAGTCGTGTAATCTGGGGAATGACAATATTATGGTTCAACATTCGTTGCAAGGATTGGGAAAACCCAGAAAAACCCAATCAAACCATACATTATTACATTGTTTCTCAATATATCATATTACATTTTTATACATACTTATATACATTACATTTTTTTATTTAATTTTTTTTTTGGTTTCCTTCATATGCTTTATTTCAAATTCATTTTACTTCTTAAATCTAAAAATCTGGCTCCAGACAGCGGCTTTGTCAAAATATCAGCTAGTTGTTTATCTGTAGGAATATACTCAATTTTAATTAGTTTATTTTCAACTTGCTCCCGTGAAAAATGATATTTAATATCGATATGCTTCGATCTTTTGTGACATGACGGATTATTTGCTATACTTATGCAACCTTGGTTATCTTCATATATTTTCATTGGTTCTTTCAATTCAATTTGTATACTATTCATTAACGACTTCAGCCACAAGGCTTCTCTAACGGCTTCAAAAAGTGCCATATACTCTGCTTCAGTAGATGAAGCAGCAACAGAGTGTTGTTTCTTTGTATTCCAACAAACTATACATGATTCAAACATCATAAATACATAACCAGTAGTGCTTTTCCTGTCACTAACACTTCCACCCCAATCAGAATCAACATAACCAGTTATCATTTCTTTGCAATTTAAGTTTTTAGAATAGACTAATCTTAAATCACTCGAACCTTTAAGATATCTTAGAACTCTTTTAAGGCACTGCCACAATTCTTTATTATTTTTATTGCTATATCGACTCAATATATTAACCGATGTACTTAAATCGGGTCGTGTGCACAACATAATATACATTAAACAGCCAATTAAATTACGACACGGTGCATCACAATTTTCGTCTGAATTCAATGCTTCATAATCTAGCCTACTTGGAAGTGGAGTACTAACTGCTTTAGAATCAATCATCTTAAATTTCTTTAAAACATTTTCGATATAAGCGGACTGACTAAGACTTACGCTATTATTAACTCTTTCGATCTTTATCCCAATAAAATATTTAATCTCAAATAAATCAGTCATCCTAAATTTGCTCTTCAAATAATTTTTAAAAGAGGTCATTGTTTCAATATTCCCTGTTGCTATTACTAGGTCATCCACATATAATAACACATACAGGTTGTGATGTGCATCACCCTTATCAAGAATGTAAATACAACGATCTACAGCTGAATTCATGAAACCGATTTCTTTCAATGCTTGTTCAAAAATTTCAAACCAACACCTTGCAGCCTGCTTAAGACCATATATTGCTTTATTCAATCTGCAGACTTGATCACTACCACAGGATAATCCCGGAGGAGCCGTCATATAAATCTCTTCTTTCAATATACCATTCAAAAATGCGGTTTTAACATCCATGTGGTGAACTTTCAAGTCAAATTGGTTTGCAAAAGCTAATATAAATCGGAGACTAGAAATTCTTGCTACTGGAGCAAAAGTTTCATCATAATCAATTAAATATTCCTGTGTGAAACCACGTGCGACCAGCCTTGCTTTATACCTAATTGGATTGCCTAGCTCGTCATATTTCCTTGTAAAAACCCACCTACAACTAACTATGTTCTTATTTTTAGGTTTTGATACAAGAGACCAAGTTTTGTTATAAAAATGAGAATCAAGCTCTTCTTTAATTGCTTCTTCCCAATGTGACCTATCGCTTCTATTTTTAATATCATCAAAAGAATTTGGAACGCTATCAATGAAACTTCGTGCATTCATTATGCAACTTTTGACTAACAAATCACTTTCTTTGTATGATATCTGTGGCCGTTCCTTCAATCGATCACTTCTTCTGACTTCGTTTTTTTCCTCATTTAACTGTGAGTTTTGTAGCTGACCATTGTGTTCATCAGTATTCTCTAATACATTTTCACCAGTCTCAACTGGATCGGCATTCTCTTTACTTGTTACCACACCACTAGGCTGTTTATCTAATGCAAATTCATTAGATATCCTTTCCGTACTCTCATTCGGGAATTCAATTTCATTACCAGAGTTTCTCAACTCTACTCTGTCTTTTACAACAGTCCTAGAATTTACCATGTTTGTTTCATCAACGATCACATCTCTCGCTGACACAAACTTTCCAGTTGCCACATCCCACACTTTGTATCCATTTGGTTCGTATCCAACAAGAATACCTTTCCATGATTTTTCATCAAATTTTCGTTTTCTTGTTTTATTATGGATATATACTGTCGAACCAAATACTTTCAAATATCTTAAATCAGGCTTTCTATTGTGCCACATTTCAAATGGTGTTCTCATACTATTTTTCAACGCTTTACTTGGACTTCGGTTAATCAAATAGGTAGCTGTCAATACAGCTTCACCCCAAAACCGTTTGTCCAATTTCGCTCCACTAACCATAGTACGAGCTTTTTCCGTTATTGTTCTTATCATGCGTTCAGACACACCATTTAGTTGTGGAGTATGTGGAACTGTTAGGTGGTAACTGATGCCTTTTTGAACACAATAGTCGCGCATCTCATTTGACAAATATTCTCTCCCATTATCAATATATAGATTTACAACTTTTAAATTGAAATGGGCTTCACTTTTTGCAACAAAATCTTTGAAAGTGGCAAAAACGTCAGACTTATAGGTGATCAAATAAGTTACACAGTAGTGTGTATATTGATCAACAAAAATTACGTAATAGTTCTTTTCATCAACTGTAGAAGGTGTTATCGGGCCACAGACATCTGAATGGACTACAAATAAAGGTCTTTTAATGTAATTTTTATTTTTAGATATATTAAAACTTAGTCTAGCTTGTTTTCCATATATACATGCCTCACATAATTCATCAGTTGGTTGCACAGTCTTTAAAAGTTCAATATCATTAAACATATTTTTGTTTTTTATTTCCAAGAACTTTCCTTTACTAATATGTCCTAATCTTTCATGCCACAAAAGATAACCATTATTTTTAACCATATTTGATGCATACGCTTTTCTACTTAAAACAAAGTCGATAATAGGAACATTATGAATACATTTACCATCAATGATTACTTGACCATTCTTGCTGACTTTAACACCTCCTGCATCAAATTCGATTTTCAATCCAGCATCCTGCATCCGTTTCACTGAAATTAAATTCTGTGGAACATCTTTACAAAAAAGTACATCTTCCAGGGTAATTTCGTTTTGAGAATCATCACAGAGCCTAACGATGCCCTTCTTTGTAGCATAAATATATTCCCCACACTTTGCGATTGATATCCTTATTGGGTACTCCAGATCGACACAATCGGTGAAAAGATTTTCGTTATTAATAATGTGGTCAGAAGCTCCAGAATCCAGGAGAAAAGACACGTCGCCGACAGTAGGAATTACAGCTTCATTTCTTATCATAAACGCGAAACCGTTTCGCGGTGAAGTAGTTGCAAATTGTGCAGCTTTGGCATGTTCATTCTTTTTGTTACTAAAAAAACTTTTAAATGCATAGCAGTCTTTTTTTATATGTCCCTTTTTACCACAGTGATAGCATTTCACAATTGGCTTGGTATTTGTTTTAAAAGTTTTAAATTTATTTTTGTTTTTAAAGTTTTGCGAGAAATTTTTATAGCTTTTATTGTTATTATTACACATCGCTTGCAATATTTTGGAACTTGTGTCTTTATTATCACTTCTTAACTTAATTTCATGATCCAGCAACCGGTTCTTTACGAAAGCCAATGTTAAATTATCTTCTGACAGTGTTTCAATTGCGGTTACAACTCCATCATAAGATGGTGGTAATGTTAATAATAAGTGAGACACTCTGTCCATCTCATCAATTTTGGCTCCCGAAGCCAACAGTTCGTTAATTAGGTCATCAAATAAATTAAAGTGACCTAATAATGGGGATTCACTCTTTAATTTTAACGAAAGCAACCTTTTCCGCACAGCTAGTTGCGACGCCAAACTCTTTCGCTCGTATATTTGGTCTAAGTTTTTAAAAATTTGCCTTGCAGTACTTTCACTACTTGCAAAGCCAAGAAATGAATCACTTAAATACTCGATAATTATGCTTTTAGCATTTCTTTCACTTTTTCTCCATTCGTCCGTAATGTCTTCTGGCACTTCAGTGTCTATCACTTTTTAGAGCATCTGTTTCCGCCAAGAGTGCTCTAACTCTAAATTTCCAAAATTGAATATTTTTCGCCATCAAAAGGCTTAATGTTTCTTTTAATTTTCTCCATTATTTTATATTAATTAATTCAAGTTTACCAAGTTCACTAATTTACACCAAAAAATATTTACACGGATTATTTACAAAGTGGACGGGAGCTGGGCCCATAACCTGTTGGATTTAGTCTTCAATAAAACACTTTAATTTCGTTTAAGAACTTATTTATTCGACGACCTGTCACCAGCACTGATCAGCGAAGAATGAAACGAAGTAAAACTTCTTGCGCAGAAGTAAAGTGCAACTACGCATTGCGCAATAGATACACAACTGCATGACAACGGATACACATGCGACTAGTGCACAAACTATCCTTTTAGTTAGCAGACAATTGAGCGGCCTAACGGGACTTTTCCGTTGCTGCATTGCGCATCAAATAAACAAACGCAATGGGACACGATCAATGCATTTTTGCTACGCACGAGCAGAATTCCTGCGCAATAACATATTACGCAGTTTATTAATAAAGGAATTCTTCTCGTGTATTCAACAAACTGTAATCGCCTTTTCATATGGCTACAATTATTTAGAGTGATCGTATTTTGTGAAAATTTTGTATAGATGATTTTTATGAAAGCATAATAACTGAAAAAATTAAACGAATCGGACAACGGACACGTCCACCTTCTATACAAACCAAATTTTTGAAACTACATATGTATGTAGTTTCTGAGGTGAAATTTGAAGCATTCATTAGCCGTATTCACGATCTGTGGTTTTTGGTCTTGTATCGTGTATTCTTGGTTTTTGTGGTAAATTTTGTAACTTTACAAAAACAAATGCATGCAACTGAAACTACAACCAATTTACCAAATTTACAATCCCAAAACCCTATTGTAACATTGCGTAGTATTCTGTATTTTCTTGATAGTGATCTCCAGGGAAAGGCTTTTGTGGAAATTGCCTTTTTTGTTTGCTGCTAAATAGAGCATTTCTGATTGAGAATGAGCACGAATTAGGTCCTCCTGATTAGAAATATACCACTTTTATTTTGCCTTCTTTTGCCTTAAAAAGGCAGATTGCCTTTTTCACCCATAAATGCCTTTTTTAGTGCCTATTTTACCTATAAATGCCACAAAATGCCTTTTTCAAGATTTGTCGAGCGCCTTTTTGTTTTTCTTTCGTTGTTAATATTTTTCCCCTTTTGTTTCGCAAAAATACCTTGAAAATAAAAAAAAATTAAGTGGCAACATTGCAATTTCGTTTACTCATCGATGTTTTTACATTGATTTGATCATTCCTAAGCCGTTATTTTTTGTTGTGCAGTGGACAATTTAAAGAAAAAACATGCCAAATGTGATACAAGTACGGCTTTTATGCTTTTATATGAGAAGTTAAAATATGAATTTAAAATATGTGCCTACATTTCAATTAAAATATCTTAGTTTTAGTTTTTAAACTATCTTTGAAAACCTTGATGTTCCTTTTCTTTTACAAAAAACGAGGTATAAATATTGTATGTTGCATACGTCAGATGAAATAAAGTTATTTTTTTCTTATTTTTAAATGCCTTTTTTGGCCTTTTTAACAGTTTTAATGCCATATTTTGCCTTTTTATGCAGTTTTTAGTGCATTTTTCTGCCTTTTTGGCAGTTTTTAGTGCCTTTCCGTGCCTTTTTTGCTATTTTATTTTGCTTTTTTTATATTTTTTTAGGTCCTCAAAATCCTTTCCCTGGTGATGTTACTTTTATTTATTTATTTATTTATTTATTTATTTATATAAGTCTATGAACAGATTGTTCTTACAGACACATTACAAACTAAACTTAAAACTAGAAAACACGTTTAAGATTATTTTTAAAAACATCTTTTGAAAGAAACAGGTCTAACTTGAATTTAGAAGATACAGTGTTATACACGTTTAAAGCTCTGTATAAAGGGGAGTTTAATGCGTAATTAGCTTGGCAAGTGCTTAAATAGAATGTGTCTGCATGTCGTAACGCTCTTGATGGAACATTGAAGTTAATTAACTGCAGCAAAAACGGGCAGTCAACCCTTCCCACCACGATGTCAGAAACGAACATCAGTGCCAAGGTTGTTCTTCTGTTTTCCAGAGACTTTAGGTAAATTAGCTTGCAACGTGCCTCATAGGATGGTAAAGGATCTGCAAACCTGAGAGACCTCAGAGCGAAGCGAATAAACGACTTTTGGATTCGTTCAATTCGTGAGGCATAAGATGCATAAAATGGATTCCATATGAAAGAACCATATTTTAGCCTAGAACGAACCAGCCTTGTATAAAGCGACTTAAGCGTCGATTCTACTGTCGATAAATTCTTCCACTCATGGCAAATATTTTCACTTAATTTAATTTTCGTCAATTCTTACTCGTTCTAAGGCCACTTAAATATACTATACATATGTACATTTTCATTCTGAAATGCGTTCGAATTTATGATTTTTTCGGATTTGTTGCTTATTCCCGGCATTGTTTACTTGCACGTATGAATGAAAATTATTCAAATTGAAAGTGTCGCGGAATTTGTATCTGTACCAAAAATTGTCATCCCTAACAAAATGTAAACAAGATCAGCTGTTTTTGCAAATACTAAGTATTTACAACGAGGTCGTTCACGATCTGATGTAAAATTTGATAAAAATTACCAAATTTAGTAAAACAAAACCACAGATCGTGAATACGGCTATTAATTTTAGCCCATATTAACATTTCGTTAAAAATGGGTATGATCAGATTTTACATTAAGATTAACTAACATTTTTAGGGCATCTTTGATGCAATTTTGTATGGATATTCGTATATATTTCGATACTTTCCTTTTTATGGTAATTCTTTCATAACAAACACTTTCTCTATGGCTGGAGTATGTCACTACCACTGCAATTGTCACTCGTAGTGCCACTATAAAAAATAATGCAAAACGGTGTAACGCAGCTGAAATGTTTACTGATCGATGAACATGAAGTAATTACTTCATATGAAAGTAATAACTTCATATTCTTTGATTCTACTTACTTTCAGCTACAATTGAAGCTCGAAATTTTTGCGGACTTTTTGCGGACAACTGTTTTTTTAGAGACTATCAAACATTGATGAAACATGCAGTTCGAACTAATTGTGTTTACGAGTTTTCAAAGTAACGGTACTCAAGATATAATTAAAGCAAAAATCAAAATTTATACACAGTAATACTTAATAGATTTGTAAAGTTTAAAGTTTATAGAAACTCATTTAGTTTGTTTACAAATATTTTCCCCTTTTCTACTTTAACCAACACTAACAAAAAAATTTAAAAATTGTATGTATTAGTTGGAGTTGGAGTATTTACAGTAATCATGCATACTTTCATTTTGAAGTTATATGACAACCGTACACAAAAGTGAATAGATCACGCCCACTTTCTTGTCACTTCTTAGTTGCCAGCCTTGAATCAAGTCGGCCGGTTGACAGACGAACGTACGGACGGACATGATTAAATGGACTCCCCTCCTCTAAGTATGTCGATTTTTATGCATCGCCAACACCCCTTTCTGAGCGTCGAACGCCTGACCAAAGTACACAAAGTGTATCTTATCGTGTCTCCAGTATGAACCAATTGTATCTGATTTCTCTTGAGAGGCGTACAAGTCCGATTTGTCGGTGGTAAATGTTTGGACATGTTTACTTACCCATCAATTTCATGACTTCTTTGTGACTAATGAAGACATTGAGATATCCAGTCGCAAACAGTGGATACCAAGAGATAAGTACACTCCAAAAGTAAATCCAGAACTTTGCCATATTCCAGCTAATTTACAGTTTAAATTTGCTTTGAGATTTTTTAAAATGTCTGGTGCTGATTGTATACGGTGGGTGACCTCTGGGCTCTTGGAACACTGGACAAACAGTCGATCAACCGCACAACTGAGCTGCTGCAACTACGTGAGCAACCGCATAATCGGCGACGCTGTCCGCCGGCGGTTGCGGTCGACTGCTGCTGGTGACTGTAACTTTTATGATTTTCGTTTCGAATTTTGTTTTGAGCTTTGGGTTTATGTCAAAGCCATCATAACTGATGCAATGGTTGACAGACTGACAACATGGCCCCGACTGTGACAGCCCATGTGGCCGGCAAGAAGCTGCCACCAGTCCAGTTATTGCTCTCCTCGTTGCTGCATCAATTTGGCGGCGCCATATGTGCTCCTGTTGTTTTTGTTGTTTCACGCACTACGAATAGATTCTCGATGGCTGCCACTTTAGCCATTTTGGTGCACTTTTCGCGTATACAACGAAACACTCGGCGTTACTGTCCTGGTTTTTGTGTTTGTCTTTATTCCGCTTGTTTTCGCTATTGGCAAATGGACGAAAAGCAATCGTTGCAAATATGCAATTCACATTTCATGTTGGTCATTATTCGGGTGTTGACGACGTTGTGCTCGAGCATCCTGAAACAGCAAAGGTCCCTAAGGAAAATAGACAACTCCATATAATATTTCAGTACTGGAAAAGCGCGAAAAAATTAACATGGAATTGGAAAAAAAAACAATTGCACAAGTGTATTTTGCCTGTGCGTGTGTGTGGTTGCATGTTGAATTTTAGACTGGCAAAAACTCCTAAACAATTTTAAACACTTTAAACTCTTAAAAAAGTAATTAAAAAGTTACACAACGTGTGCTCTGCCTATGTTCTTTCGTTGCCCACTTATTTCTACACATTCTATCTCGTTGTTTCTGTTGTACCCTTCTCCGTTCTTCCGGTTTATACTGTTGTTGTTGTTGTCGAGTCAACATCACACAGATGTCAGTCGGGTTGGCTGCGTGCGCTTGTACACTTGTGTGCGGTTTGGAAGGGTTTTTGCCGATTTAATAGAACGATACCTATTCGCTTGACATGGGATTCGCAGAGAACGTCGAGAGAGCCGAAAATGAAAACTTTGGCCAAAGTTAGAAATACAAAATTTCGTTGAACTGTTAAAAGC
The DNA here is from genome assembly GCA_963668005.1 of Melieria crassipennis. Taxonomy (NCBI): domain Eukaryota; kingdom Metazoa; phylum Arthropoda; class Insecta; order Diptera; family Ulidiidae; genus Melieria; species Melieria crassipennis. The sequence goes on along the minus strand of OY764963.1, from coordinate 114,601,584 downwards.
GAGAAGATGTACTTTCTCTGATATTATTGTTGTAGCATCCATTCCAAATGGAAAGGCGCTAAGAAAGAGATGTTGTTACGCAACTCCTCTTTAACCTGCCACAAAACAGCGGTGCTGTCCCGCTGCCGTCGTCGCTTCACCTACTGCCGCCAGTCAACAAAAAAGTCGGAATCGATATGTCAAAAATGCCATTTACAATAATTGCTATTCTTTTAGGTAAATATATTGCAACCATAGGTAAATTTATGGAAAAATATAATCTTTGGAAATCTATAAGATTTCCTAAACATGTCAGAAGCACATACCCCGAATATTTGCAAGCGCCAAAATTACGAACATAATGTGCAACTTTGTACATACGTTCGCATCACTGAGCAAGCAATTAGGTATATATGTGTGGGCGTGAATATACAACGCTAGCGGTGTTTTGGACGCGTATTCGATCTGCATTTTGCAGAATGTAGTAAAAGTTTTTGACTGGCGTGCTTCCCCCTCAGCCAGCAGCAACAACGTCTCGAAGCTGTTTTGAATACCTTGCACGAATCCCATCTCCCCTCTCCTACACTACACATCGCGCAGTGAAACAAAGTGGAGGCCAGTGATGCAAAAAACGAAAACTTTTCAATTACTTTTGGGATGGGGGATGAAAATTAATTTTTCATCGATGTGAATGATTGACTGGCGCAGTGGTGTGCTATGCTGTCGCCGACCAATGCTTTCGGTAACGGCACCAACATTAACGTGAGCGCCATCAATCCAGCTAATTTCCTCCGCAGGTCGCCGCGCAAGACGAGTCCAAAACGCAAACGCAAGAAAAATGCGCAGAGCGCAAACATTTCCAACTGACAGTTGCGGTCTCACCATGAAGGCTGAGGCCGTTGCTAATATTGAATTTTGATGGGATGTAGCTTGAGGCTGAAATGGCTTCATGGGTGCAGATAGCGCCAGAGTAAATTCAAACACACTTCCGGCGTTTCAATTAAATGTAAAATTGGCTGTAGCAGGAATGATATTCAATTGGGACGACGGAGAATGCTGGCAGTTTATTATTGACGCAAGCAAAAGTCACAGCACAGACGGCGTGGCATAGAAAAATATACTCTCCTTCTCCTTTTTCACACTCACTTGCCTTACTACAGTGACAGATTGTTGCATAAGCAGATTTGCGAGCGAAGAAGACTTGTGTTTCCAGCTCACACCTTTTGCGACGTGGTTTTGCTTTTTCACTTCCATTTGATAAGGATTGCTGCATCAACATTCAAAGTCATTTCTTTTCGGTGGCCGTCAGATCCAGAGACCAGAGAAATTCAACTGTTTGTTAACGTCGCCCGTGCCCTTCTTGTTACTTTCTGGCGCATTCTTCCTTACTTACTTTTGCTGCAGAATAAGTAAATCGAGACGTTGACAAGTTTTTGTAGATTCTATTTTATAAAATCAAAATTTTGCTTTATCAGAGTTGATGAGATCCTCGCTCCACAGCAGGCCACCCAACAAAAGGACTCTAACGAATATTAACCAGTGCTCCGCCGGTCGTTATGGTGAATTTTCGGATCACCAATGGGCTTCCCGCGTGGAGAGATTCGGCAACTTTCCACATTACACAATCGTCAAATGGGTGAGCAACAACGGCAATGAGCGAGCTCCACAGGACAGTACTGCACAATGAGCCATTATATGAAATTTATGGCGTTTATTATTAAAACGAAATTTGAACTTTCATCTCGTGAGGGAGGGCAACGCAACCAAGGTGGAAGTTCTGCTGGCAACTAGCTCCAACGATAACAGTTTGAGAGCTGGGCGTCGGAGGAGACTGGGTGATGCATAGGGGTCAAACGAATATTATTAATCTGGCATAATGTGACATTGCGAAATGAATGAGTGCGAGTGATAAATTTGAATTTATTACCCATTTGGACGGGCATAATACCTGGCTCTGAGAAAGACAACTGCAATTGGGAAGTAACCGACACAGGAAACTGCCGGCAGGTACATACATACGTACACTACATACTGACGAGATAGTGCATTCAGTAATTATATCCGTGATGCTGTTTCACGGCTCAGTACTGCGTATCAGCGCACTGTTTCGCTTTTTAAATACCAACTAGAAAGGGGACGCCTCAGTATGTAAATTCAAATGGAAACCTTCATAAATTCGGTTCCATTCACTGATTTCAATTAGTGACACACATTCTGCTTTTATTATGTTGCGGCCACTATTTTTCATTTGGACACACACGATTTCACATGTACACTCTAACAGCACATACATACGTAACATAAGTAGATGTCTCTTTGGTCACGCGATTGTAAATACGGAGAAAAGGACATTAGTTTAGCTTAGCTTTGTTCGACCCACTGAGGGGAGTTAAATAAGTGGTATGGTGTGGTGTGAAGTCTGATATGATATGAATGGAGAATATTTAAGTAGCGGAGTGTGGAGGGCGTTAAGTGGAGGGAGCGGTCTACATACCTACTTAAAGTCGGCGATGTCATAATGCGAGTAACTAACCGAAAAAAATTTTTCCTGGGCTATACTGTTTACTGTTTATAAAAAACACATTAAATCCTTGCTTATCAGGATTCAATCAGCTTATATGGTGATTGTGCATAAAACCGAAAAATACATCCTTCATCCTTTTGAAATTAGACACGGGCACGTCGCACTTGCACACACTAGCATCACAAATTTTCGACTTTACTTTCATAGAATCCCATACAGGGATACAGGATACATTGCTCCTTTTATGGTCGAGCCTCGGTGCCTCATTTTGTGCACATAACACGGAATAAGAAAACTGTTTGATTATGATGCGCGCATCCTGCGAACAATACTAATGGCAACTGTAGCGGCCACGACCGTAGCCGTGTCGACCGAAATATCAGTGCTCTAATCCTTTCAATGTCGGTGCACAGTTGTTGTTGTTTGCTTCTTCACGGCTCGAGTTTCTTGCTAACTGAAGCCGATGGCATCGACTTGGGTGGCGGCGTCTTATATATCAATGCAACATGGGCGCCGGGAATTGAGCATGGACAGACACGGTTGTCCTTTATTAATAATAGCCGATGGCGAGACGCGCACTTTACAGCTCGGTTTTATGCGATTTGAGCACTAAAAATGTGCCGCTGGAAGAACATTTGGCAAAGCGTGGGCGTGTGGGACAAACAAACATCCAGTCCAAACATCCAACAGCGTCGCTTCCAAATTTCGCAAACATGTTATTCATTTCGTTGAATTTTTCCTCACTATGCTATACTCATTGTTCGATATATTGGCGATCCTCCGAGGAGAAGGAACAGGGCTTATTTGCGTTCCGATGTTGCGGGATGCAGGAGTTGTTATCAATTTTCACTTTGTAGAGGACAGATTGCGCGAAAGTGCAGTAACGGCAGCGAAAGCGGTAGTGACAGTGACAGTTACAGTGGCGACGACACCGATAAAACGAGTAGCGACAATACAACAGACAGAGAACCGGAAATTAAAAACGTTTAAAGTTAGTGTACAGAATGGAGAAAAGGCGTTGCACGTTGGACCGTTTAGCCGCAGTCAACGTTATCGTTTTCCGTTGTCTGTGAAATGTTGCGTTCGACTGAATCTGGCAGCCGCATCCAGCCCGGCTCGGAGCAAACTTTGCGGTCATAAGGATATTCCCGACCTCGCGCACGAGCGCCCGAACTAGCTACCAACCCAGTTGTTTACACAAAGAAAACACACCACAGCCCGCCGGGTGGGCACATGCGCCGACGTTTGCTCTCGACGACAGTGTAGCGCATGACCGTTTCTCCAAAAGCGCTGAGTTGAAGCGGCGCGCGAAGAGAGCGTGCGTCTGTTTAGACGGACGCACATGTTACTGAGGCAACAGTAGATCTGGAGTTGGTTGGCGGTATGACTAAAGCAGCAAACGGACTTTCTGGTGATTGCGCTATGACTGGGTATGTCTCTCATTCGGGCATTCTTCGCACCGGTGGACACCAGATTGTTGCCATGAGCAACTCACACTCGCGCTTAGTTTTTTTTTATTAGTCTGAGCGATAAATGACGCCAAGGTGGCAAGCCCCAGCGCAGGTCGGGTTCCGTATTCGGTGTTCGCCGCTTGCATATGCAACTGTTGCGCATTTTTTCTTACTAATTGTTGTTGTTTTCATTATTGTTGTCGCCGAGTCGTTATTGGGAAGTGGTGAGAAAGGAGCGTGTCAATGAGGCGTAGGCCACGTATACGTACCGTCGCTTGAGGTGATGACAGAATTCCAGAAAACCTTAAAGGTCACTTTAGTTGAGCTCTCAGCACAGGTGCATGTAGGTCTTGCACAACTCACATTCATCCATTTTCGCCTCTGATGGTCCAGCCCTGCAAATGGTTTGTAATAAAAATTAAAAATTCCATTTTTCAACGATGAAATCGCCGTCTGGTCAATGACAAAAACTTCCAAAGTTGTCAGTTTTCGAGAAAAATGGGGATGATGATTGATGGTGGACGGGGCGCTGATTTGCTGGAAAATTTTCATCAATTAAAATTTTAATGGAATAACTTGGCGGATAGGTCAAGAATCCCAAAAGTGTGATTCGATTTTGTTTCCATATACTTTTTCTGTTTGACTAGCTCAGCTGGCTAGTGCGTTGGGCCGCGAGTCAAATGCGACGCTCGAACCCAGGTTCAAGACTCCGTTGCTGCTAACACCGAATAAAGAAAAACAATTTTTCTTTCGGCGGCTGTCCTCTGAGCAGAAAATGGCAAACCTCTGAGAGTAAAATTGCCTATGAAAAAGCTCCCAACTCGAAATTCGGAATCGGCATAAAACTGTAGGTCCTTCCAACCTTGTAAAAAAAAATTCGCACGCACAACAGTGATGGTTGCGGGTAGCTAGGCCTTAGTCGCGGTATCGGGCTGTCGTCAATTATTATTAATTATTATTAAATTACATTTTGTCTTTGTTTGTGCCAAGAGGTCTTTATTCCACTTTCGTTCCTTAGATTGGACAACGGACCGCATTGCTCGCCAACAGATTGCATAACAACCAGCACACTCCGCTGCTAAACATTTTGTCTAGGGTAGTGTTTCGATTTGTTTATAATTCACGCACGTGCTAAGACATTGCAGACAGCAAAAGCCGACGAGGTACATAATTGCTATCGATAAAATTGTGATTTGTACACTGCCGCTGCCGCCAACCGGCAGCTGTTGCAACTGCGGCTGCAGCATACCTCGCCAGTCCAATTGGCACATAATCACCCCCAGCGGTGTAGCAGCCACTGCTGCGAAAGAAATGTGAGAGACTGTTTGCACATGCACAGTGCATGCTGACTAACCCGATAATGTAGTTGGAGTGCATTATGCCGTGATAACAGACCACTAATCTGCAATGAACAACGCGGTACACGGTGCGCAACACGAAGCCTCATACAGAAAGCGGCAAGCGGGCAGCAGACACACAACGAACCCGGCGCATACTTATCTGCGAAGCGAACACCTATTGCGTCCCCCTCAATGCACCCTTCTCTTGCGACCAACACCAAACCCTATCACTTCCGAAGCGACGGCGAAATAAAGCGGCGAAACACACTCTTATTTGTACACCATTCATACTTGCGGAAATAAAAGGCACAATCGGGAAAATTGTGCCAAGTTGCCGGCACATATTGTGGCTTTGGAATGCTGTTTGGGCGGCTGGGAATAAGACACGCATAGCAGTGTGCCGCCGTCCGCCTGTAAGCGTGCAAACACACAGGTGTGAGAAGTCTTCCCCACCCCCTTTGGGTTGCAAAGAGATCCCAAATGTGGCGGACCTGCCAGCATACGGTTTCGGGAGGCTGGAATTGCCGGCAACAAATGGAATCAAATCGCAATCGCAGAATCTGCACGCAAACAGCAGCGGGGCCAGCCGAGAAATGAACTCCTTAACAGCAGAATGTAAACAAAGCGAGCACGTGACCAAATCCCATGTCTGGCTGGGAGCAGACTTCCGTTTAAGTGCTTATGTCGTGTGTCGGTGGTAAGGCAGGAAGGGCGAGGCAGCACTGTACAAGGTTGGTAACACCGGAGGGATGAACTGCCGGAGCGAAAAAACGCTCCAAGGCAGTTACAAGTTGTCAAACACGCTAAAGTGGCCAAGTCGAGAGGTCGGGGAGTAATTTTGACTTCAATGAACCTGGGTGAGGTTGTTCGAACACTTGCTGCTTTCTTAACCATTAGGAGTGCTCAGTATTTTGACATACCTGGGTATTATATTTACTAATCGCTAAGAACTAACACATGCACACATACATTTTATTGTTATTATTATTAATTATTAATCGCTAAGAACTAACACATGCACACATAAATCTTCGCTGTGCCCAGTCTTTTGCTCAATTTGTTCATACCTTCTACATATCGCACACCCACACAAAAGTGGCATGACTCAAAATTTTTAATTTTTCAGGAAACGCAAAAAACTGTTTTTGAGCTGAATAAACATTTTTTTTTAAATAACGTATAGACCGTTTAGTAGAAAATACCTACAGATTATGCTTCATGATAAGTTACAAAGATTTTTTTACACTAGAAAATCCAAAATTTTAAGTTGGGACCTTTTTGATGATATTTTAATTCAATAATTACCGAATTATTTTAAGTTATGTCACTTTTTCTGAATTTAATAATTATAAATGACAGTTAAAAAGTTGAAAGAAACAAATTTGAAAATTCGAAATTAATTTTTTTTATTTTAAATTATAGATATACTACAATTGTTACAACTTTACTTAAAATTAACTTCAACAAAAATTTATTTCATCAAAAGTGTCACAATTTGAATTGGGACTCTTTTGCATTGAGTTGCAATATTCGAATAGCATCAAACTTCTCGACATGAAGAGAGACATACTGTTTTTTTGGCAACAGTTAACAACAACAAAATATACTGAGCACAGTATTAACACATAAATCTGAAAATGAAAAATTTTGAGTTGTGTCACTTTTAAAGTGGGTGTGCGATATTTACTAATCGCTAAGAACTAACACATGCACACATAAATATTCCCTGCCCTGTGCCCAGTCTTTTGCTCAATTTGTTCATACTTGTACATACATGTAGATATGTGGCAATACATGTATGTAGATATGCGACAGCCAACATACTTTCGGTATCAACGCTGTCCCTCTTCCAGCAAAAAAAATTAATTGCTGCGGGCTAAGAAAAGTGGGCGCTTGATAAACGCCACTTTGCAGCGCACTCACAGAAAATTAGCTCAGCAGCAATCATTCTCCAGTACACTCACTTCTATTTAATTTTTAGCTAACAAGATTACTCGCCTATTTCACACTTACACATAAAAGGCAGCCATCGCGATGCATCGGCAGGGGAGAAGCTCGACGGCCGCAGCGACGCCAACGACGACGATGTGTCGCCCGTTCTGTCTTGGCTGTCATGACATAGAATTATGAAGTTCAAAAGATAATAATGCGCCAACACTTTATTCTTGGCGTAAATTCAAATCCGTGAAGCGTCGCCGGCTGCATGCCAACTTTTCCAGCCATGTCAATCTTGCCTTAATGCGAAATGAGTTTGCGAAGTTCGCAATGGAATTGAAGTCAAACTGCATGGTGAAAAAATGGCGCACTGGCAGATGCTGCCAACGTCTGTCCCCCATTCAGCCAATCTTGCCAAAGAGCTTCCGTCGACGCTTCAAAACGCCAATGTCGCAAGAACATTGTGAACATTTTTTCGGGGTTGCTGTTGTTGCTGTGGCGATCAACTTATGGAGGAGCAGAAAAATCGCATTACTACTCTCCACTGGAACCGTCGTCGACTGGCAGTTGCTGTTGTTGTTTTTAAAGGAATTTCCACCCTCCACCAGCACACTAGCGAACTTCAAAAGTCAGAAGTAAATTGTTTTGTGCTTGTGTGTCTGCTTAACCACATCGCAGGGTGTCAACAATGATACTAACTGCCGAAGTTGGTCGTCTTATCGATGCTCTGCTCATGCTTCATATATAAAGCCAGAGAGCCAACCAGTTTATTTATATTCATGGCACAGCCTAATTTGGCCTGAAGCCATTTCTTTTTACATACACCCTGCAGCCGGCTATAAAGGACCACAATCGAGCCCAGCACTTGGAAATATTTTATTTTTTAGTGAATTTTTGTTACAAAGAACTTTTAAAGAAAAGGTCAAGCTGTCATTTTGCCTTTTTTGGCTTATAATAATTATTGTTATATGAATAAATCAAAAAGCATGTGCATGTCGATGTAAGGCTTACACCAGTCGGTTCAGACCAATTCAAGCACTCCTTACACTTACATTTGAGCAGTGGTTGGCGAAAAAGTTAAGATTCGACGCCCACATTACTTCGTAACTGGCGGCAAGCAACATACCCTCAGTCCCTCCAATTCGCATTGTCCCGTTTGAATTTAACTACTGGCTGGCTGTCTCCATGTCGGTGGTATTGGCGCTAATGTGGCCGCATGTGTGTGGGTGAGTGCTTGGAGAAGTGGATGCTGTTGTCGCTGCTTGACTGCCTAGAAGTGGCAGTGATGGTATTGAAGCACATGGAACGTTGCGGGCGCATAAAAATAAATGAAGCGCGACGCTTTGTTTTCCTTTGATTTAGTTTTATGAGTCTACATCGGATGTAATTGAATTATGCAAGTTGGCGCCATATCCCCAAAACGCACATCCACACAAGCACGCAGCGCCGCGACATACGAGCAACAGCAACACCAATCGCCAAGCCACACACCCATCCACTCATAGCATACGATACGACTTTATTACCATTCGATCATAATGCAACAGACCCGCCGTTTGTGGGTGTGTAGACCTCCGTCTCCGTGCCGCCTGCTCAGTTCGTTGCTACCGTTAACGTGGTCCATCCGCCCCGCCCACGCCGCTCTAGTGCGAGTACTTATGCATTCGTATGTATTTAGCTTCACTCTTCGGTAATAAAGTGATATTTGGATTTTAGATGCTTCATAAGAGCAGTAAATGAATCGGAAAATATGTCTGCGGTTTTACGGAGAAAAGAACCGACCCAAATGGAAAAAGGAAAACAATTCGAAATAAGAAACCATTACTAAACCAACTGGTGCCAGTGTGCTTAAGCTACTCAAACTTGGTGGCCGTGCACGTTCGATTGTGCTGCGCTAAGTTCTGCAAGGAGAAATTTAAAAACCATTTAGAATAATTATCTAAAGAATAAACGCACTACCACAGTCATTTGTAAACAAAGACTGACTTGCCGGAGACTATTGGTTTGTTATGGTCAGCTTATCGCAACCATCATCGATTGCGAATTTGATGGACTTTATAATTTAATTATTTCGTCTCTTCTCTTCTCTTGCGTTACCTTGGAAACATAAAATAAAAGCAGACAGCAGTTCGAGTATTCATATAGCAAAATTGCATTCAAATTGACTGAACGTAAGTGAAACTTACGTCGAGCTGTGCGCAATGTGCACAGCACTCCCCTCTGCGAATCGTGCGAATTGGTGTCAAATATCAAAAGTATCCACGAGTCGATGCGGATAGATGGCTTCGTGCACCTAAAGCGCCTGGCAGTAAAACGTAAATGTGAGAAGTTAAAAGCCTACATGGTTAAGCAGAGAGCGAGACCCGCGGAACTATGGGAACCTATAGACAGCTCTTGGATGTGTAAATGGCACAAACAATGCCGGAGAGTGCGGAATAAGTAAACACAAAGCCACACACAAGCGAAATTGGAAATGCCGAAGCTCACCCAATCGTTCGCTTCGCTGGCGAATGCGCGCCAAAGGATGCACACATAACTTCACACAGCACGCAGCTCTTATAAGAAAGACCCATGTGGCCAATTGGCCTTTCGGTGCATTGCTCCACACAACTACACAAACCGGCTGCATTTCCGCGCCTCTAATCCCATTTCCGTGAACCAAATACCTCACGTTTACTGTCAAACGCGTGACTGGCCATCAGTTTGGCGAAAACGTCCGTGGTCGTGAGGAATTGGCCTGCCAGTCATGTTACAACTACGGAAAATGTTTTATATTGAGACGGAAAAGAAAACGTTCGCGTAAGTGGATTTCTAATGGAAATATGGTGAAAGTGCATGAGGCGTGGTCAGCGGTTGTTCCCGCAGAATTCAAAGGACGGCCAGCTTGTGCTGGTCGGTGGTTTTGGCGGTGGGCACTTTGATTATGTAGCCAATTTATCGGCTGTAAAGTGTGTCAAATATGTTGCTGTTGTATCGCATGAGAAAGTGTTAACCCCAATGAATTTTGTTAATGGTTCATTAGGTCAATGGAGTTCACAGTTACGGGACTTGCGCTCGCTCGGCGCCTCACATTTTGTACAAATCGCTTCATACACAATCGTAATGTGCTTTGTAAATGCTGCGTGGTCAAAGTTCATTATGAGCCCTTAATGTCGTTGGCTTTTAGCGACGCTGCTGCGATTGGGTAAAGAGAGGTAATCTCTATAACGACCGTTCCGCTCGCCATAGTGTGCACATTCAAGCCTAGCCTTGCTCAATCTAATTGATCTTTTGCTACACTTTTTAGTAGGTACATTTAAACGTGGATTGGTTTATTTCGATAGGGCGAAGTAGAAGCATGCCGAGGTTTTACTTTCATGTGATTGGGGTGGAGCATATCCACCTTCTAACTACCAAGGCCCGAATGGAACGAAACCATTGCACAGTGAATCGACTCCATACAACCGCTGGACAAAATAGGAGTAGTCCGTTCTTCATAAAATTTGGTATACTGGTAGTTTGCCAATGCCTGAGATTTAAATTTGCAATTTTCGTCATTTTTGGTGAGCTATAGCAACAAGTGTATTGGCTAAATTTTTCAGATTTTACATTTAATCAGTTACGACAACATTGATAATTGCAAAGAGTAACATAAATTGTCTTAGGACCCTTTAGTTTTGCAATGAAAACGATAATAATACACTTATGTTTTGCATTTGTGTAGTTTTTTCAATTTTTCATGCTGATTGCATACTTTTAGGGATACAAAAAAATTAATTTTGTCGAAAAATAGGTGTTATTTTCTGAGATCGGAAGATATCGGAGAATGTAATTACATTATCCGACAAAGAAAGAATGCTTCTTAAAATAAAAAAAAAATCCAGGAACATACTTTCACATACTTTTTAGATATTTTTCTCTAAGTTTTGCCAATTTTTAAATTTTTAATTAAAAGTGATTTAAAGCCTCAGCTTTTCAAATTTCTTAATCTATATTGAAACTTTTAGCAACTTCTTGGTAACTATGTATTTTTACAATTTTGTTTACTCAATAGACAAAAAAACAGGAAATATGTGTTTACATTTTTTTGTGAAAAAAGTTTTAACTTTGAGCCGCTTTTGCACACACACTAATTAATTTTTTGCACAGATTTTTTTTAGGTTTTCTTAGTTGGAGTTTTACCTTTCAAATGACATCAAAATCATTAAATTCTGAGACTTTAAATTTTTTGAATTTCGTCTATGGAACGAATCACTGTGCATTGCCTAAATGTATCCATATGGCCGTCGCACCAATACGGCCTAAACGTAAGATTAACTTTAGTTCGATTATCAAAAATGAATGCTTCGACACTTCAAAGGTTATGCCCCTTTAGGCATTCTATGATTTTACAGCTGCTTAAACTGACCTAACAACAAAGCGTACGGCACCATTCACATTTTCGTACCTCATACCTTAGGATGGGCCAATTACACGCAGATTTATGATAAACTGGGCCCAACGGCTTTGCACGCATGCATTTTATGATTTCATTGAAATAATCTTTGCTCACGTTATGATGTCATCTAATGTTAAGTTATGTCTATTCGCTTCTAACAAATGTTTAACCTCGGCTGATGTTGATTTTCGAACACTGAAAGACATGCGTTGAATTTGTTCTGATTTTGAATGCTTTCTTCAAGTCAATAGGCCATTAAGAAATTAAGTTTCTCTTAACCCTTTGTTAACCCCGTCAGATTTTGATGACAAATATTTGTTTTATTATTTCTCTTAAAATGCTATATTATTTGAACTCAATGGGCCTATTAAATCATGTTTCCCCAAACAAAGTGTTAACCCATTGTTGACCCTGTCAGATTCTGATTTAAAAACAGTCGAATTATTCTTGTTGCACTTTTTATTTTTTATTTACGTGTTTTTGCCAATTTTAAAGTTAAAAGGCCCATCGGTTCGTGGTTGTTTCATAATTTGCCAGAACCATAACTCAATTCATGACCCGTTAAGTTTTGATTTTCGAAAAATTTTAAAATACGCCATTATATCTAAAAAAGTGCATACGCTTGACAAACTGAGCAACTCGATCTAGCACGAACCGCTAGTCGCCATAACTCTTCCGCCATGTTCTCTTTAGGGCATTCAAAACGATTTCAAGCTAATACTCGACCACATACCAGGCCAGACCACGTCTGACTGCGAGTACACGCTCGCACTCGCACTCACACTCGCACAAGCACTCAACGCAAACAGACATGGCACGTTGCTAGCGCCGCAGAACTCGAATTTTGTACATCCAAATTAAGTTGTTATCCTGCGGAAAAATATGCAAATTGTTTTTGCTTCATGTCAGACGTAAACTTTTTTATGACCAAGTGACATGTAAGCCTCTGAAAGCATCACCACCGCCACCGACAGCACCGCTTACCCTGCCTGCCCAACTCTGCGGCGTCCGTGTGTCCGCCACGCCAGACCCGCACCACATCGCTCACCACCACTTTAGCCGTGTCGTAGTTGCTGGCACTTTGACTGGCGCCACGGTTTTTCAGAACAAGCCTCACTACATGGAACAGCCCCTTGCGCCTGTTCGCCCCATGCCACTTTCACTTTGCAGCCGGACCCATGAATTTGTGCTGCTGCACTAGCTACGTCGCACAACTGGAAGTAATTTGTAATTTTGTTAGCTGCAACGTTCATTAAAGGCCCAACAGGACAGCAGCAAAGGGCGTTGGGATTGCGTTTGCAGCAGATGGACGCGACGCTGCGTTCGATTTGACATATTGCATGTGGCAGCAGCAGGAGAGACGAGGAATTGCTAGGACTGCAGCGACAGCTAAGCAGCTGAGCGATGCTTTTACAAGAAATGGGTGTTGCGCAACATTTGTTAATGTTGGCTGAACTACTTTCGATAAGGATCGCAGCTCCAGTTGCAATCGATGTCGCCCGTGGTCGTTCGTCGCCAGTGGCCGTTCGCTGTTGGCGTGTGTGCCGAACACGTTTTCGCGGTTAATTAAGACATTTCTGGCTGATTTGCCTCAAAGGGCGACCGCCTTGCCTGAAACGTCAACTAAGCACGTTCTGCAAACTGGTAAATATGAAGACAAGTCGCTTCTAGACCCAAATGAAAACCGATCGAAAAAATATATGTACATATGAATGTACACATATTGCTGAGCGGACCAAAATGTTCCTTAGACAGACAAAAGCTCTCGTACGGTCAGCTTACGCGTGCACCGTACGTGACGTGGGGTGCTATTAGTTGCCGCCGCATGTATTTAAGGTTGGTGTTGTTTTTCGTTCGTCGCGCCGCCAACGCGAAAGGCTAAAGAGGTAGCAGGCGACGCGCGACTTGTGAGAAAATGTCAAAACACCCAAACATGGGATATAGCACACAATTTAAGTTGTTGAAATACTCAACTAAATAACAGCGCTCGCTCGCATAACAGTCTCGCAACATCGTTTGGGGCCTCCAACCGCGAAGGCGGCGAACGCAGCGCGCGCACAGCGGTCCCTCTGGCCAATTTCCTGTGCCGCTTTTATGGAAACACGTAATCAAATTAAGCAATTATTGCTGCCCTGTTTGAACACGATTTCAGCAAAGGAAATAATTGGAGAGGAGGCGTAGCGCAAGGCTGGTCAGGGCCGAAGACCAACACTTGAAGTTGAAATCACTGCATTTCGAATTGAAGTTTCACTCGCCACTTTAGGACGTCCACCAGGTGGGGCGAATGCGGCATAGCGTGTGGCTAAGAACAGATGAATGGGTGAATGGGGGAGGAGGACCGCATTGTACTCGCTTTTGCAATTAATAATGACACAGGCGATTGCTCTGCGTGCTCGACACCACCACATTGCGCGCAAATACTAGGAATTGCATATAAAACTACGCAGAGCTTTTAAATCAAGCAATCACGCAGGAATCTGGAACATGTACAAACACAATAAGAGGGCGGGATTTGAGTCAATGCGTACTGCCGAATTCAAAAACATTCTAAGGCAGCTTAAAGAATCAACTTTCACTTATTAGTTTTTAACCCTTTCGCTACAGGTTTTTACTGGGGAAAGTTAAAATGTTAAATTTTTTATTTATATTAGCAACATTCCATAAACAAATTTTTAATTTTTATATTCGGACCCTGTATTTTAGAGTGTTTTTCTATGAGAGCAACCACATCGTTGTGGCTGTAATAATTACTCAAAGATAAAACGTTTTACGCATAACGAAAACTTGAATATTTCTTCATTTACTTCAGCCAAAATTAAAATAAAGTATCTAAATTGAAAGAAAACGTCAAATTAAAAAGTTACCCCATTTTTCTGCTTCTTCTTCTTCTTTACTATGTCAAGATATACCATTAAAAAAACGTGTATACTTCTCTTCTTTAAAGTTAAATATTCAGTTTATTAATTTCGTATTTTTCCTAAAACTTCAAACTATTCTAAGGACAAAAAATATGTATTCTTGAAACCACAGAGGGTTCAGACGTCCATAAAGTAGCATGTTGCCATATGGAAAAATCATATTTCTATCGTTTTCAAAGTAGCATGTTACCATATGGAAAAATCATATTTCTATCGTTTTCAGAAATTAAATTAAATACATATACAAAAATAGTATTTACATATTCCATTACAAAATAATTCTTAAAAATAATGTATTCAATCCCAACACATAATAAACTGTATTAAAATAGCCAAAAACCTCTTTATCCACGTAGACTAGAATTTCCTCTCGAGTACAGAAATAGCAGCAATATTCAAGACGATCCCTAACTAAATACCATCCATACACCTTTAAGATGAGAAGCCAACCATCAACTTTGCCGGGTCTTGCCCTGCGCCAAAGGCACGAACGAATTGTTTATGCTTCAATAGAAATTGCAATGTTAATGCATGTGCGAAAATGGCCACCTGAGAAATCAGACGGAGTGCCTAACGCAGTTCAACTGGCTGAGTGACTGCCTGGGTGGAAGGACGAGAGCTTCTGCTGACGCTGCTGTTACCACTATGTATTGTACTATGTATATGAATTGTTGTTATTGTATTATTATGCCAATACGGGGTATTGAACTGAAATTGAATGTAATTTGCCGCACAACTTCGGCGCGCAACATCGTGCACTGATGCACGTGGGAAAGCGGGCAACTGGTGTGGCATTCAAATTAGGCTGCCAAGAGTGGCCACGATCCTTTTAAATAAATGGCAACAAATGCTATTCACGTAGTTGGCACTGCAACTGTTGAGGATTAGAGGGATGTATTAAAAGTGGGAGGAGATGGCCGCTCATCCATATATCACTGCCACTAAATTGGTCCAATTGATAACGACCTTGTGGTTTATTCACACCAACCAGAAAGCTCTCCTTCATGCTATGCAACTGTGCCTGTGGTCACAGCCTTGTCACTGACGGCAATAAATTTCGCAAAACACGATTAAAACACCGCATATCCTTTGCCCTGGACTGCCTTAAAATTGCATTACAACCTGGTGGGCCGAGAAGGCGATGCGCAGTGTCGCGAGTAGGGACAAAAATAAAAAAATAAATGCTCCAAATGTAGAATAATGCGGTTGTATGTATTACTGCAGTAAATACCTGAATACAATAAAACGTAAAAACGGATTTTGAAAATGCCAATTTCTATGTTGAAAGTAGACAAACAAACTGGCCCTTTGTAAAGATAGGTGATTCTATAAATTTAAAAAATCATAAATAAAAGTTATTAAGCAACGTAAAAAAACATTTCTCAAAATAATAGTTATCAGTAATGTAAATAAAAAAAATCATAAATAAACGTTATGAAGCAACGTAAAAAAAAATCCCAAAATAATAATTATCGACAACGACAACGCCAACAAAAATATACTTTTTCTCTTAATAGTTATTATGCAACTCAAAAATATTTATTCCCTGATAATAGGTACAGGTCACATAAAAAATTTCTTATTGGGAATAATTATTTTAAAGCAATATTTTTAGAAATTTCTTAAATAATGGCAATTTTGTTATTTCCAAAAATATAATAATAATTTAATAATTGACTGGCACGACAGCCCGCTTACGCGAGACTAAGGCCTAGCTTCCCGCAACTACCCGTGTTGTGCGTGTGAATTTGTACACGGGTTGGAGGGACCTACAGTTTTATGCCGGTTCCGAACGGCAGGTTGGGAGCTTTTTCATAAGCAGTTTTTACTCTCAGAGGTTTGCCATTTCCAGCTGAGAGGACAGCCACCGAAAGAGAAAACGAGTTTTCCCGTTATTTTTTTTAGGTGTTATTACAGGCAGTATTTGAACCTGAGGTTGCTGCCTGCGACTCGCGGTCCAACGCACTAACCAACTGAGCCACGGCGGCTGCCAAAAATATGGATTATAATTATTTTAGGTCGATGCTTTCTCTCTGCAAAGTTTTTTTTTTTTTTTTTTGTTTCGAGCAATTCAAAATCTTTTTGTTTTTTGCTTGTATTTCAGACTATAAATGGAACATATAAAAGAGCATATTTTGAGGCCCTTAAGTTTTTAAGGAAATAGTATACAAAATTATGAAAATGACTATGGTACATTTTTGCTATTATTTCGATGAGAATGGGAATCACACCAAATAATTTGGCTGTGTTGTATGACTTGATGATTCCGCTTTCGTTTTATACCTTACTCGATAATTGATTTACGAAAAATGTGCATGTTTTTTTTAACATCAAAGAAAACGCCACGAAATTCCATATTTTCCGACTTTGAGGTCGAATTGCCGCGGAGTTTTTAAACTTATCAAAATAAATTACATTGGAAAAGAAGCCGCGAGGTGCTGTAAATGCCGCAAAGTGAAAATCATAACAACCGGTTTATTCGTTGGTATTATTAGAAATTACAATCGAAAACGTGAAAAAAGGCAAGGAAAATCCAAAAAAGTGGCACGCCAATTTTTTGCGAAAACGTAAACTAAGTTTCAAAAACGGTTTGTGGATTCGAAATCAGCGGCCCCTAATTACCCTAGAACTGATGTCAAAACCAGAGAAGCTATTTTGCTGTTGATCAGTGTTATTTTAGGTATCTGAAGTATACACATTTTTGGCATTCGATTATTTGGTCATTTGCCTAATAATGTTTTTCTGAGGCACTTTCCGTTAGGCAGGCGATAAAAAGCATTGTTTGAATTCTTCATACTTTTCTTCTTCATTTCACTATTATGAACGTTTGATCGTGTTGTTCGGTTCTACCTTGTTTTTTATTTCTTTATCTTCTTTAAAAAATATATGCGTTTCGTTTAACACCTAAAAAGATCCTTATATGGCGTTCAAACTGACGACTTAAACGTGTTTAATGTGCTTAAACAAGTTAAATGAACAAA
The DNA here is from genome assembly GCA_963668005.1 of Melieria crassipennis. Taxonomy (NCBI): domain Eukaryota; kingdom Metazoa; phylum Arthropoda; class Insecta; order Diptera; family Ulidiidae; genus Melieria; species Melieria crassipennis. The sequence goes on along the minus strand of OY764963.1, from coordinate 114,584,039 downwards.
CCCAGTTCGAAAACCTGTTTATTCGCATGCAATTGTTGTTGGAAATTAAACGTGTTAAACCATTTAACATGTTTTGTTATACTTGAATACTGCTTCAAAATATGAATTCACTCCAAATGCTTTAAACTGTGAAGATCACTAGTTAATTTCTTTATTTAATATCACAAGAAACTTCTAAAAGGGAATTACAGTAACTTAGTTACATAGATTTTATTGAATTTCAGGCTATGAAGCAATTTTGCAAATAGTTTCTCTCTCGGCTACCAACAATCGCGGCCGGTGTACCAAGTGTTCACAAGTAGGAGCAGCATGGTCGCTGCTTGAAGGCTTGTTCCTATACCTGTCTCCACGCGTCTGAATATACTAGTTGCTGTACCGCGTCCCGTGTTGCACAGCGGCTTCTCACAGCAGGACGTGCATGCGTACAGTTTGGTCCGCTCACCGATCACAATACATCCGGCTTCGCAGTTGACCGCACAGCGCCGGTCTAAGGACCACATTTTGGGTGAACTGGTCGAGTTCTCCGTACTAGTTGTGTACGAAAACCGTTTTACCTATAGAACAAAATAACATTATTAATGGTCGAAAGAGACATGGAGTGCCTACCATGCAAATGAATTCCTCTCCTTTGCATTTGTGTACGAACGAAGACACATTCCTCGCAGCTACTTCGACGCAAGCCTCGCCGTGGTCCATTGTATCGCACTCGTAGCACCAGAGGTCATTGATGCGCTCCGTGGCTGCCTGTGTGCGGTGCACAGTATTTGATATGGATTGCGCAACAGCTGTAAATATATCGATTTCTAACCGCTCGCATTGTGCGTGTGCCTGGCTTACCTGAACACATTAAACAGCACAAGTAAATCAAGCTAGTTCTTGCTTTAAGTAAGTTTGGCATATTTTTGCACCTGTTTCTTAGGATTGCTAGAATATGCAATAGTTCGGGCTTTGGTTTACTCTGGCTTCCTTTTATCTGTTCGTAGCTGTGAGTGAGAGTGAGACACATGATACAATAAACAAGGTAAACTAAGTACGGAAAGCCTTCTCCAAAATTGTTTGTTTACGTACGCCAATTTCAATGAGCAAGAATTTGCGTCCCCCAACGAGCATGGTTGCATTTTGCAAGTAGGAGTTCGTGGTATATATACATATGTACATATATATACATATATCTATATATACATAATAAAATAAGCAAAACAAATATTATGAGCAATGTTCTAATTAATATATAAATTTCAAACATGAATTATAAAAACAGGCACATGATACTATTTTGTTACAAAATTTTCGGTTTCAAAAATTAAATTTTGTCCTAAATTTAAAGTAAATTTAAGTAAGTAATTTAAGTAAGCCACCCTGTTCTATGAGAATATTTGACAACAACTGTCATTTCTCGTACGCCAATTTTTGTGGCTCTTGTTCATTGTATCATGCGTGAGACATATACCGAAATGGTGAGGACATGCGCAATACTGCTATAAATTTATGTATTAAGGATTGCAATCCCCATGGGCGTAGCCAGGTGTGGGCAGGGGAGGTCATTTCCCCCCATAAAATTCGAAACTCTATATTATTATCGAATTCTATATTTTGAATTTTAAAATGTAGTTATGTCTTGCCCCGTCCCCTCCCTCTAAGTTTGTTCCTGGGTACGCCCATGGCAATCCCGGTATCCCGAAATCCCAGACAATGTCAGTATCGAAAAACCCCGAGATTGACAAAATTCGATTCCGGGATGCTGTTGTCACCTTAATTTCGGAAAACACAAACCTTCTTATTTAATACAAAAAATATGTATTTCATACTGCCTGTAACGTTTGAATAAGTTTTAATGCAACAATAGCTGTGTTGTGTTTGAATACTTTGCACAAATTTGTACAACTAATTCTGTTTTTGTACTTTTCCAATAAGAATTTACCAGTAGCTAAAATCAAGAGAGTAATCAAGCTTATGCTTCCAATAATGGAACCATCTAAAAAAGGAAGCAAACATACATACATTTTTAAAAACTTGCAAGTTTAACTCTTGTTTACACTCAATGTGACTTCTCATACTCACAAAACACAGGGAAAAGGGTGTAAATAAGAGGGTTAAAGAAAAAAAAACTAATAAAAAAGTTTCAATTACAAGTCTTAATTCACGGCGGAAACCGTGGCCAAAACTTCCAAATAGTACAATATATGAAGATTTACATACGATTTCACCTACTGGTATTGAACCAGAGAGATGCTTTTTATCAGCACATTTAGCACGTAGTTTGGCAATTTAATACATTTTTATGTTATTAACTTTATGTTATTTGTCATCAACATTTTATTCTTAGTTTTTAAGCATGGACACAGAATTGTATTTAATACGAAAATAAAATGTATTTGATTGAAAATATCTTTGATTCAGTTTCTTACTCTTGAGTTTGTATGGGACATATTTTACGTTCCTAATCAACTATAGGGGCCCGAATATCAGCTGTGGGGCGCGAACTTCAGCTGTAATGTAAAAGTATTGGTACATTTTGTGTGCATTGGACATTTCCCCTGCCAGTTCCCTATCACTTTATCACTGGTGTCGTGTTGGAACCATATCTGGTACAAGACCATGTCATTATCAAGGCCCTATAGCGTTCACCATTGTCAGTTACCAAATGGCCATTCTCGTTTCGGATGATGCCGTTTGACCAAAATTCACACCAAACGGTTTCTCCGGATGCAATGGAGACTCGAAGTTGATAGTGCACAACGACAACTCCAGAAGTTTGGGTCTTCAGCCATACTTTCAGCAACACTATATTCCATATATTCCATTATTTGATCAGCTTTGCTTTGTTGTTAACGATTTCGATGTGTTTTTTGAACGGACTATGACAGAACCCAACGTCAAAGAATACCACCAAAAACGGTTGAGCAATAAGCTTTCAAAACCAGACATTCGTACATATCGAGCCGTAACCGCGAAAAAGATGTAACCAACAAAACCCAAATTGAAAGGTTAAACGGTTTTAAGGATTTAAATTTAAAAGGTTTTTAAATTATCTTTTGTCTCAAGATTTTCTTTGACAAGAATATTTTTACACAATCTTGTTATAGTGCTATATATAAAAAGCAACTATTTTTTCTTACTATTGCGTGACAAGTAACTGTTGTTTTTGCTACTTACATCAATTTCGCTGTCATGATAGGAAGCTCCAGTGCAACTTAAGTATGTCGGTGACACCAAAATATGCGCACGTAGAGGAAAGCTGCTGGAAGAAGACACACCATTTTTATGGGGGCCCGGGAATTAATCTTGTGATCTAGTTCATAAGATAGTTTTTTACATGGTCTAAGTAAAGGTTGAGTTAACCCGGTGAACGTTGCACCATCTAAAATTTATTTGAATGTTTTTTTTTAATTGCAATGCGCACTGTAGAATGGCACGGAATTATTTTCACGGTCACTCAAATATGTTGAACTTTTCTTGAAAACGTTATAATATCCTCGAACTAAATCCAAATTCGTCAAATCTATTTTCAAAATCCGCGACATTTCAAAAAACACTTGCTAAATGTAATAACAATAAGTGATAATGTAATCACAATTTTACACAATTGCCCTGTTGAATGCATGGCGCAGCTGTCAAACAATAAATCCATCCAAATGCCAAATTTTTGCATCCGAATGGCTCAAGTAAAAGTTCCTCGGCCTTTGTTCGCCCCTTTGTTGAACGCCCATGAAATGAAGTGAAACGCCCTAACGGTAGCTCCATGTCGAATTTCGACTTATAATTCCGAGCCATATTAAAAATATAAGTTGTATGGGCAGTGCCACGCCTTCTTATCCAATTCTCACCCCATTTTTCCAGTCGAATTGTGAGACTAAATCATAAGTTCGGGCCAAGTTTTATTGATGTGTGTAAATCGGGTCTTAACATTTTCAAATACAAAAATTGCTGGTACCAAATATGGTTTCAAATGGTATTGGCCTCAAAATTTGTACTCAAACCCCCCTCGTCCCCCAAAATGAAATCCTGTGTAAGCCACTGCAAATAATAATAGATGCCTCTTCTTCTGTAAACGCCAGTACACTTAAAATCACTTTGCAATTTTGATGTAACCAACACTCTGCTGTTCAAATAATTGTAAACAAGGCACGGCGTGCACTTACATCAAATTTGTTTAATTTTGTAACGGTACTTCCCACAGCTTCCATATTTGGAGTAAAGATGCGCAAAGTACTAAAGTTATCGATTTCGCTAAAAAAAAACCTAGTTTGATAAAAATTCTGCTTACATCTTTGCCGCGGTTACGGCTCGAAATGTGCTATTGAAAAGCCTTTACAACATTAACGATTAAGAGTAAATTGGCTTTATTAAAATTAATGATTGTAGATTGTTAAAAAAATATGTGAATTTGCAGTGCCTTCAGTAGAGTCTGAGGTATTGGAGAGCCTGGCGGCTCTGCAGAGGATACAGTTCGCCCACGTTGAACATGAGGTCGACAACATGTGTGGGCCGTAGCATGCGCCACGGCAAATATTTCATCGTCTTCTTATCGCAGTGTACATCGTGTTCGACCTCGACGGGCAGCGGCACTTCATTGAACAGTATTCTGCCATCAACGCTACGCTGCAGCGTACAAGGTAGCCCGATCTGATCGGCGAGTGCCTTAAACAGAATGGCCCGTTCGAACTGGCAGCCGCTGCGCACCATGCCAATCGGTATAAAATTGCAGTGCAACATGAACGTCAGCTCCTTCAGGTGACATTTGACGGTGTGCGATGAGCAATCCTCAGTCGTGTTGAGGTCCAGCGACTTTAGTCCTTCGTTTAGAGATCGCGTTACGACGTCCGCTATAACTTTGGCGCGCTTCGCAACATTGTCGAAATCGATGGCGCGCTGCATTTTCTTTGGATTCTGCACCAAACCATTTTTCTAAAAAATTAAGGCATTTTCATCGGTCAAACAATGGGGCACGGATTCCACATATTCACCTCTAGTTCTTCATTAAGTTCGTCCAAGTACTTGGGCAGATATTCATCGCCCGGTTTGCGGCAGTAGCACCAGCCTGTAACGTCGGCCATTATTTCGGTCTCCTCGAAGCACTCGAGCGGCACTTCCACCACCAATTCCGGCGGGCTGACGGCGCGCTCGAAATTCACCACCAGAATTGGATGAAGTGGCGACACCTCCTCCTTGAGAATATGTTGAAATACGCGAAAATCGTCAAACTTCTTCTTTGACACCAAAAAGTCGTTGCCAGCTGTGCTGTCCGTGAAGCTAAGGTGATTCCGTATGCAGAACTTGAGGCTTGGACACTTGGAGAGAATGCTGTCAATGGCAGGGCCCCACGTGGAAACACAGAAAGCGTGTTTCTGGTGCAACATTAGACTGAAATTGGGCAGAAGTACTTGGTCAACTATCAGCACTCTCTATAAGCAATCTGAAATTTACACTTCCAGTACGCCGGTGTCGATGTATTCGTGCACGAATTCCGGAAAGCGGGTTGTCTGCATGATAAAGTTGGTCACTGACGTTTTTACCAGGTTGGAGAGTGACTGCAAACCACGCTTTATTGAAGGAGCGATGTAATATTGCAGCAGCCCATTGCGCACATTCTCTTCGTCGACCAGCGTGCACAGACAGCGGAATATATTGTTGACCAGGACAGCGGCCGAGAATGAATTCTTCGAAAATGAAAATAGAAACACATCAAAATTTCGCAGCCAAGTCGTTACTGTGTCTATTATACTCTGCACTCTGCATCAGACCAAGTGCAGGATATAACAACTCTTATAATAAATCGCGACATATAAGAACATCTCACTTTTAACAGCAGCGCGCTATTCTGAGTTAACAACGGTGCCTCGCCGAGGTACGAGCGGTACTCATTATTCTGCGCCATCTGCTCAATTATGTTCAACATCGAGAGTATGTAGTCGATTGACAACTCGGCAAGGCCCTGACCGAATATTTTGGCCAGCACCTCGGCCACATTCAAATGCATCAGTTCCGTTGCAGTTTTGTGGAATGTGAACAGCAGTAAATTATTGATCAACTCAGCCGATTGCTCCCGAGTCTTAATAATGACATCCTCGTTGAGCATCATCGCTGCAATCGAATGTGTCAGATGTAAAAAATCACCGGCCGTTTTAATTCAGAGCTAGACATACCAAGCAGCTTTGAGAGCACTCCATGGTCGTATACATCAACAATCCTTTGCGCTGCTACAGGCAATTTCATCAAGCGATTGAGACCGGTCAGCACGTGCGTCGACGTGGTCACTTCGTTTTGAAGCAAACAGTCTAAGAAGAGATCGGTTATGTTGGAGGCATGCAGGCGGGGCAGGAATTGCGGATATTTGGCGTTCTCGGCGAAGATTGAGATTACTTTGCACTTGACTTCGAGTGGGTATTTGTTGACATTCACTTCCATATTTTGCACAATCTTGTCAAAGAGGTTCTGTTCAAAGAACAGCTGCGTTATGCGCTCACTCCGCATTGCGGTCGCCAGCACTTCAATGACTTCGTAGGCCTGCTCACTCATCGCATCGTCGCAAAACGTTTTCGTCAGCTGCTGCAGCATAAAAATGGTGCGATCGTTACTACCAAATGGACCGTCCTCACTGGTGTCCACTACCAGGTCTTTGATAACCTTCAGGGCAGCACTGCGTATTTCGTTGAACTCGTTGGTGAGATCACAAATGACACGGTCAACGGGAAACAAGGGGTGAGCAGTGAATGCTTGCATGGTTTCGATGTCCTGCAGCTGTAGTATCTTGTGCAGCGCCTCAAACGAGTGCCATATTATGTCCGGGTTCTCCGACTTTTTTATTACGGTGAAGAATTTTTCCAAATAGTCTGTTTTGTCGAGAATCTCGCGAGCCACTTGAGGATCGTTCAGACACATGTTAGTTACGACACTCAAATATTCCACACAGAAGTCGTCATTTTCTTCGATATAAAATTGCAAACAGAGCTCTAAAATTTGCATAGTTTTCTCCACCTCCAAGTCCTGCAGCATGTTCATGCTTTCGATCATGGCAGCAACCAGGTAGAGAGCAAACCGCTTTATCATTAAATTCGTGCTAGTGATGAAGAATTGCTTCTGCAGTAGTAGCTCCAACAGGTTTTGTTGCTTGATCTCCGCGATGTTTTCTTCCTGCTTTCGGGCAAACTCTGTCAAGTGCTTAAACACGGTTATAAGGACACCCTCTTCAGCCGAGCCGAGCAAGAGCAGAGCTGTTTCGATAGCCTGCATGCGAACGGTTAACTCCTGAAAGGTCTCATTCTCCTTCTTGCTGCGATTAACGTACCCAGCTTTTGAAGTATATATGCTTTTGGGTCTCGACATATTTTTGCGCTCGTTTCACGTCGACAATTACGTAGTCAGCAGGGCACCAAAACAATTTTCAATTGAAATATTACAGACAGTGTAGCTTTTATTAAATTAAAATTTTATTGTCAAATGGAGCAAAATACGGCGAAGGAACACGAACTAACGAAAATCGAAAATTCGAAACTATTTGACAGCGAGTGTTGTGTTCATTTCAAAACCCTGCACGAATTTTACTCAAAACTCATAAAATGTGCTGGCATTTATATGCATTTATTTCTGAATTTAAAAATGCACTGCAAGACTTACCCCATTTAATTGTGTGTGTTACTAATGTTACAAACATTCAAACTTGGCCAACATTCGGTTCAAATATTTTATTCGTAATGTAGCATATGTCTACATCAGGATATTTATTACTTATCGATTAAAAATCTATATGTGAATAAATCTTTTTCCAATTCTAAATGCAGAGTATTCGATAGGCACATGTGTATGATTATAGTTGAAAAAGACCGTTCGCTTAAGCGCAAGTGCCGTTAAATGGAGGATTGAACGGTTCACAAATGCAAAGGAAATTGCACGAGGTTGCGATATAATTTCATATGTACGAAATTATATTCGCATAAGTACGTGATGAGATTCACACATGAGAAGTGGCCATACTGCCGTCAGCAACAATTGCATAAACTATGCAATTTATAAAAGAATTTGTGTCCCGTGGAGGGCGGGTAAGAAGGCACTTGTACACTTCGAGTTATAATTACGTTTGTCTTAACGATGCGCACAAGCCCTAAGGCATTTGTGTTTGTGCGCTGCTACTTTGGACTTGTGTTGTCTCGTAATTTCTAATGCATACGATTTTTGAGTTTCAGTGCTGTAGCATGCAGATCCCACTCCTGTTGCTGCAAAGCTTCCACCGACGCGCTCAGACTAAGTTCCAGCGTGGGCAGGATGTTCTGTAGTTTAATCACCTTGATTGACTTATGCACATCCCAGTTAATGAACTCTAAAACACGCAAGCACCGCACTGGTTCAGCCGCCTGCAAAGTCAATTAACCGTTTCAAAATCGACGACTATTTGAAGTTATGTATTCAAGCAGTTATTGATACTCACGTCTTTTCCGAGCACCTTCATCATGATGCGCACCTCGTCCGAGTCCACACCGCGTTCACAGCCCCTCGGTTTTTTGTCCGAAAACTCGAGCAAGTCCTCACAGCTCACCGAGTTAGAACCGATTAGACGTGCAGTCGCTGCTGCGAAATACTCTGCTTCAGTTTGCTGACGGTTGGTGGCGAGCGGGATCTTCGAGTCCGCTTCAGAATCCGCCGGCGAAATCGTCGAAGAGGGGGTGACTGTCACCATGTGCTTGTCCATGGCCAAATCGACGGATTCGCGAACCTTCTTGAATAACGCGTTGTCGGCAAGTTCGTTTTCGGCTGCAGTAGTGCTCGAAATTGTAGCCTTCTGCACTGCGGATTCCCTTGACGGATCGACCGTCGTCACGCCCTCTGCTTGTGCCGACACTTCGAGCTGAGTAACAGTGTCGTCCTGCGTTGGCACAACAGCGGACTGCTGCACTTTAAGGCTTTGCTCAATGTCCAGATTGCGCAGCTCGTCTTCGTTCACGTACAAGCCAGAAATCTTTTTGGAATCAAAGTCCACACTTTTACCTTTGTTGTAGTGTTCTTTTTGTATGGAGAAGTTGTAAAAGCCGTCAGTGACGTCTGGCGACTGCAGCACGTTTCCCGTGTTGAAGTCTGCTTCTAGAATAGACTCAAACTGCAGCGAGGCTGAGTCCGCGCCCAGTGTTGCACTCGACACTTTCGCCAGATTCTGATAAGTGTGGGCAACAGGATTACTCGAATGCTGTTTAGCGTTGGCTCGTATGGATGCGACTACCTCATACTTGACGATCTTCAATGGCGCATTCGGAGCACCACCAACACCTGCCAGCGAACCGACGGCCGGAAGCAGCCCGTCATCGCCAGGCACTTGCTCCGTTACCTTGTTCAGTGTGCGCTGCACGCCGTTCGCTGGAATTATCAGCGGGTACTTACGCACATGACGCTTAGCATTGGCCTTAATGTGTTTTTTGCCTTCTCGCGGCGGTAGCGGCAACGGGTTGGCGTCAGCTTTTTCGGGAAAATTGTAGAATGCATTGGACAAGTAACTGGGACTCTCACATGGTGGCGACATACTGTCTGTTGCGCCATTGCACGCCGATGCAGCACTTCCAAAATGATGATCACCATTTTCCAGACCGCACTCCACCAGCTTCTTGACTCTGCCTGCAGCGCCGCGCGACGGCAGTGTCATGGGCCGTGGTGCGTGCTGCAGGGGTGCCACCAGTTCCTGATCATCATCTCTATAGATTGGGAAGCGCTGTGCAGTTCGGCAGTCGCTTTTGTCGTGCAAGTGCATGGAACAGCGCGGAAGCGTCTTTGCTGCAGGCAATTCGAATTCATTCGTGTCCAAACGCCGAAGGAAATTTGCTGCGGGACTGAGGCCCATACCAGTTCCGATCATCGCTTTGCGCTCTATTAAGCTGTTGTAGGCTTCTCGACCCTCCTCACCTATGATAGCCTGTAAATGCAGTCGAGATATGGCAGGAGCAGGAGCAAGGGAAAATGGGATAAAATTCGCAGTGGGGAAGGGAAAAATCGAACATAAATTAAAATAAATTAAAAACAAAAAAAATAACTCAATATGTAACTGCTGTAAAAAAAAAACTATAAACATAGGGAACAACATTAAGAGTTTAACCATAGACAATCGACAACCCAACATCTAATTCATTAAGAATTTAAGTATAACTATACAGGTTTTTGAAAAGCTGCAATCTCCTTTATTTGTTTTGTATAATAAACGCGAGTAGGTTGCCATATCCAACTGATTACAATGTAGTTAATATAAGAAATTCCATAATTGCAAAGAGCAATGCATGCAAAACACATCCTTATTTGCTTTGTATTGCTTCTAAGTTCAACTGTAACTCCATAGGTTGCAGCTAAGTTGAGCGCGGCGAAAGGAAATATACCTATAGCTTTTGGCTTGATTATACACGCACCTCTCAAGATGAATTATCAAAGGATATTTATGTAATTGTAAGCTTAGTTTTAACTTTAACAATTTATTAGCGAGCGAGGCTTCCAAATCAAATCTATCGTATTCAAATGTTTCACTTTTCACTTGTGATACAATGCTATTATTCAGAGCTGGGCACACCCTTCCTGCTCCAGTTTTCTACATTATTAGTATCCTAACGACACTACACATTTTTTCCTTCATTCCATCTTCGTTTTATAGTAATGCTGGAAGTGTCCGCTTCATTTCATAACTTATAACTGCTATGAAAAAGATTGCGTGCTTCGCTCAAAACCCAAACTCTGCATATACTTAAACTACCTTAAGCTAGAGCTAAAATGTGAGAACGACCAGGCAACTGCGCGGCTAGAAATCTAAGTTGTCTACAATATATGCAAAACCAATTTTAATTTCGACCTCAGGTTTGATCGTCAGCCTGGCAACTCTCTGACAGTACAAAAATACAGTATGAAAGAGCTCCAAACTCGCCGGAGTTTGGAATCGGCATAACACTGTAGATGTCTTCCATTCGTGTACATATTCACACGCACAAAACCAAAAACAGGTATTGACTGACTGGAGTAAATCGAGATAGCCACCAAACCATCGAACAACAACAAAAAATCTTAACCGTACGGCAACTATAGCCGTTTGAATATGTTATGGGTAGGAATATGAAAATTAAAAGGTACGCGCATTCCTTTTGGAAAACGACGCTCCTAAATTAAGCATGTTGAGAGTAGGGAAGGTAGGGCGGCCATTTGCTACAACTTCAGTCCGCGCTACTCGTTTCATCATTATCGGTATTCAGGTAAGGTCGTTTCATAATCAAATTTGGTGACTTTGATTGCTTTGATTGGTTGTGTTATGGAAACTTAATTCGTGGAATCAAACAAAAGTCCGTATTGGAGTAGGCGAAATGGCTGATTACTGATCGAGAAAATATTACAATTGCTATGGAAATGCGAAATTGCGCATGTGCGCAAAATAATAAGGCACTCCCCCTATGTATAGAATCAGTTGCGCTGTAAATATTTCAACAAATTACCCTTCGGCATACAGACCGTTCAGGTGTAGGCCGCTCCTTTATCATACTCTATTCAACCTTACAAAAATGTTGTGTCGCAGTGCGCACAGCTGGAAAAAGGCCGCTTGTTTGCGTCCATTGTGCACTCAGTTCTCGCTCAACACATTTCCAAATAGTAAGTTGAAAAAATATGTCAGCATTCTTCTTAGTTATGGAGCTGGACTTGGTGGAATATGAGGTATAAATTCAGTACGAAAAGCGAGCTCGTCGCTTTCACTGGAAGAACTGTCGTTGCCGCCACCAATACCTGGCACTGGGGCTGGTGTAGCACGCAGACTACTCAGAAACGCTATATGCGTATTCGCCTTGCGTTGTTGCTGTTGGCGCCAGAGTATGTCGTTCTGCTTAACTGTGGAAGCATGAATCTTCTCCGGCCAATGGAACTCCATCTGTGGCTTAGCGGCAGCAGTCACACCGGATGCTGGAGTCGCAGCATTAAGCAATGGCAGTGTTTTGGGTGGACTGGGGTGGCTGCGATTGCGCTCCTCTGGCGACGAGTTGATTAAGTTCGACGTAGGGCTCTTGCCAGTCAGCCGGCTGATGTCGAACTCATGGAAGACGGCGTGTCGTGGGCCAGCGCCGGCAAACGCGGTTGCGTTGGATGCAGCCGAAGACGAGCCCGAGCCAGAGCCTCCGCCGCCAACGACGCCCCCACTACTGCCACCGTTCACTGTGAACCTTTTCGAAGGTTTCGCCAGTGGCTGTGTTGGGGTAGCCACAATGTTTGTGAAGCCATAGTTGTTGCCCGGACCGCGGCCGCCAAAGTCGTAGATTCTGTCTTCGTAAGCACACTGTTCATGGCGTTTGCGCTGGTAGTTGCGACGCGACATGCTGCGTGTGCCATAGTTGTAGTGCGGCGCTGATTTGATGCTGGTATTGGAGCCGTACAGCCTTTTCTGTGGTTCCGGCTCCGGCTCGTTGGCCGGCCAATCAGGTGCAAGCATTTTGCTCTGGAAGCTGCCATCACGTCGACGCCGGTACAGTGATGAAACGTGCAGTCGTATGTCACATTCGGAGCGCGCAACACCCTGATTGTAGTCGCTACTACCATCACCGCTTGACGAACTCGACGAGTCCAACATGATGGGATTGTAGCTTAAGCGGCGCAAAGTGCGCGCGCGCACGGAGCGTGGCTTGTAAGAGGCCATCACGTGATCGCCGGACGTGTTTTGCTGGCGTCTAGAGGTGGTGGTGGTGGTAGTAGAGCGGCGCTTCAGACGCCGCTGAGGCTCCGACAACACTGGTGAAATGGGATCAATGGGGTTGTCAGTGAACGACATTGAGCGTTGCCGATTGCTTTTATGCTTAAACTGGTTGACGTCGCTTTTTATGTGGTTGTTGGAGTAGATCAATGTGTTGCTCGGATTGACAGCGGCCGCCTTATGTGGTGATGCGGCGCCCAAGTTGAATTTTGCCGTGTTAAATCGATCAGAAGCGAGGAAAGCGTTTTCCTCTTTGGTAGCACCGTAGCTAGTCAAGCTGCTCTCCTTTGGGCTGTAAAAGTTCTCCTGCGGGCTATAATTCGACTTTTGGCTGCTGCGCCGTGAAAGTGAGATATTGGTATCTCGCGACGCAAATCCCGTATCTGGCGTGCTGGAACGTTTGTCCTCCCCCAGCCGTAAATCTGGTGCTCCGTCACTTAAACCCATCTGCTGAGTGTGGCTCTGCGTGTTGATGTATTGGAGGTGCTTGTCCAGGTGACTAGTGGCTGCGTTAAAGTCGAACATAGTTTGAACTCCATTGCTGTAACTATACACGGCCGATTTCAAGCTGCCAGTAGCACTGCTGATTTCGTCATCGATGGAAGACACCATATTAGAAAACTGTTCATTCAGGAGAGTCTCATCAGAGTCCGTTTTGTCCAGCTCAGTGTAGGTGTGCATAAAGTCCAGGTTCAATGCCTTTAATGTATTCTCAATGTCGATTATGTTCTCACTGATGCTCTTCGGATCTCGGCGCCCAGTATGCGACGTCCTGCAGTTTGTACCCGGTTCATAGTACTCGAGCAACGCGCATTGCTTTTGAGCACCGAGTTGTGGCGGTGATGGTTCTACGGTTAGCGGCCGACTTAGGATTTCTCTTGACTTTTCAAAACAAAAGTCTGAGCTTTTCTTATCGAAAATCGGTATGCGAATATCAACATTGTTGCAATTTTTTATTTCAGTCAGAGACCGAAAACGCTACAATTCAACCGAGCGAAGCAACCAAAATAATGTATACATTAAAAAAGATAAATGTAAATCAAACAGGTATTTTGAAAGGTTTGAACCAATATTAAATTAATAAAAGAAAGGAACGATGATGATATCAATACATTAGTATATACTATACGATTGATCGCTACAAGCTACTGTACACAAGTGTGTGAAGTGAATGATGCAAATAAGTCCCATCAGTGATTACAATACCAACACGCGGCAAGACTCAAAATGTAGGCTGCAGACTGATAAAAAAAATAAAAATTCAAATGAAATAGAAAAGACCCACCCAAATTTTAGCAAGGACTGCTTAAATACGTAACTCAAAACGATCACATCTACACACATGGACATATAAATATATTTTATACGCGAACACTCGTTAGGATGCAAGTCTTATTTGCTTCAGCCATTGTAATTTTGTTTTATATCAAATAATTGCATATTCTTCTTACCTGCAAATCCGGTATACTTTCTAGTTCCTCCGTAAAGTTCTTCTTTTTGGAATATGGTGACACAGATTTTTGTTGTGCGCTATTGTTACCACTGCCAATTCCTCCTGTGAGTGGGCTACTGGAATTTGATTTTTCACTGACCGCACTGCCAGTCAAATGTGGAAAGCGAAAACTAAATTTCCGTTTCGGACTTTGTGTGTTGGCCGGCTGATCGGACACCAAATCGTTCATAGACCTATAAAAAGGTAACGATTTATCGTCATTCAACCCTCACAAGATATTGTACGTAATACCCACCGAGCACTAATTTCATTGGCTATCTCGATAGCTTGATTTAGTATCTTTTCGTCCTTCACCGATATGGGTTTGACCGTGCCGGAAGATTTTTTTTTAGATGACGAGGTGAATTTGTTCCCATTAGCATCGCCTGCTAAGCTGCTTTTATTTACAATCTTCGATGAGGTTTCTGAAAAGTCATTCCGCTTGTTAACGTGCTCGAAATCGTTTACTTTTGGCTGAACAACGCTGGAACTCATCGACCCAAACATTGAATTAATCTCGTCCAACAACGATGGTCCAAAGTCGAGTTTGTCGACGGCTATTTCGTCGTCAGATATTTCATGATATTCATGCTGGTCCTGGATACCATTTTTGGAAGATTCAGTCCAATGAGTGTCGCTATGGGTTTTGTGCATTCCATCGGTTTGAAAGCTCAAACTGTTACTGCCGTAGTTATTGTTCTGCAATGCAAACGCGGAGCCACCACCCTTTTCATCCTTATTGGCAAAAGGATTAGTAAAGGCGACCGCACCAGGTGACCCCTTTGCCGGCTGACCGGGAAACTCAAATGTGGGCTGTCTTCCACTTGCAAAATCTTTTGGAGTGTTCTCAGTAGACGATACGAATGAAGGATTCATGGAGGTGCCATGCGCTTCTTCGGGAAAGTACCCACTTGCAGTTTGCAACGAATCCGGACTTGTCGGTGTCGGCGGCAGCAATAAAGGTGTTTGCTCAATATCCTCTGACGGCTTGTACGGCGTAACAATCTGCCGCGGTACGTGGTTGTACTAAACATAATACAAAGCATACAAAAACAAAATCTGCTTTACTAACCACAACGCTTACACTCTGTGAGTTCCCCAAGAATGCAATGTCCCCGAAAGATGCTCCGTCAATCCCAACATGCCCAGTATGCTTCAGATCATTTTGCGGCTTTGATATCATCTCAGTTCGCAGTTTTCGCTTGCTGCTGCGTTCGCTGATGCGACAAAAAGAATCCCTTAATTGAACAATAGCAATCGGCAACGAATTAGCAAATGAAGTATCTTTGTATAATCAGTTTTTACCGATTCGAACTGGGAAGCCCTTCTAGATGTGCCACTGTATTTGATGGAGTGAAAAAGCCCGTCTTGCCCGAATGCAATACACCCTTCCAGAAAGGTGTACCAGTGTTGCGATCCAAAACAGTGATGATATCTCCCTGCCGATACAGCAAATGATCCTTTTTGGGTTCCAAGCAATGAACAGCGGCTTTTAATTGCTCCGGCTTCATGTCTGGGAGAATTTCGTAGATTTCGTTGAATTTCGGCCGCTTCATGGGGTCGTCCTGCCAACACTTTATCATGAGTGTGTAATACTCACGAGGGCAGCAGTCCGGTTGTTCGAGACGCTGTAATATAAAAGGATCAGTCTTTAGGGACTTAACCGGCTACCCCGCAGAAATACCTGATAATTTGGTGCGTCAATGGCTTCAAGTATCTGCAGGCCGGTGAGAGCGGCCCACGGCTGGAACCCATATGAAAACATCTCCCAGAGACAGACACCATAGGCCCAGACATCGGACGCGTTGGTAAAACGCAGATAATTTATACACTCGGGGGCACACCTACATATGTAAGTCAAACACAAGAAAGATGAAATAACTAGAAATGATCGAGGCGCCGCTGTCATTTGATATACATAAACTGACCAAGCAATCGGCAACTTGAGATTAACATTGAAATTAGTCTTGTAATAGTCTTTTCCTACGCCCAGTGCACGAGATAGTCCAAAGTCTGAGATTTTTACTTTGTCCTTGCTAAAAACAAGGATGTTGCGCGCTGCGAGATCTCTACAATAGAATATAATCAGTAATTATTAGTTATCCGAACCATTTTGCAAACCACTCCACTCAGAAGCACATTGCACCTTCGTCTTCACCTGTGAATTAATCTTTTGTTTTCCAAATAACGCATGCCATTGCATATCTGCATGGCGAACTCACAAAGCGTCGGTATCGTGAGGAAGCTCACGCGCAACCCCGCATCTTTAAGACACTCCAGCAGCGAACGCAAATGAGCTAACTCGGTAACCAGCATCAGGGAGTCCGTTGCTAACACTACGCCGTACAGCCGAACAATATTCTCGTGCTCGATGGAATGCATAATGGCAGCCTCCTTTAAAAACTCCATTGGATTTGACTGCATTCGCTCACGGCAGAGGCACTTGATGGCCACCTGAATCTGCAGAAAAGAATAGAAAATAACGGTTTAATAACAGCGGCTACATACAGTGGTGACACACACCCGTTCGGTGCCATTTGTCCAGACACCCTGCTGCACAATACCAAACTCCCCGGTGCCCAGCTGCTTATTGACGATGATGGAGTCGGCAGGTATTATATGCTTGTTGTTCGGCACCTTGCTGGGCGAACTGGCCGACGCAGATGACGGCTCCGCAGCAGCATGCGGAGACGTGATAGATAATGTTGCACTACCGTCGTTGCCATCGCGCTTAACTATGGTAGCGGGCGCCTGCAACAACCGCTTTATCTTGCTTAGATAGCCGTGTGGAAAATGTTTTTCATAGAATTTTCGCAGCCTTCGAATCTCAGGTCGCGACAGCCCAATGTGTTTGAGGTCCTCGTCAGAGGCGTACTTCAATTGTGCAGCACTGGTGATTTTTAGTTCATTTCTGCGAAACAATAAAAAACCCACGAATTAGTGTCCACACTACGTTTCAGTGGCGCAGATTATCCACTTACTTAATAACATTGTAGTAGTGCTGCAGCTCTGATTCAGCCAGAAAGTCGTACAAATCAATTTGGGAGCACTCTGCAACAGATGTTATGATTAGTGATCGATTCATGCTTCCCAAAAGCAACAAAAGTAAATGCATGGACCACACGCATCCAAATATTAAGCACACACACATGTAGCCGCTTAGACGCCATTGATGAAACCCCGTGTTTTTTCGCTTTCTTTTAGAGAAACACCCACCCACATCCGCTCTCCATTCTCGTGTACACATTAAATTCGTTTTTACGAAATGTGTTTTATGTTGTTTATTTACTCTATGTGAATGTAGTGGACGACAGCCGTTGTGGCCTACTTTAGCTGAACCACTTCTGCACTTCTGTTATTCTGGAATTATTTAAAAATAGCTGTCGCCCGCATATATTCGAAATAGTCTTCAAAACCGCTGCAACCATATCAACGTTAGCGCTATGCGCTTCCTGCCGACAGCGCTCACATATCGGGCTTAACGAGTTGACTCAACATTCAGTCATCCGCTAAAAAGTCAACGAAAACCAGAAAAGCTGATTCAACGCTCTTGCTGCTGATAGCACCCAAATTATTCTTGCCTTGTCATGAACTAAACTATTATCCCTAAATTTAACAACAATTTTAGGGGGCACTGCATGGCATAAAATCCTAATTGGGGTTGCTGCTAAAAGCCCTTCTTATTTGATTCGCACTAGCTGTTCTTGTTACATTTAATTAGCTGCCCCTTACCCATAATTGTCGCTGCTGCATTCAAGGAGTGTTGCTGCAGCAAGTCGCTGCGACGATACCCCGCGCCTTCCCAGAGGGAAAAAGTTCCTCTTAAAGTCTTCACTAGCGTTGCACAGCCCTATCGGCCGGTAAATTTACTCAAGCGCATTCCAACTTTAATATACGCATAGTTTTTTTTTTATTAATTTAACAGATTTATTTTAGTTAATTAAATGCACTTGAAATGCAATCCACAACAACGAGCAGTAAAGCGAAACCGAAAAACAAGAATGCAAGGTAGACAATTTGTTCGTAGCTTTCGGCGCAGTCCCGCTGCAACAGTGCTGCCAGCTTCTGATATTCCGATTGATTCGTGTGCAGGCACAATAAAAAGGAAATGCAGTCACAGCAAATATTTTATTTATTATTTAAAGCCGACGTACCAGTCTTTTCAGCGTAGAAATGTATCCATTAGAGCTGATAGATATTTCATCGCCCCAGAAAACGTTCGTTGTATATGAAAAATTACGATTTTTAGAGTTTGATGCAGTTGTAATAATTTCAGCATGCTCCTTTTTTTGGTGAAATCCATTTTTCCACATCTATTTTCTTCCTATTAGGAGATATTTGGTTCGGTACATCTTCTATCGTATGTGAACAAAACGTTGCACATACGAAAATTGCTCATATAAACGCGAGCTTGGTTTGCGACGCACCATTCGCTCAAGCAGATTTACACCAAACATGTTACAACCGTATCCAACTTACTAAATAGTGGTGATTCCACACCTGTAGTCGACAACAAAATGGCAATTCAAAGAAAACTTAACTCATTTCCTAAAAAAAACTGCATTCATATGTTACTGTCTTTTGCATAATTTGCCTTGAATATGATTATTTCAAACCGCCTCGAACTATGCTCTGTTCCCATCCCAGAAGTCGTGAGTTCGGTTCCTACCTTAGTTGGTCCCGCACTTTCCTTGTTTCCCATCTCTTCAACATTACCCAGTCAAACTATTCAGCTGAACTATTCATGTTCAGTGCTGAACATGATACAATTAACAAGGTAGACTAAGTACTGCTGCAGTTTAAATTTAAGAACAGAAAGTGGATCACCAGGGTGTCACAACTATCAAGTTTTTAGTTCGTATGCTTCGCTTGCTCTGTGAAAACACTCAAGTTCAACTTTCTTGACAGCCGCACAGGACGCACGATAGCACATAAAGCGTAGTCTACCTAAATTGGCGCGATGTACTTTTCGTTTTCAATGCTTTTGTTGTTCGCAGCACAAAAACCAAGACAATTCCAATTAATGCACTCAATTAATGTAGCCTACTCCAACTACTAACGCCTTGACCCAATCAAAATTTTAAAGTTCTATTAAGATTTGCCAGTTTTTAAAAAATGTATGTTTGCATACTTTTCTGGATAGTTTAAATTTTTGGGAGTGCAAGCTTCCCGACGCTATAGTGAAGTTGTGTGGCCGTGTCGCTGTCGTCCTCAATGTGTTCAGGTCATCATGACACTTCACCAGACGGGAAAGTCGCCAGCTGTCGTCTTCGATAATTCCGATTACTAAACAATCGATTTATTGGAGCAACGATATCCAGACTGAATAATTTTCCGAAATTCCGATGTAAGCTGGGCACCTAGATCAAACGATTGACATATATATACAGTATAATCTCAATAATTCGGACACTCGCTAATACGGACAACGTGGTAATCCGGACAATTTGTATTGTAGACTCTGTAATCCGGACACTCTATTTCTATTGTAGACTCTGTAATCCGGACACCAGGGTTTGGTTTTTAATTGTCCGGATTATCGAGATTATACTGTATATATACCACTAGCAATTCCGGAGCTCAATATTACCATTTAATAAATTGTATCTTATTTTACAATAAAATCGTCATGCACCCTATACATATACAGATATCATTTTGATGTTATTTTGAATGTAATAGTCAACAGTTTTATTACGAAATTATTTAGGTCTGAATTCCAAATTGATTTTTACTGATTGGTTGGTTTTAACCTGTGCTTTCAAGCTCCTACTTGCGTTTTTATATAAAAAATCTGCTATTAAATGGTTAATGAGTTTGGCAAGATCTATTCACTCCCATACGTGTTAATATTGAAGTTCAGCTGGTTCCCGCTAGTAATAGCAGCGACAAAAACTATGTATTACATACATATCGTAGAATTAAGTTGTTAAAATGTTAAATAGTCGCACATACATATCTATCATTTTGATATTGTTCTAGTAGTCTTCTCGTTTGCTTATCTTCAAAACAAAAAAATATCAACAACAATACGAAACCTATTTCACCCCCAAGCATCAAGATTTATACTACATGGGCTGAAAAGTCTTTGGCCTGACATACAGATGGCGCACAACATTTATCAAGCCATGCTTTTGTTTCCACTGTATTTTTGCCCATCAAGTAGCAATTTTTTTTATCAAAACACGAAATTCACTTTTTTCCATTGTTTACAAAAATTCAGAGGTAGCGTCACTTCGAAAGCAATAACTTGAAAACGAGTCAACCAAATGTCATGAAACTTTGACAGAATCTAAGTTAAGGATGGTTTTCCATGTACAACACAATAATTCTTAATTTTTGGCGCCATCTCTATGTCAGGCCAAAGACTTTTCAGCCCATGTAGTAGACTACTATTCTATTCTATTAGACTATATTCTATAGACCATTTATTTATATGAGGTACAAAGTAAATCAAAAGGATTTACCAGTGGATTTACTTTGGCGGGTATTTATGTGACAGCAAAAAATGACTGCAAATTGAGAAGAAACCGAAGTGTAATGTCTTTATTGTCTTTGGTAATAGAATAACTGGAATGTTTCTTGCTGTATGGGGTAGATAAACATGTCAATTCATAAACAGTTAATTTGTTGGCATCGGTAGGCCGATGATTGTGGAGTTTTAAGGCGGATACCCGTTCAACCAAGGCAACAACAAGGCAACAACAAAAACCACGTGTATTTTGTTAGTGCTTTTGGGCATGCTGATTGTCAAAATCAAATCAGAGTCCACCCAAGAGTCCACAGCGGTGGGCGGGCATTTTTACCAAAAATGCCTTGATTGAGGTGTTATTAAAAGACTCGATCTTACAACACTTAATGTACTTATTTTAATAAATGAAATGAAAATGAAAAGTGTAATCAGCTGTGGTGCCACCACTATCTTATAAATTTGCGTTCAACCAACCGTCACACAGCTGATTTATCAGAGCCAACACGCGCATTCTGCATATTTTTTTTGACCGCGCAACTCGACTTTTAGTACTCTGGCATGTCTTTAAATTACAAAGTTAAAAAAGTCAGTAGAAAGCAGCGGCGATGCGAAGCTATTATCCGAGCAGAATGTGATATCGAAAGCAGTGAAGTGCCGACGCGTTTCCTGGCGATTCTTAACGCTGGCCACTGCACCGGCTTGACCGAGGAACGCGCCCTGGCGGCAGCCACTGTACACGGCATGGTGTCGCAGTTACTAATGTTGCCTAGCAAATCGTATTGCTTCCTGGAGTGCTGCAGCGTACGTGATGCGGAGCACATATTCCATGGCATGCACAACATATCCCATATCGGTCAAAACGGAGCGGTGACTTACTTGTCGTATTTCAAGCAGTTGCCCGCTGCAGTAGAAAATATTTGGCAAAGAGCCTTACCCACAGGCTTGTTGGTGTTGCCGGACTTCATTACGACAGAAGAGGAAGACGCCCTGCTGGCAGCTGTCGGCTTGAGTCCGACGCTGACACACAAAAGCGGCAGCGCGGCTGCGCTGGAGGCTGAATTAAAGCATCGGCG
Organism: Melieria crassipennis; assembly: GCA_963668005.1. NCBI lineage: Eukaryota > Metazoa > Arthropoda > Insecta > Diptera > Ulidiidae > Melieria > Melieria crassipennis. The sequence goes on along the minus strand of OY764963.1, from coordinate 114,562,317 downwards.
CGTAAAACACTTTGGATATGAGTTTGTGTATGGCGCGAATAAAGTTGATCCAGATAATCCTCTCGAACAGCGGATACCTGCAGCGTGTGGCTTTCTCTGGCCGCGTCTACAGGCAGAAATGGCTGCTCGGGATATGGACTCTATGCAGTGGCTAATACCCGATCAGTTGACCGTGAACGAATATGCACCTGGTCAGGGCATTCCTCCGCATGTTGACACGCACAGCGCTTTCTTGGATCCGATACTGTCGCTGTCGCTGCTTGGCGACGTAGTAATGGACTTTCGTCGTGGTGCCGAACAGGCGCCAGTGTTACTGCGTCGGCGATCGATGTTAGTTATGAGTGGAGAAGCGCGCTTTGATTGGACGCATGGTATTACACCGCGCGTGCTGGACGTAGTTCCGACATCAACAGGCACACTAACCACACAAGCACGTGTGCGCCGTGTCTCATGCACTTTCCGACGCCTACGCCGCGGGCCGTGCGGCTGTAACTTCCCGACGATGTGCGACACACGGCTTGAATCCGCTGCCAGACAACCACCCAACGTGACAGATACAGTGGCTACACAGCTCGAAGAGCTAAACGTCCACCGTGTCTATGAATTGATTGCCCCCCACTTTAGTGAGACGCGACACACACCATGGCCGCTAGTAGCAGAGTTTCTGCATAGTTTTGCGGCCGGTTCGGTGGTGGTGGATGTAGGTTGTGGCAATGGCAAATATTTGCAATGCAGTGGCGATGCGCTGACTATTGGCTGCGATCGTAGCTACGGACTGCTGAAACTTTGCATCGAAAGAGGTGCAAATGTTTTCCGCTGTGATTGCCTGCAGGTGCCAATACGTACGGCGTCTGCCGACGGGTGTATTAGCGTTGCCGTTATACACCATTTGGCAACTGCTGATCGACGACTAGCGGCGATACGCGAAATGGCGCGATTGTTACGAAAGCAGGGCCGGGCGCTTGTCTATGTTTGGGCTAAGCGTCAAAGCACCGTCGACAATAACAAGTCCAGTTATCTGCGCCAGAATAAAGCAGTAAATAAGCAGCGCGTCACCGTGGACCAGCAACGTCAACGAACGGCACAGGAATTGCGACAAGAGCATCATGAATTAAGCAATAGCGGAACACTAGAACTGCCCATTCACACAAACCGCACCGACTTTTTGCAGCAGGATGTGCTAGTGCCATGGAAGTTGAAAAGCAAAACTACTGCCACCGAACCTGCGATACCGGCCACTTATTTGCGTTACTATCACGTATTCGAGGAACAAGAGCTTCAGAGATTGGTGGAGCAGTTGCCTGAGGTACGGCTGCTGCAAAGCTACTACGATCAAGGCAACCACTGTGTAATATTTGAACGGCAATAAAACTAGGTTTTTCTTTGTCGACTGATCATCTTTATTTTGGACGATTGCCGTTTGAGCTGTAGCTAAAGACCTAAACTTAATCATAGTCATAATCAATAATTAATAAATTTACACTCAGAAAATGTGGAACTATGTGTAATCGAATTTTATTATTATGGTTTTCGACAATTGACATTCAAACACTCTGCTTTTCATTCGTTATATCTAGCAAGTTTACTTGGTTTCAGTTTAATCATTGTAATTGATTTGAATAATTGAGATATGTACTTTTCAAAGTGAAATATAAAAATGTTTGGCTCGGATAAAATTAGTTGACATTGCATTTGGTTTATTAAAAATAATGTTCGTTTTGTTTTGTTTTTGCATTTAATATTTGTCGATTCTGCCGTTGATACTGACCAACGCTAGTTCTCGAGCCCCCAAAACAACTTTCAAAGTTAACTAAGATGGCCTTCAGGTGCTACAATCGAATCAAATTATAAATTAGTGGATCATGCGTTGAAACCGTCATGAAACTTACGCCAAATATAGAAAGATTTTCTGATTGTAAATAATTACGAAGGATACGAAGATTTAGATAGTATGAAAACGAATATTACTAAAGTCAACGTTTTTCAAACTATAAACCTTGACTTCATCAAATCGCATTGTTATTACATATTCGCTGTATTTTTTTAAAAGAAAAAAAGCGACACCTGCTTGTCATGTATTCATTGGGCAGATAATCGCCAGGGCCTGCGTGCGCTTGCGTGGTAATACCCCCAATCGGAGCTCCATTTACCCAACGTTTAATTTGGGGTTTGGCACACTGGGACAGTTGGACAACTTAGTGGCGTTTCACATGATAAATATAAGTAATATGTATGTTCTTGCAGTGCTTAAAAAAATTTATCTTCGAACTTCATATCAGTTTTTTATGACTAAGCTATATTTTTGCCTACTGTTTTTACATCGAAAGTTGATTCAAATATCTAAATCGAACAGCTCCAATCACGTTCTAAATATAGTAGACTTATACTTAACATCTATTTGTAGTTTTGGACCATGAATTTACAATTCCATTTGTTTATCTATGCTACGTATGTAGCTATGTATGTATGTATGTACGTATGTATGTATAGATGCAGGTGTTTAAAAAGAAAGTATTGGTGAGGCTGGTGCAATAGATAAATGTTACGATGTGAGAGTAAAATCATTAAAATCTTGAACATGTTTATGTAAGTGTGTGTTTAGCTGTACGCATGTAAGTGCAAATGCTTCTTTATATTCTTTAAAACTGTATGGCTAAACGTTGCGGCGACGTTGTTATACACAAGTTAGGTAATTAAAGCTAATACCGTATTATACACTTTTGAGTGTGACTCATCACTGCTCTAAGATCCCGCAACGCTGACATTCTAACGGTGAATGAATACCTACACCTGAATTGCTACACCACAAACTTGACATCCAAATCTCCGCGCAGGTACCAATTATGTCCAAATTGCCGTACTTGTTGGAATCGTGATGTCAATGCTGGGAAGAACATATTATACCTTGGCGAATGTATTATAAATGGACTAGAGAAACATCAAAATTTTAGTTTGTAAAAAAGGTGTAATTATTTCTTATATTTCGAAAACTATGTTCACCTGACTGTATTTGTTAATTCAATAAAACAGTTTAACTCTTGCAAAAGTTAAAATTGGCGCCCCAAGTGAGGATCGTCAGCCGTCATCAGTTGGTGAAACGAACCCCGTTTGTCTCATTGCTTCTGCTGCATATTTACACTACCATTTTAGAATTTAATTCTTGCAGTTTATGTGTGTGAACGTGTGTATGAGAATATCTAAATGTGCATATGAAAATAGACGAACTGTTATGGACACTTACACACGTAAAACTGTTTTAAAATACTGCGAACCAAATAACTATCGCATTCCTACGCATTCATATATATGTAAATACATAAATGTCTTATAACAGCAAATTCGTTATACCTAATTGTATAAAATATTGAATAACACGAAAAGTATTAAAACCGCACATTTCATTAGTCTACGTTTAAATTTGGTCTCGGTCAAAACGCATTTGTGTTGCTGCATAACCCAAGTATGTTTGCACTGATGTGCTTACACATAAGTGACATCATGCATGTATATCCAAGTGACCTGTGGCGCTATAGCGGGGTGTGTACACAACCCACATACTTATCATAAGTCACATAACCTCACTCGGTGCGCTCAACTGCCTTGAGCTGAACCGAACTGACTGCAAGAGGATGCAGTGTCGGTACATACGAAAACATATGTATATATTAGGGATTGCAATTCGGGATCCCGGACGATTTGAGTCCAGAAAAATCCCGGGATCGAAACATAATTAAAGCTTAATTTATGCTTTTGTCACCTTAATACAAAAAATAAAATGTATACTGCCTGTAACTGAATAAGTTTTAATGCAATAATAGCTCTGTTTGTGTTTGGATACTTTGCACAAATTTGTACAAACTAACTCTGTTTGGGTAGATACTTTTCCAGTAAGAATTTGCCAGTAGCTAAAATCAGGAGAGTAAGCAAGCTTATGCTCTCAAAAATGTAACCATAAAATAATAAACAAACAAACAAATAAACAAATAATAAACAATAATCCCGGGATCCCAGGATTGTAAAACTGGTCCGGGATTGCAATCCCTAGTACATTTGTATGCATAGTTGAAGAGGACTACGACAAAAAGTTCTTGATCACAGCCTAAGGAGAGTGTGCTTGGGAAATTTGAGCTTCTTCTTTGTAAGATTTTACTTATTACTAGTGTTGTGTGTAATGACAAACACTTTTTGTCATAATTCTATTCGCGTTAGCTCAGCTTTTCTTTCATTCGTTTTCACTTATTTTTTCAATTTCAGTCGGTTTTTGTGCCGGTGTAATCCGAAAACGCTCTTCTATGTGACCTCTTGCAGATACAGTGGTTAAAGATATGTAAAAGAAAACCGAGTGCACGTATATATATGTATGTACGCCGGAGAGTCAAAGGCGTTCTCGTAATTTACACGTTCAACACATATGGTCTTGGGATGCTTATTCTTACTATGCTCTCTTTTATTATTGTTTATATTATCAGTAGTATCCCTATTATTACTTGACGAAAAATCATATTCTTGTAATATATAGTAAATATTAAAGCCTGAAAGTTTTCAAGTTCCTTTTAAAGCTGATTTCCTTTTGTTATTTGTGTGTAACGTCAGTAGCTGCGTGCTAGGTGCCCAAATAAGAGGTTTACGTTTGATTGCTCTTATCAAGGTGATTCGAGTGACTTGCTGAATGCAATTCATAGCACTGATCAATGCGGTCCATCACTGCTGCTGTTTCGTAAAGAAGAATGTAGCAAACATTACAAATGTCGCACAAATCAAACGAAATTCTTCTAGTTGATTGATTTTAAAAATTCAGTCATCTCATGTGGCTGCTTTTCGCGTTCTGAGCGCGGGGCCGCCGGTCCTGCTGCCAGAGTATTTTTGCCGAAACATAGTGTAAGTAGGTGTTGCGAGTCAGCGGAAAGAGAGGAGGACAGAAATGCTGTGACCAAAGTCTGTGAGTTCCCTTCTATTTCCGTCGACCTTCCTCCTCTTCTCGGATTACATTTGGTTTCTAACGCTTCACCACAAGCGGTGCAGACCTACTTAGATGAATGTTTCGGCTGCCATTTGTTACAAGCCCTCGGCGGGAGGCTGCGGCGTTGGTTTGTCGTGCGGCGGCGAAGGTCCCGACACCGATACCATGGGCAGTGCAGCGGCCACTTTTGGCTTTACACCCTTCAAGCTGAGCGTCTTGGGACTGTTGTGTGGCGAAGCGGATGCATTAGAAGAGCGCTGGCGAACAAGAACGTGCGTTTTGCTGCTTTCAATTGCCTTTGCTGCAGCTGCAGCTGCGGCTGGGACGAGTATTAGCTCCTCTACGGTGTCGGTGGAGGAATCATGGGAAGCCGAATTCGTTGACGACATACCAGAGTATGCGGGCTGTCGCTGCTGCTGTTTTAGCGGTTGGGGCTCAACGGCAGAGTTGATGTCGTCCTCCATGTAAGCAGGCGGAGCCTCAATGGAAATACTTCCTACCACCACATTGGTGGTGGACGTGGTCACTGCCGCCGAGTGGCCAATCATGCTGGTAACCGTTGTTAACGCAGTTGCTGCAGCTGCTTGCTCATCGCCCATGCCGAATTTAAGAACGGCCAGTGTGCGGGTATCCATGCCAGCGCCAGCGCCTGTGCACTGTTGCAATTCGATGGCCATGGCATCGGCGTCGTTGAAGTTGACTTTTTCGATATGGTGCGCGCTACTTTCGGCGGCGGCATCTGTGCACCACTGTCGCTTATTCTCCGAAAAGCTTTTCTGTGAGAGACGAAAAAATATCAAAAGCTGATCAAGGACTGTTGAGGACTGGTCGTACTCACCTTGCGCTCGTTGTCAGTTATATTCTCGGCACTGCGCGCTTTACGACACAGTACACTCTGCGAGCCGTGACGGCGTAGAAACTCAATGGAGTCAAACCCTCTGCCTTCAGACGACACGAAAATTGCTGAGTTAATGCGGCTCCGTGTACAACGTTCCGATATCGAGGCGGACTGCTCTTCCTGCAGCATGTGAAAATGCTGGAAATATAATGTCGTTTAATATGAAAGTCTGGACCACTTGGAGTAAGCAGAGGGGATGAATTTCCTTGCGGGCCAAAAACTTATCTAACATTTTAAATGAAAAGACCCAGCCCGACAGCATTTCGAACAACATTTTATGCAAAATTTTGTTGCAAACATATTTTAATACGCGCGTGTGTTGCTGTGTGTGAGTCATAGTGTGATACGATATTGGAACATATAGTACAAAATTCGTGTATCAGACAGAAAGTGACGCAGTTGTTCATACCTCACATTCTCAATATTAAACTAAAATCAGACATACTTTATTTTTGGTAAAGCTGAGGGCGTAGGTGCCGTAAACAATGATTTGTTTTGTAGTATAAAGTTTATGCGGAAGCTCCACGTTCCATTATGCGAGCCAGTCAATCCGGCACTACCCTTTACGCCTCTACGACCCTAACTTGAGGTGAAATCGAGCCGGCTCATGACATGAAATGTTTTTGAAAAGCCTAAAGCCCCATAATACATAAATCATTTCATAATTTTCGTCCCAGGCTGATGAATCGAGTTTCGAGTGGTAAGTGGCGTGGAAAATAAATACATACATAGTTTTCCTTCCATATTTTGTGTTATGTTGGGCACTCTAAAAAAACTCCACTTTGTTTCCCAAAGGCAAATTAAGCAGATTTGATCTTTTAGCCACTTTGAGAATTTGAAATCTCCAATTAAAAAAGGGGAGCTGTTCGATTTGGCTGACAACTTGCCCGGACGTACATACATTGACATATATAGGTAATGGATAAAAGTAACTTATTTAAAATCTTCACTCCACCATTATACATAAATAAGCAATATATTTTACACGAGTGGCCAATCATCGTCTAGTTGTGAAATAAGAAAAATGAAAAAGTTGAAAACAATATACGTAAATAAAATCATTGCTTATTAAAGGCCAGATAACCAAACACACATACAAATTATATAAAAACAGTTGTAAAGAAAGTCCGAAAAAAATATTATTTGTATTGATCAATCCTGAGTAAAAAATATTAGTCAGTTGCATTTATACACTTCAATGTTTTTATGAATACCACTTGTCATAATGAACAGTCACCTATAATCCCTAGTAAACTCGAGTTTGGAGAACTGCAAATTAGAAATTATTAATTGTGTTTCAGGTCGGTGCACAATAGTCGATAGTCTAGCGGGTAGCGCGCTGGCTTCTCATGCCCGAGGCCCTAGGTTCGATCCCTAGCTTGGGCTGGTGAAACACTCGTCTACTTCTATTGCTATCCACATGAAGGAGATGAGAATCGCACAATTGCGCTCTTGGCAGGCGATGGCAAAACCTCCAAGTGTGAATGAAAATGGCCAAAAAGAAACCGCCGTTCGGATTCAACGTTAAACTGTAGATTCCCTTCCCCTTTTCCCATCCATTTGAAATGTGTGTTGTAATAGATATTGCCTACCTACATACCTTCAGGTCGAGAAAGTGCAGAGTGCAAAGTTGTAAGTATAAGAAAAATATGTACAAAAGTGGTTTGCTGACATCTGGCTGCGTGGCCAGTACACAGACCGGCCCTTAAACCAACCGTCGAAAGCAAAAAGTGGGTGAAATGTGTGGAGGCAAAGTACGGCGAATGGAATAAAAACATGAGCAGTGCGAAAACCATTTCAAAATTATCTGCAATGTCGGTGGCGCAGGGAGAACTCATCTACGTTACAGTAGTGGCAACGCATAAGCAAACAATTAAACGGGCCCCAATTGATCTATGGATCAAGCTGGCAAATGACCGAACGAGCACAAATGCGAGGCGAATACTTTTGATCTGGTGTTGATATGGTGCGCGATGGACTGATGTGTTGGTGCAATGCGGTGCTAAACGATGCGATGCGATGTGGTGCTGCCTCTGGCCGCTGCCGATACAGTCGACAGCGTCTTGCGACTGTTGCCGTGCAGCATTTGCGGGCGGACCGTATACAAATTGCAGGTGCGGTTGACGCTTCGATGCTTCAAAAACAGAAATCGGACTTACACTGGGGCGCTGGGTTTGGCTTCTATGACTGCTGCTGTTTTTGGTGCTGTTGTGATTGAAGGTAGACGAATCTGTGTTGATGGTGTCACTGGCTGCTACGCTCTGACATTTGTACTTGTGCAGGGAGGATGACTCCCGACTTTCGCGCGAGTCCTCGCGACTGCGTTCGGCGCACGAGTACTGACGTCGGTATTGGCGGCGGCGCCGGAACGCGCCAGCACCGCTGTGGCTGGCATTGTCACCGCAGGCCGCCTGACCGATGGGCAGCGGCGTAGCGCGGTAGTAGCAGGGGTCGTAGCTGAACTGTCGTCGGCGCCACTGCTCGTACTGGCGGTAGTGGCTGAAAAGACGGCGCCGCCGCAAGATCAGCTGCTTCTTGGCCTCCAGAAGCTCGACATCTTCGTTGCTATACTCCAGCGAATTCTTCAGTATGCTGCGTTGGTGAGCAAACTTCTTTTGTTTCAAGTTGAGCTCGCCTCGGCTGGCTTTGGGTTGCAGTGGCTGCTGTTGTTGTTCATGCAACGAACGGTGATCGTACTGTAGCCCGGTCTCCACGTCGTCGTCATCAGCGTCAGCGTCCGTGTGTGCATCTACATCGCCGTTGCCGCTTTCGACAAGATGCAGACGGCTGTTGCGCTGCGATGATGCCACAGCGGTGGGACTATCGACGCTGTCAACCTTGACGTAGCTGCTCGACGGCGCGCCATCATCACAGTGCACTGGTTGCTAGCTTTCCACGTCGGCTTTATGTAGCAGGGCGAACTGGCAGCCACAGTCGCGCTCCAGCTCACGCCGTGGATACTGAAAGCAGCGGTCGAAGAGTCCACAGCCCTCGCAGCGGGGCAGGCACTAAATTCGCATACACGTACACACAAGAGGCATATGTCAGTTTTGTAATCACGCATGCGTGGTTAAACGATGGCTCGGGTGGGTGAATGGGTGACTAAGTGGTTCTACTTATTCTACGAGTATAAACGGCCGGTAAACGAATGGAAGTACAGGCACTAGCAAAAGTAGGGGGAATATAGATAGTGCCGGGCTACAGCAGCAGCAGAATGAGAAGAACACGGAACTGGATTCAGCGCGAGCTGATGCAAACTCATCAAAAGACCTGCTGCTTCCTGCCACAGATTCGGCGTGTGCGCATCAGTAGGAAACTGCATTCCACTGCTACACACATGAAGCACACAAAATTCAAGCATGAGTTCGCTATAAATATATGGTTGAGGTATGATGCAGCGACTAACGGTACCCAGAATGCACTTAATGTTGTTTCGTACGTGCAAACTAAGTGAAATTACGTAAACGACAATTAGAGGAATTAGGTGCAAGTCGTATAGCGCATCGATATCTCGAATCGCCTGCAATTTTCACAATTTTTACTTGAGGAATCTTATAAAAGATTTCCAATATTGACGTGATCAAAAATCGAAATTTTCAACTGTTTCAGGTTAGAATAATCCAACCAACCAATAAGCAACCAAACACTGCATTTAGACACGAAGGAAGTTGCCCGGCAGTACCTCGCAAGGCTTTCGCCGAGTTCGCGGTGCATCTGCGGCGTCTTTATAGGTGCTTCACAGTGGCGGCAGGAAGCGCAGGCGAACCGATTTGTATCCGATTGCGTCTTTCAACTTGTTCCTGCTGCTTGTGCTTTGTATTTGACTAATTACACAAGTGTTGAGCTTTATAACTGCTTGGTTTGGTACGTGTATTACTATACGTGTGTGTTGATGTAAATGAGAAGCGGTCGGAAGAAGCAGTTGAGTTATTGTAAATACTTATAAGTATGATATAAATTGTTTAGATACCTTTACAAATATATCTGGGTGTAAGTTCTAAAAATAAAATACAATATGAAAAATGGTTATTCAATAGATTTGTTAATGTTAAAACATGAGTATGAGTATTTGATCAAATTTGCGGCTCATATTCCGCAAAATCTGAGAAAATCAACTTACAAAGCATTTCAATTTTTTAATAAAAACCTCAGTAAAGTAACAAACAAACAAAACCAGAATGCCACTCATACGATACGAAACATATGGTTTCGCGACCAAGCCGAACCAAAACCCATTTCACATGCGCTGCGCAACGCTTAAAATGACCGGTACTCTTCCCCGGACTCTACCTCTTCGCTACAGGTTTCAATTTCGCTCAATCAGTGTGTTCGACTTTGTGCTTGACGAGTATGTGTGGGTGTTTGTGTGCGCTAGTGAGACGCTACTACTCGAAAATACCTGATGCGAGTGCTGACCGTTACAGACGCCGCCGCTGCAGACACCGGTGCCGGGTACCTTCAGCTGTTCGTGTTTGTAGTCCGGCTGGTAGGGTAATAGCATGCGAATCTTGCCCCAGCGATTGAAGAAAAGCGCGATTGCTCCGGCCCAAACCATCAGCACGATCAGCACGATGCCGATCTCTACGCCGCGTATCTGCAAAAGGCAATAAAAAAATACCGCGTATGTAGCAGATACCTCCAATGCTTCCCAGTTAGGGTTCGCACTCACCGTCGGCAATTCGCGATGCGTGCCATGCGACAAGGTGTTTGTCGCCGTCGAAGTCACATCTTCGTTGTATACACCGCTGGCATTTGCTGCACGGCCAGCCGGATTGACGCCGGCGGCAGCGTTGGTACTGGCGCTGGAACCAGCGCTGTTTCTACCCAGCGCATTGCCACCGTGAGGCCCGGCCGCTAGGTCCTGTTGCGAGGACGTCTTGGGCATGTCTAAGGCGAATTGATAGCATCGGTGGCATCGCGATTTAATGACGTGTCCAACGCGTTACGTGCAACAGACCAAAATTCAATTAGTTTGTATGTCACAGCTCTGTAATGGGGCGTCGGAAGGGAATGCCATAGGAGTGGGAAGTTGAGGGTGTTCGGGTGAATGTGAGGAGGAGGTAAAGCGACAGCCCAAGTGAGTGTATGAGCATTATTCGACTGTTCATTTTCAATATTTATTTACCTAATGTTCTAAATATTATCTGTCGACTGCGGTACTTTTTTCCAAGCCAAATAGCGGTCACTGCTATCGAATACTGCGTGCTAGGCGATAAACGATCTAAAATTATTGCCTCGCTATTACCGGCGACATCCTGGACAACCCTGTAACTTAAATTAATTCAATTACCACTCTTTGCCACAAACTACAAGCGCCACACGTAAAATGCTCTAATGTTCAATACATGACTGTGAATGCGGGCACAGGCACAGGCGCATGCGAGCCGCTCGGCAAACATCCTCGAACGGGGCAGGGAGGAGCTAACGGCACAAGCGAACACACACACACACACACATGCAGCGGCTAGATATACAAATATACACACATTTATTTGGTCGCATAGGAAATGCGCTACCCTCGACTGGGAATAGCCAACAGTACATGACACACATTTTTTACATTGAAGTAGATACTTCACCGACTAACTTTACCTCAATTTCGTCGTTGAGAAACGTAAAAATGAGAACTTACGACCACAACCACAACTACAACGACAACGACAACAAATGGCTTTAACTCACAAATTGTCGGTTATTTTGTTAAATAAACACTTATCGCATGCATGGAAAAACAAATATTTCACGCAACTATTTCACAGTTCTCTTTAAATGAATGACAACACTTGCACGCGTCTAAACTGTTGCTTTAGCGTCTGTCCAGTTATGTGCTCTTGCCCTCCCAACCACAGAGTTACTGTGCGTTTGTTACTCATTCGCTCCGTTGAACAGCTCAAAATCTGCGGTAATTTTTCAATTCTTTAATATGTAAATTTTAATTTTCCAATAAAATAGCAACAACCAAATAACAAACGAAACAGTCAGTTCAATATACAAATGCAAGCATACGACAATGCCAATATTTTGATAACTACACTGTCTAGCATTAAATAAAATGTCAAACCATTATTGCGTATTATGGTTGTGCCCATAAAGACGACACCTATGACATTCGCGTACGTAGGCGTTCGTTTGCATGGACGGCGGCCAACAATGAACTGAAAGACAGTGTTAACAACAAGATGAAGTTAACTTTTTCAACGATGAATATTTCACTAGAATTCAAGTGGGCACTGCTCCCTTAAGGGTCATGATGAGCGAGTGAGAAAGTCAACAAGCCGGTAGGGCTCCACCGTACCCCGTGAGTGTGTCTCTGGCTGTGTAGTGTGTGTGTGTGTGTGTATGTAGTGTTCGGTCGGTTTTGACTGAGTGGTTTAGTCTGTATCACAAATTCTGCACACTTCCAACATTAGGTGGCTGAAGGGAAGGATTCGCATTCCCACAAATATTTATTGCCATTACCAGTGCTCACGATAACCCGATAATGAAAAATTATAGGATACGTTCTCGGTGGAATCCTGAAACAAAGCCACAGACAAACTAAGGCAAGCTGCGGCGAAAACTGCGCCACGAAAAAGTGAATGAATTAAAGGCGAAAGATGAGCAAAGGAAAAGAAAACAATGGTGTTTGTAGCCGCAGTTGTGTTGATAAGTCAAAACCGGACTGATGGTTGTGGCCTATTTCCACCGGGCCTTAAATGCATTTATCGCTTAAATGCATTTAACATCGCATTTAAATGCTCTAATTCCCATGCAATTATTTTTGTACCAAAGTGAGTTAACTCACTTTCAAAACTGAGTTAACTCAGTTTTGCCGTTTACAGACGTCTAACAGAATATGTTATGTTAAAAGTTGGAACAATACTGACAAATGTACAAATTTTGATAGCATGCTTTACAGCGCTGCAAGAGCCGTACGAACACAAACGAAAGAGGGGATTCGAATTGCGTTCGGTGTGGTAGATTTTTTGCTACGGCAATTACTTTTTACTGCATTTTTCGCAAAAAAACATATCGTCTGTCATAATCACAGTCAAAACTTCTATTATTTGCCAATAATAAATGCTGAAAGAGAAAATCAAAAACGTGGAACTTCTCACTAACCATCTTGACATTAAAAATTCAGACAGCTCTGGTACCAATCAGCTGACAAATTTCATAAATGAAATAAACATTGACAAATGAAATAAATTTTCACAAATATGAAAACGCAGACATTCCTAGACTGTTGAGAAGAAAAGCGAATTGGTTTTCTTGCAGTAGAGGGGCTACAAGAAACCATACATACGTATACAAGGAGATGGCGGCGATGGGTAAGCTGTGGCTGCCCAGAAATAAATGCAGAATTTGGCTTGACCAACTAAAAATTTAAACAAAAATCAGCTGTTGGAGTTAACTCAGTTTTTGTGGAAACACTTGACAGTTCTCAAGCTTAACAGAGCCCTTAAATGCATTTAAGCGCTCGGTGGAAATAGGCGATTAGGCGGGCTGCCTGGCTGGTGAGCTGGTGATCTGGTTGATTGGTACTTGCCGGAAGTGCGGTAAATGGCGGTAAATGAAATCACTTGGACTCGGTGCAATGCTGGCTTCCACCGGTAATGCTGTTTATATTATCGATTTAATATTTAAATGGCTTTTGTTGTGAACTAATTGCCCAATAAATTGTAGTTGCAGTCGGGTGAGACATGAAAGAAGTGTGATAGTGCACACTGTTCACGAGTAAATACTCTGTCGCATGCCGCATCAATTGTCCTGTCACACAAGCACGTCGGTATGAGTGTCGCTATATTAAACTAGTCACGTCATTGTTTTGCTCCTTGCCACGTGCACCTCCGCACAACTTAAGTGGACAGCGGAGAAGTGGTTTGTGCATTCCGGGAGCCGACCGTGACGTAAACGTAAAAACGTCACTAAATTCGTATTGTTTGAAAGGTTGGTGATATTTTCAACATTTTTTCTGGAGCATGTTTCTTTTTAATGCATGTAATTGACTGCGTTGTTATGAGTCAGTGCAACACAACTTGCGATCCCAGGAAAACAATATTTTTTGTGGTTGGTCCCGAAACGTATTTTTAAACTCTACGTACATACATAAATTCGTATGTACATACAAAAATTCACATTCACACATTCAGCATTTGGTGAGTGAGCCGAGCAGAGCAGCGCCAGTGTTCGAATTAATCATTCATTGCTGCCATAAAATACAAGCGGCGGTCGACTACTGAGTCGGGCGGCTACAGACAGCAACAGAGTAAAACACTAACGTAAAGTTAAAAATCAATAAACTAAACTAGAAAAAATAATAATAATAATAAGTATAGAACGAAAAAGTACAAATAAAATAAAAAAATGACAGCAATAAATAAAGACAGCAAACATTTTCACTACGTTACGAATTGAAACAACAAGCAGAAAAACAGACGTGCGCAACTGCTGGCAACATCTGGCTGCGGACACAAGCCCCCGACTCGAAAGTTGGGCACACGGCAGCTTGTAGGCACAAGTGTCCATTCAATGGTGGGAAGTGCCGATATGCTGATGTGGCGGTGCGGCACAATCAACACTTTCACGTTATTTCAGGTTCCCGTTGATAAATGGCTCGCCAGACAGTCAACCGGTCGCGTTTACATGGAGTTGGGCGAGTAGGAGTGGGGAGAGCTTGCGCAATGCCAACAGGCGTGTGAATTTGTCCACGACATTTCTCTATTAGTTCTTAAACGGTAGAATAGTTGTTGCAGAACACTACCTTAAGTATTTCCACTTGATGCGATGTGCAGGTGTCTAACGGCTTCTGATCCTTTGAAAAGCCTATTTATGTAGAGCATTACCTGTATGTTTCAAGCAGTAAACTTTAAGGGTATCACTGTATGGAGTCTGAGTCTCAATTGAAAACTTAATGCCTCTCATTTAAGACGAACAAGATGCTCGCAATTTTAGTTAAGACTAGCTTTTACTTATGAATATTATACATACATACAAACTCTCAAAATCCAAAGAAGCAAACACACACCAAGGTACAGGCAAACAGTGCAACATTTTGGCTTATGGCAGACTAGTCGTGGCGTTGACCATTTCCGTTGCACTCTCTACACGAATTGTATAGCTATTCAATAGCAACAACAACGACTGTTTATAAGTGGTCTATAGTAAGATTCAGAACGTTTTATGTTAGAGGGTATCGCTGGTTTTAGGGAGACCAACACAGTTCGCGGCCTACGGTAGCCATTTGCTTTCGAACGGTCAGTACAAATGTTAATGAAACTTTTACGGCACTTAACAAAACCCTTGGTTTTCCTATTTAGTTGTTGTTCTGCTGTTTTGTTTGACTATGTCTGTGCATTTCAACTGCGGTCTTCCTTGTTTTAAAAACTTTCGACTTGTGTGCTTAGCGGTAACTTAAAAGTATTCTAACAATGTCCCACTTTGCAGCGCGCCACCGCAATTGTATTTGTATGGGTTTCAGTTCTGTCTTGTTTTGATTTGTTTTTGCTATGCTTAACAAAAGTTTAAGTAGGTTAGGTTAGGTTAAGGTCCTGGCGTGGGACTTGCCGAGAATGTTTATGTAAGTATAACGGAAAATGGAAATCTGCACGGCAATTTTCTGCCTCTTAGCTCTTTTCTGTTGGGTAGGGTCAGTTACGGCACAAAGCGTGCGGGCAGCCAGTGAAGGCGAAGTGTAATTCGATCGACTTTTTTAGCGTCGGCAGCAGTGAGCAGTGTTGTTACTATAAAATCTTAAGCTTTCTAATACTAGAAAGACAATTGCCGTCATTTTGACGGTTTTTCATTTTGAAATATCTGTATTTTCTTTTGTATTTCTATCAACTTTTGCTATCAACTATCAAATTCGATGTGTTCCTTTCGAGATATAAGCGGATATAATATCTAGTCTTTGTAGGTATGGAAAACTTGCGGTCTTTCTACTGCTAACACTGGCTGCAAAAGTATGGTAGATATTAAAACATTGTAGTAGAAAATTTGAAATAAGTAAGAGTATGAAAAGCCTTTTTTATTGTGCTTAAAACGTTTTTAACAAGTTGACCAATAATAGAAGTATTTAATAAAAATAATATTTAAAGAACCCCTCGTGAGAATTGTGGTTCAAAAAAGTTGATTATGGTACAGTCGCAATTTTTCATTGTCTTCTCTAAGATATATAGCTTCATTACACGCCTAAAACTAATCGTAATCATTCAACACCATTATGTTTTGAAAATACTATCAATGAAGCCTCCACACCTCGCTTTTACAGCACTCGAACTGAGAGGAGCAATTTTGTATGACTATGTTGCATAAGTTAGGCTTGATCTATACAATGCTTTGAAAGATTGGACAGTTGTTGTCCACAGAAAAAAGTCTCAAGTTATTAAATCGCACGACCTTGACACTGTGATGAGTTACTCTTTTAATAAATGTTTGATTATTTCGGCTGCAAATATTAATTTCACATTCCACAGTATGTTTGGCAAACAGAAAACGAATTTATTATAAACGTAAACAATTTCGACGCATTATTGAATAGTGCAGCTCCATGGTAAAATGGTGACTATGACAAGATACAAAGGTCGAAGAGTGACAGCATTGCATCAGAGCACAGCATAAGTACTTAGAGTATAAGTTTAGTACAGTGCACAGCCTAAGAAATGCAATCGGGTGCTCAGAAATTAAAAAAAAAACCTACAACAGCAACACAACTAGATAATGTGTGGTAGATGTAGTAGATGAAAGTTTTGAAACATTGTACAAGGTATGTATATCTAAGTAGTACAATTGTAAGAAAGTTACAACATTGGCCGGCGGGCCCAGTGCTGGTGCTGGCGTTGCGTTAAATGCCAAAGCAACAGACATAAGCCAAGTGCATGCAAAAAACACCAATCAACCAGCGACGTAGCGCAGCCTTCCACTTCTTGCCGCAAGACGTCAACACAAGCATGCACGTGAGTTTGTATTTGCATTGAGTACCAGCGGAGGAGGCCGATTCGTTTGGTAACATACCTGTCATCCGTGGGCTTGTACGTCACAATGTACTTTTCTATGGGATGAGCGTTCAGATCAATCATGGTCTGCCAGGAGACGCGTACCGTGGTTGGCGTCAAGAACGTTACGGTTATATTTTCCGGTGTTGCCGGTATGGTGCCTAAAAGTCAACAAAAACAAATAATACACAAAATATAGTATGCATGAGGGCCCGAAGTACTATTACAACTGGAAATATAAATACAAAACTGGGTCAGCGGCATTAACGCGGCCACCAACTATTTATTATGTCAACTGTCGATTTATGTGCGCTGCGGCAGCAAACAGGGCCGTCTACGCGTTGACTCAAGGAGCAACAATATCACTTCAGCAATTAAAAATAAATGAACTCGTTGTGCGTTCTTAAAGGCAATACGTCCTTTCAGACCGAAGCTGTTCTGCAGGCGTTTGTCGGTTTTCGGTTGTCGACTGATCTGACGCAAGGCTGTTATCCATTCAATAAGTTGAGTAAATGAATGACCGGTTTGTAAAAATATAACTGAGAAAACGCTAGTTTGAGGATTCATTCAGATTGTATCAGCTGCTTTCGCTGCCGCAACGGGGACTTGCTGAGTGTTCAATTAATTTTGTCATATAAAGTAAGAGCGCATGAGTGACAAAGTTCTTGAATTGAGAAGTTTGATAAAATTGTTTAAAAACATGGAAACGTGTTTAAGTCAATTATTCACATATTCGCATATGCACATGAATGTTATCAAACATCGTTCGATTATATAATCATATACAAACATTGTACATATATTTATTTTGAGATTTGAGCACACCAACATACATACATACGTTAGTATTTAATTCGAAATATATGTATATTCGTACATAAGAATGATAGGTATAGGTATATAATGCACGTATGTACATATACTCGTAAGTTTCGTAGGTACTCTGCAGAAGAGTTTGATATGGTACAGGTGTGCACACGTGTGTGTATGTATTTTAATGCATAACTATTGCAGGGTGCGCGATGAAGAATGGTTGGAGTGGTTATAAGTTTAGTCCAAAGGCAATTAATACAAGCAAAACGGACAACGGCAGAAAATGAAGTGAAATTTTTCGCAGTGCTCGCTGAAGTGGTGGATGGGTGGGAGATATTCGGTCGTAATTATCTAACTCTTACAGCACTTACCGGCAATGCACGCATTCACAGCTAAAATCGTGATGAGCACGAACATTTTGTGGTTCGCCGCACTGCTGTTGCTGCTGCTTCGTATGCGATAGAACAGTATGTGGGGCTGTCTCATTTTGGGACTAGTTTGAAAAGCCGTAAATAAAATCAGTCTTTGTTGATACTTTTACTCAAATTGTTGTCACTGTTTCTTATGTGATTTTCTCGCTCTGGTTGCTGTCTCTTGATGTTGCACGCGCGCATCCAAATGTAAGTCTAAGTAGTCTCACCACAGCTCCGCTCTTGTTGAAGCCTTCAATTACTTGATTTGTCGGCTCGTACTTTGGTGTTTACTACCTTACATTGAGTTGGTTTGCAGTTGTCGGCTTTGAAAATCGTATCTCATCGGTACTGCCGTTTAGCTTTGAGTTGATATGCACTTTTTGGGCTGCACCACACGTCCCCCTGAACTCTTCGCATTCCAATTAGCCGTGTAATGTTATTTTCCTGTTGCCGTAGTTGATGTTTGTGTTGTCGTTATTGTAACTAACGTGTTGTTGTTGCAACTGCTGTTTTCGTCATTTTCGTTCCTATTATCCCAGACTGTTGTTTATATTTGTTTATACATTCGCGCATCCACTAGCTCAATACACCATAAGCAGCCGATGCACGTTGTGTTTGTTTTAAGGCGCAACGGATTTAGAGCGTTAATGCGTTAAGGCATTTCGGCTTAATTAATTTCATTTCGTTGACTGAAGGACGCGATTGACGCGGTGGCATTTACACCGGAGCATACAAAATATGACTTGCTACGAGCCTCAAACCGAAAAGTGGTGATCATTGCTCACATTTGGATCAACTTAATATTTTTGTATTGTCCGCAGTCAAATTAAAATCGTTCTAGTCTGATTTTGATGCCGGCCAACTTTATAGGGAATTACATGATTATATGAATATAATAAAGTTGCCTTCTTCGTCTTCTCTAAAGTCGTTTTCTTCGGCCGGGCTCAGTCGTTATTACATGTTCATTGTGATTGACGTCAAATATACACACTCGGGCAATCCATCATATGAAACACAGACTAGGATGAACGCAAAAACCATTCACACGTGCACACACATACTCGTATATCGTCAGCTGCTTTGGAGAAGGGCGGCGCACAGTGTTGCGAGTTCATATAGCGGAGTGACAAAAATAGAAGGAGTGGTCGTACATAAATGAAATTCGGTATACAGTTATTGTATAAGTAAAAAACTTACTGTGCAAAATATCAGTAAAATCGGATCAAAACTTCGACCACCTCCCATACAAACGTATTTGAAAACTTCATAAGAGGGTTCAAATCTATGACTGATCCCACTAATTTTCCCATCTAAATCTTTCTTTCGAACATACTTGACCCCTATCTCCAACCCTTAATGAGGCTCCCATACAAAATCATCCTTTTTATAAAGTGGGCTCCCACTGCTCTCAGGTTGCCCCCAGGCGCACAGTGGGGTAATATATAAGTAAAGTGCCGATTAATTCAAAAACGAAAAATAAAGATACAAATATGTTTTTGGTACCAAGTTAAAGTGGATCAAATTCTGCATCACTGTGTGAAAAAGTTGTTGCAAAATAGTTAACCATTTTCCCGCAAACCACTCTGAAAGTTGACATTTATTTTCAGTTTTTGTGCGAACAGCGATAAAGGCGTTTTTTCCTTTACTTCAAAACGATTTCTTTTTGGGATATTCAAAAAGTATTTAAAAATTAATTATGCAACCTTCATGTTCAGGTATTTTAGTAATGCAGTGTGTATTTTGTTTTGTTAAAAAATGTTCATAAGTATTTTATTTGATTTTTTGTTTAAAAGCTTAATAATTTTTCAATTTTGGACCTTTTCATAGCCATATAGTTGCGAGTCTTGTGAGATCGAGCAAAACTTTTTTCATTAGCGTATAGCTTAGATATTTCAGTAACATTTTATGAAAACAAAAGTTGCGCGAATGTTGCGCACTTTTCCAGCATTTCGATTTTTGTGTGCGAACTCATGGGCCAAATGGGCCATGTATGAGAACAAATAGAAATGTGCAAAATAAATTTTTTTTAAATGATTTATTTTTTAGATGAAAACAAATAAGCAAAAGGTTTTATTGTTATTTCAAAATACAGAAATATCTGCATCAATAATGGAAATCGATGTAGACTTGAATAAAAACATTCACATCATTTTATGGTTGTTTCTAGTGAACATCAAATCGAAATAGAAAAATGTCGCAGCTATGGATTAAAAACTGTAAAATATTTTGTAAAATGCTATTCCTGGTAAAATATGCCGACAATTTTCCACAAATAGTTTTTGTATCGACCGCAAATAATATCGCATGCTTTATTGCCAATCGGCCAACTGCCGGAAGAAGCTCAAGAAGCACGGAATAACGATTTCAAGTGTTGCAGGGAGAATTTTTTACGAAAGTGGACTGAAAAAATACCATTGAAATCATTTTTAATATATTTTTTTTTAATTCTGACCCCATTGTATCAAGTATGGGAAAATTGTCACAAAAAAGTGCATCGTATGTACATATATTATGCCCAAAGTTGCTAACTATGGAGCTGATACTAATGAGGAATGATGATAATGGTGATGGTGAGGCTTATAATGTTGATGATGAAGATTATAACAATGATAATCATCATCATAATGATGATATTGAATTGGCTGCAAGAGGTGGTGATGAAATGTTTCAATTAAACTGTTCAACTTAACTTTCATTCGAATAGTGCAAGATTTATCTTTTGTAACTATTTAAGTTTTTACCGTTTTTTTTTTAAATGTCCACTGAAGAATACTCAAAAACATTTGTTTTTTACTTTCTAATGTTCAATTAACTAAACCTAATAGTTATTTCATATCTAAATAGTCTGGGTGAATTAATCGGCATTTTCGGCATCAATTACCCCACTGTGAGGCGTATCAAATGTAAGACTGACCCCCATTTAATTTCTCTTTCGAATGATTTTTCTGTACACACCTTGCCGCTATATCCAACTCTTAAGGGGACTGCTATACAAAACTAGTAATTTTCAATGGAACTGCCTCCACACTTGCAAATGTAGTAAAGTAAGCGAGGAAACATCGTATCTGGGGAACTACTGAATCGATTTGAATGATTTATTCAGCAATCGTCAACATTCTAGAGTGCAAAAAATACTGCAAAATTAATTAAAGTTAAAAAATGCACCACCAGAGGGCGCCTCCCATACAAGGGAAGGTTGTCAACTTTTGGGTTTGTACGAAGAAAAAATCAAAGTGTATTGTCGAAACTCTATTAACCCCTCTATTTCGAATATAATAGTAATCGTAATTGATTTTCCGAAGCTATCTTCAACAAATTTGTCCATCAGCAACAGAGCATTAATTGACCGATTGCTATTGGCATTCAACCAAACGGTGAAAATATCGCGAATTCGCATTAAGTTTTCACTGAAAAATGCGAACAAGTTGTATTCGCATAATATACATCCTTCCTGAACCAACGCAATGCTTCGCATTAATAGGGGTCATTCCCTGCGCGTTTGTTCCTGTTAAAAAAAAATACATACTTGCCAAAACAAACTATCAAACAATTTCGAAAGTGATAAAAAGTGTTTTTTTTTTAAACACCTTTACAGTTTAAACTCAGGTTTTGTTCACTTGTTTTCTTTGTTTCATTTTCTTCATAACGGTACTGCTCAGACGTGAGAAGAATCAGCGGAATTTTGGTCTTGCCAGACCTAAATTTTATTAAACTGAAGACAACAGTAAGTTTTAGGGGACTCGCTCATAATCAATTTTGAAATATTGAACCTCAAAGTGAAAGCAAAATTGTACTGTTTGTACACAATTTTTTTCAACGCTGTGAGAGTGTTTATATATTTTTTTCTTAAAACTTGTAATTTCTCTTAAATAAAGTATTTCCAACAAAATGTCATACCTACTCAGATTTTTGTGGTTATAACATTGCATTTTGGCATGTCACTACTCGCGGCGCGCGGCGTTACTACTGCCGTCTGCCGTTATACTATCAGTCTGTATAAACAGTCAGTACGAACGTTCGTCTTTATACTTATGTGGATCTCATATTACAGTTCATTTCATAACAGACAAATAGACACGCCGACGGGCAGACTGAAGAAGCTTACACAATTCCCTCACTGCACACACCCATGGGATCACACCCTTGGGATCACCAAGAGTACGTCCAACAATTTTTACATAGTCTTTCAAATGATTTTTATTGCTGGTGTAAGGGAAAACAATGACACTGAAAAGGCGTGTGGACCATTTTGTCCATTTAAGTCACACAGCTATACAGTCTTTTCCTATTGGGTCACCACCTCATATGTACTATATATGTATATACCTACGCATGCAAATAGTGTACACTTTTGGTGTGAGTGCGGGCGAAACATTCCACCGCATTACGTACATAGTTTACCAATCACTGTTTACAGTTTCGCTTTTATTTGGCGCAACACTCGTGTTGGCGCTTCTGAAACTGCCAGTCGATTGCGAAATTTCGTAAACAAACGTTGTCAGCCGCACGCCTTTTAGCTAGCGGCCATCACGCTCACACTGATCTATAAATGTTAGGATCAATAGCGAAGTCACTGCAAGGCAAACGCAAATATTTAAACGAAAAACGGCTTGGAAGAAGATGAAGTTGAGTTTATTGGGAAAGGCGCTCACAAACCGGGAACGTAACATTACGATGATTGGTGTTATAAATATGATTACCTCAGACAGGTTTAGTATGAGATAATAACCGCACTTCTTTAAGTAGCCATTTTAATAAGAGTCGTCCATGTAGAATTTTTATCTCTGATATATGAAAAAATCAAAACATTATGAAAAATAAGTATGTAAGGGCTATGCCTATATACAAATGTACATCGTATGGCTTAGATTGGCAGGGTTAGTGACTGTAACAGCACCCACATCTCATTCGATGTGACATGATTCCGACCGATGTGCAATTGGTGTTGCTTATACGCCCTATGGGGCATTCACATTTCTAGGGGGTGCTACAAGAAATATTCAAACACTAGTGCAAGCTTTGGCAAATTTGCGTAATAACCGCCATCTGATTTACGATTTCGGCCGCTACTGCGTTTTTTATCAATAAAATATTTCCGTAAACCGAGCAAAGAGATTGAAAGAGATTGATATTTAATTATAGATGGACTACATACATATGTATATATGTACTTAAGTACAATATACCTACATATATGTACATAGCTGTATCTGTGTGCTCCTGTATATGTAGGCATGAATGCTAGTTCCGTCCTTTTACCGGCCTTTAAAGGAATTCACATTTTTAAGCAGAATCAATATGAAGCTGGAATGGATTTGTTCCATTTTAAACGTTCTCTTTGCAGAAATATCGTTTATATTGATATTTGCGAATTTCAGTACCACACCTTACTTCTGCAGCCATTACTTCGGCTGGTATTGTTACTTATTTCACTAATTTTTGAATATAGATTTATGGATTTCAATATAATTTCGCTTGTACTACTTCTGTTAATGCTGGCAAGGAAAGGCCGAAAGCCGATAGTAATTTAAGTTGAGCATATGTATTGAAGTTTGTATGTGTATATGTACATGCATATAAGTGGCAACGCACAAATATGTTGTGGTATGTGGGGTAGATATGTACATAAGTTAATATAATAATCGTCAATATAATCCACACGCGTATGTAAAGACAAACTCGCGTATGAACAGGTTCTGGTAGCTACAGGTATGCTATATAAGTGTGTGTGTGTGTGTGTGTATACACATGTATTGAAAAAAGTGCATAGAGAGGGAGAAGAACAAACGAGTAACAGAAAGATTGTAGTGATAACGCTTTTATGATTTTAATAGAGTGCAGTAATTCAACTTTAATGTCCCGTTATAATCGTATGTGCCTAAACAGCATATACGAAGACGAATATACATAGGAGCCCTGCATGCCACTGGATATGTACAAGACACGAAACGTCATTCAGCCAAGAGTAGCCAATGCATTCGTAGCCGGCTTTTGCTATCACGTTTGGAATAACTGAAGTCCAAACTATTGCCCGCTGCCATGTGACAAGACCTACATAACAGTACATTATTAAATATATATATATACAGTACTTTTCGCTTAAAGCGAACTTCGAGGGACTGGGCAAAATGGTACGTTTTAACCGAAAGTTCGCTTTAAAAGGTGTCCGTAATAAGCGGAAACATACAGCGCGTACTTTTGAAATTGGTTCGTTTTAGGCGGAAAAACGTTTTAAACGGGTTCGTTATAAACGAAAAGTACTGTACATACAAGGTGCAACCCAAAGTAAACAGGACTTTTATAAAATAAAGAAAACGGATGATTATTTTTGTATAATTATTTTTATTTATTCAAAATACTCTCCTTCTGCTTCGATACAACGTTTTGCACGGTCCAAAAGCATTTGGAATGAGTGTTTTAGGTCATCGGCCGGCAGCGCCTTCAGAATGTTGGTACAAGCCTTTTGGATGTCCTCAACGTCCTTATAACGGTTTCCTTTCATCGGCAAATGCAACTGACCGAATAAGTAGAAGTCACAGGGAGCCATATCAGGCGAATACGGTGAATGATTGATGGTAAAAATGCGATTTTTGGTCAAATAATCGGTCGTAACTAGGGCTCTGTGAGCCGGTGCATTATCATGCAATAAACGCCAACTTCCTTCCTCGCGATATTCTGGCCGAATACGACGAATGCGATGCACCAAACGCTTCAAAACTTCAACATAAAACAAAGCGTTAATTGTTTTTCCCGGTGGAACAAACTCTCGATGAATTATTCCCTTTGAATCGTAGAAACAAATGAGATGAGTTTTGATTTTTGACTTCTCACGGCGGGTTTTTTTCGGATTTGGCTCATCTGGGTGCTTCCATTCGGCACTTTGACGCTTTGTTTCGGGATCATATTGAAAGCACCACGTTTCGTCACCGGTTACGATGTTGAACAAGAAATTTGGATCACGTCTGGCTTCCCGAACGATGTCTTTTGCGTGCTCAATTCTCTGCGCTTTTTGGTCGTCGGTTAAAGTGTGCGGAATGAAGCGAGAACACACTTTACGGAGACCCAAATGTTCGGTTAAAATGCGATCAATTGATGTTTTGGAGATGTTCAATTCCATTTCCATCAATTCCAATGATGATTTTGGCTGCATTTTGATAAAATCACGCACAGTTTTGATGGCATCGTCAGTAATCACAAATTTCGACTGGCCGACGTGTTCGTCGTCATTCAAGTCTTCACGACCATTCTTGAATCGATTCAACCACTCATTAACACGGCCACGGGATAAACAATCATCACCATAAACTTGCTTTAACAATTTAAACGTTTCGGTAAAAGTTTTACCAAGTTTAAAACAGAACTTAATATTAGCTCTTTGTTCGATCGACATTCTCGTACCAAAGTTAAAAACATACTGTCACATTGAGCGGGATATTTCGGCGTCTACTACACCAAATGTCATGAAATTTAGACAGTATGTGAATGAAAGATGTACCTTTCCAACGCATGTCCTCACACATAGATGGCGCCACCAGAAACGTCCCTATTGCAAAAGTCCTGTTTACTTTGGGACGCACCTTGTATATATATACATATATATCTAAATATTTATATTTATGCATATATATAATTATCCTGTATATAATGTCCTGACTAACCAGCCCACGGCAGCCGCCGTGGCTCAGTTGGTTAGTGCGTTGGACCGCGAGTCGAAGGCAGCGACCCAGGTTCAAATACTGCCTGTAATAACATCTAAAAAAAAATAACGGGAAAACTCGTTTTCTCTTTCGGTGGCTGCCCTCTCAGCTGGAAATGGCAAACCTCTGAGAGTAAAAATTGCTTATGAAAGAGCTCCCAACCTGCCGTTCGGAACCGGCATAAAACTGTAGGTCCCTTCCACCCGCGTGCAAATTCACACGCACAACACGGGTGGTTGCGGGAAGCTAGGCCTTAGTCTCGCGTAAGCGGGCTGTCGTGCCAGTCAATTAATTAATTAATTAACCAGCCCAAACCGCTGAAGCTACAAACATGAAATTTGAACTGTAGGTACTGTTGAAAAATGAACCTTTGCGGGGTCTAATAGAGCAAAACATGGGTTAAGGTGTTTTATGAAAAATCGTGATCTAATGGGCCTATTGATTTCAAAATTTGTGAAAATATTTCAAATCAGAAATAAATCTACACGTATTTTTCAGTTTTTCAAAAAACAAATTTTAACGGAGACAACAATAGGTTAAGCTTCATATGCACGAAGACTATTAGAAAAGCATGAACCGATGGATCTATTGACTTCAAAATTGGTGAACACACTTGAAATCAAAAATTAAAGAGACACGTTTCTCATTGTTTTTTTTTTTTAAATCTAAATCTAATGGGGTCAACGATGGAGTTTGTATGGGGAAACATGATTTAATAGGTCTATTGACTTCAAATATGGTGAAAGCACTTCAAATTAGAAATAATTAGACAAGTATTTTTTTATTAGAAATCTGACGGGATCAGCAAATTGTTTAGAGCAACTTGATTTATGGGGCCCATTGACTTCCATCTCGCGTGTAAAGCCGCGGGGCCCGGCTAGTATATAAATATATAAATATATTTACGTACATATTATGTATACAACTACAAGTATTTCCACCTGTGTGGAAATGTAGAAGACACAAAAATCAATCCAAATGATTTTCGTAATTGGCTGTGTTCATATTCAGTGAATAACACACTAGAGTTTAATCAAAAGCTTTAACACACTTATCAGCTGCATAATACGCAACGCGTCTCGCAATGCGTCTCACTCTTTGTGGAAGAAAGGTTATTGACACAAATATAAACCAATTTAGAGAGTTCTTTGCAGGATGCCAAAAATGACGAAATCTCATAGCCAACAGGGGATTGATTGGGAATAGCGCAATGCTGCTCGCTGCCGAGCATACTATACCGAAATAGAGTTTATTTTAATGGAGTCGATTAGCGATATTGAAGCCAGGTTGGCAAGCACGGTCGAAGCAAAACAAAAACAATAAATAGTCTACGACATCGACATCGACGGCTACGCGCAGCAATTGCTGTGCATGTGAAACTTGTTGTTGTTTTCATGTACATATGTATGTGGCTGTGTAAATATGAGCGAGTGCCCGCCGCACTTCGTGGCACAAATATTGATTAAGTGACTTTTGAATTTTTTCGGGAAAATAATTGATGTCCTTTGTCTTGGTTAATAATCGAATTGACATTTTGCGGGCTAAATTTTGTATGGTTGCCAAATGTTTGAGCAGTTAAATGCAGACTCCTACCGATATAATTTTTTTCGATACCGTAAAAAAAGTATATTTGCCTTGTATTATGTAAGTATGTATATATGTATATATGCGGCTTCACAAAATATGTGAGCGGTTAATTCACTTAAACCTATTTTTTAAAATGTATTTATTCCTATACTCTATGGTCAATTGCACTATAGCCTTCTGCCTTTTCTGTCACGAACGCGGGCTTGTAATCAAATATACAGAATAATGCTCGGCAGTCCGAGACGCAAGAACAAACAGTGCAGCGTTCCTTCGTAATTGGGTGAACGCACATCAGTCCACGCTGACCCACCTGGCCACACTTCAATTCTACTGTATTATTCACTAGGCGATGGTTTGCCATACGCACACCCCCAATTTTCCTTTCCTTCCCTATATCTACTTGGTACAGTGTAACAGGAGCGGCTAAAGTAAAAGTGAAATAGTACATTTGAAAGCTATGGTACAAACGCAGATCGGGGAATGGGGAACACTCGAGTAACGTAATGACAGATTAAAATTAGTCTCTGTGCGTATGATAATTGGGTTCAATACGTGTCTGCGCGTCCTTCCACACTTTGCACTTTTGGATATTCACAAATGTGCGGGCAAATGTAATTTTCGTAACTTAACGATATGTTTGCACACAACAGCGCACAGCATAGTGGCGAGCAAGATTAGCTTCGCAACTGGTCGATGTTATACGAACAGCTTTTTTAATGCACCAAAACGAATTGACGAAGGCAGGCAAAGAATCAGAATGTTCCTATTTAGACGATTATTTTGACGACTGCGCGGCTACACGACCACTAACCAAAGTTGTCGCTGTCGCCAAGCGTTTTGTTTTTCTTTTTCTCAGGTCACACAACCCAATCAATTAGAAAATTATGATTTTGTTGCTGTTGCTGCCGTTTTCATTGTAGTTAAGTAGTTGACTTCATCGGAAGGGTTGACGACGACGCCAATTTCGTCGTCATGTTTAATGTGTTCGGGACACAAATAAGACACGCTGT
Organism: Melieria crassipennis; assembly: GCA_963668005.1. Classification (NCBI taxonomy): domain Eukaryota; kingdom Metazoa; phylum Arthropoda; class Insecta; order Diptera; family Ulidiidae; genus Melieria; species Melieria crassipennis. The sequence continues at coordinate 114,533,966 of OY764963.1, read as the reverse complement.
GGCTGACTCCGTAAGTGCCAAACTACGGCTTTATTTTTAGCCACATCTTTTCCAAAGATGTCACACTGTACGCCTTCCCAAAACGCTTTCGGTTGTCATCGTGCGGTACTGTCAAGCGATTTTTGCTATTTCACCGTTTGGGCCATTCTTTGTCGTTGTTATTGTTTTATTGTCGCTGGGTTTGTGGTTGCGCCATAGCCATCGTTGTTGTTGTTATTTTTAATTGCCACATGAAATGCAGAAAATTTCATGAAATTTCCCGTCCATTAAAGAGCGATAATGAAGGAGCACAGGAGGCGCCACAAATACACAAACCCTTAACTGAATTTCACACACACACACTCACATATTCAACAGCACCAAAAACTATTGAAGCCAAAAACATTTATCAAAAATATCAATTATTTTTTAACCGGTTGCGAATAGAAATCGAATTTAATATTTCAGTTATTTCGCCTTTTTGTCTGCTTTATGTTTCTTCACTATTCACAGTGTAATTTATTAATTGTCGCTGTTGCTGTGTTGTGACTGCGGCTGCTGCTGGTATATGTACAGTACATGTAGTGCAAAATTGACCTGGTTCACACTGCGTTGTGATAACGCATCGCCATACCGGACCTTGCACAGTTCTGACTTTCCGATTTCGTTGTGGTTACCGCCGGTTCGTTGGATTTACTGAATAGTCACATCGCGGTACTGGACTCACAAAGCTCCCCAGCCGAGCTGGCGCACAGAAAGAGAACGATAATAATAGGAGGTGGCCACCACTCCGCGCCATAACGGCACGGCACAATTGCGTTGCAATGTAGGCGACACAGCACAAAGGCAAATGTACGCAGCGACTGCGACGGACAACCACGACGACGACGATACTGACAACCACGGCGGCGACGACGACTACGACTACGACATGCAATCGCAATCGTAATCATATCCGCAGAAGTGCGCTAACTCCCGTTTTTCGATTGTCCGAGGCTCGGTTAATGTTTCGTCGGTCGGTCTCCTGCCTGACGGTGTTCATATGCGCTTTCGCTCGCTCTCCCGCTTTGTTCTTTGCGTCGTCGGCTTCCAACTATATTCAACACGTTTCCGTAATCATGCCACATCTGCGAGATACAGACATAAACATTTCAACCGAGCGAATGAGCCATCGAACGAGCAGCCGAAGAAGCGAGCGCTCACATGACCCAATGCAGCCAGACAGACACCCATATGAAGCTACAATACTCAGAAGTCGGCAACAAGGTGGTCCTTTCTTACACACAACTTTCATGAGACAACATTACTTTGTCAGTTCAATTTTCCAACTGTTGCCTTAAGCTGAGTGAGAAAACGTTTTATGGGACAGTTACCCGAAAGTTAGAACTTAAATTTAACCGTAACCGTAAACTTAGAAAATTTTAAACTTAGTTTCCGTAAACGTAAACTTAGAAATCAGCTGAATTTCCTTGTGGATAGAGAGAAAGATATTGCCACTCAGCTTTTATCCATCTCGTGCACACGCAAATAAAATCTTTTCCCGTCATATTTTCACTTAATATTCTGGAATGTATGATCATACAACAACTTAAAATATTAATATATTTACAAAAATAATAAGAATTTCATACAACTTAGTATATTTAACAATTTCTGGTAATTTTTTCATTTTCCAATTCATTCAAAGTAGAGTGGCAACATTTTCCTGAGTGAAACCATCAGCTGATTGTGTTTTCCGTAAACGTAAACTTAGAAACCAAAACGAAACAAATTTCTAAGTTAACGGTTAAGTTATAATTTTACTTTCTACGTCTTGGGCTACCAGTTGTACAGCTTTCGGGTATGGCAAACTAAGTTACGTCTCGGGTAACTGGCTCATTATAGGTTTTACGAATTTGACATGGGTAGCATCTGTTGGTGAACGATTGTTCTCGATAATGGCCCCAAACATATTCAAGACACAACTTCAAGATGATATCGGCTTCGACCGTCGCCGTGTGGTCAACTATATACGTGATTACAAAGAAAACGACGGCAATATCTTCACAACACTAAACACAAATTTGATTGCACTTCCTCTATAATTATAATTAATATAAAACAAATGACAATGTGTAACAATTTTTGTAACTATTAAATTTTTACTTAAATACTAACAAAATTGTAATTGTTATTCAAAGAACAGTGAAATGCACTTATGCCAGGGGTTTTCCCAGGCCTCGAAGCATCCCAAATAGTCTTTTTCCGGAAAGGCCTCCAACACCCTTTTTCGATTCGGCTTTTATCTCCTCAATCGGGAAGAACGAGTGCAGTGTGAGATGGCGTATTATTGTGGTGCAAAAACCATGAGTGGTAAAAATCGAAAAATTCACTTTTTGTGTCGTACAAAACCAAGCATAACTCAAACATTTATGACTTGAAATGACATGGATGTCTGTAGAAAAGTAATATTTCGGGGAAAATAATTACCCGCGTGGTATAAATCGACATTTTCCGGGTATTTTTGGACACAGTAGTACATACATATAAATAACTGGCAAGACTTTCTGTGAGGCACTTCAAACATTACTAAACGCGGCTTAGAGTTACGAATCGTTTTCTTTATACATACCTACATATGTATGTATTGGGTGAGTCAAGACTTGTGCCCACGACTCTCTGACTCTTGAGCCACGCCGGCGGCACTTAAGCCTATACCTATAAGGACTCCGCTGGGCGCCGTAAAATCAGTCTTTTTGTCGAACTGGTAACTGTGCTGCACAGGCTTCTCTCGTATAGTGAATATTACTACTTATGTACCTATACCTAGATACAAAAATATATTGTTGTATCATGCCTATACCTACGTAAAGCCACACATCCACACTAAACACTCAGCTCGTTCCTTTACTAACGAGTGAACATAGACGTGTCATAGAATTTGAATTTTTGAATTTTCGCTTTTCCAACTTAGCTGTTCAAGCGTTGCGCATCGTTTGATCGATGGCAGCAGAGAGTATGCCCGGTGGCGAGGAGCGGCTGTGAAAGAATTTCTGCAAGCGGTTTCGATTAATTCCACTAAGGGTAGTTGCATCGCAACAACGAAGTAACACGGTAAACTACTAATAGAGCAAGAATTTAGCAAAGCAAAACAATAATGGAGGGTGGTGGTGGTGGAGGGGGAGGAGACAGTTTAACAAATGTTCAAATACGGCCAAAAAATATATACGGACTGCGAACGGATGTCGTGGGCAATATCCACTTCAATCTCAGCCAGGAGGTCATCTATCCGGTGGAGGGCGTGCTGGCATTCCATGATTATGTGAACAACAAGCAACGATTTCTTAGGTGCCGTTAGCATTAAGCAATGTGAGTGTGGAATTAATAGCGCACCGCACATATTTATTCCTGTAGATTGCCGGAGGATACTATACCAGAATTTATTGTGATGAGCGTGCAACGGAAACTCTTGGCGGTAGTTGAGCACTGCCCGAAAATGTAAAATTTGCTTTATAAACGGTTAAGAATAAAATAAAAACAACGATTTTTTCACAGTGGTAAAAACATATCAATTTATGATTTGGCTACGCTGAAGAAACGCCGCAATCTTCCCTTTCCGAACACATCCAAGAGCGGGAAAATTCAACAGATCGCATTCACGGCAGATGCGAAGACAATTGTCGTACTAACAAAGCCGCCGGAGGAGGTGCTCTATTTGTTAGTGCTGGACAAGACGAGCACAGTCATCGAGGCACGACCCACGATGAACATTATGCGTGGAAATGTGCAGTGCGTTGCCTGTAATCCACAAGACTGCGGACTCTTTGCAGTTGCTGGCGACGGTGTACTCCTGTTTATGGGCAAGTCAGAGAAGGGCCTTACCATAAACCTCAATATAAAAGTTAACTTTCATACGACTTCGATGGCTTTCTTGGCCATGGATATACTAATGGTGGGCACGAACCACGACGAGCTAATTCTGGTGGAAAACGGCGACGTTAAGCTTCGTCAGAAAGCCAGTGACGCAGATTTGATTGACATCCTGTGGGATCAAGAAATGCTCAATAAAGAGCTCGAGCACAAGATACCGTCCGACGAGAAGTTGAATGACACCAACGTTGTTTGCATGACAGGATTTCCACGTGGCTTCGCCTTTGCCATCTTCAACAAAGTGTTTGTGTTCGAGCGTATTTCTAAATTTAAATTCGAACGTAAAACAGTACTAACAGTGCCCATAAGCATCTACGCAGACTACCTCTACCAGATCACCAACATCGCAATTGACAGCAAGCAAGAGACCATCATTGTGACCACGCGGCACTCTCAAATTTATGTTGGGATCCTTATCGTACCGGAAACACTGAGGGCGAGGCACCTCAAGTTCCAGCCGCTCGGAGCACTCATTCACATAGCAGAAATCACAGATATATCTGTATGTAGCTGGAAACCGATCATAATGACTGCATGTAAGAATGTCATAAAACCGGGGCGTAATGCACTTGCACTATAACCTGTTGCCTACTTTCGCCTTAAATATGCACAGCAAAGGATCAAACTATACGCGTTTGGAACTATGAGACCGAGAAGGTGGAGTTAGTGCGAAAATTTCAAGTCGACGTGAACATTGTTGAATTAAACTCGACGGGACTAATGGCAGCAATAGGATTTTCCGACCAATTGCGCATCACGCAGTTATTTATGGATGAACTTAACGTAAGCCACGCTTTACTCTGGTAAAAGTACCACAATGATACCTACTTATATTTGACAATTTCAGATTGTGAAAACATATAATTTTCCACGCTGTAAGGACGTGAGGTACTCAAATTTTGGACATCTGATGGCTGCTGCTTACGATAACACCATCGCAATCACATCAGTTTATAACTTGGAGGTCTTGATAAATTTAAAGGTGGGTAAATATTACTTGCTTAAAGTAAATATTACTTGCTTAGCAAATTGTCTGCCTTTAGGGTCACAACGGTACAGTGTTGTCGGTAGCGTGGACGCACAACGATAAGTATCTGATATCGGGTGGTGCCGAAGGCGCCATCTATCAGTGGGATGTAGACAATGGTTCGCGCGTTCAAGAAATTGTACAAAAGGGCACCGAGTACCGCTCCGTCTGCGCTACATTCGGCGAACCGTTATCCATTTACGCGGCGACCAATTTTGGTGTGTTGCGCGAGTTTCAGAATTCAGAAATCGTACGCGAAATTGTGATGCCATCAAAGGCGAAGACTCCGCTGACCGATGTGTGCTTGACGCGGTCCGATCTCATAATGTTCGTGACAAATGAGGTGGGGGACCTGTTCAACGTGCAATTGCCATTCATGGACGCGGGTGGAGGCCAATGCTACAACTATCGGTTCTTCGTCAGTCAAATCAATAAACTTTGCTTCTCATATGACGGCACGTTGCTCATAGCCATTTCGAAAAATGGTACCCTGGCCATTTGGACGTTGGACAACATTGAGGGCCGAGTGGCGCCATTGGATGGTGACCTTCTGCGCAGCCAGGAGGTGCTGATACCGCGGAGCATACTACATGAAAAGAACGAGCAGATAGCGAACTTGGAAATTCGCTTGCGACAGCAGGCAGAAGAATTCCAATATCAGCTAAGTCAAAATGAAATATTTGATGGGCAGCAGTTGGCCGAAGTGCATCGAAGCTACTGTCAAGCGCTAGAGGAATTGAAGAAGAAAAACAATGAAATCGAGCAACGCCATACGGAGGAAATGAACCAGGTTACTTTCCAGATTAACGATTTGAAAGAGGATCACCGCAAACAGCTAGACACGCTCTCGAGTCAGTACTCTGAGCGCATGTTGATTGAATACCAAAAGTTTAACAATTTGCGAGAAAGTATGCTGACGTTGCGCGAGAACTACGAGGGCAGGTTAAAGAAGTCGGCAGGCATACTGCAGGATACAGTGGAAGGCTTAGAGACCGACTATAAGAAGCAATTAGACGAACGCAAAGAATTGATTCGCGAGCTCATGAAGGAGATGCAGGACAAGAAGATTGAGTTTTACGAATACTGCCGCCAGGTAGAGGTAGAGAACAATCGCAACACGGTCGAAATGCAGTTAGAGTTCGAAAACAAACTGACTTCGGAGCGCAATGAAACTCAAATGTGGCGCGGCAAAGCTGGTGTCTTGCAAAAGAAATACGAGACTTTAAGCCATGAAATTGAAAATTTACTTGAGGAAGTGGAAACGCTCAAAGACGAGCACAGCAAATCGCAGAAAAATATTGCCAAGTTGGTGCGCAGTATTGAGGACCTGCAGAAAGACATCGCAGACCGCGATTATGCCATAAACTCCAAGGAGAAGCGCATACAGGAGCTACTGCACAAAAACCAAGAACTAGACAAGTACAAGCAAGTGTTGTCGCACAAAATCGCTGAATTGAAGGCGGAAATAGAGCCGCGCGAGTTCCAAATCAACGATAAACGTAAGCATATAATGGAAATGGAGAACGAGCTGGAGGGCTTGAACCAGAACAACACGCAGCTAGAGCTACAGCTCAAGGAGCTGAAGGACAAGTACTTGAGCAACGTAGCCGACCTAAAGGTTGAACGGCATCGTTGTCGGGCGGCACGAGAGTGCATTCAGAGCATACGCAGCGAAATATACTACGTATCGTCGAAGATCAACTCTCCCCAGCAGTTGAAGGTAGCTGTGAAAGAGCTCTTTCAGAAACATGCCAGTGACGACGAACTCAAACGCCACATTTCACTGGATGCCGAGGTACGTGACGAGTTCCAACGCCAGCGTGCCCAGATCGAACGGGTGCTAAAGATCTATAAGAATCGCCCCGCAGACGACACAGAGAAACAAAAATACGAGAAGCTCTTCAAAGAGAACTTAGTTTTACTCGATGAAATTGGTAAGCTGCGCGAAGAAAACCAACATTTGCGGCTACGCGTCAAAAAGAATATTAAGAAATCCAAATAACCTGTTTCGAATTAGTTGTGAAATTTCAGTATTGCGCACCTTGCAGTAATTCTGTATACATATGTACATACCTACATATATTTTATTTTACTCATATTCTTTATTAAATTGTTTTCGCATACATATCAGTAGCACTTTGTTTCATATACATACTTATGTGTGTACAGTATTCCCCCGTTAATCCCGCTTATAAACAACGAAAGTCGTGCATTTTTATTTTGCCCTGCACAATTTATTTCTATCTAACGACAATAACGCACAAAAAAATCCCCGAATACCGTTTAAACAGCAGCACAAAATGGATATGAAAGGGAAACGTTTTCACTGGGTGACAAGACTCTTAAAATTGATTCAAATGCAATTAAAAATAGAACAAAAATATGCCTCTATGTAACTGGTACTGGTAATTTGTACAAATATCACAAATATTGACGGGATGGTTTTTGCGTATGCAAAAACTCTTGCAACGAGAGATAGAGCGTAAAGTGACCAGCTAGCAAAAAACATATGATTAGATGACATACGATCGACTGCTAAAACAAATAACTTTTGGAAACATTTAGATGCAAATGTAGCCAGCACCGCAATTAAAATGAAGGAATCGAAAATTGAGTCCATTCTTGCATAAAATGTGTGGCCATAGGTTCAAACTTCAAATTAAACTTTAAGGGGGGACTATACCATTTTGAGCGTTTTTTGAGGGCATTTTTGACAATTTTTTACTTGCAAATGAATTAAGCAAACAAAAAAATTTCGATTTTTCAAAACCGAAAAGGTATACTCCCCCCTTAAAGTCAGATGGTTTTTTTTCTTAACGACTCTTAGTTACGAGAAGCGAAATATTACTGGAACAGTAAACAATCCGAGTTATTATTATTTCCTATTATCCAAAGTGGCCAGACTTACCTACCTATTCTAACTTACTGCGAATTCAGACAATTGATCTATGGCTTTACCTTTATACTACGTTTACATTGAACCAAAAGGCGTAGTTTCAAATGAGTCACTTCAAAGTGTTTACTTTGGCTAATTTGAATTGCATTTGCATTTGTTTGGCAGCTAATGTCAAATGCTCAATGCTCATGTCCTCTTGCCGCAGCTCATAGATCAGCTCTTTTCCGGCTTCTGACTTAAATCATTTGTTGCTTTTTTGCTGCCTCTATGTTCTACACACTGCAATAATTTAATACAAATATACTACATACTTTACATGCTAAGCATATTCTATATATTTCAAGCAGACCACAATTTCAACTCAAAATTTACATTTTGATAATTTTTGTTTGTTATGATTTTGAACTGTCAAAAAGAGGTAAAAGCTTTTGAAAGCGCTTTAATTTTGTGATGTGTGTTTAGAACTCAGAAGAGCGAAAACCACGCACACGCGACGAAATAGAAGGCAAACAAGTTTTATGTCGGACTTTCTGTATATTGGTTTATTAATTGTTTAGTGTTTGTTGAAATATATAAGTAAATGTCAATTTTTGTATGGATCGGAGTTGATGTATGTTGATTCGCCGGTGTTCGTACCAGAGATAATCGTTAATCGTTGCTTCGTACATCGAGTGCCCGCTGGTCGCGCTAGCTCCCTTCGGGATGCCCAGGGTTGCCAGCCGTACGTATAAACACATAAAGGGGCACACTCAATACAATATTATTGACAATTATATTATTTTTAGGAGCCGCGCTACAGGCAGTGTTTAGCGATCTAAACAATGTGTTTGATAAAATTGGTCATGTTTCATCGCATTTGCTTCATCGTTTTCTTGAAATTAGTCATTTCGTAAATTTTAATTTGTATGGGGAAATGCGTAATTTGGCTTCTCATTTGAGAATTTTTGCCCAAAGCACGCATTTGGGCTCAATGTAAACGTAGTATTATGCTAATGGTCAATCAAACGATTGGATAACAACGCCAACATAAAATATTTGCAACTTGTGCTGTAAAGCATTTATGCTGACTAAAAAATAGAAAACTAATATTTATTTATTTAAGTCTATGGACAGATTGTTCTAACAGACACATTACAGACATATTACCTAACTATTATTATTATAAGTATCTTAGAAAAAGTAACATTACTGATGGTTATTACTTGTGGGGAACGTAATAAGTTACATTGCTGTTTTTCGCCAAAAGTAATGTTCCGTAGTAATATTATGTAATGTATTACTCCCATCACTGTCGATGACTAGCTGGAAACATCGATGTTTTACTTAAATCGATACATCTCTTGCAAGCCGACATATGTTTTGGTCAAATTATGTTGCCGTAAAGGGTGGTTTTTTTCTAGTTAGAAAGATGTTACCGGGCGTAGGGATATTTGGAACCGGTGCTATAACGAAGGTGCTGGTGCCGCTCTTGCGCGAAAAGGGCTTCGAAATAAAAGCCATTTGGGGACCACTAAAGGAGGCCGAGTCGGTGGCTAGTTCGCAGAAGATTGCGTTCTTCACCAACAAGATTGACGATGTGCTGCTTCGAAAGGATGTCGACCTGGTATTTATCGTGTGTCAGCCGTTTCAGCACGCAGAAATATCGAAAAAAGCATTAGGCATAGGAAAGCATGTAGTGTGCGACAGGCCGATGGGCTTGCACCAAACGGACGCCATAAAGATGGTACACGCCTCCCAATACTATCCCCGTTTAATAACGCTGGTAAACTACTCGCTGCGCTTCCTGCCTGCCTTCACGCATATGAAGCGTTGCCTGCACGAGGAGCTGATTGGGCCGCTGAGCGATATCTCGCTGGTAGATGTGCGTATTCAGATGGGCTCGTTGTTCCCGGAGAAGTTTGACTGGACGTGCGACGCCGCGATGGGCGGAGGTGCTCTGAATTTAGTGGGCAGTCACGTTGTTGATCTAGTGAGTTACTTGTTACAGCGGCACGCCGTACGTGTGCACGGAGTTACGCGCGCGTACACGAAAACGACGTCCGCTATAAGTGGCATCAGGCAAATATCGGCACCAGACTTTTGCACTTTCCAAATGGAACTGTCCGGGGGCGGAGCACTGGTCACTGTGTCGCTACACAGCCATACAGTGCCGACGAAGGCGTTCTCGCAGGAAGTACTCATCTGCGGCAGCAAAGGTCATTTAGTTGTGCGTGGTGGCGATCTTTTCGTCTTTAAGCACAAGGTGGAGCCGCAGATGAAGGAGGAGGCGATCTACGTGGACGTGCAGGACTTGCATTTTGCAACAACGGAGTCTATGTTGCCACGGCCGTATGTAAAGGGACTTTGTAAAATGGTGGGCGCACTGAAGGAAGCCTTCGCCGACAAAGACGCATCGTGGGTGAAGGAACCTGTGCAGGCAGCGGCGACTTTTGAAGATGGACTGTACGTACAAGCAGTACTTGACGCTATACGCAAGTCGAACGAGACACGTAGCTGGCAGCGCGTGAAAATCACAGCGGACACACCCTCGAACCACGAGCAAATGCTGACGTTCGCCCGTATGTCTACAATGTAGGACATGCGGCATTGTGCATGAAAATCTCAATTTTAAAAATATTGTATTAACTTTGATGTATTGGCATTTCACTCTAACTACAACATCTGCTCTCTTCGGTGCTTGCTTATAGCTATTCTATATTTGGACATAAATGAAGAATTGAGGGTTCTTCGTCTTCAAGATTCCTTTTCTTGGATTTTCAAAGCTTCGGACCGAAGCCCTGATATCCTTTGGAAACTGGATAGCATATTCAAATTCACTTACATATTCCCACATGCCCAAACTTCATAGTGAAAAAAACAAAAACCTCTCAGTTTCGAGAGAGTGTATTGCTTTTTCTGCATTTCCGATTTTATTACACTCCTATTTATATAAATAAATTTTACACGTATTAAAACTATCTGCCTTAGTGTACTTTTTTACATTTTTATACTCAAATTACCAAAATTAAAAAACCAATGATTCATGTGACACAAAAATATACAAATTATGCAACTGAATCAGTGTCGTACTATGCTTCCACAAGTACTCGCTTCGCTGACTCGTTGCTGGTTTTCTTACGTTTTGCCCGTTCCCCATCGTCTTTAGCTCCAGTACTGCAATCCTCGTCTTTCAGTGTATCTATCGCGACTTCTTCTGCCTCGGGTAGTGTATTTGCTGGCACCTCCGGCAAGATAGTGATGTCTTCCTCTTCGACCAGCGCTTCCAACTCAGCCATAACATCGTCCTCGTCTTGTGGAGTCAGCGCGTCCGTCAGTAGCGCATCCAATTCCTGTTGCTTCTCGATGCCCTCGCGCGTTTCGTCCATAATTTTTTCTATCTCATTGATGTCCATTACGTCGTGTATCCTCTTCAGCGCCGCATTGCCCTGTTTGAGGCCCTCGATCACCTGTAATTCAACTTGTGCAAACTCCAAGTCAACCGTCATCTTTTCCAGGTTCTCCAATTGCTTGTCTGTATTGCTCAGTACACTTTCCTGGAACTTTTTCTTGCGCAACAACAACTTGGCACGGCTTTATAAAATCAAATTGAAGAAGACATATATAATGGACGGTATTTACTTATTGTTCGTTGGTACTTACTCCTTGCGGCCAGAATGTAGGCATTTCTTGGCTAATTCTCTGTCCCGTTCGAGCGATAGTTCGATGCGCTTTTGGTATTGTTTGAGTCGATCACGCTGTTGCTTTAATTTCTGCAAATAAATGAACAATCAACTTTATGCGCAAATATAGTCCGTGCACTGCACACCAGCACTGCTTTGTCGTGCTCCGTCACTCGACTAGGCTTTTTACTTTTCGCAAACAACGACCCCATCCAACAGCAATGTACCAAACCAAGTAAATATAAATGACTTGTGGACGACTTTAGTTCTCTGTGTCTTTCACTTGGAGCTTGAAATTCCGTGAGTTGATCTACGTTAAATTCTGCAGTCGCTGATTCTACTGTGCCAAATGTCGTTTACAGTGAATGATTGACGTTTGTTAAGGGTTGCCAGATTTCTTCGCTGCAGTATGGCAAGCATGTTTACATCTTTTTGCTCGTGCACGCACCACTCCAATAACGAAAAACCAGCATCGCATTTTTCGATGTTTATTGCCCGTGAAAAAAACTACTATAGCCTAATCGACAACAGAATCGTCTCTCCTGGATTGAGCATGACCACAATGGCTTCCATTAGTTAGCCATCGATAAACAACACGCAATGCCCTACAGCCCCGACTAGAAATGTGATCAGCATTAGAACAAAAATGAGAGCTAAATGGTCAGAACTGAGACCCGCAACATTCGGATTCTACTGACGTAAAAAAGCACATCCTCCAGTGTCAAAATATTCTTTAGCATTTTTTTGTGTCGAGAATTTAACTTAAAATAAATTCGAGTATAGTAATACCAATGCCCAGCAATTGAAACAAATGACGGTACCAGGTGTATGTCTAATATTTATTTGACTAGTTCATTTGCTTAAAATCTATAAAGTGTACTTAAGCTTAATCCTCAACGAAATCTAAAATGTTCTCTTGTGAAGACAAATACGTATGAAACATCAACTTTTCCTTTCTTGATTTTCGAATATTCGGTTCGAATATTATCTCATTCCTACTTAACGATACGGCGCCTATTCGCTCGCACTGAAGCGGCGGCTGTTGTTTTGTTTTTTCTTATTTTAATACATTTGCGTCTGCTTTGTGTGTACATTTGTTAATTATTTGGCATTAAATTGAAACGTACAAATTATTTACGTCCCTAAACACCGCCTGTCGGGTCAAAGTTTTGCGTCCGTTAAGAAAATGTGTGGCTTTGTTGCGCTTGGATTGGTTTTGATATATTATGAGACCCGGACAGTATATTGTCCTTTGGATGGATAAGTATGAAGCACATTTTACACCAAACGTCACGAGTTTTAATTAAAATCCTGAATAGGGAAATTTCACAGATACAATTTAAACTTTCACCGCATACATGCGGTTAAGAAAACGCATAAATCTATAAAGTTGAGTTGAAAAATTTAAGAAAATGTGAAATTTTACGCACTTTTTACACAAACAACACTTTTGGGGAAAATCTGGATAGATTAAGATGAAAGCAAAAATACAGTAGGAATATTGGGACTATCCACTTGTGAAAACTGACAAATGCTAAAGCTGTAGCCAGAGGCGCAACCAGAATTTCATTTTGGGAAAAAGAGGGGTGCTTTTGAGCCCAAGACAATTTTAGAAACACATGGTTCACCAACATTAGAAACCAATAAATTGAGGAAGAGATACATCTATGAAAATGTCCGACTACTGATTTTGATTATATGATGCTACGCCATTGGCAGATATACTAAAGCATTTTATTTGCTATGAAGAAAGGTTGTCAAGACCAAAATTAAGAGGATATACAAGCCTTGGGTAGGATAGGATAGTGCAAATAATATCAAAAAAGGAATGATCGAGTCACTAAATGCTGTGTTCATTTTCAGGGATGTGGTGCAGAAGGTTAGTTAACAGTGAGTATTTACAGGAGTTTATACATTTCAGTATGATTGAAAAGAAAAATTAAATTTACAATATGTATTTATTTCTAGGGTGGTGCTTGGCTAGCGGCGGCATTTAGGGGGTCAAAACAAAACGAATCGTATAAAGTCCTAATCATAACATTATTTTATCGTCTGTTTACTTTTGCTTTAATAAAACCACTGTTTTCTACTACTCTAATATTTCATGTAGTATGGTGTGATACGATTGTGTGGACTCTTGTGTGCACTGCCACATGCGACTAAAGGAATATACTTGGGGAATTTTCTGCTCGCATCACCGTCTTGCAAGTCTAGACAAGTCCCGCTATTGCACTAACAAACATCCCGACGTTCTACTCTTGCACCCAGATCAGTGCGTTGGCCGATGCTTGCGAGCAGAAGACTTGCAATTTATTCGATCCAGGGTATCTCAACTAAATAAGTGAAAAATTCTGTGAGGCGGCTCCCTGAGCAACGGAATATAAAACAATCGACAGTAACATGACTTTCGATTAGCTTGACATAACGACAGCTATTACGCGCATACAAACTTTGATTCGAAAGATTCAGCCTTACAAAATATGTATTATCCTGGATTAGGTCCTACTGCAGGCTGAACTAATATTGAAAATATATCGCACACAAAATACAATAGAGCCGCAACTCAAAAATGTCATTCCCATCACTATCTTCTTTATGTTAAAACACTGTCTATCAACTATCTTCTTTTATGTTAATTGCGTTGCTTCCGCAGGATCGAGATTTTTTTTATTTGAAAATTTGAGAGTTTTGAGTTGTGACTGTTTTGTATTTAATGTGCGATATATTCCTTTGATGCTCACGATAAGTCTCTCACACGTGCGGTGGTTAATTCTGGCATCCAGGGTGTAAGCATAACCGCGAGACTAAAATTATCAAAATTTCAATATTAACTGTTCTGCCTTCTCCACACTTTAGTGTCTAGAAACGTTTCAGTGCGAATGTTCGCTTCAAATACACGCAGACGGCACGGTGTATTAACTCATACTGCTCCGAGTTCTGCACCATACCGCCGCGCTGCAGTCGCAAATTGCACACAATGCCTAGTATGTCGACGAACACGTCCGGCATTTTTGGTAGTTCGGCGAGCGATGGCAGCGACCATCGCACATTTTCAGCTTTATGCTTCGACGTGCCTGGGGTCCATCGCTTCTCTACTTTATTACACCGTAAGATGTAGTTGATGTAGAAAAGCGTATTACGAGTGAAGCTGCTGTCGGTGTCATTGGTCCAGGTGGAGAGCTCGTTCCGTGCTTGCTCTACAAAGTCAACTGGAAGCGTAAAGTCGACAGGGCTTAATACCTGCGACACCTCGTTGGCCTCACGCTCTTTCAGCACCTCGGCAGCCATTGAGGTGAGCGAGTAGGCGAATGATTGTCGAAGCTGCCGAATACCGTTCAATATGGCCGTGAGGCACCCGGTCCGACCAATGCCCGCCGAACAGTGTATGATCGGCAGTGGCTGCATGACATTAAATATGTCCTGTTGGTATAGCTCCACCGCCTGGGCCTCGATGTGCGGTGTCGGGGACAGCTCAGTCCCCGTACCACAGGTCGACTCATTGAACGTTTCAAATTCGGCCTCACACTTGCCCGGATTCAGGATATGCAGGCAGATGTCTAGCAGCGTGTTGATGTCGCGCGGCGATCGATGGTCCGGCCAGTCCGGATACCAGTAATGATAACAGTAGCAGCGACTAATTAACAATTGACCACCGCTGTCTTGGCCCACCGACGACTCTGCACGGTCGCTTACGTTTAAGCAATACAGCAAAACCAACTTGCGTATTGAAAATCCGTTCTTCCGCACAATTCCAATGTTCTTGATCACAAAGTAGTTGTCTTTTTTTGGTGGGAGTTGCTGTTGCACCTCGCTGTCCACTTGAGCTCTGTAGTACTCTATGCCGGCCAGCGCTTGTTCGCTAGGCTCGTTCGTTCTTAATGGGCTTGGATTGGCCGCAGTATCATTGGTTTGCAAGTAGGCATTGAAAAAATTGGCTACCGACGCCGTTGGCGGCGCAGCCTCCTGCTTACCTGTCGTTATAAAAATTTCGTTCAACTCGGCGGGAAAGTAAACAGCACACTTTTGTCGATTGTTCTCCAGGAAATTGGTGAGCATAACCACTTTCTGGCAATATTGTGGGCTGCTCGTCTTGGTGTCCAGTGTTTGAAAATGTCTACGCGTATTCTGGTAAACCATTAGCCAAAACTCGTATACTGTGTTGGGCAAAGGGCCTTGTGTGGCCACGTAACATTTCGAAGTGTAGTCGGGGCCCTGCAATACAAAGTTAAATATTTGAAAAACCAACCAATATCGAACGAAGAATGACAGAAATCACATTAAAAATCAATTCTTTTTCGTCGAGTTTTCTATGCCAACTTGCCTTAATGTAATTCGCATTAATGTAGGGCACTTCGTCGGATATGATCAGTTGCCGTGAAATGTCTTCCGCCAGCTTTGCATGCTCGTCCTTAATATCTTCGGCGAGTTCGGCCAATTGTTTGGTCTCCTTCTCCAACAGCACACGTGAATTCTCGTTCGGCAAGATTGTCTTGTAACGGTTCTTTGCCTGCGATCCGAAAATCATTGGCTTTTCCTGATGATTGAGAGGCAGCTCCCAGAACTCTTTGTGCAGATCGCAAAATATTTGTTTTTGTTCGTTTTCATCGGGCTGCATCGTGCGCAGCACCGCCTCCACCACTGCCATATACCGCTCAGCGACCTCGCAGTCTTCGGATGTGGAGACCAGCACTCCCGGTGGCGTGTCTGCCTCTTTGTTGCTCCGTACATTCAGTAGCGGTACACTCCGTTCGACGAGTCCTTTGTTATTGGATGCATAGCTGTTGTCGAAGATGTAGTTCAATTTAATCAGATCAACCTGGCTGAGGGCGTTTGAAGCATTCTGCAGCATCTGTACGTTGGCCAGGTAAATTTTGAACTCCTCGCTGGTGCTTTGTGGCGACAAAGGACGTGTCATTATGTTGCGTACGCCGGTGCACGAACAGACCGTGCTTTCTTGAAAGTTAAAATGGTTGCGCTTCATGTCAGCGGTAGCATTAGGCATCGATTCCATCGACATGGATGCCATGCCAGAGTACGCGCCCGGCTTTAAGTCGGACACGGAGCCAAAGCACACCTGCTTGGCGTTACGCCGGTGCGCTTGATTCAGGTCGGCAAATTGCGTGTTCACGCGATTCAAGTTCTCGCTGCTAAAGAAGCGCCTGTGCGGCGTTTGAGGCGCACAGCACGGCCTCGTCTGCAGTGCAGCATCAGCATCAGCATCGGCATCACCATCACCATCGGCGACGGCACACACATCGCCCAGATAAAGACTGCTGTTGGCCAAAATGTGTCGCTCTGTGCCAATGCCGCCAAAAGAGCTTCCCATATTCAGCGTTAAACTTTGATTAGAGCCGCGCCGCTCAAGAAGGCCACGTTTAGGAACGGTGCTGCTGGCGGCGGTGTTGTGCGTCGGCGTAACGAAGGAGGTGGTGCGTGTAACCTTAAAGTACGACGATGACGTGCGGTCTACATTTAATGAATTTTGACTGGCGAATGAGTTCAGATTGCCGCAGGAAGTGGCCGCCAAGTTAGTAAGGGTGAGGCTATGGTTAGAACCCCGACGTCGAAATAAACTCTGCTTGGCGCCCTGTGTCGACACTGTATGTGGGTGAACGGTATGAAGCAGCGCAGGCACTACATGGGAGCTGCTCAACTCCAAGTTACAACTGGACTTTGAGTTTATGTTCGTGCTGGAATTGGCCGCCGAACCTAGGCTATAGTTGGACACGCTCAATCCACTGCGACAGCTACCAAGGAGATTGCTACAGGATCCGTGAAGGTTGAGAGTAAGACTGTGATTCGAGCCGCGGCGTTGTAAAAGGTTGGTGGATGAACTCGAAGTGTGATTCTTTACGTATGCGCTGGAACTAGGCAAGTCCATCGATTTCTGCTTGTGCGGCTGCTCGATATCCCTGGCACCAGTGGTTGTGAATTCGACAAGAGTCAGAAATTCGGGCAACGTTTTCAAATTCGTGTTAGAAGCGTGCAACAGCGGGTTAAGCTTGTGAATTCCCCTGTGACCCACTGGAGTGGCAGCAGTGCTGCTCTGAACATGCGGAGTACACAGCATTTCACTGCATTCCTCAGCTTGTACTTCATCGGCTTCCTTCAGTACTACCACCGCCTCCATATCCAGCAAAGGATTTTCGGCCATCTCAGTCTCGATTGAAAACGCATCGGTTGTATTTCCTTTGCGATGATGCGACAACCAATCGGCTGTGACATGGCTGGTGGTCGTGCCTACCAAACGACGACGAGGGGTGCGCGGGACCCCGCTACCACTAATTGCCGGCTTATTTGCACAATGCGCATACATGCCGTCGCCCAAGGAGGCCAGCTGTGATAATGATGTAGATCGGCTGGCGGTGATTACTGCTGGGTAACGCATGCCACCGCGCTGCTCGTTACTTCCGCGGTCGAGCCGCAAGTTGGCATGCCGCTGTACGAATTGCACCGATGTACCAGTGCAGGGTCGCAGGACTTGTGCGTCGATTTCATCACAGCTGGCGTGTGCGTCTTGACGACTAGTCACAATTATCCTCAGTTCCGACTCGCGTGCAGCTGAGTCCAACGATAGTGCCTTTTCTTTTGTGCTTTTTATAGTTGGCGTCTTTGGTTTAGGTGATGTGACATCTGTTTGTGTTGTCGTTTGACTATCGCATGAGCCGTCGGTTATCTTAATAGTCAAATTGTTTTTATTCTTGCGATTCTTCTTGAAGTCCATTTTACTGGACACTCCTGCCTCATCAACACTAGATGATAGGCGAAAGTGGTCCGCCTCCAAGGTGGCACCTTTAAGGCGCGCTTTTTGGTACGCAGCTGGCGAGGTGCCAACCAGATGCTTTACTACGCCACCACTTCGCTGTCGATTGCGCAGTTGATTGTCACAATAACCGGTGGTATTTTCATCCACCTGAGTTTCCGCGCCTCCTCCGATATTCTTCTCCTGCACCACTTGGTCGATTTCGGGAAATTTGAAGTAATTTCCGTTCTTATACCCAGCCGAGCTAATGACCCCAAGTGGAGAACTACTCACATTTATGTTATTTAACGAAGTTAACAGTTTCGGCGAATATGACAACCGATTTAGGGCCACTTCGCCAGGCAACGTTATTTTTGGGGAGCCGGTGTCATCAATTAACGCAATGGGAGAGTTGCTGTCACTTCCAGCGTTGACTCCGTCATCCTTCTTGTCCATGCGAATCGGCTTGGTATTCTCTTTGTCGGCGACATACGCCTCGCTCTCTGCACTACATTCTAACGGTGCATCATTCTTGCCAATCAGCTGTTGCGGTGAACAAGATCGTCGCTCGTACAAAGAGAAGCGCCGTAATTTGCGATTAACTACAGGTGAATTTGCGGGCAGCTGCCTGCCACTCACTGTCGCAGCCACTAGCGACTTCGACATGGCCAAAGACGTTGGTAACGGTATGGATGCAGGCGACGGAAGCGCCACCTTTCTGCACTCTTCGATCTCATTGTAATGCTCGGTTAGAGAGTGGGCTATATCCTCATGGCTCTGCGACACCTCTTCTCCTTTGGGCGAAGGAAACTCGAACGAGCCCTGAAAGAACTCCAGTGGCGTGTAGTAGGGAGTACTCTTGTTGCTGTCGGCATCGTTGCCGCCATCTCCATCCACATCACTCGCCGGCATCGCATATTCAAAGTAGGCGTTGCGCGGCAATTCGACCGCATTCGCCACGTGCTGACTCTGCAACGGTTGTAGATTATTGTTTTTATAGTTTTCCATTTTAACTGTTGTAGGATCACAGTCTGTCCAAGTCGGTTGTCACTGCTGCAGTTGATGCTTGTAGTTCTGTTGCTGCAGCTGCGACCCGTGTCCCAAACATATTGCGCGCATCTGAAAGAAAACTAACATATAATATTTTTCAACTTGAATGGTTCGATCAAGGGCCGGAGACACACGTCTACGAAAAACTTCTTACTGAATCACGTAATGTTTCTTGCCAGTTCGTCGAACGAGTAATTGCCCACATTTAAAGTAATGGCTTGCAGATAGTTTTCGCTCAGATACAGCCGCTACCCATTTACTCAAACCAGCATTTGTTTGTTGACTTATGCGGGCTCACCGACACAATTCTTCGACCAAAATGTAAACAGCGAAAGAAATGCAAGAGCGTAATTTAGCGTAGAATATGTTACCACACGCAGTAGCATTAGAAAAAATCAGCCACTTTCCGGCCGGGTTTCTATTGATGCGACTGAGAAGGAATAAAATATCGTCCACAAGTTCTAAAATGCTTCAATATTACCTACACCTAGAAAAACATACATGTTTTTTATTTAAATACAGAAATTCATATTGATTGAAAGAACTAGCCGGCGTGCGTTGATACTAAAACATATAACATACATATTTACATTAAAAGCTTTCGTCAAGACAGCGAATGAGCCCATCACTCGATATTAAAATTTTATGTTGCGTAGAAGGTGTCACGCCCCACTGGCTTCGACGCAACTTACGTATAGCTCCAAATTCTATTCTATAAGTATATTAACATGTTGAGTTGTGTTGGCGATGTCGTCTCTCGTTTAATGCTCAAACCCTTTCCTTCTGTCGAAAGAGACGATCAAATAGTCAATTCGATTTCAAGTGTTATTGATGTGTGACTTATGGTTCCGAAGTAATATACATAGAATAGTTGGGTTGTTTAAAAAGAACCACAATTTGTGGTATCACAACGGGCATTTTAAGGCCTAAGTGTGTTTCATACAGACGTAGCCACCATAACCTACCGAAACTACCTCAAAAAAAACCACACCTCACACCACAAAGTCCTAAGATTTAAAGTTCTAAAGTAATACAGAAAATGTTGATCGCTACAAAAAATTGCACAATATTGAAATTTTTATAAATTTCTAGTAAACTTCTAATTTCAAAGCTAATTTGATATTAAAAATTTGAATTGTATCGGTGGTGCTACGACCTCGCGCTAAAAAACAAAAGACATCAAGAAACTTTCCCACATTGAATCAAAAATTTAGACTAATTGGTCGAAACAACGTGACCGATTGGTCTGTAGAGCACAAGCAAACATTAAGCTTTATACATACAGATTAACACCTTTCAAGTTATTGTGAGCATTTTTTAATTATTTACGCCTTTCTCTCCCCTACTCCCTTATAAACACATCGACACGTTCTTATTTGTATTTACAATTGTATACACAACTTAACGATATCGGCCCGTGTGTGCACTTCTGCGGAAGGATTCTTCCCAGCTCCTTATTTGAACGTGCTAAACAGAGAATGAATACAGCAGCGAAAATCTTTTGCATAGCCTCCCGACCTCTGCGAATACTTTTCCAAATCTACGTCACACCGAATCACCAACTGGTCAGCGCTGCCCATGTAAAATAGGGCATGGCATTGAAATATTTAAGGCTACTTGTATTATTTTGTGTTGAAGTATTATCGTGAGCCCACAACTTGGAGATTGAGGTCATAGCGGGTTAAAACTGCAAGCTGCGAGATGACGCTGCAACCTCAACTGAAAAGACGTTGGAAAGTCTATAACAGTACAACTTCAGTAACATCTTGCAGATTGCTAGTTTCCAACCGCTTACCACTAGCTTCTGCTTTCGAAACACGAGCAATTTTTGTAAATAAAAAATAAAGTTTACCATCTAATCCTGCAGGATCCATGGTGTCCACTCCGTTTACACTTCCAACCACATTACCATCAAAATTACCGCAGTTCACCTTGTGCCCGTACAATTCTTTTGAAAATGTCTTTTTCGAACACTATATGGATGAATGATTTTTCTAAACGTCGAAGTTTTCTAGACGGAAACGTCGTCAGCCCCCGTTCACAAAAATATACAAGTATTGAAAGAAAATCACTAATATACACAATACTGACAAGGCTGCCACATGTTTTCTACCACGGCCAACCTGCCATGCCATATAATTGTTTGACAGCGATGGCCCAAACACATTCAAGACAGCAGCGACACGGCCACACAACTTCAAGGTGGCGTCGGCTTCGACCGCCGCCAGGTAGTCAACTACGTGATTACAATGAAAGTGGCAGCACCATCATTACAATCATATTCTTAAACACAAACTTTATTGCACTTCCTCTGTTAAGCTTTCGTATATATCCATTTAATCGTTGTACAATCCATTTAAGACCAATGGCAATGCTTATTAATTTTTATAACTAGTAAATTTTAACTGAAACACTTACAAATTTGTAATTGTTGACCAAAGCACACCAAAACAGTAAGAAAAATGTCATCAAAAATATCTGTCATCTTTTTTTGTCGCCTATGAAATAGAGCAGAAGTGCCCATGCCCTATGCTCTCGTTGCTCATTTGTTTTTGCAAATGCTCTTCGGCATAGGCTGAGGATTCTAGTATACACACAGCAGCAAAGTATGCTTTGTTGGGTACAAATCGGCGACAGTTATCTTCCACGTAGGTTTTGTTGTTGGCTAGCGTATGAATTAATTTTTATGTATTGGTGTTTGCTCTTTCATAAGAAGGTTTTGGGCACCCCTGAAATAGAGAATAGTTCTATGCTTGGCAACAGCGACAACTGCAGTCGGCGGTTGTGTACTCGTGCAGTCGTCAAAATATTAATCTCCATGCAAACGTTCTGGTTCTATATTTTGACAGATGCCATCGTGTCGCTGCCGTCGGCTATATATTCGGGGAATGAATGTTGCTAAATAAACTTAGCAAACAATTTTTAATTTTGAAATTTTATTATTTTATTTATTATTTTTTCTTTATTCTCTTTAATGTACTATAGGTATGAGGAAAATCGGTTGATAATATTGAACGTTATGTAAATATTGAGTGCCAGCGATGGACAGTAATCTCCTCATCTGGCAGCCTTTGCTGTATGATGACACGAAAGTATCTAGAATCAGTCAAAACAGTGTTTTAGTAGTCTAAAAGTGCAACTTCATAACAAGCTTGGTACGCAGAAAAGCATTCGACACAGCTGTCAAAAAAGGTTTCAAACAAAGCAGATAAGCAGTACAAGCAGTTATGTGAACAAAGTCGATTAATTCAATAAATTCGTTAAAAGTTGAAGTTTCTTTCTCTATTGTAGTTCACGTTTTTTGTTTTCACACCACAAAATATTACTGTCAACTGATTAGACGATGCTTTAAGAACGCGTTGTATAACTCAAAGCGTGAAATTTATTGATTGCGTCGAATCAGAGAAATGCGAAGTAAGCGTTGCCGCGTACCAAGCGTGCTATGTAGTTGGGCCATAAGCATAAAATATATACACATTAAAATTGCATACATCAAATTTGTTTCCAACTCGAGTGTTAAATGATAAATTATGTACATAGTTGGATCTTCAGTTAATAAATATTTTTTGTATTTACTGTTACGTACCAAAGGTCGCGGATCATGTATACCATGATTTCAATACCTGATTATATAACAAAAATGGAATGTTTTGATGGGGGTCTGATGTAGTAAATTGCCAAACTGACGGTGTATGTGTTGTGAAAAAGGAGTTTTTGGTTTTGCTACTTCTGAAATGCACTACTGTGTAGTTTTGGTCGTGTGAATTCAAGTGCATTTTTTGTTTGAAATCGCAGAAATATAAGCCAAATAAATCTGAAAAGCTACGAATTTGCATGCAGGGCCCAGGTAGCTAGAACTGGTAGATGGGTACATGTTTAGACCAAGGCAGCTCTAATTGCGTTAAAGATAGTATGTGCTGTAGCGTTTGTTGGCACTGCAAATTGCAGTTTATAAGAGGCATGAAAAGTGTAAATAGTGGGAAGGCGTAAAATGAATCATCAGCATTTATTAATGCAGATGCAAAAGCGAATGAAAGGGGTTAGGTGAGGGGCGGGCAGTGAAAGTGCGTCTTGCGTGGAGCTCCACAGGCTGACAGGCTGTTTGGATGAGATTTTCGAAGGGGAATGAGTGGGGATTGGTGAGACTTGGCGAAACAGATGTTTGAGAGTGTGTGTGCAGAAATGCAAACCTCGTCGGTGTATACGTGTGAATGAATGTATTCGCATTGGAAAGTTTGCAAAGTTTATTAACGCCAGCGATTTTCGTACGATCTCTTGTAGTTTAAATGGCAAGAGCGGCGCAATGGATCTGGTGGACATAGATCAAATGCTGGATAATCTGGAGTTGCGGGAAGCGGCTGATGAGAAAAACAAATCAGGCAGAAGCGAATGCAGCGGGTCGAGCCAATTGTCGATAGTTCGCGGAGGCAACGGTGCCAGTCATAGAGCAGGCTTTGTTGGCGTTTCGCAGGTATTTACTAGCCTGGATGACTACCGCAAAAATGTCGAGACGCTGGACGTGTGTGCTCGGCAGCGTTACGATGAGGAATGTCAAGAACTCATTGGTGAACGTGTGGACACTGCACCGTACAGTATCTGCACTGAGAAGGCGGAGTTGGATTCGGCGGAAGATGGCAAAGCTTTGCGATCTCCGGTACCGTCGGACCATGTTGAAGCTGTGATAAGTGTTTGCGGGGCCCCTTTGGCACACAACGAGTATGGCGACGACGCTGAGGATGAAGAGGCGAGCAACGACTTGCATAAATTCACGGAAAATGTGGATGTTGGACATGGTCGCGAGACAGATGAAGCTGATGACAGCACGACGGTAACTTCAGAGTCACTGACAACTTCGTCGTCGTCAACGTTCTCATCGGGTCCCTCGCCTGGCTTAGCTTCTACAACTGAAGAACCGTCGGCATTATCAACCGCAAACGACTATCTCGAGGAGAGTGATGCACGCTTGGCAGCAGCAGCGGTGCCACTGCGGCAAGTGGAGCTGGCTGAGACAGAAGCCCTAACCGTTGGTGGCAATGTTGTGGTGTTAGAAGACTTAGCCACTGGCTTTTCATCGATTTCGTTGACTTCGGCCAACTTGCAACTGAATTTACCATGCGAGGCGACCGTTTCGTCAGTGCTAGAAAATGTGTTAGAGGATTTGTCAGTAACAACGAGCACATCGCTGTTGAGCCAGCAACGCAACCACGATAGGCTCGCAGCTGGACAATTGGGTGAAAAATCGTCAGCCATTGAAGTTCCAGAGGGAAAAGTAAATAGTCACCAAATACCAAATTGATTAAAGTTGACATTTTGACGTTTGTCTTTTTTGCAGGAATCAGGGTGCGTGATGAAAACTGTTGGCGCTATAATGAAACCAGAGCTCTCTGTTTGTAAATCAGACAAAGAGCAAAACTATTCACAGCCAAAAGAGCCCCGGCTGAAGCAGCCGCCACCGATCACATTCGGATCCACAATGGATGAAATTTCGGACACCGAGTTGGACAGCATGCTACAGGAAATGGACATTGACGAAATCGTCGATATTGAAGACCCCAGTAAACTAAGCAATAATATTTCTCTATCCAGTTCAGTGGCTGGCACAGCAGCCGCACAGTTGCAAAATAAAGATGACTCAGCTGATAGAGACGAGGTGGAGTCACATGTAAGCAGTGTCGATTGTCTGAATGCTGACAGTTTCTCGCAGGCGTCCACGGTGGAGTTTTCGGAAATACGGGCGCAATGCATGGAGGCAGTTCATGGCACCGATGGCGGGCAGTCTTCCAATTCGGTGGCGTCTTCATACAGCAGCTCCGAGTCCTCTTTAGATGGAGGAAACGTTGTGGAGCAGAACAATGCGGGATCGGCATACAATGACGAATTCTTAGCGAACACTGAGGAAGGTGTAAGAGAAAGAAACGCCAAGAAGGTGGGGCAGGATAGTGCGGAAGAGGACGCAGAAGAGGCCGGTGAAATGCGGCCACAGCGGCCGACCACATTGGACCTGCCAGTGCTGAAGTCCAGCCTTTATTCAAATGCCGGCCAAACTCCGCCTGGTGGTAATGTGTTGCAGCAGGAAGTCGTCAGTACAGAAAATATGGAAGACGGCGCAGGATTGCAGCACGAAGAGCAGGGCGGCGATAATAGGATTGATTCATCGAATGGATCTGTGCTGATACCCACCGACGACGTGGCCGAGGCCAGTGGATACAGTGATCCGCACGCAAACCTGGGCAAGATTCCACCTATATGGGTGCCCGATAACATGGCTGCCAGCTGTATGCAATGCCATGTCAAATTCACGATGATTAAACGCCGACACCATTGTCGCGCTTGCGGCAAAGTACTCTGCTCTATATGCTGCTCGCAAAAATTCAAACTGGAGTTCTTGAATAGTGTTGCCGAGTCGCGCGTCTGCCTTCAGTGCTATTTGATACTGACGCAGCGACAAGTTAGTGGTGGAGAAGAGGGTTCGGCTGGTCAGGGAATTGGAGACGATGTGGCAACAGCGGTGTCAGCTACTTCAATCTCTCGTTCACCGAATCCCAACAACCCAATGGAATACTGTTCCACCATACCGCCACACCGGCAGGTGAGTGCCGGCGGCGACACCCAGCCGCCTTCTGTGATTGTGCCCGTGGGAGTGCTCAAGAAGGATGGTAGCTACTCGTCAAATTCATCGAATGGAAGCAGCAAGAAAGGACGCAAACGAAAAAGTGTGATGTTTAGCGATGGTATTGCGCCGGGCAGTGATCTAGCCAACATTGAGAACCAGTGGGCCGATGCGAAGCATGCGCGTCGTGGTCACCAGCAAAGCGACAAATCGCGTAGTGTTAATTCTGCTGGTAATAAGCCGTCCACGCCAGCCAAGTCGCAACCCAGTAGCAACAGCGACGCAACAACAATTGGGCTTGTAGCGTCATTATTTCGTGGCTCCATTCCACCGCTGGCAGCGGCCGCAGCCGTTTCAGCCGCACACAGCGGGTCCAGTGCACAGTCCAACATCAAAGGTAAGCTCCACAGCGTGCAGCTAGCAGTGGAGTTTTTTTTTTCAATATACTTTTTAAGGATTCTTTGCGCTAACTTTTCAGACACCTTTGCAGCTGCGCACAGTAAACCGGCTAATTCTGCGGAAAACAAGACGGCTGATCTTGTAGCAACGCGTTCCAAGCGACTGCCGCCGACCGGCTGTGATAAATATGGGTGCTTCATCCCGGAAGGGGAGGACAATTGCTTGCCGCCGATTTTTGTGTCTAAGGACGACAGAAACTGTGATTTCGATTATAAAGAAGTGGTCAACAATGGAGAGCTTGTCGAGCGGCTGCAACGTGAGACGTTGAAGTTTGCCTTGACGAAAAACTTCTATGTTCTTGTGAAGATTGTCAATCGTAAGCAAATGGCATACAGCATTGCTGCAGCTGTTTTCATTTACTTCGGACTTTCTCTCCTCCAGTTAAGTGCTGCATGAATCGCACTGTCATTAATTTCACCACCTGCGGCATGCATTGCGTGGGAAATGACGAACTCGTTATTCTTCTGGAATATGAGCCGACAACAGTACCGGGCACAACCATCACGGGAAGCAAGGGCGCCGTGGAACCGCTTATTCCGAAGGACATTTTTGTACACTTGTACGAAATATATCGCGAAGCCGAGTTGAGCAACCCAATTGCCGAGCTCTCCTACACTAATCCTCGTCGGAGCAACTTTCTGGGTTCACGCGAGTATGGTGGCTTTATCTTTATACGAGCAACTTTCCAGTGTCTCTTGGATGTGATTGTGCCGGAGAATCCTTTCCTCATCGGCATACTGATTCATCGGAACGAAGTGCCGTGGGCTAAAGTTTTTCCGCTGCGACTGATGTTGCGCTTAGGCGCCCAGTATCGCTACTACCCATGCCCGCACATTTCGATGCGCAATCGGGAGCCGGTGTACGCTGAAATTGCTCAGACAATAATAAATTTCCTAGCGGTAAGTGAAACATTTACGCCTTTTGAAAATGGTTCGCTTTTTCTTGATCTCACTACGAGGAATTCCTTAATATGTGTAAATCTTGTTCCATCCATGTAGGATTTCCGTAACTACTCGTACACGCTGCCCTGCATCAAGGGCATGTACATTCACATGGAGGACAGACAGACAACGGTGCTGATACCGCGCAATCGTCAAGAGGAAGTCGTGAAAGCGATTAAGAACGCCAGTGACCACATTCTGGCATTTGGTGGTAATTTTTCGAAAACAGCGGATGGGCATCTGGTTTGTATGCAAAATGTTCACGACGCGGGCACGGATATGTATGCGTATTCCACACAGGCTATCAACATACAAGGACAGCCGCGCAAGGGTAAATGTGTGTATGAAGGAGAGGCATGGCTGACTTAGCTTTTGCTACGAACTATTTTCAATTTACAGTAACTGGTGCCAGTTTTTTTGTGTTGAACGAGGCGTTGAAGAGCACAAGCGGGCTTTCCGGGAAATGCAGTATTGTGGAGGACGGACTGATGGTGCAAATACTACCCGCAAAGATGGAGGAGGTGCGCAACGCTCTGCAAAACCAGAAGGACATAGAGATCGTGTGCGGCCCGGTGGACGCAGAAGAACAACAAACTGAGGTTGTGAGCATCAAGTGGGTGGAGAACGATCGCGATTTTAATCTCGAGTAAATATGATAGCAGGACATGTGCAATAACTATTTGAAACATCAATGCAAACATTTTGTGATTGCAGCGTGACGTCACCTATTGACGGCAAGTCAATGGAGGGTATATCCAGTATGCGCGTACATGACAGTTTCAATTACTCAAATGCTAATTACTCTATTCGCCTTACGGATATTTACATTTTGAAGGTAGGCCGTTCCCAAGCATTCGAGATTAGTGCCAAGTGTAGAAAAGTGTTGTGTTTTTGCAGTTTGACGAGTGGTATGTTGCCGCACAAGCCGCAATGGCCGCCACCTCCTTGGACATTACTAGAATGGCTGGGCAAATAGCGCGTAGCGCGTCAATGGCGTTAGTTCCATTTTTGGACTTGTTGGCAGCAAGTGGCAGTCGCAAGTTAGCGTTGCGAGCAACACTGCATCAAGACAATGTGAGTACGCGACTACCTTCTTCAGATTAGGGCGTCGTATTGCCTGGTTGGAGTAATAATCTTTTGCCACCCTCTCAGGTATGTTATGAGGCCGGTACACGGGGCAACAAGTTGCCGCCCCTATATATGAATGCGTTGGACAATCACTTGATTCCGACGCTGCACGGTGAATCATCAGGCATGGAAGACGCAATAATTTTAGAACTAATTTTCTACATCTTAAATGCTTAAACTGCGCCGATGAGGATTTTTGTTGTATTACCTATAGTCGGTGGTACCAGAGGGCGGAAAGTGCAATCGTTATGGTTCAGTGCAAGGAACTAGTATGAACTGGACAGCTAAGATGTGCGGATTACATAGTAGTAGCATACTAAGATACTATTGTATATTTTATGCCTAAATGATAAGACATGTGTCAAGGTTGGGGAGCGGTACTAGCTTCGAACGGTTGCTAAACGCAATTACGCTCGTTTTTTTTGTTGTGTCCCCTTGGCAATAGGTATTTGTAAATTACTAGTTTGTGTTTAACAATTAACTTATCTTAAATTACTTCAAGTGCTGTGTACACGATCGGTGTATGTATCATCTGCGCGTTGCAAAGTAGGATAGGCTCAAGAAGATATGAAACTTGATTGTAGTAAATTTATCAAATGGATTTAAACTAATGAATGTACGATTTATTTTATTATGGTTTGAACAAATAAAGTACCTATTATCTACAGTTACACTTAACCATTTACCAACGGATTTTATTTGTGCGGGTAGACAGTGAACCACCAGAGTCATCGCTTAGCCACACTATTAATATGGAACCAAAGACTGGTGATGCCAGTTATAAAACCCTTCCAAAAATCAAAGCCAAAATCGTTTCTTATCACTATTTATTTATTATTAGAAAAATAATAATTACCACTATTTTATTTCACTCCCTTTAAATAATATGTAAATAGTAATAATAATATTGTTGAAGCACGACTGGTTGTTGGTTTTCTATGTACAACGTCGCAAAGCGCAAATAAGGCAAAAACTCTCTTTTAGGTACAAAATTTATTTATAAAAGTTTTGAAAGTTTCTACTTAAAAAGTGTAGTTCAATACATTCACGCAAACAAAGTAAAAGTACCACTAACAAATTCATTATGCTATATGTAGCTCATTGAGCACTTGCACATTTTCGACAGAATGCCCGCCCACGAAGAGCGCCAGTACAATTCTCTATGGAATTTCATTGCTTTATAGATTTAAAATGACAAAAACGACACGCAGACAAATGAGCAACGTTAAAATGATTATAATGAAAATGATGGGCTAATTGTACGACTCAATAAATGTCGCTTTTGCCGGCTGACTCCTTCATTTCTTTACAATTCGTTTAACTGGTGAGTGTTGGCGCCAATCCTGCTGATGTATTGCATAATGTTGAGTGTGTGAGTGTCTGTGCAGAATGATATGTGGCTACGTGAGGTATTTTACTGAATTAAAGCTCGTCGTGTTTAGGTCCCGAGAACTCATCATGAGAGATGAAACCGTTCTTGTCCTTATCTTCATGCTGAAAAATTTCCTCCACCAGCTTGTCGTTCTCCTTGAGCATGTTCTTCAATTCATCGGAGTCCTGGCCCTCAACGGCAGTCATTTGTTTCTTTAAGTACTCGCTCACCTGCAAGAACAAACAATCAAGATGAACAGAAAGACTTTGAGATTAGTAGTGCACACGCACACTTGTTGGTATGGAAAATAGGCACACATGTATGTACATACGTATGCATTCGCACGTACATACAATGTGCTTTGATGCATGGCATATCTTAAATTGTAAGCGTGCGGGGAAGACGGCCACTGGTTAGTGAAATTAGTAAAAGATTAAGTGTCGGTAACACTATTCGATAACTTTGAAGTCTAGCTCCCAAGCTAGAGTGCTTGAAGCATTTGTCACATTCGAATGTTACAGTAAGGACGTTAGGACATTTATCGAATAGTGTTATCAAAGTTAGCTAGAGACGCAAGACTTTTTACCAGAGGCAAATATAGAAAATGTAAGCAAATCGTTATAATATTATGCACGCATTCCGCCCAGCACCCAGCGTGGCAATTGCCCATTCACCGACGAACACGTTTAACGTATGTAATTACGTGGCGAAAAGAGTGCGATCCATACATAAACGTTTACCTCTTCGCGGCTCAGCTGCTTGTCGCCGTTTTCGTCGATCTCCTTGAAGACATTGGTCGGAGGCGGCGTGTTGCCGATGTTGATGAGCTCAACGTCAAACATGAGTGTGGCCTTCGGTGGGATAACATTGCCCGCGCCGCGGTCACCATAGCCCAACTCCGGCGGTATCACCAATTTCCGCTTTTCGCCTGCAAATTGAAGACGTTGTGGCTGAGCGAAGCCGACGCGAACTTGCGTAGTGCTACTACTCACCGACACACATGTCCACGAGGCCTTGGTCCCAGCCCTTTATCACTTGGCCGGCACCCAACTGGAATGTAAATGGTTGGTCGCGGTCGAAACTGCAAAAAGGCACAAAGTTAAAGGAGATGAGTATGCATTTATTGTGATATCAAACAATATTGGAAAAGTATATGAATATGCGTACGTATGTATGTATGTATATACATACATATGTGTGCCCATGCGCATTCTAGTCGCCCAGGTGAGGAGCCACCATTGATGAGGGTGTCTAGAGGGCGGAGGAGAAATACTGCACTCTGCTTATGAATTGTGTGTTGTCGTCGTCTTGGCAGTTTGTCACACATGTTTACTGACATAATCAAGCAAACACAAAACAATTCATCATTTACACATCGTTTTTTACGAGGTGGGAAACCGCGCGCCGCCTCAGATTGTAAATTCCTCATTGCCATATGGGATATCCGCTTGAGCTCAGGACGACTCCTTGCTCGGCTATGATGCTGATGTACGCATTTGATAATAATTGAGTGGGATACTCTATCAACTGGAGAGTAAATAAAACAACCGCGACGCGGCAAGCACATAAACTGGCTATGGCGCTTCAGCGGAGGCTGGCTGGCGTTGGGGCCATGGCTGGGGGAGCTTCTTAAGAATTTATGAAATCAACCGCGACAGCGTCGAAATAATGAGCGAGCGCAAAAAATTACACAATTTGAATTCTTTTTTGTTTATGACAGAAAAGCTTAAAGCCATGCAGTAGCAGATTATTTGAGAAAACCCAATAAGTTTGATGCTTGAAAAGGGAATAATCAAGAAATTTTCAAGCTTACTTCTTCTGTTAGAGTTCATTTGCAGACAGTCATCCCACTCATTCAAAATTTTTTCAAAAGAAATTGTTTTTGCCAGAGCAAGGGACCACCCGAAATGCACCTTCGGCAAGAATTTAACATACTCCATGTCGCAGTAGTTTGTGTTGCAGTAGTTTAACATGTACATACATACATACACACATTGGGGATTCAAACCCCCTTAAATTGGGCGTGGTAAATATGATTTTAAATGGTATTGGACTCAAAAGTTGTGTACGGAACCCGCAAAACGAAATCCTATGTGCGCCACTGGTATGTACCATATACAAAAATATTTATAAAGTTTTGACGCGTGTTGTGCTATTATGTTAAAATTTCCCTTCTCCTTAGAGTCGCGCGCTGAAATAAATAAAAATAAAAGCATACGCCTGGCCGAACTTTGAGCCGTCTCTCAGCTGTACAAACGACTCGCTGGAGTAAATAAAAATTATCACAATAAGCGAATGCGTTTCCAGGGACTCGACAAGTTGATTTCTCAGTGTCGTTATTGCTCGACTTGCCTGACTTTACGAGTATATGCGTTTGAACTTTATGCGCTTAAGCTATCGTCAGAAGAGAGATGTGGTGCATGAACTTTGCGCTCCTACTGTGCTGTTTTGCAATTTCTTAGAAATTAGTTTTTAGTGGCTTTGTTTCACTACGCCCAGGGCATTATTGAGCAGCTACTTGCAGCTTCTCGGCGCTCAGTGCCCCTTGCCCAGGAGGCAGTTAAGATGAATATGATTATCGTGCGACACCCATTTCCGCCCCGCCTCGACACTTCCCATGCCGACGTGCTTCTTCTTGTGTTTTGTATCGCACCGGCCGCATCCCTTCGTCGAGCATCCGCCTTGTCATTTCTTGCTGAGCAATCCCCGCATCGAGAGTTGTTAAATATTTTATTTAGCTCTCCTGGGCTTTGCAGCAATTCAAAAATACATTCTTTTTCCGTGTCGCGCTTTTCCGGAGCTTTTGTTGTTGCCATTGCTCGTTTGCATTTAGTGTGGGTGGCAGCGCCAGTTGGCGGTGTGTGGCGAGCACCTTCGGTGACGAAGCGCAAATGCCACGACACATTATCCTCCAAAATGCGCTAAAAGGTGGCGGAAAACGCAAGTGTTACTTAAACAGCGACCAGGTTGGCGGCGACGGCGGCGGCGGCGGCGGTAGTGTTATTGCTCAACTGCAAATCTCTTGTTGGCAAAAACAAGAAAAGTTGCAGCAAAAAATTTGAGAACTGCAAACAACATTCCGTAACTGTCAAACGGCAACGGTAACAGCAGCAGCAACGACAACAGAACGTTTGTTTGTTTTCTGGCTTCTGCCTGTCGCTTGCCCCAACTCGTCAGTGGATTACCTGAGAGCTCCAAGGCGCTGGGCTACTGCCACCCCAGGATCAGCGTGTGAATTTTTATTGCATAATTCTCCATGAATTTCCAGAAATATGTGAAAATTTTATAACGTTTACCGGCAACAAACCCCAAGTCTGCGGCGGCATCTTCACGTTTAGTATATGCAATATCTCGCCTGTTTGCGTGGCTCACGCGCGTTCCCACTGGCTGTAGCACACGTCATGCTGGGACTTGCGGTGGGAATGATGCGCCCCACTGCTCTTGGGGCTGCAATGCTCGTTACTGTTGTAAATAAATTCAAGTGTACACGTACGAGTGTTTATGTTATGGTATTCGCCCGCATCAGGCTTTATCCGCAAAGGTTAAAATTAAGTGCGCGTAGAGCCGTCTTGATTTACGCTTCCGATACGATAATTGTTATTTGCGCAACGTGTAGCTTCGACGTTTACTGCATTGACCAGTCTTTCATTCGAATGCATCACATTACGGAAATCTTAACAGCAAGATTGCTTACATTTGTTTTACAATCAATTACAACAAATAATCGTACTAATGGAATTGGCCTAAAATTCTAGTCCCTTACAGTCACGAATAAAGTAGTATGCCCATGTTGTGAAAAGCAGATAGGGAGGCAGATTCATCTGGGACTCTAGTGACAATCGGTTGCCCTTATGGCCTTAAACAGCCCACAACCACATCCACGGTAGTCAGGTCCAGCAAATCCACGACGGAAGCTATAATGTATGGTCTGACGCCAACTTACATTTATCGGCTCTGAGCCTGAGTAGATGGACGAAACTTATGATACCATCCAGCTCAGGTCAACGCTCACGGTTTCTTCTGCCGAAGGGACTTACTTACCTAACCCTTTCGCTATTTTGTTGCCATTTGGCAACATGCTACTTTGTGGACGTCTGAACCCTCTATGGTTTTGATAACAAATGTTTTTGTTGGTCATTTTGTTGGAATAGTTTGAAGTTTTAGGAATAATACAAAATTACTAAACTGAATATTTAAGTTTAAAAAACAGAAGTACAGTGGTGTCTGGATATAGTGAACTAATTATTGCAAGGCCTGTTCACTGTATTCAGGTTGTTTACTATTTCAAGGTTAAAATTTTTGTTCAAAAACTCGTTTTATTTGCTCAAAATACAATTTTTGTTTTTTGCTTGAACATTTTTTTCTATATTTAGAGGCTCGATGTCAAAATTTGGGTGTTCACTATATCGAGGTGTTCACTATATAGGGGGTTTACTATACCCAGACATGACTGTATACACGTTTTTTGAATGTTATATCTTCACATAGTAAAGAAAGAAGAAGCAGGAAAAATAAGATAAATTTGTAATTTGACTTTTTATTTCAATTCAGGTAAATTAGTTGATATAAATAAATAAATAATTTTAGTTGAAGTAAAAAAATAAATATTCAATTATTAACTATGCATACAAAAAAAGGTATGATTGCTGTCATATGACAATACTCTAAAAAACAGGGTTCGGTAACCAAAATTAAGAAAATTAGTATGGGATGTTGTTGATTTGTATAACCACGAGAGCAGCAAAAATAAAAACACAGTTTTACTACATTAATTAACCTAATGTTGGGAAATTTTCCATGAGCAAAGTACATGGGAAATGCAAGCATAGCAGTCCAGCCTGAGGGTAGGATCAGTCGGAATCAGTTTTGAGACAAAGTAACGGGCAACATCAAGTCGCAGTACAATGGATGAAAAAAAAAGAAAAAGCCATCCCCACTGGTTGGCCCGATTTTGCTGTAAATGCGTATTGCGCGGGCAGTTTGTGGTGTACTCGTATGCGGCAATTCAATTAATGACGGAAGATGAAAAATTCATTCAGCTCGTTATTGACTTGGCCGCAGTTGCTAAGCAGTTGGCTTAGAGTAAATTTTGCATATCTGCCAGACTACGGTATGTCCCATATGTTGATGTAAAAATTTTCGCAAATTTGCACATAAACACGCACACGTACACAGGAATGTATGTGTACAGGTGATCCAGAGGAGGTCGCTGTGACGTAAATCTCATCTAATCACCAAATCCTAACATGACCGCAATTATTTTATTAGCTTCGCAGGAGACTGGAGTTGTGAATAGTACACAACTACGCACCTTGGTTCGTGAATACAACGTGCGCCAGTGTTTTATCACAAATTTATGAATGCTGTTGAAGTCAGGACCGAATCATAAATATGCGCGCACGTGGCAGCAGTTCTGGCTCGCGCATTAACAAAAGTCAGTGCCCGTTACTGCTTCGCTCGCCAGTACAGCATTTCGGTGGTTGTTGTATTTTTGTTTTAAATTTGCACCTAAATATTTAATAAGTTTCGATTTCGATCCACCAGAACCACAACGAAATGTAAAGTTTTTTATTCATTTCATGCGAGAAGGAAACACATTTCGACAACAATAACAACATGGGAATGATATAAATGTAAATGTAAACAAGCTCAACCCACAACATTAAGTATGCACCAAAACGACGCTTGGCCATGGCATTGCTGCTGTTATGCTGCCGTCATATGTATGTATGTATGCATGTACTCAGTGGCGTACTCAGGATTTTGTTTTGGGAGTGTTCCGCAAACGACGAGCCGACGATTTGTCACCCACATTGTTTGCAACACACAGATATTTGAGCTGGGTTTGAACCCCCAAAATCCCACTTGCGTGCGCCACAGCATGCACTTTACATGCATACCTCGGCCGCGCCATGCTTTCGCTTCACCGCAGCGGACGAGTCATCTGGTGATACCAGCTGCTGCCATGCGACGATGCTCCAAAAATCGTTTCGTTTCAAATCCAATTCAATCCAATCCTTTGGCAGGCGGGCCCCCCAACCTGGACGCGTGCGCTTGTGTTTGTTCGTAAACGGATACAGACAGACTCCCATAACGGCATCGATTACTAAATAATAAAGCACATATCGTTGGGATTTTTATGCGTTGTAATCCCAAAATCCGCACGCTAAAAAAATTTAGCACTTCTTCGACAGAACCACTCGTCAGCGTTCGCACGTTTGTGCCACTCTGAAGCAGCAGCACTGGCCGACCGCAATCCGCCCGCCCTCGAAATACACGAATTTGTGGCACAGCATTTGTTCGTCCCTTCTTCAGTCCCAAGTGGGGGTGGCACGGCCACCGGTCACCTGATCAAACGGCAGGTGTCAAGTGTGAAGATGGAAACTTTACTTTGATTACTGCGTGCGCTTTTTTGACCGGTGCGTCGCTGGCGGCTGGGGATTAATAGAGCGATTCTATACAGCAGTTGCAGCAATACTGAAGTGAAAAGAATTTAAACTGCGCAACGTCGCACATTTCCATTCGGCAAACACAAATGCAAAATCGCTGACGCTTAAGGCAACCAACCGAGATGGCAACAATCCGCGCATGCAGGGCCAGAATTTATGGCCGCTGCGAAGACATCACGTACCAGGCTCGCTGGCGAACGATCTCAAACTTTGCAAATTGCAGCACTCGGAGAACGCCACCTATCCAGCATTGGCTTGGATGGCATCAGCACATCTTGAGCAGCTGCTAGGAGTTGGGCGCATGGAGCGCTCCTGAGCCTTCGGTAGCGGAGCACTCATTAATTATTCAAAATATCGTACCAACAGTCGTGCAATTCAGTAAAAAGGATAAAAGAAGACTAGAGGGAGGGCGGTGTAAAACTGAGGCGAACGAAATAATAAGATGCTCCAAACGGGCGTGCGGCGGTTGAGGACAGCAAATAGCCCCAAATCATACATGGGAAACACTATAGTCATGTCGTCAGAGTACATATGCAGCAAAACGTGTTGGAGGTTCCAGCTACAAGTTTGAAATTTACCCGGGCCAACAGTCCAGCAAAATTCACTTGAACGCTCCCACGAACGCAACAGTCATTGAAATTTGCAACAATACTGATACGCACAATAGCTATCTCTCGTAATTGCATATTTATGTGGAATAAATATGTGAAAATACTGCCGATATTGTTCATGTGTAGGCCGGATATTGTAGCCCTGGCGAGTGGTGACAATCGGCCAATAAAGTATGATTATCACATACATACATAGATGAAATGGTCGAGTGTGTGACAGCCGGCGATGCATTGCCGCCAACTGAGTAAACATTTGCTAATAAGTCGAGTCCACATCATAACTGGACACGAAAAACTAAAGCTAGCACAGTCCAAGCCATGTTGAACGCGTTTGCATACTACAAATCAAATAATAACTCCGTGCAAGCTTCCCGATTAGATACGATAATCACATTGTCAGCAGTCCAAAACGGTTCAATGGCCAGCACCAACACCATCGGAATCCAGCCACCTGACTTGTTGGCGGTCGCCAAGTACGTAGCGGCAGGTAATCAAGTGGCTGCCACACACGTTTTGTGACGCTGGCGATTGCCGACTCACGAAAAAACTCAGTTATGCATGCACCTGGCCATGAGGTGAGGCGACGACGCTCGGCAGCGGCTGCCACAAGACGTGTTTCATTGTCGCAACTTTCACTGCATTGCTTTTTCGGCTGTGCAACGGTGCGTTGTTTGGCGTGTTTATACATTTTACTGCAATTCACATTGCGATTACCGCACGGCAGACGCGCGCAGCGGAGACGCGGACGGCGGCAGCGGCAGCATTTTTGAGCCCGCAATTGCTGCTGAGTGCACCGGCAGACGGTCCATGACTCGCTGCGCCATTAAAAACTTACGAAACATCTTCAATTTATGTTGCTCTTCGGTGTTGGGTTTGTTTTGCGCCAAGCGGATCTCAAGTTTACATAAGGCGGAGGCAAAAAATGAGGCTGGCCCGTCATGAACCGGAAAACATGCTCGCACACATTCGCACACACACGCAGTTACACAACGTCGACGCAAGAAAAAAGTAAAAAATAATCTGAAAGACACACTTGAAAAATGAGACAAGGCGACAGGTCGTCGGTGCAAACAGAGAAAGGGGCGGGCAGCGGGTGCAGTGGATGGAGTGTTAGGTGTGCGTCTAACAGCAAAGAGTTATGGCCGACTTTTTTGCGGGCGCCGTACAACACGAGTAACAAATTAATTTTTTCGGGAGTGCGATTTGGCCGCGCGCGGTCCGCTCGCGCGACTGTAACCAGAGCTGCGGCTGCCCGAGCGAACGAATGCTGGTTGGGTCGTGGTGGAGTAATCATAACGAAACGGTCTGCGGGAACCTCGGATGTCCTCACTTTGCTGAAAAGCTGGAGAAGATGCCATGAATGTGTGGGCTAATTCATCAAAATATGAAAAGGAAGGTTTTTCTCTCTTCTAGCATCATGCGTAGCTGTCGCGAAATGCATTAATTATTTAAAGAGCGATTGCGGGTCTACGGGTTAGCAACTACTTTATCTAGCCCGGGCGGCGGGCCCGTAATTTAACTCATTGACTGGCTGACTGACTTGTTGCAGCGCGACATGTGTATGTATGTGCGTAGTAATGCCTGAACACACAATGCACGTGCACAGGCCAGAAACGGACGTCGGAATGAGAAGGCGCGCGTTCACATTGTTTATTTGCTCGGCTAACCAAATTGTTATCCTCTGATAGTGTCGACCGAGTACAGCCTGGCATTGTGTTTGGCCGCACGTGCTGCAAATTCACTAAATGTTCGTCATTTAGGTAGGAAGGTGGGGTGTGGGTTGATTGCTGGCAATGGCAATGACGACGACGACGACGTCTGCACTGTCCGCATTTATGGTGAAGAAGATAAAGGCCGTGAGAACGTGA
The DNA here is from genome assembly GCA_963668005.1 of Melieria crassipennis. NCBI lineage: Eukaryota > Metazoa > Arthropoda > Insecta > Diptera > Ulidiidae > Melieria > Melieria crassipennis. The sequence goes on along the minus strand of OY764963.1, from coordinate 114,495,266 downwards.
CCGCTCTTTTTATACTCATTCAATTATTTATGAAATTGTTGCTGTCTGTGTTTTCCTTTCTGGCGTTTTAATTATGCAAACGGTGATGAAATTGCAAACAAGTTTCCTAACTGCGTCCCACTCATCGCTCCCCTCAATTCAACAGCCAAACTCGCTGCTGTCTCACACTCTGTGGTCTCCTTTGGGTGACGGTTACGAATTTGCACATTTCATGTGGGAGGAGTTCAGTCATTATTTGTTTTAAACGATGGAAATTCAAATAAAATATAAAGTGTATTAATTTGCTTCATCCGATTGTTCTGACGATGATGATGATAATGACAAAGGAACGAGAGCCAACTGTTGTAAATTGAAAAGGAGTCGCCAACTTGTGAAAAGTTTGATTCGAAATATTAATATACGATTTGTAGTCGAGTGTGGAGAATCGTTGTACAAAGGACATGGGCTTACAAAATTACCCTCAACAGACATTGGGCTTATTTCCGAGCTTTTTGTATCAGCCACCACTGTCGCTGTTCAAAATTGATTGGCTGCTGTGTTGAGTTTTCTCCGTTTCATTACAAGAAGATTCGGCATTTTATTTCGCTGTACCGAGTGCTGAGGACTGCACTGCACGGCGTTGTCCTTTATCCTTTTTATAATTAATCAGGCACGTATGCAGCCACGACCGGGGTGGTGCTCTTGCCTTGCTGCAGCAGGTTCGCAGCTTTTCGCGGTTGTGGGTCCTATTCTTTTTCTGCTTTGTTGTTTTACAGCCAATTAATTTTCACTTCCTTTCGTCGATCCCTGCTGCAGTGGTTAGCTTCGGTTTGAGTGCGTTTGCGAAGAAATCAGTCGGCTGTCGGTGATGGAGAAGGAAGGAAGGATGCTTGAACTTTCAGTGTTATGGGCATGAATGAGTTATAAATTGCACAGTTTATGACAGTTATTCAATTGCTTTGCGATATTGAGTCGCCTTGTTGGCGCCATGAATCGATTCGGTAATCCATTTTTCTGTTTTCAAATACAATAATGGAAACTGTCTAAAGCAAACGCTCTCAAAGCCATTCACGCTTGCAGCTGTATATTCGAGACCATTTAAATATTGCCGCCCGCTGCTGCAAATGACAGTTGCTTGACACGACGCCTAATGTTTTTGCGCTGAGCTGCAGCAGCGAAAGGGCCAACTCTGAAAGTAATCCGCGTCCGCGCCACTTTGTGTGTTTAGGAAAAGAACCACTGACAACGGCAAGCAAGATTCAGCTGAAAGTTGCCTGCAGCACGGCATCCACCCAGAGCAAGTGGCAAGCAAGCATGCTTGTTTATGCTTGTGCTCATCTTAATTGCAGTACAATAGTCCTGCATGTTGTCGTCCCGCCGCCGTGTAGCCTTTACTGTAACCTCTTGAATATCAAAGGTGCAGTTTTGCGAGGCAATTGCGCGAAGGCTGTGCAGCAGGTGGGAGGCGGCAGCCTACAGCAATCGCGCTCTCCCATGCGGCAAAGACGCATAAAGGCGAAAAAACAGGAACATCGGCAGCAGCGCACCTGCCACATGCCACTTGCCACATTTATGCTACTAATTTCCGGCGACCATCCGCTGTGCGTAAACGTTGTTTATCTTCTTCGTTTACTCTTGCACCTAGAAAAAAGCCGCCAGCCACCTCGCCGGCATACTCACGTCATCCTTTTTCCAAACTCAAGTTTAAATAAACGTCTTTGCATCTGTTTATACAAGATTTTCTATAGGTGGTGTGTATGCCCGGAAACATGTTTCGCGTAGTCGTTAACAGAATTTAAATGTGCGCTTTGAATCGCGAGCTAAAGATTGTACTTTTATATATCTTAATCGCTTGACTTAATCCGTAATATCTGCCTAGAAGTTTTAGCCGGCCATAAATATTGGAAAATTGGGCTCTCACCGCACTTCGATTGCGCCGGAATTAATGTGACGGGGTTTATGCAAAAATGCTGTGCTCTGTGTTGCTCTCGAAGTTTTTCTATGAAGCTGAATTACAGCTGTTTCCTGTTGCATGCAGCAGAGTCGGAATTCGCCAAAAACCGTACACAGCAAGCACTCTAAAAAAGTGGAATCTAAATTGATTGTCCGAGCGAAGACTAATAGCAGCGTTAAGTGTCTCGTTAACCGGACTAACCCATTGCGGCAACAACAACGGCAGTTGTAGTGGAAGCAACAAGTGTCGCTTGCCAGCCGGTTGCACATAGTTTGTGCCGAGTGGAGCAGAAGTGGCAGTGGCAGCGGCAGCAAAAGTTGCGGACTAAACGAAATCACGGTAAATTAAGCAGAAATCAAAAACTTTCTCCTCTTTTACCTTAACGCAATTTTGTCTCGTGGCCCGTGTTCACATGCATGCGATGAGCACGTTTGCTGCTTCTGTTGCTGCCGCTGTGCTCGTTGTGGCGCACGGTAAAGTTGTCAAAAACGCTGCGCGCCGTTGCGTCAGCGACAACAGCATCGACAAAGGCAGCGTCAGTGGCAACTACGTTGGCATGTGTGTAAGTATCTCAGTTTTGTTGCTTCGGTTAAAAATAAAGTACGAGCATTTGACTGTGGTACAAATTTTGCAAGTCAATTTGAATTTCAAGTGGACGGACTCGTTCGGTTGAGTTTTGCTGTAATGAAGCATGCAAAATGTCGCGCCATGCATGCCTCAGGTTCTCAGCCTTTGTGCTCGGTGCTGGCCGTCTTTGCGACTTCTTCTGGTAACTCAATCAGAGAGTAATTTCCGCCGAAAATTGCATTTGCTTAGCTGAGCACGAGCCCTGTCCCTGCGACCCACCCATACCACAACGGCACACAACCGATTTGCGATTTAGTGGATGCCGACCTTCATATACGAGTACATCGAATAAACTAAAATGTATTGCCGTAAAGTGGACACTGGCCTCACCTATTGTACTGTAGATGATATAGTCAGGTTGGGTTTAAATAGCACGCCAAATTTCGCCAGCCTAGTTTGTATTAAGTTCGTATGTTAAAGTGCCGTTGTGGCTGGCACTTGTGTACACGTATGCACCCACGCGTGCTCATGTATGTTCATTTGTGGAGTAGCGGAACTGCTGCAAGCAGCGTAAAGTAGTGAAAGTGACACCACACCCAAACATTAATTTATTATTGCCTTTCGTGTATTTGTCATCAAAGCGTTGGCCTTATCAGGAACGGAATTTGATGCCGATGCCGGAGATACATGACCGCAGCCATAAGCGCTGATAATGCTGTGCTAGGGGTCCCGGACCAAGACCGGGATTCCACGTGGATCTTGAATGAATTTGGTCGTAATTAAATGACAAAAACACACAAACACGCATTTATTTTGTAGCGCGCATCCGCAGAGGCATATAAATCAGTTGGCAGTGAAGAGACACAAGTGCCTGACATCTACGTTAATTGGGTTGTGCCTGTTCTGATGCTTTTTCCGCAAAAAGGTCGCTCCTCACAATATTCAGTGAATGTTTTGGGAGAGGTGGATGTGTAAATCGACGACCGCTATGATTTTGCATACCAGCGTAGTGAAAGCGTTGAAGTATGGTACATATATGGAAAGAGAGGGGTAAAAAATCTAAAATATTTGCCCTTTAAAGCGTCGAGCATAGGATGAGGTCAATGTGCGACCAGCCAGCAACAAATAACGCCAACAAAGAGATCGCTTATCAGGTGGCGACTACGGCTAATTTACGATGATGCTGCGGCCAGATTATGGTTGTGCTAGCGATGCGTTTTAATCCCACTGCAGCAATGGCAATGGCTCTGCTGTAGACATATGTAGGCGCTAGTGTTGACAGCAACAGCAACAATCGCCCCAAAACCGCACAAGCCGGCGCATTGCTCTGATACTGTCGTTGAATTTTTATACATACACCTATATGCATATGCACACACACATTCCTACATACATACGTTATCCTTATAACTATAGAAGTAATCATTGAACCTACCTTGAATCGAATTTCTTTCCGTCCGTCAGTGTGCCAGTGTAGTGCATGGTCAGCATGTCGCCGACCTTGGATTTCTGTTCGCACACCTCGGGCACGCTGACAACATCCACTTTGAGCTCCTGGCTACGTACGCCAGCCATCAAAAGGCACGATGCGATAAGTACAAATTTGAACATTTCTGAAACAAATTGAATAATTTCGTTACTATTTATGATTCACTGTTGGCGCTGTCAGGTGCATTCGACCGATTCAACCAAGTACATCTTAATGACCCAATTGATCCCTTTCTTAGCCTTTACGAGTACTCTCTCCTTTGGCTCTCATTCTATCGGCATCAGCCCCGGCTTCAGTACCAACAACAGCACCAGTCCAAGTTCCCGGACGCGCGGGACCAGAGAACTGCGTGCTCATAGATGTAGTTACATATTGCAGCGAGTGAGATTGCATTTTTGTGGCGAAATCGCTACTGCCACCCGTCAGCTTTGTGACGACGCAAAATTAGGAAATTATGGTGGGTGCCGTCCATGGACTTATCTGAAATTTATGTAACGAACGAGGCAAAGTGGCGAAGAAGCGAAAAGAAAGCGTTGCGGACTTCATCTTCCGTATGCGAAAGTGGTATTTTACCAAAACACAACTGGTCAGCGGAATGACTAACAAACGAAAAAGAAACCGGCCAATGACAATGCTGGTGTGGATTACGCATAAATTGAGCAGCGAGCGGAGTACTTTGCGGTGGAAAGAAGTGCAATTAAAGTTGTTGTAAACGCACAGCAGCGTCACAGTAAAGGCAATGAGCGGCTATATGTTGTTCACGCTTTCACAAAAAGCTTAAGCCGAAACTCCACAAAACATGTCGTTTAACTTTACGGAGAATACCTGGTACACTTTCGCCACTTTGTGCTGCTGCCTAAGTCGAGCGGCAGCGCGCAGCTATCGTCACATTTGCTTGAGCCATGCTCAATAATTTTCCCAGTTAAGCGTGCGAAGCACAATTGTTAATTGTTTGCTTTTGATTTTGAAATTTCTTAAAGCGCATAATTTACGTTTTCGAATCACGAATCACACGAGTAATAGCACATTTGAGTTCGAGAGGGTTGCTTTGAACCTTCTTAAAGCTGCAAATGTTCGGTGCTCACTTGGATGCATTTATGAACATATTTACTATACAAACACGTCTGCAAGGTATTTGCATGTGAGCGCAGCCATTGCAACATTTGCTGCTACCAGTGGCTTAGTTACATCCGACTGATTGCTTCATCGGCCGCGATCGCTTCTGTGGCGCTCTGAACTCACCTTCGACCGAAAGCGTTCAGAAAAAAGCCAGAGCAAGAAAATTGTTTTGAACGAAGATGCTAATAAACATTTAAGAGCTGTTTAAGAGCTCGAGCCACCGTTTACAGCGACTCGGCTACTGTGTCTCTCCGGGTCACTAACCCGAAACAAAATGTACTTGTATTCATTATTTTGATTGGTATTTCACGCACTGCTGTGCCCGTTGTGCGGCACAAACTGAACGATCTATAAAGCGTACCTAGTTCAGCCCCAGAGTAGACACTTTGTATCCTTAAAACCCCTGTACTATGTGTACATACGAGTAGGAATGTAACGTGTACTCGAAAATTCGAGAGGAAGAAGGGAGGAAGTAGATCGGCCTATAACGAAGCCGTACGCAGCTTGACATGCAACCGGGATTCTTCAAAACCAGACCTTCGATTTCGAACATAGTATTTCGCCAAGTGTGCTCGTAGCTGTACGAGTATGCCCGCGAGATACGTGGTCACGTCTGTGCATTGCAATAAACGGTTTTCGTTGGCCGTAGGCCAGTGACTTATGGCTTGGAAGTGCTCCAAAGTTGCGTTGGCTCGACACTGTCTGAATTTCAAGTGTCCCAAATGGAAATGCTTCCATGCGGTTGCCAACATTTCAGCAATTTTTGAAATGCGTGCATGGCAAGTGATTCGCTTGGTGGATGTGCCACTGCTAGTGTTGGAATTGGTGCGCGGAAGAGACGGTGCGCGGGCGCAGCTAAATGCGGGTAGATCGCGTGGTGTCGTACAGTGTTGTGTGTGTCAAAGATTGCTGGGCCGAAATGAATCAGGCCAGTGATTAGGAGTACTAATCTACGAGACGGTTTCTAAGGAAACATAAAGCACAGCACAGACATTACGAGTGAGGTTTGACGGGCGTGACGGAGTGCTGCCGAATATTTTATTTCAATGTTAGCCGCTGTTGTTGCTCGTCTTATATTCTGGTTTATTGTTGCTGTTGTTAGTGCGTCTTCACATAACTTGTTCTATTGATCTACATTTCCGAAGCCGCTCCTAATGCTTGTACGCACGCTCTCATCCCCGAAATTTCAGGCTTGCTTTTGCTTTAATTTTAGTTTTTCTTATCGGACCACTAGTTGCCACACACACAGCCGCAGTCGTGTACAGCATACACTCATACTTTTGAGTTCTTAATGTACGGTTGTACTAGCGATAAAAGCTGCTTCTTCAATTGCGTACAAATGGTGTGGTTGATGGCTGGTGCTGGTGAAGCGATGCAAATTATTTCTGTCATTACTACTTTTGTACGGCGGCCGCGGCCGAGACTGCTTAAGTGACACCACGTCATAATTACCTGATCAGTTGAAAGTTTGTATGCAGGTAAATGTGAATTGAGTGTGGCAACCGATGGTAGAGAGTGAGAAGTGGAAGACAAGCAAAAGCTGTCAGTGCTGTTGGAAACCTCCGCGGACAAGAAGCGCCACTAACCGATGCGATCAACGAGTGAAATTTTACTGAACAGCGATCGTGTAGTGGAGGAGCGAGCAAAGCCCCAAGTTGTACGATCCGGCGCTCCAACGAGCGAATAACCGAAGCACAAACAACGAGAGGAATACTCAATTCATTGTATTTTATTGCAGCAGCAGCAACGTGGACAATACATGCAACAACAACAGTATTGTAGGCACCAGTAAACTCATTTCAATGGGTCGTGTACCACGTCGATCGCGTACTCACACAATTTGCCTTGCTCTCCAACAAGAAAAAAATCAAAATCATGCCGTGATACTATACGTGTACAAAGTAAACTGAAATATTGAGTTGGTTTAGCACGAATAGTTGTTGTGCTGCGAACGGTCATGCTGACAGACCTCGGGCTGTACACCGATGTAAAAGTAATATGAGTAAATCGTTGTAGAATATCGTATGAAAATAGAGCCATTGTCGACCTATATTCCGGAGAGTAGCCTCTTCATTCGACCTCTATCGAAGGATACGCTTTATCAATAATAAATTTGAGGGCTATATAAGATGGAGACTTGATGGAGGCAATCGTATAACATGACTTCAAACGTTATTAAAAGGGAACGAGGTGCTTGATGAAAGCGGTTACTTCCCGTCATTGTATAGGAAGTGATTATTCTCGGACCACTTTTGCGTTGAGAGGTATTTGCAACAAATTTTGGAGAGAATGCCATTTCAAACTGATTAAATATTATTGGCAACAGCAGTGCAGATATTTGTCAGCAAGCAAACCGCGCCTTAGGCGCGCATTTAAGATTACTTTACAATTAAACAGTCAACTACCCAAGTCCTCAGCATTTTACCGCTGAAGGCACTTACTTCCGTAAAATATGTTTGTTTTTGTAGACGATATTTATGAAATGGTGTTGCTGAGTTAAGTATGTTCAAACTGCAATTTTAAGTTTGACTCGCTGGGTTGATGAAGCGATCACCGAAACTAAAATCGGGCGAAAATAACGAAGACACCGTTACACCGACTAAACACAACCACCTGACGAAATGTGCAAAAACTAACTGTTCGTGCTGATTCGTTGTCAATATTTTGACCCTGAATTGCATGCGAATGCCGACGGATATTTGTGTTGCTGAAAGCTCTCGTACGTGAGTCCGCAACAAGTTGTTGCGGTCACTGTGACCCGGCAACATGAGTCGAGATTCGGAAGACTCCGCCCAATTGCACATGCGTATTGCTTTGCATTGCTGCAGAAAATTCATTCAAAAATAATATATATTTATGCAGTACTTTTTGTGTTTTAAATTAGTTTATTAAAGAACTAGTTTGAAGTCAATAGGCCCCATAAATCAAGTTTCTCGATACAACACTTTAACCCATGTTTGGCCCTTTTAGACCCAGAATTTAAAAAATCCCTTCTTCGGCCGTCTAGTTTTTGAGTTTAAGTGTCGTGTGACCAATATACAAACAAACAGACATTAATTTATATATATGTATATAGATGTTCACCTGTGAATACATTTACCGCTGTCAAATTTACCGCTGTTAGTATTAAAAGTGATTTCTACTGCAAGATTGAAAGAATTTATATATTTAGTTCTCGAAAAAAAAATTGCCAAACAATCACCATAATCCAACGCATCTAACTCCTCCTAAATCCGCAATTTCTTAAAATTTATAGAAAGAATAACAAGAATAGCTAGACTAATCAGAAATCAGAGAAATCGTGGTGAATTGAACGAGAGGCAAGTTAAAAAGAAAAATAAATTATTATAAATCTAAACTTTTGTTTTAATTCTGTTATTTAGAAATAACAATAGCTTCACGATCTAATGTGATATGCAATTATTGCAAGCTGCAATGGCACAATATGATTAAGCACAATAATTTTGGTAACTAATACTTTTGACAACGGTACTTTTGCAGTGCCATATCGAGCATTTTAGATTCTAGTTTAAACGCGAAATCGAATTTTTCAATCAAACTTAAACAAAGTTTAAATGACCAATCTTGCTTCGTTAAACTATAACTTGTATACTTGTATAAACCCAGATTACGAACCGTTACGATTGTGTGCTGTCCTAAAAAGTGAAGTTCTGAAAAATGGGTTGTTTTTCTGTAAATTTTGTAGCCAAAAATTTTTGGTGATTTTATATGTAATAACAAAATATTCAACAAAAAACCACTACGAAATATTTTTAAAATGGAAATCAAACAGTAAACAGTAAAACAGAGTCGTTGTTTTGACGAAGGTTCGTAATTAAGGCGTAATATGTATACACTTTGTTGATTTTGCCCGCTTCTGAAAGCAGTTAGGTATTTCAAAACAAATTAAATTTCATTTCGATGTTACGACAATTTCTAGTATCTTGTGCCTACGAGTCTTACACACGTCCACCTGTTAGATGATACACAGGCCTGCCAGCATTACTGTACATCTTCGTGAACCTTATTCTCAATGCGCAGCGAAAATCTTTGCAGCCTATTATGACCATTAATACAAATAACTTCACCAGTTTGTTATTTAAGTCGAATGTCATTACGAAGTCATGAAGTCATTTAAGAATCAATATATGAAATCAATAGTCTACTCGATCAACTCGCCGGAGACAGCCCTCGTTATTGTTTTCAATTACGTATGTAATTACTTATTGTAGAATTGTTTCAGTTGCCACTACCGGCTATTTGTGCACTTCACTAGGCAGGTACATACTAGAGATTACTATCCCAGGATCCCGGATCATTTCAGTCCCAAAAAATCCCGGTATTGATAAAGCCCGATCCCGGCATCGAAACATACAAATATCTTACTTGGTTTCCTGTTGAAAAAAATCAATAAAAATCAATTTAGTAAACAAAATTATTTTGCAAACACTATATTACTTAAGTAAGCAAGTTAGTAAGCGTAAGCCTTCTGCGATTTCGAAAATGAAAGCAAACCAAAACGCAAACGAACAGAAATTTGCTAGAACTTGCAAGTTTACAGAAACAGCGGATTTCAAAGTCGAGCTGAGCAGAGCCCGACGGTCTAGTCAGTAGTCTCAGTTTTTGCTAATAACATTTCCATCCAAATGATTGGAATTAACTTTACTCCTTCTATTGTTAATTCGCTTTGCAACCGTTAGCATTTTTGGCAATAAACTATATGACACCCTTTCTATGTTTTCATTGCCTAATGGAAGTTGCTTGTACACATTTTTCTTTTTTTACACTTTAATTTTTTGGCGAGAACATTTTTCATCCAGTCGAAATTTATGAAAAACAAGTAACCGGATTTATTTTGTAGATATATCAAAATATGGTTTTATAGATCAATGGACACAAAAACGTTTGTGCCACATCCAACAAACGCACAGTAACAGTCCGGTATTATTTCTGAATTTGATATTTTGCACGGCAATATATTGCACTTTTCTACTTTTCTTGAATAGTTTGTTATAAGTTTTAGGTAAGAAATGTATTTAATACAAAAATATGTATTTTAAAATAGTACGATATCCCGGGATAGAAAGTTGTAATTCCAAAAATCCCAGTATTGCAAGTATGATTTGGGATTGCAATCCCTTGAATACTTTCGCTGTTCTTTTGCGTTATTAATGATTCTAAGCATATCATGGTGGTTTCTGCCTGAAGGCAAGTCCCTAACGAATATATTGCCCGGGGGATTTCACAACCAGTGCCGCACTTTTCTTTTGCCACTCTCATTTCCAACACACTCGTTCTAACACTAATCAACAGGTTTCAGTTGGATTGTCTCTCCGCAGCTTTGTTTATCGCATGGAATAAGCAATTCAAAAGTTGCATACAAATGAGAAAATTTCAGAAAACTGGCAAAACGCCTCCAAATTCTCCATTCATTTTGATTCGGACAATAGAGACACACACACAAGAACTGCACCCTCAAAAAGCCGTGACCGATTTTCCGCCCCACTGAACACGGACGATTTCAAGATCGATGAGGCGATCGCGGTGGCGATCAAATTCATCATTGCGATTAATTACTCATTTGCTTTCCGCGCGCCGCAGCTATCACTTGCTCCAAGTTCAAGTGGAAAATTCAGTTCTGATGCAAAAGGAAATTAAAAGTGAAAATATGTAAAATAAAATAGAAAATTAAATTAAATTCACAAGGAAACGTAAAGTGTGTGTAAAAAGTATTAAGTTGTCCATATGACGCGAAATACAAACGCGCGCGAAACGCACTTTAATCAAACGTACACCGATCCTTTGAAAACAAAGGATATGAGTAACATGAACAGCGGAATACAGTCAGTTCCTGGCTGTCGTCTGTCGGGCTTCACCAATCTCGCATACGAACCGGAGCCAGGATTCGCGTTGGATGGCTGTGCGGCAACAGCCAATAGCAATAGGCTGCTCAATACGGCCGGTGAGGCTTGTGGCGGCCTGAACGGCCGAAGCGCAACATATCGGTAAGTAGCAACATGTTGCAAAGCGCGAGGTGCCTGTTGGGCATGTAAGTGGCGTTTATGGCAACATGAATAATCTTTTGTAGCTATAAAATCGGGGATTGGGTGGAGAGTACGGATTAAGCTTTTAAAGTTTTGCGGTGGAACTTTTTCAATTGGCGTTGATGATTTTCTTAAGTTAATTGTTGGAAGCTTTATAGAAGTCAAGTCGCTTAAATGTATTTCATACGTTTTGAAAAACCCTTTTTTTAACGCACATAATAGCGTTTACCTTTTAGCTAAAGTCTTTTGAAACAACAATTCACAGGTCAGAACCATGATACAAAAATATAAGAGTAGTTTCAATGCGACAGATACAAATAAAATTGACAATTGGAAAAAAATATTTGTTTACAAATTGTGTACTACTATTTTCATTTTTGCTACAGAGCTGCAATTTCACACAATTAGTTTATGTAGTATATCATTCAGTTTCTGTATTTCTACTTGTTTTTGCACCCTTAAAATTTTATTTTTATTTGTCAAAAAAGCAAATGACTTTTAATTTTGCTCGATTGAATCTACCTGTATATTTTTGTATCATGATAGTGACATAAAATAAGCATGCCGATTCAAGAGAGTTGTCAGTATCTGGTTCACTTTATTTATTTCACTATGGATGATGCAATTATAAAGGTGAGATCTTCCTTGACAGCTCGTTTTTGACACTGTCTTATAGAATGAGAGCCAATGTTGTTTAGTTCGCATTGAAAAGAAGGGGAGGGAAACGACGAAGCAAATTAATTATTAATAAATAGTGATTGCAGCAAAAGGTTAATATTATTTTATTATTTTGTGTATTTTATTTGATTTTTTGTATTGATTATTTTTTGTCATGTTATTTAAAAATTAAAACCCCTAAAGTAATTGTGACATTTAAAAAATAATTTTTTACTTCGCTATTTACGGCTATTTTACAGCTATTAATTGTTAAAGGCGTGTACTAATTTTACTGAGAAAGTCTTGCGAGGGCTTCCTCAGGCGAAATCTGGTCAAACTATGTGAACGTTGTTTCAGTTGTGTTGTATTGATTGAGATTTAATTTCTTTAAAATGTAGTTATTTGTTTCACCAATACCAGAAATGTATGCTTAAATGGTTTCCCTTTGTTTTTGAGGAGCAAAAAATACAACATTCTTTTCATCGACGTTTCTATAAGACAGAATGTCAACCAATTTTTTAAGTTTTCTGTCATTGAAGAACTCACCTTTATAATTTCATCATGGTTTTACCCACAGTATAGAAAAAGAAAAAGAACGGCAGCCGCCGTGGCTCAGTTGGTTAGTGCGTTGGACCGCGAGTCGAAGGCAGCAACCTCAGGTTCAAATACTGCTTGTGATAACACCTAAAAAAATAACGGGAAAACTCGTTTTCTCTTTCGGTGGCTGTCCTCTCAGCTGGAAATGGCAAACCTCTGAGAGTAAAAATTGCTTATGAAAGAGCTCCCAACCTGCCGTTCGGAACCGGCATAAAACTGTAGGTCCCTTCCACCCGCGTACAAATTCACACGCACAACACGGGTGGTTGCGGGAAGCTAGGCCTTAGTCTCGCGTAAGCGGGCTGTCGTGCCAGTCAATTATTATTATTATAGAAAAAGAACATGACAAATATTTTGTCAAAGAGTGCATTAACCCAACACGCCTCAAATAATTTTCTGATTCATTGAAGTGCAGCCCACACTCTCGATCACTTTTTGGCGATTACTATGCTGGGCACTACAAAAATTGTCGTTGTGCTGTGAACAAAATTTACAAATTTGTAACTATTTCAGTTAAAACTTACTAGTTCTAAACATTACTACACATTGTCATTTGTTTTAAATTGATTTTACAGCGATAAAGTGAATATATACATATATATATATATACTTAATAAAGGGAGCGCGAATGCACTTAAAGTTTGTGTTAAAGAGATCAAAAATATGCTCGTGATAACGTTGCTGCCGCTTTTATTATAATCACGTAGTTTATTACACGCAAACCGTCGAAGCCGATGCAATCTCGAAGTTGTGTGGCCGTCTTAAATGTTTTCGGGCCGAGATAATCTGTTTTGGAGGGTTTATGTTAGTCAGGTGGCAGCACCACGTGCAGCGTTGATATCTTCGCCATAAGAAGTACCATCTCCAAGCCATATGACAGCTGTCGCAGCGGCTGCTAAAGTTACTGCTACTGGCAGTTTTGACGTCGCAGCGAACGGTCGAGTTCAGAATTCCGTTTGAGTTGACAGCGAAAAGTGAATGTAGTGCTAAGCAGAAAAAGAACCAATTAGTAAAGTTAAAAAAATCCAAGCAACGATTTTGTGTTCGAGTATCGCTTCAAGCAGTTCACACAAAAAATTAAGTTTTTATTTGCGAAGTTATAAATTTGCGAAAACAGCGCGCTGACCGACAATTTAGGGAGGAAAATATTGATTTTTCACAGCACCGCCAACAACCAGACGGTCGTAAACTCGCAATCGAAATCAATAACAACGTAGAGTAAACAAGTAGAATAGAGTATTCCCAACATTTGACGCTGCATTGAAAATATTGAATAAAGTTGAGTGTGAGTGTTTCGCAAGCAGCGAAAAACAGCGTGGCGCAACAGTAAGGGGAAACCAGGTCACGCCAATTGCTGGAGCGAACTCTTCAATTCGAAACAACGAACAACGACACAGTTGTCCGCTTGACGTACGCGCGCCTAGTGACAACAGCAGCCTTAGCACCAATCTAGAGCAGGTGAGTTTAGAATGGAACTCTCACGGGCGCTCCTGACCGTACCGTGTGGCATGCATTGGTTATGAGGGTTGTACTGCCGCTGCACTGCAGCTGCACTTGTCTACTTGATTTTAATTTGCATTCGGCGTTCTCTGTGCTTCTGTGGCATCATCACACTATCACATCAATTTCCCGTCCCGCCCACCCGTAGCCACCCAGTAATCACGTTGCCTGTATGCTTGCTCATCATAACTACGCATTAGCAACACATCACTACCATCTCCCCTAATTCATACACACCGGCACTCATCTCGCACTTGCTTCTCTTTCGTAATGCACTTTTTGATTTCCTTTCTGTACAGCTCCCTATCGCGTCGCTGCTCAGTTGTATAATTGTCTGCGTTTACTAAGTTTTCCCATTGTTGTTGTGTTCCGTAGCTTGGCGTTTGTGTAACTGCCATTTTAACCTCTTAACCAGTTCCATCGTTCGACACACCTTGGAGTTGTACTGAAAATTGCGTGCTATTTTGAACAATACTCGTAAGCGGCCCTTTGACTGGCTGAGTGGTGTCTAATTGGAATCGGCGGAGTTTCTAACCGCGCACATCTTTCGCTAATCTTCCGTGTCGTTGTGTTCCAATTCACAATTTACAGTTCCCCCTTCCACCGACTTCAAGAGTTTAGATCGAGTTACTGCCCTTCTGTTTCCAGCCCGGCGGACGCGCTTCTTGGCTTCCATTCGCCTTCGTTCAGGCGAGTAGGATGGCGGAACGTATACCAACGAATTGTCTTCGGCCGCGTACAGGTTCGGTTGTCGCAGTTCGTTTCTAGGTCTGACGTAATTTTTCTTGCTGCAAGGTGTACGTGCGTGTGCGCGTTGTGTTGGCCAAAACCATGAGCAGCACTACCGCAGTTAGTGTTGTCGTTGTTGCACTGTTTATGCGGAAAGTTAATATCGCGCTTCACTAAATTTCGCTTGTCCCTCTTATGGAAATTAAAGTGAAGTATTTTAGTCGGGCTTTTCACTTTTGACAGATAATAAACATTCGTCACCATTGCGCTACTTAATAGTCTTCTTGGGTCAACAAGTCCATTGACATTCTAACCTTTGCGATTGTTTCTCGCCTACCCCTTAAATGTATGTGGATTTTATTCGCAGTGCAGGGGCTATTGCATCTAAGTTTCTCTGCATGCACTGTAAATCTGTATAAGTTAAAAATGTTCTTAGTGCTAATCACATGGAGCTCAATAAAATACTGGGAAATGCTCTTTTTCAAATAAACTTTTTCAAATAAACAGTGTGTACGAAAATATAAAACCATTGCATACTTCAGTTATGATTAGGCAAAAATTGTCTTTTAATCCTGAGGCCTATCATCTAGAAGCAAACATTTTACACGTACTTGAGCGAAGCGAAGAAGCGTTCCGATCCCAAGCATCTGTTGTCGCTGGTTTCCCCACTCGCAAGAATTGATACATGCATCCTTTGATTATGCTTTCTGCAGTCGGTTTCGCCTGCACGATGCATATATCGACAATTTTTGGCTGCGCTACAATAAGATAAGCAACGACTTATATTTCACATTTATTCTTGTTCAGCTCCGACCGGGTAATGAAAAACTACTTGCAGCCAGAATCATCGATCATCGAATTATCGCTTTTGTTTACCAGTGATAAGTGAGCTATTGCTATTTTAAGCGTTTAATTGGCAGTGCTGACGAAGATTTGATGCTTGCCACCGCTTGTCACTTGCTGTTACATATTGACTCCAGACTCACTATTCTGTCGTGCATTCTGCCTCGGTCTTCCTTTACATAACATGGAATCGATTCAGCGCATTCCTCGTAGCTTGTTCCGAAGTTTATTATACTTGTTTTTGCTGAAATAAACGCGAACACGGATAGCGCTGCCACCAGTTTCCTCACTAACAACGCCTTCGTCCTTGGTATCGCCGACAATTTGGTGAACGACCCACTCGCACTGTTTTGCTGCACCTCGTGTTCCATATTTTCTGTGAAATTCGCGAGCAAGGTCGCTTTGCCCAACAACGAAACAGTCGAAAGCACTGAAAGTGAACAAGTGACATTTGAGGGAGCTAAACGGAAATCGCGACGGAGTCGCATACAACTCAAATATTGTTTGAATAAAGTCGAGTGCTGAGTGGTTATAAGTACTGCTGCGAGCCGTCGGACGTGGGCTTGGAGAGCAAATGACTCAGAATCTTGCGGTGAGACCGAGTGTGAGCTGTATTTGTTGTGGGTACATGTATCGGCGTGCAGACGGTTGCCCTTAGTTACAACCGCCAACCGTTTGCATATTTTATCGGGCAATTATTATCCAGAGCACATAAAGATTTAGCAAGCAAGCACAACAAGCGCAAAGAATTTGCGTCGCAAAGAGCCCTCATACATACGCTTAAAGTTTTGTGCGGTGTCTTAGGTTCCTGGAAAAACCTAAGTAGCCCCACTTAATATGAATTTCAGCTTCGTTGCTGGATCATTGATTTTCTTTTTTACACTTTGCTCGTTATCAGCGAAGCAATCTGTAATCGAAGCAGCAGTCGGAGCGACTGAACGATTTCTTGATGATGCGGTCATTACGCTGTGTTGACCCGTGAATTTCGTCTTAGTTCGAGTATTTGATGATATCCGTTTGTCTCACCACAAGAATACTGTCATCGAATTGCAAAATCGGTCTTGATCGAAAGTTACGCATTTCACCCACACACGATCAGGAGATAAAGCTCCTCCTCCACTATTAATAACGTTTGAAATTTCCGTTATTGCACTCGTACAAAGCAGAGTTATGTCTTCCAGGCGGCTCCTTCCAGAACGTGAGCAAATCTTAGAATAAGGTGTATCTTTTGTTAAAAAAAAACCTTTAATGTCGAAGTTGTAAGCGTCATTTCAACCGCATCGGGCCTCACTATTGTTATCGTTGGTTTTCAGTGATAAGATAAACGTCCCCTGCCAAATGAAAATGTGAAAGCAAACGAAACGAAATCCAAATTGCACAATAAAACTGATTGCCTTCGTCTTCGATTGACTCATATCTATGTATTTTTACTGAATGTGGAATTTAGTATTAGTTGGAGCTTTAATTGCGCAGAAGAAGCTTGCATTCGAGTGGTTTGTTGTGCGTTGTAATCTTTAAAGGCAGCCGCAATCACAGCAGCGTTATAGCGTGTATTATACTTTTGAAACCGGTTCCAAGCATTTGTTTCACAATTAGCATTTATAAATATCTCTCACCGAATCACATTACCGGTTTCGTCTGATTCACAAACATGATGGACGCTTCCAAAAATTCAAAAACAGCTCAGAAATTTTTAAGAAAAAAGTTGTTCATTACCCGTCGTTTTGCATATTGTTTTAAAATTTTACGTTGCTGAAATGGGGAGAGGGGTGTGTCTCTTTCGAATCAATGAATTTGCCATTACAACTGTAGTCCTGACTGATATCAGTTCCGAGTACAAAGTTGCAACGCAAATACTAGGAATAGATTGCGCAAACGTGTGTATGAAATGTGAGACACGAGACGTTTGTTGATCCGTCGCATTGCAATCATATATGATCATAGCGCTACTCAGCCATTTGTGCTTTCCCCTTTCATTGCTTAAACGTGGCTGGTGGATGTGGCCGCAGTGTAGCTGACTCCAACCATGTAGCTACTCGATTGGAGACCACTGCTTTCAGCCCTACGTCGTTAATGTTCCTGCCTAAGTTATTCTTACCATCCAACCATCTTCACTAACAACCGTAGTTCTTTGTATGTTATTTGCACTTTAGTAATTTCCAGTTCGCCTTAAGTCAACATTTGAATTATAATTTCACAGTCGACATTTACATTATTTATTTATGAGTTGTTATTTCATTTTGTTTAACTTATTTTGAATTGTTTAAATATTTAATTACTTTCTTTTCTTATTTTTGGGTTTGTTTGACACGAAATCATATCGGTACTGAAATCTTGTTTGCGCTGACGCTCTAAATGCACACGTGCAATTTCCACTAACAATTAAAACTGATTTGTGGCAATTCTACAACGACAACAACAACAACAACAACAACAAATCATAAAATCAAATCAATAATTGCATATAATGTAAACAAAATTTTGTACGCACTGCCTGTCTTGGTCTGCCTGCCTGCTAAATAAATGCATACCTGCCTGTTTATCTACTGTCGCATATACGTAAATATAAGATCACAAATTCGAAAAAAGAAATCCCATTGCGCCACAGTTGCCACACGCACACGCAGTTCGAGCGCGAGAAGTATATGCACCGCGACGCCCAGGAGCGCAGCAGCCGTCTGGCAGCCTAGGCCCAGCTAAGTATTTGCCGCGCACCCAACCAGAGACCGACTGACCGTCATGCCGCAGTCCGAGGGCGGCTACATTTCACTGGACAGTGCCCGCACCACTGGCAATGGCAGCGGTGGTGCCATCTACCAGTCCACCACAGAACCGACCGGACCGCAATCGGTCTTCGATTCGGTGAAGCGTGCCATCGGCCAAGTGGTGGGCTCAAACGGCAGTGCCCAAGACACTGACGACTTGCTCGCAACGAACGGGCGTCAGGCGGTGATTGTCGGAGCGAGGTAAGCCATTTCAAATCGAAATATAAAATTTGCTTTTTATTACAATGGTGTCCAAATATTTGCTTGCAATATGTGTGCGCACGGCGGAAAGCTGTTCTGCCTGCCACCCATCAATATCGCACAGTAACTTTTTGTCTCTACTAACTCACTTGCTTTTTTGCTTGTACATACATACATACATACATATTTCTACTATACACTGACCACACAAACATGGCTGCAACTGCTCCATTTGATAAGTGTGCGGCTCATTACTAGTTTGCGCCCTCCTTCTGTCTCCGCCGATAGAACACTGTCGTGGGTTGTGTGGCTTGTAAATACACAAGTAGTGTTTTCATAATCGTATAATCAATTTGCCATTTTGCTTCATTTCGGTATCGTCATGAAAACTGTATGTTTATAGGAGCACATTGCGCTGTGCATGCAACGCTTAAAGCTTTTCGTTCATTACTTTGTCTCGTTGGATCTTTCTATATTGTTATGCAAAGCTAATTGAAGAACATTAGGCGAAGGAGAGTGCGCTGGAATGAACATCGAAGCCCGACAAAAAGTACCAGTGGAAGTGTGGACGCTGCATCAACTTTCACGGAGGCACCGTAGTGTCGCCCGAGCCATGGAGAGCTCTGATATATGCACTTGGACTTATTCCTTGTTGCGAATTTATGGGAATATTAATATAAACGAAAGAAATCAAAATATTAACTTGTTTTGCAAGCAAGAAACCCCGCAGCTTTATGGCTGTTTCCCGCTGAAGCGCTGTTCCATATTTTGTCATTACATATACCGACGCAACATTTCATATTTTGCATTAAGCGGCCGTGTATGCAAATGACACAATTTTCGTCTCGTATCGCGTGGACGTCGCCACCCCTAGCGGCGTTGAATGGCCAAATCGATACAATCGTTTCGCCTTTTTAACTATATTTTGCTGCCGACAGCTTGTTGGCAACTGCTGGTGCTCCACGCTCAGTTATTTGTCGTTGGTGAACTGAGAAAAGACGAACTGTCGGAGCAGAGTGGCCGCCAATCATTAAGCAGCGCTGCGCCGACAATGTGAAATCATCTTGCAACTGTTTTACTCCCCACCGACTCAATTAGCACTTCCTATGCTAGTTGCTACAGCAGAGCGCGCGATACGTAGCTGCTTCAAATTTCGGCGTGCGTTGTGTGCGCTTAGTTAGTAGTCGTCGCACTGAATTGAAGGGAAACATCTCGTATGAGCGTGAGTGTCGCGTTATAATCTTCTTCAATTAGCGTTGGCTGTTTACATCTCGACGTTTCTAGTTATTTATTGCTACTTAGCATTTTATATAAAATGCTGCTTTATAGTGTAACTAATTGCGTATTACTTCTTCTGAAAAATTAACTCGCAATGCAGATGATAGCACGCGTGCACCGCCAACCAGAATTGTGCACGCTTGCGTGCTTTCCCTCGCGTCCGCAGGCACTCGTGGCTTGCTTAGTTTCTCGTCCTCGTGCCACTTACTCTTGAGTGTCACCATTCCTATCGTAATGCATTCATAAAATAATAAAGCCCAGTTATTCGGGCCAACGCGGCTACCGCTGCACCGCTTTGCGATTGGGTGCAGCAAATTTCTTAATTTTTAAAGAACAGATTGAAATCTTAACCTGCGTCAAGCATCTCAAACTCTCTCCGAATTGCCGATGTGAAGCAAATGCTAAAATTTAGTGTATTGTTTTTGTAAGTTGATTAATTGGCGTTACGCTCACACTGCTTGCAGTACGATTTGACCGCCCCTGCACTCTCAGTTGTTATTCGCTTTCTTACCTACGGGTACACCAGTTCGCGCCGGTTATGACCGGCGCAGCCGGGAAGATGCTTAATGAGATGAGCTGGCGATGACGCGATGACAAGTGTAAGTAGGAACAATAAAACACCAGCAAATGAATTTAAAAATAAACGCGTGGAGCGCAATATTATCACAGTCGAAGCAGCAATTGTAGAAGAGAAATTTTGTTGTTGTACATAAGCATTGTGTTACTTGCTATTCCATCTAAGTACAATCCATGGTGCAAACTCTGATTTTGCATTGCACTGCTCGTCGTTTAACAACTCAATTGTTTTTTGGGTTCGATAGAGCTTTCGTATATAGGTAGCACTGCTTACCTTAACGATCAATTTGCTGTAAATAATTCAATTGTTAACTACAATAGTTAATTCCTTAAACAAGTTGAGGCGGCTCAGAAACGGAACTGGGAATGATCGAACACATTTTGAACTGATCCAGAGCCCCGAATCCGAGCATTACTAAGAAAGTATAAAATACTTAGTCATAGAACCCTAACCGTAGAGGTCGAAGCCTACTGTGTATTGGTAGCCCAAACGTCATGTTGGTAAAGGCCATGATACAATTAACAAGGCATACTAAGTACGGAATACTGAGGAATATTGCAAGATGTGGAATGTGGAAGTAAACTTAAGTAAATCGGAAATTATGGTTTTTAGAAAAGGAGGCAGATTAGGTAGTAATGACAAATGGTATTTTAATGGACAAATCATACAAATTACGAGTGAGTATTGCTATCTCGGAGTACTTCTAACGCCACAGATGACATTTAAAAAACATGTAGAAGGCAGAACGGTGACAGCGAAAAATACTCGTAGCATAAATTCCACTTGGCAAGATTTTTTGAGAAAGAAAAATATTTCCTTAACCCATTAAAACCTGACCCCAGAAAGGCTTGTGCAATTTCCATAAAATTTTACACAATCTTATCAATTGGCCTAATCAAGAAAAAAAAATCAAGCAAAAAATTCATACCATGTTTTTTGTTTTGTCATGTTTTTCGCAAACATTACACAAATAAACAAAATCAAACATTTGCGGAAAATAAAATGTGCCAATAAAATATCAGCTGCTTGGATTTTGACATTTTCACGCGTTGCGTTGTATGAAAATTGACAGTGTTTAGGCCCAACGTTGCATTCGCGCAACACAAAACTTAAAGCATATTTTTTGTTTAAAAAAACAGAAAAATAAATTTTCAAAGCTTATTTTTAAATAGTTTAGCATTGCAAAATGCAGCCCACTAAGGGATTTTGATAGGTTTGAAGAATAAGTATTTTTGATTGAATTTCAAAAATTCCCCAAAAAAAAACCTTTGACTTTGGATCGAAAAAAAGTATGAATATTTAAATAATTTTGAAATTTGAGTATGGCAGAATCTAAAACGATCAATTCTAATCCAATTCTACCCATTTTCAAGTCTTATGTCTTTATGAATTACTTAATATAGCGAAATTCCCAAACATTGCGCAAACGCAACGCTCAGGGCTTAATGGGTTAAAAATCGAAAATATTCCTAGTGGTCTGTAGAGCAATACAGGTCTACGCGGCGCAGGTGTGGGGTTATTCACAGTTTGAGGAAGTCGACATATTAATGGCATACTTCATAAAAAGGATTTTGCGGTTACCGGATTTCACGCCAACATATATAATAATGTTAGAGACAGGACTAGAGAATGGACATATTTATAGTTTAGATTTGCACTTAAGGTATATAGCTAGGACCATGTTTGAGTATGACGATGAAAGATTACCACATCTCTTCACTGAACTGACACTTCGGAAAAATATGTTACGGGCAAAGGAACTAAATCAACTAGGCAATGAAATTGACATCAAATGGACGGAAGATAACGCCGATAGACTAAACTGGAACAAGAATCGGCTGGCATTGTTAAAAATGCTAAAAACTAAATATTATGAAGGTTGCCTTAAAAGAGCCGAGCAAACAGAAAGGATATATAAGAAATTAAATCATATGGCGGCAAAGCTTTATACAACAGATGGTTTCACCGCGGAAGAAATAATGTGGGTTTTTAAAGCAAGCAGCAACTTAATAGAACTAAATGGGAACCGGTTCAAAAACGCAGCTAGAATATGTTCTTTGTGTAACAGAAATTAAATTGAAAATATACAACATTTTCTAGGCTCATGCCCTGTATTAAGGGAATTTCGAAAACGGTATTTGGGGAAAAGCAGATGCAATGAAGAAGAAATAATAAATATATTGAATTGTGAATTAGATGTAAGAATTATCGTTAAGTATATAAAAGTATGTTTAAGTTATAGAAGCTCTCTTGTTACAGAGTTTAATTATTAATAAGCAGTATTGAATGTAATTAGTTGTAAGAATTCCGGCTGACGACATTTGTCATAGCCGTATGTTCTAATTTGTGCAAATTTATGGCAATAAAGAACAACTAACTAACTACTAAGGACGGAGAGCCACGAAATGTGGCGTACGAGTAATGCCAGTTATCGTCAAATGTTCTCATTGAACAGGAAGATTGAAAAAGAAGATCACAACTATGAAAAAAGTTCATTTTCGAAACCGAAATTTTGCTAACAAAATAGTTGCTTATGCCAGTTTTTATATTTCATAATTGAAATTTATAGTTTAAATAGAAAAAAAAATTGTTTTTTCTTCTCCCATTTATTCTTGAATGCTAACAAAGAGGTTGAAAAATAACACCACGAACTCCTTCTGGCAAAATGGAACCATGCGTTTGTAAACAAAGAGTTTCAAAAAGGATTTCCATACTTAGTTCACCTTGTTTATTGTGTCATGGGTAAAGATTTCATTTGTGTCTAGAGGCCTATTCACAGTCTTGTGCATTTGACATTGCAAATCTGTGCAATAGCAAACATTTGCCATCAATTGTGAGCGATCCTTTTTCTGTTTGGTCTGCAATACTTGTTGCAAAACGTGAAATTCGCAGCTGAGCTGCCACTATGAATATAGCCGGTTACAGCAGGTGCACTCGCACATAGTAGGGTTTTTGTTAAGAAGCGCCAATAATTTTCCTTACCTCCATTTCCGGAGCATCTTAGAGAAATTTAATTATTTTATTTATGTCCTACTCACTACACTTTTTATTTGGTTTACCCCGTTTAAATCGTTTCTTTATTTCTTTCTTTTCCATGTTTCACTTTTATTTTTTGCCTCTTTATTCAATAGCTGCCAGTTTTGCAATTCGTTGCTGCATATGCAGTAGTAAACATAAACTATGGGCTCTAAGTGTTGCATCTCCGTGTATTTTGTTAGTGTAGAGTAAAAATCATGGTACACCATTTTGCAAAAACTACGTTGTAAGCTCGTTTGCACAAGATTGTAAATAGGGCTTATCTGTTTATTATCGTAAATGCTAAGATTTTTGTTGCTTTCACATGTAATTGTTTCTATTTGTTGGATATCTTTGCAGAATGCATGCACATTTACGTGTAGTGCGGCTATTGGTTTTGTTAGCTCGGTTATGAAGCCTGAAGCGGGGTGCTTTGTTTGCGTTAATCTAAATTTTTCGTTATATCCTATGAAAATATATTTCCATTCCAACAGTGTATAGTAGTTTTGTTTAATGTTTCCGATTTGTTTTGTTTGCCAATTCGTCGTCATTGTCTCCATTTCACTCAACCAAAATATACCATCCAGCGAAATCATATAACAATCGACCTATAGTCAATTGATGCGCATAACCCCATATCACTGCCTTATCACTTGATTTTCTGCGTTTTGTAAATTTTCGTAAACTTTCTCTTCTCTTGCCTCTTCCAACGATATGAAATGTATGTCTTTCGATTTTTCCGCTTCCTGAATGGGGGAAAAATCGAGAGGAATCCTGGATACCTTTGCGCTTGCATGTTTATAGTATTTATTTCAGAGACCGGGACAAAATCGGTAAGCCACTGAACACGAAGATGCCGTCCGCACCAACGCACACGGCCGAGGAGGCACGTCTACTTGGGTAAGCGCGCTGAATGGCCTACACTTTCTACCCACAGATATTTGTGTTTGGCTCAATAAGTTAAGCTGACCATCAGTATAAGAATAATACAAGTAATGTGAACGAACACTCCCCACAGCCCGATTTCCTGTCTAGAAAATACAATTATGATTTCATTATAACTGGAATGATTTGTGCATAATTTCTTCATTTCGCCCTCTTTACACAGCATTTAATTTTGTTTTGATTTCGAAATATTAGCCATTAGTGTACACAAGTTAATGATACTATTAGTAGACAGTACTCGTAATAATCATAGCTATAGCTTGGAACTTGCGTAGATTAACATTAACTTGTATTGAATTTTGGCGATCATTAGTGCATTAATCCCGCAAAGAAAGGGACCACATTTACATATTTACATCTGCGAATATTCGTATACGACGACACACACACAGTATCGACCAATGTATTGAAAGCCGGAAGCCAGGAAATCAAAAATTACAGCACGTACTGAATGTAACCCTAGCGCAGTACACGTGATATACGGCTTAAGTAAAGTGTTTAGATTAATTTTGCTAGTTTTACTTCAGTTCCTTGGTAGTTTGCATAATCATGACCTTCTCCAAGCAGCCCAAAAACCATTCCTGATTCTGTAATAATAATAACTCAAAGTAAAGGATGAATCCGCGTACCCTCGGAATATCTACTCTCCCCCACCCCCTACCCACATTGAAGTCCTGCTCTCACTCAAATGCTTCGCATAGATTTACTTTGTAATCGTTTCGTTTATATTCCCGCTTAGCACCATGCCCGTGGACCCCATGGATGACATTGAGTTGCGCTCTGTGCAGTTGCAGTTCCCTAATGCACGTGGATCCATCGTGGAGGCGTGCGACCAGCGCCGTGTGCCGACCGACAAGGGCGATATTCATGTGGCCATTCAGGGTGACACCTCAAAGCCCGCAATTCTGACGTACCACGATCTGGGCTTGAATTGTAAGAGTCGATGCGTGCCTTTGGGCAATTACATGTTTACAATTTCTTGACCTTTCTTGATTACAGTTGCTACAAGTTTTGCTGGTTTCTTTAATTTCCCTCCGATGCGTGGACTACTTGAGAATTTTTGCGTTTATCATGTCACTGCACCGGGACAGGAGGAAAATGCGCCCACTCTACCTGAAGAGTAATACATGAGTATTTCAGTCCTCATTCTTTAACAAAGCTTTGGATTGTCCCATTATTCGTAGTTATGTGTACCCCAGCATGGATGAATTGGCTGCCCAGTTGGTCTTCGTGATGTCACACTTTGGGCTGAAATCGGTGATTGGTTTCGGCGTTGGTGCCGGCGCAAACATTTTGGCACGTTTCGCCTTGGCCAATCCAGACAAAGTAGGGGCCCTATGTTTGATCAACTGTATCTCGACACAATCTGGATGGATTGAGTGGGGCTATCAGAGCTTCAATGCCCGGTTTTTGCGCACGAAAGGTATGACCCAGGGTGTTATCGACTACCTGATGTGGCATCATTTCGGGCGGAACCCGGAAGAACGCAATCACGATCTGGTGCAGATGTACAAGCAGCATTTTGAGCGTGGCGTAAACCCCACAAATCTAGCCATGTTCATCAATGCGTACATTCATCGCAACGATTTGAATATCACGCGCACGCCACCCGGCACCCCCGGTACACAACCCTCGGCCAGCACACTAAAAATGCCCGTTATAAATATAACGGGTGCGCTTTCGCCCCATGTTGACGATACGGTAACCTTCAACGGCCGATTGGATCCAACAAATTCTTCATGGATGAAGGTGTGCTATCGCTGAATTATACAATTAAAGTGATTACAATTACAATTTTTGAGTACTGCAATTTGAAATTTGCTTGCAGATTTCTGACTGTGCAATGGTGTTGGAGGAGCAACCTGCCAAATTGGCCGAGGCTTTCAGGTTGTTCTTGCAAGGTGAAGGCTACGGTAAGTGTTAAGCACCAACAACCACTACTCGTAGACTCAAAAACAATACTCAGCCCCATCAACCGAAGTCATTAATGCAAATTTGGACGCAGAAGATATACAACTAACAGAAAGAACGACTTGCGATAATTTATAAATTGTAGCCATTTGAAACAGTTTTCTAAGATTTTCCCATTAGCGTTTAAAACTTCATAACTATTTAATCCATTGCACACCTGATTACTTAGAGCAATCAGTTATCGACCGGAACTACCAAATTTTTCTACTTACCTACCTACGTATCTATCTAGTCAAGGCATTTACAATGAACACGAACATAATGCAAAACTCTCAATTTAATAGGCATTATGAGACTTTCATGTACATATAGAGATACGATGCGTGTATCCAAAATTCTTCATTTGCAACACACATCCTGCACACACAAGTTATGCTTTCTCACTCCTCACTTCAATTACTGCAACATTCGCCGGATCAGTTAGACAATGGTGATTTGATTGATCGCCTTTCAAGCTTGGTGAATGACACTATATAAATGTTTTAATTTATACATCGAAAACCACGACCACAGTTAGGTAAATTTTGTAACTAAATAGGAAACGACATGTTCAATCTGGTAGATAATGTGTTATTTCCGGAGAGCTGTGACAATCCACAAAATTCGCGATTTATTTTTTAAACTTTCTGTTGAGATTGCAGAAGTTGTTTCGGTAAAATGTTTCTGTTACTTAAAACTTTCCAGTACAGAGTTCATCCTTATTTGATAATACTCAATGTGAACGTGAACTGTTTGTTATGTACCTTCTCACACGCACATTCCGAATGTGGACCAAGTGGTGTTTATGCCAATTTTGCTTCGTACTAAAACAAAGAATAAAAAATTAGAATAACCGAAAAACCTAGAAGCATTGACTGAAGCTAAGCGAAGTAAACTCGCTTAAGCTTTAGCTGTGTGGCCACGATGTGTTTAGTCATAAAGGGCTCTGCAATTCTGGTGGGTTGCGGAACACCCAATGCAGCGACCACAATTGCAAAGCGTTTTATGACTTTCAATGAAGAAAATCAAAAAAGATTTGTGTTGTTTGTTTGTTCATTGATAACTACCGCTTATATACATAGTTATACGCCTACATACATATAAATTTTACGTACACTTATATACTATATGCATTATTACAATGACGTAAATAATAAGTACATGAACGCATAGATGAAGCAAACGCTAGTAAACCTTTTATTTGAGGAAAACGAGTGGCGTGCGCCACGGCATCAAACGCTAAACGATTAAATAAAGCAAGGTGAACGATTTGTATTGAATATTGGTTGGACTTGTTTAAAAATAAAAATAAAAGTTGTTTCAAAAGAAGAAGCTCTTGGTTCATGCTCTATTTGTCGTTTTACTCATACCATATCATAATCACTTCCCCATCATGCACTCTCATCGTGCCCTAACTTGTGCTGGTACTTTCATTAGGCCTGTGACCGCAGTAATGACAAAGATAAACTAGCCGCACTCATACACACAATGCAAACTACATGTAACAAAGGAAAATTATCGAAGAGTAATTTGGGCATAAAATATTCTTTTTATCTTTTTTTCTCTCTTATCTCCCTCCAAAACTTGAACGAAAAATTACAATATTTTCACACTCACACAAACAATCATGTGCATTTCCTGTGTGGTCTCGGCACTGCGGTGAACAATGCATCTGCACTGAACGCTTTGCCGAACGTGCGATGCACCCTTGCTCATACACGCCACCTTCCATCTCATCACCGCGCCTACAAATAACCGAACCGAATTTTCCTTTAATGATACGACTGCAATTCTCTCTTTCTGTTTTGGCTTCTTCGAATAAACAAAACCAAATGCATTGATCGGCCGCTGCCAACGATATTTCAAAATTTCACCTAAACATGTCAAAAACGCGCACGGGAATATTAAAATTTTTCCCACAAAAACTAAATCGTCTGTGGTATGTATATTGCTCAATATTTTGTGTTTGGTGCAAACAATGCCGTTACCCACTACATCGTATCCTGTTATATCCCACGCAATGATCCGAAACTCATACCCGACACGCTTGCAGAGAAATCACCATGAATGCAAGCAGATCATGCCACTCGAGACAATTTCGAAGGAATATAAAATTGCCTCGATCTTAGTCGCCCATACCTTTCCCTGAAATCTTGGTAGCTTATCATTAGTATAGCTTAAGTGACTGTCCACCTCATTCTTCCTCTAAATGTATTCAGTGCAGTGAAATAGCAAAAGCGAAAAGAAAACGACAAAACTTTCTAGATGTACGAGTAAAAACTTTAAGTGAGTTCAGGAACGCTTGGCACAAAGCACATCACATTTTCACGTGGTACGTACGCGGTTGAAGGTGCCGACTTGAATTTTGAGCGCCCACTTTAGGTAGCTGCAACTAAAGGGAATGCAATAAATTAGTTTTTCCAAACATTTTAAATATTACATTTGAAGCAAGTTTTTCTCCCAAACCAGATTTTATCAAAATTAACGTCTGGACCTTTACCCCCGTACCAGGTGTAGCTAAGTATGTATCGTATGTATGTATGCATGAATAACCAGACCTGATATAAGTATTTGCATTTCACTTTGCCGTTGACTGTACGCACTCTGCCCCCCACTTCCCTTTCTTTTTAGCGGTTGTGTTTTATTTCATCTATTTTGCTAATTTAAGTGGAATTTGTTGCTTTTACGCCGTATTTTCGTGTATCGATTTGTTTTCATTTTCATTTATATTTGTTTTCTTTTATTTTTCTTTTTTGTAATTTTAGCTGTTGGTTCTCTGCAAAAGTTGGCACGCAAATTCTCCACAGCCAGTCAGAGCAGTTCAAGTCAGATTGAATTGCGTGTGCAATAATCCATCGTCCTTGCAGCAAAGTGGACGTGTTTCTAGTGTAGCCTCTGCAAGAATTTCTGGCTGATTTCTCAGTCAGAATGTATCGCTTATTTATTGATTAATTTTTGTTTCGTATTTGTATTTTAACTTTTAAGTTTATATGTATGTATGTATGTATTCTGTTAATGCAAATTTGCACGCATTCATCTATATAATTACATTATCTGAATGCAAAATGTGCCGAGTAGGAGAGGTTATCATGAACTGGCCCGTGCCTCCTTGATAGAGTTGTCCGCCAGGCTAACTTCCAGTATCAGAGATTGAGTTGAAGTGGCCCCTGTCGGTGCGAATGTAGTAAATCATTCGAACGAACCATTTCTTTACTTGCTTAGACAAATGCGCATGCGAACAAAAAGTCAAAGACATTCATAGGAATTTGTCAGATAGTCTTTGATTTTCGTTAATCAACACCCAGGGGCTGTCTCCACTTAGTTGGGTATATTGTGTTGGTGCATTATCGAACAAATTATAATTTCCCCCCAATTGTCGAGTAAGAAAATAGTTCTGAAATGTTTCGCAACTAAAATTGTCTTGATTGAAATTGGAATGGAGGTAGAAGTTATAGGCTGAAATTATTTACAGAGCGGAGAGAAAGTTTCTAGTTGAGAAGAATAGTAAAGAAACGGGAGTGAGTGAGTAGTTATAGGTAAAAGCAGATAAGCGATGTGGCACACAATTGCATTTTAGTTGATGTCTATATTTGTGCACACACACATATATATAAATATATACATACCAACAATTGTAGCAAACATGTAAGCTATTCATTATTTATTTAATAAAAATTCGATTACAATAAACCAGTAACACCGAGAACAACATGACAACAGCAAAAAGTCCGTTCATTGCGCTGCGCAGCTGTTATTCGTATGTACTGAAACAGCGTTTGTCTATGCACATCGAGCGCTGGTCTGGCAGCTGCAGTCGGGAGTCGCCATTATCATTAACGTCGCCAGCACCACCATTTCCATCGCCATAACAACCATACTCGCCATAGTCATCTGCAAGACATGCAAGAAATGTGGTCGCGCTGCTTTCGACGAGAGCCAAAATGCTCGAATGCATTCCCAAGACACAAATTTGAGTTGAACACATTTGTGGATTTTGTGCGCCTGTCACGTACATAACCATCTCTTTCCTAGCACTCCACTCTATCAGCACCGACACAACACCACCTATACTCGTACACTTATGCCACTCTCTTAAAAAACTCGAAATTTCATCGTCAAGCAAAATTCGTGTAATATTAAGAAAATTCCCCCTCCCTTTGTGTCCCCTTCCGTGCTGCTGCGTCCGCTGCCACCGCAACAGCCACGCCCCTCTCCACGCCAGCAACAACGCCCTGTGGCACCAAGTACCACACCTACTCGAGCATATTTTTCGCCAACTTCAAGCAGCAACCGGAGCGTGAGCGTCAAGCCGAGCTGCAGCAGCAAATGCAACAAAAGCTGTGTGGCAGCATGAGGCTTTGCCGCGAGACGGCCATCAATAACAATCAAAACGCTGCAGCCAGCAACGACAAGGACGAAAGCAACGGCAATGGAAATCAGTCAATCGAGCGCGATCGTGAACGCCAGCCCGGCTGCGTTGGTCGAGCGGGTATGGTCGATGAGGACGACGACGACCAGGAGGACGGAGAGGAGGATGAAAGTGAACCGGAAGTAAGTGTTAATGGGACTGCATACACCAGCAACGCTGCAATGCAGGCCAACAAAATCCGCATTACCGAGAACCCACTGCCAGAACCAGTAACCTGCTAAATGCCCCTTCCCCGCTGTCGTCCCCGCTGAAAGGGCATTCGTGTTTGCAGTTACCTTATGAGCACATCAAAAAACCATAATGAAATGAACACTCTGTCGGACAATTTCCGCTTTGCCGCACTACATTGCACCGATACAGCGCGTACGTGCCGCCGCCGGCAGCCGCCACGCTCTGCTATCTCATTCATTAAGATCTGTTGAATTAAGTGCCAATAGACTAATTCACAGATTGGCGTTTTCAATGCGTAACGCTTTTTCAGGTAGGGATTCAAAGGAACTTGTTTGACTGTTAGTTTAGCAACTAGACGTATAATAGCTTTGAGGTAAGCTTTAGTTCAAAGTGATATATTCCAGTCTAAAGCGAGAGCCGTTTGAGTTTGGAGCATTAACTTTTGAACATTTTCAAGTGGAGCTGGAAGTGGTGGGGTGTAATCTTAATACGTTAAGAAAATGCAAACTGTAATTATGTGTTGGATCAGACAGCGGCCGATAGTCCTCTCCTAAGAACAATCAAACTGGGGAGGACGAGCTGGATTCGCTCGCACGGCGGCAGTACATTATTTAATTTCAGTTTCACTTTGTGCCTGAAGCGTCTTAATTTAGTAAATTTATGTAATTACCAGGTAAATATCAGAAAAACGACAATTTTGCCAGCTTTATGGTTGCAAGCGATTTTCGCTTAATGTTGACATTTAATCAAACTAGAATTTAACGAATAAGTAACTAAATAAATACACAACGCAACACGAAAATAAAAATATATATCCGCCACGCTTTTCAGTAAAACGCAAACACATTCATACGTGGATAAAGGGAACCATTGTTCTAGCATATCAAAAACTAACTAGAAATATGAAAAATAAAATAAAATGAAAATACAAACGAAAACTAAAACTATTTTGATGAAAACTTAAAATTACGTGTAACTGAATTACTTTAAAGGAGGCGAATTGATTTTTTTTAGTCAGGCATGGCCTACGAATTATAGTGCAAATGAAATTAGTAAACAATATATCTACATTTTTCAGCCATATGCTTAGACCCTGCCTGGCCTGCAGTATGGGAGTGCAGAAGGGAAACGCTTGCTTACAGAAATATTGTTAATTGATGATGCAATGATGATTGAATCAATACAAAAGCGAACATAATAAACATAAATATGCTTTTTTAAAATAACTACGCAATTTTACTTCATGGCACAGAAATCGAACATTCGCTGACTAGGAAGAGATCTGCGAATATGAAAAGGGACGCAACAGGGAAATGGCAGGCTTAATGCCGGGTTCTCTCAACAGGTTTCTGATAGCAATTCTCCGAATGAAGGGAAACTAATAAGTGTAAAGTCGTATGCCGCAGCCCCACTATTGTTACTTCCATGTCATCCCTTTAACAAATAACTAAACGCTCAATCGTGGTAAGTATGCACTGTGGTATTATGGTAAAATATAATTGACAAAGCCAAAGGATTGACGGGCTTCTTGCCAACAGCAGTGGCAGTTGTTGATGCCACTAGCCCGATCGCAGGTATTTATGATTCTAGTCCTACTCTTCCTGTTGTCCGTATTTCTAGGCCTGTTGTTGACATTGTTGTCCACTTTGCTCTCCCTGCTGTTCTTCTTGTTGCTCTCCCTGCTATTGTCCTTGTTGCTCTCCCTGTTGTTGGTCATGATGTCCTTGTTGCTCGCTCTGTTGTCCTTCTTGTTGCTCGCCCTGTGATTGACCTTGTTGCTCTCCCTGTTGATGGCCCTGCTGTCCTTGTTGCCCGCCCTGCTGTTGCCCTTGTTGCCCTTCTTGTTGCTCGCCATGTTGATGGCCCTGTTGCTCATGGTGATTATGGTGTTGCTGTTGACCTTGTTGGCCATGATGTCCTTCTTGGTGCTCGCCCTGTTGTCCATGTTGCTCGCCCTGTGGTTGACCTTGTTGCTCTCCCTGTTGATGGCCCTGTTGCTCATCTTGATTATGGTGTTGCTGTTCCTTCTGGTGGTTCTCCAGTAGCTTCATTTGCATTTCAAGGAACAACTTTCCCATGGTTTCGGCAAACTTTTGCGGAACCTTTACCTCAACTGTGGCAAAGATCGCATCAATAACGATTTCCGCGTCATTGGCATTTTCGTGAATGTCTCCATAGTGTTCGACAGTACTCACATCCACGACAGGCAGTGCCGAGGTTGGCTGTAGCAGGAGAAACGCGTACAGGACGCCGGCGGCGGCGAAGATCGCTTTCATATTAACGATTTTTGCAATGCTATTGACTGATATTGCTAGCCGGCAACTGCTGCTTTTTATAGCGAACTTAAGACTAGAGTACAGAGTCTTATCATAATAAGATAATTAAGTATTTAGCCGGGAGAGGGTGTTATGCAACGTCGGTCGGCATGTTGACAAAAAATGTTAAGAGGCCGTTAATGAAATTATATTATTGTAGTGCTATCTCAGGAAGCAGGCACTCACATATAGTAGGTACTCAATTTCAATTCTAAAGGTTTGTAAGAAAATGTAAACGAAATCAAGAACACTCCAAAGTTTTGTTTATACTTTGTGAGCAGATGCTGTCGGTTGGGTCAGGATATAGACGTGTTCCTGTGAGCCATACTTTTGCCATTACCGTTTACAAACGTTGTTACCAGTCTTGAGCTTGGTTCATGCCACAGATTTTAACACGGGTTAGTACTTATTTATTTGTTTAAAAAAGTCTATTAATAGCTCTTTTTTTGCATAGTCCCATTTCACTATGGCTCATTGTAAGCTTTTTAATATTAACCTTATTCACCAATTTGCCACATTAAATCATCACTTTGTATTACAAAAATTCACCTAATTATCTTTATCTCGTTTCAATCGCATTTTTATGCCCCAACTCTTAGCTCGAGCGAGTAGTCGGCGCATAAACCGCATTTCTGTTCTCACTTTGTTCCTCCAAAGAGAGCTACCACACAACGACGATTTAGCAAAGCAAAACAATTGCTTGAATGGTTGATTAAATTGTTCCTGTGAAATCATAAATTCAAGTAGGGGTAAGTGGGGTAAAGTGGGAAACTTTTTTTTGGACCTCCGTTAAGTGAACAGAACTAATTATTTTTTCATGTTTAAACTTCCTATAGTAAAGAGAATCAAATAAGCTATATTTTTGTCACAGCAACGAACCGGAAATAATGATTTTTCTAAGAGTTACCGAGCTTCGACTGATCATGTTCAAAATGACCAAATTTAAAAGTTGTGGGGTAAAGTGGGAAACATTACAAAACTTTATAAACTGAACACAAATCTTGTAGAAAATTTATCAAATCTTTATTTTAATTTGTTGAAGGTTCGAAGAATACATCTGAAGAATCAATATGAAAAATACAAAATTTTCGCAATAAAAAAAAAATAATGATAAAATACAAAAAAAATTGGTAAAATTGTGACTTATTCGTCGTTCTCGGAAGAAGCATCTAAGTCCGAGTCACACTCTCGGCAATGGTAGAAGCTAGTAGTTGGGTTGACGCATTTCAGATGAAATGACCGTTGACAATCCTTTTGTTACATGTGATCGTATTGTTCCTGGTCATGATTTCAGGCATGAGTTGCAGACAAATAGTGCAAAAATCACGATCTTCATCAGAGCTAGAACTTTCTTGTTTCTTTTTTGATCCTTTCTTTATTTGTGGTTTTTTCTTTGCTGCTGTTGTTTTCTTTATCGGTGTTTTTTTTTGTGCTCTTCCTCTTTTTTTTGTGGTTCATCTGCATTTCCTTCCTTCTTGCGTTTGTTTGCCAAACGTTTTTCAGCTGCTTTTTGCAACTCGCTTAGCCTTTCTGGTGTTGTCAAAACGGTGATTTTCATGGCCTTTCGACCTCTATTTGACTTCTGATATGCTTGGCCAATTTTCAATGGACCAGCTGCGTTCAAATTGGTATACGTGATTGACGATCTTGATCCTGATGTTGTGGCGACTTCTCCGAACGAGTCAGTTGGAATCTCTTCATCCAAAACGAGAGGCACATGTTCAAGGCCTTGGTTAGGTTTTTCTGCCGACATTTCGGCCGTGCGTACGATATTTTATGTTCCGATAACTGATGAAACCGAGACGAAGTGGTGGTTTTGAGGTTAGAGGAGCATAAATAAGTTCACAACACTTTTTTTAATCATTAACGATGATTTTTTAATCATAACGATGCAAAATAACGCCTCATTAGCTATTTTTGACATTTCCTACTTTACCCCAAAGAAAGTTTCCCACTTTACCCCGACACCACATTTTGCAAAAATATGAGTGTCATTTCTTGACAATGTATAAACGACACGAAATTCTTTTGCATTATTAAAATTAAGACTATAAAGAATACTTTGAGTGTGCTTACAATCGGTTGATCTCGGAAAACAGTAAAAAAATCAATGTGCCAACTTAGGAGAAAGAAATTCCGAAATCACTTGAAAACTTTGACAATTGTCAGAGAGCACGAAAACATTTCTGCACGCGTTGGTATACCATGAAGATTCGCTTACGATCGTAACTAACAGATGTCAGTAGCGCATGACATCTGTACTTTGATCGTTTGCCCGGGAAGTGCCATTTCCCACTTTACCCCACTTCCCACTTTACCCCACTTACCCCTATCATTTTTTTTATCAACGCGTAGTCGGCCAGTTACCCGAGACGCAGAACTTAAATTTAACCGTAACCGTAAACTTAGAAAATTTTAGCGATTACCCAAAACTTAGTTTTCGTAAACATAAACTTAGAAATCAGCTGATTTTCCTTGTTGATAGAGAAAAAGATATTGCCACCCAGTTTTATCCATTTGGTGCACAAGAAAATCAAATATTTTCACGACATTTTTTCACTTAATATTATTGAATGTACCATCAGGCGATTGCGTTTTCGTATCCATAATTCTTCGCATTCATGATGCTATTAGTGCCACCAACACTGTCAATTTGACAACGATGCATTTACGTCTTACAACGGTGCATGATACAATAAACAAGTTAAACTATTTAAGTACGGCAAGACTTCTCTAAAATTTTCTGTTTCCTACGCCAACGGTACAACAATTTGAATGATAGCAAGAATTTGCGTCTCCGAAAAAGCATGGTTGCATTTTGCAAGTAGGAGTTCGTAGTATTGTTTTCAGGCTCTTCGTTAGCATTTAAAATAGGAAAAAGAACAAATATTGTGAGCGTAAGTTTAATTTTTTCATGTAATATTAGTTTCATATGAAATATAAAAACTGCCATTTCTCGTATGTCAATTTTGATGCAATATTTTAGTGTGGAAACGCATATAGAGCGAACAAAAGGCAAGCCAGAAAATCATAGCAGGAAACCTTGTCGGGTGGAAACGTGGTCAAAGAGATATCCGCAGAGGCACGAAATAACGTGTACTTTGTAGCCTCACTACCACAGATCAGTTGCACAACTCATCTCCCCCTTGTACAGAAATACCCCACTAATATATTTAGTGTGACCAGGTTGGGCATTTTAGATACATCAGCAAAGAGTGTGCTGAATTTATTTGTTTAAAACCTAATCTTAAACACATTCTTATCCGACTTCCCATGCCGAATGTAAGTCCCTTTAATATGTAAAGTACACACAAGTTCGCTATCCCCGTGCCGTTCAAGGAAGCAAATATGTAGCTGGCGACTGGGAAAGTCACAAACCCGTTTCGTAGAGCCGGCTGGCCGCACTGGCTTTGATATTTACTTGCGTAACTGGAGGAGGTGCTCTACGCTTCGTTACGCTTGGCTCTCATTTGCTCGCTGTGTGTCTACGAGAACGGCTATGTCTCGCGTTGGTGGTTCGGTCGTTCGGTCACTCGGTTTATTTTTCGTTTGGTGAAACGCATCACTTTTTACGGATTTGAAACAACAGTCGGAATACAATTGACAGCCCCGCCGATCAGCGGCTTTACCGATTCTCGGGCTCGTAGTCGGTCTGTTCTGTCTGGCAGTGCATTGTGTCAACGTAGTATACCGAAATGTCGCTATTGGCCAATTCGAGATACATGTGGATTTAAGTATTGTTGGCCGTTAGTTGCAGGTTTTTGCATATTGCGAGCGGGTACGTGCACGAATATTGAAAGTGCATATTGTTATTGTGGCAAAAGTAATAAAAAAAATAAAGTCGAAAAACAGTGCAATATTCATGTGACTAAGCCCTGGTATCTGCTGTTCCGTATCCAATCGCTAAAATCTGCGTTGATAACAAAGGTGACAGCAGCGACTTGTAACTAACAAGTGTAACGACATTGAAACAGGAACGAGTTAACGGTCGACTTAAATCGCCTTGAAGCGGGGTCCTGAAATGAAGTGAAGTTGCGGTGGCTTGCAACGTCTGCGTCGTTCGACTAGTGCGAGAGTCAATAGCCGGTAGTAGGGAGTGCTGCTGGCCGATCAACGCTTGCTGCAATGAAATCGGAACTTCTAGCACGTCCAACCGCCCATTTCCCTTTTCCGTTGTGCCCCTCCTAAAAACGTATTCCCCGTAATTATGGACAGTATGAGCTTACATTGCAGCCCAATATGCTGATCTTGGCTTTTCCAACCAACCGACCGCTGTTCACTGTCGAATGACAAAAACCGTGTTTGCATTCAAGTTCTGTAAAAAATCGCGTTCCGCTGGAACGCGCATTAAATAAACGTCGCGTCGCTGTCGTGTTGCGGTTCATCGAGTCCCAAGAAACTGAAACCGCGTGCATTTCGAGCAACAAAAACAATAGTCATAATAACAAAAGCCGCTCGCTTAGCGAAAATAAACAAAAAGCATTTTGCAAAAACTAACAAAAATACGCATTCCGACATAAAAGAGATAAAGATATTCTATGCCCGGGCATAGAGAGGGAAAGTTTACTCGAAGCCCAAGTGCGCCAACTGTACGTGTGGCTGCACGCAAAATGGATACTACCCGCCGCTGCCATCATTACGAGCGTTGTCCTCCCACAAGCGATCGCATGAAAGCTCTAGTTTCGATAAAACTTGGATTACTCCTGCTGTTGGGGGTTGTTGGGATCAGCGATGCATCGATTAATGCCGGCTACATCGACCACGGAGACATGAAAGGTAAGACGCTGCATCTCTCTCTAAGATATTCAACTGTAACGCTTCGTTGCGACAAAGGTGGTTCTTCCTTCATTCACTGCACTGGGAACCACTGTGTTCCAGTGGTTTTCATTCATATTCGGGCATACCTGGGGCATCCACTACCGCGCAGCTGATCAATTAATGGGCCGTCCCATTCAGACAGCTCTGCGGATTTAAGCAACGCGCGGAATGAAAAATGAAATCAGAGAAGGAAATTGCCGAAAAATATCAATGAAAGAAGCTTGGGTCAATCCGTTCGTGCATCTTGCACCTTTACCACTGTGGATACGCGCTGTGCTATCAATACCATTCATTTAGCATCGCATTGAATTCCCATACAGGTACAACGCATATATGTGCATACAAACACACACACACCCACACGTACATATGCACAGTTGAAAGAACCTGTTCCTGGGACAATATAAGCCTGCAATAACAACCACCGTCACTGCGTTCAGCCGACGACGAAGCAAGTTACCTGCGCGACTGAGCATTGTAAAACATGCAAAGAGAGTAACCAGATCCAAAATTGAGTGTTGCACCAAATATTAAAAAAGCAAATAACTTAACCGAAAGTCAAATAAATTAGTGTAGACTTGAGTAGAGGAAGTGGAATAAATCGAAAGTTTAGTCTCATTAAAATCTTTTACAGATACATCCTACTTTTAATATACTAAAATCGCTTCAGGTTGACCAATTGGAAATCTGTTCACACGGGATTTATGTAATTGATTCGCTTTTGCAGAGAATCTGGTCACACCGAAACAAACGCGCAAGCACTTAGGTAGCACAGGTTGTTGAAATGCCCAGTTGGGAGACGGACGCATAGGGTACACATTTTTGAATGAGCGTACGTCTGACTGGCCGAAAGCCGGTTGGGCAATTCTAATGTGTTCTATAGTGCTAGTTATATGCATTTGTATTTCCTCCCTGATCGCTATTCGCTGGCTTGCCCAGATGAGTGGGCTCATTCATGGTTTTTATTCCTGTTGTACTGCTTGTGAAAGTGTCAGCACGGGGTGCCAATTGGCCGGGAAAGATTTCGAAGTTACCCAGCGCTTGCACCGCTTAGCTTTTGCATGGCGAGTGCAGAGAGCACTCTGTGCGGTAGTGCAACCAGTTGCAGCCTCTAGTTTGCAGCATGTAGAAGCATGCAGGTGAGTAATTTATGTCACGCATTGTTGGTATCAGATGTCTTGTTATTGCGCCAGGCAAAGTAAACAACGCACTGCAACTGGCGAGAGAGAACTGGTTTGGTTGCGGTGTTTGCGCAGCGGTATCCGGTGCATGCCACCGGCTCCAGCTTCGTGCACAACCAGCCGACCAAAGCGGCCAACAAAAGATAACACACCAAATATATCGGCTTTCGATGTGGTACTTGCCAAAAGCAGACCGTGGGACGTGAGGACTCAGACGTCGCTCCACAAGTAGTGATCACGTTTCTATATGTCGAGTTCGCAGTCTTTTCGGACTGTTTGTGGAGTGTACTCCACTGCAGTGTCTCACCGCCTCGGGCCTTCCATTGATCGAACTCCTGGGTACGCATATCTGAATGCATTAAGCTAATTTGTGTGAGTTTGTAGCTCGTTGTGTACGGGCGCCGTGTAGTCGGCAAGATCAGAGTTGGTGTTGTTTGCGGATGATAAGCGCCATCTGACGCCTGCTTCTGTTAGCCTACAACAATTTCATTGCTTCATTTCGACTGCAGATATGACGTGAGTCATTCCTTGATAATTGGCGAAGTCGAATTGATCGTCAAGACGTGCCGGCAACCAAACTGCTTTGTGCTCGCGATAACAGCTAAAGCGTTCTTCGTGACAGGTGGAGTCGCAGCGGATAAGTGATATCTGTGCGTACTTACTTATTTATATGCACATCGACATTTGCGCACAGCAAATATGTACATACATATGTGTCATATCAGTTAGCTCAGATAACATTTGAAGCTATGAGTAGTGCACAGGTTGCTGCAATCAACTGATGGCAATGCTGTTTTCACTCCTCCTTCTGCTGCAGAATTTAAGATTGCTGCATAGAACACGATTAGTGGTAGTCACTTGTCTTCCCAAGTGCAGCGTCCGCAAAGTGGTGGCACTTGCTGTGCCGCTTGCACTTGTCGCGCGAAATCTGCACCAGGCACTGACGTTCTGCTCAGATAAAAGTACGAGTCGAGCACTTTGCTTCATGTTGTGCCTCCAGCTGCTGCTTTTCGAGCCACCCGAATGCTCACTTTGATTTCGAAAAAATCTTGCTAAAAAAGGTTATGGAACGTATCGAATTTCATTTCATATTTTCATGGAGTGATGAGCGCTTTTTCGGTTGCCCTGCACATTCACCACTGCGTGCATCTGCCTTTGGGCTCTGCCTTTGTACGTGTACGTGCTCTATCCCAGCTAAGTAATGTCTTTTATATCCTTCGAAAGCGGATGTTATCGTAACAGCGTTTGTGTTGTGTTACATACATACATATATTTGAAGAGTAAAAAAAAAACACAAAATGAGTTTTGCCGAACTCCTGTACTTAGGAATGCACTACCTTTAATGTCGACAGCCACTTCAAATATATTTCCTGCGCTCAAGTAAGTACTTTCAAGGGAAAAATATTCTTCGGAAAGGTTAAGAAAATGTGTTGTTGTCATGTCCACCACTTCAGGGTATTCAAATTTCATGACCAAATTTGCAGACACGTAGTAAGTGATGGTATGTTTGCTATATCAATTCTGTTTATGTAGAAGGAACGAACCTTAGGCTTCTCATAATACGATACTACAGTGCATTTCTTCAAGACATTTGCAACTTGCCATAAAAGTTCAATATTCATTTGACAAAAATGTGCAATGTGTGCGCGTCGGTGTGATCGAGGAAAACATTTATCGGCACAAATTATGCTTTGTTGGCGCGAGAGCAAACGCCAACGATGCTATCGGCGGAATCGCCAGGTCACGGCAGTTGTAATGGTGAAGCATCTGCGATCGCGTGGAAGATTCCACACACACGCAGGCATTGGCCAATCAAATTTACGTTGGTTCAC
The DNA here is from genome assembly GCA_963668005.1 of Melieria crassipennis. Classification (NCBI taxonomy): domain Eukaryota; kingdom Metazoa; phylum Arthropoda; class Insecta; order Diptera; family Ulidiidae; genus Melieria; species Melieria crassipennis. The sequence goes on along the minus strand of OY764963.1, from coordinate 114,454,311 downwards.
AGTGGAGACTGCCCGGTTGTTGTGCTGGTGGCGAGGAGGAGGAGAGCGAGCATAGTACTTGCGCGCTGCTTGGTCGCTCGCCAATCGGTAGCTCCTCGTGAATATGCCGGGCGTCCGATGCGCATTGCGCATGCCTTGGAAGCCGCGTTTGCTGATTTGTGCACCACTTGTGGCGGCCGACGATGCCAACGATCACAATGCCAATGGCGATTGTGTTGAGAATTTGGAAGTAATATGAGACGAGATAAACACTATCCACATAAATGTTCAGCCAATTGAATTGAAAATAAACACATATAGGTATAGTACGTTATATGTATGTTATCTAGTGCAAGAGTAGATGATAATGCATGCATACGTGTGTAAAGTTTGACGGGAAATCGTGTACGGCTTGAAACGTCGTCATCACTTTACAACTATGTTGATGTTTTTGCGAAAACACAATCGCGAATTTACTCAATACATACATATGTATGTACATATATCATTGCTCCGCAAGGAAATCGACAAAACATATGTATGTAAGTATCTCGTATCTCATTGTTTTCTTATGCTCTACTAAGTAGAAAACAGCTGTGCAGCAAGTTTATGGGGTTAAAAGTTGAAACAATGCATTAATTTTGATCGCCGCTTTTTATAATTTTTCAGAAGTCGGATGCTGAAATTAAATTGAATTCAGTAAAGACTTGTTGCTCTTAGTTGTTGCAATGTGATGTAAACTTGTGATGTTGAAGCATGGGAGGTATTTTTCAGCATACAACCGGTTTCGTTTCTCATGATTTCTTATGGTTTACATTAATCGCCTCACAATGATTGCTGAGTAGCCAGAAGACTTGGCTGGTGATTGTCGCTGCAAAGAGTTTGTTGCTCGGCTAGGCAACTCCGATTCTGGTTACTGCAAGGCGTTCATAGTCAATCTGAGAATCTTTGTAAATATGAATAATTTATGTAATCGGTATTTATTGTTGCTGAGAGAGCGACGGTCCTTTCTTATTATTGTTTGCTTGATTTGCGAACTCTTGCTATTAGGCGTCGGCCTGAACCGTCGCCGTGTAGTCAACTACTTGATTATATAAAAACGGCAGCAACAACATCACAATAATATTTTTTATACACCTAATCACAATTTGGACGGTGCTTGTGCTCTTCCGCTATGAAACGTTCGTCAATATTAATTGTGTTCTACAATTAATTTAACCCGAATAACAATGTTTAGTAATTTATAAAACTAGTAAGTTGTAACTGAAGTACAAATTTGTAATTGTTCTGTGGTTGGTGGTCGTGTAGCCATGCCGTTCTCTAAATCGCCGAAAGTTGGTTCGATAACTCTTTTAATAACTTTGTGGCGATCTGCTGTGAACACGTGTCGCTTCTTAGTTAGCCGCTGGGCTTCGTGGGGTGGGTCGAATTAGCTTTCACGTGTCACTATTTCGAAGTTTTCGCGGTTCGGCACACCTTACAGCTAACATACTGCGAAATGTGCATACATGTGTACGTATGTTACTGATGTGTTCACACTGCAACAATGCTGATTAAGTCATATTTCCAAATCCCTCAAACCAATATGTTGGTAGGTCTATTATCTCTTTGCCACTGCTGAAGTGGTCGCTATTGTCAATGCTCATGTAAATCAGTTTTATGTTTGCGTTCGTAAAGTTGAGCTGGTTGGTTGTTTTGTGCGTAGATTGTCTCTCGATATTACTTACACACGTGTTGGTGTGGGTGACTGCATTCTGCTTTGTGCTACCATCGTTTGCTTTGTCGCCATATTCATACTCAATGAAGCGCTGACTAGCAACGATCACAGCTTGGCTATGCCACAAATGCGGCAACATCGTATGCAGCGTGCAACAATGTGTCTGCCTTCGTAAGCGCAGTGCTTGAACCGTTTCCAGTCCATACACCCTTTGGATACAAGCGCTCGAAATGTTGGTGCAATCATTGCCGACCAGCCTGTACGCAGCTGTTGCATTGACCATAAGCGGCAGCGGCAAGCAGCCTTCCAGAATAAAGAAACGAGTGCCGGGCGATGTGAGAAGCGCACATCAGATTCGTGCGGGTGATCCACAAATACTATTCGACGCCGTCCGTGTATGTTTTTTTTTTAAATGCATGTTCATAAATATGTATGTGTGTGCATAAGTTCATATATGAAGGAAATTGTCGCCGTATGTCACATTTTAACTTTTTCGGATGGCGCGCAAAATAATAGCGGCGGTGAATAGGTGTTGCCGTGATCGGGAGATAACCTCCTCCTTAGTCTCCATTGCAAGCAATACACAAATTCCAACGCTTTCTCCAATCTTCAATAGGCTGATTTTGGGATCGCCTTTAGACAAGAATTGACAACTAGTCGTGAGAATAGGAAAAAAGTCACATGGAACCATGTCGAGTAAATACGGAGCTTGCGGAACGGTGTGAACGTTGCGTATAATAGTCGCATACAAGATGGGATGTGTGGGCCGGTTCAACTAAAGTCGACATTGTGGAAGTTACAGTGCACAACAAGCACTGACTTGATTACAAAGCTACGCATAAACTCCTGACAGATGGCGCTCAAACAGATATTTGAACACCAGGTGACAGATATAACAACCTAAAAAAAAGATTTTGATAAAATCTCAAGCGCGATTTGATTGAATGGGAAGTACCGGGTATTTTTGAGATTGTATTCACAATTCTTAAAACAAATCTTATTTGATAATTTGTAATGATTTAGCAAATTTTCATTGCAGCGCCCAGAATAATATAAATGTTTTGCTAATTTTCCGAACATTTTGATTAAACACATTTCCAAAGTTTAGTATTATTAAGTATTCTTCTCTTACGGAGTTTATGACTTTTTGCTACTCTTTTCCCCTGATACAATAATCGTATTGTATTATGACTCCTTTCTGTTTCAATTTTCAAAAATTGAAACTGAAAAAAAACAAGGTAGATAAACGTCCGATTCCGAAAGGCGAGAGGTATTTGTTATCTTTCCATTAACAATTGAAGACGTGATGGAGTTACGCTAATGAATTTCAGAAAACTACTAGACTACTACTACTACTACGCAGAGCACAAAAGCCTTAGAAGTGCATTGACATTTCAGAGAAGGAACGCCAACTTAATCCCTTGGCCATGCTGGAAAGCACAATGGGTCACAGGCATGAGCCGGATGTGTCTACCAATTCGTACAGACGCAAGCCTCGACTGTGAACAAGAATGTTCCTCTTTCTGCTCTCCAGAGTTTGTTTTGCCCTCCATCTCGAATGCTCAGAGGTACGTGAAAGCCTGCGTGGAGGGCATTAAGCATTGGCGTAAGTAAGAGTACGTGTTACGAGTGCCGCACAGACAATCCCGCTTCCAACGCAAAGGTCAATGTTCAGGTTATTTGGCAGCTCGCCGCGAATATGTGGCTTACCTTTGGAACGTTCGAAGTCGTGGCTGTTGTCGATAGATAGCGCTGGCAGCGCTTGTATGGAGACAGATTGCGGCAATGATCTTGCATAATTAGAATAGCATGTATGTATTACGCGGCGGTAGCCATCAAATATGCTAAATAGAAGACACAACTGACAGCAAAAAGTGACAATTTTAATAACAAAATCATGCGTTCGCGTTTATGAGCGCACCAACAAGAAAAAAACGTCAAGGCGTCTGACAGGTCTGTGTGATCTGTAGCCGCTCTAGTTATGGCGCATTGGCAATAACAATGCCAGTAGTATTTAAACTCATGCCAGTGTTTCATGATCGTTTAACCCTCTGTCGTTGGGTCACTTTCAGGCACCAACGTCGGCGCGCAACGCCAGCATCATTCATTGTCGCTACTTGCGATCGACGGCGTCATCGTCATCGTCATCGGCGGCGGCATCAGCGCCACTGGCTGAAACTGGAGCAGGGCGTCCAGTTACACGAAGTGATTCATCAACAGTACCCCGTACGCCGGCGCAATGCACTCGTTGCGTTCCCCTGCTGATGTGAAGTTGTCCGTGTCAAATCAATTTTACTCTCAGTTGCTGGAGCGACGACTCACAAATTGAACAGAACTTGGCTCTGCCTTGTGCTGTGTGCTTGCTGTTGTTTCGAGAAATTCGAACTGCAATCGAAAAGATGGAATTTCGAGGGACCAATCGGCGATCCATACGAGCCATACGATCGAGAGACCAATCGACTAAACGACCAAGCGAACAAACGTTACGAACATTAATTAAAAACAATTAAGCTCCGGGGCAGGCGTGTCACAGTGGCTGCGCAAGCGAGTTGCTCGTTCTTGTTGCCATAGCTGGGGTTGTAAAAAGAATAAAGCGACCTAATTTCTGGTGAATATGGCACAAGAAATAAGTTTGGTGTGGTTGGCTTTGGGTTCGTCCACGCTTCGGCGTTCACAATAAGTCTACATTCGTGACGAAAAGGATGGATTCGTGTGACGTTGGGACGGGCCAGGCCTGCAAGCGTGAGAGGACGATTGGGGCTTGTGCGCCCCGCAATCAACAACGTCACTGTTTTTGTCGCTGTTAGCACTGACACCAGTGCCACTGGCACTCTTAGCTGCTCCAGCACCCGTATGTCCGTCTGTGACCTGCACCACACATGGCAGTTGTCGAGCGGCGTCAGCTGATGTTATCACTGCAGTTTTTAAAGAATTTGCCAAGTTAAATAAAAGAAACAAGTTTATTTCGGTGCGCTACCGCTCAAGCCAACGGACGTTTTGTTGAGTAGTTGAAAAGGCTTTTAATTGCGGTTAATTCGAATTAATATGCGGTTCCGTTGGGCTGTGCTGTTTTCCGATTGCTTCTGCGTCTATGATCCACTCAAATATAAAACCTCGGGCAATTTTAGTGAAATCGAAAAGCGAATGGCATAAATTTGAAAGGGACCTACTGACTGACAAAAAATGCTTCAAATGGGCCTTTTTGTGGAAATTGTCTGTTAAAGAATGAGATTAATAAAATTACATTTAGGGCTGAAAATGCAGACTCTTCAGTATCGCTATGAGCGGCTTTGGCCGCGTGAAAGACCAAAACTCAACCGGAAGCGCTAGAACAGGCTGAGAAAAGAAGCGCAATGAAAAGCTGTTCTGAAACTTTGAGTATTCTGATGCCAGTAATGCAGGAGAAGACGAAAAAGACCGGAGCAACGGCAGAAAAACCTGCAAACCAACGAAGGAAGCGGGCCTAGTGCGAGTGTGGCGACTCGCATCCGGTAATTATGCCTCGTCATGGTGCCTGTCACCTCGCCGCTACCAAGTTTCTATTAGAAAACAGACGTGTGCTGCTGCTGCGTGTGCGAGTGCGTACTCCTTGGCTACTGCTGGCCAGAGCGCAGTGCGTACCGCTTTCTGCTTCCTGCACTGTGTCCATGGCGGAATTATATTGTATGTTGTGATATGATTAGCTATGGTCAGTTAATGTGATGTGGCATAGAGCGACGATGCTGCTGGTTTCATACAGCGCCGAATATCTGAGCGCGCAACCGTGTTGCAGCGGAAGTAATTTGAGGTTGCCACACCGGGTTTGCGAACAGCTGCAAGGGGAGCGGGGCCAAGAAAACGGGGAAGTGGAAGCTGTTTATGCTTAAAGCGAAAAAAAGTCGGATTCTGTCGGTGTGAAAAACGCGGACATGTTCATTTGACGTTACTAACAGCGATGGAAGCCGTGTGCGACACACTGCGGTACTGGCGTTTCGATATTTGTGCGAATAATCGTGCCGCACTTGTGCACCTATGTGGAATGTGTGCCTACATGAGTACGAGTACATCGTGTGGTCAGCGAATCCGGCGAAATGCAACGCGAAGTGCAACACTCGCTTACTTTGCGCAAATTGCCAAGTGATGTTAATTATTGGCGTTGTCGTTGTGTGTGTGTTGTTGTTGGTGATTTTTTACTGCTGCCAATCATGCCATATCAGCGATTTTGTGGCATATTGTGTAGTAGCCACGGCGAAAGCGCAGCAATGGCAGCGGCAAAAGGTTGGTTGGCAGCGCCCTTAATGCGCGCAAGTCATTCGGGCCAGCCGCGACAGCAACGACCACAAAAACACGCAGTAGCGCAATAATTGCAATTTTTTCTAAACAAAACTTTTATTTGCTGACTGCTGCTGTCGTGTGTTGTGTGTGATGGATACGTACAGTGAAATTTGTGTGCGTATGTGTGCCCGATTGGGTTGGTATTTGTTTTTCTGTGGTCGGTGAGCTCAAGTTGTAATTTGTTTTTCGTGGTTGTGATCAATTTTGCTACAATTTTGGGTTTTGTACTTTTCTGTTGCCACTCGCCACCCGAAAGAATACACCCGAACAAATAACCCACTGTGAGCGACAACAACAGCGAGTAATATTACTATAGTTCGCTGTCAGCGACACAAATTCCCAAACTTTTTCGTTTGAGTGTTTTTCGATTCTGCTGGCAACTTTATTAGTGCGATGCAGCCAGTGGCAGATCCAATGCTTGTAGGAATTTGTCATGTGGCTCACGTCGCACCACTGTTACACGCGTACGAGCACAAACATAAATTGAATTGGTATTCACTGCTGTGCTGGGACCCAGCAAAATGTACTTTTCGGGTTTCTGGCGCGGTCAGAAGACGCTTAAACAGAAATCAGCCTGAGATTGTGTCGGCTGTGTCGACACGCCTACACTGCGCACAAGAAGGGCTCGATCAATTGCAAAGCAACAGCGATCAACACAAATGTTCATATCGAAGACAAACGCAGTAACTAGAATGAGCCTGTGTGAGCTTGAATTGGCGTCAGGCATTGTGGCATCGTGTGAGAAAGTGCACCCAAGTAGTAAGTCGATTTAATTAATGTGTTTGCTGCCAATTCTTTCTTCAGTGTACGATTCGGGTTTGGCTTCGCATTCAGCGCATTTGAAAGTATTTTTGATTTAAAGTTCTACGACACTTGAATAATTGTCTGCTGTTGCTTAATAGTAATTGCGGTGTTCAATTTGTTACGGTCATTTCTGTAGTCAACGGTTCTTGCATACATTTGAAAGTAGAGTGTGGAAATAAATTGAAGCAGAGTGGCAACGGAAAATATTGGGAACATCCACACAATATCGTTGACAAATTTTAATAAAACGTTTTTGCTTAGGAATTTGATATTTGGTTCAGAATTCAAGTTATGTTTGTAATAAACAAACATTAATGCAATTTAATGAGTTTGATTAAAAATTATCCAAAACATTGGATACTGAGATTCATTGAGTTACTGAGTTTTTAGTAACGGTATCATTGAAATTCTTAGTTCACAGTTGGTGTTTTTGCTTTTTTCCAAACAGTTCAAACGATTAAGTAATTTTGTTGGTATTTAATTAAACACATATCTTAGTAAGTGAAATTAAGTTGCATCGACGAAGAATTTAACACATCAACCGGCTATCAAACCGGTTTAATGGTATTGTTCAATTTTGTTCAGGGGAACAAGGAAGACTCTGGTATCACTGGATACGGACAGCTGTATATGTTGTGGAAAGAGTCGTAACTTGTCGACCACGTAATATGTGGTTCGGGGAGTGTTACCTTCTGACAGTGAGAAGTTTTTAGTGGGTGTAAGCCTCACACTGCGATACGGCTTTCAATGCTTTACTACTTGATGAAAAAGATCCGTAACGCTGGGCAGATTTCCTAATAAAGCTCTTGAAACGCTTTTGCGTTTACCTCAGTTTAGGGTAACTCTATTTGTGTGACAAAGCGGTAACAGGATACGGGCGCAATCTTTTCTTTCCACTAAAATGCGTTCGCACATTTATATTTAAGAGAAATGAAACACGATCAGAAAATTGGGTTCGAGCAGCAAAAAAACAATCTAAGGAGAGAAGGAAGTAAATATGTATAAGCAATGGCGAAATGTGCACGAGCTTTGAGGCAGAGAAGGATAAAATCCTCTCATCACTGCGTCAGCGCTTTTAACCAAGCATTCATATATTCTTGTGCGTAGAAAGTCGATTTATGGGAAATCACTTTTGCTTGGCTCGTAGTATTCCGAACTTTGTTACCAACGTGCTAAGCGCGTTTGTAGTGCAAATTTTTGTATTTTTGACTTCTGTTTAAGTTCGAGCTCCAGTCGCTCAGACGACTCGAACAGCTCACACGCAGACGCACCACCGAACGTTTTCTCGTAAATATTGGTCGACGTTGCGACTGCTTGGGTGTCTGTCCGAGCGCAATTACCTTACAGAGCAAGTCGTCAGGTTTGGTCTTGTCAAGCGGTGAGCGAATACGAATTTGGTAAAGCACAAAAATACCTGTGCAGTGCAACGTAGATCACCGCTGATCGACGACGATGCCATTGGCATCCCGTGGAGCTGCCATCGCTACTGCTGCATTGGGCATTGCTGTTGCGGCTGCTGGGGCTGATGATGGTACAACGAACCGTTATTGTGGACGTTGCATTATGGACTGTGGCCGCGTTTCGCTTTTGTCCTTATTTTGATTAGTAGCAGTTGCGGACAGTTTGCAGCGCAAGTCGCGATCGACGAACACAGTTGAATGTGGCAAACGCGCACGACGATAACAACAATAATGTCTATTGTTCTTGCCACATTTAGAAAGCGGGCGCAAAGTTGTGGTTATATGTATGTGGATAATTGATTAAAGCAATGAAAATAGCCGTCGGCATTGCGTACAGCGTCGCCCCAGTTACCCTTACGTCGCCACCCGCCCCATCGGTGGGGTTTGACGTAAATTGGCCCCCAGTTAATCGACTTCGCAAAGGACGGTCAAACAGACGAGTATACTATTCTTGGAAGCGAAACGTCCGCGATTTGGTTGGCACAACATCTTTGCATATTAGCTTGACTGCTTCATTTCTACTAGTATTGTCCATTTGATTGATTCCCTACATTGTGGTACAGATCCCATTAACGCTACTACTGCTGTTCGTGATGGTGAAGCTCCGTTTCTCCGTTTTTCATCGAAAAACGCCCATATTAAATACGTAATATTTTTCCGTTTCTACTATTTCGCTGGAATTGAGGTCAAACTCATAAACGCGTGCAGTATTGCCATGTGATACTGGAGCTAACCGAGCGCCACCCGCTCGTAGAACCGTACTCAGCTGTTATTGCCACTACGGCTACACATTATGTTTTCTAATGTACGAACAGTCAGTCGTTCCGTTGAATGTAAAGTGACGGTAGCGACTTATTTGGGGTTTCAGTCCTGAATTGACAGATAGCTGGACCCGGTCATTGATAGACCCGATCGTTGTATCGGTGGAGGGCAGATCTGAAAATGTAGCTTTCAAAGCAACATTAGATTTTAGCGGGTTAAAGTGCCAACCGCACTTGATAAGCACACACGAACATCGCGTCCAGCCACATACACATGCGCAGTGAATAGCGGCTCTTGGCATCGCTATGATAACATTTGACACGACTGTAAGCGCACACGAGTTGCTAATCGTCTTCATTTTAAGTGGAATATTTTTCTTATTTGGTCTTGGTGCCAATAATATTAAAATTTTTCGATTATCATTATCTGTTACATTTAAATTGTACATATTTTGTTTTTCGGAATCTGTTGCATGCCAAAGCATCATTCAAAATGTTCCGACCAACGTTATGTGACTTTAAGAAACGAATTAATGCTATTCCGTTATTGTTATAATGGCACAAATAAACAACCACATTTAACCAATTTTTGTTAAACCATTCGTAGAAAGTGGATTAATTTCAAAAAAATATTGAATGAATGGGTAGAACTATCGAGTAACTGATAACTATCGACTCTCGAATCTCCCTGTGTCCCATTCTCCAAGATGGGCTTCATAATTCACAACCACGGATCTATCTTCGACTGTTTGCTTCATTCAATTCAATTTCTATTTAAAATTCCCAGCTCACTTGAAATTTGGTGCAGTGTTGCGGAGACTGTGAACTTAAACTTTTACATCCACATTCCGACTCAAACCAAGCTCCCTCCGTCGCCGACTCGAATATTTGTTTACATTTCGCCACCATTGCCAGCAACACTCGCTGCGCCTGCCACCCGACCACTTGTTCTCGTTCTTGGCAACGCTCCACGCAAACGCGCGCCGGCCGACTCCGGCACTTTAGTTCAGCTTCAGCTTGAATGAAATGGCGTTTAATTGCGTCAAAAGTGCTTCGCCACGCATTGTTGTTGCTGGCTTTATGTTGGGCGCGGCGTGCCCAAGGAAAACATCAGCACTCGAGCAGTGAAACGGATAGCAGGGCGGGTGACGGAGGGAGGGGGGCGTGCAGGCGCATATGGGTGCACATTGATCGAGCGAATGCGGTTCTTGTGGTGGTGCGCGTTTTTCGACGCGTAGACAATTGCATCCGACATATAAACCAGCTCACACAATCCCAATTCCACAAGTCATAATTTGACATGCATATCTTCGAAAGTTTGTAACTACTCTCACACAGATGTACTTTACTTTTATACTCAGATACATATGCACATAGCTGGATTCACGGCCCGATTACGAGGCGGATATGTATAATATTTATGCAGATTTTTGGCGATTCCGCAAGGCGGGTAAGGAGATTTTTCAAAACCTATTTTACTAAAAACATGGTTTTGTCTTCTATATTTTTGATGTTGGCTACCAGCTTAACTGGTGCTTTTATACTCAACAAACATTTCCTCGGATCCATCCATATTTTGATAGTTGAAGGTGGTTTGCTGCGGTGAACTCTGGTGGCCTGCTGAGGAAAATACATATATTCACGAATATTCAGTTTGGCAGTATGTGTGCCCCAACTGGGCTCGAAGCAGTCGTAGCGCCACACTTGCGCATTGCAATGTCGACGGCTGCAAACAAAAACAGACGCTGTGGTGGTATTCTGACGCTGTCAGAATACCACAATTCAGCAATTCAGCAACATCCGAAAGAGATCAATTGCGCGTTCCGAGGCAATTAAAGCACGACTGATATGCTACAGCTGGAAGCATGCGAGCAGCGACGCCCAAAGCCTCTGGGTAATTGCCACCAATAAACGACAGCGCCAAAGCTGTCGGCGCGACCATTTGTTTATTAATTCAGGCTCGCATTGAAATCGCTAAACGCATACAAGAATAAAGCCGTTTGGTTGGGAACTCATCTGAGTGTTGTTGATTCGGTGGCAGCCGATTAGTGGCGGGCAGCATGTGCTCATTCGATGAAATGAATGAATAAATATTTGAAGTCGGATAGGCCGCCCATATGTGTGCAGCGGTAGAAGCAGCCTCGCAGGATGCAACGCAACCGAAAAACGAACATCCAGCTGAGCACAAAGTGCCCAAGCAGATTGGCACTGCAGCGCTTCAGTGTTTTTGCTGCGTGAGAATTTTCCAGCGCGCGACTGCGGGGAATGTACAATAGCTCTTCACTTTGCCCTTGCCCACGCCTTGTGCAAGAGCATATGTGTACATATGTAAGTGTGTGCGTGTTTTCTGCCATGCGGATACAATCCGAAAGTGAAATAAATAATAAAAATTGAAAAATGGTAAACAGTTTTTTGGGCATGCCAGCTGCTCTGCCTACTACGGCACTCGGGTTCTGTTTCAAGTGGCAATCAATGGCTGCATTATGCCCAAAATGCACTTCATCTTGAGTACGTTTTCTTCTCAGATAAATGCATTACCCTTAAGTATAGTGTATGGGCGCACACTGATACCGGAATCTTGGGAGCAACTAAACACTCTAGTTGGGAACTTGGTGCATTAGTGTCAGCCAAAATTAAAATCCCACTTTGACGATATTTTCGACTTGCGCGAAAGTGGAGTTATTATTCCAAACGGGTGTCCAGATTTCAGGTGAACGAAGACAGCCCATTGCGAGTTATTGCTTTCCTCAGAAATATATTTTCATAGCGAAGGGGCTGGCGAATCGATTGCTGGGCACGCTAGAGCGCTGGAACTTGAACCCGTGCGGCTGTAGGCTTGCCGTTGCAATGTGTCGCGATGTGTGGGAAAAATTTTAAACCTAAACCTGGCTGCGCACGTTCGCGTACCGCAGAGTTTTGCCATTGCAGTTTTCTCAGTTTGCGGCACTTTTGCAAGTTGTCTTTGCATCTCGTTGCGCTACCGAAAGTTGTGGCACAATTTTTCACTTTGTTTTGCAGTTGTATTATTATTGTCAGTGTCGTGTGAATCGGCGCCATGTACGGCAGTGCGGCGTGAGAATTTGCTTCAATCTCCAGATGGCTTTGGCTGCTCTTTCTGCGTCCGAGCGAACGCGGAGCTCGGAAGCAATGCTTAGGCGAAAAGCACTGCTGTACTAGCAGGTGAAGTGTTGAGAACGAAAGCGGAGGGAAGGGAAGAAACACAGTGTAAGAGTGCTGGAATGCCAATTTACATTTGAGTGACCCCATTCAATTGAAAGAATGTGAGTGTGTGTGTGTGACTGTATTGGCGCGCTCATATGTATGTGTTAAACGTTTAGCAGCCAATTATGCACACTATTAGTTTAGCTGCTTATTAAAAGGAAATTCGCCACTTCCACTTTCCCCACTTCTTGTTGTGGGTGATGCAAGCCGCAGTAGCTTGCACTCTCGTTATGTTTTCAAATGTTGATTTTATAGTCTTTTCGGCGATTTCGGCGCTGCTGTGTGCTGCGGCACAGTACAGTACCGTATAATTGTTTCCACACGTGCCCCAACATTGATGTCAGCAGTTTAGCCAACGAACAACAACAAGCAAAAGCAAATTCAATTTGCAGAACCTCAAACTTGTTAAACATTTTGCGCTCTTACTCGTCTTGCAGTATTGCTAAATAGTTTGGTTCGTGTACTCAACACCTCAATGCATGTGTACATACATACATACATACATATGTGAGCTGTCAATTGACGAAATCTGTGCTTCTTGGTGACCAATTTATTGGTATTGAACTGTAGCTGAGCTAAACAAAAAAGCTTGGGAAAATTGGGTATATATTAAAATTCGGAGAAATTTGATTGCAGCTGGGCTGATCCAGGCCCTTGTTTGGCTGCGCAGCGAGTTGTCGAGTTAAGCAAAAATCGGACATAAAAAAGAGAACCAGCTTTAGTGCGCAAGCAGCCAGTTAACTCTAATGGTCACATCGCATTTTGATGCCTTTGTTGCTGTTGTTCTTGAAGCTGCTGTTGCTGTTGTGAACGCCGATGTTTGTATCAGCTACCGCCGGCAGGTATTGAAAACGGTTGTTCACGCTTAGGTCGCTCTCTTGAATTTTGGCTGAGAGTTGAGCATCCCGTAATGACCGGAAACTGTTGCTCATTTGTTTTCATTTCTTCTATTTCCATTCATTCTCTCCATTTGCCACTGTTCGTTTATTGTGGATCACAGTTAAACATACATACGAGTAATTACATCCATACGTCCATACACACACACAAAGCGTTTTGGTAACAAAAACGTTTTGTGCAGAAGAACTGAATGTCTGCGATAAGGTTACTCGTGTCAATCTAAATTCACATTTGTCAGATACATTTTCATACTCTGCTGGCCACTTCTCCTTATGAAGCGTCCATATGTATGCATGCATGTATTTTAATATGAACCATAGGATTAGCCCATCGTATTCCCCAACGACCGGCCTGGTACTGAGTACCCACTTATAAACTCGTATTTCTTCTAGGTTCCTGTTGCTTTCAGTTGTAACACGAGCACAAATACCAATGATGCAATCGCAAAAGCAATTGTAGACCTGCTCACGGCGTAGGTTACGTCCACTGGGAATCACAGATGAATGCAAAATACATATCAACAAGTTCCACCATAATTCACAGAACTGTTAGCAATTTCTATAATACTTTTAACTGGAAATTGCGACTGAAAAAAGCGAACATTCAACAATAAACGGGCATGAGTAGAAAAACATTGAGCATACATATTAAAACCCGAGCGTGGAACTAAAGATTTGCTCAAACCTACACATCGGATTTCCGAAAAATTGTACTCTCTGAGTGATAATTGTAGTAGTACTTCTAACTAGAATCGAGTTGTATGTTGTAAGTATGTATAAGCATTTGCAAAATCTGTTCACTATTTGTTGTCACGACGAGGAACTGATAAGACCATACTTACACACCCAGCCGTTCAGAATATTTTTTCGAAACTAGTTTTCTCTTTACAAATTTGTTTAAACAAACCTGCGAATACCTTTGTATATGTATGTAAAGTACCCATGGGGAATCCGTATGTAGTTTAGCATGTGCGTCTGATTTTACAGTTTGAGCAGCACTGGTACACTGAAGGCGATTTCGCATTCGTGCCCATAGTGTGGTCTCCACTCGGTTCGGAACGAATGAAAATGGGACAATGCCGCAGCAAAAGCGGAGTCCAGCACCGCTAACAACTGCCGGAAAAACTGTTTCGGATGGCAACTAGCTGAGATACAAACCATTTCGAAATTCGAATATCGAAACAATAAGGAAACTGAGTCAGAGCTTTAGCCTATCAGTTCAGCGGCGCAACTCGAAAGCTGATTTGGAAAATGTCTTCGTCGCACGTTGCCCAATCGTGGAAATTGTACCCGCTCTATCAATGCTGCTTATTTAATGATTTGGGGAGCTGTAAACCAAAGTGTAGTCTGCCTCAACACTAGTGCAGATACTTTATGATGTAAATAAATATTTGATCACTTTAATTACTGTGTATAGTGAATAGTACCTAACAAAAATGTGTGTAAAAATATTCTTGACTGATAATGATAGCTATAGCCCCATAGACGATTCTAGGGTTAAAGGCTTTTAAACAATTTGGCTGATCACTTCGAGAACACTGGAGTAGTGCGATTTGCAGCAGCCAGCGCAGCTGTGGCTGCAACAGTGGAAGTTGCAACAGGATTGAGGGGACGGGCAATCGACGTATGTATGTAGCTGAGGTGATCGAACCTAAGTGAAGTACGTGCAAGCACGATCTCGGCATTCTAAGTAGACTGTCAAACACAAATATATGTACATACTTACAAATGTACGGACGAATGTATGAATGTTTGTACGTGTTTTGTAAACTTCAAGACGAAAATCAAAGCCAAGTCACGACCGACGATCGCGTTAGCGAATGGCTGCGTCGCGCACACCTGGAGGCAGCGCGAGCTTCAAGTGATCGCGACAGCGGCTGCGTCGACGGCAACGACGGTGGACCGATGATGCTGCTGTGTTCCAGCCAACAGTCCTGACTGAGCGCGGTGAGTGTGCATGTAGGCCAAATCACGCTCTGTCGATTGGCGTTTTTGGGTGCAGTCAGCTGGAGATATTGCGAGAGAGCTGCAGCGAACAAAGGCCGAAACATCCAAAAGCTGCTCGCGCGCAAGCAAACACATCGCCACAGGCACACAGATAAGCACATAGATACGAAATGTGCTGGTTCGTACTAAAAACCGGTTTCGATTTCTTTTCAAAAGACAAGTACGCTAAGCACAAAATTGAGGCGAATCAGTAAGAGCGTAAAGAAAAGTGTCAGAAAAAATGAAGAAATATTTTCAGATTAAATAATGCTCACAGAACACACACACACACACACACACACTTGCAAAACGGGCGCGCAAAAGCACAGTTCTACCCACCAAAAATGCAGTAACAACAACATATGCGGCCGGCAAAGGGAGTGATGGTAGGTACTGGTTGCTGCACGAATTCATGATCAGAGAAACAACAACCACAATACTCCCCATTACTCAAGCACTGAATTTTATGGACAAAGTGCGACAAGCAGTGCCGCTTTGCGAACTTTTATCAAATCGGCGTAATTTGCTTTACTTTCGAACACTACGACTGCACCACACACGCATGCGCGCATCTGTATGCGTGGTAATGCCGGCATATACAGAGTCCGTAGTGTTGTTGGCATGTGTGAATGTGTCTACTGAACTTTGATGTCTCCGATAAGTAACCTTTTATACTTACATATAAATATTGCCAAGCAAGCAGTTAGGAGGCTGCACAGGACCTCCGGTAGTTGGCAGCAAATTTCTAACCACTGCTGACGTTTGAGGGAGTTGAAAGTACTGGATCCAGCGCTTTTTTCCACCGCTTGGTTCACAGTAGCACGCGATGCAGCTCGAAGGGTGGCTCAGATATTTAGAATCCGTAAGCATTCCCACATCATGGACATGCATGTATGTGTGTTTATAAATGTATGCGTATGTTCGAGAAATGCGTGTATGCTTGCTGCGTACTTGTGAAGGCCGTCCTAAGCAACATGAGCGGTTTGCAGTTTCGTAACCACAGCCGCTTGTTGCAGGCAGGCCAGAATATGCAGAGAACCATGGTGCAAGCGCGGCAAAGATTTTAGATTCTAACAGTTAAAGTCAGTCAACGCAGCCCGATTTCGGCCACAATCTGAAATCCCGTGCGCAGTGAGACCAAAACAGGTTTCGCTTCGTAAGCTTTTCCACCTCTATGGATATTATAATGTAAAAAACTCTAGCTTCGGAAACGTTCCGAGGAAAGGCAAAAAAATCTGATTTGCGAACACTGACCAGATGCAAATATGCCGAAAGACAACGAATCGTTGAGGGAGTGGGGCACAAATAACGCAGATCTCCGCATCGAGCCTGAAAGCTACGAAACGAACGTCATAGTAAATAGAGGCTTTATAAATAAGTGGGCGACTGTTTAGTTCTATTCCCCGAGAATGGTCACTAAGCGGCCGCTATTGTTCTCTAACTTCTCGTTGGCTAGTGAGCGTCTCGGCTTTCGCTGTTCTTTGTGTCTTACGCTTTCCTGAAACTGCTGTGGCGTCTGCTTGTCCGCATCTTCTCCACAGCTTCTCTGTCGTCGTCAGTTCGTTGTATCCTTGGGATTGTGCCATGCATCACGGTGAATGCAAAAGATTATCGCTGTTCAAGCCACGGCCATTGTTTCTTGTTGCTTTACCTGTTGTTGGCGCGACTGCTGTCGGCGTAACATGTTGTTCGTACATACTCGTGTGCATGCTGGTACATATGTCAAGCAATATTATTCATAAGCGCGCACTGGCCACTTAACATAAGGCCGAAAGTTTAATCGTCCACCGCCGCCGCCGTTCGGAGCGCATCGGACCCCCGCCCCTTTTGTATGGCTATACGACACTCAGAACTAATTGTGTCGAAAATACCAGTGTACATCGAAAGTACCAACAGGGTAATTAGTAGGATTACAGGAACGTCATACTTGTTGCAGACTTGATGCATGTACATATGTTAAGTAAATAATTGCGATCATATGTATATGCGTCCACATCTCGAATATTGGATTACCACTTAGAGCCAAACGCTTTTGCATACACGTCTGTATGTGTGTGTGCATACAATTTGCGCCTTTCAGCCGCAGTCGAACGTGGCGACACTGCCAGCCGAACGCGCGAGAAGTGGAAACAATGAAAGTTAATTTTGCTCATAACTCGCTGGTGTTTATCGCCCTTCGCTGGTGCGCTCTGCTGTGCTGGCATCTGGGCGTCTTGGCTTCCACTGAGGATTAATTTACCGCGAATTGGCTACGGTCTCGGTGCATTTTGCGTGCTTCGTGGCGTATCAGTGTTTGGTCTGTGGCCTATCGGGCTGTACCGCATGCGCACAAGAAACAAATTAGTGGCTGCAATTGGGATGTCAAGAAATTCGCTGGAAAGAGTAAACACTTAAAAACTACGGACAGTGGCCACTGCCGCAGCTGGACACACAATCTTCGGCGCATATATGTACATAGTGGAGCATATTGTTGCTGGTGTTGTAGGAGCGTGGAATGTTGTAGAGATGTGTGGCGATGGCGTCAAATGCTCCGGTCGGTCATCGACTCGAGCTTCGGCAACATTTATCGTCACAATCGCCATCACGACTTTGAGGATGACTTTGCCATTGTTGTAGCTGCAGTTGTTAATCGAAGATCGCTTTGCGCTCGAAACAAACCAAATCGCGTAAACAAAAACCAACAATGTCTATAAACGTCGAGCTGAACAAAAGCTTTATTGTACTTGTAATTCGCTACATTGGCATGATGGCGTCTACGTATAAACTAGGATTCAAATAAAATTAGAATTATTCGTTTGGTTATTTTCGCACTTGACACTGTCTTTTGTTATGATTCCCGAAATATTTACACGAATATTAATGTGGAGTTTCAAGTGGTTGCGAGCCCGGGCAGTTGCTACTTAAAGGGAGGAGGCAGTAGTTGTGGTACAATGAACAGCAATGTCTACGTGCCATGGACACTCTCAACAATATATAATAATAATAATAACACTGATCAACAGCAAAATGCGTTCCTTGTAGGGGTCAGTGATTTTGAAGCCGCATACCGTTCTTAAAACTTAAGTAATTCGACATTTGTTGCCCTTTTCGAATTCTTGAGCATAATAAGAACTATAGTTTCGCAACTGAACAGCCGTCTACTTGATCCATATAAGCTTTAGCAAACGTTCGCTATGTTAACAGGTTTTAATTGTTTTTTCAAACAGTTTTCCGAGGTATTCTTTGCTCATTCTTCCCGGAATGACTTTCAATTTCTGAATTGGCATAGGAAAAACGTATGCGGCAAGTACGTTTGAGAGCTTAAATCCTATTTAATGGTCGCGGTCAATAAAGGAAAGATTGAGCTAACCAGAATTAGCTGGAACATGTAAGCGACGGCTTGGGCGTAGCGTTCACCCGGTTCCAGTGCAAAAATGTGCGTGTAAGGGCCACCATTTGTCATGGTTTTCTGTATTGATTTGCAATTAAGTCAATTAAAAAGATTAAATTTGAGCCCTTTATTGGTAGGCATGGCACGTGCGTAAGCTGCTGGCAGCTGAAGCGCCCGCAAATGAAGCATCGCCAGACGCAGATAACATCTATTTAAGTTACAAACTCAGACGTTTCGTGTACAAAAAATTCGAATAAAATCCTCATTTCCAAGATCCAAATGCAAGGTTCTTATATTTTTCTACACAGAATCTTCCAGACTTCTCCAAGGATCCCTTGTCGAAGCATCAATGCACTGTGTTCTGCTGTCATATACGGTGGCTCACAAAGCTTATATGCCGCCCCTAAATATTTTCAAGTATTTATGTAAATACATACGAAAATTATCATTATTTAAATTCAATTTATTTCATACAAATCGATCGTTATTCACAAAAAAATAATGAACACGTGAAAATATTTGTATGAATTAAATGAAGACAATATTTTTCACCGCCCATTTCAAATATTTTTTCTTCTTTGCCGCCCCTCCCAATATGCCGCCCTAGGCATTTGCCTCATAAGCCTCGTACTTTGACCGCCACCGGTCATACATATATATTATATACAGTGGCGCACACAGGATTTAATTTCGAAGGGGAAGTTCTATGCACAACTTTTGATTGCCATATTTTCCACCCCCAAGTATACTTAGCATAGTATAATTATATAAGTGGAATTGAAATGGAACTAAAGTTGAATAAAAGTTAAAGTTGAAGATGGATGGAAATGTCAGTGATGACTCGAAGCATAAGTTTCGATACCTTAGCCATTTGTAACATATGTCTGGAGGATGACGAGACTTCTTTCCAGCTGTCGATCGTCCCATACACATGTCTTGGAAAAAGGACGGAGGATGAGCTACTGCAACTCGAGCTACCGGACATCCTTCGTTTCACGACTGCGACGGATCGTCTAAAAGAGATCCAGAGCCTATGAAAAACTTAATCACAAAGGGCCGTCTGATTGAAGGCCGCAAAATCACTCAATGTTGGAACACGCCATATTTGCTTCGGGTGGTCGCGAGCCCGGGTCAAGGAGGGATGCAATATCCGAGTTATAATGGATAGTAATGCCTTGTGCCCGTGTGCTTCGGACACTTCCTATAGTATAATATTAATGCATTTACATAGTAAATTCGGAAACGCATGGGTCGCATGTGATGTGGGCCTGATTGTACGGATGAGGCGCCGTTAACAAGTTTCGCTCATTGTGTGTTCAAGTGCCACGCGAGATATGACAGTTGCTAATTTTATAATATTTAGGATTACAATGGCCACTAGAAGTGCGCACTGCAGTGATTCGAAGAAAAGTATAATGCAACTGACACAAAACAACGTCTGTTGGGTGTGCCACCTACGGTGTTAGGCAGAGCAGGACACGACGAAAAACCACCGAACTAAGGAAGAGTGAAGGAATATCCCATGTTGTGTGACTTTTCGAGCGAGGCTAAGCGTCAACCATAGTGCCTGAGCCGCACGGTGATGTTTCGGTACTCATCTTACTTTATCTCACTTCAAACTGAGCGTCAGAGTCTTTACGGCTGGCTGGTGCTTTGTTCTTTTTGGAATAGCCGGAGGATTTTCACATAAAAGAAATTACAGGTTATTAATTTTTCGTTTGGACTTACATGTGCACATGTAGACACAAACATATGTATGTACGTATATGTATAGTGATACCCAGCATGGATGCCTGATGATGCCTTCAGCTGTATGATGATCAGCGGGTGGCGAAATGGCTGCTGCGGCTGCGACCACGGTTGCCACTCAACTAAATTTTTGTGTACCTCAATGTTCCTAAGAAAAGACCTCAAAATGGGGAAAAGGACATTTTTTCGTATTCAACAAATTTTGATTGAAACAAAATATAACCTTTATATCGAAAATCTTCCAATTTCTAAACAGTGTAGTTATCAATTTTTGCATCAACGTTCAATGTTTTTTTTCGCTCACACTTTTTTACATCAATACGAAAGATCCAAGTTATACAAAACGGCCCACTTTGGTCCAAATGTACCAAAGTGGCAACTGTGGCTGCGACTGCTGTGACTTACCTGCGTGGCACTAAGTTTTTGATTTGTGTTGCCTTGCGTTTGGGTGGACATTTAGTGAACCCTGCTCACGGCTAGACAGGTGAACGATTTCAGTAGGTTTTGGGTATGAAAGCTGCCGAATCGATGTCAATTCGAAACAGAATGCCCAATGTTCAACACTTGGGAAGTAATTCGAAATAATTTTCTACGACGTCGAATCGCCAAATTTTTCTGCATGTATGTAGTTTTGATAGGTTTTCGTAAGGTGTATGTAAAACATTGGATTGGAATTTTAACAATAAAAGTATTTGAAAACCATTCAAAAGCGAAAAGAGTAACAAATGTTACGAAGCTGTGCAGCAAAAGAAACGAAACAAAAAAAATAAACAGCAGCATCTAAGGAAGAGGTTGAAGCCCACGCACACAGTGGCACATCCGCTTATAAGGTAATGGTTGGTTTTCATCATGTCACAAGAAAAATTGGCTTAACTGTCAGGTATTCTTTGTGAGATCCAGTGACGCAGTGTCAGTTTCGAAAACAGCTGTACCGGCGAAAAATTTGTGTAGCAAAATTATGCCACATCGGTGGAATGCCCCGAATTTGTACGTTTTCAAATGACAAATGCTCAATTCAGCTGACTACGGTCGCCACTGAATTTGGCATAGTGAAAACCATGCTTAAGAAGTAAATAAGTCTCAGTTGGAGTTGGTGTGAGTGCACAATGTAAAATCTGAACCACCAGCCGAGCGGCTGCCTCGGCTCAGGTGAGAAGGTTGTGTTTGTGTACCTGCGAGTGCGCAGCGAGTGTTTGCTTCGCCACGCTAAAAATGTTATGCTAAATTCGCCGCAAAGGCGCAAAATGGGTTTTGAGCAGCATTGCTTCGGTTGTGTTGGAGGTACGGTGCGGCGAAAGCCGTCGAGCTGAGCCGAAACGCGCTTGGCAAGATCTGTCGGCTACATTAGGTTAACTGCGGCTGATGCCACGAGCAGATGTTGTGTGTGTGTGTGTGTGTGTATTTTACGTAGGAAGGTGGCAATCTCTAAAGCGGTGTGTGTGGCAAAGCAACTGTGTGTGTGTGTGTGGGTTGGCAAGAGAGCCGTCATGAACTTAAACAACGGTTGGCCAACAACGATCCCAACATTTGAAATATTCCAACTTCAGTTTCTAGTAAAACGTTTTGTTGCGCAGACGCGGTGCCATTGCGACGCGGCATTGTGCTTTTGTACTTTACTCTTTCGACTTAATTCTTGTGGCGTTTGTTTTGCTTTGTGTTACACTCTGCGCGTGTGTGCGCGCAATGCGAATCTTGAGCAACCGCGGTCCCTCAATAAATCTATCGCGCTTGCAGCAATTACGGGCTAATGCTAATTGGAACGAATAGAAGTTAATTTGCAAAACAAATAGAGATGCGCAGCTTTCGAATGTAACCAAACTTTGTGATCATAATTTACACACACGCACCCACACAGGCGCACACTTTTGTGTGTACATCTGAATTGAAACACGAATCTAGCTCGTGGGCTCGCAAAGCGTGCAGTTGCGGGCGCGGACAGCACGATCTGCAGCGCTAACCCTTGCCGTCCTCCCTGTACCAAGCGCCGATCGCCAGCCGCCGCACGACAAGGCAAACTCGTTTAGCGCTAAAAAGTTGCCAAGTTGCTAAAACCGCATACGACCACCGAGCACACGAGCGGCTACGAAGTGAACAGTGCGTCTGCGCATTGCCAAACGGGTCGGCATAAGTGCGGCTTTATGTGTTATACGTGAAAACAAATGCAAAATTCAAAACGAGCTGCAACACGTCTTTTGCTTTCGACAAATGTCATAAATATTACCGCGCAAGGCAGCTGTCCGCGGCCCTAGGGCTGCATTTTTTCGCCCGAAAAAGAAAGCATTGCTCTCGAGCAGCAGCTCGGGATACGCGCGCACCGTTGGCCGTGTGGGCCATAGAATGTCGTTGGCGTTTCAGCGCTGAGCATAATGCAAGGATACACACTGGGGCAACTAAAGCTTTTGCTACTGCTGGTGCTGTTGTCCTCCGGGTGCGTAGTGCAGACGGCACTGGCGGCGCGCGATCGTCACGCGCGCAATGAGGAACGCAACGCTGGCAACAACAACAAGTCGAATCGAAACTACCGCAACCAGCCCTTGCCGATGTCGCACAAACGGCGCAATGGATTAATTTCGCAGCAGTATTCAGGATCCAGCAGTGGGCAGAATAACGAGGTCAATCACACCGAATTTGTGAAGGGAAAGAGTAAGTGGACACCCCCTTCTAAACATAGCTCGAACATAAATAAGTAGAACTGTCGAGCCGGGAACTTTGACGAAAGTTGCACATGCAGCGATTTCGCATTGTAGGCCCGGCGCCGGCTGAACCTGTCATTCTGAACTAAAACTGACCAACGCTGTTGGTTGCAGTAGCATCATTAACAGTTAACTCGTTCGACTTGGCCGCCACATGCCAATGGTTGCTCGTCTGGCTGGAGTGGTGCGCTGCGCCAGCCACCGGCCAGCGCTGTGTAGTAGCCGGCAATTGTTATGCGTAGGCGCACACCCATAGTTCACTCCGTTTCAGACGTGCATCGCATACCGTCGCCGAGCAATGCTATAAAGTACTATAAGTGTGCACGCTAAAGCTGCGAGCGAATGTGAAAACACAGAGGCGCGAAAAGTACCATCGATCTTTGTCGAAGCTTATTGTTTGTGGTGCTTTTGGAAAAGGTTCAGCGCCAGTTGAACGAGTGTCGGGCGCAGTGGGTTGCGCAGGCTTTGCTCCTTCCAAACAAAGAACCCAGATCCATCGCACAGTGCTTTCAGGTAGGCAATGCATGCTTCGGCAAATGTGTTGCATATGCAGCCCTGAAGACACACGATCCAGTTTTAGACGGCGCGCACCGTCAAATTTGTTATCTTATCGCCAACGCTGTCGTCGCGTCGTAGGGCATTATGCGTGGTACCTGCAACCGAGCTGGTGGATTGTACGGGCTTTAAAAGCGAAGCGATGCATTTCACGTCACTTATGCGGTAAACTCGAAATGCCGCTGGTTCCTGCAAAGCGCGCACCCACTTTGTTGAAGCAGTTTGGTAATTACACTCGCTAAATGCTGCAGTGCTAGTTAAAATTATTAATTTTGTACAGAAATTGTCCGCCTTATCAAAATGGGTCGGCGGCTCCACGTACTGCAGTCCCCTCGCTACGCAAACAGCCAACCGAGCCCTGCATGGTAAATCCAGACCTCGAATCGGGCATGTGCGAGGCCTGCACTGCGCGCTTTCGACTTGAGCGGCCTTTATCTTCGTTTCAGGCATTTTCGTTTGCTGCACGAGTGTTGTCGAAAAGGGAGCACCAAGATTGACGAAACGAGGCACAGCACATACGAGTATTGACACAAGTGTTTGCGTAGAACGTTCAGACTAGCAGCAAATTCAGCCCAAAGCCAAAAGCAAATACCAACAGTAACTTTTTGTGATAAACATCGACTCAAGTCGAAATATTTGATGTTTATTTATAACCCCTGTGAAAGTCAGTTACTTGTCAGTTACTTTGAGTCCGAAGTAGATATATTGATGTACAATAATTTGCCTTACCTTTCAATATTCGAGTGACATGTTCAATAAGTGGTAATGTGCCGCAATACTGGTGAGTCCTTCGCCTATGGCAGCCATCATCTGTTGGTTGTGTGTTCACGTCCAATGAGCTCAGCTCAAACATTAACTTGCAATGGGAAGAATTCGAAACTGTGGCTCCATTGCGTTGAAAGTCGGCATTGCGGTGCTGTTTGAAACGACGAGCGCGAAAGAAAGTAGGCTGCGACCTGAAGGTCGCGATTCAAAAATTTCGAATAGCATTTGGATGAAGTTCCAATTCGAATTGGACAGAATTCTCCATATTGTGAACGAAAGGCGAAACAGTGCACGGGAACAATGTGAACAAGCCATATCACTGTTGTTGCGTTACGTATATGGTTTGGCGCAAAAAAGGAAATATTCAAATATTTGCCACGAAATGTGTGCGAATGCGCAATCAATAAAAGCGTTTGTTGAATTTATTTGTAACGAATTTTCAATTAGCCTCGGAACCGCTGCCCCCCAATTTGTATGTGTATTTAAGGAAGAGGAGCAAATGAATTCGAAGCAATCGCAAAGTTACAGTCGATGTTGGCATAACAATTGTGCAAACAAGTCAGAGGCAGATATAAGGAAACGAAATATAAATATTGACAGTGGCAAGCTGGAACCACTGGTTGTGGTGGTCGCGTCGCACGATCCGCTTACGCTTACCTACATACATATGTATGTATGTATACATAGTATATAAAATTTATACATACATATGCGCATATCTGGAGGTATAGGTACGTTGTTGAGAAGACGACGCTTCCAAAAGGGAAATATGAATATTATTATCATTATCAATAATGGCAGAGTTTTGAAGCCATTGCGGGCGTATTTTTGCAAATAAGAATTTCGATATTATGAGTTATCGCCTGAATTGAATTGAACGAAAAACAACGAAATTCTTATTATTATCTCTTGTTATTCCGCCAGTGTGACAAGCAACCGAATTCGTATTTACATATCCTAGTGCGCCCCACGATATTACTTTGTCAATGTTGACACGCATGTAACAGTTTACACCGCAGTTACTGATGACAGATAGCCAAACTCTATCTACACCGGACGAGAATACTTTTGCTGGCGCCACAGCTTTGTAATACGGCAGGATAGTTAGAATAGGCGTCTTTCATATCACTACCCAGTATGGAAATGTACCGCATTAGGGGGCATCTTGGGGCCCAAAGTGAAAATATACCATAAAGAAATATTATACAAAATGTATAATCGCGCAATCGCGGTCTGCCGCAATCAACGCCGAATTCAGGTGTCCATCCATATTAAATAAATTTAATAATCGCTGCTAATCAACAACATTTATCGACATGGCCAGCACAGTGACCCAGCGTTAGAGAGAAACTTATAATTACTATAAGAAAATCTAGACGGACAGCCAGCACAACTGGTTTTTCTTCTCGACGTGCTTCAACAATTAATATCATCTGATATTCGGTGATGAAAAAAATCAAATTCCTTACTTTCAAATTGTCTGTGTGTTAAGTTGTGTGTGTGTAAAGCTGTTGTATGGGTTCATAATTAAAATTCATTGCCTCGAGATGCTTGTTTGTTCATCGCGCTTGTATCGCAATGTTATGTAGTGTCGGAGACCTGCGCAGCTGAAACAGAAAACAAATTCCAAGAAAACGCCAGCACAGACGCCAGTCGAAATAAAACAAAATAGAAATAGAAATTAAAAGCCAATCTCGACGCTTGATGCTGCGATGCAAAGAACTGAAAAGTTAATCGAACGTAGCTAGAGAGAAGCTAAGTGTGGTCAAGAGTGAATGTTGTATATGGTGCATAAGGCATTTCAATTCAGGCAAATTGCTGTGGCTACCGCTTATGCAGTAACCAAAAAATATTGTTCTTAAGGGTTTTGCTAACATTCTGCCATGTCAATGTCAGACTCTGAAATTTTTGAATACGAATTGTGACTTGTGTATTCGTATGCATATGTACCATATGTATGTATGTACTTATATGTTTGCAGATAAATTCGATTATTTTGAGCAGTCAAACCCTATCCGTCACACATCCCTATAGGTGATGCACCTCTGATTTCCGAGCACGAAAGCAACACAAACGGCCAGATCACAGGTTGGCTACTACTTTTGCAGACGCAGAGAGACAATAAATGCTTTCATAATTAATTTCTTTGATTTTCCTCTGCATGTGAGTGGTCAGTCAATTAAAATTCGTACACTCATTTCGAAAGGCTTGGAGTGCCACTAAATATTACAGACTCCAATATGTTGTTTGAACAGGTATGCAACGCCGTGTGGAGCGATTACTCTGCGGCGTAGTGGCATTCCATGGCACTCCACTCCACTCCATTCCATTCCACTTGAACCATTTGACATGCTGCCTTTTATCATGCAATTTGAAATTTTGTAGGAATGCTAGGCTCCGAAATTCTTACAGCTGAATTTAAAGCGGCCAGAAACCTTTTGTCGCACGAACCCAAAATCAAAACTATTATTCACTTTCTAAAATAAAGAAGGGAATGCGCAAGAAAAGAGGAGAAAAGTAGAGAATGCTATAAAGTAGGAAAATGGGAGTCCGAGTTACCTGAGAGGCCGTAGACAGATATACAGATACGCACGGAGCAAACGACAACAAAAACAAAGTGCTTTATTAACGCTCCAAATGTCCGCAGCCGTTGCGGCAGTGGCGATATTAGTTTTGCTCTCGCTCTCCAGTCAGAACAGGTTTTCCTTGACGAGCGACACATACACACACCACATGGTTCGCTCAGCGAGCTACCCAGATCGTCTCCGCCGCGAAGTAATGCAAGACCCACTTTGCATGTATCGTAGAATAGCTGAGCTTCACTCTGGACTGTCGCTTTCTCACTTCGCTCTGTTTTATAAGCATATTCAATTGGATATGGAATTTGCCTTGTTTACTACACAACCTCTCAGATTTTTGTTTATAACACTATGGTTTATACAAATTGTATACGTATTTGACTTGTTTTGTTTATGAAAATCTCAGTTTGCATCTTTGTATGCTGCGCCAAATCTGAGCAATATACAAGAAGACAATGACAAAGATAAAAGCTTGCAACATATGTGGGTGTGCTTTGTTTTGGGAACAGCAGCGCCTCAGCATCAGTTTGAGTCCGAGTCGGAACTCAAGTTGAGAAATGCTCGCTTTCGTGTCCGCAACGCAATTACGTAGTTTTTTTTTACTTTCGCATTATAACGTTGAGTTGCCTTTAGAAATTTTGGCATTTTTTTTTTGTTACGATAATGGGGACGAAAGGACCATTTTATGTTTTCGACAAATTGTTTTTAGCACAACAACAAAACATAACTCTTAAATCGATGTTTGTACCGATTTTACCAAATGATCGAAATGGATCTCTCTCTTGGATTCCGTAGTAAATTGTTGCATTAAATGCAGTTACATTTCAATATCAAAAATATGATCTTGTATGTATATCAAAATATGTCGCTAATAGATGATTTTAGCGAACGCATTTGCTTGAACACCGCCCACATTGTTTAAAATGTCGGTGTTAAAGATGATATGGTTTGATCAAAAGTTTAGCGGCAGAGTAGAATTGAAGTTTGCAAAGTACTTAATCTCAGTTAGCCGCACCGCAAGCAAGCAATTTGAAAGTTTTAATTGATGGAGCATTCGTCTGAGTCTGTGTTTTGTCGGATCCGTCGTGTTAATTTCGTGATTCTGTTGTTGTTTGCCGCATGCGGTGCCTGATCGACGGCTTCTCGGGGCGACCTCGACGAAGCTTATGCAACACTGAAGCTGACATTGCAGGGTGAAAGCAGGTTGATGGTAACTGTTATGGCTGCTTTGATCAGCCACACGCTGAACGAGGCGTTAACGCAGCAGCCGAAAGGGCATAGCTAGTATTCGCACTGCAAATCTGGCGAGAACTTGGCGAGCTGCTGCCGTGGCACGCAAAGCCTGGTCGCATACAACTCGCTCGCATGATCAGCGTTGTACTGTGGCGGTGGTAACGTGAAGGCGAAAGCGGCGCAGCACCATCGACTTTGGGTGCACTTACCTCTACTATTCGGCTATTCTTTCGGCTTTATTCCCCTCTCATGCTCCGCGACACTTGACTTAGTGCCGATATAAAGTGGCATCTGCTTCAGCTGCTATTGTCTGCTATTGTCCCTACTCACTAATCCCTGGCAGCCGTTGCCAGTCAGACTGCAATCAGGTATGTGCAGCATCCATTTTGAGCAAAGTGTTTATGTTTTTGTTGTTTGTTGTTTGTTTTGTTTTAACTCCCCGGTGGTGCGTTTATGCAAACGTTCAACTGTGGTGTGGTGTGAGTCTTTCGATTTAGCGACAAGTGTTCAAATGTATCGACTGGTATTAAGTTTTGACGACTCAAGCGCTCTCAGATGACGTTTTAAAATGCATGGGTGTACTTATTTATCTCATAGAGAAGTACGGTGCACATTTCCACATAACACTTATACAATGGCACCTAGCTACATGCCACCGTATATCCCTAGTCCCCTAGTTCGCTCCTCTGATTTTGTAAAATCCTCTTTCCTGAGGAAAATTTGCGGATACCGTAAAACATAAAAGGTTTCGACTTCTGATTTAAAAAAAAGTTATTCATTAAAACAGCTTCAAAATATTACTCAAATAATATGTTTGGTTTTGTTCAATTTCTTACCATATTGATGGACATAGTTTTATAAATCGAATGTCCTACATACCTTACATATGCCTATAAAACATAACAAACAAGCGATCACATATTACGAGGCAATAGTCGTTGTTGTATCTTGGATTTCGCAAACGTTTTGTTAACCAAAGGCTAAGTCAACAAATACTTTGTCTTATATAATGTCGTTAGTGAATCCGTTTGTAGCCAGCTGATGGAAATCTTGTAGTTTTTCCATTATGCGGCTGCTGTTGCCGAGCCATTTGAACTGAAATACTTTGGCAACAACATACTTAAGTTGTATGTAGCATAAGACACAAAAGCGAGGTACCCATTGCAAAACCCACAAAGCTAGGCTCAACATACGATCGCAAGGGGTGAGGCCAGCAGAGGTGAATTCGTTCATCAAGCCAAGTTCTTTTGGTATTCGAGCGTACAAGAAATACGAAATGAATACAGAATGAAAAGCAACCACCGAGAATCTTTTCCATGAAATAAAACTATAGCAGCAACAGAAATAACAGACAACATTACGAATTCAACAAGAACGAAAGACAAGCAGAAGGAATTTAACGTACCGAAACGTTAAAGCTGGGCAAAGTAAACCGGCTGCACGACTCGAGGGCATTTCTTTGGGCAATACCTGTACCGCACTGGCAGGGCAGAAATGAAAATAAAAACGCAAATAAAAATGAGGCAACAAAGGTGCAAAAGAAAATAGCGCGTAGGAAAGATTCCAGGTAAAACAAGAGACGCACCATTAGACCTGCCGTGAGCCACGACAGCAACGAAGTAAACGTTTGAGCGAGATAAAAGAGATGCCTCTTACCAGTCAGCTATATGCAGGGTTACCGTTGTGCGACTTTAGTTGCATTTTGCAACCTTTTTCACATTCTGAGACTTTTTGTGCGACTTGTCTAATTTTGCAACTTTTTCCATCCATTTTTTGGCATACAGTAGGAAGCTTAAAAATGAACATTCATTTATACAAATTGGCAGCGCGTGTATTAAATTTGGATTAATGAAAAATAAATTAACCAACAGGTTAAAAGTAGGAAATTTAGGAAATAAATTTTGTAGATACCGAAATAGAAGACTGGATGCGAAATACAGAGACGAAGTTACAAAACATAAAATTTATGATTAATATATAAAGTGTAGACAAACACAGTATTAAAAATTACATGTAAAGTGTATAAAAACACATTTTTAATGAATTATTTCTAAGCTATTTATATCGTTTGAATTGTTAATTCCTTTATGTTTTTTTAGTTGTGTTTTGGTTTAGTAAAAAAGTGTGCCACTTTTATTTGAAAAAAAAAACGACATTTTTGTGCGACTTTTTGTTTTTAAAACGACTTTTTGTGCGACATTCTCAAAATTCTCAACGGTAACCCTGGCTATATGTGCTTCAGTCACGTTGGCTCTGCGGTGCGCAGCTGTGTAAGCGTCTGTGCGCGTGCCCGTGTGGAAGGTTGGATCACACAATCGCAACCAGCGTTTCCCCCCCCCATTGGAAACAAAGTTAACAACAACGCATTGGCCATTGGCGCATAGAAAGTCAAGAAGAATGCGCTGTGCTTGCACCCCGAAAACAGACAAACGCCAAATTCACTGAGTAGAGCTCGCATTCGGCAGAATATCGTGCTTCAGATTTGAAATTGCGCGTCAGTGCTGGAGCCGAAGCAATGAAATTCAATGCAAAATCTCTAAAACGATATGCTGTGCATTTAGATTGTGTGCACTGTTAGAACAACAGCAACACGACGATGCTGCAGCATCCGTCCGACCTCTGACAGAAGGAAAGCAGAAACAACAAGACTGTCGTGTGTTGGTATTTAAATCGATTCATTTAGCACAGCACAAGAATTAAAAAGGCCACAAGAAGCAGCAGAGAAAAGACGAGAAAAATCCAGCACTGATGGTTTGAATCTTGTCGGTCATCAATCAACACGATTGAGTACTTTTCTGTTGGCCGCGACCGCCGGTTTGCGGCTCGATAGGCGATAGTTGCCACTAAACAAATAGTAGCACAACAGCCAAACAACGAAACTATCAAAAATAATAAAAACAACAGCAACAAGCACAACCACAATAACAAGAACAAAAGAGCGATAACAGCAATGGCCGCGAGTTTGTTGCTTGAGTCTTCTGTTTTATCGTATACATACATATGTACGAATGCAAACGTACGCGAGAGTTGTGTTGTATTGCATTGCCTTGCGTTGTGCTGCGTGTGTGTTTGTGTGGTTATGTACGCATGTAATAACTGCTGATATTTTTGGTTTTTATTTCTGCTGTCAAAAAATTAAATGGCTGCTTATTTTTTTCGCTGTCACACTTCTCGTTGTCAACGAGTTATTTTTAGTGTTTTGCTCCACTTACAAACAGTCACTCGAAGCAGCCTTGCAGTGCTGTATACGCTGCATCCTTACCTTTCTGCTCCTTTCACCTGCACTCCATCTGTACTCTATTAACCGTATTGTTTCTGTGGGAGAATTCACATTTATCAGTTTACTGGAAGAAAATGCCTTCACTTGAGTCGTCATTCACATACTTTGGTTAACTTGATTTCACTTCTATGCAATACCGTTCCATTCCATTTCCATTAAGAATTAGGGCAATGACGTGCAACGCCTGCAACCCACAGTTGCATACCGGCTGCAATGTCACAAGGCGAACATATTTCACCGTGCACTTTCCGTTTCCGCTCTCAGTATCAAAACATTGTGGTCGCAATAGAGACAACCACAACAAAATCAGAATGCTCTACCGAATACTGCTCAAATGCAAAGTAGTCGAACACTAATGGCAACAGAGCCGCAACATGCTGACTAATGATAAAAGCTAGCGGCCACACTAAAAAAAAACACCGTGTCAAACTGCGGACAGTTTTTGAGTGCTGGCTGCCTTGATTGCAACAGCGATCGGCCGCATTTTCTCCGAGTGTAGTTCTTCGTTGTTCGATGTGCAATACACCGAATTGATTTAATTTGTTATATGTGATTCGCCTGCGTAGGCCGCTAATTATTGAATACATTAGCTGAACTTGTGCTTCGCAGCTTTCTGGCGCCCACTTGTGGTTTGTTCCCCTGTTGCGATGCTGCCGCGCCGCTTTACAAGTGAATGCCTTGGCTCTTTCTTCGTCGATTTATGCGTACGAGAGCCACAGAGCACGCGCAAGGTAATGGAATGTAAGAAATATGGAAGAAAAGCGGGTAGTTAATGCGAAGCAGAGATTAGTCCGCAATACTGTTCATCAACTGCCTGCTACATATAATCCACAACCACTTCGAACCTTTGTAACCGCTGCTCTCGTTGCTACTGTTCTACTGAGAGAGTTGTATTTGTAATGTATTCATTGGTTTGCACTTTATGGCGTCATAATCTAAAAGTCAAACTCGATCGCTCGCTCAGTCGCTGACTCGCTCGTTCAGTGGCTCGCTTTCGAAACACCCACAACCGCAACACAGCAGATGCTTCGAAATTAATTTCGTCTCGGTTAATGCTCATTTGCATCTGAGTGGGTTAAATGTCGGAAAGCGTTGACCAACTAACCATGCATCTGTCGGCCTTTTCGTCTTCACCGCAAACGGTTGTGGGTGGTTCCGGGATGTGAAGTAATCCTATTCACTTCCCTTAAAACAATTAAGTTTGTCAATAGCAAACACACAATGAAGAAAATCACTTAACGGAGCGGCTTGTTGCACCCACATTAATTTATATATTTTCGAAGTACATATGTACTTACGTGTAGCTCTGGCTGCTCAAATAATTTTTGGTCCAATCTGCTTACTTAGGTACAATATGCATGACACGCCCGTAGAAATAAATACCTACCTATACTATGCGTTCCAGCGCCATCATTCAAATTTCCATGCTTTTCACATCACCCGAACAAGAGGTGACGTAGTGAACCCCTCCCGACTTACATACAAATACGATGTTTTTATGAATACATATGTTTGATATAATCGCGAGCGGTAAATTCATTAATTTTGATTCGTTATGGGCAAGTGTCGCCGGGCAGAACTGCAATTTTACGTGCATGCACACTTGTGTGACGCTTTAACAACAAAGAGTCAAAAGTTATTGCGAGAGATTCTGTCAGCTGTGTGTGTGTATGTCTTTCTGCGAACGGCGCTGATGCGGTATTGTGTTTCTACCACTCCATATGTGGGCAAACGTGAAACCACAAACAAACGACCGGCAATAGCGAGCGCTTGTATGGTCCGACATTCGCTGGCCGGTTGACTGGCCTGCTCCATGTTGCCCGAGCACTGGAACGTGCTGTGTGCTATGTGTCTCATAGTGCAGCACACCGAGTCAACAATTACACGATTAACTATTAATGTTAGCATTTTTGATGAGAATTTGCCACTGCTCGCGCCAGCACTTAATATCGGAAGCTAGCTGCGCAGCATGCAACAACTCTGAGCGCTGCTTGTGAGTGTAGGTGTAGGGGTGTGCGTGTCAAACAAGTCTGAGTAGAAGAAGAATCATTGCCTCCAAATAAGGTAATTTCTGAGGAAATCTCAAATATCCAGCATATTCAAATTGTTTTCGATCTGAATTCGCCAACTGTTCTTATCTCGGGCACTTGGCGAGAATATTTTGTAAAATTTACTGATGTCCTTATGTCTTACTGATGTATTGCAATGTTCGTCTTTTGCAGTTTGCATCGGCACCAAGTCCAGGCTCTCGGTGCCTTCGAACCGTGAGCATCACTACAGGAATTTGCGTGATCGCTACAACAACTGCACCTATGTGGATGGTAACTTGGAGTTGACGTGGCTTCAAGACCGTAATCTCGACCTGAGCTTCCTGGAGAACATTCGCGAAGTAACTGGCTACATTCTCATAAGTCATGTGGATATACCGAACGTGGTGTTTCCAAGGCAAGTGCGAGATTTTCAAGAGTAATGCTTTTTGTAAAGAGGACCTTTCCAGGGCTTTAAAAGTCGTTCTTTATTTAAGCTTATAACATTTTCTATAAAATAATATTTGTTTTTTCCCATATTTTATGGATAATTTTTTACCGATTTCGATGCTGCAGTGTTAATTTATGTACATATTTAGATTTTAAGTATATTGTGAACGTGTTGCTCATTTTTTTCCTCTTCAAACAGGCTTCAAATCATACGCGGTCGCACTTTATTCAATTTGAACGTGCAGGTGGAGCAATTCGCGTTGTTTACCGCCTATTCCAAGATGTCAACGCTTGAAATGCCGGCATTGCGCGACATACTGCAAGGTTCAGTTGGGTTTTTCAACAACTTCAACTTGTGCCACATTAAAACCATCGATTGGAAGGAAATAATTTCTGGTTAGTAAAAGTGCAGTTTGTAGTCTTGCGCATGGTTTATGAATCAGATATTGAATACTTCTTGCAGGACCCGACGATCATTTTACGTACGTGTACAATTTCACGTCGCCGGAGCGCGAATGCCAAAAGTGTCACGAGTCCTGCGAGCGCGGCTGCTGGGGTCAAGGTCCGCACAATTGCCAGAAGTTTAGCAAAATCAACTGCTCGCCGCAGTGTGCGCAGGGTCGCTGCTTTGGGCCACGTCCACGCGAATGCTGCCATTTATTCTGCGCCGGCGGCTGCACCGGACCCACACAGCGCGAGTGCATTGCCTGCAAAAACTTCTACGACGACGGCGTCTGCAAGGAGGAGTGCCCGCCCATGCAGAAGTACAATCCAACGAACTACTTATGGGAAGCGAATCCGGAAGGCAAATACGCCTACGGCGCTACGTGTGTCAAAGAATGCCCCGAGCATCTGCTGAAGGATAATGGCGCCTGCGTGCGCAGCTGTCCGGTGGACAAAATGGCGAGAGACGGTGAGTGTGTGCCATGCAATGGCCCGTGCCCGAAGACATGTCCCGGCAGCCCTGTACTGCACTCGGGTAACATTGACTCATACCGAGGCTGCACTGTAATCGAGGGTTCCATACGCGTCCTGGATCAGACATTCTCTGGCTATCAAGACATTTACAAAAACAACTCGTTCGGACCGCGCTACATCGCTATGCATCCAGATAGACTTGAAGTTTTCTCGACTGTTAGGGAGATTACCGGCTACCTGGACATAGAGGGCGCCCATCCAGCATTCAAAAATCTGTCATATTTCCGCAACTTGGAGATCATACACGGTCGTCAGCTGATGGAAAGCTACTTTGCGTCGTTATCAATCGTAAAATCTTCGCTAGAGAGTCTGGAGCTTCACAGTCTGAAGCGCATCAATTCAGGTGCGGTAGTCATTCAGCAAAACGACAAAATTTGCTTCGTAGGGGACATCGACTGGCAGAAAGTGCAAAAATCGCTCGATCACGGAGTAGTAATTGCCAAGAACCGCAACGAGACTGAATGCAGTGAGTAATTTTTCCAAACACAAACTTTCATGTTCGTATGTAGACATCGCATATATGTACGTACATGTGCTTTTTTTCATATACAGAAAAAGAGGGTCTGGTGTGTTCGGACCAATGCAACAAGTCCGGCTGTTGGGGATCGGGTTCTGATCAATGCTTGGAATGCAAAAACTTTGCCTTCAATGGCACCTGCATCGCCGATTGTCGCAACATATCAAAGTAAGTAGCTTGAGATCGGTTTGGAGGACATAATATTAACATTTACTTTGGTTGCTCGTTGACAGTGCCTACCAATTTGATGACAGGACCTGCAAGGAGTGCCATCCAGAGTGCCGCACCTGTTCGGGACCTGGCGCCGAGCATTGCGACGAGTGCGTGCATGTGCGCGATGAGAAGCGTTGTGTCACCGTGTGCCCGGATAATAAGTACTCTGACTACGGCACTTGCCGCATATGCCACGACACATGCGAAGGCTGCACAGGGCCGAAGAACACGATTGGGCCGGGTGGCTGCAAGACATGCAATTTGGCGATCATTAACAGCGGCATTGTCGAGCGTTGTCTGTTAAAGAACGACAAGTGCCCGGACGGCTATTATTGGGAATACGTAAATCCGCAGGAGGAGGGCAACCTTAAGCCGCTGGCTGGTAAAGCGATTTGCCGCAAGTGCCATCCGCGTTGCGAGCTCTGCACAGGGTATGGATTCCACGAGCAGGTGTGCTCCAAATGCGCTGGCTACAAGCGTGGTGAACAGTGCGAGGACGAATGTCCGCCAGATCATTATGCTGACGAGAGTAGACGCGAATGCTTCGAGTGCCATCCCGAGTGTAAGGGATGCACAGGGCCCACGGCCGAAGACTGTATTGCCTGCCGTAGCTTCAAGGTCTTTGGCTACGGTGATCCGAATGACAACTCGACCATGTTCAATTGCACATCCAAGTGCCCGGCCGACTTTTCGTACGTCATCTACCAGTCAACGGACATAGGCACATACTGTTCGGCGGTGCCGGGCAAGGGCTCCAAGCTCACAGCCGGCGTAGACAGTTCCGTTCTGATCGGCATCGCCTTTGTCGTTTTCTTTGTGCTAGTATTCGTGATGGGCCTGGTGGCATATGTGTGTCGACAGCGCACGAAAGCCGAAAAGGAAGCTGTTAAGATGACACGGGTCTTATCCGGCTGTGAAGACGCCGAACCACTCAGGCCGTCGAACATCGCTGCTAATCTGTCCAAGCTGCGCATTGTTAAGGACGCCGAACTGCGCAAAGGCGGGGTGCTGGGTATGGGCGCATTCGGGCGTGTTTTCAAGGGCGTTTGGGTGCCTGAGGGCGAAAATGTGAAAATCCCAGTTGCTATCAAAGAGTTGCTGAAGGCTTCCGGTGCCGAATCGAGTGAGGAATTCCTGCGAGAAGCCTACATAATGGCATCGGTGGAGCACCCTAACTTGCTGAAACTGCTGGCGGTCTGCATGACATCACAAATGATGTTGATTACACAATTGATGCCGCTCGGCTGTTTGCTCGACTATGTGCGCAATAATCGCGACAAGATCGGCTCCAAGGCTCTTCTAAACTGGTCCACGCAGATCGCAAAGGGCATGTCGTACTTGGAAGAAAAACGTCTGGTGCACCGCGACCTGGCTGCGCGCAATGTGCTCGTCCAGACGCCGTCCACCGTGAAAATAACTGATTTCGGCCTGGCAAAACTGTTGAGCAACGACTCGAATGAGTATAAAGCGGCTGGCGGCAAAATGCCCATCAAGTGGCTGGCACTTGAGTGCATACGTCACCGAGTCTTCACCAGCAAGTCGGATGTGTGGGCGTTTGGCGTCACCATTTGGGAACTGCTCACTTTCGGCCAGCGGCCGCACGAAAACATACCTGCCAAAGATATTCCCGATCTCATAGAAGTGGGACTGAAACTAGACCAACCGGCCATTTGCTCGCTGGATATATACTGTACGCTACTGTCTTGTTGGCATTTGGACGCGGAAATGCGGCCGTCCTTCAAGCAATTGGTAAATGTATTCTCGGAATTTGCACGCGATCCTGGACGGTATTTGGTGATATCCGGTGATAAGTTTACACGCCTGCCCGCCTATACCAGCCAGGATGAGAAAGACCTCATACGTAAGCTGGCACCCACGACAGATGGCCCGGAGGCAATTGTGGAGGCGGAGGACTATCTTCAACCTAAGGCAGCACCAGGTCCTAACCATAATGAAGACACCGACGAAATGCCGAAACTGAACAGATACTGCAAGGACCCGATGAATAAGAATTCATCATCGGGCGGCGATGACGAGACAGACTCGAATGCACGGGAGGTGGGCGTGGGTAATTTGCGGCTCGATTTGCCAGTTGACGAGGATGACTACCTGATGCCTACGTGCCAGTCCACCGGTCAGGGTGGCGGCAATGGCAGCAACAATAACGTTAAAGGCAACATAAATGCCAACGCACTAACAACGGGTACCGGCGCTTACATGGACCTGATTGGCGTACCGGCAAGTGTTGACAACCCAGAGTATCTGCTTAATGCGCAGACGCTGAGCATAGCTGACGCGCCAATTCCCACGCAAACTATAGGAATACCGGTAATGGTGACGCGCGGCACCGGCAATGGCAATGGCGGTGGCAGCAGCATCGTCAGCAGCAACGGCCTGCACCACCCAATATCGCCCAGCGCCATGGCCGCCATGCACGACATGCATGTAGCGGTCGGCGGCACCGGCGGCGGCTCGGAGCCCACTAGCTCCGATCACGAGTACTACAACGATACACAACGGGAGCTGCAACCGCTGCACCGTAGTGAAACGCGCGTCTGACACCAGCTCACACGAGCGCCATGAGTGAAACGAAATACACCACCAGCCTCCGTCGCAGCGAACAGCGACACTGCCTAGAAGAACTTAACTTGCCACAAGAACCTGCAACGCTCCTTTGCACTCTCGCCCAAACTAGCCACATCGAAACGACGTGCAGCATGTTACATTGCAAAGCAAACATTCGATGTTTATTGATTTATCGGGAATAATATTACTGTACATTGTATTTATGTAAATGTGTATTGCGTACTGTTGTAGTACTTACGATTGATTGCTGTATGCAACGCCAATCTGCTGCAAGATACCAGCCTTGGGCGCATTCTCTGCTTCGCAGGCCTGCAGCCACCCGTGCGCCCCGCGGACATATCGCACCAACAGACGGCCAGACTACCCAACTGTCAGCCATTCAGCAACTAGTGTAGTTTTAGCTTTAGTGTGTACTATTTAAGATTTTTTACAAACTGTGATAATCGATTTGTAAGTGAAACGAACAAAAGAAAAACCGGAAACTGAAACTTAACATAAGTAATCGTCGAAGAATTCAGAGTTAGTGTTAGTTGTTAAATTGCTCATGTTTGCATATGTATGTATGTAGGTATGTATGTATAGGCAGAACCAAACAGCCGACTTTGACGCAGTTCTTCAAATTATTTTTAGTAAATTACTTCCTCATGTATGCGCACATATTGTTACCTTGATGCATTAAGAACTTACAGTCCTTTGAAAGTCAAAACGAGCAATTAATTTGAAAAATACAAAATTTTCAGTCTGAGTCTTTTGCATTAAAGTAATGATATACATACATACATACCTTTGAAAACATTTCGATCAGTGTAGGAAAACAAAAATATTAATAAAATAACAACTAAATGAGGATCCTAAAAGTGCCATTAGTATAAAAAAAAACAACAAAATAAAAATCTGTTAGTGTCTGTCTTTATTTTAATTCAATACACACACACACACAGTTACAGTTAAAATAATAAAATGTCGAAAATCATTGTTGAGCCCATGTAAATTTTTCTCGAGCCCAAATGGTAAAAGATAAGAAACCGATTTTCCTGTTTTTCTGTATATTTTTGCGGATTTTCAATGTTTCGTTGAGGTTCGTTTTAAGTTAATCTCGAAATGCATGGCTCATACAAACTATCGACCGGAACTGTGGACTTTATCGTTTTGGCACAAGCAATCAATTGTAACTATAATTTTAGTTCA
The DNA here is from genome assembly GCA_963668005.1 of Melieria crassipennis. NCBI lineage: Eukaryota > Metazoa > Arthropoda > Insecta > Diptera > Ulidiidae > Melieria > Melieria crassipennis. Next base: position 114,414,986 of record OY764963.1, on the reverse strand, counting down.
TCCTACAATACATGAACATGTTTGGACTTTTAAATAGGGAAACTAGGAAACTCTGTATAATACAATGCATGCATATACATAGTATGTACTGGAACCTATCCATTGTATTTATTTATGTAAAATGTGAAACTATAGCGCGGTCAGTTAAGTTATGTACTTTCATTTAAATAAAGATCAATTATAATAAAACAATCAAAAGCAATTGGACTTCATTTTAACTCTAAAACGAGCATAAACAATCCGCACCGACACACGGAAGTGTTTACCCAGCTGACATTTACGCGTTAATTTCGTGTGATGTCAACAACTCAACTGATACAGACGGACGGACGATTGAGCGTAGGCGCTCACGACGCCCTTCAGACGCAGTACTGGTCGGACAGCGGCGAGGTTTAGTAGTTTGAAGCCTCACACTAAAGGCTCGTTAACCTTTTCGGTAAAGCTTTTTACTGGGGAAAGTTAAAATTTTAAATTTTACGTTTTAGGCTTCTATGTGGTTATATTAGCAACATTCCATAAGAAATTTTTAAATTTTTATACTCGGACCTTGTATTTTAGAGTGTTTTTCTATGAGAGAAACCACATCGTTGTGGCTGTAATAATTACTTAAACATAAAATTTGTTATGCATAACGAAAATTTGAATATTTCTTAATTTACTTCAGCCACATTTTTTTTAAAAAAGTATCTAAATTGAAAGAAAACGTCAAATTAAAAAAGTTATCTAATTTTTTCTGCTTCTTCTTCCTTTACTATTTCAAGATATACCATTAAAACAACGTGTATACTTCTCTTCTCTCAACTTAATTATTCAGTTTATTAATTTCGTATTTTTCCTAAAACTTCAAACTATTCTAAGGAACAAAAAAAATATAGTATCCACAAGTTTTTTGACCTAAAACAGGCACTGAAACGAGACTATGCCATATGGCATAGAATAACCGAAAGGGTTAACAAAAAACAAAAACACGGGAGGACTCGACGTTGAACTTGCAAAACATTTGTAACATAGGCAAACATTTATTTACTCATAATGCCGCGGCTACATTTTTCAATTATTGACAAAATAAAAGCTTTAATGATCGCTTAACGAAAGTAATTCTTTTACCAATATTTATTTCTTTATTTATTTAAATTCATCAATTAGAATACAACTCAAATAGATTACTAAAAGCTAGGGTATATATATTATGTACATAAATATGTACAATTAATCGCAACTCTAAAAGTGCAGAAAAGACAACAGATTTAGTTTAGACTTAAAACTCTCTCTAGAATTACAGAATATATTTTGCCAGAATTAATTTTTATCTTTTTCCATTGACACTTTATGGGTAGATACGCGAAATTTTACCATTTGAATTTGGAAACTCCTGTTTGCTCACAACAATCCACAAATAACAACATATTTTATTGGTATTATTATGTCTACCTTTAGTTGATGCTGGCAATACTATTGGCAAGAGAACTGTCAGTCGATTTTAACAATAAACCGAACGACACACTAACACAATACACGTGGATTTTGTTGTTGGGCTAGTGACTCTACCTGTCTATATAGCCTCCGCTTCACTGCTTGAACAAATTGTGAAGTACCAATCGATGAAGCGCTACAAGTAAAAATTGTGAACAGAATGACGAAATGAACTACATGGCCACCACTTGGATCTCATGGTACAGTTGGCAAAAACTTTAATAGTTTTAATAGATAGCCCTAGCATTGCTGCACGCAACGCTTCACATTATGTTCCCGCACTGTTACATGCCTCAGGTCTGCACTAAAACTGAAAGGACACATTCAATTTTTTTTTTAAATTCATACAATTATTTGCAAATTTGTTTCGTTCGCCTTTTACTTTTGCCAATTTTGGCAAATTGGAAGAACGCTTTAGTGCCACGGACGTACACATCTTCGTTCATACCCTTGGAACTGGCAGCGTCTAATGAATTTAATTCCAAATTTTGCTAAACAATTGCGTACATATGTATGTGAGTATGTGTTTAGAACTGCGCAATTAAGACGAGCAAACAGATGTCATAATATAAAAGCTCAATGTTCTGTATCGGTTGTAGTGGTTTGGGTTTACTTAAATGTTGTACATGTTTGCCAATAGTTTATAAACATAAAAATGGTTAGTTGTGTGTTGATCGCAAAAGTGGATCGTTGGAGTTGAGTCACCAGAGTTCGTAGCTCAAATGCTCAAGTCGCCGACTACGCAAACTTCGTTCGGGATGCCCGGGGCTGCCATCCGTACGTATACGGTAAGTACATACCTATAGTATTGACAATAATATTGGCAATATATCTATTTCTTGCTGGAAGCAATTGCTTCCAAACGCGTTGCCTATTTAAACATTAGGTAGGTTTGGTTGAAATTACTTTTGAAAAATATAAATATAACGTTTACAAGCAATTTGCTTCGAAAAGCGTGTGCCCATTTGCTCGCTGGGTAGGCAGACTTTTTTTTTGTTGATACATTTTGCTCCATGGTGCAACAACAACAGAACGGAATTCAACCTAAACTCGAAACGAATTGCCGAGTTCCACTCAACACCAGCCAATGGAGAAATGAGTGAAGTTGAATGTTTCGGAGTTCTGCGGAATTCTCTGTTTGAGTTATCCGACTGGTTTATGTCTTAGCTACTATGGCAGCTCTTGTGGAGAGAATAGATGGCTACTGGGTGGCACTGTGATGTGCAGAAGCTACAACGGAATTTTTACATAGCACAATTTACCACTTGCACGCAATTTTTTTTGTAGGTAATTAAGAACGAAATAATAAAAATGTTTACACTGAAATATTTCTTGCATCATGCATTCATCATCCATTCAAGCGTTGTGGGCCATATCCAAGGATTTTCAGCTCCTCTTCTTTAGCTGTTGACTTGAGCACTTTCTCTGAGCACACATATTTAAGGTCTTCATCGACCCGTTCGAAGATAAAATTACACCCTTTCAGCGATTACCTTTCTCTTGTCCTGTCTTCGACAATTAGCGGCAATAAATTTGTATTGGCTTCAGCAAATATCAACACTGCCACCGGCTGCGCGCACACACACCGAGGCACGTTGGTGAGTGCATGTTCACAGATACGTCAATAAGTAGGTGACAGGTTGACGTCGCATTGTGCAAACTTCACTTACACCCGCTTTTCGTACGAATTCGCAGTTGCACGTTGCCGTCCAGATCGCGCGCACACGTGCCACACCGCCTGTGCTGCCCACCTGCGATAACGGGCCTTAAATAATTTGACAATTTTATGTCGAACACTGCGTCGCATTAGCCGCACTCGCTGTCCGCACATTCGTCAACCGAAGCTGCGCGCTCGTGCTCGCCCATTCGCCACACTATAATTATAATTCCATTACGCGCTCGGCGCAGCGGCCGACTAGGGACACCTTCAGCTGGGCCTCCTCTCTGCGCGCAAGTAAATTAAGTGCGATTTGAAAGGTGCAGTGCCGAGACGCCGCGATCCTGCCGGTACTGCAATGAGGTCCTGCCGCCGGAATCAGGAGAATGTGGCATAAATGCAACAGAGCAGCGTACACAATATTCTGGCAGCGAAAGACATCAAAGACAAACGTTGGTAATTACTGCAAAGAAATGGCACTGCGTGGCCGGCAAAGGTGCTTCAGAATGATTGGCACTTGTCGCTTGCGCCGATTCCGATGCGAGCCGGCCATCCGGCTGGACGGACGGCAATGCGCACGAGCGCATGCGTGTGCGCGTGCGCGGGATAATGCGGGTCGATTTCGCTAATATGCAACGGTGGCTGCGGTTGCACAGCGCACCGCGCGCATTGGTCGTGCAGGTGAACCACCGGCATTACCTGCAACGTCGGCTGAACTGACGGAAGCGCTCCGTCGATGCGGAAGTATGCACACTGCAGCTAATTTCTTTTGTAACTTTGCTACGCACACACGACCCCAACGCACCGGCAAGTATACCATGCAACATTCCTGTCTGTAGTGTTCAATGATGTCATTAGAGCGATGGACGTTCACCGCAAAAGAACATTAAATCTTACGCAGGACACGCTTGGCAAAATGCCGTCAGCAGCCCAGCCACTCAACGTTATAGGTGGCAGCAGCGTGCAAACGTTAACGTGTCTGGAAATATGCATCATTTCCCAACCCCCTTATAGAGTTTGATTGATGTGCAGCCGTACCACGCTACTCTTTTTAGCATACGGCATCTTCTCACTGCTATTTGCTCGACCAAAATTTGAATACGTCTTGAACGACACACGTGGAATATTCTGAACTTTACCTTCTCGATACTCAATCGATACTCACCACCTCTTTTCGATTACAAGGCAGCATTCGATGGTCCGATAAAAGATCACCTGTGCGCCGCATTGTCTGAACTTGGTGTCCTTGCAAATATTTGCAAAGATTTGGCAAAGCGACGTTGAGCAAAATCCACTGCTTCGTCAACTCACGATCCTTTGTAGAGCGCCCTCTTCATTCAGTTCACCATGGAGAGCGTTCTGCGCAAGGTCGGTGTTCATCGTAACGAAAGGATCTTTACCTAGATTATCCAGCTCCTTGTCCACTCTGATGACATTGAGATGTCAACGCTGCCCTTGCGGCAATCGAAAGAGAATCTGCCAAAAGGGGCGAAGTATATGTTGTCTACACAAAAGGACTCGCAGCGGCTAGGGTCCGACGTCAAGGCCGACAGTTATACTTTTGAAGTTGTCAAGGAATTCGTTCTACCTTGACAACGCCATAAACAGTAGCAATAATATAAGTCTCGAGATGAAGCGAAGGATTACTCCTGCCAATAGGTGCTACTACGGTTTCGGTAGGCAATTGAGTAGTAGAGATCTCTCTCGACCGACAAAACTTACACTCTATAGGACGCTCATTCTGTCCGTACTTCTTTATGGCGCGAAAACATCAACATTGAACATTGTCGCGAAATGACATAGCGGTCCATGGAGTATTCGAGAGGAAGGTGCTTCGCAAAATCATTGACCCTGTTCATATTGGCGACGACTGCCGAATACGAACGAACAACGAGCTGTTTAAATATGTACATGGATGCAGCACAGCAAATCAACATCCAGGAGCTTCGATAGTTTGGTCATATCTCCCTTGTTTGCGGTGCGCGCAACGCAGAGGCGCGTAGAGAACTTTGCTGCAAGTCCTAACCCGCTAAGGGTTTGTTATGGCCAGTTACATAAGTAAGTTATCTCCTCGATAAGGTTACAATATTTTGACGCAGTGACAGCGGTTTAAAATAACTTTGATTCGAGAGACAAGATTCGAAAGCATTTTGATTTTGTAGTTTTTGTTTCCAGTGAAAGGAAGCTGTGTCACAGACAGAACCCACAAAACGAAAGATGAAAACACAATTTTCGCAATTTCCTTAAATACCCTTAAATACAAAAATTGCTGGGGCAAAATATGGTATCAATTGAAATTGGGCTCAAAAGTTGTGCGCAAAACCTCCCCAAAATCAAATGCTTTATGCGCCACTGAATATGTATGTAATATTTATCAAGTAGCTTCGGTGAATAATTCGATGTATGTATGTGTAACTGTTGCAGCTGTAAATACTATAAGGAAGAAGAAATTCTATACTTCGGCTTCTCATATTGGTCATTATGCATTTCGATAGTTTTAGAATGGATGCTTTGCAAGAAAGTCTTGGAGGTTTCACTTCCAGCTCGACGAATAGTGGACATTGGTTCGAGCAAGAGGCATTGCAGCACCTGAGGCATCATGTTGAGAAAGATGAACGTCATCGCAGGTCTGTGTGGCTGCTATGTCTGTATTAGTTATGCTTTAGTTTCGTTATCTTGATTCTATGCGCAAATAGTGGTTGCTCTTTATGGTGCAATAAGCTGAGATTTCTTAACACAAAACAGCAATTAACTATGGGAATTAATTTCGGTTTTCCTTGCTGTCGAGCATTAATCCCAGCAGGCCTGCACACATTTTTCAAGGTGCTTAAAGTGCTCAAGCGGCTACCAGTGGCGTTAATGGGACGTAAAGTGGATAGATGGAGCCTGTGACGTGGCTGCTGTGTGGTGGATGGATGGATGCATGGATGGACGGGAGATGAATGGAGGAGGGTCATGTGACATGTAGTGCGGCGGCGTATGCGGCCCAGCGGGCACTGGCTGCTGACGCTAAGCGCACAGCGACCGCCAGCATATCGTACTGCAGCCTATTCAAATGGCGGTTTTCAACGCACAGGTAACCAAGTGCACATCACCCAGTTGAGGAGGAATCATTAAAGCCGGTTTTATTGTATTAGAGTCGCCTCTTAGTTATTACAGCGCCGTACGCTGTCCCGAACATACGGAACGTCGATTTGATGGCATTAATAAAAAACGAACAGCGTCGCTGGCTCGAGCTGATTTAAAATCGCAGAAGCTGAAAACAGTTTTACGCCGCTAAGATTGTCCTTTCGAATGAATAAGAATATTTAATTATTTTAAGTGAACCTTAACCTTCGTTTATTTTTAATTTATATCTGAATGGAAGCAGAACGAAAGAGTTGAGAAACAAACTGTCATTCCGCCTTTACCTGCACGGTGATTTATTGCAGATATGTTCATGTGTGCCTCCACCGCCACAACCGTGTACGCCTGTACATATGTAATAGAGAGCTGCACAACTCCTTCTATTTGTCACACACTACTCTACACTACTTCCAACTTCTGACTTATAGTATGTGCTTGCTCGTTTGAAAAGCGCTTGGTTACAGCAACAAGCAGTGTTGTGTTCTGTTTCGAAGCAAAATATCAAAACAGAAAACGAGAATGAAGTGAAATAACGGTAAATTGAAGCAAGCACACCGAGTGCAGTAGAACTTTATGAACTTTTAGCTTTATGCAGCAAGCCACATTGTTTGCATCAGTAGAGTTGAGTGAAGGGAAACAAAGAATGTGATAAACTAAACTTAAGTAAATTTGTAAAATTTGTTGTGATATTGAACAAAAAACGGATAATTGTAAAATTTGTGGGATAATACTTCATATTGGCAAGTTGTACTTATACATCAATAATTTCTGCTTCAGGTTTATTCCACTTCACTTTTGTTCTAGTTAGCAGTTCTTGCGCTTGAAGCGCAAGAACAGTGCAGTATTCGTGTAAATATCAAAATCTTTTGCTAACTGCAGTGCTTGTTTTGCGAGCGAGAGAAAAAGAGAGACAGCATTTGAAATTATAGCTGATGGCTTGCCAGACATTTTTATAGTGCTTGAGCAGCTCACTAGTATGTACTATATGTAAGTTTTCACCAAAGGCAGCCCGATCGGGAGATAATTGTATGTTATGGAAGTGCTTTGTTAGCTTCAGAGCCAATCAGGATGCATTTCCTTGGACAAGTGATTCTTCTATATTTTTCGGCTTTATTACATTAAGGATTAGTTTTAAGGAGGTGTAAGGTATTCTTATTTGATATTTTCCATTTGTTTTATTTTCTTATATTAATGTGAAACATATTAAGCTTATTTGGTGAAAATTTGAAGTCGATTGAAACAAAACTAACGGAGATATGCGGTTATGAGTCTCTGTCTCTCCGGTCAGATTTTGAGCGGCAGCTACTTGCGTTTTTCTCGCACTTTGGTTTTTCAGAGTCAATGAACTTTTTAGCTCAAAATGTACTGCACCATTCATTTTGGAATTGCACACTTCTCTTCGAGTTTTTTAATTTTTTAATTTCAACTTATTTAAAAAAATTCCTGACTTTTTAAAAAAAATCTAAATTTTGACTTTTAAGTGTTGTACAAAGTTTTTAAACTCAATAACACAAAGTTGAAAGCGTTACCTGCGTAAATTTTTAAACTAACGAAATCAATTTGGTTTTTCTTTTCGATGATGAATGATGAGTTATGAGGTTCACCACAATGGACTTTTTTAGACGTCTACGAGGACTCACTGTCACTGTCTCATTTCGTTATAATCTTTTACTTATTTGTATAAAATTTTTTTTATATTCAATTTATTTATATTAAATTCAATTACCGTGCGGTAGTGAAAAAAATCGAAACCGCTGGACCGATGTGAATAATTTTTTTGGTTTTGTGATGACCACCGCACTGATGATCAGTGAGCGAGGACTAAAGAAAATACCGTGAGTCTCAAACCGTACACGAATGTTAACAATCTCAATGAAGAGTTGAAAGTCTCTCAGCGGGAATTTGAAGGATTATTAATCTCTTATGAAAGTTCTACAAAAAGCTAATATTAAGTTTTGTTTTAAACATGGTAAAACTTTTACCAAAACATCCAATTTGATGAAAAAATCGTATGGTGATGATTGCTTATCTCGTGTCAGAGTACATGAGTGGTTTAAGCGGTTCCAGGACGGTCGTGAAGACATAAAGGGCGACGAACATCCAGGTCCTTCCAATACCGTGGTTACTTAAAGTAACATCGAAAAAGTGCGTGAATTCATCAAACATGAGCCGCAATCGTCATTGCGATACGTGGAAATGGAATTGAATATGTCCAAAAATTCAATTCATGGCATTTTGACCAACCATTTACATCTGCGGAAGCTGGCGCCTGTTACCACGATAACGCACCGTCTCATCAATCCAACTTGGTAACCGATTTTTTGGTCGAAAATTTCATTTTTACCATCAAGCACTCGCTCTACTCATCTGACTTGGGTCCGTCTCACTTCTATCTGTTCGATAAAATGCATTTGTCGATGAAATGACATCCATATTCTGATGTTGTGGCGATTCAAAAGGCGACGACCGACATTTTGAAGACGATGGTTACCGATGACCTCAAAGAATCATTCAATAATCTATTTTGAATAAAATGAATGAATTTTGCAAAAAAACATATTTGTTGTTTTATTTTTTGAATAATGTCGTTTTCCGTGGGACAGACCTTGCATACTTATTTATGACTTTTTCTTGTGCTATTTACTTATTCATTTCCTAGTTAAATTAAGGTTCCTTCCGCCCATTGATTGTGAGAAAGGCTTTCATGGTGCGAGGCGACGCAATGCGGGAAAGAAATAATTAATAAGGTTGTTTGTGAAACAACTAACAACGGAGGATTTATTTACATTGATTTCCGTTAATGCAGTCATCGACAGTGCGCGCCTCCGTAGTAGGTTGGCGTTCGTGGGATCGTCACATCAACGTTTCCTCTAAAATCAGTAATAAAATTTAATTATGTAAATATCACTGGAACTTAACACAGATACGGGCGGCATTGTGAAGCTACTGTTCCATACGCAACCACCGCCGGGCCACACCGCCGCTCGCCATCTGTCCACACCAAGTCGAGCCGCATCGCATTCACCTGCAGCCCCATCTTTCGGCTTCAGCGCTGGCCGCCTCTTTGTCAAATGGAGACGAAAATCACGTTTAATGGCACCAAATAAAAATACGAAAATACGAGAAGAAAACATTTTTATTGTCTCAAAACCCACTGCGCGCAAGCAAATCTGGTCGCAACCTGAAAGGTGATTTAAATTAGAACATAACTGCCTTCCAATTAACCTTTCTAACTGGCTGGCGTGCAGACTCACTTTTCGGCGTGCTCAGCTTTAATTGCATCGAGAAATCAATCTTGCGCTCGCACAGTGCGTTGACAAGCGCTGCGCGCCGCATCACCGCAGCAAACCAGTACACAGCGCTGCAATACACTCGTAAATTTTCACACTACCCAGTCTCCAACTGCCGCACACGCACACTCATGCGTTTGCTCCAGTGGCCGGCGGTGCGTCCAAATTGACCATAAAAAATTTCTTAATTTCCTAAGTCGAACAAAACTACATACTACGAAAATAAAAGCGACACGCCGCCAAGCTCGCACCACATATGTGACATTAAGCGCAGCGCAACAACAAACAACGGCAGCTAAGAGCAGCCGAAGAACAGATTGAGTTGTTGTGGCGTCGACCGGGGTCAATCAGTCAACTTGATCGCCAGTTAAGGGTGAAAATATAAATTTCAGCAGGTAAAGGTTCTCCATTTAGCAAAGGAGCTGGCGTAATGCGGATTGTAACACGCATTCGGCCACGGGGCCAGCGAAACACAACAAAGCTACTGGCAGTGCGGCCAAGAAAGTAACGGTTCTTCTTTCATAATAACATTTCACAGCATTTTGCAATGGCCGCATGGGTGCATAGAGACGGGGGGAAGCTATGGGGAGAACGTTAGAGAGAAAGGGAGCGAACGCGTGGACCACACGGAAAACATTAAACATGGAAAGCATTCAGTGTTGCCAGACACCGGGAATATAACGCATTTTAGATTTGTCAAATAAATAGGACGCATGTCGCTTTAAAGTTTGCTACGTTGTTTCACTGGAACTATGGTTTCGAACAAATTAAAGACTCAATAGAAAGAATTCGAAAAAAGCTTTGAGGTATATTGCAAAACAATATTAGTTTCACAGCTTTCTTTTGTCACAAAAAAAGTTTATGTTATTAGAAAAAGTTATTCCTTATAATACCCAACACAAATTTCATTGATTTTTTCTCATTTTCGTGCGATGGGATATGTACTACGCTCGCATAATGCATAATTAGTGCGATAAACAGAGTGTTTTGCGGTTGAAATATTTGGAAACAACCTATGGCAACACTGTCCCCTTGCACTGCTACTTATGATCTTTAATTCACTGCAAATAAAGTGCGAGCCAGGCATTCCGCCGACCGAACGCTGTGTTACATTGATTCGCAATGTCTTAACATTCGCCCTGCTAATCGCGTAAAACATAACACCATTACCGCCATAAAATAAATTTTCTGCCGTGCTATCTGTTCCCCCAGAATGGACATCTGTGTCAGAGCAAAAACGTTTACTACACACAGCGCGTACACTGAAAAGCCTAACCAGAATATCCTACCGCAACTAGTTACAAAATAATCAGAGCTCCAAAATTGATTAATTATTAATTACTTTAATTAATTACACTGTTCCACGAAATGTTTTGTTGGAGATGGTTTTTAGTAAGATTTAGTGTAAATTTTAAAAATGTTCAGTTTTGCTTTACTATTCACTAGTTCAGAAGGTTTTTCTGTGAGTTAGGCCGATGTTATGCTGCCGGTCACGGGCACCGATCACGGATAAAATTGTTGTTGCTTCAATGTAAAAGAGAAAATTGGGAGAGCGTAATTTTTCTCTTTTGCATTGAAACAACAACAATTTATCCGTGACCGATGATCATTTGACCGGCAGCATAACATCGGCCTTATTTTTCCTGTCGAATCTGTGGCTATTTGACTTGCACATGGACTTAGTGGTGTGGAAAAAGTCTTTGTTTATCTGAATGTAACTAACTTTTTCAAATAGTGAGTAATTAATTTTAAATTTGCAATTCGGTCACCCAATTCAAGGTACGGTTCTCTTTTCTCTCCTTTTTTATTTATAGTATATAGCCAAGGCCGATGTTATGCTGCCGGTCACGGGCACCGATCACGGATAAAATTGTTGTTGTTTCAATGTAAAAGAGAAAATTGGGAGAGCGAAATTTTTCTCTTTTACATTGAAGCAACAACAATTTTATCCGTGATCGGTGCCCGTGACCGGCAGCATAACATCGGCCTAAGGGGGTTTGAGTGAATTTTTGAGCCGAGTACCATTCGAAAGCATTTTTTGTACTAGCAATGTTTGTGTTGTGTGTGCGCCACTGACTAAATATTAGATATACAAAATGTCATAATGTCAAATTTATTAAAATAAATTGCAAAGACGCTTATCACTTTTGTGAGATTATTTTGCCATTAATGATGTTTTTAATTTTTAAACGTGTATCAGCCTAAAAAGTGAAGCCTAAAAAGTACGAGTACGAATCAACAAAATATTGTGCACATATGTAATTATTTGATTTATTCCAGCCAATGTTGAACGGCATGGAAACTCAACAAGCGCAACAAAAACTCACCTGAAACTAACACAATCGTTCGGAAGTTTTTCCAATATTCAATCCCCATCCCTTTGTCTATCCACATCCTCTTTCACCGACTGGCAAGCAGCGCCTGTAAAAACGGACGGTACGGTTACACGTATGCATGCACCCATACACATGCACATGCATTCATACCGACGAAACTCAAAGATCTAACAAGCAGCACAGGCAGCGATGACAGTCCTGCCGCTCCGGCATTGCTATCGTCGTTATTATCCATCGCGGTGTTGCATGCCTGTACATATGTATTTATGTATGTATGTACGGATGTTCATATGCATGTAGGTCCGGTGTTATATGTAGGCATTGCGCGATTGTGCAGCACGGTCAGCTGTGTGCCGAGTTTTTGTTCGGTGATACCGCAGCAGATTCCGCTCCTTGTGCGCGCGCACACAAAAAATCCCGTCAAAGCTCATTGATATTTCGATCGCGACCGTATAAAAATATTTTGTTGAAAATGTGTTGCACGGCATGCAGCAGAGCAGCACGGTTCGGCGCGGCAGCATGTGACATGTGAGATCTGCTTGCAATCGGAGCAGTATTATGGTCCAAAAGTGTCGCCTGGCCATCAGCGGTGGAGACAGTGACCATCGATAGACGAGCGCGATCAGATGAGATTGTGAAGAATCACACTAACACAAGCGTTGAGCGTTTTTGTGACCAGCAATGCAACATAGTCGACGTCGACGCAATCGCTCCTGTCAGTCATGGAATTCTGTTTTCGCAACGCATCGCGCCGCACCGCATCACATCACACCACACCACATCGGATCGGATTGTGTCGCGTCGTCGTTGGCTGCATTCTCAAAACACTTGAATTTTGTAAGCCTGCCTTGCCAGATATGAACTGTTTCCTCCCTTGAAGTGCTCCCGGAAAAATTTCGACAATATTTGCGTAGATTTTCAAAGTTTATTTTAGATAGTTGGTAGGAAACTAATGAAGGATGTCTGAAAAGACGGAGGCATGTGTGGCTTCCGTGCGTGAAGAGATTTCTATATAAAATCCATTCAAAAAGAAATCGCACTTGAGGGAATTCAAGTTATTCTCTAATGTGAGAAATGTATAATGCGGCCAAAGATCTGGCAGCCCTGCGGCGACGCTAAAGGGGCGCACGCCGCTTGGGCTACGCGAGCACGAAGCGGCCGAAGGGTCTGAAAGCGATTTCGCTTTCCGGTCGAGCAATTGACTTGCTTTCGAAGTTTATGAACTGCACACAGGATACGTGTACGCCGCGAGCAGAAGTACAAGCAAGAAATTATATCGATTGCGATCACGACTGCGAAGGTGAGGATGATTTCATTGTTGCCAATAAATACTGTTCATGTCTGTCGCAGGTTCTGACACTAGGACCGTCGCCGTTGTGCACGTGATACAATTATGGCAAATGTTTTTGTCAGCTTTGAATTGTTTAAAAAGATGCTTTCGCTTTTTGCTGATGTGGCCGAACGTAAATACATACTCGCCGCACATGCAGACATGTGCATGCACATTTGTGTGTGCGCCATCGCGGAGCTGCGAAATACACAAGTTTCGAATATTTAAAGCGAATACCCCAATTTGCTGATTTTACCTTTAATTCGAACATTGCTCGAATCGCCTCCCTCTTGGATTTTATTATAGACAAAAAAATAAGTGAACACACATATTAACTCAAAAAACTATTATAGCTGAGTGGGGGAAGTACTGTCCTGAGTAATGAGGACGCCGTTGATGCAAGCCAGCAGTTCGGGCCATTTCACGCCATCTACCATATTCCTACTCCCTAATTTGCAAACTGACCTCGTAGTACGAGTACAGAGGGGCCACTGTTGAAAGTTCGTTCGTGCACTACGCTCTGCTTACTGCTGGCTGTCCGCGTTGTCGCATGGGAAAAGTTCTTTTTGCCTTTCCACGGGTTGGGAATTTGCTGTTCGCACCTTGTTGCGCATCTGAAAGTGTTGCTGCGGACGAAACGGACCGCGAAGATTGCGAGGTGTCGCCGAATGCAATGAGGAACTGTCGTATCTGCACGGGCAGCTCTGTTGCCTCGCCTAATTATGAATTCCGCGCACATTGTGGTCGCCTCAAAGCTTGGCAATTATGCCAACATAAGCAGCAGCAATAAAAGTTCTAGAGAACATATGAGTGATGCCGGTGTGCCGCATAAAGCCACATAGGGTACCCGATACTGGGCACTGTAATTCACCGAAAGAGGTTCTATCCGAAAAACATTCAAACATTCATATCGCGCACTCGTTTTGGGGAACGAGGCGCGCCTTCTCCGGATCTTTGAATTTTGCACGAAACAACACGGAGGCATACAAAAATATGTTTTCAGTAGGGGCAATAAAAATAAGAAAGTTCGAAAGCTGACTTGACTCACTACTATCAGATCAGGCACTGTAAAGTGGGTACTTTACGAAATGTCCAATAAATATTAATTGCAGTCGATCGACTACCCGATGACGTTTGCATCACTACTAGAAATGGCGACAACAAACACGCGTTCATGGAATCGCCGCATTGGCTAGTTGACGGTCTTATATTCCGCCCCGACTGGCCATCTGTATAAGTTTCGCATTGTTGTTTTTCATACAGGCTGTGGTGGTGGCACAAACAACGCGCAGTTACACATGCGACTTTCTTGTTGTTGTAGTGCTGCTGAGTTTTGTCGAAGAAGTTGCCATTGGCACTTCACTGACACTTCATTGGCGCGCAAGTTAATTAAACGGCAGTGTTGATTGGAACGTTTTCATGGTGTACATATGCGGCTAGTCTCGCTGGACTTGACTTGCTGGTTGATTGCGGCCACCAGCCACGAAAGAATGCTGCACAAGATGTTGACAATGCGTTTGGCTATGTGTGTGCCATGTATGAAATTAGTTATGTAAATTGAAGCAAATGAGGCATTTCTAAGGGGATGCGTGCAAGCAAGCATTTAGCACAGTTTTCAGTCTCAAGGTTGTGAAAGGCCTTGAAAATATCTCTCTCAGGGTTGGAATGAAGTGGTGACGGGCCGTCTGATTATCGTATATAGTGGTATATTCTTTAAGAGCCCCCATTCATTTGTTGCTCCCTAAGAATTAGTTGACTGAAATTCCACTTAACTTTTCATCTCTGAAATCGTCGACATCACAATTAGATCGATTGCAGAAAAACTCACCCAACTGGCCATGCTTTAGCAAAACGAACCGCGGTTTCATTTGAGAACGCTACTTTTATTTATCTTTAAGATAGTCGCAACAAATATCGATGCTAAGTTCTAGTCCTATACACATAAGTAGTAAGTAAATGTACATCATGTACAGTACATGCAATGCAAGTTAAAATGCTCTCAGATTTTCGAAATACGTTTCTGCGGCGGCTGAAGTGCGCCTTAATTTACCACCTCCACGTTGTCGTTGCCGTCGTCCTGACTGCGGGGCCCATCACAGCTGTCCTCACAGCAACTACTGCTGCTGGCGTTCGAGCTGACACTGCTTCCACTAGAGTCCTCCTCTTTTCGCCCGCTGCCACACTCGCCCAGCGCCAGCGACTTGGCGACTGCGCTGCAATGAAGTCGCATGCGTTTCTCCGGTTTCTTCAGCAGCTCCTCGATGGAGTAAGGATTTCGTTTCCGATAATTGCTGACTTTGTCGCCGGAGGTGCTCTCCCTTGCGGCGGCGCTTGTTGTCATCGCTGTTGCACTAAGCAACGCCGCCGGAGACGATTTGCCAGAGTCACAGTCGCTGAGCGCGTCACCTGCACCCGGCGTGGTCAGGTCAATGGAACTTTCAGATCTGGTGGCGCCACTCGGCGTATGAAAGTAGACGGGACATTGAGCGTGTGCGTAGGGCAGGAATTGACTAGCGGCCTGCGCGTGCTGTGTGTAGTAGAGGAGCGACGGATGCCACAGCCAGTGCTTGGGTATTGCGGGATAATTACTATCCTGCGTGCTTAGCTGAATGGAAACGGCAGATGTGACGGTGGCCGAAAGCTGCGCCAGTGCGGAGGTGCTGCTGCTGGCAGCAGCCAAAGCAGTGCTGGCACTTTGCGCCGAGTGCTTCGGCGCGGGCTTTATAGGCATGTCAGCGCCTAAGCGGCCGTCGTGCAAAGCACTCGGTCCCTTTGAGCATTCGCCGGAGGCAGCCAAGGTGGCCAAGCTGGTAGCGGAGTTGTAGCGAAAGTGTGCAGGTAGTGTACGTGCATGGGCGGCCAGATGTGGGTGGTGCGTCGACACTGCGGGCCCAGGCGGATGATGCGTTATTGTTGGCGAATTGTGATCACCGGCACCAGCCATACAGCTGATGGAAGCGGCGTTAGATGCGGGAACGGTGGTTGTAGTGGCGCTGTTGCTGTATACGTGAGCCTGCGTGCCATATCCGCCCGAAGACATTTGGTGAGCGGCGGCGGCGGCAGCAGCGGCAGCGGCATTCTGCTGGCTCGATGTCATCTCGTCTGTCCAGAGGCCACTGTTGCGAAGAATGCGGTTAATGGAGCTGATGGAAGGTACCGAGCTGGGATCACAGATGCGCTGCTGCTGCAGCTGTTCGCGAATTTCCCAAGCGAACATGCCACTGTTCTCCTCCTTTAGCCGGATGATTTTCTTCACGACGGTGGGGGTAGCCACTTGCTTAAAAGAAGGAGAGAAGCAAGATAAAACAAAACAGTGGTTAAAACAGGCTTGAGCTGAGGTGCCAAAGCGACAACGGAAAGCCCACATGTGCGTATTTGCCGTGTTCAATTAAATACCGTGAAATTTAATTGTGTCAGCACAATGCAAAATAAAATTGCGACATCAAGCGACATGGAACATGCAACGTGTAACGTGCCGGTCAAACATCGACTATACGTGGTCAGGATCTGCGCGCAGGACATGTTCCGGCCTTTTTCGTGAAATGTACGCGTCAGCACAGGATTTCCGTGTCGGCCAGCAACAATAAAACTCTGGCTTTAGTATTACGCCCCAATCAAGTTTCAGCGCTGCAAGCGGACAACGCCGGAAACTGTTTAAATATTTACACGTTACTCTCGGCAATGGGCCACCACCGGACGAGCCAGCCGCCGACTGGCCGAGCATTGGGGAAGACATGACGTGTGACCAGGCAATTTATTAAAAATTCATAAACATGCTTAACATGTTGCGACTGCCCTGCGAACCACGGCTCGCTGAAGTCTACCGCTCGGACCGCCACACATGCTGCACAGCGAAAATAGTGCGCGCACATGGCCCTATCCAAATTACAGCCTTCACTACTTCGCTACCTTCACTGCGATCCTTATCGGCACGGCACACGCTGCTCGCAAGCTGGGGCCGGGGCCTTTCACCCATTGTGTGCTCATAGTCGTGAATTGAGGTGTTAAACACTCATTTTGTTTCGATGTAACGTTCAGGGGGACGCCACCGCGCAGACACTAACATTTGCACCACAATATTTGGCGGCACTTCTTTATTGAATTCTAATAGCCGCCGCGTGAGTCGCAACCAATTTGTATTGTTTTGCTCGTAATTAACGCTTCAGTTTCATTCGGGCATTGATTGATATCAGTCGAATTGCAGCAATGCAGGGGCTGCGACTATCCACCATTGTCATTTAAATTTGCTTATATTTCTTTCCTTAGTGAAAAATGATGGGTTATGTGTGAGTATGGGCAATTTTCCTGCATACAAAAATATTGGTGAAATCCTTGTTAAGTGTTCGTAGCAGTAGACTAGAGAATTCGGGAAACACATTACTGAGTACTTGAAACGTGCCTATCTAAAACGATGCTGGCTGTAATGTGCTCCCACTTTACGGTGCACCTTACAACCGTGCGCCGATTGATCACTGCTGCGGCGGCTACGGACACAGCCGCAGCCGTTGCCAAGTACGTGTAATTAGCAGCTTATCAGGCTGTTGTCAGATTACGTGCAAAAAACGGTAGCTTCCACGGCTTCCACGATCATAAAGTGTGAGTTTCGTGGAGCTTAGGCCCGGCCACCATAATTTATGCCCGACGTAAAACGTGTGAGAACTTAACGCTCGCCGGCCAGCTGCAGCTGCCACCAAAAGCTGAGTTCTTCTACTAATTGTAACGCGTTATCGCGTTTAATAAATGAGATTGATTTGTAGCAGAAAAGGTAGCAGCACCAACACCAACACTAGGAACAGTGACTACAGAGTGGCGGTGATGACGATGCCATTGGCGTTGGTGCCTACGCGCGAGCAAGTGCGGTGATAAAAACTAAGGGGTGAACATTTTTGTATTTATATCTACATACGCGTATAAATTTGTCATGTAAAAGCTTATGGGAAACGAGGGTAGTTCGGATTCGGTATGAAATTCGTATTGAAACAATTACTTTCTACATAATATCTATGCACAATTGACAGCCATGGGGAAGAAGAAACGATTGTACACTTCATGTGCCAGTGTCCGTCCCTGGCCGGGAAGAACTAGAAATTCTAGGTTCTCCATCTGAGTATCTAACTTGACTGAGCTCATATCTCTAAGTATCAGATAGATAGCTATGCACATATTGGAATCGTTATGGTCCTCAGCGGAAAGCGAGTTTTCATGCTGGACTCTGTCACGTCAATATACCTAAGAGTGGAGTTTAAGCAGGTTTCAAATTAAAATTATATTATTGCATAATCCCATGTTGTATGTGCTCCCTCTTTGATTGTTACCTAAACGAATGTGGCGCTTGTTTTGCTAATAAATTACAGGCGTAACAATAAAGCCATCAATTTGGAATTATTTCCCACTTAAATTTCATGTTTACCAACCGGTTTAGTGGAAAGTGACAATTGGCGCTGCATGTTCTGGATGTTTGTATGTGCAATGGAGAAACTCTTAGAGTTGAAATATTGCTCCTTCAGATTCAGTCTGCAATCATCTAATTCGACCATACTTCAAAAGTGGGCGGCCTCCTAGCAGTGAGTGCCCCATTGCCTCTATTGATTGCATTTACATTCATATAATTTATCGCGTATTATCGCGGGGGCCGTAATGATTTTGCATCCCAGCTTGTTTGAAAATTTTAAAATATTTCTGCTTACCTTCGTCTTGCTGCCACCAATCGAGCCCGGTCTTATGGAGCCAGTTTCATAGAAGCGCGTCAAAATCTTGGAGACACAACCTGTTATGGGATTCAGGGAGATGGAAAAACAACAAATGGCACATGCCACGCAGCAGATTAATCACAAATTCCGACTTGTGCGCAAAAACCGAAATCAAAAATTCAAACTCACCATGCGAGACAAGCAGCTGGCGTGATATATCACACGGTCGCACACCGCACAGCGCCAGCTCCACAATGCGACGACGCACGCAATCGGGGAGCGGACGGCCGTTGACAAACACGCCGCCCAACTGATTAACACCTGCCTGTCCTATTTGAGGGATAAGATAAGAGAACAAATACGCTTATGCATAAGAAATCGTTAACCACTGACAACGCACGATGCATTTGCATTTTGGAAAAGTGCCCAAATACACATCGCTACCGCGCTTCGATAGCGATATTAATTGAGCGTAATTTTTAAAATTTGCTGCGGACAATGGCAAAAGATTGATAAGGGATTTTTTAAAAGAGATCTCTCTGATAGTGCGAGTAAACGGCGGCAATTAGTATCTTGATTAGGAGAGCTTTGTCCGATTGCTCGAACGTTCGCGTGTGTATGTCGAGACGGGAAATTTCGAATGCGCCGATAAGTCAATTAGCGATATCATCGTCACTGGCTGGTACAGCTGACGATGAAATCACTAACGACTATTGTTGTTGTTGAGTAAAGCTGAAGATGAGCGCAAGCAACCACTTACACCACTCGGTGTTTCTTTTGCACAAATTTGCACTTACTAGGACAACGCTCACGGAATATTGAAATATAAACGCAAAAGGCAGTGTAAACAATTGTACGAAAACAAATCTGCTTGTAGGCATCGTGCAAGTGTAACATTTTACGTAATTTACTAACCTGTGTGCGGCATTTCTCGGTTGTTTGTCCCGACCACCGAATTTCTAGTTTGCTGCGCTAACTTGATTGACAGCGTAACCACCTAATGAGTCGCTCTCGTGCTCTGCCGCCGCCAGTCGGCCGCTGCCCGCTGTCCGATGCCCGGTGCGTCTTGAAGTTACGCTTTTAATGGGCGGTTATCACCGCACTTCAAATCAAAATCGTAATAAAATTAGCGGCGCACTCTTCTCCTTAGTGTCGCTTAAATTGTGGCAACGTCTCCGGTTGCGGTTCTGCTGTGTCTGGAACAGAGTACACAAGTTAACCGTTTCGACGGCCAGTAAGTAAATAGGCAGCGTCATAAGCTGCTGCCACGTAAGTGGGTTCGGGTGGCTGGGCGGTTGGTCGTTTAGTGAGGAGCTGGCTGTGTTGTGCTGCTTGGCGCTTGAGTGCAGTTGGGTTTAAGTGTTCCAAGAAATAGTTTATTATGTCTGTAATTAGAAATTTGTGAGTTATGTGTTTTGGTTGTTCTTTGGCGAACACACAAAATGCGATACGCGGCGAACTCGCTGCTGACACCACACGTAACCACGATTTTAAAACGTTTCAATTTTTCGTCTTTGGAATGTTTCCAGCGATTTACAGCTTCCAAATGTTTGTTCGAATTTTCTGATACAATCATCTTGAGTATATACAATTCTATTAGAATAATGTACATAGGTATAGGCCGAAACCTCTTGAAAACGCTTGGCATGCATAGAATAAAATAAAATCTTTCCATGTGTTTGGGAGAACAAAAGTGCCTCGTAGTCAGCCAGTGCCAATGCTGCTAGTGGATCTCAGCGAAAAAATGCATTGCTTCGAATTAATGTGGGTATTCCCTGCACGGTGACTCGTATAAAAAATATGACGACCATGCAACATAAACACTTTGCAATCTAATCTAAGTTATAGTTATCTACAAATCAAAATTTGGTGCTAATTGTGACGGCGTCACACTGTGCAGCAAGTCTTTAAATGGATGGCTAAAGTTTGGACTCTTCATTTCCCATTCTCACCGCCGCAATGCTTCTTGCGTCTTGACAAACTGCAACGCTGCCGCTCCTGTCGTTTGAACATTATCAACCACCAATTGCAATAAAAATTGAGAATGAGCTCAAAATCTTTAAAATTCAAATTACTATCATCGACGTCGCTTCGCTTTTTTGTTTTATTCGTTTGTTTCGACCATTTCTACTCATAATTTATAAAACATACAAGCAGCGAAAGAAACACAGCAAAAACAAAAACACTTCACTATAGTTGTCATGCTTTATAGTTCGGCTAATCTATTTTACTAGTAACTCAATTAAGCTCAAAAACGGAAGTCGACCAAGTCAAGTCTCTCTACGAAATCCACGTCGCAAGTGCACCTGCGCCAACAATATAGGAACCGACCAGCACACTCATACTGGCATAGAGAACGACAGAGCTCCACGGCACGGGATAAAGAGTCACATATCCGCGTAGATTCACATGTCATGCCCAGCCACTTGCCAGCTCTACAAATGTGCGTTCGTAATTAGTTGGGCTGTGCGTTCTATTCTCCGCGCGTCACAAGTGCGTCTTGCCGTTCGACGCTGTCAATAGCTGCCCAACGCCAGATTTCTTCTTAAAGTGACAATACAACTGGGAATTAGTGGAGGCGAAAACAGCTGTAGCTTAGCTTTAAATGACTTGTTGACGACAACAAAGATCGCCCAACACACGCGAGCAGAAGAAAGCAGAAAGCCGTCGTCGATGGAAACGACGTGGAGGAATATCTGATATTTGCATAAATTAAATGCTGCGGCGTGTTGGAGTGTGGGGCCGAGGAGAGCGCGCGCACAACGATGGATCAATTATACGGTGGGACCAATTATGATGCACGGCTCGTGGGAAAATTTATCAAAAATCGAGCCCACTGAACTGCTAACTGCTGCGATCGCTGTTCGTTGGCCACATGCGCGCACGGCGGCCGAGCACTGTGCGATTAGCACGACCCGGTTGTTCGATGGCCGGGTTTGGGGAGCGCGGCTGGTCGTTGGAGCAGCAAGTGCTTAATTAATTAGTGAATCGCTACTCTGAATTGAATTGCAAATTTTCGTACACAGTGAAATGGTCACAAACAAAGCTTGCCGGCAACGCGACAGCTTTATGAAATTTCCGGTGGATTAGTTACAGATCAGGTCGGCTTAAATGATGTGGAGAATAGTTGACCGGCGAGTCGGTCGGTAAAGCAGAAATGATTTGCTTGTTAGCGCTCTTTAGTTAAAATGTTGTGTAAATGCCGCCGCAGCCGCGGCTCAGTGGTTGAAGCATTGGGAAGCGAGTCAAGGGTCCTGGGTTCGAGTCCTGAGTCAATCAAAAACAACTAAATACATTTTTTATTTGCAAACGTATGAGAGTGAAAATAATTGCTAATATCCGAATCGGAACAAAACTGGAGTATTTTCAATTTGTGTTTCAAGTCGCGCAGACAATACAGATGGTTGTGAGGAGCCAGGCGTGGGTCTAGTCATCAGTCTGACGACTATACACACATATATTGCCAGTGCTAATACCTATTTGTATCTTATCAATATCTTTTCCCGAAGTTAATTCAGAATAACTACCAGTTTCCGCACAACTTTATCACTTAAACTGCATATGTCCATATAAATATACATAAATGAGAGTCTGGAAGGATGGCGAAAATCACTCAAATTTCCAACTACTGGATTGTTTAAGTCAGCATAGTGTTAAGTGCATTCGTGGCTTATCAGCTACGATGGCAAACCGCGAGCTCCACATGCTGATGGCTTGCATACATAATTATGGTTCATCAGTGTTATAATTGGCCGAAACTACAGGTAAGTACACCGCTTTGCGATTTACGACTATTGCACCGCTGCACGTGCTTCCACTCCACCATTCACGTCGCAGACGACGAACTCTCCAAAAAACAAGAGGAACAACTTAATTTGCGGTCTGCCGCAACCAATTCATAAAACTGCTTCCGTGCGCATTTTTCTTTTATAGCCTGGAAATCTCCCACATCACCAAAACACGACACAACCAGTTGACTTTCGGTCGGGTGTTTTCAGGTATTTAAATATAAATTTGAACTTCCTAATACTAGACGCAAGTGCCTTGCAACGCCAGCGCACCCGCTCCACCTGCACAGCGCTCCCGAGAACTTAATTTATACGGTTCGGGTTTTTTCATGCCCACTGACAGGCGATTTAGCGCTTGCCTCCTGCCATCCACCAGACCTTGTTGGCCGCCAAATGGGCCAGTTAGCACATTTCAGCGACAGGAAGAGGAAACGTAGTGGCACTGGTGGAGGGACGCGGACCGATTTGCATATCTGTGGCACACATAATATTTACTCTGACCAAATGAGCAATTGGCCATTGCTTTAATTGCTGTTGTGTTCACACAACCATTGCGCTTTATGGTAGCGGGCAACGTTTTATCAACATTCCCCAAATAGCGCCCCGCTTCCGCGACCGGCTTGGCCACGCAGGATACTATTTGCATATTTAAAGTCCGCGTGGGCAGCTTCACTCTTTGCAGGCATTTTAGTAGATGTGGAGAATTATTTGTTGCTGACATGCGACCTAAAGAGTTGCACGACATGATAGCAAAGCACTCAGGCTACCAGTTATTGAGGCTACTTAGAAGGACCCTATCCGATAAACTCGAAATCATAAAAGCTGACACGCGCTCTTTGTCCAACTGATTATATCTCGAATAATTAAGGCAATCGAATCGAAACTAAAGAAAGTTTTAATTGCATTGCCCTAGACTGGTGTATGAGTCCATAATCTTGAAAACCATGTGGTGTACGCGAATGGGAGGGTTTGGAGGGTTCAAATCCTCTTTGGGTGGCAAATATGCTTTCTAATATAAATATAGGGCTCAAAACTTTTGTACGGAAGCCCTCCTCCGAAATGAATTCTTGTGTTCGCCCCTAATACATACACATATATGTAGGTGTATTCATTTTGCATGTGTTGAATAGGTATGCCGCGATGCCCAGAAATAGGAAGATTGAATTATCCTGATCATTGAGACATTGCTTTTATTGCAATTCCACGGATTATATTATATTATTGCAAGAACTTGAATGTCGCTTCAGAGTCTGTGAGTCGAAATTGTAGCTACTTGTTGTGGTTAAACCTCGTGTAATTTTTTGCTGTAACCTAACCTTGATTAGCCTTGATTTTTTAATCAAGATTCACCAGGCTACTCTGCTATATAAATAAGCATTGATTTTATCGATAAACTGAAAAACTCTTTTCTTTCTTTAGGACAGTCGAACTTTGCAAAAACTAAAGTTCACAATATGAGCAAAATGGGGTCCGCAATGATGCCATTCATTCATACGTTTGCATTACAGCTAGCTTGCGGGACTTGTCAACACAGTTATAGTTACACGGCAATAGAGTTGCAGGCCAAGAAGGCAGCTGTAGGGTCCAACGAGCAATGGCGATGACGGCAATTAAGTTTTTAAGACGGGCTTGGTGGCCTCTTTTGACAGAAGGATTGCAGATTATATCTTGGAACTAACCAATTACCGTAATTTTGACAATTTTAAAAATGAAGTCTTTGTGTTTATAGATGAATATTCGAGCTCTTAGAAACGTTGAAAACTTTAAAATTTACTTTGACAATAATGCACTGCGAAAACCAATTTTACCGGAACTCAGCTTTCAATTACACATTTGAGTCCGATATTTTATGTGTAACCACTCAATTTCACCTACTGAAAGTATTACAAAAAAGTAATTTTTTAATTTTTTGTCCAGCCATTTGGAATATTTAAATCGTTTTTTAACACTGTTCCAAACTTCAATGCTAGTAATTTTCACAATTTCGGAACTATCAAACTTGATGCGATCGTATAGAGGTAGTGAACCCAACCCACATTTCTTACCAGAAACACTCATTTTGCGATCGCATTTTGAAGATTGTCGATTTTCGTAGCAATTATTTGTAACTAGTTCTTGTTGAAATGAATGAGTTCTCTATGCGGCTAATTTGGTTCAGTGTGATTCGACGGATATCCATGCAGCGCCGCGAGTTCGACAAACGCGGATAACTTGATAACGTCGCGAATCGAGAATCCACTGCGCGCAACGGCAGAATGAGGACTTCAATGCGCGAGATACAAACAAGTGTGCGACCACGAAACTCGCCTTACCACTCGACCGTCAAAATATCAACTAATGGCTTTAAATTGCTCGTTTGGCCAAACAGTGCAGCGGCGCGCGCTACCACTACCGAAAAAATCTTCCACGCATTGTGCTTCGCTTAAGCAACGGCAACGGCAACGGCAACAGCAACAGCACAACAACAACGCTACGCCGCGCACCAAGCCATTCTATGGCGATTACACCAACACTCGAGCGCATTAAGGTGTGTGTACGAGTATGTTGTGTGAGCGCCGATATCGACCGAGTGTAACCGCCGACCGTTGCGAACGCTAAACAACGTAAAATGCCGTAACGACGATCACAGGAGGAGGCGGAACAAAACCGCAACGAAGAGGCCACGCTCAGCGAAGAGGGATGCCGTTAAGTGGCTGGCACAGCGAGCGCCCGCAACCGGTTTCTGTCGTTGTCAGCACGCTGGCCAACTGCTTGCGGCCAATCAATTGTGAGCACGCTGCCGTCGAGTCGCATTTGTCATCACCCCGTTTCGGAGGACCGCGCTGATTGGCTGCCACAGCTAAAAGAGGCGTCGCTTAACCTGTTGATGCACGATGGAGACGAGACGAATACGAACACAATACGCGAATAGTGGTGTGCAACGTGATGCAGCAGAAGGACGGAGGGAGGCGAGCCCACCGGAGTACACTGATGAAAAGAATGAGGAAACTGAAAGAAAGGCTGCAGCACCGTCGCTGCGAATGGCTGGTTGCTGCAAATGATTAATCAATAATTACTGTTGCCAACTTAGTGCTTTTCGCACTAAATTTAGTGCTTTTTGAAAATCAAAACGCGGAAAATATTGAGTTTGGTGCTCGGTGCTTTTTTTTATTTCAAAGAAAAAAGACTAATTCATGCTTGGACAAAATTTAATGTTTTGTTTTAATAACTGGAGTGTTATACAACACTATATTTTATTTAACACCTATATCACACTGGAATGTTGGGCTAAAAAAATAATCATTGTTTGGATATTACATGACAACTGAAGTGATCCTCCTTGGTGGAATTGCTACTTAGGTCACGGTTGCCACTGATCTGCAATAGATTTCCTAGTATGTGACACGGAACATTCGGACAACTACACCTTTTTTTTGCTCATCAGTGCTTTCTGAGTGGAAAAACGCGGGTTTTTTGCGGTTTTAGTGCTTTCTGAAATAGAAAAGTTGGCAACCGTGATAATTACCTTCAGCACCCTGCGGGCTTTTACTTGTTCCTCAAACCACTAGCTTCTACATGATTAAGTATTTGAATTTTGCGTATCATTTCGTTTTTGCTCGAATAAAAGTTTACATGTTTATACCTATGTATAATTTTTTCGCTCAGTGAAAGTCCCGATTGGCAGGCGCGGATCCAGAAAAATATTTCGGGGGGGGTTTTAAAAAGTAATTCCTTAAATTTTATAAAATGTCTTTTAATTTGTATGTAGTTTTATAGTCGATCCACATATTTCGGGGGGGGTTTCAACCCCCAAAACCCCTCCCTGGATCCGCCACTGCCGATTGGGGAAGTTAATTGAAAATATTCACGCCGTACACTTAGGGGAAAAGTGCGCAAAAGTCTTGAGCTCTCTTGCTTTTTCCGATATGAATAGCAATTAAGCATGCACCATTGTATGAGAACTCCTATACGTATCTATTAAAAATATCGCCACAATTTTGTCATTAGAAATATGTTTTGTAAGCAATTAATAAATTTATTCACCAGGTGCACTATTTCCCAGGTGTACGATTATTTCTTTGTGCGCAGTAATTATAGTATTGTCGAAAAGTTGAGCATGTTAAATATTTCAGGGCAAGGCAAATATAAAAAAAAAATTTGCATTGAAATAGGAACCATTCGACTGCGAGGCAATTCAACTTTTTTAAGTGTATTATCGATTGGTGGATTGACCCTTAATTTTAAGTTTCGAAGCCACGATTGAGGGAGAAACACTTAACTTTTTTTAAAAGTGACTTCCATAAATTTAATTCAATAATTAATAGTCCTCATTAATTTCGAAAACTTTATTTATTCAAAATAATTTAAGAAGACATCCTCTCCATATATTCACACCATTTGTTTTGTGACTCCAGGTCTTCATGTACATATGTAAGTGGGTATGGCCAATATTTTTCTATCAATGCAACACTGTGTACACTGAAAAATAACATTCAATACAGGGCAATTTAATATTGAAATGTGTATAAGTCCTTTTTTAAATATCTAAGAGCAAGAAGGAAATGAGAAGCAACATTTATTTATCTTTTAAGTAATATAATTTATTTATCTATTTTTAGAAAACAATACAACCATTTCAGGCCGCTTGGGCTTATAAGAATAATACCAAATATATTAAATTTGCCTCAAGTTCAGTGCAACAGTTTCAGACAATAAATCAGTAATATTTATTTACAATAAAACAAAAACACTTTTGTTTACCGAGTAAATATGCGTAAATTTTTGTCGGCATTCAATCGCAAACTTCAACAAATTTCGAGCAATAATTTCATTACGTGTATTTATTTGGTAGTGTGCCGGTGGTGAAAAGGCGTTGATAAGAACGAAATAATAATAAAATGAAAAAGAAAGGGAAACCCGAGGGGAAGCAGACAATTGCAGCCGTCGCTTCAGCATATCCATCCGTAACTGTCTCGCCTACGTTCCGGCCAATCGGCAACGCCAAAGTGCACGGCCGTGCATGCAAAGCCACGCCACACGACTAGGCACGGCGCCATGCCATTCCTCGCCACGCCACGCCACCACGCCAGCCACACTTTGCTAGGAGCACAACGACCGTCCAAGGGAGCAGCGCGCCTCCATTGTGGCTTAGTGGGTGGTAGTGGTGCTATGGAAAGTACGTGGGCGACACTTAAGCGGCCACAGTGGCAACGTGGCGGCGAGTTGAACAATGTAACTAAACCGTCAATTGTATGCAGTGTTGCATTTAATTAAAACGTCTGTGATTGCTGTAGCTGTGGCTACTGCTGCGATTGTGATTGGATGGCATTCGGGTCGGTGCTACCGCTGGACAGGCGCGGCAACAGGGGGGATCGTGGATACGCCAGATTTCATCCTTTCGGTGTTCAAATTGTGGGGAAACCACGTCGAGTACTTTCTTAAAAGGATTCTATTTAGATAAATGTATGCAATTTTGTGTGGTGTATTCACGCCCCCCCTGAATTAATCTCTATCTGAGCCACGTGGCTGTATTGGTAACACTGAATGGCGGTGAAAGATAAAAACAACTCAATGCGAAATTTTAGGACCTTGGTTGGGTGATAATTGAATGTGGAGATACAAAACTCGTTAACCCTGATAAATATATGCGCGGGTGTGTGAATGCGCATATACTTATATCTAAGGTTTATCTAATTTTACATGCTTTCAATTCTATATATATTATATGCGAAAGAGCAGTTGTCATAGACTCCAAATGTAGGCTACAATTTAGTAAGTCGGTATCTACTGGACTGGAGCAATGACTTTAGAAATCACATAGTTTGACATGAACCCTTTTCTATAAGAGCCATTGCAGAATTTATGCAAATCCGTCTTATGTTAAAACATCCCTAACATGTTCTTTTAACCGAAAACATTTGACAAGCGTCGCAAAGCCGCACACCTCTGCACTCACATTCACACAGAAGGACTGATGTGTCAACTGTTTGGCATTTTTAACTCAAATCCACTGCAACTCTGCCAGGCGTGTTCCTTCACTGCTCCAGTCGGAACCATTATTCTCAACAAAGGAGCGAAATGCCATGAACAAGGAAAAACGCTGAATTAACCTCATCACAACCACCCACTAAGAGGTTAATGCTGTATCTTCCGCACACACCAACGCTATACCAGCCTTAAGCTTAGCGGACTGTGGTGAAAGTGCGCATGAAGCCCCTGCAAAGTGCTGATAAAACCTTCAACAATGGTAGCGGCGTCAGCCAGTTGTCAGCGGCTCGTTGGTAGCACAATGCCTGCAGGACTTTTCCCATC
This sequence comes from Melieria crassipennis, assembly GCA_963668005.1. NCBI lineage: Eukaryota > Metazoa > Arthropoda > Insecta > Diptera > Ulidiidae > Melieria > Melieria crassipennis. The sequence goes on along the minus strand of OY764963.1, from coordinate 114,386,005 downwards.
CAACGAAGCGTACGATAATAAGATCAACTTTGCTCGTAGTCGTCATCGTCATTGCCAATAGCCGGATGCGACCAATAGCCCACTCGTCGGCGCTTCACTCCACCGCCCACTTTGCCCACCCGCACCCGCCCATTTTTGACAAGCTCTCATCGCTATTTGTTGTATCGTCGGCGTGTGGTGCTCGGAGGAAGGCTTTGACGGAAACACAATTATGTGACTTGCGTGTTTACCGACGCAATGCCACTTCGTCCCCTTCACCTTTCCTAACCCAATCCCTTATCATCCTTCCGTCAATGTGCATCCCACTCTCAAGTTCGCCACTTAACAAGTAATTACAGTCAATGTTTATCTGATCAGAGGGGGTGTTGAGACCTGCATAATTGAATTTATTGTATAACGTTGTGCGCAGCAATTGCAAATTCAGGCAGCACTTTGTACTTGAGCCAGCGTTGAGCCCATTTAACTGGCTTGTAATCCACACGCGCAATCGTCACCTCACGGAACGCGAAGCTATTATTTGTGCTTCAACTGAGGCTGCGCTTTTAAATCTCTTCTGCTGCTGGAAGAGGGATGCGCTGATTGCTTTGCTTAACTTTTGCCCTTTCGATCAAGATAAAATTCACGTATGAATTGTTTTTCATTTAACTAATTTATAATAAATATATATTTATCGTGTGTATCTGTTTTCTGACATAATTTCAAGTTGACAGCATCGCATGTCGTACTTGTTGTGCGGGAGCTGTAACAACATGGGAGCATAGTATCAGCTCAGCTCTCTTCAATTTGTCTAATGCCCCGAAAGAACGCAAGCCAAAGCAACTTCGATTAAGTACGCGCACTTCCGTGCGTCCAAGACAAGCGGGTCATTCTGTGCTGCAACTTTATTAGCGGCATTTGCATGTTGTGAACATTTTAAGTGTTTGATTAAAACAAATTCCGTGCATAATCAAGAGCAGGTCCTATGCGTGACTCCTCGTAATTGCAGCTCACGTATCCAGCATTCATGGGGCCCGGGAACGTGCGACTACAATGCGGCAGCAGAGAAGAGAAGAGAAGAGAAGAGAAGGGAAAGGAGCTAAGGGCGCGGCGAACGAGTAAAGGGAACAGAGAGGAAGTGCAAGTGTGCCCCGGAGACGGCGAACGCACGGTTGCAGCAGCAGCAGCAGCAGCATGGCGCTGTAATCACAGTCGTCTGCAAATTTGGCTCGAAGGCTAAAAACTGCAAAATTTCATGGTCATTAAAGATATTTCGGTAGTTTGCATATGTGTATGCACGCATTCCGCCTGCAGTGCTAACTGCAGACCCTTACGAGCCACAGCCGTGCCATTAAAATCGATTGGGTTAGCTACTGCAGGAATGCGTAAATTATGTGCCGGAGCGCTATGGTTAAGTCCCGAAATAAAAGCGCTCGCGCTCGCGCTGTGGCTGGGGTTGAGGTTCCTCAACCTGCCACAAAATGTGGGGGTGCTCGTAGTCGCATCATTAGGCTGCATATTAACTGTTGTGCTGCTCTGTGCGCAGCAACTAGGAAGGACAACGACGCGCGGTAGAAACCCCGAACATGCGCTGGCATGACGCGCTGACGTTCTGCGCTGCTCACAACGCACACGCCGCAGAGTGGTCTAATTGAAGGGGCGGCTTAATTACAGGTTAATGTGGCAGCGTTAGGCAGATGCAACGACGATAAGCAGACAGCACTCGGCTCGACCGACCGCTCTGCTCCACTGCTGCAACCAACGGTCCGCACGATATTTGCCAATATTTGATTGACTGTGTGCAGTAGGAAATTAGCATGTGCCCTCCGTTCATATACACAACCGCACATGAAAATGAGCAGCGCCGTCAACGATTTTTGCCATGCGATCTCGGGACAGCGACTCGCCGTGGATGTGCGCCCTGCAAGCCGCGATTTCGTGGGCATCTCCTGCCCTCAATCGAAAAAGATGCAACAAGTGGTTGCTGACATTGTTGCATGCCGCCGAGACAAATTCGACACGTTAGCAGGAGGGCAATCGACCGTTTGTCAGTTCCATTTTGCGCTAGACAACAAAACTGTCAAAAAAAAGAACAAGCCGACTGTGGACAGGAGCACATAACGATCACCTGCAGTCGATGTATCATATCAGCTCTACCTGCACCTTTCACTTCGCTACAAACATGTCCTGACTGTGATGATTGCATGCCGTGGAAGGAAGCCTTAGATAAAGCATCCAATTGACAGAGTTTCGAGTTTTAACTACCTTTTGTCTCTGGGCTATTCGCAATAAATAGTTCAATGGTTTTATTTGGTAATTGTTGGTGTTTATTGTTAGCAATGGTTCCAAAGCAGAAGTCAACACAACTCCTGACACATAACAAAAAATCCGAAATATTCTACTTCGGCCAGCAATTAATAAAGATAATTAAGACGGCACGAGCCCGGCGCGTACGTAAACTTCAAATGTCGGCTATGTTTGCGCCGTTATCGCGCACTACTTCGTAATGAGCACATTGTCGTCGCAATGTCCTTTTGCCTGTGCATGCACCCGCCTCAAATATTGCCACCTGCACTGCGGTGCGGTGTTGGGCTTTGCCAGACCCACAGACAGGACACAAGACGTACGTACATCTAGATAACGTGCGGCAATTACGTTATAAAGTAACATTTTCTCACATTTGACACACACACACACACACTTGCATTTTTAGACTGACACTTGTGTATTTACTGCACGAAGAGGAACGGCCTGGACACGACCAACTTGTCACGAATGACATCCAAAAACTGTAATAAAATTATATTATCTGACAACAACAGCGAAATTTTGAGAAGGAGAGAGAAATTTAAAGCGGCTGGGCCTATCATGTAGTGCGCTACCTGCCACTCAATCGACTAATTAAGACCAGATCGAATAATCAAAAGAAGTTTTGTCTGTAAAGTGGGGCGTTATGAGATGGGCTGTGTTTTTTGGCAGAAGTGCCATCAAATTGATAGTTTACAAATAGGAAAAGTAGGTTATGTAGTGCACCTCAAGATAACACTATCGGCTCTTTTAGTGTAGAGTTGTAAGACATGAGAGTTTTTGTCAACTGAAAGAATTTACACTTTTTAGAATATTTCTTACATGGCAATGGCAGAAATTGATATGTCTCACTCTCCCCGACTATGAATACTTTCCATGAATTGTGAAAACTAACTAACTAATTAATAGCTCTTTTGAGAGGCAAACTAATGTGACTTACCGTGAAGTTTGTAGGGCACACAAATCCAAGGGGACAAATCCAAGCGGTCGCAAACTAACGCTATTCGATCGGTTAAAACTTGATGAGTACGTTAGGCTGAGTCGATGGGTGCCGATATGCTTATAGAGGACAATGCCGACCGGCCGCCGGCCCGAACGAACGAATGCGCAAACAACTGAGCTAAGACCGACTTTGAGACAGAGACAGAGTAAATACAAGTTCGCGTGTTCCGAAATTGCAATTGCACAGAGAGCCCGGGCTGGGGTGACTTTAATAGCGACATCAACGGCCGAGTGGCATGCGGAGGTTCTTGCAAAAACCCATAAATTAAATGGCTGACATAATTATTAAGAAATTGACATAGAAAGCCAACGGCACTGACAATATCTTCGCACAGAGCATCGTCAGCAGCAGGCAGAACAAAACGAAACGGACATTCGAAATGAATGGGATCGTGGGTTGGGCGCTCAGAGGGCAACCATAAAAACGTTATCGGATGTTGTGAAAATAAAAATTATTTGATCAAATACAATAACTGAGATGAACGCTGTGAATATGTACAGACACATCCATATAACTATGCACATCTGTACACTTAGCCATCAGTAAAAAATTGTAACAAGACATCAGGGACATCAGACATCGTATTGACATGCTTACCAGTCTTCAAACAAATAGGTGTTTCCATGATTTAGAAATTTAGAATTGGAGCAGCAAATTAAAAGCTTTCGTTTGTTGATTCGAGTTGAAGACTTCCCTCTCTTTTTGTAAACAATTTGTTTATCATCTGATCAAACATGTTTCTAACGATGTAATAAATACATTTCACATTTTATACGCGTATTTATGACTCTGCACAATCGCCACTTAACAATGGAGCTTTGTACGTGCATCTGCACATGAGAAAAAAATAATAATTATAAAACGACAATCGCGTTCATGGTTGGTGTGGAAATATTAAAAAAAAAATGAGGCGGTTGGCTCAAAAGAGCAAATGCTGTTCTCTATTAAATCTTTATACCTTAGAAAAGCTTTCCGAGTGTGCGCATTTTTTGTTTTTGTTTTAGGTTGCGACGCACAGTGGGGTAATAAGTATATAAGTAAAGTGGATGAATTTCTGCATCACAAGGGGAAAGAATTGTTGCAAAATAGTTTACCGTTTCCCCGCAAAGCACTCTGAAAGTTGATATTTCTTTTTAGTTTTGGGGAACACAGCGATAAACGCGTTTTTCTTCTTTATTTCAAACAGATTTCTTTTTGTGAATTTCAAAAACTATTTAAAAATTAATGTGCAACCTTCATGTTCAGGTATTTCAGTAATGCAGTGTGTATTTTGTTTTGTTAAAAAGTGTTTATAAATGTTTTATTTGATTTTTTTTTAAAAGCTTAATAATTTTCCACTTTTGGCCCTTTTCATAGACATATAGTTATGAGTCTTGTGAGATCGAGCAAAACTGTTTTCAGCAGCGCATAGCTTAGATAATTCAGTAAAATTTTATGAAAAAAAAGTTGCGCGAATGCTGCGCCCTTTTCCAGCATTTCGATTTTTGTATGCGAACTCATAGGCCAAATGGGTCATGTATGAGAATAAATAGAAATGTCCAAAATAGCGTTTTTAATTATTTATTTTTTAGATGAAAAGAAATAAGCAAAATGTTTTATTGTTGTTTTTATTGGTTTTTCAAAATGCAGAAATATCTGCATCAATAAAGAGATGTCCACTTGAATCAAAACATTCACACCATTTTATGGTTGTTTCCAGTGAACATCAAATCGAAATAGAAAAATTTCGCAGCTATGGATTAAAAACTGTAAAACATTTTATACAATGCTATTCCTGGTAAAATATACCCACAATTTTCCACAAATAGTTCTTACATTATATGGATCGCAAATCATATCGCATGCTTTGTTGCCAATCGGCCATGAAAGTGAAATGAAAGAATACCATTGAAAATTTTTTTTTTTAATTCTGACTCCATTGTATCAGGTATGAGAAAATTGCCACAAAAAAGTGCATCATATGTATATTATGCCCAAAGTTGCTAGCTATGGAGTTGATACTAATGAGGAATGATGATATTGGTGATGGAGAGGCTTATAATGTTGATGATGAAGATTATACTGATGATAATCATCATCATAATGATGATATTGAATTGGCTGCAAGACGTGGCGATGAAATGTTTCAATTAAACTGTTCAACTTAACTTTTATTCGAAATGTGCAACATTTATCTTTTGTAACTATTTTAGTTTTTACCCTTTTTTAAAAAAAATTCCACTGAAGTATATCCAAAAACATTTGTTTTTTACTTTGTAATGGTCGATTAACTAAACTAATAGTTATTTCGTTTCTAAAGGGTGAATTGATCGGCATTTTCGGCATCAATTACCCCACTGTGCGACGTCACGCTCATGGCTTATCACCTGCTTAGGAATTTATTTTTCATAAAGGTGGCATTTCAGACTATTGGCAATTCGGTTCCGATATACTTTTTTACTTTAAAATCGTCAACACCTTTATATATGACTAACTTAAACTACGGTACACGCGTTAGTTCACGCAGTTCACTCTTCATAGCATTTTAGGTGTAAAGTTGCTATCGTAGCAATTTTTGAATTTTCGCAATGTTTTCGAAAGTAGTTGTAGCGACAGATTGCTACGGTAGCAACTTTACACCTAAAATGCTATGAAGAGTGAACTCCACTATTGTAAATTTTCTGTTACTTTTCGAGCGGGTCCTTCAAATAATATAATATAATAGACATATATACATATATTGTAAACATAGAGGCATGTTCACATGTGGTATTAAGTTTTGAAAAGCAACTGATTCCAAACCGTTAGAAAAACACATTCATTCCTCATTGCCCAACGTTTCGAATTCCTAAAAATAAATTGCAAATATGCCAGCAACGCGGATTGCCATTTTATGTGGAAAATTATGTTGGAAATACACAAACACACAAATACCCAATACTCTCACACATCGGGCTTCGCGTAGCAAAACAAAAAATGAGAGGAAGCGCAGTAATCCCAAAAAGCGTAACAACTCATTACAGTTTTTATTTTACGATTGTCTCGCCTTTTGAACGCAAAAGGAAAACCGAAAACGAAAATAATAATAAAAGAAGCGCTGCATAAAATATTTGAATCAATTTAACGCTTGTCCATCCTGATGCACTATATAGTGCATCGTAAAGCGGCGGAATGAAGCCAGCCTAGCGCAAGTGCCAAGAGAATGCCGGGGCCTATTTTAAGACCGCTGGCACGCATTGAGCCAATTGTGAGGCTCTTTGGCCTGACACGCTCACTGAGGCCAGTAGCGCAACTTTAATGGAAGCTGCCGCGTTCGGTCTTTCAATTTTCAGCGAAATTTCTGGCATGTTGAGTTGGTCGCCTCTCCAAACGCAACAACACATAATTTTTACGAGTCCAACAAGCAAAACAAAATTTATGCATCGTGTGATCGTCGAGAGCGACTGCCAGTGATTTTACGAGTGCTGTTTCGCCTTTCCTCCACTACACTCGCTGCAGTTGGACAGTTGCATCCCTCAAAAAATTTGGATCGATATGTGTCTACTTAAATATTTTGCACGAATGACTACTCATGCAAGCTTTTTCGTGCCCAAATACGTTGTGTCCTTGTCCGCGTAAGCCAAACCCGGTTAGTGCTCTAAGCAATAGGCCGTGATCGGTGTTATGGGCGCAGAGCTTATCCTGCTCACTGAGCAGCGTAGGGTACGCCAAGCGGTACTAATGCCGCTCACAACACCTTTATTTTGGAAATATGCGTTGAAGGTTTTTTGTGTTTAATTTTACTTTCGCTGTCTTAACTGCCAACGGGAGAAGAATTTATATTCTGAGTTATTTATTGCAGACGCGCAGTTAACGAGATTTAATAGACTAGCTAAATACAGTAGCTCTACTAATTGAAAAATTATAATTGGTTTCTGCCAATCGGATATTTCGCCCGACCACGAGGACTCTGGTTCATTTGCGCGCTGTAGTGCTGCGTCCACATGATTGCAAGCACACAACTGCCGGCGGTCAACACCACCAACTAAACTTCACATTTACTATGGTATGGCTTTCGCACACATATACATACATACATATATATTCAGTAATGTGACGAATAACTGTGCATGCATTTGCGAGTACAAAGCGAAATATGTAAACAAAAAATTAAATTTAGAAATTTCACATTTCCCTGCTGCTCTCTAATGTAACCACTCAAATGTAACCATTCACACAAATTATGTACATAGTACCAAATCAGTTTAAGAGAATCTCGACTTGACTCGACCCTTTCCCTTAGTGTGTAGAATGACCACAGGTGTCTCTGGGTCTCTCTTCATAGCACAAAGGCGCATCTCAGCACGCAGACACCTCGGGATGCTTACAAATGGGGCCGCCCACTTGTTGCCGCCAGCCACACCTGCGTCCGCGTGCAGGTACACAGATGCAAATGTCAATACACGCGCCAGCTTACCGAAACCTGGCAATCTTCTTCATCCGGCAGCTAATCACGGTAATATTTGGTTATCGTGCATGCCGACCGCGTCATTCAATCTGGCGTAATCGCTGTCGAGCTGCCAACACCTCGGCTTCCCCAGCTGCAGCGACGGGAACGCCACCCCAAGTCCGGCCCATTTATGATGATATGCGTGTGTGGTGTGGTTCAGTGCAATTAGTGCTGCGGCTCTCGTATTTGCGTTGTGCAATTTGTGCGCCGAAGATGATTGATCTGCGCAAGTGACTCGCCGGCGCGTTGAACCGAACGCGGCACAAGATCGCTAAACCATCAGCGGGCGCCTAGCAGCGGCGACCGGGTGCTGGTACCGCTGCCGGTGGCGGGCTTTCGCTGAAGTGTGTAATCAGCATTTGCGATCAGTTAATATGCGAGTTAACATGTGAAGGGTGGTGGTGCATTTTTTGCTGCTGCTTATTCCGCTGTCCGCGCTGTGCCTGCGCTTCGTAGCAGCGGTCGTGGCACGCGACGGCTTCTTGGTTTCACTTGTCCGCGCTTGTCTCGACCTGGCGATAATTTAACGATGTAACAATTACGAGTGCATACTCACAAGCTGACCATAAGCCGGGCCAGGCGCTCGCGCACGCAACTCCAATCGCCCGTTGTTTGAATTGCTGCTAAACGATGGCGCTGTGGTAAGCTCTGCCTCGGAAAAGTCAAAATACATACTTGAACATACTTACATAATAAATATGAGGACGCAACGGCTGCGACGCGTAGTAGCGAGTTAAATGATTTTACTGATTGTGACATCAAAACCGGCGGAAAGTGCGACACCTGTTCCACTGCTGAATATCCAGTTATTCCGCACCAATGCTTCCGATTCGGAAACAATGTCGCACGTCGCGGGAACACAGCATTCGTTGCCAATGATGAGCAATCAATTTGAGTGGCAATGGCAGCCAGCAATTTTCATACCGCAATACAACAGCAAGAAGAGCAACGCGGCCGCACTTAATGTACCAGAACAAAGTCGAACTTCAGCCGACTTTTGCGTGTCAACACCGCCGCAGGATCGGATGCCGTAATTTATGTGTAATACTTGCAGTTGTGGCTGGCGATTTTGTGTGTAGCGTGTGTGTTCCGCGCCGGTGTGACATATGCGATAATGAGCACAATCTGCTTCGCACATTTTGCGAGCTCGGAAGGGTCGATAAAGGTGGCCGAGATAGCGCAGAAGGGACGCGCCGACGACCAAGCGTGACAATAAATAATGAAAATCACAACAGCGAGGGATAGGGAAAACCACTCAAGCAGGGTTGACTACAGGATGACTACGGGACAGAGCTAGAGCGGGGTGGCGCAATTGTCGTTTCGTAAACGAAATGTTAATTGTTTGCTTTATGTTTGAGGTTGATGTTTTGTGTTGTTTTGGTTGGTGTTTTGATGAGGATTTGATTATGTGTTTGCACATATTGTTCATACATACATACGTATTATACATGTTTGAATGTGTAGATATGTGCGTGCCTTTGTAGAATTTGAAAAGGTCTCCGGGCTTAGGTGACAGTTCGGAAAGTAGTTGTAAACGATGCTGCTCGGCCAAAATAATATATGTACTTACATACATACACATGTAGTAGAGCCCTTTAAGATACCGTCTAACGCTAAATTATTCTTCTTCACACAGATTCCTAACAAATTGTCTATCTTGACTGAAGTTGATCTTCGACAATTTTAAATCCATTTTTTTCTGATTTTGAGTACTTTTTTCTTCAAGTCCAAAATCTATGGGACCAATAAATCATGCTTCTCTTAACCCTTTGTTGACCCCGTCAGATTTTGATTTTCAAAAACTGAAAAACTCGTATCGATTTATTCTTCATTTGGAGCACATTCACCAAAGTTAGAATAAATGCGCCGATTAATTTATCTCTTTCCATACAAACTGTTTACCAAAAGTTGACTCCGTCAGATTTTAATTTTAATAAAATTGTTGACCACGGTAGATTTTGATTTTCGAAGAGAACGATTTACTAAGTTTGAAGTCAAAAACTCATTAAATCATGTTACATTGGTTTTCAAAAAGACAGAAATTAAAACTACGTGTCTAATTACTTTTGGTTTCAAGTCTTTTCATTAATTTTCAATTCCATAGGCCCATTAGTTCATATTTTTTCATAGTCTTCCATGTTTGTCCCCTTTAGACACGGAATGCCAAAAATCCCTTCCTTTCAGAGGTTCATTTTCTAAAACGAACTTACAGTTCAAATTTCATATTTGGAGCTTCAGAAATTTGGGCTGGGCTGGACTGGACGATGATAAATCAGTGAGTCAATCAGTCAGAACCAGGGCATTTTTTAAGTAGGATAGATGTGGCCAAATGACCACGTAGTAGTTCGAAGTGGCCACGTAGTTACAACAATTTGGCCACAATAAAATAAAAACGAGGGCATACAATCCAGAATTCAATTACCAAGTACAGAGAATCGATGAGTACTATTTTTTGAGTTAAATTTTTTATTGCCAACATTAAGATGATCTGCTACAAATTAGTTACAGATTACGAACGACATATACATATAACGAATGATGGAATGAAATTACAAACCAGAATCTTTTCGAAACAATTTTTGAATGAAACTCTTTCCGAGTACAAAACGAAATCGGGCTCACGGTAACTTCTTTCTTTCTTGTGAAGACACTCTGCTACAACTGGCCTAGGGTAATAAATTGCCTGTTTTAAAAAACTGGTATTCTTAGTTCGCGGTTTTTTCAATTATTACACAGGTCAACATTTAATATGGAAAAAATCATCAGACTTTACGTAGGTACCCACAGGGGCGTAGCCAGAACTTGGTCATGGGGGGGGGGTTTTAAATATTGTTTTTCCAGTTTAGTATTATGTGTTTTTTAAAGTAAACTGCACTTTCCAAATAGGGCATTTTGAGGTGTCTTATGTGCCTTAATGCATTGGAAATTAAATTTGTTCCTATTTTTAGTAAAAATTTCATGAAATTTGGTGCACTGGAAGCGAAGTTATTGCATCTGAAGTGAAAGTATGTTTGTGTCATCGTACAAAAATAAGCATCGAACAAAGACCCAATATTAACTTTTGTTTTAAAAATGTTTAAACTTTAACCGAAGCACTTAAATTGATGGACCAAGTTTATGGTGATTTTTGTTTATACCGCGGTGGAGTTCATAAGTGGTAAAAGCGATTTAAAAACGATTGTCAGAACATAAATGATGACCAACGTGTTACCGCGTTCACCGTAGATTCCATCAAAACTGGGTGGTAATTCATAAAAGATTCGCCAAAATCTTCATTGAAATTCTTGAAATTGGACTTAACCTTCGCTTTACTTATACCCACCCGGGTGATCTTTTTATACCTATTCATGTTTAATATCTGCCAGAGTATTTAGCTATGCTTTCGAATAACTGCACTAATTTAAAGGTAATTTTCAATAACATGAACAAATATTTTTTTTAGAAATCTTGTTCATGTTTAAATTTGAATTTTGTCATTTTGTATACAAAATACCTACCCGGGTGGTCCCAGGTGCTTTTGCTGCCATTTTGAATAAAACCCACAATAAATTTTTTTTTGCGTACCTCATTATGCGTTCAATAAAACCTCTGGAAAGAAAATTTGTAATATTTTCCAAAGTTGCAAAATAAATCATTAAAGTTAGGCCTTTTTTCGGAAAACGAACTATCGCTAGAGGAAGATACTAATTACTGAGGTATGAAAAAAATTATATCTTTATTGTGAGTTTTACTCAAAATAGCGGCGGAAGTGCCTGAGTCATCCGGGTGAACGACATTGGAAAACTACGTATTCAAAAATCTTTGGTAAGGCGAAGGTTAAGCATCTCAATAGCATACATTTATCAATAGCATTTTAACTGAATATTTGGCTATCGAAGGATGCCATCTCATCGATCGACACTTGTTTTGATTGTTTTTTTGTTTACTAAAAGTCGAACTTTAACCATCAACCACTCCTCGTTTTCACAGGATGCGGCACTGTGCGACTTTTACCTTTTCAAAAAAAGCATTTGCTGATGAAATAAATCGTTTTGAGAACGTAGTAACTATCCAAAAGGTTTGTACCAACATCCTGAAGGACATTCCGGCCGACGAACTAAACTACTATTTATACAAGTTTTTAGATCATGCATATCGCTGTATTGAGCCTAAACGGGACTATTAAAAAAACAAATTTGTTTCGCCCAAAAAATTTTTTTTTATTATTTTTTAAATGTTTAAAGATGAAAAGACCTTTCTGCTAATGTGGGAACGTACATACGATGCATAGTGATTGAAAATGTTGACAAATTATAGGCCATGGCACCCAAAACCCCTCCCTTGGCTACGCCCCTGGGTACCCAGGGGTTTTTGGAGTCACTGATTCCGATGCAAGGGTCGGCTAAGCTCTATCACATAATTTTAAAGGTCATTTGGAGGTCAAACTAAGAAATGGTGGTTTAAAAAAAATCTGAAAAATTCATACATGCATTAGGTCGGTGGGATTGGGGGACGTTCTCTAAAGTTGTAGGGGGCACAATAGATCAACTTTGGTCTCAGTGCACATTTCCCCTTTCAAATCTATCTATCTATCTACATGCATGATTTTTTTATACTAAATATTGACCTGTGCTATAGAAGAACGACAAGAATAATTTTTCAGCATCAAATGCATAAAATTACGAAAGAAATACTGTTTCCTAATTTGTATTTCGAATTTGTCTAAAAAAAGAGAATACATTTTTCTGATATAGACTTGTAAGTATATTGCAAAGAATTCCTATTAATTTATTTTTTATTAATACCTGTTAAGTGAATCTTTGATTCTTATTGAAATAATAATTTCCTTTGTATGTATATTTGGAGGGGGTCACATCTCCAGGGGGATTTTGGCCACCTAGTGAAAAATCCTTAAAAGATGCCCTGGTCAGAACAAACAATGTGTATATAGATCCAACAATAATAACAAGAAGCGGGAGACATGCATCTTCAGTTTGCATTTCTTGGTTTTTTTTTTAAGAAAAACGAGGAAGCGGTGTAAAAGTTACAATTAATTCGCAGCATAACGTTAGTTTAAGATTAAACAGGATATTGACTTCAATAAGCTTAATATAATCATTGCTTTTTCTGCATGTTTTGTAATTGGTTTTGTACGTACCTATTTGATTGGCTAATCTCATGAGTAATGCTTTTATTTATTTAAAAATTTAACTTTAAATATATAGTGTTCCAATAAAAGTGCACGATTTTAATGGAGTTTTGAAATTCGACAGCTGTAATTCGACAATTTTGAAATTGGACGTTTTGTTTTTAAATTAAATAGTTCACTTTTATAGGGGCACCCCATACTTATTTAATGTAAATTTTACTTATTGGTGAAATCAGGGATAAGAAATTTTACAGTTATCAGATACAAAAACTAATGGAAATTTGCTTATTTTATCCTTGTAGCAACCGCCATAGCTTAGTAGTAGGTTCGTTAAACAGCACATAAATGGAAATCCTCCCAACTCGCAATTGAAAATCTGCATATAGCTTTCTATTCGAACGCAAATTCAAACCCACAACCCGAACGATTGTGAGAAACTACACCTTAGTCCCGAAATGGGGCTGCTGGGCCAGTTTTATATTGTATATGTATGTATGTGTATGCTCGTAGTAATAGTACTTCAGACTTCTCAAATTATAGAAATTGGAAAATTGGAAAGTCGTGGCTCATAACATTTTCTCTGCAAAATTAATGAACAGATGATGAATTGAATAATTTTCTATTCAATTAGTCCGGATAATTTCCTCAAAATTGTATTGGTTTTCTGAACGAACTAACAATTAAACACAGAGTGACCGAAATTAAATAAAATTTTTTATTTTACTGCATTATCGACACGATTAAGGTTCGTGCAACTGCTAGAACCACATGGCACATTTGAAGCAACTCCGAAATGATATGTCAAATATCGCCAGTTTAACTATTGAGCCGAATGCAGCCGACTCGATTTGGAGTATGCATTTGTTTCAGCAGCATAAGTGGATTTGTTTGTAATGGCACATAGGAACACGTTTCCTTCCACTTCACATTATTACATTAGATGCAATAGATGTTAAATGGGATTTTTACACTTTTCGTGAACACAGTCATTTACAAATAAGAGCTCAAATCTTATTTATCCGACTAGCATTGACAAAAAGAAACGCCGAATGTCTTTATTGTTTGGTGTTTTGATGAAGTTATCTGTATGGGGCGATGTGTTCTGCTTGTTGATCTGTACAACAGATTTTAAAAAATTATTGTCAGCAACTAAGCGTAATGCGAAAGGCCGACAAATAGGGTGGCTTCGGGTATATGTTTTTATCACTATAGCTTTTGGTTAATTGGTAAAAAACCGTTTTGGCATGCGACCGAATTTTTTTAAGTTTGCGAAAAAGTTTAATTAATTAAATAAATTAAAATAATACATTTTAATTCTTGAGGTAAATTAAAATCAATAACTAAGTGTTGCTTAAAATTTAGCAAATACGAATAATTTTTGTATTAAACATTTATTTTTTCATCATTATTCCAAAAGAAGTCAAGTTCGGGTAATGTGGTGTAGGTCGCAGAGGGTAATGTAAACGTAAATGGAACGCTAAAAGCATGAAAAACGTAATTGTGACTGTAAGGAATAATAAAGTATTAATAACTTTAGATTACGCCGCCCTTTAGGGCATTCTTCTTCTTCTCGACTGGCACGACAGCCCGATTACGAGACTAAGGCCTAGCTACCCGCAACCATCCATGTTGTGCGTGTGAATTTTTACAAGGTTGGAAGGGATCTACAGTTGTATGCCGATTCCGAACGGCGAGTTGGGAGCTTTTTCATAGGCAGTTTTTATTTTCAGAGGTTTGCCATTTCCTGCTGAGAGGACAGCCGCCGAAAGAAACATAGTTTTTTTCTTTTTTGTCGGCGTTAACAGCAACGGAGTCTTGAACCTGGATTCGACCGTCAAATTTGACTCGCGGCCCAACGCATTAGCCAGCTGAGCTACGGCGGCTTGGGGCATTACAAGTTTTAAAAAGAAAGTAGTTGTAGAACTTCTGTCTACTACAGTAAGCTGAGGATTGAATATATGTATGCATATACGAATCAATCGAATAAATTCAAGCACATAGAAAAAAGTAGGATACCACATTACCCGCCAATTTTTTTAATGGGCCGTTTATGAGTTTTTACAAACTTTCAAGAATATCTTTGAAAGTTTTCATGAGAAGCCTTTTCCTGCTGGTTTGTTTAAAAGCCAATACTTGAAATATGTGGACCGTAGTTGACTGCGATATAGACAAAAAAAAAAGGTATACCACCATACCCGAAGTTACCCTATAGACACAGAGTCGCGTACATAACTTATTATACTCGAGTACTCATCTATACCATCGATACTATACGATGTATGGCATGTTGCAGAAACTCGCTGTTGGAGATTGAGGAACAGTTCAAAGGTACTGGGAACGCAAGTAGCAGCCGCCGTAATGAGGTTACAAAGCTAAAAATAAAGTCCTCGAGTAAATTATGCCAACTAAAATGAAAATTACAGTGACGAGAGTATTTAGAGGCAAATATTCACAGAGTGTGTACGAGCAACTTAAGTCAAAAATACTTCGAAGATGAATATTGGCATTCAGTCAACACAATACCACCTTAGCACACACAATTACAAACAATTAAAACTGTAGGCAATCTGTTTATGCGAAAAGTATAAAGTGCATTTTTAAAAAACTGCGGAAAACATATTGATTAATGCCGCCTCTGCCACAGCCAGTGATGGCATTACCACCGTTGCCATCAGTGATAATAGGCCGAACGGAATGAGCGCTCCGACTCGCGCTTGAACGATTCATGCATCTTGGTTATGTCGTCCAGCTTATTGGCGATATTGGTTGAAGACGACTCGATCCACTGCAGCGAACCCATGTGCGCATTCAGTATTTTGCCGATTTGTATGATAGGGTCCGTGTTGTCCTGGCCCTTGGTTGCCTCGTTCAAGTTGTCGATGATCTCCTTCAGGTCCTCGGACATCTGCTTCAGCTGCGTATCCAGGTTCTCGACCAGTAAGTACGTCTGACTGCGCTCCACGTCCACCTGCGGCAGCTTCATAAACTCCTTCTGCAGAGGCACAATGCTCTCCTCCAACTCCTTGTGTTGCGTAGCTATGAACTCTAGCTCCTGTTCCAGCGTTTGCTGATCCGACTTTACCTTTTGCACAGCATCATTTAGCTCCAATATTTTTTGATTGTTGCCTATTAGTACCTTGTCCCAGGCATTGATCTGAGTGGCTTGATCGATGAAGACTTTCTCCTGCTCCTCCAGCTCCAGTGTCCACTTGTTGATATGCTCCTCTAACTGGTTGTAGGAGAACTGCGCAGTGTTTGCCACTGCTGCGGAGTCAGTTGTCTTGGTGGCGGTGGAAAGATTGGTAAAACCACCAACGGTCGCCGATGACGTGGGTATGGCGCTCAGAGTTGGCGCGGGCGCTGTTGTTTTTGCTGGTGGTACTGCTGTCAGTGAAAATGATGGTGTAGGCGCCAATATGGGTGCTGGTGCGGCAGTCGTAGCAGTCACAGCTGCCGTCGGTGCAGCAGCAGGAGCAGCAGCTGAAAAACTAAAGCCAGTGGCAGCGGCTGAGGTCGTCGTTGTAGTTGGCGCTACAGCAGGAGTTGGAGCAGGCGCACCGCTAGGCGCCGCTCCGAAACTGAAACCAGAGGCTGGTGACGCGGTCGTTGCGCTTGTCGCTGGAGTGGCAAGAAAACCGCTACCAAATCCGGTTGCCGCAGGCACGGCTGTCGTGGTAGTGGCTGGGGCGCCGAACGAGACTGGCTTCATGGCGCCGGCATCACCGCCGCCCGTAGCACCGAATGTGAATGAAGGCGGCTTTGCAGCAGCAGCCGGAGTCGATGTCAATCCGAAGGAAAACCCGGTGTTGGCGGTGGTTGTGGTAGGTATTTGGAAACTCATCGATTGTTTGTTTTTGCAAAGTAATGGAATTACGTCGATGATTTTGTCAACTACTTGGAATTTTTGTTATTTTTTGACTTTCGCGAGGGAAACTCAAGTTAAATTAATGACGGAGTTGCCAGCTTAACTTGTTTTAAATTAAGCACGTTTTGACATTTTTGAGAGTTGTTATATAATTTTTGAATGCTCTTATGTTATTATAATTCAATACATTATAATATAATAAAGTTGTGAAAAAGGCTGTTTTTGTAATTTCTTCTTACTATAATGTTTTTGAATTATCTATCGCCATTATTATAAAATATTGATGATTGGTTTTTCAGGATGTTATTCCAAACATTTTCCAAATATTTTTGCAACACATATTCCGAATGAAATTCCTTCGTGTGTAAGCTTGTTGTAAGTTTATTTGAAATGGAAATTATTCACTGGGCAGTGCTTCTACTTTCTCGTTTGTATCATGCTTACAATATAAGTTATATAATTATTAATTACATTTCAGATGCTTGTTTCATGTCCACACATTCTGATTCAGATATTGTTTGCCATTATTATCATTTAAAAGTGTTTGCATTGTCTCGCAATATATAACCAGGTGAGGATATATAAACATTTTACAATTTGGTTCTTCTTTCTTCCTAGGTTTTCTGCACTGAGCGCTTGAGGGTTATAGAGAGGATATTTGAATTTACTTCTTTCAACTCGATTGTAATATTAAAGTAGCTCAATTTGAATTTACAAAATAAATCTAACAATATTTAAATCATTTGATTTCAAGTTCTTATTATTGGTTTTCGCAACCCTTGCTCCAACAGCTGTTATTTGTACCTGCCAAGTGAGAAAGAGATGGTTAGCTTGCATGTGTCGCGAAACGGTTGAAAACGGTGAACTCATGACATGACGAACCGCTATTCAGTTCCGCTGTTAGTGCATTTATCCTTCTCTTTTCCGTCAAGGTGTGTATTTGTCGTCTCGTCTGCTGCTGTTCGGTTCGGGTCGGTTCGACGAGCAAAGTGAAAATTTTTATATTTTTTAACAAATAGAAAAATTTGAAAATCTTTCCACAAGCGTGCGGGACGGTGAGTGAAGCGAAAATCACTGCGTGGAGAAATTTGCATTCCTTGCGTGAGAAAAAGCATAAAGTTCATTCCGTTTCGCGGTTGACCTGTGTGATTGCATAGTCCTCACCTCTTCCCATTGAACGACGTTGATTTTGTCCGTGGGAGTCTTGATATTTTTCTTTTTCTGCGACTCCACTTGCCGATTGGGGGCAACGGGTGTGGAACTACTGAACAACGAACTGTGCGCGGGCTTCGTCATCGCTTTTTCGCCTTACATGAGCCAGCAGTGAAGTAGCGAAAAGGAAAAGCAGAAGCAGAGACAATAAACGGAAGACTAGCTAAAGTCTATCTTCATAAGTAATTTTCACGTGAGAGTGCACTAACGCGCTAGTGGAGCGGTGCTAAAACCGTAAGCGCGATTACACTCGCAGGTCTCCCACATCCACAGAACCAGGACTGCAGTGAAAATGTCGGCGGAACGCGAGATACCTGCTGAGGACAGCATCAAAGTCGTGTGCCGCTTCCGTCCGCTCAATGACAGCGAGGAGAGGGCCGGCTCCAAATTCGTTGTAAAGTTCCCCAACACCGCCGAGGAAAATTGCATTTCTATTGCGGTGAGTAGAGTGACTAATCGACAAGTTAACATTAGGACACTAGGTGATAGCACAACAAAGCTGAAATGAACGAGCAGGGTGAAAAATTGCATACTGCCCGCATGATGACGTCATGTTGTCCAGTACCCTTTCGAATAAACGCCGCTGTACACAAACAATTCTCATGCATCTACTGGCGCTTCTGGTGTTGCCACCTACAAGTGTTGATTTCACAACAATGTTTGAATGGTGGGGTGGCACTAGAAGTGCTAGGACGCCAATAAAGGGGCTTACTTTGATGGGAAGTGAAAAGGGGCGATAAATAATTGGCTTTAGGATACCGTAAACCATGATACTTCAACAGCAGTCTAAAAGTCCAGTATTCGGGTGTGCTGCTGACAAAATATGGCAGTTTCATTATAATGAAGCTCCGCGATCTTAAAACCTCAAAGCTTTGGGTCATTTCAGTACGAAGTGCTCGTAAAGAGATCTTGTTAAAAGCGCATAGAATATGCATTTCTCTGATTGGAATTATTATCTGTCGCGGAAAAACGCTGTGGTTGCGCCCACGCCTAAGCTAAAACGAACGAAACATTTAGTCCTGCATTGCATAATTGATTGCTTCTACGCCATTGTGGGCTGCCTCAATCATTTTCTGATATCTAAAATAGTAAAACGTTAAAAACAAATACAAATATCTACCAATGCATACCAAAGTGAACTTACATCAGGGCGCAAACAACGAGAACACATCAAAACAAAAGGAAAACGCCACCGCCATTAAATTTCATTTTCCACTTTGTTCGTCCGCCTTCCCAAAAAACTGCAAACAAACAAAGCAAGACGAGACTAATAAGAATAGAAGTAAAAGGCGGCTAGCAAATTGGAGAAAATGCGCAAAACGAATAAGGCACACGAAACCTGGCAATCGTAGCTGTGGCGGCGCTCCACCAGCAACTCAACGACATCACCAGCCTCACACTATGTTGCGTGAGTCATAGCATTGCCTTGTGCTGCACGAAATGCTTTGCGCAATGGAATGGTACGGAGTGGCGGCAACGAGTTAGTGGCAGTGTGCAACCGAGTGTGCCATCTGAAAGAGGCAGAGACGGAGACTTGTGTCGGAACTGGAGCCATCCAAGCTTATTAGGGTATTAAAGCAAGATTGCAAAGCCTAGCATTGTAGTGAGTCTTCTTGATGGCTTCGCCTTTTGCTTAACCTTTGCCAGCTGAGCAAACGATGCACAAATTGAGGTAGAGAAATGGTTCGTTCGTTCTTGGCATACCAGTTGATATACATGGTTTATTTCATAATACTTGCATTGTTTCTATTATATTATCAGTGATGGCGGTCAAAAGATAATCTGCAGAGGTCTGGACAGATTTGAGGACGAAATTGCTGCAAGAATTCGACGAGCTTCGAAGTAGTCTAAAAGTGTAGCACCATCACAACGCACTGCCTAACCGTATACGTAGTATCTCTTTTTTTGGCGTACTTTCTAGCTGCAACAGTACTAACGAACAGTAAAAATAGAAGTAACGTATTGTACGAATTGTATGAATTTGCCGCTGTTTGTACCTCTCTCGAAGTGTATTGTGTGGAAATTCTTGTTTGAAGCTCTTCTTGTTGCACTAAGCTGATACTTTAGTAGCTGAGTTCTGCCGCTCCAAATTTCTGTACCTTTAGCTTTGTTATCGCCAGTATGGACGTAAATAATCGTTGTATGAATAAGTGTCCTAGAAAAATCGCAAAAATTATCGGAGCCCATATCTATTCCGTGTGTAGGTTTATTCTTTTAAAATTTAAATTAGCATACTTCCTATTTTAACCAATTAACAAAGTAGTAATTAAATATTTAACTCTTTATTTGTCAACATTATTTTAATGAATTGTTTGGTCTGCAATACTTCTTGCAAAACACGAAATGTATTTTTCCCTTTTGTTTCTTTTTTTTTTGCAAATGATACGATGCAAAACTATTTGGACAAGATTGTGAATAGGGCTATTTTGATACTTTCAAAGATTTTCCTCGAAAAATAACGGCCATTTCAGCTGCCGCATATTGCAGAGTCACCATCTGACTGAACAGTTTGTGTATATCTTTGAGGGCGCAATTTTTATGAAATCAATTGAGAGAATTTCGATTTTTTATGAACCTGCCTTCTACCAAAAAAAAATTGAAATTAGCATCAACATAAAGCAGGTTTTTTTGCCATATTTTCGTACCGTTTTATACAACAAAAACGACTTTAAACAAAGATATTGTTTAACCCTTTCCGACATGAAAATAAACCCGTTCTGTATGAATTGTATGGGCTGTAGTCCAATATATTGGACATTTTGACTGAAAGGGTTAAGATAAAGATTCACATAGAGTGTATTTATAAAAAACTTTATACTAACTTTCAAAATGATCGGATTAAGTAAAATAATTGGGTCTCTAATGGAGCAGACTACCGAAGTATTCGCTAATTTGCGGAACTTCAGAACAAATCGAAGCTGCCGTTTATGAAAGTCGTCCTTCTATTGTTTCGAATGCTAGTTTCCTCAAGCTCAGTTCTTTTCGCTGTCATTGAAGACACGTTTTGTTCCTCTTGTTATGAATAGTGACAACAGTTTATAAATTCTGGCTAAAAAAATCCTAAGCGCTCGAGGTCGTAGCTGCAGTTCGCAAAACAAAACGCCATCAATTTTTAATATGCGCCATGTTGAAGGAACAACTGTAAACAACCCACGGGCGTTCAGAAATGACGTGCACATTGGATTCCAATTAAGTTCTGCTCCAAAATTCATAAGAGCGCTACGTTTGTCATGGCATCAGAATGAACAATGAACAACAGCAAAGCAAAATGGCGGTGCAATGATGAAAGATTGAAGAAGAAACTTGAATAGCACAAACAAGCTCTAAGAACTCACGAATTTATGCAATGGTAGAAATATAAACAACGGTATAAGCGTAATCGTGCCTGCCGTATGGACGATGAAGCTACGGCGAAAATGATGTGCAAGGCGGTAGTTGGAGGTGGACGGCGAAAAGGGAAAAGGGCCGCCTCTTTGGTGCTAGAACAAAGTTGAAGGCGCCCTATTATCTCTTGGAGTGACCAACTCGAGAAGGCGCACGCAAAGCAGAAGTGCCTGGGGAAAACTTTTGCGGCAGGCCGTAACGGGTTAGTTAAGTTAGTATGTATTTATGTATAAACATCCCTACAAGGAATGCCTAACCGAAACTCCAGAAAAAAGTTCAAAATTTGTCTGAAAACTAACACATGCATAAAAATATCCCAAATCTCACTAACACATACAAATCTGCATTTCATATTTTGGGATTTTTTCTAGTAAGTGGGAATGAAAGAATATATTCGCATTAATACCTTTCATATTCTCTGTATGAAAGAGTGAGATGGCGATATAAACGTGGTGCGTCACCTGATTTCACAATGTCAGTGCTGAATTGAAATTTGTGTCGCGATGTTCAACATTCCGGAGGGCATCCAAATAAAGATAAGTATTAAAAGAGTGAAATTAAAATTAAATCTAATACAAATCTAAAATTATTTCATTTAGACAAAGTACGGAAGGAAGGACGATCTGATGGGAGGAGAGCGTCGGTTGGAATTTGGTTTTCGGCAAACGTCTGTCCCTCTGTCCTACGTATTTATTTATTGGCTTATTTTTATTTAATGTAGTTTCTTACGTTTTACTTTAAATAAATAAAAAAATTTGAATTAATTTAATTTTTATTAGTATCAGATAGGTCTAACTGGTTTACCGGTTAGGCGTAACTGGTTTATACGGTAGACATACCGATTCGTACGTTATGTCTACCAGATATGTCTGACCGGTTTGTCGGTTAGACGTAACTGAATGGTACATGCGAGACTCCATGTGAGTAAGCGAGACAGCTGTACGTTTGCCAAGATTTCGGAGTGCATGCGTTAGAAGGTGATATCAAATCACACGTACACGAAATGAAGTCACACGTACACAAAAGGACTAGTCAGATTTTTCACACGGCTAGAACAAATCTGACTAGAAATATAACCGATATGTTGGTTATGTATACCGGTTATATAACTAGTCATATGACCGGTAGTCTCCTTGTAGGGATTTGCTCCGGTCTAGCAACAAACACAACAGCACAAACATCTAGGAAAACCAATAAAAGCTAAAATGTTCATGATATTTTCGTTAAATCATCGCCAAGAGTGCACAGAAGGAGAAAGCGGAAAGCACAGCTCGCAAATATACAAAACTTATTTAAGTGAGAATATGGAAAGAGAAGTCAAATGAATTGCTCCACTGAATGCGCGATAATTCGTGTGTCTAATCACAGTCATAACAGAGGCGATACGATTTGCTTGAAGTCGAAACAATTGAAACTTGTCTTCATTAGTGTCCATAGTGCCGTCTTCATTTGTTCGCTCTTTAGTGTTTTCCTATTGGCACCGATTCCTGATTAATTTCGCAAAGGGACATGTGACTCTTATCGTACATTCAGCAAAACAAAGTTCGTTTTATTGTGCTAAACATTGGCATGTAGCTGCTGCAGCAGTCCAGACCGCAAAGCAGAAATCACTTTAGAATGCAGTCGAGGTTAGCAGCAGTTTTGCATGTTTTGGGGATGTTTGACGCTATCATAAATATACATATTTGAGTGAAATTTTGTGTTTGTTGGTTTTGTTCTGATTTTGTGAATCGCTTATTTGGAACTGGCTGGTCCTATTTAATACGACAAAAAAGCTATCCTTGCCAATTGTATCCAACTTAATCGTGTCCTTTACGTTTCTGAGCCACTGTCATGCTCTCATCATTGGGGGTTTGTTAATTCATTTAAGTGAAATAATTTTAGTACACTTCGGCACAGTAAGAAATAATTCGTGAAAATTGTTTGCTTACTAGCGACTCGCATTCACACTTAAATGAATGTATTTATACTCATGATCTAATTTATGAATGCTTTCCTGCGAGCCGCTAGACCTACAAGTTTCTCTGGCTTTGGGATGGTAAACCGTCAGCGGATGAGTCAACAGTTTGTGAATGGAGACCAGTGCGACGGCGTTCTTAGTTGTTGTATTTGCGTACATAATGCTCTGAAATTAATGCCGCGCTGCGCTGACCGCCAGCGTGCACACATATGTTTTTGTTTGTTTCCAACTGTCCTATTTTCGATGTTAACCGATGTAACTGGATGTTGAAGAATATGAACAGAAGACATACTTTGTGCTCCAATTGTGACAATTACCAATTGCAAACTATGATGAAGGCGCTGCCTTCAGTAAAAATCAGTCTTGTTTATTAACTCTATTGCCTTGCGGCCTTCCCCCAACCTCCACACCTTTCCAATTGGCGTGAGTTGTCCATGTATTACCATTTCTCTCTGTTTACCATTTCTTTACAAACATTCGAAATGTGCTGTCGCAGTCGTAAGCTTTGCCCTCCACTATTGCGCCTTGGTTTAATCCTCTTGCTACGCCTAATCATTATCTACTTTTTCGTCATTAGCTTTTTTGTTTCCTTTCTCTTTTTGTGTTGTGCTGCATTTTCAAGTTAATTGTATGCTGCTTATGATTTATAGTTGCTTGACAAGTCAGTCCATACGCACATAATTTAGTTGCTGTGTTATCGATTTTTCTTGTTGTACGACTTGTTTTAAGCGCGAGCGCAAAATATTGCCAATCACCCAAAATAGATATCACTTTCGGAGAGTGTAACTATCTGAACTCATTGCTGTTTAATGACACCACCACCAGTCATCAGCAGAGCCTTCAATTTGTGTACGATGGAGACAGCTGTATTGTATTTGGAATTAATATATGACTTATTTTTCCTTTTGTTTCAACTGCGATTTATTTTGTCAAATTTTGTTAATCAAAATATACTAGGTAGGAGCCCTCTCTCTCTCTTTTGTTAGACTACTTTTTTATTATACTATGCTGCGTCACAGAAACATATCCACTTTTGGGGTGCAAACCCCTGTATCTTGCCAACATTTGTTGTGTGCCGAACCCGCCCCCAAAATGAAATCGTGTGTGCACCACTGGTCCACATACATGGTTCGCTGAACTGACAGTTTGGCATTTGTACTACTTAATTGCAGTTTGCAGGAATTGCAACGATTTTCGAGCATAAAAATGCTAAAGCAAATTCGAAATTCGTGCTTGTCGAAAGCTCGCTGAAACCGTTTAGTATTCGATTTTGATTTGTAGCACTTTTGCTGTGTGCTTGATGCAATACATGTAGGTCAGCCACACAATAGGTAAATCTCATTTGACGTGCAATCATCTCAAACTTAATTGGGCTTGGAAGTGGATTCAAGTTTTTCCACTTGCGTTTAGCTTAGATGGAAAACGGCAATTTTGTCGATTTCACAACTAACTTGTTTGTTTATCAGTGGGTTAATCGCATTCGTGGTTAATCAAATTGTATCAAAACTAATGCTAACAACTGATTAATCATGATTTGCTGGCATTAACTTATGAATTTATTATCTAAAAGGAACGAAGGCGTATGAATAGTCATTAATTACGTTACGATTAAATCGATTAATAAAAATGATCCATCTTGTACTTCGATTGTCTTTCACTCTCAGGGCAAGGTTTATCTTTTTGACAAAGTCTTCAAGCCAAATGCATCGCAGGAGAAGGTTTACAATGAGGCCGCCAAGTCGATTGTTACCGATGTGTTGGCCGGCTACAATGGCACAATATTCGCGTATGGCCAGACCTCATCCGGAAAGACACACACCATGGAAGGTGTCATCGGTGATCCGGCGAAACAGGGTATCATCCCGCGCATCGTCAACGACATTTTTAATCACATCTACACCATGGAGATGAACTTGGAGTTCCACATTAAAGTCTCGTACTATGAAATCTACATGGATAAGATTCGTGATTTGCTCGATGTCTCGAAGGTGAATCTAAGCGTGCACGAGGACAAGAATCGCGTGCCGTACGTAAAGGGCGCCACCGAGCGTTTCGTCTCATCGCCGGAGGACGTGTTTGAAGTGATCGAGGAGGGTAAATCGAATCGGCATATTGCTGTTACAAGTAAGTGGCGTTTACTGGGTGTGTTTGCATATGACTCGATATTAATGAAATGATTTCTTTTCGCAGACATGAACGAGCATTCTTCGCGTTCCCATTCAGTATTTCTTATCAACGTAAAGCAAGAAAACTTGGAGAATCAAAAGAAATTATCGGGAAAATTGTATCTTGTTGATTTGGCCGGTTCAGAGAAGGTCTCCAAGACTGGCGCCGAGGGTACGGTTCTGGACGAGGCTAAGAACATCAACAAATCCTTGTCTGCCTTGGGTAATGTGATCTCGGCACTGGCGGATGGCAACAAAACGCACATACCGTACCGTGATTCGAAGCTAACGCGTATCCTGCAAGAGTCTTTGGGTGGCAATGCGCGCACTACCATTGTGATTTGCTGCTCGCCAGCCAGTTTTAACGAAGCGGAAACGAAGTCGACGCTCGAATTTGGCCGTCGCGCCAAGACAGTGAAGAACGTAGTGTGCGTGAACGAGGAACTCACCGCAGAGGAGTGGAAACGGCGATACGAAAAGGAGAAGGAAAAAAATGCTCGACTCAAGGGCAAGGTCGAGAAACTGGAGTTGGAGCTGGCACGTTGGCGTGCCGGCGAAACGGTCACTGCCGATGAACAAATCAACATTGAAGACCTGATGGAGGCGAGCACACCGAATCTGGAAGTGGAAACCAGCGTTGTCGCTCCCGCTGTTACTGGCCCAGTGCCGGCTACTCCGGCAGCTGGCCTGATGGTGGGCTCGATCAGCAGTGACGAGCGCGCCCGACTCGAAGCCGAACGCGAACGGCTGTACCAGCAGCTCGACGAGAAGGATGAAGAGATTAACCAACAGAGTCAATACGTTGAGAATCTCAAGGATCAGATTTTGGAGCAAGAAGATCTCATAGCGAATGCGCGACGCGAATACGAAGCACTGCAATCGGAAATGGCGCGTATTCAACAAGAGAACGAATCAGCCAAGGAGGAGGTGAAGGAGGTTCTGCAGGCACTTGAGGAACTGGCCGTAAACTACGATCAGAAATCCCAGGAGATTGATACCAAAAACAAGGATATCGACTCACTCAATGAGGAGCTCCAACAGAAGCAGACGCTGCTCAGTACGACCACGTCCGAGCTGCAGCAGTTAAAGGACATGTCTACGCATCAAAAAAAGCGCATCAATGAGATGCTGACGAACCTACTGCGCGATCTTGCCGAAGTTGGGCATGCGCTCGCCGCCGGGGACTCTACGATCGACATGAAAATGAACACGGTGACAGGAGCGGGTGACTCGGCCAAGGTAGAGGAAGATTTCACCATGGCGCGTCTCTATATTAGCAAAATGAAGACAGAGGCAAAGAATATGGCTCAGCGCTGCGCCAATATGGAAACTCTACAGACCGACTCCAACAAGAAGCTGGCCGAGTACGAGAAGGATTTGGGTGAATATCGCCTATTGATCTCGCAACATGAAGCACGCATGAAATCGCTGCAGGAGTCCATGCGTGAGGCAGAGAATAAAAAGCGTGCCCTCGAGGAGCAGATCGATTCGTTGCGTGAGGAGTGCGCGAAGCTAAAGGCGGCCGAGCACGTCTCCGCGGTGAATGCCGAGGAGAAGCAGAAGGCCGAGCAGCTGCGCTCCATGTTTGACTCGCAGATGGATGAATTGCGTGAAGCGCACACGAAGCAAGTATCCGAGCTGCGTGACGAAATTTTGGCAAAGCAGCACGAAATGAACGAAATGAAGGATGTGCACCAAAAGCTGATACTGGCGCATCAACAGATGACAGCTGACTACGAGAAACTAAAGCAAGAGGAGTCTGAGAAGTCCAACAAGCTGCAGGACATCATTCTGACTAATGAGCGACGCGAACAAGCTCGCAAGGACCTGAAAGGCCTGGAAGATACAGTGGCAAAGGAACTGCAAACATTGCACAATTTGAGGAAGCTGTTTGTGCAGGACCTGCAGGTAACATCGAGCGTAGCCATTGGCGGTTGAATACAACCATTGAACATTTTTGTTACATGAAATTCAATGCTAATGTTGAAGCTTTTAATTGGTTCCTTTGAGCTGGGCATTAACTTGTATTTTCCGTTTTAGGCGCGTATCAAAAAGACAGTGATAAACGAGGATAGCGAGGAGGATGGTGGCTCCCTGGCACAAAAGCAGAAAATCTCCTTCCTCGAGAACAATCTCGACCAACTGACGAAGGTGCACAAGCAATTGGTGCGCGACAATGCGGATCTGCGTTGTGAACTGCCGAAACTGGAAAAGCGCCTACGCACCACTATGGAACGTGTCAAGGCGCTCGAGACAGCACTGAAGGAGGCGAAGGAGGGCGCGATGCGTGACCGTAAACGCTACCAGTACGAAGTGGATCGCATTAAAGAGGCGGTGCGACAAAAGCACCTCGGCCGTCGCGGACCGCAGGCACAAATCGCTAAACCTATTCGTGCCGGCCAAGGCCATGTGGCCATACGCGGCGGCGGTGGCAGCAATCCGATGGGCGGCCAAATGCCACAAGCAAGTGCTGTTAGTTCGTAAAGCAATTCGTGTGTAATTTGTAATGCTTTTATTTTGAAATCTCCAATTACGGAGAGAAACACAACCAAGAAGAAAAATGAAAAAAAAATAGAAAAAATAAGCTGAGGCAGAGAAAGCGATGTTATGAGATAATGAGAATGATGTAGAGAAGCAACGAGAATTGCACCATCAATAGCAGCAGCAGGAGATTTAATGATTTTTTTTTAAAGCAGGACTAGCAAAGCAAAACCAATAAAAAGAAACTAAAAAATTTATTTATTTTACATGAAACCCATAATTAATTGTAATATGAAAAACTAATGATATGAAATATAATTATTATGAATAATTGAAAATCAACAACAACACAGGAAAAATTATCTTAAAAAACAAAGGTAATGCAGATAAAAGATTTTTAAAGATTGTATGCGAAAAGACCAACGCACAATTACAGCTACAGTTCGCGTTGTTGGGACAAGTGAACGAAATAATATTCCCTTTGCCACTGCGAGTAGTTGACTCGTTCAATGACATTGCGCTGGACGTGCGTTGCAACGTGTATTTTGGTTTTTTGATATTTTGTGTCTTTTGTTCTTTTTCTCTCCTTTTGATGCCACAAATTTGGACTCTGCACTTCTTTTTCGTTTAGTTCCGTTTGTGTAGCAGTAAGATATAAGTTTATTTCAAACAGAAGGAGCAAGCTGCAAAGCACACACCGTCGACATTGAGCCAAGAGAATTCTATGCAAAAAATTGAAAATACTTTACTACTGCTGTGCTGACGGTTTGATGGCATTCAACCTACCTGGCCTTTTTATTCCAATTTTTTCTATTATTACCTTGGAAGTTTAACCAATAATGCATTTTCAGATTTGTAATTTCCTGGTGCTCGGATTTATTGATTACAATCGTAATTCAAATTAATTTATCAAGGTTTAGCTGTTCGATGAGATTTTTTGTTTGTTATTATTTAAAGTGTAAACTAATTTGTTTCTTTTTAATGTGTTACGATGATGATTTAGTAATAGTACAGCTTATTGCTGAATACCATTAATCAATTATGACAAATAAACTTGCAGCTGCCAGGAAACAAAAACTTAACATTTTGCTTGCTGCAAAACGAATTCATGACAGAAGCGGGAGTCCACTGTCGCAGCTACAGCAACAGCCTTAGAATGCATGTATTGGATAACTGTGCGACACAATTGTGCCTTTGCTATTTTGCTCAATAGTTTAAAAATCGTCCGTCAAGCGGACGATTTGAGACCTGGATGCGGTGCAGCTTTCCCCTCACTACTAAGATCTGAAATTTGTTTGTGTATCTTTAGTGGCTATGCTTTGTGTGGAGGTAAACGGTTCAGAATTAATAGCAACAACTATTAGAAGTAACTATGTAGCATGTAGTGGAACACAATTGCGCTTCATTTAAATTTGTGAGGCAATGGACCGATATTTGGGTAATTTCGACAAAAAGCTAAACATTCGGAAAGATGTGTAAAGCTTTGCTATTTGGTACATTGCAGCGCGACGAGGAGCTGCTCCTTTCACTGGGTGCATGCTGTAGGGGACAAATTTACGAAATACATATGCCCAAGTTGATAGGTTAATTCGTTGAATATCGCTTAACTGCTTCAAGGAAATTGCATTTGCTATTAACAAAGTCCCCACTCGCTGCTCGCACCATTAAATGCTTGACAACTCAAAATTCGCAAAATCAGAACGCAATTTCGATACGTTGTGCATGGCGCAAAAAGTGGTGCACATAATTTGTATAGAGT
Source organism: Melieria crassipennis (assembly GCA_963668005.1). Lineage (NCBI taxonomy): Eukaryota > Metazoa > Arthropoda > Insecta > Diptera > Ulidiidae > Melieria > Melieria crassipennis. The sequence goes on along the minus strand of OY764963.1, from coordinate 114,356,297 downwards.
GTATTTAACTAGAAAACTAATTTAAATTGCGACGAAGGCATAAAGGATCGTACAATATTAATGCTTTGCACTTTATGGCATTGGGTTAAAAACGTACTAATTATAAGTTCTATAAGTCAAAGAAAAAACGGCGATACAACTCAAATTAAAAGTGACATAAAGCACTCAAGTCTAAATTAAATTATATCTATACACATAGGCAACAGCAGCTTCATCAACAGTCGCAGCAGCGATGCAAGATCGGGCGAGATTAGTATTTTAAATGGCAAAAATGCAGCAATGAAGATTATTGTATTGATTCTATTGACGCTAATGATTTTCTGCTTGTAAACATAATTCACATAATTCAATTAAATATACTATTTCAATTTAAATAAAAACATATGTATGTACATGTGCATATGAATATGTTCTCACGTGTACGTATATTTAAAACAACAACAATTATAATACAAAAAAGCGAAACTCATGTTTTCATTCACTTTTGGTGCCCGCTTTTTGAAAGCATATGCGGACTTTCGGCCAATTATTGATAATTTTTAAATTCTCTTTTAGCTAGTTCTGAACTTCTTAGGTGGACTGTAATCTGAGCCATCAACTTCCATTAACATTTACTGACCAGATGCGCGATAATTCGACTCCAAATGTTTCTGCTGCTCGCCAAGAATCTCATCTTCGTTAGACGAATCTTGTATTGATAACAACATTGTATTGGTTTACAAAGTAAATTCAATTTATTGCTCAAGTGAAGTGAATAGTGCATACAAATATAAACACGTAAAATAAGAGAAATGAGCGCATGTTTTGATGGAACTCTCATCAATGTCGTCGGTAAAACCCTGTGGAATTACGGGAAGATACAGATACATCATGTTTGAAGCCACTTTCAGTATGGAACTATTCAGTCGAATCGGAAACAGTATTAGGTCAGTTTTCGAGAGATATTTTCTTTGCTTAAGCATAAGCTTTGAAGACAGTTCTTTTCTTGCCCGCGCAATGTCTGGTAAAGTGGGGGACACGCTAAATTTATTATAGTTTATTTTAAAAAATAATTGTATAATAGTTCGTATCAAGTTTTTCATGTACTATGATTACGGTCAAGTGCTGTATACATGTTTATGAATTGTTTTGGAAATCATTTTTCATTCACATTCAGTGAGGAATGCGTCTATGAATGCGTGTAAAAATAGTATTGTCAGGTTATAACTGTTAAAGCAACTACAATCAAGTTCAATAGAGCAAATGTAAATTATGTCCAGCGAAAATACGCAAACTTAAACGAGTTTCAAGTTTCCAATTTGACAAAGCACAGGGATAGTTCTTTTTTTGCACTTATTGTCTTGGAAAGCTCAAAAAAAGAAACTCACAAGTTGCACTACATTTTGCTGTCCCTCCTTAAACTAAATATCATCTATTTCAAACAAACATAATCGCATCGAAGGACAGTCTATGAGTGCTGAGTTATCAAAAAATTAATATAAAAAATTGACTCCTGAAAAATAATTTAAACCTAACAACGAACTTCGACACTTCGAGAGGACGTGGTGTAGGTTTTCGTTTACAAATTGAGTCGTCATAATTCCGAGAGAACGTGCCAGTGGCACAATTTACAAGGTTCTGACTTCCAATAGGTTAGTTGGGCCTATACCAACACATTTCAAATATGTGCAATCAGCTATAATTAACAAAAATTCCCTGCGTCTAATGCTTTTTACAAGTTTTAGTTTTACAATAATCAACGCATAATACATAAACATATGATATAAAAAGACAACCTACACCTGAAAGTGTAGCCAACACATAACGCTGACAGCGCATCATAGCTTAGCCAACAATGTGAGTTAATTGGATCAAGGTTGCTTATGTGCAATAGATGGGGCACGATCGGCCTCCGTGGTTATGAATGTGTGTTCTAAATGGTGCCTCCAGACACCATTCGTACCAGATTTTCTCCTTAGATGCGCAGCGCCAGAAGTGAATTACAATTGTCTGCCCTTGCTTCACATCCAGCGGTTCCTGTGGCAATAAGTAACATATGAAATTACACATTTGCTATGAAACAAATAAGTGAATAGGAGTGATAAGTAAATTCGCACCGTAAATGGGAAGTACATGGGGAACCAGGAGTACATGCCTGGTGTGTGCGTCGCCGGATTTATGCTAAGTGCAATTTCTTTGTACAGCAGCGTGTCAAAGTAGCCAGCAATGCCGTTCAGTACACAATCTAGGGTCACCTTGAAGCGCAGCACTTTGTAGCGACTGTTGTCAATCGGTTGCGCGAAGTTTGGATGCACAAACTCGAAGAGTTCTTGCGGCATGCCAATGTTGTATACGTTCTTCAGCAGCACAACAAAGCCGCTCTCGGCATACGTGTGATAGGTGGCCTGTTTTTGGCGGCCGAATGACTCATGGCGTATTACTTGGCGCACGCCGTTTAACAGTTTTGACGACATGATCGGATTGATGTATGAAGTCGATTTGTACGGAATGCTGATACCGTCTGGTTTGAGCAATTTCTGCGCGCAGTCCAGACATTCAGGAGAGAGCTCATTGTCACCAAAGGAACCCAGCAGCTCGGACACCAAAATATCAGCTTGCTCCGGGGGCGCAAAATCGCGCATGTCCTTAGAGAAAATGTGCACATCTGAAAATATTAGCAAGATTCAATAGGACGGCATAAGGAGAAAAATGTGGCGTTTGGCATACCCTTGTTATGCCACAACTTCTTTGCAATGCCAGTCAAAGTGCGTATGGCATTGGGATTTTTTTCTATAATGTACACACGCAGTTTGCGTTTGGTATTTTCTGCGGCATTGAGTGCCGCACGCACTAGCGGCCCACGTCCAGCGCCTAGCACCATCACTACAGTCTAAACGTGGGAATGAACTGAATGTTAAGCAACTCAGTTGACAAAGACATGTCCTCAATTACCAATTTGTTCTCTTTTTCCTCCTCGGACACACGATCTACCAGCGCGGCTTCCATTGCTCTCTGGTATAACTTATACTTGACAGGGTCTTTCTCGAATACTTCATACGTATAGCAATCCAAATTGTCATACAATGGCTGTAGGGGCACTTCCAGCACGTCCTCAAAACTGAAATCAGAATCAGTCAACATTTGTCATGCAATGGCCACAGACTTTTTAAAACCTACGCTTGCAGCTCGTGCATATCGCTGTGCATCTCTTGGAACTTGAGCAGGTACTCGGCGTAGAGCCTTAGACTGTTGTCATCGGTGTCTGATGAGACAATAACGCTTACGCGAGCGCGCATAAACTGCTTCAGCACTTCTTGCCATGCCTTCGGCAACACAGGATAGTTTTGGCGATTGCGTATGAACATGGTGGACGGCAGTAGGACGGCCTCCACTGGCTCCCCCAACCAGCGACGTACTACTTCCAGCGGCGGCTGATCGCTTTCGCTGAACTCTAACACAACCTTCATTTTTGGATGGAAATCGGCCGCCCAACGAAAGCTGTTCCACCAGTGCCAAGTGTCTAGCTCTTCCAAGCGTTCCAGCTGTTCGTCATCCACATCGCGCCGCCAAGTGGACTGTGCAACTTTTGAATTGTATAGCGGTACCTGAACCAACATCAGACCTGCACATTATCCAAATTTAAATACATTGATCTACGCGCCGAGAGTTTTTCCTCCACCCACCTTTGATGGTGCTAGCCGCCACACGCGCCGTATTCAAATTGCGCTCCGACTTCAATTGCAGCATGGTGTAGCCACCGTACTGCAAGTGCTCCGACCAGGATATGTCGCGCCTCAGCACCTCTTCCGCATTACGGCGCACCACTGGGTCCTCGGCATCACAGTCAATGGTGTCGGAGAGCATGCTGATCACTTTTCCATTCCATTGATCGGCCGTAAAAAGCAGGTCGGCGTAGGTGCAGTCCATCTGGCGGTCGGAAAGTGGCGGCCTCTCAAACTCAAGTGGGATATCGGTGCAGTTGACAGGTACTGCAATCACCGTATAGGCATTCTGTTGCGCCCTATCGATGAGACGGGGCAGGCTACCATTGCCTTCTTGCAGCAAACAGATGTACGGCATTATTTCTCAGCTTTCCTGATAGTTCGATTTTTTTTTGAGAGCTCCTAGTCAGGACGTCAGTTCGTAGTGCACCGATTTCCAATATCCACACCGTTTTTCAACTTTTGTTCGCGCACGTTTTGCCGGCTGGACGCCAATTCATTCAAGTTCTAAAGAAACAAGCGACGACAACGCAAATAGTGTTGCCACTGCGTGAGAAAGAGGACGTGGAATACAAATAACTCATAATGAAATAAATAATGTGAACCAGGTAGACACAGCAATTTTATTTTGACAATTTATGTGAAAATTTGATTTGGAATTTACTTTTCAAATGTATTTTCTCCTTACTTCACTGCAAATTGAAAAGGCCACAGCAGTTGAGTTATAAATAGGATTCGACCGATTAAATCGGCATTAGCTAGTATCGGCCACAAAAACTGGTATCGGCATTGGCCTATTTTCTTGCTTTAATCTTTGCTTCCAATTTTTTTAAATTTTTTTAACTGATTCACACTGCACTTCTTTATCATATCTCGCTTTGTTTAATCATTACATTTTTATTTTACGCTGCACGCTGCCATTTGAATTGGCGCCTTCGGAATTTATGTGAAATATGTTACAAACAAATGTATATTCAATACAGCCCCTTCGTTTTTGTTCTTTTGTAAAATAAACTGTTTTTGATTCAATCCATTCGTTTTATATTTTCTAAGGAATCAGCATCAGCTGCGGCTCGCCTTCCAGCCGATGAATCGGCATCAGCCAAAAAAGTGGGAATGGGTCGGACTCTAGTAATAAACATAAGTATATATGTATATATGAATGGATCTAATCAGATAACACATCCAGTCTAGGGTTTGGAGTATGAAGTAAGTTGTTCCAACCCTGTGTGTCCGCTTCATGTTAAACCTCTAACTACCCAAAATGTCCTAACAACATAAATTACAATATTCATACATACAACTACCGCAGCATATGTTGGACTCTGTTACCTCCGTACGATTTTATAGCTGGGCTAATGTGGACCAGCTGATGGCGTAATGACAGCTGCAATGTTTGACAACTTATCGAGTCAGGTGGGTGTTAGTTTTCCAGAATGGCAGTGGATTCCTGTTTATAATCGGTGAACGGCAATGTAAATTCTTTGCAAATCGGTTTCAAGTTTTGAATTATGAAAGTTTGAAGTTCACAATGGCGACAAACCGGGACATTTTCTCAAAGCATTTGCCAAATGTAAAATTGGCAACTCGTATCGATGCGGAAGGCAGGGAAGTGCAAGTAAGTAAAATAGTGGGCGAGCACCATATATTATGCACGGCTGACTTTTTCCTGCAAACTGCTTTCAGGTAGAACGGCGTGAAGACGTGGATGCCACGGCAAAGGAGCAGGAGACCTTCGATATGCTGGTCGTGGCCGGATACTATCGCGCCCGCATCAAAGGATTGTCTGCGTTCGACAAGGTGGTTGGCGGCATGGCTTGGTGCATTGAATGCTGTGATTATGATGTCGACGTAGATTTGCTCTTTCACGAGAATCTGACAATAGGCCAAAAAATGCAAGTACAATGATTTGCGCTTGCTCAGAAAGTGAACACTAACATTGAGGTTTATTTTTGGCATTGTAGCGCTCTAGTTGAGAAAATTGTTTCCGTGCTGCCACAAATGAAGTGTCCTTTCCATATTGAGCCACATCAAATACAAGGACTTGAGTTTCTAAGCATCCACCCGGTCATACAGTGGTTGGTGAAGACGTCGGTGCGTATTCTACTAGCATTCTTAGTTTTTTTTAGCCATAGTTAAATTTAAACTCTTTATGATGCATTTAGGTGGAAAATCGAGATGAGCGTGCGCAGCGTTTGAAAAAATTCGCCATCGGCCAGTTTCACAATCACTATCAGTACAGAACCGATAAGGAGAATTTGGCGCGCATACGTAACGCTTCAACTCACATCAAACGTATACAAGTAAATGTTCGCGAATTAATTTTAATAGTGCATTGATTAAGTGTTTTTTGGCTAATTTACCACAGGGACTCTACAGTCCCGCCCGCCAGTATCAGCGCAAGGAAGTAGGCAGTGAAGATGAGAAGACCCGTGTGCGTATGACTCTGCTTGAGTATGGAAATAAGGGTGTAGTACTTTGGAACAATGCATCGAGTGCCAGCGAAAGCGTGGGCGATCATGCAGAAGTCGTTATTGAGGACAAGGTGAAAGTTTGATTAAAAATTGCTTTGCCAAAGCTTTTTTTAATTAAAATTGAAGCCCAGTGGCTGTAATTATTCCACAAGTTGCTTGTCTATACTAATGGTTTTTTATGCTTCTGTTTTCGAATATCTTTTGCGTGTTATGATCTCGTACTCACTGCAGTTCGATGTTGAGCAAATGCTTAAAAATTTGTCACTTGCAACGGAGGTAACATTTTGCATTTAAAACTTTGGAATTTAGTATGAGAAAACTTCTAGTTGTTAAGAAAAATTGTTCCCCGTAGGATTTGAATGCGTCGCCCAGCAAGCTTCTCAATGCCAGCGACCGTAGCGCTTTACACAAACACTACACCGAATTTCAGCAAGAAATGGAAACAGATGCCAGGCAACTCTCTGAGCAAAGCCAAATGAAAATACTCGAAGCGACAAAGGTCACATTGCAGCGAAAGTTGCAACGCAATCGCCAGGAAAACGAAGAGGTGCAGGTCGAGTTGCAGAAGCAACAACAACAGCTGCAGTTGAAAGTAGAACAGCAACAGCAGTTGCTGGCCGAAATTACAGAGTACAAACGAGTCGAGGCGAAGGCTGAGCCGGAGTGAGTGTCATTTGGCTTATGGCGATTTGATTTACTAATATTTAATGAAATTTCTGGCAGTATTTTGATAAAGGTGCAATGTTTGCTGAAACAACACGATCAGCTGAAGAAAGAAGAGACTGAATTTAAGGAACATTGCCGTCAGGATTTGGCTAATTTGCAAAGAGAAATCGGGTAGGTTTCGTGTGTTTATTGTGTAACGTGGATAGACAAACATTTGTGACTTGCTCTCCTTGACAGTGAATTGGAAACATTCAATGCCCAAAATCCAGAAGAACAGGCAGCCGCCGTGTTCAAAGAGAAGGCACGTATTCAGGAGCTGAAACTTTTGGTGGCCAAAAGAAATCGCGGCATTGTAGCCATACAGCGGCAACTGGACGCCATACCCGATCGTACAGAGTTGACGCAGTATCAGCGGCGTTTTCATGAGCTGTATAATGAAAGTAAGATGGCACAAGTAAAACTAAGGAGGCGAAGAAGGTCATATATAGGGAAGTGTTTAGTATAGCAGCAGACTTTTAAAAGCATACTGTAAGAAGAGTCACACTTCATAAATCGGATGTTATAATGGAAATGTGGATTTCGTTAAGAGGATCATACAATACTGATAAATAACAACAAGAAAGTATGTCTCTCGCAAAAGATTCAGGGTTGTTGAGGTGAAATTCATGCAACTACAGTTCTTACTGAAAACGGAGTTTAACGAGAAAGTGTAAAGTTGATAGCAGCTATGAAGCAAATGCAGTTTAGTAAGCATATACTTGGTTGGTTGTAGTGGCTGCCTCTGTATGAGACACACATAGGCCTCTATATGGGCCCGTTGTGATACTGATAATTCCACCCGTTTGAAATGTATATGCAATACTGTTTTTTCCAACATGTGTTACAGCACACATTTCAAACGGTGCGGGGAAGGAAGGGGGGCCTACAGTTTAATAACGCAGAATCCGAATGGCGATTGGCAATTTTCCTTTCACACTTGCCATTGCCTTCCAAGAGTGCACTTGTGCGATTCTTGTAATTCTCATCTCCTTTATGTGGATAGCGATAGAAGTAAACGAGCGTTTCACCAGCCCGAGCTAGAATTCGAACCTAGGGCGTCGGTATGAGAAGCCAGCGCGCTACCTGCTGGATGCATATACTTAGGTTGCATATTATGCAATTTATAGCACTTGTTCCCTTTTTAAAAATAAACCACTAACAAATTACTCGTGCTTTTTTAGTGAGTGCCAAACATCACGAAACAAAACAATATTACACCCTGTTTAACACGCTGAACGATAAGAAACGCTACATGGAAAAAGAGCTATCGCTGTTAAATTCTATCTGCGAGGCGTACAATGAAGGCATGATGAGCGCACACGGTCGCGAAGAGTTCATACAGCAGTTCGAGGCGATAGTGGCGGGTGTGAGGCACACGGAGCAAAAGGTGCGTCAGAAGTACGATGAAGAGTGCGCCAGACGCAATGCGCTTAGTAAGGAATTGCACGGACTGCTGGAGCTGCAGCGAAAGTACGCCGCCGCGGTGAAGCAGTTGACCAAGGAGTGCCAACGTTGCGAGCAGTTGCAACAGCATTTAAAGTCAATTCGGCAAAAGTAAACACAGTAGAAGTGGTTATTGTAATAGATTAACGTTATCGGTAGTGCAAAAAGTGCCACATCATATGGTGAACACAGGCGGAAGTGTGGAATCGTTTTGATAGCTATGATGGCGCACCGCTGGGTTGGAGGTTGGTTGCTTGTATTCTTAGACAACTGGCGAACATAGCGGTGATAAAGGATAAAGGCAGCGGGATGTTGTTATTGTACTATTGTGTAATTATTGTAATACATTCGAATGCGAGCAAATGCGTCTTTCTGTAGTCAAATTGATATTAATGTTGCTCTATGCTATTTATGCTAAGTGCGGAATTTGTATTCTACTTAATTAAATATGTAATTATAAACTAATAAAAGTGTGTACACATACATAAATAATTCTAATTTTAGTATTCACCGACTTTAAATGAATTGGTTTGAAATTACAACAAATGTTGCCGCAACAGGCAAACAATATTTTCACCCAGCCTGCCATCAGCTGGCAGCTAACCACCATAGTATACGCTCCCAAGGGACGTGTTAATAATTAACAAAATTACAAAAATTCAAAATGAGATCGTATCGCGCAGCGATATCGAACACACGAATCCCCAAAAGCACTCAACGCCGTTACTGACATTATTAAAATGGACTTCCACTGTCGTTCCAGTGCGGCACCGGTTTACTCTTTGGTTGTTGCTTTGCTCACTTACAGACAGTGGCTTCGTTTTTTCTCTTGTGACTACAACTTAATCGTTCTAATTAATTAATTCCTAATGGCGCGTTGTTATTGTGCGCAGTAACATTGGTTGTTGGTGGCTGACGGGCTGGCTGAATGGGTGATGCCGCATGCATATAAACGTTCGTGCCGCTACACGCTCCCCCATACAAATGCTTCAAAGTACCAATCTTAATTAACAATTGGGTGCTGTAGCCTATAATTCACTAGTTCCCCAAAAACAATTTCATTCCTCGCCATGCTTCACAACTGGCCACAGTTGTTGCTGTTTGCGTCGCTGCTCTGGTACATGACACGGCGGCGAGGTACGCGCCTCCTGTTCCCAAGGGTGTGTTTATATATTCCTTGCATTTTAGATTTGCGGCTTTGGCGTTAATCGTCAGTATTGCTGCTGTTTGGCTGATGTGACATCATTAATTGATTTACATTTTGGTTTCTGCATGAATTATGCCATGCTTGAGCGTATTTTGGCACGTTTTTTGCATATACTACATCGTAGATACTTGTAAATATTTGCTGAACAATTTTTTTTGTACGACCGACGTGCGCACCAAACCCTTAGGGGTTTTAAAGTGGGACTCGTGCGATGGTGGGTTAGATCCAGATGAACTTGCTGAGGTCCTTGGCGGTGCCTGATGTTTGCATGTACTATGAATCTCAGTAGCGAGCTTATTCTTTGCATTCGTCTTCAGTGTTCTTCAGCAAAAGAAGAGCTCCTTCTACAGTTTGCCATGTTTTTACTCAAAGGTACTGTAATTATTCTAAATTTCCAAAAAATGTGTTTTGTAAATATACGTAAGTCGTATTTTTTGTTTTAGCTATTTGGCAACATTGGCCAGCATCCCAGCTCACTTGTTATTCAAACAGCAACAGGTTACTCGGCGCCCTAACGCTTTTTCACTCTTATTCACGCTCTTCCATAGCAACACACTCACTTTGTTTCGGGCAAAAGCTCTTGCAACGTTGCGGTGTTGCATGCAAGCGAGGATGAGTGCCATTTCAGCGGCAGCAAAACGAGCTTTCTTATCAATCTTCTGAATGAATTTTTACTATTTCATCCCTTGAGAGTACGTCAACTCATACTGAACGCCCACAATAACAACCACGACGAAAAGAGCAGCGCTCGACGATGGCGTAACACGTAGAGTGCGCAGTGTGCGGCGTGTGGCGCACGGCATACGGGGCGTATGAGTGCCGCTGTCTTTCACAGTTGATCACAACTCGGGGCTTTTCGTGCGCTCGCCTACCGATGGGATGCCTGACGGATGCGCTACCAGCAAGTAGCTGGCAGGCCGCACAGTCCCAGTGGCGTCGAGTGCGTTCGCACACATCACTTCGCCGCTAGCCGGGTACACTGACGTACACGATAATTGCCGTGCTCTGAGCAAGGACCAACCAGCGCTGGGAGCCAGTCGCCGAACAGTCACCAAGTGGCAGTGCTTCAGTATCGAAATGTAGCGGACTGTGACTGCAGCTCCAGTCGCAGCCACTGAAGATAACAATAACAATTCAAGAGGATAAGCGCCAACGCGCGTATTCGTGCGTTCAGTCGCGCTCTGTTAATTTAGCCTGCGGCACTTGGCTGCTGCTAGAAGTGATTGAGCGCTAGTTTGGGTTTTGTGCCCGTGCGAGGTGTGAGCGAGCCAGTGGCGCGTCGAATCATTAAGTCAAACAAAGGAAATTATCCTTTGACGTGTTGCTGCTGTTACTGTGCAGTGCCGCTGTGTGCGAACTCAAGTGTCCGTGAAATACGAATTTGAATTTTTATTCAATTAAAAATATTGTCCTGAAATTATGGAAAGTGTTCATTTGCATGGAAATTCAGAATTGAGCCGCGTTGTTGCTGTGTCGAGGTGTTGGCCTCGGTGCTGATGTTGTGCTGCAGGCGCGCTGCTTTGATTCGCAAGAAATACGAATGTCAATGAATATTTATGAGCAACGCAGCACGCGCCCGGCGTAGAAGGCATGAGGAGTGAAGGGGGGTCGCAATACAAAAAATCTTAGAAGTTGTGAAATAATAACAAACGCTGCCGACAAGTGTGCGATTAAAGTGTTGCGAAGCAATAACAGGCAGTCGGCCGGGCATGCTGCAGAAAATAAACGCGAATTACACATTCTGAAATTAAAATCTGTGAAGAGGGCAAAATGGAATTATAGTCAATGTGCGAGTGAAGCTGGATGCTTTAAACAGAAATAGAATTACTTGAGCATCATCGTCTAGCGGACACGATTCAAGGCATTCAAGGTTTGTACAAAATAATGGAATATGCTGATGAATAGATATAATTTTTCACGAACATGGTAAAATGCTAATATTTCTCTCAAGTCAGACTCACGACTGAACGTCTAATTTAACTTAATAATAAATTTGATAAAAATGTAATGTGATGGGAACGTAACTCTACTTCAAGCTTATAAATATTGAAAAGTTGAAATCAAGCGGACTAAAGATAATACAAATTTGAATGCAGCTGTCGATACTCACCAAAAAGTCCTGAAGCATATATTATTGAAATTACCACAGTCGTTGAAAATGCATCTATTTTATTTTTATGGGATTTTCCAGAAGTTACAGTTTTTTGCTTTAATTACATGAATTTACCAATTTGAGAACGTAGGCATTTTACGTTTACTCAAACACATTGGAAGGTCCAATATGAGACCAGAGTTGTTAAGTGTGCTACAAAAGTGAAAAAATTTGTTAAAATAAGAAATAGTACAAGTACATATGTATATTGGAATTTCATACAACACTCATGATGCATACGTTCAAACTGAACTGATGATAGGCGGTAACAGAGGGTTATAGACAAAATCAGAAGAAGAGCAGATGCCCTCTAACAGAATGACGATACAATGAAGAATAAAGTTGGCGGAGAGGTCATTCAGCTGAATCCGACATCAACGTCAATATTTTTAGTGGATACGTAGGTGATACTGTTTTTTTTTTCATTTAAAGCTCCAATCAGCAACAAAAACGAAAACCTATCATGTCCTCTGTTTTGACTCCTCCGCCTTTGCCTTCAACTCCTTCTTTGAAAGTAGCAGCGCGGCAGTCGTTTTTATTTGCTGATAACTTGCTGTTATTTGCATGCAAGTGGTAAAAATGCTAATTAATGGAATGGCAGCGGAAGCCGACTACTCTTGGAACGAATTCACCAGCGAACTTTTTTGTGCACTTTAATTGCTGTGTTTTGCTCACTTTGCACCGCTGTTTGCTCTTTCACCGTTGCGCATTGTCCGAGGCATTTGCTCATACGTGATGCTTTAAATGCTTCTTTTGTTACTCCACATTGTCCATTCATAAGAAGGTGGCGACAACAATTATTACTGGCTTACTGCCGTGGCATTTGTGCGATCTCTGGGCATGGATGGAAATGTGCCAGTGCTTCTTAGATACAGCTATACATATATGTACATACATACATACATATATGCACGCATATGGCTGTCAGTCAGTGTCAGTGTGGCCGTTGGTGTATAATCCGCAACTGGTTGCGTGCATGCGTCCGCATACCAGCAACGGAATGAAACGTCTCATTGTGGTGCCATTCAATTGGAATTTTGACGTTCATTGACAGTCCCAGGCAAAATCGGTATGGACGAACTGCTTCTAATCTGTATTTATGACACAATGACATTCAATGCGAACTGAAAAGCACTACTCCATGTGCCTTTAAATGCCATTCAAACCAAAAGTGTTTTCGTCACATATAAATAGTACATTCGTATGGACTAATGGACGACTTTAAGCATCGTAATCTCACAAGAATAGTTTTATGTTTGATAAATGTATTTTCATAGAACGCAAAATTAGCAAAAAACGTTCGATCCGAGCTTTCGTTTGCCAGTAAATATTTGAATATCTGGCCTATCTAGAGACCCATGCTCCCATTTTTGTGTAACTTAACGTTCCTTAGAGGAACTTAACGTTCCTTAGAGGAAGATTATTTGAACGGTGTTAACAAATCCTTAAAAAAAATTAGTGTTTGTACATGATTCCCGAATGTTTCAAGTGAATAACCCAGAATAATGTAAGAAGTCCTTCGACATGCGGTCCGAACAAATAGTTCTGGGTTTCATTTTGGGATACTTTTAGGTGATTCGCAGCGAAATGCCAAAGGTTTGCCGAGTGAAATTACAGCTAGAGTGCAGTAGAAGAAAAAAGTGCACTAGCGGAAAATTCATAACATACATAAATATTTCTGAAGCCTTTCACAAGTATTGCGTATGATTCTGCTGTGCACTTATAGTCGTAGTTATCTCTCTCACTCCACATTGCAATATTGGGCGCGCATTTGTTTTCGATATTGCTGAATGTGGTGGAGCAGATAAGATAAAATCGCACTAAAACAGGCTGAAACGGCTTTCATCGGTTCGTACAAATTAGAAGCTCAAAGTTCATTGCTAGTAAGTACATTACACAGCAACGGGCCCGGTTTCCAACGGTGGTGACTGATAGGGGATATAAGGCTAAGCATAAGTTGGCAAATGGTTTGGTCATATCAACAAACAAACAAAACAAATTTAGAGCCTTTTTTTTAACTGTTGCGTTTTGGGATTTATTTTAATGGCTTTGCTGACAAACAAAGAAACGCAAACGTGCATTTTAATCAACGATCAGTTAGTCAGTTAGTGTGTGTGTGCGTAAATTGCCGAGCGATAAAACTATTGATTATGTTTTTCCGTAATAAACACTCCAATTTTACTGATTAATTTCTCGTGTTGACATATTCCTGGGTTTCAGTTGGCGTTGACTGCTTTTATCTGATAACAGTTTACCACTCCAGCTGCGAAATGTGGGACCTCTCCGTTAGCTGCACACATCAGTGCAATAATTTATTGTTTGAAAATAGCCATTGTTTTAATTAACATTCAATTAAAATTGAGCTTATCAATGTCAGTTTTGTAGCGTATTGAGAGTAGATCGGTGAAAACGTGATTCCTTCATCAATCTTAACCCTTTCGACCCCAAAGTTGCCTGAGAGCAACTTCACCTATTTGTCATCTTATAGCAAAAGCTAAGTAGGCACCAACAAATTAATATTTTTAGAAGTGAATTCAAAGCAAATTACAAACATTTTAATGTTATCTCCAAAATAATTTCGAATAATCTGCAGCGATATCAGGGAAAGTTTGTGTTCTAACTGATCAAAACCCTGTTTCTTTAATTTTTAATTAATTTTAATTTTTTTTTAATTGACTGGCACGACAGCCCGCTTACGCGAGACTAAGGCCTAGCTTCCCGCAACTACCCGTGTTGTGCGTGTGAATTTGTACCGCGGGTTGAAGGGACCTACAGTTTAATGCCGGTTCCGAACGGCAGGTTGGGAGCTCTTTCATAAGCAATTTTTACTCTCAGAGGTTTGCCATTTCCAGCTGAGAGGACAGCCACCGAAAGAGAAAACGAGTTTTCCCGTTATTTTTTTAGGTGTTATTACAGGCAGTATTTGAACCTGAGGTTGCTGCCTGCGACTCGCGGTCCAACGCACTAACCAACTGAGCCACGGCGGCTGCCTGTCTCTTTAATAATGGTAAAATAAAATCAAAAAGTGATAATTTTGTATTTTTCCATAAATATTAAATATTTTTTTTGTAATTAAAAAATATTTATACCAAATTTATTTAACCTGTTTTAAGCAAAAAATGTTCAAAAGTAAACTAGCTCTATAACTCTAACAAAGAGGCGTGGTGACTTCAAAGGTCGTGTGCACACTTCTATCAATAATTGTGGCTTTTTCAAAATAAGTTATTTATATGTGTGTGAGTTTTATAAAATTTCCAACCTTGGCAATGTCAAAACCTTCAGATGTTAAAGGAAAATTGCCAACAGCCGTTCGGACTCGACGTTAAACTGAAATGTGTGGTGTAATACATGTTGGAAAAAACAGTGTGCATACACATTTCAAAACGGGTGAAAGATGTGGTATCAATCGGTACAATGGGCTATATAATAGGCCTCCGAGTGTGTCTCTTACAGAGGCAGCCACCATTACCTTAACTAACCTAACCCTGCTGATAGTTTGGCAGGGCTGGATACCAGGTCCTAAAATTCACTCCACGTACCTACCTACATACACACATGTGTAAATTCGTTCATAACTCAGTTCATCATTTTGTTGCTGTATTTCGCCCTGAACACACAATAATTTTTATATTGTGGTGTTAAACACAAAATTAAATTAAAAACAAAAAATCTGCATTGCCACTTCAACGCACAAAAAGGCCATACGGATGACCTTGATCTGATTGACCATTTTTGTTGAAGGTCTGGCAAGCAGCATTCAGTTACCGTTGGTACAAAACTGCATTTTAAAGTAAACACTTGCTTCACTGCCGTTGAGGCTGGCGCTGACGATTCGATATGAGGAACATTTTTGTACTCTCTTTTGCGAGTATACTGATTCTCGGTGCCCAAAGAAGCACGACTGCCTGAGACGTGGGTGGGAGCTGCGCCGAGCAGCGAATATATTTCAATGTCAAACCGGAGTCATTACGCATGCAAGCAGCATGTCCACCCAACTTAATTAATACAGTTTCAGTGGCAAAGGTGCTGGCTGGTGTGGCGGCGAAAATAGTCACAGCAGGCGACCGATGCGCTGGCGAGCGGCGCAAGTTGAGCGGTTGCACAGGACACAAGCGGCACGCACAGCTGCCTAATGACTTTTTGTGTGCACGCGTACCGACAGCATCAACGAAATCGCCATCAAGTGTGAGTGTGTGAGTGCAGGCGAGAGTGAGTGCGAGTGTATCGTTTGAATTGTATTGCACTTAATTACTTAGTCTGTTTGATGTTGACACTGAATTATTGCTGAACCGACACGGGTGGCACTGGCATTGCGGGCGTGTCGATTTGCGGCGCGTGGGCTGGAATGTGGCTCGGATTGAGCTGTCACAGGTGCAGCATTCTCTTTAGGGGGGCGGTACTCCGTTCGGTGTGCATTACAAGGCTGAGCAATAAAAACATCTTTTCCAATTAAAGTTGAGTTTAAGTTAACCTTTTGACAATGTCAACGTTGGGACTACATTGATTTAGTATTCGCTGACGACATCCAGAACACGTACACACTTTATACAAATACTAAGTGTATACTTTGGCACACTTTCAGTTTCACTTATCATTTTACAAAAATACTAAATACTAATACAAAAATTACTGGTGATAAATATGGTTTCAAATGGTATTGGGCTGAAAAGTTGTACACAACAACCCAAACAAAATGAAATCTTCTATAAATCTATTTTTTATACATATTTTTTTTTTAATTGAAGATATACAAGGTGCAACCCAAAGTAAACAGGACTTTTATAAAATAAAGAAAACGGATGATTATTTTTGTATAATTCTTTTTATTTATTCAAAATACTCTCCTTCTGCTTCGATACAACGTTTTGCACGGTCCAAAAGCATTTGGAATGAGTGTTTTAGGTCATCGGCCGACATCGCCTTCAGAATGTTGGTACAAGCCTTTTGGATGTCCTCAACGTCCTTATAACGGGTTCCTTTCATCGGCAAATGCAACTGACCGAATAAGTAGAAGTCACAGGGAGCCATATCAGGCGAATACGGTGAATGATTGATGGTAAAAATGCGATTTTTGGTCAAATAATCGGTCGTAACTAGGGCTCTGTGAGCCGGTGCATTATCATGCAATAAACGCCAACTTCCTTCCTCGCGATATTCTGGCCGAATACGACGAATGCGATGCACCAAACGCTTCAAAACTTCAACATAAAACAAAGCGTTAATTGTTTTTCCCGGTGGAACAAACTCTCGATGAATTATTCCCTTTGAATCGTAGAAACAAATGAGATGAGTTTTGATTTTTGACTTCTCACGGCGGGTTTTTTTCGGATTTGGCTCATCTGGGTGCTTCCATTCGGCACTTTGACGCTTTGTTTCGGGATCATATTGAAAGCACCACGTTTCGTCACCGGTTACGATGTTGAACAAGAAATTTGGATCACGTCTGGCTTCCCGAACGATGTCTTTTGCGTGCTCAATTCTCTGCGCTTTTTGGTCGTCGGTTAAAGTGTGCGGAATGAAGCGAGAACACACTTTACGGAGACCCAAATGTTCGGTTAAAATGCGATCAATTGATGTTTTGGAGATGTTCAATTCCATTTCCATCAATTCCAATGATGATTTTGGCTGCATTTTGATAAAATCACGCACAGTTTTGATGGCATCGTCAGTAATCACAAATTTCGACTGGCCGACGTGTTCGTCGTCATTCAAGTCTTCACGACCATTCTTGAATCGATTCAACCACTCATTAACACGGCCACGGGATAAACAATCATCACCATAAACTTGCTTTAACAATTTAAACGTTTCGGTAAAAGTTTTACCAAGTTTAAAACAGAACTTAATATTAGCTCTTTGTTCGATCGACATTCTCGTACCAAAGTTAAAAACATACTGTCACATTGAGCGGGATATTTCGGCGTCTACTAGACCAAATGGCATGAAATTTAGACAGTATGTGAATGAAAGATGTACCTTTCCAACGCATGTCCTCACACATAGATGGCGCCACCAGAAACGTCCCTATTGCAAAAGTCCTGTTTACTTTGGGACGCACCTTGTATGTAGGTATATATTCAATGCATTTTCGCTTAATAGAACAATGAAGAAGTGAATCATCCCACTCGTTCGGGCAACTGTCAAAGGCATCCCAGTGCCTCTGCACGTAGTGAAATGTGATTTTAGAGCTCATGTCGTTCATTACGCTTTACGCCTGCTGCATTATCCGCTCGCCTGGAGGGCGGGCGTCGTTAATGTGATTTCACGCGCCCGTAATGTGCAATTACGCATGTCGCAGCTGACCACACGAGCAGCTGCCAGTGCTCACGAATCTATTTGAAAATTGTTGACATTCCGTTGTATCCCTCTTCGCCTACTGTGCAATTTGTAAAGTTATTAATTTGAATTTGAAGCTAAAGTTCATTGCAAACTGCGACTCAAGCTCAATCTCACAATCACAAACACAAACACAAAATATGTACTTTGGTGAAGTCTTAAATTGCTATCGCGCGATATCAAGCAGGATTGCGCAAACAAGCTGGCCAGCGATAAGGCATTACTTCATCTTGTCCACAATGTGCTTACTGGAATTCACTCGCCGATATGTTTGTGTGTGCGTGTAGAAGTCAGTGCTGTCCGCAACAAAATGAACTCAAGTGAACCAGTATTGTACATTTTTCATTTGCAAAATTCAAAATGTTGAAATTTATTTGTCACTTATATATGTATTACCAGAACTGCGCGCTAAATCAGAGCCGAAAACATAAGTGTACATTTTTGCATTTGAAAAGCGCGATTTGTGGGCAGAAATTCCCGAACGCGCGAAACGCCTTCGGTGTAATGAACGGGCCCAATAAAATTAGCAAAACGCTGTGGGCGTATGTAGCACGCGCCTGCACGCACATACCGTACACACACACATACACAAATGTATATACTGACATACATACTGACACACGCAAACATGGCGCGTAGCGCTTGAAAACACGCTTGTAATGCGGTTGTGATTGTGGAATTACTGCCGGCGTCGTAATAGTTGTTGCTCGAGTTGCTGTTGTTGTCGTTATCGTCACTTTGAGTGCCACACCCACTTGCTGCCAGAAGCCGCTGCCAGCATGTCAAAGTGCCATCAACGCGCAAACATCCATCTTTCTCTGCCAGCCTACTGCCAAGCGCGACGTCGTCTGCGATCCGGGGGTGCGCCTTCAACCAGCGTTCTTTACGCGCATCTGTGCAGGACCCATGTCAAAAGTTCTGTAAACATTTTGCGTGAATAATAAGCGACACTTTCATTTGTCGCTGCCATTGTCCTCCTCGAACGCATCTTTGCCACTATGCTTGCTGTTGTTGTAACGCTGTTGAATAGCAAACAGTGCTTAAGCTGAGAAATGCCTGTCTGTCCGGCTTCTCGGGCGCGAGAAGTTTTATTATTTGCGCATTTCCACACTCACACTCACTCATAATGTGGATGGAAATCTGCACCTCTGTACTTTTGTAACCAGAGGATGGGCACTGCTCCTAGGCGCCTCCTTGTGGTGTATTAAATTTTATAGTAAAATTTGCTTTAGTTCGCTAATTTAGCTTCTACGTCAGTTTCTTCCCACCATTTGGTTTCCTTCTCAGTGTAGGCAAATTGTTCTCATAACCACTTCATCCACTTCATTCATTTTTTCTATTTTCCTTTTGTCTTTATGGATATCAAATGATTAATCACGGTCGACAGTCACACGATCCAAGCCTTGTTACATACTTACGGCAAAAGAAGGAGAGAGCATAAGCTTAGAAGGGACACTTGAAAGCTTTAAAGTCACAACTGGCATCAAGTTGGTTGGTTTCTAATCCATTTCGTGTCTTCCTTTTGCTCTTCTTTATTTTGTCCTTTCTCTAAAAAAAAAACACATAAAAACAGTTGACACTTGCGTGTCAACTTGTTTTTCTGCCTTCATGTCGAAAAACGTTTGCTCTTGTATGTACAATTCACAATCTTGACAAACCCACAAAAATTAATATTTATGTACCAATTACTTATGAACATAAGTACGCATTTTCAACTTCCACAATTTCACTTGTGTACATATAGTATTTGCGTAAAACTTATGAGCGGCTGTTTACTTCTTGACTTGTCTGCTTACTTGTTGCACACCAGTTAAGGTAATTTCTCCCTGGGGCACTAACTTCGCATTATTGAGACATTGGCAGCGTGCTTGAAGATACATCTTGCCATCAAACTTAGTATGTGCTTAAGGGGGGAACTACCTTTAGACACTTCAAAAAATCGATTTTTTTTTTATTGTTTTAATCGATAGGTATATTTCCTTAGAATATCGTGTCAAAGTTTCAAAAGGTAATTCTCGAAATTGTGGAAGAGATGCATCCCGGAAATGACTGGCGCCGAGCATCGACGCCGCGAGAATCCGTCAGCGAACGAATTCCACGAACCAAGAGTAATTAATACGACTTTGTCAATTAGTGTGCATGTTTGTTCTGTTTCAGTAATTTTCAGTATTTCCTCGATTCTCGGTGTAATACAATGTATCCCAAAAGTAAAAGCGGTTGTTCAAAGCGAAGTTCAGTACCGCGAAAACGAAAATTTCACGGTAATCGGTATACGGAGAAGAATGAAGGCGATCCAAGTGCAAGTTCTGCTCGAAGAAAACTTGCAAGTTCACGTCGTTGTACGGTGTAACTACACTCATCGGGCATTACACTGGGAAAGTTCTTGATTTGATTGTAAAAAGCTCCTACTGCCAAGCCTGTAATGCGTGGGAATCAAAAAAAGGCACACAAGAGTATGATGACTGGTTCGAAAGCCACGAAGAATCGTGTTCGAAAAATCACGACGGTTCCGCGGGAAAAATGGAGGTGGACTCGATCAATGAAATGTTCGCACGATCCGAAGAAGTGTACGGAGTGAAGTACTTAAACTATATTGGTGATGGTGATTCGAAAACTTTCGCGAATATTGTGAAAAACAATCCGTACGGGGATGACTTTTCGGTCACGAAAAGTGAATGTGTGGGCCATGTGCAAAAAAGGATGGGAACGAGACTTCGAAATATGAAAAAAAAGGACAAACTTGGTGGCAAGGGACGTCTCACTGATGCGCTTATCAAGAAGTTGACAATCTATTACGGCTTGGCGATAAGAAGAAATGTGAACTCGGTGGAGGACATGAGGAATGCTATTATGGCGACACTGGACCATTATTGTTCGACCGACAAGGAGCCAAGACACGACAACTGCCCCGCGAGTGATGATACCTGGTGCGAGTGGCGTAAGGCCGAGGCCTCCAATTCCTTGAAATCTTTCAAGCACCCACCACGACTCATTCCACCGGATGTCGAGTCCAGCATTTTTCCGATTTACAAAGACCTTTCTAGAAACGATCTTTTGACCAGGTGCTTGGGGGGGAATACGCAGAACGCGAATGAATCCTTCAATGCTACCGTGTGGCGCATGGCGCCAAAGCACCTGCATTCCGGAAAGAAAATTGTCGAGATTGCCGCATTGCCACATTGCTGCCGGGCTCTTTAATGAAGGTTACGGAACTGTTTTGAAAACGATGGGACAGTTAAATTTGAATATAGGGCATCAGTGCAAGATTTTCGCCGATCACATGGACGACGTACGAGTAGAGCGCGCGGACCGACGACACAGTCAGAGCACGAAGGAGGCCCGTAGTGCTCGCAGGGAGGCACAACTCATTCAAAATGAATATTTCGAGGAAGCAGAGGGTTCACTCTATGAACCTGGTGGAGCTGATTGAACACTCCCTTCTGTAAGTTCTTTTTTTCTTGACCGCAAACTTTAAACGGCATTTTCTCGAAACCATGTTTTTCAAAATTGTGTAAGTGATAATAAAATTACTAATGAACAGATTTTCATTATCTAGCATTCATTTTAAAGAGCATAAAAAATTGTTTTATCTAAACTAAAGATTTAAAAAACAAAGCATTTTTAGACATTTTTTGACTGCATATATAACAAAATTTCTTGTGAAAATCCTAATTTTTTTTTGTGAAGCCTGTTTTAGAGGGTTAATTTTCGAATTTCGTAAAAATTTTAGTTCATCGACGATAGAAAACCCTCTCGAGTAAGAAAATGTTTGGTTTTTTAATTTCAGACTAAAATTGCGGCCAGCATCACTTACACAATTTACGATGTCAGCGGCGATATGACTTACAGAATCATTGAAAAATTTGTTAAATTTCTGTTTTCACTTTTACAAAAATGTTTTTTTTTTACCTCAGACATCACTGTAAATATATATTATATTGATTTGAAAAGAACTGTTTTCATTTCCCTGTAAATCGACTGTAAAAATGACCTTTTTCTCGGCCTCTAAAGGTAGTTCCCCCCTTAAGCAATAACTTAAGTTGAACCCATGTCGAAAACAAGAAACCTCCTTGTTAATTTTTTGCAATTCCCTTATTTGCTCACTGTGAACGACTGCAGCTGTAATTCACCCAGTAATGTGCGGTATCTATGTGGTATTGGATTAGTTTGGGTGCACATGAAATGACATATGTATTCCCGAGCTTATGGTCCCCACATAAGCGGCGAAATAAGTGAAGCGAAATAAGAAAATAAATTTATTATACAAAAAGGCACCGAATGGTGCGATAATAAATTTACTATGGTTAATGATTTTATATTTATGATTACAGTTTCCAACCGATATACTTACTTTTAAAAGACCCTTTTTCTTACTTTGTACAGATTCTAAATAAATTAAAAATTTGAAATTTAAATACTTTAGAGTAAACGAAATATTTAAATTTGTTAGTACCCACAGAGTAGTGGCGAAACTAATAAGCGAAAACTTATTGCTGACATAATATTATAAACAAATGTTAAAATAAATGCTAATAAAATTTAATTAAAGAATGAAAATGGAAAGAATACTTAAATACAGAAATACAGACTCCGATTCAACATGTGGCAAAGTCTTCACTGCATGCTCCACGCCACACACAATACACAACTCCATACACATGCATTCAGCTTTACTTTCATAAGGACAACGTTTTTTATTTGCTATTATCGCTTGAACGAAAGAAAAAAATGTGGTGTGTGTATGTTTGGTAAAAGACCATAAAATCAGTTCAACGTATTCATTGGCTGTGTTGCGCCAGAAAGTTGCAATATAATTAGCATAATAATTGAGTGATCACAGTCAGCCGACTGTACGAGAGAATATGCGAACACTTGCACATGCAAGTATGTACGCACATACATAAATTTGAGCAAAAAATGCTGCTTCGCTCGACAAACTTTGCACATAGCAACGCAATATTTTCTACCTTAATTAGGGAAATTTTCAACTTCCTTCATCTTCGTTTGTTATGGTGTCACACATTCAAAACTGGATTCCAATAAGGCGCCAACTTTCGCCTGTTCTCGGTCAGCCAATGGCAATGCCACTGTCACAGACAACGCCATCGACATGCGACATTTAGCTATCACCGAATGACGCTGACAGCCCCTTAGAAGCGCTCATGTGACATTGTAACACGCGCGCACCTCGCTCTGCACGCTCTCATGGACCTGCACGTACGTGTTTGTATGTATGTAAGTAAGCAAAAATCGACGACGTGCGGAAAACGTTTGGCTTTGAATTCTCGTAGAGCAGAGAAAGCGAAAAATAATATTGTATAATGGCACAATGGCGCTGCAGCAGCACCGAAGGCGAAAGTCTCAGCTTCAGCAGCCAACGCCGCGACATAACGTCGAACAGCTTGAACTTGAGGCGCTGCTCACACTGGCCCCAACTGCGCCACTTGACGTGTTGCAAATCAAGTGGCAGCCCGTTGTCGCGACGGCAGAGAGCTGGGCAGGCTCTGCTTTGCGCATTTGCGACCAATCAATTCGCGCTGGACTAATATTGGCGAAGGCACATCCGACTGCTGTACTTTTCACTTGAAATTTATGGATTCCTTGTTATAGGTTTTCCCACTTTCAAAGGCGCTTTCAAATTGCGCTGAGCAAATGAGCGCTTGAACTGGATTTCCGCCAAAAATGGTATCGCCACTGCTGCTGTATGTGCCAACGCAGAAAGAGACGAAAAATCGAGCACTTCAAACCTTTTGGCAGGAGACCTCATTAAAGTTTCGAGAACCAAATCAAAATCGAAAGATTATGGCCACCCAATGCCACGCTACGTATTACCACAGAATAAACAGTATACTTCATTGTTTCGAAAGTTATTAAAAAAAAGCGGAAGCTGCATTTCTAATGAAGTACAAAAACTCTAATTTATTTGATCAATGAAGCGAGAATAATGAAATTTTGACACGTGATCAAGGAGATTTTGGGTTTCAACATACATACTTTTCAAGAAAATTCTATATAAATTTTCAAGGATATAAAGGATTAAAATTTTGAAAGGACCTTTTTCATATCCTTTTTTTACAAATAGATAAACAATCAATTTTATTTAAATTCTTGAGCCTTTCCTCTTGCATATCGCAATATTCTAACGAGGTTAAGCATTTTTTATATTTTTTTAATTTTGTATCTCCTTCAAAATTTTGAAGTCCTTTAAAAAGGATAAGGGATGTAGAAATGGAAAACTGAGTACGCAGTATTACTATGTTTGGTTTCTAGTTTCACGCCCGTATGGATTTTTTCCAGTGTAAAATTTTTTTTTTATTTTTACGAACGGTGTAATGCAGCTGGGCCCCGCGGCTTTGCACGCGCGCTCATGTTTCCCCTGATACAAATTGTTAACCCATTGTTGGCCCGTCAGTTTTTGATTAAAAAAAAAACCACATGTGCCTAATTATCTTTGTTTTCAGGTGTTTTCAAAAATGTTGAAGTAAAAAGGCCCATTAAATCAAGTGTTTTCACATTTACTCTAAACAAATTCTTAATCCTTGGTTTACCATGGTAGATTTCGATTTTCAAAAATTTTAATTATTTCCCGATTGAAATGCTTTTGCTAAGTTAAAGGGGTCGTCTACGTACAAAGTTTTAAAAAATCAGTTTTTTTTTTACATAATTTTCATTTGGGAGACGTGATGAATGTTATTTCCAAAGGATTTGGGTAAACTCTTCACGGTTATTGGGCTGTAGAGCATTGAGCACGCTCGCTCACGGTGTTTCCGCGCGCTCTCTGTGAACTTTAAACGCGTTTTCCCGAAAGTCCTATTTTTCTAACTTACTTGCACGATTTTAAGAAAAGTTTTACACGCATCGATTCGATTTCTTTTTTTACTTGCTCAGAAAACATGTCGCTATGTTTAGACACGAGATTTTAACAAAATATTGTTTTTTTTATTATAACAGGCAATAAACATTTGAAAAAAAGGGGAAAGAATAACTTTTCTTTCAAAACTATCCCCCATTTCGAGAGATTTTTGAATTTTACAAAAAGCTCGTGTCTAAATATAGCTGATGTAATATCAATTATAGAATAGTTTCATTTTTTGTTATAGGTTACGTGGTTGGCCCAAAATCGTGCAGGGAAATTGATATAAAAATTCTGATGAGGGCACGTTCAAGGTCATCCTGCACTTGAATATGTAGAAATATAATTTTTTGACCTTGCCACTTGAAAGATTACGATTAAATAAACAAAAAACAAAAAAGTGAGTGAATATCTTTTTTCGTTCCTTCGTAATAAATCTTGAAAAACAAGCGATGAATCTTGGCGATGATGAATCAATCAATCCTGACTGACCTGACTGAGTCAGTCAGGACAAACAATCTAATGTTTATGTATATAAAATTGGAGGCGGAACCACGCCCCCTTATCCAATGCTCACAACTTTCTTCAAGTCGAATTTTGCTACTAAGTGGAAAGTTCGTACCAAGTCTCATTGATGTGGACTTACAGTGCTGCGTAAATGTTGGGTCATAAATAATGAGCCACGCCCCTTTTCCAACGTCGATCAAATCTCACCAGTAGAATGACATATCTTTGAGACCGCGGAAAGAATTGAGTTGTATGGGCGGTGCCACGCCCCCTTGTTAAATACCCGCCCCGAAAAATATGACTAAATGGTAGGTTCGTATTAAGTTTCATTGATGTGAGACTAACAGTTCCAAACTTATGCGGATAGTTTGTGCCACGCCCCTTGTCCAACGCCCATCAAATTTTAACAGTAGAATGCCACTTCTATGGGACGATGTCATACCAAATTTCAATGCTGTGCGACTTACAATTCCGAAGCTATTTTATATAAAAAATGTGAGTTGTATGGGCGGTGCCACGCCCCTCGTTCAATACCCGCCCATTCGCTCTATCGAAGCACATAAGTAGTAAGTTCGTACCAAATTTAATTGACGTGTGACTTATGGTTCCAAAGTTATTGTCTAAAAATGTATTTTGGCGGTGCACCGCCCCGTTTTCGCGACTTTTCTTCTTTTCTAAACCTTCGCGAAGTATCCAATTTGGCCCAGTCGTTTTCAAGTTTTAAGCATCCGAACGGACCAAGATTCATTTTTATATTAATAAATGACCTACAAGTTAATGAAACTTCAAAAAGGAAAACACAAAACTAGAATGAAACGACGTGCTTAGTGGCGAAAATTCACACAGAGCTGCGTATAAGCATGTACGCGCATATGTATGTACATATGTACATGCCTAAGTATTGTGTGTCCAGGCACGTACACTATGTATAGTAGGTACCACGGTTGCCAACTTTTCATTTTCAGAAAGCACTAAAACCGCGTTTTTCCACTCAGAAAGCACTGATAAGCAAATAACAAGCAAATGGTGGTAGTTGTCCGAATGTTCCGTGTCACATACTAGGAAATCTATTGCAGATCACTCGCAACCGTGACCTAAGTAGCAATTCAACCAAGGAGGATCACTTCAGTTGTCATGTTATATCCAAACAATAATTTTTTTAGCCCAGCATTCCGGTGTGATATAGTTGTTAAATGAAATATAGTGTGGTGTACCACTGAAGTTTAAAAAAACCTAAATTTTTTTTAAGGAAGAATTAGTCTTGGTGTCTCTTAAATAAAATAAAAGCACTAAAAACGCACCAAGCACCAAACTAAATATTTTCCGCGTTTTGATTTTCAGAAAGCACTAAATTTAGGGCGAAACGCACCAAGTTGGCAACAGTGGTACGAGTAGGTACCCTTGCCACGTCTCATTTAACCGCAACACTCAGCGTCGAGGTGAACTTCCCAAAATGTTCCTCGGCGCTGCAAGTGAGCGATTGGCGGGAGGAGGCCATTTTTCTTCGATTATCTCTGCGATGCGAATCAATCAGAAGCAGAATGCGAAAAGCACTGAATGAAATGTGATGAAGCGCAAAGTGAATTATGAGTTCTGCAGATGGCGGATGGGAGAAAATTGCAAAATTAATGGCATACTATAATGTGGTGGTGGGGTGGTCGAAGGGGTGTCGATTTAATGGATAAAATACACTTTTATTGATTCGCACGCACACAAAAACAAACAAACAAACAGACTAACAGCAGCCAACGGCGCACATGATTGATCACGTATGGTTGTGTGTGTGTGTGGTGCCGGCTTGAATGTGTGTGTGGCTTGAATTTCATGTTGTGAACGCATCATTCCATTTGACTACAAGATAAATAAACATGACAGAACGTCCAAAAGCAGGAAAGCACACAATAAAATGATTATCGCCGCCAGTTAACTGTTGAAATGAAGCAAGATTTTGATGCATGTGTGTGAATAGCCATTTCATAAATGTTAAATATTATTAAATATTAACACAACTCAAGTAAAGCTCGACATTCGTATGTATGTATTTGGTCGATTATGTCGCACAAAGCCATTTCCTTCGCACATGCGAAAAGTTAACTCACCGCCAAGGCGGAAAGTAAACAGCACTATTTTGTTGTTGTTGAGTTTAAGGCAACGACGCTTGAAGGGGGGTGCGGCATGTTGGTAAATTTGTTTTTGTTTACATATTTTTTGCTGGCGCAACGCACCTGCTACTGCCGCTCCATAAACACACATACGCGCCCACACGTGTGGGAACGCACTCAAATTGGTCTTGAATGGCGCTCGAAGTGCGTGGAGTAGGGCGAGAGCAGACACTTGAAAGTATGCCAGTAAACAAACATTGTTGTTGTTGCTCTTACGGTGGGAGGTGTTTGGTTGGTTTGGAGATGTGCTGGTGAGCTTAGTGGTTGTAAATGGTGTTTTTGTACTGTGTGCGTGTATGCGTACTTTGTGCTAGTACGGGCGCCGCAGTGGCGTACGTGCGAAATTGGGGGAATCGCACACGAAATTAACCTGCTAGTAGTTTCTGTGGCCCAGAAATGGGCCTACAGTGGACCCTGTAAGTCCATTCAAATTCAGCCCGATAGCTGCATGTTCAAAGTAACAAGACGTTCCTCGTATGTTTTCAGTAAATGTTTTGCTCAAGCACCTAACCCATTTATTCAATACAAACAAGTAGGTGTGCCAGCGATGTAAACAGGCGCTACCAACTTTAGCACTGCCATTGTCGTTCCCTTCGTAAACCTACACTCTACACATGAGATGGTATTTTGCGAATAAAAGCATAGATATGTATCAAAAGGGCAATTGAACTTTCACCTTGATATGCTCCGCGATGTGTGTGCGTCTCATCTGCGTTCCCCCTTCACAGCCTGCATTTGCCCAATTACTTTGCATTTTCGGGGCACACCTTGTAGACACCATCTTCGCCACGTTATTTGCATATTTGTATGCTCGTTTTTCGTTGAAATTCATATATGGCTACAAACCTTAGCTCAGCGTGATGGGCATAAAAAGTGTGCATTTTATTGTTGGTGTTTACAGTATTCAATTCAGTTTAAATTGAATTTTGTCCATTTTGTCCTTTGAGGCTGCAAATTGCGTTTTCACAGCTTGACGATTGCACGCAGCTTTTTATTGAGAAAAGCTAACTCACGTAAATCAACAACTTGAAGCGTCGAAGCGAAGATTAAAACGCGTCCGCCCTGCTTCAGTCAAATACATAAGTTGCAGAGCGGCGTACGCAGTAAAAATTTCGTGTAGTACGTGAAAATGCGTCAAGTTAATTTTTTCTCGAGGTAAAAAAATTCGAATGCCTTTTGCATACTCATACGGAGAAAACCATGGTATTCATTATACAAATTTTTTTTTTATTTATTTAGAATAGGATACATTAAGTGCAGTAAGAACTAAGTCTTTTAATTACACTTCAATCAGAATTGTGAATTGGAATTGGTGCGCCGCAGTCAGACTATCGAGCGAGAGTTTTAAATAAAATGTGAGTCTGCTCCTTGACCCAAATTCACTTTGAAACTTGTTGGTTTCCGCTGAAGCACCAACAAAGCGCATTGCTTATTTACTCAGCTGCAACAAAATTCAAATTTAGGAAAAATCATAGTGAAAAATGAGTTTAGAACACAATGTTGGTATCTTGCACATGTGACAGGCGTACACATTGCAATATCACAAATACCAGTTTTGGTTGACAGCGAGCGAGTCCTGTGCTCTGGCGCACAATAACTTCAGCGCTGTGACATGCACACCAACCACTGAAATCGAGTAAAAAACGCAAAAGAATAGAAAAGTTTATCAAGAGTGAAATATTTGGCAAAGTTGAATTGAATCTCAAGAAATCGGCCACAGACAATGTGAACATATAGCGCGAGATAATGCGAAAAAGCGCACTTTCAACTTTTACATATGCTGCGCGTATGTTTGCCTGTGAAATGCGGTCAAGGTTTGGCACTTCCGTTCAGCGCAAACCGCAAAAATGCGTCCAATAGGGGAGTGAAGAAAACTGCAAAATATTGCGGACACTTATGGGTCAACAATATGAAATAATTGACCAAAGTTGGTTGGCGGCAGTGGCGTAAGTGAGCCGACAGTGGTAGGTTTGATTTTGACAGCTTAATGGACCACTGTGAGTGAGGAGCGGGAGAGAGCGGCAGCAGCATTTGCAGGATTTGCTATACACATGAATGAATGATGGAATGGAGATTAATGTGGGAGATTAGAGAATGGCGTAGGTGGGGCTGCAGATGGTGATCAAATGGGAAAAATAATAGTCAATTGTCAGTGTGTGTGGGGACGGGGCCCACAACACAACAGACAGATGTGGACGATGACAAAGTCATTGCAGTTGGTGTGGTTGGCCGCCAACTTGTGGACTGTTTAATTGTTTGGTTGCGCAGATTGTTTGTGTGGGGCGCACTTCGAATGTTTGCAACGGAGACGGAAGGCAATAAAATGGGGAAACTGCGCAAAAAGCGCAATAAGATCGCGTTAAAAACTTAAAGATGCCAGAACAAAATAAAGTGTAGTTTTTGTGGAGCGAATGGAAAAAGGCGTGAGCGTACAAAACCCAACTTAAGCACAGAAGTGCGCGATTGGCAGTAAATTTACTTTTGCTCTAAATATAAATGTATTAAATAAAGACTGAAGATAAAACTAAAGAAATCGATACTGCCACGACTTCAAATGTATTAAATATACTTTTAAAGTACTTAGTTCTTTAAATGTAATCCCATGTAATGGGCTTGTGAAAGATTGAAGATAAAAGTAATATTAGTTCGTAAGGCGTTAAACTAATCTAATAAACTCATAACTAATCTTAGGCTTCTATACCGTTCGAAGCACTTTGAAAGAATTGCGCTACAAGTCAAATCTATGACATATTTTCTGTAAATTATCTATCTAAGTTAATTAACAATTTTCGTGTTTTTCAATAAATTTGTGTTTTTTATTATCCACAAAACAATGCGACATGCACCATTAATGAAATTAACCAACAGCACGACTCGATTCACGGCTGTACATCAGGCAAAGCGACAGCCACCCGGAATCGCCAATCAGCTTTGACGTTCTCGTTCACCTGCGAGTGTGTGTGGGTGTAGTAAATGGAAAAACTTTTCGCATTTTAGCTCAGAGAAACTTTTGATCAGACCCATACATACACCACGCGCAACAAAGTGTCAATTCGCCAACCGAAAATAGTATTTCAGGCTGCATGGCACACAGTTTTGGAGTAACCGTATGCAGTGAGATACTTGCTATCTTGCTGTCAACTGACACACTGTCGCAGTGCTACGTGTCACCAATAGTCACAATGTGTGTGTGTGTGTGTGTGAGCTGAAAGTTTAAATAACATTTCACCAACTGTAACTGAAGATGTGTCGATCACTGTGCTCAAATTTTGTTCAAGTGCCAAAAAAGAAACTTTTGAAGCACGACACCAGGCGGAAGAAACAGGAACTACAGTACAGTCTGCAGTAATGAGAGTCGCCGTTTTCTTGTTGTGCAAAGATTCCCATGACACGACAACGAGGCGGGCACAAGAATAGTGTAAAATCCCACTACGGTTGTGGACGTTTGTATCAGTAAGACGAGTCTCCTACAACACTTCTGTGCCCATTTTCGTTTCATCGTGGTATCTTAGTCGGTACTAAGCAAGGGCTTTGAAGGGCTTGCGATTTTTTTAATCTCTTTTAGTTTTCCTCCACTCTTTACCAACGGGTTCCGTCGGTCGGGTCTTGGACGTTGTGGCGGGTCCAACTACGTTCAATCTGAGGTTGAATATTGCGGTTTGACGAATTCTTTCAAATGTTGTACTTGGGTTGATGAAATTCAAAGTATCTGTGCATCTTTATTTAAATTGTAACTTCTAGTTACCGCAGATAATAAAAAACTTGCTAAACGTTGTGAGCTTTCTACCGCGCGAGCCGCGCATTAAAAAATTTGCTTAAATACATAGAAACAACACCACAATCGTTGCTACGCGCTCAAGTCTGGGAAGTTTAGCGTTCGCAACTTTAGTGCAGGGGAAATCAGTCGTGCACCCGATAAATTTTTAAGGCAGTCACCGCTCGCTGTTGTGGGCAGAAAACGGGTTTGAACTGACAACTTTTTGTTTTGTATAACTTTCTGTTGCCGTCGCATGTTAATTTGCAAATGTGGTTAGTCAAATATGGCGTAATATACTTATATAGTACGCCGTCATTTTTTGTGGGCCTTGTGTCTTCCAAATTTATTGTGTAATACGAAGCGTATGAGATTTATTTATTGTATTTTTCGCCCTTAAATTTTTGTATTAAATTCAATTCAATCTGTTTAAATTAAATTTGTTTCAAACAAATCGATCGATATTTAAAATTATATTGAACATGTGGGAATATTTATATGAATGCACTTAAGGGGGGTCAATACGTGTAAATTTACAAAATTTTCAAACAATTTTTTTTGTGAAATATACTCCAGGGGGTCTTAAGAATATCCCCCTCAAGTGGTTTTTAATTCTGATGACCCGTTCCCCTGCAGCAGCGCGTTATTGATGGTCAATTCGTTCCGCATGATATCGGTAACGCAAAGTTTAAACCGAATTATTTCGAAACACTGATTTTTGATTATGGAAGTAGAATATCTCGGCAAGTTTTAGTCCCACTGATCTAAAATTTGGGCAGCAACTTTTTGAAACATAAAACTTCTAAAGTAACTAAAAATTTCATTGTTTTTGGCGAAATCCGCGGCGCCATTTTCGGGAAATTAAGAAAAAAAAGGAAAAAAAGCAGCCGCCGTGGCTTAGTTGGTTAGTGCGTTGGACCGCGAGTCGCAGGCAGCAACCTCAGGTTCAAATACTGCCTGTAATAACACCTAAAAAAAATAACGGGAAAAACTCGTTTTCTCTTTCGGTGGCTGTCCTCTCAGCTGGAAATGGCAAACCTCTGAGAGTAAAAATTGCTTATGAAAAAGCTCCCAACCTGCCGTTCGGAACCGGCATAAAACTGTAGGTCCCTCCAACCCGTGTACAAATTCACACGCACAACACGGGTAGTTGCGGGAAGCTAGGCCTTAGTCTCGCGTAAGCGGGCTGTCGTGCCAGTCAATTATTATTATTAAAAATTAAGAAAAAAAGGTAATTTTTTTCGGTTGGAGCGTATTTTTGTATTTTCGAGAAAATATTTTTTTTTGTTAGTTACTTTAGAAGGTACATATATTTTCTCATAATAACTAATAGCAATATTTTTTCAGATGATTTTTGGGGTGCCGGCACAACCATTTTGAGCACGCAAAAAAAAAATTTTTCCTGCACTGGTACCTTTTAATAAAAGAATGAAAAACAACTTTACATTGCATTAATTTTTTTTTTTACCGTTTATACGTATTGACCCCCTTAATGCCACTCCTAATATGCAGCCTCGCGCTTTGACCGCCATCGTTGGGAAATTCTACAAGTCTATAGACATTTGTATTAAATTTTTAATTTCTTGGGATGAGTGTAGTCCGCAATGTTTCAAAAAATTCAAGCACGTCTTTGCGAATTCAGCTGCATTCTTTGAACCCAAAAACAAACGCATCTGCTATGATTTACACTAAAGCACAATTAAAATCGCCAAAGTCCTTAATCATATTTAAAAAACGTAACGCGGCGTCGACGGGCATAAATGTCAATTGTACAGAATGGCAGAATAAGCGACTAAACTGCAATTGCACTGTTCCATTTCGAGCCTAAAATTAATAGAAGCAACAGCAACAGCTCAACAGATGCGATCTAGCTATTTTATTTAAAATATTTTATTATTAAGTTTTGTAATGAGCCGTTAAGTGTTGTAATTATATTTTTTATAATTTTGATAATTTCTGGCCCAAGCTAAATGTGCAAATCAAGCCGATGGGCGAAAATTATACTACGAAACACGGTGCCAACAATTTAAGCGCCGTTAATTTGAACGTAAACGTGCCAAGTCTGCTTGAAGCATCGCGAAAGGGCCAAGATACAACAACACCGCAACGGCAGCAACGATAATGTTAACAAGATTTTCGTACATTCAGCGCTGAATCCACGCGCCCTCGCAGCAAAAACATCGCATGCCAACGACCGAGCGACTGTCGAGTGTAAAGCTGAACGGGCAGCTGTGGGAGTGGGATGTACTGGTATGCCCAAAAAGGTATGCCTTCGAGCAAACTCGCCTACACAACGAACACATATGTATGTATGTATGTATCTTACCTTTTTTGGATAATTCTGAACGTGTTGGCTGCCTTACGGGTGCATGTGTGGAGGGGAGCTATTGAAACAACGAACCTGGCGAGCGCTGTCAGTGGATCTTTCGCAATCACGCAGACGCGTTTATGTATCTAACTATGTACATAAAATACATATGTGCATGTGGAGTATTTCTCGATGAAATTTCAACTTAAATCCTGGGCGAAAAGTTGTCGTCTGTGTATCCAACGAGTGGCCTCACGCTCGGCATTAACAGTACCTCAAATAGTTATTGCATATTTGGCTAGCCGCTTATTTCTGGGCGGCGTCTCAGTTGTGTCATTTACACCTTTGCATTCTAAATTTAACTATAGTAAACTCGTATAGTGTCGGCTTTCCAGTTTGTTCCAATGTTTCAGTTGTTTGTGGAGTGCGACGGTACCCCCTTTTTGTTTTTATGTTTACATACATACTTGAATTTCGCAGTGTGTGCTTTATACTGGCACGAAGGTTCATGAAGGTTCGTGAAGGATACTTTCTCTGTTGTTGTCCTCACATTCGCACACCTTCGCAGTAAATCTGCAAGCACATAATTTACAACGAGTGAAGTGATAATGTTCAAATGAATGTGTAAACGAGTCCTCGGGGCATAATCGCCACACACCGCACTCACCAAGCCCCGCTCAACACCGCTGAACAGTGGCCGCTGTAACCGCAGCTGCAGCTACACAGTGGGATGGCCTGGACACTTTGCGAGTGTGTGTGTGTGTTTTGCTGGGTTGCACAGTTGCGTATGCCGGTTCTGCAATCCCCCTTCTCGGCTCTACTTCGCTCTTTCGCGGGTTCCTACCTCTTGGAAGGTTTTTTGTGCGTGTCGCCGTGTAGATTTGTGATCAGGTTGTGTTATAGTGCGAATGTCTTTCGTAAATTGTTTGCTGGTAGGGCGGCTGTTGGCTGTCAAATACGGTTATGGTGCGCTGCGATGTGTACCAGTCGGTCTGATTAAATTAATTCTGCTACGCTCTTTGAGGCACTTGTCAGTCAATCGAACGTGCTAAGGTAAAAATGTAATTTTCTTGGTCGCTTTTCATTTATTTTAGTTTTAATTTAGGCCTTAACTCATTTAGTGGTTCTTTGGAATCATGTTTCTATGACCACACAGGGAATAGGGTGTCTTAAAAGATGATCCCAGAGAAGTTGGCCTTATAAATCAGTCCAACAATTCCTGCCTTGGCATCTTCAACATGAATATAAATTTGCGGCCTTTTTTGTTGTGGTTCATGAATTTCACCAGCATCACACTTAGTGTTCATTATTTCCAAACTTTATTGTTGTTGGGCCGTACGCTCTTGATTTCAAGTAACAAATTACAATTTGTCGGTGGCTATAATATTCAAAAAATAGGTAAGTATATTTTTGGAATTTTCATTCAGTCCATTACGAAATACTAAACGTTGGTTGGTTGGTTTCATAGTTGCGGCCGATCGGCAATATATAATCGTGACCTTCTCCATTTGCAACAAGAACACCCAACGCAGTATCCTCCAAAAGATTTTAATTTTCTTTTTATCTTTTGAGAGGCATACCCCAAGGAAATCTTCAAACAATGAAAATCGTTTGTTGACAATCACAACGAGAATGAATGAATCAGAAGTCAACAAAGCGTACAACGCTCCAGTCCCATCCCTCTATACGCAGGCAGTTCTACGCAGCCCACTGTGCATGCACGTTGCCATTACAACTAGCATTAAAAGCAGTGGCGTATTCAGGGGGTGGTTTTGGGGGTTGAACCCCCTCGAAATATTTGGGTCGACTTTAAAACTACATACAAATTCAAAGGCTTTTTTGTTTTTTTAATGGTTTTTAAAAAATATTAAAGAATTACTTATTTAAACATCCCCCAAAATTTATTCTGAATCCGTCTCTGATTAAAAGGATTGCAAACATTTCATTCTATTTCAATTTCCGTCTTTAGTTTGCTTTGCTGTTTGTTTCCTGACGCATTGTTTTATGTGCTGTTTCGCTGTTTCGTCGTGCACTGCCTTATTTTTGTTTCCACTTATGGCTTCGTCACAATGATTTCAACATAATTTCAAAGCACTCTCAGTGCAGCAATAACAGTAATAACACCAACAAAGACAGCAACAACAAAAATATCGGCACGAACAATACTGCGCGGAATTGTCTTTCGCATTTGCTATTCATTTGCCACTGCGGCAACAGCAAACTCAAGCAAGCCACTGTTAAGTGTTGTGTCGGTACACTCCGCGCGACAAATCATCCGCCTCTGCGCCAGCCGCCTCGGTTAGCGACATTTTGGGCAACCGATAATCGCGTTAACGTTGCGGCACTTCTCCTCCGCTTTACTTCACTTGCGTACGTAAATTTCTTGCACTGTACATCATCCAATTGCACGGCACCATAAATAACGTATTACCGTTGACTTGGCCGTTATTCCCGCTACCTAGTTGGCGATATTTCAGCAGGCAGTGGAAGATCTAAGCCGGCCTTTGTCGCTGTCGTGCTGCACATATCCATCTGCCTCGGCCGTGTTCCATTCTCTGTCTGTCTGCTGTTATTCGTTTTGCCGTTACTACTCGTATTTATGACCATTGCGGCATTGTTGTTGGCCTCTGCTAGTGAAGTGACTGTGGTTGTTGTTGCTTTGTCTTCATTTCGACCTTTCTCTCCGCCCATTTGAATATTTTCGCATTTTACGTGCACAGCAAGAATTGTCATTTTATTCCTTTTATTCCTCTTTCATTTTGCTGTTCGTTCCTTGCTTGGAGCTGAGCTAACAGTTGTCAAATACAAATTACAATTTATATATCAAAATATAAATGGTCGAATGCGAATATAAAACTTGCAAATCGAATTTGCGGCGGAGAGCGGCGTCGCGTGGGTCGTGAGTAGAGGATGCGCTTGAAAAGCGCCGCGGCTTGCGGCAGCGTTGTGCAGTAGTTGCGCGTTTTACGAGTTGAACAATTGATGGCATTGCCACCGCTTAACTCCTTCGTCCTCGAGTGTGATCTTCGAACGACCAGGGTTGTTTAACCTTTTAATGCGCGTGGCTGAGTTTCGAATGAGACTTGAATTTGCTTGCTGCAAACAAAAATCAAGAACGCAGAAATATGTCACAAAATAAAAAGTTTTAACTTGCATTTATTTCCTGCATACTCGTACACTCAATCATGCGCATTGGCGCATTTTCTCTCGCTCCTTCTTTGACGAACATATACGCCAAAAACTGGTAGGTTGCTCATACGCCCAGTACACCACCCGATGTATTCGATACGTGTTTTAAACGTTTATAATTGCAAATGGAATGTGAATTTGCATAAAATGTCTGCATAAATTCATAGTGCTGTCCTTATGCGCACCGCTGTCGCAACTGCACACCGCACGCACTTCAGTGCAATCAGTGCGTCGAGTGCCCCAAGAGCGTAAGTGCGTTGCATGCATACGCGACAATGGCATCGATTGCGCCGCTGTCGGGCTTGTTTACGTTGCTTGAGCGTGCTGCAGGCGTTGACGCCGACGTTGATTAATGGGGTTTCGCACTGAGAGTTGTCGTATTGTTGTATTTTTGTTACCCTTCTTGCGATTGCTGGCTTATCGGCGAGCACTGGCCGCCAAACAAACAACGTCTCCAGTAAGTCAATTTGCATTTTTCCTTACTCAAGCATGGAAACAGCAGCATTTGGCGGGTGTGAATTGGTTTGCAGATTAGTCGAAAGTTGTTGTGCCAATTGAGGAATCTTACGCAAATTGGTTTTGGGTCAGCTTCTGAAAAGGGTTTTTGAGCGAAATTAATCTTGTGGCATTTAAGAGACTTTCGCTTAAGGACGAGTGAAATTTTGCTGGCGTCAGCAAATATCGTGGCGTGATATCGACCACGCTTTTTAAAAAATGTATAACTTGGGCGTAAATTGTATGCTCTAACTACGAAATATTGTGGTGATAATACAAGCAGTAATGCATATCCTTCATATCGGGGTTCATACGCTAACAGCTGACAAGCCGTTCAGCAGTGCGGACCACCCACAGCGTTGCACGAAAATTGTGTGGCGTGATAGCAAGCAGAGCGAAGGGTGTTGCTGAAAGTGACACTTTAAGGACAAATACGGCTACATCGAGTAAATAAAGCAAAACACATAAAGCAGGTCACATGGCGATGTCACTTTCGCTGTTGCCCTTTTTGTATTTTACTCTATATGCGTCAAATTTGTATCTGAGCGCATTTAGAATTGCTTGCGCGTGTGTGTA
This sequence comes from Melieria crassipennis, assembly GCA_963668005.1. Classification (NCBI taxonomy): domain Eukaryota; kingdom Metazoa; phylum Arthropoda; class Insecta; order Diptera; family Ulidiidae; genus Melieria; species Melieria crassipennis. Next base: position 114,318,435 of record OY764963.1, on the reverse strand, counting down.
GGAGTTGTTTTTCTTGTTTCAAATGGTGACATGCTGCTAATATAATCGATGAATTTATTACGCTTGCAGCTCATTTCTCATTTGTTTTGTTGCATATTTTGGATTTTATAACTATTTTTATATGTCGCACAATTTTGTACGTATGACAGAAAACAATCATCATAACGCTATGGAAAGTGGAGCAACATTTATCGCAAATGTCAGAATACTCTGAAAACATAGAGAAAAACGCAAAGTCTGATGCATTTTCGCCAACACATGTTGACTGGAAAATGTATACTACTTAAAAAGAGGAAACCACAAACCACGATACAAGAAATAAAGGTAGAGCCAATGCATGACACTAAACGATTTTTAGGCGTTCTTCTTTGAAAATGTGCTACCGTACTGTTGTTAGAAAATCGATTGAACATTTTTTTGATACTGCAATGAATTATCTGCGGTTGAATTCGCATTAACATTTTCATACTTTCGCCCAAAATATATTAGTCACAGTGAAAGGTCTATTCCGTGTTTATTTTAAAAAAGATCTTAAAATTCGTAGAACCTTAAATATCTCTTATTTAATATTATATCGAAGTGGCATCACGACTCAAGTTTTTTACGAATACGAAAAACGTCAATAAACAGGTTTAGTGCCCAAAAATTTGACGTGTGTGGCATGATGACGCCACACACCATAAAAATATCTAAGAAACATATCTAAGACAATTATAAACAACTAACTAGCTGTGAATTGTCCTACATGGCACATAGCTGAGGCTGATATAAATCAGTACTCAATCGCTTTCTCACCTCGAATTGGTACAACTACGATGGCAGTAAATGCTTTTAAATTGACAAATAATCTGAAAAATTGCAGTGGATGCTGCAATCTGCCACTACAGAAACAAATTGATTGTCAGTCATAGCGAGGGATAAAAATTGCTTGTGGCTGCAGATAAATTCGAGGACACAACACGCTGGACGCTCAAAGGGGCCGACTTCGCTAGAACAATGGCTGCGAAGTATGCCAGCACACAGCAATAGTTGGTTACGAGGAGAGAGAGAGAGCAGTGCACACGAAACCGATACGACATGGCACTTTCGACAGGCGAACGCCCAGGATTGATTTATGATGGTAGCGAACCCACGTGCCAGCACATCATAAGATGTAATGTAAGCACAAATGCGATCCCTGGAATGCGCTGTCATTTGTAACCCTGAACACACTAAACATACCCACTTTGGAATTTGGTAGAAAAAATGTTCGCTAGTAAAGCGGAGCTAATATTAAGCACACTTAAGCGACAGCAGCCAGAACTCTGATCGAACGCTTCCATCAAAATGCTTGTAAAAGCTTAGAGCAAGAAGTCAACGCGTGCGTGAGTGCGCCAACTGCCGCTGGTCGACACTTTTCTGATTGAGTACACCGTGCGACAGCATTTTTTACACCAGGAAAAATCCATATGTGCGTGAAACTGGAGACCAAATATAGTAATACTGCGTAATCAGTTTTTCATTTCTACATCCTTTATGCTTTTAAAATGACTACAATTTTTAAAGGGATAAAAAATATAAAAAAATATAAAAAATACTTACCCTGGTTAAAATAGGAAAGAGGAAAAATGAAATTTTAACACTTGATCAAGGAGATTTTGGGCTTTAACATACTTACTTTTCAAGAAAATTCTATATAAATTTTCAAGGATATAAAGGATTAAAATTTTCAAAGGACCTTTTTCATATCCTTTTTTCCAAATAGATAAAAAAATCATTTTATTTAAATTCTTGAGCCTTTCCTCTTTCATTTGATATACATATCGCCATATTCTAACGAGGTCAAGTATTTTTTATATTATTTTTATTTTTCCCCTTCAAAATTTTGACAACTGTGCTGCATTTGAATGAGCAGAGAACACAGCAACGCTATCGCCCCCATAAATTATTGTGTTTCTGCTTTCTGTTCGAAAACTTGACTAAAACTTGTGTACTCAAACTGCTTTTACGCTCCCGCAGCGATTTTGGAAAGCGCGCATTTCGTTCGGTTTTGTTTGCGCTGCGGTGTGTTCGGCCCAACGCCATGTTGACCCTATCGCCACGCATTCCTCCCGGCAGTCGTTATTTGCAAGTCTCAGTCGCAGTCTTTATCGCTGCCTCTATCGGCACATCTCTTTGCTTGCTGCGGGCGCCCTTCGCCGGTGCCAGCATTCACTAGGATTCTTTCCATAAGTTGGCTGGTTTTCTTATCCGACATTGCGCAGATGTCTCCCATTCATCCCGCCGCTAGTTGACTTTTCGGGTGCCGGTTCAGCGTACGCAGGGCACACTCTGCGCTGGCCCGCTGTTTGTTTGCTCGCTCTCCTTCCTCACAAATTCGACATTTGTTTAGTCATCTTCAAGTGGCTGGGCACTGCGACAGACAAGATGCAAATGGTGCATTGACGAGTTGCAGCACTGGTTGCCTTGCGCTCGCCAGACAGCTCACTGATTGCATTGTGCGCGGGACCGCATGTGGAAGGTCAAGTGAAAGTGAAAATCCGTGCCGAACCTTCTACCATTTGCACTTTCTTTGTCATTGTTGCCGTGGCAATCACTTTAAGTTTAGCAAGCAACAGAGCTATTTAAATATAATTACCCAAAATAATTTGCCTTTGGTTGTGTTGGGTTTTCACATCCCACCATTTACGTACCCAAGCCCTGCAAGTCTTCAAAAGCATACCGGATCATCCATTGTCTCTTTAATTAAAAGTAATTGCTTATGTATGTATATGATTGTGCAATACTGTACTTGTACAGTATGTACAAACTTACATACAGAAATAAGTATGTTTACATTTTTTCTCAAGCACCAATCAATTTTAAGTCTATAATTTAAAGGAATTTGATTTTGGAAAATGTTTGCCATTGATTCTTTCTGCTGACTGACACTGGCCTACTATACCAAAACTACGAGTATATTAAAATGTAATTTAATCCCTAAATGCATAAATTATTGCATTGCATAATTAAATCCTAAATTGTGAAACAAGTTTTGAACTTGAAAGTGCCAAGGATTTAAATCAATCCGAATGCCTCATTAAAATTTCAATTGCGGCAGGAGAGAGCTCCGCGTTGTCGCTGTTTGATTGGGGCTGCGTCTTAGTCTGTGAACGTGCGCTTTGCCGGTTGCCTTCGCGAAGTTTAAGCCGGCAGAATTACGCGCAAGCTGCAGCATTGCCTGCAGCAACAGCAGACACAACAGCGGCAACAAAAGCAATCAGAGGAACAATAAAATCCTGCTCAGATGTCACGCAGACCTCGGCTGCGGCGCCAAAGGCTGCTTATCAAAATCAGCCGCTCACCACACTAGTCGGATGTCGAGGCAAAAGTCGTCCGCAGGATAGGGTATGGGCTTTCGCTCTGCCACTTCGAGGCGGACTCTGCCACTGTGTGCGCGGAAACTATGCGCCTATCGTCGAGGCACAGTTTCGAAACGTTGGGCGCCAGAAGGAATGTGGAATGGGGTACAAGGCACATCGTACTGCTTTGTTCACTGTCAAGTTCACAAGCGAAGCCAGTCTGCTGTGGGCGATTCTATCACACTACACAAAAACGTTAAAATGAAGGTGTGTTGGCGGCAGCACCTCTCACCCTCTGCCCTCTACACCCATGCCTAAGCCAGCTTTGGCCTACGCAGCACTGCACGCCAACGAGTGCAATTTGAATTATAGCAGCGCCGCAGGATGTTGCATCATTAAACGTGCTGCGTTCGCTGCGGCAGACTCAGATAAGCGGCCAGGTTGCCGACTGGCGCAGGTAAGAAGCGTGTAGCTGCCAACAGCAAACACTGAAATTCAATTGCTGGCAGCCAGCAAATGCTGCCGCCACTGTTGCTGTTGCTGCAATTTCAACATTGAAATCGGCTTAAGTGGAAAATGGCAACGCACTCGAAAGTGAACGATTGCTGTTGTTGTTGGTGACGTTGTTGTGGTTGTTCTTTACGTCGCGCTGCAATCAAGCTTTATGCGTTACTTAATGACATGGAAGTTAAATGCTGCCAAAAATAGCCAACGCTTAGAATCGAAATTGCCTCCGAGACATTCGACTTTAATTGAAATTTTTGTAGTCTTAAATTGTCTGCTGACGTGCGAAATGCGTCCTAGAACTAAGTTTCAAGTTTAATAGAAACTGCGAAACTTCGCAAGAAAAATTTAACGAAAAAATTAACAGAATTGACTGAATTAAAAGAATCGCCACTTCAATTAGTGGCAGTACGAGTTCAGGACACCCGCTGTAATTACAACTCAAAGTCATTTCCTGCGCAAAACCGCAGAGAGCAGAGTGAATTTGCTGCGGTCAACAGCCACACTTACGTCGAGCGTAGAAGTTTGCCCATCGGATGTCGTACGAGCACTGAGAATACGCACATTCCAAAAGTTCCACATTTGTGTTATATTTGAAACTATTTTGCAACACTCCACTCAGGCGAAACGTAAGTTTCATAATTTGCTCACATTGCATTGGTTTTTGTAAGCTGTGGCGCTCGCTGGCCGCATGTCAAGTGCGCATTGTTCAAAGTTGTAGCAGACTTAAGAGCTCAGGAAAAATAAATCAAATTAAGAGTGAAAATGTCACAGGCTGCCAGCATGCATGGGTGACACACCAATGTCACGTCTGAATCGCTTCCGTACATTGAGAGCAAAAACCCAAACATTAAATGTTCTGTAATTCTTAAAAAAAAAAAATAGTGTACTTACATTGCGTAAACGGCTTGAAGTTTTGTCTGTTGAAGTATTCAATGGACGATCGCCTATGAATATGAACATGTATGTATGTATGATGTATATAATAAAATCTCGAAATAACGAATGATTTTCAAGAGTCTTCGGATTTGATTTAAAAAAAGCACATACAATTTAGAGAAATGCATGAAATCTTTATTTGAGTCGATAGAACGATCTATATACTCGTAATTCAATGTTTAAGGATGATTTTATGTAAATGTTGACCGCGGCTGTGCCTCAAATGGTTCATGCGCTGGGCCCAATTTTGTCATACTCTCTCCAACATATCGGCCGGTATCTCACGAATAAATTATTCAATACTGGCTTCCAGTGCGTCAACCGTTATGGGCTTGTCGCTATAGACATGAGCCTTAACATAGCCCCACAAAAATAGTCTAAAGGCGTTAAATCGCAAAAATTTTCCACGTAGTGGAGTAAAGTGGAGTAAAAATAAAAGTGTTTTCTAGACTAACTTTGGGCCGCTGAACAGGAAAGTGAAGATCAACAAATTTTTGTACGAAGCGTTTTCGAAAAATCTTCGAAAACCCAGTTTTTTCAGTTATGAGCACATATCTCGTAAACGAATCACCCGACTAACACAAACTCCGTCGGTCAGAAGATAATACCTTAGCCTTTCCAGCGATAGACAGATTGTCTAAATCAGATGAGATTTAGGGAAGTTACTGACGGTGAAAGTTGTAGAAAAATGAATTTTTCGACCAATTTAAAAATCATAAATTTTCGAATGTTTTTTTTTATTGGATAAAATAAATTTTCTTCTCTAGTTTGAAAATCTAAGATGAAAGATATATTATTTGAGCAAATATTAAGCCTAACATCAATAGAATTGAAAGAAAAATGACAAAGTTATGATGAACTGAGTAAAAACACCAACTTTACATTTATTACACTGTGCGAAACAATTTTTTTATTTGCCGAGACCCATCCAAATGTTGATATAGACGTGAAACTAGTGGTAATTTATAGTATCCAGGCATAGTAAGTTTTTCATTTCTGACCCAAAATCTTTTTTAAAGGACTTTAAAATTTTAAGGACACACATTTCAAATTTTTTTTTTAATATTTGCGGTTGTGCAATGATGAAGATATGGGTATCAAATGAAAGAGAAAAATTTTCTCCATTTAACTAAATTTTCTATTTTGAACTTTCAGAACTTTGAAACAGAATATAATTTAGATGTATGAATCTAGGGACTGAGAACATTTATGTTTTTCATACCTGACATATTTTGGTCCTGAAAGTTATTTATATTATTTATGGTATTTATTTATATTATTTATTTATTTATATTGTTTTTATTCTTTATTTTCCTGAATGAAAGAGCGAGCCAAAGTTTGTGCCATTGTCGTTTTGGCCATTTTGGTGTTGGTTAAAGGGGTTAAGCGGTAGACAATGATTTTGAGTGCTTTCCATGAGTGTGCACCACGTGTGAAGGTCAACAGACTGAACTCTGGGACATTTGCTCGCGCTGTGTTTTGTGCAATTAAGCAACTTTATCTATCGGTCTGTCATTGCTTGTATTTAAATATTTCTGTGTTATTCTACTTTCAGTGTTAATTGGCCGTAATTGACATTTATTGTGGCTTATCAGCGCGAAAATAAACGCTACAACGGCCTAAAAGCAGACAACGCCACTACGCCATATGCTGACATTAATGCAAAAAGAATGTTAAGCAACGATCGAACGATTTCAACGCTTCAATGGGCTTGTGAACCTCTCGTCCGCTAGTTGTACGACGGCAATATTGTCGCGCGTCGCGTGTGTGTAGAAAAGCAAGTCAAGTGCAAGAGCAGTCATTTGTCAATTCTTCGTGAACGTGAATTCTTCTTTTGTGCGCTGTGTCGCCGTGATACGCCAGCCAATCGATCAATTTCCGATTTTTCACAATTATAACTCTAACTGTCGCGCGTCGTTGCACGCGTTGGTGTTCCGTTACGCACTCGTGTTGCGTATGCAATGAGACATCATCATGTGGACGTACATGATGGCAGCAAGCCGTGGAGAACGGGCCAATTCGATGATGTCGTCACGACGTCGCAATGAAAGCGAATCACCCAAATATGGCTACAAGTGAGTGTGCCGACAATTATCAGCTAAACAGCGACCACAACAACACCTCGTGCTAATTTCACTGCCTTCTGCTTTCTGTGCCCACAGCCTATCCCGTCCCATGTACCGCACAGCGCGTCACAATGCAACCGCCAGCGCCTACCCGCCCTACGCCAGCGCTCAGTACGACGGCCACAGCACGCACAGCGGCAGCACAGCGACGCACGCCGCCACCCCACCCATGTTTCATACGCACGCCGCCGCCACCCAGCCGCACCTGTCGCACTGTACCGCCAACGAAACGGTCGAGGCAATCGGCGCCGAGGAGGCCACCAGCCTGTTCTCTCCGCTCTGTCCCAGCGTCACAATGACCGTCGTCGACAAGGAGGCGCACATCTTTTCCTGTCGCGGCGCAATGGCGCGCGGCAAGTCCAAACCGGTGCGCAAACACCTGATTGCGAATCACGTCGGGCCCACGACGCTGCAGGACGCGGTCCAAATGTCGGTACCGGAGAGTGACGAAGACGAGGCAATGGGCTTTATGAGTGCGCCTGAGACCGACAAGCGGCACGGCCCGCGACGTTCTGCGCGTCAGCGACAGTCGAAAATTAACAACGAACGAGTTGTGGATGTCGACGATAACGGGGACGAGGAAGACGACGACTTCGACAACGAGAATGAGGATGATGACGAGGGCGGCGGCGGTGGCAGCCACGTAACCACTGGCGGATGTGATGCTGAAATGGACTACTTGGAGCTGGAAAATGGCAAAGGAATGTCGCAGGTAGGTAAACTAGTGACAAGGGCTTCGGAGCTGGAGGTATCGAGTAACTATCGATAACATGTGGTTTTATTTCTACATTTTCTGTTGAATTGTTATGCCACATACAAAAAATATCTAATCATAACTTCGAAAAGAACGTCTGCGGAGTGTTAATCGGTTAAACTGAACCTCCTAGTAATCCAAGCAACACAGCGGCTACGCGCACACAAGTGGGCGTTGCAAATGTTGCAAAAAAATATTATTAATGTTTCAGGGTTGCAGCACATACAGCTGCAACTATGGAGAATTGAAAGGAAATTGATTTTTCATAAAATCTTTTGGTAATACACACAGCCAACCATTTTGGCCGAAATTGTGCAACCGCAATCGCAACTACAACAGGACAACATGGTCTGCAATTCCATTGTGCGAATTGTTGACGTTTCGCTGCAGCTGCCGCTGCGCAGTTGTTGTTTCTTTGATAGCGGCTACCATCTTTATTTTCGTAATCTGTGTGTGCTCCAGTGGGCTTGTGTGTGCGGAGGATGGCGGTACGGGTAGCAGCGGTGGGGAACGTCAAACACTCACGACCAATATTTCGTTGCCTCAGAAAACGAATGTCGTATGTTCCATTGAGCCTAGTAAGACATACGACATTTGTTTCCTGAGGCGACGATTTGCTGCTAATCTGTGGCAGTTGGAGCATTCCAGGAACGTAGCCAGGGTGTTCTGCTAAAGTCAGCGTATTTTGGTTCACATCAAATATGAAGCAACTGAAATTTAAAGAAAATCATATCCAATAATTTTGGACTGTTCAGCTCGCTGTATTTCGTACTACCAGCGCTTTGCCAGCGAATTTGCGAAAAAAAAAGAATTGTTCTGCTTAACACACATTACGGCAATAACTCAATATTTATTAAACCATTTTCTTAACAGGATTGTTTTTCAAGTACATTAAAATTGTAAAAGGTAGCGCATTCATTTATGCACAAAGTTTGGGATTTCTTCATTCAAAGGTTGAGCAAGGCAGTTGCTGAAATGGGATGAGTTGCTCAACGCCGGTGGTTGAATTTCTCTTCAATGTGTACGTGGGAGTGCTTAGACGGTCCATTAATAAAAACGCAGCCGAAAATCGTGAACAGAACCTACATTTGTCATCTTCGTCCGTGCAGTGCCCACTTACTTGTTTACCATTAACTTAGAGCGATTCATTCAGCAGAGAGTCCAAGTACACGCTCCAACAGCCCAGATTGAAAGTTCCATGAATTTATTACAATCTTCACGTTGTCGGGACAGGGACAGAGCTTGTCTCTGTTGAAACTATTTACCCTCATCGATTCGATCATAGGCAGATGACGTCAGAGCTTGAAGCGAAATTAAATTCGCCGAGTAAATTACGTGGGAAAGCTTATTCCATACCGTTGAACGTTTTTTGTTTCATTTTACATAGTTTTTTTTCTGCTCAATATTGAAACAGAGACAAGGGAAATTTATGCTTTGGCTATAAAGCTGAGGCACATGCAGCACAACTTTTGCAAGGAAAACATTTAAGACTTTAAAAATCGTCTAACGAAACTGTCTACGAAACTAATGTATCGGTTCTGAGCATCGATATGGTTCCCAAAAGATCCGCTTTGGATCTACAGGTATCCCAACAGATAAAGGAACGACACCGGTTTTTTCCGAAAAATGAAGGGATTCACAATGGATCCAACAGGGTCTCCGAGTGGAAGTCCTAGCCGCACACAACCCTTCCGTAACGTAACCTAAATTGTTTTGTGTTAAAAAAGCTGAGCCTTTAATTTCACAATTGGGAATTCTCACAAGCTCCTGAAACCACATCGGCACACCCTTTCCTTTCCGCCTCTATAGCGAATGCCAACAAATTTAAACACAAAGCAAAAATTTTTGTGTGGTGTTCAACAATGCGTTGTCTATGCAAATTGTTTTACATTGATTTTTGTGTTTCTACTGTAATTGTTGTTGTTGTTGCTGCCACATGAACGCGGTTGCTGTTGTTAAGGACACTTTAGGTTTACTCCACACACTTCAATTTCCGCTTCTGTCACTGTTACTGTTATTGTTGTTGTTTCGTAGCTCTCACAGCGTACAATTACCACAAAGCGGCTGAAAAGAATTACGATATTTATTGACTGGGACCTAAAGATTGGCAGCACTACACTTCTACATACACACAACAGAAAGACATGCTGACAGTTTCGTGTCTACTTTTGTTGCTGCTGCCTATTGAAAAGCGATAAGCGAAGCGTTTTTAATGGTTTCCCAGTTGGGAATTTAATAAAAATAATTTGTAAGTAGAGCTGGCAAAGTGTTGAGTATTGACACACACACACACACACACACCAACAGGATGGCGACCCAATTAATTTTTGAAAGGGAGGGGAGATAATCTAAAGATCGCGGCGCGTAATGTGGGGGCAGCGACTCGGCTTTGTTGTACGAACAACAAATTCGGCGACTGGCTATCCCCCAACCGCGCTGTGGTTGCGGATTAAAGCAATGGTTTTGTTGTTGTGCAATTGCATATGCGACCGGTGTGGTGTGGAGATTGGACCTTGCTCGGCATTGTGCGTTCCTCATACGCCATGTGCGCCATTGTGTCGCCTAAAAATTGCTCAAATTATTTGCATTGTGTTGTTCTGCATACTTGCATACATGTGTGCGTACGTGTATCTGTCAAATTTCCAGTACGACACGAAATTGGAATATTTGTTTTGAGTAGCGCGCAGCTTCGCCTTGAGGCGATTTATTTTAAGGCAAAGCAAAGAAATCTTTTGTTGCCAAATCTTAACAGCAGGGCAAGTAGAATTCCCCAGCTTATAGATTCGCATACTAGAAATACGTGCAAAATGCGAAACGTTTGATATGCTCAGTTCTGAGTATGATTCCGGTTCATTGAAAATCGCGTGTAATCGAACATTTGTTGATTGAGTTGGAAATGGTTTTTATATTTAAATTTTTTTGTCTTCAAATAAACGTTAATATGACACGTTTAAGAAGAAGTTGCAGCTGACTACAGTGAACTCGCATGACAAGTCTGCGACCACATCGCCAACTACACCCAAGCATATTCATTCTTATCGCCGCATGGCACTGACACAGACCGTTATTTATGACATTGAATTGAGTGCAACAGACAATGGAATGAACCATCGGCGGAGCCTGCTGCCGCCGCAACCATTGCACCCGTCGCGGACGTTGTCGGCAACTCAAATCTTCAGTGGCGCTGATGCATCATTATTTCTGTAGTACACATACTTGTGTGTTTCGGCGAAGCGCTCGTGTGCGGGCTGGTAGAATGTGTTCCGTTTTATTGCGTCGCAGCTAAACACATTTGGTATTGATTCCAGCAACACACTTGCGGCGCACAGCAGTCAAGAGATTTTACGCGCAATCAGCCAGGAAAATCCGAGTGTTATGCGGCCCATACACGTTGCGATTCGTTGTACAACTGGACAAGGTTGTACAAAAAATCGCATCGTGTGTAGCGCATTTGTACGTGTCGCACAACTGGTTGTATGAAAATCAAAATATTTTGATATTTCGGTCGTGTTGTGTGAGCGGTCGCAACGTGTATGGGTATGTTGTACAATTTCGTGCCATTTTCTGAGTTCATTCGTGTTTCAGCTTTTGTGCGTTGCGAACGAAATGGACGAGCGCAACGAAAACTGGAGCCATTTTATCGAAGCTTATCGAAATTTGCCGGAGCGATGGAACAGCAAATGTGGAAAATACAAAAATAAAATTATTCATCGTACCGGACATGAAAAACTTTTGACAGCCTATACAAAAATTTATCTCAATGGTACTATTGAGGGCGTGAAGATGAATGAAAAAAAATTCACCAAATGGAAATTCGGACGATGAATTTCAGAATATTTCCACGGAGACTGCGTTTAAAAAAACACTGCGTTTGAATTTTGAATTTCCACTGCTCTCTTCCTCTTCTATAATTTCATTGATGATCAGAAGCGCAATTATTTTGCTTGTCATTTCGTCTGCACGCAACAAAATTTATGAGAAAAATGAAGTTGGGCGAACGAGTTGTGTCCGAAATCGCAACGTGTGTGTCCTAACGACCAACCTTTCGCACGACCGGTCGCACGACCAGATTGTATCGTGTATGGGCCGCTTTAGGCAAAAAGTTGCCTGAACACATACATACGTAGCTATGCATGGATGGCTATGTAGGTCAGCGGAATAAAATCTAAATAACTTGTGCTATCGGAATATGATAGCACAAGCAATGTGCACAGCTCGAGGCATGTTTAGTTTTGGGATGTGGCAGCATCGTTGGCACTGCACTTCGTCCAATACGAAGATTAAACTAACACGCATGCATCGGTAAACGATTTCTCGACTAAACCACTTTGCTAAGGTACAACGCTGCGTATGAGTAACATACGTAATGAAAAGGCATTGTTTTTGCACTCCTCTTCGGTTTGCGCCTGTGGACAAAAATCTCGACTCATATCTTCAAGGACGCCAACTGCGATTGCAGAATTTAAATCCCTCTATTTGACTTAATGCTGACATCATTTACGCATTTTCTTGTCCACGGCAGCGACTTATCTCCATTATGGCTAATTAGAGTAGCAAATATGCAGCTCCACAAATCCATTTACCTTCGCATACTCTTTTCACGAGTTAGTGCGTCTGTGTGTGGAGACTTTGTGTTAACTAATTGCCCCTATTTCGTTCACCTGGCTGTGTGCTTCCCTCTCGACTTATTGACATGGCGCCGTCCCAGTCTATGCGTATCAAACAAATTAAACGCTTGCCAAGCACCATTTTGTGTGCATGAATGCATCGGGAGCAAGTGCACAGAAACGTCAGCGCCGACACTGTCATCAGCTCACGCAGTCACTGAGCTCGTCTCACACACGCGACGGGGAATTACACGTTTTTCCACAATTATAATTCAGTTGTGGACATTGCACATTGCTGCTGCGGACTATTGTTCCTGCGGTTCTCCGCCCGGTTGATTGCCCAAGTGGCTGACATGCTGGCAGGCTGCATGACTAGCAGTTGGTGTTGACATTTTGTCATTTTCTCTGTCATTTTGTGGTCTTGAAAGCACACTTGAAAAAATTTGGCAATAGTTTATTTCAATTAAGCCAACTTTACGAACTTTTGTCCTTAAATAAAAAGTGTATTGTCAGCTGAAGGATAATATATAACTCTCTTTGTGTTATAGAAACTCGATCTCAGTTGATCAATCGATAAGTATGGAAAAAATTATTCTACTTTACACAATACTTTCTACTTTCCAAGCATGGTGGAGAATAACGATTTTCGATTTTTAATTTTTTCGAACTAAATTAGATATTAAAAACACTTTAAATTAAAAATTGTATGTTAAATTTGTAGTTTTCGGAGACCGGAAATAATGTTAAATTTTCATTTGTTGTGGGTTTCGCTTAGTGTATTCGGAGAAAGTTAATTAATTCATTAACTAAATTATTTACACTGTCGGAGGTGAAAAGCCATTAGAAGTGTTGCAAACGTGTTTTAATGTCTGCTTGTGAAATTACGAGTGTACCTGGAAGCGCATTCCGCGCGCTTGAGGTGACTGGTGCGAGCTGGCATGTTTTCTGTGGCGATGTTGCGTGATGGTTGCGGTAGTGGTTGTTGTGTCATGTTGTGGTATTCTCTGACATGGGGAGCGGTGCGAAGAGAAAACCGAAAAGCTGTGTGCGCGTGAGTGTGGGTATTTGTGCGATTCTATGGAAAGTAGAGAGCATTCAATTGCTTTAATTCAATTAGAAATAATTGCGATGGGTGTGAGTCCTCGCAAATTACATAGATTAAGGTCTATTGAAGATATTTTCAGGTATACAAGAAAAAAGCAATGAAGAAAACAATTTTGCGAAAAATGACTTGAGTTAAATGTTACTCATACCGCGAGTTAAACGAGAGCTTAAAACCATTCAACTATGTGTGCATTCATACATACCCTGTAGGAATTCGGAAATGTAGTTTTCCAACTAGTTGCTTGTCAGTCATAGCTGACTATAGCTGATACGTTTACTTGCAGCAAACTCACAATTTTAACATGACCGTTTCCTAGGCGACAGTCAATTGTCCCCGTCTGCATCCATTTGCAACTAGTCCAAAGTCAGTCCTAAATAAAACAGTTTCTAAGCCAGTTGCAAAGCGAGTAATTTCAGAACTAGTTTATTCTGGGTTAGTTTTCTAAACAGTTGAATTTTATAAAGGAAAATAAAACAATGACATTTTTAAATATTCATTTTATTTTAAAAATATTTTTAAAATAACAACAATTCATCGGGAATGAAAAGAAAAATATACATACGTGCACCAAAAAATTGCAGTTCTACCCACAATAAGATGAACTTGGATCTGACTCACTTCTGCCGAAAATGTTTGGGACCTGACGCAATTCAATATCCTAATCATTATTGACTACGCCTGCAATTAATAAATTAATTCATTCGTAAAAAACTAAAAAACAAACAAATTAATTAATAAATAACTTTCAACTGCCGCTTCAACAACCACGAAAAATTCCAACTGAAAGCATTCAAGGCAAAACGTGCAAATCGAGCGAGCCTCGAGTCAGAGAAGCAGACATGTTCGAAAAATGCAAACATTTCTACGTTTTTGTTGTAACAAAAGTATCGTAAGACTTAAGTCAGACTTGACAGTATTTTGTTGATTGTTTCCCCTTTGTTTCGTCTTTATTATTTTCATCTGCTCTTCTCGCCTATGAACGCACACACAGAACATGAACGATTAGACGTGAACTCACTGACTTCTGCATTCGCTTCCAGCTACTTTGGCAACTAGTTGTCCAATTGACTTACAAAAAACCAATTGAAAAATCAATGAATTATGGGAACCAGTTGCCTCACGTCCGACAGGGTAGTGAGAATGCCCATATAGAAGAGCGTGGTGGGAAACGAGCCATTACAACAACGCAAGTACGAGTAAGTAATACTGGGCCGGCCTCGATAGTCGAGCGGGTAGCGCGCTGTCTTCTCATACCAAGGCCATAGGTTCGATTTCTAGCTCGGGCTGGTAAAACGCTCATCTACTTCTATCGCTATCTACATGAAGCAGATGAGAATTACAAGAACCGCACAAGTGCGCTCTTGGCAGGCAATGGCAAAACCTCCGAGTGTGAAAGAAAAACTGCCAATTGCTGTTCGGATTCGTCGTTAAACAGTAGGAGCCCTCCCCCGCCCTTTTCCCATCCGCTTGAAATGTGTCTTGTAACATATGTTGGAAAAAACAGTGTTGCATACACATTTCAAAACGGGTGAAATATGAGATATCTCATGAAGAGAAAAAATACTGGGAGATGTGATGCACCAGCAAATGGGAAAGTCAACATTGCTTTCGGCGAGGTCAAGCACTGCGCAAAAACTTCTCAAGTTACGCGAAGAATTTGCGCAGCTTCCGATTGTTTCACTGCCCTCGAAGTGGCGCTGCTGTGGCCAAATGCGATGCGCGCTGTCGTTAGCTGTGAGATGTTGTGCATGTGTGCGTGTGTGTGAGTGCATTCTTGCTATTCGCCATTTATTTCCGGCTTTTGTAAACAAATTGCACCGCAATTGCTGCAAAGCAGAGTTAACCTTTCGGGCACCGTTCATGCGTGCTTGCAGCGACGCTGACATCCTTTACATGGGGTGTTTGGGTTTTGTGTGTGGCTGCGTGGGAATTTCGGATAAATTTTGTGAAGCAGAATGTTTCGAACAATATGTTGGAGAAGACGAAAATGAAGAGATAAAAATTGGGTGTTGGGGAAATAGGTCGGTGAAGAAAAGTAAAAGAACAGCCGGTGGCGGCCGAAAAGTGCGTTGGCGAGAGGCGAGTACTTCAATGTTTGATTTCGCACGCATGTCTGAGACAGGAAATGGCAGAGTTTGACAGGCAGTCGCGCTTAAAGGTGCATTTTGCTGCATTTAAATCGAACCATTGTAGATGTAGACTGGGTCCAAACAACCAAAATCCTAAAACTAATCCTCGGTTTCAGCGTCTTTAATTTGTCATGTTGTGAGAGCGAGAGACTTTGTATTCAATAATTTGTGTCGCTCGTTTTGTTGATGGCCACCACTCAGTTTGAACCATTATTTTGCACGCCCCACGTGAAGCGCGCAACTTCGAATGTCCGAAGAAGATTTACGAGCCGCGTTTGGCGCAGCGCCATCCCGACGCGAGCGGCATTAGGCAGTGCCAATACAGTGCATCGAATCCATTCAATTCGTTCCCATCACACGTCGCCCGACAATAACATCAGTCAGCGTCGGCGAGATATTAATAGCGGCGGATAATAAATTGGCGAACGAAACTGTCCGACTGACATTACCCACAAGCGGTCGGACGGGCGGGCGTGAGGACGTTTAATTTGCCTAAGGTCAAACGTACTTTTAATGGCATCAGCAGTGGCAACAGTAGCCGCAACAACCCCCAGCGCAAACTTTTGCGGCAACTTCTGGCCAATGAAAGCCAATAAAAGTTTTGTGAATATTTCTGTAATTACAGTTGACTTCAGAGTTGCGTGGCGGCAGCGGAAATTGAGTATCGTCTCCAGGGACGCGCACGAGGCGATGCGCATAAATGGCGCACTACAGTTAATTGAAAGGATAACACCTGAGCGCTGGCAACGGTCGGCGGAGCAAAGCACGCACAACAACAGCAACAAAACGCAAAATCCGCTTTCAGCGGCCGACGTGCACGTTGGGTCGAGTCTATTAAGAGGCGATGTGCTTGACCAATTACTGTAGAAGTGGACGTGGGGAGGAGGGTGTGACGCGCAGTGAAAGAAACGCTATATTGGCAATAATAGAAAGAGCAAATGTATTGAAAAGGCAAATATAAAGGAAGACTAAAAGAGAACAGAAAGGCAGGAAAGCGAAGGGCAAGACGTGCAACGTAAGTGGATGGGTGATGGGGGGCCCCTAGTGAAGGTCATTAGACTATCCGCAAAGTCATTGAAATTGGCAGCGGCTGAAATGTTATTTGGTGGTTGAACAGATGCGGTCAGCTTATACGATTGATCCGATGTAAATTGGCCGAACAGAAACAGAATCACAGTTCGCGGAACTGCACTTGGGATGGCTTTGGTTAGTCTCATTTATTGAACTGTGATGTTAACTGACTTTAGCTGATTCGAATACAATCGACGTAATGTTGGCTGAAGATTGCTTTATTTATATATATTAAACTAGCGTATACCGGGGGTGCGTTGCTCAATCGTATTAGAAATATTTTGTGTGTTGCAAGCTTTTACCATGAGCCCTATTTTGATACCTAAGCCTTTTATTGGATATTAAGATTTTGTGTTGCTAAAAAAGTGCTACCATGCCTATGACATTTTACTGTAGCTTTTTTCCAATCGTATTCTATACTACAAAGTCTAGTTTTAAGGGCAGTACCAAGCGCCCTCGTTCAGTGCCTATTCCATTTTCCCCGTCGAAGACACTACTCAATAAAAAATGCATCGACTGTTGTCGATGAATTTGGGTCATAAATACAGCGCCACGCCCCTTGTCCAACATCAATGCAATTTCACCAATAACACGACAGATCAATGGGACTACACTATATAAACGTTATCCCAATTATAATGGGCAGTGTCGCGCCCTCTTGGCCATGCACAACAAAGATATCCTTTCCTGGACATAACTACCATCCATTATGGCTCATCGGCAAGTTTAAAGAAACAGCTTTCCAATTAAAGCAACCATTAATTTTCTTCAATTCTGAGCCCATTTTCGTAAAATTGCAAATTCCACTTCCTCACCACCAACTCGCCGTACCACTCCCTCGTCTTTCTTATGACAGTTATTTGCTGCGCAATGAGGAACGCCAACGCCTGTTGCGCGCCGCCACCCCGTGCCCGGCCAATGCGTGCTCACCACAATCTCGCGGCCACGACACACTTTTTATGAAATTAATTTCTTTGTTTGTTCTTTCGCGTTGTGTTCGCGTAGAAAGCGAACCAGCCAGGCGGTGGGTGACTGCCCAGTCAATTGCTTTTGTTTCTCGTTGCTTAGTCCTGTCCCTTTACAATTTATTAGTTTACTCGCTCCGGCGGCTGCAAACCCACACGCAGTAAATACCAACGCAACGTGCAGCTGCGGTGTCGTTGTTGTGGCTGTCGCAGCTCCACCCAAAAACAACAGACGAGTAAATATGGCAGCGCTGCCTGGTTGACACTGAACGTGTCATCGTCATTGTCTCCTTGAATGCCTCAAAGTATGTGCCGTTGTATGGTTTTTTCGCTATTGCCGCCATAGCCATTATGGCCATTGTTGGCAGTCTGCACTTTCGGAAAACGTCGTCGAGTAAAGTGGATGGCAACATGGAAAGAACTGTAAGAGGAAAGCACTCGCCACCTTAGCGGTGGCGGCCTGTTTTGGTCAGTGCGCTCATATTTGAATTTGACAGTCGCCGATTTTCGCACAACAATCGACGCGCAGTCTGACAGCGGAAGTGTCAAGAAGTTCGGGTACTACATCGATCGACCGGTTGCTGTGTTTCGGACGCTTATATATCATCGCTTTTGGCGTGTTTCCAAGGCGAAAAGTTTTTAAAAGTGAAAAAGAATAAAGTTAAAACCGCACGCAACGACTTAAAAGAGAAAAAGTGTGGGCGAAATTAAATTATGCGCCGTTTCAAGGTTGTTTAGGAGTTGAAAAGTCCGTTGCCTTTTGGTGAAAATGCGCTAAATTGACAACGCAACTGATGCCTTGCATTCAAACTTTAACGCGGTCACACCTTCTTTGCGGTTAGCCATTGTGACGAAAAAACAAAAGCCAAACCAGCTACGAAATCGTATCCCAAAAAGTGTTCAGCCCACTGAAAGTTTTAAACCGCATTAATTCATAATTTATAAACAAGACACGGCCGGTAACTTCTGCATAGCGAGTCACTACAGCAACGACAGGGGCGTAGCCTATCATAGTTCAACATTTTCAATCACTATGCATGCTGTACATTTTGCCACACTAGCAAAAAGGTATTTTCACCTTTGAACAAAAAAAATGATAACACATTCAAAATAGACCCCTTCGGACTTAATAATTGATTTTCACGGTCTAAAAGCATTAAAGATGTCGGTACAAGCCCTTTGGATGGATCCTACGTCGGCAAAACGATTTCCTTTAATTTTGTTTGTTTAAAAAGGTGAAAGTCGCACAGTGCTGTAGTCAACAAATCAGTAACAAATGCCGATTCATGAGATCAATTATGATTTTGGCTGATCTTTGTTAATAAAATCTGCGGTGATCGCGAATTTCAATTTAAACGGCATAAGTCCGCTTCAAGTGAACCAAATATTAAAACATTTTGACTGAAAATCGGAAAAAATATACGTAGGTGTCGTCAACAGAAAATGCCATATTTCAAAAGTCTTGTTTTCTTTATAAAGCACAAATACTAAATTTGCTAAAAAGGAATTTTAAGATGCTCCCCCCATGACCAAGTTCTCGCTACGCCCCCTGAGCAACGACATGAATTGCCTGCTCCGTCGCTTGCATTCTTCCTGCCCTATCAGTTCGTTCAATGTCTCTAAACCGGCAAGTGGCCATTTTTATGCAAAAAAGCATCCCAACATGTTTCAAAGTCTCATATCAACAACAAACATTGCTACAGCTAAAACAACAACAAGCTGCGGTTAGTCAGTACAACAACAGCTGAGCGCTTAGAGATTTACCACAACCAACCGGGTGGATTTTATAAATGACGTCTGTCAAAACACGTTTGACCTTTTATTGTTGTGCAGCATTTTGCCGAGTTGTTGTTCTTTTTATACTCTAGAATTTGTATAGATTTTTATATTTTTATTTCAATGGGATTAAATATTCATTGAGTTCTCTGGGGTCGCCTTTACCAAGTTAGCTGTAAGGGAGATATGAAGGTTAATGCTCTGTAGTTAAGCCCAGAATTGACACCTTGCCCGTCTTTATTTGAATATTTTTAAATTGGATTCGGAGTGGAGGAAAGTTGAATTTATGGGAACGCTGTGAAATTAGTTGGAAGAATCCGCTCAAACGCGTCACAAAATATGACTTTGGCTCGTTAATTTAGCACCTTTGACTAGCTTTTTCGACTTGTTGAGGAACAGAACTCGTCGCTCAATGAAAGAGTAAAGTTTTTCCATACAAATAGAAAATATCAAACTGTTGCAAATGCCAAATGTAAAAATAAATTATTTATAACTTGAAACTAAATGTTCCACCTTTAAAAGCCACATCAATACTACTATAAATGCCCAACTGAAATATTCATAAGTTGAATGTTAACTTAAATGTTAAACTGTTGAGGCGGAAGCCCACAAATGGCGCCAGAAGTTAGATAACAAAAGGCAAGCTTGCATCAATGCAAAACAAGAGTGGCTATTTGAAAGTCGCCAAAAGTGGCAAAAGGCTCAAACTAAATTAAATGAAGAAGAAGTTAAAGCGCGAACGAAAAGTAAGATCGCCCTCGACCAAAAGAAAAGAGAATTGGCATTGCGGCTGAAGCGCTGAAGCACAAGTTGACGAGATCCGCGGCGGAAAGTGCAGTCGAAAGCAATCGAGCTTTAAGTATGACATAGCTTATAGCTTAAAATAAAATGTGTAAACATGTTAAATGTGAAGAAAGCTGTGAGAACGACAAGAATGAAGCCATTATGTTTGTGTGTACCAGATAATTGAGGCAGGAAAACAGTGTCCTTGTGTTCGAATGCCCGCAGCAGCAAGAGGAACAAAAAGCCGCATTAATACTGAAATATGAGTTTGTAAATTCAAATACAATATTGAATTGCTGCGATAAAACTCCACGTTTCACTATCTCGGCAAAAGTGGCTGCCAACATTAGCTCGACACCGCAAACAAGCTCATTAAAACATCGGTTTAACACACACATGCACGCAGAATTATTGCAAATGCACAATTCAACTATATACAAATTGTGGTTTTCGCTTTAATTCGGCAAAGTTCCGGCATCGAAATGGGCATTCAGCTACTCAATACAAAACAATACACGCATAGGCAGGATCGCCTCCCCCGCTACATCTCCAAAGGACACTCAATCGGGCGATTATTGGTCCATGTCCTAAAGTGGCTGTCCTTAACCCAAATCGATTGCTTGTGTGTTCAAGCATATGAGACGGGTTGATTGTTGTTGTTGTTGCTGCTGTTTTTGCTTGTAATATTGTGGATTTTTAGTAGTTTTTCTAAGCTCCTAACACAACTGGCGCGTGATCCGCTTGTTATCCTCACTTGCTATCCTTGCTCGCTTGCGCTCATTGCTTCTGTAGTGCCGGTTGTTGCTATTGTTAGTGTTGTTGGAACTGAAGTTACGAGTATTGCGGTCGTGCAATCAAACGTTTCATGTCGCTTGAATGAACTCCATTCATAATCCTGATCCCAGTCTTTGTGTCGTTGCCCCCGAGGGACATGGCGTCTGTGTCAAAGTGCAGTGAACAGTCGGCAGTTAATAACTGTACTGCTGTTGCTCTGTCCCCAACCTATTGAACCGCGACACGTTGTCTGCGGCGACAACAGCAAGTTTGGCAGGTTTGCTGATTCGAGCGAAATAATATTTCTGCCATTCTTGCGTTTTTGCCTTCATGCCGTTGCTATAGTTGTAGTTGCTCTAGTCACAATAATTTCTTCAATCCACAAAGTTGCCGCCAGCGCCAACTCCAGCCGACACACTTCCACATGCGATGTGCTCTACGTGTATTGACTGACTACACACACGTATGCATGTGCGAATGTTTGTATGTATATCCGTACGGGTATGCGACCCGTCGTTCATGAATTTATCAACAATTTGCGCGCATGTCGCCTCATGGTCATGACACCGCATTATGCAGATCAATGCTGGCCAATGTGCCTTCAGTTAGCGTCCATAAATTTTGTCAGCAAATTTAACAGAATGCTGTGAAGAGAGCGGCAGCAATATTCGTAAGCGTTATTTAACGGATTCCGAGTTACCGGGACTATCAAAATCAATAGAGTTCAATGCCCAGCAGACCGAAACAATTTGCAACGTTGTAAATAGAATAATAAATAGAATAATACAATACATTTCGTTTTTTATTTGGTGGTGGAGAGTTCTTTTAGGAGATTACACGCGCAAGAGCGATTTTACTGGAGTAACTTTAAAATCGGTTCAATATTTTGCAAGTTTAATTAATTTAGTGAGGATTAAAAGCGGAATGATTGGACAAACAAACAAACGCCTAAGTGGAAAAAGTGTAAAATAATCGGCAAACCTTCAGACACATGGACACCCGAATGAGCACGAAACGCGAATTGACCAACAGACGTATAGACCGCAGACGAGCAGTGGACAAATGGCAACTCTTGGGTGTTCGTCGTAATACCTCGATATCCGTAGTCCACGCTCTTTTGGACGAGCATTTTGCTGCTACCCACAATTAAGAAGAAGAAGAGCAAACAGTTTAGCTACTTTCTCTTTGAATGACACCAGCCTTTTTGCGGAACCAAACTTAAATGGCAAATCCCGTTCAATTACTACAGTAGCGCTCCGCACAAAAGTAACGGAGCCGATATTCGACAAGTAAAATTTATATTGGGTCGTTGCTCGGTTCCAAAACGTAGTTTTGGTGCGTTCCGATTATTGTCAAATACTGCCCTATGGGCGGTGGTTAGATGGAATTAGGCAACAGAGCTGAGCCAATTGCACAATTGTGATCTTAAAGTTTAGAGGGATTCTAGTTAAGTTCAAATCTATCTAAGTTCAGGACGTATTTCATCTGAACACAACGCAGTTGGGTACAATTCGAAACAACCCGTGATGCACATTTAATTTCGTTCGTTTGCGAATTGAAACAGTCTTGGACATTTTCATATGTTCATACATACATTATTACGTATTTAAGTCCCATATGTATGTAAAGTAAGCTACATTTATTGAAGCACATATTCTTGTATGCTGCTGTATGAACAATTAAGTATGTGTGCGTCCGTTAATATTCCCCGTCAACTGCTGAAATTTACACAAAGTACATAATCATAAGCATCAATACATAAATATGGATATATTTGTGCATTTGGATGACACACCCAAGTTCATCACTTGCGACAAGACATTGCGGAAAGTCTACATACATATGTATGTGTGTATATTGATATGCGTTGCATATCAATCGACATCAATGTTGTTATTATTTTCACTCTCAGCCGCTTTTTATGCCCACAACAAACACTCTCCCAATAAAACATGAATGTACTGAGGTAGTAGGTACACACATACATACTTAGCATGAGTATATGTATATATGAAAGCATATTGTATATATGTATGTAACAGTGCGTGCGCGTGTAAGTGCGAACAAAAGGGAAACGGAAGAAAGGAAGGACACTGAGTTGAATGTTTGCTGATCTCGGGCCGCCTCTGCCCCTGCCATCTGAGGCAAAGTGAGAATGTTTCGATTCTGCTGTTCGAGCTTGGCGTTCTGGCTCTTGCAATCTTCCTCCGTCGCAACACTTGCAGCTAAATTCAGTCTAGAATTGCAAAGTTGTGGCGAGCAGCAGTGATCAGCGTTTTTCATCTAACCCTCGAGAAGGCGTGCTATGAGCATTTTGCCCACACAATTTTTAAATAAATGAAATTTCTATTTTCTATGAATTTTTTGGTTTTGCTTTGAATTCGCTAAATCAAAAGACTTTTGCAACACGAACTATTTGTGAGTATTAATACATTAAAAACAAATTTTGTAACAATTCCAATATCTATACTTAAAAAGTACACTAATTCCTCATGTGAGCAAAATGCTCACGCGCGACAATCCATGCTACTCTGGGAGCCGCGCCTTCTCCGGGGTTAATCTTCTTTGCTGACAATTGCCACGCTCGTGGTGATGACTCTGACGCCCGGAGTGCATATTAAAGTTGATTCGGTTAATCTCAATCAGGCAAAAACCATTCGCGACGAGCCTATTTGCGCCGTGCGGTGTAGATGAGTCTGCTTAGCGCGACAGCGATTAATAACTTTGTTGAAATTTGAAGTGGGTTTGGTGCTGTCTACGTGCCGTTCTTTTGTTGTGTCAGCTATCGGCCACTCTGCTCTTCGCTCTTGCAATTAGTGCTTGCTTCAAGTGTCCACACTCTGGCATGAGGTTCATGTGCGCCGACGAAAGTGCGTATGTCTGCGCGCCGTCGACGTTGTGTCAATGAATTTGTGCACCCAACCGCCGCCGACATTGAGCCCATCTACCGTCTGTTCAATTCCGCACGGGGCGACCAGCGTCAACAGCAGTAAAGTCGCTGTAAAGTGCCCGCATCGGCGCACTTCTTGCGCGTCTTGTTGCGCTTTTGTTGCTGCTGTTGATGTTCGCCAATAATTACGCCACTTGCGGAAGGGACCCGACAAATCGAGTGCGTCATTGTTGGCGAAAACGCACCGACCCGCCCCGCACCCTGCCCTGCCAACACCACTGCCCGCAACAATAAAAGTAGCGGCGGTCGCACGCGAATGCCAGGCGCCCGGGCTTCACTTACCAGCCACCAGCGCCCCCACTAACAACAAACAATTGACGGCCTGTCTTTATTACCACGCGGCATTGCGCTGAGTGCTGCTGGCGCTTTTGTTGTTGCCATTCGAGTCAATGCGCGACAGTGCCCTTCAAAATGCCATTTTGCCCCGCACAGTTCGCTCGCACACAACGCCAATGCACTACGACGCACTTGCCGAATACCTGAACAGAAACTGTCGATTTTCGCGCAACTCGTGGCAGCGTGCGAAGGGCGACTGATACACAGACATGACATTGACATGCGAAAATTGGCAACTGTCACATTGCTGTTTTGATAGTTTTTCGCGTTGTGCTTGTTACTTTGACACTGGCAGTTATTGTTGTTGTCAACTTTTGTTGTTGTTTTGTTGTTAGCAACTTTTCAATAGCTCTCTCTTCATTCGCCCTCTCTTCTCGCTCACTCTTTCGTATAATGTGCCTGGATCTTCAATTTTTTACACTGTCTTCTAATTCCTCATATTCGCTATCTATTAATCCTCAAATAATTATCTAACATTCATAATATTTATCCACATTAATTTGGGTTCAGTTTTGCGACATTCCTCGAATTGTCCTGCATTTATTGGTCTCGTTATACTTCTTTTTTCCTCATGTTGCCACAAGCCAGCATACTAAAAAGAAGCCTTATCCTTCTACTTTTTCTTTCCACTTTTCATTGCTTCTTACCTCAATATTGCAATTTCTTTCTTGCTTAAGCTTCCATTTCTCAAAAACAAGTTCAGGTTTTGCACTCTTTCATACATATTTGCTGCCATTTCCATAAATCTTCTTATAACTTTCTTCCTTGTTCTTATTTTTCGTATATTTCAACTAAGTATCCGATAGGTTACTTTTGGTTTTGCAGTTTTGGCTGTCCGTATGCCAGCACAGTTACTGTCACTTTTTGTGTTGGCAACCCAAGCACGTTGGTTCATTTGCAAATTGTCAAAATGAACTGAATTGAACCAAATCGAACCAAACACATGAACGAACGGACGAACAGCCACAAATCGATTTCAATCGACACAAATCGAACGCACAAAGTGCGCCGAGCTGAGCACAGCCCCGAAGTGAAGCGAAACACTGCGCTGGGACGTGAAGTTGCTGTTTTTACATTGCTGACACGCGCTGTCAGTGACGACGTGTTGACGACGACATTCTGTGGACGACGTTAATGGACTGGGGTAATGGACTAAAGTAACTTTGCATGATGTGCGTCAATGGGACAACGGAGCCAGCTGGACGGGAAGAGTGTTCTCGCAAATGGATCTGCATTCAAAGCACTCGATGTGATAACAAGTTGTTCGCAGTCGCAGTGTGACAATGAAAAATTGCAATAAGTTGCATATGTTGCGTACTATTTACACTACAGCACCAACAGTTGCATCTGGTGTGATATGTCTTAAATTAGTACAACAAAAACTCTTTCAACACTTATATCAGACTGATCTCAGCCACTAACCGAATTCTATTAAAAGTATTTTCAACCATGTTGAAACTTTCTTAGCCGTTGTAAATTTCCGCCAGTCGCATTCTTTTGCCAATTCTCAATACATCAGCAGGCTTACGTTCATGCGACGCTGTAATTTCACAGTAATCCTTTAAGTCTAAATAGGGCAGTCATGGCTCAAAAACATACAACTCAACGCGTTTCAATGAGGTGCTGTCGCCGTCTTGCTGCCGCTTGTGGACGCAACAGCAAAAGCAACATTACACGCGATAGCGTCGAGCACGATGGAGATGCTTGTAATTAATCCGACAGGCATTGAGGTAATTAACTGCCTAATCAAACAACTACAACGTACCCACTGCTGTAGACAGCCATCCGCAGCCCAGTGCCAACGCCGCGCAACTACACTCAACCAACCACACCGGCGACACAATGAAATCACAGCCAGTCACAGCGAAGTGATACAACAATTTCCAAACGGGCGACTGTGTCTAACGGGCGCGAAACGCACGTTGGCTGCTGATTCCGAAGCGGTCATTTAGTAGCATTTGGCTAGCACGTGCCGCGACTGCCAATGCGCACTTGCCGATGACTTTTCACGGCTGCGCGCACACTCGCGTTTGACATGTGTGAGCGTTCAGCAGCGGCGTGTTGCACTTGGCAGACCTCTCGGCAACAAAAACAAAGTACCTGCTGTCACCATTTAAGGCAGCAGGCGTCGACGACATTCCTCCCACTGACGCTGCCACTGCCACCGATGGCACACTGGCTTCGCGACCCATATTTTGTTTCGTTAGTTTGTTTTTGCTTTGGTATTGTGCCTCGGCACATGTCACCACATGCTCTTCGTGTCGACATCTTCTTGAATATTAAACACTTTAGGATATTCAAACGCCTTCGAAGAGCGTTCTTCGATTGTGGTTCCTTATAGCTGCAAATCTTGGCAATGACAAGACGCTCGAGGCGTGCTTTTGAATTGACAAATGACTTGCATACAACGAATTCGACTTTAACGCAGCGTGCTCTCATCAATGAAAATAAGTCCGAGTCCTTTAGGCCATTTTGATAAACTTTTACACCCTGCATCACAGCCACACGTCTTACCGTTGTTCGCCCGCTTCATTAAACATGAGTCAGTAATCAGTAATGTATCATTGTGAATTTAAATATATGTATGTATGTATATACATGCAATTGATTGTCCTGACTGGCCGACTGATTCATTCAGCCCAACCCGCTTACGCTAAAAACATGAAATTTGAACCATAAGTTCATTTTAGAAAATAAACCTCCGCTAAGAAAGGATTTTTTGAAATCGGGGTCTAAAGGGGCACAACATTGGATTAGGTGTTATATCGAGAAACGTTATTGAATGAGCCTAATGTGCCTAAAGTGCTCCAATTGAGAAATAACTCGACACGTGTATCATTTTTATAATCGAATGGGATCAAAGTTGATCGAAGATCAACATCAGACGAGGTAACAAATTTGTCAGGATTTAATGTGAACAAATTAAATTAATTTAGCATGGGATGGTATTTTAAAGTGAGTAAAGATTATTTCAATTCTCTTATGTGCCCACTTGCTCATCAGTCCTTACTCGGAATCAGCATGCAATGCATACTAAATTTAATTCGGAGATCTCAGTACTTTTGAAAGTTCTGGCGTGTAACACGAAATGTTTCTGAATTTATTTTCTCCTGATAAGTATATATTTTCCCATAACGTGAT
Source organism: Melieria crassipennis (assembly GCA_963668005.1). Lineage (NCBI taxonomy): Eukaryota > Metazoa > Arthropoda > Insecta > Diptera > Ulidiidae > Melieria > Melieria crassipennis. Next base: position 114,291,155 of record OY764963.1, on the reverse strand, counting down.
AGCATATTGAATCTATCTTACCACCCCAGTCCAGAACATAATTATATGTATTGCTCTCACAAGACATAATAACCTGACCTGCTGACCTTCCGCACCCAATGCAACGCCTTATACAGTATAATCTCGATAATCCGGACAATTAAAAACCGGACACTGGTGTCCGGATTACAGAGTCTACAATAGAAATTGAGTGTCCGGATTACAGAGTCTACAATAGAAATGAGTGTCCGGATTACCGCGTTGTCCGTATTAGCGAGTGTCCGAATTATCGAGATTATACTGTATTAATTTTATTGCAAATATATTTATGAGTAGCAAATATTTCAAATGTTGAAAAGTCCCCCAATTAAGACCTCGCTGAACAAATTACTTCTATTTGATTACGCAAATAATGTGGCATTTTTTTCCTTAAACGTGTGGCAAAGCCTTCAACTAAATGCTGCTGTTCCCTGGCCCCATAACCTACCTCAACCATGACCAAATTATCTGCCCATTTATCGCAGCGTATCGAAACACGGAAGCATTGCATTGTAGCTCGTCGGCCTTATTTGCTTTCAGTGTTTCTGCCGCCGCTCGGCTAATTTTAAGTGCACGTTGCCCTTATAAAACCTGCCAAATTAATTGGAATTCAAATTAAACCAGAAAGAGACAAAAATGCCCCAACAGCTTTGCAGTTAGCATTCTACAGCGGAAAAAGTCGTAAATAAATTAAGTACGCGCACTCGGCTCGGCAAAGTCGCAGTGCGCGCGGCATTGAAGGCGGATGAGCTCACACAGTGGCATAAGTGCGAAAACAGCAACCACAAACGCACAAAGAGCAAATATGAGAAAACTGCGCTTGTCACGTGTGCCACTCGAAATGAGCTGGAATTAACCCGAAACAAACGCAGCGACTCGAAAACGCTTTTTATCGCAGCGTTGCGAGCTGTGCCCGGGGCGGCACAAATGCCACACATCCGGGTCGCCGTTATGATAGAACCCGCCGCTTACAGCTGCAATACATTTGCGCATGTTGCGTGTGTGTGTGTGCCTGGGTGTGTTGTGGCACCACACACTTCAAGTCCACCGTCGCCGCCATGCTGCACATGGCAGCTGATGCTGTGGCGACGACAGTGCTACCGACTGCGGTGGCAAAAAGCGAAGACTGACCTTTCCGCATGCGGCGCGCTGTGTCTGACATCATTTCCATTTCGCACGCCACCGCCAGAGACCAAAGAAGCAGCAGCAGCGCGTGAACGCCTGCGGCTTATTATAATTCGCCACTTTTTGTCTGCACGTAAAACTATTTCCGCTGCAAACTTGCCGCAGACAGCGACAGCGGAAACTGCAAAACGCTGCAGTCCTTGGCCGTAGGTTTTTTTGAATCGCATATACGAGTATGTGAAACACCAATACTCGATGTCCTTTGAGCACATTGCTGCGTTTGAAGCGCATTAAGCACACCTGGACTAATGCTGCCTAATATTTGCCCCTAAAGTTGATGCAAACAGGTTAAAGGTCTTAAAGCCGCAAAGTATACTACAATCAGCCACGTGATATTTGTTCTAACTTTACCACAACCGCCAGCCACTTTCGTCAAAGGTAGCCATATATACGTTGTACATACATATCTACTAATTTGTGTCAAGTACGAAAGCTTCCGAGTAGTGTGTAATCCTCCGAAATGCCTTTTCTGCAGATACAAAATGCATTAACCAAACGTAAATAATTTAGTTGGATATGCAGTACTTAGTATGTTTGCGTACACGGCACAAAATCTCGGCCCACAGCCAAACATTTCAGGGCGTATTAGACTTTGCCAGTGCGCAACTGTCGCTATTCAAATACGCCGTAACGAAAAGAGCTCTCAATTTTATAACTTTATGTGGATTGCAAAGCGGATGCGGCGGACCTTCAAAACTCTTCAGCGTTCTTGAATTCCTTCCCAATCTTCCCTTGCTACCTGCTCGTACTCCATTTAAAGAGTCTCCCGAGGCCCGAGTGTAGGTATTCAAAGCTACAGTAGACCATTTTGCAAAGCTGATCCATTTCATTGCTAATATGACAACCCACCGCACCGCAAAGTGAGCACAGTGTCAGCACTCATCAACAAAGAATCATTGCTTTGAATAAATTGATTTTTCAAAAATCTTGCGATTGTTTGACGAATTGCTCTCACACACTAAAATTTACGCTTAAAAATGGTTGACAATTGAATTCATTTTCGCAGATTCAAATCACCGCAGAAAATATCTCTTGATTCACTTTCCGTGCAGGGAAGGACAGTCTTGCCGCCCTAAGGGCGATATCTGACGGAGTAGCTCTGAAGCATCAGCAGCAAAAACAAAAAACAGCTTTCGTTTTTTTCTTTCGCGCCGCACGTTGGGAAAAACAGGCAAAAACGCTCGCATTGAAGCAAGTTCAAAAGATGCGAACCGGCATTTTTTTTTTACTTACCGTAATATAGACGTATTAGCGATATATGTAGAAAATAAATTTTTCAAGTCCCTTCATCCCATAACCTGGGCTTTAGGGCCTTTCAAAGTTGAGCGTTTTTTTTATATTAATTTTGACTTCTAGCAAAATATCCTTAACAAGGCTTTCTTTAGATGCCCGTAGAATCTATATTTTTGAATGAAATCCCATAAATTTTCACATGTGCGGTTACGATATTTAAGCAATAAATACTAAAAAAAGTTTATTTCAAAAATGTTTATTTTGACAGAAAAATGCATATCTAACCTATGTCTCATTTTTTTTTATAATTCATCATTTTCTATGGACTATAACTTTTGAGATTCCACAGCATTCCTCGAAATACTTATACACTGATTAGATGGGACATTCAGATATATGATAGTACCAAACTTATCTGCAGAGTAATGCGTCAGCGTAAATCCGAGAAATTTTCGCACGCCAACTCAAGCACTTTTTGTACTCAGCACTGAGTGAGCTCAGTGATATATTTGTAATTGTTGAGCAAAACTGTAACGTATGGAAATTTCAGTACTTTAGTGTGAAAACTGTAGATGTAGAACTGTAGAACGTGCGACGTCTGAACGTCGGATTGTAAGTACGTATTCGTATGCATGTTCGTTTGTCCACGGTAATGTCAACCCTTACGTCTCTGTGCTTGCCAGTGTATGGGGAGAGCCATCGGCCAATTTATTTTTAAAATAATTATGTAATTGTTTTCTCCGGTCACACTTTTGCGCACAAAATGGGATGAATACACAGCTTCATATCTTCATGGTACGCAATGTACGTTTCGCCCTCGAACGACGTTTCGGGTTAATCTTCAAACTGCAAAATGCATTAATACTCCAGGGGAAGCACATATTTTGTGTGCAAATTATTTGTTTTGGAGAAACTATTCACCTAATTTTATATTCAAGTCTGCAACCAAATTTGATCTTCCACTCTTTCTTGAATTCAAGAGCTGTTAGACATACACACATACATATATGTGCAGCAAGATAAAATATTTCGAGATTTAGCAACCACAATTTTTGTCTGTGTAGCCATACCAAATATTGTACTTGAGCGAAGTGCAAATATTCGCCAAGGAATAAAATAAAACAGACTGAAGTACTTAGAGGCATTTGATCTAGACACAAAAAATCGAGTTTTGGTAATCGAAGACGAAAGATTGAGACGTGGTTCTGATTCGCTCTCCCCTATAAAAATTGTGTTTAACTTCAAAAACCAAGTAAATATATCAACTCGGTTGTGCGAAATTTATGTTTCATTGATTGAAATGTTTTATTGAATTCCTGTTGAATCGACGAAAGTGATAAAGTGACCCGTGGAGGTCAGTGAAACATTGCCATTGCCACCAGTTGAATTTATGTGAATCTTGTTCCCTTCATACTTGTCTCCCTCCCACGCACACATTTTCGCCGCCCATTAATTGTTGTACGCTGACGGTGTTCATTTAAGCGGTCTTCCCTGTAGCGCCGCCGAATGTCGCCGACCAGTTACACAGCTTGGCCACACGAATGAACTGTCATCAATCTTTGCGAAATTGGCAGCATAAACGGCACAGAAGCAACACAACTTCCACTGAGCCATTACCAGCGGTCGATTCGTGCAGCGCGCACGACGCGTTCGAGCAGTCGGCACTTTGTCTGTCGCGACACTAGCAAAAACATTATCTAAACGACTTTAGTGCGACATTCAGTACACAGCATTTGTATGCAAATTACAAAAACAACAACAAATCATCTACCCGCATCATTGGCAACTTGTATCGAAACACGCACAAAACAACAAATGTAGCAACAATTTATCAACAAAAAAAACTACAGTACAAACTGCAGTAACAGCAACTCAACTTTTTGGGAAACGAAATTTAAATGAAAAAAGTAAATTAGACACCACAACTGCAGTTGCAGTGGGAATCGTTCGTTAGTTGCCGTAGTTGCGGTCGGCGGTGGCCGCGTGGATCGACAGTCAGTCGTAGCAAAGAGCTCGGAACTGTCGTCGCTGCTGAGTTGGCGCGCATGCGTGTTCGTACAGCGACGAGCACGGAGTGGGACGCTTCGTATGCGAATGGCGCTGGTGTTCACATCTCGATCGACCGGCAAGAGTGTGGGTTTAATTTTGCTGTTCGTTGCATTACTTGCTGCAAGTGGACTTTTTTTAAATAAATTTTTACAAAAACCAAACAGCGTAAACGAACGACCTAACGACGGTCAAAGCGGCAATCAATATTGGTCACACGTGTGCATTGCAATTGCAAAAATAACAACAAAAAGTGCCAGCGCTGACAGCCACATTTTTATCGAATTCGCGTCATCGGAATGCGTGTTGACGCGGTTTTGCATCGAGCAATTTTTTTAAGTACAAATCGCGTAATTTATACGCAACACAAGGAACAGCAATCACTCATATAGTAAATGCGCTTACGCACGGCCGCCTGACCACCTCGCGCGCCCCCACCGCCCCCAGTCGGCATCAAGTGGCAATTATCGCCGCACGCGCACACCGCAGCGGAATTTTAATTTTCTATTAGTTGGTCACCTTTTGCTTCTCGATCACTGAAAACGATTCGCTGACTTTGACTTTGGTTTTGTTTTCCATTCTAAACAATTTCAACGGAATTCGGCGGTTTTCGATTTGTTGGAAGAATTCCTATGCGTTAGTCAAGTGCTCAATGAAACAATTTTTGGCTTAAAGTAATAAAAAATAAAAGTGCTTTCGGTTTCACAAACAACAGAAGGTGATCCAGCAGTGTGGGTGAACTGTGCACGAAAGCGAAGAATTCAAAAAATTCAAAGTCGAAAAAATCAAATAAAATTGCGGAAAGAAACAATCAATTACTAAAACTCAAAATTATGCGAAAGTACGTTTTCGAAACTGTGCTGTGATCCCACGGGACTTTTCACATCGTTTGGGATACAAACCCGGCTTCGTGAGACCATGGTGCACTCGATCGATATTGCTGCCATCACCGGTGGCAATGAAATGGTAATTACTCATATTGGATTGAAAACTAAGTATTTCGATCTGTTAATTAGAATAAGTGCGAAATATATATGAGGACTAGTGTTAGTTCGTCGATTAAAATTGTTTTTTGCTATATTCAATTTTTTGCTCTGAAATTATCAGTTGGATTTATGTCTGAAATTTTGTATTTTTTATTTAGGTGTCTCACTATAGTGGTCTCACTAAAGATTAAAAAAATCAATCAATTCAATTAAAAAAGGAATACAAACTTGACTTTGCGTATATTCGAAAATAATTTATGATACCCGATCCATGGGCGTCTTTTCCTGGTTTGTCAGATGGTTTGGAAACATTGTTTTACTTGGATTTACCGACTGAAGCTACTACTTCTCCATTACATTACAAATCTTCGTGTAGAAGCTAGTTAAGTCAATCAAAGGAACACAGTAGTACAAATGACAAATTTTTGTTGCATAGTAAATATTTGCAAGAGCCAGCATTGATGACTACTGTGATTTTTTAAATTGATTCTTCACAACAAAGAAATTTTTCACTGCACCAAAGACATTTTCCGAAACAGCAGGAGCAGAATATTCGCCAGCTCATTCCCATGATTCGCGACATCTGTGCTTATCCAAATATCGTAGTTTTGTTGTTGTACACTTGCGAGTAGTCGGTCGGCACGTCATCCACCAAGCTTATTTGCATTACAAAACAGCATTAAAGGATTAAATCCATCTAACGACAATGCTTACACAAACACAATTCGAGGGTCCACCTCTCATCGCCGCCACCCGATGAACTTCAAGTGCACGAAGGCCTTTGTGTGCGGTGTCATGTTGGGCGTCCCGCCGATACTGCGCGGGCGGCGTTGTGGAAATTAATTATGAAATCGGACCGAACTGACATGAAGACACATTAATGGATTAATTTCTGCCGTTGACAGCACAGTATCCCCACGTCTCCGTCGTCAGCGCGCAGTTGCAATTGCCGCACAGTTTGACTTCGCTACACGCACCGAGATGCAAGTGTTCCATGAATTTTGTGCCACTCAGGCAGTACATGAAAACAAATACTCTAACAAATGAGGACAAGTTCATTCAGTCATTGTTGTTTTGGTTCATGCCGATCTGTGTACCGGATGTGGAGAACTGCAAGGCACTGAGTGAAATAATGACGTTAATGAATTTTACTACAAGTTTTGCTAGGAAACCGGATGGGCGACCCGCAGTTTGGGGTAACCATTTGTTTTTATGCGCGTTTCGGTAAAAATGAGGAACAAAATAATGTATTTGCAAGCAAATTACCGACGAAAAAAGTCGGATGGGTTTCCGTGAAACTCGCTCGCACACATTTACTGTTAAAATATACCACATTTCTATGCACGCAACATCGATATCATTACTATATATATTATTATATAACTATGATTATTATTTCTTGCAGGACCAAACAAAACGCTCGAAACCCTCCACGCTGCGCCGCACATTAAACGCGCTGCGTCAACGCTTAACCCGTCGAAGTCGCTCCAAACCGCCCGATTGGTTTCTCGAGAAATTCTCCAATGCCAACAACAACGATAAAATCGGCAAAACGCTGCCCTCGGCAACGACAACCACCACCGGCTCAACGTTGAATCCGCCCGATGTCGGCCTGGCCAGCGAGATTCGTGGCACCAGCCGCCTCTGCAACCGATTGTCGGTGAATCCCACACTGCAATCACACTACCGGGTAAGTCCATTCCGACCTCAACCGAAGTATCTATGCAGCGCATGAAGCTCACGTCTGCCGCTCTGTTTTTCCAGTGGCTTGCGGTCGTCTCCTTAGCCGTACTGTACAATATAATTTTCGTAGTGGGTCGTTCCGTTTTCTGGGAGATCAATCATCGTGCCGCGCCGGTGTGGTACTTCCTCGACTATCTATGTGATTTTATATATTTGGTAGATACTTTGGTGCACATGCATGAGGGTAAGTGCCACCGTGCATAGCAATTGATGCCTGCAGAATGACACCGACTATATTTCCGATTGTATTTCCGACCTCTCCTCCGACGCAGGTTACTTGGACCAGGGGCTGCTGGTGCGCGACGCCTACAAGCTGCGTCGTCACTACTTCACTACGAAAGGTTGGTCCATCGACTTTTTGTCGATGCTACCCACCGATCTGGCGTACATCTGGTGGTCGCCCAGCTCCTGCAGTGCCACGTTTCTGCCGTGTGCGGTGATTGTGCGTCTGAATCGGCTGTTACGCCTGCCCCGCATGTGGGAGTGGTTCGACCGGACCGAAACTGCCACCGGCTACCCGAATGCCTTTCGCATCTGCAAAGTGGTTCTGGCCATTTTAGTGCTGATCCATTGGAACGCCTGCATGTACTTCGCCATCAGTTACGCGCTCGGCTTCGGCACCGACAACTGGGTGTACAACCTGAACGGCTATCGAAACGCCACGCTGCAGCGGCAGTACATCTATAGCTTTTACTGGTCCACGCTGACGCTGACCACCATCGGCGAGACGCCCACTCCGGAAAATGACGCTGAGTACTTGTTCGTGGTGGCCGACTTTCTGGCGGGTGTGCTGATCTTTGCGACCATTGTGGGTGAGTCTGAATCTGGAAATGTTTCGCTATGAAATGTTGCTGACTGTTTGAAATTTAAATTTGAAATGTTATCGGGCGAATACCCCGATTGTGAGTCCCCGCACAAAAGGTTCCCCATAACTTCTGGTGATAAGTTTAGTTTATTCCAAACTAGAGCGACCATTTACCAACTCAACAGCTTAGCGCTGAATACGTCGCGCTGAATTTATCAACTGTGACTAACTGCTGACTCCGGTCGGCTAACGACTTAATTGGACGCTATTGTGCCAACTAGCCAAATTAATTCTTTGGTCAAAAACGATAAACGCTCAAGTCGACTTAAGGCATCTTTGAGTTAAGAGTGCTGCATGTTCCTTTAAAGCGTGCTGCCCAAACAGTTCTTATGGACTGAGAAAGCGATTATTGCTTTTGGCCACAGAATTGTTGTCTCCTGCAAAGAGCTTTCGCATCGTTGCGATGCTTGGTTACTCTCGTGTTTCCGTTCGGGTGTTCGCCTTTGAGTCGGAGCAGGGCTAATGGAAGGCACATACCGTTCCACCCTCTTCAACCGCAATTGAGTTGAATAATTTCGCTTAAAATACTCGGCAGTAAGCCAACACTGACGTACATACACATGCATGTAGTGTTGCGTTGGGAATGTATCATATATGGTCACAGTGCGTCAACCAGTAGCTGATCTATGGGCCATCTGCAGTTTCGGATTGAGTTTGCTGCTAGTCGATTCTGATAGTTGCATTTCCCCGCATTCCATTCTAGGTAACATCGGCTCGATGATCTCCAACATGAATGTGGCGCGCGTCGAGTTCCAGAACCGCATGGACGGCGTCAAGCAATACATGGCTTTTCGGCGCGTGGGCCACGAACTGGAGGCGCGCGTGATCCGCTGGTTCGCGTACACGTGGTCGCAGAGCGGAGCCTTGGACGAGGAGCGCGTGCTGGCTGCACTGCCTGACAAGCTTAAGGCGGAGATCGCCATACAAGTGCACATGGACACGCTGAAGCAGGTGCGCATCTTCCACGACTGCGAGCCGGGCCTGCTAGAGGCGCTGGTGCTGAAGCTCAAGCTGCAGGTGTTCAGCCCGGGCGACTACATCTGCCGCAAGGGTGACGTCGGCAAGGAGATGTACATAGTCAAGCGCGGTAAGCTGTCGGTGGTGGCCGACGACGGCATCACAGTGTTCGCCACGCTGGGCGCCGGCTCGGTATTTGGCGAAGTGTCGGTGCTGGAGATCGCGGGCAACCGCACGGGCAATCGGCGCACGGCGAATGTGCGCTCGCTGGGCTATTCGGATCTGTTCTGCCTGGCGAAGCGGGACCTGTGGGAGACGCTGGCCGACTATCCGGAGGCGCGTGCCACGCTCACGGAGCGAGGGTGCCAGCTGTTGCGCAAGGACGGGCTGCTGGACGAGCAAGTGTTTGCCGGTAAGAAATATTCCGTTTGCAGTTGTGAAGCACTGATGCCCAGTTGCTCAGAGTGCGTTTGGCCTCGGGCCCAACAAGTTCTTTAATGGAAACTTTCAACTGTCATAGATTGAGATAGATTTGAGATTCACTTTGTTCTCCCTGACCAAGGCCAAAATTACATACCTGATTTAATGTTGTCTATTCTGTGTTAGATTCGCAACGCGTGCACGACAGCATCGAGAGCGGCATCGAGAAGTTGGAGGTGTCGGTGGAGAACCTCAACGTGCGTCTGGCGCGCCTGTTGGCCGAGTACACGGCCAGTCAAGCAAAGTTGAAGCAGCGTCTAGCCAAGCTGGAAGTGAAGTAAGTGGCCGGCGGGCATAAAAACCTCAATTTCTCGCCCACGTTTTTTGGCCTATTTAAATTTGCGCTTTTCTGCTTCTGATTTACGCTCGGCCGCCCTGGCAACATTTATCTACAAGTTTCACTAACCGCTGCGCGTTCTACTGCTTCCACTCTACTTCGCTGTTTAGGTATCAACTAACGAATTCCTCCAATGGCGCACTCAACGCCGACGCACAGACGCGTCCACGCAGCGGCCGCCTCTACTCGCTGCAGCCAAAGAGACGTCCCCGCTCACGCCCGCTGGTGGCCTCCAAGTCCATTGACAGCAAACAGAACACCCTCTAAGTGTGGTCGGCGGTGTCGAACAACCACAGCAACAACGACTGCAGGCAGCGTGCCATTTAGCAGCTCCCTGCGTCCGCGGAAATCGCGCTGTTGGCGTAAATAATTTGACGGCCATGGCGCCGTAGACGTTCATCCACGCGCGTCGGGTTCGTTTCATTGACGCCCTCGCCCAAATTGAGTTGTACTGTGTACTGTGTGCTGTGTCCTGGTGCGATACTAAATGGTGATAAATGCATTGAAATTTGCAAATTTAAGTAAATGTAGGTTTAATGAAATTGAATACATACCCAAATTCAAATTGATGAACAATTCAATGTGCATACACAGAGACGTTTGGAAATACAAGTACATATTTGGACATTTTAGTGACACCTGCAAACGTCAAACATTTAATGTATGATTTACATAAGTCAAGTGTAAGCTAAACATAGCATAGGATTTAGCGTAAAATAGAAAACAACTAAATGTGCCTCAAGTAATTTTTTAAATTATTACATTTATAGCGAGTGCAGTTTCTTCGAATGTGAATTTAATTTTAAATTGATTTTCAATTTCAACTGCAGCGGGAACCAACTACACGTAAACATTGCGAACATATGCGACCAAACTAATGGCCCAAAGTTATTCAAATGCAACATATAGTTGACCACAGAGATCCAAATGCCCAACACGTTCTTGAACGATTTGCTGCTGTACTTAACCCTCTTCGACATGCGAATGAACCGGTTCAGTTAAAAATATGGGGTGTCGTGCCATATATGGGGCATCGGGTTGGAAAGGGTTAAACTTCTTTCGCTAACCGAGCGTGCAATACCGCCCATGCTTCGAGTTCTTCGATTTTAGATGAGGCGGCCCGGCGATTCAAGTCTTAACATGTTGGTTCTGTACTCACAGTGGCCTCAAAGCAGCTGTCGAAATCGCCCGCCTATACATTTTTTTTGCATAAAGCCCCAACATATCGCACACCCACTACAAAAGTGCCACAGCTAAAAATTTTTAATTTTTCAGGAAACGCAAAAAAAAAACTGTTTTTAGCTGAATAAACATTTTTTTTAAATAACGTATAGACCGTTTATTAGAAAATCCCTACAGATTATGCTGTAGGTTAAGTTACAACAATTTTTTTTTTATTTTACACTAGAAAATCCAAAATTTTAAGTTGTGACTTTTTTTATGATACTTCAATTCAATAACTACCGAATTATTTTAAGTTATATCACTTTTGCTGAATTTAATAATTGTAAATGATAGTTAAAAAGTTGAAAGAAAAATTTTGAAAATTCGAAATAAATTTTTTGATTCGAAAATATATACTAAAATTGTTACAACTTTACTTAAAATTAATTTCAACAAAAATGTATTTTGTCAAAAGTGTCACAATTTGAATTAGGATTCTTTTACATTGAGCTGCAGCGATCAAATATCATCAATCTTCTCGACATGAAGAGAGACCTAACTGTAACAGTTGGCAACAGTTAACAAAAACAAAATATACTGAGCTTTTGCTTATTGGTAGATAGATGCATTGTGCAAAGTATTAACACATAAACCCGAAAATTCAAAATTGTGAGTTGTGTCACTTTTGAAGTGGGTGTGCGATATATAGTACACCTCAATTTTTATAATTGCCGATAATTGCATAATTGCCGACATTTGATTTTCGAATTTTTATTCGGCTTTCAAGATACGATTGACGAGTCTGGCAGTATTCAAGCTAAATCTAAACATACATATTTATGTATAAGTTGCTTACTCAAACTCGGAGCATTTTTGTAATCCACTGGTAAAGCACAAACCTCAACAAGAAAAAATTTACTTGGCAGCCAAAACTAAAAAAACAAATACAAACAACTATATTTATATAAAAGGTCTAGGATGATTTTAAACTGTTAACGCAACTGTTGGTGGAACTATTGTGCCGTGACGAGCTGAGATAGCGAACCGTTGTACCTAATGAGAGCAAATGAATGTTGACCCTTGAACCTTAAGGTTTTTAAACATTTAATTGGAAGTATTTTCTGCTAAGCATTTTTCGGCTACTAACTACAATTAAAACAAATCCAATTACTATGTATAACTGTTGGCGTAGGAAAACTAATTTAACTTTTATATTTAATGCTTCTAACTTAATAGCGTGTCTACTCATTAAGCATATCGAGCTGGAACTTTCTGTTCAGCCTTCATGTTTTGCGTGAAGTTCGGGTTGGCAAAGTCAAGTTTTTTGCAACTTATTTCGATTCACTTCCGAATTATTCCTTTTTACGGCGAAACAATGTAATAATTCATAATAATGTAGGTAATAAATTATAACTTACTATATATAATTAAATTATCTTAACTTTTTTTATTTCATCCCCCTCGACATTTTTTTTTCGATTCGATTAAAGTGCACTAAATATTTTTTGTTTTGAACTTTCAAAACCGTAGTACTTCAGACGGAATGGAGGCATAGTACAATAGAAACAATTGTACTTTGCACTAAACATACAATACTAATTGTAGTACCTATACTTTTCGAAACAATAGATTTGTGCAGGAAATTAGTCAAAGTTTGGCTAAATATCGAAATGGCATTTGTAAAAAATTATGAAATTAAAACAACATCGGCCAACAGTTCCCTATATCAATAAAATGTATAAACTTTAAAGTATGCATTTTTTAAGTGTCACACTTAGGAGAAATAAAATAATATACATATATTACATAAACAAATGAGAGTAAAAAGTCGCTACAACATAAGAAACTCGCAAATGAACCACATATTTTTGTAATAAGCTAAAGATTAATAGTTTAGGGTATTTTAGTAGTAACAACAAATACAATTGTAAATGCGAGGAATTTTAAAGAAGTGTAACTGTGAACGAGAATTGCACTCGAGTCGAAAACAAAAGTTAAAAAAACTACACAAAGATGCAAATATAAGAACACTGTTGGAACAACAAACTCAAACCGATATTTTTCTGAAGGGGAACACGAGGGCACTGCGTGTGTTTTAATTTTGTAAGTATTTCACCCACTGACTTTTACGAAATTCACCGCTCGACTGTTTTTTAGACAGTCAATGCCAGTCAATGATGTGGCGCCTAAGTGTGACTTAACGAACTGTCGCCACTTGCCTTTGTCGTCACCGTTACATTCGCTCTGGACCCTGCGTGGCTACAAACGAATTGCAGGCCGTCAATTACGTTTGTACATTTGTCACAGGCTAATGCACACACATTCACACGTGCAGTACTACTGTCCCGATTGGCATCAGGTAGAGTGCTGAGCGCTTTGACGGCCCAACGAATGATTGCTTTTGAGGGCAAAGTAATTTTTTAAATCCCCACTCCACCATTCAACGTCGCCCATTGCTGGCCAAATGTGTAAAATTAAAAACACGTTCGCCGAGAAAACAAAACAAACACGTGTGCGTGTTTGTGTGTAGGAGTGGTGGGACGCATTAATATCCCAGCGAAATGCTGGATACTGTTTAAATGCTGCAAAACATATCCTTTTTATGGGAACAACTTTTTTACAGTAAGTAGACAGCACACACGCCGCAACCTGTCAACAATTGCCAGTTAACCAGTTAACACTTGGCAACCATCCGCACAGTAAAAGCCAAATGTCTAATTCAGTCGCATCGGGTAGCGACACTGTTAAATAAATTTTACTCCTGTTGCCTTTGTTAGGTTTGAGCAAGAAGTTTGAGTGGAGGTTTAGCTATGTATGTATGTATCGCCACATAACATAGTAAACTTTATATTTAGCCGCCGAAGAAGTTCTAATGCTGGCGCGCTTTCGGCGGAGAATAAAACGGAGTATGTATGTATGAGCACTGCAGTTGAGACTGAAATCGATTTGTGGTTTTCAGTTTGGGACAAAGCAGTTAATCGTCCCTTCTGCACATATTTTGCGCACATAGACAAAAATACTTAGGAGCGCTTCATTTTAGGTAAATTTCTGCTTCATTTTCGCGCAGTTTCTCCATGAAATTGATTCAGCAACAGCCATTTGACCAATTTCCGCCGTTTCCGCAATTCAGCCCCTTGTCCAGTTCGATCACCTTCCCCGCTCAACTGCCGCGGTCTGATTTAACGCGGCTGTCGACTCTGTGACAAACCACGTCCGTTTGCTGCTCTCATCACTCAAAGACAAACCTACCGAAAAATCGTATTCCCTCACTTAGTTCATCCAAAATGGGGTTAAATAAACTCATATTTTGGTGGACGGCTGCGGCGGGTTCATCTGCATCATTTGTTTTGCTCTTTGTCGAAGAACAACAAACAAATCCGTTGCGCAAAGTTATTGCCAAATCCTTTTTATTCGCCTAGTATGAGAGAATGGGCCGGTGGCCTTTGGAGTGACCCCGAAAAGGAGTAAAACATTTGTGACAAACCATTTGGCAACATTTACATTGGGGCTATGCGAAAGTTTGCTGCTTCATATGGCCGTTGCCGTTTGAGGTTATGTCCTTTTTATAGGCATTTTCATCATTGACTTCTGCGTCGTGCTCGGTAATAGGTTGCAGCGCGCCGACGACCGGTCACATGTGTCACGGGCATCTACTGCAGTTGACGGTTTAATTTGGGTGTCTGCGGCGGAGCGATTAACCGTCACCCACGCTGAAAGGTCGCGAACTTTCTGCATTTTAAAGCCACGCAAACTTGTGCGCCCTGGCCGAAATGGTTGCCTCTTCCGCCCTGCAAACCCTCAATTTGAATGCAATACACTGAAGTGTAAGTATGTACATATGTACGGCATTTAGGGACAAGTTCAATATTTTAAACTAACAAATGTCGCACCTAAAGGTTATCCATTTGCCGAATAACACACACGTGACCTCTAGTTTGTGGACTTGGACTGTTGGGCTCAAAGTATTCTACATATTTCGATCCTCATCGTTAATTGCTTATATTAGCAGCCAAAATTCGTTGATCCTTACGCTCCAATTCGTAATGAAATGTCAACTCTTAATCAATAAGAACATTTTATTGAGGATGCGAGTATTCGATTGTTTAAGTATTCGATTATTCCCAAAAACTGCAAAACAACAAAATTCTAAATGTTTTGTCACACATATTTTCAAAATAAAAACTAGTGCGCTGCGCGACAGCAAAATAAGTAATTTATTTTTCTTTATAAAAATTTCCACATTTCCTCTGTTCCGCTAATCTTTTGTTATCAACTTACAAGAAGGCAAATCAGCAGCTTTTTGCCATTCAAAAATTTTCCGCCGCAACTACGTAAATATCAGAATTCATTGCACAAAAGAAGAAATATCAAAAAGTGACAAATAGAACGTTTTCGGAAATTTAAAAACAAGATTTGTGTGTGCGTTTTGCCGTCCGGTTCGCAGTAATTTTTCATGTAACCCCAAGTTAAAAAATAAAATAGCCAATAAAATGTACCATGGACGATCCCGATCGCCGTGAGACGCACTATGTGCGTTGTCTGAAATGCTCCAAAATTCTGAAATGTTCTCGCTACGATACGAATGTCCTACTTGAGCACATACGCACCGACCACCCAGAAATCGAGATCATCGACTCCAGCATGCCCAGTGGCAAGAAGAGAACAGACAAGACTGACTCAAGCAAATCGCCCAACCAGACGCTCAACCAAACTGTCGTCGACCCGGATCGCACTCTCGTGCCGGATAAGTACAATAAGACGGCCGACCGCTCTAATGACCGCACCCAGGAACTCGCCAACCAGTCGGACTACAGCCAGTTCACGCCACGCAAGACCTCCTCGCGGGAGCGAATGCACGTCAACTCGCAAAAAGGTAAGCGCTTGCAGAGAGCGTGCGGCTTCTGGTTGGGGTCACCGCGGTCGCCGAGCAGACGCACTGGGTCTACCAACACAATGAAAGGTTTTTTCCAATTGTCAGTTGCCGATATCAGCAAGTGCCCTGTAGACGAGTGCTCCAGGCCGACTACGCGCAACAACAGTGAGGATGCCAACATTGTGTACACGCGCCGCTACCAGGTGCAGTCGCCATCCTCCTCACTGCCGAACCAGGCCCACTTCACGAGCACTGCCACCGCCACCGCCACCGGACGCAACCGCAGCCTCTACCGCACTTCCATCGAGAAGTGGCGCCCGGCCAGCGGCACCATCTACTGCCCCAAGTGCGGCGCCAACAAGCGGCCGCTCATCCGCACGGAGTCGGAGCGTGTCACGGACAGCTCGTGCGGCGCCGCTTGTCTGCTCAGCTGCTGGCCCCTGTGCTTCCTGCCGTTCCTCACGCCCTCCAACAATCAGGAGTATCTACACTGCGCCAACTGCAGGAGCTTTCTCGGGCTCTACAACCGCGACAACAACTGCATCAAGCCGAATCGTGACTTTGTGGACAACTCGCAGCCCATACAGCCCGAAACGACCAAGTGATGCCGAGCTTGCTCGCGAGCTTTCCGTTTCGGTTCTTGCTGATGTTGCCGATGTGCGGCACAATTTTAAGTTATATATTTTTCTATGGAGCTTTTGCCGCCGCCACAGCTGATGCTTCTTTGCCAGCTCGCACTTCCGTTTCGGCGCTGGCCACCAACCGCTTCGAAACTTTCGGCGAAAAGCATCAGAGCCAATTGTTTTTCTTGTCAGTTGTGCAGAGTGTGCGTGAATACTTCTTTTGAAGCAGAATATTGGGCACGAATAAAGAAAAATTCACAATTGTCACTGGAGAAGTTTGTGTGCTTGAGTCGAAAGGCCACGGACCTTTGAAGGAGTGCAGTAAGTGATTTGTTAGCACGGATGCTTGACGGGCTGTTGCATGTGCTGCCATAGTTCTGAATTGGATTCGTTTCAAACCCGTTCCGTTCCGCCTTTCCAGGCTTCCTGCACAATGTTACGCTAATTGGTTGTCATAGATTAACTCTTTACAGAAACTTTCGAAACCAAAACGGAACTTCGTATTCGAGAAACCACTGCTAATGTACTCGACAGCGGGTGCAACTTTTTATTTGCTATTAATAAATATTCGCCTTGCATTTCCGTTCCACAGCGCACTCGGTTAACAGTTATTCAGTTGGCTGCTGCCTCAACCTCGCCGCCTTCTCGGCCTTGGCCGGCGCGCGCTTAGCCTTCAAATTGTCCCGCGATTTCTGCACTTTCTGCGCACAATCCTTCGGCTGAGTCTTTAGCGACATGCTGCCGTGCGCTGCCATCTTGCGCGCGCTGCGCGACAGGCAACGCTCGCTGCAGCCGATCGGCACATGGCGTCCTATGTAACAGCCACACTTGCTGCAATAGTGGTTGACGTCATGGCGGCCCTCCCACTTCTTGCTGCAAGGCGTGCCAAACGATTAATGGGTGCTGTCGCATCCACGCATCTGCGTACTCACCACATTTTGGTTGCATTGAGAAAACGCTGCAAGCAGGTGACCACCTCCAGCCGCACCGTGCTCAGGGCCTCCGCCTCGCAAGCGGGACAATTGACCAGGACGGGCTGGTTGTCCAGAAATCCAATGTTCTTCAGCTCAATGGGCTTCAGTATGGGCTCAGTTATGATCACCACTTCCACACAGTCCTCATCAATAGCCATCCTTTTGTTTTGGACTTTAGCGTTTAGTTTCCTCCGCTGTTTTGCAAGCGATTTGTGTGCTTTTTTAAGCAATTCCAATAAGAGCAAAAATGTTAAAAGATAGCCGCACTGCTTTTGCGAGTGCCCCGTGTGTGGGTCGGCGGAATACTAAAGTCTCTTTCCACTTTAACTTGATAAATACTTGCTGGACCTAATTTGGCGCTCTGAGCGGTCTGACAGATCACTCGAATCCAACTGATCAATCAATTGAGAATGGTCCGAGCATTTACTCCCAAACTATGCGCCGCTTGTTACTTCTCATATTTCTCATTCTACATTTTTCTCGCATTGTAACTAATGCTCAAACGAATAGGTATTTCCTCATTCAACTGTAGCACAGTCGACCATCGGAAGCATACCGACATCGCTCTGTGCCGTAGCAATCATAACACCTCATCTATCCCTGCTTCAATTTATGGTCACATAATGTCGTCAGCCTGTGCTATTGTTTGGAAGCACATTGGTCATTGCACATTGTGTGGTATTCGTAGCGCTCAATAAACGCTTCTGCTCTTTCCCATCCAAACTCAATTAAATAGCTGCCCGTCAGTGGCGTTCAACAACATCAGGCGCACATTTTTCTGATCTGTATGACCTCACCCACTTTTGCGTTAATAAAACTACTCTATTTCCATGCTTTTTCGGTGTGGCTGATTCAATTTTAGAGCATTTTCGGTGATAACGAACGAGTTGCGCGCTCTGCTCCTGATGAGCGGTGTCGATGTATCTCCATAATTGTTTAATTAGGAATAATCAGGAATTCAACATGTATGATCTCATGGGCTCACACAACAAATATTCAAGTGACAGTCGTCTGCACTGTCGCAATTATCCCAGTGACCGCTGTTCCCCATTTATTGCCCATTATTCCGACTAGTCGTAGAATTGTACAACAAGCTCCACGAATGAGCGGCTGCCCGTAAGTGGAACAAACCATATGTAAGGGCATGCCACCTGTCAGTAGGCGCTTTCAATGGCGCTTCTACGCGCACATCGAAACTGTACGTGCGACTCCTCATTGGTTGCCATAAATCAAGCCGCCATGTGCGCGGTTTGCGTTAGAAAAACATGTCCAAATTTATGAGAACTATTTTTATTTTAATTAATTCATGCACACTGCGCACAGTTCGGTACACTGCGAGAAACCGAGGCGAAACTACAATAAAAATCTGCCTGCGCAGTCTGAGCTAGAACCGTGGCTAGCGTTGCATCGAACAGACGGCCGGAGACGGGTGTGTCCAGGCCGGAAATGTTTACAATTGCGGCCGTCTGTAAGTGCCCAAATACTCGCCGCATTCTGCGCAGTAATGCCGACGACTGAAGCAGTGCAATACGGGGCGTAGCATCACCGTTTTGGCCATAGCCCGGCAGTAGGGACAGGTGACCTCGTGCGGCTGAGGGCCAACGGCGAAGTAGGTCGGCTGTAGCTGCTGCAAAACCATATTCAGTTCAGTGTCGAGTCGAGCGGGAAACTTTGGTAAGAAAGAAAATATAATACGAATATATAAAATGGAATAAAAGCTCAAGTAGGCAACGCCACAAGCGGTTTTCGCGATTTGTTTATGTTGCGTTCTCTGATACCAACAGTTTAGTGTGTGGAGAAAAGCGCTTCAAAGCAGCAAACCGCAATTGTTGTGGATGATCGCACGAACGACAGCACACTGAGCGCCGGCAGTGCTCTGTGCCACTTTGTGCCGCGACATGCCGCGCGTAGCGGAACACCGACACCGACAACGCCAACGTCAGACGAGTGGACGGCTGACTGGCAGACTGGGACGGCATAAGCGTTCAAAGCGTTTGTGTGTTTCTATTTTTGATCACGCTGAGAAGTGGATATAAATTCGACATACCAAATATACATTGAGAAAAATGTTAACTACCTACAACATTCGATAGAAAATCGCGCCTGGTGAAGTGAAATCTTATTCGCTATCGAAATTTAAATGGAAAGCTGCACGCGTCTTTCGACTGATTCTGAATGTCAACTTTTGAGCTCAACACCATTTAAAACCATATTTGCCAACCAAAATGTTTGTAGCAAACAAAACGCTCCAAATATCCCCCCTGCTCCACTGGTAAGAGGATCAATTTCATTTTCAGAGGAATTTGTCGCATACTCTGTGCTGATTACAACCAAGTAGCAGTTAAATAGGGCTGGCCTGACCAATATTTCTCCCTGTGCATTTTGATACAATAATAATCGTTGGCGTGATTTGAAGCCGAAAAATAAAACTCTAAACATATTCTCGGTTTTCAAAAGCCCGTAAACACTTTATTAGTTGTGTGTAGTGGCAGTTTGCATTTGATATAAATATATGAATATTTAACAATCTTGTTTTCAATATAACAGGATGAACGAAGGGAGTCCTGCAGGTGAACGAAAATTGAAATGCTCATCACTGGCTGTCCAGGAATTTAGGGTCATTTCGCGCTTTTCTTCGGGTTGATGGGTGCGTACTTCATGCTACGTCCGAAATAACACCCACAGTTCTTGCAGTAATGATTGCGATCAGTTTGTGTACATGGAAAAACTAAGTCGAAGCAGCAGCAACAACACAACGTTCTGAAAAACGTGCAGGTCACAAACAGTGGAATGAGTTTTTATTATTTTATGCAAACTACGAGTACAGGCACCAAACTTCATGAAACCTATTTAGAAAAATAAGTTCCTGAAAGTCACAGTGCTACCACTTACATCCACAGGCACCCGACGAAGCGATTAATCTCATCGGCCCACCACTTCAGGTCGTCCTCGACCTGCGTCATTTCTATGATGCCGCAGGCAGGACACTTCAGCATCACCGGCTCGGGCGGCAGATTGAGAAAGGTGCCGATTAGTGGCGTGGCAAAGTTATTGTAAATATCCTGGTCGCGCCGCTCCCTCGAGTCGAGTTTTGTGGCGTTGTCTTTTAGGGGTGTGCCGCTCTCGACAGTCGGCGTATTCGGCTTGGATGCGGATTCGTCCATCATTTTCTTGTTGCCTTTTTGAAAACTTTTCTAATAATTTGGTAGTTCTAAAGAGAAAGAGCCAGCTGTGCGCTGTGCTCGGCAGCCAGCAAATCGTACTGAGGCGTTTACACCAAGCAGCCAACGAATTTGGTGATCATGCCGTGGCTGCGATCGAGCAGGTGGCAGAAACGATGTGCGGAATGAGAGGCGAATTTGTGAGAATTTAGAGTGTACGCGCAGAGCTAAAGCTACGCTAATTTCTCTGCCGTGTGAGTATTTGAGAGTTGCAATGGCATGTTTGGCACGGCCCACTCCCCCTGAAATAGTTCACTGCATGGTTGTGTGCGAAAGTGATCTTGAAACTAAAACAGGGAAAGTGAATGAAGGAACCTACATACTTCTTTTTAGGAAATGTAATTTCGATTCATTATTTGTATGATCCATAAAACAGCATTTAGTGCGAGAGCGAAAACCGAAAGTAAAAACATTGAAACGAACAAAAATATTCTTCTTGAACTCTTCATTCGAAATAGCTTGAAATTATGTTTATTACATAAAAATGTTGACGCAGATATAACTACCTGATCAGTGATTTGTAGTTATATCTTTTGCTGTATTCCCAGCTTGCCACCGCACTTGTTGCAGTACAGGCCCTTAGTGGTCCATTCCCTATTACAGCCGCACCAGGTGCAGACGCAGCACAGCCAGAAGATGGGAAAAAAACTGCAAGCGTTCACCGAAAGTCCATTAAAAGCTGCTGCTACGCCCAACGACACCACCCACTCACCACGACAACACCGACAGACAGCAACTGGCATCCTTTAGCCCAGCGGCACGCATTACCGCCGCATCCCCATACTGCCGGCAGAGCGGGCATTTGGTGCGATACGTGCGCGGGCCTGCCGCGTAGTAGCGCAACCGCGCCCTGCCGTCGTCAAGACCCGCGCCAGCCACCTGCAACTCCGCCACATTGGTCATATGTATGGCGTCATCAATGTAGGGCAGAGCCGCATTGCTGCCCTCCAGCACCACATTCGCAATAATATTGCGTTTGCGCTCCTCGGCCGTCTGCGCGGGTATCAGCCTGATGTGCACCACCTGCTGCTCCAATGCTTCCTCTATTTGTGGCATATTTTCTGCGATGTTATCCGCTACGCGATTGCCGTCAAACTACCAGCGCGCTGAGTGTACGCGTTGCACGATCCGCAGACACTTACACTCGCCCTGAAGCGGTACCTTGTGGGACTGTGTGTTACTGTCCGGTCGACTGCTCGCAGTGGCCTGTCGGACGCCCGTTCTCCACCTTCACTGTAAGCGAAAGAGCGGCACTCTCTGCGGAGCGTCTAATATATTGCGTACTGTTTTCGAGTGGAAGTTCACACCTCTTCGCGTCCTTCCCAACCTTGCTCTGATATCACACCAAAGGCTCAATTGTTTTCTTCCACCCCGCCCCCATTTTCTTTTCGCACTTTTCATGTGCATGGAGTCTCTTCAAAGAGCTGAAAAGAGACACACTAAAAATTGGGCCACACGCTCCAATTGTTGTATAACATTTAGAGACTTTATTTGAAATTCTACCATGCAACAGCGCGTGCAAAAACAACAAAAGTGTTTGTAAAAATTGTTCAGGCATCTGCGCCATCGTTTCTCGCCTGTTTCTGTTTCGATCTGTCCAGTTGTTCCTTTTCGACCTTGCGGAAACGTTGCCATCTGTTCTCGTTCTCCACGTCGGAACGTTGCATTTTGAAAAGTTGCCGCTTGTACCAGCTCAACGTGATGTGGCGTCCGATGAAACAGCCGCACTTGTTGCAGTAATGGTTGATGTCGTGGCGTCCACTCCAACTAATCGGGTGACTGTTGCAGGCAGCAGGAAAGAAGACGAATTTTGGATTTTGATTTAAGATTCGTTCTGAATAAGGTTAGTTATATTAGTTCATTAAATAGCGGTCATTGACCCAGGTGGGTTGAAAGGGTAGTTCGAGTTATTGAAGGAAGCCACAAACACTGCCATAGGCGATGCATTAGCCATCTCCTAATTAAATGGCGAAGGGTCTCAACTGCTTTGATTCGACTTGGCTTTCGGAATCGGAACTGCAAGAAATCAATCACCCCCACTCTTCCCCTCCCCAATTTCAACTCAACAACATTGTTTGTGTATTTACCAGCATAGACAACAGTTCAGAAGTTTGACCAATTTTTGGACACACGTAACCGCTTGGCGGTCCACTCGAGTCAGCCCCTTCTGGCCGCAAGCGGGACACTGTATTTCCACTGGTTCGGGCAGCAAATGGCCCACGTTCGACGGCAGCACCGGTAGTACATCTTCCAGCGGCGCCGCTCGGCTGGGCTCAGGAGTTGCGGCAGCGGCATTCGATGCGGCCATCGTGCAGCCTCTCGCCGTCGTCTGCGTTTCTATTGCCTACTCTCGAACGGAACACGCAGCACGTAAACTTTTGCGTCAATCTGGCCGTTATTTGTGTTGACGTTTCACACAAGCCAAGAAAGAAAAGCAACTGAACTGTGCCGCTGCAGCTGTAACTGTGACTTCGGCTGCGGTGGCATTTCGGAGCGCAAATGCGAACAGCACTTTTTGTGCGAAGCGGACCGTGAGCAGCGTGAGTAGCCAAGACGCTCACTAAGTCTGTCAGCATAGCGTCGGCGAGACACCCACATGCCGAACGAGGTGAACACTTTACTGCAAACAAGTAAATGTCTTTTTGTTGACTTTTGTGTTGTGTTCGACAGCGACTTTTGCCAACGAATATCTATTTGATTTGATTTGTATTTGTTCCCATTTCACAGGCAGTAATCATTAATCGGAATCATTCTATGTGGAATCATTCCACATAGTTGGCTGAACGCAGCCAAGAGCAACACTGTCGTTCCATATTAAAAATTACTTTTATGCAGATGATGCAACCGATGTGTTGTACTTAATAGTAGTCGACTTAGAAGTGACTGTTAACCTGTGCCACCTAATTTAAGTTTTCGAAGATTCTGGGAGAGGGTGGAATTCATCCTCTTCTACGTCAGTTTGCCACGTTCGAGGAGGATGGCTATAGAGCACTAGAACCATTAAATTCGATATTAAAAATGTGTTTCGCACCGAATTGCTGCTGATCTCACTACGATAAAAATAAAACTTAAGATGTCGCGCCATTTTATTGTGAGAAATTACTTAAAGCAAAACACAATATATGTACTAAAATTTTTAAATGTTCTAAAATGTAGTATTAAAATATAACTTACAAAAACGCTATTCAATTTGTGAAGAGAATTTCCATATCAAGAATGCCGGTTCTACGACACCAACGAGCAGGAACAGTGCTACGTGGGACGCAAAAAAAAACCCAAATGGCCGCCGCATTTATTGCAGAAAATGCGTTTGCTCTTCAGGCGACTCTGCAGGCAGAGGTACACAAAGGACAGCGAGAAAATCGGAAAGCAGCTGAAAGTGAATGGACACACAAATAAGTAGGGCTAGCTCAATGTCGATAATTGGGGCACGCCGCCTACCACGACAGCGTTGACAGTAGGCAACTCAGCTGACCCAGTAAGCCGCTCATCTGCACTGTTTCCGTGTCGGCGCGCTGTTGGCACAGCGGACAGCGGATGTGGTAGGTGCTCGGACCTACGCAAAAGTAACGCAGGTGCGCCTTGCCGTCGTCCACGCGCGCAGGTGGCCACGCTAAGCTCTTCACTTGGCGCTTCTCCACTGTCTCATCGGCCGCTCCATCCTCGTCGTCGTCGTTATCCATAAAGGGCACCGCAGTTTCCCCCCTGCCCAGCCGCACATTGCCCGCAATTTGCTGCTGGCGTTCTTCGGGCGTGTTGGGCGCGTTAAGACTAACTTCGACCAGTTCACTGCCTTGTGGCATTTTCGTCCCCCCAGTTTTTCTCAAAAAGTGTGCGGTAATCTTCGGAAACTCGCCAGCAGCACAAACCAATCTTGCCGCCCAGTGCGCAGCCAAATTGTAACTGAATTTTCTTATTGCAAATATTATATGAGTTTGTTCAAATGAGATGTCGCCACAGCCCAGCGGAGTGCAGTGGAAGAGTGAGACTTTGGCAAGAGTGCTCGCAGATTAGAGCTCCGCCAGCGAGCGCAAAGAAACAGTGACGAGAGACGGCACAGCGAGGGACCAGAAAGAGAAACATTTGTGTTTATAATTTTTGTTTTACATTTTGACGCGCAGACCGAACGCCGAAAAATACGAAGTCAGCTCAGTGCCACTCAAAATATGAATACGTAGCACGCAGCCAGCCACAATTACTACTTATTTATGATTTAATAACATCGAAATGTGTTACAACCAGGCTTTCACTTTCCAGTTGGTGTTGTATTAAATGAAAAATAAGCCAAATGGTGTACGAGGTCTGTTCAAAAAGAATCGCGAATTTTGTGTCTTTTCAAAAATTATTTATTTATTCACGAATATCTATTTTGTCTTCTTCAAAGTAATCCCCATTAGGTATTATACACTTGTGCCAACGTTTTTTCCAACCCTCGCAGCACTTCAAAAAATCTTTTTAGTGATTTTGTTGATCGTAGCGGGAACAAGAAAAGGTCACAGGGGACCAGGTCTGGGGAATACGGTGGCTGCAGAACATTAGTGTGTTGTTTTTGGCCAAAAATTCGCGCACAAGCAACGATGTGTGAGCAGGGGGCGTTGTCATGGTGCAAAGCCCAATTTTTGTTCTTCCACAAATGCGGGCGTTTCTGGCGGATTGCTTCGCGCAAATTGCGCATAACTTGCAGGTAATGATCCTGATTGACCGTTCTACCCTGTGGCAAGAACTCATGGTGCACCATGATGCCCCTGCAATCGAAGAAAACTGTAATCGAAGACGAGCCAAAACACGCCCAAACAAAACAGCTGTCAAAAATTAACTGAACCTTCAAAATGGTCGAACTTGTCGGCATAAGTGAGGGACATGAGTACCAACATAGATATCTAACGCCACAAAAAAATCAAATATACGTAACCCGCGGAAATTCAAAATTCGCGATGCTTTTTGAACAGACCTCGTACATAAAACTTAAAGCTCCACTCCGTACTCCAATTAGAGATTAGCAATATTCGTATTGTTTGAATTGGCCACTCAGAATGGCCGTTGTGGCATTCGTGCTACAAGAGTGCGGGATTTCTTTTCGTCATACACAAAAAAACAAAAATCGTAAATATCTTTAAAAACTTTAAACATTGGAATTTATGAATGAGAAACATTGGAATAATTAGCAGTTTTCTCAAATACGCCAGACCACTATTTGATATGAACAATTTTTCACTCATCTCGGATTGATATGTTTATCATTTCACTGCTTGTCAGCTACTCAAGTTTCGGTTGCAGTCTCTGCAAATACCTTTGGCAGTTTGACCACGTCCCCAGAAATAATGATACAAAAGATTGATGGGCACCACAGGAAGGCAACTGTGAATAGAAAGTGTACTTAAAAATCGACTCTGAACATTTGGAAAACCGCACTTACCAGAGCGAAATCATTGCAAAGCGAGCATCTTCCGTCTTCAGTCGCTGCTGACAATCGGCACAGTACAATCGACGCTCACCCGCACACCCATCCATATTTCCTTCGCGCTGCAAGAAGTCGTCGTCGCTGTCAGCCTTGTGAAATGCCGGGTTTTTAAATTTCATGGCGCGAATATTTTTCACATAACTACTCGCAGTCGCCTCACAAGTGCCAGCACTCAGATTTATTTCAATCATGTCCTTTTCGTCATGCATTTTGTGTATCTTTTTCGCTTCCGGTTGAAATAGTAGTTCAATGCCAGCAACGCTGCAGCTCACTTTGCCAACAGCTGGGAGGTGCAACTGGTCCGAGAAATCCAGCTATTCGTACAATGTACCTTTGGGCCTTTCCAATGGATAAATGAAAGAGAAATGCACAAAACAAAACCAAACAATGAAAGCTGTTGTTATTACCGCTCGTGTGCCAAACGTACCGTGGCGTAGTCAACAATTCAAAAAATGAATTGAGTACATCAAACTCCAATTCAACTCATGACGGAATGCGTGAGCTTTAAGTTAATTGTTTTCTAACTCACAGGTCAAATGTCGGACAGTTTGAATGTGCAGATCGCAGCTCGTTGGGCAACACAGTCTTTTGTGATGTTAAAAATTAACATCAGCTTTAATTGGCACACAAACTCCGATGAGTTTTTACCTCCAAATATGTATTTTCAAAATAGTAAAATATAATGTCCGAACTGAAACACCCTGTGGCATTCAAAAGCTCTGAGCTTAATAAACTTTCAG
Organism: Melieria crassipennis; assembly: GCA_963668005.1. Classification (NCBI taxonomy): domain Eukaryota; kingdom Metazoa; phylum Arthropoda; class Insecta; order Diptera; family Ulidiidae; genus Melieria; species Melieria crassipennis. The sequence continues at coordinate 114,264,249 of OY764963.1, read as the reverse complement.
CAGAACAGTGTTGCTAATCATACAAACACAATACCCGTCTGGAAGTATCTTGAAACAATTTTGAAGTCACTCAAAGCAGCTTCAGATATATGTAGTTGATTTCACCAGCGCGGAGAGTCCTTGTAATCGGACAGCTTTATATGAGCAAATTTTTAACCCTAATTAACCCTTAATGGTACCACAATGGGCCTAATTTCGGCTATTTAAGTGTGCTCCTATCGGAGAACTGTCACCTCTCCGAGACTACCTACAAAGCCGTTGCAACCGAGAAGTTGCCAACAATCATAGCATTAATATATGTATATGTATATGCCACAATATAGCGCACAAACTTGGAGTCGTTTTTGCCGATCAAGAAAAAAACACTAAAACTGTTCACAATACTGAGGACAGAAAAATAATTGTTACCTTCAAACCAAAACAAAAATGGAATAAATTTAGAAAAGAAAAAAATCGTCGGGCAAAAGCCAAAACAAAAACAAAGGACAAGACTTCCAATTACAATGCCAATTACATTGCCAGAAATCCTCGCCAGTCCTGGTTCGGTTCCAATACGAATGGTGTGCCCCAATTGTGGTCAAACGGTATCAACCTATGTTAGAAGCGAGCCGACCATAAAAACTCACTTGATGGCTGTGCTACTGTGCCTCGTGTTGTAAGTGTGAAATTCGAAGGTGTGAAGATGGCCACGTGTGCTTTGTTGTATCGGTACTAACTGAGCGGGTGCGCCGGAATGCGACCGCCATTAGGTAGTTGATGCTGTGCACGAAACTCAGCACAATTAGGACCACTGTGGCTTTCTGTGTGCTCACGCTACTCCAAATGTGATTGGTAGAAACTTTATACTTGTGCATTGAGTAAACTTGAAATCGATGCCAAACGATGAGCTGCCAACACTCAGAGAGCTCGCTGCCTCGGCGACAATCAGACGTCCTTTCGTGCCTTCCTTCACATACCGCCATCCATTCAATATTCGCGTAGAGCGGGGATATCAGGCTCCACCTCTGGGACCAGTCCCACAAGACATCGTTTGTCCGAACTGCTTGCAGCGTGTCGTTACGCTTGTGGACTTTGAGCCCACACACGGCCCGATCTGCCTTGGGTGTTGCTTTTGTGGCTGTATGTGAGTATTGCGCTAACTCCAACAACTACGGTTGTGAGTCCAGTATAGTCGTAATTTGCACTATTAGACATTCCCAACCGGAATTCCTCTAGGTAGCAATTCCTTCAGGGAAAGCAACCCCTGGACGTTGTATCCGAATACAAAACATCATTTATAATTTGTCCGTGCTTTCCCGCTACTTCCACATGAAATGCAAAATCATGCAAGTGAATTTCATGGAACATCATGAAAGAATTAATAAAGGTTGTTATGAGAAGGGAAGGGGGCATTGTCTTGTTGCAGAATATTTGATTTGCAGTTTTGAAATTAGTTCCGGTAGCTGCATTCAGTCCATCGCAAATTGAATATTGTCCAAACAAGTCAGCCCGATAGCTCCGGATTTTTGTTTACGTACTCTTGGAGTTATTTTGATAGCTGTCATTTACGTTCTCTCTGGATTCTCATATGAAAAGAAGTATTTGTAGTATGTCTAAAATTGTTGATTTTCAACTACATACGTTCTGCGAATACAAAAAATAAAAATGAAAAACAAAGTCCAAGCGAATTGTTACATTGGACAAACGAGACGACATGGGACAAACAAACTTTAAGGTTTTGTGTTCCTAGTGCTGGTGCAGAGTACATACTAATCTATAATGGTACTATAGGGCCGATGAAGACCGCTACAAATGGGGACAACCACGTCTAGAGTGTGTGCCCAGAAACAAGCAATTGTAAATATTGGAGTTTTAATTTTAACTTATAAATAGGTATGTACATGATATATGTATGTACATGCTACGCTCTATTTATTCATATATGTATGTATGTATGTATGGACAACACAGACCTTGTAGCCATGTACTTGAAAATGGGTTTAAGCCATAGTGAAATATGGAATGTGTTGAGCTTAAGCAGTTATCGAGGAAATATGTTTTCAAAGACTATTTGACTATACATATACATATGTATGTCACTATCGCGATGACTTATTTGCTTGCTTATTCTAAACGAAATGCTTACGTGTGTAAGCATGTAAGTAAGTTTATTCCAAATGAAAATTGTTCACTGGGTTTTCTTTGCCATTCGCACTAAAACCAAAACAAAATTAAAAACTTCAAAATTCAAAAAATTCAACATCAAATTTTAAGTAATAGCGCCAATTTTTGCCCAAACAATCCACTAATTACAACGAGTAAGCACGAACTGTAGATTAGCCGATTAGATAATAACAATGGCGACCGTGGGCCCACATTCACAAGGAATGGTTTGCCCAAGCTGTGGCAGATTTGTAACAACTATCGTGACGTATCGTCCAAGCATAAAGACACATGTTATTGCAGTAGCTCTCTGTTTTCTGATGTAAGTCCAATTCAAACAATGTAATCGCTCAGAGTGTGACGGCAGGCCGTAACCCGGTAACGGGTTGTTAAGGCCAGAGTAAGTAATCACTCAGAAGGAAGCAATAAGAAAGCTGCCGCAAGTTCACCGGCCATCATTCCGCCACACACCTAATGGTTCCCGCAAGCAATCGCGAAAATTCATTGCTCTGGTAAACCTTTAATTTTTATTGAACTAATTGCAAAAATTAGTGCCGCAAAAACTCGATTTTGGCCAGCTCATAGATGGGCCAGACCGGATCAGATTGAAAACAACTTTGTTTAAACTCCAGTTTGTAGACTGCATTGCGATGAGCTGTGATGATCTATTGGGGAATAACTTCATTGGTTTTGGTACTTCCACGTCATGCAGATAATGTTTTTCAAGCAGCTAAATTTTCGTCACGGTGCTATGCTGTTCCAATGCCTCAGCCACCCTTAGCCGAGCGCTGACGAGTAACCGGACGTGATACATATGTACAAACTGTCCAAATTAAGCACAGATGTTCAGAACGTCAGCCAGTCCAACTCACCACAAAGCTAAGAGATGAGCTGTGATACACACACACAATCAACGTCACAATCAAGCAACTCTGTTGTGTTGACATCCTTGCGGCCTGTCGTCTACAAATCATTTTTACTATATCTATCGAGTATCGTACTATGTGATATGGTTCTAAAGAGATTTGCTGCTTTTATACATTTTCGAATGCTTCTCCAGTTTAGTAACACCAACCAAGATTTCTGATGTGAAAAGTATATCCTGACAATAGAGAAAATTTCACTAAAAGCTTGTGGCAACGCTGTTCCTAGTAATTAGTTATCGGTTTATGGCAAGTCGCGCGAATTGTGTTGACGTTCTATACTAAAAGCTCAAACCAGTTGTTTAACAAGTCAATCTTGAAATTTTGAGACGCGATACGTTCGCACAAATCCAAAATGTCCCCGATGCAGCTTTCGTCGCAACAAGTCTACTACCAGCCGACGCCGCGGCTTCTGCACGAGTATGCCCTAAATTCAACCAATGCTCCGGCAGCAACCCCACCTATCATCATCGTACAGCCCAACGCCGTTGTGTCCATCACCAACGGTCCGACACGCATAATTTGCCCTTCTTGTCAAGAAAATGTGCGCACAAAAGTCCGTTATCAGCCGAACGCCCGCACACACGTCTGGGCGCTGCTCGTCTGTCTTGTGTAGGTTTTGCCCAGCAATGGTCGTCAAAGTTCACTAACGGGAAGCAACAGATCATTTCGAAAATGCTAAAGGTGTCATCAGCTCCAGGCATAGGCCCGGATTCCCACCACTATATAATTTGTTTAGGAATCGCTAGGATCTAAAGTTGTATGCCGGTTTCAAAACCCGATTTGGAAAGCTTTTTGCGAGAGATAGACCGCGTGAACGTTTCTAAAATTCCGTCGTAAATTTGTATAACAGCGCGTAAATACAGAATTTTGTGAAAAAATCACATTAAAAAAAAATTATCAATCATTGTAAAAGCCACACATCAAAGGCGTCAAGAGACAATAAAGTCAGTTTTTCCAAGATCTGAAGTATATATTCACCACAGGCACTGTGGTCAGCGAATGCTGCGAATCGGAGGAAACCGTCGTTATAATCGAAACATCTACAAACAATATGTTACACAAATTGCCACAAGTCCACAAGATGTAAGCGGCCTTGTGCGCTGACCATCAAACAATTCCGACATGACCTTTGTTGAGTTTCGTTTTGGTTCCAGCTTGTTCTCCACCACTGTGCAGTGTGACGAGATGAACAGACACTCGTTCGCCGTGGTAGACGCGCATCTGCGCTCTCACAACTTGCCTTACATGACTGCTTCGCGAAGCACGGCCAGGCATCGCTCACAGTTCTTTTCGCTCTGGTGCCAGTCAGCTGTGTCGTGTTCACGTTACCGAGTGCTCGCGGTGTGCGCTTAGAAGCGGCAGTAGTGTTTCGAAGTTTACTTGAAATCCCGGTATAAAGTCACGCGGTACTTAAACCGGCACAATGTCGTACAGTAGTCCACCGCCCTACTCACAAACGCAGCCGGGCTACTATCAGCCGCCGCCACAGCATATTCACGCCCACTACGCGTCGGCGCCGCCCGCGACCACTGTCATCATACAAGCCACTGCGGCGCCGATATGTGTGCCCGTGGGCAACGAGTCAACACGCCTCACCTGCCCCGCTTGCCAGGCCGTAGTGCGCACCACAGTCGTTCGGCAGCCCAGCATGCGGACTCACCTCTGTGCCCTGTTGCTCTGCCTCTTCGTGTAGGTTACCGACTAAGCAGTCAATTGCAGCGTTGCAAAATTCTGTGAAGTACTAACGAAAAATCACTCGCAATTTCGGGAATGTATGACAAAATATGTAGTCTCACTTCGTCTTTGTACACTAACAAACTGGAATGGCTCAACCCCCCACACGCAACAGTGTGTGTGGTGAGTTGCTGCGATTGAACAAAGTAAACAAACTGCCAAATGCAAAACTTTTGCCACACTTTACTCCAAAGCGCAAAGCGAATTTTGGGCACAATAAACGTGAAAACTCAAGTCTCGCCTAAATATCTCTGCGAATTATTGCTTTTCTAGCTATTTTGCTATCACCAAGTTCGTAAACAACAACAAATGCTCTTTTCGACTAATATAAATATATAGTGTCCATTCACATAAGTGCGTATGTATGAATAATGCCGTATTAAGGATATAAATAAAATCGATTAACGCCAATTCAGAAACTTGAGACTTGAGTGTCACCACTTAACCGAGACAAGTAAGCGATTAATTTGTTTAGTGAAGAGGCTATGTCGATATTTTTGCCAATCTTAACTTCAAAGCGAAATGTATTGAATCAACAAATTTCACTAAGCTTTTTGGCATGTACACTCGAGCTTTTGGCAACTATCGTAACGTCACACAGTGTCGCGAGTCCATAGTAGCGAGGGACAAAAATAAAAGGAATAGTCGTACGACAATACAATTTTGTACATATGATTTTGTTAGAACGAGAAGTTAATACGCCAAAAATTACTCCAATCGCCCCACGGCCACGCCCACCTCCCATACAAACCAAATACTAAGTTGGCAGTATCTCGGAAACCATAAAAGATATATTGATGAAATTTGGTACAGCAACTCATAACATCAGCATAAAGCTATATACCAAAAATTTCGACCAACCCACAAATACACTTTTCATAAAAAAAGAAAAAATTGAAAAAACTAAAAATATTTGTGCATAGGTGCACCTAAGTAATTTCCAACCTAAATAAAAAATAATAACACCTCTTATTAAACTCAGTAGAGCATATATTTTAATTCCAAATTACAATTTGTTAATCTGTACTGCTAGGATAATCGGTTTCCGATCATGAATTATTGGAAATTAAACCCTCTACATCTATTTTTGACAACATTTAAAAACTCCTTTCTTCAACTTCCTCAGATATTATATATTGCATTATATCAGAGTTTCGGTTTTCATGTTTAACTTTAATTTTCCTATTAACTGCTATAATTGGTTTTGCTTCTTTTCGAAAGTTGCCTTGATTCGATGGCAAGCCACCCAGTATTGCCGAAGCCTTCCATTGGTTCTACCAATTTGTTTTTTTTCTTTTTCTAAATCAAGTGGAGTTGTCATAGTATTAAAAACAAAAATGTATAGCTCAAGCGAAAGCAAAAAGGACCTTATTTTTGACTGCATACGCCACTGAAAATGTTAAATTTCTTAAAAACGTCCAAGTTTGTGCAGCTAAAGTTCATGTATTCAATTAATACATACTTTTAGCTATATCACACTGTAAAATCTCGAAGTTGTAAGAAGTAGTTTTTTTTAAGTTTATCTAAAGTTTGATCACACTGCACTTTCATTCCTATGAATTGACGTTTCTTCAAGTATCGGTAGAAGGAGTATAAAAAGCAAAACAAAAGAGGGAAAGCTTTCACAGAGTAGCAAAAATAGTATATTTATAGAATATATTTACTTAACATAAGGTTTCATGGGAAATTTTTCAAGAAGAGGCCTTGAACTTACATTCAACAAATGGCAATAATTTCTACCCAAGTCACCAACCTTAACAATGTGCAAGTTTCCGTTTAAGTAAATTGAGGTATTTACTTCAGTACTACAAACGTAGTTTTCGACATTTACAACCTTCATTTTTTGGATATTTGTCCCTACTCGCGACACTGTGCGTAGCCACGTTTTCCAACTATTCAAGTATTTTCGTAAGTAATCGACAATTTGTGCGCCAGCTGGCCAGACTCAACCAACTGCCGAAGCTTGGCTCTTACTAGCCATCTACTGCCAGCTGCCCTTCAGAAAAAGTAACGTCTAAACCCGTCTCTAGTGATCCGATGACCGTTGTCCCTAAAGTCCTATATTCAGATGCTACCAAACCAGTTAAGACAATTCGATACACCACAAGACAAACCATTTCAGGCATTCAAAGTCGAGCATTCATAACTTCTAAGCACTCCCTTCTACACAGTTTTTCCAATCAACTACACAACTGTTGCCATAGCATTAAGCACATAGTCCCAGGTTCTCTTTTTCATTTAGTCGCACATTATTTACCGAGAGCTCTAGATAAAACTAGTCAGACCTTAACTAGTGAGCTTTTAAGCTACAAACTTGGAATGTTTTTAGCAGCTGGCTAGGTGAAGTATTTGCACTGCCCTTCGCTAACTACTACCAACCAGCAATCGGCACCTATACTATGTACGACTAAACCGCAATGTAAACACAACGTATGCATATCGAGACTATCAGCGCGATAAGATATTCCTATTTACTTCGCGATACTTTCCAACACGAACCGCATTCAGTACGCTTGCACTATCTGCAACAGTCACATCGTCGACGCGTTCCCCGAGCGAAGTTTTGCACAATCAAGCCACCGAGTTGACAAGTGTGTCTTCATCGTTTACATCGCGACATGTCGTACAGCAAACCACCACCATACACGGAGGACCCGCCCCAGCCCGGGTTTACGCCAGCTTCCTACTACCAGCCGCCGCCCCAACAATCGACCGTGATCATACACACCACAGCACCAACAGGATCGGTGCCCATCTCCAGTGAACCGACGCGCATCACCTGTCCCTCATGCCACGCCGACGTGCTGACAAGCGTCAAGTATCAGCCCAACTCGTGCACACACATCTGGGCGCTAGTCCTGTGCCTCTTCGTGTACGTATCGAACCGGTAGAAACGCAGTCATCTCCTCTTAATCCTGCGCGAAAGTCCAAAATACCGAAACCTGTTTTGAAAACGAAACAAGTCGGAAATTGTTATTTTTCGCGAGACCACAAAATCGATTGCCTCCGAAAGATTTCCTGCTCAAGACTGGCTTTTGGCGCATTTTAAATGCACTTTATTCTTGTATCTTCATGAAGCGTTGCGGCGAAAAGCAATCGAAAATCTATGTCTTTGCACAAAGTTCGCCAACATCGAAAGGCGAACGAAAAACGGTAGCAATTCGAAAGGACAAATTTAAGATTTACTCGAGGACAGGACGTGGCAGATTCTGCAATGCTGATGCGGCTTGCTTTCGGCCCCATGCCAAAGCAAACATTTTCACCCACGAGCCGTTAGTTCAAGCGCATGACACACGTAGCCTTTCGCGATAAAGCACTGCCAAAATAAAAAAATGTTATCAGCTTCGATAAGGCTTAGTGTTTATTTATCTAAGTGCTCGAAGTATTAACCATTTTGCACTGTGCAATGTCGAAAATCTTCTATACCTCATTGTCTACGCACTTATACTGCACTCATTAGGAGGAGGAGGGTTCGTGGGTATGGGTAACTTCCTCCTCGACTATTCAGAATCTGCCTTGCTTTGCTCGCAGCACCAACTGGTTCGTTTGGTAAGGAGTGCCGAGTGCTTCCCTCGGAGCAGCCACTTCTACCACTTTCCCACCAAACCTTGTTGAAAATCCCCGGCCACTTGAACTTCAAAAGCCCCATCAAATTATTTGCAACCCTTTCACGCCCAATCGCACATATGGCACACTAAAAACAAAAGAGTCAGAAGAGACAAAAAACTGATCCTGCAGAAGCAACGCAGAAAAACAAACACATAGTATTTGTTTCGAGTTAAAGAAGAAGAAACTTTTAAAGTAGTAAAAGATACATGTACTGTGAATTGATTAATGGAAAATAGTTGTCTTTGGAAAATTGTGAGTTGTGACTCTTTTGTATTTAGTGTGCGACCCATTTTCTCTAGAAATTTGCATATTGAATATAAAGGGATCGTGAGTATGAATTTTTGCTATCGCAAGACACGTTTGCCTCCACACTATATACAAAACACATTCGAACCGTGAAGATCTCAATATTTGTATAGCAAACGTGTTCGATTTCACCACGAATCATTACGTGTATTGAACCCACTACTGTTTTTATTTTCTCTGATGAAATTATTTACGTCGATATGTGAATCATCAGCGGAAAACAAATGAGCTCTAATTGCTCACGTTCGAGCTACTTATCTGCGTATATTTGTCTGCTGCAAAAGCTTTCGACGTATTCTGTGAGAAATGTATGCGACATAATTGGGCCAGATCGGACAACAATTCGGGCTAACCACGTTAGGTTTGGTGATGGTGCCTTCACCCTAAGCTGGATCTGAGCATTTCCCTAACTAATCGACACTCGCAAACGTGGCGCAGTATTGTAGCCATTGATCTATATTGGGTTATTGCCAGCTCGCCCTCCCAATCCAAAAGTACCCCGATTATATTTATTAGAATCGGATGTTGGCAGATAAGATAACCACCACCAGCGTAGTAGCTACATCGCTGTATACGGCAAACACTAATAGCTTTGACACGGCATACACTTGGAAAAATTGATCCAGCTACTCAAGGGCTCACAATAATCATTGGACGCTTTCATACAGTCTTCAAATGAAATTAAATCGGTCGAATTGTTGCTTAATGACTCACACCACAACAACTCGAACAGATATCCGTTAATAAAACTAACGCCACGGTTCTTTTTCTCGGTGTAGTGGCTGCCAACACACCAACAACTGTAGGTTTGATAACGCGACTGGCACACCAAGAAAAAATTTATCTGAGAGGAATACTGCTACTGGTTTAGTTGAGTCAAGTAGTGCGAAGCAGAAGCACATCGCGCGGACATTTTCCGATATTTGTTAGTGTTTACTTTTTAAAAAATTCAGCAGCGGCTAAAATGTCGAATCCGCCGTCCTACCCACAGTCGCAGCCCGGCTATACGCCGGCCTCTTACTACCAGCCTCCACCGCATGGCCAGCAAAATCCACCAAAGCCTCCGCTGTACCCGCCAATGCCTCAGTCGCAGCCGCCACAGCAGTCTACTGTCATCATACAGACGACCACGCGGCCGGCGCCGGTGCTGGTGGGCGGGAGCCCATCGCGCATCCAGTGCCCCTCTTGCCATGCGGAAGTCCTGACAACGGTCAAGCACCAACCCAACAGCCGCACACACTGTTGGGCGCTCATATTGTGTCTCCTTTTGTAGGTTGCTCGTCTGACTATACTTTTCAATATAGTATGTACATAACTATTTCCAAGAACGTTTATCAAGTGCCAGCGACATGCCACATCGTGAATCGTTGGGTTGTACAATCACTCAAAATGTCGGTTATCAGGCGCATAATCTTATCTGACAAAAGCGGGTCTTTAGTGAATTGCCGCCCCTTAAGAAGCAAAGAGAAGGGCCAACAGCCCGTTCACAATTGATGAATTTAACACAAACATACGCAGAAATTATAATCTTTTTGTTTCTAAACGCTCCGAATACGGTTGAAACATTACATCGCACACTAAATACAAAAGAGTAACAACTCATAATCTAAAATCTTCAGTTGACATTAAAACGCATATGTTATACAATATTTTTCCAATTAAAGAAGGTAGTGATAAGAATGCAATTTTTGAAGTAGATTGAAATGTGTGCTGTGAATTCATTTATGGAAAATTGACTTTTTCGTTTTTGCAATCGAAATCACATAGTTGCCACCTACCAATATTAAATATTATTGCAACAAGTGCACACATTTGTGCCTTAAATAAATCGTGCACGTCGCGTGCAGTTACCGAGTACAGTATTTTCGATCACAAACTTTCACAGCTGTTGGAAATGACTCATTCTATCTCACTCATAAACAACAAAATGAATCATGCACTGGCTGCCGATCTCAATGACACCGCAGACAGATAACACTCTGCTGATAAGTCTCGGGTCATTGTCAATTAGGCGCCGCGCTTCCACAGCTGTAGGAATTCATTAGGTCGCTTAGGGCTTGGCATCGAGTCCTTTGGCAACCCATCAACTAACCCCGATCTTTGCTTGTGTTCGTGTCTTTGCAGCTGCTGGCCTTGCGTATGTATCCCGTACTGCATGGAATCCTGCCAAAACGCCAACCACTACTGTCCAAATTGCAATGCATACATCGGAACCTATCAAAATTAACGACGCAGCGATCGACTCGCTTCCGCCGGACCGCAGCAACCGAAAGTGGCTGCAAGTTGCCAACGCCGGCTAACTGTATTCAATCCTACGAAAATGATCCAAATGTGCAGTTCTGTTATAGTTTCGCAGACACAAGGAGATCACTGCAAACAATGTATTTATAGTGAGCAGAAACTGTGTATAAAAATTCAGCACGTACACACTTGCATATATATATGAATAATGATTACATAAACATTGTACTTTTATTTTCGATTCGAACTGTACATTTATAATTTAGACAAATTTTAAATTAAATATATATTTGTGTTGGAAAAATCACAACAAAGTGAGAGTTAAAAAACGTAAGGACTGCAACATAGAGGCCAATCACGTTTACAAAAAATTAACTAATAACGAACAGGCCAAGGGCCACCAGCTATTTCAGCCTGCGGACAAAGACACTTGCATTGGGAGTTCACAGCGCATGCTGATCAATTTTGGAAAAGCTCAACTCAAACACAAAAATGTTTGGTACGAAATATGGTTTCGAATGGTATTCGGCTCAAAAGTTGTACGCAAAAGGGGGCGCCCTTTGCTTACACAATTATCCAACAAACTCATATCATTTTGTTGTTGACTCAGCGAGAGTGCAACAAAAAGGCAAAGCTTACACATATTCGAACAGGCAGACTAAGCAAACATGAAAATAATGATAGCACGAACGCTTTCAAAACAAGTAGCCAGGAACTTTTGTTGGAGCACTACCGCTGCCAACTTTCAAAGTGTTTTCACACTCGCAACACGCAACAACTGTTTATTGTCGGTGCTAGCGCTGCCCGTGCGGCCTTCCAGCAAACCCACTGGCTATTTCACGCGCGCTTCGGTAAGCACATATCTCAATTTGAGGAATGAATTCGGTGAAAAGTGTTGATTTGCTGGACTTTTTTCCTTGCTGAATTGGGCTAGTTACGTATTTAGCAGCTTATAATTTGTTTAAAAAATTCAAAATCGCGAAAACTAGTTTAACATGTCGCACAGTGATGACATCATGCCGTGCATTTGTTGTTTATCCTTTTCGACTTGAGTGCACTTTCTGTCGGCAATGCGCTGCAAGCATCTGATAGAATTAATTACCACCCCCGGCATGCATACCACACACACACATATACTTACAAACACTTTAATTTGAGATATGGCGTGGTGACGACAGTTATGTACTTCACCTTTTCGTGGGCATTAGCCAAATAAACGGCTTATTCGAGGCTAACGTGGGACACCCCGTTTATTACATACATACATACATACATCATCGGACAATTAGTAATGCCTCAGTGTGGAAATAGTGTCAAACACCTCATCAAACGTCCCAAACATTAATAACAAATACTCAATTGGAAATACTCGGTTGTCGTTGTCTGGATCCATTACAGACCTCACTGGTTAGTAGTATCACTCTACTACTCAGCGTTGATTTGATTACTATTTCAGAAAAACGGCCAAACGCTTATCATTTATTAAAAATGTTGGCAAAGTGTTCTAAAAAAATGTCTCATTCGCGAGTAGAACAAAAATTCTGCCGCAACGGACTAATTTTGTTGTACATATTGCCGATTTTTATAGTTGGTTTTTGCATTGTTGGCAAATCGAGACGGTCGTCTGGGTCGGCAATAAAGTGTGCTAAAGTGAATAACGCGAATTTATAGCCCATGGCACGCACTAACATAACACATACGTGTATGTATGTATGTATATAAAATGATTGGTTAGACAACAAGCAGCCCCCTGCAGGTAGAGGTATGTGTACCTTCAAAACTGTTCTAACTATAAACATTGAGTAATGCAAAGATATGAGATAAGAGGCGCGTTATCTCCACACAGCCACTACGAAAAAGCACACAATGGTAAATATACATACATAGGTACATAGTTGCGTAGAAATGTACTCAAGTTTCTAATTTCCGCATAGTGGTGAAAATCGTTAAAAATAATTGGCGAAACCTCGCGTTCGTTCTATTTTGTCCTTTACATATCTTTTACAATGCAAAACACACGCCAACTCCAAAAGCTTTTTTCACAGTTCGTTCCTGTAGTTTAAAAACCCTGGAGACTGTCATTTGCCTTCCAAACATTGAATATTTCTGATATGTTGAGCTACCAACAATAAACTTATCGTGCAGGCGATAAAATTGAATATATTTTTTTATTGGCAGACATTCCTATTTACACATTTGTATGTATTTGTGTACTTATGTACTTTTCTACAAAAATCTGTTGGACAAAATTTTGCTCAAGTGGCAACCATGCATGCAATGCTTTATTTGCAGAAAAGCTTATACGTAATAGCACCAAATGCCCACATTGCGAAGCCCTATCTGGATTGTTACTGAAGCATGAATTAGTAGGTGATTCACAAAGACTCGCAGGTGATTGGTTATTTTCTGCGAAAAAGCGATTGATAACGAATTGCAAAAGTGTTGTACGATATGGGTTTGAAAGGCCACAATAAATACGCAATCATTGCATATTATCTATAGTTTTTGTAATAAAATGGTTAAATTCTCCTCACTTTCTTAAAAGCAGCGAAGCATAGAGAAGTAACTATTCCCGCATCGATCGGCAGCAGTTGAACAGCAAATTTGTTTCTTAGCTCTTAAACAATTTCTAGGAGTGCTCTCTCGATCAACTGGCTGGTAAGTCAATTTTCTGGAACTGCTGCGGCACAATTACATACCAATCAATCTTCCTGCCAGCTTATCCACTCTTCTCAGCTTTGAAGCCTTGAGCACCATTTGTGCCGCCAGGATGTCTACGCCCGTTGGTCCCGAACCATCTCACCTAATCTGCCCCAATTGCAATGCACACGTTACAACTGATGTTTCCTACAGAGCCAGCACCAGGACGCACATTATTGCGTTGATCTTGTGCCTTTTTGTGTAAGTCGTTGCGTTTAGTCAAACTTTAAATTTCAAACCTAATCTGAATCGTATCTCTACTTCTGAACAGCTGTTGGCCCTGTGCTTGCTGTCTGTACTGCACCAAATGCGCGCGCAACGTCGAACATCGCTGTCCCTCATGCCACGCCTTTTTGGGAGTCTACGAACGCTGAGAGGCGCAGCCATCGCAACGAGCAACAAATTCGCTTGAGCTTCACTTGATATGGACTTGACTTGATATTTTGAAAATCAAGATCATCGCGACCTCTTCTCTATAGTTTCAATAATTCCTTTTAATGATTCAATAGTTTTCTGTTTTAGTTTTTGTTTCGGTTAATCATTTTGTATCAAAACACTAAAGCAATTTATCATACCACAGGTGGAATACATTAACTAAATATAAACAAACTCATTTTGCATTTTCCGCGAATTTAAAGCCAACTCGGCATTTCCGCCAGATATAATATATATATTTTATATAAATTTTGTAACACAAAATACATTTCAAGCGCAACAAACAATGTAGTCATAAAAATATTTCACAAATGTTAGTATTTACTTGATAATTGCCGCTATATTTTTATATTTTCACACAAATAAAGCTTATTTTGAAAATTCTAATTCAATTCTCTTGAAGTATATAGCATAGGACTCACCCGTTCCAGTCAAAGCAAATCTGTTAATTGACCAATCATAATTTTTCAAGTTTCTGCCGAATGAGCCATTTGAACAGTTTAGCACTGTTGACGAGGCATATCCCTCGAAGTAATCGCTGCAGTTGCGAAGGGAATCAACAATAATGCTTAATCTGCACAAAGCATTGGTAAAAAATACTAAGAACTTGTGCAGTTTCAGCGCGGACATGTTTCAGTCACAAACTGCGAACGACTTCGATAAGGCGGCGAAAACATTATTCGGCGGCATTTTAGTTAATTCTCATTCAGGGCGTACATTAAATTAAATGTGCATAATGCCAATACTCCTAATAACCTGATGCCATGCATTTGGCCTTGAATTACGATATCTACATTCGAGTAAAATACATGTACTTTACTTTGAATATTACGTGGCCCAATATCCAGAATGTCGTACTCCTGCATGGCCATTGCCGTGCTTTGGTCACAGCGTAGCCCGCCGAGAGCTAAAGTCGCGTTCAGTTCAACGTGTACCCGGTAGCAATCAAGTGCTCGAACTCGGCTAGCTGGCAATCGTGCTGACACTTTTGATATGAGCTTCGCACAACCAATGCCTGGCGGTGTGTCCAACGCGCCAAATGCACCGCTCTATCCGCAGATGCAGTCACTCAGTCCGCAGCAATTGGAAGCGGCGCAAATATGGCAAACGATGCCAGCAATGCAGCCGAGCTTCGGAACTTCCGGACCAAAAGCGCCATCTACTGCGTACCAGCCGGTGCGTCCAGAAACCGGGCGACCCGCGTCGCCCAAGTTTATTTTGTTGAATGCGCCCGGTAAGTGCGTGGCCAATGTTCCAGCGAGCAATCACTACAAGTGGGCTCCCGTCCGTCTCGTCTCTTCCAACAGCAAACATACCGCTCGGGCATAAAGCGCAACAAGTGACCTGTCCGATTTGCAATGTGAGGGTCCTGACCAAACTGAAGTATCGCCCAACGTTTCGGACACACGTCATGGCCACGTTGCTCTGTGTAACTGGGTAAGTCGAAACCGTATTGCACGCGCCCGTGTGGCCAGAACCCAACATTCGGCTCGACACCCACACAGTTCACTTTCTCAAATGCAACATGGACTCTAAGCTAGGCCCATTCTATACACACATATATACATATTTATATGGACTAATGCGTGCTTTATACTTAACATACATTGCAGACTCATTTGCCTGGTGCCGTTGCCTTATTGCTTGAAAACGTGCCGCACCCTCGACCATTACTGCAGCAACTGCGGCCAGTTCGTTGGCTATGTGCGCAACGGTTGAGTTCGCACTGAATCCAGCCTAACTCATTCAAAACAGTGCAATTTACGTTAAGTTTATTTCGAAATTTTCGCACACCATAAACACCAAAAGTTAATGTCAGTTGACAGTTGAATGTTGAAATTCGGAAACGTTTCAGTCCACACAATCTCCAATTCAATATTGTTCAACTGAGAATTTAGTTGAAAACTTGTTTTGCTACGCGGGCGAACTGTTCAACACACAAATTTGTATTCGTTGATTCAGTATGAACTTATAATTATCATCATTTATTAAATTACAAATTTAATTATCACATTTGCAGGAATCACATTGCTCTAATTAAACAATTCTATTATTGATTAAACTTTTTTCCATTTCTTGTCTTTGTTATGAATTGTGAATTTTTAATTAAACCGTTTTTAAGTTGCAAATAAAATTCGCTGTTGCAAAAGCTAACCCAAAGCAGTTAAAACTTAAACCTGTCCATTCGACGTCTGCCCTCACAACGGAGAATGAATATCATTCAAGTCCTTATCCCCTACGCATTTATCATGTACGATTTGGTTAGTCTTAAAAACACAAAGAGTTGATTTTGAAAACTGGAGTTTGCTCTCACGGCACGAGAAATGGTTGGCAACTCTTGCGCCTTCCTCATCAAATTGAAACAGTGGAGCTTTGGCTTGTTTACTGATAACACGAGGCATTAGTCACTCGCTGTGTAAGTACAACGCGCCACATTTGTGCTTTCGAAGCGGAGCAATTAAAGAGCCAGCCAGTCAAAGCCAGCCAGTACCCATACTCGGTAGTTCAGCACGCGAACCGCTCTCCATGCATCATAGTGACTAGCAGAATTGTTACAGCGGAAAAGCAACAGCGTCACCGAGAGTCGCATTCGAAAGTGCAATTAGGTTTTCTATCTCGAACACACGCAACCAGCGTCGCACGACACTCAACACGTAGTTGCGCCCGTCCCACACAGTTTAGTTGAGAACGACTGCGCCATGGAGAAGACGGTGCACAGCCCCATCAACTACCCTCGGATGCCCGCCGAAATGAGCTGCTCGGGCACGCAGAATGCCGACGAACCGATGCTCGCGTCGCCTCCTTCCTACGAGCAGGCCACCGGCGCCACGACCGCCCACACCGGCTATCCGCCGGTGCAGGTGTTGCCCACACCGCACGTGGACACTTTGCGCCGCCCGCGACCGCCACCCACACCTGCCGCCACAACTACAACAACAACGCAAACACATATCCTCTACAACAACCCTCCCTACGCAGCGTCGCACGCGTCGCCGCCGCAGCACAGTGCATACGTGCCACCAATGGTGCAGCAACCAGTCGTCATCATACAACGTGAGTAGCAACAATCGGGCCAGGGCGGAGGCAGGGCAGGGTCTATACTTTTCCATAGAGATTAGCGCAGTTTTCTTCAGTAGTTTTGGCTCATTTGATGAGAGATCGTGTTGAGATATTCCTCGCTTTAATTAGCGCGCTTCCAATTCAATAAAACCACAAATCCAGTAAGTTCGATTAAACGACAATTCATAAAGCATTATTGTTATTAAGTACTTGTGGACTCTGTGTAGCCGATAACAACAAAACTTTGCATTTGGTTCGCGCTAATAGAGAAGCCGTTTGAAGCGACGAAGGGTACAAACAGGGTCCACGAGAACGCGTTTGCCGATGATTTCACCATTCAAGTGTTGCAATACTTCAAACGTAGTTTCCACTCAAATACAAACATGACAAGGAAAGGACATACCTACATACATACATATAGTATATGCTTCATGTACTGAAACATTTGTGTGAACACATTTGTGTGAAATAATGCTTAGCTGTTCAAAATAATTATCGAACGTGGCAAATTGTGGCGCAGGCATGGCCCATCGAGTCACTCGCAACGCAATTAAGTACGAAGAAATGCATTTGGGTAACGGATGTAGTCACCAACACAAGTATGAGGCGTTCAGTCCGGAGAACTTGAGGCTTATTGGAAAATACGCTATTAGTAGTTGCATGTTAAATTAATATGGAACAGGTAACTCTCCCGAGAAGCTAAATTACAACGGAATAAAATAATCTTTATCTAAGCATCACAGTTTCACAAACTTCTGTCCGTTGTAAGCATTTGCATTCAATTTGTCCGGCAAATAAGTAACAAAAGGCGAAATTAGTCGTTTCGAGGCAATTATTTTTTGTTTACAAATTTCATAGATTTTTACTTGCTTCCTGAGCCAATGCAACACAAAGCTTCGACGAAAACCAATTACTGGGAGTAAAAATAAATTTAGAGAGTGTTTTGTTACTTTGAAGCTTTATTTTGTTCAAAGCATAGTGGAATTATTCAAGTGAACCAGGTCACTCTTTTTGTATCACAATTGTGTGTGAAATTTGAAAACAAATTTGTCATTTATGTCATAATGCTCAAAAAAATTAACCCTGAATAATACACAATAGTTTCAAACTTGCTAGGATTTAAAAAAAAAATTAATAATTCCAAGAAAATTCTAGGAAATTGTTGCTAACATGACAATTTTTGTAGAGTGTGGGCTGCACCTCAATAAATCAGAGAGCCATTTGAAGGGTGTTGGGTTAATTCAATAGAGAAACTCTTTGACAAAGTATTTGTCATGTTGTCAAGCCGTGCCAAAATCTGGTCTACTGTATACTGTGGTTCAAAGCATTGTTCACTGTCAGCTACTATCTACTTTTCCCATCTTTCAGGCAGCATACAGATTCCGTGTTGATGATGACCCTTTAGAATGAATACAGCTACATGATGGTCCGATGCGATTTATACTAGTTACACCTCCTTTTGTAAATTCTTCAAAAATTATATGTACCTCCTATACGTTAATAGCAGAGACCTTAAATAATTATTATCCATATTTTTGGAAATTAAAAAGTTGCCCTTAATTAAGAAATTTCTACAAAAAATTGCTTTGTAATAATTAATCCCAATAAGAAATTTTTTACGTCGCCTATAACTGTTATCATGTAATAATTATTTTTGAGTTGCATAATAACTCTTAAAAGTAACAAGTATATTTCTCGTTGTCGAAAATTATTATTTTCGGATTTTTTTTTTTACCGTTGCTTCATAACTTTTATTTATGATTTATTTTAGTTACGTTGCCGATAATTATTATTTTGAGAGACAATTTTTTTTACGTTGAATTACCACATTTTGGGTACGAATTGACTTTTAATTGTTTCAAATTGACAAACGCAAATTAACTGCAGAAACCCAATTTCCACCAACAACTAAACAATTACAAATAAATTCACTCAAGAAAATCCCAAAATAATAATGACCGAAAACGAAAAAAAAAATGTTTTTCTCATGCCAGTTATTACGCAACGTAAAAATTAATTATCGCAAATAATAATTATAATCAACAAAAAAAAATTTATGTTCCATTATAATAGTTACATTGCAATTATTTTCTTAAAAAACTTATAATAGTTAAGTCTCTGGTTAGTCTACAAGTTAGGCGTTTCAAGTTTACACCAAAAATCAAATCTCATTCTCACTCAACAAGTGAATAAAACCATGAATTCCTAGCAATCTTCAATTCGGAATTGAGACCTTTTCGACATGATGCATTGAAAGTTAGATACGGTACTAGAGAAATACGGGTACGTCTAGCTTTTGCTAGAAGCAAATTCAGGCAAATAAAATGTCACTATGTTTGTCGTCCATCCAGTTTTTGAGACGAGTATTTAATCGACGACTGAGCAATAAAAGCTTAGAGTACTACAATACACTCCTAAAATGAAACGGAGCCCTAACGATTTGGATAACTTCTTATTGCAGAACACGCAGTTTTACCCCTGGGGCCCGATCCAGCATATATCACGTGCCCCGCTTGCCACGTGGCCAAGCTGACGCGCATCGATTATGAGCCCAGTACAAGAACGCACCTAATGGCAGCGCTGCTGTGCATATTCGGGTAAGAATAAATTCCATCGCTGAATCCTGGACAATTGTCAAACATGACAATTCGCAATGGTGACACGTACGCCAGTCGCAGTGATGCTATTCTACTCCATTTCGCTTGTATTCTAAAAAATTATCGCGGACGCAATTGCTGTGCTATCACCTCGTCATCCGATAGCGGCGCCTGCACACATTTACTTTGTTTACATATTTACACAGTTTTCGTTGCATAACCAGCACGACAGCACGAAATGTTGACATCTAATCTCTGTTTCTCGTCTG
Organism: Melieria crassipennis; assembly: GCA_963668005.1. Classification (NCBI taxonomy): domain Eukaryota; kingdom Metazoa; phylum Arthropoda; class Insecta; order Diptera; family Ulidiidae; genus Melieria; species Melieria crassipennis. The sequence continues at coordinate 114,244,230 of OY764963.1, read as the reverse complement.
CAGGTTGTGGTGCTGCGTGTGTTTGCCGTACTGCGCTGGCAGCTGCATGAACGCAAACCACTACTGCGGCAACTGCAACAAGTTCCTGGGCACCTACGGCGGCGACAGATTCTGAAGGAGTCCGCTCTGGCATTTGGCGCGTGCCTTATTGAATCTACATGGAAACGTCTTGAAATTGGATCAAATATTTGTATGGGAATCGCTTTATTAGCTTTATTATGTGTATTTATTGTAATGTATTTGTACAGGAATTGTCACACTTATGAGTAGAATCAGTCTACAGAATAAAGAGTTTATTTTATGCTACAGCCTCAGGCGTTGGTCCCACTATCAGGGCCCTCAGCAAAAGACTTGAATATTTTGCACGTACGTACACAGTGAGCAGCCGACTTTAATAATTCCAAAAATTGTTTCATATGTAAGTATTTGTTGTTGTTGGGTGTAGCCAGGCGTCTCACAAAGCTAAACAAATCAATTTAATTAAATAATTAATGTGATTATTGTTTTTATAAGGAATCGAATTAAGTGCTTCGAAAGTTTAATGATTGAGCCGAAATAGCCGCAATAGTGCTCAATGCCGCTGCCAGCCACCCATCAACTGGAAGTTCGAGTACATTACGAGCAAGTGCCAGTTAACCCTTTCGGTTATTCTAAGCCATATGGCATAGTCTCTTTTCAGTGCCTGTTTTAGGTCAAACAACTTGTGGATACTAAATTTTAGTTGTTCCTTAGAATAGTTTGAAGTTTTAGGAAAATACGAAATTAATAAACTGAATAATTAAGTTGAGAGAAGAGAAGTATACACGTTTTTTTAATGGTATATCTTGAGATAGTGAAGGAAGAAGAAGCCGAAAAAATTAGATAACTTTTTTAATTTGACGTTTTCTTTAAATTTAGAGTTTAGCCTTTGAGTTTGCGACCCTCTAATGATAAATATACTTCCAAAGTGAGAAGCACTACGTGGTTTTCCAGCTGTTGTAATCTTGAAACTTTTATCAGGCTAACAAAACTTTACGACTGCTATATTTAGTCGATAAAAATTTTATCTCCATCAAAAAAAAACTGCGCGCTTTCTTTTTGATTGTTGCGACTTGCTTATGCCAACTGCAAACTATGCGGCCCCTAAGGAGCGATACTATAACCTGGATCACTTTATCCAAGCCACAAAAGCCGAATGCCGAAAGCCGAAACCGCTGGAAAAAGCACGGTTCGTGGCCATCGTTTTGTTATCTACAGAACTTTCAAAATTTCTGCAAAAGCCCACAAGTTGAGTGCGTAGAGGTTTCCTCCGCGGCAAACACCTTCAAAGCGTTCAAATATGTAGTGCTAAGGGGCGATTGCTTCAACGCACCAATCACCGAACTTGTAATTGTGCAACATTCTCACTGAGAACGCATCATAATGCGAATAATCGAATGTCGAATCATTGATAAACGGCCATACGCTCTGTACATATTTATGTGTGGACGCCGCCGAATCGTCGCCTGAGAAAACCAAGGTCGCATGTCTTACTAGGCTTAATGGAACATACGACATTCGTTTTCTGAGGCGACGGAATGTGCTCACTCCGTTGCGGCACACAGTGAAAAGCTTCGCGTATTGACAAATAGCTTCAGACTTGGTATTACTTTCGGCCACTGATAACTGAACGCGAGTATATTCTTTTACTTCTTTGTTGTTTTTTGTTTTTGTTACTTTATACTGGATTGATGAACAAGCGCACCCACGGCCGCTCAGTACGACAAATGAGTGCATTCGAATCGGCGCAACTGTCTATTCGCTCGGTCACTCAGCCACAACGCCCAATTGATGCCCGCAATGGACAATTCAGAGGCGCAACGTATCTATCCGTCGGCGCAGCTGGAGCAATCGGGGCCGGCGAATGAGCAGCAACAGGCGCTACTGCCGCCAGCACCGCCCACATACGCGCAGGCCACCAACGAGGCGTCACCCGCAGCCACTGCGGGCCCTGCACCCGCGCCAACGCCAGCGCCCACCGCGCACGTTGTGGTGATCACGCGTAAGTACGCAGGCAGTACAGCGCTCGCTGCTGCGACTGTGCCACTTTGTGCATCGCCACTAAACAAACTGTGTACTCTCTGCAGCCGGCGCTCCAGTGATCTATGGGCCCGAGCCGGTGGACATCCAGTGCCCCTACTGTCACAATTTCACGCGCACGCGGCTCCGCTTCAAGCCCACCTCGAGAACGCACCTGATTGCATTGTTGCTGTGCCTCTTCCAGTGAGTTTGTTCAGCTTTGAGTTTTGTTCTTGCGATGTGAAAAGTATGTCTCCCCACTTTGACCACCCCGCAGGTTGTACTGCTTTGTGTGTTTGCCGTACTGCATCGGGAGCTGCATGAGCGTCCGTCATTACTGCGGCATGTGCGACAGGTACCTGGGCACTTACGACCGTTCGTAGACGGCTGCAGAGGGTCGAGCGGGTCCGAGGCATTGCATCGCGGGACTTTATCATTTTTCGTTATATTCGCACAACAAAAGTGCAAAATAGACAACCGATTCGGTGGGCTAGAGTAGTTTTTACATTCATAAAAATTACACACTTTTTGGCATTTTCCTTTTCCTTTTATCTTAGAAGCTTGTAAACGTTCCCACACGATTATCTTCAATAAAAAATAAATACTTCAAAACTAACTATTGATAACACGCCTGCGAGGAGGGAGTTTAGTTTTGGAGTGAGTCAGTGCAGAAGGCACAATGAATGAGCGTACTTATTGAAGTATATTACAACTGGTTAACGATTTAAACTAAAACTACTAACAAGTTATTTGCATATAACAATTCAATTAAGATATTCTCTACAAAATATTCATAGAATATATGTTGCTCCTACAACAGTCAAGAAAACGTTAGCAAATGGTGCAAAAACATTAACCAGTCAACGCTGTTCAAATCACGCACAGTCTGTATTGCCAAGTCCGCACACTACATTTAACGCACACAACAACAAATGCCTTTGCCATTATCGGCTTTTGCGGTAACACTGCCGAAGCATCGCAACTGCAGAAAGAAACAGACATGCGACTTGTTTCTTGTCTTCTCGGCAATCAGATGGAGCCTTCAGGCGGTTCTCCTATCTTCTCGCGCTTTGCTTTAGCTTAGCTTCGCTATGTCTTCACTTGCGCTTCGGTTTGTTTTCATTTTATGTTCCTCGCATTTCCACATGTTTTCGCTAAGGTTTTGCGTTTCAATGGAAGATCAGCTGAAGCGCCAAAGCCGCGTCAACAAAAACAAAAGGAACGGCGCGAGAAATACTGAAAACGACTTAGCCAGCAGCAGCAACAGCAACTCGACTACCAGACAATAAAATACAAAAAACTAAAAATCAAAGCGAAAACCGAACTTTGTAACTTCAGTCGTGGCGTGCAAGCGAGACCGAGCGGATCTCTACGTAGGAATCGTTGGCGAAAGCGTCTTTAGAAAAAAAGTGCTCGAACTGAAACGTGTGTGAACGGTAGCCAACTAACCCATTCAATAGGTGACCTCTAAAGGCCCTCCGACCGCCTTCCAACGTCGTCGCGCACACCCCGCGCCAACCACAGCCCCATGGATCAGAAGCGCGCAATGTTGTATCCCCCCATCGAGGGCGCATCGAGCGAAACGGCGCGCGACCAGCGCATGTCCACCTTCGGGCTGCCCACCGAGTCGCCGCCCTCCTACGACATGGCTGTGGCGTCGACCTCGTCGCCAGCGCCACCTAGCACGCCGGGCTGGCAGGCCAGTGCACCCGAAATCGTGGTGCAAGCGCATCAACCGCAGCCGCCAGCACCGCCACAGCAGTCCGACCCATACAACGGTCGCGACCAGCGGCGCCACCACAAACACGGCACACACGCAAGGTCGGTAATTGTGGAGCAGCCACAGCCTACGCCGCCGTATCCGCACCAGCAATCGCAGCAAGACCAGTTACCGACAGGTGGGTTAGTCACCAGCCGCTAGCGGAATATTACTCTTTCAAAGGTAGCACTGGTGCATTTAAAATGTTGAGAAATTTTGAGCTTGCGATTTCCATTTGAAAACTGCCACCACTCAAGCGTTGCACTGCGAGAGGCTAATGAACGAACGAGCGCGCACGAACAAACGGACAAACTGTGGCGCAATGTGCGCGGTCGATCTGACTTTCAGCTTACATTTAAAAAATGTAATCGGCGTTGTCTTTGCTGAAAGTGCGTCGTAATCTTCGAAGCGGATATTTGAATATGTGCGAAGACTTGATCAGAATCCAATGGGTTCTTTTCGAGTATAAGAGCTCTCTGGCAGAGAGAAAGGAGGGAACAAAATAGAGAACAGAGAAAATGTGATGCTAGAATTAGACTAAAGCAGTAAAAATGTCATAACATATGTGACAGATGTATCCCATTGGTCGTGTAAGAGTTTAAGAAATTTTATTAGCATTTGAAGCGGCCGAGCCGAAGGGCCTCGCACCATATTTCCTCCTCAATCCACCTATTGCCTGACAATGTTCAGTACAGTTACGGGGTCTGTAAATCGGGGACATTCATCGAGTTTGAAATCTAACAAAAACATCTGTACAGTTGACGATTTCGACTGCTCGAGTCAGCAGGCAGTCTTGAGGTGTTCTAATCCTCGTTTACCAGTAAAGAGAAAATCAGTTTCCTAGTCAGTGCCTAATTCTAGTTTTTTCTGCTATACTAAATTGCATTATTTTCGATTCTTCCACTAATAACTGCCTCCTGGAAATGTTTCAGTCAACTCGCCGCTGCCGCCCAAACTCGGACCAAACCCCTGCGCGGTAACTTGCCCCGCTTGCGGCAACAACAAGACGACGCGCATGTGCTACACACCCGACACCCGCACCCATCTCAGTGCGCTGATTCTCTGCCTGGTGGGGTAAGTTGCCGCTTGCGTTCAACCTCGCTCACGCTCGCTGATTCACTCACTCACTTGCAGTTGGTGCTGCTGCGCATGCCTCGTGCCGTACTGCATGAACAGCTGCCGCACCGGAAACCACTACTGCTCCAAGTGCAACACCTTCCTGGGCGCATACAATCCCCGAAAGCACTCGTGAAGTGGGTGGCCACACGTCGCAAGCCGAAAAGTGCCGCTATTGTACATAATCGAACTCTGCAGCGACAGTGTCGCTCTGTTATTTGTTAGTTTACAAATTGAAATTTGTTAATTATCTACTCCATATTTAGCAAAATTATGCAATTGTATTCTATTTAGCTGTAAGATAAGGCGACGAGCTGCTCGCAGCCACAGCCAAAAGAATGTCGCAGCACGTCACACGACCCTCTCGGGCGTCTTTTGCCGCGGGAAGGTGCCAGTGACCGCTGTGCTTCCTATGTATTGGATTTGCAAAATGAAATTCGTATTGAAATTATAAGCGCAAAGAAAATAACTCTTCCTAAGTGCTTTAGTCTGTCAGCATCGTGGACACTCTCCCGCACCGACTGCACGCATTGCGAAAAAAGAAAATTGTCACCGTCACAGCAAAACAGCTGCAAATGCGTGGCATGTCTGGGCTTGGCTCAGCAATTCATACTGCCCAAGTTATGGCGTGGCTTCATACAGAAAACGTAGTGGAATCGTTGTTGGAATCGCCTAAAATGGCTTACATGCGGAGGAGTTGTGGCAGAGAAACCGGCTTTGATGAACCTATTCAATCTTTTGTTTCGCCGCGGTTTCGCTTTATCTTCTGGTGTTCACTATTTATTTTGTTAAACTTTGTTGGCTATAAAGAAAAACACACACCTAGACGCGATAAAACATTTCATAAATTTATGAAAAAAAAATAAATCTTGTTCAGTTCAGAATCGATGAAACTATCTTTGTATATATGTAAGTATCTACAAGTTTCAAAAGAATTTCGAAGCGCTCGTTTTTCAAATTGATAACTGTAAATGAAGCGCGGGTTGGTCTCGGTTTGCTTGGGATCTTTATTCGACGCGTATTGAATAACTAATAAAACAATCTACAAGAAACCCTGAACGAGACAAACGGTCGAAGCCGGGGAGCATAAATAGGGGGAACATAAGTACAAGAGGACAAGAAAAGGAAGGGCTGGGATATACAGATCACTGAACAACCACAGCACTCATTTAGCCAATAACTTTAGGCCTGCACATAATGGCTTGCTATACATAATGACTTGGAATTGCAACTTTCCAGGTGCTTGTTTCGGCATGTATACATTTTTAACTGTCTGACTCAAGGAATTTTTTCCTTCCATATATCATATATCATTTTCCTTCCTTGTTGTTAGTTCTACCCGAGTGGAAATGTTGGAATTAATTCCATCCTAGTGGTAGTGGAGTTGAAAAATGTCCTCTAAATATTAATAGTTTAAATAAGTATTTCCACAAAATATTATTGACTACTGGTAAGGCTAGAAGTATAAAATGATTTTATTTTTAATCATATATTTCAAGCACTTTCTTCGAAATAATTTACAAACAATTTTACGTTTCCACGACACCCAGTTATAGTGCAAAAAAATTGCCATTACCACTACACTCATTTGTATCGCAATGAGCCATAAGTTGTGCTTAAGTGAGCTTTTCACATAGAAGGCTGCCACTCCGACCTACACTCATTCAGTAAATAAGTAAGAAGGAAACTTTCAATGTTTTTAATATTAGTGGAGCTCGAAATTGATACACAAGGGTCTGATTAGGATAGCAAAATAAGCATCGGGTGAAGGTTAAGCTCACTGCCGACCAGATGCATGCAATTTTACAGAAATTTTTGTGGTTTAGTTCAAAGCTCGCCAACATCTGGCAACACTGCAAGCACATTGGTTGGTTTGTGTTCACGCTAAGAGGTGAGTTGTGTTTTTCGTCCATACTGCGAGAAATCACATACAAGGAAACCCCTAAAACATGCCACAACTAAGCACAACTTTCGATTACACGGAAAACAATTTTTAGCAAAACATTTTAACTACTTTTTCCAATCGTTTCGTCTCATTTGAACATGTTGAGCGCGTTTGTGTTGATATCGATACAGTTTTCGAGATAACCTGTGAGCCTTGTAAAATTACACACTCTCACATAACCCAATGCTGCAGGATGCAATGTGTGTATAGATTTTGCTTTATTGCCCCCAAATCTCAGGCCTCGTCCCCGCTAACCTTAAGATTAACATTCGTACTCGAAACGACAGTACAAATGAATAAGCAACGCTGCGAAATTGAGGCGGCTGGAAAAATCAACAAAATGGAAAATTGCCAGCGAAAGAACCAAGAACTATAAAACACAGCGACAGCAAAAAGTAATAACAAAACAAAAAAGCCGAAATCAACTCAAGCAAACCTGACTCACCTACTTTTACAAAGCAGCAACACAAACAAATACAAAAAGAATAAGGCGAAAAAAATATATGGAAAACCATAATTGGACCCCCGGCCCACACAAGAAAAACCGCCTCTCTGTCCTCACTGCCGAGCCCCAAAGCAGCGAAAGCGGTGGCCACATCACACGCCCCTTCTAATCTCGCATAAGGAAAGAATCCACACTGCAAAAGTAACCCCAATAAATTTTTAAACATATACACGCCTCATGTACGTATGTACAACAACAAATAAGTCGCTATGTGCACAAATGTACGTTTGAGTAAATATTTATTTGAGCTGTACATATGTACAGCTTCGGCGGGGAGTGCACATAGCGCACACCACCGACGCCCATCGGGTGGTCGTCGCAACAGAGAGCAGCAGGAGAGCGCCGGAAAGGATGCGCTGCTTGCAGAAAAGCTCAAAGTGAAAGGTGCGCCACAGCCGAACTTCCGCTGAGCGCTCGCGCTTGACGGCTTCGTGGTCGGTCGTGGGTAGTGGCGATGCCACAACACCCCAACGCCATCGATCGATTGACCCACTTTCTGAGCGCTGCACTGCCACCGTCCGCAACTTCAATAGCTTTGTGCCTATAGATGTATCTGCTACGGCTGGCTGTTATTTTTCACAAGCCACATTCCTGAGCATTCGCGTCGCGTCGCGTGCGCCCGCAACCCTACTCAACTACAATCCGCAACCGCCCCGTCCAACCCTCGGTTGCAGCGCATTCGCAGTCTTTCCATACGTTTGCCTCCGTTGTGTTTTTGCTGTTGTCCTTCGCCACGCGAAATGTATCCGCAGTTAGGAATTCCGAAACTCGCCCTGCTGCAGTACTTTACTCTTTTCCTGTGGTTTTGTCTTGCAGATATTTTTGGCAACCCCTCCTTCACTCCTCCCTTCAACCACGCCCATAACCAAAAAGTGCGCTGAGCCGCCGAGGCTGCCGCCGATGGCCAGGTTCGGTGTTGGTGTGATGTGTTTCTCTTCTATAACATCGAGCAGAGTGCGGGAGCGCCTATCACGTGCGCTCGTCATGCCGCCTTCAGCCTCGAAACCCCAATTCGAGCCGATTCCTAAGTATATGCCCCAAAGTGGCGGTGTTGAAATATGACCAACGAAACTATCGCATAAAAGTCTCCATGCAAACACCCCGCCGCGACTTTGTCACCGAGGCCGACACAAGTTGTAAAGCTGCTGATAGCTCGTTATCTGCGAAATATGCTTTTGCAGTTGTGATAAGATACAAAAATACTAAATATAGCAGTTGTAGCGTGAAGCGTTGACAGGAGGACTGAAATTTGCTGCCAATCTAAAACATGAAGCAGAAAATTTGTACGCAGTTCCGTGTAGTGTTTTCATGGAATGTTGTAGGAAAACTGCAGGCAGTCAGAGACAGCTGCGGCTCCAAGTGCACATGGAATATTGACCACCAAATTACCTAACACATGCTACTTACGTGTACGAGTGTCTAACTCGGCGAACTATTATAGAGATTTTGTTTTCTGTTCCAGGACCAGGACGTTCTAGCTCTCCATAATTCCAGTATGCTCCCGTATGGATTCTCTAGTCCTGCCCACAAACGTATTAAAATTACTGTCCTTAAATGCTTGTACAAGAATTCAAGAATTCGATTTAAATTTCTACAAAAGTCAACGACGAGTGTAGTGAGCTGAATCTTTTCATAAGATGCCTGAAATCCGTCGAATTCATTTGATCCAACCTCAATCAATATCCAACAATCGATAGCACAGTGCCAAACCACATCTTGCAGCCTCTGCCAACCGAACGCCTTTACAGTTTCTCAGCTACCTCAGAACTGTATCGACTTCTGATTTGGACTGTGTAGGCCAAGAAGCCAAACTCCAACTATAGTTTCCATTCCTTTTAATATTTTAGGGGTTCGTTTTGGAATAGGAAACTCTGAAAAGCATTAATTAATAAGTTTTGTGCACCGCAGGCACTTTCAAAGTGCTTTACAAAAATCAATAAAACTGCTTTTGGCACAGCGCAATCCCAAAGCCTCACATCGATGTGACAACAAAATTTATGGCAAGGTATAGAGACGAGGTAGTGGCACCAGCCTGCTGGTTTTTATTTCTTTTTTATTTTTTCCTCATCAGAGTTCGGTTGGTTGTCAGACATTTTGGTTTGTTTTGTTTACATCAGACGGAAGAGCACTACCGGCTTAGTGTTTTTTTATTAGATTTGGTCGAAATTTTGTAAATGTTTTATTGCTTTTCCAATTATTCATATAAATATAAGCGTTAATGACGCTTCACGTAAGTAATTGTTCAACTGTCGGCTTTTTTCCATGAACTCTGCTTTCATTGCGTTGTCCTCGTCGCATGCAACTACTGCTCTGCTTTGTTCTCAAGTACTCCATGAGCACACAAAGTTTGATCATTTTAATTTTGGATGATCCTCCTGTTTATGCACAAGAAACTATCTTATTAGCCGTATTCACGGTCTGTGGTTTTTGTAGTAAATTTGATAACATTTATCAGATCGTAAACGACCGCGTTGTAAATACTTAGTATTTGCAAAACAGCTGATCTTGTTTACATTTTGTTAGAGATGACAATTTTTGGTACATATAAAAATTCCGCGACACTTTCAATTTGAAGAATTTTCATTAATACGTGCAAGTAAACAATGCCGGGAATAAACAAAAAATCCGAAATAATCAGTTTCATTGTGGAAAATGTTGGGAATCAGCTCTATCAAGAAAATACAGAATACTACGCAATGTTACAATAGGGTTTTGCGATTGTAAATTTGGTAAATTGGTTGTACTTTCAGTTCAAGTCCAAAAACCACAGATCGTGAATACGGCTATTGTTATTATTATGTATTAGTTCATTTGATGCTGTCAATACTGTTGGCAAGAGAACTGTCAGTCGATTTTGACAATGAACCGAACGAAAAAACTAACGAAATACACGTGGGTTGGTGCAGCCCAGCTCTACCTTGTTAAATATACCTTGATTTATGGCAGCCAAACGTCAATCGAACTGCCCAGTCTGCGATACAAATTTCGCAAGTAAAAGAGCCAACGTAAGAAAAATACAGGCACTGCACCCTGTACCGACTAGGGAGCGGCTCTAACAACAAAACAAATACTCACATAAAGCAAAGCCACACATATTTCAACTCGCCAAGGCAAAAGCAGCAATCAAACATTTCTTCATACGCGATTTTCCATTCGTTCTCATTTAAAGTGTATTCCGCTTTTTGTATTAGACTCTTCAGTGTGCTTCTCCTGCGTTCGTTTCGTTCCCTGATTGAAAGAAATAAGCGACACGTGCAATTGACCCACTTTCCCTACTAACCGAAAGTACTCGTAGATAGCGAGATACATACAACACACAGCCCACAGCACGCAACGTCCGCACACACTCACATGCTCTGTAAATACTACATAGCCGTGCAACAACAAACATTCGAAACACAGCCATCAAGCCATGTACCGCCTATGTGTCGAACGAAAATATGTGTGGTAGATACAAAGCAAGGCAAAGCGTCGATATGCGCACAACATTCAACATTCAGTTCGCAGCACGCAACTCGCAGCTTTCCGGCGATTGGGTCGGGGGGCCTCGGCGCGGCAGGAGCCGCAGAACGATGACTGTGCGCACTAAGCCGAGAGGAAAGAAACTATGCGGTTCCTCCACTGTTGGCGCAAATTGTTTTTGAGTTCGGTGAGGGGCGGTTCTATGTGCATATACGACAGCTCGCGCTCCCACTCAGCCCAAGCGCTGCAGCGGCGCATGAGCTGCACAGCCGCGCCGAGAGCTGCGACATAGCACAATAGGGAAAATGTTAGAATATTTAAGCTTTTGCAAAGTTTGTGCAGAGGGCGCGGGAGAGACGCATGGAGCGCAAAAAACTCGTATCACGAGCTGCGTCATAAAAAATCGAACACACCACAGATTTATGCATATTTATTGTATTTCATTAAAGTTTCTTACGAGGTTCGGTATATATTAATAATTCGGGCCTTTCAAATATCGGTGTAGCACATACATACATACATAGCATAGCATGCATATTATAGTTATTATGCCGGATGTTCTATGGGGTGCAGACAGGAATTAGAAACAAGGTTTTCAAAGCAAGCGATTTCAGAAAAGCCTACAATGTATTTTCTAGACTAATTTTGGTCGCTGAGCAAAAAATGAAAATACTTTTTTTAAATCATGTATTCGGCACATAAGAAATATGTAGGGAAATTGAAATAAGAAATTACACCGATGTAATTAAAAAACTTTATTTAAGGCATTGAACATTTACGGGCGGTGTGTAGTCCCCAGGTACCGCAACTTACTTCTGCCTTTTGCGGAACTTAACTTTCTAAAAAGTTCCTCCGATCATTGGACAAACCATTGTCCAATCGGTGAAGGAACCTTCTGCTCACGTAGTCCTCTGTTCGATCTTCGATTCGCACAGATTTTTAAATGCCTGCACCGCTGTGCTCGGCCGTTTCTGGAAATTCCAAGGAAACTCTCACTGATAGTGAAAAATCGACATTCTAAGATCACTGCAAATGTTTGGTTTGCCTCGCTTTTCAATTTGGAACAACCGAATCACTCGATTGATTTTTCAGTAAGCTGCGGGCTGGTCAGACTGTGCGTTGATTGTCGGTTCCATTAGCTTTCGTAGAGTCCAAGAACCGAGCGCAAAGCTCGGCAAAGCTGAGTGCATCAGCGGGTACAGAACATAGGCGGCACATGTCTGCTGGGCGCGCCGTAAGACTTCCCTGCAAAGTTTCCGCAACGAATACAAACAATTATTTAGTTGCTTTTGGTCTTCGCTTCGCGCAGCCACAAATAGTCTAACGATGAGCAACTCGCAGGCGCGCCGCTCTCGCGCTCATTCACGGCACAGTTAGCTTGGTCGGCTTGGTCTGTGGACGGGTAGGCACAGGCAACGGAGTGGTCGACGCGACCCATTTATTGCCAGCACACAGCCGCCAGAGAGCTTTACCACTGCCACACTTTCAGCGCCAGCCATGTGTTTGTATACCTGCAGCCAGTCGCTGGCGTATTGGCGGCGCTGCGTGCGTCGTTATTTTTCTCTGCATCTGCTTTCAATGGCGTTGACAACACACGATGTGTGAGTAGTATAACAGCGAGCGCCGAGCGCCGACTTCATTAGATATGTGTATGTATGTACACACTGTGTTCGAAACTGCTGCGCACACAGCTGCTGTTGACACTCGTACGCGGCAAAGCTACACAATTCAGGTACGAAAATCAAAGAATTGTAGCAACATCTGAGCGTAGAAGCGAAAAAGCACGCGGGCAGCTCAGAGCGAAAACATCTTAAATATTTTATGGAAATGATTAAGCAGCAAATAAGGCAAACTCTACTGAAAGAAATTCTTTTGCCCCACGCTGTACATAATCTGTATGTATGTACGTGTGTGCCGTGTACACAGATGGAGCGATCGAAGTTGAAGCTCTCCGCGCCGCGCTACTCCGACCTAATTAACAATGCCGAAGCTGTGCATACATACTTACATATATGCATATATATATACATACATATTACGGCCAAGTGCTGCCGCCGTTTGCCTCGTTGCCTTGTTTTCTCGTTTACTACAAACTGAAAAATTCGAAAACGCGAAATTGCCATTTTTCGTGCATTTCAGATATAGATACAATAAAAAAACATTTGCTTTATTTCTTTGGATTTTTAAGACGCATAGTTTTTGGTTGCTTAACCCTCTAGTAGGCCAATTTTGTATTGCTGTAAAAAAACTACAGTTGGTTAATTTCGTTAAGAGAAAGAAAGACGAAAAATATATTAATTTGTATCTCAGGCGAAAAGTTTCGTCGCTAGGTGTGTTTAAAAGGCCTGCCGGAAGTACAGCATAGAAAAGCAAATTCAGAGAAGGTACATAGGTAAATCAAAAGAAGCGTTGATAAAAGATTGGCAATGCCATTTATTTATTATGAAAGTAAAACAACAGTCTGGTGCTACTAAAACACAAATCTAAACTAAACAGACCTATTTTCAACTAGCAATATTCATAAACGGGCATACATACATATGGTAAATATTGAAATAGTCACATTTTGTGAATAATTTTTGTATGGCAACCTGTCTAAAAGTGAAATATATAATTATATATATTTGTCTATACCGGACATGCCTCCTTTCGGGTATTACAATCTTTGAGGCGAAGTGAAGCTCTCTCAGTGCAAGCTATAAATCAAGTTGACGTAAACCGGAAACACCGCCTGCAGGCGGTGTGCAAACATGACTAAAACGGCAGCTCCGCCTGCAATTAAGATTTTTATGAACAAAATCAATTATATACAAATATAAATATTGTCTTACTTACTGAAATTTTCTGCTGCTCCAAACTCAAAGAATTACTGGTTTTTTTATAAATGAAAATACATCACTCGCAAAAGTAAGTTTTTCCGCCCAAACGCCACAAATTCTCATTTCAAATGGGCTTAGAACCAAAAGAGCCCTACTTATGTTCACAAAATGTATACCGTTAGTTAAAGGGAACCCTTTTCAAATCATTATTAACCATATTTGTAAAAAAAAAGTTCGTCGTCTACTCAGTAAACGCATTTTGGTGTACTTGCCTACTAGAGGGTTAACTGGCGCGTAATAACATCGCTCGGCGGGCGGCAAATTAGAAACTCTTCCAAACGGCATCAGAAAAATATGCGGAAGAATAAACAAAATGCTTTAAATTCAGTGTCCGAAAAACCTATTTGCACGCCTTTGACAGTTGCATGTCAATGTATGTGCGTACATTTGTACAACAATTTTTCGTATACCAATTTTACATTAATAGGTAGTAAAAATAGTGAGTTCAGCTCAACACATTTGTTTCATGTATTATATTCCATTGGAAAAATTAGCTGAATATTGCTGCCACATCGGTCATGACTAACTAAACTTATGACATCGGACTAAACTTATCGATTCGTTCAAAACGCTCAAATTCGTCCAAATCCTAAAGTATACCCTCCCCCCAACATTAGTGCCAGCGTCTTGTAGTCAATGCCCAAAACATTGAATAATATTTACACGCGCGACTTCTGCATTCACGAAGCCAAGTATCTGAAAGATAGTCGGCGCCCGTTTCCAAGGGCGAGTAAACATAACGGCGTGAGTAGTGTCCATTACATTCAACTCGCCTAATCGTGTAACGCAGTAGCTTCGGTACACATACATACAAGTGTATGTATAAGTATGTATGTACATTGTATAGTTTGTATTGTGTATAGTACGGCGGTCGTTAAAAACCCAGTATCGTATTTTTAGACATGATGTAATATCAGCGAAAAAAACAACAACAACAATAAAAGCATTCTTTGCGCGTACACATCAATAAGACACCGTCTACAAAGTGCGCTGTGTGCAAGCACAATTTGTAGTCTTTAAACATAACATACGCGCTCGTAGACGACTCATTTATCCCCTACAGCAGAGATCATTTTCATGTAGTAACATAATGTCACGTCAAATTTTCTGCTAATGAACTTGTGATAGTTTATAATACTCCATCGGAGAACCACATGCACCGACTTCTAGTTAACAGTTGTGAAATCCGATTCTACAAACACAATTATCTCGACGAGCAGTGAAACGCAGGCATCAGGAAACTGCTAACATAGACATGAACGTGGCTGCCTGAGCTCCCCCTCAAGCATGCTTGTGGAAAACAATTTCGTGACCACAGACACTATTAGCACCCTGTAAGCCTGTAAGAAATAAAAATACTTTTTAGAGGCCATACGATGGCGGAAATTGCTGCTAACTTCCATTCGTAAAGAGGTAAGTTTAAAACGCGCACAAACACAATTTCAAAAGTTTTGAGTGCAGGCACAGAGCGAGAACTTGGTTAAGAAAAAGTATCAATAGCAAAAATGGGTTTCAAGAGCTACTTCAGTTTATTCTACTTAGATACATTCTACTTAGATAAATGTCTAAATGTTGTTTGTGGCCAGTGCAAAAATGTTAGTAGGGGTCAGGGGCACCGCTGACTGATTGGAAGAAATTGGGCACTTATAAGTAGAAAGTCACTGACCTAATGTGGGCAGGAACGCAGAGCAGCCAGCCATTTCAGGTTTGTATTCAATCGGCTAAATTGAACATTAGTAAAATTTAGAATAGATTTAATGTGGGTTGTTCGGTATCTACACTATTCAAGTCAATTGCAAACAGTTGTTAGCAACATTTTCCCCATTTGTCTATTGATCTGAACTAATTTACTTGCTTCCATAATTAACTTCAAACATAAAGAGCCAGTTTAATTGTCTTAGACCCCTTTTTCCACTCGCTTTGCTGTGTGCGTAGGTATTTTCCTCGCTGCCGCACAGCTTCCGTTTGTCATCTCAGCTGCCATGCATCCTGTCGGCAGTAGCACTGGATGCACCTACCAGCCATCGTATATACCTGCGTTTTTTTTTTGAAGACCGCCGAACCTTCTGACCCGATTTTACCCGCAACAACACTGAGCATATTTCATAATTCCACTTGGGCCTCATTACGAGCATTCCTTTTCCGGTCTTTTCCTGCAATTTACCAGAGCAGACTTCTAATGACGATAAATGTGGCAGACATGTGGCACTTTATTTTTTAGGCCCAGTGCACACAAATACCGACGATTTTCACAAATTGTGCCACAACCAGTGTTACGAGTCTCTGACCAACCTACATTGGCTATATGCAACAACAACGGCGGAGCCATTGCGAAGACCACTTTAACTTAAATCACAATGTCGGTGTGCCACAGTGCGTATACGTGATGCTATTCATGGCCTGCAGCATACGCCTCGCGCACTGTCC
Organism: Melieria crassipennis; assembly: GCA_963668005.1. Lineage (NCBI taxonomy): Eukaryota > Metazoa > Arthropoda > Insecta > Diptera > Ulidiidae > Melieria > Melieria crassipennis. The sequence continues at coordinate 114,228,100 of OY764963.1, read as the reverse complement.
AGTAAGCTGTTGCTGCACAGCCTTTAGCCGTTAAATTCTTGCCACGCTTTACAACTGACGAGTACAACAGCAACAGCAGCAACAACAATAACAAATGCGCCATTTATGTTGACAACCGAACGAGTACAAGTACGCACATCCATTAAGGCGGCACATCGCAGCTGCTTTGTTGCTGCCACCATACACATATACAATGCCAGCAAAGCCAACGGCGAAGAGAGCAACAACAGCATCAAGCCAACCAGCCAGCAACCATCAAATGAACGCAAATAAAGCTGAACTTAAAAAATTCACCGACAAAATAAAAATTCAAAAGCTGAACGCAATTTCTATAAAAACACTAACAATTAAACGCTGCGCCGCCACCGCTGCTGGTGTTCTTGTTGTCGGCAGTAGTGGTGCAAAAGTGGGTCAAGCATTCGCTGTACGAGCAGCAGCAGCAATTTATGTGAAATTGTTTGCTTTTATTACATTTTCCGTACGCACTCGCCAACATCGAATTTGCGGCGAAAACGAATTAATTTGATGTGTGCGAGGAATGCGAAGACGGCGTTTATTAAAATGTGTTGAAAACGCTGTTGTCTACTTCTATCGACTGGAGATCTGTAGTTCCGAAGGCCAACTGGGAACGTTGCGCATTTTGCACCTGCTGTAGTGGGCCAGAGGGAGGATGCGCATCGTCTGATAAGTTAGATTCCCAATCGATTCTCATTCCCTGTCTAATACGCGACGACTTCAAGGGAGTTAAAATATCGACGTGAAACTAGATAGCAAGTCTTCTAAAAACCAGCATCCTGACTCCAAGTCCAACTGGCGCCGTTTTGGCATTGGAAAAAATCCAAATACTTATCATCACAAAGTGTAACTAAAATCAGTTAGCGGACGGAGGGGCGTAGTGAGTTTTTCACTGCCAAGAATTCTGCATTCGAAATTTCACAAAAATTTCCGGTGTGTGTTTGATCGCCCCGGCAATTTTTTTTATCGCGCCCAATGCTGCAATTGCCCAGAGTTGTCAGATATCTGAAATGAGTTTCTCCTAAATCTTAAAAAAATACTGAAATTTCCTTCCAAAAGTAAAAAAATCTCCTAAATGTTTTTTTTATAATTTGCGTCATTTTAAAGGAATTAAACTTTTCATAAAAAAATAAAAATATATACCTATATAATTTATTTTATTGTAGCCTTTTTTATTCATCTTCAGCTTAGCAACAAAAACTTAACGAAAACAAAACATATGACAACTAAATTTTATAAAAATTATATTATATAAAAAATTATAATATATGTATATAAAGTGTCATTTTTGGCGGGATTTCATTGTAACAGCAATAAGGGAGAACGATTTAGAACGAACTTACATTTTGTAAGCTTAACAATTTTTAACACAATAGGGTGCTTTGCTTAAAATAGTTGCCAAAATATGTTTTTGTGCCAGTGTTCCCAATACATCATACTTCGTTATCCAAAAATCTCCCAAGAATCCACTAAGGATCCGAAAAATCCTCTCACATAAAATATAAATCTCCTTAACTTTCTCCTAAACAATTCTTCCTTCTAAAAATTATCCTAAAAGGCCAAGAATATCCTAAATCTAAGAGGAAATCTCCTGATGTGGCAACACTGCTACTGCCATTCAAGAGTAAAAATAAAGTTTAATGCAATAAAATGAATATCAGTTCACGGCATAGTCAGTTTGACATCGGATGTACTATATAATTCACTGATGAGACAACCGAATACTTTCACTTGGCCCTTAATTACAAAAATCTTTAAAACTGTCTCCTGCACTGCTGTCTTCAAGCGATTAATACATACATATATGGTATAGTATGTTTGTGTGTATGTATAAACATCATTCAAGCACAAATGGCCTTTTGCCGGTGCAGAGCCTGTGAATATCTTTGCAAATTGCGAAGGCACCGAAATTCTGGCATTACCCTTCACTCTCTCTCCAACAGACCATTACGTGAGCTCGTTCAAGTTTAATGTGCTACGAACACACACCGGAAATAGTTCAAACAGAAATTCGCCGACCAAAATCGTTCCAATTAACATTGAAGTTAATTGCTTATTTTGTCTAAGAAATTCAACACGTATGGGGACAACGAAAAATTTACAGATCACAGCCGACAGAAAATATCTCGACTTGAGCTCGTTGCTGATGTCATATGGCATCGTCATATGTACACTGCACGCATTGCACTGCAGTCGTGTATTCACAAATCTTTTGTGATCATTTTAAGTGTAGTACAAGCGACGACACTTTTGAACAATATCTATGGTCGTTGTGGTGGTTGTGTTTGCCTCTCGCAAACAGGAGTGGCAATAGCTTTCATAGCCCTTTCACCTTCATAAATGACCAAAAACAATTCGATTTATGTAACATAAAGTTCATAGATCTAAAACACTTGTGGTGGGAATGTGCAAATTCCTCCAATAATACACCAGGCAAATATACGAGCAGTGATGAATTAATCTTGAGACATTTTATTTTCAGACGAAAAACTAGACACACATTATTAACACATAATGAAATACAAAAATATCTTAGAAACTATCTTCATTTTCAGTCTTAACCTGCACCTCAATCGGTGGTTGGCTCTCTGCCCAATCGAAGCCCAGTGGAAAGTCATCATCCTCGTCGTTGGCGTCCACAACGTCCGCGTCCTTCGACACCTCGTTTGCCAGCGTCATGCTGCCGTCCCACCACTTCCGTTTCAAGCCCGTCTTGTCGCGCTTGTACCGCTTCATATTGCAAAACTTTACATAGATTTTGCCACGCTTCTCCGTGCGGTAGCTCGTCAGCTTCTCGGTGGGGAACAGTTTCAGAATCTGCCGCTCCAAGTTGTGGCTGATGTTTAGTGACAAGTGGTAGTCGTTGTTCTCGAAGTAGCTGACAACCAGATGTATAAGCAGCGTGCGATGCGCATTGGTCAGCTGTTTGTGCTTCTGGTAGTGCTCCAGCAACGAGTTGCCTTTCACGCCAGACGACTGCAGTATGTGGAGTAACGTCATCGGCGATCTTTCCGAATTGTCGCAGAGTTGCACGGGTGCGGGCACCTGGGCGTCGATGCCTTTCGCTGGCGCTGCTGGCGGAGACGGTGGCGAGCGCTCCTCGGAGCCGGCGGCTAAGCGCGGCTGCGGCGTTAGCTTTGGCATTTCCTTCAGAAAATCCTGTCGTGACGGTGGCAGCAGCAGCACTTCCGGCTGCAGTAAGGCCATGTCGCATTCCGGCGAATTTACGTAACTTGACGCACTGCCGTTGTTTCCCGTCTGCGTTTCGGGCTCCTTAGCACTCGGTTTACTGTTCACGGCGCTATAAGGCAGGTAAGCAGCAGCGTGCTCGCGCAGCGGCTTATTGAGATCACGCCGCCACTTTTCAAAGTGGTGCTCGAAACGTATACGCACACCCATTTTGAAGTGCTGCAGCAGCTCCCCCACATGATGTCGTTTCATCAGTTGCAGTACCGCAATGTCGATGCCCTCATCTGACAACAACAAAACATTGTGCGCATTATCGCAAAACATTATATCAACTCTGACCAGCGCAACTGTACCTTGAAAATGTGCCCACAGCTCCAGCAAATTCCACGACTCCAGCAAGTCCCGCAAAGCCCCGCGGCTGCTCTGACCATCCATCCTGAGAAGCTAAAAGCATTTGAAGGATATTAATCGTCATGGCCAGCAGCGCCGCACTTAACGTCTTTACCTACGTACAAATGTAAGTATACGTCAGTCGATTCTATTTTTTGCTTTTGCACAAAACCCGCACGAAACAACAAACCCCGAACAGACTCATGCAAGCCCAACGAACGCGTACATTCAACTAAGCCTGTTTACTTTTCGTAGTTCATACAATGCAGCCAGCCGAATTCATCGTTTCAATGAAATTCTCCGCTACCTGTTTATCTCTCGCCGAGTCACACGGCGCCACTTCCCCGCCACCCGAGCCCGACTACTAGCGCGCACCCTTTCGCTCTCGCGTCGGACGCTAACACCAACGCCTTCGTTAAGTTATTTCGTCAAGTGCTGGTTTTGCCGTTTCGTTCTGCTGGCCACAAGCGTCGTTATTTCGTCGTCTTTCGTCTCGTTACGGCCGTCGGGTTTGTGCTGTTGACTTGCCTTTGTTGCCGTCGTTATTCATAAGTCGCTGCGGCCCAGACGTATACATACATGTACGTACGTACAGTTATTGTGCTCTATGATGCATACATCATCGTGCCTGCGAACTGCGCACAGAACGAGCGGGCTCGGCGCTCGACTGCGGATAAGCAGACAGAAACCAGTTCTGGTGGAATGGAACGCTGCAAAATCTACACACTACACAACCGCAAATAAATGTCGGTCTGCAGTTCTTCGCTGCATGTTGTCCACTCACTTGTGGAGTTTTAATTCAAAAAGTGTTTCAAATGGCCAAAATCGAGCCGCTTAATCGGCAAATGGATTTACCAAATTAATTTGAGTTATTCGGTTTTTAAAAATTGTTTAAAAATATCTGCAATTTTCGAACTCGTATTTTTAATTCCCGTTACGATGATGACAACGACCATATACCCAAAATGGCAAAGAGTCGAGTTTTTTAGAACAGTGTGCTACCACCACCAGATTTGAAACCAGTGTTTGAGAATCTAACCCATGACCCTCTAATTAGTGACTCAATGCTTTAATAATTTGAGCTGCAACCCGAATTATGCTGAGTAGTTGCAACAATGTACATATGTAATACATGCAGATACATACTACACATATCCATATGTACATTCTTGAACCTCCAAATACTGACTTTTGAAGGACAAAAGCCTGACAAAATTCATACATGTGTTATGTACATGCATGTACATACTATGAAACGTATGAAAGTACAATTTATCCGAAAATCTCAAATTGAGCGCACAGCTCGATGCTCTCGTGTTGCATTCTGCCACAACAATTTCCCTATCAGTATAAATCAATTGTGGCCCGTAGAGCAGCAGTGCCACAAATAAACTTGACTATATTCGCATTTAAAACTGTATTCCAATAAGTTGGAGTGCATTGTGCAAGTGCGAATAGCGTAAGAAAAGTAGAAGGAGGAGCTGGAGAAAGCCGAAGAATAAACAAATCTAGCCGGGAAATATGTATTTCCCGCAGCTGAAATATGAGTAGGGAAGGAGTTCAATATACTTATTAATATTTATGACCTCACACACACGCGGCTGCGTCGACAATGCTCGGAAAATGCAGGAAACCCTTCACGCCGATTGCGGTGTCAAATGGAAATGCCATTACGTGAAACAGAATGTCGCGGGTAGCGCTGCAGAGGCAATAAATTCAATGGAAAATTTAAGCGAAAATCGCAATTCGAGTCTCTCGAAATGATAATGCGGCCATAACAATGGAAATGAGAAAAACTGGGAACAGCTCGAGCAACAGACAAACCGTCCACGCAACAATTGCCACAGATTGTGGCCCGACAGCTTGCAAATGTGTCACAGCAATTGCTGAGTGCCGAGTGTGCGTTGAAGCGCACAAAGGCACAGCAGAAGCGCAACAATATTTTCCCATGCACACAAGTGAAAACACACAAAAGCGCCCAGAGTACATAATTGTTCCGTTCTGAACCCCACTCGCCAAGTCTCTCGTGACGTAAACGAGTTGCTGCTCATGACTGAGTCGCAGGCTGTTGTCTCAATTGCTGCAGTTTTTGTTGTTACTGTTGCTGTTACCGTGGCGCCAACTGCGTAGGGAAAGGTGCATTTGCTGCTTGTTGCACGCAGTACACCAGCGAGACGCAGGCAAACCGCCAGTCGAAAAACCCAAATAAAACCGAAAACGACAAAAGAGGACGGAAAGCCGAAAAGCGACCAAACCGAGAAAAGCTACTCCAAGACGTGCAATAGCAGTTCACTGAACCCGAACCCGAAACCGTACACAAGTCATGCACAACAACAACAAAAATAAAAACGCACACGCACGCCGGCCAGTGAGTGTTGCACATGCTGCCACCACTTGCTGCAACAGCAGTTTGCGTGCGCACATGGTGTGGCGGCAATCGAGGAGAGCGAACGACTTTGATAGAGCGGACAGTTGCAGCTGCCTAGGCAAACATTTAGACGTAATGCATTGTGCAACACGGCAGCGGCCCGACGCAACATGCAACAGATGCTGCACGCGAAGTAATTGCCGTGAACACAGCCCCTCTTCGATTAGCCAAGGGACACATTTCGCTCGCATTCAACCCTCATTTTCTGCTAGTTCACTGTCCTCTTTCTTCTACTATTCTACTTGATTCTCTTGATTTCCTTCCTTTAACTTTTTCTTCATCCTCTGCCTTTTGCTTCTCCTCAACTTTAATGTTCGTCGCCTTCATCGTTGTCCTTGACCTCTTTTTTCTTACCCCTTCTGCCACTTCGATTCCTATCGTATCGTATTATTATTATTATTAAAATTATTATATTACTTATATCATACTACATAGATATATTCTATATTCTAGCTATGCATGTACATATGTGCATGTGTACAATTCCGTTCACTTTTCCTGTTTTCTGTACCGTTGTCTGCTTTTATGGGTTCGGAACTTGTGTGCGCAACTGATCAAGACACAGTTTTCTGCATATCTAATCCGAACTATGGACATAGACAAACTATGATTGCATGGATGCATTCACTTGTCCGGCCATCGTGAAGACATTTTTCCACACAACAACTCTTCATTGTCCCCTCTGATCCCGTCGTCATGCTGTTTCAATTTCGAGTAACCTGTGTTACCACATCGTGCGTGCCGAATGATGTAAATGTGCGAAAATAAATGTGGGTAAATAAATTATGGAGTTACGGTTTCAAAATCACCAAGGTCCATCGCTCCACTTTAATTTCCTTTCTCTGTCTCACTCTACCTTACAGCCTTCTCTCTTTGTCTGTCGGCGCTTCGAGTATTGGGAACTCACATTAAATAAGTTTTGATTGTGCACTCGCTTTTCAAATTGTTTTGTGAAAACACCAACAATTGCGCTATGTTTTTTCTTGTTGACGGCCTTACATAACGCAGTTTCTCGTGTTCAGACAAACAAGTTGCGCTTTAACCTAAAACGTTTATGACCTACTTACGCAATATCTACCATTTTCAGAAATGCTCTCCGCGTGCGCTACTTAACATTTGGCTCGACATCTAATGGTTGTGAGTTATAAATACTGTGTACATATGTATGTACATAGTATTTATGTATGTAAGTATGAGCAACTAATAAACGACCGGATATATTGTTTTTATCCGAGCTCGGATAGTCGGGAAAACATGATGCGACCTCCAGCTAAATATTCAATTGTTTCTCTTTTGAATCTTTTTGTGGCGCAGAAGCCAAATCGCAAAAAAGTGGGCCAGCATGGAGTTGTGGCAGTTTGTACGTTGAAGTCTTTAAATGTGGTGTTATAATTTCCTTCTCCTTTGGTTGTTCACACATTCATCGGAGTGTACGACGCCGAATCACTCACTGCGCGAGTACTTTGACATACAACACTGTGCGACAAAAATAAAAAAAAATTTTCACACCGGAAAAAATCTGTGTGGGCGTGAAACTAGAAGCCAAACATTTATACATTTATTTTTCATTTCTTCATGCTTTGTCCTTTTAAAAGGACTTCAAAATTTTGAAGGGGATAAAAAATAAGAAAAATATAAAAAATACTTAACCTGGTTAGAATATGGCGGTATGTACATACATATGTCAAATGAAAGGGGAAAGGGTCAATAATTGAAATAAAATTGATTTTTTATCTTTTTCAAAAAAGGATATGAAAAAGGTCCTTTGAAAATTGTAATCCTTTATATCCTTGAAAATTTATATAGAATTTTCTTGAAAAGTAAGTATGTTAAAACCCAAAATCTCCTTGATCACGTGTCAAAATTTCATTATTCTCGCTTCATTGATTTTGTATCTTTTTATTATTTAAAATACTGATACTCAAATAAATTCGAATTTTTGTACTTGATTAGAATAGCAGCTTCCGCCTTAACTTTCGAACCAATAAAGTTTAAGTAATGAAATTTCGACTACTATTTAGCTACTTTTCAATAAAATTCTATATACATTTTCAAGAATATAAAGGATTACAATTTTCAAAGGACCCTTTTCATATCCTTTTTTTACAAATAGATAAAAACTCAATTTAATTTAACAATTATTTGAAGTACAAGTATGTTTTATATTTTTTTATTTTTATCCTCTTCAAAATTTTGAAGTCCTTAAGGATAAAGGATGTCACGCATATATGGATTTTTCCCGGTGTGAAAAATGCTGTGGCACGGTGTAATAAGTCGCTGTGTGAGAGCACAACTTCTGTCCTGGAACGTGCCATTTTTCTGGGTCAAAAGTCACCCCTTGCTGAACAAATATATTGCGCACCAATATACAAGAACATCCCGCTTTGGCAACAACAAAAACATTATTGATTTTTGATTTAGTTGCTGTCCACAGAAATGCAATGAGCTAACTGAGAAAGCACACAGAATAGAAATCGCTATAGCCATTGCAGGTACTCACGAAGAGTTTGCATTTCAACAATGACACTAAAATCGAAAACGTGAAGCAAATTCCCATTCGCACGCAGTTTAGCTGAAGGCAACAGCAACAAGACGCATTGGAGTGCGGGGTTGCAAATGCAGCAGCAGCAAACGTTCCGCACTTACAACGCCAGCGCGCATTTCTTAAATTCCCCCATAGCGCGACAGTACGGCAGTCAGTCGCAGAACTAGCAACGGAATGTGCTCACATTTCCGGCCGATATGGGGTGCAGGGCAGATGACGTGGCAGCAGCAGGGAAACAAACGCATCGCTTGTGCTTCAAAAGGTATCTTCGGAAATAGACAGCAGACAGCGGCAAGAAGCGGCGCAGTCTGTGCCCGAGCATTACGCAATCCCGCAACGAGCAACGAATTTAGCGTAATCGAAGAAACACCGAGTTTGCTTTGGGCCCTCGGGCGAAACCTTCGTGAAGGGCGCGTTGTGCGACTGGAAAATGCGTACTTGTGGAAAATATCGCAATACAACAGCACAACAGCAGCAGAAGCGACAGAACAAACAGATAGCGTCGCCAAATTGCTGCTTTCATAAACAGCCAAAAGCCCATTGAGGAAGCCACGCTCGCAGTCAAGAGTTTGCGGATTCGTGTAGCATTCCTCCGGCCCCAGCCCGACCCTCAACTTCACTCTATCGCCGTGTTGAGCCACCATATGGACGAGTGATTTCGACTACAGTTCCAATGCGATTGGCCAACGTTGTTGGCGCTTTTCGTGGAAACGCAGTTCAGTTGGATTTTGTAGTTCAATGCGACGTGCACGGGTCGAATGACGTAATTTTTATGATGTCTGCTGGCTATAGACTTAACAACGTCGCCTTTTCTCGACATGCAGCTTAACAGTTCTGAGACGCATTAGCCGTGTTCGTTTTTTCATTGCAATTGCGTGTTTGAAATGTTTGATTTTCTGCGACGCATAAAACGCTCTTCGTCAAAACCCAACCCCGGCCATATTACAGCGCATTACTCGATGCCCGCAAGTTTCGCATTATTAGGCTGGCAGGTTTTGTGATGTCATCACTCTGCATGAAGAGGCGTACAAATATTGACGCTTACCAGAAGGCAAAACCGGTTGAAACGACATCAGTTAGTATGATTGGATTCTATACCAATTTACCTGATCAAAAAGACATTCCACACACACATATTTACCTCAACATCAAACCTCGTGTAGCGGTCTTCGTTCCTGGCTCACAATTCTCTAATACAGGGATCCGCAGTGCACGCTAAAGCCACATAAAACTCGGATAAAACAATTTTGTTTTCTCAATTCAAAGTTCACGTTACCGAACAATTTTTCTTTTTTCTATTTAAGTAATTTCTCGGGAACATTTTTCCCATTTTATTTTTATCGCTGAGAATGAATTAAAGAACATTGCTCCATTTCGCTTCCATCTCGCCATTTCATGCATTTATTTAAAAATGTAGGCTAACTTTCCACCTGGAGTGGTTAACTAATTATTTATCTTTCCAACTCGGCAATTAAAGTGGACTTTGATGAAAAACAGTTCATGTTCAAATGTTTCTATTCTTTCGGCCCTTGGATCTTTTCCTGTCAAGCATGAGCCACAGTCTTCTGAAAGTAGTTGTATCTGTATATGTATATAAGGTATTCAAAAGTGAAAAATGTAACCACCAGACCCTCCAGACAATGACCCACTGGCTTGTACTCTCCTTAAAGAAGAACTGTGTGGAAGCGTTCGACTCAAAAGTCAAGACCCAGCAATCAGAGCCCTCATCGATTTCTCGTTTGAGTACTGACCATTTAATTACATATGGTATGTATGTATTTATATGGGTGTATGTACAAACATACATACATATGCACATATGTATGTATATGTACTTGTATTCAAAACATTTCAATCCAATAAAAAATCCAAACACGTGAAACTCTAGGCATGACTGGCTGCCAATTGAACCCCTATTACATCGATCGGAAGCTATGTGCGGATAATATCAGCCCCTGCTCGCTTGTGGGGTGTGAAAAAGCAAAACTTTGCAATCTGCGCGCAATGCAAATCACCAGAAAAGCACACAAAGCACGAACTAAATTTGTGAAATGCAGCAAAAGCCGAAGGCAACACTGCGAATGAGCGCAAGCAGCATGCACACCAACAGCCCCTTGCCCGGTGCCACCCTCGCTTCCACTTACACATCGCCAGCTTTTCACTACTAGGCCACTGCTTGTGGGTTGTGGCCGGGGGCTGCTGGCCTGTGTGAACGAATGGCGGTGTGGCAACACTGCCAGCCACACCGACTAACTGATGGCCCACATTTGCAGAAGTAATTTCGTCGGAGACGGACGCGTGCGTTCTCAAAGTGGATACGCTCTGCGCTGTGCGCTGCGCTTACTCTCAGTGTGCAACTCTAAAAGTACTTTGCAGTGAAGGAATTCAAAAAAATATGAGTAAAAAAATATGGTCATAAGTCGAACCCAATTACCACAAATTACTTTTAAAAAGTGTTTTCAAAAGTGTTGCAAAATAATCAAAAAAGCAAACAATTAAAAACTGTTATGCATTTCCAAAAGGAAAATGTACAGACACACAAACCCAAAACTCTGCTGCTGTGTGTGGCATTGGAAAATATATATAACTATCAACAAATATTTCCAAGCTATAGCACATTTTAATCAAACATCGTGACTGAAATATGTTCGCTTTGCACGCACGTAAGTAAAAACCTTAAGTAGGGAATAAAGGAACTTGAGTATCCTGAAACGATTAAAATTGTGGAGGTGGCCTAGGTGCGCATTCTTGGTGAATTATTTTAGAATCCACATAACTATCTAAATATTTATGTATGTATGTACATACATACTTGTACTTATATATGTTAGTTTTTCTACATCTTTTTTAATAATTGGTTGACGGCTTAATTTATACAACTTTACTAACGGTAAACGTTGAAATCACCCATAGAAATTCTTCAAAAACTGCAAAGAATAAGTTCAGTTTTTGATGGAAATTAAAAGATAGTTTCTTTACGAATAGCTCTGCATAATGAAATACTTGCCGAAAGGTTTCAAGCCCAAACAGTTGAAAGGCCACTGCATTATTACAGGTATGTGCTATTAACGTTTTTTTAGTGAAATTTTTAGTACCATCTTCTTATTCATAAAAATGTAAAAATAGTTCATCAACAAATGTGATCTTCAAGGTGAGAAAATATTAGATTATTATTTTATAAATGATGATTAAAGCCGTGCAAAGTTCCTTTCATTGCTTATTGCAGGCCATTCATAATTCGTAGTTCATAGCTAGGAGGGGCTTGAGAGTTGTTGTTATTGACCATATTTAATTTAAAAACAATTAGTTAGAAAGGTAAGACAAAAAAACCGTTATATCAGCATCTTATGTCTGGTACGCTACGTTCGTTTGCTTAATAACTGCGGATGTTTTTTTTCACAAAATCTAATTTTACACGCCAGTTCGTTACAAGTCTTGGATTCCACTTTACTTCACCTCCTCCAAACTCGCCCTTGAAGACCCTAAACATGTTGCTGTGCCGTGATAATCACTTCCTGCTACCTTCGATAGTGAATGTGCCGTGCGAGAGTGTGCGTGACGCAGCCCAAGGTCCCCTCAGTGTGACATATGTATGTATGTAGTCTATGAAACAGTTAAAAGAGCGCAAAGTGACAATACGCACAGTAAAGTCGTGAAACTATTCAAATTCTAGCGACTGCAAAGCAAAAAAAACGGAAAACTCTCTAGAAACCGCCACAGCAAATCGATTATTGACAAAGAGCGAATACAATAATTTAATTAACTTGTATTGGTGAGGCTGTGTTGCACTAAAGTAGCAACAGCTTAAAAACGTGCAACTTGTAGAGATGACTTTCAAACTTCGAAGAAAAACACAATATGCAATTATAAATTATATATGTATGTACTGTACTGTATATGTATGTATGTATGTATGTGCATATGAGCAGTGTGCACATTCATCGTGCTGCGTTCGTTCATTTGTTGTTCGCGCCTGTTGTTCAGTCACTTGTGAACACCTCAAGGTTTTCTACTTGGCTCTGTTGTTTTTATTGTAGTTTTGTATATGATTATTTGTTAGAATTGCGACTACGTGCAAACGCAACCACAGGCGTTTGTGTGTGTGTTGTTTGTGTGTCAAAAACCCTGAGTGGGCAAAGCTAAATATCAAATTCAGCTGAAATTAATCAAAAAGCGAATGAGGTACACACAACCAGAGAGCAGTACATACATATAGGATTCGAAGGGGGTAGTGGTTTCGTTTCTATGAACGAAAATGTTTCTTAATATTAACAATTCTTAGCACTGAAATTCATTATAATTTTTTGTTTAATATTATAACTGATAACAATTTAATTGAATTTATGCTTAGTTTAATGTTATTAATTTTTCTAGCAACATTTTTAAATTTCGATCTATAAAAAACATGACGTATTTCTTATTCATAATCTAATTTATTTTGTTTCTTTCTAAGTTGTATGAAATGTGTTTATTTGTTTCTTTCTAATTTTTATGAAATGTTTTTGTTTCTTTATTTATATAACTTAGTATAACACATAATGGTTAACTGCTATTTTTTTTTTTATATATTTTTTTTTGGCAAGTTTGTTTCTAATTGGGAATACTAAAAACAGTTTATGAGAAACAGGGGCGCTCAAGTGGTACTTTTCACTTTTAGCTATTTCAAAACCAGACTCGCTATTTCGGGCTATTGCTATTGCTAATTGCGGGCTATTGTTGTTATTATTTTGAGCCCACTATATATGGCTTATACATGCACATGTATGTACATATATGCATGAGGATTTGTGTTGCACATAGCAAGTCAGCAGAACATTAAGTCAGCCAGTCGTTCCGCCAGTCAATTAAAAAATCAATTAGTAAGTAACTAACAAGTATCCAGTATTTATTTGTTTTTCGTTCTGCTAGTACATATGTACATACAAATACATAAATATATTTCATTATTTGCCGCATGTACTGAGCATGGCCAAGTAAATACATGTGACGGTTTGGCGAAAAGATAGCGTGACAAGACAGCTGAAACTTGTTGAGAAGTGCCCACTGCCACTCGCTAATGTCATCGTGACAGTTGGCAATTATTAGTGAGTTTTTAAATTATTCATTTACATATTGTGCTAATTTTTCAACTCAACGTGCAGTAAGACAGGAGTAACCGGAAAAAAATAAAGTAATCGGATCACCAATTACCTGCAAATGTTTTGAAGAGGAAAGTGAATCCTTAAAACATCTGTGCTCCTCTGATGTCCTGAATTTAATGAATTTTTTAAGTGCGAATAAGTGAAGATAATCAACTACAATTTATGCATAGATGCTTACGTATGTATGTAGATGAATGCAATTAAAGGAAATACATACATACATATGTACAGTAGTTAGGGGCTTCCCACACTGAGGCAACATTTGTCTACTGTCAAGCCGTGCGAGTTCATACGAGTGCAGAGCGCAACAATGGAATGAGGGTAACCGACTTTTCTTCTTAATTTACGGCTCAGCGAATTAATACAGAAGCAGCAGCAATATCTACAAACGGCAGCAACAGCAAACAAACACACCAACAATGTTGCAGCACTAAAAGTGGGATTGTGTCAGCAGGCCAATGTAGTAATTGTTGTTGGTTGCTTCTTTATCTACTACCTCCGGTCGCTAGTTACTTCAATTTTCCCTCTTCCTCTTCGTTGTTGCTGCTCGCCGACTGAGTGGCTAACATCGTCAGTGGCCTCGTTTGGCTTTAGCTGGGTTTCTGCTTTAACCACAGTGACAACAGCCACAACAACGCCATCTGTCTCTATTGCAATATCCAGCAATCGCTGCCACTTTCAAGCTTTACCGTTTTCGTGTTTGACTGTTTCACATTCCATGTTCTTCTTTTACTTTTACTTCTTGCTCGTTTTTGTTTTTGGATTCGTTTCTGCGTCCCGCTAACGGCAGCCCACTTCCCTCCAGTAGGCCTCCTCCTCTTCCTACTCTCTGCGCTTTCTGCTGCAGCAACTTAAATGTGAATGCATCGTTGCCACAAACCAACCACTCGTACGCCGCGCCTAGCCACCAAGTACCTGTCATTCGAATTGTCTGTACGCCATCAAGGATCATCACGGAAAATGGGGCACCGCAATCGTCGTGATTCAAACCCAGTTTGGAAAAGTAAAGCTTTGGCATGAAAAATTCGGGGAAGTATCCGCGACCGCTTTAGCCCTCAGAATGTTTTGCATACTTAACATTTAAAACGCGCCTCGTTCACCATTCCCGCCAAACACCCGTATCCCTCCTCGCTTCCGAACATTTGGCGGAGTGCATGGGAATGCGACTTTAGCGTGCGCGGCTTTACGTGTCGGCTTACACGCTGTGCAATCGCAATAAGATCGTGTTTAACTGGTTTTTCTACGTTCGATATTTGTTGTTCTCAGTTGCTATTTTCATCTGGCCATTTACTCTCTTTGACGCTTTTTAACTTCACACAAGACGACGCCTTTTATTTTCATTTCTTTTTTTATTTCCAAGCCAACACACACACACACACACACACACACGAATATGTACATAAACATGCATACGTATCTATCTGTTTGCCTTCCATCAAATGGCTGTTGTAGGTACAACTTTGGCTTTGATGTCGTCATCATCAAAGTTTTCGTTTTTGGAATTTTTAATACCTAAATATAGTTTCGGGTGATTCTCGATCTAAATTTTTTTCATTCTTCATCTGAAGACGTGTACTGCGTTTGTTTTTCATTCAAGCAGTTAGTACGTTTAACTAAGACGATTTTAGTTTACTTAACCCTTTCGCTACAGGTTTTTACTGGGGAAAGTTAAATTTTTTAATTTTACGTCTTAGGCTTCTATGTGGTTATATTAGCAACAATCCATAAGAAATTTTTTAATTTTTATACGCGGACCCTGTATTTTAGAGTGTTTTTCTATGAGAGCAACCACATCGTTGTGGCTGTAATAATTACTTAAACATAAAACTTTTTACGCATAACGAAAATTTGAATATTTCTTCATTTACTTCAGCCAAAATTAAAAAAAAAAAATACCTAAATTGAAAGAAAACGGCAAATTGAATAGTTCTCTAATTTTTTCTGCTTCTTCTTCCTTTACTATGTCAAGATATACCACTCAAAAAACGTGTATACTTCTTTTCTTTAAACTTAAATATTCAGTTTATTAATTTCGCATTTTTCCTAAAACTTCAAACTATTCTAAGGACCAACAAGAAAATGTATTCTTGCAACCATAGAGGATGCAGACGTCCACAAAGTAGCATGTTGCCATATGGCAACAAAATAGCGAAAGGGTTAAGCGATATAAATTCATTAAATTAAAATAATTAATAAAATTAAAATTAAATTAATTAATTTAATTAATTAATTAATCAAATTAATTATTTACATACGTTCATATGTATATAAGTATCCGGACAAAAAAACATAAAACATTAATTTGTAAACAATTTTGTGGCCAGAAGTGACAACCGCTTAAGTCGACTCAAGACAGAATTAAGTTATGGATGCCGCCATGTTCCTTTAAAACTTACATCGACTTGGGTTGTTATATCATATTTTGTAATTCAATGTATTGCAATAATGCCGGCATCCCAACAATTGCAGTTAAGTGATTATTGTAAATTTAGAATTCAACTAAAAATTCCTTAACTTAAAGTAACCCTAAAAATGTTGAGAAACAACAAAAGCAACAAAATCTTAAGTCGATATTAGTGCAATCAATGAAAGCTAGAACAATTTCGAATTCCCGGTGCAGACTAACGCTTTACAGATTATGTTTCATAAACCATGCGGAAATAACGGGGTATGTTCAATTCAACTATTACAATGGGTGTGTTCAATGTTGTACCAATATGTATGTCCCTACTAAGTACATACTATGGTCAAGCACACATCCTGATCAGGGGGACTAGAAAAAGTCAGAATTCAAAAGTCAGTCAAAATATTTAATTGCAAAATTTAATAAAATTACCTTTATTAAATGAAAAACAATTTTCAAGTTTCGTTCACAAAAATGAAATTTAAAAAAAAAAACAACAACACACACATCAACATCATCAGTTCCTAGAGGGGTCACTGCTGCCTGGGGCCACTGCGAATTCTTGCTGTGCAAGTACAAATTAATTGCAATTGCAACAAATGCAATAACAACACCAACCGTCCATCGACCGGTGCACACCTCTTTTGTGCTTTTGGTGGCGTGTGACACATTTTTGGTGTTCGTAGTTGTTGGTTTTTTCGTTTTAATTTTTCACGCTTCCACTTTGATGCGTATTGTTCGCCGCATTGGCCAGCGCGTCAGACGGCCACAATTCGAGTTGATTTCCTTGCTTTTATTTATTTCCACGTTTGTTATTGCACACGGTGGCCGGCTGGTTGGCTGACTTGCTGCCGCGACCGTACATACATATGTATGTATGTACATTTGCGCCAATAACCCAGTTTGGCGCGCGCACACACACTCAACCGAACTGATGCACGCCTGTGCATTGCAATCGATGCGCGTACATAAGCCAAAGCGACGGCAACGGCAACAGCAACTTGTACCGCACCACGAACAAACTGCTGATCAAGTTGTTGTTTCTGTTGCTGTGGCTGCTGCAGATGCGGCCTGCACTTTTTACTATCGCTACGGCTTTGGATGTGGCCAGCCCACAGGCGTGCTACTGCAACTACAACTGCAACAAATAGTATCTAAATAACAAGTTTTTCCACTTTAACACTCCATTACGCCACGCAGTGCGCCCTTGCCCCACACCCGCGTCCCCCTTCCAATCGCTCTGCATTGTGGCCGCTACTTCTAATAAAACTGCATTGCTCGCTTGCTGGCAGCACACACACACATTGTGTGAATGTGTGCGACGCGAGTGTTGTGCTTTTCATGCAACGCAATTACACTTTGTGATTTTATCTTGTGCTGTGTTTTCTATTTGCATTACATTATTCTGCTTGCTTTTTGTCACCGCAAATTTGTCCCTTCCCTCGTGTTGCCCACAAACATCTGCACGCGGCCATATGATTTCATGTTGGCTTATACAGACAGACATTGTTCAAGATGTAAAAAAAACTAAAATATAACAATTCAATTTAAAAGTAGACATTTATCAATGTTGATATATTTTGAAGATATCAACTTAAAATTGGTTCTTAGTCCGAGTATTTGTTGCCGTTGAAGGGATCGCTCTAAATAAATACATACATACATATGTACATACAAGTTAAATACAAAGGTGAAAAAATTCATACTTTTGCGAAACTAAGTGAAGATTTGGAATAAAGCAGAGCGAGACGAGAGAGAGACGACTTCATTTCATAATTTACGTATGTATGTATATTAAAGTTGTCGGAACCTGACTAGTTGGATATGTTTTGATCAATGGGCAATTGCTGATAGACGTTTAGCGAAATGTGCACTCGATAATACCTAAAGGGTCCTGAATTCCTAAACTAACTGAACTTGAATGGAACGTACGTATCTATGTTTATAAATCGGATGAACTGCCACTGTGCCCTATATCTGGCCGCTATTATTTTGAGTAACTGCGATTATTTCTCCGCTTGGTTTAACTTTGGTGATTTTTATGTCTTGAATAAAAACCAACAACACAAAATTGCAAAATCCGCTTTCAAAACATCAGCAAACAACACATAATTAAAGCGGGGAAAAAAGTGGAAATTTCCTCTCAACTCTTTCTGTGCATGCCGTCACTTCAATTCGCCCTGCACGCCACTCCCCTCGCTACATTCCACAACCCACTTAATAAACGCACAATACACAAGCAGAGCGCGCGCTACAATCCAACAGCAACAAAGCAAACTCTACGCCACAGCGCTCAAGCAACAGCAGCGACCACAGCCGCAGCCACAACCAGTCGTCGCTTTAAAAATGTATGTCAACGACAAAACTTGTCCAACGTGTTTTTATGTACGCGCGCGTCCAGCGTGCAGTGGAGCTTTCATTAGCGCTCCCCACTCACCACTCCGTAAGTACAGCACAGCTAAACTAACACAACACGGCAACAACAATTTAAACTCATCCGAAAAAATCAAAGCTACTATTACAACAAAACCATGAAGCCTTTTGAGATCAAGCAGTAATGGCGCGCGCTGCACAAAAGCTTTAAAGCCAGAGCGCCAATACCCCTGCACACAGCCCTGCATGAAACTTTTGTAGCTGGTAGCTAACGTGCTGTTGCTTCTGCACGCTTCTCATGTACAGCCAACGGCGCGAAGCAAAAGCTTTTTTCCAACGCGTACTCACGCTCCACTCGCGCTCCAAGCATCGCCGACCGACCAAACGCACGAAAACTTTTTCCCCCAACCAAAGGCAGCAGTCGAAGTGGCAGTGTGACAATGGCAACAACAAGGCGTTGATTATGGAAGTGCTGCGCAGGCGACGGCAATGGAGGCGCAGACGTTGGGTTTTTTTGGAACAAAGCATTTTACACGCGTTTTTCTATTCAGCGATTCATTCGTTCGTTGTTCGTGGTCGTGTACGGTTCGTTTATCGCGTTGAGCAGTTGGGTTTTCTGATAAAATTAGAAGTGGCGATGGTGGTGGAGGCCACCACCATTTATTGTTGCTGTGCGGTGACTGCCTCGCTGGCTGAACTTTGGCTCGCAGCATATGAGTGTGTGTGCGTGCACGAAGTAGGAGAAGAAGCGCAGCAGCAGCGGGGCATGTATGATGACAAGTCGCGTTGGCAAGCCACCAAATTTCGTTCGTTTTGCGCTTTCGTTGTTGTTGCTAGTTCGGGTTCGTGTCGCGTAATGGTGATTGAAAAAATAAAAGGAGGAAATATTGTAAAAGCGCGTGCATGTACAATATTTTAATAAAAATTCTACTAACAAAATATACGAAAATTAACTGACGGCAAAATTCGGAATAGTCGGGTTGATGAGGTTACGTAAAATATTTCCGCTTGTTTTGCTGCGTGAGCATGGTCGATAAGTCACACGGAAATGAAATCGGAAAGGAGATGACACATTTTTGCTTTCTTGAAAAACGTGATTACGCAATTTCGCAATGAATGTTTTGCAAGTGTCATTTCCGCATTGGTTATACATAGCGCAAAAGTCATATTGCAGCGAATTTTATAGTGAATTTATCATACGTTTAAACATTTGTGTAAATTTAAACAGCCCACAGTCAATTGTCTTCGTTTTTTTTTCAGGGTTTCGAAAAAAACTGCTCATTTTGAAGCAATTTCCCTGTAATTCAGTTTTTTATTTCAAAATTTATTACTATTCATGAAAATCTCGAGCAACAAAGACGAGCGAGAAAAAAGCTTTGGTTACGCTGCCCCTTCCTGCTTCGGCGAGAAATTACGAAACACATTCGCTTGTGTATTGATTATTACTGTAGCGAGTAGTAGGAGCCATACGAAAAAGGGGGGAAAAATACAACAATGTAATTGTTGCCTTCCCCCTTGCGCTGTGCTCATTTTTTACATTTCGCTTCGCATTCCGCATTCGTTAAAATTGTACGTACACGCGCTCTGTCGTTTTTTCCACTTGGGCACATATTTCCCTACTCGTGCACGAGGCAGCTTCGTTGCTGCGGCTATGTCGTCGTCGTCACCTTCGTCAAGTTCGTTTTGCGCGCGCTTCCCAATTCGCCTCTATCAAACAACAGCATTACGAAGAGTGCTACTCTTTTAGTTGGCTGCAAAGACACGCGCATTCGCTTTGCTTCGTCCGCGTTTCGTTTTTGAACGTCATTTGCAGCTGCACAGTGGAGTACGTTGGCTGTTTGGTAGTGGTGTTGCTTGGTTGCCTGGCGATTTTTGACTACAGCTGCTGCTGTGTTGCTTCAGTTCCCCGCAACAAGCTGGGGCTGGCATTTATTTGGATTTTTGACTATCGCACTTTCAAAGGAATTTCGCTGCTGATGTACTGACGTGCTTGCGAATGGGATCGCAGCAGGAGTGGTGCAGTTGGCGCTAGTTCTGGTCGCTGTTTACCTAATTTTTGTGCAGTGCCGTGGCATTTTCAAATGTTTCTGAACGACGTTCTGCAACCTATGTGGGAGCGAGATAGGGACTTGCTGTATATTTTGCTACAGACCAGTCAGTCTTTTTCTCTCTCCTATACAAATTGCGGGCGTATCAACATGTAGGAAACATTGAATACCACAATATATTACAAATACAATAAGTGCCAAGTGAAAATTGTTTCAAAATCAATTAAGTTGAAAATTAGAAATAAAACACCGTAATGGAATTTTTGTGAACACGCAAGCAACATGCAATTGAAAGCGACTACTTTGAGACGCCACTGACTCAATTGCCATAAATTAGGATTGATTACGCAACAAGAGCGCGCGAAAAAATTGGTCACGGTTTCGCTCACAGTTTCCTATTGAAAACATATAGGAAGCACAATGAGATATGATCCAAGTTGAAAACTATAATTTAGCCAATCAAATAAGACTTCAAGTTAACTGCAAAATCTTCAAGTTTGAACAATTTTTTCAGTAACTGCTGATCACGAACATTTATTTCACTTTTGCCAAACCCGAACTTTGAGCCTTGCTGCGGCTGTCGCTAGTAGCACAAACTTAGTGAATTGTTACTCGTGCCATTATACTGCAACGATTAGAAGTGTGGCATCGCTCTCACTCATACGTACATATAAATATACGCGCTCAAAAACAGAAGTCGAATATACAGCATTTCCGGCATCAAATATATTGGAGCCGTATGGACTATATGGCTGAGCCAATGGCAAGCATGGAGGCAAGGTCAAGTCTAACCCTTCGAACGATTCTGCCAGCTAATGTCTACCGTGGGAGTAGTCAACTAGAAAACAAAGATTTTATTAAAAGTTATGGAAGCGAGCCCAAAGTGAACATTCATTAGGCACCATTGAGGACATTTGTCCATATTGTCTTTTTGTGTTATCTTTTTTTCAGCTAAGTTGGTGGAAGCTTAATCCAAAATTACATTTGATTTAATGGCATCGGACTTTATATAAAACCGTCAGTTTTTTATTAGTGGAAGTACAAGTATTGATGAGAATCCAACGATCGATTTGTATAGACATTAAGTCCGACTGCGTCAAAAGATTTGAATTGATGTTCAGTTTAACTGTAAGCCACCTCAGCCAGCATAGTATTTAATGAGCTAAACAACTAACAACTGAGCTAAAAACAAGCGTTCTGGTCTATTTGAATGAAATATTGCGCATAATAATAAAATATTTGATTATTTTTTGTAGTAAATCGCAGTACGCGCAACTTTGATAATGCCAACTACAAAAACAACGACAAAATATGCAGCCTTTTAAATGGAAACATGCAACCAGTGAAGTGAACTAAAGAACGATAAGGAATGTGGAACAGCCTAACGTGCCCACTGCGAAAAACATAATGAATGTGTATCCGTAGCGGTGATGGACTTGCGCAGAAACAAGAATATTAGATTTTGTAGGCACAAATGTACGTGTATGTTTTCACGCAAATTGAATAAATACAAAGCTTTAACTCGACCTTTTACTTATCTTTGAAATACATGGTTCATACTATATGCCACGTATTGTATTATCTTAAGTTGAGGGTGGTGATTGTTGTACACCTCTCGTTTCTGCAAAGCTCGTAGGTGCAAAGGACGAACGTCGTGACTTCACTAAGATATCCTAACTTTAAGGAGAATACCTGCTCTCTATTTTGATATGAATGTCTATTATCCTAAGATACTAAGATTTTGTGTTGCTTGAAAAGAGCGGCTCGCCACGTGTAACGCCAATGAAATTTTACTGTAGCTCAATGGCGAACTTGTCCTCCTCCGAAGCTAATCCATTCTAAAAATTTAAGTTGTATGCCCCTCGTTCCCCGTCGAAGTACACTACTAAATAGTAACTTCGTGCCAAGTGTTATTGATATCTGTGGCAATAAAACAGAGTAGCTTAAGTCAACTTAAGATGTTTTACCGTATTTTAGCTTAAATAAATCTGCCGTTAAAGTACTTTCAATGTGTTAATTCCCTGTTTTCATATTCACTTTACAAAACAATTTTCAAACATATAAACTTTTTGATCAAAAAAAGGGGCAAAAGTCGCATGATTTTGAAGAAAAGTGTCAAAATAAGCCTATTTTTAGTCGGTTTCAGGGGGCATCGATCTGCAAAAAGTGTCAATTTGACACTTTAATCGCACAACGGTTTCAGATGTCTGTGCGTACAGTAACTAAGTAACGTAGTGCATCAAACAATGGGAGATGATTATGGGCGTGGTTCGCGCACTTGGGTTGCTTTTGGTGAAATGTTAAAGATTAAATATAAGCCCAAACGGGCATTCAGGATTAGCGATGGGCTTTGGCTACAGTAAGACTACACTAATGTAAATAAATCAAGATTAATTGAGACAAGATTTTGTCAACAAAATTTACATATGAGAAAAGTAAGTGATTATTTAATCTATGAATATAAATTTCCGAAAATTGTTGAAAAATAATTGCTTTCGAATTTATATTTGAACTTAGTGAAATTAGATAAACTTAACAAACTTAATTTTGAACAAAGAAACATATTTTTGTTCTGAGAACCATGAACAGAAGGCAATCGTTCAGTTCAGCTCGCAGCAACATGGCGACGTTAAAAACGACGCTAGCTCACTGCTTCAAGCCATCTGAGCAACTTAAGCAGTCGGAATGTTCCGCTTCGCTCTACACACTCCAAACAACTTAAAAAGGCGTTTAAATGTTACCGTTGCTAAGCTGGAATAAATTTTTCGTGTTTTCAAAATCCACAAGCACAGAAAAAACTGCTGGAACATGCACACATATGACGGAGGGTACGCACTACACCAGACGAGCGAGACTACAGAAAAAATAAAAAAAAAGTAGTATCTGTACTGATTAATCGTCAACCATTTATTAGAGTTCTTAACTACGAAGGCCATAAATTCGGGTGAGTATGGTATTGCGACCACTGGGAGCCGGACGCCATCGTCAGCGCGTTAGCGCATGGAAAGCATCAGCCAACGTTTATGAAACTAGTTCTAACGAATCCGAAAAGATGCGATGTTTTATACTGGCAGCCAGGTAAGAGAGCGGACTCGCCGCTAACCAACCCAGACGCAGCGCTCCCGGGCCTTCCAACTGTTAATCGCAAAGTTACTGCTAGAACGGGGCGGCGAGCTGCTGATTCGCACAGCAAAGTACAAGCAAACGAATAGTTTTCGGCACAAACCTGAAGACGCAAACTGGTTTCTGAGCGCGACGTTGTCGTGAGCGTTGCTGCTATGCTTTTGGGTCGAGATGAACTTTAACGTTTCAGAATCCGCTTTGCCATTTGAATTATGGCCAAGAGACAAATGACGTCAAGACAAATTAAGAAACCAATAGGCGAGCAACTTTCTCAGATTCAGATTTTTTCGTCGTCGTCTCTGTTCGGCTATACGATTCAATGAATTTGCATGATTTTTCAAAAACGGGAAAAGGAGGCAAACAAGCACTTTGACATCTCCCCTTGCCCCCCTACCCCTCGCACAGCCGGAATGCACGCTCACAAGACGAATGTGTCACTTTTCAGTTTTTGAGTTGCTATTTTGTAAGTTGGTTGGTGTGGTGGTAGGAAGATTATTTTTAAACACTCCGCCGCTGTTGTCATTATGTGCGCGCCGCTGCCAAACGACGCAGCCTTGAATCTGAAAAAGTATGAAATTATGAATTGCAAACTGAAAATAAGAAACTACACTGTGCACGCACACTCGGACATGCGGGGCGGGGGTGCACTGCACTGACGGTCGGCCTTGTGAGTTGGCAGCCAACTGCAAAAGCGCCCTAGGCCCAAACACGCACTAAACAAAGTTTGCTATATTTCGGACACGTTTGTGGATGGCAAAGAGCATTGTTGTTGCAACGCACAAGCACAAAATTAAAACCTTTGCAAAGTGGAGTGGAGTGGAGTGGGTTTAATGAGCACAGCTTCACCTAATAGAAAAATGTTACTGGTTTTTCATTACAATAACACAAAACACCTATTAACAATTTTTAATATTAAAGTTCCGCAGGCGTCATTGAAAACCGACTTAAATTGCTTTTAACCCTTTCGACCCCAAAGTTGCCTGAGAGCAACTTCACCTGTTTGTCATCTTATAGCAAAAGCTACGATTGATTTATGGGCTTAATTTAAGTAGGCACCAACAAATTAATATTTTTAGAAGTGAATTCAAAGCAAATTACAAAAATGTTACTGTTTTCCCTAAAATAATTTCCAATAATTTACAGCGATATCAGGGAAAGTTTGTGTTCTAATTGAAGTCTACGAATTGGGCGCGTTTTTTCAAAAACCTGTTTCTTTAATAATGGTTAAAAAAAATCAAAAAGTTATAATTTTGTATTTTTCCATAAATATTAAATAATTTTTCTGTAATTATAAAATATTGATACAACATTTATTTAACCCGTTTTAAGCTAAAATTGTTCAAAAGTAAACTAGGTGTAGAACTCTAACAAAGAGGCGTGGCTACTTCAAATGTCGTGTGGACACTTCTTAGGCAAGTGTTTCATGATTTAAATACAAAAAAGTAATATCGAGACACAGGCTGAAATTCGGGGTTGAAAGGGTTTATGTTAATTCGAAGTTCAACCAACCAAACCAAAGCAGCTTCTTCAAGATGTTTCTATAAACGGCAAACGCCGGCACTTCTGGAACTTGGCTGCCGTTTTCTAATCATTATCCATAAACAAATTTGATTGCGATCTGCACTTCTTCTGTCCGGCAGACGATGACTTGGCGCGCTGTCCATGTGGAGTTTGTGTTCAATTAAGCGCTTTCACGTGGCGAACTTTGGCGCACGTTGCATAGTGTTGACTAGTACTCGATTCACCTCGACTCGCAAACGAGAACTTTGCATTCTAATTGGACATTTCAAGGAAAATCCCCACAGCTCGTGGCTCGTCACAAATACACAACAACAGTGCCGTGTTGCACTGACATGTAGCTGCGCATAATAAACACTGTTATTACAGCAATGACAACAGCAAAACACCAACTACAAACTAGCCACATTGCAAGCAACAATTTTGAACAACAACGAAAACATCAACATATCACAGAGGGTAGCCTTGGCTCATAGCTTTATTGTAGGCGATTTGTTGCTTTGTGGGGCGGTTATTCCGGTAACATTTGTCTTTTAACCCGTTAACTGTTTAATTATTTTTCAGCGAGGACGAGTATACTCGACGAAAACAGAGTACGATTTTTCTGCCTGTAAAATAAAGCAATTATGACAGAAATTAAGCGCCATACGTCTTACAAAGTATACCATGGATAATTTCTGTCAATTTGGTGAGCGTGGAAGGGAGGCGCGTCGGGTGGGCGTGGTCAATCTTATATAACCTTCGTTTACCCCTTGAAAAACAGACGCAAGTAGTATCAATTCACTAATATACCATAACTGATTTCAATCATTATAGTGGGCGTGGTAGGAAAGCATATCAGGTGGGCGTTGTCAGTGTAATACATATAGATAGATATGTTTACCCCTATGAAACACAAAGTTTGATGGTATATTTGATGGTTTTGCTCGTTTAGTGGGCGCAGAAAGAAGGCGTGGCCGGTATACCCTATATATATATACATATACCCTATGTTTATAACAGTGACAAGCTAAATTGTTTAATACCCATATCACTACCATACCTAGGTTGAGTTTTATTACCATAGTAGGCATTAAAGGTGGGCGTGGCCAATCTCATATAGCCTATGTACTATTCCCACACAAAATAAATCGTTCGGTACTTATTTCATCGAAATCGGTTCGGGGGTTTTTACCTGATTGTGGCTTAAAAAACAAGGTCGCATGGGTTTTTATTTAATAATTTAGATAAACAAAGTTGACAGATTATCAAATATTCCAAAATGTTACATTTTTAAAAGATCTTTATTTGGCTTCCGGAAAAAAATGACAGTTGATTCGTTGAATTATAATACGAATGTAATTTTTTTAATCTTTATGACGATTATACCCAACATAAACAGTCCAACGTTTGATCGGCAAATAGGCCGCACCACCCGGTCCCTCACACCCCGTCAGCTGTGCGCGACAAAAGCCGACGTTGCTTTCGAGGAATTGACATATTTTATGTTATCTTTTTGGCCCCATTCACTCGAAGCGATTAGGGACCAGAAGTGCAGTTCTGCGATCGGCATCGTTGGCACCGAACAAATCTAATGTTTCTTTACAATTTTTTCGGGGCAATGCTGAGTCATTGCAAGAGTGGTTGAGTCAGTGCCTTCCCCATCGGCGACAATAATGAGTAGTGTCCGACCGAAACAACTTTTTTGGGCCGAAACTGAATTTCGATTTTTTTTTTTAATATTCGGCCGAACCCGAAACTTTCTAATATAGTTGAAATAAAAATCACCGTGTCAAGCATTTTTTTAAACAAACGAATTTTAGTTTTAGTAAATAAAGAACAAACAAACAAACCTAACATAAATAAATAAAAACTGATTAACAATTTCTTCATTTTTTAAAAACATAAAAAAATACCCTTTCGTACCTTACTCGCTAATATTCAAAATAAAATCATTTAATAATATGTGCTAAAAAAGCATCTAAATTAATCCTCCTTTCACTATACTACTGTGTCCAAAAAATAATAAATAATAATAAAATTACATTTGAATTTAAACTGCGCCCGTCGAAGGATTTGGAGAATTGTTTTTTTTTTAGTCAATAGTCAACAAGGAATATTATTTGAACGTTATGCGTCGTTTGCGTAACGCTATCCGCCTAAAAAGGCCGGAATTGTGGAAAGACAATTCTTGATTTTTACACCACGATAATGCACCATCCCATACTGCACTCGTAATTCGTGATCATTTCGCCAAAAACTTAACCCATATCGTTCCGCAACCACCGTATTTACCTGATCTGGCGCCGTGCGACTTCTGGCTGTTCAGCAAGCTCAAAAGACCGCTCCGGGGACACCGTTTTGATACGATAGAGGAGATTCAAGCCGCAGCGAAGACGGAACTGAAGGCCATCCCGAAAAGTGACTACAATCAGTGTTTCGAAAATTGGAAAATCCGTTGGCATAAGTGTATTGCACCGGAAGGGGATTACTTTGAAGCGGATGAAACTGATTTGGAAGAATAAATAAAGAATTTTCAAAATAAATATAATGTCACCTTATTTTATGGACACAGTATATCTGCTCGGCTGCACTAACTAGCTGTTCACTCGCTAAACAATAAAATGTAAAAAATATTCTAGTAACTTTCGGTTTCGGCCGTTCGGGCATTTTTTGGCCGAAACAGAAACCGAAACCGAAGCACTTATTTTGGCCGAAACCGAAATCGAATATTCGGTCGGACACTAATAATGAGTTAAGTACTCGTTAGTTCGTGAGACAATGGGGGGGAAGAATTTTACACAACTTTAAACCTTCGTTCGTGTCTGCTTGCAATTTAGTTCTTATTAAAACACAACATAAGTAATTTAGCTGTAAAGTAATTCAAAATTGCTTCGAGTATGCTCGAGCGCTCACACAATCTTGCTACAAATTTCGATGCCAGTATTTTCGCCCAACAAACGCAGGACCCATCTTGTAGGCGGTGCAAAAAAGCCGCTTGTCAACACAATTTTTGGTTCTGTGCTGATTTGCTCTTCACCAAATATTCTTTGTGGCAGTAGATATTTGCTTTTGCGACGGATATTCGTCGGCGGATCATCCATTATTGTAATTGTAATCCTTTAGCACTCACTGCTGCCAGTATCCGCCAAATGCTGGCTGTTGGTAGCTTTGAACAATGGCGCTTGGTATTTATAAAAGAAGTTAACCTTGAAAATTTAAAGTTGCTTAGAACAATTGAAACGAGCATGGAACTCGTTTAAACTGTCTAACGTGCAGATTGTGAAACGTCAAAGCGCGGTTCCCAAGTTCAGTTGGTGACGTTGGCGTCGCGTCTTGGCTGAATGACACAACGAAATATCGTAAATTAAATAGAAGAGAAGCAAATGAAACTCCCACGTTGAATACACATCGTATAGGGTAAATTGGGGTTATATGTATACGGAAGCTAAAATAGTGTAAATATTCTATTTTTCTGGGTTTCGTTTAACGCTCGTCTTTTGCGCTGCTTTCGCTGCACATTAACTTGTATATCTTGTTTAAAATTTACTTTTTTGGGGTTCATGTGTAAAACCATATACAAGATATGTGAATTCAAATAGAATCAGCACAAATGCCTGCGGTAGCCAAAACAAATACATACATCAATAAATTGCTGACTCCGCGCTTCAAGCATTATTTCCTCTGACACCTCAGGTGCAAATTTATATATGATGATGAGAAATTTTAGGAGCCTGAATGCAAAGCAACCGCGTTTTCAACAAATTGTTATATACTCGATATGTGATCGTGTGGGCGCAAGTGTACCTACACTCACACACATACACACACACACGACTGCATAGTTCGAACTTGGAAACGCTTTCAAATGTAAAAAGCGAAAAGACAATTAATGTTAACAGCGCGATCGCAGAGTCTGTGAACACAGACGCGCTGATCTTTGGCGCGCGTTCCAGCCCCACTGGTTGGCCGGCCGACTGGACGAGTGCGGGCTGACATCATCGGCGTCATTAGATGCTAATCGCATAGAAGCAAAGTTAAAAATGCTGAAGTCAGCAGTGTGAACTTTAGAATATGAATTGGAAATTTGCACTCGGCTGCTCGGCGCAAAGCCGCAGCTCCGGCTGCAGCTGACTCTGAAGCAGAAACGATCGCGCGCAATATTTAACGCTAATTTACAGTGGACTTGTGTGTCAAGTCTACAATAATTTCGCAGCAACACTACAATCAATGGCGAAGCGGTGTGGCACAAAATTAATAATGTTCGGAGTTGGCGCTCAAGTCGGACGCCCGAACGCACGAAGGAAAAATCAATTTTTCTTTTGGCCGTCAGCCAAGCGCACACGTCATCTGGCGGCAACATTCGGCGCGGAACATTCAAACGGTGCAATTCAATTCGTTTGGCGAATCGATACATAAAATCGAATGCAGTGCCAGCAATTTACGTCCATTTATGCGACAGACACGAGTACGGACACTTGCACAGCAGTAGCAGCAGTACAGACAGACAGACGTAATAGATACTTGTTGGTTCTAATGGAAGTGGAAATGGGAAATGGGTGAAATGGCCAAGAGCGCAAGGCGGGCAAAAGGGCGAAAAAATTGAATTCAATGCATTCGCGTTCACGTTGCATAACAAAGCACAGTGGAATCTGTTGGTTTTTATTGGGTTGACGAGAAGGAAAAAGAAGAAGTGGGCGATTCCACATACATAACTAAAGCGTTGACGAAACAGCCGATGGAAAAATTCGGCCTTCTGCTGATAGCTCACAACATTCTGATGGTTGATTTTAATTGCAGTGTTTGAAATAGATACATGAAACAGTTTGCAGTTTGCTGAAACTCGAACTGACTCGTCCCACTGTCCAGCGTCAGACATTTCGAATTAATTTACAATAATACGTGTTTTCCCGTATGCGACAACAGCGTAGCAAAAAGAATCGACATCAGCGGCAATAACGCCAACAACAGCAACAGCGCCAGCATCAGTTGCAGCAACAACTATGCATCGCTTTGTGGAAAAGTTTGCGCTTTGTATGCTGCAGCGGACCTGCAATCGTCTAATTACTCGTATTTGCATTTTCATTTGAAGTTTGCATTGCTCGTGTCTATTGAAGTTCTGCTGTCTATTCTCACTGCAGCCGACAGTCGAGGAATTGCAATTAATTGATCACATGACTTGTTGTGTGCTTCAGTCATTTTCGCAGCTACTTCGCCGTAGACTGTCAGAGTTGAAGATACATTCAAGCATACATTTCCAGACGGACCGCATAAACAAAAACTAACAATTTTTGAAAATTAGAACATTACCATCAACTTTATCAAATAAACTTAGTTAATGTACACATATAATATCTATCTTTTATTTTCAATTATTTGTATTAGTTGGTATGTCCACGAAATTAAGAAGCGTTGAGACGCAGTAAAATGTCAAACAAAGAAACAATGAAAATGGTTGTACGGTAAGCGAAATAACTACATCGGACAATCCAAATTTCGGCAATATAACTAGAAAAAAATTTGGTTCCGCGGTATAATTTCGCCTGTGATATCAGCAAACTTGGCTGTAAATTTTGACTAAGAATCGACTAGAATCCGCCAGTAAAACAACAGAAGAGAAGGGTGGGTGTCGTCAGCCAGCAGTGAGCATAACTCCTTCGGGCACTAGAACTCAGCGGCGAAAGCAGTTCGTTACGACAAACGGCAAAAACATCCCACACACACACGCACCGAGGCATCACAACGCGATTTTACTGTATTTTTTCGTGTCGGCGATGGCGGCATCGGCACTAAACTGGCTCCGTACGTGGAATGGGAATGACAAAATCTCCATTGTCGCTACGTGCCGTGTAAGCATTTCAGTTGCCAACAACAAAAAAAGACCAATAGCAACAATAACAAGCGCCGAAAAGCGACAAAGTGGTTATCACGTTTCTGTTAATATGGCTTACATCTGGCAAGCCACGCACCGAGTCACGCCGCCTCGGCGTTATGGCAGCGGCACGAAAAGGCCGAAGCGATCTCCTCAAAACTGATATCGAGCACACATTCGATATGGAATAGCAGTCTGCTTGCTGGAAGTAGGCCTGCCGTACAGAATGCCTCCGCGCGCATAAGTGTCCGTGGGAAAGAAGAAGAGCGCGCAAACAAAATACAACAATTGCGTCGTTTGTCATTTTCTAATGACAATTTAAGTGAAATGGTAAAAGTGCCCAATAAGTTCATACATATAATGTGTTCTTTGCATGCGACTGTCAGCCAGTTGTAGTCTTTATACATATGTACATATGTGCATACATATGTGCATGCATGTGCATAATGTATGTACATTTGTATGTACATACATATGTTGGCAGTTCCACAAGAAAAACTTCCTGAGTTTCGAGTTGACTTTGGCGGCAACTTTTAGTTGATCCTGTTTGCAAAAATCTCTCTCTTTCGTTATTATCCGTCAAACGAATAGCGCACAGAAAAAGGTTTCCCAAGGAATATGTGCAGGGTTATTGTTTTTAAATGGCATAGATACGCAATGTGGTGTTCATTATAATGAAAACTAATAAACTCAAACCTAACCACTCAAGCCGAGCACTTGTCGCATCTCTTGCCTCGATCATGTGATGAGCATTTAAGCTCTGCCCCGTGCTGACAAATTTACAATTTTTGTCGCTTTTAATTGCTCGATGTGAAAAGAATGAAAAAGGAAACTTACAACTGCCAGCTTTTTAAGTGGCGCTCTCTTTTACTTTGGCATTTCAGACATGTGAAACACTGGCACGACTGAGTGGTGGGGCTTACGAGGGCGCAGTTCGATGCAAGTAGCTTCTATCGCTTTGTTAGTGGTTAGTTAGTGCAGCTCTAGTGCTGCTTGTGCATTATCGAAAAATTTCGTTTGAATGAGCTTACTGAAACATTAATGTTAAGAATATTCTTATCAACATACACATACATACATGCATATGACCAGAATTGCTTGAAGAAAAGTGTTGAAATGTTCTACCCCAACGACCGACACCGTGAACCCATTTCCTTTTCTGGAACCAATGTAACAGGAATTTGCACTCTGGCCGTTGATTCGGCTTAATGTCAAAATCAATCGGCTGCCTTCGATGCACGAATATTGTTCTGAGAGCTGTTCGAACACTTCGAGAAACTTGTAAGTTCCCCTCAGCTAACGGACTATGATTGCTGTTTGGAAATATTTTCGCAAAATTCGAAGCTTATATGCTTCGAATTTTGCCGGCCTCGATAGTCCAGTGGGTAGCGCGCTGGCTTCTCATACCGAAGGCCCCAGGTTCGATTCCGGACTCGGGCTGGTAAAACGCTCATCTACTCTATCGCTATTCACATGAAGCAGATGAGAATTACAAGAATCGCACAAGTGTGCTCTTGGCAGGCAATGGCAAAACCTTCAAGTGTGAAAGAAAAACTGCCAATCACCGTTCGGATTCGGCGTTAAACTGTAGGTCCCCTCCCTTCCCTTTCCCCATCCGCTTGAAATGTGTGCTGTAACATATGTTGGAAAAAACAGTGTTGCATACACATTTCAAAAACGGGTGAAATATATGGTATCACAATGGGCCTTTCGGGCCTCCGAGTGTGTCTGTTATAGAGGCAGCCACCATAACCTGACCTAACCTAAGCTTCGAATTTGCTACAAATATGACGTAAATCAACTTACTTTACATTCTATAGAATTTGTTTTGAATAAAAATTTTTCTCAAGGATACCCCAGTGCATTAAGTGCCCTAGTTTCTTATGGAATTGGCCACACCTAGCGTACATGCACATGAGTTTTAATTTCCGCTATTTCCCACTTCCAGCCTCCAATTTCGCATTTTCAACGTAAACTGGCTGATATTTTGAGCATTACCCCGCACAACTACTCTCCTGTCACTTGAAGAATGACAGCACATTCTCAGTAACAACCTTCCTGTGCGCGCCATGTAATCCTCCAGCTAGCGGCCGCACTAAGCGAGCGTGTGAGCGCTCATTTCTTTAATGACAACTCGTAATGTCAGCGCGCGCAACCTGTTCGCGGCGATATGAAAAACCCATTTCCACGCCGCACAGTGTCGCCAAGGTGGCCGAAATAGAGAAAAAAATCGAGTGTTTGACATTAAAAATTCAAGTATGCAAGTTATTTTATTTCAAGTATTCATATTTCAAGTAGTAAATACAAGTTACTTTATTTTACTTTATCTGGAGCTTAGCTCCGTTCTTATTTAGCTACCTTAGTGAACTAACTGACACCAATTCTTAAGCCTACCCTAAAGCCCTACTCCGTGCGCGCCGTATCGTTTCGCTGATCTTGCAGCTCGTGCAAGACTCGAACGATCGATCGACCATCAGCAGCAATGTCCACGATTCGCTGATCTTGCAACCCGTGCAAGAATCGAACGATCGATGGCCAGCAGCATTGTTTGAATCCGCTGACGGCAGCTACCGCGAAGTAGCTGGGTCGGTGGCCTGCGCTGGCGACGACGACAGCAGCGTTGTTTGCTTGCGCAACGATGTAGCGGGCTGCAGAGTCGCTGGTTTAAGTTGTGGCGGCGGGCTGCGACGTCGTCGGGTTAACTCCTCCCTTGCTTAGATCAAGGCCGCCCTCGGTCTTGGCCAAATTTCCTATGACCGCACGGAGCTCGATTTTCCTGCTTCTCTTCTTTCGGCGCCGCTTTATTACCAAGATTGCGTAGCAAGCAATGAAGAGGATAGAGGTTAAGCAACAAGCCACCAGAGGGTGTGTCACCAATTTTTGCTTCATTTCGCCAATAAAATGCAGGTTCTCCATGTTCATTCGGTGCAGGAGGGGCAGACTCAAGATGTCCTGATGGCCAGTTATGTTTAGCAGGGGGAGCGCAGCCGTAATAGGTTGACGCATCGGAACTCCTTTCCGGTTGACATACGTGGTGCCGTTGAGTTGGACTTCTCCCTCAAATGTCAGGAGATAGGTGCCGGTAGCAGTTCTTTCAACACCACCCGTCTGTTGCACCCTGACAGTATCATCATGGATTGCAATAATACCGTCGTCCATGACAACTAATGGGTATAGATGATTAGGACGAGTTTTGCAATGCGCCAAGCCGCCGGAGAACAATTGAAGAGCGCAAGTAGAGTCAGTTGCTTCTTTGGAGAAGGTCGACGTAGTTGTTGGGACGCACTCAACGACAGCCACCGTCCGTTCGCTACAGTCGACCACGATGCTACCATCCGGAAGAGACAGGACCATTCCATTGTGCACAATCGGGAGAATGCTAACTTTCTTACAACTAAGCTTAGGTCTAGGATACTTTATAAAAAATGCTAACCTTCTTACAACTAAGCTTAGGTCTAGGATACTTTGTAGAAACATCAGTTCTGCAAAATCTTAATACTAGATACTTCTATAACTTCCGCTACACTGACACTTGTGAGCTGTTCGTTAACCACTAGCTTTATGTCCGAATCATCTAGGATTTCTATTTCTGGCCAAGGCAACCTCATAGATGTGAGCAGTGTCAATTTGCTTCATCTTGGCCTCCCCAAGGAGAGAGTTGACAGTCTCAGTAAGTTTATTTATTCGCTCTTGAGTTCTTGTATTAATGACTACCTGTCTGTTGTTTGAATCAATGTGCTGCGCCTGAGCGAATTTTACTTGTTCGATCGGATTGGGTGTAGTTAGTTAGTTGGTAACCTGCCGTCATCGCGGCAAAGAGCAAGAGGAGCAATGACCTGCAAGTGCAAGATTAATGGGTCCGTCCTCAATCATTGGCATGTGAATAACTGTGACGAGGTTCCTACCTAAGGTTGTCCTTATGGACCACCCTCCCTTTTATAAGAAGTGTCGGATTCACAACATTATTGTGATTGGCCTCCCATCTTGTGATAGGACAGCCCCAAGACCCTACGAGGAAGCGTCCGTCGTTAGATCGAACGGCCTCTTGAAATCAGGGTACTGTAACATAACGTCCTCCGACGTCAGGATTTCCTTCAATTTGTTCGCTCACTTCGGTCCGAATGGTGGCGACATACTTTGAAAGTCAGCCCTTACTGATGGAGGGACTGAAATATCGTCAACTTTTGTAAAGTTAACATTTTCGCATTTGTAAAACTGGATCGGTTCTGATCCAGAGTCGGAATGTATCTCTTTATTCTTCAGACAGATTGTGGCACTCACTCGCGTTAGCAAGTCGAGGCCGATGATCCCGTCAAAAAGGTGCTATCTCTACCAAAATACTCAAAAATAGTTTTCATGGTTTTCATCAAATTCTGGAATTTGCAATGTCGTGTTGCAAAATTTGATGAGCTGAGTTCCCTTAATTTTTTGGATTGTTGCATCTGCGTCAATTTCTCCATCGAAGCTATTGAGTAGTAATACACCAGGTTGTAATTCTTCTATCTGCGGCATGTGGTGTCCGTTGCTGATGGTGCAAGTTGCGTTTAAACCGTTAATAATCCTAGGTATACAAGTATTATTGTCTATATTAATTATTTGGTCCTGTTTACAAATTTCAATTCGCTTATAGCTCCCGCAGCTGTTCTTTATTCCGTACATTCCATTATTCCCTTTTAATATTTTGTTGTATTCAACATTAATTATAGCTTTTTTAGCTTTTATTACGGGTCTTATAATAATTTTTTGGAAAGTTTCTCTTATAGTTAATGGTATTTTTACCAAGTACAAAATGGTCATATCCCTGCTAAGTATATTTACGTTAGAAATTTCTAATGCTTCTTCTGCATTTTTAAATGGCATTTCTTCTGTCTCCAGTTGTTTCAGATCTCTAACAATATTGCTAATATCTCTGCTTTAGTAATTTCTAATTTTATTTTTTTCTATTAATTCTTCTTAATCGGGAGTGGGGTTTGGCATCTTGGTGAGGGTCCTTTCTGCTTCCGGAGGGTCCCGTAGGAATCTCGGAGCTAGGTGCGATTATAAGTTGTGGTATCACAACTTCAGTTATAATTTGTTATGCTTTTACGTTTGTTTTATATTTTCCCTTTGCTATGGTTACTATTGGTAATTATTGATTCTTATACAACTTATACTCAACTTAATTAAATTAAATTTCTTATTTTCAATTTTATCTCAAAATTACAACTTTTCTTTTTGTTTTTGTTTACACCTTTTTTAGTTAAAATTTTCTTTAAACAATTAAAATTCTTGATTTTTCTAACACTTTTGTTCACGTTTTCTTAACCTGCACTAATTACACTAATTTCCTTAACTTACAAGAGAATCCACAAAGACATTCCGGCGAGGCGGCTGACGGGTTTCGTCTCCTTTTCTTCCTTTTAGGCTATTGGGGGGCCTCTTTCCTCCGCACGTAGGTTCTTGCTCCTCTCCGAGTAGATGAGCGGCGCGGCCTGCGCTTTCCTCGGTCTACTTTTGGGGTTCCGGGACCAGTGATGATTGCTGGGCTTCCGCACGGCGTTGCGACGATACTGGGAAGTGTTGCGTTCAGGTAGGCGGCTCAAGAGTTTCGCAAACGTTTGGCTGCCGTTTTGTTGAATGCAATTGAAGAATTATCAGATCCAGATGCGCGTTTCACGTGTTGTTATGCACCAACTTATCACCCTGGCCCCACGTTGGGCGCCAGTTATTTTATTTCAAGTATTCATATTTCAAGTAGTAAATACAAGTTACTTTATTTTACTTTATCTGGAGCTTAGCTCCGTTCTTATTTAGCTACCTTAGTGAACTAACTGACACCAATTCTTAAGCCTACCCTAAAGCCCTACTCCGTGCGCGCCGTATCGTTTCGCTGATCTTGCAGCTCGTGCAAGACTCGAACGATCGATCGACCATCAGCAGCAATGTCCACGATTCGCTGATCTTGCAACCCGTGCAAGAATCGAACGATCGATGGCCAGCAGCATTGTTTGAATCCGCTGACGGCAGCTACCGCGAAGTAGCTGGGTCGGTGGCCTGCGCTGGCGACGACGACAGCAGCGTTGTTTGCTTGCGCAACGATGTAGCGGGCTGCAGAGTCGCTGGTTTAAGTTGTGGCGGCGGGCTGCGACGTCGTCGGGTTAACTTGCATAGTCACTGTTAATACTCCAACTAACAAATATTTGTACGAGTGTAATAATTACATTATTGGGAAACTAATAGTTTAGTAGTAGAAGCGGAAAAATATTTTTAAAAAAGTTAAATTAGCTTATAGAAACTTTAAACTTTGGAAATATTTTAAGTATTGTTGTAGCTATATGGCAGCATAAATCTTTTTGTTTCGCCTTCATCGTTTGTTGATTATCGTTACTTTAAAAATCCATAAACACAATTAAATAGTCTCTAAAAAAGTTGTGATTTGTCCGCAAAAACTTTTGCCTTTAAATATAGTTGAAAGTAAGTAGAATCGATCAGTAAACATTTCAGTCGCGTTAACCTCCCTTAAAAAAATTTTAATGTAAAATCTGCCCATGCCCATTTGTAACGAAATGTGAATGAATATTTCAAATGCCATTTCTCTATCTTAAAAATTTCGGAAACTATCACCAATAATAATGTGGATTTGTATAGGAGGTGGGCGTGGCCGTCGTCCGATTCCTTTAATTTTTTCCATGTAACATTATGCTTTCATAAAAATCGTCTTTGCAAATTTTCATTCAAATACGACCACTCTAAATAATTTCGACCAGTCACTCTATGAAACGGCGACACTGTGCACACATTAGCCATCAGTGCAGCGCGGAGTGGCATCTTCATGCAATGGCGGACACGACCCTAAGTGGGACACGAGCATTTATTATCAGTTGGCCTGGTTTTCCGTTCTCGCAAGTTTTGCCGCCGTGCTAGCTCTTGGCTAATTCGGCGGCGCAGCGAGCAGGACGCACCTGAAACGGCCGCTCCTTCGGCAGCCAGTTCGAAACGACGCTGTGCATTAAGCACGCTTCTGGCCCAACACATTGAAAACAGCAGCGGCAGAGCCACCCATCTACAAGATGGCGTCGGCTTCAACCGTTGACGTGCAGTTAACTACTTGATTACAATGAAAACGGCGGCAACATATCACATACGGCACAATCATAATTTTTGCGCTCCTAATCACAAATTTGAGAGTACTTGTTTACTTCCCCCGTTAAGCATCCGTCTACTTATATCCATTTTATTGTTCAACATACAATCCATTGAAAACAAATGGCAATGTGTAATAAGAAATTTATTTACAAAAGCATTTGGCTTGGAGCAATCGTGCCAATTAATTCGGGTTTGTCGCCTGCGAAATAGAAATAGTTCTAAGTTGGCGACAACGATAACTGTAGTCATTGGTCGTGTAGCCGTGTAGCTATGTGTAGTAGGAACGTTCTGATTGAATATTTTGGCCGATGTGGTCGTGCTGCTGCCGTCGTCAATGTGTTGGTATTTGAAGGAAACTACGTTTTCGTTTTGGCAGCGGCGAAAATTCAAAGAATCCCACCAAAAGGAAGCCAAAAGCCGTTCACGTTGGGTGGCAGTCATCAACATTGGCACGAAGGCGCACGCAAGGCAACTGTGCCTTGCTGGAGCGTTCGGCAGGTGCAAGGCATAACCAAAGTGAGTAGGCAACAAATATGGTACAATGATTTGCTGGATGGTGCGACAGCATGATAGGCCCCAACACTGTGGCAGTGCGCCGGTGCAGCGGGACGGTTTGAAGGAGTGCCAGGAAAAGTTTTATATTATTTGCCGAGCTCTTTAGATAGTTTAAATAGTTAGTTTGGCTATGTCTCCTCTTCTGCCCTCGCCTCCCACCAATGAAAGCGGACTCGGTTTAATAGCTCGGGTTTTTGTCACACTAAATAAAGAGTCCAAAGCGTTTTTGTACGCCCCGCACTGCTGCAGCAGCATTGTACTTGTGGGAAGCGTTAAGTAAGTGGCGCTGCATGTAATGAGCGATGAGATCAGCAACGGGTTACGCGGTCAATCGATTTTTACCAGCCACCGGCGCTGCTGCTGTTGTTTGTGTTTTTTTTGTGTGTTTTGATTTGCATACGTTGGAGAATGGAATCGAGGTAAGTAACTGAGTCATCGGATTTATTAATTATCGGTCGGTAACGAATTTTCTCGGTCGGTATATAATGTGCAGGGAAAGGATTTTGAGTACCTAAAAACCTATAAAATAGGCAAAATAAAATAGCAAAAAAGGCACGGAAAAGGCACTAAAACGGGAACGGGGGAACGGTATGTATTTTTTAATAATTTTGTTTCATCTGACGTATGCAACATACAATATTTATACCTCGTTTTTTGTAAAAGAAAAGGAACATCAAGGTTTTCAAAGATAGTTTAAAAACTAAAACTAAGATATTTTAATTGAAATGTAGGCACATATTTTAAATTCATATTTTAACTTCTCATATAAAAGCATAAAAGCCGTACTTGTATCACATTTGGCATGTTTTTTCTTTAAATTTTCCACTGCACAACAAAAAATAACGGCTTAGGAATGATCAAATCAATGTAAAAGCATCGATAAGTTAACCAAATTGCATTGTTGCCACTTAATTTTTTTTAGTTTCAAGGTATTTTTGCGAAACAAAAGGGGGAAAATCTTAAAAACGAAAGAAAAATAAAAAGGCGCTCGACAAATCTTGAAAAAGGCATTTTGTGGCATTTATAGGTAAAATAGGTACTAAAAAAGGCATTTATGGGTGAAAAAGGCAAACTGCCTTTTTAAGGCAAAAAAAGGCAAAATAAAAGTGGTATATTTCTAATCAGGAGGACCTAATTCGTGCGCATTTTCAATCAGAAATGCTCTATCTAGCAGCAAACAAAAAAGGCAATTTCCACAAAATCCTTTCCCTGATAATGTGTATGCATGCATACTTATAAGTGTACTGAATATGGGGCACACAACATTAGCTCACCCACTGGACCCAATTATAAATTCACATTGTGCATTAATAAAATGTTAGACAAGCTGTCGTTATTCCCAACAATGTCATATGGATGGTATTAATAGCAGCGACAGCAAAAACAATAACACAAATATTTCTTTGTTCAAACATGCTTTCAGCTACATGCCCACATGTCCAACGGCAATCGCGATGGCATCGACAGTAACAAAAGCAAAACGTCGAATAAATACACACATACAAACAAACAAACATATGCAAGTTGCAGGCCTAACGCCGAGAGCTGACTGCAAAGTGAGCGGGGACGACTTGTATGCGGGGCCGCCCCCCGTTGAGGGGCAGCAGCAACTTGGCAATTTGACAAGAATTAAAATATGTGTGTCAACAACTATTTGCAAATGTCAGATGAGATCTGATAAGTTTTTGCAGAGATTGTGCACGCACTGAATGCAGAGTGCATTCGGACACATAATTCAGATACAAAACTATCAAAATGTGTATCTAAGAGGGCAGATACACAAACACAGTCGTATGCAGCCTACGTAGAAACCGTTTGTATGTATGTTACTAATAAAAATTACAAAGCAAAATTATCTGCGGCTGACCACATATGTATGTACATAGACGAATGGTCAGTAGTGCGAGCCGTCCTCAGCCAACGATTGATGTCGAACTCATGGTCACGGTTGCCACTGTTGGTTACTTCTTATCAAAATAGGTAAATTTTTTGGTTACTTGGTTACATTATTTGTTTGATGACTTTTGGCATGTAAATCGAAACTATGTACAAAACCTGATCAATTTTTAGCGACAAAAATTCAAGTTAGACCTTTTTTTGTTTTTTTTTTGCTCGCACCGTCAAGCACACAAATACAGGTGGGTAATGGTGTAGTAAGTAAGTAAGTAAGTACAAATGGCTAAAAACAACAACAACACAACATATAAAATGTTGTGTCTTCAAGACGCAGTGGAACAAATGATCGCATTTGAGGTAAGCGTGAGGTTTGCTTATTGCATGAGCCAGCTCGATATAGCACAACAATCACCATCCTCACCGAACCCCACCTAACCGCTACAAGCACATACATATGTATGTATGTATGTATGTATGTATACGTGCATTTGCAGGTACATACTAAAGTACGCTTTCCCACAGATCGATAGTGCCTGGTTTTGCCTTTGGAGTGCAACGTAGCGTGGGAGCTGCGTAGATATTTTAAGTGCGCTTTTCCACCCGCAAAAAATTAGGTCGCAAAAAAGAATTAATTTTTTATTTTCCAACACTGACACCGAGTGCTGGCGTATACTCGATTCTTTACAGACGCAGTGACCGCACCATGGCGCACATTGGAGCGAGCATCGAATGAATGCGGTTCGGTTATCGAGTTGGCTGTTGATTCATTTTCCTGTGTGCGCCACTGCTGCTCACAATAAACTTTTTTACTGCTGCTCACAATAAACTTTTTTACATGCAAACTTTCCGCCAGATACAAAAATTGCTGGTACACAATATGAGGAGGTCCATACAAACCATATGAGGAGGTCCATAATAAAACGCAATAATTCCACTTCTTAAATTTTTCGTTTTTTTACTGAATCCAATTCTACATATTAAAATCTATGTAACGATTGTTATAAAACATACCAAAGGTTAATAATTTCACTGTAATTCAAAATCAAAAATAATGGTTCGGACCAAAATGAAACAATTCCATATGTACATACAAGGTGCGTCCCAAAGTAAACAGGACTTTTGCAATAGGGACGTTTCTGGTGGCGCCATCTATGTGTGAGGACATGCGTTGGAAAGGTACATCTTTCATTCACATACTGTCTAAATTTCATGACATTTGGTCTAGTAGACCATTCGCATTTTTACCATCAATCATTCACCGTATTCGCCTGATATGGCTCCCTGTGACTTCTACTTATTCGGTCAGTTGCATTTGCCGATGAAAGGAAACCGTTATAAGGACGTTGAGGACATCCAAAAGGCTTGTACCAACATTCTGAAGGCGATGCCGGCCGATGACCTAAAACACTCATTCCAAATGCTTTTGGACCGTGCAAAACGTTGTATCGAAGCAGAAGGAGAGTATTTTGAATAAATAAAAAGAATTATACAAAAATAATCATCCGTTTTCTTTATTTTATAAAAGTCCTGTTTACTTTGGGTTGCACCTTGTATATCCTACTGACTTCAATTAAATTTATTCGTTTATCCAACAAATTTTTCTGTTGGAATTATTGAATTTTGTTATGGACCTCCTCATATGGTTTCAAATGGTATTGGGCTCAAAGCCGCTGTGCGCCCATGGAGCAGGTAGTGCTCAGTAGAGGTCAAATGCGGTCGCGTCTGTTTGATAGCTGGGGTGCAGTAGATGGATGGAAGATTTGAATCCTAATTGGTGTAACCCCCAATGGCTCATCTGACACTGGATTCGCGTACATTTGCTCGTAGGCGGCACTCGATGCGTTTTAAGGTGATTTAGTGGATTTCGGGGATTTCAGTCCACGCTCGATTTAATTTGCATGCACTCGTACATGAGTCACGCGGGCTTGAGTTGGTGACGCCCATACGTGGCAGGCACGTAGCCGTATTTATTTACAGTTTCGTAATTTGGTCGTTTGCTACTTGTCTGTCGGTAAATGTGGGTGGGTGCGTTATGGATTATGTTGCGCCCACTGGCGTTGAGCGCCAATACGCACGCAAACATATACGGATTTCAATACGTATGCAAATCACAGACGCTTTTTGTGTCCGTTTGGTCGGGCGGCTACACTGAAAATATTCAATTGAAACGTTAAGCCCCGGGGGCTTGTAGACTTACTTATAATCGTAGAAGCAGAGCGCTTTACACTAGAGCTGGAAAAACATCGATGTTTCGATATTTTTGGGAAACGAACATCGATGTATCGACCTTTTCCCAATGGGGAATTTTTTGAAATACATATATTAAAGCTTAAAATGTATTTACAAATTTGAGCAATTCATTTGTCACTTTATTAAAGGTCAACAACAACAAAAAATAATTACACATACTAATGAATATTAATAACAAAATAACGATTCCTGTGCCACCCAGTAGTAAAATCTTATTTGACTATGGTCAAGATTGTCACTGCGGTTTATAAGTACAACATGTCCAAATTTGTTTTATAAGCTTTATAAATGTTAAATGAATTTTTGTAGTTTTCACTTACTTAGCTTCTTCGCGCTCTTTTTAATAGTACTGGGAAAGTGGAGAAAAACATCGAACATCGAAAAAAACATCTATGTTTGAAATAGATTTGAAAACATCGATGTATCGATGTTACATCGATGTTGGTTCCAGCACTACTTTACACGGTGCATTAGTCAGGTACTTTACGTACTAAATTTTTTTATAATTGACTGGCACGACAGCCCAATACCGCGACTAAGGCCTACCCACCCGCAACCATCCGTGTTGTGCGTGCGAATTTTTCAAGGTTGGAAGGGACCTACAGTTTTATGCCGATTCCGTACGCCGAGTTGGGAGCT
Organism: Melieria crassipennis; assembly: GCA_963668005.1. NCBI lineage: Eukaryota > Metazoa > Arthropoda > Insecta > Diptera > Ulidiidae > Melieria > Melieria crassipennis. Next base: position 114,184,610 of record OY764963.1, on the reverse strand, counting down.
TTTTCATAGGCAATTTTACTCTCAGAGGTTTGCCATTTCCTGCTGAGAGGGCAGCCGCTGAAAGAAGAATTGTTTTTCTTTTTTCGGTGTTAGCAGCAACGGAGTCTTGAACCTGGGTTCGAGCATCGCATTTGACTCGCGGCCCAACGCACTAGCCATTTGAGCTACGGCGGCTACTTTACGTACTACGTCACATATGTATATAAAATTGAAATTAATTTAAATTTGAATTATCAAAAGCCTATCGTACACTATTAGAAAGTCAAGGCTTGACTGAACCGACCTGTAGACTTCTCCCCTAAAATACTTGTCAATGTCCATTCAATGATGTTATTATTCGTATGAATATGTGTAGTATTGTTTTTTTTTATAAACTACGTGATTTGTTTATGGCGACTCTGCTTTTTTATTTACGTGCATCATAAGCAGTTGTAATTTAGCATGTTGTTGCTATTGTTAATACTATTGTTGCAAATTTAAACCGTATGTGTATGTACACCGTAGCCCGGATAGCCGATGTCTGCAGACTTCTCAATTACTATAAAATTCGCAATGAAATACCGATCATGTCTTTTATTTTGTGTTTGCCGTTGTTGTGCTTTGTTTATGTATTACGCCTGTTGTTATTTTTAAATGTTTGCATATCTCCTCGGTTTTGTTAGGTTGTGGCTGTTGTTGTTTGGTTTTCGGGTTACCAACATATTCGAATTAATCCGCTGGCCATCTGAAATGCTAATGCGGTGCGCGGGAGTCGCGGCGGCACGGAGTATGTAGCGCATCAGACGGTACCCCGTCAACTTAACATATAAACGGGTGAATTCAAGGGACGGAACGTAACTGACAAAGACAAATGAATTCGTTGAGCTAACGAAATATTTTCAACAAAATCATCAAAATCCATTTGTTTCCCTCTCTTCGGTGTTATTGTACGTACGTATTGTAATTTTGTTATTATTGGATTTTGGCTCATTGTTGTGCGAGGTTTCCAGTGAGCTTTGCGAAGTCTGTATTTGCTGCGTGAGGCTTTTCTGTTTGCTTTGAAATACATTTTTCATGAAGTAGAAATGACGATTCGAAAGCGCATGAGGCGGCAGATGGGCGATAGGTATGGCCGCTTCTTGATTTTAGATTTGCATTTCAAATCGTGTGGGCAAAAATGTAGGTCATTGTGTCAGCTTACGGTCCATTATTAATAATCACACGAATGGGAAGATAGAAGACGTGTCCAGACGTGGAAATCTCGGGAGCCGAGGCTCAAGGACGAACATGAGTCACAATGCTTGTCAAGCTTAACGACACTTCAAAGCATAAAGCCAATTTAAAAAAAAAACAAATTCCTACAGTCATTTTCATTATTTCATTCTCACGCAAAGAAAGTTGATTTTGATAAAATCTTACTCTCTCTCATACTGAAATGACATAAAGTGTGGCAAACAGCAATGACATTCTACTCGGGTAAAGCTTAGATGAGGATAGCTTCCCCATGTACATCTATACTTAGTTTGGTGTGGTACGGTTAGTTTAGTATAATTTCTCTAATGCCTCCGAGTATGCCTTAAAACGAACATTTCTAAGGAAATGATTGAAATTTGAATACGTCCACACGTACATTCATATATACATACATACATATTCGTATTCGAATTAAATATTCTTTTTAAAATCCTCGCAGTGAGCTACAAAAGTTCATTCCCGGGAATGTTGTTGTTGCTGGAACATTTTTCGTATCCGTTTCCCGTATCCGTTTTCGTATCCGTTTGGGCGCTCGCCCGACGATTCGGTGTTCCGGTGCGCTCGGCTCCACAACAAACTGCAATTCTGCTCGTGCGTGAGCCGTTCATAAATAAATTTGGCGGCATTTACATTCGTGTCGACATAATTCTCTTGTTTCATTTTCAATTTGCATGATGGATAACGACATGCAGACAGAATTTGGGTTAGTTCCTGTGAACATTCCGTGCATTTTTTGTAACACAAACCGTTTTCATCGAAAATACTTACATATATATGTAAAGGGAAGATAAGCGAATGGCTTCACATGTGTGTTCGCACATACCACGCTCATTCTTACATTCCTGTGTCTAAATCTAAATATTACACTAGCGGCGACAATGGTGAAGGAACTTCCGAGTGGAATTTTAGTATGCATAGACAGTTATGAGTTCAGAACTTGTGTGCAAGAGGACACTGACAAAATCGAAATTGAAGTGATGAATATTACAACAAGTTCAAATAAGGACACGAATTATTCGAGGATTTTGTACTTGTGTGCTCGCTAAAGTATTCTGCCCCCAATGGAAAATGCCACAGCCGAATATTTCCACAGCAAAGAAATATAATATTTGTCCGTTTGTGGCCAACATTCCGGCGTGCAATGCCTTTGTGTAGATGTATCCTTGTACGGCTTCTGAAAATGCTGCGCGCCTTAACGCTCGACTCGACGCAGTCGCCTAGTAGTCTCTGCATTTGACACACATCCGCATTGATTGGCATCAGCAGGAAATGCAAATGTGCCAATCGCAGATGCGGCCACACGTGCAACGTCCGCGACTGATAAAATGGTTAGAACAACGATTGCTATGGCGGAGAGCTGGCTAGGTACGCAAATAATACACAAATTAGGTATGTAGGAAAAGTACACCATTTCTATGCGTCGTGCGAAAATTGGGAAGGAGGGAGATAAGAACATTTCATATGTATCCACTCAGTGGCGTAGCCAGAACTTGGCCATGGGGGGATTTTAAAAAAAACTTTTTTGCATGCTTTTTAAAGTAAATTAAACTTTTCAAAGAGGGCATTTTGTGATGGTGCCACCCATATGCGAATCGGTGCATTGAAAATTTCATGAAATTTGGTTCAATAGAAGCAATTACCTATTACGTCTGAAGTTAAAGTATGTTTTTGTCACTGGTACAAAAACTCGATGCTAATATGCAAAGAGCAAATATTAAGTTTTGCTTTAAACTTGGTAAAACTTTAACCTTCAAAAACGAGTGTCAGGACAACAAGTTGGCCAACTGAAATTCGCGATCACGGAAATTGGATTTAACTTTCGCTTTACTCATACACATCCGGGTTGATCTTTTTAATGTTCATGTTTAATATCTGCCAGAGTATTTATCCACTCACTGAACAAATTCGGAAGAAGTTTTCAACAAATATTTCTTTTTGAAAGTTTGTTCAGGTTTTGGTTTTTTGTTAGTTTTGTTATATGTATTGTATATCAAATACCCACCCGGGTGATCCCAGGCGCTTCCGCCGTCAATTTGAATAAAACTCACAATACCATTTTTTGCGTACCTCAGTATGTGTTCAATAAACCCTCCGGAAAGAATCTTTTAATATTTTCCATAGTCGCTAAATAAATTGTTGAAGTGTTGAAGGCCTTTTTTTCTCGAAAAACGGACTATCACCAGAGGAAGTTACTAAATACTGAGGTTTAGATACAAGATTATTAATTATTATTTTTTTATTGAGAGTTTTATTCAAAATAGCGGCGGAAACGCCCTGGGTCATCCGGGTGGGTATTGGTCAAGGACGAATGCAAAAATCTTTGGTAAGGCGAAGGTAAAGCACTTCAATAACATACAATTTGATCGGAAAACTATTTCAAATTTTTATTAAATGAATTAATTAGTTAGTATATTATATATATTTTATTTACATTTCGTTGTAATCTGCATGAATTGTATTTAATTTCTGGATTACTTTAAATAAATAAAAAAATTATCGCATTTTAACTGAAACTTGGCTATCGAAAGACGCCATCTTATCGAAAGACACTTTGACTAAAAGTCGAATTTTAACCATTAACCACTCCTCGTTTTCCCCTGCGTGCGACTTTTATCGTTTCAACACAAAAATGCATTCGCCGCTGTATCAAAGGCGTTTTAAGTACGTAAAAGCCATCCAAAAGGCTTGTACCGATATCCTGAAGGACATTCCAGCCGAAGATCTAAAACACTCATTAGACATGCTTTTAGATCATGAAAATAGCTGTATTCAGCTATTAAAAAAAAACTGTTATTATTCTTTTAAATGTTTAAAGGTGAAAAGATCTTTTTGCTAATGTGGGAACGTACATACCATTCATAGCGATTGACAATTTTAAATAAATATAGGCCATGGGGGGTTCTGGCACCCAAAACCCCCCCTTGGTTACGCCCCTGTATCTACCTATAAATATATCATAACCATGCATATGTGAGTTTCCTGGAAATTTCAGTCAGTAGTTTCATTGAAATATATCGTTTCATATTATTTTATTTTATTTTATTTGCTAACTATTCCCGTACTGGCCAGACTCGTATGTGTTCGGCCCGTACGTAACATTTTATTTCCGCTGTGAACATTTACACAGCTACTCGAGGTCAAACGGATAATCTCATAATAATCACTTATAGATATGTCTTATCGTTGCAACTTTATGGAACCATAATTCTTATGAATATCTCTAAAAGATTAAATACTTAAATACACATACATATATGTATATGTATATGCATGTATGTATGTCCATGTGTGTAATTATTCGCGTGCAATAATTTATTTCATCTAACCTAAAATTTACAATACCTAGTTGATTTGGAGGTTTGATATACTGACCAAATTGCTCGATAAGATTAGCCTGCTACTGCGACGAATTGATGAATTGCCATAAGACTGGCCAAATTGCTTGTTATTGAGTCTTGTGGCGATTTAGTTCAATTCTACAAGTTGACCTCAAGTCACCACAAAACTGAAGCACAGAAAATCTTCACACGAAAATGGATACGCGATATTTTGTCATCATGGTTATGGTTTGTGTCCTCAGCGCAGTAACGGCGAGTGATCGGGGTAAGCGCGAAGGAAAAACTAAACAGTTTCCTATTTGAATCCAAAATAAATTTTACTACAACAAGATTGACTCGTGATGAAGGAGTAGGATTACAGGACTAATCTGATTATTTATTTTCGGCGGCAACATAATTAAGTTTCGCACCCAAATTCCCTACCTCGTGGTCATCGATTTTATCTGTGATCGGCCCCTTCTGTTTAGAGGCCAAACGAATTGGCTGGGAGTGAATACGAATTCAAAGTATCAGCGTAACCAGATCAGGAGATTTCCTCCTAGATTTAGGAGATTCTTGGCCTTTTAGGAGAATGTTTAGGAGGAAGAATTGTTAAGGAGAAAATTTAGGAGATTTATATTTTATGTTAGGGGATTTTTCGGATCCTTAGTGGTTTTTTGGGAGATTTTTGGATAATGAAGAACACTGGCAACAAGACTTATTTTGGCAACTATTTTAAAGTCAAAGCACCCTATTGTGTTAAAAATGTATAAGCTTACAAAATGTGAGGTTGTTCTATCTCATTCTCACTTATTGCTGTCAAAATGAAATCCCGCCCCTAAATGGCACTCTTCGTTTAATTCATTTCTTATATGTTTTGTTTCATTTAAGTTTTTGTTGTTAAGCTGAAGATGAATAAAAAAAGGCTGCATTAAAATAAGTATATGTATATATTTGTATTTTTTTATGAGAAGTTTAATTCCTTTAAAATGACGCAAATTAAGTATAAAAAAATTTAGGAGATTTTTTCAACTTTTTGGAGGAAATTTCAGTCTTTTTTTAAGATTTAGGAGAAAGCCATTTTAGGTATCTGGCAACACTGCTCTCCAAAGATTTGAGCCAGACTGCCGTTGTCGTTAGCTTCAATTTCATTCTTCTGTAGTTTAATACTAATGAGTTCTGAACCGAGTAATAAATATATCTCTGAACGTTTGGAGGTACAACATGTCCGTCTGTCTGCCAGATAAAAAGTTTTCCAACTTTGTACTGAAAAGAGGTAGACACTTAATTACACTTTCTGATAAGGGTGGCCATACAGCCTGACACTATCTAATCGTTATCGAGATAGTCAACCTCTCCAAGAAGAAGGTGGAAGAGTGTTGTAATAATTGATAAACATTTGTGGAGTGTGTTGCCGCCAAACATGATAAGCACGTCCCACGAGCAATACCGATGGAAGATATCATCCTAGAATAGATCAAACTGGAAATTGAACTCCTTCCGTCTTGCAGCACACCCGATAATGCGTGCGCGCCAGCTGCACCGCATACAAAATGAGGCCGAACGCACGGCCGCGTACTGGAACTCCAAGGCGCAAAACACACTCTCCGAGAAGGTGCAGCGGGCACAGACGCTGAGGTCGGCGGGCGCCAAGAACATCATTATGTTCCTGGGCGACGGCATGTCGGTGCATACGGTCACTGCGGCCAGAGATTTAATGGGCGACAGCTCGCACGAGGTGTCCTTTGAGAAGTTCCCCTACTTTGGGCTATCGAAGACCTACTGCGTGGACCGCCAGGTGGCCGATTCCGCATGCACGGCTACCGCCTACTTGGGTGGCGTGAAGGCCAACTACGGCACCATTGGCGTCAACGCCAACGTACCCCGGTCCAACTGCATCGCCGCGCAAAATCCGGCCAACTTTGTAGAGAGCATTGCCAAATGGGCGCAAGATGCGAACAAGGACGCCGGTCTGGTGACGACGGCGCGCGTCACGCACGCCTCGCCAGCTGGCGTGTATGCCCACACGGCTAATCGCAACTGGGAAAACGATGCGGAAATAATAGCGAAGAAGTGCAGTCCCAAGGACAATGTGGATATTGCACGTCAACTGGTCGAGTGGCCAGTGGGCAAGAAGCTAAAAGTGATTATGGGAGGCGGACGACGCAACTTCCTCAACCGGACCATCAACGACGAGGAGGGTCTGCCCGGAATGCGTTCCGATGGGCGCAATCTGATCAAAGACTGGCTGGCGGACAAGGAGGCCAGCAACGCAAAAGCGGCGTATGTGTGGAGCAAGAAAGGCCTGAGTCAGGTCGACCTGGGCAGCACCGATTACCTGATGGGTCTGTTCAGCAGCTCGCACTGCCCCTACCACGGCGATCTGGAGCGCGAACACATAGACAAAGCCAAACCCTCGCTGAGCGAAATGACTGAGGCGGCAGTGAAAATGTTGCAGAAGAACAAGAACGGCTTCTTCCTGTTTGTGGAAGGCGCTCGCATTGACATGGCGCATCACGACACACGCGCGCGAAAGTCGCTGGAGGACACATTGGAGTTTGCCAAAGCTATTGAGAAAGCACGCAACATGACCTCGCAGGACGACACACTGATCGTGGTTACTTCGGATCATTCGCACACCATGACCATCAACGGCTATCCGGTGAGTGGCTGACAGTGGCCGATCGCTCATTTCAGGTACTCATTAAATTCCGTTACTTATATTTGTAGTTCCGCGATCAGAAGATCACTGGTATCGCCGACAACGTGGCTGACGACGGGCTGCCGTACACCATTCTCTCCTATGCCAATGGACCCGGCTTCTACAACACGTACAACGGCAAGAGCGGCCGCAACGAGATCACCCATGGCAACACCAACGCGGCCAACTTTGAGTACATGGCTTCTGTACCCCTGGACTCAGAAACGCATGGCGGCGACGATGTCGGCGTCTTCGCCTCGGGGCCTTATGCGCAATTTTTCAGCGGCAACTACGAGCAGTCCAACATACCCGCAATGATGGCGCGAGCGGCCAACATTGGACCGTTTGCTAATATTTAATTTCCATAACACAAAAACACTTTTGGAACCCACACATACGAATGTATCAAAGTGTACAATTCACATACAATATGCGCATATCAGCAGTTGTCTATTAACATTAAACAATTTTGCCTTGTGCCATTTTGTCCTAGTTGGAACTTGGGCTGGTTTGTGAGACTGCGACCCTGTAAGCTGACAAATGAATTAATTTTCCTAGTATTTCGCTGCAATTTATCTCTTGCTCTGCATTATTAAATGTCAATTCAGCAGATTGTGAAAACAATATTACAGCAGCGGTAATGACACCCACACAGACACGCGGCCGCTTACTGCAGCGCTTCCATGTGGCCCTCATTCCTCGAGCGCAATGTGGTGCACTGAAAACACCAACAACTTCTAAGCAAAGAGAATTTGCGGAACCTGAAGTGCACTTCGACATTTTCGAGGCGATTTCAGCAGGATCGAGAACATTTTCTCCAAAACCCAGAACTAACTTGAATCAATGAACCGCAACTACAGCTTTGAGTGACTATAAAACGCCTAAAAACTTATTTGAAACCCAACACAACGACTTCACTGTCTCGCTGTGTCGCCAATGAAACTCCCGCACTCCACAACCGTTGCCGTTGTTTTCCCTTTTCCTTTCTAATATGATTTTAAAGGAAAATCAATAAACCATTAGAGCGATTCGCTTCTTTATTAACTTTGGCAACTCTTTTGAGCACAATTCGAACGGCAACCGATTGTAATGCCATACAAAATGCAACGAACCTAACTGGGTGGCGCTGCACAAGGACTTTTTCGCTCGACTGCGAGCGCTGCCGCGCGCGCGCACACCCACACACACATAAGCACAGTTGCTGTACGGTTGTGTAAGAAAATTTTTGCATGGCAACAGTGATATCAACAGCAACAACAAAACTGCAATACATTTATTATATGTACATCAAGAAGTTACGGTGAATATTCTATGGTAACGGTAAAGTAGGATACGACTGAACAGTGTTGCCAAACTGGCAGAAAATCGATGAACAGCATTTCCGAAGCACACGAGCACACAAATAACCTAAATACTTATGTGAGTGTGTAGTAATACATATACAGATATGTATGTATGGGCATTAATAGAGTAAGTGGCATCAATAGGGCGGCTGACTTTAATATTTCTGTACAGCTTAGTAAGTATTTTCCGGCTAACGAATTTGTACGTTTTATTTTAGCAGGAACGTAATTCTCACTAAAGTAAACCCTACATTGCAAACTAATACACAACTTTAGGCACAGACATTTTCCAGTATTTCCTTTCGTGCACTCGCAAATACGGAGTAAATTGTCTAAAACAGATAAAAAACAAAAATTATGAAACCTCCGTCATCCCTTTTCTCATCAGGCTCTCATTACTTTGTCTAAATTTCGAAAAACTAAGCTAATAAAATTCATTGCATGAATGCCAGTGAAGCGAGCAAAAACATGACAAACCCATCGAACCTCCGCAGGCCAGCTCAAGCATCTAGCTAAGGCCACTTTTGTGGTAACCATTCGACCTCAACGTAATGTAACGTAACACGAACGCATCGAAATATTCTCAATGACTTAATTCGGGCCGACCATTTCGGGTAATTTGTAATTTGTATTGCTTCTGGACAGCACACACCTCAAGTGTGTAAGTACATATATACATACATACATATGTACGTATTCAACGCTCGTCATCCACTCTGCAGCTTTCAGCACCTGTGCTGAGTTTTGCCATAAGAGAATAGCGAATTCACACTTGGAATTATATAATTTGAATGTGGATTATTGAAGCCCTTCTGGTGAACTTAGCAGATCTCGACAGATGTTGGCTCCTTCTAGCTGATGGCATTTTTAATTTGTTCGTTGGCCAATCACTACTAGACCATGTTGGACAAGAAAGCACTCCTGAAAGCTTTGCACTAAGTATGTGCCATGATTTAAAAATCTGAGAAAAATATGCTACAAATATGGACAACTGTTGGCAAAGCGAAATTTCCAAATAATTGCAGAGCATTACGTAAAGCATACTCCCCTGCGCCGCAACTCGCCATTCCGCCGCCCTTCAAAGCTAGCAACTTGTTTTCGCCCGCATTCCGAGCTTCCGTTTGCCAAATGATTTAGAGGCGTTTCTACAATTTCACCAACAATTAAGCAGTAAAGTGTGCCAAACCAGCAGCAGTGGCCATAGTTGGAAATCAACGGCATTTTGATGGCTGGCGATGCACTTGGCGTGGAGTCACTACAAAAACCAGATGATCAGATGAGCAAACGCACATACGGACAAACTGGCGACGGAGTGGAGACATCAGCCAGCGCTGTGAGCAATTACAGTTCACTATCACTGTCAGTCACTCGTTCAAGCGACGTTTTTAATCGCAAATGTGTACGTACAATATTTACACTTGATAGGTTCACAACCTCCTCTAATCATTTCAAATATTCGTATTGTATGTATGTATGTACATACATGGCCACGTGCGTGTGTACATACTTACAAACTATGAGTACAAGTAATTATATACGCCAGGCCGAAGTAAATAAAACGCAACAAGCGAATGCTATTCTGAAAATTAAAATAGCACATGTACTCGTATATACATACTTACATACATATTATTTCGATGAGTAAGCACTGAACACTAAACTCTGAGAATTTTATAGCAACAGGACTGAAGTGGGGTGGCGATTTTACTGGTAATATAAACTTATATGTTATATATATGTACATACATATACATATATGTTATGTATATATATATAAATAAAAAATTACGATAACTCCTAAAAACTCTACTCTACCCTACTTTGACTGTATGTACTGACGAGAGACATGATTCTTGCAGAAGTGTCATATGTATAAGATCACAACTTATGTACATAATGCATCTAGGAACGTTTGTAAATAAACATTTATGTATGTATGTATGAGTATGTCTAATTTATAGAACCGTTTTATTTACAAAATGCGAATTATTGTAATGGCAATAACGATCACATAAGTACATAAATACATATACACATGTATATATGTATGTGTATATATATTCGTATGCACACATATACAAACAAAGCGGTCGAAATGTCTGATATCTCGCAACGACCTCTTGCTCATAGGGCGATAGCTGGGGTCAGATGTCCCCAAGCCGTCAATGACACTTGAAAATTTCTTCTCAGCCACTTTGTATTCATTTCGATTTAATTTGATTTGCAGTCGCTGCATAGAAGTTTTAAAACACGAAAAATACGAATTCTGAACTCAGGCAGCTTGCAGCAAATGGCACTGCAGCAATTTGTGAGCCAGTGCCGGGACGAGGACGAGCAACTGAAAATGCTCTCATGCAAGTGCGGCGATATGTGTATGTGTGTGTGTATGCTGGTAACGAATGGTGGCAGTAAGTCGCACGCCTATGGAAAACTGGGTCACTTACACCGCTGCTGCGCATGCAATGTCCATATGACGAAACCAGAAAATCTATGCCAACGCCTGCCGCTGAACCTGCAGCACTCTGGATCACTCTCAGTCGCTGTTGTGCGCTACTTCTTGCCATCTTAACTTCTTCTCTGCTTCGGCTTCGACGGTGCGCTCTTTCAGCAACCAGCAAATCAGCAATTGCGAGTTTTCCCAACCTGATTTCCAGCACACATCACACAGTGTTGGGATTTGACGATCGCAGAACTGCTCATTGCAGTCGTAATGGCTTAACTTAGCTTGACTGCCATCGGGCTGCGAACTTTTAACTTGGTTTGTTTTCGCCCACTTCCGCGGTCGTCGTTCAAGTATCTCTCCTCAGTATACTAAATTATTTAGCCAGGCGATGGAAGAACATCCAACCAGCAATCGAACTAATATATTTCTTGGACCACGAACATATGTGGCGAAATTAATGATAAATGAACCACTCTTGTTTTGCCAAACAATTCTGTAAATTTGTCTTTGCATTTCTTCTTGTCAATATTATGTGTACATAATTATGTCTTAACTATTTCTAATTACAAACATATTCTGAAATATTATAAAACTGAACTGTTCGACCATAACAAAAACTTTTTCTCTTTGAATTACATTTAAGACTCGAGTAGATACTCTTGAGCTCTCGCAGAGCTCTTCGTATAAACAGAATGAGAAAAAAAGCAAGGCAAATGAGAACAAGATGAGCTTGAATGCTACTACTTTGGCAGAAGCTCTGTCATGCTCCGATTAATCGCAGTTTTTATTATTATTGTTAATGGGGATAATGCACTGCGACCTGTAGATCTATTGTGCCCCCTTCTTGGACTTCAAAGAATGTCAATGCATCGCAGTGTTTGCAAACTGCAAATTCCTTGAGAAACTACGTGCATGTATGGACTTATTAAGTATACGACAAAGTTTGGTGTTGATGCCGATAAGGATTGGACGAAAATCAAGAAATCGTTTAAAAAATGCCTGGATCAAAACAGTGCAAGCTTCAAAATAAAAATTCCCAGACAGTTGGTGTCTGCTGATGGTTTCTGCTGTCTACCACAACCTGTGGAAGATTTTTATCTCAAAAACTATGACCTATAGTGAAGAAAGTGTAAAGATCCGTGAAAGTTTGAGTAAGAGTTTGTTGACGGTTGTCTCAATGGAGTCGAAGTCATAGGAATCGGACAAAATTTCACTCAGAGAGTGCTCTACGAAAAACTACAGACCCATAGTTTGCAATTTCACCAGCATGAGAATACTTCCCTTGTTGGGAAATACTGAACAGAGTCCAATTTGAATTGCCTACCGCGCTAAGAAAATTGTGAGCTTTTCCGATCGAAAGTCGCACTTTTGAGATTTTTTTAAAATTTATTTTAGTGAAAATTAGGCACAATGGCATCAGTAAACAGCCGAAAGGAGATACCGAAAAACGGAAAAAGCCGTCAGCGATTGTCAAGTTTTCTTTGATAAAAAGTTGAACATGTTTATAAAATTTCGCGTCCAGCATCGAGGAGGTGGTGACGACAACATTGTGTGATTTTGGGTAGGGTTGGTGTGTGTTAGTGTACAGGAAAGCGGACATGTACTTTATATAAAAATGTGTTTACATAGAGCGCTGTACATATCTACCGCGCGAGTAAGTATCTACGATTTCACCACACGGTGAAGTACAGCCTTACACACGATAAATGCAGCCATGTGCACATAACAAACTTATGTAAGTATGAATATATGTATATATAAATACATTTAATTGCACGAGTGTGACTAGGCGCTGGTATATAATATAAACGGAGCGGAAACGACACAGGCATGAGGTACGATAAAGTGCGCTGCGCAACAAGGGACATGAGGCCACCAAGATATGACGCAGACATCATTGAAAAAGGGCGAGCGGTGGTGGCCAGCGGCCAGCGGCCGGGGGCGAGGAGCGTGGGACAGTGGCGATGGCGATGGCGATGGCAACAACATTTGCTGCTTTGTCGCTTGAAAAAGCTTCAAAGCAATAGCTGTTCGCGGCGGTGGGGGGCGGGCGTAGGGGTGCAGTAATCTCGCCGTGGCTGCTGCCACACCAGTTAGCTAGTTTCTATGCACAGTGTGCAGTTGGCGAATTGATGGTAGATGCTACATACATACATACATACAAATGTACAGCGTTTATTCAATTTCTCGTTGCGCTGCCAGTTGGGTTTGCACATAGCCATGAGCTCATCTAGATACATACTATACCCGTTATGTGTGCGTGAGCATGTGTGGCGGGGTGGGAGTATGAGTGCGAGTGCGAGTGCGAGCGCGAATGTAGCTAACCGATTGTAAGTGAAAAGCGAGCTTTTTCTTGACGAAGCTGCGAGCTTTAATCAATTCGTTATGTTAGGCAAAATCGCACACACACAAACATTCTGTTTTCTAAACTTTTTGTCGTTAAACTTTGTATCGAATGGATACTGGGTACCAGTGCTGGGCGCTACAACTACTACAGCGCGAAACTGCAAACCGAAGCTAACAGCTGAAGCAAAAACAACGCAGCCGACGTCGCTGCCCGCAGTGGGGCAGTTAAGTGTGGCGCATGCATACACACACATTCATACATAAATACATACCTACATGCATATATACACTTGTATATAATACATATTCTGTTTCTGATTTCATTGTTGCTCGTTAATTTTCTCGTTGTTCTTCTAATTTGTTCATGTTTTCTTCATTTGTTTTCTGCTAATCTTTGCTAGTTAAGCTTTTTCAATTTTCGCTTTCGTGTATCTACAACACATTAAATTATTTGCGTGTGTATCTGCAGCAAATTTATTACCGCATCCAGCAAATACATATGTACATACATACATAGATGCGCATATACAAATATGAGCAGCCAAATAGCAGAATTCCGCGAAAAGTTCGCTTGAACGTCCGTCTCGCCGTCCTATGCCATGTGTACTCCAATGTTTTCTATATTGGCGAAAGCCACAACGGCACAGACACCGCCAGCGGGCACTGAGGTGCCGCATTTATGGCTGAAATCGTGTTAATTACATTTTAACCTCAGTGTAATATTTTCACAATATCTATGAATATTTGTATGAACATATGTATGTATGATGTACTAATGTAAGTACATATAAAATTGTCGTCTTTGCTGCAATTCGTGCTCGTGTGCCACCATAGATGTGTTGCAGTCACACATCTACACGTATGGTGGCACATGTACACATGTATGTACACATATGTATACAAACATTAATATATGTATGAATATGGTTGCATATGTACAATAACACAATATAGGGTGCGGAAATGGGTCATTTACTAACTGCGGCGCGGGGCAACGGGGGCGGCTGATGGTGTGTGCTGTGAGACGAGCAATTTCGGAGCCTACGTTGGCATGTAAAATGTTCGAGCTTTCCCTTGAACCACACACACATGCACATATGTATAAATGTATGAGTGCAGTGGGCTTGAACACGCAGCAGCTGGGCACAAAAAAGTTTCACCGCTGCTTACTTCACATGACCATATCTATGCGCGCATGCACACACACACACAGGCACACAAATATGTACATACATGCTCATGTTTAACTAAATATTTGAAATTATTGTTCGCATGCAGCACAAATCTCTTCATAGAACGCAGCACAACGGATTAACGTCCATTTTATGGAATATTTTTGTATATTTCTTCGCTCGAACGATCTTTTGTTTTTTTTTGTTCCATGTAAAAACATGAAAATCGAATCGAGCCTCCAATAATCTGCACTTACATAAAACCGTACCTAATTTTTTGAAAAAAAAAAAACATTTACATGTTATTAGGACGAATAGATGTGGAAAATGGACTTCATTTAAGTCCGGGGTCAAAGTAATCGGATGAGACTAGTCCCTGTGTTCTGCCCAATTATCGACTATCGACTAAAATATTTATTCCCATGCTGACCATAACGGTAGTTATCAAATTTTCTGATTACATTTACCTACAATTAGCGTCTCACAAACTCCTTTATGAGGTATCAATTTAAAAAATCGACAGAACTCGTTGAATGCCAGTGTCAAAAGTGCATGCAATTTGTTTCGTCCGAGTTGCAAACTGAAAAGACCAATTACTCAGGGCACTAGTTTCGGCAAATCCTACATGGGTACCAACAACTAGCCACCACCGGAATTAGGTCCAAGCAATTTTTATTTACTTCCAAACCCAGCGTTGTCAACGCCGAAGCTCCATTAACCGGCATGAGCGGCACGTTGATCTTCTCAAAGGACCACCTGCTAGCATAAGTGACCCGTCCCTTGACCCCCAAACGCAGATGGACACCAATTAACCACCTCAATGCAATATTAGTCAAAATGCACATAGTTCAACAAATAAAAACTCCCTTCGGTTTTAATGAATATGACTATATTTTATTTTTTAATGCCTTTGTTATATATAACTTTTATTATGTGTTTCGTTTAGTTTCTTTTATATATGTTCATTCTTTTCTTTCGATTCGATCTCTACAATGTCTGCTCTTTTCACTAGCATCAACTATCTCTTTATAATTATCCATAATTATAATTACTAGTTGTATGTGTCTCTTCAGTTAATCAATTACAAATAATAAGTAGATATAAATTACACGAAATTCAAGTGGTAAATTTAAAGTGACATTAGATTTACTGTTTTTGCTTTTCTTTCCTTGCTTTGTTTTTACGTTTTTGTTGGTGTATGCGATTTGGGGAAACAATAAAATGAATAATTCGAATTCAGTGGAAGTGAACCCAGAACCTGGCGGACAAACAGAACGCGAAGTCCGTTCGAGCGACTTGAAATTAGAAAAAAACTATGCTCTGCTGATTTGCTAAAAGGAATAAAACGGTAATAAAATATATGAATACATGTTTAAGAGAGCAGATGTTTGTCCGGCCAGAGGCAAGCAGGAATTAAAAGTTAAATCATAAAATTAGGACAAATCTCCGTCAACATAAATGCGGCCGCACTTGAAGCTATATTTAAGAGCCGCGCAATAGTATAGCGAACGCTGGACAGTTTCAGATTTGGCAATTGCACCACGCAAATTGATGTCACAGTCACAGTCACAGTCTGAAAGACTGTTTTTGGTGTGCTGTTGAAAATTGTCAGCGTTTAACATTTGCTGGTCGTTTGATCTGCTTCATTTCTTATTTCTGTTATAGATTTTTTTTTGGTTGTATTATTGTTATTATTGTTATCAATTTACCTTACAAATATTTACATACATTTTCTTTTCTTGATTTTTGTGAATGTTTAAGAAAGTTTTTCGATTTTTTTTGTGGTTTTCTTTTTGTAAACTTTCGGTTCATTTTTTCTATTTTATTTTTTTTTAATGTACGCTTACAGTTTGCTTTTATTAAAATTGTAAATTGTTTTGCCGCAGTGTTTCAGGTCAGCAATGCGGCGTTTTCGTTTTGTATTTGTGTTTGCATGTTGTTTTTGTTTGTTTGTGTTGTTCGATTTTAATGTTTTTTTCTTCACCCTGGACAAATACACGTTCATGATTTCTCAGCTAGAAGATTTACTTGACTGTTGATCTACGTTATTTTTTACACAAACATTATTTATTTTCATTTAAGATGTTTTTGTTATTTTGTTCAATTTAAGTTTATATTTATAATACATCAATTAGTTGTTAATATTTAATTTAAATTTGCTTTCAAGTGCTTCTCTTTATCGTATTTTAAACTACTTACAAGTACATTTTTGCTTTTTTCTTTTTTCTTTTTTCATGTTTAATTTTTCAATTTTTTTCATTCTTTCATTAAAAAAAAGTTGCAATCTCTTAATTCATAAATCAATTATATGCTTTTGTATCTTTAGCTTAAAAAAACTTTTAATTCTTCTGCTACATGTTGATTGAGACGACAGAGGACGATAGGCTGCTGACTAAACGATGAGCTGGGTCAGTAGCGCCGTTTTTATCTGCAACTGCATTTACACCATGCTTCCAGTCTGAACCACCGCCGGCTACCACCGCTGCTGCCGCCGCTATCATCATCACCAAACAGGTGAAAACGATTCTAATTGATTTCCTGAATTTCGCCGTCCATGTTGTTCATCTGCGGCGGATGATTCGATTTGACCATGCAAGAGCGTGCCACTGACTCGAACAGTCTGAAAAGGGATACAGGCAAAAGACAATGTAATAAGACCAATTCAGTAAATATTGACTTATAAATACAAAGCTATTTATATTCATTACACCAATAGATAAACTTAATCAACAATGCTGAAGTGAACTCTAACATTAACCAATTAATTACTCTGATCAACAGTAATCAACACTCAGCTCAACACTTCACTTACTTTGCAATTTCGGGTGCGCAGTGAACGAAGTCGTGGTCCCAGAACTTATAGATGGGATTCTTGATGAGCTCGATGAACGTGATTAGCAGACCCCACGGGTGCGGACGATTCACGATTAGGCGCTCGAGCAATACGCGCGTAATTTGCTCCTGTATGGCCTCCGAATTGGCCTCAGCGAAGAGATGCAACACGGCACAGCTAAAGTAATGTGTGTGACTGTTTGGGTAGCGCAGCTGATTGGCAATGGCGTTAAGAAACAGATAACGACCCTCCGTATCCAGATCGACTGCTAAATTCTGGAAAATGTCCATGTGAGCGCTGTGTGCGATGTTCGATGTATTGGGCACTGTGTTTTTATTTCTGTCGCAAACAGGACTGGTTAGTTAATTAAAATACCAAATATATCAAAAGCCAATTGTGCGACGAACAGCGACTACTTACCTAATGTGCAAAATTGCCTGCGTGCCCACATACAGAACCAACGCATTCATTAATGGAATGTTGTAGCGCGAACCGGGCTCATTGGAGATTTGCAGGTGGCTGCGTAACTCCGAAAGGAAAGTGACCGGAGCACGTGCCTTCAGATACGAGTCAAGATCCTTTTTAAAGTTCGCCGGTTGTATGCTCATCACGTAGTTGGAGCAGATCTTCGGAGCTGTTGCCGTTTCAGGCAGCATATCAACCTTCAAATTGGGTGTAAAGGGGTCTGGCAAGCGCATGTTGCGAGGAAATGCGGCCAGAATGATGTTACGCATCTGGATGCAGTTCGGAGGAATGGCGTCACAAAAGCCAAAGTGATAGTCACATAAAAATTCGGGGAAATCGTGCAGTAGCACGAGCAGAACGCGCAGCGTTCCCTTGTACAATAGCTGTACGGGCTTCGCTAGTTCTGCGTTCCGCAGGAACGGTGCCAGATACCGGAAAAGGTCCAACAAGAGCTGCGAGTACAGCGGCCAGCCTTTCTGCTGGGGTATCTGAGCGAGAATGCGACCGATAAAAATGCGATGCGAGATCAGCTCCAGCCAGGCGTAGCAGAAGCCAGGGGCCGATGCTGGATTCAGCAAGTGGTAGGTATGCGAAAAGGCAGTCACGATACTGTGCATCAGACTCTCCAGCACAGCATCAGGTGAGCTCAGCTCAAGAAACAACATCACAAAGAAGCGATGGTAGCCGAGCTGCTGGAATGAGGTGCCGTGCAGTTCCTGGTCTTGTAGTAGAATTCCCAACACAATGCCAAGCACCTTGTTCAGTAGGTTAATCTTTGTGGTCGGATTGCCCGCCTCGCCCGAGTGGCGCACCAGCAGGGCAATTAAATGCACAAACGCGTCGATCCAGTGGAAAATCTTATTCTTCGCTTGCATTGTTGAGTTAGACGGATCATTGAGGATGCGGTATACCAGGTCGATACAGATTTGAGTCGCTTGGCGGAAGAAACGCGTGATCAAGTCGTCCGTCTTTAAAATGCCATACATATTCATCTTCTGTACGAACGAGCTGAAATTCTTCGTCTCACGCGACAAATTGTTCGACTGATTGTAGATGGAAACCCAGTCCTTTAACAAGAATTCTGTCTTTTCCTGCAGGCCGGGAGGATCATCGCAATCATTGGACTGTATATGAAAGAAAAATACTAAATGAAACAAGTACTTTGCAAATAACTTGTGCGACCACCTACTCTCACATGTTGCATTCCAGATTGAATGTACTGCGTGGCTCCGGCTAAATAGCGGTCTGCACCAGTAAACGGTCCTGCGTCCATCACATCAATTTGATGCGTTAACGCCTCCGAATACCGGTGGCGATGCTGTGGTAAGCGACCAAGCATTTCAAAAGTTCCAATCATTTCTGTTTCTACGGTGGCACTCGAACGACCATCCACTAACAGGCGCTCCATCAGCGTCATGGCGAAGGTCACTGCCAGGAAGTTGCTGCCATTATCCATGGCCTCGCGGAGCAACATATCGAACTGAGGCACATTGATGAAATGCGAAGTAATCAGCAGCTTGATGGCTTCCACATTATAGCGTACCTCCTCACGTATATCGAAGATGCATTTGGTGATTGCACGCTCAGTCACGCCGGCACCGAATGTACTCTGCAGCAGCGTGAGTATGCGCAGGTGGATATCACGGTACAGCTTCATTTGTTCGATGTGCTCGGGTATGCTCACTAGACCCTCAATCAGGCCCTCGACGACGCGAGTTAGCAGATTCAGTGCGGACTCGTTGTCTCGTATACGCCGAGTGACCATTAGAGCATTGAGTAGTGCGTGCATCTTACTGGCTTGCAATTGCACGGTGGACACGTTTACAGTGCTATTGAGGAAAGCCTCCATTTTGGCAGCCAAGTCAGCATACATCAAACCCAGCTCATCGGTGCCAAACGAGGTCTGCGGAATTTCCTGTGGCTTTGGCAAAAACAGCGCAATATCACGTTCGGTCATCGGCTGGAAACCGGGCAGATTGCGTGCAAATTGTGCATAGACAGCGAATTGGGCTGGTGGAATGCCCCCTACCTTCAAGCGAACCTGCTCCGGCATGCGCTCCGACAGATAAGCAAGTATTTGCGAATCAAAGAAGCGTCTAAGAAAATACATATATCAGTAAATCGTTCAACTAACGGTTGTGTACAAAATTATGGAAATTAAAAAGTTACATACCCTCCCTCTTCCCGAGTGATTTTCCTGGTCTCAAAGTCGGCTGAAATGCGGCGATCAACCTCCGGTATGGCCTTCTCTGCGGCTGTTTTTTGTATGAATGCGCAGGCCAGTTCCACGTTGTCATTGCTTAGCTGAATGGCTGCCGCCTCGATGTCCTGGTAGCTCGGCCCGCCCGTAAGAGTGGACAAAAATGCTTTGCGGATATTATTTGTCAAGGTCTGTGAGAGCTGGTCCTTGCAGGTAATCATCGCCATGCCTGCGGACAGATTGCGCACCATCTGATGAGCAGCTGTGCGCATGCGATTTTCATCGGCGTCCAAGGCAAAATCCTTGCGCACAATGTGTTCGGTAGTGGTCACTGCGATGCGTACACTGCGGTCTACCACCGGCTGTAGCCACTCAGTAATTGTGCGTTCGATGGCGTCTTTCACAATCGGCTTAAGACCAGGATTCACGTGCAGAAACGCAATATTGGGCGACAGAATTACATACTGTGCAATCTGATGGAAGTTAGACACGTTGATGTCCACGTAGGAGAAGCGCGGCTCCGGCGCCTGCATTATCACCTGCCCACCGGACTCGTTGCTAATACTGGGCGATGGCACAACGCCGCCGGGTACATTGCCGCTGGCGCCCATCAGCATTGCTTGTGCGTCCGGATCGTTGGCCGGTATTTGAGCGGGTCCCGGCCCCTGCACCTGCATTTGTTGAGGCGGTGGTGGTTGCTGTTGCTGCTGCTGTTGTTGTTGTTGCTGTTGTTGTTGTTGTGGTGGTGGTTGTGGCGCCGCCTCAATGGCCTTCGGTTTTGGCTGCGACATTTGATGTTCGATGTTCATTGAGCGAGCTGGGTCTTTTAAATAAATGATAGGCTTCAGCTTCTGCAAATCTATGTTCAGCGTCTTACAGAGCACTTCTATTTCGAATTTCAAGTTCAGCTTCAGCTCGGGTTCCTGGTGTAGCTCGCCGAGCACATTCATTATGGCCATGGTCCATGGATTTGGCGTTTTGAATACTTTCGACTTATTTGATGACTCCAGGATCTTGGCGACGAATGGCACTACGAACAACAGCTCCTGTTGCCCTTTATGGTAAGCTTCGGCGACCAATGCCTTTAGATCCAGTTCAATTTGCAAAATTGGCTTGTTTCGTCCGAGCGTCATCATACCCAACCAGTGGCCGAGATTCTTCAGCAAGCTTCGATCGGAGAAATTCACCACGCCCTTATCCGAACGTAGCAGCACCTTTATGTTGCGCAGTGTCTCCTTTGTGACGTACTTGTTGATTTCCGTATTCTTCAGCGCTTCCAAAAAGTTGAAGTACAACGTGTGGAAATTGAATTCCAAGGAGGCACGCTTTAACACCAGATACTGTGCCAGCCAAGGCCAATACTCCTTGGTCATAATCTCTTTGATCTCTTCGCACTTTTGCGGAATATTCAGCTGGCTGAGGTTGTTAAAAATAAATGCGGTCTTATCCTGCACGGGTTCGGGTGGCACGGTGATTTTTTCCTCCTGATTGGCCACCAGTAGTGTGTCGATATTGGTGGCAGTGGCAATAGATTTCATGCGTGATGCATGAATCGACTGTGCGACCACCATAGGTTTTTGTTGTGTGGGCGTCGTCACAATGTTACCTGAAATACAAACATACAGAAGTTCTACATATTGCATTCAAATATGGTCTTTAACAGTTAATTGAAATTAACCTCTAGATAGCTTAAAGTAAAAAAAACTTTGTCTTTCTGGGAACTCACCAGTGACAGAGTTGCTGCGGTAAATGGAATCAGAAGGGGGCTGCTGGCCACTGCCACCCATGAGCATTGGCAATTTGGCCGGTGGTGGCTCCTGCTGCAGGTATCCGTACTCTACATACTGAATCAGATGTGGAGGAAATTCGTGAAAATGTGGTATGGATCTGATATATTCACAATATTTGTTGTACGAATGCAAGCGGTTCTTGAAGCGCTCCAGGGCAGTCAAGCCGAAATGGTACATTTTTGAGTCTTGCTTGCGCAAAGCGTCCAAAACACAACGTAGCGCCAAGCCCAATGCCACGAATGTCGGCACCAAATTGCGCTCGATAATGCCTCCGAATAACTGGGCAGTTATCTGCAATTCTTTTTCAGGGTAATGTGGGAAGAAGCGGTACTCTTCAAAGAGATTCCGCAGCATGCACTGGTACACTTCCTGTTCGCGCCGATTGCTTGACTCCTTAAAGCGCTGCAGTATATCTAACACTTCATCGATGGACAGCGTAGGATGCGGTGGATGATTGTAGATGCGCTGAAAATAGGAGTTCGCCTCGTCTTCGACCTCTTTGGAGACGGGTCCTTGTAGATCGGCCATACCGGGGTTGATCGGATTTGGCGGTGTCGGTGTCGGCTGTGGAGCTGTCGGTGGCATGCGCCCCATATTTCCGACATTGGGTGGAGGTGCTTGCATCTGCATAGCGTTCAGAGGATAAGGACTGGCAGCCGGATTCATCAGGCGCGACGGAGAAGCAGGTGTGGACGCCAAGTTTCCTGTGCAAGTAAACAAAATTTAAGGGAATTAGTTGCTGCAATCTGTTCTTGTTTTCAGCGTATAATGCATGATTTTCTCCAGATATTACAATTGACACTTAAACTCACCCAAAACATTGCCGAAATTGAAGGCGCCATTGGGGCCGCCGAGGTTTAGGCTGGCAATATTTGTCGTTAAGTTTGAGAGCGTGTCCATGGTGGGGCCGAACATTTGTTGTGCGTTTAGATTCGCCGAGAAGGGTGGCGGCGGCACACTTGGCACGCCACCACCCATGTCCATGCCGCGGTGACCACGCATTAAACCTTGCGGGGGCACCAGTCCCTGTGGCCCTGCTTGTGCGGCAGCGGCACGTGCCTTATTCGCCATTATCGAGCAGTTGGCAGACATCTGCATGATAATGTCGGCAATTTCGGGCGGTACATTACTCATATAACCCTGCAGACAAGTCAGCATGGTCGTTACGGTCTCCGGTGGCAGTTGTGCCTGCTTAGATGGTAACTGATTGTCCGGTATCTTAGCGTTGGTTATCTGTGGGCACCGTCGTTGCAGACATTTCAGTATTGCCTGGATAAAGGGCTCGCCGTGGTCACGAATCTTATCGCTCAACCATTTCTCCAGCTTCAGATATTCACGCCGCGAAGCCAGACAAGCCAAGTCAATGACGAAAAGAAATGAGCGTTCGTTCAACAGTGTAGATAGCGCCTTGAGGTCGTGAGCAACGTCCAGGATGCGCGACAACTTTACCTGGTCGTACTCGGTGCCGCGCTGATACCATTCTGACATCGATTGCATTATTATTGGACGTAGTATGACGCCGAAATTGGCCGAGTTCCATGCATTCACCAGTATCACGCCGGAATTAGGATGATTAGTGAGGAAAGTCGGTATGAGTTGACTGAAAAGCTCCTGGCGCAGTGCAGTGATAGGTGGATTGATGTGCAAGAGAGCCAGGAATAGTACATCCGGACAGTGTTGTGCCGGGAACTTGAACAGGTCAATCACCTGCGGATAGTAGCCTTGATCGGCAATGTACAAGAGCACTTCGGACAGGTGTAGCGATTTCCAAGCACAAATCTCTTTATTGTCGGCGTCCGGTGGAGTCTTTAGCATCTCCACTGGTGCCGACGTGAAAATGTAATCCGCAAAGGTGAACAAGTCGGGATTCTTCAGCATGACCGCAATCAGCGACAGCTGGCCGTTGACATTCTGCCAGTGGCGGTAGATGTACTCCGGGTAGGGAAAGAGCGCCGATTGTGTGGCCAATCGAAAGATGGTCAGTAGCAAATCGAGCCCAATCCGATCCTTCAGTATGAACTCCGGATGATCGAGTTCTAAAGTCGGAAAAAATTTTCATATATATTCTTTACATTTCAAATTATTACATGAGTACTGCGAAACCGCATGAATATGAAATTCTGTAGAAAACAGAAACAATGAATAAAAAATGCTGCCGATTTGTTATGATTGTGACTTAATATTTCCATTGACAATTTACAAAGTTTCAATTCAAACTCACCCAAGCACACATCCTTCCAGTTCAGCTGTGGCAACACCTCCTTCAGAGCTTGCACAAACACGTCTGGTTTCCATGCTTGTGTGGTCTCTGTAGTGCTGGTGCCGCTCTTTTCTTTTTTGTCGTTTACGTTGACTGATTTATCGCCAACGCTACCGGTTACGCCGCTGCCATCGTTGTTATTAGCGACATTCTGCTGTTGCTGCTGACCGGTAGGCTGACCGGGCCAGAAATTGGCCGAAGTGCCCAAGTTCACATTGCAGTCGAGTAGGGAAGAATGCCGACGGCACATGAGGCCAATGATCTTGGCCACATCCTGTGATTGGAGCTCGCGCGAACCGCAACGCAAGTGATTTTTACAGTCTTCAATGCTCGATGTGAATTCATAACCGATTTCTAGGATTAAATTAATCCAGGATGTGTCCATAATATTGTTGTTCGCCTACAACCAAACACAAATTTCACTTTCGATAGTCTCAATTTATGTGAAGAACCTTACCTGTGTAGTAAATATGGTCTCGCATAAATTATCGTAAATGTCCTCAATGCCAACTTCCGTCAAATACTCTGCGCCACTCCCCACGCAAGCGCCCGTCGACTCAAAGGCCTCCTTTGCATCTACCAGCGGCGGTTCGCCACCGTGTGCCGGCACGCGGTACAGAAACGGCGCTAAAATCAGTGGCACCCGGTGTCGAGGGAACTCCTCGCGTAGTTTACGCACGAACTGCTGCTGCAGTTCTGGTGTCACGAAATCGTCCAAAGAGGCGAGCAGCAGCTGCAGCAGATCGAGCGAAACGTCGTGCAGGCTGCTAACTATGCCAGCAGAAGCTTCGTTCCGGCCCAGATACGAATCGATCAACTCCGGAAGGACGCACTTCAGGTGGTCGCTCGCGTGCTTACGTAGCTCAGGTTGGGTAGAATGTGTTAGAGCCAGGCAGAGCACACACTCACACAGCTTATTAACGCCAGTAAGTTTCACAATCTGAGCAACCAAATGCGGCGTTGGTTTGAGGGTCTGCGCGGGAGAGAAAGTTGCATTTAATTTTGAACGACGGTTAATTTTGTGGGGCTCGCCTACCTTTTGCTGCGGATAGCACTGATCGACGGCAAAGCAAATGTTAGATATGAGAGGAGCGCGGGTCAGCTGTCGTTCCAATTGTGCGCCCAGCAATTTCGCCTGCAATTGTGTACTCGCAATCAAGTTTGAAGTCGTCTCAGTAAAGTTGATGGCCGAGAACAGGCAGCGCAGACAATGGCGATCCGCTTCCAAGCCAGTTTCTTCAATGAGCTGTAAAACAGAGGATGGAAACAGAAATTAACGAACCGAAGAAGAGGCGAGTGACGCAAATGGGGACTAGTAGTGAATACCATAAATGACACATGTAGGTGCAGACGATCTTAATGACAAAGATGTTAGAGACGAAACGAGCGAAGGCAGATAAAAACGGAAAATAAAGGATGCAGCCAAAAGGAACAATTCGTAGGAAGCAAATTGTAGTGACGTCTAATCGTGAGCTAACAATGTTGGCTATGCCAAAGTGCAGGATTAATTCCAAATTTTATCTTATGCGCAACAAAGCATTTTGGCCAACTCAATAGTGCCACAAAGATTCGCGGGCGGACTGGTGCTTTATTTACTATTGGCTTAATTTATATAAAGCATCAAAATAAATCAACTTTATAAAATTTGCTACTGAACTCACGGATCGAAACACGCGAATGCAAAATTTCGATGTGCCTTCACTTCAGAAACAAAATTAGAATGCCATAAATAAACTTCACTTGCAGATTTCGTCTGGAAGCATTCACCACATCCACTGCTGCTTTCCAGAAAACCACAGTATTTACATATTTATATATCGGTCATGACAATCGGTCGCTGGCGAAAATTCCAAGGGAAAACTTGCCGTTGGCAATGCTGCTATACTTCTGCACGCACTGAAGCGAGCCCGCACCCCACCGCCGGCTGATTTAATGCTTGGAACGACCGATGAATACAAATAACAACGCAAACCCAACGACAGCAACCGAGCAGTACCACTCGACGAAAGCAACAGAGACAGCTAGTGTTACACGCACACAGTAAACCGCTGCTACTCCAGCGGTTCGTCGTGCCGTACGAATTTTGGAAAAATCCACAATTTTCCTCTTCGATTTTGTCGCATGGAAGAGCGAACTGTGTTCCCTTATTCCATTACCTATTTCCAAAATCTCTTCGACAGCACCATAATTCAGCAACACTGCACACAATGCCCGAAACTCGGTTTTATTTGTATCCACAGCAGCGAGCAAACTTTCTTTTTATTTTTCCTTGCAAGCAGAACTCAGCTGTGGTTTGGGTTTTTTTATTTCCTTGAGTGCTGTTGCAAACTTTTTCAATATGTCGCTCCGCACAAAAATCGTTCGTTTTCGTAATTCACATGCCTGCGGAATATTTGTGCGTATAAGAGGAAATAAAGCAAGCACACACACAGCACAGCAAAGACGACGATGAAAGCGAACACGACCAAAGAAAAAAAACTACGGAAAATCTTTCGGCGTTTTTAAAGCATATTCGCACAATTCGACGCACACTTTCACACAAACCATAAAATGCAAAGTCAAGGCTTTAATTTGCAGCCGTTTTCAAACATTATTTGCAATTTTTCACCACAGAAATTCACGTCCAAAACCCAATCAAGCCACGAAACCACCGCTAAGAAATTTTCTTCCCAAACTGTAATGGCGTCGGCGAAAATGGTTGAATATTGGCGAGAAGAAAACGAGCAAAAATTCAACTTGACGAAACGAATTTTTGTTTGCTCGTTCTTTGGCCAGTTTGTTTAATGAACGAAATAACGAAACATAAAATGACAACTGGTGCGTTCGACAGACAGCGCCATATTATGGAACAGCTGAGATGAAACTGGAACGTGCCAAATGTTACGACGGTTCTCAAGTTGGTTCGATACAATTAGAAATAAATTTCGTTATTTATTAGGCTTAGTTGGGCATGCATATGCATATTATATATATTACATGCAAATTCAACGAATGAACTGCAAGCATTTGAGTAAAAATTCAGATAGTGAGCATTTAAAGCTGAACATCTTTGCAGATTTAAATATGAAATATGTCACCGCCTTAGGATTGCAAGACCACTAGACTGATCGCGTGCGATCAGAAAATATATAGTAACCATTATTTAGTAGTTCATTTACTAGACTGCAAACCGAAAGGTCGTAAATGTCATAAAGAGCTTCTTAATCTGTTGCAATCGGAATGTCATAGGATATGATTCTTTACGGGCTACTATCCGAAACCGAAAAAATTGTTAAATAGCTACAACCGCCGGTCGCATAATAAGAACGGATTGGGTTACATACAGATATTTTTCTTGCAAACTATTCCTTACACAAGGTTGCTGTTCTGGTTGTTCGGCCACCCCATTCAGGTTTTCGGCAGTCTACGTCCCAACCATTGAATTTACGAATTTTCATGTTAAACGGTGGTCATGAAACTTTCTTATTTTCCAATAAGAAAATCAACGCAATAAAAAATTGGCTGATCATTGAACTCAGCAAAAATAAAAGGGGCAGCCCGCAGTCGTTATTGGCATCACTGGCCCGGTCTTGTGCTTACCAGTTTTATCTGGTTCGTTTTAGAGCAAACGCCGAATGTAATTAACTACATTAGCCAACAATTCAGCAGAGTAGAAAGTAGACAGTAAAAATATCGAACGGAAATCGAAAGCGTAGTGGAAAGCTAGCAGTAGAAAGTAAAACAAAGCTACGGGCAACGAGCCTCACGGGCTGTGCTCCAACATGCGGCCAAATAATGAATGGGGGTCAACAAAGCCACGAGCTGCGATGAAAAGCCTAGAGGGTCGGACCTGACGCGCCACCCCGCGCAAAACCACGATGAGCAACCAGCCGTGGGGCGACAGCGATGATGCACCACCGCTGTCGCCGTCGCACAGTCAGCATTTTCGAGTCGTGAAGGTGGCGGCAGATAATGACAAACGAAATAAAAATAGGAGAAAACGCACAAATTGTTCGGTATTAGATAATGAAGACGGCCATCAATGGGAGTGGGAAACTGATAAATGAGCGCAAAAAGGGAAAAGCGTTACCTGATTTATGCTCTCGCTGGTTTCAGCAAAATTTTTCTTGTTCAATTGTTTGACCAAATTACCAATCTGCGCTAGCGTTGATTTCAGATGGTTCATAGCTGTCCCATGAAATGTTTGTTCGACGACAGCACACGATGTGGGATCTTTCTCCGGAGTGAACTTCAAGGACAGTTGCTATTGAACTGATTGAAGTCTTCCAAAGAACACGATCACACACACGTACAAACGAACGGCCGCCGCACGATGAACGAAATTAAAATAGTGGAAATATGTTTTTGCAGAATGAAAACGATAAATATTACGAAGCGAAAGTTTGAGGCGCCTGAACGAAAGGAATTTCAAATCGAAAGCGACGTCAGAGTTGACAGTTTCCTCTCCTGTTTTGTCGTTATTTTGCTCGGCGCTAGTTAGTTGTACGTTGCGTTTATTTGGCAAATTTCGAAATTGCGCAGCAGAGTTGGTCAGCAGTGGTAGTGAGGTCGTGCGGTTTTTTCTGTTGAAAATATTGCGATTTTTTAGGTTTTCTTTTTTTGTGTTGACTGACAGTTCGTAAATATTTAGTTCCTTTTGTTGGCAACACTATCGGGGCACTTTGTCAGCTTTTCCGGTCGTTCGGGCTCTCTTTCGCACTGAACACGCGTTGCGCACTTTTTCTCTACGGTTGCCAGCGAACGTCTCCTTTTTTCGGATTTATGCCTTATTTGACGATTGAAAATATATGCATTTTCTTCTAGCAGTTCTTCTTTTTCTAGTTTATTTTGGCCCCTTTATAAAGGGGCCAAATCGTCCTCACTGCGTCACCAACGCCTGCATCAATATTTCTTCACACTTGCTCAAAATTTTACAAACTCAAATGCACAAAAATTCGTGGCTCGTCTTCGCTCGTGCCCCTCAGCACATTTTTCACGTAGCCCAGCGTTCCGCGATTACACGTAATAATTTCACAAAAATCGTCTCGCACTTTCTTCGATCAACTTCAATTCGATTTTCCTGACGTATTCGTTTGGCAGATTTTATACTAAAGTTAACTTTTCTTGTATCCCTTGTGTCGAAATTGTTCGGCGGAGTCTTAATTGCTATTACAAAGTTTTTCGCTTTTTTCTCGTCCTCAGCCAGCAACACACTGCGAAAACGTCGCACTTTGTCCGTGCGCGCGTTGCCAGATGGTTATAAATTATATATAGTATAAATGTAACGAGTCAAATTTCGAAAAGCACAATTAAATTGTAGTTTGTCGCATTTCTCTGAACAAAGTATTCTTCAAGTTCCATTTTAACTTTCATGTTGTTAGTTTACAATTTCCTATGGTGAAATGGTTAGTATTTCCGAATCCAAGTATTTGTACTTCTGGCAGCACTCTTTTGAACATTCGTTGTATGAAATATCAACTCATCGTTCCTTGAATTTGACATTTATTGCATCATGACACATGACTATCACCGTCTCTTTTAGTTCAATATCAATTCAAAACGTAGGCAAATAAACGCAACTGGTTCGCTTTTCATCTCTACGGATTATATGATGACAGTGCTGTCAGTTTATATTAGAAGAGAACATAGGGGACATGATAGAAATAATTTTTTGTATCATGATTGGGGATTCCAAGGCAAATTTATACACGCTTCAAATTCGGCGTAAAAGTCCTCGTGAATTTACACAATTTTTAACTGGAAAAGGTCCTCTTTCTTTCAGGTCGATTCTATGGCAAGAAAAACAAATACTAACATTCTATTTTATTTCTCATAAAGAAGAAAGATGTTCTAGACTTTTTTTAACTTATTTTGCACTGCATGATGCAATAATTAATTATCATTATTTGTAATTATTGCATCATGGTGATGAATATAGCAACATTTGATGCTTAACATGTCTTAGGTAAGACAAAAATATTCTAAACTGATATTGAATTTGAATTCATTCCTACTTCCCAGGTGCAATTATGTGAAAGTATTGTAAAAATAAACGATAACCAATTGGTTTTTGAATGATTCGCAGTTAAACCGTTTTTCTTACAAGGCCATGGTCTTATAAGTCAAATATACCTCAAGGGAATTAGTATGGTGCCCTACGACGGCGCCAATTCTTTCATATAACTTTCATAATAATTCCAAAACACTGTTTGGTACTCGTCGGAGAGAATAGTGAGTGCGTCGAGCATGATCCGCATTTCTTTCCGAGAGCATTTGTGTTTTTCTACTGCAATTAGATCCCATAAATAGGTCATTGCAGCCGCATATTCAACGCAAGTTGTGGAACGCTGATCGGCGATGGCGTGTAAGCTAAAAGTTGCTATATCCGCAAGCGTTTTCAATTCCAAATCGGTTAGTACATCTGTAAAAAATATAAAATTATGCCGGCATTGTCTGCTTCGAGAATTCGAATGAAAAATGGAAAGAATGCAAATACCATTTTGAGTTTGAAAGCACGCGTTCAATAGTTGCGCAGCGATCATTTGCTTAAGGCTGTGAAAGTTCAGTAGAAATGTGTCCAAGTCCTTGAACTTCTGGAATAGTAATTTGCGTGCACGCACATCATCTGCCCGCGTGAGCAGCTGTGTCAACTCCTCAAACCAATCTATAGGTTGCACTTGACCGCAACTACTGCATACCAGGTGGTGTGTTGGTGCAGAATGTTCTTCTGTAGACTGCCACCAGTTTAGCGATTGGACATCCGGAACAAATTCTTTGCCGCAGGTCCGGTTCGAACAAAGGTAGCGATGATACTTCAACTGCATTGGAAAAAAATTATTAGAACGCTGCCTCTCGTCACCTTCGAATGCACTCACATACTCTTTGTCCGGATTTGGCATCGTGCATTTGATGCATTCGCACTCAAAGTGATAAATCTCTCGCAAGTGGCCCCGCCTAATACCTCTTAACGAATTGCGATAATCGGGTGTGTAGCAGTTGAGGATTTCTTCGCCGGCGCGAAGGTCGCGTTTGGCAAAGGCCGTCAAATGACGGCCGGAAAAGCGGGGTTGAAAGGTCGATTCACAAGCGTGATTGCACATGCTTAAATAAGGTAGATTTGCGGCTGACAGCTCGCCGAAGTTACTTAGCTTGTGCAAAAAGCCACGGTGCACGAGGAAAGGTCGCTGCCACAGCTCCTCAGCCAGGAGAAAACCGCAATCAGCCGCAGCAGAAGAAGGCGCTGAGACAGGTAGCAGCGAAATACAGGTGTGGCCATTGGCGATAAACTGCCCAATATGACGTAGAATTAGAGCAACTGTGGATAAAGTTTACGTACAATGTGACCACACGAAATAACTGACTTATGTAATTCTTGTACCCGTTACTAGCTGCCAATCAGCACTACTCGCCTTGCCCGTATCCGTCACAATATCGAAGAAACTCGTGTACCTTTGAAGATAAACACCCAAAAAATCTGCGACTAATGCGAATTGCTTTATATCGGCCAAAGTCATCTGCGATAAATGGCTGACCATATTCAAAGTGCGTGCATAATTTAATCCTTCCTTCTGTACAATTCCATTGGCGGCTGTTAGTCCGAACCACAGTGCTGCCGCATCCACTGCGTCGCGCAAACACGGCGCTACTGCAGGCAACTCCTCAAGCACTACCCGCAGCGCCAACTGGGCGATGCCGATTTCGTTGAGCAGTTGCCAGCGATAACCATCGCATTCGTGCATGTGAATGGCCCGGTGAGCGCGCTGGCAGCGTGTCGAACAGTAAACCACTTCACCACGACAATGAAGGCACGGAAATGGCACCATAAGCGTGACGCCGCATTGCTGGCAAATGTGATGACCACCCACAGGTACAAATGAGCAGATCCTTTCGCGAAAAACGACGGCGTGCATTTTTATAGGCTGCAGGGTGGTTATGCAGCGACCTTTGGAATCAGTACCAGATGCCGCACTGCAACAAGGAGAATGGTTAGTGAACGTGGTTTGCAAAACTTGGTGGCTTCTTCTTCACATACATTTGTGTTTTCTCGATCATTGTTACCTCCTTTGCCTCATCATATTTAGCGTCCCTTATATCTGTTGTGCTCAGCAACTCCGCTAAGCCAGCCCGCATTTCCTCAAGCCGCTGTGCGAAACTTGCATTAAGCTCTTTACCCGCCAGCTCCTGCAAATGTTTTCTTAACAACTCTACATCTTTCAACCGCCATGCGCAATGCGCCTGCCGCGTAACAATTTTATGCTGCAGCCGCTCAGGATATCGGCCCTCGGCTAGCGCGCATTGACAGTCATCGTAGGCCTGTTGGAAATATCCGAACTCCTGTAGCACCATGGCGCGATTGGCGTGTGCCAGCGCCAGGGCCTCTGTGTCTGGCGGGGCCGTAAATATTGCCTTAGTATAGCTGCGCCCCGCACCGAGCAAATTTCGCGCAGCGCCCTTCGCTATGAACTGCCTATTACCATCCTCGCGTAGACATCTGGAACGATGAACCATGTCTCCATACTGACCGTCGACTAAGTGCTTTTTATCGAGCGCTTGCAGCCATGCTTCTGTCATCCTACGCCGTAGCTTGCTAGACTCGGCAGCGAACATCTCTTCCAATACCACGAATTCATTCTCGTACGTGAGCAGCTTGGTATTTGCAGCTTGGTAGGCCAGAAGTTCTGCGAAGCTGAAGGCATCCATCTACCCCGCTAACCCCACAATCAAAGTATATACTTTGCACACAATCTTGTCAACAACCCCCGCTAAAATGGAACTGCATTAGAATAGAGATGGAACAACTAAAGTGCATTCTCGATATTTTCCGACGCATTCGAAGTATTGTACTGTATTGTATTCGCGCCATGATTGATACTATCGATAATATTATTATAAAAAAATAGAGAACTTTTTTTTTAAAACTTAATTATTGTAAGCATGATTGTAAGCAATACAAATAACAAATTTGTACGAAAAACAAATTCCGAATTGTAGCCGCATAACAGTATTAGTTGCTATGTTCCAATCTGGCAGCTCTCTTTATTGCATTGCTGCAAGAATCGTTTTCGCCTGTTGTTATTAAGCCCTCACAGAAAAAGACACATTTGTGAGTTTCTAGTGTCATGGATTTGCAGCAACTTGACGAAGAGGCGCGTCAGGCGGCTCTAAAGGATATCAAGAATATGCTGCAACGGCCGGGACAGTTGGAGAAGGTGGATCAGTTTCGGCACCGTGTTGCACGTAAGAAAGCGTCGGTGGAGGCGTTGCTAAAGACAGGCATGCAAAATCAATTGGATGGCGTACGTGTTGGTCTGAAGCAGCTGGAGACGTGCCTAGAGGATGTGCAGGACGTGCGTCAGCGCATGTTGGAGGTGAATCGGCTGCTACAAGGCGTGCCCGAGATATACGATGCGCTGGAAGTGGTGCGCGAGGAGAACACCAAACACTCTCAGTACGCTACCGCCATGGAGAATCTGAAGCACATCTTTAATGTGGAGGCGAGCGTCCAGAAGACTATGATGTTGATTGATGAGGACAAGCTATTGAGTGCACACCAGTGCTTGGCCGATTTGGAGAACTCGCGCGACGACCTTCTTTACGAGTTGCACAAGCAGCCAAAGCAGCACGCTTCCGACAAAATCACGCTGAAACGGCATTTTGAAAAGGTGGACACGGTGTCACAGGCGCTGGAGAAAAAGCTGCGTCTGATATTGAGTCGTACACTGAATACGGTGCGCAAGGAGCCTACGGTTATTGTGACAGCGCTGCGCATAATTGAACGGGAAGAGAAAAACGACCAGTTCGCGGTGCAGCAGCAAAAAGTTACTGGCTTTCTGCCGCCTGGGCGACCGAAGCAGTGGCGTGGCTTAACAATGAAGATGCTGCAGGAGGCCGTGGTAACACGCATCGAGGGCTCCAAGCTGGAGGAGCGCGCCGACAATAAAATGTGGCTTGTACGTGATCTAGAGATATTACGACAGATTATACTGGAGGACCTGCGCGTTGTAAAATCGCTGTGTGTGCCGTGTTTTCCGCCGCACTACGACATATTCAATGAATATGTGAAGATGTACCACAATGGACTATCCGCCTATGTAGGAAACAGAAAAACATTTATTTGAATACCTTACGCAATTGTAATTTTCTTCTGCAGTTGGACAACATCGCCAAGTCTGGTTTAGAAGGTAACGAGTACGTGTCGATATTGTCGTGGGTGATGAACACCTATCCGGGTACAGAGCTAATGTCCCACCCAGATCTGCTGGTTGACGTGCAGCACGTGATTGGACCTCTGCTGCGTCCTGAGCATCTAAAATCGCTGGAGGATGAGTATCTTCGCAACATGCAGCGCAACTACCAGGAATGGATGACTAAAACCGCCGACACCGAGAAGCAAGAGTGGTTCTCCGAGCAGCCGCCGGATCAGGAGCAATACTATCACACGTCAGCGCCGGTGATCATTTTCCAGATGATCGACCAGCATCTGCAAGTGACTAACACTATTCACGCAGAGTTAACTTTTAAGGCGTTAGTGATGAGCATCCAGCAGGTAGAGGTGTTTGGTCAGACCTATCTTAAGAATGTGATTGAGCTAAAGGAGCACCACTTTCGCAACCGGGATCAGATCAAGTTCTTCACACACTACATCATCACAATAGTGAACAACAGTCAACAGATGGTGGAGCTTGCACAGCAAATGAAGCAATTGTACTGGCCCAAGTCGCGCATTGAGCACTATGAAGATTTTGAGAAGCTGTTGAACACATTCCAGCGCATACGCGCACACGCCACGAACTATCTGTTGGAGGAGGCTTTCCTCGATATGGAGGGGCACTTCAATGATTTGTTCACGTCTAAATGGCTAACTAGCACTATTTCCGTGGACACTATTTGTGTGACGCTGTTAGACTATTTTCAGGTAAAACATATAGAAACATAGAAAACATATAGAAATTAGGAAATAATTCTTTACCTCCCTCTTTATTTCTCTTGACAGGATTATAAACACCTTCGTCCCATAAATTTCGAGATGGTTATTAATGAAGCACAGAAGCTGCTGGCCAAGCGCTATATACGTGCGCTGCTATCCAAGCGACTGTCGAAATCGCGACCTGAATGCGATGCAATTACCAGCAAAATTAACCAGGAAGCCAAGCGTTTCAAACAGTGCTTCGAGAAAATCGCTCCTAACATCTCCATGACCGATTCACCACTGGACTTGATTCCCACACTGTCGGCGCTGCTGGTGGGTGACATTGAATTGTTGGTGTTGGACCTGCACACATTACTGGGCAACTATCCCTCGCTGAGTGAGGATCAAATCGTGAGACTGTTTTACATACGCAACGATGTGAAAGCGGGGGAGGTGCGTGAGAAGGTTCAGGACGCCATGAAGTCCAAGAAGGCAATGGTTAGCATTGCTAAGCAAGATTGCATTTTTAAGGAAATCATTTTTAGCGATAAGTTGTGGTAGAATAAAAGAGAGTAGATTATATTGAATTGATGCGCCTTGTTTAAAGAACTTTATACTCAGAAAAATCGGTATATGCATACATTAACAAAATAAATATAATTTTACCATTCTGTATGTATTCAGAGTGCTAGCAAACTTTTTCGGGTGTACGAAAATGCTGAAGTCGAATAATAAATACATCAATCACATTTGAAGAGGATCTACTTGAATAGCTGAAAGACAACCTGGCAGTATAAGGGCTCGTTTAAGTTCCTTGCCAACCAACATCGATATTCAAAAAAAAAAAAAAAAAAAAAAAAAGAATAATAAATAAATATTGTTCGGCCATAGTTCAAAGCACATTTAGATAAAATGAATAAAACCGCACAACACAGGCGTTCTTTTGTCACTGATCATTAATACGGTTCTTTAATTTAATGGTTTAAGTTATTCCGGATGGAGAACTTTTTGTCCTTGTTCTCAAAATTTTTGTTTATTGAAACGGACAAATGAATATCTGAAAAGACATAAATCGTAAACATCGAATAGTTGCAAACGAATGCGAACGCACCATTTGACATTTCTCTATCCACATACGCACGCACATATCGGAACGGAGTGAACGAGAAATGCCGTGTAAGAAATAGCGCACAACAGCTGTCAGTTTGCGCCATTATATGACAGCGAATTTGCGTGTGAACTGAGAGAACACGGAAAAAAGCGTAAATTAAGCGAAAAAGCTACGGAAATCCATTTGCACGCGAAAAAGTCGCAAGTAAAATGCAAATTTAACGAAAGGCCGAGCAGTAGCAGCAGAAAAATCAGCAACAACAGCAACAGACTCACACACGATGGGGCTTGACTTTGATGCGGTGGAGTACTGTAAGAACGTGAAGCTGCAGCAGGCGCAACCGCCGTACGCGTGTCCAGTGGCCAAGTGCGACCGCAACTACAAGACGGTGGTGGGGCTGCAGTATCACCTGCTCAACTTCGATCACGACAATCCGCAACCGGTGACGCCGGTGCTGACGCCGAACCGGAAAAAGGCGCGCTCCCGCGGCGCCCACCACTCTACACCGAAGGCGCCGAAGGGCGCGGGCGATGAGCATGGCGCGAATGGAAGCAGCTACCAGGTGACGACGAATCCCGAGTCGCTGGTGAGCTACAACGAAGAGGAGCAGACTGTACAGTTCAACATTGATGGAAAGAGTGTGCGACTGGCTATCGATGAGCCGCTGCCGTTCATCGAAGACGAGGAGTACGCAGATTTAGTGGCGCGCGGCTGTATTTTGAACGCGGACGCGCCGCCGCTGGAGGAGAACGCGCCATGGGCACGAGTACAAGTGCCCGAAGCGCGATTCCACGAGATCGAAGACTACAATGTGCCTGACGCGCCGCCCCGCCCGCTTGCTTACTATCGCTTCATCGAGAAGTCGGCCGAGGAGCTGGACGGCGAGATCGAGTACGACGTGGACGAAGAGGACTCAGCATGGTTGGAATTGATGAACGAGCAGCGCGAGAAGGCCGGCCTGAACGCGGTGAGCATCGACACCATGGAGCTGCTAATGGACCGGCTGGAGAAAGAGTCATATTTTCAGGCGGCTGCCAACGGCACACCTACCGGCGTCGAAGTGGACGACGATGCTGTCTGTTGTATTTGTATGGATGGCGAATGCCAGAACACGAACGTGATCCTCTTCTGCGATATGTGCAACCTGGCCGTGCACCAGGACTGCTACGGTGTCCCATACATACCAGAGGGACAGTGGTTGTGTCGGCGCTGCCTGCAGTCGCCCAGCACGCCTGTAAACTGCGTTCTCTGTCCGAATGCGGGCGGAGCTTTTAAGCAGACGGACCGCGGGCAGTGGGCGCACGTGGTGTGCGCATTGTGGATACCCGAGGTTCGCTTCGCAAACACTGTGTTTCTGGAGCCCATTGGTAAGTGCGTATAGTTGCTGTCCTTTTCGACTTCACTACATACTGCTGCCGTACATTACAGATTCCATCGAGACCATTCCAGCAGCACGCTGGCGCCTTACCTGTTACGTGTGCAAGGAGAAGGGCTTGGGCGCCTGCATACAATGCCAGCGCAACAGCTGCTACGCCGCATTTCATGTGACGTGTGCGCAGCAAGCGGGCCTCTACATGACTATGGACACGGTGAAGGATGGCCACAACGATTCATCCGTGCACGTGCAGAAGTACGCTTATTGTCACGCGCACACGCCGGCAGACGCTAAGCTTAAGACAAACCAGAAGGAGGTCGAGGACACGCGGCTGAAGATGAAAGAGGCGCGCAAGGCGCTTGCGAAGAAACGGTCGACGGCGCCAGTGGTGCTAATACCGACCATACCACCCGATCGAGTTCAGGAAATCGCCGGCATGGTGCACATGCAAAAGAAGCAGCAATTCCTCGACCGCCTTATCGCCTACTGGACGCTGAAACGCCAGTACCGGAACGGGGTGCCGCTGTTGCGGCGCCTGCAGAGCCAGGGCAATCACCACGGCGTTATTCACCGCAATGGTATTGAAGGTTTGCACTCACACATTGCTTCCTGTGCTATTAACATGACCAGAACTAAGCGCCTCCTACTATATGGTTCTGACAAAGTTGAATTACCATAGGGCACTGCGATTAATTGGCAGAGTGTGCAATTGACCACTTTCCTTGGTTGAAAAACAGAAACATTTTGTTTGCAATTAATCACTATGTCCACAATTCTATTTGCCATCTCAATATGAATTTTTTTCAACTCAATCTAATTTACACGTTTCTCCCTTTCACAGGTTCGCCCGACACCACGGAGCTGTACAAGCAGCTGAAATACTGGCAGTGCTTGCGACAGGATCTGGAGCGAGCGCGCCTGCTGTGCGAGCTAGTGCGCAAGCGCGAAAAGCTTAAAGCAGCCTACGTAAAAATCTGCGAGCAGGTTGTCATGCTGCAGCTAAACCCTCTTGAATCGGCGCTTACCAAGCTGCTAGACGTACTCGAGGCCAAGGACACTAGTGAAATATTCCGCGAGCCGGTCGACACTGCCGAGGTGCCCGACTATCTGGACATTGTGAAACACCCGATCGACCTGGGCACCATGCGCACCAAACTCAAACAGGGCCAGTACACGACGCTCGAACAACTCGAGGTCGACTTCGATCTGATGATACAGAACTGTCTGGCGTACAACAACAAAGACACGGTGTTTTATCGCGCTGGCATCCGCATGCGTGATCAGGCAGCGCCGCTGTTCCAGCAGGTGCGTCAGGAGCTGGAGCGTGAGGGCTTGCTCGATAATAGTTGTACCGAGCAGCCAGATCACGTCGAGCTGGAGGTGGAGGACGAGTTGAAGCAGCTACTGGCAGCGCCGCCGTGTGAAGAGACAATGCAAAAGATGCTCATATTGGCGGATAAGTCGCAAGTGCTGAAGAACCCCGCGTACCGCACGAAGAAAATCAAGCAGATCCGCCTAGAGATTACACGCATGCGCAAGGCTATGCAGAAGGCGAAGGCTGCCGTTGTAAGTACACATAGTTACCACATAGTTAACAAATTTAAAGACTAAAATTGTTTAGCGCACTTCGACGCTGAGCGCGCAGTCACAGAGTGACGATGACGAGGAAGAAGTGTCGAAAAACGCAGAGGAAACCAGGGTGGACAAGGCGCAATCGCAGCCACAACCACAACCGAAACAGCAGCCACCGCAACATAATAGCGTTTCGAAGCGCACACGGAAGACACCCGCTAACGCAATGGTTGTAGATGAGGACGACACGATGGGCGAAGAGTCGAAGGAGACTACAACGACGACAGTTCAAACACCGCCATGTAGCCCGATCAAGAGTCTCAACAACAGCGCCTCGCCAGTGGGTGTGAACCGAAGGTATGCTCTGTGAAAAAATCACATAATACCCGAAGCCCGAAGCCTACTCTAGAGATTTTTTAGTGATGTTATAGTTTTGAGAGGCTTTTAGATAGAACGTCGAGCATTGTTAGTTGGCTTCACAAAGTACTTAAAATGTAGTTGTTAATGTGTAGTGAAATTCGCCTCCGTTCATAGTGATATTGTCAGTTTCTTTTTTTAGCTACAACTTTGCAGTAGAATTGAGTAGAGTATTAGAATAGACTGCGTTATATTAAAAACCAAGAAAAAATTGATAATCTAGGGTTGCTTGTTCCCAAACAATTTCGAAATTTACTGTTATGGTCAATGATTAATTAAGCCACTGATTACTCGACTGAAAGTCATTTCGTTAAATCCAAATATTGATGAACTCTTTGACTAGTCGCAACTTAAGTTGTAACTGTTATTAGTTAATCAAGCGATTGGTTCTCGTAGACAGCACCTGTCGATCCTCTACCTTATTTCTCCTTTTATTCTCCTTTAAGAATTCCATAAAACACACAGTGAAATGCGCAGTCGCATTGTGATCACAAAATATCATCCTTCTCTCTCTTTCGCTGTGGCGCGTTCTTTTCCAGAACTGCGGTGCTGTTCACACGCAAAGCACAGGCGGCCTTAAAGCGACCCTCCGAAACGACTACACCTGTGAAGGAGGAAAGCACCCCATTGGTGGCGGCAGTGTCGCACAATAACAACAACACATCCGCCACGGCGGCCGGTGTGGCGGCCGCGGCGACACTCGCCTCGTCGGCGCTGACAATAAGCAATAAGCTGAGCGGCGGTCACCTGTCGTCGCTTGGCGCCAGCCTGGGCCTGAGTCCAGCGGTGCTGGGGGCGGCGGGGAAATCGCCGAAGCGCAACGCCCGCCATAAACGACTTTCCGAAATGCGACAAAGCGCTTCCGTGTCGCCAAAGAAATCACCGAACGCTACACTAACGACGTCGGCCACGACGATGCCCAGTGCAGCGACGCCCGCCGAGCTAAGCTACGATCGAATACCTGACAGCTTTCGCGTGTACCGCGCGAACAACGAGCGCGATGTGAGTGACAGTGACGACGACGACTTGAGCGATATGTCGGGGAGCCCGTGCAGCAGCTGCTCTGGTTTCAGCGTTAGTGGCTCCGGCTCGGAGTACGACAGCAGCGACGGTGATGACGATGAGGATGACGAGCGTGGTGACATCGATGGCGATGACGATGCTGATGAGGAGAGCGAGGACGAGGCTGCGGACGTGGAAATGCGCGATGCTACCACCGGCAATGGGGAAGCGATGAGCGGAAGTGCGGAAAGCGGCAGTGCCGACGAAGATGAAGAGGGGGCCTGTGGCACAGAAAACAAAAAGGAGAAAGCGAACACGGCAGTAGATGCGAAAAGAGTGGCTACGCACACGCCCACACCCTTAGAGAAGCGTTCGCGCAACTCATTACGAGCGAAGCAGAAACAGAGAACACCAGTGGCGCCTACAAAAGCCGCAACAGCTGCTGCTGTGTTGACGGCGGCGGTTACAGCGACAACGACATCACCGCCGACGCCGAACCCGACGCAAGCATCGGCGAAAGCCACGCGCTCATTTAACAAGCAGATGATAACAAGATCTGCCACCCCTACTACTGCGCCCACTGTAAATAATGTGAAGGCGAAACGGGCCACCAATAACAAAACGAAAGTGAATAATTCGCACAAGGCGAGTACGTCGCCGCTGCCATTATCGCCGCAACCACGAACAGCAGTTTCACCCGCGAACGACGCCGAGGCGAGTGCTAATGTTGACGACGACGAACATGGCGAGGGCGATGCGGAGATCGATGCTGACGAGGACTCAGCCGCCGGCCTGTTAAAGCCGCCGCTTGAGCCGCTGCAGCTGGTGTGGGCCAAGTGCCGCGGCTATCCTTGGTACCCGGCGCTCATATTGGATCCGAAGACGCCGAAGGGGTTCGTGTACAACGGTGTGCCGCTCCCAGCGCCACCGCACGACGTGCTGGCGCTTCGCAAGAACTACTCCGAGGACGTGGTATTTCTGGTGCTGTTCTTTGACGCGAAGCGCACCTGGCAGTGGCTACCCGCCAACAAGCTGGAAATTCTGGGCATCGACAAGCAACTGGACCAGCAGAAGCTGGTCGAGTCGCGCAAACCCACCGAACGCAAAGCGGTGAAGAAGGCCTACCAGGACGCGTTGCTCTACCAGAGTCAGGTATCGGATCTGGAGGGTCAGGGCCCAGATCCGATTATGTGAAATTAAATGAATATCTGCGTGGAAAACGTGTCTTTCTATTTCGGTGTTGCCGTCACGCATTTTTCCGTTCCATTTCTGTCACACACCTGACTGACTATGCGTTCATTTCAACTAGCTGCTACACTCGGGATGTCCGTGAGAGCTGTCGGTGCTCGGTGGCACGCCGAACGCCACGTGCCACGCCGAACGCCACGTGCCACGCGCCACGCGCCATACGTCATGCTGCAGACGGGGTTTGCATATTTTCAAAAGGACATTTATACATATATACATACATATGTTTTACGTACCATAGTTTGCTAACAATGTTTTTATTTTTTTTAATAATTATTTTGTAGTGTAGTATTTTCTCTTAGCGGTAAGTCTGAAATTTGCCTTTTTTGCAACTAGCACTCATTTGTACTGGAAATCGTTTAGTTGCTAAATGATTATGAACTTTATGTTAGCATTAAATTCGAATGTATTTTCTATACAAACTTCCTCCCTTTGCTCTGTCATATTCGTTACCATAAGTTAAGCACAAATTGTTTTCCTATCTCGATTTTTCTAGCGATATTGCCCTCCATTAGTTAGTATTAGCTCTGTGTGCACTGTAATTACCTGCTTGATAGCTTAAATCTTTCACATTGTAACTTATTTGAGCTGCTAATGTTCGTCTCGTCGAATTGCTTGCAAAAAACATTGCTCTCACTAAAAGCGTCTTAGCTGTTGTATCTACCATTTGATTTGTTGCAATCTCGTAAAGCGAATGCTTATTCTGAAACGTTTTGCATATACAACGTATTTACAAATTTTTGCTAACTTAGTTCTGACGCCCCCAATCACTGTAAATAGCCGTACAATCTGACAGAATGAACAACTTTCAAATAAGCCTTGAAAATGCATATTTTATTTAGTATTTTATGCTATCCGACTTGCTTTTTGCGTTCGCTTTGAAATTGCTCTCAAAATTTGTCTGCACACAATTTGCTCTGTTTTCATTTATTTGCAGATTTTCCACCTTCTTTCGCACTTTTAATATTTTGACATTTTGGGGTAAATAATGCGAAAACTTTAATATCCACGCAAAATTACTATAAATAATTTTAGTATTTCCTTTCTTTACTAAGTGTAAAAACAAATGGATGTGTAAAATAAAGTAATATATATATATATAATAGAATAAAACAGAAATAAATAAGAAAATTTATAAAAAACCAATATGAATTCTTTTTGTCTTTTGTACTTGCTGCGATTTTATGTTTGCTCGCCAGTTTTCTTGTTTACTCCAGGAACGAGTGCGACAGATTACGAGTAATAGTTAATAATTAAGTTTTAATGTGTAATTAAGTATATTGAATAGTTCTAAGCTAAAATGAGGAACTTAAACGTAAATTAATCATACAAATTACAGAATTCAATTACATGGAAAAAGTCCTTTTGCTTTCTCATATTTCATTCAATGTTTCCACTTGCATTGATTTTGAATGTAATTAAATTTAATAGTTGTGTGTAATTATAAAAATATAATGATTAAAATAATTATTGTAGCTGAACAGAAAATTGATTATTGATTAATTTTAACACTATTGACAAAACAAAAAATCAAAACAAAAGCAAAATTGAAAATAAATGTTAAAGATATGCATTATTTAAAAAATGAGGCGTTTTGTACTTTTGTTACTTGTTGTGTTTTTTTTTTTTAATTAAAACATGCATAAATACGTTTAACAATGTAGAAAATAAAAGCCAGACTTGCGTTGCCGGGATCCAAAATAAATAAAAATGAAAATAATTTGTAAAAGAGTCAAATGAAAAATTTTGAATCAGAGTAGGAACAGAGTTATCGAAGTTAAATATTAGTTGTTCCCCGCGGCTTTGCTCACGGCGATTTCATAATTAATCTTTAAAAAATATCTGATAATTCGAAAAGTATAAAGGCCCTAAACAATTGAATTTGATTTTGTCTGTGCAATACCAGTAAAATTCTACTTCTAGAGATATGTCAATGATACAAATTTCTGTTATGTGAAAGTGTCGCGCCCTTGAAATATCGAAACCAAATATATGACCCATTTCCTAAAAATTGTAAGATGTAGAAATTTCAAGAAGAATGCTTCAAAAATATGGCGACTGGTGTAGTGATTCAAATTTAAATACAATGCAGCCAAATTTAGTTACTACAGTGGACGTATCAGGTAGGTGTGGCCAATCTCATATAGTCTACACAGAGTCAATTGGCGTGATCAGCCAAGGTGAGCGTGTTTGATGTCCAAGTTGCCTTTTAGCATTACCTAATTTTTGTATAGAGGGCGTGATAGCAGGGCGTGAGTAATGTCGTACAGTTTATGCTTACAATATTGAAACGTTAAATCGTTTGATACCCATGCCGTCTTACTAAAGTATAGATACCATAGCTGAGTCGTCACTTTCGTGGAAGAGGCGCGTCAGGTGGACGTGGCCAACATTGTGTAGCCTATGTTCATGAATGAATGAACGAATGATTTGCAGGTATATATGTACCTGCCGCTAGGCGTTAGGGCGTGGCCAATCTTATAGGGTCTCTGTACTATTCCCACGTAGAAGAAATTGTTATTGCATCTAAATTCGTTCCATGGGTTTTGCCTGATTGTGGCTCAAAAGCAATATCACATTGGTTTTTTGTATGTACACATAGATACACATTTACGTATAAATAAAAAAGAGCAATAACAAATCCCAAAATCAATCGCATTAAAAATAACGAAAAACAAAACAAAAACAAAATCATTAAGAAAAGTGTTTCATTAAAAAAAATATATAAGAACAAAAAAGGACGCCTGGAGATGCCGGGGATCGAACCCGGGGCCTTTCACATGCAAAGCGAACGCTCTACCACTGAGCTACATCCCCGCATGTCCACGTTTTGCCAAAGTTTCTTTTTCTAATATTTCACAATCTTGCAGTTTGAGCTTTTGCTAATAAAAGTGAACTTGAACAATTTTTTACAAATGCCGCCCGCCACAGTATTATTAGACAAATTGATAATTGACTAATTAAGTCATTATTTTAATATTATATTAGCCGGCGACATTAGTGGGGGAAAATTACTGAAATATACAACAAATTTTTAAAAGTGGTAAGACGCCACAGCATTGTGAAAAAAAACACATCGCATTTTGTGATTGTTTCAAAACATTTTTGTGATTTTCAATTGTTATACATAAATTGTTTCGTTTTGGCCCACACATTTTTTCAACTGACTATGGAG
Organism: Melieria crassipennis; assembly: GCA_963668005.1. Classification (NCBI taxonomy): domain Eukaryota; kingdom Metazoa; phylum Arthropoda; class Insecta; order Diptera; family Ulidiidae; genus Melieria; species Melieria crassipennis. The sequence goes on along the minus strand of OY764963.1, from coordinate 114,139,719 downwards.
CAGTTTGACAGTTGTTTTAATGAACACACGTATAGAAATACTGGCAATAGAAATACATACTCCCTTTGATTTCTGAATAAAAACTTATTGTGAAGGTAGGTTGCCAATATAGAAGTACAGTGGTGTCTGGATATAGTGAACTAATTATTGCAAGGCCTTTTCACTGTATTGAGGTTGTTCACTATATGAAGGTCAACATTTTTGTTCAAAACCTCGTTTTATTTGCTCAAAATACACTTTTTGTTTTTTGCTTGAAAATTTGTTTCTATATTTAGAGGCTCGATGCCAAAATTTGGGTGTTCACTATATCGAGTTGTTCACTATATATCACGTACTTCATATGTACATACATATTCGCCCAGCTTTGATATTTGCTACTTAACTCTGAACAAGTCTCAGCAAAGTTTAGCCCAATGTTAGTAAAAATCCAATGTGTTGATGCCAGCAACAACTTTTAATCATTTCAGTTGCCAAACGTTAACAAACTTAAACCCATTATTTTCGATGCAGCAATTTTCCGTCAATTCATACGTTGCGATTTTTCGCATGGCATCAAGTCTGCGCGACGTCAGGCCATGCCTTCCGGGATCGCCCACAAAAATGTGCTTTCCTTGCTGGCGCAGCCGTTGCAACCAGGGCAGCAGCACCGCGGCGAATTCTTCATCGTAGAAAACGTCACCCAGTAAAATGACTTCCTCAGCTACGGAAGCGCGCCCGATCATATTGTCGACGCAAACGTGCAGTTGTGAATTGATGCCGTTCAATTTACCGTTGATGAGAGCTGCGTAACCAGCTACTGTAGAGAGAGAGCAAACAAGAAGAAATAAGTGAAGGTGCGTAGAAGAAAAGCTTTAGTCAAGAAATGATTATGTGGGGATGTAGCTCAGTGGTAGAGCGTTCGCTTTGCATGTGAAAGGCCCCGGGTTCGATCCCCGGCATCTCCAAGTGCACTTTTTTGTTTATTTACTCATTTTTTTTCTTATTTTTTTTAGTGTAAATAACTGTGAATTTACCCTCGTCAGTATCGTTGGCTACCACGTAATTGGCTTCGCTCAAAAGCGCTGCCACCGCACTCGCACCGCAGCCGCTGCCCACATCGAGCACGGATTTGCCTGCAACCGCCGCCGGATTGTCGAGTATGTAGCTGTGTGCGTACAACAATGAAATGCGAATTTTTAGATGGTTAATAATATTAATGTCGCACACTACCTACCGACTGATGGCCTGTCCACCTGGCCAGTAGAAGCCCCAGAATGGATCCTTGGCGAATGGTTGCTCAGCGTCCAGTGTTATTGGTTGATGAAAGAGGCGACATTCGGCTGTTATGAGCCGCAATGCAATTTCGGGTGTTAAATGCTTGCGAGAGATTTGGGTTTCCTGCAGTATGAGTTGATTTATGCGACTAGCGTCGGTTGCGTGGCTGTAATTATGATTACATGAAAATTTGTACAGGTACATACATAGTTCAGTGGGTAGAACTTTCATTTGAGCCACATATAAAAATAAATATTTCAATAAAAACTGTCTATCGAATGATTTAAACGTGGAACGAATTGCAATCAGTTCCGACAATGTGGCGTCCTTCTTGTAGAACGCCTCTTTTTGCATTTTACTGTTGACTGCTATAGCAGACATGAACTAAGTTGACTAAAATTCGTTATGGACGAGTGTACACTATGAATTTTGACCAAAACTGCCTTCAATTAAATATATAACAACAATTCAGTTGCTCAATTATAAAACGGACATTATCGACATTTTCAATTGAATAATTGAATATTACTGCTCACGTATTGTTAATTAATTTGTTTGAGTTGCTTAGTTCGGTGGCGCTTCAATTGTGTCATTAGTTTCATTATTTACGCTGTTGTTATTGTTGTCTTGACAGCTTGCAGTGTTAAGCACACTTGCCAGCTTATTTCAAATAAATTAGAAATTCACGAAAATATTGTCGGCTTCCGTGAGTGACACTTCAATGCGCGAACTCTCGATTGCCGTAATGGCACTAGACGTGTCCACCGCTAGAGGTCGCGGTTGCCTCTTTGCCTGTCGGTGCACAAATTCAAACTTCAAACTTTTCGCTTAGTGCCGCAGCACTTGACTGCCACTTGGCGCTGCATTTTGACCTTAATTAAGTATTCAGCTAAACTTGTGTACTTTTTATGTGCCTGACGGTGACGGACCTGAGCAAAAACATGAATACATACACACATAAGCACTAGAGATTGCCATCCCGGACTAGTTTTACAATCCCGGGATTTTTTCGGAATTGAATATATTATTTTAAGGAACTAAATCACTCGTCTTTTTCAATCAAATACATTGTATTTTCGTATTAAATACAATTCTGTGCTCTAAATTAATAACATTGTCAAACCACCTGGCAAACCTGCTGATAAAGCTTCATATCTTCATATACTTTTTGGAAGATAGAAGTGGAAATTCGGTATGAGTAATATTAACAATTCAAGTCTTCCCCCATAACTTTAAACCTGAATTTAAAGTTTAGAACAAGTGCAGTATAGCGAACTCTTATGAAAAAAAAACCGGAAAATTAGGCTATACAGAGCTTCTTTTTGGGAATCTAAGGTTTTAAGAACTTTGCCTGGGAAACGCCTTCAAAAGGCGTGGCTCGGTGTCAAAGTTTTAAGTTTGTATCAAAATAACTCAATCAATTCTCAATCGATTTACACGATATGAGCATCGAACGAAAGGTCTTTTTTAAGCCTTTCTATTGATATACAACATTAGATATGATTAGATGATTAGATTATAAGCCAAAAATATTGTTTTTATTTAAAATTGTTTTTCTTGAAGAAACCCATTATTAAGTTATAGTAAATTTGTTACCTATTATAGCCTGTGAAATTCCCTTGCATGTTTTTACAAATTTCTGTTTATTTACTTTTTGGATGGTTTCAGTTTTGGGAGCGTAGGCTTGCTTACTCTCCTGATTTTAGGTACTGGCAAATTTTTACTGCAAAAGTACCCAAACAGAGCTATTGTTGCATTAAAACTTATTCTAACGTCACAGGTAGTATGCAATTTATTTTGTATACTAAATAAGAAAGTTTGCCTTTTTCGAAATAAAGTTGCCAAAAGCAAAAACTAAGCCATTTTTTTTTTCAATCCCGTGATTTTTTTTTAATCTATATTGTATAGTACAAAACTATATAAGTAGTATTTTTTCCATACGCCGTTTTTGTACGAAGCATATTCTGACAGCCTTTTTGCGTACTCCAAATTATTCATTAGCTTCCTCTATTTGTCGCAAACAGAGTATTCGGCGTAGGTACAAAAAAACGAAAATTCACCAATAACACATTCATACATACATGCATACATATACATATACATACTCGCTTCAGAAGAAACCCAAATCTTGCGGTATTTGTTCGTCACTACGTCAATTAATTTTGTTAAATGAGGATAGAAATATGTATTAGCTACGTTTTACAGTGCAGAATTAATCCAATTTAGAAATTTTAGAGTTATCTTTATCGACCAAATAAGAAGACATAGTATGTACATACTTTGCATATGGCTGTGTTTCCGCATACACACACACATATGTATTGTACCTACGTGCACACATAGAGTATATATGTATTACTCCTAATTAGGAGTTCCATTAAAATCGCAAAATGCATCGAAAGATACAAAAATCGGCACAGGAAAGAGAAACGAAGCAAAAAGAAGACGCTCTACTATTTTTAGACACAATACACCGAAAATAAATACTCCAATAATGGAGTAGGGGAAAATCCGCAAAAGTTAGCAGCGGTTAAAAAGGCTGACAGAAGCACCGAAAACTAGTTTCTTTTTAATTTATTGACGCAAACGGAAAGCAGGTCTGCCCATACACCGACACTGTATATAGGAGTGTGCGTCAATGTGCACACATACATACATATGTACATATGTATGCATCGCATTGCAGCAATGCTCTGTATTAACCAGTGTAAGAATGACAGCGACATGGGAAGCGGTTGATAACATGCAGCATTCGTGCGGACCTGAGGAAGCGGAGGCAATACTTATCTAAGTACATACATTTGCCCTGAACTACAAGAATTGTCCGACAAAACTCATTAAACATATTTCCCTGTGCTTGCTCGGCGCCCCTACGAATTAGGACCGCAAATTCAAGTCTTTCGCTGCAATAATGTTTGAATTTTTCTGAGCTCAAACAAAAACAATGCTAAACGATACAAAACAAAAGAAAACCTAAATTAATTGCATATATTGGATTAAGTTTATTTATTTATTTATTTACTTAAGTTGCAAACGACGCCCGCAGATCAGGAAAAACGCCAACGATGAGGTTAAGTCAAGAGCTGTTTGGGAATTCATAAAAAAAGTGTAATAGGGAGAAATGGTTTTAAGCGGTGCCACCGGATCGACGGTCAGGCGACTCATTAAGAAAATAACCGAAAACCCCCAAAGCCGTGGCAAAATCGAATTGAAAACAGTTCGTGAGAATTTTTTGATTAAGCAACAACAGGTTTAATACGTAAGAGAGCTGAAGCAGAAGCTGAAAAACAGTCCATAGAAGCAGACAAATTCCAAGAAGCCAACGCACTGTCACATTTTGAGCGCCTCGCTGACGCTAAAGCTGCCTTTGCCGACACACGCAATCGACATTGGAGCCTACGTAGAGAGCCGAGATAACTTTTTGGTTTGATTTTTGGGAAAAATTAGCGCTCTCTTTATGCACTGTTATTGAAATATTTGGCATAAATTAACTGAACGTTTCGTCATATGATAGCGGCCGGCGCGCATATCTACTCACGCGTTGTCGAGTACGCGGCTAAGCTTGCGTACGCAACAGTCTTACAAAAGAGTTATCGCAGCTCGTTTGCGCCGACTGCATTCGTGTGTTTGCCGCTCTACGGCAGGGCTGCCAGACGTTCCGGTTTTCCCGGACATGTCCCGGTTTTAGACTGTTTGTCCCGGTGTCCCGGTCCAACCTTGATGTGTCCCGGTTTAAAGATTTGATTGCAAATAAATTTGCAAAAATAAGATTTCAGAATTTTCGACTAGTTTTTAATTGTGAAATAGTTACATCTTCATATAATTGAGCTATTCGCTGGCAGTAATCGATATATTACATGCATCCCCTCTCTAATTAGCAACAGCTGTTTCATTTCATTCATTTCAAAATATACTTTTTTAAAGTTAGCCAGGTTGTTTTGTTTTGTATGTGTACGTTGAAATGGTCTCATGATTTTATGTTTTTTTGTGTCGGCAGCCGCCGTGGCTCAGTTGGTTAGTGCGTTGGACCGCGAGTCGAAGGCAGCAACCTCAGGTTCAAATACTGCCTGTAATAACACCTAAAAAAATAACGGGAAAACTCGATTTCTCTTTCGGTGGCTGTCCTCTCAGCTGGAAATGGCAAACCTCTGAGAGTAAAAATTGCTTATGAAAAAGCTCCCAACCTGCCGTTCGGAACCGGCATAAAACTGTAGGTCCCTTCCACCCGCGTACAAATTCACACGCACAACACGGGTGGTTGCGGGAAGCTAGGCCTTAGTCTCGCGTAAGCGGGCTGTCGTGCCAGTCAATTAATTAATTATAGTTTTTTATGAAACAAATGTACATGCTATAAATATTTTTATAAAAGATATGTCAAAAAGCAATTTAAAGTTTTTAACAAGTTTTTTCTGTCGACGGGCGGTACAGGGGTATTTTACAATAATTTCACCAAAGTGTCCCGGTTTTGCAATAGGCATATCTGGCAACCCTACTCTACGGGCACGGCATTAACTGGCTAGCACGTGAGCTGGCCAACGTCAACGTTCGAAAGCCATTAATTGCTTGTGAAGCACTGCATCGAATGAATGTTTGCGCTGAATATTTTCAAGTTTGGCTTTACCTCTTTTCAACTGTTTTGTGGGGATTTTTGCGGCTGTGTAAAGTTCAAGCGTTCATGGTTGTTGATTTGTGGCTGAATTCTTTCACACAATGTCGTGTAATTTTTTTACTGGCGCGGTTGGCTACGGATATGAATGAATGGATCCAAGAAACACATAGACAACTCAATAAATAAATGTTTGCTCATTAAATTCAAGAAAGTAAACACCCACTTGTGTTAGGTACGTTAGTTTTCGAGTTGGCAATAGGTGTTTGGGTATTTCAGAGATTTCTCATAAGTATTGCATTCTCATTCTCCATTTGAATGTGAGTCTGGAAAAGAAAAGATACACAACAAAATTTGGCAATAGGTATTTCAGAGATTTTTCATAAGTATTGCATTCTCATTCTACATCTGAATGTGAGTCTGGAAAAGAAAAGATACACAACAAAATTTTGCAAGATGTAGTAAAAACACGGTTTCGGGGTTAAACCGTTGATATGAATTCCCGACATAAACATTACACCACGTCCAATGTAGTGAGATTTGTTGTTGTAGGTAACGCTATAATGAAAGCTTTGAATTTGTACATAGTGCCTGTTGAGAAGCCAGTAGTGTTCTTAGCAATTCTTAGCAACCGATGGTTACATGGCTATATGTGCTACTTGTGAGCCTTGTTCAAACCTTTGAAAAACTTCTATCTGCATTATTGATGATTGCTCTCCATAGAAAACGAGCGTGGTCGATTAAGGTTGCTAGTTGATGAAATGTTAATGCGTTCAGTGAGTAATAGTCGCGTTTGGCCAGCGCGGACTTTGTACCTGGCTGCAAGGCGAAATCGCATGAATGGCTGGCGAGGTAGTCGCGCTTAGCAACCAAACTGTCGCTGGTGTGCCGTTCCGGTTGTTTGCTGTACCGGTACTTTGGTGTATTTTTGTACACATTTTCGCAAATTGAAATATCGCGGCATCATTATGAAATTACCACTTAACATCAAATGAGGTTATTAAACCCATTTGTCGTGCTCGTAAACAGTTAGGTTCAACAAAATCCTAGCCCCAAGCTCTGCTGAGCACACTTCAGTATGGGCTCGATTATATTTTCGCAACCGCTGCCATTATAGAAAATCGTGGAGTTCCCCGATGGAATAAAGATAGAGGAACTAATCTAAAGCGAATACCTCAGAGCTTGTTTTTGCTTCCGAACGATTCGAGGCACAATTTCCTTCTTTCCATATATTTTAAATTGAAATTACGCTGCGATGTCTCGCACTTGCTGGCGGCTTTAATTTAACTTGAATTAAATTTAATTAAATTTATTGTGAAGAATAAACCGGTCCATACCGACACTGCTCGTTTATGACCAAAATTAATCACCTTACAATTACCATCACCCAGAATAAAAATAAAGCAAAGCGAAACTGGTCTTTGGACTGATTGAAGGAGTGTCAATACATTACAAGGCGAACCGAATTGTCACCTCAACTCAACCTCACTGAGCCCCTGTTCCCATCTGTTATTCGGTTTTAAAACATTAAGAAATATATTGAATACATTAGCGAGCCTATTTATTTTTTCTATCCACTTAATTTCATCTATTTGCATGTGTTGTGTTAAAGCCTGAGTTAACTGGCAGTTAATACAATTAATTGGTCAACGCAAGCATTGCGACCGTTGTAGAACTGTACTAAAAACAGTCAAAATAACCTTGAGAACTAAAAGCAAAAAAGTGAGAATTAAAACCACATTTCCGCATTCACGGTGTGTCCCTTTAAGACCAATGCACCTAAGAATGGCGAATGTCCAACTGCCAACTGCCCCCGAATTGGGTTACAGTTGCCTTAATGTCGTTTTACAGTTTTGCAATAAAGCCACTTAAGTGCAGATGCTACGCTGCTGTTGCAAATGATGTGCGATCAGATAACGCAGAGTCGTCGGGAATCGAAAGGGGGTTTGGCGCATTTTGCGCAGATGTGTCCCATAATTGTGTTGCAGAGTGCTCGAAAGCAATTTACAGCTGGCTTGCACTTTTGCTTGCAATGTTTAAAATGTTTTCTTAATATTTTTTGCTGGATTTGTGCTCCGCATACGATTTTGTATCGGCTACGTCCCTGCTGCGTGCAACAGTTAAACTTGATATCGACCTACGGCAATAAGAAATTTATTACCGTCGCTTTGACCATGTGCCCTGCTGGGTGTTGCGTTGCGTTGCAGCACGCAAATCTCAAGGACACGCTGCAGGAACTGGTTTCGTTCCTGCTGGTTTGTCCTTTGTATTTTTCTACTTATTTGGAAGCTCTGAGAATCTACTGAGAACAACTAAAGTACAGTTGCTGACCACATTAATGGCGTTCGCTTCGATCTTTGTATAAATAGACTCGAGGTTTTAATGAGCCGTCACAGTTCCCGGGAAGCCTCGCACAAGGCAACATTTCCCATCGACCGGAGTCGTACGGACGAAGCAGTTGTTGTGAGGTCTCCGAAATATATCCCAACTCATCCATAAGTGGTATCACAATGCAGCTACTGTTCGCTGTATTCGCTGTCTTGGGTATGGGCTGCGGCGCCAGCTCGCACGCCGTTCGCTATCCGCATCGTGCGGAGTTGCTGTCTTACGCGCCGGCACGTGGCGAATTTCCAGTGCAGAATGCGCAGGCGCACGGCTACATACGCTATCTGGCCGAAGATGGATCGGAGCGACTGATCGGCTACAAGTATCCGGAGCCGTTGTATGGCGTACGTCGTGTCAGCCAAGAAGCCACCCGCCTGTCACCGGACAACAGACTCGAAGCGGACGTGGAGCTACAGCACGCCAAAAAGCGTCTGGATCACTTCCGCACCTGGTGCCAGCAGCGCTACGAGGCCCTGCAGTTGGAGGTGCAGCGCTTGCACGCAGAGGGCAAGCAGGCGCCGGTAAATATGCTAGAGCAACTCAAGCCGCTGGAGGCCATCTTGGGCGCAGCCAACTATAATGTCGTTGGCGAAACGCCCGAAGTGAAACAAGCGCGAGAGGAGCACTTGCGCATCTGGAATGAGGCACGACTCAAAGTGTTGCAGCTGGAATCCGAACATCTGAAATTGCAAGGTCAGCAGGCGACCGACATCCGACCAATCTCCTACGATCGCGTCGAGGATCAGCAGCTCAAGCAACCGCTGGTGGCCATCGGGGAAACTGAGGAGCAGAAGAAGGCACGAGCGGAGCATTTGCGCATTTACAATGAACATCTGCTGCGTGTGCAACATCTGCAAGCCGCGCACTTGGGCGACGCCCAGCAGCCAGCCAGCATTGTTGGGGAAGGTGCACTGCTGAAGCAGGCAAACACGTTGGCACAGCCCGATCTTCAGATCACTGGATGGCAGCAGCAACAAGTGCTCCGCGAAACGCCCGAAGTACAGCGCGCCAAGGAAGAGCACTTGCGGCTGTGGAATGAGGCGAAGCTGCGCGCCGAGCAGGAGGACGCGGGTAAAAAAGATGCTGGCGCGTTGGATGCAATTATTGTCAACCTCAAAGCCAGCACAGCCAGCGCACAGGCAGACATTTCAAAGCCTGCGATTGCGGCCAAGGTAAGAATGAATAACAAGTTGAGATGCGAAGTGTGAATTGGATCATTTCGAATATTATAGAGTTATATAGACTAAAAAAGATTGATATATCGATCTTGCCACGACTTGAAATAATCAAATGCGCACTTCCAGATTTTGCCCTCGTTATCGAAAGCGACATTTGTACCGGCTACACCCATAATAGTCAACACAGCATCGGAAGCCTTCAAAGCGGATTCCACCTCCGCATCAGTGCCCGTCAGTAAAACCGAACCCAGCATTCCGCATGAAGATCTTTCCGCACTGCCGTCTATCGACTATACAGACACACAGGTGATAGCAGCAGCGGATCCTGCAGCACTCAATATTATGCCAGGCGTACAGCAACCAATTCCTGCTCCATTCACTGCTTCGCAGCCTCTGCAGCCGCAAGAAGCACAAACTCTGACGCCGACCGTTGCCACGCCTCAGGCACCAGCACCAGCACCAATTCAAGACACACCCGAAGTGCAGCGAGCACGTGAGGAGCATTTGCAGTTGGTAAAGCAGGCACAAATTAAGGCCAGCCAGCTTCCGATTCCCGAACACCAGCAAGTCAGTGGCGACATTGCGCTGGTGGCTGTAGATGAAGCTTTGGAAACTGAACGTTTGCGTGCGGCCGAAGAGAGGCTGCGCACAGAGGAACGTTTCCGGGAAAAAGAGCGCATTCGAGAGGAGCAGCGCATGATGGAAGTTGAGCGCTTTAACTTGCAGCAGGAAGAACAACGCCGGGTGGAGCTGGAGCGGCTTGAACTACAACCATCTCCCCAACAACAATCACAACAGCTGAAACAGGCGCAATTGACCGATCCGGTCGAAGCTCAACTACAGCTCACTGTGCCGGCCGCTGTGCCTGCGAGCAACAAATATGACAACAACCCGTTCCTCATGCGTTTTGCATTGGTGGGCCAGCAAAAGCTTGCACAATACCCCAACGTGGGATACTACTTTTTACCGGACGCCAGCCCCACCGCCAATGTGGACAATTCTCTTCTTGTACGTCACCTACAGGTTGCCAACCAGGGCTTGAACCCTGCCGCCATTCAGCCTACTCCGGTCTTTCTGCTTAAGTCTAAGGACGCACAGCAAGCATCGACCCCGAATTTTGCTGGGCTGGCGGAACTGGAGACGGCCAGACGCGAACACTTTCGTGCGCATGAAATTGCGTTGGAGCAGCTGCGTGCGGCCAATGCGAACAGTGGCAGCGAGAAGGACTGCAAGCAAAATGCTCTGATTGAAGGTGGAACGGTGAAGGCACAGTACGGCTGAGGTTTTTTTTTATCAGGCTAGAGAATTTGGATCTAATTTTGGAACTGTCAAATTGAAGTTCTGGTAGAGTTTTAAGTTTTGTAGCTCGTAAGCATTGTAAGCGTTTTGTATGAAGTACGGAAATTAATGAAGCAAATGTTGAGAACAACAAATGCTGGTTTGTGTTTATGTTTGCATTCGTTAAAGCGAACGCAGCGATTAAGGGAATCTGGGAATTTGGAGTTCGCTTTCATTAACAGTAACATGCGTCTTGGAACCCTGAAAGTCTGTAATAGCTGTATGGTTGTGTATAGTTGTGAATTTCAGAAGTGTTTGGTTAAATTGTGAAATTTGTAAACTTCTCACTTTCAATTTTTCGCCTTTGGTAGAACTGAACTCGTAGTATCGATCTATCAATGCCCACTATTCTGCTTACTTGCTAAAAGATTTCATTATACTGTTTCATGTTAAAGTTGCTTTCATACTTCCGGAAATAACTTGAACTGTTGAAAAATGTCATTGACTCGAATCTTAGTTTGGGTTAAGTATCAAAGGAAATTTAGCATACTAAAAAATCGTGTGGTGAGTCACGAATTAACGTTTCTTGGATTTTCACGTCCACAGATTTTGGTGATTTGATAAACCCGTTTTACCTCAACGCAGATGTGTGGGAATTGCAAGTCTTTTGAAACTATGCGTAAAAGTTTAATTTCCACAAGAATAGATTGATTGCAGTCCACCCTAATGGAGCGTTTCTTGTGATACGCATTGTCCGATAATCGTCAATTGGTACATTCAAGCCAATTGCTTTCTGGCGGAGCCGTTATTACACCACATGGAAATCAAGCTGATGAAATGAATTCGAGATCGAAATCAATAAATGCAAACGCTATTTGCATTCATTGCGGCTTTGGCGGCTGTATGTCGTGTGACACCTTGCCGCTGGCAATTAGCATCCCACATGTGCGCTTGCACAGTTGGCCACAATTTAAAATGGAGATTTCGTATCTGGGCCGTAACCAGCAACAATGATCTGATGGGGCCCCGTTGTCAGACGCACAGCTGTAGCGGTCAGGTTGCTATCGCGCCACGTGCCACAGCAGTGATGCCGCGGCTGCCGCTGTTCCACCTCGGTCTAGTTCACGGTTATCTATGTTAATTGTGAGCTTTCGCTGCCGGCGCGAATGTGAAAGCGTTGGCTTTTTCTGTTGCTAACTGTTTGCAGTGACTCTGCGAGGAATCAGCATGTCCCTAGGCTTTCATATGCATTCACGTTGCGCGCACTCGCGCTCAGGCAGCAGGTTTTGAAGTATGGATTTGTTGTAGTTGGTTTTCATATATTGCGTGCTCGACCTACCGCAACTTTGCATAATCATAAATGCTTTCAGGCGGGGCAGTGGTTTTGGCAATGTGATAAGCCGGTCGATAAGATAAACTATACGAGATATCCTTGGCGTGGGTATAGGTAAGGTTTATTGGAAAATGCACGTATTTTCATGCTTATGAGTGAATTCGTGCAATCAATTCATGTGATTGTGGCGCAAATTGATTAACAAACATACGCATATGTACATGTGTACATATACTTGCGTACATATCTGTGAAAGGTCTGTCCCCTTCGAATTTGTTCGGTGGTTTCTAACTTATATTTCGCACAGTAGCTAATCAGTTCTAAATAATACGCAAATTATCGATTTTCGGTTAAAACATACGAACGCATTTGCGTATATTATAGTAAAATATGGGTACATGTGAGTGTGTAATATCTGCTTATCGGTACGTAAGTTAGTTACTCAAAAGGAGATGAATCATCTGCAGATACCTGTCGCTGAGCAGAACATTTCGGTGGTGTCAGATCCAGGGAAATAGGTATTTGCCAGCAGAAAAGTAACCAGCATTATTTATTGCATGAACTGTCACAATTTAGAACCGGATATGTACATATGAACTTGACCTACAGCGGCTGGTGAGCGACGTATTTCATGGGTGAGTAATAAAGTGTCAAAAATTGTTAAATACAAAAACCGTTGCTTTTCTCGGCGGCTATATGAGCTAAGAAGAAGCTTTGGTGACAGGAAGCTTTGGTCTACATAGACCGAACTAAATGTGCAAATGTGCGCTTATCTCGTTTTGTTTGCGTGTAATTGCGTTCCAGACCAAATTAACTCGAGTGCAGCCAGTACGCGGCTTAATGCGATTGTTTGGCTGATGCAAATGTTGGTGGCAATTGGTTCAGGCATCTTTGGTTATCAAAATGGGTTAAAACGCTACCGTTCGCTGACGGTTATTTTCCGCTCTTTGGACACACTCGAATTTGTCTAGACCCATAATGTCATTGACATTCATTATATGCAATATGCATGTTCGATAGTGTTTGGTGTCTGTTTGGATTTCGTATATGTATGTAGAAGTTCTGGTTGTAGATTACATATGAATGTGTTGCGTATAATAAATACATACATACGTACATAAAAGAGAGAGATTTCGGTCTATAAAGTTGGGGAAATTAATCGCAAGTGATACAAATCAAGTTCGTCTTAATAATATTATTATTACTGATTCCGGCAGTGTCCTAGACCAATGGCCCATTGCGCCTCGAGGAATGTCTCCCTCCCGCACATTTGCAACAGCATACATTTAAAGAATTTATTTTTGATATATAATTTGTATTTGATTATGCAAGTTGATTTCAATATAGGTTAGGTTAGGTAAGACAGGCGGCTTGCTGGTTCTCAGCAAGTACACTCGGAGGCCCCAAAGGCCCATTGTGATGCCCGATGATCTCAATATAACTCAGACGTATTTCACTGGTCGGCTTTTGCGCCTCTTAGTCGATTTCTCGCTTCGAGATTATTTGTTCGCTATTAATTTCTATTGCCCGTTGATGGCGTCACGTGAACACACCCCCTGCTGTGCTCGCCGAAGAACTTAAGACGCCTCGATAATTTGTGCGGCAAGCGAGTGAATGAGCTGTGCATGTAGCTCATTTCTTCATTGTGCTTAGCCACTCAAATATCTGCTGTAAATAATGAAACTTGACTCAATCAGGTTGAACGAGAGCCGTTACAATTGCATCACAGCGCTGGAAATTCGCGTAAGCTCTGGCGAAATGGGGCTATTCAAGAAATCGCAGAATTTCAGTTTCTCCAAGTGTCACTATGCCTCTGAAAGCTGGCCGCTGTGGCGAATTTGGGGCTACTTACCCACTGTGCACCTCGTGATATGCGACGTGATGTGGCCGCCGCAGCGCGCCCGAGTACGCAGTGTGGGCCAGATGTCGCAACATTTTCAAGAAATTTCATTCAGCGCCGCTTCATTCGCGTTGCTAGACAAGAGCAATCCCCTGCAAGAAAAAAAAAACGATTGAAGTAAACACTTTGCCAAAATCACATGTGCGCCAAAATACGCAAGCCCCATACCTATGTATGTATGTATATGTACATTCATGGTATGTACGAACGAATGTTTGCATATGGCACAGTGTGCAATGAGTAGAAATTTTATTTTTATAGGTAAATGCTAAAAATATTCAGAGTATTTATGTATTTTGTGTGTGTCAGTGACGCGAAAAACTTTGTATTTTTTGGAAACTAAAAAGATTGCGTGAAAGTTCCTCCCCGTCTACCGCCACTGTCAACGCTTATCGTCGTTGATGGTTGCGCTTGGGCCCTGTGCCGCAGACTGGACTTGTTTGTTTGCGCCACGCCGAAGGTGCTTCCCCCTTGTGAAATTCGCGGCCACTCGTCTTGCTTCGACGCGATTTTATTGGCAATTTCGGTGTGTTTATTGCCACTTCCGAGAGTTTCGGGCACAGTTCGAGTGCGTTGAAGTGGGACTTGGTCTTAAGAATGGCTGCATAATTTTCGGGGAGTCGCGACGGCGAGGCCTCGCTGTGCGTTTATCTTGTTTGCTTATCATAATCGAACGATTCAAGTGGAGCCAATTCATACGTTCAGCCAGTGACAGTGTCGGAGTCCCCGTCGGACAGGTGTCATTAAAGGGAGCGTTAATATTCGCGTTTGTGGGTTTATTGATATATTTTCTGCGAATTTATAATTGTACTAATTGATTTTTATGTTTGCGTTTTATTTTCGGCCTCATTCTTGTCTGGCATTGGGGATGTGTTTTCGACAACGACAACAGCGACACCAGCGATAAGCTGCGCGAATTGATTGTTGTCAACCATTTTCACACGCGGTGGCAGAGGCCGAGAACAGAAGTGCTGCAGCTTTTGATCGCGCAGCTAAAACAAAAGAAAGTGGCGTGGTACAATTATTTGCACACAAGAAACTCGAATTATTCTTGCTCTGTGGGAAGATTTATCACTTATCACTCGATCGATGTTTTTTTAATTTAAAATTGCATAATGACAGCTCAGTTGCATACTCGCGCAGAGAGGGTAATCTGCGCGAGTATGCCACTGAGCTGAGAAAATAAGACGCGAGAGTGGTTGAGAAAAATCTGTAGCGGGAATCACTCTTCAAACATGTGACGGCAAATAATAAAATAAATAAATAAATAATTAAAATAAATAATTCAAAGTATTAGAGATAGTAAAAACCGTTTCCCCAGCTCAAGCATTGTGTATGACCGCGATACAAATTTGGAAATCCGAATCTTCTCAGGCTTTTCTTTCTTAAAGACCTAAGAGTATTCTTTTTCAGAAAATTTGCTTGGTAAAATTAAAAAAGATCGTGAGACAAGTATTGTTCGCTTGGCAAAAGTCCTTGAGTCCTTGAGAGGCCACATGAACGAACGACCGGATGGTAATTCTTCCAGCTGTGGCTTCGATTTTTATCACATGCACGAAATACTTAGTATGCAGCTATTTGTTAAAGTTTTTCAGCTTCAAGTTTGTTAACTTGAAATTCAATAAACAAAAATTTAGCGCAAAACATGTGAATTCTATTTGTAGCCAAATGTTTTTGCCAACATATTTGCAGTCTGTGTACTTTCGAAAATATTCAAACTCAAAATACGACTAGGCGACAGGGGCGGATTCAGAAAAATATTTGGGGGAGGGGTTTCAAAAAGTAATTCTTTAATATTCATAAAATGCCAAAAAAGCCTTGTAATTTGTGTGTAGTTTTAAGGTCGATGCTAATATTTCGGGGGGTGCCACCCCCAAAACCTCTCAATCTACCACTGCTAGACGATGACTGTCAACGACAGCGACATCGATGCAAACGGGCCCCTTTTTTTCTTTGCACGTGTCTGTCCGCCCGTCAACAAAGTGAATTTCAAGCACACAAAACATACAGACAAATGCAATTAACTGCATACATATAGAGTTACTGTAGATTGTGTTGAAATTGTGTTTATTTTGAATTTGATTTGGCGTTGTTTTAGTTTATAATTTTGAATACAAAAACACAATCGCGTGACGCCTTGCGTCGTAATGAAAATATTGCAATAAAAGTGAAATGACGACTGAAAAAAATGCAACAATATTTTCGACATTTGCTTGCGCATTGATGGCCCGATGGGCGATGTCGAACTCTGCAGTGACGCGAAATGCGCCAATTATGGCGAACTGGCGGAGTTCAGCATTCGATTTGGATCAACATTTGTCGGCTTATGTAGATATTGATTCTGGTGGAATGTTGGCGCTTATGTCAGTTAAACGCCCACATGATTTCACATACATATATACATAAGAATTTACATATTGTATGTATTGTAAGTACCGAAATTTATTCGCACTGCTGCTTTACTCTGCTTCATTGCTCATCAGTAATCTTAATGTTGGTTGAGTGCTAATTTAATTATGGAAAACTTGTAAGCACACAAAGATGTAAAAGCACGAACTCCAACGTCGCAGTTGCTGTAAAATTTTAAAATACGTGAGAAAATATGCGTCCTTCGTGCCGGCTCCAGCGGCGCCGCCCATAATTAAAAAATTAAATTAAAAATATGGCGGAATGTGGTGGGGAATCAACGAGGTCAGTGGACAATGTGCTGCGGCTGACGTACGCTTTTGGCTGTAGCGCGCAAAAGTAGTTGAACTGTCAGCGAGCTAACGGTACGATACGATGCGGCCGCCGAGATTGCGTCAGGTGCCCCGGCGCTTCGAATTTTCATCAATGGAATGCCTCATCCACATTTCGGCCGAAGTGAATAAACGCTCCATATGTACGCCTTGCGGTGAATAACTGCGAAGCTGAGAATAATCGCAACGTAAAAACAAACACAACTTACATACATACAACGCCGGCAGGGAGGCTGCGGGGAAAATAATAAGCATTTATAAAAATCGCGATTATGGCGCTAAATTTGATTTGTTTTACGTCTGCCGTCCACAGACATGCGTTGAAAGCTTATCGGTCTTTTGGGAAGTGCGCCACCGCCAGTCTCAGCGTTGCGGCGGGCACTTCATGTTACCGCAGATGTCCGACACTGATAGGCCACATCAAACCACATGTACTAACTATGCACATAGAAGCGCTATTCTGATGAAATTCTACGCGCCAAATGGCTAAATGGCAACCAGAAAAAGGGGCAGCACTTTATTTTGCTTTCTGAAGAGTTCCAGTGATGTTGTTAATTGCGTTGAATGACACGTCAAATTATCAGATACTACGACAAATATTGTCCGAAGAGCAGCGAACTAAAGAGCGATAAAAGTTTGGATTAACTTAATAAGGAATAAGCACGCATGATAAGAACGGTGTGTCTTATCAGACGACGGCACTTAACATGCAATCAGGTCGGAGAGGCCTGGACATCAAATATCTCAAAATACGGGGCACTGTCCGAATTGTTGTAGAGTGGGGACAACTAAGAAATCAAAGAGATATAATGCTTTTAAATGTACTATAGCTTTCCGGTCGGTCCGTATACGGTTGAGGCATCTATCATAACATCTACAAGTATTTGTATTACTATCACAAAGCATTACGAATAAAAAGCATTGGTATTTAACATAAAAATTAAATTTATCCTTAGCAAGTGCCAAGTTCAAGCAGACCTTAGCTTGAGATAAAAATAAGTCATGGGTTCTACATTCCTTTCCAAATGATTCTACCAAACTGGAGGGCTGTCAAAAGTGTGAAGTTCGAACAGGAATTTCAACCGTGGAAAGAGTTTTCACTGAGACCAATTTATAATTCGCAACCGTCCCAACACAATCTTTAGCACGTACATAAATTCCTCCGAGCGAACCTGAAAATTTTGAAGCGCACATTAAAGGCTTAATGTACGCACATAGTTGTGAACGATTCCACTGATATTATTGTAATAATTTGTTCGAGTTGATAACGACTTTCAGACGATATCTTGTTATTGACATTGAGTACATTGTACATTGAGTAAATCAAATTGATGTTTTCCTCAGCTAATCGCAAATATTTCCAACGAAAAAAGTTTCCGCAAGCCATTAGCGGCAATTAAATGTTTTACTGAACAGAATTGCGGTGTTTACAATAATTTAATTGCGCGCACTTTAATGCTCCAAATAAATAACAGCAAATTCAAGACAATTTCAAGTAAATAATAACACAAACTAATCCCGATTACCTTGAAGAAACTAAATAAAAAAAATTGTTGAAGAAAATGCATGCAGCCAAGAAATGCAAACAAAACGACAACAAACAATTAAAATCGTACCAGTAATTGGGGAAAATACCGAGATTAAGTCCGAGTTATAGCGAAATATGATAATGAGCCAACGTGTTCTATTCGGCGCGTCGAGTAATGGGGTCAACAAATGCCGCTCAGAGCTTACTTCAGCGACAACTTCCCTAATTGCGGCGAGTTTTAGCAATTTATTGCGTTGAGTTGCTGAACCCAGCGAGAGAAGTTCGAGTGATGATTGTGCGCGAGTCGCAGTGGCAGCGCGCTGGGACCATGGAGAATTCTTAATAAGGGTGCGGAGTTGCTGGAAACCGTCAAACATGGCGATAAGGCAGACATTTCCGTGGAATTTTCTGTAAATTAAGCGCAGCAAACATATAGCATGCAATGATATAAAAGTTGCGGAGAGTAAAATTCCCTTAGCTGCGAGCTGATAAAACGGTTTTTTGGTACAATTTCATGCTCGATTTTGCAAAGCCGGCTGATAAAGATTATAATTCTGTGGCTGCAGTTCGACCGACGTCGTTAGTGTGACGTTTTTGGTTTATCCAAAAACGTAGTTTTAAGCCTGCGCTTGTTTTTGTTTTCAACTTCTTCCCATTAATGCGAAGCAATGGAATGACTTGGAAACGGTTAGAAGATGCACAATTTGTCAGAATCATTTGGCCAGTGTCAAGATTCGATCGGGTGAATGGCGCTTCATCTCTTTAGTCATGACTTGGCGTTTTGCTTAATCGTCGCCTGACCACTTCTGCTCGCGGCCAACCGAGTCTAAAGTTCAACGTCGTGCAGCTACACGTCACTTACTAGCGCGTTGCTCACTTCCATGCAATCGCTGAAATCACGAACTGTCGCGCTGCTCTATCTGCTGCCGTCCAAGCGGCTGGTGGCTGGCAATTAAAGTGGGTCGCGCTCCTCACCTTTAACTAGTGCACACTCTTGGCTTACTCATAATCGAAATCCGATAGAGTCGACAATAGTGCGCGTCGAAGACGATTATCGCAGTTGTCCAACATTTCCACAGCACTTGCGCCAATCTGTCACTCGTCGCGTGGGTCGTTGCGTTGCTCATACGACTGTCTGCTCGCTTGGGGAAGTCTTGTTGGCGCGTTGCGCTACGTAATGCCAAGCTCAGCAGTTTCTATTTCGCAAATGGAGAACAAAAACAATCCACACACACACGTCCGGACTATGCAAGTCACGCTTTCGGTCGCGCCAATAAAGCTTTGTAGCTTACCCCCAGCTGCTGCTGAACTTACAAATACAATGCGCGCATTCGTGTGAGGTTCCGCAGAATGCGCTGCGGGGGAATATTTACTATGGGAATTTCTGAGTCTCATGAATCGGCTACTGTGTGCTGTAATATTGCACAAATGTGGATTTGTTGTTTACACGAATGAATATGCGAGCTTCTAGCTCGAGTTGTTTCCATTAAAAAAAAATTTATTAAGAAAAGCAGCCGCGCAATTCAACTGATAACAATTAAAAGTAAGCCGGGATTTTCTGAGCGCGTACAAAGCGCTGTGATGTACGCAAACAACGTAACTGAAATAACATTTTTGTAGAAGAATGCGCGTCAAAAATTCGAGTTTATTGAACCTTTTTTTTCTCAAGGGAAAGAAATATGCATGTTGTAGCTATTTCAACATTTTAAGAATCACTTCTTTGTCCTTAAGTTTTAAATGATATGCGCTGCGGAAAACCTCACTCATAGGCAGACTACTAAGAAAATAATAAATGTAAAATAATTTATTGTAAGTGGTTAAATTTTATATCTTTTCCATCAAAATCTGTTAAAGCCACTCCTAGAGAAAACATTGAATATGCATTTGGGCAATGCTAGGTTCGGCATAACGGAGGAGGAGGATAGGCGAATCTCGAATAGTGTTTGAGATATTGCTGGCCATGAAGAGTGGTCCGATTGGATATGCCTTTTGTTAGAGGTTATTTTATTCGCAGATGTGGTACGAGTCCGCTCTCAGGAACCACAGCTACTATCCTAAATCAATAGTGGACTGACTAGTTGTTGTAAGTTTTTGCAATTCAAAAATCCGATTTTGTAATGTAATCGCAAACGGGACAAACAGTTTAGAGCGGCATCAGCTGGAGATTAGTTAGTGACAAAATAGCAGCAGTTTTTACTAAAAAGCTAATGTAAACCCATATTAAATTTAATAACGATTCTATTGGAATTACTCGCACAGTGCTCAAAGTTTCACATCGCTTATCTTAATTATTCCAAGGTCGTTATCTTGAACAATTCTACTTCTCAAGGCTGAATTTACAAGTTCGTTCAGGATTCTGGCCACCGGTGACAGACGATAAGAGCCGCCTGATGGCTTCAACTAACTGTTTGTGTAGTCATTTAGAATATAAACTGAATTTCGTAACCTTCGTCGTACGCCCATTTGTTAGATTCGATTGACCCCCATGGCCGGTAAAAAAACGCAAGTGCCCGGCCTTCGCTGAGCAAGTGAAATTCGCGCCTTAATCAAGGTGAAAATTAGCAATCCGCTGTCAACTGGCCCCCCAGCCGCACCACTTCCGCATTTTTTTCAAGATAATAAAAGCTGTACGAGTATGTTTGGTTACAGTTAATTTTTTCTTTATTGAATTGTTTTTTTGCAATGAGAACTTAAAATTAGATTTAACAAAGATTATAAGATCTGTATGCAATTTTTCGTGCTTAACGAAAAGCTAACATAACAAAATCTATAGACATACAGAGTTTTTATTGTTTCAGGCATTTAGTGACAATTTCAGATCATTTTTCCTTTCCATACAGTTAAATGGCTAACAAACAACTTTTTCTTTTTTGCAATTTAAAACAATTACTCAATTAAAGCTGAGGTTAACATCTTTCGAGACTGATTTTCTGTTTGTTTTTAATATGAATTTACATATTTCCTTCCATATTTATTATGATAGTTTCTTTAAGTATTTTGCTTATGTGCAGCTGTGTGTTGTTGCTATGGCTGTGGCTGGCGTTGATCGCTGTGGATCTTAATCTGACTTCCGAGTTGCAGGCGAGCGATTGCCCGCTCGCCCGCACAAGTTTCGCTCTTCCGCTGCATTGCGACGAGGCCGTTCAGATTACTGCTGCTGCTGCTGCTGTTGTAAGTGGTGGCGTACAGTGTTTAGATATGTGGTAGTTAGGAACTTTCGTAGATTCCTGCTATCGCACCGTCATCATCATCATCATCATCATCGTCATCATAATCACTAAATTGTGTTCAACTCTAAGCTACTTCAACTTGCTTGATGGCGGCTCATTTCGTTTAGTCGTTTTGCAACTTAAACTGAAGTTCATTGTGGCTGTGGTTGTTGTTGATTTGATTGAAATAAATGCCATCAGTTGCAAGGTCGTTCGCTCAACTCGTTGTTAGTATGTAGAATATATAGTTTTCGCGGTGTAGACCTCATCGCTCGACCGCGACTGTGTAGCAATTTGGCTTTTGATTTCAATTTATGTTCGTTTTGGGTTTTGAACTTGAACGTTCCAATGTCGGCGCTCCTGCATTCCAAACATTTCCGAACGCCCGGCTTTGGCCAAAAGTTTCTGGTATATGATTTCACAACCCGCTCGCGGGGTGTATGTAACTCCAGTTCAATTCTAGGGTACGTTGTACGTCCGCACATTCACACGGCTGGCAGTTCGACGACAGGGTCCTGCGGCGAGTCCCAGAAGGCTTCGCAGAAGTCTACCAAAACGGTTTCCTGCTTGTTCAGCTGCTCGTCGTCCTCGGCACCGGTCCAGGGCTTTTGCACCAGGCAGCACGACTCCACGTCGGTCTTGCCCAGGATGCGGCTCAGCTTTGTGGGGCAGTCGACCTTGATGACGTAGATGTCGTTCTCGTAGCAGAAGGCCTCCAGCAGCACCTCGTGCATGTGGGTGGCGGAGTCGCCGTCCTGCGGCACAGCCATCAAGCAGAAGAGCGAGCCCTCCGGTGACTTGGACAGCACCTGGATGGCGTCGCTTAGGCCCACGATGACACGCGACTCGGCCTGCGCCTTCAGCAGAGCCGTCTTGACGGTGCGGCCCACCTTCGAGTAGTCCATTTGGGCGCTGGTAGCGGTCATGTTGCTCTGGCTCAGCGGGCTGCTGTAGTGGTAATGCTGGATCTGAATCTCTTCCACAACCATTTTGTGTGCTGGGGCAAAGGCGGCCTGATGCTCGTATGGAGGAATTTTCACGCTGTTCGCGGTACGCCGGTAGAGCTATCTGATCGCTGATACAGCGGCCTGTGGCACGATTTTCGATTTTCTTCACTTGTCTCTTTTTGTTGTTGTTTTTCTTTGTTGTAGTTTGCGTTTTGTTGACAAACTCGTTAGCACTTTGTTCTGTACCGACCCTTTTTGTCTTTTGGGGGGTGTGTCTTAATTGTCTCTTTTGTATTCCACAAATGTTTTATGTTTTGCTTTAGTGTCTCTGTTGCTGCTTTAGATTAGCTCTCGTTTCTGTTTGTTATGAAATTCTTTTCGCGACACTTTCACTCGCTTGTATTGTATGCAATTTATTCCGCTCAAGCGCTCCTCAGACTTGCTTCAATTTTGATTTTTGATTTCACAATGAATGCTCCAATCCGGCGAGCGGGCGCTTTTATACCGCAGCTCTCTCACGGCTCGAAGCGGGCGCACTGAATTTCCCAAGAATCGAAAAGCTTACGCGCCACACTCTTCCCCGTGCGACTCCGCGGCCCACCGGCGGGCTTTCGCTCTCGCTTGCGCTCAGGCATTTGCTTATCAGCGCCGACGCTGAGTTGTTCCTTTTTTGAATTCGACCGCTTATTGCTTTTTGTTTGCTGCCGGCGCGAATTCCCCACAATTAGCGGAATGCACATGTAAAACACACTTGGAATTGAGATGGGCGCGCGTAAAAACCGACTCTAGATTTTTAGCCCTACTGCGATAAATTTGTGAAATATCCACTTACCAAGGCTGCTGCACGCTTTATTTATTGTTTGGAAAACAGCTAAGAGCGTTTCACTGAATCTATTTCAATGCTTTTTCGATTGCTGCCATCGATTGTTGAACTGAAAGTCAGAACTTCTTCTAGGCCGATTTTATAACATCGCAAACACACTGATAATGCAGCGATAACTGGGATCAAGTATTTGGTGGCGGAGGCGCTCACCGACTCTCGCGGTCACCTCAACAGGGGAACTGTGAGCAAACAAGTTTCTACGGATTTAGAGATAGCGCCGCTGCACTTTCTGCCATGGCTCAATAATTTGAAAGTGAACCTTGGGGGTCTTACCGTTAAGTTTTCTTTATGAAATGTGGATTAGTTATTCGTAAAAAGGCCCCGCCAAGACAAGATCACATATCCCTCTCTGTATCGAGACTACAGGGAGGGAATAGACAGGGAACCTGGATTCTATAGTATCCGTCGGTTCAGTTAAGAAAATATGGTTGATTCAATATTACTTGATGGTGATACGGGTACATGGAATTGTGATAAACTTCTGCAGAAAATGTCACTGAACTAACAAGAAAATAATCTAAATATAACATTTTTCACAGTAAATGTTCACAATTCAATTTAATTCGGTCGAGGTAGAAATACGCACAGTTTTCCAAAAAGTTTAATATTTGATAAATGCTCATTGAAATCTGCGAAATACAGATTTTCGCCTCAAATGCATGAGGTGGACACTTGTTTTCGGCCGAACTCTGCTTGTCACACTTTTCCGCCGTATCAGCTGTGATGGTTTGCCTCTTACTGACCACATTCTACGTTGGCTGTCCGCCAAATCGGTGTTGGCGACAAGTCGAGCGATCATTACTCATTGAAAATTCGGCGCAGACCGTGTCTACCCCGAAGCAATTAGCGCTGTGACGACCTTCGGGAATGAGTTTGTTTGCTCTTCAGAAGCGCTCATCTTAAGTTATTTCATTGTAAAAGTCAAAGTTTGCTTAATTTTTCAATGAAAATCCGCAAATGATTTTTCTGAATTTTGAAAGCGAAAACTTGCCGCCAAGAGACATCGTTGCGGGGGAGTCGTTTCGACATGAGCCACCAAATCGAAATTACGGCAAAAACTAAAACCCAACGAAGACATGTTTTCTGGCTGAGGAAAACAACGTGCATTGGCGCAATCGAAACCAGATAAGCCCAGCTGAACCAGAACTATCACGTTCCCACTAGTCAGCCAATAGTAGCTTTCATGAAAATGGGTCGTGAGCGCAAATGAAATGATACGCAAATAATTATCTGGCTGCGCTGTGCCAACATCTGTCTCAAGCAAGTGTGCGAAAATCCATTTACAAGTGCAAGTGTGCCATTTATCTTATGCCACGCTTGGTAAACACATCCCAAGATCGGCGGATCGACGGCCTTAAAGCAAAACAATTGCGGGAATTTTCTGCACCCGAACGCCATTTTACGCGCATAATGGACCGCAAAAACCGTTGACCGTTGAGTATGTATGTATGTAGATTGTTTGAAGTGGCGAAGTAGTTAAACACGACGAGTACTAAATAAGTGTTAAATGAAAAAAAAAACAACTGTATTATGGCGCCGAGAAGAGTTTGATCCACTAAGCAATATTCGGTCATTCTGTCGGAATTGGATCCTACATGCATTGTTCGAAAGGTAGAATGTTCAAAAATTAGCAACACGAAATTGTGACCAAGCGCAATTTAAGGATCTTTTAGCGCACTTTCGCGGGATCTCCGCGTATGTTCGCAGTTCAAAGGGTTCAAGCGTCGTGGCTGGTGTTGTTTGCCTGCACGCTTAGCGCTGCAGTTCGTTAAACCGCCGCCCGTTGGCAATTGGATAATTCGCAGAATGGAAAAAAGCGACCGACTCCGTGCATTGCTTGTGGGAAGCATTCGCTGCTGCGTGTAATTCGGCACTTTGTCATGGACATGTTGACTCTATAGCATTTCGAGTGGTTCTCTTTTGTTTTAAGCTGGTTGATGTGGCGCAAAAGAACTGAAGTGCTGATTTATTCAAATGCAGCCGACAATTGGGCACATTTGCTAAGCTTTTAGTGCAGTTCAAATAATATCCCTGAATGTCCGATCAAGTGTGAAGGCGGAGTAACGGGTTTTAAAGAGTGTTTAAAAGCAATGCGAGCACATACTTCCGCCTATACCATAATTATTCTGAGAGTAAATAAAAATACTGGAAATCTTTTACGGGTCTCATGAGTCCAATTACTCATCGGTTAGATCTGTACCGATTCACATGTAATTCCAGGTATTATCAACTTGCGAGAGCCCCTGTGGCGGTCTTTGACTTTTGAGAATGTAATTTACTTCAATGGATTACCCCGTTCCATCAACACTATTTGTGTTGTTCATTTTTAGAGAATTCTAAAAAACACACACACACACACATACAAACAGAAGTGCGTTGCCCGTCGGCAATGCGTTTCCTAATCTGCTGGCCGAGTTGAACGAACCGCTATAAACAACCGTTGTAAACAACTCCGATCGGCAATGAACCCCGTTGAACTTCCAAACTGTGAGCGCTTTAAAGCGTAGAAAAAGTCCTTAAATTGCAATTTGCATATGGCAGACTCGAAGAGTTCAATCACCACCGGCCGGCCAGTACGGGCGAGTGTGAGTACGTGCTGAAGTCGGCGCAACCACCGCGGCGACGATATATAGTAAACTGACCTTTCTGCAGGAATATTTGTTGAAACGGTGGCAAATGAGTAACAGCAGCGGTGCATTCACCTCGGGGCAGCGTGGTGACGCTGTCTTCGGCGTGGCGCGGTCGTGGACGCTGCGCTCTTAACGTTGGCAATTTACGCGCCAATTTTTCCAAAATATTTTGCTTGCAGTGTAATGAACCGATACGAACTGGTGTGCTTTGTTTTTGTTTATGTTTAGCCACGCAAAAGTGTGCTTGAAGACGTGATACGCGGCCAATTCATTCACCGGACGGCCACAATAGAGGTAATTGGCTTTTGGGTCATGAAGGCACTGCGTGTCTGTCGAGTGGTCGCTGCACTCAGCTCATATTTGAATGCAGGTGAAGACATTTGTTGCAGTATCTGCTGCGAAATGTGCTGTTGCGCAACATAAAAAAAATTCATAATCGAGTTAACGCCGCAAGAATTGGGAAATTTGCATCTATTTCTGGAGAACCCTTGCTTCACGTAGGAATATAAGGACAAATGAACTATGTCACAAGTAGGCGTGACTCTTTCACAAGCTAATTAGAACAAGAAATTAAGAAAGCGTTCAGAAAGACGCATTTAATTCGTAATATCTTGAAATTTTCAGCAATAATGTTTGAAATAAAAATCCCACCGTATCATGTGTACTTTACATCATGTTCATACATACAAACATATATATAATGTACATACATACATACGCGTCCCATTGCTGGCTTGTGAAATTAGTATTGGGATTCCCTCATACGCACTTGTGCAGTGTTTCTTCAAAAGCTGCAATTGGCTCAGCTGAAAGAGTATTCGAAATGAGCTTAAATTGAGAAAAAGTCTGCAAACAGCAATGATATCAAAAAGAAAATCGACTTCTCGCAAGAAACGAGTTTGAGGCTGTCCAGCGGCCGAATGCAATTTTGCACCGCTTTGCTTGTGCGCGGCCTTTATCGAATTGCGGGGATTTTCGCGAAAAGTCCCCAGCAAAATCAGGCTAATTGGACACTGCATTATGTATATTATTATGAAATGTGAATTTTTGGTTTGCAAAAATAAGACCAACCAAAAAAATATATGAAATATTTACCGCATTTGTTTCAAATAAAAACACTTTATGAAGTTTTTTTCGCGGAAAGCGTGGAAAAGCAGCAAAGACAAGTCAAAAGCTGAATGAAACAGACAAAAAAACTAGAAAACACATAATTTCTATCGAAATTATAAATAGATTTTCGCTGAATATACATTTACGAAATTTACTGCATGCGAGAATATTGTTTTCTACGAACAGTAAACGCTGAAAAATACGGAAAATTGGAAAACAAGAAAAGCGTTAAAGTCGTTTTAGCTTAACACAACATTTTCATTGTCAGGCATATTCACCTGAAGCGCGAGTGCGCTTCACCCACTCACTTCCGTTGGGTAGGTAAATATTTAGACCGCTTTGTAAACGCCAACTGAGCCCATAATAAGAGAAAATAATAACTTATTTTTGAATTTAATTGTTTTAATTAAATTATTGAAAAACTACTTTGACATATTATCACGACTTATAATCACCTCGCAATATCAATGCTCAGGTTCAACGAAGAAAGCATCTGTCTGTGTTTACTTAAATCTATAGTAGGTTTAAATTTTACAATGGGACACAACAACAAAGTTTTATAGCACATTTGTGAAACAATTATTTGCGCTAAAACTGGTGACAGTGAGACTGTCAATTTATTGAAATAAATGTTTTACATAGGTAAATTAAAAAATACATAAATAATACCAAAATATAGATATTTAACTCCTTACA
Organism: Melieria crassipennis; assembly: GCA_963668005.1. Taxonomy (NCBI): domain Eukaryota; kingdom Metazoa; phylum Arthropoda; class Insecta; order Diptera; family Ulidiidae; genus Melieria; species Melieria crassipennis. The sequence goes on along the minus strand of OY764963.1, from coordinate 114,112,044 downwards.
TTTCGTAAATCTATCTGGCTATATTTCAATACAGAAATCTATAGGAATTATATTCAATATCTTAACTTAGAAAATATTCAAAATGTCGTCAAGGAATTAAGTTATAAAAGAAAGTGCAAACATCGGAAGAAAAAATTCTTGAATAGATTTTCTAAAATTTCCGAGATCAAAATGAAATGCTAAAAATGTAAATAAAACACCTTGAGCTTCCTATTTGGGAATGTCCCTCAAAAGTAAACAAACGCAATCAGCAAGTTAACACGTCTGGAGACAATCATCAAACATGATTGAACTAATACGTTTTAGATGGCTTTTCGTATAGCATTCGTACTAATCTTTCTAAAGCTACACAGGAAAGTTAATGCGTAAATCGTTACTTTTTTTTGCATTCATTAAAAAAAAAGAGAAAAAGTAAAATGCTAATTTTTTAGAACATCAAATCGGCGTCAGGAATTTTATTTGCTGAACTATTTTAACGAAGAAATTGATTAAGCCGAATTTGGCAACATAAATTGATGATAATTTGTATTTTATGCGAAATAAAGCGACGACTATTGACTTTGGTGGATAAAAATTTCAGTTACTTTTAGCATTTCGCAAATTTGCTGCTAAAATATTAACAATAAGCATAATGTATAAGAGAGTAATTAGAGTGTGCGTAGAGCTCGCATATAATATACTACAGGGGTGGCACGCTAATTAGCACGTCCTACCAATAGGAGCGAAAAAGGTATAAAATACAAGTAAAAGTAGAAACTATTGATAGGGAACAATTATATTTCCATTTACTAAAATAAGTACTTAATTTTGTCATCGATCTTATGCACTTTCGGTATAATACAGTTTGTCAAGTAAATGTTTGCAAATTTGAAGAAGGTAGAAAATTATTTTGAAAAGCTTATAATATAACAGAAATTGCAATATTTTGAAATTATTTGAAAAATATAGATTAATTGAATATTTCACTCTCATATAATATCAAAGTAATGTCTATTTGATTCGCGTATTGAAGGGCGAATTGATTTGAAAGCATCTCCTGGACGACCCAAAAAACTGTCTGACAGAGAAGAAAGAGAAATCATCCGAAAAGTTCGTAAAAACCCCTATATGTCAATAAGGTAAATGGCGTTGGATATAAAAATAGAATGCGGAACTGATGTATCTCATGAAACTGTTCGGAACTGTACGGCGCCAAATTTTCAATGCAATCTTGGCTTTGAAAGAATACGAATTTTTTGACAGTTTGAAGTATAGCTTCATTTCCTTTTTTGATTTTTTACACTGTTTTCGGGTATCAAATAGACATTACTATTAATCTATATCTTAAAAAATTTCAAAATATTGCAATTTCTGTTATATTTATAAGCTTTCAAATAGACATTACTATCAAATAGACATTACTATTAATCTATATCTTAAAAAATTTCAAAATATTGCAATTTCTGTTATATTTATAAGCTTTTTAAAATAGTATAGTAAGTATAGCTTCATTTCCTTTTTTGATTTTTTACACTGTTTTCGGGTATCAAATAGACATTACTATTAATCTATATCTTAAAAAATGTCAAAATATTGCAATTTCTGTTATATTTATAAGCTTTTTAAAATATTTTTTCTACCTTTTTTAAGTTTGCAAACATTTACTTGACAAACTGTATTTCGGTGCTTTTTATATTCTGACATCCTGACATTTTACGAAGTGCGAGCATGCATTAATTATGGCTCCCCACAATGGGGAGCTCCCATCTTAAAAACCATATCTTAAAATGTGAAATTAAATGAAAATAAAACCAATAAAAAATCTTCCATGAACAAGTGAGAATCTGTTTGAAAAAATCACTGCATCATGAAAATTTCGACTGCTTTAGTTCTGTCAGAAGATGTGCTAATAAGTGTGCCACCGCAGTATATGTATATACATACATATGTATGTATGTATATTGGCTAAAAGAGAATATTATGATTAAAAGCAATTTTAAGTAAAACAAAACTATATACAACTAGGGTCGATTGGACACTTGATATGTTTTGCCAAAACATTGATCAATTTGAATTGATTTAATACCCAAGATGCTAGTAAATGTCGCTCGCAAGGTTGACGTAAATTCCACACTTGAAAATGTTCTAACGCTACAGTTCTATTCTGATTGAGGTTGGCTCAATGACTTCAAAACTGTGACGAATCTTGTGGCGTTGCCATATTATAAGAATGCAATAATTCGAATATGTTGGATTTATAGGTCAGGTGAGTTGAAAGGCATTGATATCTAATTCAATACACTTCGCATTAAAAAATGCAAATAAAGCAAGAAAAAAGGGGCAGAACATGATTTCGTATATCGAGTTGAGAATACCTATGCATATATATAATATATATAAATCAATTGGAGTGCGTTCTTCTCGCTGAAACATGAAAATGTATATGTTTGAAGGTTGATTGGATTAATAATTGCTTATGAAGAGTTATAATCAAAGCAATTTTTGGTGGTATAAAGTTCACTGGATCATCTAGTTTGAATATATTTCATGTGACATATGGTGTATAGTAGTGAGTCCTAAGGCATTTTCAAATTTTTACAATCGAAATAATAATAAAAGAATGCAGCCCCCGTCTCCAACCAAAATTGCATGAAATAAGTTGTAAAATTATGGCTTTATAAAAATTGTTCACATCAAATTTGTTCTCTAGGAAAATATAATTTGTGCCAGTTGGCAACGTCATGCAGGTGCCACTTAAGTTGGCATGTGTAAAACAGCCGGCAATTCTCTTAAGTAAGAATGTCATTCTGCTAAAGTGTTAAACCTTGTCGTGCTTTGCTTAAGTGAAATCTTGAATAAACCACTCGTTGTATAACGAAGCGCTAAATTTCCCGTTCCGCTGACCAAATTGAATATTTGAATTCGTCACTGTGAAAATGTCCAATTGTCACGACTTTATTTCCCAACTGATTGCCACAGTACGCGAAAACAAATGTCTCTACTACAAAAAGGACGCGTTTTATTACAACAAAGCGAAGAGACAGGAGGCATGGGATGCTATCGGGCTCGTTTGCGGTCGCTCGAGTAAGATTGTACAGCAGCGAAGTGTTTTGTTGTTGTAAAATTACTGATAACAGGTAGAGAATGCAGAGAAAGGTGGAAACTGCTGCGGGAGCGATTCTGTAAGCATTTGAAGAAGATAGAAACGCATCAAGCAGGCGAAGGCGAACCGCCGGAAGAGTGGCAGTTTTTCCAGGAGCTAATATTTCTCAAGGAGTCAATTGTGCCGCGCGGGTATTTGCGATTTTTAAAACAAGTTTGCAAACTTATCTAATGATCAATAACTGTTTGCAGACCGCGATATTTCGAAGCGAAAAACGGTATTCTTCAGGCGACATTAAATGGCATTGCGGCAGAGGATGACAGCAAGTCGTCCACAAGCTACCCCGCGAAGCGATCGCGATTGATGTTTGACCAGACTGAGACGCAGCTGAGTGAGCAGCATTTGTTCCCCAGCACAGTGACGCCCAAGATTGAGCTCGAAGAGATGTGCAGTGGATTCGTTGACAAAGTGGACAAGTCAGTGGAAACTGAACGAACGATGGAAAAAGCAGACAATGAGAAACGAAAAGTAAAACCAGAGCACGATGTTCCCGATGGGGAGAATAATGCGGATGAGTTATTTGCGCGACATATTGCGTGCTTGATGAAGGACCTGCCAATAGAAGTTAAGGATAAATTCCAGGCTGACATGTACGCGGAGGTGTTCAGATTGCGAGCGCAAGTGCGTGGTGGCAGTTGAAAGCGCAATGGGAAATGTGGCGGAGATGATACCCAGCTCTGGCTAGGAATCCGAGAGACGCATGCACACGAACACTAAACGATTGTATTGTGAATGGAGTGCGAGATTTAGTGGCACCGAATAACCGAATAAGTAAATTATCGGGACTGTTTCCAGTGCGCAGTGATTTGTTTTCGGCAAGATTTACAGTGGGTTTTAACTAAGGACTGAATCTGAAAATTCCAGAGTGTAAGTTTTAAACGAAATATAAATGTTATGAAAAAAGGAATGTACAGGATACTAACATGCACTTTCAGAAGTACTCTGTTTCCCAGTAAGCCCTTAAGTTCAACAGTAACATATGAAACGTTTTGCACATTTATAAAGATATATTGGGTGCATCTTGAAACCACAAATGATGACCAAAATGGAGGGAGAGGTTTTTTCGTTGAATTTTATTTATCGTGCAAGCTGTGCCTTTTTCTGTAAATTCTTATAATCAGTTTAAAAAGAACAATTAAAATTCATGCAAAACAATACTGAAATTTGTTAACTATTTATTTTTTTAAAGCAAGTGAATTTTATTTGGTTTTGGTTTTTGCAAAAAGAAAGCAACGAAATATTTGTTTCTTCTACACAAGGCGGTTCTCTTTCATTGCATTCGTATGCATCAATACGTACGTTCAGAAGAGGCGTAGATAGAGTTTATAAAAATGAGTGGTGTGATTCAAGCTGAATCACCACCGTGATGTCCGTAAATTAATTTATTGCCACTATGTCTGTCGAAATTACAAAATTTACCTTTTCGTAAGCGGGTGTAGACTATCACCACTGGCATTAAGAAAAAAGACAACCATTCAATTACATTTGCAAAAATGTAAACAAAACTAGAGGAGCGAACAGCTGATTCGGCGACCAAATATGGCAGTGTTGTCGACAAATACTTGAATATTGAATGAAAAAATTAGTATTTCTTGAAAATTGCTCATTCTACTTGGTACATGAAATTAAAAAAAGTCCCACTAGCCAATATATCTAAACAAGGTGTCGATGTAACAAAAATGCAACCTGGCTGACCAAAGACATTTTAGAAAGCGTAAATTAAAAATGGCTGTAAATATTTCCTTCTAAAATATTTATCATAAAATTTCCCCTTAATCCAAACAAATCAACCCCAGATCTAGGTGGAAAACCCCGTAATCTGGCAACACTCTTACATTTGCAAAAATGTAAACAAAACTAGAGAAGCGAACAGCTGATTCGGCGACGAAATATGGCAGTGTTGTCGACACTATATTAAATATCGGTGTTACGGTTTTCGGTATAGATAAACATTATTTTTTTAGAATTCTAGACGCATACAAAATTTAAAATTTCATTGCGATTTTTTGCGGCAAAGAACAATTCGTGTGCGCGATAACACTCGGCTGTCACTCTTGGCGCTGCTCGAGCACCGAAACGGGGGAAAAACGCCATTGACACGAACATCTTCTCGTGTCTGCGCTACAGCGAAAAATAAGAAAATAAAGTGGCCGCAAAATGACGAATCAAAGTTTTCCCACTTCACAAATTATGGCAAGAACAAGTAGTGGCGTAGCAAAAAGCCCCGAAATGGAGTGGCAAAAGTCATTGTTGCGACGTAGAAACTTCGCGGCGGCGCGCTTCGCGTTCAGATGCGGTCGAACGCTTGGTGGTGGCGCACTTCCCGGAACCGTGGGAGCACTGCTCCGTTTCAAAGTAATAGCAAAGTGATTATTTGATTTGGGAAGTTTCTTTGCGTATTTGCATACAATGGACTACTTACAGCAGCTCTACGCGAAACTGTTTAGCTACGTCGTCGGCGGGGATGGCAGCGGCTGCAGTAACATGTAAATACAATCTGATTGTCCGCTGTAACATTCACAGTTGATTTCGTAACTAATGTTGCTATGGTCTGTGTGCGTGTCCTTTCTTTAACCTCCGTCGAAGGTAGACCGTGCAAGGTAGTGGCTTTTGGCAACGTGCTGTTGGATCGAACGGCGGATCTTGGGGAGGACGACGTCGAGTTGCTGGAACGCTACAAAATTCCTCTGAATTCGACGGGAGAGTTAGACGCGGAGACTTTGGCAAAAATAACAGCTGAAGCTTGCGAACGGTTAGTTGAGCGGACGGACTATAGATGTAGCCGGCTCTGTCGCCGATTGATAATATGACATTTAAAATGTCAGAATTAATTAATACTTTTTGTTGTGATCATGGTCTTTCTTATTGACAGTGTGGATTGCGCGATAAATCCCGGTGGCTCCGCTTTGAATACGGTGCGAGTTATGAAGCAGCTGGGCACGGACGCCCTGTTTTTTGGAGCTGTGGGCGAAGACAAGCCGGCAGAGGAGCTGAAGAATATACTGAAGCAACGCGGCGTGGAGGCAAGGTGCGTGTTGAAGATTGGAAGTAAATCTAAGGTTAGGGTTAGGCAGTAAATCTAAGAAAGTGTTACAAAGCCGGAAGCGGAAATCGAGTTTAAGCCCCAATTGGTTGCAATTTGTGTTGTCTCGTTCGCTGCTTCTGTGTACATGCGTTGCTGTTTATGAATTCAATGCACAAAGTGCCAGAAAAATAGTACTTGTTAAAATTGCTTGGGGCTACTGTGCAGTCGACCATGTAACATAAATGAAAATTTGTAAACTGAATGCCCACTGTTGGCTGGTTGTGGGCTGCGGCCAACCAGCAGTCGTAAACGAAACTGTTTGGAATTCGTTAAGCGCCCGCGAAGCATGTCAACAAATATAGCACGTCACAATGCCTCTTAATGACTGACACCACTCCCCTGTAATGTGACCTTCAGTTTGGTTTCAAATTTAGCACCAAAGCAGCAGAAAGTGCGGCGCGAAGTTGTTGACTCATGATCGTGTGATACCACCTGTGATCCCTTTCCTTTTTTTGTTTTTAATGTGCAAACAATTTCGCTTTGTGTTCGTTGTTCTTTTAAGTAAATCTTTGCTCATGCTTGCTACTTATCTCGTTCATACTTATCGCACTTATCTGGCGTTCTTTGTCCATTTTGAGCGAAAAGTGGTTTAGTAGGTTAATTGCATTAAGCCGATATGAGAGTATTAAGGCATTTTTCAAAGAAAACAGCTATTACGCATTTCACAAATTGGAGTTTTCAGGCAGAATATTTTCAACTATCAACCCACAGCCTTAGAAAGCGCCACATATAGCGATTGTGTGCATTCTCAATGTTCACAAAAGAAACATCGAGACATGGCGGGCAATAGTGGGTAAGATGCGTCCACATTAACGGTCGATTGCATGTTCGAAGCGACAATCTCGAATTCCATAATTAAATAGTACTTTATTATAGTAGTTCAATTCAGTGAGAACATTTCATATTTCAAGTGTTAAACTCCCGAATAATGCGCTCAAAATGTGAAATTGAATATAAGATTTAAAATTTGCTGGTTTCGAGCAGCACAGCCGCCTCATTATTTGCCAAGACAATGCAAATACTGTAGATATGTGTGTATTTGTATGTATTTATCATTTTACAGACTTGCACGGAATGTTCATATAACAAGGGGCCATAGCTTGTATTGTGCGATCTCCCAAGTAACAACAAAGATCATTGTTAGTTAATGCACTGTATGTGTTTGACTTGGATACTAAGCAGCGCTCATCTTACTTACAGATTGGCGACAGTCAGCGATGCGCCTACTGGTCAGTGTATTTGCCTGGTTCACAAATACAATAAGACGCTTTATGCGAACATTGGTGCGTCGGCCAAGTTCGACGTAGATCACCTGAAGCAAGCGGAACGCGATAGCGTGCAGCCTTTTTTGCGCCCCGTCGAACGCAAGCAAATCTTGTACATCGAGGGCTTTTTCGTGCCACACCGTGAACACGTCTGCAGTTTCATTATAAAAAATTACATTCAGGAACGACGTCGGTTGGCGGTCAATCTTAGCGCTCCATACATTGTGGAGCAGAATTTCGAGCAGATGATGGAGTTGGTCCGTGCTGCGTTGTTTGTGTTCGGCAATATCAAGGAATATGAGAAGCTGATGCAGCTGATGAATTGTGAGTCCATGGAGGAGCTGGCCAAGCGACTGGTACAGGAAAGTGGCAAGCCGAAAATATTTTTGGTGACGATGGGCGATAGAGGTGTGCAGCTGATATCGAATTTTGTTGCTGAGCATGCGGAACCGGGCGAGCTCATATTCGAGTCTTACAATACGCCGCGTGTGGACAACGTGGTGGATCGGACAGGCGCTGGGGATGCCTTTGTGGGGGCGTTCATGCACGCCTGGTTGGAAAAACGGCCGCTTAGTGAATGTGTGCGAATGGGCACGGATATTGCCTCAAAAGTCATCACACAAGTGGGCTGCCAATTGCCGCAAGAAGTTAGCTCTTAGCTCGTAGTAATAACCCTTGAATCTCACAATTATGGTTGAAATGTACGACTAATGCGTCACGCTGTCGCTAATGTATCGTTGTATACAAATTGTTATGCATATAAAAATAATTTGTTTAATTAAATGTAGTTGCACTGTGGGTGGCACTGCATGAGTTTGAATTATACAATAGTCTCGATGATTAATGCTTTAAATATTTCTACAATTTCCATATTGATAAACATTGTCAGTCACTCATTACATTAGACTTTTGGATTGTGTTCCTGTGTGGGTAGTGGCAACACTTAATTTGCTTGCATGCCATTATATAATTTAGCGTAAAAACTTAGCTTAGACCAAAAACTCCGTGCAAACTATTTAAGTTTCACAGTCGCAGCTACCTACTACTGATAATATACATTTCAAATCCAAACCCATTGTTCGATTTTCAATTTTAAGACGAATTTTATAATAGGATGGAATACAACAACATCATTAGCAGCAGATTTGTGCTTGCAAGTTTCCTCATTATTTTCAGCTATAATTATCGTATCTGATTTACTTTAATTGAGTTGTAAGTTCATGTAACATGCAATTAATTATTGAATTCGCGATATTGACACCGTGCTACGGAAGATTTTTATTTCATGGTAAGAAAAATGGCCCAATTAAATTGCTGTGAAAAATTTAAACTGTTGGGTTATCATGAAAACCAAATGTTAATATTTAGGGTAACCTAGATTAATTTTCATGAATCTGAAAATGTAACTATTTTAAAGGTTGTATCACATTTATGATGGGCGCTGTTTTTTAAACAGCTATTTATTGACTTTTACATTTACCTTTATACAATACTACTAGTAGCATTAAATTCTGTTAAATGAATGCATTTTAAACTTATTCAAATGCTTATTATTAAAATTTAGCAAGCCATTTCATGTGTCTTTAATGTTGTCATGGTTTCTAATCCAGAACTTAGTCTGCAGTAACCATTTCGCACAAAATTAATCCCTATTTGCAACGCTTGTTAATGCTGTAAAGACGCGTGTACATATAACAACAGAAGACTTACATACATCTCGTTTCGCTCGAAGGCGTTTAGGCAGCGTTTTTCACACGCAATGACGATACAAAGCCTGCAAGTTAAATCGACGGCAGCTTAAGCTGAGCGGACTGGTGTGAGAGCAGCAAAACAAAACAATGGTAGCTTTGATTGACATGGACGATTAGTAGCCACTTGAGGGAATTGCTTTCCTACGTGTGCGACTATTTGAATGGGCGAGACTTGTTGAATTCTTTTTAATTAGAAGTATTCGGTAAGCCTTAATACTGATTTTGTTACCCCTGAACGTTGGATTATCGATTCTGTGTGTGGATCGTTGTTCAAAATCTGTGAATTAAGTATGAATATAATCTTTACTATTATCACTAAAAAGATAAGTTGATTCATTCATCATTTGTAAAGTGCATTTCCGTTGATTGTAACGCGTGGCGCTGCCATAGTTAAGGCCTCAAAGGCCACGTTTACACTGTCTGCCGGTGTTAACAGCGCAGTTCCGCCCGGCTGCAGCAGCTGTTTGCGTAATGCGGTCGTAATTCTGCTCCCAGCTATTTGTGGTCGGATAATATTTGCATATTGGTGGTCGCAGAAATCACGAACGGCATTAAATCCGTCGTTAATTACTCGTTATTAATTTTGCAACAATGCGTGCCATGTGCAGCATGCAGACAGCGTGGCTTTTGGTGAAACGGGGAGCAAATTGGGTGTTGATGTGCGGAATGTAATGAATTGAAAGGAGGTAAAGTTGGTTAGTGGCAGTTAGCAAGTCATTGCATTCGTGTTGCTTGGCACTTTGTTGTTGATAAAAATTTGTGACAAACATTGATTGTGGTGTCTGCTCCTGAATAGTTGGTTCGTTATATTTACTGGTTTTTATTTAACGTTTTCAATCAATTTTGTAGCATTTTCAACTGGTCCTGAGCACCATCCGACTAATCTCATCCGACTTATAATGCAAAGTATGAACATGCATGTTTTTCCAGAAATCGTTGCTGTCAGCTTCCATTGTTGCGCGATTTGTTGCACATGGAAAATTGCACTTGTGACGTTATTTCACAAAGCTGACATGTGTCATGACCGTCCATTGCCCACTCATCCCCGTCACACTGCCCAACACCCAATTCGGAATGATTTATTGCGCGCAGTTAGCGTTCGTCCTTTCGGGCGGCGCTGGTTCATTGAATCGCCAGTAAAATGGCTAGCCGACAGTGTTGCCATCTGTAACTGAAGTTATTTGCTTTTTATTTCATTTCAGGCCCCTGTCGCTGTCACCCCCCCATGTCGCTGGTCATGGCGGGGTGAGTGTGTCTGTCTGTTGGCGGCGGCTTTGCCATTTTGGCCGTTGATTTTTGTGCCAATGTTTGCAGAAATACTGTTTACTCGGCTGTCGTCGCTCGCCGGGTGGACAGAGCGGATGCGATGTTGTTCTGCCGTTGGTGGCCGGACGTGGCCAACGTGGCGGGCGGTATGGTTGCACATGTGCATAAGGGGTGACTGTGTGTGTGTGTGTGTGTGTGTGTGGCTTTGTGCTTGTGGTGTTATGCTCCAGTAAGTGGCATTAATGTGGAATTTTATGAGTGGACTTTTTCCGTTTTGGTTTTGTTTTGATTATTTTTGCACCGCCGACGTATTTGCTGAGCGAGGCTGTTTTTTTTTTTTGCTGAGTTGTACGCTGTGGTTGTCGCCATTGTGTTTGGCTTATGAGTTATAAAGGATAACCTGCCAACAAGCGGCAGCACGCAAAACGAGCAACTATATTCGACATTGTTGGGTCACCCAATGTTTATTCGACTCGCGCTGTAGCGAATTCGCTGTGATTGATAATTAGGTGAGTATTTTTATTTTTTTTTAGACAGAGTTTATTTTTGTATACTAAATACTATATTTTTAAATAGCCATTTATGTCTTTTATGATAATAATAAAATTGGGTTCGATCGAATAGTTTTGGCTACGTGAATCAAATAACTTTTAGACTAGTGGTTACATACATTTTACTTGATATTTTACATTTCCCTGTCCTGATGATATTTTCTAATGGTATTCGTAATCAATAATTTGGTGCATTTCCTTGAACCATATTCCATTGACAACATTAAGAAGTGATGGATATTGACTTTCCCGATTTCTCCTTTTCAGTGGAATGAGAGCAAAGTAATGCTGCTTTTATCATGCAAATCAGCACTCACCTCAACTTTCAATTCACTTAGAACATTCAGAAATGACTTCACTTGAAGTCGAAAGCCAGCGCCGGGGTATTTGGCATCTAAATTTTCATCATTTTATTTCTTCGAATCGTATTGCTTTTGTACTTTTTGCGAACGTTTATTGCAAGACATACCTACACACGTACAAAAGTATGTGAGGGGAGTGCTTCAGAGCGACAACAGCGCCCCTTCCACATACGCCGTACATATGCAAATAGTGAAGCCTTGCTCCTTTTCGTACCAATCAATGTCAGTCAGTCAGTTAAGCAGATTACAAATATTACACAATCAAATTTTACTTTTGTCTCGTCCACCCCTTATTCATGGCAAAGAGATGCCGTTTAGTTGGGATCACTTCTCCGATTTTTGCTCTTGTCATATTTTTATGCATGAACTATTTATACAATTTCTGCCATGTTTTTGCCTTTGTAAATCAAACGTTACGCTACTCTGCAGACGGCGATCTAATGCCTTAGTGGGTGGTTGTGTGGGTTGTACACGCAAATTTGTGATTGGTTAATGCTCGTTGACTTGTGCCATACGACTGCATCGATTTCTGCTTTTCACGCACGTCGGTGAATCCGCTGCACTGAACTCCATTTAAGTGGTGTCTCGAGGATGCGTTCTTTGGGCGACAAGGCCCTAAAAATATGAAAAGTCTAAAGATATTTCTGATGCAAATAGCTCAAAAAAATTGCTACAAAGAGCACTTTTCAAATTAACTTCTTTTGTGTAGTATTTATTTTTGTGGTTTGGTTTAAACTTCATTCAGCGAACCGTATCTAGCGCGCGACATAAGCCCGACCACATGCAACCCACGTTCACATTGCGCTGCTTTATTGGGAGACATAAATGTAGCGCTTTAACGTTGCGTTCGAAATTTACGATTATTAAATAGCGGAGACGGGCGCACACCGAACCCAACAACCGGCGACACCATCTCAACCGCAGCCGACCAACAAACAAGCCAACAACCGCTGGAATAATAATTTAGCATGATGGCACAGAGTTAGCAAAAGCGTCTACCGCCCAAAACCACTGGCAACCAGCGTGAAATGGCTGCAAGAATGTTGCCAGCGACATAATTATGCAGCCATAAAAAAACCGCCAGCAGCAGCAACACATCGGGCAGCCGGAAAGTCGACAGACCATGCGCAGCGCGTGATTAGATGCAGATGACAGATGGATAGATAGGCAGACATATAGACAGACAGAGAGGCAGATAGACAGGGCGTGTACAGCAAAGTAGAGCAGCGGTCGAGGATCGTAAAGGCAATTTCATAGATTGCCCTCGATATATGTATCTGCCAACTTATTTATATAGGGTTTTTATGTTTTATAAAACGTGGTAGTGGAAATGAAAGGAGCACTGAGCAAATGCCAGTGTTGGCATTTAGGTTCTTCATTGGCCGCCCGATCTGAATCCGAAAGCTAAGCATCTCGGCGAAAGCAAAACTAGTACCGGCTGGTTTCGATTTCGAATTCAGACGATTGAAATTGAATTATTGATCTATGCACATAACATATGTTGCGTAAATCATCTTCTCTTGCCTTGTTGCGAGTCGCAGGCTGCGACCACTGGCGTGCTCAGCTCTTACTTCTGTTTACTCAGCGAATCTGTAAGCGAGCTGTAATTAAAATTATTGTTTGATAAACACTGAGATACTGCGCCTGCGATTGCAGTGGTGGCTACGGCAGCGCAACCAGCTCATCTGCATTCAACATTGTAAAGTTTTTAGCAGCGGCACTCTCCGCTGCACGTGAAGTGGACGCTGTCATTAATTTCCTTTTCCTTCCTTTTCCTCCTTCTCGATGCGTTCTAGTGGCTGGCATTGCCATTGCATGTCGTCTGAAATTCGCTTTTAATTTCAAATTACGTTTTAATGACAGTTTAAGTTTCCATTTGATGAAAACAATCTTTCGAAAACAGTTTGCAAAGCGAAGTTATTAGACTTTTTTTGCTTGGTAGATTGCAATGTTGAGACAAATGTGAAGGCGTTCCAATGAGAGTCGGAATTAGGAGATGAGGAATGCGCGGAGTGTAAAAAAATAAATTGTAAAGAGTCGTACAAAGGCCGTGAGAACGTTTCTAAATATATATTATTGCAAATTATTCATTCAGTTGGTTGTATAATCGATGAACCTCTAAATACAAAACAAATAAAGTATCCATTTGCCGCCCTGTCGATTTGCTTATTATTTTCACTCATTGTAAAGATTATGCAGCAGAGTGAAGTAGGAGTAAGATGTGTTCAGTAATGACTGAAAGACAGCCAAAGTCATCGGGTAGATGTTGCCAACCCTAATCTGTAAGTAAAAAGTTTTCTAACATAAAATAAAATGCTAAGTCGGCAGTCGGCATTGGAGTAAATTTACTTGCAAAGGTTGCTGAGCGCGACCGATGAATATCAGCAGCAGACGCCTGAAACGCGGACTACAATTGTACCACTCTAATGCGTAGGTCGCTTCCGAGACTCTTAAGCTCTACGGAATCAAAAATAATTGTAATAATGCGAACTGAGCCTGACGTTACTCAAACGTAGAATATTACCTCGACCAGAAGTTCGTTGGCCTGCCAGTAGTAGGTGAAGAGCACATACATCATGGTCCCAATATACATAACGACCGAAATTTTTTGCGTGGCCGACTCAATCTGTCAGTGGTAATCGGAAATGTTACTAAATCCAGTTCGGGAATGGAACGAGATCGCCCAGTGCACTCACAATGTTTATGCAAAATAGCAGCGAGCAGATGATGGCGCCGAAGAGCAGAAACTCCACAAACACGATGTATGTGACCAGCTCGTTGAAGTCCTTGACATACCTGTTCGATTAGAGGGGAAAATTTGCGGCTGAAGTTAGCGGCGCACTTTCGGACCACTCACCTGGCGATCCGGGCGTGGTACGCAATGAGCGTGCGCAGCTCGGCGAAAAGCTGCCTCTCGCTCCTGGGCTGTGCTTGTTGCCGGCACAAAGTCTGCAGTTTGTGCTGCAGTGTGCGCAGCACCGCCTGACCAAACATGGCGAAGGCGGCAAAGAGGCTGACAAACGGCATGTACATGGCGGTGAGCACCACTGGGGTGGGCAGCTGTAGCACGTAGACGATCTCGTAGAGTGGGGAATGCGTAACGTCAACGCCGGGTATGGCCACCCCGAAGGGATGGGCTGCAGCAAAGCGATGGTTGTTAATGTCGTCCGCATATTGCTTGTTCGGAACGGTGCAACATTAACATACGAAAGCCGCCCAAAGCATGTTCCGCCCACTCACACACATAACTTACCTCGTTTGTCGCTGAACAGCGGATAGAGCAATGCCCCAATGATGTCGCAAAAGGAAGCAGTCAGATTGAAAATTGATATCTTTCGTGCCATCGAGGTGACTTGTTGGAGAACGGCCTTGCCATAGGCGTCGTCGCTCTGCTGAAGAATTTAAATAAAATTGATTTTATCTATTTGTAAAAAAAGAATATCAAAAAGGTCCTTTGAAAATTGTAATCTTTATATCCTTGAAAATGTATAAAATTTTCTTGAAAAGTAATTATGTTAAAACCCAAAATCTCCTTGATCACGTGTCAAAATGTCATTATTCTCGTTTAATTGATTTTATATCTTTTTATTATTTAAAATACTGATACTCAAATAAAACAAAATTTACTTCATTAGAATTGCAGCTTCCGTCTTTTTTTAATAACTTTCGAACCAATAAAGTTAGAGTAATGAAATTTTGACATGTGATCAAGGAGATTTTGGATTTTAACATTACATTTGGGTTTTAACATTACTTTTCAAGAAAATTCTATATACATTTTCAAGGATATAAAGGATTAAAATTTTCAAAGGACCTTTTTCATATCCTTTTTTTTACAAAAAAATAAAAAATAAATTTTATTTAAATTTTTGAGCCGTATTTTTTATATTTTTTTTTATTTTTTATACCCTTCACAATTTTGAAGTCCCTTTAAAACGACAAAGGATGTAGAAATGAAAAACTGAGTATGCAGTATTACTATGTTTGGTCTCTAGTTTCACGCCCATATGGATTTTTTCCATATGGATGCAAGAGATAGAGCTAAGACTATTCTGTCAGTTTTTCTTACTTAGCAAATTCAAACCAAATACCAAATGGAATATATTCCGCAAATACATATTTAAAAAAGGGGAGGGCAAAATATAAACTAGGGCAGTTTTTTTTATTCCTAAGAAGTTTCATCGCTTTATATTATCACAGTCCTCCCTCTGCCCCCAACCACAATATCCTTTAATAACCTCAATATCGTCGTACAGCGCCACCAACTCCAACATGAACGCCTCGAACTTGTCCCGGTTGACGATGACGAGGCACGTGCGCAGCAGCGCATCGAAAATCGCGGCCGTAAAGAAGGTGTTCAGTATGAAGGGCGCCACATCGCCCCACTGCCGGTACAAGTAGACGAACTGCAATGCGTTCATGATGCCAACGGGCGCCACGAACGCGACGCAATTGCTCCATTTGCGAGCCACAATCACCGACAGGAACTTCCACAGTTTGACGTTTATGGAGAGCATCGGATTGACTTCGATGGCTCGGAGTGTGTTCATTGTGTTACGGAGAAAGTGCTATGAGGAGCGGGAGTGTTCAAGTGCTCTGCACACAAGCCGCCCAGCTGAAAATCAAGTTGCGTTGCGTTGCGTTGATTTGCGGGTGTTGAGGCTGTGCGAGCTGCAGCTCTTCGACGCTGTGCCGGTCGCTGTCGATATGTTTGCGTTGACACTGCATTCGGCAGCTGGCACTTGCCACTTAAATACTCTTGAGTGGGCACTTGCTGGCTTGGCGGCTAATTGTCGGCGGCGTTTGAATCGGAAGTGATTGGAAGTTGGCTCAAACGGAAGCCAATAATTTCGCTAATTGAATGTTGCCCGATATTCTATTAACTGTCGCATTGAGGAGGTATCGAGTGGTAATTTGGCGTAATTGCCTTTTGCCGTTGCTGATGGTGGCCTGTGCCGGTGCTACGCGGTGGCACGTGCGTGGCATTTTACTTAATTTCAATTTTAAATGAGCTCACAAATTGAATGCAAATGCAAATTTCAGCACAAATGAATTTTGGTCAGCGACTAAGTATAGTCTGCAACTAAATGGATGCATTGTAAGTTAAATTGCGCAACAACTTCTATGCAGCTCTTAATAATTAATTTCACTTATGGAATACTAACAGAAGGCAAATTAGAGGAACCTATCTTGGAGACATTCGATTGGATCGGAAATGGCTGCATTGGGACATAGCTAAATGAAAGTGGAAGCAATAGCACTGGATATATTTGGCTAGTTGAGATGATGAACTATGAATGTTTATAATTATAGCGATGGGCGTTCGAGTCTGGGTCCGAGTTGGGTTGATTCGGAAATGATAACCTTGAGAATGTCAACCGGGAGCCCATCTGTTGCTCTGACTTTCACCTCAAATGGTTTTTGCTGAGCTGCGTCCACATTTGTGCTTAGCTCGTGTTTAATTTTAATATTAGTAAATAGTTAGTAACGATGGTTGCTCTGTATTACTTTTAATTACTTTATTTATAACTTAATTATTTGATTACTTTTTATTTAGTATTGCTTTTCTAAAGTAAATGAGCATCGTGGCTGTTGGTTGGATCACCCGACTCATTGCTTTTCTTTTTAGTACAAGATGCCAATTTATTGGAGAAATATATCTGCAGAAAAGCTTCACATTCCTCTGCTCGAAATGGATGTCAAATTGCACTTCTTCCAAATTGTATTCCATGTAATGATTGTGTTAAATGTACACAGTGTGATTTGATGTTTTTGTGCACTCTGCAGGTCGTGCTGAGGTGATTTCCTCGATGGTCACAAGATGAGTGAGTAGCCGCCCGTCGCGCAAGCACATTTTCGGATGGCCAGAGCTGCCCTTTGTATGTATGTGTGCCAGGTAAGTATACAAGGAGTGTGTAAGAGTAATTTTAAACCATAAACCCATAGTAGAGTTGGAAAGATTTTCAAACATAATTTACTTACAACAATGTAATTTATTCTTATGTTTATGTGGTGAGCCCGGTCCCTGCTGAGCCTGTCGGGCCAATCATTTATGTATGCACAAAAGATGCATTTGCATGTGTAATTTAGTGGCGTGGTGCAAAATGTCGCCTTTATTCGTTGAAGTATGCACCTCGCGGCTGTCTAGTAAAACCTTTATTGTTATGCAAAAGAGCCGCCATAACTAAAAAAAAATGCCATTTTGCGAAAACAATAAGCGGCTACTTCATCATTCATCAGAATTCATTACCGACTCTTAATTATTTAACATTTTGCATAACAAAAGTTCGCAAACTGCACACTTTGGAAAGCGAAGTGAGCGGTTGCCGGGGCAGCTTCGTGGTGCAGGACTAAAAATCCTAAATAAATATCGTGCAACAGAAATGCGCACACAACGCCGCATAGCAAAAGCAATGCCACGGCGCCATAAACTGCACACCTGCTGCCGCCCATGCGACCTGAAACAGCAAAGAAAGCGCTCACGCCTCGGTTGCACAGGCACAACGGAAAGGGAAATGCAGGGCGCGGGTGAGAGAGCTTTTCACGACGAGGTGTCAAGTGGGCCTTGCAGGCGTTATTCGTGTTTTTCGCTGCCGCCTGGCGCGTCGTGATGGTGACAAGAAGAGGTAAACAATGGCGGACATTGTTGGCTGGCTTCGTCTTTGCGGGCCGTATTTGCATTTGTTTGTGTATTTGTAAAACATAGAGAAAGTGAAACTCCAGTGCAGTGTTTGCTGTTGCCGAAAAGGAAATGGACTACATCCGGTAGGCTTTTGCTTTTTCATTTGAGACTCTGTTCACTTGGTGGCTTTTAAGTTCTAATGTTTGCACGACTAAATTAGAGGATAGTGTGATTGCAGCGCTGCAAAATGGGAAATTGAGTAATCAAAAATGGAAGGAATTTTGCTGATCCGTTCACAAGTAAGTAGAATGAATAAATTCTTGATTCCAGTCGGACGCAATATTTCGTTATTCGAACAGATTCAATTACATATTACTTGACAGTTTTCATTGTATTAGTTAAATAATTCTTCCGTCAAGGACTTGATTGGATAAAAACCTCATATTTTAACTACCGACTACTCAATTGATCGACAATCCAAATCACGGGCCTAACTTGGCCGGCTGCAGTGCAACGCCAGCAGTTCATAAATTATCGTGCGTGGTCTCCTGGCCAATCTGCGCACCTTGTCGCGCAGACGCCAGCCGTATCGTGTTCCTACTTCGCGACTTGCGGCATGAGCAAATATGCAAATTAGTTGGAAATGTAAATGATGCGCCCAACCAAGCAACAAAGGGGCCCACCAGGCAGTCGGACTCTAGTCAGCGAGCTGGCCTGTGGCTTAAAAAGTGGCAAGTGGCAGGAAAAAAGTCCAAGAGCGCTGCATACTATTAGCAACGTTAAAGCAGGAATGCTGGCGTTGCGGTTGCGGGCGCGGGGCTGGCGCTTTTCATTAAAGCGTTCAAATTTATTCATTTCATCGTCTGCTACCAGGCGACGCGTCACAAGGCCGGCGGTGTAGTTCGGTTGTTGTTTATATAGCGGTTTTTGTTGTTGGCGTTGTTGGAGTTGGTGTTTTTGGCGGCAAAGGTGACGCTGGAATAATTGAATTCATATGCATCAATGCGCCGGTTTTGCCTACTGTTCGTCGTGCGGGCGCACTCTGTCGCAGGAAGCGGAAATGAGAACACTTTGTTGTTGTGTACGTGTTGCTTGTGTGTGCTTTGTGGTGGTTAATTTAAATAGATTTTCAATTGTGGTTTTAGCATTTTGCATAAATTGATGTAATGAGGCACAGAGGGGCGTTTGCACTCGTGCTGGGATGAAGAGGCGGGCTGGTGTTTGGAAAATAATTGTTGCTTGTTGGTCTTGTGTAATGTTTGCAGTGCGGCACGGGAGACAGTGTTGACATTTCGTGTGACAGTTGGCTGCCGTTTTTAAATGTAATTTCTGAAATGTGTTTTCTCTCGGGCGCGAATTTAATTTGCACTTAAGTGAATATTGTGACACAATATTTCGTGACGAAGAGACAAATTTCCATCAAAATTGAAAACTTGTTGAGTTGAGGCAAATTATATAAAATAAGAACAATTTAAATTATTGTTGCAGACCATTTTTGAAAAGTGTTTGATGACTTGAGTAATATTCAATATGCATTTTTTTATTGTTGCATGCCAAAATTTATTTTCAATTATTTGAGAAATTACATTTTTTATTTTTTTATTTTTTATTTCTTATTTTCAAAGTTGCGTATACGTGAGATGTACTGCGACAAATGCACTTCTAATTATGTCACTAATTACGAGCTGCAATTAGCATCGCTTCCATTTGAAGCTTTGCTGCCAGTGAGAATTATTGTTGCTGCCATGCGGCCACATAAGCTGGGCGCGTTGATGGAGCGGGAGGGGAGCTGGCCACGGCCCGCTGCTATGTGTAAAATCAGAAATAGAGCAAAATCATGTCTGAAATTCCTTTTGCCATGCTTGGAAAGCAGCACCCAACCAACGACAGCCAGCAATAATGGACATTGACAGCAGCAACAGCAACAGCGCAGCGGCAATACAATGATGAAAAAAAATACAACATATACAACACCAACAACAACAAATAATACCAGTAATGACAAACATAAGCAGATAATTACACACGGGACCACAGAGCACGAGGACATTGCACAGACGAGGTTGCTGTTGTCCTCGGTGTTGTTGCTGTGATTATTGTCGGCTGGCTCCGGGTGGTTGCAGTGCGCACAGCCGCAAGTAGAAAATTAGAAAATAAAAACCACAAGCGGAAAATTAACCGTCGAAAAAAATGATGGCGGAAATATTTAAAGCGAACGAGAACGAGGACAAAAATAGACAAAAAGCAAGGAAAAAAGGCAAACTAACCAAACAAAGCGTCTGGGGCCAGCAGCAAAGGGTAGCAATTGCGCGCTTGTTGCAAACATTACTTCTTCCTTTCGCTGCGCGTGTGTGCAACAAAGGCAAAAACAACAAATGACAGCCGCCAAAGCGACAAAAGGCAAAGGCAGAGGCGGCGCGATGGCGAGCGAGAACGCGAATGAGGACGGCAGCCCTGCGGCGTTATTGAAATGGAAATGAAAATGAAACTTTTCATACTTTACAGCGCTTCATGCCAGCAGCTGCAGCGATGCGGTGCGTTTGCGAAATGGCAGAAAGGGGCGCCGCAAATGACATTTTCATGCAAATTCAAGAACTCGACTGTAATTCTGGCATATTTCAAGTGCGAGAATTGTGTTTGCTGATTTATGCGAAACAGCGTTGAAATTCGAATTTAAAGAAATTTAAGACTAAAAATGGTTGAATGTGCTGTCAAATATTGAATTCAATGCTCAGAGGCAAAAGTGCGGCCATAAAATTAAATTGAAAGATGCGGTGTGGAAGCGCCTCGAGTTCAAAGACAAAGCCTCTATCGACATTGTCATGTACACTTAGTTGGAGCGCTTGTAAATATTTATTGTCTCTGCAAAATATTTGAGTGTGAGCCAACGCCCCACTTAAAGCAAAAAGTAAAACGCAAAAAAAATATGAAAAACAGGAATCAAATTTAACCCTCAGATCGCATAACTCGCATCGCGGTCGTGAAATACTTGGAGTAAAATGTCTGCCAAAAGTGCTCAGGTCGCAGCAGCCTTTAATTCTCAGCTTCTCCGCGAGGGATAAATCCGCCTGAAGCCAATGTGTGCGCATAATTTTATTACGAAAGTATTTATCTCTGACTGGCATTACGGCAAAGACCGGTAGACAAACAGCAGACAGCCAGTTGAAGCAAACTGGGGCAGCCCGACGGACAGACGGCGAACGGCTGACAGTCCTCAGATTTCTGCGCTTAACTCATCGTCAGCTCGCGTGGTTTGCGTACTTTCTCGGGCAGACATTTGTGCGTTGCGGAATTTACGAGTTGGCATAAATGTTTCATATTTCAGGTAACTGCACTTCATCCTCCTCCCCAAAGCACAGTGCAAAAAAAAATCGCGCATATTCCAACAAAAACCAACAACAGCCAAACACACCTCAAATAAACACTTTCCCCCTCGTTTGCGCAGCAAATGAAAATAACAATCTTTAAATTTCAAATGGAACCCAGAGCGCAACCACACAACATCGGAACGAAAGTACTAAATAAATCGCTGTGCATGTGTTGGAGCCGTTTAAATCTTGCAACACCATAAATGTTGCTGCCCTGCAGCCGTCTGACAAGCGGCAGCGTGCGGCGCGCTGAGGGCTGCACACCGGCTGCCAGCGCGACGGACGCTCATGTTTGCCGTTCGGATATTGAAGTTATAAAGCATAAAATCAGTGCCAAACACTCTAAAGGCGCTAAAATGTTGCGAGTTGGTGCGCGAGAGATTTGGGGGAGCTGGCAGCAATGACGTTCGGGGCTGAAAGCGGATATTTACCTTGGAGGCAGACATACGTTTCGTTTCGTGTCGAAATGCTGCACGGAGTCGTTGCGTGGGTTCGCGTTGATGTCTCTGTGTGTGTCGGCATGATTGCGCGGCATGTGACGTAGGCGGAAGGTGAGAGCACAGACGGCCGGACTACAATTTGCACTATGACAAAGAAGTGGTCGGAGAAGGGAGTTTTCACCAACGATGCGCTGCAAGGCATGAATATGCAGGAAAACGGCAATCAAAATTACGAAGCACTCACACTTTGTTAAGTGGGAGAAAAATTAAATAAACAAAAATAAAACTTAAATGCAAAAGTAAATGAGGAATTAAGGAACGATACTGTTTTTCTTTGTACTGCATACAGTATGTATGTATGTACTTGCAGTACAGTATATGATGGTTTCGCTTTGTTTATTGGCATACATCATCAGCGCCCACTGGTCGTATACGTAACATGCAACTTCCAAACTTTGTTCAAATTAGTAACGAGTGTTCTTATCAAAATGAGACAATTGGACAACGACGCGACGTAGCTCGAAATTGATAATTTTTCCATGAAATCAATTTTGAACATCGGCAAAGAATTGCTTTCATTTCCTTTTTGGATATATACAAACGTCGGCACCAAAAAAGCTTTTGCATGTTTGCGACTCGAAAGATTATACGCGTTCCGGCAAACGTGCTGCAGACGGCGAGACAGACAAACAGACGGTCGGTGCAATATGCCATTTTCGCATGCAACGGAAGTGGTTCACTTCGGGCAAACATGTCTTTGCCATTAGGAAGAGCAGAGTTTTTCTTTTTCTTCCTCAGAAATGGAAAACATGCTTTTATGAAGAACGCGCCGAGGTTATTATGCATGGATATAGTTTGCGTATCGATTGTCTGCGCTGGTTAGCTTTCGAAAAATGTTTGGGAAATTTGTATTGCCGCAACACCTGCGCTTTTAATTGTTTCGCTCGCATCGACTGATCTCACATTTGGCTGCTGGGTTGGGAAAAGCCGACTGAGTCTGCAACACTTCCGCTACTTAAACAGTGGCACACACATACACAAATGTACATTAAAACAATCTAAATAATTAAAATATGCAAATACCTTTAGACTAATCCGCACACACACACACACATACACACAACCGAGAACTCGCAAATGACTGCAGGCATTCAGCGCCGAGCTTGAGGTCGCAATTGAGGTAAGGCAGATCCGATTTGCGTAAATTATTCATAGCGGCGAAATGATATCCTTTTACTTTCAGGGCATTTTACCGTCTCGGCGCATTGTCGGCGCTCCGCTGCTCGCTGGAGTGGCGCAACGGCGAAGGGTAGTAAATTAAATAAATGGCTTTCTGGTAAGCAACAAAATCGCAGACCAACTTGGCGACAAATGAAATGAAATGAAAATGCAAACACTGGCAATAAAGTGGAGCCGAGCGCGAACGGAGGGCGGCCACAAGCCCAGCAGCAGGTGGTCGTGTAGAGTGCGACACCGTTAGAGCGTTTGGCCCAATAAGCGCCGAGCTCTGCAGAGGCAATGGAATAAGTTTCGATGGGGCTTTGCGCGCTCGTGGTGCGGACCGTAGTGTGCACGGCGCGTAATTTCAGTTGCTGTTGAGTGCATTTGTTTTTATGAGGGATTAGTCAAACAGATTATTTGTATGCTCATGCTGTGAGGCAAAGTTGCACAAACTCTCTGCTTCGCTTAAAGTTTACTGGAAATGGCTGCGCCGCGCTATCAAAAAGTTGAACTGTAACAATTGTAGCGCATTTGCAAATTAATTGAAATTTTATTGCTGCACTTGAGAAGTTGTGTCTGCACTTCTCCGCCGCAGGCTTCAAGTCGCAGCACCAAATGAAATGTTAATACATGCACAAATTTTTTAAGGGCGCTTTGCGCTGAAGGTATTTGAATTTGTTGTTGGTCGGTGCCGCAGCGCAGACCTGCTGTGGAAAAAAACGGTTCGTCTTCATATTTGCTGAGCGTCTTTATTGCTTTTTAATTTCATCGCTGTCGTCGTGGCGAGGCGACCTTCCCTTTGTACGTTGCCCAATGCAAACAATGTTGTTCAGATCCTGAAAGTAGTCTTCATATCTGTGCGCAGTGCACTACACTCGGTGCGGTGGTATGGTCGGCTGCTGACATTAGTTTGCTCTGTCGTTACATGAAAAGCGATTCTGAAAAGTTTGAATTTTCAGTCGTTTATATGTAAATTGTATGTAACCGCCTGCTCGTCTACAAATTTATTGTATGTATGTAGGTATATACTACAAGGTGCAACCCAAAGTAAACAGGACTTTTATAAAATAAAGAAAACGGATGATTATTTTTGTATAATTCTTTTTATTTATTCAAAATACTCTCCTTCTGCTTCGATACAACGTTTTGCACGGTCCAAAAGCATTTGGAATGAGTGTTTTAGGTCATCGGCCGGCATCGCCTTCAGAATGTTGGTACAAGCCTTTTGGATGTCCTCAACGTCCTTATAACGGTTTCCTTTCATCGGCAAATGCAACTGACCGAATAAGTAGAAGTCACAGGGAGCCATATCAGGCGAATACGGTGAATGATTGATGGTAAAAATGCGATTTTTGGTCAAATAATCGGTCGTAACTAGGGCTCTGTGAGCCGGTGCATTATCATGCAATAAACGCCAACTTCGATTCAACCACTCATTAACACGGCCACGGGATAAACAATCATCACCATAAACTTGCTTTAACAATTTAAACGTTTCGGTAAAAGTTTTACCAAGTTTAAAACAGAACTTAATATTAGCTCTTTGTTCGATCGACATTCTCGTACCAAAGTTAAAAACATACTGTCACATTGAGCGGGATATTTCGGCGTCTACTAGACCAAATGTCATGAAATTTAGACAGTATGTGAATGAAAGATGTACCTTTCCAACGCATGTCCTCACACATAGATGGCGCCACCAGAAACGTCCCTATTGCAAAAGTCCTGTTTACTTTGGGACGCACCTTGTATATGTAGAGCGACGATAATTGAGACGGTTCAATTGCAGTTTCCACAACCAGTTATTTATCAATTTCCGACGAGCTACACTTCACTTTTCGTCGTATGCTGCGCAGCAGCGCGTCCAGGTTTTCGCTTCAATGTTTTCAACTTTTTTCGGCTGCTGACTGCTGAAATTGATATGAAACGTTTTTTCGCTTCACGTTAAATCAATACCGACATGAAAATGTTTACATCTGAGCTCTGTTCGTTGGTGTGTCGGTATGGCTGTGTGAAGACGAGTCGTGAAGGGGAGTTTGTGTCTGGCAGTGGTCTTTGCCTGTCTGCGTTTGCTTTTGATGATCGTTTTGTTTTAATTACTGCAGCAGCGGCAATTTGGCCAAGTGCGGGAAATGAAATGTAGCCAAATCATAACTGAAAGCAGAGAAGGAAAAACGAAATGGAACAACCAAACCATGAACACTAACGATGGCGTCGAGCTTTGCACTGGAATTGACGTTAGGTGAGTTGGCGTTTTCGGGAGTTAAATGAGTCCCAAAATGAGAGCAGCAATTGATTGTATTCGCATCAGAAATGCAGTTGAAATTATTCAATTCAAATCAATACGCATAATTTTATTAAATTTACTCAATTTTGTTAATTTGAATTTATTTAATTCATTACAGTTTTGAATCAAGAAGGACATTGCAAAATCATCACAACAGTATCTAAACATTAGATTTATGTTTGTTAATGTAATCAGCGTCCTGGAATTAATTCGAAAAAGTGATGACCGACATTATTGCAAAAATCGAATCGAGTGTTTTATGGTTGCCACATTGAATGGCAGAAGGCATAATGTACTAACAACGAAAACCATGCACCAAGACCCGCACGAAAAAAGTAGCAAGTAGCATGCCGCATGCAACGCTCACACGTGAGTTGCCGCAGCGAGCCGAAACGATAAAAGCAGCCGCGCGTACCGAGTGAAAGCAAATAAATGGCGGCCAAACGACCAATGCCTCAGAAGCGTTTAATTAATTTTTGGCGTGTTTATGAGTGCGTGTGTGTGTTTGTGTGTGTGTGTCTGCACCCCAACACATAATTGCCCACACACCCACACGCATATAAAAGTATAAAGCATGGAAATTTATTAATTTCCGCCACAGAATCGGCTTTGACGGTGGCTCGTGCATCAAAACTCATAATGTGCGACCGCAGTGGCGGCGCTGGAAATTTCTAATTAGAGGCTGCGAAAATATTAAACTAGGAAAAGGTTATTAGTCATTAGACGTAATTTGTTTTTAGCGAAAAAATGATATTCAAAATCGGATCATGTGAACATCGATTTCCTTCTATTTCTATACTTTTGACACACATTCAGTCAGCAAAAGCTTTGAGTGGGCTACACAATTCTCGTAGGGGCGCCACTGTGCGTAAGCGAGTAACGGCTTGGGCCACCGACGCCTAATAAGTCTGGTTTTATCGCGCGTCTGGTCCATGACCGACGCCCAAGTCAAAGGGGATAGTTGGGTGGACAATATTTGTATTGATTAACGCGCACAAATTGAATTAGCAGCGCTTTGGCCGTTGCTCACTGGCGGCAACGCGCATCATCACCTTGCAGGGTTAGCGACGAGGAAGCCACAGTGCGTTCGGAAAGTATTTATCATCTCTTAACAGTTTAGTGCAGAAGGCAGCTAATACGCTCCCGGCCGCCGTTTATGGCAAACGCTGACGGTGTGGTCACTGAGCCAGGTTGCACATGCGACGCATACCAAGCGGCATCGAGTAGTGCCACACTGTGTCACATTTTTATATTTAATGCATAAACTTAATTAAAGCTTGGCTGCACTGCGTTGTGTGCATGGACCGCAGAAGGCGATAATGGTTGGTGGTCAGACTTGCACGGACCAGCGGCAAAGCGGAGCGCAGGGTGAAAATGATGACACCGACCACTGCCAAAGCGGCCCTCACAACCTCAGCAACGAAGCCGAATAATCGTAAAAGTAATTCCATTGTGGCAATTCAGGCGCAGGCTGTGTTCTGTGCATAGATGGAGCAGGCAGCGATGCAGGGTGAGAGTTTTTTTTTGGACCGAGCTAAAGTCAAAGTTGCCGCAGTGTGGCGAAGACTTGTTTATGGCGCTGGTCTGCTTGAGGTTTTACTATCTGACCAATTAAGTGCAGACATCGCGCACGAGTGGAGTTGGTACTTGGCGGTCGTAACTCATTATGGATTTATGATTACTGTGTGGTGCAGTAGAACGCACAATTTGGTATTCAGCTTGCAAGACAAGTAAAAGTGCTTTATTGAAAGGAAAACACACTCCAACATTTCGTTTGTCTTTGTGGGGCTTGGAGCTTGAGTCCATGTTTCGTTGTGTTGGTATAAAGTTTGGTCAAGAATGTTTGAAATCTCCTCGGCTTTGCTACAAGAGAGGCCAAATTTTTAATTGCTGGACGATTTAAATGCAGATACGAAAAGCAGTTAAGCGTAGACTTTAAAAAAAAGACTAATCTTACTAATCTTAGGGTCGTTTTCGATCCTCATATATGGGAGTTAGTACAAAAATGAACGTTTATTTAAAAAACCAAAACTTTTTGGTAGGGTTTATTCAAAAACTTAATAAAATACAATGGAAATATTTAACTGTAGGTTTTAAACACTTTCAAGGCATTTTACACACACATTGCGATTGCGCTTATTTTTGCAGATATTTTTTAGGCATCCGCAGCAGACAAGCTCATTTTTATTTTGACATTGACATTTTGACATTTTATCACAATTCACTATTTTATTTGAAAACGACCCGGATTGACAAAAATGACACAAATTACAAAAAACGCAAGCCAACTTAGTTTTTAAAATATGAAACGGTTTGATTTCGATAGATAATAGTCCAAGTAAGAAAGTCATGAAAAAACAGCTAAAAATAATAACACATTTAAGAAATATTACAAATACAAAAAAAAATTTGGTCGAAAACGACCCCAACGTAGGTCTACGGTTAAACGATATTCGAAAAGTGGACTTTTTCAAAGTCACCCTTCAACATCAATTTAATTGAGTGTTCTGTGGAACATTTGGGGCTTTAAACCCATTTGTAGATAGATCGTGAGTTTCACTATGAGCTGATAAATAATTTTGGTTGCCAGTATTTTAATATTTCCATTTAATATCCTAATTCCCAAACTGAAGTTACAGCAAACAATTTCGGACGTGAGTACTCACTACACAGTTTAGCACAATTTACAAATACCAAACTGCCAGAAATCTGCCAGTTGCGTGTCGCCTGCTGCAGCTGTGGCCAAGGCTTTAAAAAAGTATGCAGTTGCATTCGGCTGGTACGAGTAGCTGCTGGTATGTGCGAGGCGAGTGCGGGGCTGCTATAAAAACGGACAGCGGAAATGCGAATATAAATTGTCCCTTATCTGATGCTTGCGTCCAATGGCTCCGATGTGCGGCTGGTTAGTCGGCTGGCTGGTTGGTTGGCGCAGTTGTCCAACATGCTGGGCGGATGATAAGCCAAAGTCGAAAGGGCCCAACCGAACGGAGGAAGCGGAAATGGCATGTAATAAAACATAAGGACTCAAGTGATGGTGGACTGGTTAGAGTGGTTTGTGATTATTCAAATTTTAGGAACAGGGAAACTTCAATGGTCAATGTCTAAGTATGCCATGTGAGCAGAAGGAACGAGAGTGTTTTGGATCCAAAAGTTTAGGCGCAAAAATTATCCCTACTCGCGTGTGTTTGTGCTCCGCACCACTGGTACTGGATTTGGTGTAAAATTCAGTGGGAAGTGAAAAGTGAAAGCATGTATAGAAAGGCACAAATGTATTCGCAACTCGATGCGTATTTGTGGCTGCCGGCGGCCTTTAGCCATTACCTCAATTTTAGCAAATGCAACAAAAGCTGTAGCTATTTTAATTTCGATTCGAATGCAATTCGCATTTCGTATTTCGCATTTGCAATTTCAATTTGAATGCCATTTCGACTGCCAACGCAATCGGTCGACTGCTTCTTCCCTGCACCGTTGTTCAATACAGCTCTGCGCCATTGTTGTGCGTACTGTTGTTGCTGTCAATGTTGCCGTTGTTGTTGCTTATCAGTGCTAGACATGTTATCGTTGCTGAAGCGGGGTGTCGCCTGCGCCACCGGAATGCAATAAACAACATCCACATTCCGAGTTGTCGTACTTGTTGATGTTGTTTTTGTTGCTGCTGCAAATATGTGTATGGTTGTTGCATATGCAAAATACGGGCAACATGGCAGCTCTCCCTGCCGGTGCATCATCTGCGCCACCTACAGCCGCACCACCCCATCCCCTCACTCTCGCTGCCAGCCTCAAACCGCTCGCGCTGCTCTCTTTGAGCGGCACGTGAATGGGCTTTTGTTGCGCTGGTTGGCACTTCACCGTCACTGCCGAAACACTAATCTCCCTTTGCCGCCGATAATATGATTTAATGCCGCCCATTCGCTAGGGGTGTAATTACGAGGCCATTAGATCGATAATGCGTCTCCGACTGGGATGCGGTCAGCACACCTGTGTGCGTGTGTGCGTGCCGCCGCCAGCAGTAATAACGACAAAAGTGACCACAGAAAGGACAGCGCAGTGCAACGTTTGTGGGGCCGTGTGGTCGGCCCGCCGAACGCTGACCGCCGTGCGTTGGCTTTTAATAAGGCGCACGCAGTACTTGCGCCGCTGGATACTACGACTGGGAAATTAATTACCTTTACAGCCTCCACACGATCGAAATGAGCAGCCCTATCCGTGGTCACATAAGCACAGACTGGAAGCAAGTTCGTTGCCGGATGTTTGTGGCTGTCAGCGGCAGCTGCCTCTTTGGAGAACCTTGTTTTATGAAAACAAATTCTCTCTCTGCGCTGTACATCTCGAACATCCCATATCGCCTCGAGTCGTCCCTGCGATTGCCCCCTAAAAGTATGCCATGTGACTGGGGTGTCGGCGAGCGTACTGCATTATTGTCACAATATGTTTGGCAATAATTTTTGGAGTACATCAGTCACGCTTTGATGACAACTTTGCCTATTTAGAAGATTTGATGTAATTTTTGAGGTTAGTTTCTCGGTTTGGAACAAAAGCAGTATAGCGAACCCTCATGAAAAAAAAACGAAAAATTGGGCTATATAGAGCTTATTTGCGTGAAACTAACAAACTGAAAATTTTGCTTGGGAAACGCCTACAAAAGACGTGACTTGGGGTCAAAGTTAAAAGTTTTTATCAAAAAAACTCAATCAATTTCCAATTGATTTACAAGATATGGGTATCAAACGAAAGGTATATTTCATATCTTTCTATAAGTGTTCAACATTAGATACGTAATATGTACTAATAAGAAGTTTTAAGCGAAACATATTTTTTGTATACAAATTTTTGAAAAACGGATTTTTTTCACGTAAAAATTCATTATTAAGGTACAATAAGTTTGTTACCATATTGAAGCCCGTAGAATTGCCTTTACAATGAAATATAAAAATGTATACTTTTGTTTTTTATGAATATATTTTTTTAATTTTTTCTAACTTGACTCTGGGTCCAAAGCTCACCTTCGCCATCACTTTCGTGCAATGAGGGCTGAAGGGAGTTGTACAAAGTACCTGCCATATTAAACAAGTTTTCAAGATATCCACATTTCTAGCTTTACATTATTTTTAAAGCTTAAATTTTGCAAACAGCCATTAAAATCTTTTTGCTTTTGTGGCATTGAATGTTTTGCGTGACGCCACAAGCCTTCAATAGTATTTGTGTGTTGGATATATTTTTCCATTACATGGAGGGTGATAGTAAACTGCAGTTTTTCTGTGCGATCGGTCGCTCCTGAGCGATAACAGTTATAATCGTAACTTCGGCTTTGCAGCCAAAAGTATTTCTGCATTCAAATAACTTTTGTGTGGCCGGCTTTCGGCCGAGCTGCAAAAAAATAACCCTCATGGGAGTAACTAAGGCATCGGGATCAGTAAAGTGCTTACAGTATTTTTGTATTCAAATCCTATGATTGTAAAAGATCGCGCCTAAGCAATAATCTTCATAACCG
This sequence comes from Melieria crassipennis, assembly GCA_963668005.1. NCBI lineage: Eukaryota > Metazoa > Arthropoda > Insecta > Diptera > Ulidiidae > Melieria > Melieria crassipennis. The sequence continues at coordinate 114,081,193 of OY764963.1, read as the reverse complement.
CCATTTCAATATTGCAAAGAAATGCTTTTAGCTCAATTTAAAGTTAAATATAAAACAAAAATACAAAAAATGCAAATCTTTTATATTTCCTTATAAAGAGAATTCCACAGGCTATAATATGGTAACAAATTTATTATAATTTCATAATGGGGGTTTTCGACAAAAAAAATCGGTTTTTAAAAATTTTAAATAAAAAAACATGTTTTTTGATTATAACTTTTTATTAGTACACATCACGTATCAAATGTTGCCTACCAGTAGAAAGGCATGGAAAAGACCTTTCGTTCTATGCTCATATCGTGTAAATCGATTTAGAATTGATTGAGTTATTTTGATAACAACTTTGAACTTTGACCCCGAGCCACGCCTGTTGTGCGCATTTCCCAGGCAAAATGTTTAGTTCGCTAGATTCAGGAATCAAACTTCTTTGTAATAGCAGACTTTTTTTTTCACGAGGGTTCGCTATTTATGCTCTCGGTTTTTGGTTTGCCTTTTTTTGTTCAATTAGTACTAAATGTAGAAACAGTCTCACACACGTTCTAACCATTTTTTGTGACTGCTTATGAAAAACCGAACTCACCTAATTCGATTAACCCCAGAAGCGTTTATGCCAAAAATGTAACCAAAAAGCGTCTGAACTTCGTCGGCTACTCTGCCGACCGTTTGAGTATGTTGCGAACGTGAATGCGACTGCCTTTTTATGACCAGTTCGTTGGTGTGTTGGTGTGTCGGTGTGTCCATTATTTGCTAATAATGCCTTGGAGCGTTTGTTGCGTGCACTGCATGCCGTGCTTGCTCGTTGTGTGGCAGCCGCGGCGGGCAGTGTCGCTACTACATAATTTGCCAACGAACTTATTAGCAACTCTGATACTTGCGGCGCTCGCTCGCCACTGCCACAGTTTCCGCGCAGTGCTTTTGTGACCACTAATTTGCATACTTGTCTAATTTGATGCGGCGGATCGATGGCGAGCAGATTGCAAGCGGCTGTGAAGAGATTACAAGATTGATTTCTCGTTTGTGGACCACAGCGCGACTCTGGCGAGATTTATCGAGTGCCAAGTAATTTCGTATTTATTTTGCATGTGTGCGCTAATTGGTCACAAGCTGCAACTCGCACAACGCTGTGCGAAAACGAATAATTGCACGCAGGGGCGGATTCAGAAAAATATTTTGGGGGGTGTTTCAAAAAGGAATTCTTTAATATTTATAAATATTTAGGTATATGCCTTTTCATTTGTATATAGTTTTAAAATCGACCCTAATATTTCAGGGATTTCAACCCCCAAAACACCCCCCGAATCCGCCACTGATTGCACGCGTTTTGTCTAAATAATGCCTTCACTCAGTCTCACTTCTAGGTGAAGGCAGACTTGTCGTAGCATCGATATCGTAGCAAGGTTCGTGAACCTTCCCTAATTTGTTTGCTTGGCAAATTGCAAGAATTTTCGGACTCAGTACGTTTGTCTTCTGTCATCTCAAAATAATTCAAATACGCATTGAGTTTTATGTTTTGAAGAGAAGAGTAGAGTATTCTTCCTAAAAAATCGAAGCACACCTATTCTATTCAATGAATCTTGCAATACAGATACCCACAGCAGTGTTTGGAAACATGTTGCAGTAATAAATGTTGCGCCGTTTTCAGTAGTCAGCGAGAGCGAAACATTGTTCCATTCTGCGCGCCTGATATAAATTGGACATTTTTAGCCGAGCTGTAGTTTGAAAAAATTTCTTTGCATATTCAAAATGAGAAAAAGAAAGAGAGAGGCTGAGAGTCGGTTTCTTTTCATAGTTTGGTACTTTATTACAATTTGTCGCTAAAATCTAGAGATGTCGTATCATAAATAGTTCAAGTTTATAAAAAATGCGCCCTAAAAGCAATAAATAGTTGTTGTTCTTTAATAAATAATTTTCGCTTAAATTTCCATGCTTAAATTACCGCAGTAGCTTACAGTAGTTGTCTCTATAAATACATGAATTAGGTCGAAAAATAGCATTGCTTACGGCTATTTATTGTTTTTGGGTTCGAAAATACATACGCAGCTCTAATTCCTAACTCTGTAACTCTATCGCCAGGTTGGCAGCGAACGCCGCCCTGCAGGTGTGGAAGTGAGGCTTCCATAGCTGTTGCCTTGCAAGCGGATATGCGTGATTCGGATGGTGTGCGGTTCGGTAGCGCGTTGAAATGTCGCGCCTTGTCGAGTTTAAAGTCTTCTGGCGGCAGCATGCTGGCGAACCTCAACTTAACAATACAATTATGAAATACTCTTTGTGTCTGTGCGGAATACTACTCGTTGGGCCATGCGATGATTGCTCTGCGTTTTCAAGTCTCTGCGTTACGGGAGCGTGAGACGCACTCGGACTAACTGCGGTGATTAACTGGCTCGTGGGATCTGCTCTGACTACGGCGGCCGTTCGTTTCGCCGGCAGCTGAATTATAATAATGGCTGTGGCAGTTCGTTTGTGGACTGTCCTTCGTCGCTTCGCAGAGCTTCTGCATTCGCAGTTGTGGCTCTACGGTTGGCGGCTCAGCCGGCGCTGCGGTTGTGCGTTGTGTTACGAGATGATGCAATTCTTGTCCTTGTCCGTCATGTCCGCGGGCTTTCGTTTGCGATCGTAGGCCAGCGCATCGTTCGGCACGTAGCTGACGCGCACGCCGCCGTAGTGGCGGCGCTGCGGCAGCTGGTACATCATCATGTAGTCTTCGGAGCTGGACGAGCTCGACGAGCACGTTGAGCAGACGCTAGAGGCGTCGTCCGATTCATCATCGCAATTTGCGGCAGTGGCGGCGGCAGCACTGACGCCTGTCGCGGATGCTGATTGCAAAATGGAGGGCGATCCCTGGTAGGAGGAGGAGAGCGGCTGCGCCGGTGCATAGGTGTCAGCGCGCGTAGTCGAGTGCGAGCGATGTCCACTGGAGCGATGGTGGCCGGCGGACTTGCGGCGTCGGCGACGGCGTGACGAGTGCCCGCTACTGTGGCGATTTTGGGCACCTTCGGCGCCAACACTCGCTGCGTTGTGGCTGCCGCCAGTGCCCGCGCCGTTGCCGGAGTAACTGCGCGAACGCGGCAGCGTTTCGGCGGGGATGCCCTCGAAGCGCACGCCCTTTTTTTTCACCTCACCGCCGGCTGCGCCGCTCATCGGCGAGGAGGAGGACGCGCCACTCAGGATGGAAATAGGATGGGCGGGCTGTTGCGCGGACTGCGTTGATTGCGGCGAGGTGATGGAGCGCTCGCCGCCAGAAGCGGTGGGTGAGCCCATCAGTTCAGGCGGCAGCGCTGTGGAGGCGACGGACAGGTTTGGTGTGGGCAAATCGGCAATGTCGGAGGGCGGCAGCGGCGATGTTAGTGTGGCGCCAAAGTCGTGGGAGTGCTGGAATTGTTGCGAGGAGCCATGCATGTTGCTGGAGGCGCCGGCATGCGACGGTGGTGGGTGGTGATGTGACGCGGATTTCCCAGTTAGCTCGGGCATGCTGGATCTCATGGAGTTGTCCAGTTTGGGGCCCTGGTGCACCTGCCGCTGCAGATTGTAGCTATTTGTGTTGGACAGCGGCGGCTTAGCTGGCCAAGCGGCATCCAGGTTGAGCGACATTTCGTTGAAGTTGTACGGTCCGTCGTGCTTCCGCTCCATCGGTTGCGGCAACAGGTGGCTGTATTCGCCCGGCGAGGTCATCGGCGACATGTTCTGCGATGATGTGGAGGGCGCGCCGCCGGAGAAGTCCGTGAAGTCTCCGCCGCCCACAAGCTCCATGTCCTTAACCACGCCACCATCTGAATCTGAGGTGGGGTAGTGCTGCTTTGACGCTTCCAGTAACGTAATTTCAGCACCTACGCCCACCACACTGCCGCCACTCACGTCAGCCGCACCCACGCCGCCGCTCTCATCGTCGCCGCCAGCGCCGGCCGCACTCCGGTCGCCAATGCCGGCCGCAATCTGTTGGCACTGCAGCTGGTACATGGCCTGGCTGAAGCTCTGCTGGTGCTGTTGCTGCTGCAGTGGCGACATGGGCGGCGAGCTGGACGCATGGCTGCTGGGAATGCGCGTCTGCGGCCGCACTCGCTGCGTCGGTGGTGTTGGTGTGGTGTACATGCCGGTGCCCGAGCTGTCGGACGGCGTCGGCGGCTCGCCCTTGCTGCACGCAATCGAGCAGTAGATGGCGCCGCGCCGCGGCAAGAACGCGCGCCCCAGCAGCGAGCAGCGACAAGTGTTGCACGAGAAGCACTCATCTGTGGCGTGCCAGTGCTGGCCGTCGTGGCTCATTTGGCCCTGATCCACGCCGATGGCCTCGCCGCAGTAGTCGCAGTACTCGGCGAACATAGCGTCGAAGCAGAGCAGGCAGTAGGGTTTGCCCTCGCGCATGATGTACCGCTGGCCGCCCAGCTGCTTCTCGCACTCGTGGCAGGCGAAGTGGTTCATATGCCAGGCACGTCCCTCGGCCTCGGTGCACTCGTCGGCGAGGATTATCTGCGCACAAAAGTAAGAAAAGAGAGCGGGGTGTAGTGACGACCGTGAAACTTTGGCAAAAGTTGTCATCTCAACGCGTACGGACATGATTGAAGGTGTTGTCGGCGGTGCTGACGGACGCGAGCCGTCTGCCGAGTTAACCGAGAAGCAATAGAAAAGTTTTGCGAGCACACATCAGCTACTGATTTGGTTTGGCATTGAATGGGAAGTGTTGGATTAAAGTTGACCGAAAACGCTACCACAGATTGAATCAGCGCCGAACCATATCCGATTTTAAGTAATAAAAGTAAACAAAACTAGGAAACTTTGATACTTGCACGATGCGCTTCATTCTGAAGTTTCGGATTCGATTTGCCACGCAGCACCGTCGACACCTTCAGCACCGTTGTGTGCTTTACTTACCTCATCGCAGGCGGAGCAACGCGGTTTCAGCGTCTCCGCGTGGTGGCGCCCACAATAGAGACGACCGTCGCGGTGAAAATAGATGAGATCGACTAGCAGCTCGTGGCATATGCAGCAGACGAAGCAGCCCGGATGCCACGACGCGTTGGGTCCGAGGCGGGTGGCAAAGACCGCAATGTCGCCGGTGGAAATCAGTTCGTCACACTGCGGTTTCGTTTGAGTAGAGCATCGGGTTGAGGAGCGAAACGAAACCAAAATAAATGTACATAATATTTTAGTGAAACAAATTCAACTTAATAATTATAAATAGACAAATAAGTAAATATTCAAACCTATTGGAATTTATAATGGAGCTATAAACAATTTAAAGAAATATCAACTATAGCACTGAGTGATTTTAAATATTTTTGTAAATAAATAATTTGTTTAACCGAACTGTTTATGAGAATCTAACATTGGTTGGCTGTCTTCAAGTCCAACTGGGCTACAACCACTGAATATTTGATAGTAGGACATAATTAGGTATTCGATTTATTGCTGGACTGTGAAGGTTTTGAACTAATGACCTCTTACACAAACACGTTTCAGTCTTATCATTCAACACTTCTTTACGAAAATCACAACTCGGACAAATTGCTCCGGAGCGCTATGGAGTTATTGTTTGTGGTTTTAAAAAGTCTTTGCATCCGTCTGCAGTGTGGTGCATTGTAATCTTTTTCTTGCTCTTCCTGACACCAGCAAATCGCACATCAGCTACCGTCAACGCGCGGTTGACGCATTCCACGCGGTGCTGATGCCGACACCAATACTTACACCGTCACATGGCCGAGCACTCATCAGCTGCCTGACATTGCCGCGTCCGAGAGCATCGCGCTTGCGTTGTGTGGAGAATAGGCGAAGTTCCTTGCGTTCCTCATCCGTCAGTGAGTGACAGTAACGAACCTGAAATGACGATGATTACGGTGGAACGTAAGCATTGCAACTTAGTAAATAATATGCTACGTAACGCATACGTATAAGTGGAATTGTAGGAATTTATTTGTTAACTTAAGATGTTCCAATTGAGCTCATTTCCCGGAACACACACAATTCCGCGCTTGGACAAAGTGATGCGTACAGTGGGCCCTGGACAACTGCAACTTTCTGGATAAACGAACTAGTTATGAAAAATATCGTGGTTTGAACGTTTTTCATTCCATTAAGAATCGGATCTATCCATATGTTATGTAACTAATATTTTTCTCAGAAGGAAAATAGGAACAGAGGGCGAATGGATTCGATGTAAATGCGGCATTTGCAATCATTTGAGGGTGACCAATCAGATTAAGCAACAACAAAGATTTTAAAAGACCACAATTTCAAAGGTTTTTGATAGAGTTATGGCCACTGCGCTTCACGCAGCCCTGGTTTCACTGCACTCGGAGTGCAACGTCGTAGCTCAACTTCAGACAGAGGCTGACGAACTGCTGGTCAATCAACGACGTCATTTGGAGCAGCGCATGCGATGGAGTATGCTGCCCCACAAGCCGCACGAGCGCCGCGCACGCGGACCTGAATAATCGCAACGTGTTGGTTGCTCTTATCGTCGGCGTACAGCGAGCAGTGCAGTGGCTGGCCAGACTTGCGCTATTGTTGTTGTTGTTACATGCAAATTTCGGCTGCAGTTGTTCTGAATGCAAAGATTTGTTTATTTGTTTGCCGTGATGACGGTGTGCGAACATTCCGCCGGCACGCACGCACACAGCCAAAATAATGCACAGGTAAGACACAGTCGCAGCCAGATGCAGTGTGCGCGCCTCGTTGCTCGCTTTTTGTCAATTATCGTTTCGTTGACTCTGACCCAATCGTCAGAGACGCTCGACGTAGGGAACTTCTATGCCCAAATGTCAATTTGGAGCGCAATGTTTTGGTCTTTTGTTATGCTATGCAAATGTCTGTGGTGTTATTGCTGTTGTTGCTGTTATTGTTATTGCTGTTACTGTTGGCGTTGGCCATAGCAATCAGCGTGGCCATCTGATACGAATAGTTTTTCGGGATGAACGGGTTGTTTGTGGCGGCTGAAGTGCGTCGAACGCAACGGTTCCGTTCGTTACGCGAACCGCGTAAGATGGGCGAAAGATAAGCGACAGTTTGGACGGGCCGAAAGACAGAGAGGGGTAGAATGAGATGGTGACAGGACTATGCGGTAATGAACGGCAGCGCTGTTGGGTGATTCTAGCATTTTCTCTGCTGAGATTTATAGATATCTATCCATTACGAAACATTTGCATTTGATTTCGAATTTACTGCTTAACAACACAGACAACAAAGGAGATTTATGTTTTGGCATGGCAGATGCCAATGTTATGGGTGGAATGCGGCGTCTTTCGCGTTTTTCAGCAGTTTCATTCTGTCTCGAAATTTCGATTTCGGCATATCAGTTCTTATTAGTTATTAGGTTTGTTTGGGCACGAATATTTTGTACAATTTTATACTGGAAGTCGTTTGTGTACGCCCAATTTCTTGCAACGAGAGAGAAACTGAGACATAAACTGACATAAAGTGAGAGTTTATTTTGGGGAACTTGCAAGTTTTTATTTGAGAAATGTTTGCCAGTAACTTCCAGCTAGAATGAAGAAGAACAAGAAAAAATTAAAATTTAATTTTAAAATCAGCTGGTTTTTCTTTAATCCTTTCGTTTACACTACTTGGTGTAAACAGCAGTTAACAATTTGCAAGTTTTTTGAATTTTAAAAAATTCTGTTTGTTTATTTTTTTTGGATAGTTTTATTTTTGAGAGCGTAAGCTTGCTTACTTTCGTGATTTTAGCTACTGGAACATTTTTACTGGAAAAGTTCCCAAACAGACCTATTACACCGTGCGACAACAAATTTTACACACAAAAAATATATATACTCACGCAATTAGGGGCCAAATGTAGTAAAACTGCGTTTTTAGTTTTTCTCTCTGGCGCCAGGATTTTTTTTAAAAAGACTTTGAAATTTCAAGGACATGTTTATTTATTATTTTATATTTTTTATTATATTTATTATTTTAAAAATTCAGCGCATTGCAGAATAACACTATGGGTATCAAATGAAAGAGAAAAATCCTTAGAATCTTAGAAAATTTAATGCTTTGGTGCAAAATGGCGAAGAGGTATTGAAAATGTCTTTTTAAAACTTTATCCTTGAATATTCTTGGCAATTTCCAATAGTTTTTTTTGAAAAAAATATATTTTAAGGACTAATATGCACACTACCACATCCTTGAATTTCGTCCTTCTAACTTTATTAGTTTAGGATATACAAAATTTAATACTTCTTTTTATAAAACAAAGATATAACAAAAAATCCTGACGTGAGAGAGAAAAACAAAAAACGTAGTTTTACTAAATTTGGTCCCTAGTTTCGAGAGTATATAGATTTTTTCGTGTGTTTTGAAATTTTTCGATTTTTGTCGCACGGTGTTATTAGTGATACAATTTTTCGGACAATTGTTGCAACAGATAGTTAGATATGACTAATACAATAGAAGCTGAAATGAATGCTGATAATATCGATACATCCCCTCATATCCCCATTTATACAAGCAAAAAACAAAAAGAACGTAATATGAAATAAATTCGGCATTCGAACTTTTTATGAAATACTAAATGCGTACATAGGACCCGTGACTGCGTGACTGCAATTTGAGCCATTGGCAGAGTTGTTTCCCAGTTCAGTCGCTGTTATCTAACCTGAATGAATGTGGGCATTCATTTAAATAAACACCGCAAAGTTCGTCCGGCAAACTTGGCCAACTCGAGCAGGACTTAGGGGACACAGTATGTGCAATTGTCACACACGCATACACACACATGTGTACGTATGCTTGTGCAGGCAGGTTGCGCGTCTGCCTGTCCAAGTGCGGTTTTGTGTGTGGATGCACTTACATACCTCATTATCGTGCGGCGGAAGTTGATGCAGCAATTGTCGCACTCGATACTGCTCGCCCGGACTGTTCACATATGGCACTTTGTCATCGGGTATTTGTGAGAAATACAAGCGCACCTGCAAATGAGATTGAAAAAGTTGAATGAATACAACATCTGGTGAATGCAATTATGCCACTTTCTGTCTGAGTTATGCGAATGTCTAGAAAACTGTTTTCAACTGTTTGTTTTCTAACTCAATAGTCGAGAGCTTCGCTGGAAAGTCGCCTACTCAACAATCGTCGTCTTAAGCTTCAATCGAACTTATATCGCCCAAATAGGCCAGTCATCTTTACAGTGTCAGTTATTTAGATGCTTTGTTCGCTTCGCGTTAAGTACGACCCACTGCAATCTTGAACCCACCGAATTTTCACACAGCAAATTTTTTATGCTCACCGCATTCTATTTACTACTTCCCGGTGTTTGTCGATCTTCGTACTCGGGTTCACCGGGTACGTGACGGGTGGCTGCGTCCTGCTCTCGCACCTCGCCTCTGGTGCGCCACCACAGTCGACTAAAGCGATCACGACACACGATGAGTTCGCCGCCTCAAGACGTGAAAAGCGTTTAAGGCGATCGTCAGAGTTCGTCGCGCAGCTGTGTGTTCGATTGCGCGCAGCAGGTCGCCACATTGTTTTCGTCCACTTATTACTTGAGCCGCGCCGCAAAGGAACGGCGTAAATTTATATTTTATGCTGTTTTAATAGCGGCGCATAAAAATCATTTCACTTCATCTGCAGTTTCCTTTCGTTTCTGGGCAGTGAGTGCAAGTGACGGCATCGATAGCGAAACCGATAAAAATAACGTCTGCAGGATGTTGGCCAGTTTATGGGCTTTGGAATAAAAGACGGGCGTCACCATAATGCGAGCGCTGAATGGCGAGTTGAAAGGTTCGTTTGCAGAGGCTCATTGCTTTATGCCAGATTGGAGATTTTTATGGAAAGACCATTTCACTTGTCACAGAAGAAGAAAAGCGTGAATGTGCAGCAGTGGTTCGGTTTATGGGAAACGCTTGGCGACGATCATTTGGCAGTTGTGAAGCGATAACGAGCGTGATTTGGGTGGGTTGGTGGAGCGCTAAGCTTTAATAAAATTTTGCAATAAAATAGTCCTACTGGAAGTATGAACCAAGTCGAAGTTGTAGCTGTGATGCTAATTTAAAGCATAAAGTGTTATTGCGAAGTAGTTTGGAAAGAGCTTCGACAGATTTCTTACATCGATTTAAAAACTCATTTAACTTATTTAAGTATTTTGTAAAATTGAATTCTTTCAAAAAGGGTCTCAAATAATATGGGAAGCAATGATCCCATATCGTTGGAGGCCTTTATGGACAACTTACAACTGAGTAAATATTTATTGGCAAGTCAGCATTATAGCGCATCGAAAAGCCGCATTCAGCGCATTGCAGGTCGACTTGACGGCAAAAACAATCAAATGCGTTGCACATGTCTCTTTGATGTATGCTGGCAATTTTTTGTGACTTGTGGGCATTTAACGCTGACACTGACAGACGGAGGCAGGTGGTCTGACCTGCCGGCAAGTGCACAAATGAAAAGCCCACAGCAGTTGAGCCCACAGCGTTTAGCCGTGACGCTGCTGTGTAGTGGGTTGGCGGGCCGGCGGCACGGGGCGACTAATGAAAACGGCACAAAAGGATTACGAGTTTGATATATGCGGCAATTTTTTGCGTGCTCGCAGCACAGAGAATATTTCATTGCAGGCTACTCAAAATGCGACGAAAAACAACATCCGAAAGTAAAGAATTTCAAAGCGAGACAGTAAAAAATTCTTCTGGCCCGGTGACAGTTTTGCATGGATCACATTTTCGCAGCACACAGCAAAATGGCTTCACAATGCAAAATGTTAGACAAATTCAATGCGACTTGATTTGGAGGTGTTGTGAAATTTTCTGTGAATGACAGAGGTGAAAGTATTTTGAGACCAATTTCTGCGAGCAACGAACTTTTTAGTTGATGCTCGTATTGGAATTAATTATTTTCAATTGAAACATTTTCGAGCGGGTGTACTGGCGCATTTCGGTTGACAAATAAACAAAAAAAAAAAGCAAAACAGCAGAGGGCAACAATATTTTATTTATTTAAACATGCATAGAGGAGCAGTGGACAACGGACACTGGGCGCTGGGCCGAGGCTGCGGCTGACTGATATGCCCACAGAGTGAGCGCGAATGTAGCGCCAGCCAAATGTAATGAAAAAATGCAGTGTCACAAAAGGGAAACCGTATGTAAAGCAAGATTGCGGAAGATTTATTTTTCGCGGCGTCGGATATGCTGCGGCGGTAATTTATGTGGCGTGTGTGGGTATGTGTGCAGGCCGTCGGTCTGAGTGGACCATTGGTAAAATGAATGGCGGTGCATTAAAAGCAATCGGCCGCCATAATTGATAAAGCTGAGGCCTCGTGCCAAGGCCGCGCTGGGAAAAGTCAGTTGCGCATTCGGCGGCGTTTAAAGTGTTGAGTGGAAATTGTGCGCCAAAAATGAAGCTTTCAGCATCTTCCTTGTGTTAAACGCTGCGCAACGAATGTGCAAAATAGCTGGTTCGTACATTTCTCTCGTTGCACTTCAAGTGAGCCTTTGGGCACGCAGCTTCCAACCACGAGAAATAAATGAGTGCAGCAAATAGTATTACAGTGTTTGTAGTTGTTGTGTTTTATAGGCGATAAAATTGACATATTTATGACCTCAACCGTAATATCAGTTTTGCGTATACTCAGCGAATAATGTTAGTAAAACAACAACAAATTTTGTAAGAGTACAAGAACCGCTGAGATCTGAGTCGAAATGTCTTTTTGTACTCAAACTTTTCATATTTTCTTGCATCGAAGTGTTGCGGGGCCGTGTTTGCAGGCGCAGTGGTAAGAATTGTCCGAGTTGACGAATCATTTTCAGAGTGCGTCGCATTGCATACTTTTCTAGATTAAAAGCGACATCAATTGACGCTCAGTAAGCCGCAGCGCGACGGTGCGCTCCGGTTACACGTCGAACGGCGGTGCTTCGACAAAGAGCGACCGCAGATCTTGAGCTGCCTTTTGTGCCGAAGAAGACGCATTGTGGCGGCGGCACTTATCACCTTGAAATGGATACTGCATTTCAGCGGCTGCGCGGAAGGTGCTGCGGACCGGTTGTCTGTGCCACGCACGCGCTTTGCGTACCGAGCAGATTATGGAAAAATCGACAGTTGAGCGGAAACCATGTTGTTGTAGTAAATATTTATTGGTTTTTGCAACAGGTGAATTTATTGCTGGGCACCTCACGGTTATTTCTAATCCCTGAATCCCGGATATTTCTGAACCCATGACCAGTGTTTCTAAGGATCGTGTGTGCAGATGAAAATAAGTGATTTACCTGGTCGGGTCGGAGGCCGGGCGGCACCCAGGTGTACTCCTCCAGCGCACAGCCGCTGTCATCGTCCGAGTGCGAGTGTCGCTGAATGTCCAGTTGCTGGCCCACTAGGAACGGGGCGTGCGCCGACGATGGGTGATGCAGCAGCGAGGGTGGAGAGGGTGACGAGATCGCCGGCGACAGCTGATGCGGCTGTTGTGGTTGATGTTGGTGCTGTGGATGTGTCAAGGTATGGGGCGCTTGCGTTTGTTGTTGTTGGTGTTGGTGTTGGTGTTTCAGCGAGGATGTCGAGTACTTTGAGGACGACGAAGCCGAATGCGCCGGCGAATACTGTTGCGGCGGATGATGTGGGGCAAGCAGTCCGGCGGATGACGAGTGCGACGGCGCAGGCGGCGGCAGCTGATGATGAGGCGGCAAGAATTGCTGGTGTAGCAGGTGATGCGGCGGCAAGTTGGGTGGTGGAAGCGGTGGTGCTTGTTGTTGTTGCTGCTGCTGATGGTGGTGTTGGTGGTGGAATTGTCGCTGTAGCGGCAGTGGCGAAGTGGGCAAGCCAGTGGTGTTGGGACTGTACAAGGCGCTGGCCGATGAGCTGCTGGGCAGGCCAGCATGTTGGCCCAAATTGGAGAGCCGCGTCGCAGTTGCACCTGCTGCACTCAGGCCGACCGCAACACCGGCTCCACCGATGCCGATCCCGATGCCGACACCGATACCGGCACCAGCTGTGGCGGCGCTGGGTGAAAAGTGGCGTGGCAGCGTTGGGATTTTCTGCAAGTACGAGAGCTGAGTCAGCGGCGTGCGGCTGATGGGTCTGCAAGTAGAAGGAGGAAAAGAATTAGAAACTGCAAAATGACTGAACGCGGTTGTTGTTGCTGTTGTTGTAAAACACAGTAGGCCTGGCAAATAATATTTCAAGTTGTCTATTTTTTTCGTTTTTGATTCTTTGTCCGGTCTGCATTCTCTTCTGTGAAGAAAAAGAGGTGCTGCAATGGGCAGAAAAATTGCAGCTGTGGCGGCAGCCAATGCGGCAACCGTTGCCGGCATCCACCGTGGCAAATTGAAAGTTAATTAAATTGTAAATGGCACTGACTGGAGCCAACCAGCACTGGTCTCAGTACAAAAACTGGAGGGTTAGCGGGGAGCCTTTGAAGTTGCGATACCTGCCTTTGTGGTACAGAAACAGCGACGGACTGGCGAACATTTATAGACCCGAGGGGTTTTCCATTCAAAGTGAAACAAGGAGTAGGGTACTCTTATGTAAAGTGTTGGACATTGGCGTGGCGATCTTGTGGAGTATGAAGACGGGCAACTCTTGTTCCGACTTTATTGAATTGCGACCGATCGTGCGTCTGAGCAAGTGCCAATTTATCGCGATTGCTTGCTATTTATCCCGTTTAAGGAAAACTTTTCATCTGTATTTACTGATTTTTGGTTTAAATAATGAAAATCAAACAAATTCCACATGTGCTTGTGTCCAATAAAACTTACTAAGAAAAAGTGGGACACGAGGAACTGTCGCACCCATCGAAATATTGCTGCCAGCAAAGGCGCCAATTCCATGACACATGACTCAAAAGTGTTCAAGTCGCCACACATCACTCTCGTTTGGTGTGTTTTTTTGACAGCTGTCAATGCGTTGGTGGCAGAACACAACGTCATGTGTCCGTAAATATTTTTGCTATCAACAAAATGGGCGCACACGCTCGACAGCACTCGGCAAACAAATTTCAAGCGCACGCCGGTTTTTCATTCTGCAACAATATTCGCGTATTTTTGTGTGTGTTGTCGTCGGGATGGGGGAGGGGACGCATGCGGGTGCGCATTCACAAAAAGTTTCTGTGTCGCATTTGTATTCGTTGTGTTTGTGCAAAATCCGCAAACATTTTTGTTTCTAGCTCGTTTGACAGTCTGATGTGTCAATATCGCCAGGGGCGGTCCACACCCTGCGGTATGGCGGCATAGTCGGCTGCGGTTCTGCTGCAATTAATTGTGGAATTTCGGTTGTTTTTTCCTTGCTATGGTCGATAGTTGTTTTTTCATCTGTGTGCTGAGTAGTGCAATTTTTAATTACACAATTGTGAAATTTAGATTGAAAATTCATGTGATGTGGATGAATTTAAAATATTATTGCATTACAATAAAAAAACAGCAATAAATAGAATGGAAGTAGGATGCTTATCAATACAATTTTATGGCATACATGGAAATATGTGTGGGATTAGGTTATGTTGATGCAAGACTAATGCTGAATTTTAATTGATTTAACAAAAGAATGAAGTTGGATACACATTTTTTAAGCTGCACAAACGTTTTCATCAACCAAAATTTGGATTTAAAGCGTCCAAAGTTAAATTGACTATTCATTCAATGGTTGGTTATTTTAAAATCCGTAATAAAGTTTTCATTTAGGCCACATGCGGAACACTTTTATTGTTTCATATAAAATTAAAGCGGCAATCAATGAAAACGCTAACTTTTCGTGCACCATCCACGGAAACCTATTAACAAAAATTGTAAAAAGCAAGCGGCAAAATTCAGAAAATATGCACAGAAATTTGATAAGCCGACTGCAGAGACCGAGAAGAAAGTAAAATAATTCGCTGGCACGTGCACAGCTCCAAATTTGGTCGGTTTGCAACGCTGCCAGCTGCAGCGCGGGTCGGGTGCGATCACAGCATAGCGGACGAATGCTTTCTCGGCGGCTGTCGCCCGTAGCCACACGGCAGTGCCCACGTTGGCCGAGCGCTGTTCACGTTCCGATCAGTTGCATGCGGACTCGAATTACGGCCAATTCACTTTTCCTATTTGGAGCAGTGTCGTTTGCGCAACTGTGCAGGCGGTGGCCACGGGGCGGAGCAACACGAAGCGTAGCAAAATCTGAAATGGCAGCAGACAGCACGCGGAAAAGTGTTGCCACCATGGCAATGAAAATTTATCTGCACGCGCCAATGGGGTTGCACGAGCGCCTCTTGTTGTTGTTGTTGGCCTAATGGCTAAATTTTTATTTTGCCAGCGCAGCGAAGGCGGTTGCGCCGACTTTTCATTTTTACAGCCTCCTTTTCTATTTGCATTTGTATTTCTTTTTTCAGCATTATTCTGCTTTCCGTACCGTTTGGATTATTTAATTTCTTGTTGGCCAATTCGTGTTGCTCTTGCAGCAGATTTTTATTACAGTTACTTCAGATGGAAGGAGGACTAATTTTAGTTCCGCGCTGTGTTGCGTTTGAGTTGGTTTAATTTTTACGAGTCGAAATTGTGTTTTGGCAATTAAGCCGTAAAATGTGAAATTAGTGAAGGCTAGAAATGGGAGAAAGAAATGCGCTGGACTCAGCAGAATGGCTTAACGTGCTAATAGTTGGGTTCATAAATCTCAGAAGTGGGCAGCAGTGGAATGGCTAAAATTTGTGAAGAACAAAACCAATATTAAAACTGGCTTTTTATAAAAAACTTATTGTAATAAGTGTAAAATGGTTGGTGCTTGCTGACCTATGAACAGAATCAAATCTATGAAGCATAAATGCGACAACAATTCGGCCAAGCTTAAACTACTTTTTTTTTGCCTTTTATTTTGTGCCAATTATGTTACAGTGAATGGCCAAATGGTTAGTCCTGTTGTTTTGCATGCGGCCCCAAGCGTTCTTCTAGTACAACAAAACACTGAAAACATAAAAAAACTACACTTTTATTCGAAACAGACGAGACAAATAAAACTAAAATTACGCAAAACACGACGAGCGGCTTTGTTCAGACGTACGAATGGTACAAACATAAAAAAGAGAACCCAAACACACAACAAATCGTAAACTGCCGTCTTGTATGTTGTAAACACGCAAAGTTCCTGGCTGGCAAAGTTGGCCTGGCGACGGCGTGACAGCGACTGGTGTGGTCGCCAGGTGCTTCAGTTGCTAAGTTAGATGTGAACAGGGATTTCAATTGCAATTTGTACGACGCTAAGTCTGAAAATATACAATACCACAAATGTTACATAGACAGCTCGCTTGTGTCGGGTTAGTGGGCTGATTAGATGCATTTTCAGGCTCATGAATTTTCGCTTTCTCTTCATATTTTTGAATGTGTGTTGCGTTTCGCTATTGCAACATTACTTTAACTTTCCGCACGAGTCGCTCCGACACGGTTGCACTTCATCACCCATTCGGTCGGTGAAGATTTGTGTTGTATAACCTCAATAGTTGTGAGCCACTTGGCGCAAAACAAAACGTTAACAAAAATGTATAATAAAATAAAAAAATGTTGGTGTAATTTTGGGGCATTTCCAAAACTCCACAACGCACTGCCTAATGTGGCGTCATTTATTTCGATGAAGCCTCGACATCGCACTTTACCCGTTTCCCACATTAGGCACAAAGTGCTTCACTTCCGCTTCAGACTCAAATTAAGTCCATCAGTTAGCGCTCGAGTCTATGCAAAATAGAAGTGGCAACAAAAGTACAAAACATACAACAACGTAGCGCAAAGCTGGCAGTAAGCGGTGACAAGTGTAATTACAGCTGACGGAGTGCGGCGCGTCAATATGTCGATCAGTGGGGCTAAGTGACCCTCCGCACTTGTCAAGATTTGGACAGTCGCAGCAATATTTGCCAAGCAAATAATTTCAACGACTCAAAAGTGACTGAAAGTATTCGACGTCAGTTGCAATGAACAATTGGGCAATAAAACTACTACCACAGGAGGCAAGCGTTGCCAGTTGTGCGCACAACTTGTGTGAAATTTAAATGGCAACGCCACTCAACCCCTACGAAGTTGGTTTGACATTTTACTTGAAAGCATTGTCAGCTGGCGAACTGGCGGCAGTTGTGCTCCTGCGCTGCGTATTTATCTGGCGGTGAGGTTGAGGGTGTGCGTGCCGTTGTCGTTGTCGTTGACTTAGTCCCGTTTGTGGCTCGGGCTGCGTCCTTGTTGCGGACGACAGGTGGCTCATAAAATTCTGTCTCGGAATTTCACCTCGGAGACTTGTTTAGTTTCTGCTGTGGTGCTTATTAGTATTGTTGCTGGAGTTGCTGTGTGTGGTTATGGTTGTTGCTGAGTTTGGTCTTCTTCTTATTTTATTATTACATGACGTGTATTATGGCCATTGTTTACTATGTTTTCTCTTTGTTTCCTCTAAGCAATTATTGCTTCATTTTTATTACTTGTAAGGGTGTAGCGTTTTCATTTCTACACACATACATGTAGAATGTGTTGTGTGTGCGTGTGTGCATTCCTATTGAAAATAAAAAAGCTTTCAGTTGTGTTGTGGTTTGTAAGCGAAATTCCAGCTTTATTGTTTTACTGCTCAGCCAGAGGATACACCTTCGTGCGGCTCACATTGGCTACAGCGGCCAGCCAGCACTGTCGTTGACACCGCGATCGTCGTACACGATATTTGAAGTGTCAATAAAATTGGCGCAGACTGTTATTGTTTCGCGAAATATATACACCCACATATTTTTAATATGTCGGACGTTCTTTGCGATGGCGCTGAGATATCGACGCTGTCGCGCTGCTTCTGTCTACTTGTCGACAACCGGCTGTCCTTCAGCTGTGCGACAGCTTTAATATTTCGCTTTGTGCTATCGAAGTTAGTTTCTCGCATTCGTGCAACATTTATTTTGTCCAGTGCGGGGAGTCACGTCAGTGGGATTTTAGCATTCATAATCAGACTTTTTTAGTTGGATTTCCATTGTAATGCTTTTGGCTGTTGATTTTAATTCTTTCAGATTAAGTTCATATTTAAGTTCTATTCAGATTTTTAGCCACAATAATGTTGAGTTCTGTGCACTCTGCATTAAATCGAACAAAGTGACTAAAAATACGAAATCCCCTGTGACAAATTCTAATTGCGAGGTGATTATTTATGGTCTAATCAGCATTGGCGTATCGCTTCACTGGTCACAACAAAAAGTAATAACAACAATAACAACAACATCAAATTGCAATCGCGATAGTTTGTTATCAGTTTGCCGCAAAAATGCTGACCAATTAATGTTGGCGAATGTTTTCACAAGCCGCGCACATAAGTCGCACACAACAAGCGAACCTGCCACGGATATAGTTAGGTATCATGTGTCGGGTGGTTGTTGTAGTTGTGCACCAGTAACCCAACTGCTGAGTACTGTTACCACCGTCCATCCGTCCGTCCGTGTTAGAGTGTGTGGGTTAGTGAAACAATTCACAACGGCAAAAAGATAAAATTACACGTTTATTTGCCGCGCAGTCGTCGCGTATCTTTGACGCTTCTTCGGCGGGCATCAGCATTCCGTAAATGTTCCGTTCTGTTCGAAGCAAATGTGCCACAAATGCAGGCGGAATGAGGAAAGCTTAGAGGCAATGCGGACAATTTGCGTAGTATTTGTGCTTTCACACCTGTGCGCACAGCCGCTTTTGGCCATTGAGCGCGGGCCGTGTGCCCACACAACTATTGCAAGTATTTCTGGCCCAATGCTCTCCACAGTGATTTCCTTTTGCTTTTGACCAAAAGGAAGCGTCGCTTTCTAGCCCCTCCCTTTGCGCTGCCTTCGTACCGCTTCACGTGCACACATTTCGCTGCGGTTTCTGTCTTCGCTTTGATGTGGCCACTTCAGGCGGCCAACAGCCGCGCCGCACAGTGTCAAGTGGCACGGAGCGCGCACCGCGGAGCCGGCTGAAGTGTTTTGAACCGTCGGCCGTGCTCACATAAATCGTGTTTAATCTACATTCTCGAGTGTGCTTGGTTGGTCTGACTGGCGGTGACTTGGAGTAGGTGCCGCACTGGACGCACTAATGTGTTGGGTCTAGCCTGTTGACAATTTGACATTTTGCTCGGTGCTGATGGTGTGTAATTTATGCGCACCTCCTGCGAAAATCTCCACACTTCTGGGAATGAGCGTAAAAGGGAGGCTCGCAAGTGGCTTTCGCAGCGTGGCGTCGAGTAATGGCGTGTGGGCAGCAGACGAAGCCTTCGGTGTAGTGTTTAGGCGAGAAAAGTCAAAACGTCACACATGTTTTCTAACTAGCAGAATTAGCAGAAATATTTGTTTTCTACGAAATGTAATAATGCAAAGTTTGATGCTTGAGGCTTTTGTTATTCAAATACAAAATAAAAAAGCAAACCAAGTTGAAAAACAAAACAAATGGCCCCTCTCTTTTCCTAACTAACCACATACGGCGAAATAATTGATTTGGATTTTCGCCGCCGGCAGCAGTGATTGATTTTTCCTACTCAAACACTCATTGAGCGCAATAATTGAAGTTGCGAGGCAACTTGTCGGCTGTGGCCGGCACATGCGAGAATCTGGTTTCAGCTGTTTGCTGCGCCCGATGTGTGGTGTGTTATTAACTCATCTTTGCACTTGTTCTAATTAATTTCCCGCTTAAATTGGTGCGAATCGATCAAAAGTGCAAAGTCAGCAACAGCATCACAAGCGGACAACTCATCAGCAGCAGCGGCTGCCGCGGGCCAACCAACAAATCTGCTCATCGACAGCAAACGGTGGCAAATGGCAAAATCGCACCGACGAGTGCGCGCCCACTGTGACTTCCCACTGTGCGCAACGGTTAACTGAATACTATAATATGTACATATATATGAATATGTGTGTGAGTGTGTGAGCTAGGGTCCGAAACTGCCTCGGGCCAAGTGCTGTCCAAACATGCTCTCAAGCATGGAACTCGTTTGGGATTTTGATGCTTAATTGATGTGTCAGCTGGGCCTGTTGGCAATTCACCTGAAAGGCTGGCAAATTAGAAATAACATATGTAAAGTATTTCTGGAAAAAAAAGTTTTAATGTAATTTTCGTATTCGAACAGCTCGTGGCCAGAACTTTCATATAACTTGTTTACACTTTAAATTGTTGCATTTTGTTGTTGCCATTACGACACTCTACATTTCAAAGCTGTTATGATTTGTTTACGTTACTGCCAATGTTTTGGTGGTAGCGTTGGAGCATTCCAACTTAAATGATCGCTGATTAATAAATTGAACAGCACGACGCTGATTGGCTTTTAATGGTTTTCCTTATTTCCAGCAGGCATTTGACTTTTTCAATTTTTGACTGTAATTATGGAGCATAATTATAGGGTTTAATTAAAGGGCTGTGCCGCGCTATTGTGTAGTAAAAGTCTTGTCCGTACCGCTGAGGTACAGGAGCGCCAACCAAAGCAGCTATTTCACACTTGGATGGGATTTGCTGTCCTACGGCTATAAGTAGACCACAAATGGAAAACAAAAGAAACATGAAAATTAGGAAAAATTCCTATAGTAAACGAACTTCACACAATAAACCTCTAACACGAAAGACTTAGGAAACAAACTGCTTTCAAAAGTATCTCACTGCACTGCTGATCGATAACAACAACAACGGCACACTGCCGAAAATTACAATGAGACTAAAAAGCAACAGCCAAAACAATACGTGAGACGAAAATGCTGTTAAGAGTTTTTGATTAATTGCCAGCGAGTGCAGCGCGGCCGACAAATTAAGGCCAGTCTTTCACATATTTCATTTTCCATTAACGAAAACCGAAGAGTGAGGAAGTGATTGCGTGACCGCACCACGTGCGCTTTTCCAACAAATGGCGGTGGCAGCGGCAGCGGCGTTGAAAAATCGGTTTGCTGGAGCACCGCGGCGCGCAAATTTCATTCTGATCGAAAAATTAAGTGCTCACTGCATAAGTTCACACCGGGCACAACAAGCATGCAACTCCGACGGCCAACTGCGAACATGTTGCGCACGCGGCAACAAAGACTGCCCGCTACGTTGCAGCCGGCAGTCGGCAGTCGGCAGCCGATTGGCAGCAATTGCGGCAGTTGGGAAGGCAAAACAGCGACAGCAATAAGCAATCACCGGTGGCGACCAGCATCTAGCGAGGAGGAAGCAGAAACCGTCAAAATAGCAACAGCCGCAAGTTCAATGCTGCTCGGTGCAGGCGGCAACGGGGAAAATGCGCGCAATCATGCCGGAGCAATGGCTGCATGAGGCAAACACCAGTTAACTGCCAAGCAACAACAACAACAACGAAACAACGACGAAGCAACAGCTGAAGACGTTGCAGCGAAAACGAAGACGAAGAAGCGGCGGCAGTTATGCGCGCCAAAGTGAATTCACTGCCGTAGTTGACGCACGGAGCTGAAGAGATGCAATGAAGGGGTGGGGAGGGCAGTGTCGAATACCGCCGCAAATGTTGCATGCAAATAGTCGTCCGCACTCACGCACACACACACACACACACATGCCGATGCTCGTATGGCCAAGTGGGCCCAGTCGGCGGACAGGCGTTTATTTTGACATTGCGCTTCGATCGCTAATGCGCTTGCGGGGGTAAGTCGGCGAAGGCTGCGAAATAACACCAACAAAAAGTTCGAAGTGAAATTAAAGAAATGGAAGAAACAAAAGAGCAGCGTCTCCCTTGAGTGAGCATGCAGCCTGTTTGCTTACAGCGTGAAATGCATGCAACAAGCAGCGACACGAGCGCAACGCAAACAGCGCGAACCGCGGCTACAATTACGCACGCGGTTCTGGGAAGTGCAGAAAGTCGGAAAAAATGGACACAGCCGCAGCACCGGGCTCGGCTCTCGTGCATGGGTGCGGGGAACTCGGACAAGCGGCGCATGTAATACGCACGTTTACGCAATGCGTCCACGCCCCGTCTTTGCTGCATCTTCTTCCGTTCGTCGAAGCTGGTGGTTCTTCGCGGTGGCCGTCGAGCGAGCTTCACATTGTTGCATGTTGCTGTGAGTCGTTGTGTGTGTGCGTTTCTGTTCGTCTTAATTTGTCGTCTGTTGTGGCTGTTGTTGTTGTTGTTGGAGGCGCGCAAGTGCAAGTGCTCATTAGCATAAGAATTGCAGGTTGCATGACGCGTTCAGGAACCCGCGCACACCAATGCTCGATGTCCACTTCTGGAAGTGTTGTGCCAGGGGGAATTTACGCAGAAGAAGGTGGAAGAGGAGGGAGCAGAAATTACTAGCTTTTAGTTGTCAAAGCCAGAGAGTAATGCTGACGAAGTCAAAAAACTGTAGTTGAGAACTTGCGAAATGTTTGTACAGTACCAACGATAAGTGCTTTCAGCATGTTCAGCGCATAGATTTTATAATTTGCTGTTTGTATGCTGTTCGTGTTTGTATTTTGCTTTTAATAAATATGGGTTTCAAATCGATTTTTCGAATGGGCAATTGAGTGTGATTCAAAACTCAGCCATTGAAAACATTTGCACTGCTTCCTGCTTCGCCACTGGGCAGAAGGTGGTTGAGTCCTTCTACGTCCCGAACGAGACCGAGAGAGATATTCATTAAATGCCTGGCGGCAGTTGCTGGCGCTTTTACTGCGAGTTCAATGAAAGGTTGTTGGCCAGCATGAATTTGTAGTATTTATAACATGCAAGCGACGGCCAGTCGCCCTTTGGTCCGCCGCCTGTACAAAGTAGAAACGCAAGCGGGCGAGCTACAACTGGTGCAGCGCAGTAGGCCTGCAAAATGCGCGAAATGCGTTGACAACAGCGGCGAATTTGCAGAATTTACAGCACGTGTGGTGTAATGGCCGCTTGTTGGAATGTTGTGTCTCAATTACTCTGTGTGTGTGCGGTAGTTGTGTGAACAGATTCGCTTTTCATGAGTTCGTGTGTATCAGGATTTTGTTTTTCACCTGCTGTCCGTTTGGTTTTTCATGCGGTGCTCATAAATTTACCAGCGTGTTGATAAACACTACGAAAGGCAAAAATTTAAAGTTAAATTTACGACCTCTTTGGTTTGGTTGCATTCGCGCTGCGTCAACTCTTCATTTCGCCCAATGGCAGTGGCGGTGGAAAATCTTGTCAGCGTCGGCAACAAGACCGGCAACAGGTGCTAGCTGTTGCAGCTGCAAAACACATTAAAATATCAAATTAATAAAATATTAAATTTCGCCCCGCGCTGAAATTTATGAGTATCCGCTAAGTGGGTACAACAGCCACAATTTACCACCTCTCCAAACACCCAAACAACTTCATATGGAGCGCTATCAAAATTCGATAATCACCGTCGCTGGCCAGATTACTTTTCAGCTGAGTGCGCGCTTACACAGTGCAGCATGCATCGGTATGTGGTGCTTGTGTGTGTGCTTGTCTGTGCAGCGCGAATTAACATGTTTAACAATTTAAAAGCCCGCATAACAAGCCGCGTGTGCGCATTCGCAAACGCGCTAAGTGAACAGGATTTTCTGCATTGCTTCAAACGCTTTTCCGCTGATTTCCCCAGGAAGAGCGCACAAGCGCACGAACGCTGCAACTTAGGTGTGTGAGCAGTCGAAATGAATGACGAGGAAAAGCCGGTTGAAGGCTTAGCGGCCGTAAGTTGGCGAATTTTATTGAGTCTGCGCGCATATTTATTCATTCAAGAACGCCGTGCAGCATTCTGAGCATTAAAGTGTTAATTAGTTAGAAAGCAAGACGGCAGGTGACGACTTCACGGTGTAGTGCTTACAAATGGCTTCACGCAATGCCGCATTGATCTGGCTGAGGTGGTGGCACTGGAAACGGCACTCACATCAAATGAGAGCAAACTAGAATCGGTTTACTTAATGCTCGATGAAAAGTAGGCGACCGGACGTTGAAAGCGACCTTTAGGTTTCTTTCTGTTTGTTCAATAAAACATTATTACAGCTGAAAAATGGGGTACCTAGGTTAGGTTGAAATGGCTGGATATCAGATATCCTCCACTTAGGCCAAAAGACAGGCCCATTGTGATGCCATATACAGCTTAGGCTAACTAGGTTGTTCTTGGTCAAGCCATTTGGACGATGTTATAAACTTAAGGAGATTTTTGACATCTATGTAGGATGTTTCTGTCAGATTTGAGAGAAAAGGTTGTCCTAGGGTGCGTAGCCTACTTCTCCAAAGTGCTGGGCAATGACAGAGAAGATGCTGCACGCTTTCTTCCTCTTCAGCACAGTCGCAGCTTCTGCAGAAGTCCCTTGCATTGACACCTAGTCTGATGGCGTGTGCTCCAATCAGCCAGTGTCCTGTGAGGGTTCTAGTTAAAATGGATATTTCCGTCCTTTTGAGGTCCAGGATGCTCGCGGTCCGCTTCCTGTCGTATGCCGGCCATGTGAGTCTGGCTGTTGCGCATGAGGAGAGATTATGCCAACGCTCCTGAGCTTTTTGGATTGCATACGTTCTAGCGCGAAGTCTGAACGAGGCCAGCGGCATACCTACAGTCTCCTTGTCAGGAAGGATATGTGTGGTCGTGCCTTTTCTGGCCAGCTCGTCCGCTTTGCAGTTACCTTCAATGTTGCGGTGTCCAGGCACCCAGATTAGGTGAATACTGTAGTGCTTGCCCATCTCGTTAAGAGATCTGCGGCACTCAGTGAGAGATTTTGTGTTATCCACGCACGAGTCCAGGGCTTTCAGCGCAGCTTGGCTGTCGGAGAAGATGAAGACTTGCTTCCTATTGTTAGGGTATGGGTTCAGGTGCAGAGTGGCCTCCTGGATGGCAATCATCTCCGCCTGATATACACTGCAGTGATCCGGGAGTCGGAAAGAGACTTCAATCTCCAGGTCTGGGGAGAAGACGCCTCCTCCAACCTTCCCGTCCAGCCTAGATCCGTCAGTGAAAAAATTGATCGCATTCCGTATCTTTGGAGGTCGATCGAGCCACTCCTGTCTGTTTGGTATGGAGACCTCATATTCTTTGTCAAAGGTCAACGTTGGTATATAGTAGTCTGTATTCTGGGGAATTGATATAGGAGCTTGCGCTCCCAGGATGAGGGAGTGTCCAAAACTACCCATGCGCCAAGATCTAGACTCCCTAAGTCTTAGCGCACAGGCCAGTGCGATCTCCTGAGCTACAATGTCAAGAGGAGGTAAGTGAAGAATCGTGTTAAGAGCATCAGTGGGGGTAGAACAAAGTGCTCCACTGATGCATATCTCCGCACTTCGTTGCACCCTGTGCAACTGCTTCAGCGTCGATGACTTCTTTGTTGCTGGCCACCATGTAATTACCCCGTAGAGTAGAATTGGTCGTACGATGGCCGTATATATCCAGTAGGTGATTTTGGGGGAGAAACCCCATGCTGTGCCTATAGCCTTTTTACAAGTAAATAAAGCTGTAGTCGCTTTCTTGATGCGCTCCAGTACGTTTTCGTTCCAGAGCAGCTTCTTATCGAGAATGACCCCCAGGTATCTTGCCTTGTCGCTAAGGGTGAGTTCTACTCCTCCCAATCTGGGAGGGGTAATGGAAGGAGTCTTATATCGTCTAGTAAAGAGTACTAGCTCAGTCTTAGCCGGGTTTACAGCGAGTCCACAGCCATTCGCCCAGGTTGAGAGGGTTTGAAGGGCTGACTCCATGACATCAGCCAGCGTTTGAGGGAATTTCCCCTGAACAATTACTGCAATGTCGTCCGCATAAGCGATAACCTTGTACCCTTCCGCTTCCATGCGCTGCAAAAGCTGGTTGACCGTTGCAATCCACAGGAACGGAGAGAGTACCCCTCCTTGTGGAGTGCCTCTATTAACAAACCTGCGAACCGCGGCACCCCCTAGCTCCGAGTTGACCGCCCTGCAGGTGAGCAATTGGCGGATGAACCGAATCAGGGGCTCGTCAACTCGCAGGCTCGTTAGGGCCGAAGTGATCGCCTCTGGAAGGACGTTATTAAAAGCCCCTGCTACATCAAGGAATGCCACCAGAGCGTACTCCTTGAGTTCTAGGAATTTTTCAATGTCGAAAATCAGGGAATGAAGGGCCGTTTCGGTGGACTTGCCCTTGCTATAAGCGTGCTGTGAGCTGGATAGCTGTGATGAATTAACTGTCTGTTTAATATAGATTTCTATAAGTCTCTCCAGGGTTTTCAGGAGAAAAGAGGATAGACTTATTGGCCTGAAGTCGTTCGGCCTAGCGTGGGAGGCTTTTCCTGCCTTAGGAATAAAAACGACTTTTACTTCCCTCCAGCTTAGCGGGATATAGTTAAGTCTTATACAGCTAACAAAGATAATATGCAACCAGGACTTGGTGATGTCCAAAGTGGATTGCAATTGTACCGGGTAAATACCGTCTGGTCCCGGCGATTTATAAGGTTTGAAGGTAGACAGAGCCCAAGCTATTTTCCTGTCATTTACTATATCCAAGTATGGACGAGGTTCGACCAAAGTCGACTCAATTGGATTAGAGGGGAGTGAGGTGCAGCCCGGAAAGTGAGTATCCATAAGAAGTTGTATCGTTTCTAGACTCGAGTCTGTCCACGATCCGTCCTCCTTCTGGATGAAACTAGGTGAGCTAGGTGCTTTAGCCAGGATTTTTCTAAGCCGAGAAGCATCTGAGGTAGCTTCTATTTGATTGCAGAAATCTGCCCAGGATGTACGTTTAGCTTTCCTGATTGCCTTCTTATAAGTGCTCAGGACGTTCCTATACCTGGCCCAGAAATATTCTTGGCCTTCTCGTTTGGCGGCGTTGAAAGCTTTCCTGCACTCCTTTCGAAGCCGGTTCAGCTCAGAGGACCACCAGGGAGGTTTATACGCCTCGTTATATTTCCTTCTGGGGCAAGCCTTGTTTAAAGCTGCTGAACAACAGTCTGTATATTGCTTTACTAAATTATCTATCTCTATCCTAGTTTTTGGTGTGTAAGGTGGTTCGGCGGATAGATTTCTAGAAACAAGTTTGGAGTAGTACCCCCAATTTGTTTTCCTCACATTCTGTAGGGTTTTTGGGGTAGGAGGCGAGTCAGAAAAAGTGAACTCTATATACCGATGGTCTGAGAACGAATGCTCTTTGAGCACTTTCCATGTCACTATCTTGCTGTTATGAATATCAGCAATAAGAGTTATATTGGGTACCTAATACATTACAGAATATCTTTGACTGCGAAATGATAAACATTTTAATTCAAATATAAAAAAATACTTAAAAAAGTTGTGTAAGCATTAACATTGGAAGACAATTCACCGAAGAAACATGAATTGACAAATATTCATTTAACTCATTAATCAGAGTGCATTATGAATTTAGACTTCAATTCCATGCAGAAATCAAAAGACTTAAGGCACAAACTTGCCTATTATCACTTTGTCAAACAAAATAATGCCGTTGCCGACAGCCATCGTTATGGCGGAATGGCTCATGACAATCGAGACAGATTGACAAACGAACGGTTAGGCGAGAAATGAGCGACGGCCAGCTGCAATCGCCATGATTTAAGCGACGCGAAGCTGCGACTGCTACCGATTTTCTGACAGCGCGTGGGTGTTCTTTGTTGAAATCATAATCGTGGGTTCGTGTACGTGGCGGCCATGGAGATTGGCATATGGGATTGAACTGATCGGTGATCTATATTATGTACGAGCTTTGCGTGGAGTGCCGCCCAAAACGTACTCCGTGTGGCTCGCAAATCAGCCACGTTTTTTTCGTCGGGCACTCGTACGCGCACCAACCTATAAGCAAACACGAGTACTATACGCAATAAAAGTGGTAAGCACGTATGCACATACGTAGGCAATTTTTTTGATACCTGTCAAAATGACAGCGGCTTAAATTTGAACGCAAACAGAGCCCAATGACGGAATGAGGCAGAGCTCAAGCGAATGAATCCGTGGACAAATAGAAAACAATTAAAATTCCACACTTGCGTGGAACACGTGTTTTCAAGCCGTAGAAGCAAAGAGGAGAAGGAGATCGACAACGAACACGTCAAAGACATGAAAACAAGAATAAAGGCGGGAAAGCCGCGCTTGTAATTAGCATTACATGCGCGTATATTGTTGTTGTTGCTTTTATTGTTATTATTATGCCCGAAGAGACCTTAACGTCAATTCAAAATGACATTAATGTACGAGAAGACGCACACATGGCCGCAGTGAGTGCGACGTTCGAGGCCCGTCCTATGCGTTACTTCGTCAGTGGCATTAATGCATTGCCTGCAAAGCCGCGAATCTGTGTTAACCTTAAATTCGGTTTTTTTTTACACATATTCTTGTTGGCTGTGCAGCAGAAGACTCAGCATTACGTAAAAGAACGCTGTCAGAACCGCCTGGCGCCTCTTCTTTCAGCTCGGCACAAAGCCCTTCATTGCCGCGTACAGCGCCTCTGTACACATGCCCGGCTGTGCCTCATGTCACGTTGTTACTGTATTTGTACATATTCGTAATTAAATCGATCGTATGCAGCATTTGCCGCGACCGCAGTCGCATCTGCGGGTTTATTGCCGCGCAGCCACGCCCTTCTGGCATGCGACTCAGCGTTGGGATTGCGTTGGTTTTGCAAAGAAGCGCAATTTCGTGGCAGTGTTTAGTCGGACGCGGACTTAATTAAAGACAATATTCCCGCGGCTGCAGTGTTGTCGCGCTGCGAGCGAGATTTATACATCCGTCGTGTCGCATAATTTATGAGTGTGTGAGTTGCGGCTGCAGCTCCAATATCAGTTCTGATAACTGTCCCAATTGGCAGCGCGCAGAGCCCTTGCGACGTGAGGTTAGATGAACTTGTTGCTGTTGTTTTTATCACAACACGATCGCGACTTCGATGAACTTTATTGCTACATTTTTCCATTCCATTTTCAACTCCAAAACTGTTTTTGTTTCTCCCAAAACCTTTTCCAAACGCCCGAAGCGTTAAGTTCAACCACGTTATTACACAAGTCGGCCTCTTGCGTGCCTCTGTCTGTCTGTCGCTAATGGCATTGCTGTCATTACGACGGCGCGCTTTGCTACAAACCACGTTGGGCCTTTTGACCAAATTAAACAAATTGCTCGATTTTTTTTTGTTTTCCGTTGTTTGCGGATTGTTGGCAACTCGATGGTTTTGTTTTAGATTTCGAAACGCATTTATTATCAGTCATTATGGGTTGCTGCATAGCCTGCCATAATTTTTTGCCAATCGCTGCAATCAATATGTTTGAAAAGTCGCAATAAAGACAAAGACAAACCGAAACGAAATGAAATAAAATGAAAGACAAAGCGCACAACAAGTGGAATTATGAAACGAAAGCATAATTAAGAATAATAACACACGACGCTGTGGCCAGTAGCCAGCAACGAAACCGAACAAGCAACCTCGCAGATTGCTTGATGCAATGGGAGTTTGCGTGTGTGTTGGTGTTGATTGAAAATGTGTGTTGCAGTGTGGCGCAACCCTGCGGTTTCAGTGATTACCAGCTGACGATTTGACGACTGGCGGCAATTTACCACAAACATATACACGTGCATTCCTAAATCCAATCCGCGACGAAACTGGACGACTTTCACATGAAAATGGAAGAGTTATGGCTTCGACCGATTTCTTAGCTCTTGCAGTGCGTTACGCATGCGCCAAGCGGAACACATTGCAGCGCGCTTCTAATGCCGCTGTCGGCAATGCGAAGAATTTTAATGGCTACTGCAGCTGTAGTCAGTTGCAGTAGCAGCAGCAGCAGCAGCAACCGGAGCAAGCCGATAAATTGAGTCAGAAATAATTAAGCCGCTCTGCACAGCTTTTAATGAAGTTATTAGCGAGCACTGCGCTGCCCCTTTGCCGGACAAGCAAAACACGAGATCGCCATAATCCAGTTGTTGTCTGTTAGCTAAACTGCAGCCAGCACATTTATTGCTGACTTGGCTCTCGGCTTTGGGTGCACGCGCGTTGCATGGAAGGAATGCGAATGGGAAGGTTGTCTATTATTTTTCCCGCTGTTCCAAGAAATCGACAACAGAAAGAATGAGGTGCAAAGCTAGCAGTGCTGAATTTGGTGGTAAAGATGCAGCACACATTTGCAGAGAGGTTGGCTTATGTTGTGGCCCCTTCAACTACACCACTGGCAGCTTATCGCGCAACACTTACCCGCACAAAATTCACAAATGCGAATATTTTCGAATTTATGCTAATCTGTGCTACACATGCGCGCAACTGAATTTCAAGTTCGTTGCTTCAGTCTTTCGTTTGTTGCATAAATAGTCGCCAGCGATTTATGGGTTGTCTATGCACAAACGCGCAGCGCTTCAGCACAATTGCGTGCATGTCTGCTATGTAAATTTGGGACTAAATTTTTCTGTCTTCGCCCTCGCCTCACCACTTGCGCATTTCTGTGCAGTTCGCCAAAGACTTTTACATTACTGACAATGATATAAAATCAAAAGTTTTCTCAAAATGGTTAAATCATAATTTCGTGCACATTCCAGCATTAGGCGACGAGCAACCAGTTCAGCGGTTGCATTATTTTGCGCCATATATGGGTCTGGGTTGCGGCAGAAGCCGCAATAGGAGACGGGAGAGAAGAGTCTGCCCAGCTGGAGGCAGTCAGTTATGAGTGCTTCAGACTACTAAATAATGTAAAAAACGGAATGGGCAAACAAAGACATCACCACTCTCCCTTACACCTCTTATCTCATGTCGCTGGTTTAAAACTTTACATATTGAAAGATGATGGGCGGGACACAGGATGACTGAAAAACTCTTACTTGTTTAGGTTGTGCGACGAAAATAATCAGTCGCACATGCAAAACAGCCGCCGATGCTTGGTCGCTGAACTATAATCAGTGCATTTACCCCACGGTCCGTGAAACAATACAATCTAAGCCGGGAATTGCATTATGCAGAATCATGTTCTCTCTTTCGAAAATGCAAATGCGATCGTCTGTCTTCGGCCGCATTTTTAGTTATGGCATCACCTGATGCTGCGCTGACCGCCCCGCCGAGCCGTGCGCGCGCAAGACGCCGGCCGCATT
This sequence comes from Melieria crassipennis, assembly GCA_963668005.1. Classification (NCBI taxonomy): domain Eukaryota; kingdom Metazoa; phylum Arthropoda; class Insecta; order Diptera; family Ulidiidae; genus Melieria; species Melieria crassipennis. Next base: position 114,050,386 of record OY764963.1, on the reverse strand, counting down.
GCGATACACTCAGCTGCGGTTGGCTGCGATCGCATTACCGCGGCGGCATTTTGGCCGCTGATTGAGCGGTTGCAAGTGAGCCGCTGTTGACACGCCGCACGGCGATGGCTAGTGGCTACGCAGCGCTGCACACCGACAGCCAGCAAAATATAAATAAATCACGTAATAGTGTCAGAGCGGCACAAGCGTACAAGAATTCGCCAAGCCAACAGTAACAAAGGCATTTGTGCGCTTGCAACGCCGAGTAACATGAGCTGCGCATGCGTAACGTTCCGCAAGCGCACACACACACTCGCACAAGACAAGACATTCCCATGGCGGCCGCGCCGATGCGCAGGATGTGGCCATTGCCGGCCATTACGCTTGCCTGCGCATTGCGCAGAACGAGTCACTCGACTCGATTTTCGCTGAATAAGCAAACAAAAGCAAGTTTCGATTTCAGTCGGGCGGCAGCAAAAAACGCCGGTCCTGCATGTGGCACCGGAGCGAAAGAAGCAGAAGCCAACGTTGCTCATGTTGCACGCGCTTTTTGTGCGAGGCAGACCGTGTGGCCAAAGTGCTGCGTGTTTGCTTTGCGTATTTTGCGGTTTCATTTTTGCTATCGATATGGCGGCTGCCGCTTTCTGCTTGTTCATTGACTTTTACTGTTGCGTTGGCACTTTGGTTTTTTCGCTACGCCCCGCTGAAGGGTAATCAATCACTACTTGGTGCATGCTTGGCGTTGTTGTTGGTGCTGCTGTTGAAGATGCTGTGCCTTGGCACCTTGCGTTTTGTTTCGTTTCTACCTTGGCTCTTCTATTCGACCTGGCCACGCAAATTGACTAATTTGGCGAACGCGTTCGGGGGGGCCACGCGTCACGCTTGCAAACCCTCGCGGTTGACTAATTTAAATTGACAATGTGTCACAGCGTCGGGAATGACGCTTGACAAACAACAAAAATGTGCGCAATTCGGAAGATTTTAGTGGCGTGCACATCTCGACAGCTCGGCTGGCGTTGATCGGCATCTGCGTGAAGTGTGATGGAGAAATTTTGAAAATAAGTATTTGAATGATTTCTCGCGACATGGCAGCACATCGCAGTGGAAATTGGAAGTCTTGATTGCTTCCTTTCTAGTGAAAGTTAAACCTATAAGTATTTACTCACACACACACAAAATTAGATGCACAAAATTTATTTCGGTTTTTGACCTTAAAGAACAAAATTGCACATTACTAATGACTTACTCCTCATTGTCTTCTTCTTGCTGCCGACTCGCCGCACCTATGGCCGCGTTCGGCTTGTCGTCACTCGCGGCTGCGCCGCTTTCCAGCTCGGTGAAAGTGAAATTGATGTCGGTGGCGGCATCTCTGAACGGTTTCATGCTGCGCGGCAGACTGCGATTGCGCAGATTCAGATTCAGAAACTGCAAATCGCTCTCGCTGAGCTGCAGTTCCGGCGTGCGGGCGTGCAGCGCAGCTAAGCTGGCATCGAAGCTGGAGCGTTTCTTCTTTTTGGGCGGCAGTGCCGGTTTGGGCTCCTCGGCGGCCGGCTGCTCCGACGTTGAGGGCACTGTGGGCACATGATGGCGGAAGTCCGCTGGCGGCGACGACGGCCCGTTCGGCTCGATGTCCTGTTCCTGCTCCAGGTACGAGTTGAAATATTTGGAAATGTGTTCGGTGGTGTTGGCCGCGTACTGCTTGCCGCGTATCAAGTCTCCCAAGTGGTCCTCGTCGATGCCGAAGAGGAAGGGATCGTCGAGCACGGTCACCTTGGCGTTGCCTTTGGTCGGCTCAGCGCTGCACGGGTCGCTTTTGTGCTTCTGCCTGGCCTGCTTGTTGCCCTTGGCGCTGCCGTCTGCCTTGCTGTGAACGCGTAGCGAGCGCAGCAGCTTCTTGCCGCGTCGCGCGTTGGCCGAAGATGCGGAGGCCGTTTCGCATTTGGCGGGAAAGAGCGGCACTGGCGCTTGCTGATGCGGTGGCGACGACTGCTCCCCGGCCGCTGTCACGTGACTTGTGTGCTGCTTATAATTTGCGTGCTTATCGGCGAACGCATCTTCGGCATCGGCGTCTAATTGCGTCTCGATAAAATCACCTGCCACCGTGTCGTAGTCGGCGACATTCTGTGTGCTGCCGCAGCCGCTGTCCTTGCCGCTGTGCTCAGTCTCGATCTCGTTGCTGTCCGCGCTTGTTGGCGGCGCCGCCGGGCTCTTGGCGGTGGACAGTGCCAGGCGCTGGGCCGCCGCTTTGCTGTAAACCTGTCTATAATATTTCTGCTGGTCGCCGTACAAGAAGCAGACGCGCCACCATTGTTTGCATGCCAGCAAATTGGCGGTGCGCGGCACCACCGGCTCAATTGACGACGACATGCTCTCCATGTTGTTGTGCTGCGGCCGATATGCTTGTTAGAAGTGCTGTCAGTGTTGTTTTCGCTGTTTTGCGAAGGCTGCCGGCGGTTGTAACGTTGTTCCTTGTACTCGCGGCACGGTTTTACCTTTAGGTATGTGAAATTAAAAAACAAATGTTTGTGCTTGGCGTTTGCTGCTGTAATTTGTGGAACTCGCGGAAAGAATTTCGTTGCCGCTCAAGTTGCTGCCACCATTGGCCTTTGGCTGCACGCTGCTCCCGTCCGCTGCGGCGCGTTGGTTTTTACTAAAGTGAGGTTAGGTTGTCAATTTATTTTTGTTTGGTTGTTGTGGATATTTATGGCAAGACCTAAATAAATTATGTCTTCGTTAGCAATACTTTTTTTATGGACTTTAGTTATTTTTTGCGTGCGAGAGTTGTTGTCACATTCGATAAATTTTGGCCTCAAAACTCTTTGGGGTTTTATTTTTTCGCGTGTTTTTTAAACTGATCAACGCTCGCATTTGCATGCAGAAGCAATTGAAAAATCGAACGATGAGCGAGTCGAGCTGACTATGTAAAACGGGAGTTTAATTGCAGTGAGCGAGCGTCTCGTGTTCAAAGTGGTAATTATAGATTTATCTGGACTCTAATTTAATATGTGCCGCGCTACCAATACGGGATGGAAAATACATTGAAAAAATGTAACATCTTGAAAAATGTCTCATAGAGAAGATAAGCAACCAAAGTTGGCAGACGTGTTTGAAATGGGTCAGTTTCGAAGAAAAAGTAAAATTGTGTAATTTTGAAGCGTAAAATTCCAGCAAAAGGCGCCATGAAATTACTCCAAGTGTAACCAGTGTCATTGGCTGCTCCAGCACAAACTCACTGATTGATATTGAAGCTCATTTCCAATTCTGGTCAGCGGCCTGCAGTCCATAATTCTTGTACTTTTACACTTGATGGAATTCACGTTCACTCAATAATGGCAGCGAACAAGAACAAGAACAAGACAACGACAACGACAACTCAGAAGCAACCGGTGGAGAAAAGACAGCAATAAATATAACACCAGCCAACCAATATTGAGATTGCAATGATCACGTCTGCGAACGCAATGATGGCGATGCCGATCGTGATCACGATTGCAATTATTATCGCCAGCCGGGCAAACTTCGATCAAGGCAGTCTACACACACATACACACACACACACTGCAGCCGCGCTATTGTGCACTTGTTTACGTTCTGTGTGAAAAGTGGCAAGATTAAAATGCAACAACAATAATAACAAAGCCGCCGAGGAACGCTTAGTTGCTATTTCAGTGCAAAGACGGTAAGCGAAGACGTACCGTAATGACGCATCCGAGTGAATGAGGGACTGACTGACTGACTGAGTAAGTGTCCGAGTGAGTGACTGAATGCAGTGGCGTGGCCGCTGAATGAAAAATACGGAAGCAAGAGTTGGAACGTGGCTGCACTGTGTCTTGTTGTTGGCCGTCGCGGGCCGTAGCGCTGGCAATGGCAGCGAAGTAACGCCATCACTTAAGAACCGACCGTGGTTGGCATGTGAGCAAGTAAGTGTGCTTACAAGAAAGTGCCTCAACATGCAAAGCTCAGCTTAATAATAGACAGGCGGACAAAGCATCAAACGGGCAGACAGACACACGGAGTGGATGCAGGCTCCGAGGTAGTCGATTGTTTGACGATGGTCGAAAAGTGACGCTCAATGCGGCAGTCATAAAAATGCACTTAAAATTCTAGACAAAGAGTTCTGTTAGGATTTGAAGGCGATTCGAAAATTTAAAATTGTGAAAGTCTGAAGTAGTGAAGACACAAAATTATTTCTAGAATTTTTTCATATCGTTTAATATTTGAATTTGAATTTCATTTTTCATTTAATGAAAATTATTTGGTCATTAAATGTTGTGCCTCGTCACAGTGAATCTTGACAGCCGTGTGTCAAAATTCCAACATGAAATACTACCATAAGCTGCACAATGCGACAGGGAGTGTAAAACTCAACCCATATTTAAAGAAAATAATAAAAAATGCTGGCGGCCTTTACCGGTGTGCGTTGTCTTTGCAGATTTTTACGAGCGATTAAGACCGCCCGGCTGCACCGTTAGGGTCACACAACAACTTACAGCGTCAACAGAAATCATAAAACGCTGAATAAATATGCGGCTTGATAGCTCATACATACAAAAATATGTGCGTACGCGTAAGCAGTCATCCAGCTTTGCTTTGACAGCGCTAGACGCGCGCATGCACGTACGCGTACGTGGAACTGCTCGGCTGGCTGGTAGCCGGTCTGTCATTGCCAGCTCTGCTAATAATTCCGGGCAGCATACAAAATCACATTGTGCCTGCTCGACCGCTTTGTGTTTGCGTTCGTCCATTCGGCTGCTGCGCTGCCGGCAGCTACCGGCAAATGGCTACCAAAATGCTGGCTGCGATGCCCTCGTCAGATAACAATGTCTTCATCAGCAGAGTTCGCAAGTTGCCGCACTAAGTGCAACCGACCACAGCGGCCGCTGCAGTCGCAATTAGCGGTGGCGTTGTACCATCTTAGAAATTTTTAGATCGCTCTGGGAGATTAGTCTAATCTTGTGGAGCGATGATCTCGATTTCAGCTGCGGCGGCTGCCTTGAGGTCAGCAGCGCTTTTCGCTCTCTAAATAAACTTTGTTCAAATACAGACAGATAGCGCTGCCATTTCTCACTTCATTTTAATGTGTTGAACTTGTTGGCCCACACCATAAATAATCATAAAATTCAATTCACTGACAGAAAATTAATGGAATTTCTTCATGGACAGCCAGAGATGCCTGGGTGGCTGTGAAAAAGTGCGTCTGACTAGTTTGCATATGCGGACAGTTTTTAGAGCCGTTAAAAAGTTAAATAGTTATTAAATGACGAGACAAGCTGTGATGTTCATAACTGATGGTGAGTTGGCGAAATTTTACAGCCGCATCACAGCTATGAGAATCACATTTTCGTGAGTGCTGCTCGGCTGTTGGGCTACTTGCAGCGAATCGATAGCCATAGCGAGAAAAATATAAAAGTGTCTAATGTTTAGATGTGGCTTCGGCTCAACCCACAACAAAGTGAGAAATTTACTGCTTAAGGCTGCCAGTGCTGTCACTATAACTAGCACCGATTTAAGCCGAAGAATGTAATAGGAACCCTGCAATTGCATAAATGATTGATTACACCGTCGGTTGCGAGCTCTGTGCTGCCGTCTCGAATTGTTTTGCATTAACTATGAACAGAAGCAATAAAATGCAACCCCGCTGTAGTTAAATAATCAAATGCAATGCATGCCTGAAATTGAACTCGGTGGTGTTTAGAATGATGTGTAAATTTGCTCAAAACTGCTGAATAATGCAAATGCAAATATCCTTTGTGGCGCATCTCAAAATGTGTAAACACGGTTTTTCCAGAGATGTAGTCGGTACAGAAACTGAAACTGTTGCAAGTCAAAGTGTGTTTATTTTGATTCAGTAAATTGCATCTGCAAGCGTTTTTATAGAAACAACAAAACAGCAAACTATGCTCGGCTGCCGAATAAAGCAATTGTATTTTCGGTAATAGCTGCAATTGACGCAGCGCCTTGTATGCCGCAGCAACATGCTAAATTGTTGCCTTTCGCAATCAGTTGCAGCCAAATGAGCGTAATAGATCAGCCCGATCAGCAGTGGCATTGAATTTCGGTTGCCTTCAAGTTCAAATTAGCTAGAATTGTCCACCAGTTGGACAATTCTAGCTAATTTTTTGGCAGCTGGTTGTCATTCCAGGTCACGCTGACATTGCAATTGAAATGTCCAGAGGTGGATGGGGAAGATAAAAAAAGGTAAAGAGAAAAGCCGGCGTGATGGATTATTGGTCATCATCACGTGGTCGGAATGAAATGGCGGTAAAACATTTGGATGTGGCGCGCTGCCGCTCCTCCCAGCTGACACTAACATCCAATGGAATCAATGTCACAATGTCATCGCCTTATAGCCGCACTTGTGCGCCCCATTTCTGCTCTTCTGCGTGTTCTATCGTTCACATCGGCTGCTCGCCGATCGAATTACATTACACAAATTACTATCCGGTTCCAATTTCTTTGGCCATTCCCGATATCGATGGCGATTGACTGTCGTTAACTCCCTATCGATAATTTCCCAGCGTTTTGATGTTTTCGTTCAAGCAAATCAATTTAGAATTTATGAAAGCTAACGGTGCTTGTTTGTGTTTAATGCCGCGCACACACACACACACACACACACACACACGCACAGCAGCACACAGTGCTCGCGCTATCAGTTAAGTAAGTCAGCTATTTTAGAACACATGTCCGCCGGAAGTGGTAGTCAATAATAATCACTGCCTCGACTGGACGACTGGCAAGCTGAGTGTTTGCTTATTGGCGGCAATCGCGCTTTGAAACATTTCTCTTTTCGTCGAGCAGAGCGCTGTGAAAAGTAGTGCATGTGAAACACTGCTTGGCGGCAAAGACTTCTTTGCAAATACAAAAACCTACAACTTCGAGTCAGTTTTCAGTTCCATTTGATTCTGTACTCCTCTGCCTCTCTTCGAAATTTTCTTGATTGCTTACCGTTGGTCGGTGCAGTGGCAGTGGCTGTGGCTGTGTGTCTGGTAGCAATTGCTCCGACTACAACAATGATCATGGCTTGTAATTGCGCGGATCGCGTGTTGCTCGTAGCATTCATGTTCAATTCAATTCAATGCTGACTCCGCTGTATGTAGGTTTCTGAACTACGCTCGGGTTTGCCGGGTGACCGAGTGAGTGTGGGGGAATGGCTTCGACATTGTTGCGGTAAATACGAAGAAAAGAAATGCTACATTGAAATTTGCTATCATTATTTGGCGTGATTACTATTATATTTTCCATGAAGAACAGCTGTAGCCGGAAGTAATAAAAGTTCATATTGTGTTGGCCCGAATTTCTCTACCTTTGAACAGGACCTACTAGTTTCAAACAGGGACTTAAGTATTATAAGTTTTTTAGTAAAATAATTGCAATTTTAGTTACATGCAACATAAATTTTATTTGTTGATTATAATTATTATTTGCGATAGTTAATTTTTACGTTGTGTAATAATTGTTATGAGAAACAAATTTGTTTGTCGTTCTCGATAATTATTATTTTGGAATTTTTTTTACGTTGCTTCATAACTTTTAGTTATGACTTTTTTTATTTACATTACCGATAACTATTATTTTGAGAAATTTTATTTTTTAAAACTTTTGTTTATGATTTTTTGTTATTTACGTTGCCGATAACTATTATTTGAAAGAAACAATTTTTTAAGTTGCTTCATAAATTTTATGAAAACATTTATGTTTTACGTTGCCTATCACATTTTGAATATGAATTGATTTTTAATTGTTTAGTTGTTGGTGTAAATTGGTTTTCTGCAGTTAATTTGCGTTTGCCAATTCAAAACAATTGAAAATCAATTCATACCCAAAATGTGGCAATTCAACGTAAACAAAATGTTTTTTCAAAATAATAATTATGGGCAACGCAAATTAAAAAAATAAGAAATAAAAGTTATGAAGCAACGTAAAAAAAAATATCTCAAAATAATAGTTATCGGTAGCGTAAATTAAAAAAATCATAAATAAAAGTTATCAAGCAACGTAAAAAAAAATTCCAAAATAATAATTATCGACAACGAAAAATATACTAGTTTCTTATAACTTAGTTATTATGCAACTCAAAAATATTTATTACATGATAATAGTTACAGGTCACGTAAAAAATTTCTTATTGGAAATAATTATTATAAAGCAATATTTTTAGAAATTTCTTTTTGTATTCCCAAAAATATGGATAGCAATTATAATTATTATAGTAAATTAATAAGTAAATTAGTAATTATTTTAGGTCTCTGTTTTCAAAAGAGCGAATACAAAACCATTTCTCTCAAAGTAGACCAAAGAGTTTTGCAGTTCACTTTTCAAAAAATATTTATGATTTGGCTTTGAAGCACAATCCTCTCAACTATTCAAATGAATTTATATTATTTTGAACTAAGTACGAAGGGTAGGGAATTCTGACCACTCGACCTTTGCCATCATTGTTTTATTTGCTATTTTACAAGTATTTCTCAGCTTCAGTGCAACGCAGTGTCGACAACGGTCGGCCAATTGAATTAATTGAATGTGAAACGCAACACCATGTCTGCAACTGGCTGGCGAGAGTGAAGGAATGCAGTTGCGGTGTGCATGCTCGGCTACAATAAAACCTTAATTTATTGTTATCCGATATTAGGCTGCTCTGTTCGCTTCGAATGTGTCTACAATGCAAACCCGTTCCAGGTTTACAGGCCAACAAAAACCGGCAGCAAGTTTAAAAGTTAGTTGCCAGTATTGCGAGAAAGAGAGTGTTTGAGGGATTGGCTCCATTTCATTCACTGCATCGCTTCAAATAATAATTCGACGCTTTCAATGCGGCCATTAATCGTAGAAGTCCAACAGCAACAACAACTAGTCAATCTCACTGACTTGCACGCATTGTCTCTTCAGCGATTTGCATGAAAATGATTGGCCATTTTAACCCACTTTTCATGAGTCCATCCACACACCCACCGCGGCCGCATGATTCCTGCGCCTCCGAACATGTAATGACTCAATCTGCCGGCATAACTGTTTTGCTTGAGTAATGAAAAGAAAGCACGCAATTTATGTCACCCATGCGCGTAGTGACGGACATTCGCATTTGAAAGCCTACGATAAACAGTCGAATTTATGTCGGCACGCCACATGAGCGCAGTCGCGACGTCTAAAATCTAAATCGTTCTTTATGAGCCGCAGGCATCCGCTGGCAGCTGTGAGCGGTAGCTGTGCTTGTAACGGCGGCGGCGCGCACTGGTTTTGGACGCACAGCACTGGTCCGGGCGCACAGCGGTGGATTAACTTGTTGGGATTTCTTATTGCTGTCGCAGTACTGTTTGGCAGCCAGATAAAATGATTGGACAGAAGTCATAAAACGACAAAGATTATGACAACATTAGACGCAGAAGGCAGCGACGAGAAGCGTGTGCGGTGCATAATGATTATATTTACATATTTTGGCCGATCGAGCGATAATCATTCGGATATTCATGACAATCTTGTTTTGGGCTAATTTATGAGAATTTCGAAATTTAAATAATGTCTTGGCCAATTAGAGTTTTATTGTAATGGTCACACCTCAACTCATTTGCTAATCAGGAAAGTTTTTTTAGTTCAAATGAATACAGTTAACTGGTGATGCAGTTAGAGCTGAATATTTTGAAGAAAAATTTGAAACAACTTTTTATTATAAACGTTTTTTTTAAACGTCAAACTACTCAAACGGGCCCATACAATCAATTTCATATTTTTTCTTAGTGAGCAAAACATTTCTCCTTCTCCATGACTTCCAACTATTTTTCTTCTTAAGAATTGCAGCGTTTTCGTGTTGTTGTAAGGGTACAGATAAAACTTCATTCTCGCAATTCTTCATTCTCGCATTATCGCTCGCAGTTGTCAGTTTGTGTTGCATGCAACATGTATATGTATCCGTCCAGTTCTGTTTGTGCGTTAGTAGATTTGTGGCAAACATGAATGTTCACAAACAGTCACAATGCGTGTGACTATAAAAACAGATTGTGTTTGCTTTTCTTTTTCTCGAAGCAAGGCATTGCTTGGTGATAAAAGTTGAAGGCATAGCCGGGAGCTGGCAATACATTATTCCATTGTTTATGAATAATTGTGGCGATTTCATAATTTGTACGCTTTAAATGTTTACTAATTTTATATAATTGTTGCTAGATGTACTCAATTTAATTTTTATGATTGTCTTGTTTATTTCAGATGGTGGTCCATTATTTCTAGAATTATTTAGTTTATAACAGTTTAGGTAAATATTTATGTTTTAATAGTTGACTTCATGTTTAAATTTTTAGTCCATTCCTTTCTTATTTTCCGTTTCATTTTATGTTTATGATTAATAAAGTTTTCAGTCCGATTAGACTTTAGCGTTTTGCTTTATAAATTGATTTCATGCTCCACATGCACAGCGCAGTTTTAATTAGTTTTTTGCGTTCAATTTACTATTTTCAAAGCGTCGGCGTATGTGCGGTTGTAGTTGTGCCGCATGTGTCATAATACCACACAGATTTCGGCGCAAGAAAGAAATGCAAATTTCCGCATGGAGGTGTAGGCTTTATGTTCTTCGAGTGTGCGCGCGACATGTCTGTAAGTTTATTAGTTCACAGCCGATGTAATGTTTCTTGTGCTGCTTCAAAGTGTGTGTGCCTATCGCTTCAAAAGTACGTATCGCTGTCTATTGCTGAGCTATTTATGCTGACTCGGCTGCCTGTCTGCTTGTCTGCTGTTGGCTGGGTTTGCGATATTGTTGTCACTTTTGCTCGAAATTGTTTTCTCATACAAGGAAATTGCATTGCTTCGACTCATGACACACCGACATATAAGTCGGGTTTGTTGAGTTTTTTAATTTTGTATCAGTGAACAAATTCCCAATCAATTGAAAGTTTATCAATTTATAAAACTTATTCCAACACATATTAACGTCTCAAATAATTCATTTCTGCAGCACAGTCAGAACTTTCGGTCTGCCAACAAATTGCGCATTCCCACAGAAATTATTCTAATATTTATCATAACTATTTTTTCCAGATTTTTTCAATTTTGAATTAATCTATTACAGGTGAAATTCAAGCCAAAACAGTTTTGTTCTCACATTACAAAAACTTTTAGTATTCATTTCCTCTGTCTAAATAAATAATGAGGTCGGGAAACACCAAATGAGTTTCAAAAATGTTGCTTAATTAACATGACATCTGTATAGCGACATGATGCCGTTAACATTTGCCCAGTGAAAAAGATAGAAAATAGACAAATACACAAAGGCTGCCGAAAGAACAACGTTGCTGCCGTCACTTAGTCATGTCAACTCACACATATTTAGTTGGCGAGCGCTCAGGGTTCAGCATCCCGTGTCTGCTCATTTACACTAATTTGACATTTTTTCTCATGATTTATTAACGAAATTATGGCAAATTATAAAAGCAAGCAGAAAGCGTTAGAAGAGGCGGTCGAAGGGAGTAGCGAGCCATTAGCAGTGGCAATGGCGACAGCAAAACAACTGTTTGTGCATTTTCTAGTCAATGCGTCTGTGTGTGTGTGTGTGTGTGAAAATGGCAAAAGAGTGTGGAAGATAAACGGGGAAAGAATGTCTCGCGATAAAGCATTTCTCGTACAAAGTAGCGGTAGCGTGAAACAAAAGCGACTGCGCGCTTGAGCGTTTTTGTTTAGAGTTTTGATTAATGTTTTGTTTGATGAATAAAAGTTTTTATTTACATTTTCGTGGCATGACTTGAGCAGCGAGCAGTGAGCAGTGTTCTGACCGTTGACTGACTGCGACTGCTAGATAACGGTGCAGCTTTTGGTGTAAAGTTTTGTAGTGGTTTTTGTTTTTGAAAAAGAAAATATTTAATTTGTGGTCATGGAAAGGTTTGTTAATTAAAAAGAAATGGTGGGCGCATTACACAAAGCTATACGCAATCTCTTCGTTTACGCCCATGAAGCGGTTGCAGCATTCGGGTCACAGGTCGCGCATTGTGGCGCTTCTACTTTCATTTTAGTTGACTTTGTAACTAATGGTGGGTGAGCTCATTGACAAAAAAATTATTGTTATTGTAGATGTGTTAATCGAATGAATTTGAGGAGTAGAGACCCCACAGTCCTCCTACCCGACGCAACTGTCGGTAACTCATCGTTACTGAAAATGTTTACTGAAACCAGCTGCAGAGTGTAAAATGTGTCTGGCTGGGTGACGCGTTTCTTCATTTTGCATGTGTCTTAAGTCTTTTGTTTGGTTTGTCGAAGCCACCGTGTCACGTGTGAGTGCGCGCTGTGAACTGCTAATTGATTTTATGCCACCTAACTGCACTTTTACTTCGTTGTGCTGTAATTTGCATGTAATGATATTTGTACACAGGTTACATCACTTTTATGAAATACATTTTTAGCGGGACACTTCTTGTGGCAAAAACCGTTGAAGCTGCAGAAAATAAAAAACAACATTTTGCACAACACATTTGTTGTGTGATTTGTGTTAAACAAAGTTACTCAAATCAAAAGACATTAGAAACAAACTTGAAAGCAATTGAACCCATTTAACCCGTTTGTGACTTTGCCCAGTGCAGCCGCCGTCGAGTTGCTCGGCGTGAAAAAATCGCACGGTTGTTGACCCAGAAGCATCGTCAGCCAGCCAACCAGTCACTTATAGATACAGTCGAGCATAGATCAACACTGGCCGCGTTCCTCGTCCTCTTGATCGCAGCTTCAGTTTCGTGCTATGCTAAGCGACACTAGTTAACTGCTGAATTGTTGGGCACATGGAGAAGTTGAAACGCGTGAATGACAGCATTAAAGCCACATCAATTAGCAGCCTAATGACACGTTTAAACAAGTGTATTTTTTCTACACCAACAATAACAGCAGACTGAAGACGACAGTCTGGTAGAAGTGTGAAGTTTTAGTTCAAAGAAACAACGGCTTTGTGCAAAAAAGCTAAAAATTGCTCTGGAAACAGGCAGCTTTTGGCTGGCAGCGGTCTCTGGCCATGGCAAAAATGTTAATTAACACGCAGGCTGCACGCACTCACGGCTCATGCCGCGAGACCAAGAAATTAGTCGCTTGATAAGATAATTAAAATGCACATCGCTGCTGGCTGACGGTATGTTGTCGGCATTGCAAATTAAGCAAGGAATTTAAACGTAGAATGCATAGACAAGTAGAAAATGCATAGAGAAGGGACAGAAAATAGAAAATATTGTGGCTTGCTAATTAGAATTCAGGCAACTTGAGCAGCAGACTTTTATTATGACTAACCGAAGACAAGTCGACGCTGGAATGTTTCTAGCTCTTGTAGATATGAAAGTCGCTCAAGCACTGCCAGCTAGTTATGTTTTGTGTGGCAACATAATTTGTATGTTGCGCAATTAATTCGAGTAATTTTCTATGCATGAAATTTGGCAAAGCAATTAGTAGAGTTTGCTTATCTAAATCAGCTGGCATGCCAATGTCCTACTTTGCCACAGACAAGATGCTTGTCTGCAGTTGGAGAGAAAGTTTTCCGTTGCTCATTTTTGTCCTGATGCTCATATTTGTCGTTGTAACTATCGTTAGCCGCACCGCAGACATTTTAAATACAGCGCCAGCGCGCAATTAACAGCTGCGAACATAAATAAAAACGTCAATAAAAACAAGTCGCCAAATAAGAGTAGCCAGGGCCCCTAATTTGTACCAGCGGCGGGGCAGCAAACTGTTCCGGTCCCCATAAACACGCGCTGCATCTTCATTTTAAAGGCATTAACAACAACAAGCAGCCGAGCTCAAATAGCTGCTACCGTTTCAGCAATTCTGCATACGAGCAATCGTGTGCACTGAGAGAAATAGTCGCGAAGCGGGACAAACATGTTTGGAACTGAAGATTTCCACGCAAGTTTTAATGAGAAAATGTCGCGCTGTGTGCGTAATGAAGTCCGGCATGAAGTATAATGGAAAATTGCGCCGCTCTCCGCAACTCTAACACAGCATCATCGCATAATTTAGCCTTTCTTTGGGCAGTTGATTTTTACATCTTGGCGTTGCTTTTGCTTTTGTTGCTAAATGCGCGCAATTAACCTGCTTTTGCCTGCAATAAAGCAGAGTCGCCACTGCGCGAGCTGGCGCTGTCATTCATTGACGCTGGCTAACCGTTGCAGCGGCACACGGCTGTCAGCCGCAGCGGCCATCAAGCGCCGCATCAACAAGCACCATCCGGCAACGCATATTTTGTTTTTAATTAAAATGGTAGCAAAATGTTGCCGACGCGCCGCTGTCGTAGTTCGGCACCGCTGCAGTTCAATTATGGCCAGTGTCGCGTTTGTCTTCTGGTGTTGTTGTGCTGTGTAGATCAGCATTGATGTGTTTTTGTGGCTGTCGTGCGGCAGTTTGACGCTTCTGTAGGCAATCGAGCACAGCTATGTGTGTGTGGAATTTCACACTCTCACTGGCCGAGATGCCGCACAAGTACGCGGCAACTCGCACTCGCAAAGAAATGAGTTGGAGAATGTCGACTTCCAGTCATTTTAATACTCCCAGTCAGCAGAGATAACGGGCCGTGTGCACTGATTGTGTCTAACGGCCGCACGGGGCATGGGGAAGAAAATTAAATCGTCTATTTTTCATACATTATTACTACATTTCTACTGCTGTCTAAATGCCAATTGTAAATTTACGGTCGACAGAATAGCGACGCAGCCAGCTTTATTCCCCCACATCAGACCCACATTTAATGCTTCCTGAGGCCAGCAAACATTGACGGCAAAGACGTTGGCGCGAGTCGCAAAATGCAGACAGTGCAACAAAGACAACCTGTTTGTTAATTAGTTGCATGCATTTCATTAATCCTCGATTAGCGCGCTGGCAATCCTCGTTGAGTGCTGTGCGGCGTTCGCCAAGAGCGCACTTAAGCCGCATCGGTTAAGTGCGTGCAGCGACTTGGGTAAAAAATTAGTCAATTAAATAACATTTAGTGGCAATTTAAACGCTTGCAACGCCAGCTTGGACACACTCGATCAAACGCGCCAGAACTGCTGGCGGCAATTGGCTGGGAGATATGGCAAAGCTGTTAACACGATTTTTCGGGTGTGCGCAAAAAGTATACTTAAGCGCTGAGCAATTAGGCAGAAGATAATTTTTTAAGTGTTGTCACAGGCAAAACGGTCACCGCGCGGTGTGGGATGATGAATGGCGCGCGAGGCCCACATGGACAGCGTGCAATTTACAATTTGCCGGTGCAGCGAACGAATGAATGAATGAAACGAGATTAATTGGAAAATCGCTCGAAAAATAAGCGTATGAAAGACTACAAACACTGAGTTGAATTTGTTGTAGCTAGCAGAAAAATTGCAGCTGTGGCTGCCAGCAAAGAAAAATGTCAACCCACACTGCTATGCTGCTATGAACATGGCCGTTGTTATTGTTGTTATGGTCTATATGCAAAACTGTGTTGCCAACAAACTGGCCCGTCGCTGCGCTGGTAATAAACCAGCATTATGAGGCGTTGCGGCGCACACACAACTGTGCAATTAGATGGCTTACGAATACGAAAGACTCAAGGCACGAACTTGAGTATGTGCTTGCAGCGCTTGCTCGCAATATTCAATGTACGTGCACGTATATTGCAATTGTGTGTGTGTGCAATTAATTTTGTGATTTATTAAAAAAGTTATAAGTCAACAAAGTTCGAATTGTATTTACAAAACGCGTTTCTGGGATGAAATTCAAATGAAATGAATTTGTCTGTATCGAAATTCATTTGTATTTAATTTATTTAACTTATTTAAACAGACAATCAAGTTGGTAGACGTAGGTGAGGGGATTCGATATGGAAATTGTGTGTACGTGTACATTCAATTTGTTCATTGGCAGCCGCATCTACTATTTGCTACTTATTATAGAAGTTCAAAGCAACGACAGTACACTAACCACTCATATTTCATATTTATAAACAAACTTGAAAATGTTTATATGAACAATTCTACATAATTGTTGGAATTCTGAAAATTTTCATTTTTCGCTTGAGGTCGTATCCAATGTTTATCACGAACGGATCCCTTTACGAAGGTGTAACTGAATTACCATAAACACACCCTGGCGCAAGTACTCAAATGCAAATACGCATCAGCCGCACACACGCACACACACACGTAAGCACACATTCAATCGTACAGCCAGCATTCAAATCACAGCGCGTTTAATGCTCGTAAATGACGACATTGCTTGCATTTTGATGCCAATCAGAAATCGAGAAATCGCAGCGTTGCCATTTCGAATACCAAATGAAGGCATTTGTGCGTCCGCATGGTTGGCGTTGCTTTTGTTGTAAGCCAATGCGTATCGCTTACTTTTTATTATATTTTTATTAGGTTTTTCTGATTATTTTTTCTTGAAAGAGTGTGACAACAATTCTCATTGTTTGCTGTTCAATCAACAAACCGAAACGCCTAATACAAAGCACAACAACTACAGCGAAACACTCAACAAAAAAGAGCTAACGCACCTTTAACACTTTTCACCCATGGCGGCGGCATCGGCCACGGCAACGCCAACGGAGTGGCAACAACATTTACAGCTCTTGTGTAGTGCAGTCAACGCGACGCGATCCGCAGATCGATTGCGTTTAATTTTATTGGCGCGCTTATCCGCGCACACAGATAATCCGAAATTGTGCCTGGGCTCAGGGAATTTTTTGCGGAGGTTTGTTGCTGGCTTTTGATATTATTGTCGTTGTTGTTGTTGTTGTCGCGGTTGGCTTGTTAACAATTTTCGCAATTCTTTTTGGCCGCTTTTAGAGATTTTCTACACGTTGCGACAAACGGTGACAGTGCACTTTGCGCCGAGCAACAGAGCGCGGGGCGGGGACGAACACTTTCGATGCTGATTGGGCGAAGCGTTTGGCTCCTCTTGAAGCGGGAGTTTAGTGTGGAGGACGATTAAAAATAGGTTTGACGTTGTTTAATTTGTATGATCTCTTAATTAAAGCCACTTAAATATGCATTTGAATAATTCCTTGAAGCCCTTTGTGGCTTTTGACGCATACACGCAGCTGGAGAACTTAAAATCACTCAAAATGCTCACAACTTTGCCGACGATATTTATATTTTTTTTTTAACAAGGAGCGGCGCTCCTGGCTACTGTTTAATTCAAACTGTGCTTCACCCGTCGAAACGCTGAGGTACCGGCGAAAGCGTTCACACAGCACAGACCGACAGGTGCTTCCGAACACCGACACGTTTGCACTCAAACTGATCGGCGCTGGTTTGAGTAGGCCGTGCTGGAACTGCCGATCGCTTCGCTCGCTTCCGTTTCGTTGTCAAGGCACCGCCGCTGCTTGCAACATGTTGCAGTTGCGCCGAACTAGTTACCAACCAATTTTGACTAAACTTTGTTTGGTCTTTCGTGGCTTTTGTGTATTTTTTCAACTGCTGCTGCTGTCGATATTGAATTTTGTGTTGTTGTTTACATTCCATGGTTTGCAATATGTTGGAAATGGTGGCCTCTGCGATCTTTGTGGTCCGAGCAACTCGGCCGATTGCTTCGCGGTGCTTTGGTGCTCCGCTGTTTCTTCTTCTTCTTCTTGCTCGTCTGTGGCTTTTCGAAACCATTTGTTAAAAATAGTTTAACTACTTTTGTGTTTTCGATGCTCCTTTTGGCGTTATTAGCGTAGCTTGTAATTAAGTAATTGCGATTTTTTATGTTATTGCTTTGCTGGCAACTAGAATGTTTTTCATCGTTCATAAAGCTTGATGATTTATTGATTGAGGTGTGTTTAGAAATTTGCGGTTCTAAAATACGATTCTATGCACATACATACATACATATATACATTTATTGCGTGATGTTGACCGAGAAGGTAAACCAACCACCATTGGGCGGTTGATCGCTGACAGCCGAATATGCCCCATAGGCCTCACGTGTGTGAAATAAGCACTTTTCGAAGAATTTGCAATTTGCATAAAAGTGGTTAGACATTCAAATTTATTTGATAGGGCCGCCTCTCGCTCGTGTATTCTACCTAAAACAAGTGTGCGATGTTAGTCGAGAGTTTACAACTTTCTGCCAGACGCCTCAAGCCGTGTGGTACATGGTACATATTCGCTGATTTATGTTCATCTGAGTAAATAATTCCAACTGGAGCAACACAAAAATCAGGCCAAGACAAAAACTGCCTGTCGCCGGCTGGTTGTATTTGGACGAAAATAAGATATGATTCGCTTTTGATTGCCGGTTGAAGCGCTTTCCCACCGACTGTGCCACATTAGTCGGCAATTAATCATTTTACATGTCCCTGGCCATGTCTATGCAAATTAGCAGCGTCTGCGAAACCTAACATTTCGCAAGATCATACAAAACCGATGAAGAGGAATTGAGATAAACGCGGTCACAGACGCCGCAGTCGCCACAGCCGCAGCCGCAGCCGCAACGCAGCAAACGAACCGACCAAAGCGGCGCTAATCAAACAGCGCGCACCTGCAGCCCATCGCAGCCGCGACAATGCATGGCTGGTGTCGTCAGTGTTGTTGTTGTTGTTGTTGATGGTGGTTGATGGTCATTTGCAAGTTAAGTTCAAGGTCAGTTACAGCCAGCGCTGCTGCCGTTGACGACAAGTCGGCCGCTGATGTTGCTGCGGCTGTTAGTTGGTCAGGGCAATTATGGCATGAATACTTGACGTCACCTATCTGCGTTGTTGTTGTGCTTGATTGCTAGCTGTTTTTATAGTTTGTGTGTACGAAGCTGTCCCCAATGAGTGTCGTTTCTGTTTTCATAGTTTGGAAACTCACCAGCTGCGCTTTCGCTTGCTCGCATAATGGATTCTTCTGCACTTACCTGAAACGAGAAGAGTAAAAATGGGGTTTTTAGTCAAAATCGAAAAGGCCGACATGCAAAGAAACATTTTCACTTTGGTGCCGAAAGATTTGGTGTTTTTCGAATACGTAACAAAAACAATGTTCAGTCGTTTGTGGTCTTTTGTGATCTTTTGAATAAGAGCACAACATTTCAAAGGTGTAAATAAATATTTAGTAGTAATTTATCTGGCTTCCAACTTATAAAGCAGTTCGATTTCAACACTTTCACATTCGACTGTCGGCGCAAAGCATTTTCATTTCCGTTTATCACAAAATCAATTTGGCTAATTGCGCGCATTATAGCCTCGTTTGCCGACACATTTGAGCCGCAATGCCAACCAACACACCGAACACGCAAACACATTTCTCAAGCAGCCGAACCATTTGAATGGGGCCATCAAATCAATGCAAAGCAAAGCGGGGCCGAACTACAGCGAAAAACGACAAAAAGGATAATGAAGAGGGACAACGACACGAAATGTCGTCCTGCCAAATAAAGCGGAAATTTGTGTCGAAGAAAAAAACAAAAGCCAAAGCGGGAAACAACGAAACATATAGTAGATACAATTTTATGACATTTCCAAAATGGTCAATTTCGTTTTGCTCAAATGGCTACGAAATGGCCTAAATGGGGAAAATGTCGGCAAAGCCGTTTGCAATTTAGTTGGCGTCCTTTTGCGCTTCACCTCGTTCTGTGGGTTGCATGTGGGGAACGAGGGCCACAGGTGTGTCCAGGTGCGTGAAATAGTTTTTTGGCTTCAATACGCATGAAAAAAGTTCGCAAAGTGTGAGCGTGAGTGAGTGCGTGTGCAACAGAAGTTGGCCGCATATAATCAATATCGAAAACGCGTTTTCGCTTGAAATTTGAAAAAAGAAGAAATGTGGGGTTGCTGTGTCACTGCGGCCACTTGAATGAGGTCAGGTGAAGCCGTTCGGTTGGTGATTATGTCAATTCAGACACGCGCTCCGATTTGAATTTTATCTAGCAAACTGAATGTGGTTTTAGTATTTTTAAGCGGCTAATTTACGCGATATTGTTGCTGGCAAAGGATGAGATTTTCAAATACATCAAAAGGACAACGCACAAAGTTATTGGCGTGCAAATAAGTCTTGAGTGTATTTTTTGTAACTTTGAAGTATTTATTTAAAGTATTCTCTATCGTTTGCTACGACTTTTCCATATCTTTCAGGCAGCACGTTAAAAAAATTGCATTTGCTCATTTTAGGCGGTTCAAGAACAGACCCAATTTGTGGCTTCTTCGTAAGAAGAGAAGTGCTGTTGAGTCACATGAACAAGTGGTAGTCGGAAGGAGCAATGTCTGGTGGACATTCCGTTGAAGCGCTTCCAAAGCAACCGTGACGACTTTTGCAACATTTGGCATCATGTTGCAAAAGTCGTTACGGCGCACAGTGTTGCGAGTAGTGACAAAAATGCCAAAATGCAATGTTATATCCACGAAAATCTGAGAATGAGGTTTTGTTGGAAATATTTCACTTAAGAGAAATTCCAAGTCTTAAGAAAAAACATTGGTTAATATAGAAGTTATGAGATCTTAAAGTACACTCTCGCAGCGTTGAAAAAAAATTGTGTACAAACAGCACAATTTTGCTTTCATTTTGAGGTTCAATATTTGAAAATCAATTATGAGCGGGTCCCTAAAACTTCCCTAATACAATTAAGGTCTGGCAGGACTGAAATTCGACTGATTCTTCTCATCTCTGAGCAGTACCGTTATGAAGAAAATCAAACAAAATAATAAGTGAGTAAAAGTGAGTTAAAACTTTAAAGTTGATTTAAAAAAAACTCTCTTTATCACTTTTGAAATTTTTATATTGATATTTTGTTTTGGCAAGTATGTACATTATGCTGTAAAATTTTCAGCTGCGCATATTTGCGCGAATGCAAGTTATTGGCATTTTTCGGTGAAGACTTGAGTGCAAATTCGCGATATTTTCAACGTTTGGTTGAATGCCAATAGCAATCGGTCAACTATGGCTCTGCTGCTGATGGAAAAATTTGTTGAAGATAGCTTCGGAAAATAAATTTCGATTACTATTATATTCGAAATAGAGGGGTTAATGAAGTTTCGACACTACATTTTCATTTTTTTTCGTACAGACCCAAAAGTTGACAACCTAACTACATCACTTGTATGTGAGGCGCCACCTGGTGTTGAATTTTTGAACTTTAATTAATTTTGTATTTTTTTCACTCAGAAATGTTGACGATTGCTGAATAAATCATTCAAATCGGTTTAGTAGTTTCCGAGATACGATGTTCCTCGCTTACTTTACTACATTTACAAGTGTGGAGCCAGTTCCACTGAAAATTACTAGTTTTGTATGGCAGCCCCCTTAGTTGGATATAGCGGTTAGGTGTGTATAGAAAACACATTCGGAAGGGAAAATAAATGGGGTCAGTCTTACATATGATACATCTGGGACCAACCTGAGAGCAGCGGGAGCCAACTTTTTAAAAACGATGATTTTGTATGGGAGTCTTATTAAAGGTTTCAGATAGAGGGTAGGTATGTTCGAAAGAAATATTTAGATGGACAAATTAGTGGGGTTAGTCATAGATTTTAACCCGCTAAGAGCAACTTTTGAGCAGCTGTGGAGCAATTTATCGAGTTTTACTGATACTGATTTTATATAAATACAGTTGCGATTTAAGGTTAGTTACGACATATTTTGCAAGTCCCTCAGAATTTCTTTGTACCCCCCAATACATAAAGTGAAGGGTGTCTTTGATGTTGTTGTTATGCCAAAGTCTTTCAACATTCTCGTATGTGTGAGTGTAAAATATTCTTTTAAACATATTAATTTTATGTGAATACTGTTAGTTCTTTTCTTTCTGATTGGAGCAAACGAATCTATATTTGCTTGGGCGGCTCAGCCAAGTAAAATGTGTGCTTCGAAAATATGTCATGCGAGAAATTTTGTTTCATTTGAAGTGCATTAAACGATTTGCATACATAACTACATAGTACCGGTCTAGATAGTCGGTTTGAATTGAACAGCCTAAAAATATGCAGCAAACGTGCAGCGCATGAAATTATATTTGCACTACAGGGTGCATGGATCTAAAAAAATTTGAAATATTTTAACGAAATTGGGAAATTATGCTGCGATTCTTGGTAATCGCATGCAATGACTTTGACGCTATGATAAAAGTTATGAAAGTTATAAATAAAAATTAAATAAAAATTATAAAACGAATATATTAAGTATTACAGTTTGCAAAGTGGGAAAATGTAGATACAGTTTCGCTAACACAGATTTAACATTTGCTTCTAAAGCGAATTTGAAATATTTACGTGTTTGCCAATTTGCTCAGTAGCGACGGAAGAGTAAACCAACTTGAGCACAAAAGCAGACAAAACCAACGCGTGGTACTGGTTTGTTGACACAAAATCGCACTGCCACACTTTTCGCCAGAGAAGCGTTGCCGAGCTCGCAGTTGGTTTGTGCGTCGCAACAGTTTCGCTGCATAAGCGCCGGCGCAGAGCAGAGAGCGCTGCTGCGACGCTGTTGAAATGTCTACAAATTGTAGTAGATCGAGAACAGTCTGGTAACTAAAGACTGGGTTTGCTGCACCGCTTCGAAGGCCAACAGAGTTGTGGTGGAATACAAAGCGCAGACAGTTTTTGGTTGGAAGTTGGGGCATTTTTCCCCTCGGTTTGCTTTATCATGATCAGCAAATTATTGACGGCGCTTGACTACCAACAACTCTGGTTGGATGCTCATATACATATACCTTTATGTGTTGCATTACCATGTATCCAGTGGCGCACACAGGTCGAGGGGGTTTAGGGGTTTAAACTCTTCCCCCTGAAATACAGAAATGTCTGGTGAAAAACATAGTTTCAAATGGTATTAGGCTCAACAGTTGTACTCAAAACCCTCTCATAATAAATTCTGAGTGCGCCACTGCATTGGTTTTGCCAATCACAATAAATGTTGGTGGCATGCGACGGCCACTGCCGAAAAACGTAAAAATGTAAAACCTCGACTTTTTAATTAAGCATAACAACAAACCTATAACAACGTTTCATGGGGTTGCTTTGCATCACAAAGCTAACTGTTCGATGTTGTTACCGTTCGCAGTGGTGAAGATGGCGATGACGATGATAATGACGATGACGATGGTGCGCCGACATTGCGTCGTGAAGCTGGTGCGTGCGGCACATCTTTTTTGTGCTATCATAACGGTTTCACGAATGCAAAATAGACGTAGACACAAAATGTTGTGAACATTGTAAAGAAGAAGACGAAGAAGTGTGGTTGATTTCATCACCAGGGACGAGTTGGTGGTGATTCACAAGTGCTGGCAGCGGGCAAAGTGAATATTTATGACATGCAGGCGCACGGCTTTACAGGGCGGAGGGAAGGAGGATGGTGAGCAGGGGTTGCTCGCATTTGTGTATTTTTAATAACACTTTTCTAATTTGGGGGGTGTGCGGTAATGTTAGGCCGCACATGGCACATGGCACATGGCCCCCTTGAAATTAAATAAATGAGTTGCCGATGCGGTTTGCGATATATGTGTGTATATACATATATATGTTTGTTGTGTGTATGCATGTACTCTCTGTCCTCTTGACGACATGAAGGACAGCAAAAAAAATCACTTAAACAAATGCTAATTAGAGGGGGCGGGGGGCCGTCGTTGCGGGTACACGAAACAAAATTCTTGTAAACAAATGGAATAGTAAATAGCTTTGTATAGTAGCTCTAGACATAGCTAAATATATTTGATAAGTTAGTGTTGGTGTACGCATAAAATTTGTTTGTATTAAATATATGTAAAAATAGTAATATTTTATTTCATCTACCGGCCATTCTGCATGACAATGATTTTTTAATTCATGAATTTATCGATCTATATTAAATAGTTTTCATGGCATTGATAGAGCAAGTTCGGGTAATGTGACATAGTCGGGTAATGTCCTTTTTCAAAATTAACCTTTTTAAAAAATCATAGCAACTAAAAAAACTTGTGCTGCATGATTTTGGATGTGTTTGCTTAAATAGTTTACAGTCAGTTTCGCAAGTTTTCGGT
Organism: Melieria crassipennis; assembly: GCA_963668005.1. Taxonomy (NCBI): domain Eukaryota; kingdom Metazoa; phylum Arthropoda; class Insecta; order Diptera; family Ulidiidae; genus Melieria; species Melieria crassipennis. Next base: position 114,026,539 of record OY764963.1, on the reverse strand, counting down.
TATAAAGTTTGAAAGCCCAGAAGGTAAAAAAAAAAAATATTAGAAAGTTCGAGGTCAATCAAAAGTAAATCAGTGATATCGATTATGTGTTTCTGAGGTACGCTCTTCTTAGCAAAACTATTATTGTTTTTTTATAATATATTTTTCGCAAAAAGTCAATTTCGCATAATGCGATATACCAAAGTTCGGGTAATGTGATATAGAACATTACAATACCCGAACTTATACTTATACTTTATTTTATAATATTTGAAGTGGAATATTCTCAAAAATTAGTTCTGATTAAGTTTCAGATAAAAAAATCATATTTGTCGAAACAAATTTTTAACTCTTGGTTTACCCCGTCACATTGTGATTTTCAAAAAAAGTTAGAAAAACGTCTCCAATTATTTATGCTTTGCAGTATTTTCACCAATTTTGAAACTAATATGTAGGTCTGTTAAATAACTTTTTTTGGGTATATCACATTACCCGCCAGTTTTATCAGACGCCAATATTTGGATATTTTGATTTGTAAATAAAAAACTCGTCAGCAGTTTATCTTAAAGAGTTAATAATCCTAGATGCACTAAATAATGCATTAGTGCGCAGTTTGAGACCAAAAATAGTGTCTTTCTAGGCAAAGACTGTCGCGAATCGCCGTAAAACAATCAGATATATCGCATTACCCGAACTTACTCTAACATTATTCGTCCGATGTGTGCTTTTGCGACACACACAATCGGGGGGACCGAAGGATTTTTATTGGTTATATTTGGCAGAGGTGAAAGAAATACGTATGAGACTCGTTTTTAATACATCGGTTGAAATATATGTAGTTGGAGTTTTAACGAGAAAACCCTTTTGCAGATCATTAACATATGAATCGTTCATTGGTTAATGCCGATCGGAAGAATGATATTGCAGTTGACTGTCTTATGGAAACCATCTTAAACTATTTTGTATTACTTAACTGGAATTAAAAAGAGTGCAGCCAGATTTCAGACAGTTGAACTGAACTGACACTTTGCCTCATATTTAACACTAACTAATCAAATCCCATGAAAATAGTTAGAAGCCCCCGGCCGCTGCGTTAGAAAATTGAGTGATTAAAAACGGATTATGCGCGCTTAACGAGCAGTTAATGAGATCGATGCTGTGAAATTATGTGACTGTGCAGCGATTAGCGTTTGGCTGGTGGCACTGCCGGTGGTTGTGATTTGCGCCTGGGCCCATACAGCCACCAAGGTAGAATGAAGCTCGAGGAACTGATCTGTGTTGCAGTCGTCTTGAGCCTTCTGCTCTCGTTGAATGTAAGTCGCAGCTACTAGCACACATACAGACAAATCAAGCATTCGTTGTTGTTGTTGCAGGGGTGCGCCTTCTGCAAGTTCACCAACCTGGTCTGTCACTCCTACAACAAGTCCGCACATCGTGTTCAAGATCTGCCACATCCAGGCGGTGCGACGCGAGGACAACTACATCAAAGTGCTGGCCCACATCAAGGAAGTGGTGCACGTGGGAGGGGGGGGGGGGGGGGGGTTAGTGCGAAACAACAACAACAATTACAAGTTTGACTAAGTAGCAAGTTGTTCTGCTGAAGCGCACCAACGACTGGAAGCCTTTCCTGTACAATGTCACGTTTGATGCGTGCAAATTCATGAAGAATCCCAAGTCGAATCCGGTCGCCGAGTTCTTCTACAATGTGATGCGCGAATATAGCAATATGAACCACACATGTCCATATGACGTACGCAAGTATCCACAGTCTGACCGTCGTTTCCAATGCCGGGGCCAACTGTCATCCAGTGGGCTGTGCATTTTTCAAGTTATCGCTGAGGCTGCTTGAACGAGACTCAGTCAGATGTAATAATTTCTATCGTGACGTCTCATCGATGATGTGATAACTTCAAATGCATTTGAAAAACGCGACTTTTAACTGTTAACAGTAATTCTTTACCCTTTCGACCCCAAAGTTGCCTGAGAGCAACTTCACCTATTTGTCATCTTATAGCAAAAGCTACGATTGATTTATGGGTTTAATTTAAGTAGGCACCAACAAATTAATATTTTTAGAAGTGAATTCCAAGTAAATTACAAAAATGTTACTGTTATCCCCAAAATAATTTCCCATGATTTGCAGCGATATCAGGGAAAGTTTGTGTTCTAATTGAAGTCTACGAATTGGGCGCGTTTGATCCAACCCCTGTTTCTTTAATAATGGTTAAATAAAATCAAAAAGTGATAATTTTTTATTTTTTCACAAATATTACATAATTTTTCTGTAATTAAAAAATATTAATACAAAATTTATTTAACCCGTTTTAAGGCAAAATTGTTCAAAAGTAAACTAGCTCTAGAACTCTAACAAAGTGGCGACTTCAAATGTCGTGTGGACACTTCTTAGGGAAGTTTTTCATTATTTAAATACCAAAAAGTAATATCGAGACACAGGGTAAAATTCGGGGTCGGATGAACTAATATTTGAGTCGAAGCAATCGACTTTATATATTTTTCTCATTGTTGTGTTGAAATGCCACCCGAAAAGGCGGTGCAAAGAATCTAAAATTTTGCTTATTGGAGCATTTTGCGTAGTCTCGATGGTTAAAAATCAAACAAAAACTTGAAAAATAACCTGGAGAACTATAATTTTTATTTTCTTTCATTCGAAAGCACAATCTGCTCTTGGATAAATTTCGCATTTTGCAAAATGTCGTGAGGCTGCCGTTTCCGATTGGCGAGTACGCAGTGGACACCCTGTGGACCGTGAATGGCAAACTGTGGGCCCGCGTTATCGGGTCGTGCCAAGGCAGTGTCGACGGATGAATTGGCATCATAAATATTGCATTTTTGTGTCAATATAAACGATATTAAACCGCAATTGAAATGAGAACGTTTTGAGTCATTGAAATCACTATTAAACACATTGCTGTAAGATATTTCCTTGTAAGTAATTTTTCATTCGTTGAGTTATCAATATTGAAATATCTAAATTTCGGTTATGCCAGCAGAACAGCAGCCACAGCTACGCAATTTGTTGGTATTGCGTAATTGTTTGAACTCACGAACTCCTACTGGGCTGTCAGGCAAATTTATCGCGATCTGTTTACCAAAATTGCTATTCAATTCGATGACACGTACCTACTGTTGGCGAGACGCTTTGACGAAGCGTTAAAAGTTTTGTTTTGAATTGTAGGCAGCGCAATGGAACAATAATCCAAAAAACACACATTTCGGCTATGCACAGCTGACAGTTCTGGCCTTTGAAGGTGCAGTGCAATGTCGAATTCGTGTAAGAGCAATTCTTATCGTGGCATATGTACACCTTTACATCTTTACTGTATATATGAATGTGTGTATTACTCATACATATATGCACCTACACCGACGTCCAGATTGTTGTATACCATAATTCTATGCCATATTCGCCGAAAGTGGCTGTGTGCCGTGCGAGCGAGTGGTAAATTAAATTATTTACATAATCGGCAACATGCAACACCGCTGCTTTCTGTACATTTCTGGCCGAATTTATTGCCAACATAAAGAGTTGCCACATTATGTGTGCGTTAATTTGGCCATAATGAGCCACGCAACTGCAGAATATGAGAATGTTTTCTTGAAAAATCGTGTGACAGGAGATCGTAATTTCTGTCCCAAACTATGTCAAACTTGGTTCTTGGCGGCTGCCGTGTTCCTGGTTAACGGTTATGTTGACGTGTTTGCGTCACACAATTCATGTTTCGTTGCTGTTGCTGAGCTAAACACGATTACATATGTATGTATGGGTGCTTTCAGTGGCGCACACAGGATTTCATTTTGGGGAGGGGGCGGTTTTTGTACAACTTTTGAGCCGAATACCATTCGAAACCATATTTTGTAAGAGCCAGTTTTGTGTTTGGGGGTTTGAAACCCCTTCTCCCCTGTGTGCGCCACTGGGTGCCTGGAGCTGGTGCGCACAAACATTCGGGACATGTGAAAACATTCGCGGCTAAAGGCGGCATGCATGGAGGGTGCTTCAGCAGTGTTGCCAGATCAGGAGATTTCCTCCTAGATTTAGGAGATTCTTGGACTTTTAGGAGAATTTTTAGGAGGAAGAATTGTTTAGGAGAAAGTTTAGGAGATTTATATTTTATGTTAGGGGATTTTTCTGATTCTTGGTGGATTTTTAGGAGATTTTTGGATAACGAAATATGATGTATTGGGAAGACTGGCAACAAAACATATTTTGGCAACTATTTAAATATTCAAAGCACCCTATTGTATTAAAGATTTGTAAGCTTACAAAATGTAAGCTCTTTTTATCTCGTTCTCACTTATTTCTGTTACAATGAAATCCCGCCAAAAATTGCACTTTTAATTAATTCATTTGTTATATGTTTTCTTTTTGTTGCTAAACTGAAGATGAATAAAAAGGCTGCATTAAAAAAACACGTTAGGATACAAAAACACGTCAATACCGAAATGGCCAGGTTCTGATGCCTCATCTGCAGTGCGTAGACTAAAACGCACAGTACCATCTGATTTAATGGATAGTTAGAATGCCACGACGGTGTATTAACTCCGTTGTATTTCAATTTTTAATATTAACCTTTAAATGCAAAATGTTTGTTAGATATGTATATACTTAATGCTAGGTACATTGTTGAAAATCATGAAGAATGTACTGTAATATTAATACTACTGTAACATTCTTATGAAAATTAAAAAAAAAAAAAAAAAAAAAAAATTATATGTACAAATATATTTTTATTTTTTTATAAGAAGTTCAATTCTTTTAAAATTACGCAAATTATAAAAAAACTTTAGAAGATTTTTTTTATTATTGAGAGGAAATTTCATTATTTTTTTTAAGATTTAAGAGAAAGTCATTTCAGGTATCTGGCAACACTGTTTCAAGCACGCTCCGAGCAGATATTTGGACAATGAATTGGCAGTGTTTGGTACGTAAAACGTCCAATGACTTGCATCGCACCGAGTTGAAATTTATCTAAAATTGCATTTTGTCTTGTCGCCATGTCAGCAATGAATATCACCGAAAATTTGTGCGTTTATGTTGTCCATAAATTCGGGTATCTGTGCCCACAATTTGATAGTGCAATTAAGTGTTATTATCGCTTGGTCTTAATTATGGATTTTGATTTATGGAATCACAATATTCGACGAGTGGTTGCCGAAACGCCATTAACACTGCGTTCGCTCGCCGACTGGTCGGTGGCCACAAGCGCTCTGCTGCTCTTAGTTAGTAATCAAAAATGTGAATTTATTACGCAAGCGGTGCAACGTGATTTCAATTAAGCGCCGAACGCACTGCTGGGGCGCGCGCCACCGTCGCATATGGCGCGTTGCGCTGCCAACGTCGCACAGTGGGGCGTCCGTGGCCAAAAATTAAAAAAAATCTTTATTTTGAAAAAATAAGTAAGCACGATCGAAGCCAAATCTCCAACTAAGCTGTATCAAAAGGAATTTTTAAAAAATTTTACGTTTTGTAGTCTCACGAAGGTTTTAAACCAACTTTTAAAGTAGGCGTGGTAGACTGCCCATTTTTGGCAGAATTATAGATAAAACCATTATGATATTTTGTATAAAATTGTATTCTTCTAGTGTTAATAATGGCCAAGTTATCAAATAAAAAAGATTTTTCAATAGGAGGGGTGGGCGTGGCAGTAGTCCAATTTTCAGAAGTTTTCGTATTTTTCTTAATTAGGCTAAAAAATAGGCGCATGCCAAATTTCGTGAAAATGAAACCACGTTTACTATTTTTAGCCATGCGATATATGGGGACGCCCCACTGTGCGTCGCGACGTCGCCAAGGCTGGTGGCTTGCGGACCGCATGCCACGAACGCGCTTTGCAATTTCAATTAATTAAGCTTCGCCATAAAGTTTTTTACGCGCATTTGTTGCAAGACAGTGTGTTATCGGCAACAACAACAACAACTAAAATGTGGTCACCATAAGGTGACGATGCAGATCGGTTATTGCTGTGATTGTGACAGCAGTCAATGCAAAAAGCAGTAATCGGGTTGCAAGCAGCAATTTGGAAATCCTGTCTACGTCTTTGAGTAGACAATTTGTAAAGACCAACAAGCAAACAATTCCGATGGAGCGAGTTGGTGGAAATGTTGGTAGAAATAGTGTCTGCTACTTATTTGTGCTCTGAATCGAAATTTGTCATAAAAATAAGGAAGGAGAATTTTAAAAACCTTTTATGCGAAAAAGAGATTAAACGACGAAAATGGTTTTGAAAAGCTTTGGCCGTATGAAAAGTGAGAAGTTATGAAGAATTGTTCTGTACGATTTAATTCACTGGTTGAATTCGTTTTTTTACTACTTAACTTTAATAGCTTTTTGTTTGACTTTTTCTCAGCTTTGTGTTTAATAATGAATAATTAAACTGTGGTAAATACGCCGCTGTGCTTCAGTGAAAATATTTATGTTTGAGACAAAATCTGTGCATGTTAATTAATTTTTAAACTGAAACTTGACCGTGAAAAAAATGGCTCTTATTAAGTCGCTACTGATGTGTAGCGCCCCCAATCTGCCAGCTGCTGGTGTAATAAATATACACAAAACATGAGTTCAATATTTTTCTATTTTTAATTTGAGCCAATGACTAAGTTTACACATTTGCCAAAACGCAATTTTGAAGTCATTTGTAAGAATTGAGTTGCGCTGCGTACAAAATTCAAATTTCGATTTACTTGTCGGCGGCAGCAAATCCTAAAAAACGTTAGTGCTCATAAAAGTGTTGCATGTCGTACAGTGAGACGGCAGACAGCAACTGACAGTCGCAATTGAAAAATGCTGAAAAATGCGCAGAAATTGCATTGCATCGTGATTCGGCAAGTGCGAGCGCGTGGCTGAAAGCGTGTGGGAAATGCAAAAGGAATAAAAAAGTTTATGGCGTTTGACAAGTGACATGCGACGAAAACAGCAGCAATACAACAACGGTCTGCAATAGAAGGCAGCAGTAATAGAAATAGCACCAACTGCATGCAGCCAAGTTTGAGTTGGAGCGGGAATGGTATTTTTTGGATCAGGTGCAAAATGCTTGTCAGCCGAAATTGAATTGTTTTCGCACTCGAATGAATATGACGGCACAACATAAGGAGAAGAGGACGAAGAAAGGGCTCAGAATGGAGGCGCCGAAGTGCCATTGCGCTACATTGGCAGTGAAAGTCATAGCAATTCCCAACATTCATTGGACTTCAGGCTGTCGTAACGGTGACTTCGTGGATGGGGAAGAAACTATATCACACATAATGTGCCATCGCTCTGACTGCCAGAATAGGAGATTACCGTCTCAAAACGGGTTAGTTGGGGCTTAACTGAGCTAACCTAACCTAACTAACCTCTCTTCTGTAACCTAACCTAACTTATCGTAACCAAAACTGCAGCAGTTCATTACTAATGTTCAATTCATCAGTGACTGCCACCCCATCTCAGAATGGCGGTTGGGAAAAGTAGCGAACAATTTCCCAAGTAATATTTCCCTGTTGAAAAGTGTTTATAATTAAATTCATGTTTTTATTTATTGTGTTGGTACAAGACATGCCCACTCAACCAGACAGTCAGCGAAGACCTTTTTAATGGGGACAATGCTCTCCGTGGAGCGTGGCTCAGTTGTTTCTTATCTTTCGAATTTACCATTTGCATTCCGGTGTTGGAATTTTATTCCATAACAAGAATGTAGCCATAGCCGAGTGCAGTGTGCAGCGACGTAGAATGAATGAAAGTATTCAATTTGTGTTATAAAAACTTGCTGAGAATTTTATTTGCGAATTGGAAATTGCATTCGCGTTGGAGACTGTGAGGTCAGAATGGAGTGGCGCCAGGAGCGAATGGTTCGCGTGCATGCGCAGCTGACAGGGACGTTGACAACTTGGATCTACGCGGCCACGCGCGGTGCAATCACAGTTCCGTACATGTGTTGTACTGTTGTTGTTGCACTTGAGTACTACATGTGCACATGAATAATAAATGCGTGCCGAAGTGCAACGGAGACAGGGGGCGCTGGAACTTCTTCCCGTCCGGGAACCGGCTGGCAGCAATGTTGGCGCGCGTGCTTATTTATATTTTACAGTGTAATCGCGTATTTGCTGGCTGCCACTGCAGAATTGCAGCAGCCACACTCTCCCGCGCTGCGTGGACTTTTGGTGGCATTTGTCGCTGATCAGCTGCGCGCAGTTCCGTCGCACTGGTTGCAGGTTACAGCTCAATTTCAGTGGGCAACACTCTGTTCCATGAAGCTGCTTTCAGATTATGCGCTCTTACGGCTTCCTTTTGTACAAAGTCATGCACCTTAACACTCGCTTCGAATTGCGGTGCTCCTCTTCCGCACATCTTGTTCCAAGTTCTTGTTGTTGCGGACGCCAGCGATTGCAACAATTGCAATTGCTAACATATATATATTTGATTTCCTGCCGAGTCGTTGATTGTGTGGCATATCGAGCAATTACAGAGCTCGTTGATATGAACACAATTCGGTTGTTGCTTTCGGGTTAACATCACGACGGCGATTTTGTCGCATTTTCAAACAATGATTCCAAGTATATAGGAATGCTGTATGAACATATCGCATGCTTCATCGAGTTTGACAGGACAGCCGATATTTGTTCTCTGAGGCGATCGTTTCTATTCACCTTCGCTTGCAAGATTCAAATTGACTATCGACAATGGACTATTTTCTAAGCCTATTACCTCGAATTCTCTTGTTATTTTATATCTCATAATCATTTCCAGAAATTCTCCCTACATTTTAAAATACCGAGCTTCGAACACATTTTTTGCCATTAACCATTTACTTTAATTAAGTAAGAAGGTAAAAACATTCTACCATTTGCCTGATTATAGTTGTTTAAGATTATCTATATACATATAGCTCCTTGTCCTAACTGACTGACTGACTTACTAATTCATCATCGCTCAGCTCCGCTAAGAAATTCGAAATTCGGGGTCTAAGGCGCCAAAAAATTGGTTAAAAGATTTTATAGAGAAAGGCTATTTAATAGAGCCTTTGATTTTAGACTTGATCAAAAAACTTCATATTAGAAATAATTTCACACGTATTTTGGATTAAGGTTTCTATACGGGAAGACTATGAAAAAACATGAACTAATACCCCTGTTGACATTAAAATTGGTGAAAGCATTTAAAATAGAAAATAATTAGACACGTGTGTATTATTTTTTTAAATCCAAATCTAACGTGGTAATTAGAGGGTTAAACATTTTTATGGAGAAACATGATTTAATGTGTTTTGTGACTTCAAATTTAGTAAAAGCACTTTAAATCAGAAATAATTCTAACGAAGGGTTAAAATTTTGTATGGAGAAACTTTGAAAAAACAAGAAATTATGGGCCAATGAACTTTAAATAACTTAACCCGCACTTTTTACTTTTTTGAATATAAAAATCTGCCGAGGTCAACATTGTTTAACAGTTTGTATGGAGAAACATGATTTAATGAGCCTATTGACTTTAACCCTTTCGACCCCAAAGTTGCCTGAGAGCAACTTCACCTATTTGTCATCTTATAGCAAAAGCTACGATTGATTTATGGGTTTCATTAAAGTAGGCACCAACAAATTAATATTTTTAGAAGTGAATTCCAAGCAAATTAGAAAAATTTTACTGTTATCCACAAAATAATTTCCAATAATTTGCAGCGATATCAGGGAAAGTTTGTGTTTTAATTGAAGTCTATGAATGGGGCGCGTTTGATCATAACCCTGTTTCTTTAATAATGGTTAAATAAAATCAAAAAATGATAATTTTGTATTTTTCCATAAATATTGAGTAATTTTTCTGTATTTTAAAAATATTGATACCAAATTTATTTAATCCGTTTTAAGCTAAAATTGTTCAAAAGTAAACTAGCTCTAGAACTCTAACAAAGAGGCGTGGCGACTTCAAATATCGTGTACACACTTCTTAGGGAAGTGTTTCATGATTTAAATACCAAAAAGTAATATCGAGACACTAGGTAAAATTCGGGGTCGAAAGGTTTAAATATTTTGCTTACTTTTTAATTTTTTGGATCTAAATCTGACGGGTCAATAAAGGGTTAAGATAGCCGTAATTTATTGGGCCCATTGACTTTGCGTTTGGAGGAATTACGGAAATTAAGTCAGCGCTTGTTTTTTAGCAGTGGCGGATTCAAGGGGGGGTTTTGGGGTTGAAACCCCCCCGAAATATTAGGGTTGACTTAAAACTACATACAAATTAAAAGGCATTCTCATAAACATTTATGAGTATTTATGAGTATTAAAGAATTACTTTTGAAACCTCCCAACATATTTTTCTGAATCCGCCCCTGTTTTTCAGTGTTCGAAATCAACATCTGATGGGCTAAAAAATTTGTTAAGAGTGAAGAAACGTAATTGAAGGAAGTGACAAACTAAGTAAAGATTATTTCAATGAAATCATAAAATTGATGCGAGCAAAGCCGCCGGGCCTTTCTAATTGTTTATTAGCCGCAGTATGAATAACAAATTTTCAGATTAATGAAATTGATTTCAACATAGTTCTACAACCGAGTTGATTTATTTGAATTTTGTTGAAAAGTTATTATTTCATTTTCATTGTCTTCAAGAATTCTCTGCCGACTGCGGCTGAGTCTATTATGGTTTTTTTTTTCGAAAGCACTAATTGTCAAACGGAAATCCCAGATTCTGTATGTTGTCGATTTGCGCAAACAACAACAGTCAATCAACATTCAAGCAACTCAGCAACTGAAGCTTGCCATGTGTTGCTGTAATGATTGATGTTGCTGGTATGGATGACGTTTACCTCACTTCGGCCGATTTGATGACTGCCTTCGGCGGGGCGTCCCAGTAATTCGGAGCAGGTGGCACCCACTGTCGCAGCACTTGGTAGTTGCCCTCCAGCAGTTCCATGCCCTCGATGACTTCCTCGTCGGAGTCATCGCCATTGTTGTTGTTGCTGCTGGAGTGTATATTCAAATTGTCATCCTGGTCGTCCATTTTGTTTTGTCATCGTCCTGGCTGACAACGCACGAAAGCGGCGCCGGCTCACTCGAAAACCGCGAAATGGTAGGCCAAGGCGAGGAGGCAGAGCAACTGGGAAAGCTCAAAGTAAATGACGACTGTAAGGAATAGAATTCGCACACAAATGCACTCTTTCGACACAAGGACACACGTAAACAACTCGGCCGCTTCAAGCTGATCGAGACGCGGCTGCTTCTTTCAAATTCGTTGTTACTTGTTGTTTTCTTTGCAATTTGTTGTTGTAGGAGGTTTTTGAATTTTAGGCTACTTGAGGCCGTTCGATTTTCTTGTTGTCACCGCGAACTTTCTTCAAGGATAACACACACGCTCGTGCTACACGCGCGAAACCGCACATACACACACACACACACAAGCACAAACACGGCACAGTGTCAGAAACGCGGCAGCGCTCGCTCGCTCACTCGCTTGCAATCGAATTGTATCTAATCAGAGAAAATTTTCCTCGGATTTGTTTTGGCAGGAAAACTGAACAGCAAAGCCGCACAACAGCCGGAGCAACTCTAGCTCACTGATGCACTAACACACCAAACACAAACGCACGCACACATGCACCGACACAGACACAGACACGTACTCGCGCGCACTGTTGGACAGCCGTCGACGGGGGGTAAGTGCGACGCGTGTACGCTTTGCATCCCCTGTTCGGCGAGCGCCGCGGCTGTTGTTGCCATTGTCCATGGTTAGTCCTGTGCGCGTTGCGGCGTCTTCTTCTTCTGGCGCTGCCGCTCTGCCGGCACTCTGGGTTCTTTGTCCGCGGCGCTGCATGTGTGCGTCGTCTGTAGCTTTCCTTGCTGGTGGGCCAAATAAGGGTTTGTAATTTAATGTTTTTCTGTCTGATTTTTTTCGGGGGTTCACTGCTCGCATATTGTAGAAATTATGTTGCTTTATTTTGCACACCAAATTTCTGGTGGCGTCCCGTCGCACGAATTTGCTACTCAAGCGACAGTGGAAGTAATTTGCAGTTGAGTCAAACTAATTTCGAAAAGCTGTGACAGGAGAATTCTCCGAGTTTTGGGCCAGCGAAGACAGACATGCCGGCCTTCAAGTTCTTAATACAATCGATTGGACCAACCACTGAGTCCAGGCGTTGGTGGTGATATCATCAGAGACGGGAGTGTTTCATGCAAAACAATTGTGGGTGCGTGTGATCACTTTGCCCCACTGTGCGGTGTGCACATTATGCTCAAGTGTCATTAGACCCACAAGAGTGTCCTGGCGATCCGCGCTCGTACACTTTGCCAGAAACTGGTGTCTGCCAGCACTGGTTGTGTGCGTGAGCGCCGGTTTCAGTTTGCTCACTCAGTTTCGAACGAGTGAAAATTCACCCCTAAGCTGCTTCACGGTAATTTAACCACGTGCGCCGTACGCCAGCACGGCCCGAGTGTCCTTCACAGTCTCGCTGCGTCGTCCGCCTCATCCTGCTGGCCCACAGAAGTTGTTATTATTGCCGCGTTGGTTGTTGCCGCTGCGGTGCGTTTCAGCAACGAAAAGCAACACTGCAGTTTTTGTGCGCTCGCTTTACATTCGCTTTCGGCCGGAGCAGCGCAGCATTTGGCTACAGTAGCGGCCATAAAACTGCAGGAGTGTGATGCACATTGTGCGCTATCGCGACGGTGGGCTGAGGTGCGACGAGGAGCAAGCGTTGGAAACGGGCTTCGATGAAGGGTGGATGAATCACATGGAACGTGGATGTTCGAATGTTGGCGTCGGTGGTGCGTGGCGCGTGTGTTGGTGATTGCTATTGTTGTTGCGATCGTAAATTTTAACGATTTTGATATATTTAACGCGGCCCCAGGCATACGCAAAGGGTAGATGTAAACAATCAGCATGGAAAGCGAGGGCCCAAAACTGTATTTAAATGTTTTAAAAAGTAGCATAAACAGCTGGTGGCAACATGTTGCTGGAACATGTTGCGGTGTTAGTGTTTGATGCGCAAAGATTGTTGCGACGAAGGCAAAGTTTGCAAGTATGAGTACATAAAAAAGCTATACAACAACAATTTTAGTTATCACTTTGAAGAAAATTCGTAGCGTCCACTTAACTCTTTCGGGACGGAGTTTAATTTTGAAATCCAAAATACTCTCAGTAGAAATATTTTCATGCTATGAATGTTGGGGTTAGAAAATTATATTGGATGCTCACAAATTTTGAAATAATCCTTTTATGCGGGAACCCCGAAATCGAAAAAATGTTTGCGTGGGTCGTAAGATTCGAATAATTGTTTTGAGGGGCATTAAAAAGTTGCTGGGACGGCAATAAGTATCCAAATAGAGAAGGCAGCAAAAATGGCGCGATCTCCGATGATCTATTATACACAGATATTGTATGCGAAATAGCTGGAAACCCAATTGAAGTGTCCGGTCTTCGTTCTTCGCTCCTTCGGTATTGCAGAGATCCAAATATTTCAACATGCGATTTCTAATTCTAGCCAAATTACGCATTAGCAATGAGCCTGTCAGCCTGAATACCGCACAAATAAAAGCCAACAAACAAACCTGTACAAACGAAATCCAAAATGCAAACAACCCTCACGTCCGTCGTTGTTGTCAATGGGCATTCGGCGTGGGAGAGACAAAATTTGTTTGTCGGTTAAATGGCGCCACATGGTTCCGGCACTTTAGCTTTCTCTCTGCGTTGTTTGCCCACAGACGACTCTTTCCACCATTAAGCTTGCTGGGTTCTCTCACAGCGCGCGGTGGAAGGGCGCAGCAAGGACCAAACAGCGCCACGTGGTTCTACTCGTACCCGTGTTGCAGACGAATTGCGTTGTTGCCTTTCACAAATCCATCCCTGGTGCCGGTGAATGGGTGGCTGCATGGCCGGGTGGGTTGCTGAGTTGTTTGGATTGTTTGAGGACGTCATCGTCAGCGGCAACATTTGACAGGACATCCGCAAGCACTTCAACATGCGTTAGACACATTTAATGATCAAACCATAACCCCACGGGCCATATTTACACTTTTCATGCTGGCGGAAATATTGCAATGTTGGTATGAGCAGTCGAGTGTTTTAATCGTTTTCGTATGTGAAACATTAAATAAATTTCCATTTTCGTTTTTGTTTTGTGTGGTTGAGGCGGGTCCATGTTTGTCTGAGTGTGTGTGTGTTTCCACGGCGTCTGAAAATGCTGGATGTTGCAGGTTGTTAAAGCCGCCACAATAAATATGTTATAAGAAGCCAAGTTTATCAGATAAAACATTTCGAAGTATTTAATTTTAGGAGGGAAATTGGTGAGTTCAATAAAATTGAATTTTTAAATCTTCACAAAAGCTGATTTCGTGTTTAAATAACCTTTAAACTACCGTCGTCTGCATTGGTTAACCTCTCCAAGGCCTCAACGACAATGGCAGCGACAACGCCACTCACTAACGACTCGCAAAAGCCACCCCGAATGTGGCCCACAAGCGCATCGCTACATACGCTGGCGAGAACGCAAAAAAACACCACACACAACATTGTCGACATTTACAAATCGACAAACGGCATGAAATAATTACACAAAATTTTTACCATTTCAACCCCCCGACAACACCAATTGGCAATTCACCAAGCGCCCGGAAAAGCACGAAAACCGCACTGTCTACAAACAACCAGCAAACGGCAACAAACAGCCCAAAAGCACACGGACGCCCCTCGTGCCACGGCCGCGTGACTGTTTTAACTCGATTTTCGAGTATTTGTAAGATTTCCTAATTCTATTTTGGGCTAAACAAGTCCATGCAGACAGCAGCAGCGCGCTCGACGGCGATGGCGCTGGCGCTGGCGATCCGTGTTGCTATCTCGTGCTGGGGTTGAATGTTTTCCCAAAAGCACGGAACACGCAACAGAACTGTGAGGGTGCACGTTAAATTCTGACGTGTGCATTGTTATTTATTGGTTTGGAGAAATAACACGTCTGGCGGTTTTTGATATCGAGTTAACTGCAGTTGGCTGCACGTTAGCTTACATTCTTCCCACTGAGGGAGCGCCTTATGACACAAATAATCAGTTCAATTTCAAGTTGCTTCAGTAGTTCGGTGAAGTTAAGTGAAGAAAAATGATAAATAAGGCTGGGGATCAACAAATATTCGTCAGTAGGAACATAATTCTATAGGTTCAAGAAGAAAAGAAATACTTGTGGTGTGGGGAGTGAACTAAGTTCGACGTATTTCATTGAGGTATTTAAAAATACAACCAAAAAACAAACTACAGATTGCGTCAGATTAAAAGAGCAGAAGAAGTGTTCTGAGAACGAGCGCTCTTCTTTACACTACAGGACGGGAAAGTCTGCGTATTTATGGAAGCATTAGCATAGGAAGGTTTGATGGGAGACACTCAACTGGATCCTTGAGAGCCAAAATTTGATAGCCAAGACGTTGATAGCCAAAATGTGAGCCACAGAACAGTCTACCAACAGATTTGTCTTATTCACATCTGTCATATGTCATTCGACAAAGTGTTTGATGTGATTTGATAAAATCAACACAATCGAATAAGGACATATAACTTCCGCATCAATGTCTGACTTTTCTTCCCAAACTCCCACAAACAAATTAACATTCAGTCAAGCGAAAATTGCAGTCAATTTGCGTATTTATTGTCAGTTACCAGCAGCATAACCCCAAAAATATTCGCACCACTCAGAGCACGTGATCCAAATATCTGCATAAACCAATGAGCTACAAATAATTTAATCCAAGTCACACGCGTGGAGCAGTGGCACCGCTCTACGCCCGCCAAATCGCTGGCAGTCGTCAATTTTCTATTGAGCGTTTTGCATTTTGATGAAATGCCACATCGTCTCCTCAACTGTGGCAATTGGTGCGGCATTCCCGGAGGCATTAAGCGAGCGAAAGTGGGCGTCCCTGCAGTTTATTCAGTTCCCTGTGCGCAAATATCAAATTTGAATGTTTGTGTTTATTTCGGGCACTGTGCGAATTTTCTTTTCATGTTGCCTGCGTTGTTATGCTGCGCCGGCGGCTATTGTCGAGTTATTTTTAATAATCTTCCAGCAAGGGCGAAGCTGCGTTGTACTGTCGAATTAGCGCCCGAGGCGTATGCAAATATCCGGCGTTGTTGGTGTTTCCTGATGGGTGGACAGCAGCTCGAAATGCACAGCTTGAAGATATGTTGGACTCCTGAAGTGACGTTGCCCGTCATTATCCTTCTTTGTTGATCTTAATGTGGGTTGCATGCAAAGCTTGCGTGCACATTCGTTTTAGTCTTCCCGAATACGACTTTTTTGTTCGCAGTTATGACAACTTAATGAGTGCTTAAACATTCTTTAAGGTTGTAGTGTACTGAACAAAACAAAATTCATATTTACAAAAATTTTTTTGCTTCATGCGGCAAGTATCAAACAAGTTGGAAGCGCAAAAACATTTTTGAAAAATACACTAAACGGCAAATTTTATACTTGTAACTGGTAAGAAAAGCGGTTGTTTAAGGAATCTCACTCACAATATCCCTTTTGCAAATATAGTCTCAGAATTAACGCTTTTGATGTCATTTCAAAGGTAAAACTCCAACTAAGAAAACCCCAAAAAATCTGTGCAAAAAATTAATTATTGTGTGTGCAACAGCGGCTCAAAGTTCAAACTTTTTTCACAAACAAATTTAAACACATATTTTCTGTTTTTTAGTCTATTGAGTTGTATCACAACGGGCCCTTTTCGTGGCCTAAGTGTGTCTTTCTGCAGGTCCCGTGCCTAGGCAGCCACTTTAACCTAACCTAACCTAACCTAGTCTATTGAGTAAAAAAATTGTACAAATACATGGTTATCAAGAAGTTGCTAAAACTTTCAATATAGATTAAGAAATGATGCGGCCACTTTCGCTTTTAATGTTTTCTCAAAATTTGCAAAGCTGAGGCTTAAATTAAAAGTTAATTAAACTTTTTTCAAATATTTTTCTAAATTAAAAATCTGAAAATTGGCAAAACTTAGAGGAAAATATCTAAAAAGTATGTGAAAGTATGTTCTTGGAGTTTTTTTATTTTTAGAAGCATTCTTTCTTTGTCGGATAATGTGAACACATCCTCCGATATCTTCCGATCTCAGGAAAGAATTCAATTTGAAAAGTGGTCTAAACACCTATTTTTCTACAAAATTTATTTTATTCATCCCTAAAAGTATGCAATCAGAATGAAAAATTGAAAAAACTGCACAAATGCAAAACATTCATCTATTATTATCATTTTTATTGCAAAACTAAAGGGTCCTAAGACAATTTCTGTTACTCTTTGCAATTATCAATGTTGACGTTACCGATTAAATGTAAAATCTGAAAAATCGAACCAACACACTTCGTGCTGTAACTCACCAAAAATGACGAAAATTGCAAATTTAAGTCTCAGGCATTGCCAAACTACAAAAGTTTAAGAAAAACAAAATGGGGATTTCAATTCAGTAGTCCATGATTAACTAGTATACCAAATTTTATGAAGAACGGACCACTCCTTCTAATTTTGTCCCGTGTTTGTATGGAGTCGAATCACTGTGTATGGGGTTGAATAAGATTCATTTCGATAAAACTGCTAAAAGAATTAGCAGCATGTTCCACAATTGGTTGATACTAATGGTGAAATAGGCAAAATATTAATACATAAATTCGCCCAAGTGTATGATTTGAATTTGTATAAATAAATTTGTAATTTCATAGATATGCAGATGGAATGGTTTCAAAGGAATACGATACCTCAATCTCGCAATTCATTCATAGAAATACAGACTGATTTATTTAGGAACAATTTTAAAAGCTTCAGGGCTTCATAAATTCTTAGCAAAACGTGAGCACACCCTTTTAGGTTAGGTTAGGTTTGGAAGGAAGGACTTCCACTCTTAGCCCATTGTGAGTCCCTTTATGAAACAGATTGTCTGTTTTTGCATGTATGAATGTAGTTTGCTTCGAGAGGATTCGATGCGTATCACAAGAAGAAACAGCTCCTCATTTGTAGCTATGAATATTTGATGCGCCCCCACACGTGCACACGCAAATACACACACAACTACATGCAAACCGCTCAGTCGTTATTCAAATTCGCTCATTCAAAACGAAGCACACAAACATTCCGCCATTTGCTTAACGTCGATTCAATTAACGGATGAACAGTGGACCGGCTTGGCGTTGTCCCGCTCGGGCGACTGCATCCTTCAAATGTCAAAAGTTATTTCAATCCTTAACCGTTTATTGATTCCATCGCCGGCAACAGAAGCCGCCGCAAGCCACATAATAGCCGCAGGAACGAGCCAAGCGCAGCCGGCCAGCCACGCGCCACTGCAGCGAACTAGAATAGAAAACAGCTGCCATGCACCTGGCCGCCCGACCGCCGCGCGCCCGCCCACTCGATTCGCCGAGTGGATTTCTTGTACGTGCAACAAAGTGCAGCGCGAACTGTTGAACGTCGGTCGTCATCGGCGGCAGCAATAGGCAATGCCCAGCAGCAGTGGCTGCAACGTGAAGCAACAATCGGCAACAAAGAAAAAACGGCAATTTACTTATTTTTAGCTACCGCCAAGCCGAACCGCGGCAGCTGCGATCTCCGTGTGGCATGGAAGGAAATCGGAACGGCATGGCGGGGGGCGCGAGCGCGACTGCTGCTTGGAGTTGCATCAGAAATCAGTCCGTCGGTCGTAAACAAAACATTGGAAATGCATTTTTATCTTTCACTAAAATAACACAAAAGCAATGAATAAACAATAACAGGGAAACATCAAGAGCTACAACAACCGGCACAACAACAACAAAGAGGAGCAAACATGGCTACAGCACCAGCCTCAGCCTCAGCCTCAGTCTCAGCCGTAGTAAGAAAAGCCACATGTGCAAACAAGCAGCTGGGCGGCGCTGGGCCACATGCGGCAGGATGCAGATTTCTTCTGTGGCGAAAAAGTGGCAGAACATGAAAAATGAAAGATGCTGTAAACTTCAATAAATATTTGTGTCTGCGAACGAACGAATGAATGTGTGCGGTGAGGTGGCGGCGCGCAGTGGTGGAACAGCGAAATTTCACGGCCCACGAGCGAGTGAGTTGTGGGGTCAGCTTCCATATGAGGGCACATTTTCTTCGTTCCAGACTAATCATTTCGAGCGGATCAATTCGAGCGATCACCGCATCCATTATTTAGTAGTGAAACTCTCCTCGGGGGTGCGTCGGCCCCTTCTTATAAACAGATGCCGCGTCGGAGCGGCATTTAACCGAATAGAGTTGGTTGGCGGCAGTCGGTTTAAAAAATGGAAAATGTGAAAATGTGGGTACGAAGGATTGGGAGGGGCGACGTGAGTAAAAGAAAGCAGTGTGCCATGGAACGGAAATATTAAGTCGGTGCTGAAAAATGTGTTTATTACCAATCGAACGGACGATTGAATGGATGCCTTCTGGCGGTGAGTGTGGAAAGCAGCAATTTGGTTCGCTTATTGCAGCTGACCGTTGCACGCGCGCAGCAATTTATTGCTGCGTACAGAAGCGCGGCGGTAAAAGCGGGGATTTCTCTCTGGAAGCACTTCATTTCTGCTTAAAACGACCAACAACTACCAGCAATTTTTACAAGTAGCTGGAAAATGTTAAAGCAAACTGAGTGTAGGAAATTCCCCTCAAATCAAATGCGCCATCAATGAATAACGCTGTCGATTGTGCTCGACATTACCTTTGCGGACTGGTCACCTTATGGATGATTTTTGTTTTTTCCTTTCTTATAAAAATACTCTTTTGTGGACCATATTTATTTTGTTTCAACTTTGTTTGACACGAAATTTCATTGACGAATGGACATTTGAAATTGGTGCGCGAGCGGACTTTTGTGAAGTGCGAATGCGCCACTTTTATCTTTTTTAATTTAGTCTGTTATCAGCTCCCTCGCACCCGAGTTGAACACTCACAGAAATGAAAAGTTTCCCGTGTTCTGTTTGCCGCTCTGTGTCAACATTTTCTCACCAACGTCAGCCGTACGTGATGCGCTGTGTGTCACTTTGTCAACGTAATGTGAGCGTCAGGTGTGAAAGCGTTACGTGTGGCCGTAATCAACTGCGCCTTTGTCCGTGTCATCTACCAAACTTCAAAATGAATTTCTTCATTGTCAGCGCTGAGGTTCTCTTTGACGCCCCGCGGTATCGGTATCGGTGTCGGTGTCGGTGTCGGAGCCCGTCGAGAGGTGGCTGCACATTTACTAAATTTGTGTGTTTCGTGCTGTCGCAGTAGGCCCCAATTCATTTCTGATTAATTAACTGATATGAGCCGCCGCCAGGCCAATCCGAGCTCACTAATGAACCGACTGGACGGATAGGTGACCCCGCGACGATGGCGGGGGGTAGTGATGATGGAAGAAGTTAGGAACAAATGTGCAACAAATTGTGGGCTTTGTCTTTTTCTTGTAGACTTGAAATTAGTCGCACGTAAGTACATTCATTCGCACATATAAGTAGTTTGTGTTGTTGCTTGCGTTCTTTGGCGTGCAAGTAGTTAAAAAAGTGGTACTTTTTTCGAGGAAATGTTGTAATAAGTGTGTCTGGTGGGTTTTCTTTTTGTTTGTGGTTCGACGACGTCGTCTTTACGGTTGCTCTTAGTTGTGTTTGCGGCCATGGTTGCCAGTGACCTTAAAAACAGTTTCTCAAAAACCAACAATGCCTTTGTGGTTCATGGTTCCATTACCCACTTTGAGCAAAACAAGCGAGCAGCACAACTTGAGTGTTGTGTAAATATTTGCAAAGCAAAAACAATTTCATACAAACTTGTAATCGAATCTACAATACTTGTCGTTTGATCTCTGATGACAGTGTCTCCGGATTATAAGCTTTCGATAATTTGGAAAATGTCCAGGAGGAAGTGCTGAAACTCTAGTCCCGGAGGGGGTAGGTTAGGTTAGGTTAGGTTAGGTTGCGGTGGCTGCCTCTGTATGAGACACACTTAGGCCTCTTAACGGGCCCGTTGTGATACCACAGATTCCACCCGTTTGAAATGCGTATGCAACACTGTTTTTTTCAACATGTGATACAACACACATTTCAAACGGATTGGGAAAGGGAGGGGAGCGGACCTACAGTTTAACGCCGAATCCGAACGGCGATGGGCAGTTTTTCTTTCACACTTGGAGGTTTTGCCATTGCCTGCCAAGAGCGCACTTGTGCGATTCTTGTAATTCTCATTCCCTTCATGTGGATAGCGACAGAAGTAGATGAGTGTTTTTTTTTCAGCCCAAGCCAGGAATCGAACCCGGGGCGCTCGGAGGGGGTAAATGAGTTCGGCAATAATATGCTTTTTATAATATTTTATATATCCGAGTACAACACGCCTGAATTCTCAATCGTTTCTCTTCCTCTTCTTTCTCAACAACCGCCCAGTACATTCTCATGGCCAGCGCCGGACTTTCGACAACTTCTCTCCCATTGATCGTCCGAACTTGTGCCAAACGCGAAATTATTTCTTAATCGTCTGTCTACGTGTCGTCTGTCGTGTACGATTGGGCAATTCGGCATTTCCATTCGGCGACACCAGCTTCGGGGCAACTCATTGTCTTATTGCCAAAGCAACAACAGTTGCACAAAAAAGTAACGGCATAATTACCACATTGTATTGGCGATTGATTAGTTGGCTGGCTGCTCGATTGCCGGATTGCCGCGCTGTCTTGTTGCATTGCAGCTTCTTTGGCGGGGTTTGTCTGTCGGTGTGGTTGTCTGGCGACTTTTCACGGCATCGTTCGGCTGTGTGTTTCTGCTTTTGCATGGTTTTTGTTTTGCTGTTGGTTTTCGTGTCGTGTTGCTGGTGGCTGTTAGTTGTGGCCGCCAATTACGGGCGCAGCATATCGCCGCAGTAGTGTTGCCAATTTTGTTGCACTCTCTTGGAGGTTTTCCGTGTGTCTGCTGTTGGCTTTTCCATTCGTCCCGCAATCGTAACGCGCTCGCTCGTCACCCGGCCAGCCGCTTCGGCTGTTTGCGGGTAATTAGTCACGAAGCGGGCCTGGCTGAAATGCCTCTAAGGTCGCGTTTTTCTGGCACTTTCGAATTGGGTTCGCGGGCGTGTGGGGCGTTGTACAAACAACGTTAATAACATTTGCTGCATCGGCTGACGGCGGCTTCGGCAGTCACCGGCCGCCTTTGTTTCCGTCATCTGCTTTGTACTTCATGGTTTTGGAGCTGCGATCGCTCCAACAGCGATTATTGGCTAATGCGACAAGGAGAGATGATTGCTTCGTGCCTTGGAGATAATCGCAGATAATCGGTGGGCTCCGTACTTACGCTCTACATGGCCGCCATACTATTTTCTATACAAAACTGTGCGACTATCATTCCGATTTGTACTGTGTACAGTTTCTGGATACGTTGTCAGTTCGATATTTGCAGCTAAAAAGTGTTGTTATGTAACTGTTTGTTGTTCACTCCGCAGACGCGCAGTTCATTAATTTCTGTTGGACACCTGCGGTTCTGGCTGCAAACATGAGTCGGTCAACCGCAGTCGGCAGCGTTTTCATAAATCGACCTCACGAACTTTGAATGTAGCCACATGCGATATTTGAATATGAAATTCCGATTTCCGAGATATCGACACCGTCCACGCCGACATTGTACGCCAATTGCTTTATACTGCCTTCTGTCGCGTTGCGTTTGGTAATTAAACAAAAAATACGATCATAATGGCCACCGGAGCGAACTTCTAAGCGTTTGAAGGTCTGCTTGAGCTGTAAATAACTGAAACTCAAACCGGTTCCATTCAAGCTATGAGTAATCTGATGTTTGCTGGCAAAATTATGGTGAAAACTGGGTTGGATTTCTTTTAATATCATACAAAATTGCACTGATTTGGAAATTTGTATACTTTTCGAATAGTTGCGATGGTGGCGAAATACTTATGAAGTAGGTATCCAAACAAACAACTGGCCATTAGTGCCCAGTTGTGCAATGTTATATGTAACAATTTCAATTGATATGCACCGAACATGGTTATGCTCTATGTATATGTAAATAGTTATATATGTAAAAAATACAATGTTAAGCATGCCCGGAAAACGTATAATTTCTGCACTCTCGAACTGCTGGACAGTCCGGTTGAAACAGATTTACATTCCGTATAGAAATAGTCGTCAGACTCGCTGTCATTGATTGCTGATGTTAGAAGAAATTTAAACTTCACCGCTCTGGATCTGCTTAAACTGCAATACATAGTTTCCTGAATAACCTGCAAACGTGTGTGCTGCTTGAACCCTGTTCTGGATGAGTTTCAAAAATCGCCGCGTGCAATAAGACTAAAATGATCTCACGTCGCCCATGTAGGGTACGATAAAATGTAATATAAACAAATGTGCGTAGGCACACATTTCACAGCATACGCCGCACTTATGCTATGAATGTTTCAGTTAGCACAAACAATTGTACATAGCGAAACTCATAAAAACACACAACACGAATTACAGAGGTGGAAATGTTGTGATACGAAAGCAGCGTTTGGTTGTTGCTGCTGCTGCTGCTGCTGTTGGTTTCTGTACTTTTTATTCCAGTTTTCCGCTTCACCACTCAAAAGTGGTCCAACCGCTCCGGTGCGCGGCAACTGGTTTGGGGCCAAGTGTGCTTAAGTTTTCTTATAAGTTTTTCGAGCGAATGAAGTACGCGCACTCATTAAGTCCATTTAAGTGAAATTACCGCATGTTGCGGCGCGTCCGACGGCATTTCGTTGTTTTCAACACAACCCAAATGTCGGCGAAAAGCGGCCGCCTGAAATGTTCTCACACGTAGCGCAGCACTGACGCTGACGCAACCCTCCTCGCGCAATTGCGCCGCGCATGCAACGACACAAACTGTCGCGCATAGCTGAAGCGCACTTCATGGCCTTCAGCATTTTCGGAATTCGTGCGTACTCGACGCAACACATCGATCGCTCGATTGCAATTTACCCATCAATCCGGCTCGACGCACAATTTGTTTACGTCGATGATCCGCCAGCGACAGCGAGCGCGATGACTCCGGCCCTGAATGGCTCGCTGAGCGTCTATCGGGCTGCGTCCTGCGCTGCGGCAACCTGGCAATTTTGTACTTTTTCATGTTTGTTGCCCTGTTTTCCTTATTTGGCGCAGTGGAGAACGTGGCGTTGGTGCTATTTTTAGTAAATCATGGGATCAGCACGCAAGATCTCTAATTGGATATGTGGCCGCATGGTTGATTGGCGGCGATTGATTAGTAGGGAAGGCCCTGGCGAGGGGTGTCGAGAGGAGCCGCGCTGAAGGCACCGTGGGGCCATTTATCATGCAAAGTGCTGAGCGGGTGTTTTAGCTGATTGAACGCCGAAACATTGTTAGAACAGGTTTGGCACAACGCAGGTCGCATCGACTTCACGTTGAGCAACTCGCTGAAGTTGAGCTTGATTTAATTTTAATAAAAAAAAATTTAAGTTTTGATGACTGCGTTGATCTGTCTTTTCATTATACTTAATTATCAAAGAGTGATTCATTTTTGGGTAGAGTTCTTTGATTAGATAAATCTTGCAGATTCGCGGATAGAAAATCTTCAAAGGAAAACCTTCTAATCTAATCTAATCTAATCTAATCTAATCTAATCTAATCTAGTCTAATCTACTCTAATCTAATCTAATCTAATCTACTCTAATCTAATCTAATCTAATCTAATCTAATCTAATCTAATCTAATCTAATCTAATCTAATCTAATCTAATCTAATCTAATCTAATCTAATCTAATCTAATCCAATCTAATCTAATCTAATCTAATCTAATCTAATCTAATCTAATCTAATCTAATCTAATCTAATCTAATCTAATCTAATCTAATCTAATCTAATCTAATCTAATCTAATCTAATCTAATCTAATCTAATCTAATCTAATCTAATCTAATCTAATCTTATCTAATCAAAACTGAATTAAGCTCCAAAGTCTTTAAAGCAACTTTTAAAAGTTAAAAATAAACGTTCACAAAATTTTAAATTTATTCAATTTGTGGCTGCTGTTCATTATTACTGCTTAGAAACTTCGGGAAAATAAAATTAAAATTTATGGGGTGAGAATTTTGGTTTGTACTCGTATTTAGCGTAAATTTAACTTTGTAGATACAAAACCTGTTTTATCGATGTTTTCATTCTAAGCAGATCTCTCTTATTTTTCGAATATAACTATATCATGAATAGTAAAAATAAAGAAATAATGTCACTGGCCCTGGACATTGGTTACGATTTCGTGCTGCGATAGCGATCGCTGTCCGCAGCGGAGTAATCGCTTATTTTGAGGAGCTTCTGCAGGCAATAACTGCAATGTTGTCAGTAGACGGAATGTCGAAATGTGGTTTTTCAAATAAACAGCTCGAATTGCAAAGCGGTTTGTTTCTCTATGTTTCCAAGATCAACGCAAAGCCAACACCAAATTCAAGGCCGTTTAGATACAAAATATGAATCGGCGGGCCAGCAGCAGTAAAGGCTCAGGGAAGGCGAACCAGCTGGAAGTTTTGCTTTATTAAGCAAACAAATCGGCTTTTTATGGCTGGCAAGTATGTACATAGCCAGTCCCCTCGATTCATTCGACTCCACTCGAAGCAAAAACTGCTGAAGCAGCAGTGACCATGCGCGGCGTACCGCATGCGCAAAATAATGTAATAACGAACAGGAAATCTCGCCATGTGTACAAGACGAGAAACGATTGCGATTGCGAGGAGAGTACAAAAAGCCCGTCATGCTCAAATTATAATTTTTCTAGCTAAGCGAAGTACTATAAGTAAGACGCAAGCATGTTAAGTCAGCAGCCGTGCAATGGGCAGACACTCGCCGGCCAAGTACCGGACAGCTGTACCGATCGACGCGCGGATACCGATGCGATATGAATGATGGCGAGTAATCGCACAGAAGCTCACGCTTCCGAGAAGTGCCTGCGCGAGATGCAGACAATTTTTTGTGTGACGGGTGCACAATAGGCCAAGGATGGTCGGGTGTAGAAGGGCAACGCAGAGTTGGTTGGTGGTTGCGACCGACAAGTGGAATCGATCAATTTGGTTGTGGCGGCAAGTGAAGAGCGACCGACGTGGGCGAACGACTGAAGGTGGGTGATGCGCAAAGTGACTGGGCTGGTGCAATGTTGCCAGATACCTGAAATGACTTTCTACTAAATCTTAAAACAATTCCGAAATTTCCTCCCAAAAGTTAAAAAAAATCTCCTAAAGTTTGTTTTTTGTAATTTGAGTCATTTTAAAGGAATTCAACTTCTCATAAAAATAAATAGAATTTTTTTAATGCAGCCTTTTGTTATTCATCTTCAGCTTAACAACAAAAACAAAACATATAACAAATGAATTAAACAAGAAGTGCCATTTTTGGCGGGATTTCATTGTGACAGCAATAAGTGAGAACGAGATAGAACGAGCTTACATTTTTTAATAAATTAAATAAATTTAAATTATGTAAATTTTTAACACAATAAGGTGCTTTGACTATTAAAATAGTTGCCAAAATATGTTTTGTTGCCAGTGTTCCCAATACATCATACTCCGTTATCCAAAAAAATCTCCCAAAAATCCACTAAGGATCCGAAAAATCCCTTAACATAAAATACAAATCTCCTAAACTTTCTCCTAAACAATTCTTCCTCCTAAAAATTCTCCTAAAAGGCCAAGAATCTCCTAAATCTAGGAGGAAATCTCCTGATCTGGCAGTACTGGGCTGGTGAATGGGTTACAGTGGACTTGTCCCACCCAACTATATACACAGCGCTTTAGCCGTTCTGCCTAGTGGCACGTTGAGCACACTTTGAGTACGTACAATTGGCGCTCTCAATTTCAGTCCTCATCCTTTCAAAATGGCGCTGCTTGCCTCAGAAAAAGCGACAAAGCCGAACGCGGCCAGCGAGAGCAGTGACTGTAATCATTTTATAATGGGACATTCAATTTACTGACTATTACACTGTCACACAATTCACAATCACGTTCGGCTCAGGCTACAGCAGTGCTGCTGTCACTCCCCGAGCGCGTTTTCGGAGCGACGGTCGGACACCGAAAACGTCCTTTTTGCCGCCTATTGCCGCAGAGGCAATTTAGAAAATTTATGGCAAGCGGTAGAGGAGACTGTGGTTACAACAGAAGTAACAACAAAAACAAGTGAAGCAACAGCACCAACAAAGTTAAAGTACAGAAAGTGGCTTTGTGTTTGTGTTTTGGCACTCGATTCGTGTGTCTCAAAGTGTCTCGCGCATTGCACAACACGCAACAGCAGCAGCAGCAACAACAGCAAACAAAACATTGCAGCGTGCCGCATTTTTGTACTGCGGCTCAGTCACTTTGTACTCGCACAATGTTGGCCGAGTCAGCGATTTGAGGTCTTGGACCAGTCTTATTCATGCAACGCAATGAGTCTGATTACTCACGTCTGAGCAAAGCCTGACGGCATAGAAATTGTACGAGTCACATAGCACAGCGGTAAAAACAACTGAAGCGAACGAATGAGGAAAATTGCTTGGTGGTGCGACAAAACGACGCAATTAACCGGCCCAGAGTTGCATGCATAACCATGTTTTTTGTTTTAAGGGAGCACCAACCGTAACGCTCGTCCAATTGATTACGAATTTGTGGAAAAATACTTTCGTCAAGGTCATTTACGTAACAGTCCACGCAATCTGCTTTCAGCGAAAACTAGAACGAAAGTCTGATTGCCGCGAATTATGAACCTTCGCAACCCGGTAAGGCGCCAACCTTTAAAGCTGTGAAGCACTCAAACAATGGCATAACCTCCATTGTCGGTGAGCTGATGGAAGGTGACTGGGATCATAATATAATAGATGAGCATTATCAAAGCCGCAATTCAGTTTTTTCGGCATTGATGGGGGTTGAGAGCGGTTCGGTGTGAAATATATTAAAAAATTTTCACACATTTTACACGCACTTCAGAGACTATGTTTTTTGGAATTGGTTTTTCACCCAAGGTCGCTCAAATTGATATCAAACCCTCGAAAATCAGAAAGAAAAACAGCAAATGCCAGTTCGGTTACGGATCTGAAGCGGATCCAATACGTGTACCAAGTGGCTTAATGCTGCCACCCATCTACATAAATACTTCCATACGCACTACATCGTAAGCCTTGTTACTGCCTTTCGGAATTGATGAGTTTTAGTTGGGTAAATTTTTGAACCTTTACTCTAGTTTGGCCAAGAAAAATTGATTAGAGCCGATTGCTCAAGTAGACAGAGGAGGGGAGCTACGCTAGGCGAGGCCACCACGGAAATTCATCAACATCAGCAATTCAATCGACTGACTGCGCTCGATCCTGGCGCAGGTCAGTACACAAGATTATACACAATACAAATGTACATAGCAAATTCAAATGTACCTACATATGTATGTGTATGTGCAAATCCAAATAGCTTAAAATATTGAAACTGTTAACTGTTATGCTTTTCGACGCTGCATTATAAACGTGCACTCATTGCCGGCGCGCCTTGTGGCCAGTTGGTGTGTGTGTGTGTGTGTGCTGGGACGGGGAAGGAAAGCGGCTGCAACCAGACAGCCAAATGGGCTCGAGAGCATAGGTGCGGTGGCGCACATGCGGGCTTTAGTTCGCCTGACTGCTGGCCACGATGTACACGACGCCGCTGTCGATTGGAGCGGCTCCATTCGCCTCGCCTCGCGTCGCCTTTGTAGTCGGTTGCTCTATTGTTGGCTGCATTTTCTATGGCGTTGTGTTCCTTTTTGCTGGCTAATACAGTTATGCTTTAATCCCTGCAGCCTCAAATTGGTTGCTCCACCGCCAAATGTCAAATGCAATTGTCGGACGCTTGCGGGTGCTGCACTCCGACAAGATTGGCGCTGCTCTGGGTGGATCTTGCAGTAGCCGAATGCGATACATTCGTTGGCCGGATGCGGTGCGGCACGAGCGGTGCGCTCATTGAAAGCGGCACTCGCTGCATGATCGTTCGAGTGTGACTTGCGCTCGGCCCAATTGCAACGATATAGTTTGGTGGACTGGATTCTGGTTTTTTGCTAGTATGTGTTTTTTGTTAATGTGTGTGAAAAGCGCAAAGTATGATGGAAAATCGGAAATTGTTAAATAGAGGTGGAGTCGATATTCAACTGGACGGATTTCACGGGTGCGGGTTTAAAAAGAAAATGAAATGTTGGAATGTTAAAATTTTGCAAAATGTTTTTCGAATGAACACAAAGGCAGCAAAGCCCTTCCACACCAACTTCTCATATCTCCATCCAACCACACCACTGACAATCGTCTCTCAGCGGAATCATCCTTCAAATGCCCACGCACTTGACCCATTGACTGCGCCCGTCTTTCCCATCGAATGACAGAAATTCTGTCAGGGCCCAAATTAAATTGCGCCAGTTGTCAGGAACGACGGCACGTCCAGTCGACGACTCAATACTTGTGGGCACGAAGACAACGTGCAGTCGCCAGGTGAACGACAACTCAACACGACAGACTGGCAACTGTGGCTTGCAAAAATTGCTCTCATATAGAAAAAAGTCCGACTTGCAATGCGGCGAAAGAGAGCTGAAGTCGCGTGCGGCCCGCGGTCGGAGGCCGTTGCACATGCAAACAGCAACGCATGCACAGCTTTATTTTATTATGGTTATTACTATTATTAACGTGTTATTGTGCTATGAAGCTGGCAAACAACAGTCGCACGCAGGCCAGGCCAGGCCAGGTTGAAAGTCGCGGTCGCTGGTGTTCTCGCCGCAAGCTCTGGATTTCTGATTAGGTTCTCCGATATGCCGTTGCGCTTCGAACGGCAGGTTGGCAGCAGACAACATGCAATTTAAATAAATCATCATCAACCGCAATTTCATGTTGTCGATGCGTCAGTCTGTCTGCATTTCTTCTGCTGCCTATCGCAGAAGAAATTATTTATCGCTGACTAGACAAACGGGCCCAAACGGCGACCTGGGCGTACCAGTAACTCAAGAACGCGCAGTCGCTGTTGTGTTTTCAGTTTCGTAATCCATCACTGTGCGCTCGGACGTAGTCTAGAAATGCACTCGACGGCAGGAAGAGCCCTGCAGGGATACTCCGTATTGTTGTCTTGTCTCGCAGCGAGCAAAAGCGGCGAAATCGGGGAGGAAATGTTTACAAAAATATATTTCAAGTATTTTAAATACGTTCTTTGCGCAGATCAGTCAAATGAATACTAATTTGTTTATACACAAAACACATATTGGAAAACAGAATCCTGGTATTCCAAACCCGATTGGACATTTCATGTTGTATTTAACTATTGTACATTTTTCGACGATCAATTCAAGATTTCGATTGTTTTGGCCATGTTTCTTTCATATTTTAAAGCGTTTACATTCACCCATCGAACCATTTTCGAACAATTCATTCAAAAAAATGTTGCTTGTTGATATCTGAAAAAACCATATTTCGAGCACAAAATATCGATATCCCTACTTATGTGCATCCCAACCTAAGTTAGGGTTGGATGCACATGTTACCTAACGAAAATGTAGCTGATTCTCCAATTACGAATTTGCTCAACTTGCAGTTGGAGTTTTTGCATTTAAATAGGTATCGTGATTATTTGTACCTGAAAACGATCAATAGAATCGTATGAAATAGTCAGTTTGTTATATTTAACAACTTGGAAAGGTGAATGGACCACCTAAAAAGTGTAAAGGGCGTTCATTTATTTCGTACACATTATTGTAAGTTTTGTTGGGATTTTTACTCAATATTAATTAATTGGAAGCAATCGGTTGCCTTATTTTGAGTTTTTCATTGTGTCCTACAATGAAGTGCAGTGTTGCTCCATTAAGATCCTTCCGCCTGTCTATCAAGTGATTGTGAAAGATAGTCTAAGATAGTGAAAGATACAAAAGCAGAACAGAGCAGTCTTGCGTTGGTTCTAGTTGAGTTCAACTCTTGGTGCGAATACCCATTCGAGGCATAATTTTGTATCGCTGCGCAAAAGCAAAGCAGGATGAATGGGGTTCATTGAACTGCAGGCCGCAATTCATACACATAGGTATGTACATAGTTATATGTATATTGTGCATGTGTACATACATACATGGGTGTGTATATTCAGCGGAGCGACAATAGTCTCTGATTGAGTAAAATGGTCGATTCATTTCATAGATTGATCTCAATTTAGTTCAGTCGCTCGATCTGCAACAGCTCTGCCAGCAAACAATATCAATTAAATGCCTTTGCAGAGAAGACAACCGCACACACATGACCGCTGCAAGCAAAACCGTCGCGGCGTGCATCGTTCTCCGTGTGGATTCCTCCGCCCCGCGTGGCATAACAATACCGAATGTTTTAGACTCAAGGCGCTTCAAATTTGGATCAGTAAAAACCTTCTTTAAAAGGGTGTTTTCCAACCAATGATCGGTTGATTCATCGGTTTACGATGTGCTGGCGTCTGTGGGCAAACGTCAGTTTTTCTTTTCCTAGTTTTCAACGCAGCGATCAAACGGACGGCTGCGCTGGGGTGTCCTGTAGACATGCGGAAAGAAAGATGCATGTTTCGTTATCGAGGCTTCACTGTGAGCAACTTCAGCAATCGCCCTCCCGCTGGTCACTTTTGAACGTCGCCATGATCGACGGCGATGCCCAAATGTACCCAAGCCGTGCTCACTCACCACTGAATTGACCTCTGCCACGAATTGCAGCACACTCTGGCGCACGTATTGTTATTGTTGTTGATACGAGAGAACGCTCTGGCGCTAAGTTAGATGGGATGACCGTTTATCTGGTTCGTAATGGCGCCCGGCGCAAAGGTTCGCCTGTGCCTTGTTCTGGTTTTGGCATTTGCGACTTTCATTTTGGGTGTTTGCGATTTACAGCGCCGCCGAATGATTGCATCACGAACAACAAATTCGCCGGCCATGTTCTGTGGTCGCAGCTGCTGCCCGACCACATTTTTGCTGTAATTTCTATAATCATATGTGGTTAAATGTGAAGGATTTAGGAGCCTTTTCCGGGCATATTTGAGCAAGTTGCTTGCGGTCCGATTAATGTCGAAACTAGTCAGACATTGAACTCTCTCTGCACTGTAGCGCTGGAAGAGATTTTCGTCGTTTGTGTAGACGAATAAAGGAAGGACGAGCAATTAACTGAAAAAGGCTTTCCGCATAACGACCTTCGTATCAAATTAAACTGAACCCAGAGCAAATCGTAATCGCTATTCGTGTTTTGTACGAAAAGTCCGTCCAAAGGGAAAGGGTGCAGCACATGGCAGGAAACTGCGAAATTGGCCAAGTAACTTCGCGTCGCTTCAACTGGTTTGCATGCCGAAACAGCAATTTACTCGGTATGGCACATCTTTCACACTCTGAGATGAATAATTAGCATTTCACAATAGCTTTTTGACTGTCACTGCTTCGAGTTTGGTGCCAGTTTATGACTGGGTGTCGCACGTAATAATGACTCCTATGCGTAAACGTAGCTAATGACGATGATCGCGTTCGATGGTCACCGGTCACCACTGCAATTGCAGGCATCATTGTTGGCTCCCAGTCGGCCAGATCGTTACCGCATACCCGCGAGCGCTCGTGTGGTACTTGTCGCCGACATGGGCGAGTCCGGACATTTGGCAAAATTGGGTTTATGAGCACGCGATCGCCGGACGCCCTGGAGTGGCCGCGCTCATAAACACTGTTTGACCATTTTATAGCCGCACACCGCACGATCCTTTCATGCAGCACAGCGGGAGCGACTAGTCGTGTTCACATGCACGCGTCTATTGCGGACGCTGTTGCTGTGCTCAAAGTGCTGCTCAGACACGCTTGCGCTGTTCGCATAAGTGGCGGCGATCTAAGGACGATCGCTGCGACTGGGACAAGTGGACCTGGAGCAACCGGAATGTTGCCTAGCGCTGAGTGATGAAGTCGTCACATTGGCAACGATGCCGCAGTTGAATGCGAGCGGCCCACTTTCTTTACACGTGCAACAACAACAACAACAACAACCACCATATAGTGCTGCCCACGTGGAGCAACAGCGCAAGAGCGGTGAAAACGCGTCAAAATGTCTGTTGCGTGTGACACTTGTAACAAGAACTGTTGCGGCCTTCCAAACAATATCGGGTGTCGAGCAGTCGCTGAGAGCAGCTGCGATTAATTGCCTGAAATCAAATTTGAACTGTAAATATTTTGATATGAAATTGCAAATTGATAATTTATGGCTGCAATTACCGACGGGTTGCGCTTAATGCGTTTCTCTTGTTGGCGGACGCCCACTGTGGCCAGTGCCAACTGTGTGCCCAGTCATACGAGCCCCAGTGTGCCTCGACTAGCTCGACTGCTTCGCGTCCAACTGGCCGAAAAAGCTAAACGTAAGACTTAATTAAGCCGGCAAAGAGCTAAAATATTGACGCAACAAATCATCAAAAATCGGTAGTCGTGGCACTTTGCGCCGTGACTGCCAAGACGTACGGACATACTCGGTGGTGTGTCGTTAATGTTTGCATTACATTAACATTAACATTAAAGTGCGGAATCTTACGTCGTAGGCAATCGCGCTACAGTGCTTCAGATCATGCAAAGATTCCCCAGATGTACATTTTTCCATGTAGCCAACCAGTGCATTTCGAGTTATTTCGATTGAAACATTTGCGATGGTCCCATGATTCAGGACCATGAATATAGAATTTTTGGTTCCTGCATTCGCAACTATAAAACGAACACACAATCCAAGCCTGTAAGAACTAAATTTTGCATTTTGCCAATGTGAATCATTGTGAGATTTCGAATCGCTTATCGAGAAGAGTGTCGAACAGTAACGAGACGACACACAGAAGCTGATTCGATGAAGCAGCAGCAGCAAGTAAACATTGCAGCTTAATTGATAACATAGACAAGATTCCCGTTTTAACGAAGTTTCCTAGAAGTTGTCAATTTTCCGCTTGAAATTCGCAGCATATTTTATTTTGACTATCTTTCTTGGATTTCGGTAAAATTAATATTATTTATTGATTATTTTTTGATTATGTAAAATTCCAACCTTAACTAATAATTAAGCATTGATTTAACGGTTCTCAGTTTTCAGTTTCGAATATGTAAATATTTACATACGTCTTTCTCGATGGTTTTCTGAAAAAGAATTTACTCTATATAACATAATATTCAATTTTTTCATAATCAACTTGAATATTTATAATTTTTTTAGTTATTATTTAAACGCATTTTGGTGATATTCTTAAAGACGGAATCCAAGAAAGGCGTAATCGTAAGAAAGAAGTCTAGTCTTGGAAGCGAAGTCTAACTGAACGAGGAGTTAAAAAATGGATCATCTGAGATCTGAAAGTTACGACTAGTTCTACTTTTCTTACTTCACTCTGTTACCAATACTGGTCCCAATAATGAATTTATTAGAAATTTTGATTATGTTTGAGTTGAGTTGTTGGGTTGTTGACGAATATCTTAAAACTAAAACAGGAAATAATAATTTTAACAGGAAAGTAACCACGCCACAGCCTTTATTAACTCAGTGCTAAAGGAACTTCTGATATTTAACACCACGTATAGTTCCCACCAGTAGGCAACAGAGGTGCCATACTTCGGCAAAACGTAGCCGCCGGTACGCCGGCGCACACGTAGATGCTAAATTTGTTCAGATACCGATGCAAAATTCACCTAAATCTGCTTCTGTGAGGTCATTGTCATGTAGAACGAATAAACTCTGATTTGGGTAATTCGATATGGCGTGTAATTTGGGTATTTTTCAGTCGTCTGGGTTGCGGCTGTGAATGGGCTGGAGCGCTCATTGAGTGCGCGGCCATGTCGGTCCTGGTGTCTCTGAGGAACACGCTTCGCGGTAGACACGCTCTGTGGCCGTTGCGCATGCAGATGGCGTTTAAAAATACTCGATCAGCTTCCAAAGTTCTCAACAATGATGCGTCATCATTGCAAAAAATGACGATTGCTTCTACTCACTGAGCCAGAGCGCAGTAAATACAACGATACAGAGTGTGTTTAACTCATTACGTATTAAAAAAGTTGTTGGGTATTCTGTGGCGATTTCGTTTTACGAGCATGTTGTCAACAACGACAGAAGCCGTTCTTGGGATTTCCAGTTTTAAAGAGGAGGAATTATTTGCTAAACGAGTTATAGCGTTGTGCTGCTTGAATTATTTCCCTCTCACGAATTGGTCAGCGCTTGTTGAGAGGGGAACTGCCAGAAGAAACAGTCTCTGGTGTGCACTGCGAAACCGCGACCCCGGACTTCTGACTCAGCCTACTGTCCGCCCAAATATGGCCCAGTCGCCCCACGAGGCTCTACCGCCATCATCTTCAGTAAAAGTTAAATGAAACCTCGAACCGGAAGTTGACAGTGAAATTCGTGCGTCAATTGGAAGCGCCCAAAGCAGCCCTAAACGCAGTGTAGCGTACGCCGACAGCGTCTATAACCGCTTTTTCCACACTCGCTTTAGGAATTCTGATAGTGACGGAATGTGGTATGTGCCGACATTGACGCTCTCGCAGCTCTCCGAAGCTGCTCATGTGCATAAAACTTATTTATAAACGCCGGTTTATATGGCTTAGCTCAGTTTTGCGTGATTCTTTCACAGAGCTACGTGCGCGCTGAACAATTTTTCACATCATTCGTCGACGTTTACGGTGAAATACTCGGGAAGAGCGCTTGGCATACAAACATCCAAGTTCCTAACTGGCCTGTTTGTTTAGGCACGCCGCGAACAATCAGCAACAGCGACATGCGGGGGATTTTCCGTAAGAGAATTGTTAATTTTCCGATAAAAGATTTTAAAGTGCCAATGATTTGCATTTGATTTATTTGCATCGTCCGGAAGGGTGTAGCTGAAATACAGACAGAGACAGAACGACCGGGCTGGTGATACAATAGGAAGAGAGTGATAGCGCTTCCACTTGTGTGCAGTTAAATTTTAAACTGATTGCGAGGGATTTTCCCGCTGAATGTGTATTATTGAGTTGGGGTAGTGCACTGCTAGATGTATAACTCAAACTTACTCTCGTGATAAGACGGGGAAAGGGAAGGGAAATTTAAGATCGACTTGCGATCAAGTTGTCGTGTCGTTGTGACGACATCGGGTATTGTTTTCTGTATTTGTACGTAATAAAAATTCGCACCCTATGGTCAGCAGCAAGTATCAGTGTATCAGCGTCTGCTCTTGTTGAATGATGGTGTAGGATTGAAAGAATTATCAAAACGTTTATGTTTATACAATAAGGACATTTAAAGAGACAGTGTGTTGTGTATATTTCTAGTTGCGTTATTCGTTGGCTATGCGGCGGCTCAGCAGTACGTGAATGCGCCGGAGCTGCGACCATTGCCAAAACTTCAGTTTCTCCGACAGCCACAAGACAACATTTATCCCGTCAACACAATCTATGGGCAACAACTGCCACAACAACAACCGCAACAACGACAACAACCACAGCCGTTCGATTCACCCTCAATTACAAAACAATCCCGGCAGCAAAACGTCACCAGCCACAACAACAACATCAGCGTGGAGTTTTACACGGTGACATCACCACCGCGTGCTGCGTTGGGACCGGCGGCGACGGCGCCGACGCACTCAGCCGCACCTCTGCCTGTGTCCGCACCAGCGCCAGCAGCCGTAGCGGCTTCCGTCGCGCTCAACTCCCACAACCGTTTCAGCGCCGATTTGTTTCATGTTATCGGGCCGGCGCATGCGCACCAGAACATTGTCTATTCGCCCATATCGCTGCAGACGCTGCTCGCGCTGCTGTACACCGGCGCCAGCGGCCAAACCGCCAGCGAGCTGCAACGGGCGCTGGCGGTCCCGTCCAATAAGCACGAGGTTGCCGCACTGTTTCGCCGGCTGCTGCAGGCGCAGTCCAACAGCGCCAACGCTCAGCTCGTTATGGCCAACAAGCTGTACCACCAGGAGAATTTACTGCTGGAGCCGGCAGCGCGGCAGACGGCGCGCGACAGTTTTGGCAGCGACATCGAAGGCATACAATTTGCCGCCGCCGCAGCAGCGGCCGCAAAAATGAACGACTGGGTGGCGCGCCAGACGCACGACCACATCCGGAATCTGGTATCGGCGCAGCAGCTGAATACGCGCACACAAGCCGTCCTGCTGAATGCAATCTATTTCAAGGCCAAGTGGGCCAGGGAGTTCTCGGCAGTCGATACGGACACGGAGGACTTCCATGTAAACATGCGCGACAGCGTGCCGGTGCCCATGATGTTCAACGACGCAACCTATCGTTACGGCGAATTCGAGGACCTGCAGGCGACGGCGTTGGAGCTGCCCTACCGGGACTCGGACCTCAGCATGCTCATTCTGCTGCCGAACGCGGTGGAGGGGCTGCCGCTTCTGGAACAGCGCATGCGTGACATCGACTTGAACAAATTGTCGTCGCAACTGAGCGCCGAGACGGTCACAGTGCGGGTGCCGAAATTCAGAATCAATTTCGAATTGGACATGGTGGAGCCGCTGAAAAACGTAAGCGCTTTGGTAGATCAACGGTGAAAATGTCCCATGCGGCGAATTACACGTAGCGATGACGTGTGGAATGGGGTTCGGCGATTATCAAGACAACGTTGACTGTGACGAACGCAATTAGTCGCAACTTGTTTGGCTAATAGTGCGGTTCCAGTTCGCTGCTAGGGCACTAACAGAATTGAAAGCCCCGAACACCAAATTCCTTTCGTGAAAAACCAACTACAACTTGAGTAGTTCTAAAGAACGACATGTCACTTTTCGCATTCTTATAAATATAAATTTTTAAAGCAAACTCCATCTCCATTCAGTGCTTTCATAAAAAAAAACACAATATGGGCCGGTGTTGACAGCCGATATGATTAAACCCAGCTTAATTTTTTCCATTCAATAAGAAGAAGAATTAAAGCTATGCGATATCTCTTGCAGCTCGGCATCAAAGAACTTTTCAGCGAAAATGCTCAACTGTACGATTTCTTCAGATCCCAGCCGGTTGGAGTGTCCAGTGTGCGGCACAAGGCGTATCTGGATGTCAACGAAGCCGGGTCAGAAGCGGCGGCCGCATCATGTGAGTTCCGATTGGAAGCATCCACGCGGCATTTAATGTGACCTTTGGGTTTTCTGCTCTTGATCGTTTCAGTTATCACGCTAGTGCCGCTCTCATTGCCCAGCAGGATCGTTCATTTCACCGCGAATCATCCGTTTATGTTTGCCATCCGCAGCCCGCAGGCTGTCTACTTTGTGGGACACGTAGTCACTTTTTGAGAGTGAACTTTAAGCAATAATAAACTACCTTCTAAGCTAATCTACGATATTGTTAGTGTGTGGCTCAATTTAAATTAAATTCGACTGCATACAGCACGAAATACTCAAATAAAACCCAAACCCATATCGACTGTATGCCTATATGTATTGCTTGTATTCAACGAGAATTGCTTGCAGTAAGCTTTCGTCTGTAGGAACTTGGGGCTTTCGTTGCCTGTGCGCCCCGACGCGGCCCTTTGTTATTAAATCGCTTATTGCAAACTCCCCGAATGTATGTTGAACACGTGCGTGAAGGGCCGATTAGCGTAACGAACGCCGGTAATGGCTCGATTAGTCACATTTCTCTGGCGATAAATTTAATGCCCTGCGCAGGTGGAAATTTAGTTACTTGTCGGGAGAACAGCTCGCCAGTAGGATCTCAATACCGAATTAATTGGCTTTTTCAGTCTATCAGCATGAAGTACTGTAAGTTGCAACCGATACTGCCCGATTTGAAGTCTGCGTGGATTTGCAGAGATTTGCTTGTTCTTTTTCCAGTTTTCGTCGCACTGAGTTGTGTTTTGACACTCCAAATCGCAGTTGGCGTCTCCAACAATCCCCTTCAGAAAATCGTACGAGAGTCGCATCAGACGTTTGCGGAGCAGTTATCGTTAAGTGCTGTGGTAAATGCGCCTGATGAAAACGTCATTGTTTCCCCGTTGTTGATCGAGGAACAACTGGCGCTGATCTACGCGGGTTCTGTGGGTGGTACCGAATCGCTGTTGAGGAACGCCTTGCATTTGGAACGCTTGGACAACAAGAGCGTGGCCCTGTCAAACCTAGAGGTGTTTTTCAACAATGCATCATCGCAAATAGGCAAAGGAGTAGACACAGGCAGTCAAGTGGTCGTGCTTGAAAATGTTGCGTATGACTGGAAGCCCGAGTTCCAGCAGGAAGCGGTTCGCTTTAATATCTCAAGTAGCTTCAACATATTTACTGAGCCGAAACTAATCGAAGCCAACTATGAGTTATTGGCGAAGACAAATTTCCAAACTGGCCCCGCTTTGCCGAAATCATTACTTAATTCAACAGATCAATTCGTATTGGCCTCGGCGCTGGTATTAAATGCACCATGGCGTACCGCCTTCCCGGTAAAGAACTTCAGGCAGATCGAATTCGGGAGCCAAAAAGTCAACAAAACGAGTGTTGTTGGTATGTCCGTATCGGACATTTTGCCATATGCCAACCTGCAGGAGCTTGATGCCGTAGCCGTGGAGGTGCCATATAACAGCAGCATGGGGATGCTGATCGTGTTGCCCAATAAACGAGACGGTTTATCCAAGCTCGAGCAAGAACTGAAACTTGGCGATTTAGCGGCTATAAGCAAACAGTTGAAACCGAAGAAAGTAAATCTGGTCCTGCCGAAGTTTAAAATCGAGTACCACCAGGATCTGAAAGACACCTTAACTTATGTAAGTTTATCGCTTGAAATTATGTGAAGAATCAGATGACTAACTAACTAATGGTAGTTAAAAAAAAGGTGTTTAGTTGATTTACTGTCATAAGTTTCACTACGTAAAGGTCGAAAAATGAATGAGACCCTCGATAAGTTGTCGCGGATATTTAGGGACAACGTTGGGTCTAATTGACGGACATATGGGAACCTTTTAAATATTGTTGTTATTATATTCGCGCAATACAGCTCGTAGCATTAAGCATGTTTGTGTTTATTAATTTTTGCAGATGGGATACGATCACATCTTCACAAAAAACGCAAAATTTTCTGATATCCTCGAACTCAAAACAGACTTGGAAACGCTGCCTGTCACCAATGTACCGCACAAGGTTGTACTGAACGTCGATTTCGAGGGCGGATCCCCGCAAAGTGGCTGTAAGTTTAAAAAAGAACATATCCATCCATTTTCCTAATTAACTTCCGTTTTTCTATCCAAATCAGTTTTTGAATACATCACAAACATATTCACGTTACCGTCAGATGTGGTCGTCGACCATCCATTCTACTTTGTCATCAGAACAACCGATCATATCGTTTTGACCGGACATATTATCAATGTGCAGTAATCATTTGAAGCACTCAATCTCGTTTAACTAAAATTCGATTCTAGTTGCTCATAGTTGGGCATATTTTTGAAGAGCCGAATTGAATTAAATAAACGGATTGCAAAATAACGTTACCGGAGTATTTTTACTGCATACAAGTAATGAAACTGGGCAATATTGTCGAACTCATCTAAAAAAACAAGTTTACACCGAATGTAAAGATGTTGCGACGTTTTAATGTTGGCAAGAAGGCCTTTTCACCTTTGAACTGTTTAGAAAGATCAGAAATTTGATTCCGTTGCGCTTTCGAAAGTTTACAGTCTGACCAAAGTTTTATGTATTTTACCCGAACCAGAAAAGAACCCTCTTTTCGACTTAATCAAACCTACTACGAAAGAAGTTTACGACGAAATGACTGGCTTGTGTGGCTTGTATTGTGCCTCGAAGTATTAATTGAAATTCGAATACTTGCAAAAAAGCCGCACACCTCCATCATAATTCTGTTCAAAAAAGGCAAAGTTGCTCGTGTTCTCCAGGAAAACATTTAAACTTTGCAAGTAGCTATGTAGTCATTGGTGCATTCGAGAGCGATCAGTGAAATACTCAAATTCGTTGCCATCTCTTCTGCTTATCGCCCCGGCTGAAAAGCTCTCTTGGGCTGCTTTGGAAGTTTTTATGTGGTACATAGAAAGTCTGGCTGATAGTTGACATTAAAGACACACAGTAAACACAACGTCTGCAAGCAGGAAGCGTTACGTAATTACAATTCTCGGCCTTAACCATGGTTTGGACGCCCTGTAAGTTGCAACCTGTTGCTTGTTGCGGCTTGAGAGCATTTCGTAATCATGCATCTTTCAATTTGGCAGTTTTCGTGACTTTGATGTCTGTGTTCGTCCTGAATGCTGCAGTCCCCAAAATTCCGCTGTTGAATACAGCCAGAGAATCGTATGAGAAATTCGCCGTGGAGCTGTCGGCCACGGCTGGCTTGGCAGCGCCAGCGCAAAACGTGCTTGTCTCGCCGCTGCTGGTTCAAGCAGCGCTGACTCTGCTGTACTTTGGTGCAGCCGATGACACTGCCACGCTGCTGAAGACCTCGCTGCACTTGGAGCGTTTTGCCAACAAGCAGACAGCCAGCACCGATTTGGCGCAGCTTTTAAGCTCGACCAGAGCGACAGTTAGCCACGAAGCGAAGGCAGCCAGCGCCTTCTACGCGCAGGAGCATCTAATGTTCAAGTTCAATACCGACTTTGAACAGATGGCGCAGCAATTCAACATCTCCACCAATGTTGTCAATTTCAATGCAAAGTCGTTGGACGAGATCAACTACTGGTTTCTGACGCACACGAACTACAGCATTGGACCAGTGCTAAGCGAGCATGTTGGGCGCGTCCACTCGCCATTTGTGTTGGCATCGGCGATGGTGTTTCAGGCTCCGTGGGCGTTAGGCTTCGATGTCAAGGAAACGGAAAAGCTGCCTTTCTTCAGTGATGGCAGACATCACAAAGCGGTCGACAGCATGTTTCTAGCGCACAAGTTTCAGTATGCCGAACTGGCCGATCTGGACGCGAAAGCCATCGAGCTGTCATATAAAAACTCTCATGTAAAAATGTTGATCTTGCTGCCAAATCAAATAGAGGGTCTACGAGCGCTCGAGGAGAAGCTCAAATACCAGGACTTGTCGGCTATAACCCGACAGCTGAGCGAGCACAAACTGGCTTTGACTATGCCCAAGTTTCGCGCGGAGTTCAATGGAGACCTGAAGGATACCTTGACTTATGTAAGTTGGCAAATAAATGGGAATGAGATTGATTAAAAAACGTTGAAGTCAAACAAACAAAAAGCTCATTAGATCGACATTAAAAATACAACGAAAGTGATTTATATTGAGCTGACTTGAAAGCCAGCTAACTTGGCGAGATGAATAGAGAGCAATTCGTAGCACCACTCAATCCTTTCTCTGCTTAGTTGTCTTTGGTCTCCAAATACTAACTAAGAGTATGAAAACTGTCAAAGACAATCGAGCAATTTCTAGGCTTTCCCCCATTTAACACGATTTTCTTCAATAACTCTCAGCTTGGACTTGGAAACATTTTCAACAATGATGCCAAATTCTCCCATATGTTTTCGTCCTTCCTGAACGCGCGCTCGCCGTTTGTCACCTGCGTCC
The DNA here is from genome assembly GCA_963668005.1 of Melieria crassipennis. Taxonomy (NCBI): domain Eukaryota; kingdom Metazoa; phylum Arthropoda; class Insecta; order Diptera; family Ulidiidae; genus Melieria; species Melieria crassipennis. The sequence continues at coordinate 113,984,211 of OY764963.1, read as the reverse complement.
AGCATAAGGCCGTGCTGACGGTGAACGAGGAGGGCGGACCCAGTGATGAGGGCTTTTGTGAGTGTGCAACCGTGTTAACTGAATGCTTATCTGAAACCATATTTGCAGCTCTCGGCGGCCTGTTCCATCGTCCAACAGCCGTGGTCATCAATCATCCATTCTACTTTGCCATTAGAACGGACGAGGCGGTACTAATGGCTGGCCACGTTGTCAACGTGTAATTCGAAAGCGACAAGCTCGCGGAGTGTTGTTTCGATTTCTGCCACTGTGTTGACAAATATTTATTATTATCGCCGGCGTAAGCAGCAGGGCGTGGGGTCAGCATTGAAAACCGAAAGACGATTCGAATGAAATGCGATTTTGCAGTTTCTCAGCGCATATAAAACATATACATATATATTGTATTTGTATTTCCAATAATCCAATACTCGCACCGGGCAAAGCCACTGTAAGTGGAAAAATAAATTCTGCCCGAATTTCAAAACAACCAAACGCATTTCATACTCGGCACATGGGGGGTAGTGCGCAGCATTATCAGCAAATTCAATTAGTAAGTCAATGATGTATGCTTCGTGCACACTGAAAAGATGTGTGCAAAGCGAGGGCCTCAAAACGTAAACATATATTCCGTTGAACCGTCGCGTCGCTTCGGTTCTCTATTCACTTGTATTGCCAGAGAATACTATTTTTATTGTGAATAGCGAGTGCGCATTAATTGGTCAACCTGCCATTCGTCAACCTTCCGCTCATTGAAATGATTTCTTCAGATCGACTAGAATTTTTCTCCGTGTAAAGCTTTTCCCAAGGCAGGGCAAGAATCGTATTCTCAAAAAGTTTTCAAATAAATGCGAGAATAAGTGTGTCTAACCGCCAGTCATGTTTACTTTGTCAGAAGTGGATCAGCAGATTTTCAGGCTACCGAACGAACAGGCGAAATCAAATATGAAGATTGCATTGTGTAAGTAAATAGCTGTAAATTATAATCGTGATAATGGATTTTGTTTCGTTCGCAAGTATTGACCGCAATGTTGGCGCTCTGCAGCCACACCAGAGCGGCTACTGTGCCCGTATCCGGCGGCAATGTGATGCAAACCACGGAGCGGAATCTCTTTGCCGCCGATATCTACGAAGCCGTCGCCTTGGACAATATGCAGCAGGACATCGTCATTTCACCTGCTTCCATTCAGACCTCCATGGCGCTGGCCTACTTCGGGGCCAAGGGCAGGACGGCGACCGAAATTCAAACGGGTCTGCGGCTGGGGACGTCGAGTGTCGACGATGTGGTGCGCCGCTTCGGCGACTTTCACCAGAGCTTCGCGAGCAACAACAATCTTCGCCTGATTAATAACATTTATATCAACGAGAATCTGGAGTTCAAGAGCAATTTCCGAGATGTTGCACAACGCAGTTTCGACTCGAACGTGGAAAAGGCCGACTTCCACCCGCCCTACAACAAGCGTACAGCCGAACGCATCAACAAGGCGGTCGAGGCGAAAACCAATGGCAAAGTTACCAACATTATACAGCCGCAGCAGTTGAAGGACCTCACCGAGGGCGTTATCGTGAATGGCATCTCGTACAGCGCGCCCTGGCAGAATGCCTTCAAGGTGGACAAAACGTCGCGGCGCGAATTCTCGTCCGGCGGCCGCCAGTCCGTGCAGGTGGACACAATGTGGACGTTGAACAATTTCCGCTACGGCGAGATGAGCGATCTGGACGCCAAGGTCGTTGAGTTACCCTATCGGAATGCCGACTTCGCCATGTTGATTGTGTTGCCCAACAAGAAGAATGGACTCAGCGACCTGATCCAGAGTCTGTCGAAGAAGAATCTGATAGCACTCGTCGATGGACGATTGAGTACCGAAAAGCTGGAGGTTTACTTGCCGAAGTTTAGCGTTGGATTTGGTGTGAGCTTGGAAGAGCCACTGCGCAAGGTACGGGTAGAACTTTGCATTTAATTTTCATACAATGCTGGGAGAGTGAAATCGTTGAACCGATTCATAGTACGAAGTTACCCATCGAACTTGTCCGGACTCTGCGCTTATATTCGAAATTGCAGCCTTGCTTAGGTCAGAAAGTACAGCGCTGAAGCGTAGAATAGTTTTTCAGATATCTGTGCGGAACAAAGTATCGGTAATTCACTCTTGCCGGCCTCGACAGCCCAGCGACACTCGACTACTTCTCTCGCTATCCACATGAAGTAGATGAGTTTATAAGAAACCCATAAGTGTGTTCTTGACATGTAAAGGCAAACCCTTCAAGTCATACACTAACCGTCATTCCGAAAAGGGCTTTAACCTGTAGGTAGATTTGCAATATTACAATGGGCCATATAAAAGGCCTCCGAGTGTGTCTCTTGCAGAGGCAATCACCACTCTTCCTTGAAATTAAAAATGTTTGTTTTTGACTGCTGTCAGAAAACGGGTATTGCTCAAAGCATTCAGCAGAACATTTGTCTCTGTCCGGGGGTCTTCTATCTTCAGTATAATTAATATTGTTTCAATATAATTATTTGAATTCTACAAAGAATTCGGATATTGAACAATTTTTAAAATGAAACTAATTTCGTAAAAAATATCCGAGAATGTTTTTTAATTAAAGTTGACAACTTTTTATAGCTGGGCGTGACAACAATGTTTACGCGCCAAGGCGACTTTGGGAATTTGTACCGCATGTTCGTTAGCCATTACATTAACAGCGCAAACCACAAAGCCCACGTGGAGGTGTTGGAGGATGGCGCTACGAATCCGCTCGAGTCGGGCAGTGTACTCACAGGTAGGTTTGTCGAGTTGTATGAGTGCAATGGAAGTTTGAATTCTTTGATTTTCGTCACGCAGGGCTGAAGAGTTTTCTAACCCGCACCAAGACGTTCGATGCCAATCATCCGTTTGTGTTTGCCATACGACACCAGCAATCGATCATTTTTATGGGCCACATCACTTACAACGTTTGAGAAGCGCAGTGAGCGGCGGCCGAATTGCGATTGCGAAAGCGTTTTATAATAAATGCATACAGCACCCATTTAACAGTGCAGAGTGCTGCGATTAATTAGTTGCAATGCAGTTTGTAATGTTTTGTTGCTGTTATAAAATAATTTGCGCTTCCTATTTTTGACTTGACAAATGTTTCAGCCAGTTCTTAATTACAATCAACAACAATTCCTACTGTAATGAAAAGGCAAACACTTAATTTAGCGGAATCGTTCAACTCACCTTTCCAGCTCGACGTTGATTTTCTGCTGCCGGTTATCCATAATAGAGGCGGCCGTGCTGCAGTCGCGCCTTCAAAAACGGGACACTACTTGCACTTTTTTTGCTGCTTTAATTTGTGGACTAAAGCCGAGCTCATTAATCGCTGTGTCGGTGTGACGCAGAAATTATGTCATGCCAAGTCGCGCTTAATGACTTCTACGAAGCGTTTGATAATTCGCTTCTTCTTCTTCTTCATTCGCGACGTTACACACACTTTGCGCTCACCCGCCCGCCAATCACATTTCATAAAGCACTAACAACAGCTCGGCGCAATCTTGGTTTTCGTAATTGTCGCTTTTTGACTTGGCCGTTGATTATAATCAACTGCCGTAAATCAGAAATTATGGCGATCAGTCTGCGCTGGCTGACCGCATGGCCGCATGTGCCGTGGCGAATTGGCGAATTTTCGCTTTTAGTTTCTTATATCGTTGTTTTTGCCTTTTGGGCAACGGCTGAAGGCTGACGGCTGGCACGCTGTGCCCGCGTACAAAACTATAAAACTGCCAGACAGACGTGAGCTTTAGAACTTTAGGCGAGTCGTAGTGCAGCTGTTGCAAGGCCCGCTTTAAATGATTGTTGTGTTTCTTATTGTTGTTGTTGTTGTTGTTGGTTAAGTTGCTTTATCTGAACTATTTTTAACTGCTTGTTGCTGTGGTAGATTTCGGTGAAATGCTTTATGGCCAAAGCCAACGCACCTTCGGCCGATTATTGTGGCTGAGTGATGAGGTCAACATCCTGGCTGCGTTGCATATTTCGAGTTCTACCTTTGCTCTTGAATTGTGAGTTTCTCACTGATATTTAGAACTTTCACTTGACATTTGCTGGTATTTTATGCATTAAAACTGATTTCGGGGAAAAAAAACAGTTTTTTGGTATTCACTAACAGAAATCTACTTTGTACGCTTCGTGTGTTTGGAGCTTGGGACACAAACAATTACGTCAGTGACACCACAGGTTCCTTTATAAATTTGGTGATATTGTGGAAAAAGGATTAGAAAGAATTATTTGCTTCTACTGATTGTCAGAGCGTGGTATTACACGCAAGAGACCTTTCAAGCAGTAAGGGGACAAAAGAAAATTGCAAAATAAAATTCAATTCAAAATTGAAATTCACTAACATTACGATTATTTTCGTGATCTAGTAAAACAGACGAAAGTTTGACTAATCTTGCTGTGGTAACATGACTTTTTCTAACATCACATAGCAAATGAAAATATTTTACATTTATACAAATAACATAAAAGAGACTGAACATCAATGAGACTGTGATACTGTTTGAAAAGTACTAATGCTTCAAGATCTAATTTATTTTCAGTAGGTACAACAGCCTGAAAAGCACAATCGTGAATCACTATTCATGGACTCTTCGAATTGGTGACTCTGCATTTTTCGTAGGCGTTTTTTTCGACATAAATATTTATGGCATCGATCGATCATTTAAGTATCGACTATTTAACATCTGTGTCTTTACTATTTTGCAAGATATGTTAACTTGGATTTTATGTGTTTCGCTTTCGTTTCACTTTATATTCGAATTCATTTCGTGCATTTATGAACTTGAAATTCCAATTGGTTGCAATACAAATGAAAATTGTATATTATATAATTTGGAAATATTTGTGCACTTCAAACTAGGTATTTATTGAAATTGCAATGCTCGAACTTAGATCGACAGCGCTGCCTATGATCGGCACCAGCACTTTCCCAGTTGTAGGCGGACACATGCATTGAGTGGATAAGTATGTACGTATGTATGCATGTAAATGGATAGATATATTTTTCTCATATGCATTGTGGAGCTATGCGCATTGCATGCATTGAACACACTGATTTCGAGCACTGATGTGCGACCATAGCGAATTCTCACTCTGAAAACACTTCCTGCACTTCACTCACAGATCGAACGAATTGCCGCGCTTTATGTATTTATTGCGAAAATAAATCATGAAGGCCTTTCGAGTAATTTATGTGCGGCAATTTGTGCTGCCGCGCAGGCGCAACATTCGCGTTTGCGGCCCCGCGTATTCTCGCCCGTGCGCCTGACTCTACCGCGCCGCGAGCAGCAGCGCCAGAACTGCACTTTTGTTGTGTATGTTCGCTCCGTTTGTGCGCGGCGCACAGCAACTGAACTGTTGACAACGCCCGGCGAGGCTGTGGGCAATCAACAGGCGCAAGTCGCAGTCACAAAGCGCACATTGCAGGCCGCTCTTGCTTGCAGCAGCTGCAGTTGCTGCTCTTTCACTTGTTTTTGTATGTTGTGTTTTTTGCATTTGCGCGGCGGCCGTTTTTGCACAATAATGAGGCAGGCTGTTGTTTTTTAAGTAGCCAGTGCGGCGTGCGGTAGGACGCGCAGTGCGCCGTCCGCTCGGCAGTTAAGGAGCCACAACACGCAAGCGCGGACTATCGCGAAGGCATCGCGTGGCGCAGTGGCTGCGCTACGGAAAATTGACTATGGCGAATGTCGGATTCCGAATGCCGTTAAAAATGGCAGCCGCCGCGTGCGAACTGGTCGGATTTTCGTTAATTTGGAGAAAAGCTTGCTTTGCATAACTCCCCGTTGGGTGCAGTTATGAATTCGCGGCTACCTTCTGCAGCTGACCGCAACGAATCGGCCGCGTTTCAGCGCGCGCTTGAACGCTTTCAAATGCGCGAATGCCGGCGAACGTTCGTTCCGCCGATGCGTCGCGACGTTGGTGAACGACTCTTCCAGCGCCAACAACGGACAACAGACTAAAGCCGCAACCGAAGACTTGGAAGCCGCGGTGTGCATTCGTGGTGCTGCGGCGGCTGGCTTCCATGCGGACTGGAAGGCCCGCATACTCGCATCAACAACGGCAAACAACTCCAATTAAACAAACTTCGCTGGCGGAGAGCAGCCAAAACACTGCCGCCAACACTGAGAGAGCGAGCGAGCGTGCGTGAAGCAGAATTTATGTTGAGCAGGCGGCAGTGGGGCTGATGGGCAATCGGCTGCACAGTGCGGCCGCTGTTGTCAGTGGCTAGAATCCGATCTCGCTAAGTGAGCGTCGCCAGTGCACAGCATTCGGCAGAGAGAAATACTGGTTTCGGAGGGGAAGCGCGAATATGGGGAACAGTCGAAATTGGATCGCCACACAGCTTTTGGCAGCGATCCTCCTCAGCTAAAGTGAGCTTAGTCACTTTGTTGTTGGCTGGTTTTGGGTGGCAGGTGTGAGTAACGAATATTTTATTTATTTTTATTTGCTACGCCAATACACAAATCCAAAGCCATAATTTGTGGGTCAAGTATTACATTTGGCTTAAAAATAACTTTAAATTCCGAATATTTTTTTTGGGTCAAAATTGCTGGACATTTATTTATGCTTATTGCTGGATTGTTCTTATTTTCTTGCGTTCGAAACGAAACAAAGCAGAGCAGAGTAAATAAAAAAAAGAAGTAATTGACGCGTTTTCAGATGCGAGGCACGGTCGTGTTTCAGTGCTTATTTACCAAAATAAAGCGCCAATATTTCAGCCGGTGCAAATAACTGTACTCGTATTTGAGAATTTATTAAAAGCGTTTGTGTTGGCACTCAGCAACGTGAGGTGAATACGATTATCAGATATGGAGTCTTGGACGTTACATACGCACGTGTAAATATATAAAAAATCGATCGACTGACCGATGCTTATCAGGGAAGCTGATCGCTGGCTCATGTCATTTACAAAACTCTTGAACCACAAAGAATCAAATCGAATTAACATACATACACAGGTTTTGTTGGTTATACGTTTTAACAAAACACTAATTGCAAATAAAATCTCTCTCAATAAGGGATCGACATTATCTTGGTTATTGTTCTCGAATTAAACAAAGAATTGTACATTTTTTATGTCACTTTGTGGTTCCACATTGTTGTGATCTCGGTAAATGCTGCAAAAAGTGGCAAATTCCATCGTTAGGAATTAGGGTTTCTTTGCTTTTTCCCATTTGGCATTAAAAGGCTAAAGTTTGAAGTGGTTTCTTCGTGATTGAACAAATGAAAGTCATCGATTTCGAAATCTATGAAAATTTTATTTCGTATAATTATTTTTTATTTCTATAAAAATATTTGATCAGTACTTGTGCAAAATGAAAAAAATAAATTTAGGTATAATATAATCTGGAAATAGTATTTTTAAAATCTGGCAATATGCCCAGTAAAGTAAGTAGCGTGCTTGTCCCGAATGATAAACACGAACGGATGATCGGCAATAAAGGTCTTCGGATCCAATGGCAGCGACATGGGCACACCCACAGCAACTGTAAAAATGCAAAAAAAACATGTTTTCGTTTTAATGAAAATGCACAAAATACAAGTAAATCAAAAATGTTGAAGTTTGTTAAAACTTACCACTGGCCGCAACCGCTTCGCAGCCAATTTCGTTCACGTCGATGAAGGCCATGTGTTCCACTTGTGAGACGCGCGTACTTATTGCCGACTCCTTGAAAATGCCGCTGAAGTCTGCAGCGTCGGTGAACATCGTTTCTATGCCCAGCTAGAGATAAGCAAGTAAAGGAGATGAAATTTAGCAGGAAATTTTGGAAGTTTGAAGCTGCAAAGCTGCTACAAAAATGAAAAAAAAAATGGCTCGCTTCGCAATTGAAAAACTTTCCCAGCTCACCTTCACCAGATACGGCTTCAGGTCGGTTTCGAACTCGAACTTGAATTTGGGCAGTTTTACCGTGACACTGTTCCACTGCCAGCGCTCCTCCAGCGCGTTGAAGTCGACAATCTTCAGCTTCTGCTCGAGCGCGAGCAGCCCATTGCGCTCGTTGGGCAGAATAAACCACATTCGCAGATCGGTGTTCTCGAAGAACAGCTCAATCGCCTTGGCGTCCAGTTCGGGGTAGTCGGCATAGTTATACCAGTTGTCGGCAAACATCGTGGGCACCTTGACCGACTGCCCGTCGTTCTGCCAGAACTCGCGGTCGGACGTCTCGTCGTCCATGAAGGGACGCGCCCACTTCGCTTTGAAGTAGATCGCATTGACCAGGACCATATTTATGTCGGGCTCCACATTGTCCAGCAGGCGCTCGATTTTGCCATTCGTCTTCTCCGCCAGCCATTTGTTGATCTTGTCCACCGCCTCCTTCTCGCTCTTGAAATTCAGCTCCTCCGCGTCCGAGTCGAAGTACTTCTGCGCGACATCGCGGAACTCTTCCACGATCTTCAGGCTGTCCTTCACGTAGATTTTATTGGCAATCTCCAGTGTGGTCTTGGGCTTGATGAACGAGTGCAGCAGCTTGTGGTAGCTCTTGGCGATGCCGGTTTTGCTCTGGTGCGGCGCCGCGTGAAGCCCCTTCTGCAGCTCAGTGGCCGTCTTGCCCTCGGCGCCGTAGTAAGCCAGGCCCAAAGCGGTCTGTATGGATACTGGCGAAATGATAACGTTCTCGTTCTGCTTCTCGATGGCGATCGTCTGGAAGAGCTCGGTGGCGAAGAGGTTGCGATCCTCGATGGCATTGCCACGCACGCAGCCGAGCGAAAACGCACATAATAGCAATGCAGAACCTTGAGTATGTAATTACATATGTATTGGTGAATGAGTGGGTTGAATTTAAATTGTCAAAGGCAAAGGATCAATTCAAAATTATGCACATTTTGCAAACATTTTTTAAATAACTAGCAAAAGTGTATTAATAACCAATCAATTATTTGGAATAAACATGTCAAAAAATCTCGTCTACGTCTACGGTTTAATCGATGCACTTTTCTCTCTATCAGAGCTTTACAATTTAAATGTATTTCTTTAGTTTTTTTATCTAGGAACGCTTTCCGAATCATGAACGATTCAAAATATACATAGAACGTTGCTACTAAATTGAAATAAATTGGCAAAGCCCTGCACTGTCACTCCTTCTACATAGTCGATTGAGTTGTTCCTTGCGTCGATTGTCAGATTGGCAGCGCACTTACAAAGTAACCACTTCATAGCAACGGTGGCAACGACCTGGTGGCGACTACAAGATTTCGAACTTCTTTCTGGCACAAAAACCACTGTACAACTAAAAGTGAAAATGTTGGGATACCTTCAATTTATAGTAAGAATCAGAACCAAGAACCGCAACGAACAAACTATAAAAAAGGTGGAAAGGCAAAGAAAGCCGATTAGCATACAAGATGAGGCTTAAAGTTGTTACCAACAACTTAACAAAAACAAAAAACAAAAAAAACAAGAAACGAAGCACAAACATGTAAAGAGTGCGCAGCACAACAAAGCAAACAGATCCGAGTCAAACGAAAAAACAATCACCGCGCGAGCAGCAGCAGAGATCATGCAGCGGGCCAGCTACTTCAGTGGACACTCACCTTTGGGTGAATCGCACGGCGCAGATATTTACGTAGCTCCATTACATACATACATGCATACACATACAACTGCGACCAACAGGGTAGAGCCAACAATTGGTAAGTGCGGCGGCAATGCGACGCAGGAGTCGGACGCCAAAGCGATTACAAGCAGTGCAGAGCCCACTTGTGTGTATACCGAATACACTGAAAAGTTCTAAACGGCGATTTTCGCCTCTCTCCTCCTCTTTGTCGCTTACTCTGGCTTCGAGCAGACACGCGACTCTGCCTATTCGAAAATACCGGGAAGAATGCACTCGAAACATTTGTCTCGCGTAATGTTTGTGATGTGTGCATAGATAGGATCAGCGGGTCGTGGCTGGAAGTGAGTGTAAAGGGTTCGGTTTGGCAGAAATCTCGTCGATCATTAATCTCGCAAATCGTAACGTTACACGAGCAGCAAAGCATTGTTTTGTTGGTTATACGTTTTAACAAAACACTAATTGCAAATAAAATCTCTCTCAATAAGGGATCGACATTATCTTGGTTATTGTTCTCGAATTAAACAAAGAATTGTACATTTTTTATGTCACTTTGTGGTTCCACATTGTTGTGATCTCGGTAAATGCTGCAAAAAGTGGCAAATTCCATCGTTAGGAATTAGGGTTTCTTTGCTTTTTCCCATTTGGCATTAAAAGGCTAAAGTTTGAAGTGGTTTCTTCGTGATTGAACAAATGAAAGTCATCGATTTCGAAATCTATGAAAATTTTATTTCGTATAATTATTTTTTATTTCTATAAAAATATTTGATCAGTACTTGTGCAAAATGAAAAAAATAAATTTAGGTATAATATAATCTGGAAATAGTATTTTTAAAATCTGGCAATATGCCCAATAAAGTAAGTAGCGTGCTTGTCCCGAATGATAAACACGAACGGATGATCGGCAATAAAGGTCTTCGGATCCAATGGCAGCGACATGGGCACACCCCCAGCAACTGTAAAAATGCAAAAAAAACATGTTTTCGTTTTAATGAAAATGCACAAAATACAAGTAAATCAAAAATGTTGAAGTTTGTTAAAACTTACCACTGGACGCAACCGTTTCGCCAATTTCGTTCACGTCGATGAAGGCCATGTGTTCCACTAGTGAGACGCGCGTACTTATTGCCGACTCCTTGAAAATGCCGCTGAAGTCTGCAGCGTCGGTGAACATCGTTTCTATGCCCAGCTAGAGATAAGCAAGTAAAGGAGATGAAATTTAGCAGGAAATTTTGGAAGCTTGAAGCTACAAAGCTGCTACAAAAATGAAAAAAAATGGCTCGCTTCGCAATTGAAAAACTTTCCCAGCTCACCTTCACCAGATACGGCTTCAGGTCGGTTGCGAACACGAACTGGAATTTGGGCAGTTTCACCGTGACACTGTTCCACTGCCAGCGCTCCTCCAGCGCGTTGAAGTCGACAATCTTCAGCTTCTGCTCGAGCGCGAGCAGCCCATTGCGCTCGTTGGGCAGAATAAACCACATTCGCAGATCGGTGTTCTCGAAGAACAGCTCAATCGCCTTGGCGTCCAGTTCGGGGTAGTCGGCATAGTTGTACCAGTTGTCGGCGAACATCGTGGGCACCTTGACCGACTGCCCGTCGTTCTGCCAGAACTCGCGGTCGGACGTCTCGTCGTCCATGAAGGGACGCGCCCACTTCGCTTTGAAGTAGATCGCATTGACCAGGGTTATATTTATGTCGGGCTCCACATTGTCCAGCAGGCGCTCGATTTTGCCATTAGTCTTCTCCGCCAGCCACTTGTTGATCTTCTCCACCGCCTCCTTCTCGCTCTTGAAATTCAGCTCCTCCGCGTCCGAGTCGAAGTACTTCTGCGCGACATCGCGGAACTCTTCCACGATCTTCAGGCTGTCCTTCACGTAGATTTTATTGGCAATCTCCAGTGTGGTCTTGGGCTTGATGAACGAGTGCAGCAGCTTGTGGTAGCTCTTGGCGATGCCGGTTTTGCTCTGGTGCGGCGCCGCGTGAAGCCCCTTCTGCAGCTCAGTGGCCGTCTTGCCCTCGGCGCCGTAGTAAGCCAGGCCCAAAGCGGTCTGTATGGATACTGGCGAAATGATAACGTTCTCGTTCTGCTTCTCGATGGCGATCGTCTGGAAGAGCTCGGTGGCGAAGAGGTTGCGATCCTCGATGGCATTGCCACGCACGCAGCCGAGCGAAAACGCACATAATAGCAATGCAGAACCTTGAGTATGTAATTACATATGTATTGGTGAATGAGTGGGTTGAATTTAAATTGTCAAAGGCAAAGGATCAATTCAAAATTATGCACATTTTGCAAACATATTTTAAATAACTAGCAAAAGTGTATTAATAACCAATCAATTATTTGGAATAAACATGTCAAAAAATCTCGTCTACGTCTACGGTTTAATCGATGCACTTTTCTCTCTATCAGAGCTTTACAATTTAAATGTATTTCTTTAGTTTTTTTATCTAGGAACGCTTTCCGAATCATGAACGATTCAAAATATACATAGAACGTTGCTACTAAATTGAAATAAATTGGCAAAGCCCTGCACTGTCACTCCTTCTACATAGTCGATTGAGTTGTTCCTTGCGTCGATTGTCAGATTGGCAGCGCACTTACAAAGTAACCACTTCATAGCAACGGTGGCAACGACCTGGTGGCGACTACAAGATTTCGAACTTCTTTCTGGCACAAAAACCACTGTACAACTAAAAGTGAAAATGTTGGGATACCTTCAATTTATAGTAAGAATCAGAACCAAGAACCGCAACGAACAAACTATAAAAAAGGTGGAAAGGCAAAGAAAGCCGATTAGCATACAAGATGAGGCTTAAAGTTGTTACCAACAACTTAACAAAAACAAAAAACAAAAAAAAAACAAGAAACGAAGCACAAACATGTAAAGAGTGCGCAGCACAACAAAGCAAACAGATCCGAGTCAAACGAAAAAACAATCACCGCGCGAGCAGCAGCAGAGATCATGCAGCGGGCCAGCTACTTCAGGGCCAGGACACTCACCTTTGGGTGAATCGCACGGCGCAGATATTTACGTAGCTCCATTACATACATACATGCATACACATACAACTGCGACCAATAGGGTAGAGCCAACAATTGGTAAGTGCGGCGGCAACGCGACGCAGGAGTCGGACGCCAAAGCGATTACAAACAGTGCAGAGCCCACTTGTGTGTATACCGAATACACTGAAAAGTTCTAAACGGCGATTTTCGCTTCTCTCCTCCTCTTTGTCGCTTACTCTGGCTTCGAGCAGACACGCAACTCTGTCTATTCGAAAATACCGGGAAGAATGCACTCGAAACATTTGTCTCGCGTAATGTTTGTAATGTGTGCATATAAAGGATCAGCGGGTCGTGGCTGGAAGTGAGTGTAAAGGGTTCGGTTTGGCAGAAATCTCGTCGATCATTAATCTCGCAAATCGTAACGTTACACGAGCAGCAAAGCCACTCGGGTTGCTACGCCACACGGGCAGAATCAGCGTCTTGGGATCACTCAATTGTCCAGCATCCATTAAGCACGTTATATATGTACATATGTATATATGTACTCGTATATATACATAACAAACGGCATCAAATGCCGTCTTCTTCTCGGTCAAATATTCAACCCTCGACTATAGCGAGTAATAAACACTAAAATTGTTAGGTTATGGAATTTATTTGTGTTTACATTCGTTGAGTTAAATTTAATAAATGCACATTCGATAAATGCCTTTTTTGAATCAGTTTAAAATGCTGAAATGTTGAAATGTTTGCACGCCTCACTTGATCACTTTCAGCGATTTGCCCACTTCGATGAAGGCCGCCACCGCGTGATCGATGTCGTCGGTGGTGTGTGCCGCCGATAACTGGACTCGAATGCGGGCCTTGCCTTTCGGCACCACCGGATAACTGAAGCCGATCACGTAAATGCCGCGCGCTGTAAATATAGAGAGTTTAAAAAATGCAAAAATCAACCGCGGACCACGCCCCGCCCCCACCCCCTCACTCACACAACATTTGATCGGCGAAAATCGAAGCGAGCCGCGCGTCGCCCAGCATCACTGGGCAAATGGGGTGGTTCTCGCCGCCGACGATGAAGCCCGCCTTGGCCATGGCGTCTCGGAAACGCTTCGTGTTGCTTTGCACCTTCTGCGACAGCTGATCGGACTCCATGAGCATGTCCATCACCTTGATGCCCGTGCCCACCACCGCGGGCGGCAGCGAGTTGGAGAACAGGTAGGGGCGCGACTTTTGGCGCAGCAGCGTTATCAGCTCCTTTGGACCGGTAGTGTAGCCGCCCGCAGCGCCGCCCAGCGCTTTGCCCAGCGTCGAGTTGATGATGTCGACGCGTCCCAGGATATTGTAGTAGTCCTCGGTGCCGCGGCCAGTGGGACCGAAGAATCCGGTCGCATGGCACTCGTCCATAAAGACGAGCGCATTGTATTTGGCAGCCAGGTCGACGATTTGCGGCAGCGGCGCAATGTTGCCGTCCATGGAGAAGACGCCGTCGGTGGCAATGAGTTTGAGTCGCGCATCGGAGGCCTTCAGCATGTTCTCCAAATCTAGCAGCGGCCAAAATAGAAATGCGTTTCATAATATTCCCAACACTTGCATGAGTGCACAGAGCGGGCGAATGCTTCGCCAGTGTCGGTCGCACTCACCTGCCATATCGCGGTGCTTGTAGCGCTGCTTCTGCGCCTTGCATAGACGGATGCCGTCGATGATGGAGGCGTGGTTCAGCTCGTCCGAGAAGACGGCGTCCTCTGGCGTCAGTACGGCTTCGAAGATGCCTGCATTGGCGTCGAAGCAGGATGCGTACAGTATGGTGTCTTCGCGTCCATGGAACTTGGCCAGCTTTGTCTCCAGCTCTTTGTGTATGGATTGGGTGCCACAAATGAAGCGCACCGAACTGAGGCCGGCGCCAAACTTGTCCAGCATCTCCTTGCTATAATTGACCACTTCGGGGTTGTTCTATTGGCAGGGAAGACAGACACAGAGACATAGGAGTGTGAGAGAAGGCGAGACAGGGGGCTGCAAAGAAAAGCGGGTCGCTGTCGCTGCACCGCGTCAAATGCATCGCACTCGCTGATAGACACGGCCCGCCCTCTGCCTTCGCCCGCAACTCACCGCCAAGCCGAGATAATTATTGGCGCAAAAGTTCAGAATTCGCTTGTGCATCCCATCGACTGTAATCTCGGTGCTCTGGTTGGAGGTGATAATGCGCTCCGACTTGAATGTGCCCGCATCTTTGATGTCGCTGATCTGCTGGCGCAGAATATCGCGAAACTGCACGATGGCGGCCGAGTGTTGGCGCGCTGCGGTGCGGCTGATAAGCTGGTCCCTGGCTGCAGTTGTAACGAGAAATAACAACGAACTGTCAGAATGGCGCAACTTGTTTACGCTTTTCGGCGTAGAAAATATTTTCCACAGATCTCTGTGAATAGTTCATGGATCGCGTGTAGCACAAAGTCACTAAAAATATCAACAACCAACTATCGAAACGACTCGTGACAAGTGAAATTATGCGAAAAGTCGTATTCCCAGCCATGTGAAAATAGATTTTCATGGCGTTGCTACGTTGGATGTGTGGCGTCGTGGCTAGATTTGTTGTATTTTGCTTTGTTTTTAAGTAATTTGTCGGTATCTAAATAAATCACAGAGTGCAGCACCTCTGAGCAACGCGAACTTTGAGAAAATCGGCATTTTTCCGCTATCACCAGTGTTTCTTTTTGATTGGAAACGATTGCTGATTGGTCGCGACACACCCTCGATTGCTTCCAGCTTTCAACTGAAGCAATTTCAGTGCCGCAGCGACATAGAAACCGACAGTAGCGGCTGGCGTGAGGCATGCGACGCGGTGCCATCGGCGAACGTCGACGTCAACAGCTGATTCGTTATATATGTATATATATGTTTTCATTGTTGTATGATATATTTTTATTGGCATTTAGTGGGACGCGGTCAGGAGCGCAGTTGGCCGGAGGGTGAAGCTCATGCAGTGCGCTTTTGCGGAATATTCAGCACAGTTCATGATTGATTAGTCGAATAGCGTCGCTTGCACAGAGTGTTTTGCAGCATCCTGAAGACGCACCGACTCAGACCTTAGGTCGTTCAATTTCCAGACATGAGCTTGGAACTACGGAGCGGCGTCTCATCTCCGCCATGAGATTGAGTTGCATGGGTCTGTACTGCGATATGGAGACGCTTCGCCGCCCCACATTCAATTTGGATCTGCTCAAGTGACTGACGGTTGTTCATGTCGGCATTTCTGTGCACGCACTTTGCTATTTCTGCTTTCGTGCTCGCTTCCCCTCCTACAATTTCGTTGCTCGCATTCGGTCGCCAGTGGCGCACAGCGCCAGATGAAAGCGAGTTGGAATTTGTGAATATGCGATGCTAAATTAGAAGGAAGCCAAACTAGATGACAATTCCGCTGGTGCGCGCGACGCACAGTGTTGCGCGTAGTGACAAATATTCCAAAATGCAATGCTATAACCAAAAAATCTGAGGTATGAGGTTTTGTTGGAAATACTTCAGTTAAGAGAAATCCCAAGTTTTAAGAAAAAATATTGAATAGTATAGAAGTTATGAGCTCTTAAAGTGCACTCTCACAGCGTTGAAAAAAATTGCAATTTTGCTTTCACTTTGAGGTTCAATATTTCAAAATCAATTATGAGCGAGTCCTTAAAACTTACCGCTGTTGCAAGTTTTATATATTTAAGATCTAGGAAGATCACAATTTCGCTGATTCTTCTCACCTCTGAGCAGCACCGTTATGAAAAAAATGAAACAAAGAAAACAAGTGAATAAAACTGAGTTAAAAATTTAAAGGTGATTTAAAAAAAAACCTTTTTATTACTCTCGAAATTTTGTGATATTTTGTTTTGGCAAGTATGTACATTATGCTGTAAAATTTTCAGCTGCGCATATTTGCGCGAATGCAAGTTATTGGCATTTTTCGGTGAAGACTTGAGTGCAAATTCGCGATTCGCGTTTGGTTGAATGCCAATAGCAATCGGTCAACTAATGCTCTGTTGTTGATGGAAAAATTTGTTGAAGATAGCTTCGGAAAATCAATTACGATTACTATTATATTCGAAATAGAGGAGGTAATGAAGTTTCGACACTACACTTTGATTTTTGCTTCGTAGAAACCCAAAAGTTGAGAACCTAACTACTTCACTTGTATGGGAGGCGCTCTCTGGTGATGAATTTTTGATCTTTAATTATATTTGTATTTTTTGCACTCAGGAATGTTGACGATTGTTGAATGAATCATTCAAAGTAGTTTCCGAGATACGATGTTTCCTCGCTTACTTTACTACATTTACAAGTGTGGAGCCAGTTCCACTGAAAATTACTAGTTTTGTATGACAGCCCCCTTGAGAGTTGAATATAGCGGTTAGGTATGTATAGAAAAAACATTTGGAAGAGAAAATAAATGGGGGTCAGTCTTATATATGGTACGTCTGGAGGCAACCTGAGAGCAATGGGAGCCCACTTTCTAAAAACGATGTTTTTGTATGGGACCCCGTTAAATGTTGGAGATAGGGGGTAGGTATGTTCGAAAGAAATATTCAGGAAGAAAAATTAGTGGGGGTCAGTCTAAGATGTTAACCCTCTAAGAGCAACTTCTGAGCAGCTGTGGAGCAATTTATCGAAATTTCATTTTCAATCACTGCCATGAGCGTATTTCATCACATTTATGAATAATTTGATATACAAATAATATTATGAATGTAGCTTTTGTGAACGAAGATAATTTTCATTGTTAATATGAAGTTTTTCAAATCCGTTTGTATGGGAGGTGGTCGAAGTTTTGGTTCGAAGTAAGTTCTCTACTCATACAATAACTGTATATAAAATTTCATTTATGTACGACTACTCCTTCTATTTTTGTCACCCCGCTATATGAACTCATTTCGGAATGGTTGCCACCTCATTCTCCGCGTAAGCATACTGCGTAGTTTGTTTGCTTTTTATGCGAGTCTACAAGTTTCTTTTACGCACTCAACTTGAGTAAATCACATTCGTAGTTCTTTGGACGTTTTGCGCGCGTCGCTTTGGTCCGGCTTCATTGTGACAAACTAATAGTGAACGCGACGTTTTTCGCGGTGTATTCAACTTTTACTCGCTTTATTTCAGTCAAGGAACTGCCAGCGCGTCAACGCACAGCTGCCAACGTTGAAGGTCATTGTCAATTGAGAAACTTTTGCAACATAAATAAATAAATGGACAATATGCGACACATATATACATCTACACATCTACAAAATGTGCATTTGATCATGAATGGAGTATAAATACATACATATTTACATACATATGTATGTTGCCAATTGTCAGTTGATTGCAATAATATTTAGTACATTGTTCTAGATGGACAGGTCAATGTTGTATGCAGACAGTGGCGCGCACACATGATTTCATTTTGGGGGACACAACACTTGAGGCCAACACTACAAGTATTTCAATTATATTTACCGTTTACAAATTTTGGCAACATATCTGTTTTTCGGGGGCTTTGAATTCCCCAAACCCCTTTTAAGCGCACTATTATATATAGACAGCCGCCGTGGCTCAGCTGGTTAGTGCGTTGGACCGCGAGTCGAAGGCAGCAACCTCAGGTTCAAATACTGCCTGTAATAACACCTAAAAAAAAAAAATAACGGGAAAACTCGTTTTCTCTTTCGGTGGCTGTCCTCTCAGCTGGAAATGGCAAACCTCTGAGAGTAAAAATTGCTTATGAAAAAAGCTCCCAACCTGCCGTTCGGAACCGGCATAAAACTGTAGGTCCCTCCACCTGCGTACAAATTCACACGCACAACACGGGTGGTTGCGGGAAGCTAGGCCTTAGTCTCGCGTAAGCGGGCTGTCGTGCCAGTCAATTATAAATTATTATTATTATTATATATAGATATATATACTCGTATATATATAGATGAGCCGCTTGGATGCTGAGTAGAGCATGTCCTACCTAAATAAACCCAGTGGCATGTCATCGCCTCTCCTCCTCTTGTATTGGCCATGTTAGGAGCAGATTTTTATACTTTCTTTTAGAAGATGGGAGCTTGCCATGGGAATGGTAACCTTGAGATTATTTTTAATTGGACAGAACTTGACTTGTCCGAGTGCTGCTATACTATTTCATGTAAAACCTGCATCATAGCTTTTGTAAAAATTGGTAATAAAGATTGCGTAAATACGAGTAAATGAGTTACAGGGACATGCTACGACCATTTCTAATCTTCTTGCGATATTTCCACATTGCAACCAGTTCTTATTCGTAGCTGCCGCTAGACAGGCGGACGAACATACACGAGCCGATTTTGTTGGCGATCAAAGCCGAACTCATTGCGGCTCTTCATAGTTAGGAATGCTTTGCTACTCCTTTAACTGTTCACATAGTGGAAACGCTCCTCACAGCGATTCGACATCGATTGCTAATTGCTCGATAACCAATCACACACACACACTCACTCATGCATCGATTTTATTAATGGTCATCATTTAAGGGGAGGTTCTCCTCTTTTCGGCCGAAAATAAAGCGAAATTCTTTAATTTACTGTCGGATAATGAAACGACTCACGAATAGACGGTTTTGATGGTTTATTAAGCCATCTTTCTAAAATACAAGAACAAAATTTTTTTTTACAAAATCCAATATGGCGGCCCAAAAATGGCGGGTCTTGTCAACCTCTGCAAGCGAGACATTGTTCGGAAACGTCAAGGCTGTAGCCACTTGTAGTGAACTGAAATCAAAAATTTTTTTTTATAGTAAAGAATATTAAATTCCCTATGACTTATACCTATTTTTGAATAATTTTTATAAAAAATCATCTAATTTATGCATAATCATAGAAAAAGTTCAATTTTTACCATCTTTTTTTCGACTTTTCTTTTGTTAAAAGACTATTATTACACATTTGTTTATATTTGTTTTAGGTATAAGTCATATAAAAAATCATACCCTTTAAGAAATGCTATAGATGAAGTAACTCGGATAAGTAGATCATGAGTTACGCTTGACGTTAGGATGAAAGAAATGGTTTCGAGATAAACGCGTTTGAAGCAAATTAGAGCAGTGGAGCGTCTCGTAGCGCGCGTGAGACAGGTGTGTTCTCCCATGAAAATACGCGTCGTATCAAAAAATCCTTTTGCACACATATTCTCGACATGCATACCTTTCATTTCATCAAAAAAAAAAAAATTGATTTTTTGAAAAAAAAAGAGGAGAACCTCCCCTTAAGTGCAAATTGGCCGGCTAAGTGCGAAAACCGATTCCAGATCGAATGCGGCAGTTAATTCTACACAGGCAGACACCGACTGCTGTGACAGGTTAACCGGCTCGCATTGAGCAAACGGCAATCAACGGCAGCAGCGGGGCCCAGGTGGGCGGCGTTCGCATAAATGTCGATTATTATTTTAACAAATTGCTAGGAACATTCGAAGCACGACTTGCGCTTGCGACTTGCTTGGCTCTGATTCGAAATTGAGTTTTAATTTGCATCTGAAACGCCATTCGCACAGCGCCGCCGCTGCGAGTGTGGGCGTCGCGTCTCAACGAACGAACGAAGCGTAAATAATGCAAATACACTGAATGAATGTGAATGTGCGGCTGCGAAGGGTGGCGCAATTTGTTCGCGCAAATCTCGCAGAATTGCATTACTTGATGGACGGCGTTATGTGCATTAATGTCGGATTAATTGCAACTTTGACACATTAAACGAGTGCAGGCGTTACACTGGCACAATGTCGAGCAGCCACCTGTTGTTGCGGCACCTTCAACCAGTCAATCAGGATATGCAAAACATTCCTCATGTCCCCTAAAGGATGGTTTGAATTGGCCGCATCCAGTGCTGCACATGAGACCCCTTCTCTCGCTGATGCCAAGCTCAAACCACAAACCGATGGTGTCGGTGTGGGTCAGAGAAAGAACCCGTGTCGGCTGCCCCAACTACTCCGCGGAACAAAGAACTCAATTTTCTTCTTCTAGCTTTGAGCGGCTTGATCGATGTATCTATTAACAAAACGAATTTGCATTCCGCCGCTCAACACAGCAGTTGGACGACGGGACTCCGGTGGCAGCATGAGGCATGTGGCAGCTCTCGGCAAAAGCAACACAACAACGTCCCGCCAGCGCGCACGTCGCAGGCGAATTCCGCCTCCGCCAACCAATGGACCCGGAATGGACGGGTCTCAAAGCCTCAGCGGTGATGGCCAATCGGTCGCAAGCGCGATTAATTGCGTGCGTTTGGGATATTTCGCTCAAACTGTTGTACTAGCAATGTGTCTGAGCTGAAGTGCACATCTCATCGGACGGCAGGAAAATTCGCATTGCCCAATAAAGCAGGGGAAGAGGCGGCCTGATGCTGCCAGCGCGTCGACTGAAACCGAAACAAATCACGCTATGCAAAAGCGACTGACATGACGAGTGGCTCAGTTCCAGCTGCCACTGTTGTCTAGCCGAGGCGCGGCTGTCGAAGCTGCGTCAGAGGTTTGTGTCTTTGCGATGTCGAGGTAGATAGCTGGACTCGAGGACGATGTTGACCGTTGGGGGCCACAATGGCCGTGCTTTATAAAATTCGTAACAAAGCGAGTATTTTCTGAAAGAAATCAAAATACGAAATTCATACTGGAAACTGATCAGTTGTTCAAGTTTCCAATTACGAGGAATTATTATTTGAGTCACTATTTTTCATTCGAAAATGAAAATTACAGTACAGCAACAGCGACCTTCGGTAATCAGTACATTGCTACTTTCTTTGATTTCAAAATACTTTGTTTTCGTTGCTTCGAAAGTACCCACACTTTTAAAAACCCCATTTTAAGACTATCGTTTTCTACCGAAAATCGGTAGCGGTGCACGAGTTGTCTACGCCAAAAGCTACACCACAACGGGCCTGCTGAGTGCATTCGCACAGGTCTCGCATCTACGCGCAAAATGTCGATAAAACTGCGCAACCAAAAGTGGTCGCAGTCGCGCGGACGCCCAGTGGCAGTAGCAAACAGGATCCGCTGGACGGTTAAATGCGTCCAAGTGCCAAGGCGTATTTTTAAGTTAATTAGTGCAAATAGAAAAAGAATGCGCGAATCCCTTTTAGAATCGCGTTTTAGTGGCCATACACACACACACACATACTCGTACATACATAGATAAGTATACATGAGGAATACCTTGCAAGGCATTGTAATTATAAGAACAACATTGTACGTGCAACAACACCAACAACATCGACAACAACAGCAACGCACAAAGCCCAACATGCGTTACCAGCTTGTCAGGGCGGCTGGCAGCGACAAGCAGTCGCAGCAACAACAACAGCCAGTTCGATTTCGACTGGCTGTCAATCGGCCGGAGACCGAGCAATGTCCGCGCCAGCAGCTGCGCATTTAAACGCGTAAATGAGTACAACCGGCTGACATTGCGCTGACTTGCTCTGCGGCTCTGCGCCGGCCGACACTCGGCTCGGACAGCAAAATATCGCGAAATTATTGCATTCACTTTACAAATAAGGCAGACATAATGTCATGTCGCTGTCTGTTGCGGCAGTGATAGGCGAAGGCAAACGCCGACTAGGACGGCAACGCTTGCTCCGACTCTCTCAAATCCCAACCGACTTTTCCCAACTGCGACTGCACAGGAAATTGCTTTGCAGTGCAGTGACAACTTTTTCATGTCGCCAAAGCGCTTTAAGAAGCCGTCTTCTTACAAGACTCTCCGCGTAATGGGAGAAAGTGAGAAATTAAATTAGCTCATACATTACATCGATCACGTTCCGCCTCGACCATTAATGGTCACGTCTAATGATTGACGTGGCTCTGTCTCCGTGCTGGCCATTGCAATTGCTGGCTAACAATTAATGACGACATTGCAATGTGTATGCAGCGCTCTACATGTACGATTGCAGAATTCTCTGGAGAAGGTTAGGAGCATCAGAAAGGACCGAACATAATTTTTTTATTTATTTTATTAATTTTTTTATTTTATTTATTTTATTTTATTTATTTGCTTTATTTATTTTATTTATTTTAATTATTTATTTTATTTATTTTATTTATTTTATTTATTTTATTTATTTTATTTATTTTATTTATTTTATTTATTTTATTTATTTTATTTATTTTATTTATTTTATTTATTTTATTTATTTTATTTATTTTATTTATTTTATTTATTTTATTTATTTTATTTATTTTATTTATTTTATTTATTTTATTTATTTTATTTATTTTATTTATTTTATTTATTTTTTTTATTTTATTTATTTTATTTATTTTATTTATTTTATTTATTTTATTTATTTTATTTATTTTATATATTTATTTTATTAATTTTATTTAATTTATTTAATTTATTTAATTTATTTTATTTATTTTATTTATTTATTTATTTCATTATAAAACATCGGCATTTAAGAATCCCTTCGTTTGCATGCTACAAGTTGATAACAAGGATTACTTAGATTTATTAACAATTGATTAGCAATTTAATGCAATCTTAAAATTGAAAAGAGAAGAAAGAAAACGAAAAAAAGAGTGCAAAAAGTAGAGAAGGGCAGAGTTAAGAGAATAAATCTAAATAAATAAATAAAATTTGAAATTATATTATTTTTAAATTGTTTTTCCGAACCATTAAAACAATTATTGTTTATAAAGTTGTGTTTAAATGCGCTAAAAGCAAAATCCAGAATACCTAAATAAAGAAAAAATTGCTGAGGCACGAAAAAATTGGAATCGCATTAATCATCAGCGATAGGCCCCGACGAGATTCGAACTCGTGATCTCCTGTTTACTAGACAGGCGCTTTAACCAACTAAGCCACGGCGCCCAGTTAACACGCTGTGGCGAAAGCTGCAATACAAAGCAACTCTCCAGTTCATTCGTTAACAGCAAACGAAAATATTCCCAAGTTGGCGCACTGTACAGAAACCACATAACAGACGCTGTGGTGAGAACGAATTGCTGCTGTTAACTCAACACAGCCTAAAAGTAGGCAAGCGAACATGTTATTGCAAAGTTGAGTCGTTTTGCGCGGTTGGCTGTTTATGTTGCTGAGTTCAAGATTAAATCTAAACGTAAAAAGCGAAGAACAAAAATGCAAATGTATGAAATCACGTAAAAACGTTTCAATTTGATGAAACCCAACGGATTTCGAACAGCGACCAGCAGTTCATTTCTGTTCTCATTAGTGGCGTGTGAAGCTTTTTGAGCCAAATCAAATGTGCTTACAAAGCAAGTGTGAGCGAAACAGAATCCAGTGCTCGGAAATGCATTTATAAAATGCACTTTTACAAGAACGCCCCAACCAATTGTGCGACGTGGTGCTACTGCATTTCCTGGCGAAAGCATTTAGAATGGTTTCGACGGCTTTTAACGGCAGGAAGTAAACTTTTGCATTGCACCTACACACGTGTACGATACGTCAGTGTGTGTTTGTGAGTGCGTATGAGTGTTCGTGGAGTACGTGCCGACTTCAACGGATCTATTTATGGGCATTTCTCGCTTTCTGCACAGCGTAAAATGCATAAAATGCGGTTCAATAAATGGCGTTAGGTGTTAGCCGTGCAAAGTGCTTACGATTCGATTGTAGTTTCAAGCGCCTGGTTGGTGTTGCTGTCATTTGCGAGTTGAAGTGAAGTGCACAGAAATAGAAAATGTTGGTTTCGAGGGAGTCAAGTCGCTGTGAACTCCAAAGGTTTTTCGCCTTTCTGACAAGTGTAAAGTCTCTGAATGAGCAAAGTTTTGAGCAAATCCATTGAAGGTGGACTTGTTTCCTTCAGTTGAAGCGAAACGCAAGTCATTGCGAACAAACGCACACAACCACAACCAACCCACTTGCACAAACAGCGCATTGAACTGAAACCGTTCGCCCCCGCTCTCCATTACCTACTTCTATGATTTTTCCCAACTTTTCCGAATTTTGCACTCTGCTCTCCTTGCACGAGTGTTTGCGCTAAATCACTGCCAAATCTCTGCCTTTCAATTTTTTAAATGTAAGCTGATAAAAACAATTGCAGGCGAATTGACAGAAACAAACGCACAAACAAAAGCCGGAATTAGGGGTAGGCACGTTGGGAAAGGGATTTGTATGCGTGTGTGTGTGTGTGTGTGAGGCGAAGGGTGTCTGCGTGCTTCCCAAACAAATAAAGTCGTTTCAGCCGGCAAATGTCTGTATTGAATATGTTTCAGATTTGAGTCTAACCGACGTTTGAGTGCTGCAGTATTTTTCACGTTTTGCGTCTGTTGCTGTTAATGCGCGCCGCCAACGGCAACGCGTGCTGGCGCCTGCAGGTATGCTTTAATTCTGTTTGGTGGGTTTTGCATGTTTTTGGGAAATATTATTCGTGGCGGCAATTAGTCACATTTTCGTGCTCTTTCGTTGGGCAAACATTTTGGTGAGCACGGTACGTTCTGCCATAGTGGCGTCTGAAATGGAATTTTCAGTTTGAACAATAACTATAAAACACATCAAATAAATGCATGAATGTGTTGCTGTAAGCGCAAAAAGTCGACACGCTTGCAACACCAATGAGTCTGAAATAAAATGGTCGCAGTTCTGGTTCAGGAATAAATTCCATAGCTCATGCGTAGCACCCACGAGAGTCGATTAGCACTGCAAGCATTATTGCTTTACTCGAGCGTTTCTGTTTTTTTGGGCGGCCTGCGCTGGTGAAGCATGTGTAACGCTCATTATGTTTTAATTAACTGCTGCCACTAACTTGAGGGTCATTCATATTTTATGTTGTTGGTGTTGTTGTAATTTGTTTACTTCACGCATGCCGGTCGGACGGTTGGGTGCTGCGCCTTGCGGGTGTGCACTCGCAAGCAATCACAGGCCGCAGGTGGTTAAACGTTGTGTTGTGCTTTTAGAATTTGCATTATTAAGTCCACGCATAATTTTTCCATTACGTTTATCTAAATGAGAAATTTATTTTGCAGTTTATATTTTCCGTGGCATACTTTGGGGCTGTGGCAGCGCATAAGCGGTCAAACGAACTTTCGAATGCCGCCCGAATGGGTTTGGACACGTTTCGAGCACGGAGCACACTTGTGTTCAATTGTTGTCCATTGTGAGGGAGCAAGAATCACCTTTAAACGGGTTTTATGGGACAGGAATTGCAGAGTGCTGGGAAAGGCGTTTTATAAAATGTGTGTTAACTTATTTGAACTTCAACTTGTTGGCATTCTTAAAGCCAACCTTCAGTAATAGTTGTAAACTGCCCAACGGCCTTTTCTACTAAACCTCAAACTAATTTCATTCGAACTTCATTAATTTCGCAGCTTGCATGCGTGGAGCACACATTGTCCGTTGCCAGTCGGATTCTTATTTATTTGCTCAATTTTGTCTCATTTAAGAGCCGCAATTATTTATTCACGCGCACGTGTTTTGGTTTTCCGGAGCGCAAAGTGCTTTTTGCCGTCACGCTCAACTTTCGTGGCTGGCAGTTCATTTATTTGCAGTCCAGCACGCGCGACAATGCGGCGAGTGTGGCCACACAATGTTCCATTTACAAGGCGAACTTTCGTATTTGGACACATGTGTGTGTGTGCGTTGTGCTAAGTTGCGTGGCCCGAGTTGGAAGTTCAGTGAAGAGCCGCGCGCGAGTTGTGATTCCAAGTCGCACTTTCGGCTGTCACCTTCTCCCCTGAATGGCTCAGTTTTGCCCTGAAATGACTTTTTCCTAAATCTTAAAAAAATACTGAAATTTCCTCCCAAAAGTTAAAAAAACTCCTAAATTTTTTTTTATAATTTGCGTCATTTTAAAGAACGATACTTCTCATAAAAAAAATAAAAATATAATATAATTTTGTTTAATGCAGCTTTTTTTTATTCATTTTCAGCTTAACAACAAAAACTTAACAAAGACAAAACATACTTGTATAACAAATGAATTAATCAAAAAGTGCAATTTTTGGTGGGATTTTATTGTGACAGCAATAAGTGAGAACAAGATAGAACGAGCTTACATTTTGTAATAAATTAAATAAATTTAAATTATGTAAATTTTTAACACAATAAGGTGCTTTGACTATTAAAATAGTTGCCAAAATATGTTTTGTTGCCAGTGTTCCCAATACATCATACTTCGTTATCCGAAAATCTCCTAAAAATCCAGTAAGGATCAGAAAAATCCCCTGACATAAAATATAAATCTCCTAAACTTTCTCCTAAACAATTCTTCTTCCTAAAAATTCTCCTAAACGGCCAAGAATCTCCTAAATCTAGGAGGAAATCTCCTGATCTGGCAACACTGGAATAGCTTTCTACTGCTTCTCACTTGTGTCACTTGTGTCACCACGCTACCAGCACAACAGTTGAGCAAGCTGTGGCTCCAGAAGACAGACGGGCTGCGGCTCTGCTAGAACATCAAGTCTGCATGATCAGCGACACACATACATATACATATATGTGTCAGGCAGAAGAGATCTAAGACATAAAATTGCAATTTTACCCCAAACATATTAACAACGCAGGCGGCTTATAATACATACCGGCCGAAATTCTCGCATTTTTCTTTATGTGCGCTGCACATGTGTTTACATGTGCGACGGTGTGTCCTTAGCGAATTTTTACCTTAAGTTGTCCCACTGTGATTAGTCAGACAATGTCAAATTTTGCGTGTGCCTGCAAAACGCCGCCATTGCGGCCTCCTGATGATTCATGCTGAGCGACTGGAGAACCACGAAAATGTGAAATTACTTACTTATTTGGTGCTTAAGTGCGTTTGGATTTCGAGCAATGAACATGATGAATGAATGTCGTTTCCCTAAGTTCGCACCAGCGAGGCGACTTTAAACTTAAAGCTTCAAGATTGGCAAATACTGTCCTGCTGCGACTTTGAGCTGTCATCGATTTATTCCACATTAAATTCCATCAATCAGCACAGTTCGGCACAAATTGAAAACACATGTTTTGCGCTCGCACAAAAAGTGGCCCGACGCAAGCAGTCGGCCAGACTAACAACAGCCAACGGTCACGTTCCGGCACGTAGTTGTCGGCAATTGTTAGGCGAACAACCAACACAATGAAGACAACGTGAAGAAAGCCGCCTACACGACACAGCAGCAGCAGAAGGGAGAACCAACCGAAGGATGCGAAAGCGTTCGTCGCTTCATCGGCCACAACTGGCCGATGCTCCCTTTCCCCTGGGGCTCATCATGCTCATTGTTATGGCCGCCATCATCGGCAGCATATATTACATGTTGGCTGCGGCTGCGGCGCTTCCGCTTCCGGGTGCCACAATCACGACCGTCTCGCACTTTTCCGCAATCGGGCTAATAAAATATTTAGTTGACCTCATTGGCAACTCCTGCAGACGGCGGCGTTGATGCCGACAACGATGCGGCGGTTGATGGTGATGAAGGAGCGACCGCTGGCGGCGACTGACCGAATATGCCGTGTGAGTGTGTTTGCCTGTGTAAAACGTACAAATTGCGGCAAGCAACACAGAGGTGAACTCATCACAATGCGAACATTTTTCATAGTTGCTGCTCGGCGCCCCTAAATTTGTGTTCCGGGTACGGCAAGGGGCGACGACTGTCCGTTGCGTGACAAGTGAGTGTTGAAGGGGTCGATAGGATGTTGTGAGACATTGATTCAAATTTTAAAAATATTTGTGTGTGAGATGGATTCAGATTGTATTAGTTAAATATATCGAAAATGTGTTGTGAAAATCGGGATAGAATCGGGAAGAAGAAGTTGCACAGATGCAGAGGAGGGAAACCGTACTGCACTTACTCGCTCTGTACCCTCTAAAAATATTAGAGGGGATTGATTCATTCAGGCGACATACCCGTGATTTGATCATTAAACTACCTGCCCTGCTTTGCTCTTGGATTGTGTTGCCCTCTTTTGACAGTTTTTCGACAGATTGATTCGATTTGCAAATGAAATTTTTACCAGGTTAATCTGACTTATTAGATATAAAAGCATAGAGAGGAAACGAGTCCAGCTTGCTTTGTTCTGGGTCTCTTCTTAAGGCAGCCATCTCTTCTGGTTTAGCAACTACAGGTAGTTGGACAATTTTTAGCTACAAGAAAAGCTGCAGGAAGTACACTTTTTCAAAGTCCCCTTTCACAGGAACCAATGAATCGAGCCGTTCTTTTCCAACTGAATTAGCTGCTACCAAATGTTAAGAATTCAGCGCTCTGGTTGTAGCTGCCCGAGCCAAGTCGCTTTCCATTACAAAATTGTTTGTTTGGCCTAAGTGAGCCTACGGCTTGAGAAGTCTGGCTGGCGATGGGGGAATCGAGGTGTGGCTCCGAGCTTCCTCAGCTTGGCGGTAAGTTCTACTTGATTTTAATTGATTCAGCCATCATTAATCAAACTAATTGGCATTGGCAGCACGCAGAAGACAATAAATTATAATAATAATAGCAGAGGAATCACAAGTCTTAAACCCACCAAACACTTTGCTACAACACATGTCAATAGAAATTAACGTTTACATCACAATCTGAACATGCCGATGATGCCGCAAGCAGATGACTGGACGGACTGCGGCAATGGCGCAGGCAACACAGCATCGGACAAAAGCAAACAGAGTGCTAGAAAGATGGAACGAAAGAGGGGCAGACCTGGCCTGTAAAACTTCTGCGAGCCGAGGCAAAGCAGACGTGAAGGTGAGTACGAACTATGACATCAGATGCGCAGCCATCGCAGCAGCTTGAGAGCGTTTAGAAGACTTTGTACTTAACCAAAAAACACAAATTGAAGAAATCTACCAATCACATTGCTCAGCCTGCAAATTATTCACTTAACGTGGAATATTAATCAAACGCACATGATTTCTCAATGTATTGGCGAGTACTTACACGTTTTTCGGTCTCCAATTTATCATGTTTTCAACTCATGAAAACCAAACTCCAACACACACAAATACATGTCTCACGCCTTTTTGGTGCGAGTGCGAGGTCAAGTATTTATGTAAACAAGACTTTACACCCGAGTTGATTGTAAATAAAGTGAGTTCCGAAGCCGCGAAATTTATGGGGAGCCGGAAGGCAGAGGGTTCCGAGCTCGCATGCTTTTGCAAGTTGCACGCAGCCACACGGAAAGCGATGAGCGAATTTTAGTGGCACCAGAGAAGTGCAGAGGCAATCCTGGTTTCGAAAATTTATAAAAAGCAGGGGTAGCGATTTCTGCAGATTCCGTTGTACAGTTCAGAGTGAACTAACAACTTGCAATGTCCACAATGGAACATTTTCCTTTTGGATAGACCAGCCCATCAAAACAGGAAAATCCCCTCAGTTAGTGTCTCGTAAGTTGGTTGTTTAATACTTTGACATTTTGAATGATTATTCACCGATTACGAACGAGTTCGTCAAGTAATATTTCTGTGTGGAAAGGTGCACAAAAAGACCAAAAAATAAAACACAACTTTTTCTACAAAATGAGTGTTTCTCAAGGCGAATTCATACAGCCGACTTCGCTGAATCAGCTGGTTTTTTTTTTTTTTTTTTTGGAAAAGGTCTATTGCAAGGCGAATTGATACAGGTGACAGCATAACGACAACAACAATATTTCAATGTATTTTATTTTTGTTTTTTGGGTTTAGATTGTCAAAATCAGCCAATCAGAACAAAGCTTGCTTTTTTCATTTTTAAACTGTCAAAGTTTTACACAGGCATTTTGACAATCTAGACCTTTCCACCAGAAAAAAATCAATTCGCCTCATCCAACGAGGTCACCTGTATTAATTCGCCTTGGTCTATTGTGACAATTTGAAAATTCAAAAATCAAGCTTTGTTTTGATTGGCTGATTTTGACAATCTAAACCCAAAAAACGAAAGCAAAATATATTGAAATATTGTTGTTGTCGTTATGCTGTTACCTGTATGAATTCGCCTTGTGTGTTTCTCAAGAAGTAAATTTGTAACAGGTGCACAGCAAAGGAGAGCAGCTAATCCCTACCTGAACTGATCGAACAGGCATCAATTTTTTTTAATAAGCACTACGAAAGAATTGTTGTGGTTTGTGAGAGATACTCGAATGGGTTCGGTCGAAATATTTAGCCAAGAAAATCGTGAGTTATATTCGGCGTTTAGGATTGGATGGTTAGTTTGTGTAAATGTGGCTATCTGGACACGAGAGGTCGGACAGTAAGTGACGAAGTTTTGGGACAACGGCCCACTCAAGTTGGTAAGAAGTCACAATTTGTAACAAGCGCCCAGCAAGGATGAGGATGGAACACAATTTCGATTGCAAGCGATTGCAAGTCTTAGTTCTCTGGCTAAGGCTAAGTTCTACAGTAAGGAATAAAACAAATTATTTGGCCCCTTGGAATTAAACATTTAATGTTGGGTATCGTCATTTCTCACTTATGTATTTATTTATGATGAATATTCCCACTTTTCAGATTCAGTGACAGTTTCTTACCATCGCCGCGAGTGGCGGCCACTTTCGAGCGCCATTCGACATTGCATCAAGTCAGCTGGTTAAGGGTTTTTTATGTGCTTTTTCTTTGGTGATTTTCAAACGTTCCCGCTGCGCCATTAAATCCCTTTTACAGCGATTTCATTTTATTTTTCCATTCTATCTCCCCCGTCAGTCAACGGTTGTGTGTATTTGTGTCATATTTTATTATTTCCTGCGTTCAGCGTTGAGTTTCATAGACTTTTATGACATTTTAAGTAGTCGTAAAGTGTAACACTTGAAGTAATATTAAACGACGTTTGCGTTTATGCCACGCGTTAGCGTTGAGTCGTTCGTTCGCAGTTACAGGTACAGTCAGGCAGGTACAGTCGCCCGAGAGTGCAAGCCCTATCCGACTAGTACTTGAATCCAGTATTTTCTTACATCCTTTTACTTATTGCGCACAATGCGGCCAATTGAATTGCGAGATGGCCTATTAACCAATACTTACAACAGTCTTACAGTCCCCAACAATCTCTGCTCAGCAATAGCTTCTTTTTTTTGCATGAAAATGTTCACTGGCACTTTCTGAAATGTAAATGAAACACTGGATTTCCTGCAAGTCTGTGAATTATTTATGTATTTGACGTCTTAGTTACACTTCAATAATGATATACTTAATACATAACCACATAAAAATACAACTTACTTTCACACATTTAGCTTAAGACTACAAAAGGGTTTTACACATGTTGGTAGCTTACACGTTAGTCGCTTGAAGACTTGAAGCGATGTCAAAACAAAAGTGATATCAAACAAAAGAATCCACTGAATGGCAAATTAACATGTGAGCAACGAGTGGTTATGACATATTTTGAGCCGCAAGAGAATTCGACTCTCAAACGCATCTCGTAGAAAGTAAAACCCATTCGAGCGTTACATAAATTTCCACATCCAAACAATGCAAACCCATTTTACAAAATGATTTGCATGAGAATACCAAATGGCATGAAATATCAATTGGACAGCAAATCGAAACGAAATTCAGCGACACTCACTCAAGGCAAATCCATGCAAATTAGTCGAAATTAAAAAATGAAACCGTCAACGTATTGTTGACTCCGTTTATTGTTCTATTTGGAAGTCTGTTTGGGCGTCGTTGTCGCCTGAGTTGGCTAGCTCCACGAGTCACCATTGATATTCGTTGCTTTCATTTGTGTTTGCAAATTTTCGTTGTATCTGTCTGCAGTTTATTGCAAACTTTCACATACAAACCTACATTCATTGCTCGACATTCGTTTACTGGGGTTCGGACAGTTTCCCACTGTTTTCGCTCTTTTGTATATTTTGTTACATTAGGATCTCGCAATAGAGATCAGCTGGCTACCGTTTAGTGTCTTTAAAATTATTGTGTATATGTATACTTAAATGCAGTTATTTTGATATTTCGATTATATTTGTACAACGATTTCGATTTCTAATTTATTATACTTTACAATTACGATATGGAAGTTCTTCAGTACTCAGATAAGTATATAGCATTGTACAAGAGAAGACCGTTCAGATGAATGCGATTCTGCGTTCACTTGTGCTCACTTTGTCATTTCATCAATTCTTGTCCTTGTTTTCAAAACGCTTCCCATCGCCCTTCATCACAACCCTCTAGACACACTGCAAGCCTCCGCTTTTCTGCTTGCTCGACGACCGGAGCAACTTCCAAAATCTTCTAAAGCAGCCCGCCTTCTTCTCCTCCACCACCAGCCGCTGCTCCTCGAGTATGGTGTCCAGGATGTAGTAGCTGCCCAGGTTCAGCGGTGGTGGCGGCAACACGGGAGGCTGTCATGATATGATGCAGCTTTTGCTGTCCGCTCCCGCCGCGCCGCTGCCAGCACACGTCGACGTCGACGTCGCTGCCACTGCAGTCGCGTGGCCGCCCGCCTGCTCGCTGGCCTGCTTCTTCTTGCGCTCGTACGCGATGGCATCGTTCGGCACATACGAGACGCGCACGCCGCCGTAGTGCTTGCGCGCCGGTATGCGGTACACGTAGTCGTCCATGTCGCTCGACGAGCTCGACGAGCAGGTGGAGCAGACGCTGGCCGCATCGCAATTATCCAAATGGCCGCCGCCGCCACCTGCCTGCGTCTGTGCGTTGTGCAGCCGCAGGTTGGTCTGATTGATTTGCATCTCCGACGAGCTGCGCGATTGATTGCGCCGGCGACGTCTGCGGCGAGCATTCGAGTTGTCCGTGTAGCTCTTCGAGCGCGACATCGTGTCGTGGATGCTGTGGAAGCGGACCTCCTTCGTCGCGTGCCGGTTGTTGTCCAAGGCGTCGGCCTCATCGGCGTCGTCGTCGTCTTCGTCGCACTTGATGCGCGTCTTGGAGGCTATCAGCAGCTCGTAGTTGTCGTGCGGCAGCTCGTTGGCGTTCTCGTTGTCGTTGTCCAGCTCGAGTTCGTTGGTGATCTCCTGCGTGCTCTGCGTTAGCTCCGAGGCGCTCGGCGAGTTGATGTTGATCTTGTCGATGCTCTGGTAGCTGTGCGAGTCCTCCGCCTTGGACACGAGCATGTCGGGTAGCGACGACGTCAGCGCGGTATCGACAAAGACGGGTTTGTCGTCGGCGCAGATGTTGTCCAAGCTGATGCCCAACTCGGTCAGGTCGATGGGCGGCGGATGCGCTGGCCGGTGCACTTCGTGCAGCGTGGCGCCTTCGAGGTGTTTGGTCAGCAGCAGCCGCTCAACACCCGTCTCCATTCGCTGGCGATCCTGGCGCTCCAGCAAGTCGCCCGCACTGCCGCCACCCTTAACGCCCCTGCCACGCCCGCCCTCGCCCCGCCCGGGACGCGGCGAGCGGGCAATCTGGCTGGTGGTGCTGGCGCGATGCGTGGGCCGCAGCTGCGGGCCCGAGCTGGTGTCCGACGGCGTGGGCGGCTCGCCCTTGCTGCAGGCTATGGAACAGTAGATGGTGCCGCGCCGCGGCAGAAACGGCCGGCCCAGCAGCGAGCAGCGACACGTGCAGCACGAGAAGCACTGGTCCGTGGCGTGCCAGTGCTGGCCGTCGTGGCTCATCTGGCCTTGGTCGACACCGATCACCTCGCCGCAGTAGTCGCAGTATTCGGCGAACATGGTGTCGAAGCAGTTGAGGCAATAGGGCTTGCCGTCGCGCATAATGTAGCGCTGCCCGCCCAGCTGGTGCTCACACTCGAAGCAAGCAAAGTGCTTCATGTGCCAGGTGCGGCCCTCCGCTTCGGTGCACTCGTCGGAGAAAATTATCTGAAACGAGAAGCAGACCGAAACGAAATGTGATTTGACGGATAGAAGAAAGTCATAAATTAAAACAAGCATGTAAAGTACAAACAAAACTGTGTCCTGGGATATCCTTGCAAATGAGCTCAGACGTAAGCCCGGCTAAGCAATGCAAAAATGCAGCTTAAGCGCGTAATGCAGAAATCTACAAAACACTCAACAGCAATGTATGTAAATATTTGTAAGCAGACTTGTACGCACCTCGTCGCAGGCGGAGCAGCGCGGCTTCTGCGTCTCGGCGTGATGTCGGCCGCAGTACAGGTTGCCGTCGCGATGGAAATAAATCAAATCCACGAGTAATTCCTTGCAAACACAGCACACAAAGCAGCCGGGATGCCAGCAGACGTGGGCGCCGACGCGCTGCGCAAAGACCACAATGTCGCCGGCGGACAGCGGCTCGTCGCACTGCAAATACAGATAAAGCACTTCGAATGTTACAATGAATGCGACAGATACAAAGTCCACTCGCCGCCCAGCAGCGAAAGCGCAAACAAATAAAAGCGACCATTAAAAGAAGTCACCCCGGGCGGGGCACACGGCGAAGCGATGGATTTTTGAAACGACAAAATAATGGCGCACAACCAAAAACGCGAGCCAGATCTCCATTTCCGCAGCCGATGGAAATCTCGAGCATTTTTATATTTAAATAACAATAAATGCTAAATAGCCACACTAAAACGTTTATGCCTAGCGGCGTCCAATAACAATAAAACAAAAGTTCGTCTGACGCGCTACCGGTGCGGGCTGCCGACTGCTGACTGCACGAGTGAGGGTGGAAATAATGTAAAATTGCTTATGGCTATGAGCGGAAGTGCTCCCCAGAGAGTTACAGCGCTGACTTTAATGCTGAGAATGTCATGGCGAGGCGACCACAGCCGAACTGGAGTGCAAACGCAGCGGCAGTCACGAGCGGCGACAGTCGCTTTAAAGCTCGGAGGCCTAAGGAATGCCTGTGGACGTGGCATGGGTGGGCAGCACATAATTCTTGAGTGTGTCCTCAGGCACACAAACCTAGGCACGACTGCAAGTCTGTGTCGGTGAGGTTCATTGGCGGCGTAACTTTTAACGACTTGACTCATTTCACTTAAAAGCACAAGTAACTAATTAAATTTTGTTTGTTCGTCGGGGCCGTGCACAATATTAACCCCTTGAGGGCTGTGCAAAGGGCGCATGCAAGCGGACTGAGGCCGCCGATTCCGCCATTTATGGTCCCAGCAGGTGTCTTACTACTTAAATTTCAGTTGACAACATTTTTTGCAAAAATTAAATTTTTAAGACCGTCCAGCCATTTAAGACCATCTGCCATTCTGCCAACGCCTTTCATCAAAATATTTCCTCAAGTATTTCTCCTTGGCAGTCCTTTGTGAACGAATTCCTTAGATACTGACAGAGGAGAATGCATTTATGTAGATCTCCACGTGCTGCAGTCATGGATCCAAAATATCTCATCGGCCCGCCAGTATAACCTAACATTTTGCGCTTTTGAAACAGATAAGCTCATAAAGTATTTGAGTCGGGGGGCATTGTGGGCAGAAATAACCACAGTTAGGGTTTTTCAACTCATAGTGACTGCCGTAATCATTAAATTGCAAGTTTGGGAGTTGCCAGGTTAAAACCTTAGCCCGGACATCTAGAATGGGTTTCTCTTCGAAAAGTGAATTCCTAGACTTGTGTCAAAAACAAATTACAGAGTCACAGTGTTAAGATGTCGCAACTAGCACAAATCACATTTTGACTAAGATCCAGTTCAAAATTTTGTTTCATCACAATTCACGTACTTGTCCTCATAGCGTACCGACGCGACTTGTTGAACGGGTTAAGCTATTTGAGGACACAGCGGCAGCCACCGCAAATTAAGCCAGCGAGCATATTTTCGACAACGCAGTTCACCAAATAAATTTGCCGCCGCCGACATTTTAGCGAATTGTGCAACCTTGTCGCCAACTTTGTCGCGTCGCGTCGTGGCGTCTTCCCGCCTGGGCGCTTAAGTATGCAGCAGGATGCCTAATTGTATCTGCCGGGTGAGCGCAACCGCAAGCAGTTCCATTAGAGTTGAGCACCGCAACAACTCTCCGTCGCCGCTGCTTTCGGCAAATAACTTTAAAATAGCTTCATTAGCTTCTTTGCAGTCAGCGGCATTGCAATTACTGGCGGATGGCCGCGGCAAAGAACTGTGCAAATTACCTTTCAGCAGCCGCCATTCCGCCCGCCATTGTTCCGCTTAACTTTCCGGGCTATTAAGCCCGCTCGTGTTTTTACAATATTCAACATTTGCTTTGCAAGCCATTTAACACGCCGTGGCACAGGGTTGATTGCTTCGACGCAATGCCGCCAGTCCTTGCTGCACTCGTTGGCAGCGTTGCAGCAGCCGCCACGAAGAAACTTGTAATTAGACTGCTTCAACCTCAATCATGGAAATAGGTGCTTTCGGGGGGAGGTGGATGTAATTAACCGTAAAAGCAAAAACCGCTTTTATCGTAGCAATGAAGTAATCGTAACCGTAACCGGAAACCGGAAGTTGAAGCTGAAAATGCCGGAAGAGCATTCGCAATGATTTTTTGACTGCGCAAATTGTTGCTTTCTTGGTACTGCGCTGCCACGAGATGAGTTTGGTTCTGGTATTCGTATGTAAAAGCCACTAAGAGCTGCAATGTCGGGTGTGTTGTGGACATTTAGCATTTTGGTAAATCCTTATTTTTGAACTCGAATGCATTTGGTTTTATTTCCGCCACTGCCACCGCCACGAAGCAATCACACTTTCGAAATGATTTAACTTGAAGAGGTTTACTTAAAGTGCTTCGCATTATGTTGTGCAGAATGTGTTGGGTCTAAAGTTATATTCATCGGAAAATAGGATAAATCTCTGAAAAATAATTTGCAACGAAAGTCGTTCTGCATCTCCTTGACATTTTCACTTACTGTCCAATAGGCATGAATAGCCGTAATGTATAACTTTTGATATTCTTAGAGCAATAGGAGACTACAGTTGTCGTGACTGGGCAACGACTCTATTTAGTAGCAAATTAAAGGGACTCAGTTAGGGAAAAATATTCTTCCACATAATTTTCAAATTGTTTGTGTTGTTTCGGTTAAGCGACTTTTCAAATTGCAGAAGAAAGTATTCATCGCAAAGACAGTAAGTGTGACTCGAATCATTACTCAGCTTTTAATTCAGTTTTTCTCGCTTTCTCCACAAGAGTCAATCGTTCAACTTCTTGGGCAAACATCTGCTGAGTAATTGTTGTATTTACCCAGTCGGCCTTATCAATCCAATTTATCTGCGCTGCCGCACTCACACACTTCCCGTCCATTTCATTGCCGACCGGCTGCACTTAATCGAAACATTTAGAACACTGCAGGTTCGTGCCCTCTGTCAGCACTAACCACTTTCCTCCACTTTCTCACCCACGCACCAGCGGAACATAGTCGCCTAATGTATACAACTTCAATTATAGCCTTGACAAATTGTCGCCTTATCCGCTGTGTCTGCACCTAATGCCACGCAATGTCCCCTCAGCTCCCGCAGCAAGCGTCCGTCCTACCCGTCGCAGCATTGCTCGGAGTAAGTATTTAGCCCAACCCCGGAATTTTCCCTTATCCGTCTCGTTCAAGCTTCCATACGTCGCTGCTCGCCACCTCTGTTCGTCCAGTCACACTGCGCTGGATATTTCCATCCGAGGATGTGCCCAGCGCCGGGACCGGGAATTATTAATGGCGCTCGTTATCGAGCCCTTTTCGCTACATAAACTTTTTGACATTTCTCTGGCTGTGAGCGTGTTTTTAATTTTTCTCGCTCCGCGCTCTGCTCTTTCCTTCCACCGCATTGGCGACAAACGACAAAACTTAACACGAGTTCGGCAGGCGAAATTCGCCGGTGCCTGCATTTACACTTGGAAAGGCATTAACCTGGTTGCCTCCAACCCCCTCTCCGTGGTGGTGTCGGTGCCTTCGGTTGACATCACCTTTTGGCCCGTCGCTCACACTTGATTGCGTTTTCTTTATGCTCTCGGCTTCTTCTCCGTCGCGCTGCCTGTCATATTCCTGTCACATCCTTTTCCCGTCGCTGATTTGCTATCTCCATTGTTGTTGACGCTGCGACGTGATGCAAGGACGCCGGCGTTGTGCGCTGTCGCTCGCACTTTTCCTCCTCATTACGCTTCGGCGCACTTTGGCGTGTGTGCTTCATTGATTATTTCCATAACTTCCTTTATGGTTTTTATTTTCGCAAGATTTGCTGCTTTCTAAAAGGTTCTGATTTTTACGGTCTTCTGGTTAAGAAAAGAAAATTGCAAGCTAAACGTACTTTAGCAGGGAATGAAATGACCTTCAAAAGGTGCATTGTTTGACAGCTTTCGCTCAGGAGCGATGAGGCAGGACAGCATAAAACACTCCAAGCCAGATTCAAAACTGAAAACGAAGTTCAACTCACTAACTTCGGTGCTCGCTGCGTTGCGAAAGTCGCTTCCGAAATTGTAATAATTCTAAATTTACTTGCAGATTATGCAACTTTGCAAAACGTTCACTTTGGTAGTGCAATTCATTCATAATTTTAATAGCCCGACGACATGGCGCGAGCTACCTTCACTTTCAGCGACTCAAGTGCACTTGGCAACCTACAACAAAAGCACCGTCAGCAGCAGCAACATACCAAGTTGCCACAAGCAACGCTGCCCTGGCATCTCGGCCAACTGCATCCGAGTGCGTGGCAAAGTTTTAATAAGTTTTGCCAGCATGCCGAATGCGAATACAATAAAATCCAGCAACCGTGTCGGCTTCACTGGCGTCAAAGCACCACTGCTGACTGCATCCCTGCGCCCTTCGCCGCCTCAATGCAGTGGCGCGTCGCAAACACTTGAACCACACCCACAGCCGCTCCAACTCTGTCCCTGTCAACTAGCAGCTCCGCTCACTGTGCGTCCTCCCGAGTGTCGGTCTGTCCAACTGTCTGCAGCTAATAACGATGCAAATTTACAAGAAATCGCATAAAGTACTGTCGGAGCAAAAAAACATTCTCCCATTCGAACTTCGGCTGCTTTTCGATGTACACTCCGACTTTTTTCCGTCATTTGTGGAGCGCTTTGTTTTGGTTTTGCTGCGCGTGGTCGCAGCCAGGCGCGGGACGCAAGTTTCCAAGTACGCCAAAGTAAGGCAACAGGGATTTTAAAATAATTTGAAGCCAACACAGTAGAAAAGGCAGCTAGTGGCAATTGGTGTTGTTAGAGTCGTGGAAAGGATTAAAGGGAGCAAGTCACAGCAGTCTCGGGCACGAATTTTCTCCGCAATGCGCCGAGAATGCGTGAGATCAACGTATCTCCAGACTTCCTTCCCTGGTTCCCGTTAGGGATACGTTTGAAGGGTCAACTCTGTGACCCTGTGAGCCGCCAACACAGCGCAAAATATTTCCGTTTTCGGACACGCCCCTGCTGCAGCCAGACGCGCGCTGGTATTTAAGACACTTTTATCAACTTTCGTTTGTTTGGAGTTTTCGCCAGCTTTCGCAAGGAATCAGCGACTTTTCAATTGTCTCACCCCCATCCTCGCTGACCTCCGCCGCGCTCGAAAGTGCACTCAATGAATTCCAGTTTTTTGTTGTCAATTTTTTCATACTCGAACAATAACTGCCAAGTTGGTTGAAGTGAGTGCTGCTGCTGTTGTTGCTGCTGTTTGGAGTACTTTGTGGAGTTGTTGCTATTTTTGTTTTGAGTTTGCTGCAACTTGCAGCCATTGTCAATTTGTAAATTTATGAAAATGCCGTCTTGAGCGCAGAGAATAGCAGCGGCAATCCGCGGGAAGATAGCTGCCAGAGATTTTCTTAATGGGTGCGACGCGAAAACTTTTCGGTGAATGAAAATTAAAATCGCGACTGGAATTAATTTGATCACTTTTATGCGCACGCTTTGTGCGAAGGAATTTTCGGGACATTGCCTGAAGACACTTGTTAGGCGCATTTAAAGTCAAAGTTCGACTACTCCCTGAGACGATTTAATTCGAGGAATGCCTCAGACTGGTTCTCGGCACATAATTAAGCATTTTCCAATTTGCGTTTCTTACCCCTTTGCACGGTCGTTCGTCCGAGAGCAGCCGCACCGCGCCGCGGCCCAACGCCTCACGTTTCCTCTGGGCCGAAAATATTCGCAGCTCCTTGCGCTCCTCGTCGCTCAGTGAATGGCAGTAGCGCACCTACAACAACACAAAAACAATGGAAACAATGAGGTCTAAGAGAATGTGTAAGCGAAGGAATGGCAGTAAATTTTAATTAAAAACACACTCGCCAAGCTGTGCAGCGAAATGGCAAATAAAGGCGAAAGTTTTTTAATCTTACAACTGCTCGACGGCAGTCCAAGTTTTCGAGAGGTTTCATTTTCACGTTTGCAAAGAAGTTTATTTTCCTTTTGCTCGTTTCCAGTTTTCTCGATTTCATTGTTGCCGCTCGCTACAACAATTGTGTACCGTTAGTGTTGCTTAAGGAGCACCATTTCGGGTGTGCATGTATGTATGCGTGAATAGGCGTGTATGTATGTATGTGTTTGTGAAGTGACAATTTGGACGCACCTCGTTATCTTGCGGCGGCAATTGGTGCAGCAACTGCTTGACGCGATACTTCTCGCCGGCACTGTTGACGTACGGCACCTTGTCATCGGGCAGTTGCGAAAAGTACAAGCGGACCTGCAAACGACACAAGAAGGCATTATTCAGATAAATTTCGAGTCTAAATCTGAAGTTCAATGGTTTGTTACAAAGTAATTGCGACTTTAGATCCGACGATATTATTCCAAAAATTTTAAATCTAATCAAATTGCATCTAATTGCCTCCATAAATAGTTGAATGATGATTTTAATAAAAGTTATTGTTGCCATCGATTCTCGGCAGTTCCACGCGCTGCAATCTACACAAACAGACAAACAGTCAGAAAGACAGACTGACGAACAGAAATTCATGTCCAGTCGGTGCATTACAAGCGCCGCAACAACATCGAAATTAATCACGTGGACTTTCACTCTCGCGACCATGCTGTGCCCAGTTGCATGCAGCGCTTTTGTTTGTGGCCAATTCCGATTCGGCTTAGTAGTCGTTGCCATTAGTTTGGCGCGCTCACTCTCGGACGGCGGTCCGCAAGTGTTACGCCGCCACATGCTGTGACCATTCGAATTCCGCTCGATGCGTTCGATTTCGTTTGCACTGTGCCAAATTCACCGAAACGGTTCACAGCCGACCGAGTGGCCTCCGCAACCGTCTCCGCCGTCGAGTGCCTTGGGTGTCGTCCGACGACGGAAACCGTCGAAAAACGCAACGAAACGTTATTAATTGCAGTTGTCGGCAATCGGGCGAAATGTCGCCACAGTCACCGAGGAAAACTAAATCAAATGCGGTGGCACGTTGTGCCGGCGAACGACTTTTCGTTTCGCTGCAAATTTGAAGTACGTGGACATGGCAGCTGCGGTGCGACTTCCGTCTGCTCCGCTGAACGTGGTTCAGAGGCGTCGCACTGGTCGCTTAAATTCGTTAAAAATTATGTGAAAAGCTGAGCTCAATAAAAGAATTGAACCCAAATTGATTTAATTCGTTTTAGATAAGATTTCTCCATTTAAGGTCCCAACTCGAAAATAAAAGGAGAAGGATTTCCTCATTGGACTGAACTTCAATTTTTTTTTAGTGTGTACAAAGCGTTGGATATATTCAGGCAAGACTTCCTAAACCAAGGTTTCAATTTAAATAAGAAAATGTCTGTTGTACGATAAGATTTCTCCATCTAAGGTTCCAACTCGAAAATGATAAGAGAATGATTTCTATCATTGGACTGAACTTCAATTGTTGTTTTAGTGTGTACAAAATCGTTGGATATATTTAGGCAAGACTTCCCAAACTAAGGTTTCAACTCAAATAACAAAATTTATTTTGTAAGAACGATATGTGATACGTATACCAGCTAGTGAGAAGAAGACTGGGAATAGAACCACTAATTAGTAATTTATTTCTTTAGGAACGTAACAAATACTACAATCCAACTAAGGCGCAAATAGAAGACTGAAGACACTGTCACCTTCTCGAAATTGCGTCGATACATATGAAGACATTTGGTGTGGATTTAAACAGCATGGCAGGAACTTTTGACTTTGACCCGTTTAGAGGAAAGTTATGACAGGTTGAACCACTGATAGTTAGTTCATCATATGATATTAAGATTGCAATAGGTCGATCTGCAATGCGTGTCTATGATGACAATACAGTCAAATCGAATAGATATGTGCCCCGCTTATGAAAGGCAACACCGGCCGCTTTACGATGGGGAAACCTGTTACACATTTCACGTACACTAATTCAAATTGGTCTAATTTTCGTGTAATTTAACATTGGGTAATAGTTATAACAATTTTAAAACTGGCGCAGCAAACGGCCGACTGTTTCGTGTATCGATAATCGGTGATTCAACCAACGATGCTACGATCCGATAATCGTTATTACCCGTAGCCAAAATGCTACAGGCAAGCATCGAATAATAGGCGCACAGCTTTTCCAATCGCTTTTCAGCAGAGAGCATACGAAAATTGCCCGCAACTAATTGCCGCATTTCGTAGCCTCGATTCCAAGCCAAAGCCGCGCTTGCGATTTGAAAAATCCCGCGCAATCATTGACGACTTGAGAATTTCCTTATGTGTTTGGCTATGCGCCGCGTTTATGGCCACATCGCGCTGCCCAACTAACGAACATGCATTTTTGCACGTACAGGCGCATGGGATACACGGCACAGGTCGTCCCACGCCCCCCACACCCGACCATTCGAGCCTGTGCCATGGCCCGCATGGAAAGCGAAAATAAAAGCGAAATTTAGCCAGCAGCCACGCTGAAAACTCTCTAACCGTGCGCCAC
The DNA here is from genome assembly GCA_963668005.1 of Melieria crassipennis. Classification (NCBI taxonomy): domain Eukaryota; kingdom Metazoa; phylum Arthropoda; class Insecta; order Diptera; family Ulidiidae; genus Melieria; species Melieria crassipennis. The sequence goes on along the minus strand of OY764963.1, from coordinate 113,941,115 downwards.
TTTCGATTGATGGCGAGCCAAAAGCGAATATCAGCAAAAGTCATCGACTGCGAGGCCATTTGGGGCTGGCGACTGTGCGCTGGCGCAGCGTGTGGGAAGCGTTTGGTTTCTGCTTGTTCGTGGCTGTCGACCAATTCGACGCTGGCTGGTGGACGAGTGTTCCTCAATCGCCTCTAATACACGTCAAAGATGGTCAAACGTTGCCGCTTTGGAGTTGGGGCTGCAAAAAATCGTAATTGCAAATGAAAGTGGAAATGGTTCGCATGCCTGTTTGGTGGCACTGCGTGCAAGCATATTTGAGCAAATAGCAGCAATAATGTCGCAATTAAAACAAGATTAATGCACATGAATTAAATTAAACAAAAACGAATGTGACGTTGTTGTTTTGAGCCACAACCACGCAAAAACCTCTGAACCGATGCAGATGAAATAAGTAGGAAATTATTTCTTCTGTGTGGGAATAGTACATAGACTTTCTGAGATTCGCCACGCCCACCTCTAGCGCCTACTATAGTATAAAATTTCAACTATTTTTGAACCAGTCTTCTTGAAATTTCTGCAACATCATATTTGGTTTCGATTCAAGGGGTATGGATCTACCACTTAGTGGTTCTATTTTATTGGAAAAATCTGACAGACGTTCAACAGCTTTGCGCCCCCTCCCCCCTCTATCCCAAAAACACGCTCCGTAGCTTTGTAGCGCCTCAGAGATCTCAGTCAACACAATGAGATGGCAAGCTAAAGAGACACCCACCTGATCCGGTCGCAGTCCTGGCGGCACCCACGTGTACTCCTCCAGCGCGCAGCCGCTGTCGTCGTCCGACTGCGAGTTGCGCTGGAACTCCAGCTGCTGGTGGTGATTGTGGTGATAGGCGGCCGTCTTGTAGTTGCCACGCAACGGTGATGAAATCGAGCTGAGCGGCAAGTTCGGTGGCGGCTGGCAGCGCCGCTGCAGCGGCGGCACGAAATTTTGCGCCGGCGTGGTGCTGTTGCTACTGCCGCCACCGTTGCTGCTGCTCGACGGCGGATCCGCATGGCTGGCGGTGGGTGTGGGAGTGGCGGCCGACGAAGTGGGCGTGGAGCGATCGAGGTGGCCGTGCGCGGGCTGCTGCTGCTGCTGTATTGCTTCGGCTTGTAGTTGCTGGTAGTCGGGCAGACGCACGCCAGACGCTTCCAGTTGCAGGAGTTCGCTCTCGGTCTGTGTGAAGTAGTTGCTGGGCTGTTGCATAGTGACTTCGATTAGCAGCTCGTGATGTGTTCGGGACGCGAGTGCTGAGGTGTGTTGCGGAGCGGAAGAGCTGCAAGTGAAGAAAGCGGAAAAGGAATTAATGAAGTAGTTGCATTCTGCGAGTCTCATTAACCGCAAAGTTGGGGATTAATGGAAATAAATTAAATTAAATACAAATAAAAAATAAATCAAACCGCTCAAAGATATTTGTACAATTAATTTTAGCTGCCTTGTTGTTGTCGCAAACATTTCGCATATTTCACAATTACCCACAAATTGCAGCTTCATAGTTTCCATAACAAAAACAACCATCGACATTAATCCTTGCTTACCGGTCAGACGAACAGGCGAGAAATTTCGCATTTAGCGTACAATTCTTGCGCCGTAAAAGTGCTAGTCAGCAGCAGCCAACATTTTTACCAAGAAAATGAAAAATTCTTAATTTTTCAATTTTTTGTTTTATTTATTTGTGGCTTTTTGCGGACGGCGCATGCGCAGCGCAGCGCAGCGCATCTGCGGCGCAGCTGTTGCGCTTGCGTGCTTTCGGCTAATTTGTCCGAGTGGTTAACATGATCTTCGTCGTCGACGCGGCCAGTTGCTGGGCCATGTCCGCGGCGCTGGTCAGGTTGCCAATTCGGCACGCTGCCGCTTTCTCTCTACGGAGCGCTGCACTTGTGCGCAGGTCTCCGATTAGAAACAGAAAAGACAATGCGAAGTAATTAAATATTCAGCAGAGCATTACTCTGCCTTTTTATGGTGAATGAATTCTGCAGCGCACGTTTTAGTGGGCTCAGTGTCCGCAGTGTTTACAAGTCGAAATATATTTCAGTTATAACATTCTCAATGCAAAGTTTCACTTTTGGCTTCACCCCCAATGCCAAATATAACTAATTACAAAACGAAAATAATCCTCAACATCAACGCAAGACTGCAATGACACTCTTTGACACGGTTTTTTATAGTCTAATTTCATGCCGTTCTGTTCGCATTGGCCGAATTCAATGTCGGCGTTTGTGGCAGTCAATCAAGCTGCCGCAAATCAGAAAAGTTCAACGTCGAGTTCCCAGCTCCGATGCGGAGCTTTACAATTCCGCCTTATCGTATTTATCAGTGAGCTTAACTGCAAGAAACCAATCGTTGAGATCTTATTTATGGTTATTTTCTGAGAAATTTCTTTCCAAACGGCACCGTGATTGATCGATTTGCCATGCGCCCCTTTCGCTTTCGGAGCAAATCGTATAGTATAGGTTTGAAAAGTGAATGTTCGTATGTGCGCCGAAGAGAGCATTTCTTGGCGTCTCCGGAAGAACGCGAAATTCAATCAGATTGGCCATAAAATTTCGCAAGATTGCTGAGCACTAATTTTGCGCCAATTATTTCACTCTCAGCGAGACAATGCGAGGAAACATTCAAATATTTGTTTGCTGCTGCTTTACGTGAATATGAACCCATATTAGGCTGTGTGGAGAGTATTAGCAGATATCGGTGGAGCAATATCGGTGTTCTTGTTCCTCACACATATCTAGCAGGCACTTTTCCAGCTCAAAGTCTTATCTTGATCCAACAGCTGCTGCCTTGATGGAGTTTTTGGCGTTGGCGTTCATTAAGTGGGGCACATTACTGAAATGTTACGAGCTCATGTCATCTGTCTGACATGCAGCCGCTCGTCTGGCGACTCTCAAGCTGCCGCGACTATTGTCAAATTGTGCTGCAAATTGCATTTAAAGACATTATAAACTCATTTGGGATTAATTTACGGCGCATTGGTGAAATCGCGCAACAACAACAACTTCCTACCAACTGTGGATTTTCATTGAGATGCAGAAATTATGAATGATATTCATTTGCCGGCCAACGTTTAATGAGGTTAGGAGCCCACACATACACACACATTCGAGTATGTAAATGTATGTTCACAGCTTCTGACTAATTTTCTACTCGCAAACTTATGTTGCAGTTGTTGTGAAATTGAGTACAAGCTCAATTTGCTTTTTATGTCTTATGGAATTTGCGCATAAACCAAAACAAATTTCCGAAGCAAGAAATTTCGAGTGGCTGCTCAGGTTTGTTAGGCTTTCGAAAATCAGCCGTCCAGTCTGTAAGAAACTTTCTCCAAGAAGCAGCAAACATGAATTCGCGCACATTAATTAAACCACACACAGTGGGAGAAACAGAGCACAATCGGTGGTGCTTTGCACCAGCACAAATTAAAGTATCGATGGTGAGGCATAATTGCTGGCCACACGGATTGCAAGTGCAGCGTGTGGCCACAAATTATGAAAATAAAGACGCGCTCATCATAGCAACGAGCGCGCAAACAGTGGCACGAAAGCAGGCATCCGAGCAGCGAGTGGATTTGGTAAAGATCGCAGTGCTTAGTTCCGTGGAAGTGTGGAAAATTGCAGCGCGCAACTGCACATTAGACGCGCTGCTACAGTGCGGCGACGACGAAACAGAATTTGCAATCAGCGGCAAATGCTAACGACGAGCAGTGAGGACTTTACACGTGCAAACAATGCGCTCCCAATCGCAAACTCGATAGCAGCGCCTGTAATGGCAAAAGCGCAGCCAACCAATCAGCCGACAATTACTTGTGCCTTGGCTGCGAGAGGATGACGCAATTTCCACTGCATGAAGGCAGAACGTGATCTCAATCACTCAACACTGGCGCAGATCGAGTTTGCCCATTACGTGGGCCATGTTGAAGTCGGTGTCGTCTTCGAGTTAAGGAGAGCACTGGGGCGCCACCGAAACTAAACTTGATGCTTTGAGCCTTGGATTGCTTAATTCTGATTTGGAATAAAAAGATTTGTGACATATTTAGACATATTTAGAAACTAAAGGCACTGAAACTATAGGCATTCATAGTTACGTCTCTTGGAGCGTTAGTTCCTTATGTACTTAATGTTCATTGACTTTTCGTCAAAAACGTTCCCCAGTCATTACAGCGGCCCTCAATTCGAATGCACCGTAGAAGCGCACCTGTCCAGACACCACTGCGCCTACAACAATTGCATTGGCCAATTGCAATTATACCCAAATTAAACTATGGGCTTTTGTAATGGAGCAGGCAATGTTAAACACTATTTGGCGCTGATATCAAAAGGATGCAGGGAGTGCTTATGTAGTCTGTTGACTGATCATAATTCGGCTCTACGTTGAACAAGGCAAATGTTTCGAAATTAACAAAATTCATTGAACTTGCGGTTGATTGATGCCGGCAGCCACAAGTGGCCAGATCAACAATAGACGCTGTGCAAAGTGGGAAGACGAAGTGCCGCTTGGACTTTGTGCTTCTTGGAAGAAGCAAGTCAAAAGCGAAAAAATGTGCTGACTTTTCGGCGTGAACGCATCGCATTGGCGCGCGGCAGCCGACGGTGCCTGGTGCGGCGCAACGTGTTGCACGAACGCGCAGCGGACTGACTGCCGCGACCACGTCGTAGAATATGTGATTTAGTAACCTTGCACCGTTAGTCGGCTGATAAGCGGCAACAGCAGCTGCAGAAATGCGCTGCTTGCAACAGCATAATTAATAACTGCAAATGCTGCAAGTCGGCGGCGGCTGTGCCCAACCCACAGCCAAGCCGGCTGACTGGCTCCCCAGCTGTCGATTGTTCAGTGCACATGTGTGCGTGTGTGAGTGTGTTGCATGCGCTTCTTTTTATTAGCATACGCAGAGTAGGCAGAGCGGGACTCGTGAGACGCGCGCCTGTCATTAGCAGCTTCATGATCGCTGTTGTTGTTGTTGTTACAAGCGCTCTAATTTATGCAAAAATAGCTCAGAATTTTCGTACATCTTCAGTTCAATGTGTGCTTTTGTACTTTTGTACGCGCTCACGTTGCGCTCTTGTCCGCGCACATTGGTTTGTGTGCGCGTGCGTTGTTATTGTTGAAATTGATTAATGTTTGCGTTTTTTGTATTGGAAATTGGTTTCAATCGTTACCGCATTAAATGGCCATTAATGCAATTGCGGTGCGGCCCGAGTGCATAAATTTCAATGTATTTCGCTTTTATGGAATTTTGGGCGTGTTCAGGAAGTTATTTAGCAGTTGAACTCTGAGCGTGTACAAGCATTCAGATGTTTTTTTCTCTTTTTTCTGTTGAAAAGCCAAACTCTTACAGCGACTATGGGAACTGAGTTCGGTGCATTGTGGGCCGTCCTAAAAATATATTAAAGGCTATTTTGGATCGAACTTACTTTTCAAAATCATTGCATCAATTTGAGATCAGTTTTATTGTTAAGTTAGACACGTGGGCACTGGATATCTCACAATTCATTAGAACTTCCACCACCTCCAAACATTAATTATAGCACAAACCGTTTTCTACGATCGTTGGCCTACATCATAAATTTATCTGCCGTCTGTAAAACTGACTTGAGATAAAATCGCTTCGTAAGCAAGCAATAAAATTCTGATTTTAATTCCACGCACACGCCGTCATACATGTATGGGACTCGACCACGGCAGAAATGCATTTTCATCAAAGCCCACAGTTCCGTGGAAACAACAAAGAGCACAGATAAAAATCACAGTCGCTCACTGGGAAGTCGCTCTGTACGTGGGCCGCATTGTTGCGATGACACCAACAAAATAATAAAGAAATAAAGCGAAAATTGGAGTGACATTTTCGAGGCAAAGTGCATGGAGGCAGCATGAAAGGCATTCGAATTATGTTTACGTGCACATTGCACTCCGCGCCCTTTATGTGCTTTGCCACAAAGTGCAGACGAACACACACAATATATGAATTTGTATGGGGATTATAAAGCTGAAAGAAAACCCAACTAAAAAGTATGCATCTTGGGAGAGGAAGTTGGATTTTCAAAGACTTGGATCTTACTAAAGCAGCTGGATGGATGATGCATTAGTTCTTCGGTCGAAATCTTCAGGTTATCGATTTACGAACAGATCATATTTATTCCTTTGTTTTGGGTAGCATTGACAAGCAATATCGAAAGTGGGTTAATGGAAGAAAGTGATAGTCAGTGACCGAAAGAATCAAAGAATGGTGAAGGTTCATTAATTTAGATTACAAGTTAGCGATTATGTGTTCGAAAGTCGTGTAAATTCTTCACATATGATTAATTGTGATTATTTGGCTGACTTAGGTGGCCAAATGATGACATCACTAATTTGAAATCTTCAATCATTTCAAAACAATAAATTTGTACCGTTACTTTTTCGATAAAAATCTTTCAGTGATTGTTATGATTTCGACGAGAAAAAATGAATTGAAATGAAAACAATCCAAATGTCCTATTTGAGTATACAATGCTTGCTGAATATGCACAAATTGCCTCAAGTGCAGTTCAAATATCAGCGAAATTTCACCTTTCAGTTATGTGTCCCAGGGCACATTTCACTCACCTAACCATCTGGAAGTAATCGGTTATCATTTCATCGGTTGGCAATCATTAATCACAGCTCAAGCAACTATCATAAGAAACACACCACTTGCCCCGGCGAGAGGTCCGACACTTGTGATATAACAGCAAGTTTGGCTTTTACTGATTGTCGGTGTATTTTTAGTAATTTCTGCAACACAAGTCACAACACACTTCAACACTTATTAAAATCATTGACAAATGACATTGGCTGAGGTTGAATGACTGTGAATCTGAAAACGTCTTCTTTTCCATACAGAAAACAAACCAGCAAAGAAAATGAAAGTTTTGCCAATTTTGCTGAACCTGCGGTTCGCTGAACTTTGAAGTCAAGTTGGTGTTAATGCTTAAGCATGCATCCAGCAGTTGGTTGCGCATTTTGCTATTTAGGCGGTGCCAACATTTTTCACACTTCCGTTTGGTGTCCCACTGTGCAGTGCGTGCAACGGCCTCAGTTCAGGCTGCGCTCATCGCAGACTCGCACATTTTCGCATTGTATGCAGACAGGAGAACGCACGGAACTATACGTGTTGCAACCAGTCACCGAATGTCTTCTAACGGTTTTTCACTAAACCAGATCTGGCCGCCAAACTGCAGACTGACGCAGTAAGTCGGCGCAGCCACACAGAGTCAGCAATTAATTCACACATCACGGCGCAACCAGTGGAAGAATGAGAGATGGGCTGCTAATCGATAAATCGATAAAGATAATGTAAATTTATTTCAGAATTTTACAACAAATTCTGACAATGTAATTGAGTTGTCGGTTATGTGTAACCGATGAAACTTCATCTTCGCTTCGTGAGATCAATCGAAAAATGTTCCATGATACATAGACGACCTGCTTTTCGGTAAAGAAGCGACAGCATATAACAACAATAGCAATTTTTAGTCATTGCGCTTTCAGTAAAATCGATAGCTGTCGTTATCGGCCGTCGCTCGTTAGAAATTGCAGCCACACAAACTCCACATCCACATCCAGTTTTGAATGCAGTAAAAGCGCTGCGGCTTTTGCAGTTTGAAGTGTGGAAAACTTCGCTCTCACCGTCGTTCGGACAGCATCTGCATGTCGCATGCGTGAAAATGCATTTTGAGTAATGAACGCCAGGCTCGGAAGCAGCGACCTCGGCAGAAGAATCCGTGCGCGTGAAGACGCCCGGCCAGTTCTGCAGCATTTGTGCCAGCTCCGCACGCCAAAGCGCGGCCAATTGGCGCGTTGCATTTGCATTTTCACCGTTGCACCAAATGGACTGCAACATGCGCGCCACTAAGTGCGTCTTCCTGCACGACGACGGCGATGCATTCCTTTCGCAGCAGCAGTGAACATTTGATGACTTAATTTGCCATTTTCGCCAACATGTGCCGCCAGCTCCGGCGCGGCGCTGACTGGGCTTTCGTGGCGTTTGCATTATTTTGACAGGAGGCCATTAGACGCGCGCACTCGCCGCATTCATCGCACTAATGAGCGTCTAAAGTTGTGCTTTGGTGCATTCGAATGCACTGGAATGCGAAGGATTGGTGTAGTTGCGCCGTTTTAGCGCTTCACTCAAAGCGCAAAACTGTGTTTGAAGCCTACGCTAAGTGCGACATAATGAGTCGCATTGGGTCGGTGGTGCGATTCTTGCGCTGGAGCCGCCAAAGCAATGCGATGTGATGTGCTTTAAGCTACTCGTCTGCACAGTTGGGCCGTTGAGCAGTTGATGAGCGGTCAAAGCCCTTTCGCGTCTCCCAACACTTCCACAATTACCGAAATTCGTTTTGCTTAAAATATTGTGCAAAAGAAGTTTGAATGTCGCTTCCGGTTGCACTACACTAGAAAAAAATTGCCAATCTAGCCCAACTCAAAAGTTACAACAATTTGTCCATTATTGCTTGAGAAGAGTTGCACTGAAATTTCCAAGTCTAGTGCAGCTATTTTATTACATGAAGAATTGAATGAATGACGGTGTATGAATTCTCTTTCTGAGTGTAACCGAGTGCGGCGAATGCAACAGTTTCGGTAAGGAAATGAAGAAAAAAAAGGCCTGAGGAGTGCAAGTGTTCATAGTTGGAAGCGCAGCTTAAATGCCAAAGATCAGACCCAGAGAACAGACAACACACAGAATGTAACGCCTGAACAATTGCAGACGAGTATCGCATGTGGTCGTGTGGTCATACCTCGCTAAGTCACAAAAACAGTGCCCAGTCACAGTGCAGTCAACCAGCCCTCGCGGATGTGCAGCCAGTTGAAGCGTGAACGCTGTGTGCCCGACCAATTAAATATTCCTTCAAGTGTGAGTGTGTGTGTGTGCACATACACAAAGTTGGCCATTTTTGGTCACCGCTTGAAGGGAGTGCTGAAGACAAATATAAAAATAGGTTGAAGAAATGTCCGGCAACCTGTTGCACCGAAGCATAAATTCTACAAAATTATGTTTAACCGCAGTTTTTTGGGGAAAAACGTAAGCAGAGACATTGAGTTCTCACGATCTAAAGAAAACATTTCACAAAATATTTTTAGAGACCAAAACTAGTGAATGATGTAAGTAATTCTGTTACAAATGCGGACTGAATGTCGTAATTGTTCTTGGGGCACGTTTTGCCAAGAAAACTTCGAACAGAAACTCAGAATATTTTTTGCCTCTATCAATCCTTGTTAACAGTTTTCAGCATGTTGCGTGTCCCTCCTGAAGTCACTGAAGCTGTGATAGATGCCGAAATGCAAAATTGTTTTATCCTGCCAGATTGTGTAATTCTTATTTAGTCACAAATGTAAAAATTTGTCAGCACAGAAACGACAACTTTGAACAATTGTTAAGCATAAATTAAACCGACTGCCATCAAAGCAATTCGTTTATTTTAATTGAACAATTATGTCAGATTAGTGACATTAATCTTCTTGTTTAGTATTTCCGGTAAAACACATTATTATTCCCTTAGAACAGATTAGAAAAAACAATTCACTCGTATTGCAACAATAAATAGAAGACATCAACCTAATGATTCATTATTCGTTAATGATGTGGCACGGACCGCCACAAGTCAAATATTGTACACGTCCAATAACACAGAAATATTTCTATTCAGCACGAAATATTCCCACGCTCTGACAGGTGTAACACGCTTTCCATCTCGCCTATGTCTGGAGCCATTACACTACCTGCTTGGCCTCGGCGTATAGCCTTCACTGTCTCTGGGAGTCACGCTCCGCTGACTGATGGCTGGCTGTGACACAACCCCCTACGCCAAAATTTTTACTATATCCGGTGCTGTCGTTGCCGCTTCTCTCAATTCTCCCCCCGTAACGTATTTTATTCAGCAACGCACTCAGTCACATTTTTGGGTACATTCACTCACTGTTGACGGTTACAATTTTGTGCTCATTGTGATTTCATGGTCGCCTTTAGAACTCTGTGTCGAGCGGGTGGCCGTGGCTGCATAATTCAATTTAGATATTATGACATTTTTCTCTTTTCTTGGATTCTATAAAGCGCCTAATGACATTTTTAATCTTTTTGGGTACGAAACATCAGCAGCGGCTCGCGTAACACGCTTAGTTCAAGCGTACAAATGTGTTGAGTCTAATGCGTGCGGCAATATTTTTCCGCTGGGAATTTCTCTCATCAGCTGCAGCAACTCCGCACTGTGTCAGTGTAATTAAACGTTTTTCATTGTGATTTCGTGCAGTAACTTACGTAATGAGATTATTAACACCGGCCGCAGGGCGAGCGAGTCGGAGGGAGAAAGGCCAAACAATGAACTTGGCAGCTCTGTGCACAAATGAGGAAGCAGCAAAACAATCGCGCTTAGGTAAGCGATCGTAAGTAGTGTTGTAACGAATCTGTTTTTTACGGGTTTTAAAGCATTAGGAAAGCGTTTGCTCATGAGAGAGTCAGATTCGTTATTTGAAAAAAATATCTGCCCCAAATTACTAAGCGGAAAATGTTACAAGCCGAAAGATTTGTTACTCAAATACAATAATGGGTCAGCGATATTATTTTGCAGCGATTTCATGCGTGATTTACATTCACATTTTTATTGGTAAATAGTAAAAGTTTCGTACAAAGTTTAGTGCAGAGCACTTTCATCTAGAAGAGTTTCAGTGCTTTGAAGACCTTCTCACAGATAGACACGCAGACGGACATGGCTAATAAGTTTGTGTTTAGTTTAGTTGATGACATGCATCAAAACAATATACAACTATCCGCTAGTCAGATTTCCAAAGATAGTTTAGAATGACTTTGAATTCTTTGAGGGCTGAAAATAGTTGGACACAAGTCCAAGATATCTGTGGCAACTTCGTTTTCAGATTTTCCCTAATAACATTACATTAATAATGTTTTCTTTATCAGCCACACATATACACTTAATACGAGTATGGGGGTATTTTAGTCTGGAAATTCGAAAAAATGGATTTAGTTTTTTCATATTTTCAAAGTTTAGACCTTTAAGAATAAACCTCTAAGAGGATTTACGGAAATTCGAATTATTTTCGGAGTTATAGTTAATTTTGTAACGCGCCACTCAGACTGCCCGAAATGAGACTGTAAACTTTAAACACGTTTTTCTCGAAACTACTTTTTTCGATACAGTTGACATGATATCAGAAGTTCTAATGCACCGATATACTTGAAATTTGTAACACACTTTCTTAATGCTATCAAAATTGTATCAACGTAGGGTTTTTGTAATTTTTTTTTTTACTATTTTTAAAAAATTTCCAAATTAAAAAAATGGAGACAAAAAATTATCTTTATTTAAAAAAAGACGCCATTTTGTGCAAACATTTTTTTTCAAATCGGCTACGTCCAGTTAATTCTACATCCTTGTTTAATAAGAACTAATCTTATTTTTGTGTTTCAAATCACCAGCAGGATTAGAATCACGTCAACCAGGAGACACTTTTTTTTTAGTCTCATTTTGCCAGCCTCTACCGACTTCAATTTTGAATTTTTTTCAACTATTATACATTTTTATATTTTTCCAAGTATCAATAAAAACTGATAAAAACATGGATGGTAAAAAAGATGACTGTTTTTTTAAAATCGAGCCTCTAGACTAGAATACCCCCTAAAGTACAAATTGAAACTGCCCCAAAGATTACACAAGCAATTGCCGCAATCTAACAAAACGTTGAACACGAAATGAAATGATGAATTAAACAAATGTTGCGCAGTTGGAAGACATCAAAATATGTACACATGTGTGTGTATGTATTCACCCAAACCGTTTAAATGAGTCAACAAATAATTCGGCAGCTACGAGACGTACTCGCCGCAAGCCATCCAAAACGATAGCTCCAAAGCAAGTCGACAAATAAAAAAGTCAACATGTAAACAACGAAACAAATCAACCAACACATGTCCGCGTAGCATTCAGGCCAGGAAAAAGTGATACTTGTCTCGCTGCGCTCTCGTCGTGAATATTTTGGTGGCTGCGAGTGCGAACTGGCACCCAGCATTAGCACTTTCACAATTTGCATACGTGAAAGAAATCTGCGCTGAGTGTGACACTGCCGTCGACGGCTTTATGACACTTGAGCTAGATTTTTTTATTATAAAAAAAACCAAATCGCTCACAACAACAACAGATTTTGAGTATAAGATTTGCTTTCGATGCGGCACGAAAAATGTGCAGCTGCTGCATAAAAAGTGTTGAATTCTTGTACATATTTAGTTGAGTTGTTGTTGTTGTTGTTATTGTTTTCGTTTTCTTTATTTATTTTTGGGGCAAATAAATACTTAATGTTTTTATTTGTTCTTACATGTTCTTTGTTTTTACCCATTTTTTTTCCTAAATTGAACCAATTAAAATTAATTAAGCAATCAAGTAAAATAATTTTGTATTTCTTTGTATAAATTTTATTTTAACTCCTTTTAAACAAGCAATTTAGATTTCAATTCCGCCTAAAGAGTTCAACGATTTTTGAGAACTATTAAGAGTTTCTTTATCCGCTAAAAGATCTGTGTACAAGTTTTATTTTGGTTTTTTGCTGCGCTTTGGCTGTTTGTACATTTAACGTAAATCACTTGTTGCCTACTTTGACAGCCCATTTAGTGCAATGACAAGTCACTTAATGCCCGTGCGGCCACTCTCCACGGAGTGGGAGCGGATTTGGGTGAGTGGCGGCCGGTTGGAATTGTAATTGAACTATTGTCCGATAATTGAGCACACATTTTCGGCTTTTGTACACTCTTTCTCAGCCGTTTTATGTGGGACGCCGAGCTGGGAAAACGGCGTTCGGGCCTTCTGGAGGCGCTGCAAGCGGTAATTGAGATAATGAAGTTGTGTGGCGTTCGCTTGTTTCAAATTGAATTTAAACAAGGTTCGTGCAGCAAAGCGGAGGAAGCAGAATGCATGGCTTGCAAACTGACGCGACGGCCTTCGGAACGAACTCGCACTAAGCGGCGGCAAAGCAGCGCCGCTCGCTGCATATGGGAACGCGGTGCAGTGGGTCTAGGAACGAACGCCAGCCGCTGCTTAATCCCAAGGCGTAACCAATTACATTTAGGCAATCAAAGCGTCCGGCGATCACATCAAAATGCCACGGCGCAAACACTTTGGAGTTTCCCAGTCGGTCCCTTAAATTCGCTGCAATTGCGACGGCAACCTCAACCTCGTCGGCCACTAAAGTACGTGAGATTTGAACCCGAATCGGGCGGCACGAAACGGCGCGGCAGACAATCATCGCTGGCCCAGAGAGCATAACGTGCGCGGCCCCAGCAGCACGCGGGCGCAGCGGCAGGGCCGCGGCTCGCATGCATCAAAGGGGCATGTCCCGAAACCGCGAAGAATAATGCAAAGCCACATCAAGAAATCGCGCGCGCACAAAGCGAACAAACCAAATAAATATGTGGCGAAAGAAATGCAGAAAAATGGAATTGAAATACGAGAGGCGGTAGCCTTGCACTGGTTTTCGGCCTTTCGGCGTGGCGGCGGCACACCCGGCAAAAACGGTTCGCAAGACCACTCAGCCAAGTGGCCACTGAACCACATTTCGGCAGCGGTTCCAAAGAATTTGCGTCTAATTTCATTTGTGGTTCCCGCCTTGTGATTGCTTTTTGTGGCCTCAGTGCTGTTTCTCGAGATTGAGTGGAAATTGAATTTTGGGCCGTAGAGCGCAACAAAGCAAAAATCAATCTGCTTGTAATTATAAGCGGAATTTTTATTTCGCTGCGACGTTGATGCGCTTTCATTTGTGGTCAACACACCGCATAAATATTTCACACCAACTGCAACAAAGTCAAAAAGACTGACGCTGTTGTAGTCACTTAGTGGCGCAGGGCTAAGCGCGACGCTTCACTGCGCCCTCGAGCTTTAATGGCTTTAAAGCGCGATTTCCTTCGTGCAGTTTTCTCTACGCATTTTCGGATTTCATTGGACAGCCCGCACAGCAGACATTAGCGAAATTACTCTGGAGTGCTTGCAAAATGCTAAATTTACAATAATTGCTGACACAGTCCGTCGATGAAGTGATGGAATTTATTGATCTGAAATGCCCACTGACACTCGATTGCGTGGGCCAATCATTATTACCCACTATGCCCGTCATTTTGTTGAAAAAAGGCGATATCGATGCTTCGAAAGCTTTCTTTAGGGGGCTGCATTCTTAAGAGCTTTCAAAACGTGGCCAAAAAATTGAAGTTGAACACTCAAACTAACTCCATGGCTTCCTAATAAGCCAAAGAATTAAAAATTCTGATTCCATTTTTCCAGAAAAGATGACATTGACTTGATTCCAGAAAGACCAAAATAGCACTTGTAGATGATTGCTGTAAACTTGGCCATATTGCCCCAAGTGGAAAACGACGTACCCGCAGTACAAAAACTTGTCAAAAGTGCAGTGAGTTCAATGGGCTCAGCTTATTTTTATTGCACATATATTTCTGGGTGCATTAATCGCAGAGCATTGCACACAATGACGAACACCTCCACCGCACTCGAAGCCCATCAAATCTGAATCAACTCGCCTTGGCTTTCAGTGAAATTTCCACTTGAATGTTTTCTTCACTTATTCGTTCATTCGACGGCCATCGCAGAAAGCAATATAAAAGCACAAAAAGCAAAACAACAATTTTCGAAAAGCAGACCAAAGACCGAGACCAAGAAACCCCATTAATTTGTCCAATTAAATTGCCATAAATCAAACGCATAACTTTTCGTCTAATGTTCCTACCGTCTTGGACGCACTTATGCACACACAGCGCCGCACCGCACACAGACGCTCGAGCGGGAATACACGCCGAGTGGCCGACTGAAGCACATCATCCAATTCAATTAAAATCATCAACAATTCACTGCGTTTACAGTTCAAATCATACTCCAGCCACGTCCCAGCGTGCCTCGGCAGTCCCTGCGCTGCTCGGCTTTCATCTGCGGCACACACACGCACGCACACAAATAACGAGTGCCGGCCACCCATGATTCGCCGCTTAGTGCCGACTTTAATTACATTTTTCCATTTTACATACTTTGGCTTTTACGCGCCGCGCACTGTGCGGCCGGGCGCTTAAAGGAGACCGCCGCTGATACCAGCTCCGCAGATAATAACGTATTTGGGCGTGAGGCGAGCGGATCGCGAATGATTCCCCCTACGCCATGTGCCGCTGCGCACAAGTCAGTCGCAGCCCGGCATCGTTTTGATGGCGCGCACCGTGGCAAGTGACCTCAGCCGAAGCAATTTGTGCGTTCTGCGCAATTTGCGAGCTGCGCCGCGCGAACTTATTGAAAAGCCATTAGCGTACTCGTACTTAAAATAGATTAGCACAACCGCCGGAGCCCACTCGTGCCGGCGCACCGACTAACTTAACTCAATCAGTTGGAATGAGTGAATGTGAAGGTCTGCGAATTCCGAGTCAGACTCGGATTCGGATTACCGATGCTGGTGTGTTCGATTATTTTTAGTGTGTTGTTGCTTCGGGCCTAAATAAGTGTCAAGTTCAGACCGCAATGTCAATTTAATGCGTGCAATCAATTTTGAAGCGTTTTCAGTGTCAAGTTTCGAACGGGAGACTGCAATGCGCTCCGAGCTGCGCGAATCGTTGACGGTAGGTGAAGTTGGATAGGGGGGACCAATTTGAGCGGCAATAAACGCTCCAATATGGCAAAATATGTAAATGCCTTGGACGCGATAACAATGGGAAAAAAACAAAGCAATGGGTGCCAAGCAAACTTGAAAAGTATTACGCAGCTTTGGCAACTTCTCAACCTGATTATGAGCACTAAAATATTAAAGTAAAGTTAAGAGAACTAGAACGATTCAGATCAAGAGTCCATGGTCCATGCATGGCACATTTCAGGCGATATCGAAGAATTGCTTCTAAAGATCGAAATGTTTTTAGAACTCAGGACAATTGGACATTTGTAGACAAGAAAGACACACACGTTAACAAAGTTATCTTAGGAATTCGTTTTGGAAAAATCATCCGTTACAAGGCAATTTTGGTATTAATAATTCTCCTGTTATGCTTCTCATAACTCTGGGCCCCGGCGCAAAGTGCACTGCGCCACTCAGAAGCTCGCCTCATAAATCAGAATTGCCAATGCAAAGTGCGGCAACTCTGCATCGCTACTGCGTGCAGCAAGTGAGAATGGCAGCGTGGCACGCAAACAGAAGATTTGCCGCCACCGCTGCCGTTGCTCCATGCGCCCTTCAATACGCATCGCCAGGCTTGGTCCGAGTGCGCGCTCTGCTCGCGTTTAGCACACAAAAGCCATGCAAATGAAGCGATAAAAACGTGTGGCTGCAACTGCGGTCGAGGTGCAAGGCACACAGACGCACAGCGGCAGATATGCGTCGAGATGGAAATATTGAAAGGTGCGATTTACGAGCGTTTTTGCCGTGAGCTCGCCGGCGCTGCGGCCAACCTACAAGGCAAACAGTAGGCCCGAACAAATTCATGTTCCCTCCCATTGCTCGCGACTGCTAACTGAAAAATATATCGCACAGATAGTGTCTGTCTGCGCGGCGATCGATCGCGCATGCTGCGCATAGGATCTTAATTTTCCGAGCTTGTCGACGTTGCCACAATGCCATTGAGAGTCGGTGCTAAATGAGTGGCCATTAAGGCGACATATGAAATTTATGAGCAGCAACAGGGAGCTATTCATAGGAATTTTTACTGGAGCCAGGCACACGCATTGAGATGTGCGAAACGTCAACGGCGCACAGAGAAGGGCTAGAAAGCGGTGCGAGGTAAGCGCAGCTTCATGCCGTTGTTACTAGATTTGTTGTTCAAAAATCAACTCGCATGAAACAGATTCTTATGATCGCAATGCGTGCTTATTGACACTATTCACTTCCATCCATTGCGACATTAAATCATGACTGGTGATCGTCCGACATCAATTAATGTAAACTGCCTAAAAGTTTCCACATTCCATCCCAACAGCTGAACACGCTCGTTTGTTTCCAGTTCTGAATCGGACTTGTTAGCACATTAGTGTTTGGTTGCCATTAGGAACCACCACGACATTACAATTTATATGTTTTCTATACCAAAGGCAACCTGCCTGCCAGTCATCAAAAAACTCTTTTTGAACCTGACCCAAACGCTTCCATTAACAAATTTTGTTCATAAAGAAGCGAATGCGGTTCCTCTTCCAACTTTGCATAAATAAAAAAGGCAAAAAAGGTGAAATCCGAAACACATTTTCTGTTCATCAATTTTGGTCGGCACTTTGCTAATCTGCCAAATGAAACTGAACTGCGCGTCGCTCATTTATTTTGCGAGCCGTGTAGCATTAGGAATCAAACATTATGTATTCATTTAGTTATAAGTAGACAGCATTTAATGCCGACTGAATGACGCCTTAATGAGGAATGTTTTATGTTTATCTTAGAGAATATATTTCAAGGTGAAATATTTTAGAAATTTGCCCAAGTCAGTGAGTTTGTAATGCTGTTTCGATGAATGCTTGGTTCCATTGAAAATGGCAAAAGACAAGGAATTTTCAGAAAAATACTCTACATACCTCAGACTTGGAATATGGTGAAGCTGACTTAATCTCAGCCGATAATTTGGAATTGCTGAGAGTTGAGTGCACTGTCTGATTTTCTCAAAACTGAGTCAATTAAGTTTTTCACACATTTAAACCTCCCTCCCGCCCCCACTCCCTAAAGAATATGTTCCCTTCATTCTAGGAAATTTATCGACACCAGTGGGTGGTCCGCGCTGACTCCATATCGAGCAATTCACATGTTTCTGTCAGACCAAATTGAGTGGCAATAAAGCGCATCTCCATAGCTCTATCGACTCGGAAAAGTGCCATTGTCCCCTTTCCCCCCGGACAACACAACAACAGTCCGAGCATTAGCACCTAATCACTTCACCGCTGAATCGAGTGAATTAGCATAAAGGTCCGATCAGCACAGTTAGTTATCTTGGCTCGTGTGTAACTCACTTTTTACGACCGACATCAAGTCGTTGTTGTGGCTCGTTCTGAGGCGCAGCCGCATCCGCCGCGGGCAGCTTCGCCAATTGCTCCTCAATATCGCTCAATTGTATATCGTCGGCAATGGCAGCACACACCTCGGACGTTTTCATCCAGACCGCGCTCCGATTGCGGCGCACATTCAGATTGCGTAAGTCGGCAACGTTCAGTGCGGGCGAGGCGCGCGGCTTGGCGGCGCAAGAATGGGTCAGGCTGGCGGTGAGCTGCGCCACCTCAGCCTCGATCAACTCGTCGTCGATGGGCAGAGTGGCGCGATCGATGACCGCTAATGGCGAGCTGCAGCTGGCCTCCGACTGCGTTTCGCCGTTGCACGAGATGCCCGACGACAGAAATGTGTCATCCGCATGAAGATGGCTGGGCCTGTGGCTGTTGCAGCGGTCTGCGGCATGCGCTGCGAATGGCTCGAAGCCGCTCTGGTTGCTGGCGGAGCGGCTGAGATCGTAGCTAATGAGGCTGGATTGCTGCGAGTGCGTCTGCAACGCCAGCGATAAGTGTGCTAGGTCTGCTGATGAGACTGGCGACGGCAGCACAGTGCTGGACGCAACGTCATTTGGTGTGAGTGACAGCTTGAGGTGCTCGTGTACTGGTTGTGACTGGTCTGTGGTTTTGGCTGATTTGTTGATGCAACGCGGCGGTTTCGCGGGCCGCATTGGAGTGGCGCTGCTCTTGGGGCTTGTGCGCGGCGACGGGGGCGAACGCGCCGCTCGTTTGCTTTGCTGGCGATTTTTGGAGCAATGCGCTTTGAGCTTTTTTGGCGTCAGTTTTGTCACGGTGGAAACGCTCGACTTATGGCAGCTGCTGCTGACGCGCCTCAGTTCGGCAGCCCGGGCCGGATTATTCGTATGTTCGACGCTTTCCGGTGGCACAGAGGGTGCATTGTCCACGTTGGTGGGCTTCGATGCGGCGCGTCGTCGACTGCGACGTATGCTGGGCATGTTTCGCGGAAACAATTTCGCGCCATCGTTCAGCGAGCTCAGCGAACGCTGTGAGTTGGTATCGACCGTGGTGGACACATGCGAGCCGGACGCCGCATCAGCCGCTGCACTGGGCGACTGCGCAGCGTCGCTGGAACCGACGTTCGCCGCAGTGAGCGCAATTTCGCGGTAGAATGCGGTTGGATCGTGGCCGTAAACGAAACATATCTTCCACCAATTCTTGGAGGCCAACCACTGTGCGCGCTGGCCCAGCGACTTTGGCGAGGGCGGAATGATTGCTGCGCTCGCCTTTTGGCTGAACGCTTTCAAGCTGTGGGACATTTTGTAGGCACACGCGAACCGCACAAAGCCCGCCAATAAATCAAAGCGAGCTGTTGTTGCACTGACAGCAACAACACACGTCACTACATCACAAAATCAAATCGATTTGAACACGCATGCAAAATGGGCGTGCCGCGCCTATGCAGAGCACGCGGCCTCTGCTATGTTTACGCACACTGCCGTCAAACTCGGCCAGCATTGACTTGTTGTCGGCCGCACAATTACTGTCAATGGCAATTATAATCCGCTTGTTCTAATTACGTGCTCCGCATTGGTGCGCAGCATCGAATCAATTTCATCGATCGCGGCTGGGTGCGGATAGCGCGCGCCGGTACGAGTGCTTCGTGCGCTTCTCAGACGGTGACTCGAACGCTGCGCAGATAACCGTTCGCGGCGATGTTTCGTTTCGAACTGACCACAGCGTAGAGCGCCGCCGCTTGCGCATCTCCGCCAGCA
Organism: Melieria crassipennis; assembly: GCA_963668005.1. Classification (NCBI taxonomy): domain Eukaryota; kingdom Metazoa; phylum Arthropoda; class Insecta; order Diptera; family Ulidiidae; genus Melieria; species Melieria crassipennis. The sequence goes on along the minus strand of OY764963.1, from coordinate 113,921,355 downwards.
CTCGCTGCAGACATCCCAGAAGAAAGCTAACGTCGCACACTGGGCCACCACCGGCAGTGGTAGCGGCACCTTCGCAACCATTAACATACAAGCCGAATTGGCAACGGCGTCTGCAGCGCACCGGTTTTGGCCGGCGCTCGTCTTCGGCCGAGCCCAGATCGGTGCTCGTGCTGTTGGTGCAGGTAAAGGTTGCCGAGTGTTCAACACACTTGTTGCCGCTGCTGTCGAGTGTGGTGAATACGTGTTTCTCGGTGGTTTCGCGGAGAAAGGCAGTGTGTTGCGGTGCCATTCATTCGGCGGGGGTCGACAGGTGTTGTTTGGATTATCTTGTGGTGTGTTCACAAATTTGTCTGCCGTGTGATGGCTGCAACCGGTCTCAATGACGTGGTGGGATCCGAGCAGCTCCGGTTCGAGTGCGACTTATTTGGCCAAGTGAGGTAGTTCTGCCACTGTGCAGCGGCTGCAGGCAGTTTGACACAATTAAACTGGCCGATAAATGATCGGCATCGCGATCAAAAATACTCGAGGCGAAGCAGATATCGGTGCTCACGCCTGATTGATAGCTCAACTCGTGTGGTTCGAAGACATTTTGGTCACGGACGCGCCAAATCTCGCTTCTGAATTCTCACATTTAACTAAGAAGTGATTGATTGTTTGATATTTTAAAAGTGTGGCGCATAACGAAGATGTGTTTAGTAGTACCTCCTGAATCACTTTTTGTGGGTTCAAAGTTAAGTACTAAGTTTTGAAGTCTTGGAATTATTCGAAATTCGAATTCAATGTAAGTGTGAGTAGACAGCCTATCTACATTCGACCTTTGGGCGTTGACTTATTCACCTATTTATAGATTTGCAAACCAATGGTCTATTGTTACAAGATGACCAGATTGACCGAAATGTTCATAAACGAAATTATAAAAGCGTCTGTACTTACAGTTCAAGCGCCTAAGAGGCCACTAATGCCAGCCAAATAAACTCGCATCTAACTGTCGAGCACTTCAAAGACACTCCGGAAGTCTGTGCAGTCTGTAATGAGAAGCGAAAACAAGAGTTTGCGTCAATATTTGCCGAGCTCGCTGGAGCGTAAGTAATTAATTAAACTAATTAGTGGCGAAAATCAAAGCGCAACTTCTAACGCGCCCAGCACTGTTGCAAAATTGAATAAATAAATAACGAAGAAATATTTTAATTACGTCACGGCGAATGAAAGCAAATCAAAAAGGGGAGCAAAACATCTGAAACCCCGAACACAGAGTGGAGAAAAGTTATGAGCAACTTTTCAAGGCAGGAAGGCGCTGCTGAGGCGCTCACGGCACCGCGTGTCAAGTGAGTGTCGCGGGTCGGAAGCAGCGCAACATTTGGCAAAAAATTCGAAACGAAAACTCGAAATGTCAACTCTGACAATTGCCACTTGACAAAATTACACGCTGTTTTGAAGCCGCGCGCCAAAAAGCGAGAAAAGTCCCAGCTGAACCAAAATGCGGGGAAGTCCGGGCAAGGATTGAAAAGCGGCTCACCTCGCCAGCGATTTTACGAGCAACAAATATGTAGGTAGACAAACTTCGAAAGCTTGAAAAAATACAGGAATAGAAAAAGCGAGAGCTCAAGCAACGAGAGTAAAAAGGCAGCAACAAAAAGCAGCAACATCCGGCGTGGCTGTGGCAACGCGCCGCGGCACGAGTCACAATTGTACAACTCGTAAAAGTTGAGATTTTAACGTTTTGTACACGTGTCGTACACGGCGTTGGTCGTCGTCGTTATTGTTGCTGTTGTCGCATCGCGCGCGGCAGGCAATATGGCGCACAAGATGGCGTCATAAAGCACTAAAAAGTATTAAAACCATTTACACTCTTTAAAAAAGCAAAATATGGCGAACGGCGAAGTGTTCGGGGCGAGAAGTGGAGCGACGGATAGAAATTTCGCGTCCATAGACGAAGCGGCACGGCGGAGTGAGGAGAACTGGCGCAGTTGTGGGGACAGGAGTTTCCATTAGCGACGCACTTGCGCTCGTCGCGTTCAGCACGCGTTTCCGTTCATCATTGCGATGAGACAATAAGCGACGCTACGTGCGACGAGCGCCCGACGGCAGCTGGATAGCTGCAGCGCGATGGGCGATAGTGGTGACGCTTAATAAAATGCAAATTTACGCTGTGGAATTCGTTTCTCGAAAATGAGCCCCGCTATACTTTCGAGGGGTAGATCAAACATAGAGGCGGCAGAGAAAAGTATGGAGTTATTTCTTGAAGGATTCGACTTTTTGAAGTCAGGGGACAATCCCCAGCAGGGAAGTTACTCTGGGCGATCATAAGTACTCATACAAATCGGAGACTCTCTGATATCTCATCGTTTGAGTGAAGTAATGTCGAGGAGCCCTTTTATTGTGGATATAACTTGCTTCTCATAGTTTTGCTTTGATCTCAACACACGCTGTACGGTTTAATGAAATACAAGGTGCGTCCCAAAGTAAACAGGACTTTTGCAATAGGGACGTTTCTGGTGGCGCCATCTATGTGTGAGGACATGCGTTGGAAAGGTACATCTTTCATTCACATACTGTCTAAATTTCATGACATTTGGTCTAGTAGACGCCGAAATATCCCGCTCAATGTGACAGTATGTTTTTAACTTTGGTACGAGAATGTCGATCGAACAAAGAGCTAATATTAAGTTCTGTTTTAAACTTGGTAAAACTTTTACCGAAACGTTTAAATTGTTAAAGCAAGTTTATGGTGATGATTGTTTATCCCGTGGCCGTGTTAATGAGTGGTTGAATCGATTCAAGAATGGTCGTGAAGACTTGAATGACGACGAACACGTCGGCCAGTCGAAATTTGTGATTACTGACGATGTCATCAAAACTGTGCGTGATTTTATCAAAATGCAGCCAAAATCATCATTGGAATTGATGGAAATGGAATTGAACATCTCCAAAACATCAATTGATCGCATTTTAACCGAACATTTGGGTCTCCGTAAAGTGTGTTCTCGCTTCATTTCGCACACTTTAACCGACGACCAAAAAGCGCAGAGAATTGAGCACGCAAAAGACATCGTTCGGGAAGCCAGACGTGATCCAAATTTCTTGTTCAACATCGTAACCGGTGACGAAACGTGGTGCTTTCAATATGATCCCGAAACAAAGCGTCAAAGTGCCGAATGGAAGCACCCAGATGAGCCAAATCCGAAAAAAACCCGCCGTGAGAAGTCAAAAATCAAAACTCATCTCATTTGTTTCTACGATTCAAAGGGAATAATTCATCGAGAGTTTGTTCCACCGGGAAAAACAATTAACGCTTTGTTTTATGTTGAAGTTTTGAAGCGTTTGGTGCATCGCATTCGTCGTATTCGGCCAGAATATCGCGAGGAAGGAAGTTGGCGTTTATTGCATGATAATGCACCGGCTCACAGAGCCCTAGTTACGACCGATTATTTGACCAAAAATCGCATTTTTACCATCAATCATTCACCGTATTCGCCTGATATGGCTCCCTGTGACTTCTACTTATTCGGTCAGTTGCATTTGCCGATGAAAGGAAACCGTTATAAGGACGTTGAGGACATCCAAAAGGCTTGTACCAACATTCTGAAGGCGATGCCGGCCGATGACCTAAAACACTCATTCCAAATGCTTTTGGACCGTGCAAAACGTTGTATCGAAGCAGAAGGAGAGTATTTTGAATAAATAAAAAGAATTATACAAAAATAATCATCCGTTTTCTTTATTTTATAAAAGTCCTGTTTACTTTGGGTTGCACCTTGTATAAGAACGTCTTCAAGACACTGATCCTGGTGTGAATACTATCCAGATAAGTCAGAGTGTCCACTAATTACTTATTTGAACTGAAGTAATTTTATACAGAATACCAAATGTGGAGGCCCACAAAATGTTAAAGTGTTGTAAAGGGATTCTCCAATGCAACAACGCTTGAGCACTTAGAGCAAACAGTAGACAAAGCAGCAAATCGACATGGGCCTCCCTTGCCACAGGCAAATGTTTGAGAGAAGAACCACAGGACTCCACAATCATGCTTGCAACAATTTTTAATAATGTTGTAACAACGGCCGAGAGCGGGGGGAAATGACATTCATGATAGCCAGATGATTTTTAAAATGGCTCGATGCTGAAAATAATGTGTACAGCGTCAATGCTGCGTCAAAGGGGCAGCGAGGACCCGCGCTCGTGACGGAGGGGAAGATTACTTGAGTCATTTCGTTTGTTTTTCTTTTATATTTTCTAATACGACGCTTTTAATTAAAAGCCTGCTGTCGCCTAGGGTTGAGTTGTTCCTGCCGGTGCTCGCAAGGATTCGCCGCGTTCTTGCGTAGAACTCGCGTTGTTTTTTTTTCTAATTTATCCACAACCTGCTGCGATTGTTTCCCTTGAATTGCCTCATGTAGTGCTTTGGTACTTTCAGCAGGTTTCCTTTTTGTATGTTTTCCTCTGCCACACTCCGACTTGTCATTTGCTTTGTTATTTATGGCGTTCTTTATTGCCACGTGATGCGCCACGCCGCGCCGCGTGCACCGCTATGGCTGCCGCCTGGAAAGAAGGCAATGACGTTTACAATGATTGTGCTGACAGCTTGCCTCCTGCCTCCCAAATTTTGACATTTTCAACAACAGCACAGCAGCGGCAACAAATGTCATTAGCAGTTGACGCTGTTGAAACAAAATAAATGTACTTATTTAGTCTACGCTGGGTATGGTGACCAGATTTTTTACATCAGCTCAAACCAAATAAAATTCTTAACAAGATTGGTTTTAATTTTAAAAATAATACTTTTACTAGCGGTCCCCGTAAATGTCATTTCCACTGCATGGGTATACTACTGTGTCCAAAAAAGGTGACATTTGAATTTAAACTGCGCGCGTCTAAAGATTTGGAGAATTATTTTTTTTTTAGTCAACAGTCAACAAGGATTATTATTATAACGTTATGCGTCGTTTGCGTAACGCTATCCGCCTAAAGAGGCCAGAATTGTGGAAAGACAATTCTTGGTTTTTACACCACGATAATGCACCATCCCATACTGCACTCGTAATTCGTGAACATTTCGCCAAAAACTCAACCCATATCGTTCCGCAACCACCGTATTCACCTGATCTGGCGCCGTGCGACTTCTGGCTGTTCAGCAAGCTCAAAAGACCGCTCCGGGGACACCGTTTTGATACGATAGAGGAGATTCAAGCCGCAGCGAAGACGGAACTGAAGGCCATCCCGGAAAGTGACTATAATCAGTGTTTCGAAGATTGGAAAATCTGTTGGCATAAGTGCATTGCATCGGGAGGGGATTACTTTGAAGGGGATGAAATTGATTTGGAAGAATAAATAAAGAATTTTCAAAATAAATACAATGTCACCTCATTTTTTGGACACAGTAGTATACGAGTTTCGCACTGCAAGAATGTTAGAGTTTCGACTTTTAGTATAGGAAATGTAAATCGACAATTATTGCATGCAAATGTGTATGATTTGCGAATCTATACGCCGTCAGCCATAATTTGCAAATAACTGCGGCCATTAAGTCTAAAATCAACCTCCATATCTGAACAGTGCGTCAGCTGGAAGTCAATTTTGTAATCAATCCTCGATTTTTCTCGGTTTGGCCACCCTGCTGACTCGACTTCTCTTGAAGCACGATCTGACTGTGGATCGATACCGCTTCGACGAAAAGCATACATACAAATGTACTTGGGAAGCTTAGTTGTGCGCGTTGCACTACACATTGGCGACACTATGACCGACCGTCAATGTCAGTGTTCAAATCCTGGAATGCTTCTGATGGCGGTCGACACAGACAATCTATTCATCACGAAAATTTATAGCACTTACATGTAAAATGTTTTATTGCAAGTTACAATTTTGCCACGTTTAAAATAAACCTTGTCCTAACAATACAAAAGATAGCAGAATTTCGAAGTTGTTAGTCCTGATTCACGTTCTATGTTAGCATCCTTAGAAAGCATTTGAATTCAAGGATGTTTCGGTTGCCCTGCGCGCCGGTTGGTTGCCAGCATAAATTATTATCCATGGAATAGTGAAATGGTTTCTTTAATAATGACTCGGTGCATTCAATTTGAACGATTCAACTGAGGAATATGAAAGCATTTTCCGGTCATATGACTGCAGCAGTCATGTGCTCACTTAAGCACATGAAAATTTGCATATTTTGCCTTTGTTGCTAGGCGGCGCGTCCTTGTTTGCACAGGACCCGCACAGTGCTTTGACTGCATATTCATTCTGTTCCTTTATTTAAACAGACAGCAATCGACAAAGAAATCCTTTCTGCTTATGGAAACGAAAAGTAACCCCAAAGCCTGCATTGCTTTGGTGTTTTTCGGAAAGTTTCTATTTGCCATGCAGAATTTCACAGAAACTTTCGGAGCGCCGAATGGGAAATAATTTCCGGTTCATCATTCCGCTGGACATGGACTGCGAAACGCGGGCAGCGAGCAGCTACAACACGAAACTTTCTCTGCCTGATAATCACGCTTTGCCAAAGCGTATAAAGGCGGCTTAAAAGTTTAAGGCCTGAATGCCGAATTGCTCATTTTTACGATTTCATTTTTAAAGCGCGAAACTGTTGGGCGATAGGCGGAAATTCTCTAAGGTCGGCAAGATGGCGCTACCGCGCAGTGGTTCGGCAACGCTTTGGCCCAGTCATTGTCCAATGCAGCTAAGGGCAACCAGCGGCGCGAAAACGGGGCGTGTAACTGTGTCTGTGCGATTCGGCGTGATTTGCATTTCCACTTTTCCCAAAAGTACCACAAAACTGCGCACAATTTCCATGAATATGCAGCAGCAGCGCCCACTCTGAAGTATTGCCAGCCGCGCGCGGCACAACGCAGCCACCACAATGGGCCAGCAGCCATCAAGCCGCAAAAGGCGTCGCAAACGGGCATGAAGTGCACTTTTGGTTAGGCGACGCCAGAGGCGCACAGAACCTGCCCGTAGACAGTTGGGCGGTGCAGACGTTGTGGCAGCGCGACGCACGAGTTAACTAGAGCAAACATCACAAAATTTTGCAATTTTTGTGCGTCGCAAAAACAGAGCCGAATGGCAGAAACCCAGGCAAAACTGTTTTCGACAAATATTTGTATAGGGAAATTCAGTGATGAGTGTTGAGTGAGTAAGCTGGCGTTGGAAAAATTAAAGATCGTTTAAAAACGGCAAAAAAAGAGTCGTTGGTTAATTCGTTAATTGCCTTTGGTCGCTTTAATTGCAGTTCAGCGGCAGCCATTCGACACCAGCCATCAACTGTCACCGATCCACCGTCTTGGCGCTGCTGTAATCCAATAATGCAATTACCACGTGAGTGACGACAGCGCAAGACTGACCGCGTCTGCCGCTGACTTTACACGATTTCACTGCCCGAACAGAATTCATTGCTGGGCTTTGTGCTGCTCTCTGGTCAGCGCTTAATTTCTCATATTTCATGTGAAACTTGTACACATTTTTCGCCTCACTCGGCGATGGTGACACATGTTTTTCGACACAATACCTAATGACTCGCTCACGTCGCCGTGTGGATGACATTCTCGTACCTTCATACATCTTCGTCATGCAGTGAATGCTTCGCGTCCAAATGAAAATGGAAAATGTTCAAATTTCTCCAATTCTTTTCGCTTTTACTTAGTAAAGTTACAACTGTGAATTTGGAAAATGCCTCGAAACTGCTGGTCATTGATTGCTAAAACATCTTTAAATTAAACTGTAGCCAGCTACACTAAAAAAAATACACTTGCAGTAGACAAAGACACCGTTATCAAAGCCCAGATTACATTTACTGGTTTGGGGCTTTAGACGACTCAAAACGTCTTCCACGAGTTGTTAGTTTGGATGTGATGTGATCAACGATTATTGGAAAAGAAAACCAAAATAGAGAATTTTTCTGTGATACTCCGAGCAAGAACTCATCCACTCTCACTGTCTTCGAATTTACTTTAAACGGAAAAACGTTCTAGTCTCATGCGTTGTCGATTGTTTTAACACTTTTTGTGCTTCTAAGCTTCTTGAATGTTTCCTTTTTAATGTGTTGAATGTGTTGTTTCCACCAATTATTTTTCATCCTTATCAGATGTTGTCGTAGAGGCAGATGAAGCTTACTTGCATTTCATGTACTCAGCCCAGTTGCCAAAAATTTCGATTTCCATTTGAACGTGTGACGGGGTTAAAGTTAAGCGTCCGGCTCTCAGCTGATTTGCATTTATTGTCGATGGGACAACGTGTAATTCGAAGTTGTCGACAACAGTGTCAACAACACCAATGCGCCCGAGCCTGGTCTTGTGCGTGCGCGCCGTTATGATTGAAACATGTGATTTAATTAGTTTCCGACAGACAGAATAACTATTCAAATTCTAACAGCCTCAATGCGATCAAAATCCGCTCTCTGCTTGGCATCGGCAATAACACACTTTGCTGGTTAGGGGCTGCTGCCTTCTGCCACCCCCGCTGCACGCAGCCAACAAACCTAACTCTGAACATACCCAGCCTCGCCGCCAAGTTATGATAACCGCAAGTCGTCAGCCTTCATTACAAATTATTAATATTGGATTCTGTTGCTGCCTGTCGTCGTTGTCGTTGCTGCAATGAATTCCTAGACGCTTTGTTGTCATTATTTGCGTACCTCTACACGGCAACATTGCTTACGTGCTCCCCTGCAAATTGTCTAACAACGGATTCGCTTTAGGTGATTCCATTATCCGAAGCCACAGTGTCTGCATGGCTGCCTATGCGCTGCGCCTGGCGGCGTCTAGCTGTGCGTAAATAATTAAATTCGTAATTATCTCGTATGACAAAAACAACACACACACACACACCGTTCGGGCACTGCAAGTGCGGAGATTCAGTTTAAGTGAGGTTAGTTATTAGCCTATTATCCTTTATGAACTTTCACCGCTGTTGTCGAGCACTGACTGCGACCGCGCTGACACAGTGTCATTTAATCAAATTTAATAATTCATTACCCACTCATAAAGACGTACCCGGAATTCACACTTTTGCCGGTGTTAATTAGGGAATTAGCATTCGCTATCGGCTGCTGGCTGCTGCCCGCGAGCAAGAAATTTGGTGGGTGGAAGGTTGCCTCGGCTTTATTGGCAATTAATGTGCACTGCGATCCAAGTGCAAAGTATGAATTAAATATCGCAAGTATCGGAGCAAACAAGAAAACTGTCTAGTTACTAAAACGAAGGCCGAAGGAACTGCTGCAGTGGTCTTACAATCCACTTACAACTAAGGATCGCTGCAGCTTATAAAGCTGAACACTGTTGAGTATTTGCCTATCAGGAAATGTATTTTGACAAATTTAAAGAAGGTGAATATGGCAAAATGAGGGCTTGGAGCGCGATCTTAATGCTACCTGGAACCGAAGTGAACTCAAGCAATTACAACAACGTCCTCAGGATAATAACTAAAGGGTGATTTTTTAGCAACTTTCTTTTTGGCAACACTGTTTTTGGCAGCTCAGCTGTTTTCGTGTAACATGTTAATGTCAAACATGTTCAGTTTGGTCTATAATTTAACCATGAATCGACTTACAAACGAACAACGCTTGCAGATTATTGAATTTTATTTTGTTTTATTCCATTTTATGGTCAGTTTGGGTGACCTTCTGAGGCGGCTATTCGGAATCTTGTGACTAAATTTCGCACCAAATTTACATTATTGAACATTAAACCACCAACACGCTGGACTTGGCTGACATTTTGTTTCAACAAAACGGTGCCACATGCCACATAACACGCGAGGCAATGCATTGTACCATTGCAATGGTCCAATTGAGAGGCGAGTTCGGTGAACAGTTTATTTCACGTTTGGGGCCGGTCAATTGGCCACCTAGATCGTGCGATTTAACGCCTTTAGACTATTTTTGGTGGGGCTATGTTAAGGCTCATGTCTACAGCGACAAGCCCGCAACGGTTGACGCACTGGAAGCCAATATTGAAGAATTTATTCGTGAGATACCGGCCGATATGTTGGAGAGAGTATGACAAAATTGGACCCAGCGTATGAACCATTTGAGGCGCAGTTGCGGTCAACATTTACATGAAATCATCTTTAAACATTGAATTATATAGATCGTTCTATCGACTCAAATGAAGATTTCATACATTTCTCTAAATTGTATGTGTTTTTTTTTAAATAAAATCCGAAGGCTCTTAAAAAATCACCCGATACAAACACTTTCGATGATGAGAACAGCAACCAAATCGCAAATTCCAGAAGTTGCAGCAACCAAATTTAAATAGTTTTTCATTAACGTTTCACTAGTGAACTGAAGCAAGAGGCTGAATTATTTTGTTGAACATTCCAGAACATAGCTGAGAGCTGTTGACGTTGGCAAGACTTCTAGAGTGGGAACTGTCATATTACTATGCATACATTTGTATGGGTTCTAAAGCATTTTGGTGTTAAATATGTAAGTTGTTAGATGGTAGTAGAAGTTTTATCTCCGCAAAGATCAAATTCTTGCGCATTCGGTTACCTACCTCTTTTCGACAACTGTGAAGCGCTCCAGTGCAACAGTTTAACTTTTAATTTATTTAAAATATTTAATCAATTAAACACATTCCAATTTCTGCCTCAATTTTGATTTTTTGATTTTTGTAATTAATTCAACGCCAACACGGCCAATTCTTCCGCTGCGTAATTCGATTTGATCAAATGCTTTCTCTGCCTCTTTCCGCGCAACAACAATTCATTCCATTCATTATGCAAAATAACTGAACTTAATTTCATGCAAACTTTCCCCCATTCAGAGCACTTGAACTTGAAAATCAACGGAAGCGCAAAAATTCGAAATTAATCGGAGCGGAAATTGTCGCGTCGTTCCGTGGCCGAAGCGTTACATTACTGTTGTTGTCGTTGCCGACATCACGTCACAATAGCGCACAGCAACACATCACGCTGATCACGCACACACAGACGCGGCGAGCAAAGCAAAACGGCCCAAAGCGCGAAGCAAGCGAATTCTGCTGCCGTCCGCAGTCAGTCACATTCCGTAAGCAAAAAGCCAGCAAACCGAACCGAACGCGCGAAACGAATTCCTGCGCTGCTTTGTACTGTTCGAGCGCGCGTTCAAACCGCAACTGAGTTAAATAGTTGCACAGCGCCAGCCAGGACACCGGACAGCCAGTTGCAAGGATTCGTCGGTCGCCGGAGACACTCAGTCTACGCGGTCACGGCGCGTGGGTGGTGCGTTCGGGCGCCGCAGGAATTTCGTTTTCATTCATGGAAACCGCCGACTGGCTGCTGCTGCTGCTTTGTTTACACTGAGAGTGGCGCGTGCCGCTGCTGGCGAGAAGTGTTGCATACGGGCAGGCGCAGTTGTGCCTTGCGCGCTCTGCAGCCGTTCGGCGGCAATTCGCATTCAAGCAAGTTGTACGCCGGTGAGTGAGCGCGGCTCGTGCGGCACGCATTGCATTTGAAATTGTAATAGATTTCTTCTTTGTTTACAATTCTCTCGCCGAGCGGCGACTTGAAATAGCGACGGAGTGTAGAATCTCTGCGGAGACTGCCTGAAGTTATGTTATGCCGCAGCTGTTAGTTTCAGTTTGACATTTAATTTGCGCGACATGCCACTTCTGAGATGTTGCGCCTGATACAATCAATCAAACAAATTTGTAAAGCATCGCTATTCTACTTTTTTCCATATTGGGCTGTTTAGTGAAATTTTAATATACAATTTAAATTTGACTCTCACATCGAAGAAAGTCAATGGAGGTCATGTGATTATACAAAAATTTGCATCTCTTCATTCCACATATAAATTTTTATAGTTATAGCCGTAGTTAGGTGTTTTTGGTTAGTTTGGATTCAACCGGCCTGGAAGTGTTCTTGTAAGAATGACCAATTTTCCCTTTGAAGATTTTTTATTGGAGTTAACAAACTTATCGCAAGAATGTTTTTGTGTTTGTTACTTAAATTCCGAGTTGGGTGCAATTTATTCGGTCTTCCGACCCGAGTTGAGAGCTGATCATTGGATTGGACTTAGACGTCAATGCCTTAAGACTTTAGTGCAAAGCGACTAAAATAAATCAACGTAACTATAATTGTTGTAAATTTCCATTTAATTGCATTGAAAAAGCAGCGTTCTGACGGCAGTTATTTAGTCCATTAGCTCTGTAGGCGACTGCGCAGTATATGAACTTGTCATCTGAAATGCATTAAGTTTTTCGTGGGCTACCTGTGCGGCTGATTTATCGGCGAACGTCGCCACACAATTGTAAATTGCCTTTTGTGCCGACGCGTCGTCTCGCTGCGTTTCAGTGCGTGCACTCGCGCCGCCGAGCAACTGGCCATAATTTTAAATTATTGACAAGTCTGCCCAACTCATGCATTACGCTTCACCGGACCGCTGCTCGAAAGAAATCATATTTATGGGGTTTTTTCAGTATTGTAGTTCATAAATTTATGTTTTTCTGATCGGAGTTTTTGCTCTTTGGATTTGCTGATGTCCTTCGGTTGCAAGCTCTTCAAAATACTCGAAACGCTTCGGTGTGCTCATTACAAGTCGCTTTCAAGTGGCTGCTCGGCACTAAAACACGAAATCATCAAACTGACACTTTGCCGCGCGCCGCCCTTCCACTCTTTAGTGGGAATAATAAAGGTCATTCGTGCTTATTGAAATCAATCAGCTTTAGTGTTGGTTAAGCCCCGCCAATAATGGCGCCACTTACGCCGTCACACCGCACCGAGCCTTTATGCCGCCCTGGGGATTTGGCACTTGGCACTGGCTGCGCTGCAAGTGGCCGTTTTGCGGCGCGCATGTCTGTCGCCGACAATGCCGCAAAATGTCTTGGCGCGCACTTTGGCGCTGGGCCCAGCGAAAGCTGCTCGGCATTCGCATAAGTACCCCCGAGTTACGCATCGCTGCGCAATTATGCGAGTGCGAACGCCGGCGTGGGTGCCGTCCGCCCAAAGGCAGCGGAAGGTAATGAATAAGGTTCAGCATAAGCAGCAAATGCCAGCGCCAGACGCAAGGTAAGTCGATGGCGTTGAAGGATGGACCGAACAGTCGATGCGAAGAGGAAGGAGTCAGGCGAGCGAAAAAAGGCGCAATCACCCTCCAAACGGCACACAACATCCCCATCACTGGCATTGTGAGGCGACGTTGACGGCGGTGGTTGTGGTGGCTTGGTGGTGACAGCGCGGTGTGCGCCGGCCCATGTTTCAGTGCAGTTGTTTGATTTTTTCTAGCGTTGACAAATCAAATTGAAACTGCTTGAATGCTGTCAAAGCATTTTGCTGCAGTTTTATGAGCAACTAAAAATGCCAATGTTGTGATTTCTTGCAGCACTAACTTCGAGCCGAGAAAAGGGCGAGTGCCGGCAAAGGTGGTGGAGCGAAGTTGCAAGATTTGGGGAAACACAAAAATGCAGAAATCAGTACGCGACATTAAGGCAAAAATACCACGCAGTGCGGGGAAAACATTTCTGAACGTTTCAAACAAGTTGCAAACAGAGCTGCAAACAAAGTAATAAGCAGAAAATGTACAGTTGCGAATTCCATGCCTTATATACATATTTTCAAAGCGAATTCATTTGAAGGGTATTAAAAATTCCTTTTACGAAATATTCACATATTCAGTAATTACTTTTCAAACATTTTACAAAGCTTACTTCTGAAAGATTCAGTCAAGTCAGTCCTTCAATCATTTTTGTATCCGTTTTGAATTATGCCCGAAATTTAAATTAAATTCGCGCCACTATTAACTGAATAATTTTGTATATTTTTCGATTAAACGTTTTACGTCCATTGAACAACTCCCGCCCCACTCGCAGCTATTTAAGTTCCGACCCCTTTTCGCCGACAATGCTTTTGGCAGTAGCACCCAAACTGCGTCGTGCAAGTACTGTTATTTCGCAATATCCATTCGTTTCCAGTCGTTTAGAGCTCGTAAACGATCACCAGAGTGGCCGGCCGGACTCCGCTTGGCCAGCGTCCACGCTTCGCATGTGTCGCTCGAAGTTTATGAGCACTTTTGCCAACTTTTTCTGCACACACACACATACACACACACACACACACACACACACACACGCGCCAAAGTCATAAAAATGGGATTTCTTCTCACTTTGTCTCCGCTGCTTCGGGAACTTTTGACTGGCGTCCAACTAAAGTGCGCACTGGCCAGTTGCAGCTAACTGGGGAGCCAAATTGAAAACTCAGCGAAAGAGTAAGAAACATGTTCGGTGTTTGGTGTTTTTGCAGTGCGGGGCGTGCGGGTAGAAATGCAGCAGAACTCACATATGCGCCAGATGGGGTGTTGCGTGGGCGGTGGGCGGGTGGGGAAGCCACAGATGTAGAAATTGATTTGTCATCGAATATTTTATTTTTGTCAACAATAGTTACGGCAACAACAAGTCGGACAAAAGCCTCGCATGTGCGACAAATGACACTTTGTTGCGTCGTGGCTTTTGTTGTGCTTGTGGGGTGCCCAGATTTAATTTGATTCCCTTCAGATTTGTGTGTTTATGGGGCATTTAAGTGGAAGCAGGAGTTCCATTTGGACAAAGTCCTGCCCCTCCTGAGGATGAAAATTGTGTATTTGTTCACAAAGCGTAGAAGAAGCGGAACTTTCGGTGGGGTGGTGGGTGACTTTTAAAGCAGGTTTTTCGTATCGAACCAAAAAAAAACATGAGGAAGAAATGAATTGGAAGAAGTAGTTTTAAATTGTAAATTCTAATGATGACTCAAGTTAAAGTCATCTTTCGCGCTAAATACTGTTTATAGTATTTATTCTGCAATGAATCTTTCTCTCAGGAAGACAGCCAATATTCCTGGAACAAATGCTGAGAGTATTACATCGGTTCTGTCTTTTCTTGCAACTATCACTGATGAAGACTTGCTGAAAGGCTTAGAACTATAGACGCAACTACCGACAAGTCGTTGGCGATCGAGTGATGGGCCAAGTTCGCTTCCTTGAGAGCATTCCTTCCCACGGCACCTTTCACTCTTTCACAGTCTTCACGCAGTCCATCAACTTGGAATCCATATAGCAAGTCTCTTCCGTCACTCGTTGTAGTGACTTTCCATTAGTTCTGCGCTCTTGTCAGCGCTCGCCACTTCAGCGATCATTCAATCATTTTCTCAAGCATCGCCACACGGCAGGGTGGCAACACGGCAGCCGCAGCCGCAGCCAACTTTGGCAGATGCCTCCGAAGCCGCCGTTTACTGCTCATTAAACTTGTACGTGCAACGAAAGTTGAATGACACTTTCGCGCTTCGCCAGCGACTTTTGCGACAACAAACGCGCGTCTTGCCGCAACAACAACGCTATAAAAACTATACGCGGCATTTGTCGTGCGGCGAACGGCGAACGGCAGCAGCCTGTCGTCGTTCATGCGTCTAAATGCGCCGCCGAGTGCACTCATTGGGATTTCATTTAGCCCGCGTTCTGCCTCCCAATAGAGCGCGGCACCGCGCACCACTCCGTCCACTCCACCCTTGATGCGATCGATCAATGTCGTCGCTGTTTGCTCCATTATCCGCTTTTTCTGCACACTGCGACTTTGTTTCGCTTCGATTTATTATTGTGTGTTGTAACTATGTTTGCGCAAACTTGCCAATCGCCAAGAATTTCGTTTGTTCCGCTTCCGCGAATAGTTTCGTTGGCAGTGAAAAGTGCTAAAATCTTTTGACTTTATCGGAAAGCTTGTTGGCAGCGGCCGCCGCCGTATTGCATTCGCAACATAATCTTGACGCAATGCTGCGTGTCTGCGCCAAACAAATCGATCATTGCTGGATTTATTTGGCGAGCTTTCGCTGCGATGCTGCTGACGCTGATTAATTTATTGCTGACTGCAAAGCGATGCGCTGGGATGGGCGGAAGCGTTTCGGTGCAGCTGAACTTGGCGCAGTTAGATGGGTCATTGATTGGCGAATGGAGCATGGAGTAAGTTGAAGAATCCAAGTGGCAATTGGCCAAAGTGTGGGCACAATCCATATGTAGTTGTAAGCAGCTTAGAGCTGACGCAACTCAATAACAATAACAAATTTTGCTTTCCTAATTACACAGATTTGTTTCTGTTTTTACCGAAACTTGAGGACATATGGACACCACTCAAATTACAATTTGAATTGACTTGCATGCTGGCAACTCTCATCGCCACTAACGATAAAATAAAATAGAGCAAAAAGTGCAATTGGCTTTTCTCTCTCCTTTTCGAATTATTTATTTATGTGCACAATTTATTGCACTTTCTATAAGGAAACCACGCACTCACACTCGGCCACGGACAATTAATTATTCTATATTTGTGGAATAAAATGCAGCACATACTTTTCGCATCATTACCGACTTTGTGGTAGGCAGACACTTGCGGCGTGCAGAGAGCGCAAGCACTTTTGTTTTGTTCTTCTTGCAGCGAAACTGGTTAAACTGGGCCATCCTTGCCACCCCGCCGCAGCTGCAGTCGCACTTGCCGGCAGCGGTCCGCCACTGGTGCATTCCTACAGCGAAGGAACGCACCACTCCACTTCATGCCAAAGTGAAGTAAAGTGAAGTGAAGTGACTTTGCATTGCATGTTGAATATGCGCTGCGCTGTGGTACTTATCTTTGGGTAAGTTGGGATTTTAATTGCTGGCTAAATGGGCTCAAATGAAATCGCCGGCAAGCGGACAATTCACACGAGAATGGGCCGCGCACTTGGGCCGATGGAGAACTACTATTCGAGGATAGAATCGAGCCCTCGAAAGCTGCGCACTGAAGTGTGTCGCTGGATGCGAAATTAAAATCGTGCAAAAGCGCCTCAAACCATTTAAATCTCTCAATGTGTCTCCACTTTGAATTCCCGCTACTGATCAAGTGAGTTTTACATAGAACCCATTCACATCTTGAATTGATATTGACGCCACCCATTCAGTTGCCGACCTCTTTCACTTGCCGCATTTTTGGATTCTCCTTGCTTTCTGACCCGGTTTGCACGTTCACCGTAAATAAGCTGCATTCCGCTCTGACAATAAACCAAACGAGTCCGGTCAGCGCATCCCTGGACCTGTGCTCGCGCGCCTGACCCCCCCTTCCCTCTCGAGTCGCCAATTTATGTATGAAACGTCAACGTTGCGCAGCGCCAAATAAACTTGTCTCACTACACTGGCGCTCGTTCGCTTTCCAGCTGCTCCGCAAGTGACGCTCGTCGCCGCACAACGGTTAAATTAATAAAATCTCTTTTTACTAACCAGCACGAAAGTGCGACGTAACCGCACGAAAAGTAAAGAACCCGACGGACAGTCCAACAACCCAAAAGCAACGCCGTATTTGGCCGCAGAGTCAACGCAGCTGCCGCACTGCAGCAACCTTCACCTCTTGCAGCGTCGACAGCATTCGTGTGCAACACTACCAATGCCCACAATGTCCCGCGACTAGTCGCTGTTCCCGTTGGCATTGCACCCATCTAATCCAGCTCCATTCCACTTCACTGGCAAAACTCGTCAACGACACAACACACAGCGTGCAGCACGCGTAGCTGAAATTAGTTGTTGCAGCAGCTTTCACAGTTCCTTGCAGTGAATGTTGTGTTGTTGTGTTGTTGCGGCGATATTTATCACTTGATATAATTACCGTTGCCTGGTTCGATGCAACCAACACGGCACACTGGTCGCGAACGCTCAGTAATGGAGCAAAATTTACAGGTCGCAGCGCCAAAAAGAAGCCAAATAAGCACAAACAGATCAAACATGCGAATCCTGAGGGTCACAATGAGTACTGTGACATCTTGTTGGAAACGGAAACACTGCACGAGGTGCAAAATATGAACCGGTGAACTTGGCTACAGGACCACAATCAGATTTAAGGTGGCAGCAACTTCAGTGCGCTTCATGGATATTTGACATAAGAACTTCTCGATCATGGTTAATCGGAATATAAACCAAATTCGCACTCAATCACTGATCTCCACTGCCCGAATTCTTCCAGCTGGCCTTAGGGGCCTCAGAGTTCCGGGCCCAGTGCGGATGCAAATGGCGTGCGTTGGTTTGCATGTGTGCGTGTAATTGAATTGCAGCCGTGTGTGTGGCTTCTAATGCGGCCCGCGCAGCCAGTTCTGCGGCCCACAACGTGGTCTGGCACCGCGCGTTGGCTGCGATGCACCGTCGGCGCGCTTATCGTGTAATCAGCAGAAGTAATGGGGCAGCGCACGGGGCGAGCGCCAACAAATTTAATAAACAATATTCGCTGCGAGACGACGCGGCAGTTGGTGTGCAGTGCTAGTTTCTTCTTTCCGCTTGTTTTTCATGTTCATTTTGAAATTTAATTTCTGCAATCTGCAAACTACACTCTTGCGGCCGCAGCGATTAGCGGCACGCACGCAGTTGCAGATGATAATAAAAGCGGTCATAATGACAACGATCACGTCGATGACGATGACGACGGCTACCGTCATAAAATACTAAACATTATTTCAGATCTTTGCCGTGATTACATTCGTCTGAGCGGAGACATATTCATGTACGAGTATGTAAAAAGCTGCAAACAAACACAGCTGGCCGACTGGGCGGTGCCCCTTTCATTAAGCGGCATTTATCTCAGCGATTTAAGCTGTCATACAAATTATGTATTAGATAACGTTTGCTTGTTATTCCCAGACTTCCGTCTGAAGTTGTGCAGGTCCTAAATATACCCACTGCAACTTAACTTCTACAATTAAAATATTAATTCATGGCCCGAAAAACATCCTACTGGATGCTTCTCAAAATTCCCCAAACAACTATTTCAACTGAAATTTAAAAAATTTAACACACTTTATTTTGCAATATTTATAGTACTTCACACAGTTTGGTTGTGCCTCTTTGTCGAGACTACTTCGTCGCTTATACGTGCGCCGTCCGAATTTAACGAAGCATTGCCAGATCGACGAAAGTCGAAAGTGAATCCTGCGCCAGCAACTCAATTATGGGTTTCACATTTTGCGTGGAGGTGCGGCCGGTGCCACCCACTGACAGCATGGCTGCAGCAGTCAAGACAACAACAGCAACCGGCAGCAATGTTTACCACAATGCGCACTGATTCATTTTTATTCTCCCCGAAACGGCTTTTGGAGTTACGACTGTGCCGCACGCGGGTGCGTGAAATTTTCAAATATTTCATTCATTTATTTGCCCAACTTTCGGCCGCAGCTCGCTTCTAAGCACCGTTTGTGGCTTCCCGCAGTCGCCAGTCGCACTTCGTAGGCACTCGCCCCGCTGGAATATACATACAAGCCGAGCGGAAAGCTGCCCTTTGTTAAGCAAGACAAAACCAACAATTAATTTGCAGCATAAATCCTTCAAATGGAAACCCGAAAATATCACTTACGACCACTACGACTCCTACCGGATTATGAGCGTTTCCTGCACGTCTGCCGCTGCTGCATCCGTGCTGCGCTGGCCGGCCGGCTGGCTGGCTGGTTGTGCGTGCCCTCATCGGCTCGCAAAAGCAATTTTCATAATAACAACTTTTGTTTATTGTCTTTAGCAGAGCCGAGTTGCCAAGTCTAATCCGCTTGTTTATGCTGCCAGTGAAGCCGCAAGTGAACTTGTGCGGGCTTGAGTGCGATTCGCTGGTGTGAAGAGCCATAAAAACACATTCGGAGCAGAAGCGATGGCAAGAGATATGGAGCCTCAACGGCGTCGAGTGAGACTGCAGAGATGTGCGCAATTGTTTTCGTGCCGGGGAAAATGAGACTAGCTGCAATTTCCCTTACGTCACGTATGACTCATAGAAAATACAAACATGCGTGCGTAAGCGTTGAAGCAAAGGTAAAAGTATAGGAATCTATTGTGACTTGAGCAGGCGGAATGGCAAACCAAACCCAACAGAACTTTTCCTAGTAGTCATCAAATAATGCCTGCAACTTTCCCACATTACTGAGTCGAGTGATCAAAATCAGCTGCTCCCACACTAAACTTCCATAACAGTTTTGCTTCCAAATACAACGACCATGCCCATATTTAAACCATATTGTACATCACGAATTTTCAACGGAAAGTTATTCGGTGGGAAGTGAGCTTTGCCAATGTCTCGAGGCTCGAGTTCAGGGGCTCGACAGATTAGAAAGTTCGATTAGCTTGTAAGCCTAAGCACCCTATATGCCAATTGTGAGACAAGTTATCATTAAGCAAATAAAGCAAAGAAAACAGACCGCTGCCAGCATCATGTCGCCGGCGCCCAGTCATGGAATGCGGTTGCAGTTGTTCGTCGAAGCTGTTCGGAGAATGTTGGAATCGGGTGAGCGTTTTCAAAGTTCGCAATGCAGAAATTGGGTTCAAAGTATTTGTAAAGTGTTTCTTCAAATTGCCTGCTTTGCCTCGCTGTCAATCGGCTTGCGGTCGCCCGAGGATGCGCGCCAAAAGTTTGCCTCCACCTTTTACCGCGAGTACGTGCAGCGCTACGAGCTCAGCGAAACGAATTTCGTCTGCTCGCCCAGTGGCATACAGAAGTTCCTGGCCGTCATCTACGCTGGGCTCGACGACGAGCTGGCTTCTGATTTTTTGGCGGATCTGCGCTTGCCGGCCTCCGTCCTGCCGACGCAGCGGGCGAACGTTTTGGACTACTTCTCCAACGACTTTAACGAGCAGCACAATGAAATACAAACCCGGAATTTCTTGCTGGCCCCGAGCCGGTGCCGCTTCTTCGACAACTTCACGCGCTTCGCCATGGACTACTTCGGCGTTTGTGCAACATCGATCAAGCAGGCGGAAAGATCGGTGCTCAACTCCGAGTTCGGCGATGTCAGTTTGGCCTTCGACGCGCTGCACATGCTGAGCTCTTTGGAGCTGCATACGCAGTTAAAGCACAACTTCCAGGAGTTCAACAAGACGCTGGTTACCACGGGCCTGTTCCGGTACGCCGAGCTCAGCAGTCGCACGAACAGGCGGCTGAAGGTCAAAGTCCTAGAAGTGCCGCTGGAAGCGCCAACACCGCACACGTTGCTGCTCTTCCAGTCCAAGCTCAAATCAACATTTTCAGAGTTTCTGTCGGAATTGCTGGACCACGGCGACGACTTGGCGACCTACAATGAGCTGCTGGAGCACCACTTTCGGCACCGAATTGTGAAGGTGCGGCTACCACGTTTCCACATCAAGTCGCAGTTGAACGCGGCTAACTTTTTCATCGAGGTCTAGTACAGGTCGACCGACACCAGCTGCAATCGAAGACTGAAGTGTTTTCTACATCCTTTTACAGTTTTCGCTGCAACGCACTCTCCGCATATTTTCCAACCCGCAAGAACTGCCGAACATGTTGCAGAGTGTTCCCGAGCACGGCGTGATGCTCGGCAGTCTGTGGCAAAAGGCCACAGTGCACCTGATTTCCGATTCCTGGCGCGGTGAGTAGTGGCATCTCGATTTGGGTTTTTTGTTACATTTTGAGGTCCCTTCGATTTATAGAGCACAACAAAACTCATTCCAATGGAACTAAAGTCTTTGATGCCACCGAAAAGCCGTTCCTGTTCATAATAAAGAGCAACGATGTCGTATACTTCATTGGGCACCATACCACCTGAGGCCAATGTGAAGAGCTTGGGTGGGAAAAGCGGCGATCGAGCGGTACTTCACGACTACATGGATTCATTAAGAGGGAAAAAGGCTCAATTCTTTACGCATGTTCACAACTATTTCTATTATCGTTAGAACACATTTTAATGCATTGAAAGCCGTTTCACTATGTTTCAGTTGACATTTAATAAAAAAAAACAATAAAACATTATATTACACGAAGTGTACCTATGTCAACATGTAAGTAATGAAGGCCACAACAGATTTCGGCGGCCATTTATGTCAGTTTTCCTTTCTCTAATTTCTGCACTAGATACAAAAAAACAACTCCGTTGTTCTAAACTGTTTCAAAACATGTTTCTATAAATTGTTTCAACAGACATAAGACAAAATAAAATAAATTGAATCAGTCAAAAAATTTAAAACCCTCCCGCAAAAACTAAACTAAATTGTATCTGATAATTTTCCCTAAATTTCGAGTGTAACCAAAGACCCGCATCAGCCCAACGTACATTTCTTCGCGTTTTCGGATCCTTACCACAGATCGTACTATGAGTCACGCAACTATCGCTACGGGCGACTCCGACTCGCAGCTGGAACACTTATGCCGCCTGCAGTTCGACGCCCCTACTAAACTGCGCCGCCTCACCGGCATCGCCTGCACCATCGGGCACGCTTCGCAAAGCGTGGAAACCATATACAAACTAATCAAGGCGGGCATGAACATCGTGCGGCTGAATTTCTCGCACGACCCGCACGAGTTCCACGCCAACACGATCCACATCGCTCGCCAAGCGTGCAATCGCGTAACGGAAGAGCAGGGCTACAACCGCTACATCGCGTTCGCGCTGGACACCAAGGGCCCGGAAATACGCACTGGCCTGCTAGAGAATGCCAACGAGGTCGAGTTGCGCAAGAACGAGAGCATACGGCTCTCCATCAACAAGGATCTCATGGACAAGGGCACCAGGGAGTGCGTTTTCATCGACTACCCGAACATCATCAACGTGGTGCTGCCGGGCCACCTCATCTACATTAACGACGGCGCCATCATACTGCTGGTGAAGGAGGTCGCGGTCGACTGTGTCATCTGCCAGATCGAAGTCGGCGGCATGCTGGGCTCGCGCAAAGGCGTCAATCTGCCGGGTATTCCTGTGGATCTGCCGCCCGTCTCCGAGAAGGATCGCTACGACATCAAGTTCGGCGTCGACCACAATGTAGACTTTATTTTCGCCTCGAAAATCCGCCACCCGTCCGCGCTCAAAGAGATTCGCAGCATACTCGGCGAGAAGGGCAAGGAAATCAAAATCGTCGTCAAGCTCGACAGCACCCAGATACTGAACTACCTGGATGAGATCATAGCCGTGTCCGACGGCATACTAATGGATCGTGGCGACCTGAGCATCGAGGTGCCGTCCGAGAAGCTGTTTCTGCTACAGAAGGCAATATTCGCGCGCTGCAACAAGGTCGGCAAGCCGGCCCTGTGCGCCACGCAGATATTGGAGTCGATGCGCTTCAAGCCTCGGCCCACGCGGGGCGAGGTGTCCGATCTGGGCAACATCGTCATCGACGGCGTCGACTGTGTGGTGCTGTGCAGCGAGACTGCGAGCGGCATCTACCCGGAGCAGACGACGACTGCCGTGGCCAACATTTGTCGCGAGGCCGAGTGCGCCATCTGGCATCGCAATCTATACAACGACCTCATCGCCAACAACCCGGCCGCCATAGACGCCGCGCACGCCATCGCGATTTCGGCAGTGGACGCGGCCAAGAAATCAATGGCGGCCGTCATCGTTGTGCTGACGACGTCGGGCCGATCGGCGCACATGATCAGCAAATACCGGCCCAAGTGCCCGATCGTCGCAGTGACGCGCTGTCCCCGAACAGTGCGTCAGTGCTTTCTGTACCGCGGCATCGTGCCGGTGCTCTACACAGGTAATTGGCGTCAGTGCGATATATTTAATGTGTTTTTCAACTCAATCATACATATGATCTGCTCTCTTTGTATGTATTTAATCTTTGTCATCTTGTCCACAAACTAGAAAAACCAGACGAAAACTACGTAACAGACGTCGACTTGCGCGTCAAATTCGCACTGCTCGTCTGCAAGAAGATGGAAATGGTGACCATGGGTGATTCGGTGGTGGTAGTGTCGCCGTGGCGCGACGGCACCGGCTTCACGAACAACATGCGCATTGCATACGCGTTCTTCGAGCACGAGTCCATCGATCAGCTGATAAGGCGCACCAACGCCATGTCACAGAAAATCTCCAGGATGAATGTCTGAATGAAATTACGATTTTGGTTTCGCTTCTCGCTGAAGTTCAACACATCGCGATGGTTTTGTATGTAAGGCCCCAAAAATATTGTAAAAATGTGTAATTTTAATAAAAAGTTGGAAACAAAAAATTCGATGAAAAGATTAAATATTGTTTAAGGGCAGCGTATCGATCGTTAGTGCTTTGGACCACAAGCCTGAACACGTAGTTGTGGCAAACAAGGTTTCTTCCGATTTGAACTCTTTACTCTAAAGTTGAACCTACTTTCTGCAGCCACAATTCCAAGTCAAAATGTGTGAGGTTCTATATACATAAAAGCGTCTTGAACTCAGGGCACTTCTCTTCCGTGTGGCAACAACAAAAAGCAGTTACATTCTCCTTGTTGGCTGTTTGTTGAATCTGCTTTGGCCTTGTGTGCCATTCACCGCGGGCTGCATCGGCGTCTTCCAGCCAACCACTGCTTGACAATGATGGATTTTATGTGAAGATCGGAGGCACAAATAAAAAGGGGTAAACAGAAACGCCAAAGAACAAGAATTTCTTGCGAACAGAAGCTTCGGCCGGAGCTATCAGTGAAGCGCTGTGTAAACAAAATGTTGCCGCGCCGATGTAGAACAAAAGGTAATTGTTCACAGGCTAAATTGGGTTTTGTCTGCTGTGTAAATGTTGCACTGCGGGCCAAGCGTTCGTACAGATGGCAGCACTGAGAGAAAGCAGAGACGCACCTGCTGACGTGAAGACGTAACTTGTCCCATTTGGAATTGGCGAACTTTCAGACGACAGTTCAGAGTCAAATGGCACTAACCAACAGGAGAGAATTGAGAGGATTAGGGCACACAGAGCATCGTAAGAAAAATAATATAGAAATGATGAACACTTGACCATCTAGCAACGATACAAGTCACCGAGAAGACAACACCTTCTAATCGAATTGGACCTAATTTGAATTAAAAAAAGTTACTGTCAAGCGAAGGCAATAAGTGTATCGAGTTAACAATTTCATCGGGAATCGGGTTAAATTTCGATTCTATTTTCTGCTTAATTTCTAATTTCACCTCTAATGAAAGATATGTCCTAAATTGGTGCAATTCAGTCTGTGACAGTCTTATGACAACTTTAATAAATCACATCATGTACAAGTTGGACTGCAAGCATGGATGTTACAATGGGCTCAATGGCTGATTGAACGAGAGAACGAATATCTGCTAAAGATGTCTTTAATCTTTTCTTTAGTATCATTCTCGGTAAAGTACTTCAAGTAGGGTTCTTCAACAGACTTTAGATGAATAACAGAAAAGTGGAATATTGGAAGTTGTTTCTGTTTGTACGGTGTACGCTTTGACGTATTTAACATTATTTGAAACCCATAAAAAAGCCAACACACACAACCACACACAACGGAAAGCGAACATTTCCACCGTCCACCTATTCCTGCACTGATGAGCTGCTGCGTTCCGTGCGCTGTTTTTGCTGCTTTCCTTCCTTCCTGCCACTGGCGCGGCGCAACCGCTGCTGGTGATGTCGCTACCGCTGCCACTTGCCGTTGGTTGACTCAACATTTAAAACCTGCTCAAATGACTTTGACATTCCCGAGCAATTTTGCCATTCGCATTGCCGCTCTACGGGCAACGCTTTTGACTTGGCTTCTGAAGTTTACTTCATTGTGCTCTGTTCGCCTCGCGCAAAGAATTGGCGCTTGTTTGATTTGAATTCAATCAAATCGAATGACGGCCATCAAGGGTCCCGCAACCGAACCGAGGCAGCGCACAAGGCCATTGTTGCTTTTTATCACCAGCCGCCGGCCGACCACATGAAAATAAAAATGTGGCCAGTGCGCAAAACGCTGCGCTTGAAGCGATTTCGCAAAAACAGCCAAATGCAAATGCGAATTCAGCGCGTTGCAACATGTCAACGGTGCAAATTTTCATTCACGTTTGTTCGGCGACGTCGACCGAACCCGGCTCGTTGCCCAGTTCGAATTTATTGCGCATGCGCGCACACTCAAACTCGCTCGCAACACCATTTGGCGGCTTATTTATGGCACAGGCAAACCACAAAAATCACTTTAAAGCTCGGCTGGTCAGCAATATGTGCCGACATTTAAATTGGCACTCCCACCCCCCACCCCCACCCTCAGCATCGGGCTCACGATTTTCTTCTAGCCGCACAATAAATAGCCCACAAGTTGCGCTGCGGCATTTCAGCATCTGGCCACACTAATTCACAGTTCTTATCGCGCTGGTGCCGACATGTTAAATTTGACTGCGATTTCGTTCGTGTTGGCTCCACTTTTGGCAATTGCTCCATTTCAAGTCGTGCTTTTGGCTGGCCGACGCACTCAAACGCATAAATTTGACATAACCGCGCCGGCTCGCTGTCGTTGGACCGCACTAAATGCATGTTTGATAGCCGCCAACATGTGCGGCCCACTGCGGTTTCATGTCGAACCCATACGAAACGCCAATAAATGTGAGAAGTGGTGGCCTGCTTCTGGTGCGAGTCTCTAAACAAAAGCGCAGATAGTGTCAGTTGTTAATTAAGTGAGAATTCAGATATGAAATTCGTATTGCTGATTCATCATCGCCGCGTGGAAGCTTGGTTGGTAGTTTTGTAACTTTGAGGTGAAAACGTTACTTAAAAGCCAGGAAATGGAATTTGTGCACAACGGAATATCCTCTTGAGTTCAAAAGGACCTTCACCAGGAGCATCGCTTTTGAAGAGGATTGTTTTCCCATCTGGAGAGTTCGAAGCTGTAAAATTCTAAATGAATATTGTTTTCCACTTGGTTTGTACATTAACCCTTTCGACTCCAAAGTTGCCTGAGAGCAACATCACCTATTTGTCATCTTATAGCAAAAGCTACGATTGATTTATGGTTTTAATTTAAGTAGGCACCAACAAATTAATATTTTTAGAAGTGAATTCAAAGCAAATTAAAAAAATTTTACTGTTATCCTCAAAATAATTTCCAATAATTTGCAGCGATATCATGAAAGTTTGTGTTCTAATTGAAGTCTACGAACTGGGCGCATTTGATCAAAACCCTGTTTCTTTAATAATGGTTAAATATAATCAAAAAGTGTTAATTTTGTATTTTTCCATAAATATTAAGTAATTTTTCTGTAATTAAAAATAATTGATACAAAATTTATTTAATCCGTTTTAAGCTAAAATTGATCGAAAGTAAACTAGCTCTAGAACTCTAACAAAGAGGCGTGGAGACTTCACATGTCGTGTGCATACTTCTTAGGGAAGAGTTTCATGATTAAAATACCAAAAAGTAATATCGAGACACAGGGTAAAATTCAGGGTCGAAAGGGTTAACATTTTCCAGATGATGTCTTAGTGAGATGACAAGGAAAGGTGATTCCCAGCAAATTGCGATATTCAGTCGATCTGGAATTTGTACAACTCAAAGTCTTAAACAAATTTACAACAAGTTGTTACAACAACAATTATTGTTGTTAAAAAAAGTACTCTATACACATTACTCTTGCAGCCAACTGTTGAATTTTTGCTGCTTAGTATTTGTTTTCCGCTTACTCCCGATTTCTTATCGTTGATTTCGAATATCAAAGTTTAGTCCGGCCAACTGCCACACTGCACACACACACACACAGTGTCGCACATGTTCGTTTCCATTCTTCTTATTTTATTCATTTTTTGTTGAGTTATTTGGCGCTCGTCCGCTGACATCCTTTGCGCCAATGTCTGTTACCTTCGTACTTATTCCACTTGGCTTGTTTATTTTCTTATCGCAGATTTAACAGCACCAACAGCAACTGTCGATTTTTTCAATCTGGTCAATAAAATTACATGCAAATCCAATTAAGTTGTTAACTCCTTTTTTCGGCTCGCATCTGTCTTCTGTTTTCAGCGATTCTGCTCGTTCGCTGTTGGCCAACATTTGCGGAGAACTGCTGAGGCTGCGGTGCGCCGCTGTGTCGTTACGTGCCCCATGTGTGTCAGTAGTCACATCTACATTTGTAGTATGTGTGCAGTTTTTAATGAGCCAGTGTTGCGCTCTTGTCACTCCGCATCCGATTTGACAATTACAATAACTTGTGGACGAGATTAACTGGCATAACCAAAGCATAGAAAATTGCAATTATAGTTTTGCAAGAACTAATGACCAAACATCAACCTACACTAAGCGATCGAAAAACATCTCCCATTAGGCAGAGCCCTGTTCACAATCCAACATCTGTGATTCATTTCTAACATTATCCTTCGCTAGCATTAATGACGTAAATACTTTGCCACTTAAAACAAATGCAAATGCAACAAATGTGCATCAATACTAATTGGAAGGAGTCATGTGAGTACACTATCCATGGTCAAGTTAGCCACTCTTTCGGCTTGAATTGGTATGAATGAAGTGCCGTCGGTATCCGAGTTGATTGACGTTAGCACTTTTCCTGGACTTCCCCTGCAGCGATGATCAATGCAAACAGCCTCTGTGCAAATTCTGCAACGCAGTGCAGTGAAGATGCATTTGCAAAGACTTGTCGAACCCATGGATACTCATACTTTTGACTCTAAAACGTGCTATTAATTCAACAAAGTGTGCAATAACGATTGCGGCGCCGATAAAAATGCATAATTTGTGCGGCCCCAAAACGTTTGTCTGTTTGGTCGGCGAAGCGTGCCAAGAGACGAGTTTCAGTTAGGCACAATGAACACCAAATAGAGAGCTGGCCCCTTCACACACACACACAGTCTCATACCAATACTAGCGTCCATCATAGACGCAGTCGCAGACGGAATAGCAACTGCGAGCGGGCTGCAGGCTGCAGACGGCTGTGTTAATGCCACAAATTTATTGCAATTTAAACAGCGATTTTCACGCTTTAATTACCCCAGTCAGGCGGCCAGGCAGTCCGCAACAGTGCTGTGGCCACCTTAAAGGAAGAGGAAATTCGTAGTGCGCAGCCGGCCAAGCATTTAGGCCACGCCGCGATTACGCGCCGTGAGCTGCAATCAGTGGCCGAATTGACGGACAGACGAGGGTCGGTGGGCAGTTGGGACGCGCAGGCGCACTCGCGGACGCAAAGGTTAAAAAATGCGGCAACGATTAAAACCGAATGAATGAACAGCAAGCAAAGCGAACAACAACGACAGCTGCCGCCAACTGCAAAACACAACACAGCCCAGCTCCACAACAGCCGCCGCACCACCTGAGGGCAGTCAGCGAACACCAGATTCGCATCGCAAGCGCCGCCGCTGCAGCGGCCACATTGCGGCCGGCGAATGTGCAAGTGAGGCGGCAACGCCGAACACAACGCATCCGTTCGTCGACAAGCAGGCCAGCGTTGGGCGCAGCGCGGCTTTCCCCTACCTGTCCGTGCTTATCTGCCTGCCTGGCACTCCGGTCCGGTGTGCGGCGTGTGTGCCCGCCGGTTAACTTTAACTTTTGAAAGTGGGCTTAAATGGAAACTGCAACTGTGCGACTGCGACTGCGCGTAATCAATTGTTCGGCATCGCGGCGCACGTTAATTTATTATCTTTTTGGCACTCATCACTGGGGGCACTTTTGGTGCTGCCGCGAACGCATTTTCCGCCTCGGCCGCTGCCACCAGCCGCCCGGGCGTGTTTCGGGCACGCAGTGATTTTGCGTATTTTCGCCGCAAATGCCCGTTGACAGCCGGGTCAGTGCACTTTCACGAGAATATTGCACACTCACGCGCGCGAACACTCAATTACGGTTGCAACATAATCAGGCGGCCACTGTGCGTCGCCCGTAGACCGCACCAAAACTAGGATTCTAACACGTGAAGATGCGTTCGGTGAGTTGTCGCGGCCACTTGTTGCACGCCACATCCACGGTTCGCGGGCGCGTTCTCGCGTTCGTTTCGGCCGGACTTGGTGTGCGCATGTGCGGCGCACAGCTCAATTCGCGTCGAGTTGAATTTCTGCACTGTTTTCGAGTCCGGCACTTTTCTTACGCCTAAGCTGCAATCTTGCTCGTTCTCCTCCGAGTTGCGCGGCGTTCGTACCCGAAGGGGCCAGTAGCAGGCAGCCGGTGGTGAGCGTAATTGCCGCGCAGTGGATGCAGTTTTTGCCTGGCCTCCAGAATCTAAGTCTGGCCAGTTTTTCAGCACGAAGTATGCCAGCGTGCAATGAGAAATGGCGCGGCACGAAGCAACAGCAGATTCGAATGAGAATGTGCGCGGTAGGATGTGCTGGCTGGAGATGCAACGGTGTTGCCACATTTGCGGCAAATTCGATACAAGTCTCCGAATGACGATGGAAAATTGAGCAACGTTATTTGTTTGTTGGAAATTGAATAGTTATGTTACTCAAACTGTTAACTTTCATCGGCCGTAAAACTAAGGAACGAGCTGTGAGCCATAATGCTTCCCCAACAAACTTGACTGTGAACTGTGACTGAAACCGTTATCGTTTGGGCTTCCTATGTAAGATCCCTCCATCCAGTCCCTCTGACTTGTCAATTTCTTTTATATATCTCTAAATAACCATAGCCGAACCAAATCATTTCGTTTATTACTTCACAACTCCACTGACTACTTTCGTCTTATTGCTGGATAAAGCGGCATTTGCCACATTTATGCTGCAACTGTGGCAATGCGTGAATGCTCCCCTACGAACGGACGTAAGTTTTCATGTTTAGCGCAGTTTCCCTGTTCATGTGAAATGAGTCTGAATTTGCTGATCTTTTCTCGTTTTACCATCGATTTTCGTAAACTTTTTCTAGACTTCTTGTAGACCATTAGTTAATGCGGTTTTTGTATATTGTTCTTGTAATTTTTTAAGAGATATTTCATTTTTCACTAATGAACCATGATTTCTGTTCTGTTCAGATATGTGTATCTGATGTGAACTATGTGGGAGGGAAGTGTCAAGGTTTATTAAATCGGAGTTGATGTCTATTTGTTGAAAGCAACTCAGATCAGTGGTGCCCCTTAGATTTGGTTCTTACTGGGTAAGTGACTGTATGATGAGTAAGCGAAACGTGTACTCAAACTTTGGTCTAAACAAACACCGAAAACTCTTTGTACTGTCCCTCGATAACTCCTCTCTTATTGCTTCCCCTCTCATCCTTTATTTAGCAAGTCATCCATTTGAATTTATAACTTTTTTTTATTTATTTTTCATCCACGCAAATCGAAATTTCGATATTTCATTAATATTCAAAGTGTTTTCTGGCAAAACATTTAATTTTGTGCGGCAATTCGTGCAGCCATCCACCGAGTGAATGCCGCCGTCAAGCATTTAAAATCAATTAGAAGCCGCAGCTAATGCCACATCATTAGTTGCAGTCTGAGGCGATCTGCATGCTGCAAGGCCGTCTCAATTAATCGGCACTGTTGTGTCGTTGCAAATGACGCGCTCGGCCGTAAACAGCGGTGTGGGCCGCCCGTAGCAACGCGCGAATCCGTAATTCCTACGCAGGCGAACTAAAGCTGCGGCGCGGGCTGCTGTTAATCGTTGCAGCCATAGATGCATTGGCCGCGATGCTTCTGCACGCAAAATGCTTCCTGGTGGAGCGGCGTGTGCTGAATAAGCCATAAAATTACCGCGAAGTGGAGGCCGCCGCGACGCTGACTGGACGCCAGCACGTAAGTAAGCCATAATACACGTAATAAAGTACCGTTTTTTCTAATTTTAATTAACATCACTTACCGCTGATGTGTCCATACATCAGGCAGCGTCGGCTGCCTAATGCACTCAACTGCCACTTGATGAATGGTGCATAATCGATAAAAAGCGAGCAAACCAACATCATTCGACTGCGGCCACTACGCCTAAATGTAGATTTCAGTTTTGACATCTAAGCTGTTGCTTTGAGAAATGCAACAGCGTCCACGCCAAAGCTGCCAACCGGTTGCAGTGTTGGTTTTGTTGTGTTTGGCATTTTGGTGCATGGAAAATCAGTGGCAACAAGTTTTCAGCGCAGGCAATAAAGAATTCGCCGCTATTTGATTTGGACACGACTCAGCTTACGGCCGGCCGAAGACCCTCCGGTTGTGCGCAGGTCCTGTTTCTGGCAAACTCGTTTCTGGCCGGTGCGCTCGCGCGTCATCTGACAGTTTGTTGTCAGATGCGTTAACGGCTTGGCGCTGCTTAATTTCTAATTTGACTCTCAAATGGATCGAGTGGGTACGTGTCCGTTTGAGCATAATTACTGTTGTTGTTATTAGCACAAGTGCCGAGCGGGCAGTTTGCGTTAGCGGCATTGCTCGTGCAATTTAATCACCGATTATGAAAA
The DNA here is from genome assembly GCA_963668005.1 of Melieria crassipennis. Classification (NCBI taxonomy): domain Eukaryota; kingdom Metazoa; phylum Arthropoda; class Insecta; order Diptera; family Ulidiidae; genus Melieria; species Melieria crassipennis. The sequence continues at coordinate 113,889,368 of OY764963.1, read as the reverse complement.
GAAGTTAATGTGAAAACAAAGCTAAATTTAATGGCTTGCATTGCTCAGATAGCCGGTCATCTATTGAGCAAACTCCGGTCACGGGTTTCGCAGTTTTAATTCACATTTCGGCATTATTAAGTCTGGCGATGTATTTATCATCAGAAATGGAGACAACAGTTTTACATTGGAAAGTAACTTAAAAACAACGTTGCGTCATTTGATACAATAAACTTTCGGCGGTCGGTTTGGCGGGCTGATTTCGGCGGTTAGGAATTTGAAGCTCCCATAGCTGACCCTGAACCCTTTCGACCCCGAATTTTGCGATATTACTTTTTGGTATTTAAATCATGAAACATTTGCCTAAGAAGTGTGCACACGACATTTGAAGTCGCCACGCCTCCTACTTAGAGTTCTAGAGCTAGTTTACTTTTGAGCAATTTTAGCTTAAAACGGATTAAATAAATTTTGTATCAATATTTTTTAATTACAGAAAAATTATGAAATATTTTTGGAAAAATACAAAATTAACACTTTTTGATTATATTTAACCATTATTAAAGAAACAGGGTTTTGATCAAACGCGCCCAATTCGTAGACTTCAATTAGAACACAACCTTTCCCTGATATCACTGCAAATTATTGGAAATTATTTTGGGGACAACAGTAAAATTTTTGTAAATTGCTTTGAACTTGCTTCTAAAAATATTAATTTGTTGGTGCCTACTTAAATTAAACCCATAAATTAATCGTTGGTTTTGCTATAAGATGACAAATAGGTGAAGTTGCTCTCAGGCAACTTTGGGATTAAACAACAAATGTTTCCTAACAAAACTTCCTCAAAATTTACCCTCATCCAAATATTTTTCTTCGGAGATTTCGTGTAGAATTTCATTGTGCAAAATTTTACAGTACTCAACAAAGCATTAAATCAACGAAATGTGGGACCATATCAAAAAAATATTTTCGGCGAATGCTTCTTTCCAGTTATTGAATAAGTCTACATTTCTCAACCAACCAACTGGTTTCGCATTACTCCATTTTATTTTTCTGGCTAAAAACGGCCAACTGCGAATGCGTTTCAGATACGCGCGAAACAAAATTGCGAATAACTCAACAGGCCGTTCTGCTCGCTAATGTTTGCGTAAACATACAAATTGTGCCCTCAAATTATAAATTCATTAGCGAGTTAGTCGAGCCGAGTCGCGGAGCCGCAGCGCTGCGCCGCACGTTTATGGAGCAAAGTGGCAAATTATTTATTGTGATTGTTTGCGATTGCTTCGGCGGCCCCTCAGCTTGTGGCGCGTTCTGCGCGGAATTGGGCTTAAGTGCAAAATAATTATATGGGGAAGGGTGAGTACGAGCCTGTACGATCAGTAATGCCTGCGCGGAGGACTGCCGGTACGGAATCTGTAAGTGTGTGTGGAATTGTTGGTGTGCTTTGAGTTTATGTAAATATTAAAATGTAAAGGGTTTCGACATTTTCAAAGTGTACCGCAAAGTATATTCGATCGGGCGTGCACGAAATCCTTCACAATTAACGCCTCTTGAGTCCGCAGTCGTTCATTTCCGAAGGCTCTAAGCTTTCGCATACCGTCGCAGCGGCTTCTTTTCGCTCACTGACAAACAGAGCGTGAATTGCTGTTGAAATTGGCGGCAAAGCATTGATGCCCAACACAAGTCGTCCAGCCGGTGCCAACTTTTAATTAAGGAGTTATGCAGCCTGCATTTTAAATGTTTATTGATTCATGTTTCGTCTGCGCTACCGATCGCTGAGTTCGGCTACCACCCTTCCGCTTTCTGACAGCTCCAAACATCGGCCAAGTCATGCGCGAATAAAAGGTTTTCTTAATCAGTTGCAAATTACAGCTGAAGTTTGTTTTTAGTTTCTTCTGTTGTGCCATTAACCCTGCTGCGATGAAAGGAACAACTTTGGCTTTCAGTAAAAAATAATAATTTATGGCTAATACATTTGTTTGTCTTATTATAATTTTTGATATGTTTGATTGAATTAATAAACATAAACTGTTTGCTTTATTGATTTCTTTGTAGTTGTGTGCTTACAAAAGGAATAAATTGTAATGTTAAATCACTTGAAACATTTTGAATTGATTAAAAATCTGCTTGATTGATTGATTATAAAATTTAAGCTTCTTTTTGTTATAAATTTAGTTTTGAAATAATGGTCATGAGACCGACTTTAAACATACGAAATATATATGTCAGTTGCCCTAACCTTGAACCAACATTTTTATTGATTCATTAATTGACCACTAATCATAATCGCAAAAGGTAAAAAGACACAATTAAAGAAAAAATGTGTATGATGGATTAATTTAATTGACTCTAAATATAAAGTTAGTAGACTCTAAATATAATCTTATAAATTATATTAAAATCTCAATTTTTAATGTTTTTTCATAATGTGAAAATATGCCAAGAGGCAACAAAAATGGTTTAGAAAATTGCAAAATATTTCTCATGCTCGTGAACTCGAGTTCTTAGTATTTTTCGAGATCAATTTCAACTGAACATTTCACAAGTCGAATTCAAAAATATTTCAACCTTTGATTTCGTTGGTTCATTTTCGAAAATGCTGCTTTCAGCGTTGCTGAGGTTTCATACAGAAGTATTCGCGTACATCTGCATGGATGTATTTGTATGTATGTATTTGGTACAAAAATGTATGTAAATTTATGGTTGCCGGCGAACTTGTTCATCGCATTAAACGCAGAAAACAAAGCCAGCTTCGACTCATCCGGCCCGAATGCTCCGATCGTTATGCGATAAATCTCGACGAATCTCAGCAACATTTAATTTCAGCTTAAACGGCTTTTACCTGCCATAAATCTGTTGTTGTCTTGCACTGCAGTTTGGCTGCTTTGTTCCGCCGGACCAGGCTGGCTGGCTGGCTGGACTCGCCGCCACAAAACACTTGCACATTCGTCACGTTTTTTCACCAACGCGTCGCGTCGTCCGAGTGCGCCTGCGCCTGCGCCGGCACGTTGTAGTTGCAGTCGTTAACGTTATCACACATTAATTCTACAAAAATAGATTGAACATTTTTCTTAATTCCGCACGTACAACACCGGTCGGTTTTTATTATTATTATTCAATCCATGTGTGAGTGTGTGCGTGTCAATTCCAGTGTGCCTGTGCAGTTTCCATTTTCTCATAAGTAAATATCGGCGTGCGCGTCTTGAAAGCCTCTTACCTCGCCGCCTCGGACCCTCAACACGGCCGACATGGGCTTTCATGTTGTGGCAGCCGGTTGAAACGCGGTCCGTCTGCGCCATTTACGCCATTATTTCAAATGTGCATTTCGCAAGTTATCGCGGAATGCGTCCGGCCGCAGCCGAGGGAGCCGCGCCGCGCTGCGCTCGAACTGCAATAAAAACGAAAGCAGAGAACATTTTCTCGACATCGCATGGCCGCGAGATTTCATGCCAATAAAACGCACGCTGCATGCGCGGCGAGTGAGAAAACCGAAGAAACGAATCGGGCAATCTTTCGTTTTGCTTCGTCGTAATCAGCTTTTCTTATTAAACTCTGCAGAGATATCGCCGAAGTCTGAAATCTTCGAAGGCGGCCCACGGTTGCTCAATGAACTACAGCCGACAAGTGATAAAACCGCTGCAACAGGTCCGGTTGGAGTGCAGCGCATAGAACCAGCTTGGAGAGCAAAGAAGCCGCTCGGTTTTGTTGTGTGCGTAGTGGCAACAAGAAAAGAACTTTCCAATGCCAACCGCAGCAACTAACTGTGAGAAATGCTATTGAACTTAATTACAGCGCAGCGCATTAAGCCAGCCGACACTGGCCCGCACTGGAAAGACAAATATTGCACCGACAATTCGCAGTTGCGTTAGCTAACTAGCAACACTGAAACCTGTGGTTACCGTAATGAATTGTTGTTTGCAGCGGCTCACAGTGTTCAGCACTTTGGCTGTTCAGCACTCTTGAAATTGCTGACTTCGTGGCCAACTCAAGTCCCACATGCGAAGTGTACTAGTGCTGGGCAGATTCACTCTTTGCACTAGTAAGTACTTGGTTCTTAAAAGAATAACAAGTACTCGGGTCCAATACCGGGTACCCCAACTTATTCATGTTCGATATGGAATCAATTGGTTGCTCAGTATATAAAATCTGTGGATGGACGCACGTACCAAAGACGAATATTTACATACTTTTACTAAATTCTTTGAACTCCACGGAACACAGCAAATAGTTTTTGGCAGAAAAGAAATCAGCCAAATAATTAAACTTTTCGACCCGAATTTTACCCTGTGTCTCGATATTACTTTTTGGTATTTAAATCATGAAACAGAGAGTCGCCACGCCTCTTAGTTATAGTTCTAGAGCTAGTTTGCTTTTGAGCAATTTTAGCTTTCAACGGATTAAATAAATTTTGTATCAATATTTTTTAATTACAGAAACATTACTAAATATTTATGGAAAAATACAAAATTAACACTTTTTGATTTTATTTAACCATTATTAATGAAACAGGGTTTTGATCAAACGCGCCCAATTCGTAGACTTCAATTAGAACACAAACTTTCCCTAATATCGCTGCGAATTATTGGAAATTGTTTTGGGAATAACAATAACATTTTTGTAATTTGCTTTGAATTCACTTCTAAAAATATTAATTTGTTGGTGCCTACTTATATTAAACCCAAAAATCAATCGTAGCTTTTGCTATAAGATGACAAATAGGTGAAGTTGCTCTCAGGCAACTTTGGGGTCGAAAGGGTTTAGTATGGCAAAAATTAACTTTGGCAAAATCTGAATTTAATTCCTTTCACGTAGACCCAGTCGACTACTCGATACTTCCCATCACTAAAGTGCACCAAGTAGAAATGTGTATGTTTCTTCGCATACACACACACACACTTTGCACCTTCATGCCGGGCTCCCTCACTCACCGGCAACATTGATGTGGCATGTTGCCAGCAGATTAGCGTGAATTTTCTTAACGAAAGTGTTGGCTGTAATTTAAAAACTCCTTTATTTTCCTCTACTCACTGCTGACTGGCTGGCGGTGTCTTCTCATTATTGCTGGTCTTGTTGTTTTCATTGCTATGTTTGTTGCTTTTCCGTTTGGCTACCCTCAGTGGCTTTTTGACTAAACACATTTTTATGTCCACACATCATTAAGGCTGCTGAAACTTGCCGCAAGCCGCGGGAACACACCTCGCCCGGATTGCGTGTTAGAGCAATGTTAGGGCACTGCGTTGTGGTATTTGTTGTGCTAAACACAGGTACGAGTAGTTGGGTGAAAGGGAAACAGGACTGCTAAGCAAACAAAAATTATAAATTACACTAGAAAATTGGCGAGAAATTTTGTTAGCGTCCTGGAAACCGCAGGTGGGGCTGTCAGGAACCACAACTTACAGACACAGTTTAATTTCGAATGAAATATGTGTTGCAAAGACCTGCGAAATAAATGTAGAGCATGCAATAACGATGTCTGGTTACAAAGTTATTAAATGGGTGGAGTATTCGCATTCAGCTCGTTTTGCGTTCTAAAAAAGAAGACCCGAAACTCCATCTCTGAAAAAATGTGGGTCACAGCCAGTCAGGAAGCGGGGAAATGCATCTGAATCGATAAGAAAAGGACGCTCAAAGCTTTAGGCTGAATTATACCGAAGCCTCTGATTGAAAAATGGCCAAAGATGATGCATTTTGATCCCAGTGAAGACTTTTCTCGGTCAGTCAGATCCACATAGCGAAAGTGTGCGTTCTCTGTCATTTTGTTGTTAGTTGTGATGTCAAAGTAAACCAAATTGGTTATCCAAAAACCAGGTTCAATAGTTTGCAGCATGAGGGGTTCATCACCATTGCAAGCAACAAAGCATTTCGCAAATCACGGTTTCGTTGCAACCGTTCGCAGCAAATAAATCGTTGCCAAAGTGAATCTGTTTAGTTGTCAATTTTTTGTGTATGTAAAGTCACATTCACGATAAGTGCTGCCTCAGCAGTGGCAGCAGAAGGCGACGCCAGCGCAGCGCTTTTACTTTTCTAAAGTCTTCAAAAAAACTGAACTGCCATAGAAACGGAATCCTTTTTCGCATTTCCGCGGCGCATTAAGTAATCCGCTTTGGTAACGCATTGCGGCAGAAGAGATTTACGAGGAGGCAGCAGCCAGCTTTTATCAATTTTCCCGCTTTTCGCCTGCGAAAGCGAAAGGGGTGTGCGTGCAGCCGATAAATTAGCGGCGCAGATTTGCCCTGCTTTTGTCTGTGCTGTACGCCGGCATTTCGTCAGAAATGAGTGCGTCTAAAAAATAAATTTCTCCAAGCGGAGGACTTAAAGTGCTTCGAAACACTCACTGCACCCGATCAAGCCACTTGTGGGCGGTTGCGCGAGAATTGCTTTTATTTAAGTGCGCCAATGCTGAAACAGTTGGATGGACGCCTTCGCGTGGCCTTCGTATTTTGTTGTTCTTTTATTGTTTGTGCATGTGCTGAAAACTTAAGATGTAGAATAGAATGAATGAATAAAATATATGAATTCAGCATACTACATTAAATATAGTCAGTCAGTTCTTTATGTTCATTGGCTTATTAAATAAATAAATAAATAAATAAAAAGAATAAATAAATAAATAAATAAATAAAAAAAATAAATAAATAAACAAATATGTAAATAAATAAATAAATAAATAAGTATTGCAGTGAAGCTGCACGCTTTTGGTAGGACGCCCATAGGTGCTTCTGTTGAAATAAGTTTCAAGGGAAGAAGGAGAATTGGGTCATTCCATAAGTACATAAGTAAGTAAGTAAATACTCTGTTTCCTTTTTGAGAGGAGAGGATTGAATGTACGACCTAATGATTCATTCAGAATTATGTGAACTATCAATTGTGGTACTTTGTGATGAAAATCCAAACCCTTTGGGATACAATCCCTCGTTTAAACAACCATATAAGAGTCGAAATTCTTACATAGGTTAATTAAAATATAATCCTAACTATTCCACATCGCAGTCTCTGTTTAAGTCTCTCAGTCTTTAAAGCAAGAGCTCCTTGAACCAATTTTCAGTGTTGAAATTTTTCCTCAAAAATTTACTTTAATTTTGAATCTTCGCCAGAAAGTACGCCACATGCTGAATGAATGAATAGCAGCCCCACTTTGCGCTTGACAAATTAGGCCCATAATGAGGCACGACATTAAATTCAACATGCCCAGCGAGCACAGCTACAGTCACAGCCGCGACCATAGCCACAGCCACAGCCACAGCCATCCCAACCCAGTTCCATCGTGCCGCGCACATGCTAACATAGATACATACACACATTCATACATACAAGTACAGTGGAGTGGCTTTAAAGTCTTGGAAGATGGATGGCGTACACGGTGGAAGCTTAAAAGCAGCGCCGCAACAACAAACAGATTTGTGTCGCTGTGGTGCCGGGGGCGACATATGAAAATGTCTTCGAGCGCAAAGGATTCATTATTTTCAGAGATTTCAACGCGCTGTGGCAAAGCTGCGCAAAGTTGCATAAGGAGCTGTTAATTGAAAGTCGCCGGCAGTTGATTGAATGCGCCAAACCTTGGCGAGGGGCTGAGGTGAAAAGTTAATTGGCGGGCGAAATAAATTGAGCGTGAAGGGTACTCGGCGACAGTGTGTAAATGTGCTGGACCATTCTCGGTTGACGGGCTGAATGAGAATTATAAGCAAACATTGTCAATATGAGAGGAAGAAAGATAGTGGGAGAAGGGTTGCTTGTTTTCCACACATATAGGCCACATTTAATGAATGCTGATTTCTGCGCGCAGGACCCTACACGTACACTCGAGTGTAATCCGCAAACACACACAGACCGTCCGTGTTTTCGAAACGTCCGCTTAAGTTATCAGCTATAAGCAAAAAAGTGGGCAAAATTTGAATACGCTTGTCGTAAATTTCAATGAAATCAAAATTTCCACTCACACATGGAGATACAATTTTACGCACACATACCACACACACATATATAAGATCCACGCAAGCGAATCTGCAATATTTTGGGCGACTATGAGAAATCGCTCGGACGTGTTGCTCGTAAAAGTGGTGCGGACGAAGCGGTCCGGGCGCCCGAGGACCAACCAAATCACTGCCTACGTCTAGGCGCAGCGAGTGGCTCGCCTGCCCACGCACATGTGTCGGTATAATAACAATCATTTTCGGGCAATAATGGTAAATGCCCATTTTATGCGCATTATTAGCATAATAAAAAAATAATGAATGCATGCGTGAGGGACGAGTGCGACGGGTACTTGAGTACTTGCGCCTTGTCGCCATAAACTGCTGCCCCATGCTGCGTGCGCCTTAATGGCCCAACTCACTTGGCGGGGGTAGTACATGGCTGGACAATATAATTTTATGTGGACTCTTATTGCCATAATGATGACAAGGCCGCTGTTCATGTGTCTGTTGATGGTGATGGTGTCGATAATGTTGGCTTTTAAATGTTGATTACATCAAATTCAAATGTCTACTCCTAAATGAATGCATGTAAGTCATTTTTTATGCAACTTTCGTAAGAGGCTTTTTTTCTCGTAAAAATAATTTACAAAATTGCAGCTGTTTTTTTGAAGCTTCTCGGCCACTATGGCTTCGGCTTTGGTTGCAATTGATATTTCTTTAAAGTTTCGGTATGCTTGCTTCCATATTTTTATTGGTGATATAATTTTAAAGTAGCCATTATTTTATCAATATAATTTTTTTTACAGGGGTTAAAATCTTTGGGAAGAATCCGAGTTTTGCCGATTTCCTAAAAAAGATAAACAGACAACTTAATTGGGATCCTGTTAGTTCCAAATGGGTTCAATTCTGCTAGGTGAAGAAGAACATGAACTTGACATTAACCGTAGACCTACGTTAGGGTCGTTTTCGACCAAATTTGTTTTTGTACTTCTAATATTTTTTAAATTTTTTTAGTTGTTTTTTCATGACATTCTTACTTGGACTATTATCTATCGAACTCAAACCGTTTTGTATTTTAAAAACTAAGTTGGTTTTGCATTTTTGTAATTTGTGTAATTTTTGTCAATCTGGGTCTGACCCGTTATGTGTCGAAGCGTTTTGTATTAGAATTTCATCGTGATTTCATAGCAAACGCAAGTAAAAGTGTAAATTATTATTTATTTTAGTTAAAAAAAGTTTATTGTGATAAAATGTCAAATTGTCAATGTCAAAATAAAACAGAGCTTGTCTGCTGCGGATGCCAAAAAAATCTCTGCAAAAATAAGCGCAACCGCAATGTGTGTAAAGTGCCTTGAAAGTGTTTAAAAACTATAAATAAATATTTCCATTTATTATTAACTCCCATAATAATATATATGAGTTGAAAACGACCATAACGCAAGATAAGTAATTTTTTTTTTACGTAGGTCTACGGTTAAAGTCATTCTTTTTAAATTTCAACACTCCCCACAGTACTTTTTGTATATTTAATTAAACAGCAGTTTAATGCATTTGCAATCACTTTTAACGCGAAAATTAAATAAGGCAATTTCACAGTTATTAGCATTCTAATCAAACTAAAATGTTTGCAATCGCACAACAAAATATGCAAACCCTTCAAATCACATTCTATTTGGAATATTTGCAAGCATGCAAATACTATTCAAGTTGCATTGTGGTGCAGTTTTGGCTGCAACGCCGCATGGCCGTCCATTTCATTTGCGAAATCTGCATAATTCAGAGTATCATCAAATTTAAACAGGCGCCGCAATTCCATCAAATGTGCTTCATTTCGTGAAAGCCCATCTAATCCGCACCGGCATTCATTCATAAGCACATTCCACCGCCGCACCAACCAACTCCACACACTCAGCTACACCTGTCGCCGGTGTGCAAACTACATCGAGCGCAGCCAGAATGTTTTAATTAAATATTCCATTTTCCATACTCGCACTGGCCGCCGCCGTCGTGTGGAGAGTCGTCGGGGGCCGCAGAGGTTCCAATATGTTTTTGAAACTTGCTCGACAGTGCTCAAAATTAATACGTTCGCTGTGTGCATAAAGGATTAAAGGCGGATACATTGGCATTTGCGGTGTTGTTGTGTTGAAATCATTGTGGCTGCTTTTGGTTTAGTCGTTGTTGTTGTCGCTGTGGCAACAAGCCCATCGAGAGCCAAAATAGCGCCACTTGATGGGGAGAAAACTCATTAACACATGTCGCAGCGCAACGTGGCCGGACAGACGGCCGACCGCCACACCTCTCGGACGGTAGCGGCTGCAGAAAGGCTACTCCAACAAGCTGAAAATAACGGGCACTGGCATTCAGCACTCGGCGTCCGTTGCGGCCGGCCGCTTGTGAGTTCACTTCGGCCGCGTTGCGTTCTGGTGGCTGTGATTTCAATAATTCAGACCCAAATGGCAACTGGCACGCACATCAACAACAACTTACACACATGTGTGACGACGCAGCACACAAGAGTGTAATTTTAAAAATTAATAATTTTCCAGTTTCGGACCCCGAAACTCTGCTATTCAAAGATATCTAACGGTTATATGGAAACTATTTTAAAAGTTTTGTATAAGCTAAATTTTGTATGTGTCGCACTTCTTCGCCTACAGTTTTCCCTTCATGCCTGATGTAGAGTGATGAAATATTTATCGCTTAATTGCTCAGTAATATTTAATTCGCCGCAACATTTTTGCAGCTGCGAAAATACGCGAAGGCCCCACCAACAACATCGCCTCGTCGCCGTCGCCAGTGCCAACCGCGATGCATTTCGCTAATTGAATCCTTTAATTACTCGGCTTATTATGATTAAAATAAAGAGGACGGCTGGCGCAAGTGCGCTACTGCCAGTACCGACGGATATCCAACAGGTCCAGGTAGATGAATGGACGTTCTAATCTGCCTGATCTGTCAAACGACTTTCCGCCAAGTTGGGGTCTTCTTTTGACAAATTTGTATAAACCGGTTTCTGTTTGGAAAGCAACAAAATATTTTTTATCTCATGGCACTAGGCCTCACAGATTAAAAGCGGCCGTAACCGATTGTTCCTTCCCATTTTCATTGCACACTATTCTGTCTGGGGGCACTTGACGCTCGTTCCACACACTCCCCACGTTGCACCAGTCCGCCGGCACTTCATTGTGTGTGGGAGCTTTTAATTAATTTTAATACTTTCAATTAACAGCGAATGTTTCATGAACGCGTGGATGCGGTCGCAGTAATTCTGCGCCGCGGAATGTCATTAAATGGACGACGACAACATTCCACGCACACCGACGTTTTATTAAATTTGCTAATGTGTGCAATATTTTTTAGTAATTTCGTTATATAAATTTATGACTTGAAATCGGTGTGAATTAAAGAAAAAATAATAGAAAGAAAAAATAATAGAAGCGCAATTTCCGAAGCGCCAAGTGGAAAAATTACATTTTTCATTTCTACTCGAGGCGCGCGGAAATGAGCAACGGATGCCAATAACGCCTCGAGACGTACTCGCCCCCTCTGACGACACTTTTCTTCTCGCTTACGCCATACACTTCGCATGACAATGGCAGCCCGACGAAGCGGGAGCGCCGAGTTGGCTGCTTGGTTGGCCCATAATAACGCCGTCAAGTTTACAGCGCGGAAACACATTCCGCGAACACTGGCGACGACTGCCCCCACCCAATCAAATACCTTTTTTTCTGACAATAAATAAAAAGAGAAAGGAATTTTGATTTCCTTTCGGCTTTGTGGGCAGCGGCAGAAAAATTAACAAGTCGGCGCAAATAGGGCGCCCGCATGAAATAAATTAGATAAATAACCTTGTAGTGCCGGATAACAAAGGAGAGCGGCGTGGGGGGAATAATAAACCATTGGCGCTAAGCGCAAGTCGAACGCATCGATATCGAAAATGCGTACATTTGCGTTAAGGCCGAAACAGGACGAGACGACGAGACGCGCCAAAATGGAAAACCTTAAATCCCTCATGAATGCGAGTTGGTACTATTGTTGTTGTTGTTGTTGTTGTTGCAGTTGTTCTTTCCTGTTGCTGCTGTTCTTTGCTGCTGTTGCTGGTTCGTTAAATACGAGCGTACTTAGGGATATTAGGACATTATACGCTGCGCACGCTGGCAGCGATGGCCGTGGACGGACGGACGGAGGGAGGGATAGGCGGGATTGAGGGTGTTTGCTGGCAGCCGCATAGCCAGCAAGCGTCAATAAGTTAAAAGTGTGCTGCGGAAACGGAAGGCACTAAATGTGTGTGTGTGGGTGTGCGTCTGCGGTAGTTGGCAGCGCACAGCTTTGGAATACTAAGAAGGACCTGGAGGCTGCGGTTGGCCGTTTGGGAGAGTTATGAGGGTATTAAAAACTTTGGCTTTGTTCATGTAATAAATATGATTAAGATAGAAAGATAGCAGCCGGGCGCGCGGCTGTGCTGCCGAGAAAGATTTGAATAAATATTGAGTGAATGCAGAGAGTATTTAGGGGAATAAACGACTGCAGCCAAGTGCACAGTTTAATGCCAATTTCTGAGAAATTTTGAATTTTATTAGGAAAAGTGCAGAACTTGAGCTTGCGAAAATTTTCAAACGTAAATGGCATTGAAAAGAAGATTTCTACTAAGAAAAATTCAGGCTAGTTGTGCAATGTGTGAAATTTTTAAAAATTTCAAATACCCAAGCATATTTTTAACAATGAGTTCACTTTCTTTCAAACCAAACTACGCTTCAAATCTCAATATTAAACCTTGCTAAATTTATACAAAATCCTTAAAGGATTCTCACATCCCCTCTCGGATCATGCTCCATTATGCGACAATGAAAAGCAAATCTAAAAACTTCATTTGTCATTGTCACAAAGCGGGCACTTTCACCTGCGCCACTGCCAGCGCCAGACAACGCGACGTGCGCCTTTCATTATGCACAATAAATTCCGGGGGATATTAGCAGCAGAATTTCGCAATTTAACCAGACCATATGTGACTGCGGAGCGAGCCCGCACGCAGACGACACATTACTTGCATGTGCAGTGCACTCTCCATTTCCATTCTCCACGCTCCGTCTGAAGGGCGCAGAGCAGGGCGGCCGAATAGATTTCTAAAACGTTTAAGCCCGGGCGCGTCTTGCATTTTAAAATAACCAAAACGGAAGTCGGCGTGCAGTAATGGAAAGGTAAACAAGGAGCAGAACGAGAAGAACTCCTTCGGCAGTGCAGTCAACTGCGGCCCGAGCGCCCACCCAGCCGTGCGGCGCTGCGCCAAATAGCACGAACGTGACCAAACTTTTGGCGACTGCGACAAAGGGAAAGCGAGAGCGAAAAAATAATAAAAGAAACGCAGCGACAATCATTTATCTTGAATGCGCCCCCTGTGCGGAGGGTTGCTGGGCTGCCGACGCCGCGACATATGCTAAGCGACAGCGCTGCACGCAGCCAGTTGCCAATTGGCTCCACGCGAACGAAAGCAATTCCTAAGCTGCTTATCGCGCAGCGGACATCAAGCGCCACGTAGTCGTCGATGGCCCGGAATAATGAGTCCCTTTACCTGCGCAGCAACAGCGCAGGACCAGGAAAGGAATATGCACAGCCACCGTCGGCCTTAAAGGAGATGCCGCGTAATCTCTTTTGGGTAAATCTCGGAATTCCATATTGAAAATTTCATATTGTGCGAAGGTGGCCGCTTCGGCCAACATATTCTTGCATTTATTTAATTTTACGATTTTGCGGGCACAGCCCAGCTTAAGTGTCGTCCTGCGCTGTGCCTTCTCGCCGCTATTTACGGTTCAGTCACCTTGATGTGGTTGCGGCTTTGCGAATAGTTTGTTTTTATGCCCCAAGTGCGAGCGGACGAAAGACAGAAAGTGTTTTTGTCGGATCTTTGTTTACTGAACATTTGGCACTTTGGCTACTTTATGTTTATTTAGTTTTGTTGGCTTTCCTCACATGACAGTATGGCTGTGTGAAGTGATCCTAGAGTGGGATATAATTCTTTGCGGCGTATAATAGGACTAAAATCATTGCAAATAGGTCTTTTTGACACAATGATCAGCCTAATGGAAATCTCAACCCATGTTATGTTCTGTTAAGTATTTCGCTGTGACCCGATGCCCGCCCAGAAATTTAGAAGCAAATGCACTCAGTTCGCTTGATGCCTTTCTACACTTTCCTACTTCCTTGATGCAACCGGATAATGCTTTCAAAAAGCAATTTGGCCGATCACAATGGCTGTGTTCGGTTCAGCCATTCAACAAATATTATACAGTCGTGTCTGGATATAGTTAACTAATTATTGCAAGGCCTGTTCACAGTATCAAGGTTGTTCACTATATCAAGGTTAACATTTTTGTTCAAAAACTCGTTTTATTTGCTCAAAAAACACTTTTTGTTTTTTGAAAAAATTGTTTTTCAATATTTAGAGGCTCCATATCACAATTTGGGTGTTCACTATATCAATGTGTTCACTATATCGGGTGTTCACTATACCCAGACACGACTGTATTAACTTTAATATTTTGCATACCAAAAGAAGTTGAAAAGATGGCACAAAAAGCAAAAAAGAAACGACACTTCCGCACTCATTTTCTCATGGACTCTCGTCTTCTGCTCATCCCCGCTCATTCCCAGCCGCCAGTCGCGCATCTCGACACCGCGTTCCGTCCGTGTCGGCAAATTCCTACCAGCAATGATTTCGCATTATGACGGCAACACGCTCGGCGCGACACTTCCGCTGAATCGTCATAAATAAAAAGGCCACATATGGCACCACATCCGGTGCGCGGCATAATGGAGCCTCCGATCCTCCTCCGTAGCAAATAAAATCTGCCAAACACAAAAAGCACAGCGAAATAAAAGGGCAACGCAGAAAAAAGCCAAAACAATTGAAATGGAAATCAAAGTGGGCGTTCATGAGTTACTTACTCTTTTATTGTCCGGATTGCGCGGCGTGGAAGCGGAGCTTTACGAGTGCAGTGCCGCAAGTCACACAGTTCCGCAATAGGTTTGCTTGTTTTGGGGACGAATGGAAGGGTATGAAAATAATAAAGAATTCAAAGGCAGCAAATGTGGTGCAACAGTTCTTGCAGTTGACAGTACCCTTTCCGGCCTCCGACTGCTCACATACATACTCGTTTTTGGTATTTTATGGGCTGCTCCTATTTTTGGTGTGCTGGGATTTTATTTCACAATTTATCGTACGAGTATTCAAAAGCGAGTGCACACTTGTGCATACGAGTTCATTATTTGCGCTGCTGCAAATTTATGCGAAAACAATTTAATTTTATTGCTCTTGGCATCAATTTTGAATGGGAATATTTTCGTCAATGGAAAAAATTCTATGCAAATAATTGAGTCATGTTGCAAGACGTACATATGTATGCACTATACATAGCTTCTATTTCCAACCACGTTTTCTATGTTCAAAATTTTGGTCAAAATTTTGGCAGCATTTCATAGCACCCAGTCTGTCGGCGAGTCGAAATCCTTCAATTCCTTACCCCAGCAGCTGTCGGCACTTGCGCTCCAATAACTTTCGCCATTTCCCCCGCAAATTATTTACGAAAACAAATTAAGTGCGTCATCTGTCACACGGACACATGATAGATTCATCTCCGGAACGCGCCCGAGCTCCCCGAACGGCAAAGCACGCAAACAACTTGTTCTGCGCGATGCTCGGACCAGGCGCAGCCGTTCGCATTCGGGACGTCTGGCGGCGGCGAGCGTACGTGATCATATTCCGAATGCGGAGCCGTCAAGGAGCACGTCCCATGCGTGCCGGAATGCCACTGCAACAACTTCCACTCGCAAACATATGTAAACAATTTTCCAAGCACAAACATTCGCCACTGCTGCAGCACCCAACGAATCCGCCGGAACTTGTTACGCCACCAGACGTTGCGAAAATACCCAAATTTAATTTATCCGTCTTTGTTGTTGCATCAGTTGTAGACGCTGACATCAGTCGTTGGCCAGGATAATCCGGCGAATTCATCTTCATTGTCGCAGGCGGTGCTGTGGGGTGGCGCTCGAAGTCGATGCGGCTGCCAACTGGCATTTTTAAACGAACTTTGTGATAACGCGGCGCGTGTGTGTGTGTGTGTGTGTGGCATATTTTGCTGCAAGTACGTGATGGCAATCTCTGATGCCTTGCCAAAAACAAGCGAGCAGGAAAAAGTATATTTTTAGCTTGTTAGCATAAAACCCAAGAAACAAAGAGAACGTCGAGAGTGAAACCTCATTGGAAATATGATAATTCCGAATCGAAGTGAGCATTATTAAAGACTGTCGCTTCAGTTGCGTGTCTGCAGCATTTCAAGTAAATTTAAAAAGCACGAAAATCGATTGCCGATTCGACGATTTGGTCCTAATATGCCCATACACACATACATACACACACATGCTTAATGCATAGGGGATACTTTTCCGCTGGCGCAGAATTCGAAACAATTAATAATGTTCTTCCTGCTCTCTTCATAGACAGCGCAATTCTGACAGCTGAATGTCAACTGCAGCGCGAGCGGCCATCTTTTTTCAACAGCATTTCAAACTTTTACATTAATCATTTCCGTCTTCCCCCTAGCACAGCTGCCGCTTTGGTGGTAGCAAAATTTCCACAACCGAGCCAAACCCTTCTGCGCTGATATTTTCCCAAAATTTTTGCTCTTTTCCGTCGAAATACTATCTCTGGCACTTTCGACTTCATTTGCTGGAAATGTGTTGGTGTGCTGCAGCCGAGTCATTAATAAATTTGGGGTTAAAACGCCGTTCGCTGAACTCGTCGCTCAAAGTTGTTTGCCGCTCATATTTCTATCCGCATTACGCCGAACACTCAAACGAAGCTTCCGCATTTATTCAATGAAATATTTAAAACTTGATTTAATTAGATTTGTCTAAGTTAATTTCATGGCGAGAATCGGCTTAGAGCCCTCGGCGCCAAATGGTGATGAAGCGAATAACAAACTTGGGGCGGGGAGCTGCAGCTGCAAAGGGTTAGAGACTTGCTCACAAAATGATATTCCTGAAAAATGATTTGTTTGCGATGTTATTAAATTACGAAATAATTTATTTACTCAGTTTTGAATTGCGTTTGTGAATTAAGTAATTTGGGAATTTTCCTGCTCGAAATATGTTTGTTCAGAAACTATGTTATGCCGACGAATTTTGTGCCTGCTGAATTGATTTACTAAAACAAACGCAATTTCATTAAAAAAATTTGAAAGCTGTAAAAAACTTTGAGCATCTTACGTCACACTCTGAAGTTCAAGTTCGATTTGTTTAAGACACATTGAATACATTGAATTACTGCTTTTAGTCTCCAATCCTTCCACAATACGAGTAATCATTATTGCTCCGGGTCAATGTTATTCAAACTCTTTTCATGAAAGCAATTCTGAAAATTTCACATTCTATTGAGCGCCCTGTTCTCTACACACAATTCTCATAAATTTTCACAAAATTGTGTTTCTTGTTATTGAAACAAATGAAAATTTTTTTTTGTACTGCCGATGTTCGCTTACGCGCTGCATAACTTTTATACTTTTCAAAAATTAAAAACCGTCGACTTGACAGCTGCATAACTGTGTTTCGTTGCGAGCAGCCGCCCAGGGATTCGCGGTCATCATAATCATGGACATCTACCAGCGTTACTGTATTAAGGAGGGCTTCATTCCCGAGGTGGTCAAGGAGGAGGAGACGGAAATATTTGATGTGGAGTCGGCGGAACTCGTGGAGGAGGAGCAGCTGGCGGAAGTCGAGGAAAAATTGGACATTGAAGCACTGAAACTGGAGCTGGAATGCATGAAGCGGCGCATCCAAGTGATGCAGCTCAAGTTGAAGATGCTGGACGAGGAAGAGTGCCCCGACGAGCCGTGCGTCGACTACGAGGTCGAGCTGACCTGCTCGGAGAACCGCGAGATATGCGCACTGCAGAAGGCGCACTACAAGCTCCAGTGCCAAATAACCGAGCTGGTGCGCTGTTGCAACTTCGCCAAGGACCAGATTGCCGACCTGCGGCAGCGCCTGTGCGAGAAGTCGCGCGAGCTGCTGCAGCTGCAGCGCGCGGTCTGCTTCCTCAACACGTGGCGCAACACGCTGCAGCACGAATTCGGCCTGTGCATCGAGCGCTTCGAGTACCTGAAGCACGTCAAGGCCGAATGGGCCGATGTGGAGGACAAGATACACCGGCAGCGAAAGTCCTTCTTCGATCTGGAGGAGAAGTTCGTGCCGAAGGTGTGCTTCGTGCAGGAGAAAAAGGATTTCGTTCAGGCAATTGGCGACTTGCACGCCTTGTTCAAAGAGTTGCTCGAAATGCACTTGGACAAGTTCGCCGCGCTGGAGGACCGGGTCAGCAAGCTCACGCAGCCGCAGACGGCGCCAACGAAACCGGCTCCAAAGGCGCCACATAAAAAGTGAAGTTAAGTGAACAAGAAGGTCCACATTCATGCTCATTGCTTTATAAATCGCTGCAGTCCCAAAATTTCACATATTTTTATTATATTTTTTTAATAAATGAAATGTCTTGCACAATCGGTTCTAGTCCATTTGGTAGATAACCCCAAATTGAGAAACTGAACTGAACTTCGTCCCAAAATAACAACGGCAACTTGCCGCATTTACTTGCTTGGCAGCTTCTTTGGGGTGGAAGATTGGCTCGCCTGGCTAGCGCCACTAATTAAGTTCCACATTGCGCTCGATGCTGCGCAAATCACTTGACTTAAAATTCCCAAAGCGAATTTATTGCCTTGGCCGCGCAAGTACCGCAGAGAATGTTTTTTTTTAGACGACAGGGGCAGCGCTTTTCGCGGTACTTGAGTTGCAATGGCGCGGCCGAAATTAATTGGCCAACTTAATGCCATTCTACGAATCCTAATCACCAACCCCCTCGCACTGCCCTCCTCAAACGCACACAGGGTTACCAGATTTCGTTTCGCAGGATAAACTTGAAACCAAAATGTGAAATGTGAAGATTTTCAGTAAATTAAAAATTTTAGTTTTCAATTATTTTTTGGATACTTTACTGATTTAATTTTGATAAAAGTTTACGTATAGAAAATTAAGGGTCCATCATACATAAATACATTGTTTTTTATATTGTTGTCAATAAATTTCCTTCTCGATCTTCTTTACTTGTTTAACAAAATCATTTATTTTTTGAGCAGCGTTGCTTTGTAGAGAATTTAAACATCTTTCAACGAGTTTTTTATGTTTCGCAGACTTACACTTTCAGCCGGTCACCCTCCTCATCGCCGATTCAACTTTCACCATTAAGTTTTTAATTTTAATTTCTCTCATTTCGCTTTCGTTATTTTATTTCAAATGTTGCTGCTGTACTTCGAGGGTAATTTGGCTCTTTTAAACTTTTCATTGCGTGCCATTTCGTTTTTTGTTTTTTATTGTTGAACGCGTACGCGTTCTGCGGTGCTTCAGGGCGTACGCACATAACGGCATTAGCCACCAAATACCTAATTGCCTTGAAAACGTTGTGCCTGAAATGTTTATCGGACTTTTGTGGGTCATTGAATCAGTGCAATCGGCAATCGTGCTTCGGTGGGTGGGCACACAGAAATAAATTAGAATTCAGCTGCATATATTTTATATAAATGTAATAAACTATGAAATGCAAGTACAGTTTTGTCGCCAAAAGTAAGGAGACCATCGTAAAATTTTTACAGCTTCTATGTTCGTTGCGCTAAAAAAAAGCTGCTCAGCGCGAGTTGAGAGCTAATGGACCAGCGTAATCGGTGTGATTGCTGTCCATTTCATTTCGAGCTTAAAATGAAATCCGCAACCACACATTCCACTTTCCGCCATTCAAATTGCCAGCAACTTATCAGCAAATTGAAAATCTCCGAAATGAGACCGCAAAATTGCCACATCCAGCACGATAGACACTAATGCGAAAATAATTGCGCACAATTTACAGGCACATAAAAGTAATCCCGAGTAATCGATTGTCGGCTCGCAGATATTGGCACAAGGACAGAATGACAGAAGGGCGAGCGCGAGTGAAACAAAGAAGCGACACGTGAGATGCGAAATACCCACTGCGAGTTGTACGCAAATGAGTCTTCGGCACCCGTCGCTGTCATGGTCGGGGCGATGGGTTGGTGGAGTGCCGCTGAAAGGTGGTGTCGACCGCAAAGCGAAATTGAAATGGAAATGCATAAAAGTTGGCACAACCAAAACCGCTTAAGCAGGCTTAGGCGTTGAGTTGTGGGAGCAACGAAACGTGCGCAGCCAGCAGTCGCGAGAACTGTAGGCGAAGGTGCGGAGAGTGTTGGAAAGAGCGCTGCGTTTTCTGTTTATCAGCTGAAAAACTATACTTTTCTGCAGACGAGCAGAAAAAGTTGCCACCGCTGCCTGTGCGGCCGCATTGACTGCTCAAGGCTCAGAGTTGGAGCTTTCAAAGAAACGCGAGGGGAAAAGTATCCATGGCAGGCAAGATTTATGTGTGCCCAGGTTTTATTGACGAAGAGTGCAGCGCACTTTGCTTTGCACCAGTTTTCCTTTTTGGATTAGTTTTTTAAGGGAAGGGGGCGGGGGCGGGGCTAATCAGTAGTTTGATGGCAAACTGAAAGCACAACACAAATGTCGAAATTCCCACCAGGATAAACCGAAAAATGCGAATGCAACGCGAGACCTAAACACAAAACATAAACCAAATGAAATCTGATAAAACCAACACGGCTGCGAAGATTTGTCGCTTCGCAAAACACGCATCGCATAACTGCACAACAACAACACAGCGCCGGCACCAACAGCCAGCAGCCAATTCGCAAAGCCATTTGCAAGACAAATACTGGCCGCAGCGGCCGCGCCGGAGCGGGCGAACGGGCGGGCTGTGGCAGCAAAAGACAACAGTGAATTTATTGGATTCTGCTGATAAGCGACATACGAGCAACACCAACCACAACTACAAGCAAACATGCGCGTCTACAAAACGTAACACGAAAGCCAAAGCGGAGAAAAACAACAAAAACACGAAAGCACAAAATGAACGAAACAAGGCACCGAACGCAGGAAACGCGTAGCGGCCAAGTCATTAAGATAAAACGGCGAGGTTAGCAGCAACAAAATACGGGCACGCAGCCACGTTGCACAAGTCGGCAGCAGCAGAATCGAGCCAGATGAGTTGGCAAATTGACGAGCAGCTATCGGCCGATGGGCAATTAGATGTACACACAGCGATAGTCGCGCGGCGCACATCTGCAGCCAGCAGCGCACTAATGTTGCATATACTTGTACATATGTACATATGTATAAATGTGTAACATGCACATATGTATGTATATGCATGTGAAAACGAAAATGTTTACAACATACAGAGGCGATTGTATTGTTGTTTACGCTTTCGATTCCAGCAAAATGTTTTATTGACACAGAAATCAGCATTGGCCGGAGTCGAGTCGAGTTGCGCGTCGCATTTAAATATGTAGGTTTGTGTGCATGGGGTGGTTTGGCAATAATGGAATGTCCGCTCCATTGCGCCTCCCCATAAACATTCCACTCATTGTAGTTGGGAATTAATTAACGAGATATCACATTTTATTTGTAAGGAATTAACTTTTAGTGTTATTGAAATTCTGTTATGCGAATACTTTCGACGGCGAAAAAAGCTTCCTGCTGCCAGGCAGTCGAGAGATAAATTGGCATTTGAATGATAATGCAATGCAAATCGAATAATGGACGTTTGGGTAATCGAATGACGTCACACACTCAAAAATACGCTGCGTCTTCGAAAAGTCAAAACTGTTTAAAGAAACAAATTCCACAAATTTATGACTTTTATTTTATAGTTGGCAGAAATAACTGCACAAAGCTGGAATACGATTGTTTTATTATGTACTTATTTAATGTTTATTTGAATCATTATTTTCTTTCTTGTTTATGAAGTGATTGCACAACCAATGCGACCTGAGTGTTCCATCTGAACTTATCACTGCCTTGGAAATATTTTCAGAATAAGTAAGCACTAAGTAGGAATTTGCAAACAGAACAATTCACAGTGCGGCTAGGAATCGGTTATGAGAGAAAGCGTTGAGGTTATACTTGTAGAAACAAAAATAAAACTCCATAAAGGACAAAAGCTGCACTTGGTGCATCCGCGGACGCTCACAATAAAATAAGACGGTTTCTCTTTCTTCTTCTTGCAACAATATTTTCCCCGCAATATATTTCATCGCTTTTCCCTACACACTTCTCGTTGTCGCCTCCTGAACAGAGCCACAAAACTTGTTTGCATTATCGCTGCCGCCAAATTGTAACAATTCGTCTTTGCATATGGCAGCCGTTCGCAACAAAAGTGGTAAGCGGATTTGGGCCCTTATCTCAACAACGGTTAGCTTCTAGGCTTTTTAGAGGGATTCCTTATGGAGCCTTATGTCGACTGTCACTGAACGAAAGGGAGTGAGGCTGCTCCACTGAACTGCCGTGTGAAATTGCGGCGCCTTCGGCCAAAATTTCTCTGCGAGAAAACAACACAGTTTCTATCGTAGGCAGTTGCTTTGGCAATTCCCAATCTATGCTTGGCGCTGTCTCCAAAAATCGCTACGCTTTTGCCAACAGTCAACGCTTGTTTCTGCTGATTCCGGAGTGCAGCCTTTCAGCTCTTCAAAGCACAAATGTTGCTCTTTTTAAGCACAAATGCCATCACCGAAATTTGCATTTTCATATTGGCAAGCACGAGAAATTGCTGTTGGATCTGCCAACACAGGCAACAACACCGCCGAGCGCACTTTGACAACACTGGCAAACTGTAAAAAGCAGAAAGTCATAAATGCCTCGCGGCCCAGGCGGATATTAGCGGCGAATGGCGATGGGAGCAGGAATTTCGCATCGCGCAGATACAAGTGTGCAGATAATTTGACAACAGGCAAAAAATAGAACAGAGTAATGTGTGGTGAGGAGAGTTGAGTTGAGTTGGGCAGGCACAACGCCACACCGCGTCGCAACGTGGTCTGCACTAAAACAAATGCAAATGAGCTGAAAACCCGGAAAAAATAAGACAACGCGTCCAACGAAATTATGCCAAAGGCTGCAATGTTGCAAATGCAAAAGTTCCCAACCAGCCACTGTTGCGATGGCATCCGCTGTTTGTGTTGCTGCTGTCGTTGTTGTTGTGGTTCTTACTGCCAAAATGTAACAAGAGTTGGCAGCGCTCTTGCTTAAATACTCAATCGAGCTCAAAGGCAACACCGAGGCAGAGGCGGCGCGCGGCGCTGTGCTGAATATTTGCAAAGACAACAGCAGCAACCGCAGACAAACAAAATAAATATTGATAATAACTTTGAAGTTCAAGTGCCACCCTTCTCGGCGGTTCTTGTTGCCGTCGTGTGCGCGCCAACTTGTTCGCATTGTGCTTGTTTGAAGCAACAAAGCGTCACAGTTGTCAGATAAGTGTTGATACAGTGGGCGCACGCTGCAGCGAATAGTAACTTAATTTCATGAAATTAAGGAAATCCATTAAGGAGGAAATCCATTGAACCAGAGACCCCAAATAATTATTATCCATATTTTTGGGAATACAAAAATTGCCCTAATTTAAGAAATTTTTATAATTATTGCTTCGTAATTATTATTTCCAATAATAAACTTTTTACATCGCCTATAACTATTATCATGTAATAAATATTTTTGAGTTGCATAATACCTCTTATAAGTAACAAGTATATTTTTCGTTGTCGATAATTATTATTTTAGGATTTTTGTTTTTTACATTGCTTCATAACTTTTATTTATGACTTTTTTAATCTACGTTACCGATAACTATTATTTTGAGAAATTGTTTTTACGTTGCTTCATAACTTTTATTTATAATTTTTTTTTCATTTACGTTGACGATAACTATTATTCTAAAAAAAATTTTTACGTTGAATTACATACCATATTTTGGATATGAATTGATTTTTAGTTGTTTTAAATTTACAAACGCAAAATAACTGCAGAAACCTAACTTCCACCAACAACTTAACAATTAAAAATCAATTCATGCTCAAAATGTGGTAAGGCAACGTAAAACAAAATGTCTTTCATAAAAGTTATGAAGCAACGTAAAAAAATTTTCTTTCAAATAATAGTTATCGGAAATGTAAATAAAAAAATCGTAAATAAAATTTACGTAAAAAAAATGTTCTCAAAATAATAATTATCGAGAACGAAAAAAAATTTGTTTCTCATAACAGTTATTACGCAACGTAAAAATTAATTGTCGCAAATAATAATTATAATTAACAAATACAATTTTTGTTGCATTGTAACACCGTGGGACAAAAATTAAAAAACATTTTCACACCGGAAGAAATCTATATGGGCGTGAAACTGGAGACCAAACATAGTAATACTGCGTACTCAGTTTTTCATTTCTACATCCTTTGTCCTTTCGAAATTTTGAAGGGGATAAAAAATATAAAAAATACTTAACCTCATTAGAATATGGCGTTATGTATATCAAAGAGGAAGAGAAAAGGCTCAAGAATTTAAATAAAATTGCTTTTTTATCTCTTTGTAAAAAAAGGATATGAAAAAGGTCCTTTGAAAATTGTAATCCTATATATCCTTGAGAATTTATATCGAATTTTCTTGAAAAGTAAGTATGTTAAAACCCAAAATCTCATTGATCACGTGTCAGAATTTTATTATTCTCGTTTCATTGATTTTGTATATTTTTATTATTTAAAATACTGATACTCAAATAAATTAGAATTTTTGTACTTCATTAGAATTGCAGCTTCCGCTTTTTTTTTATAACTTTCGAACCAATAAAATTAGAATATCTTAAATATAGGTTTAATGCATGAACGTAGCATTTTTACCTTGAATTGAAAGCACATCTGAAGAACAAAAATTCAAAAGTGTGTTTTATACGGCAATCTTTGTCAGAGGCCGGAACTATATTTTCACTTCTCCTCACCAAATTAATTTTTTATATAAAATGTACTTAATCATTGGTTCAAATCAATGAAGCAGTACTGCACTCAATTGTTATTTAAATCAAATCTCTCATTATTTTCATTCGTGGAAATCGCACGTTAAATACAAATTTTGAGTGAATACCAGTGGATAGGGAATAGAATTGTAGGTGAGGAATTTATAAGGAAAGTGCTTGCACTTTAATAACACTTGGCGTAACTTTATGCTTTGTTTTAATTTCAAATCGAAATCAAAATTGAAAATACTTGAAATTATAAAAACTTAAAGACGCATTTTTCATTCCACCAACCGAACTTGAAACATTTGAGTCCTTCGTTAGCGCAAAACAAGGCGCAGGAAAAGTGTAAACATCTTTTTTGTGGCATGCTTGGCTCAACCTGCGCGGCAACATGTGCCACCAAGAAACTGCTGGCCCAGCGCAAAAAGCGAAATAAATGCGCATAAAAATAACAATAAAGTTGGTACTTGAATTTTAATCCCAGAAACGCCACTCCACTCCGGCCCGCCTCGCCGCTCTATCCCGCGCACAGCACATAAAACAAACCGCGATAGCATTTAGTGTTGTGCCCGGTCACACGGCCGCCTTGTTGTTGTTGTTGTTGTTGTTGATGTTGCTATTTTCGTCGTTGCTGTTTGCGCAATAAGAACTCGACACCAACTGACGCCACTGCCGAAGCGGCACTTAACATGTGGCAATTGCCTCAATAATTGTTTCAATAATCGTAAAAATCACGAAAATGGCGGATAGTACGAAGCGAAATTGCGTATACGTAGAGTGAGCCAGCTTCCGGTTGTGCTGTGGTAGTCACATTCCGGGCGATGGGAATGGCGCTGCAAGCTGCCGCGAAAGCCAGATTTGAATCGGATAGTGGAGGCGAAAAGTCCGGAAGTTACTTACCTTAAGTGCCGGTCGAACGAAACACTGAAGTCAGCGTGTGAAGAGCAACAACAAAAAATACAAGCAGTCAGTTGCTGATTGCACTGCCGACACTTTTATGCAAACGGAACCCTGGACACAAATATCAAGTCGACTTTTAAGTGGCACGAAGCAAAAGCAAAGGAAGAATGTGTAGGTAGTCTTTTTGATGATATTTCAAACTTGCACACACCTCCAATCATAAGTTTTCGCTGCCTTTTGTGAATGCCGCAGCATGTTTGGGTAGTCAAGATATTTTTGGGCTTTGAATGAGTTCCAAGTCATAATTTATCTATACTCCAATAGTCACAATGCATGTAGATAGGAACCTCATTTCTGGGGGCTGTCATGTAATAGAAATTCTTTTAGTTATCTTTAAAAAAATGTGGCCGCGTACGAATTAATAGTTTTGCTTATTCAAATTGAAAAGAACTCGAAGAGGGCATCAAAAACTGCTGCAATGTTGAAACACGCTACTCACCTGCACACATATCTATGGGAGGAATTATTTTGTGACCGCAAGATGGCGCCGTGGCTTAGTTGGTTAAAGCGCCTGTCTAGTAAACAGGAGATCGTGAGTTCGAATCTCGCCGGGGCCTAATGTGGACTTGATTGAACTGCATTGCGTTTTTTTTATTGTTCAACAAAATATGAATCAATATAAAACGAATAAAATTATTTTAAACCGTTTGATCCGCAAAGAAGAAATTTAGTCGGACGATTTACAACTTGCCGACAAATTCTAAATAAATGTCAACAGACAAATTGAAAACCTCTTCTTAACATCAATTTTTAATCAATTTTATTTAGCATAAAACAAATATGGGTTCACAACTGCACTAGCGGGTCTCGGCGTTCCACAAATGTTCCACAAAAGTTCAGCACGCTTTAGCATTTTTACACACCACACCACGCAAGCTCATCGGAAATAAGCACGCAAACCAATACACCACAGCGCCGCCTAGTCCTGTTTAGTCCTTGTGCACCAAAAACAACGTCACCACCATGAAATACGTCGGCCGTTCGTAGACAAAATTGGTGAAGTTGTCCAGTTTCTCGTCCATCAGATGGCGCATGCGTATGCTGATGCCCTGGTTCTGCTTCTCCACAATCGTCAGCAAGCAAACTATGCGATGTCTGCCAGGCCAGAGATGGTTGTTTATGAAATGTTTGCTGTTGTTGTCATTTAAGTATTTGCCCACCTTTTGTGCTGCAAGCGCTTCACTCTGTCGCGTATGTCGGCGGACAGACTCTCGGCCAGCTGCAGCGAACGCCACGAGTCATACGAGCGGCCGAAACGGTCCCAGGTCAGGCGCTCCTCGATGGTGGACTCGATCAGTTTGTAGACTTGTTCCATGCTGAAGTTGTTGCGAAAGAATTCCCAGTCGTTCTTGGGCTTCTCGCATTCTGACTCCGCCTCGTTGTCGCCGGCGACAGACTGCATCTTCAGTAGAGCGCGGCGCTTGCTGATCATGGACTCCATGAGCAGCGCGTTCATGCGATTTGTGGTGCGCACCGAGGCGGTGATGCTGCAGAAGAGCGCACAGATACAGTCGGGTCTTAATAAGTATTTGAAGTTTTAAACTAGTTTAATTGTTTAGAGTTAATCAAACCACAACCGGGTTGTGGTGAAGCACAATTGATGGCTTGAAGACCGTCTTGCAATTAGCAAAAGTTTGAGCTTAGAGGGAGGAAGTGACCGTAATGAAAGGTCGCATACACCTGCGTCACCTACCGTCTCAATAAAGCTTTTTTGTGCAGAAACCATTTGAAAAACGAAGCCTAGTACATGGTTTCAATGTACCAACAGGATTTAGGATCAGAGATCCTTTATAAAGTGCACCAGTACATACTTTTCGAAGCTACCCACTTGACCTAACACTACACTGTTGCATAACATTGCTTTGGTTAAAGTTGACTTGCGAGCAATCACAGGTCATGAGTAGTTAAGTACGAATCAACCATCAACCAGCAAAGACAACTTTCTAATTGAATCCCAAACGAAGCTCAGCAAATAGAGCTATACAAACCTAAACCAAATTGCTAAACTCTTAAATTTTACACTAAGAACCGCCTTGAAGACAACTGAACCATGAACACCTACGCTGAGTGTCATCGATTATGTACTCACCGCGACTTGACTCCACTCCAGCTCGCCATTTTTAATGACTTTATTCTCTGTTTTGCTTTCCACTAGCAACTGCAGACAACGTCGAAGCCCAAGCAGAACTAAAGCGTCCAACAAATGCCAGCCCGCCTGCAATTGCATCAAATGCAACTGTCATGCAACTGAATTTGCATTTCTGCACAAGGCGACAGAAAAGCGCGGCCGCCGACTAACAGCTGAGCTCCTCGCTGTTTGTTATGTGCCGGCATTGGTGCACCCGTCGCTCCGCCCACTCATATGCCGAGGCGTGCAATGGCTGCAGCCAGCGCCTCTGGCCACGCCGTGAAGTGATGACGCGTGCGCTGCGCCGTTTGGTACAGCGAACGCCACATTTGAGGTTTCGGGTTAGCGTGTTTCGAATAATAAATCATCACATGAGCCTGCACCGCCCTCCGCCCGCACCGCGCAGCGCCATTTTCTGCGCTAATGGTGTTGGCATATGTTATTGAATATTTGTTTACATTGGCAGTGTTGCTGGCGGATCCCTAATGGTTATTGATTGCAATTCTGCGCTGGTGGCATGCTTCGATTGCAGCGCGTGCCAGCAAACGATGCCAAGGGGTGCAGGAGTGCGCGCAGCCAACACTCATACGCCCCGCATTCCCCACTCAACGGCCAACTTTCAATAGAAACAAAACTTTTAATTCGCAATTAAAGCGATTGTTGAACCTGCCGCCCGCGCTGAGTTCGTGCGTTGCGGTATTTGCGTATTTGCTCTGGTATCAACGGCGGCCGCACTCAGCCCGCTGCCACACATTAACCGCAAAATTAGAAGCACGCATGCAATTCTCCTCACGCACGCACACACAAACATTCATACACTCCGCTCGCTCGGTTCGAACTTACGCTTTCACTCGATCCATGCTCGGCGCTCGCTCGCTCGTTCGCACGTTTCCTGGTCCCAGTCGAAAGTCAGACTAAACTTTGTTGTGAACGGGAAAGCGCAAATTGGTTAAAATTGTTTCGTGCGCAGCGCATTCGACACTGCAAAGTGCAGCCATTTGGGCGCAAGTGAATGGCTGCTTGTGTGCGTGGCTCGATGCCAGTTTTGGCACGCTTACAGGCGTGAAAATAACAAAATAACAATTCTAACTCCCACTCCACTCGATACAAGGTGACAACAAATGACGGCAGTAAATTTGAATCGTAATTATTGGTGCAATAAATCATCGAATTTTCTATATTTATGACAAACAAGAAGAGGACTAAAGTTAAGGGCCACACTAGTCATCAAAGTAAAGTAACTGAATACCAAAAGAAAAAACTGCGTTCGTGGCGGTTCTGAGGGACATATTATTGTAAACCTATCAAAAAATTGCCTTTGGGAACTTGGATTAAATGAACGACGAGGATTTGTCGAAATTATTTAAATTAGGTGTTTCGTATAATTCTTTTCTGTCAATAAAATTAAGAGAATAAAAACAAGTAATACGACACCCTGTATCCAATAGTTCCAATAGAAGAACTGTATGTATATACAAATTATTATTTGATTATATGTACTTATTTAGGTAGAACTTTTCAATCATTGTCCTTAGGGGGTTTCAACTCGTCATTGTTGGGGTGCTTCACGAATAAAAACTAAGCCTCATCACATAATTTTGCGTGCTCAACAGCAAATTCGAAAGACATGACAGCAACAAACACCAAACATAGGAAAATAAGTGATTTATTAAATACAGAGTGCAAATATTTGAGGGCATTTTCCAGTAATCGGCTGTACTAACAGGCCTATTTAAATATTATATTCAAACAAATATCGATTAAGTGTGCAGCAGACCGGATGGGGCCAATCCACATATTGTACCCACACAGGCAGGATTCATTGCGGTACAATTTTTTCCAACTACTTTCGTTGATTTGAAAGTGTCAATCTGTCACTTCGAAGGCAAATGGGGCCTTCATGTTAAATATAGGAAATAAAAATTGTATTAAAGGCTTCGAATAAATTCTTTTTCTAGGTTTCCTTATCAACGTTCCAAGGGGTTCTTCCAAGAGTTTTATGGCGCCAAGCGGCTTCTAGTATCGCGAGCGGCGTTGCTGATTGCGAAAGGTAATGGCCAAAATGCAAGCAAATACCAGGGCTCCGCTCTGAAATTCACACCGAGTTGCATTAAACTTGCATTCAAATCGACTGTGACGCGAGCAACGCACCTCAACTGCCAGCGTTATCCAACTAAAGATGACAACCAAATGCTCTGCGCTTTTGTAGAGCATCATCAAAATGTGCAGGCAGCCCACCGCATATATACTTTCCGGCTTGCTGTTGTCGCCGTTTTCGTAGCAGGTGGTCGGTACGATCAGGCTGGCATTCGCATAGTCCTGCGCACCGCTCCTGCCACAGCAGTGCAGCTAAAAGCAAACAGCCGCATGGGTAACTCGCCTGACGACATGACACAAATGGCCAGAAGTGATGCTAACCTTAGTCTGGTACATGGACATGACATCGGTGCCATTCAGCTGAAGCGCCCATGCCGTGTCCATCTCCTGCTGCGCATGAGTCGCTCCGTCGATTTGCGAAATATAGCCGAACACGATCGCTGCATTGGCAATGACGAGTATGACCAAAAATGCTGCATACTTCGCGGCGCATGCGGAAACACATTCTGAAAATTATCTTCGCAATGTTGGCAGACACTCGAGCTCTACTTACGGTCCAAGTGAAGCAGGTGTTTTCGCGTGCGGCTCCACAGCAGCCAAAGACGGATGTCACCAGCACAATCGAGGCCAGCACCATCAAAAATATGCACACCAAACGCCCATTATCGGTGACGGTTTCGAGTGCCAGAGCGTTGACCACAACGACGCCGATGCCGGCCAGCTGCAGTAAACCATTATAATTAATATTAAATTAAAACTTGAGATTTGTTGCTCGCTCAGTTTGCTTCTCGTTTTTGTCTTTTTGCCGACTTTTGCAATCTATTTATGGAAACCAATTTTGCGGGGCTGCTGTGCTACTTACCGCGCATAATGTGTTGAAGATGAACACTAAATATTTAATCGTAGCAGTTGCGCAGCTCATGGCTCACAACTAAGGAAATAAGTTAAATAAATCTGAAATCCGATTTTCCTCTTTGCAGAACCACCTGCAACTATATTTTTAGGCCAAACACCTTTCTGAACTAATCACATTGAGCTGGCGCTGAAGACTGAGCTGATTAACTAAATCAATTAGTTTTTGAAAACGCAACCGCTCTTTTATCTGCTGATACCGTATCTCAAACGCTGATTGCAGCCGTAGCCCTGCCGAAAGTATTGGACGTAGAGTGCCTCCGCACCCCCAATGTCGAGCAATGAATATTGCTTGGGGTGTACGCTTGTTTTCGATGTGCGTTTTGGGAAAGTTTTTAATTTTAATTTCAATAGTTATTTATTGCAGAGCTTAATCCATTATCGGCTACATGCTCAACTACATGTATGTACGTACATACATACATACATATCTATTTACTATATATGGGTGTTAATGGGAGACATGGTGATTATTATTGGCTTTTTATTTTCGTGGAAATGTGACCGGGTGAAATGCCCAATGTATGCGTATTCGTATTCCAGTTGAAAACAGTAGGAACATGGATTGCGTTTGTTGATGATTTCACGACTGTTTAATTTTTCCTACGAACCCTTGAACAGACACCAACCTTAATCTAACCAACCAAGCCGACCCAGCTTTCATTGCTACTGAGCGTTTGTCGAATTCACACGAAATGATTCCAACACTTCAAAGTAATGCAAACATAATCGAGTCTAATCACTCCTCACTCTATCCTCTCTTCCGATTCGCTCAACTATTTCGCATCGCATTTTTGCCGTCTTGTTTACACATTTCGTTAGTGGAAATCAGCGATAGTGCGCGGAGTTTATCAGTTCGATGATGATAGGCAGCAAGGCCGGCTCTCGCAACGCGAACCATTCAGTCTCGGTTTTGCTGCTGCTGAATAAAGCGCAAACGACAACAACTAATGTGCGAATAATTGACTGAAAAATCAGAAAGGTCGGAAATGGCATGTTCGAAATCCTTCTTGATCTGCACAATGGTTGTTCTTACGGAAATATCCGGAGTGAGTACAAGAGTGTTGAGAACAGCTCGCCACAGCCGAGTGTGTGTGTGTGTTTTACTGATCCGACAGAGTTTGTAGTTCGCTGAACTTTGCCGAAATAACAGCAAGAATTAAGCAACTGTGGCGAGCTCGTTCTACAGCGAAGAATGGTGGACGTGCTTGTGTTGTGCTGCAATACTATGTTTTGAATCACACAAATTCAAGTGAGTTGAGTGAAGTCACAACATCACCACTGCTGGCCACTTTGAGCTACAAATTCAGAGGGCCAGAATAATATGTCAATCGATTATTCTGTCTAACCAGAAATACACTTCACCATAGTTTACTGGCTAATATATTAGATTGGCCTGGTTTGAGTGGTTGGCACATATCAGAGCACCTCTTGCCCGTCAATTCAATCAGACAAAAATAGTTAGGATTAGTTGAAATTTATCATTGTACATAAGTACATACATACGTATGTATATTTCCCGGCTTGAAGTGAGTCAGTTAGAAACATGAAATGCAATTTGCACTTGATTTCAATATTAGTGCTCCCAAGAAGTACTTATTAGTGTTTCTAAGAACTTTGAGTTTAATGGGCTTTTGGGATGTGGGAATTTCCCTTACTGAGCCTTACTCGGCTACTCTACTCAGTCCCTCAGTCGTGGTGACAAGTTGCTTATACAACGATCTGGCAACGCGCCCACTGAAGCATTCGCCTTGAGTGCTACATGAGATATCCACCAACCAATTCTAGCACCTCTAGCACCAACCGCTCGTCGCGGATCTTATCAGAGTATGCGGTTTGCGTGTGTATGTTAAGGTCTGACACACTGCAACCAGATTTGACGTCGCTTTGTTTACACATGTCCCCGCAATAGTAATCAATGACAACAGTGGCTGGGCGCCTTATCAGCGCGATATGATAACCCACGAATGTCGACTTAAGCTGCACGGAAAAAGTGCTGGCGAGTTCAGTGCTTCCACATTTTGGTTTTTCACTCATTTTCCCGTGTTAGTCATCAGCTAGGTGCTGCAGTCGGTGGTGGGCGCAGTCACACCAAACACTCCGAACCGTTTGGCATATCGAGTTCAACGCTATCGCAGATCACTCGTGGAAATGTCGTGCGCAACGTCCACACTGAAATTCACGGCGTTCGTTATGAACATACTTTGCTGTGTGAGTAGACGCGTTCCGTCGGTGTACGACACATAAAAGCCGCGCCATAATACCGGGATTAAGTTGTTGCTGTGGTCATTCTGCGAGCGAGTAGAAACGCATACCGAAAACGTCGTCTTTGTTGTGCTAACCGCTCAGGCTCTACGAAAAATTGCACTAATTTTCTAGGTTGCAGCAAAAATAAACACGCAACAGTCCAACTTCTATATCAATGCAAAACCTATGTATATCTGTAAACGATAAGTAATCAGACAAACTACAAACTTTTTCATACTGCATTGAGTGGAAATTGCGATTGTTATCAGCAATTCTGTTACTACTGAACACAAGTTGTTTTTGAAAAAAATATATACTTACGCGAAACACTTCGAGAAGCGAAAATATAAGTTCATAAATCAAGTATCCTATCATGTCGACTTGCTTTAATCAAATAGGTGGAGTCATGATCTAAGAATAGATAAAGTCAGTTCCGAACTACTTGTAAAAACATACCAAGTGCCGGGCCTAGTTCTCAAAGAAGTTTCATGTCTCTGTATGTTTTGGCTTTCTCACATATTTACCCAAGTAATGTTTAACTTGCAGATTTTCGGCGCGCTAATGCTCTCTGCCAGTGCATACGCACTGATCAACTTCAACAACAGCGACGCCATTCGAATACCCTGCATTGTGGGCGTGGTGCTGGGAGGACTGCTCTTCACCGCCACCATCGTCGGCTGTTGTGGCACAATACGCGAATCTCATCGCACCATCTGCGCGGTGAGTGCAGCACCAGCTGATCAGTTGCAACTGAGCATAAATTTTATTTGTTTGCATGACAGTACGCCGTATTCCTGCTGCTGTTGTTGTGCGCCCAGATCGCTGCAATCTTCCTCCTGTCGGTGGACTTTAAGAAACTGGCCGTGGAAACGATAAACAACGCCTGGACGCGTCAACTGAGCGACGATGTCATGGCCTCTTATGAAATCAATGTGCGTTGCCGATTCAAAGTATTTTCTTCTTCTTCTCTTCATTTCTTTTAATTTTTGTATTTGATAGTACGAGTGCTGCGGCAAAAATGGGCCCAATGACTACATCGACAATGGCCTGACTTTGCCCTCCAGCTGTTACCTGAATCAGAAGCCTTCCATAGCCAATGACTTGTACACCGACGGCTGCATCGCCAAGCTGACTGATGCGTTCGCGAACAGCGCGCGCATCGAGGTGATCAGCGATTGGTCTTTGGTGGGCGTCGAGGTGAGTGCGCTGTGATGGATTGCAACATTCAAACCGATATTTGCTAATGTTTGCCGGCCGCTTACAGGGTGCTACCATCTTGGTAGCTTGCTTTCTGGGCATCAGCTTCAAGAATTTGGAGCGAAGAAAGCTGTATCGCTAAGTGCGCCAACTGCGAAGCGGCAAATTGTATTCGCATTTCGAATGCTGTCAGTATTAATTGTGCCTTAAAAGCCCAGTGGCATTCGAAATGTTAAGAGCGGAATGAACTTTAATTTTGTTCGACTGAAAATGTTAAACATTTATCAAACATATCAAATAAATGTTGTGATTAATTTGAATTCGCTGCATATTGATGAGATAAAAGACAACTTGATTAGTTCATGCATTGCTAGCAGTTTCTTTCCCAACAGCAATCCAAAATTGTATGCTCTAAAATATGACATGTTTCTATTAAATGTGCAGCCCAAAAGTATGTAACACGTTTAAACCATAAAAAGGTTTTCTTCCTGCTTACTGAACACAGCTCCATAGATGAATGACCTCTGGCTGCAGTGCAGTGTTGCATTCAGCTTGAACTCGCCAAATATTACAAACCATAAGCAACAAGCAATCCAACAAACAAAACCAAGTTTTCTGCCACAATTCGTCAACTACTCCAAACATTAGTCAACGGTGTGCACCAAGGCGCTTTGTGGCAACAACAAAAATTCAATGTATTATATGTGTGCCTTTGGTCATGCTTATTGTTAAAATCGGCTGATATATTTCTTGCAATTCAGGTTAACAAAACACAGAACTGATTTCTGTTAAAAAAACAGAAGCTTTAAAAAGTAAAAATGACCATAATGAAAATTAATAGATATATGTATTCTTACAACCAGCCGCATTAAGAAAGTTGAGTTGAGTTGAGTCAACGAAAACGCTCGATTCACGAGCCCATCGGCAGCCACAACAAGTGCTGCGACCATTTTGACCAAATCAAAAGAAACACGTTTAATCAGCTGTGGTGCTGCCACTTTCTATTGAATTTGCCTTGGTGTGCACTTTTTGGAGTCGCGGTTGTTTGACTCACGGAATTTGTGTTTTTGAGCGCCCGCATGCAACCCTGGCTGCTTCGTCAACTGTTTACGTTTTCACGAGACAAGTTCTGCGAATTGAGTTGTTTTTCTTTTGCTTTGCCTTTTGGGTTTGGCCAAAACACTTTATAAACAAAACGCAACAAACATGAAGTAAACACTTGTTTGCTGTCGCGCAACACACAATCACCGCCAAACAAAACAAACGCGCGCCAGCTGCCTTCTCACACAAAATTTGCATTTTGCATTTGTCGTCGAAGTCGGTGCGCCGCTGCCGCTGTGGCACTAGTGGATAATTAAATCAAAATTCCCACAACACAAGTACATAATTAGCAGATTTAAAAATGGGACTCAAATTCCAACAATTGAAGAAGCTCTGGCTGCTTTATCTGTTCCTGCTCTTCTTCGCCTTCTTTATGTTTGCCTTAAGCATAAATCTGTACGTGTCGAGCATACAGGGCTACGATCAGGACCGCCGGTGAGTAGTCCCGCTGCTCCTGGAGCAGTTGTGTACATATAAACGTATATATGTGTTTGTGTCAGATGTCGCAATTGGCTCGTCGTAGTGGCCGTTGGGTGTTGTGTTGGTTGCTGAAATGCGCGCGGCCCTCACAGTTGAGCGCCTCCGCTATTAAATTCCGTTTAGCATTTTCATGTAAATTTTTATTACTCTACTTTTGGTGTTTGGCTGTTGGCCATCGCAGCCATCCGAAGCCGCCGCCGCGACGACGCTCCCTCTGGCAAGCGAAGAACATTGTGGCGCACTATATCGGCAAAGGTGATATCTTCGGCAACATGACTGCAGGTATTTAACGCCGAAACACACGAAACTTATTGCTTTGTCTTTCTTGTTGCTGCGGTTGTTGTTTTGTGCAATAGCAAGCCAGTTTTATCTATTTACGTGGGTTTCCACCGTCTTCTATTGTAGACGACTACAACATCAACCAGTTCAATCCCATCGAAGGCGAGGGCGCTGATGGACGGCCGGTCGCCATACCAGCGCGCGACAGTTTCCGCATGCAGCGCTTTTTCAGATTGAATAGCTTCAACATTCTGGCCAGTGACCGCGTACCCTTGAATCGCACACTCAAAGATTACAGAATACGAGAGTAAGTACGGCCGCTGGCAGTGCGCAAGTGTGCAACGAATCGGCCCGACCCTGACTATGTGACTAAGCATAAAGCACGACTGAATTAATGGCCTTTGCAGGTGTCGCGACAAACGATATGTCATGAACGAGATGCCCACCACTTCAGTGATTATCGTTTTCCACAACGAGGCCTGGTCGGTGCTGCTGCGCACAATCACCAGCGTTATCAACCGATCACCACGCAAGTTACTCAAAGAGATTCTGCTCATTGATGATGCCAGCGACAGGTGTATGTATAATTATGCTATATTAGAAATAATGTAAACACATAAAAAAACCTTAGGCCTTGCATTATTATCGGCAACTCAAATTCATATCTCAAGAGCTACAATTTCACATTCATTAATTGTTCATGCCAGTTAGTAGCTACAATATTAAATTAAACAATGATTTTTTTATGAACTTGAATTTAAGAAACTTGGCAATTTTTACATCATTTGCAATTCGTTTCAATGTTGATTCAATTTCAGCTTATCTTAAGAAGCAGTTGGAGCACTACATCAAAGTTTTGTCCGTTCCGACGCGTTTGATGCGCATTCAAAAGCGCAGTGGGCTGGTGCAGGCGCGCTTGCTGGGCGCCGAACATGCCAAGGGCGATGTGCTGACGTTCCTCGATGCGCACTGCGAGTGCACACGTGGGTGGCTGGAGCCGCTTTTAGAGCGAATCAAAGAGTCGCGCACGAGTGTCGTCTGTCCCGTCATCGACATCATTTCCGATGACAATTTCAGCTACACGAAGACATTCGAAAATCACTGGGGCGCATTCAACTGGCAGTTGAGCTTCCGTTGGTTCGGTACCAAACGCAGCGTAGCGCCATCCAATGTTGACCCAGCCAAGACGGTAGCCTCGCCCGGCATGGCTGGGGGACTATTTGCTATTGATAAGAAATACTTTTATGAAATGGGCGCCTACGACAAGGAGATGAAGGTGCTTGCGATTGACGCGTGCATTCGCGTTTAACACATGTTCATTTTTTTACAACATTCAAACTCTTGCGAAACTTTCAGATTTGGGGCGGCGAGAATGTGGAAATGTCGTTCCGCATCTGGCAGTGTGGTGGACGCGTTGAGATCAGTCCCTGTTCGCATGTGGGTCACATTTTTCGTAGCAACACACCGTACACCTTCCCCGGTGGCATGAGCGAAGTGCTGGGCAATAATTTGGCGCGCGCCGCTATGGCCTGGATGGACGACTGGCAATACTTCGTGCTGTTCTATACATCCGGCTTGTCGCTGGAGACGCGCGAGAAGGTTGATGTTTCGGACCGCCTGGCTCTGCGCGAGAAATTGAAATGTAAACCTTTCTCTTGGTACCTGGAGAACGTATGGCCGGAGCATTTCTTCCCAGCCCCTGATCGCTTCTTTGGCAAAATAATCTGGCTCGATGGGGAGACTGAGTGCGCGCAAGCGTACAGCACGCAGATGAAGAACATACCTGGCAGGTTGTTGTCGCGCGAGTGGCCGCGCATTTTCCGTCAGATCGACAGCAACGCGGAACAGCTTATGACGCTGATCGACTTGGACCGCGACAAATGCCTGCGACCGGCAAATGACGATGTGCCGCGCACGTCACTGCAGCCAGTCACTGTCGGCGACTGTAATGTGCACAGCAAATCAATGGATATGTTTGTGATAACACCGAAGGGACAGATTATGACCAACGACAACGTATGCTTGACGTACAGCAAGCCCCGGCAAGGAGTCATACAGCAGCTGAAGAGCCGCAATACCACCACGTCAAATGTGCAGCTGCTGCAGTGCATGGACGATCAGCGCCAGTATTGGAACTATGATATGGATGTGGGTGTTAAAGACCTTGGGGTTTGGTTTACTTGGTATCATAAGAAATAATCCATTTGCTGTATTTTCTTGCAGACGCAGCAACTCTCGCATCGCGAAACGAAGCTCTGTCTCACGCTCAAGGCATCGAAATCAATGCGCACGCAGAAAGTGGAGAAAATAATCGTTGCCATCGGATGCGATTTCAAGGACATAACACAGAAGTGGGGTCTCATACCACTGCCATGGAGAATCTAATGGAAATGCTCACACAGCACAGCCACAAACACACACACGCGCACACAATTGAAGGCCAATCGAACAATCTCGAGATTGAAACTGACACCAGCGAAGTCTACTTGTGATATTTTTATTTGAAATCGAAAACGAAAGACATAACTTTATGTTCGTCCACGGTGACGCCTGATCACCAATCGCTATACTCTATTTCTATATTTATACATATGCAACTAAAGTACTGTGTAATATATTTATTTAAAACTTACGTGTTCTACACACACAACCACCTGATGTAATTTTTACTAAACGCTACAACAGCTAACACGTTAGCAAATTGACAACTAACACTTGCGCCATTAACCGCTGTCGCTGTTAATTGATCCCTACACCTACTAGTGAAATTGAATAAATTTTCTTGCAAAACTTAAACAAACTTGGAGAGTAAGCATTGGTCTATTTGTGCACTTGCGGGCTCAGCGCAAACAAGAGATGTTAAAAAACTTGAAGAAATGCAGAGTACAACGCGGCGATGGCAAAGGCCATCTCCTCAAATCTAATGGGAGTGAAGTATGAAATGAGATGAATGCGCAGCGCCTTGTTCAGTATTATCACCAAAAGTTCATTAACACGTGGCGTTCGCATTGCGAAAGAAAGCAAAAACATTAACTCGAAAGCACTGATGTCTTCAGTAGTCGATCTGCAGCGCCAAGCGGCAGCATTAACACGTCGTTCATTGGAGTAAGGAGGCAGCGCAAAATCCACAATGAGCGTAGTATTTTCCACAGTGAAGTATTTTGTATGTGCGTTCAATCTCTTCAGTTTGGTACGTAGACGCTAATCAAAGTAGCGCCGAAGTATTAGATCGGTAAACAAGCGTTCCGTCTTCACCAGGTGCTGGGGATTTGCATCGTGTGCCTGTGCACGCTCGGCCTGGAGGGCGCCACACCCAACACCGAGGAGCACACCTACTACATCGTCGGCATTATTCTGGGCAGCTTCATTTGCATGGCCACCCTGTTCGGCTGCTATGGCGTGGCATGCGAGTCTCTGGGCGTCAATACAATTGTGAGTGAAATTTATCCAAAGCGCAAATCCGTTCGACTGACAGCTCTGCGCTCCACACAGTACGCCTTCTTCATGTTGATGCTGCTCGTGGTGCAGTTGATGCAGATGCAAATGTACAAGCAGCGCTCCTTCTACGGCAGCGCCCTCGAGCACCTGGAGAACGCCTGGAATTCGGTAGAAACCGAACCCACGCCAATGTTGATCATAGAGCTGCGCGTAAGTGTTTCAAGGTCGTTCACACATTCATTGCACACATAAGCCATTTCGGAGTCGTTTCGCATTGTAGTATCACTGCTGTGGCCTGTACGATTCGCGCGATTACACCTACAAGAAGCTGCCGATACCCGCCAACTGTTATCGTCGCAGAGACCCCGCGAGGCCGGACAACTTGTACACCGTTGGCTGTGTGGACGCGGTGCAGGCCGCTTATCAACTGGCCATGCAGCGCGAGAGCTACTTCAACTGGGCGCTGCTCATCGCCGAGGTTGCGAAGCGCGCCTCAAAGACGTGAATTCCAGTTTAATGTTTGAATTTATGTATATTTACAGTGCGTCGTCTTCACTTACTCGAGCATTTTGAGCGCGCTTCTGTGCAGACAGTACCGCCGACGTGGCGCGTACGAGCAGCCTGTAGCGGGCTACGTGGAGCGGCCACGCCTCAATCATGTCAACCCGCTCTACCAAAGTGCCTAAAGCACACTGCAATTATATTGGAAGCATGACCGCGTCGAATCCATTATTATATTCACTATTCTAGAATAGATATCCAGATTGGAAACATTAATTAACGATAATGCTCAAATATTTTTCAAAATTTAACTGTCTAATTCATAGTTTAGGACCGATTATTGTTCGGCAATCGGAAACAGTTTTAAAATAGTTAGAGCTACATGGAGCAATAAGCTAATTTTTACTTATCCTATAATAATGACATCAAATTATACGTTTCGGTAGAAATTTATAAAAGCCAACAGTTGAAAAATATAGAATCATTTTGTCAACTTCCACCGTCTTTTAACAAAATCATCATCATTCATGTTGGATGTTGTGGACACAAATACATATGACCAAGTAATATAAAATGCCTAAATGATGTCGTATCCGATATTCCGATGAAATATTATGGCCAGTAAGCAGGCCAGCGCCAGAGCGCATATCTGAAAAATCGGCAATAAACGTGAGCGCGCTGCCGTTTTGTATGTCATTTGCAATGGTGTTGGTGTTTACCTGAACTACAGTTAGAATTGTGCTGATTATTCGCAGTCCGCTGGCACCACGGCAGGCAGCAAACTTCACCTTCTCCAGGCAGCCATCGCTGTAGTAAACCACCGAGCCGCTGCTGTAATCGCAGCAGCTAGCCGGCACTGCCAGTCCCGCCGTCACATAATCCTTGTAGTCGTCCAGGCCGCAGCATTTGAACTAAATAATTTGCATGGAGGATGAGACGAGTCAACACTTCGTTTTTAGCGTCGGTTCTTTGCACTTATCTCACCTCTCTTTCGATTGTGGCCATGGGGCCAGTTCGTTTAAGCTCCTCAGCCCACAGCACTTTAACCTCTTCCACGGCCTCATTGACGACGTTGCGTGTGTGGTAGTGCGTTGTGATGCACAATTGAGCGACAAGCACTACGGACAGCAGTGCGGCGTACTGGATAAATGGTAAACGTCCACAGATTAATTGGCGAGTCATAATATGTACGGAGTTGTGACAATAAGGCAAATATTTATTTTGAACAATTTTCATTGCAGCATCTGCGCAAAGCCAGCCGCAACTCAGTGGTGGGTATTTGTTGCCCTGGCGCTGTTTTCGAATCATAATTTGCAGTACGGGCTCGACTTACTGACAATCGATGGACGACCTAACTCCTTTGGGCAGCCAGTCGAGGTTTCGAGAGCGTTGGCAATTGGCAGAGATTGATTAATGCACTGGGGATTTTGATACTTACGCACCACATAAGCCGCATCGACTCCGGTTTAAGTGCACGCCAACCCAGCAGCGCCACAAGGAATGTCGCCAGGCCCAGCCCAAAGCCCAGAATGCAGCTGAGCAAGTGAGCACTGTGTATGGAGGCCATGAAGATGACACATATCAGCGCAGTCACCACACCAGTAATCTTTAATGACTCGTTATGAAGGGAGATCTCAAAATACGAATATACATACATACCATACAAAGTGCGTTGAACAGCCAAAAGGAGCGTCTGCACACTGTTTTCGCACAGCTCATTTCACTTCTAAACAATTCACTCACAGTTACTAAATAAAATCGATGCACTTTTGGCACAAAATTCAAACAATTTAACGGCACTTAAGTATTTGTAGCAATGCACTTGTGGCCATTCATTCACAAATTCAGCTGTTCCTCACGCAATCAACTTGAAAACTGTCGCGACGGTTCAATGGAACAAAGTTCGGCTCAGTGAACTTGAGACTGGCTGCCAATCCAGTGATTTGCAGTTCACAAGTCGAAGTCGGAAAGTGTCGGAGAAACATTCAACTTTTTAAG
This sequence comes from Melieria crassipennis, assembly GCA_963668005.1. Taxonomy (NCBI): domain Eukaryota; kingdom Metazoa; phylum Arthropoda; class Insecta; order Diptera; family Ulidiidae; genus Melieria; species Melieria crassipennis. Next base: position 113,847,196 of record OY764963.1, on the reverse strand, counting down.
CGATTACGGCGCAGTGCCAAATGTTGAATAATTCCAATTTAAATCTTGAGTACTTGAACAGATTTCAATTACCAAACAAGTATTACAAGTATTTCTTCTCCAAGAGTTTGTTTCCTTTAACCTTTCAATTTTGAATAGTTTCATAATTTTCTGTAATTTGTTGAATTCCAATTTAAATCTTGAGTACTTGAACAGATTTCAATTACCAAACAAGTATTACAAGTATTTCTTCTCCAAGAGTTTGTTTCCTTTAACCTTTCAATTTTGAATAGTTTCATAATTTTCTGTAATTTGTTGACTTCAACTGCTTTTTTTTCGATTTTACCGCGTTCGAAGACGCGTTTGACATAAGACTAATTTCGTTTTAGTCTTCCAAGTGGAGAGCGACGTCTTTTCTATTTGCCACCGAACTTGACACACAATCAGTGAAAACACGCCCTCACAGCGAACAGCGAACCGAGCGCCAACATGCCACGCGCTTGCAAAATGACTCAGATTCACTACGTACTTCTGTGATTTTTCTTATCGGTGCTTTACAAAAAGTGTGTTTTGCTTGCACAGTTGCAGGGGATTTATCCAAATGAACAGCCGATTGCCAGCAACCGAACTACAGACTTGCAGACCAGGCGAGCTCACAGCAAGTGCAGGGCCTCTCGCATTGGAGGAAAGTGTTCTCGTGCTGCATTACATTCAAATCACCTTTGATAGAAAGTCATTTATGGTTATCGCCGCATTTATTAAAAAACTCTTGTTTTTAAAGTTTCCACACCAGCAAGTTGTTGTTGGCGAATGTACATCGAATTCGATTGTTACATGATTGTGAAATGATGTGCAAATGATTCTGTCGATGTGCAAAGCCCAACAAAATGTGTCGCTTAAAAAAATTGTAGGGTTGCCGCCAAAAATTATACTATATATATTTTATACAAACAAATATGTCATATAAATAGTAACTTACTGTCTTTATTCGAAATGGCTGCTGAGAAATTTGACACGGTTTTTCGATAAAACTGTGCATAACTTAAATTTAACAATTTGTGCTTAGGTGCAAAGGCAGCTTAATAATTATATCTCCGCGATTTGGTCAACAGCTTACAAATTAAAATAACCGACAGCAGGACGCCAACGCACTGCAATGCATTAAAATTATCAAACTGAATAAATGCAGAAAGCAACTCACCTCAAAACTGATTAGGCACCAATGGGCCATGCGTTCCCAACGATATACGTCCAGATAAGCCTTCTTCAGCGCCGCGCCGCACCCCTCCTCGTAGGGGAAGATGCTCTGCAAGCCGTTCTCGAAACGATAGCAGCTGGGCGGTGCCAGCATGTGCAGGTCAGTGTAATCGTCGCTGCCCTTCTTGCCGCAACACTCGTACTGAAACATTACAAGTGACGGTGTGACAGTGGGCAACAAGGTTGCGCCGGAATCGACATAATTACCGCATCCTGTATGCCGTCCATGCGGCCCGGCTTCACCAGCTCCTCCAGCCAGGCGTAGGTGAGCATTTTCTCGGTGGCCGCTATTTGCTTCTCCTCGTTGTAGCGCCACAACTTCCACATGTGCGAGACGACCAAGGTCAGCAAAATGGTGATGAACTGTTCGGACCATTCGGACGCATTTTAGCATTGCTTTGGGCAAAAATGATGAAAGTCGGTGGGCACTCACTGCGAGAAGAATTTTTATGGAACCGTTGACTGCGCCGCAACAGCCCACGAATGCGGAAATGACCAGCAGGCAGGCGGCGGCGAGTTGTACGATCTTCTCGAAATACTCGGCCGAGCCCTCGGTGTACTTTTGCAATTCATAAATACAGGCAACTATGGCCAGGATGCCGATCACCTGTGTGCACACAGAGACGAGCAATTTATTCAAACTGATTTGGGAAACGGAATCATAGCGCACAACACTCGATTAATTTACCAGTGCGTTCGAACACACTGCCAGTCTTAAGATCCGAGCAACCCACACATATAACACATTTTCATGTCTGTTGTTCGTTGAGTTGGAATTTGAATTTGAATCAAACTGAACTAGACCGGCCTCTGAACTAATGCACCAACCACAAAGCTCGGCACTTCATTCAACCGAAAAGTTGCTTTCGCAGTTGTTTTCGAAACGCATCACTCGATTATCGTATTCGGCTGACTTTTCGAACATTATTAAATTGTAAAAAGCTGATCTGATCAAAGTCCTTTTTTTAATAAAAGATGCACGCCACGCCTACTTATCGCACTCAGTGCAAACAAAATCCATATCTCGCATGCTTTCATTAACACAGTTGCGCAGAAGAAAATGTATAATTAATATATTTAGATATCTGAATTGATGTTTAGATGTATTTGTTTTGTGTGTAATCACATGTCACATGCCTTTGTGGCTAAGAGAGCCCCGAAGAAATCAATAGAAACACCACTTAGACAATACTTATCCTACGCTAAATTCAAACTTGTTCCAGTAGTTTCAAGTCACTGCCTGACCTTCATTGTGAACGCCATTCTCTGACCCACATTTCGTGGCGCTGAGTTTGCACAGAAAGTCATAACAAATTGTCCGCCGATCAGATTCGCACACTCTCCCAACTCTTTGCCGTCCACCGCCACTTACCACGCTCAGCGTGTTGAACACGATTAGAGTCCACTGCAGACAAATTCTGGCCGACGCCATGTCCACGATTCACTTAAATATTGCGTCCCAGTGTCCGTCGTTGTCGCCTTCTGCAGATTTTTTGTAGCCACGCACGACTTTCGCCGCCAATAAACACACAACTACTGTCACGTCGCCGCTGATTAAGACGCGAACGATTTATATTTTGTTGTGATCTTTCCGAAAGTATGGACAGCCGTCAATAGGTGTGCGCCGAGCTAGTTTGCTCGCCGCTTGCGATTATTGCTTCTGGTTCTCGCACTCAAGCAGACGGCAGACGACAGACAATTTGCTGGCAGCTTAACACTTGCGGCGGTGGATATGGCGTGGCTGAGTGCTTTCTGATGGACCACAACAGCAACAGCCACTTGTGAGCATGAAAATATTTTTATGGAAATGTAGAAGAATATTAGAATTTTTCTGTCTACTTTATGGTTTTGGCAACAGCCACGACATGCGCTCACCCCTCTCCGAGCCGTTCCAAGTATTTCATACAATATTTTATTTTGCGTGAATTTGTGCGCTCCCAAGTCACTTTGTGCAACAAAAATAAGTTTTTATTGTGCGATTTAACACATTTTTTATATGAATTTCACACTACATATTTGTTAAGCACATCGCACGTCTCGGCGTCTGGTGTCCCAACGATCTGTCGGGGTCGTGTAAGGGTTTTTATTGGTAACACACAAACTGGACGCGCTGCGCAATGTTGCACACAGACGCATTACATGCAAACATACATATAGTTAGTATATATATACTTATGGGTATGGACAGTAAAAGTGTCATATAATAAATAAATAGAAAAGCATCTCACAAAATATACAAATATATATTATATGCGTAGCGTTTCGTTTTTGGTAGAATATCCTTGTTTGCTGAGGGGCGCAGGCAGACGCAGCTACTCCTTGAACTCCTCTCTTCGCCGATTGTTGCGTATGGTCATTGCCATTATGCCGGCCAAGCAAAGTGCCAGCACCTGGAAAATTGTGTATTTAAAGTAATTTGTTGATGATTTTCATATAATTATGCGCAGAGTGCGAAAAAAAGCTCTGATTCAACTCAGGCTAAACCATAAAACAATAAGACACGTCAATCTGCACATTCACTCAGTTTCTGTTGTCACCGAAGCACTAAAGAGTCGAATCAGCCACATTCTACACATTTATAATAGGTGAGGTTAGGTTAAGGTGGCTGGCTTGGCATGGGACTTGCTGAAAGACACACTTACGCCACGGTGTGAGCCCGTTGTGATACCACAAGTTAAGGGTCTGTCTTACTGCAAGTCGACAAGCCTATTCAAGCCATTTTTAATTGTGGATGAACTCAAGCAAGAACTGAGGTCATTCAAGTTGTCGAAGAAAGGAGAGCCTAGGCAGCCGGGCAGTTGCACACACATTTATAATGGTATCTCCTAAATGCACGGGACCTACATATAAACTTATGACTTGAGGTTCTCAACAGCCAATTATTGTGGTTGTGCAAGCTGAGTTGGGATTCGAGGGCCAACTCGCCATGGCAGCCGTCATAGAACCATCTATAGGGCTTTTAAGTGGTCATCGAACGTTTGGCACACTCGCTCAAACGGTATTTATCGTACAATGAGCCGTCGTCTGCGAGCCACTGTTGAGCAGGCATTGCTCATTCGGTGGTCGACACATTTTCGCCATTACAATTCGCTTTTGGCGTGTTTGATACTGGAGGATGTACAAATTTGGCCAGCTTCGGTGTGTGGCTGGTGTAAGTGCCCATTGATCGTTGGTGCTTGACTCACCTCGAACACGAACAGCGTCGTCTTGATTATCATTCCCGTGTTGCCACTTTGTTTGGCCTGCTGCTGCAACGCCTCCAGGCAGCTGTCGGTGAAGAGATTGTTGGCGTTTCTGGTGCGGTTTGCATAGCAGTTCTCGGGTATGGCCTTGCCCAGGAGCACGTAGTCCGGCGAGCCCGTCTTGCCGCAGCATTCGTGCTGAATGTAATAAAATTTGCATGTCGTTTTGGTTAGCGGCGATCTCAGATCGAATGTACTATGGAATTGCGACGCGGAAGCGTACCTTTTGTTCAATTTCAGCAATCTGCGCCGCATTTAGACTGTGATTGCTCCACAGCGCGTTGAAGTTGTCGGTGGCGTTTTGCACGTAGTCGGTAGCGCTGGCCACGGCGATTATATAGATTTGGAATGCCAGCAAAATGAGCATGCAAATTGCGTACTGTCGAAAAACAAAACGAAGCGAAACCACTCAACAGATTAAACATTAACGCACGGAGGCACGAAACTCGAGTTTGCCGTCGCATGTAATGCGACGCAACTAAGCAAAATCGAATTTCAATTCGCTAATGGCCCATAATTTAGGCCATCGGATGCGCGGCTGACTTACGCTCCATGTAAGGCTGAGCGACTCGCGACACAAGCCGAAGCAGCCCAGGAACGAGCTGAGCACGACGAACGACCCAATGAATATCTGCACAACGATGGCGATTTGCTGCATTGTGCCCGGCGTGGAACTGTTCAGCTCGTAGACGGACAGCGCAATCAGCCCGATGCCCAGCAGCTGCAATGCAAGAGACAGTCGCAGTTTCGCGGCTCAACCAAATGTCACTCATACGCACCGGCAGCAGCGTGTTGAGCACAGCCAAGGCCGTCTTCAGTATCGACATTCTGCAGGCCATCCTCGAAACTGCTGCACCCAGCGACCCTTCCAGAGCGACCGCAGGTGTGTGTTTAGCTCGTAATTTCGTCCCTGACAAACCTGTTGGTGTGTTGTTGTTGCTGTTGTTTCACGTATGCCTGAAAATCAATATTGGTTAGTTTTGTTTATCTTCGTGTCTATTTGATTGCACCGCTGCGGCTGCATAACTCGAACTCTTCTCCTTGTGCACAAACCTCGCTTCGCCAGTCCCTATTCGGCTCGCTGGTCAAACGTTCGTTCAATACTTCGACGTCTAATTACTAGTTACAATTCGTATGGGTTCTCTGCTCGGCCACGCACTTCCTCTGCATACTGCTGCCGCACTACTAATCCGACACTTGTTCGAAATATCGTTTACAGGTCTAACCTACTGCCAATCCGTGGCGCCCACCCCCTCGTGCTGACCCGCGACTCGCCGTCACACGCGTCTACAAGCGTTCCGCACACAGTACGCGGCGCGCTGTTGTCATTTGGAATTTCGTGTTTGTTGTGCCTTTCTCCCAATGCGTCCGTGCCTGTGCCTGTGTTTGTGTTTTTGCCCGCACAATATTTCGGTGCTCGGTGTTGTTGCCTAATGATGTCATGGTTTAAGCTTTGTGCTGTCGCCTCTGCTGGCCAGGCGCTTTCGCGACGAAGCTTTAACTTGGGCCGCACTGCTAATGCAATGTGAAATGTGCTGTGGCTGTGACATTTGGCTGCTTGGTTATGCCAAGGAATGCACTACAAGTATATTTATATTACTACCAGCAAAACAATAAAGACGGACTGTTCATTTACTAAATTTGTGGATCAATGTGTACTGCCGGAGAGCAGAGGAACCAAAAGTCAGTTTCGAGCAGATAAATAACCAATATCACCGGAACGGAGATAAATCCTGAAGCAAAGCCTAAAAAGAAATTTGCTTTCAACGTTCAACATAGTATCTGCCGATCAACCGTTCAACCAAGACAGACGCTTACGACAACCCACTTTCCATCACCCGAATGTTTTTCCATAAATAACTTTTCCTTATGTAGTTCAATATAATGTCCTAGAACCTATTGCAAGGCTTTGATTTGCATACACTTTGCGATTCCCAACTGCAGACCTAAAGACGTGTGAAGCGTTTTTGGCAAATATCGATGACAGCCTTACAAGTCATGCTTCGAAATGTTAGTCTATATTTTTTCATTTCATAAGCTTCGGTTTTGCAGTGGATATACTTTTTTTTATTAGTTTATTTTCGACGACCCAATCATGAACAAATTACCGTATCCATTTCGTTACGTTCAGTAACGACGATACTTGTACGAGAGATTGACTACACGACAGAAATTTTCAAAATTGCATAAACTAATCACCACTATTTAACACAGCACTCATTTATTATGTGAGTGTTCATGTAGCACTGTGCGAAAAAAATCTTCACATAACATTGGTTTTTGGTTTCGGATGTCAAAATTAGAGACTTTGTTTCTTCAATGTTCACACAGTATTTAAAATTTTTGAAAACATTGATTTTTATAAAAGTTCTGCAAATGTCAAATGCATTTTAAGGTTATAGACAGCAAATAAAAGCTTTTTTGGCAGAAGTCATTTATTACATTGAAAAAAAGGATATTTTTGTTTTAAGATTATTTTTACACAGTATTTAAAAGTTTTGAAAATATTGATTTTTATAAAATTTCTGCAAATGTCAAATTCATTTTAAGGTTATAGACAGCAAATAAAAGCTTTTTTGGCAGAAAAAATTATTTAAATTAAATTAAATTATTATTACATTGAAAGAAAAAGGATATTTTTGTTTTAAGATTATTTTTACACAGTATTTAAAAGTTTTGAAAATATTGATTTTTATAAAATTTCTGCAAAAGTCAAATGTATTGTAAGGTTATAGACAGCTAATAAAAGCTTTTTTGGCAGAAGTCATTTATTACATTCAAAGAAAAAGAATATTTTTGTTTTAAGATTATTTTTACACAGTATTTAAAAGTTTTGAAAATATTGATTTTTATAAAATTTCTGCAAATGTCAAATCTATTGTAAGGTTATAGACAGCAAATAAATGGTTTTTTGGCAGAAGTAATTTATTACATTGAAAGAAAAAGAATATTTTTGATTTAAAATTATTTTTACACATTATTTTAAAGTTTTGAAAACATTGATTTTTATAAAATTTCTGCAAATGTCAAATCCATTTTTGCTCTAAAATTATATTATTAAATTTCAAGCATACATTATTATACTATCAAATTATTTATCATAAAATCCAGAACAATTTCAAAACTTATCGAGTTCCTTTTGCCTTGTCGACAACAAGCTAAAAAGTTTTGGACAAAACTACTAACCATAGTGAAATCAATAAAGTGTACCAGGTAGATGACGTACACTTATTTCTCTGAGTAGCAGTTGTCAATGTCTCAATTTATTTGTGTCAGTTCGATTAACCTTTGTTTTTGTTGTCACTGAAATAGCACAAAATTTAAAATTTACTCCAGTACTTACTCAGTACTCCAGAAATATATATTTTTGTAATGTATTTTATGTTAGAAAACCATAGAAACTGCATTGCCGTGCGTTTTTTTGCAGAGACATCACGTTTTTCCTGGCATGTCATTGCGTTTTTTGTGTCGGTTTTGGTGCAGAACGTATTTTCAAACAACAATTTATTTTGAAATTTTTTCATACGGTACAGACGGGTTATGAAATCTGGCAGTTTTCATCACAATGACATTAACTGTCAGAAAATAAGTGTACGATGAAGAGAGAGTTCCTGCTATCTGGCACACTTTATTAATTTCACTATGCTACTAACTATCTTTCGACTTCATGTGCACTGCATGTAAACAATTTATTCTTTAAAAGTTTTTCAACACCTTCAAACAAATTACCGAAGAAAATGTACGAGAACTGTGTAAGCAGTCTCACTGTATTTTGAACTTTAATGTTCATGTTCATGTCTGAAAAATGCCGTCGCATGGTGTAGCACATTAAGTTGATGTGTTGAAAGCCATTAGCAGCACATATCTATGTATGTATGTGTATTTGTTATTTGGAAAATCACGTACCATACAAATATTCTGACCTCTAAGTCTGCCGACAGACAATGGGTAATTGCGCATTTTATGTGTATCGAACAAAAAATATCGGAAAACTTAAATATTTATGACAAATAATGTTGACCGCATTCACATTGCATCGCAAAGCATCCGTCGTAAATCACAAACGTGAAGCATTCGTTTGTTCTACGGCATTGGCTCACTTTTGGTGCGACCTAATTCGTAAGCACCCACACACATACACACACACACACACAACCATTTACGTATGCACCAGCCGTGAGTATGCATACATTTTCTACTGTTCTATGTGCAGCATTGTTGTGCAAATTTAATTCTCCCGGAAAAGCAAAACGAAGAAGCAAAATGCAAGAGTCAGTTAGTCGGCGGCAATTTCGCAATTTATCGCATGTCGAGATCAAGGTCGCCCCGCGCGGCAGTTGCAGCGAGTGAGTCAACAAGTGGTCGTCGCTGATTTCGCCACGCTCCGGCTTACATCATGTCACATACACTCACACCAACACTTACGCACATATTTCGGTATGTGGCGTAAACAAATCCTGAAGAGACTAACGACGGCGCTACATTAGCCAGAAGCCACAAGAGGCGCAACAAGTGACATCGACAACATCTCTACCGAGTTCTACTCGCCCACACACAGCCGTAGGGCAAGGCCGTAAGGACTTTTCCTCTGCCGTTCAACGTGTTTTGATCTTCTCGGACTTTGACCTTGGACACATCGTCTTGCAATTAACGCGCTGCCAAAGTCGGCTGTTCAGTGTTGTATGTCGAACCGGGTAATTACCGCCACTATTTATTAAGTGGGCTGTGTACGATTTGCGCCACACGGCGTCGTGTTTATTTGCATGGCAAACTGATGGATTCATTTGTTTGTAAACACTCCGGAAATTTAATTGGTAAAGCTTTATATTTGTTGAAATTTCACTCGCGTGACGAAATTACTAGCACAACACGAGAATTGGGGGCGCAAAAATCTTGAACTGAAACTGCATATTATCTCAGACTCACTGGAATCGAAAACATTTGCTTTCTTGGGCGACGCTGTGCAGATACGCAGACTGAATCTATATATTTATGTGTGTGTGTGTGTGCTGTGCGTTATACAGGTTCGAAATTGTTGATGAGCCAAGAAAAGTGCCGAAAGTGGTGTGGTGTGATTACTATGTACCCACCGATCGGCGGTTCTAATTGAGAGCTTGAATTGGCATAATGCACAAATGTTCCAAATCGGAGGCAAACATCTAGCAAACTCAAACACTTAACTTTTTACATAAATGTTTCTTTATTTCTTTTCTTCTTACGCAAAATACTTCATGCTCCATCTGAGTTCATCACTAAATGTAATTCATCAATGAGTATCGAATACAATAATACACAACAAATAAACTATGGCATGCACTATAATTGCACACACAGGCATGAAAAGGCGATTGTTTATTGGGAATACGGTGGCATCTGGTTATTCCATTGTTCAATAGTTTGTACTGTTTGCTGTTGCGACGGCTGCACGAACACTTAGAACTGCATCCGGCGCTGCTTGTTGCGGAAATTGATAACCAGAAACACCGCCAAAAAGAAGCCAAGTATCTGCAAGAAACACGATTCAGAACATATGCGCACTCAGGCAGTGCCTGCGCAGAATTGTACCCACCTCGAAGGCAATCAATATCCAGGAGGCATTGGCGATGCTCGTCGTCTCGCCGTCGTAGTAGCTCTGCAGTTTGACGCTGCAGCCGTCCCTGAAGAGGTTGTTGGCGTTCGACTCGTCCTTGTCGTCGTAGCAGCTGGCCGGTATGGGCTTGTTGAGGAGGATGTAGTCCTGCGGGCTGTCCTTGCCGCAGCACTGGTGCTCCGCCTGCAGCGCGTCCATCCTGTTGTGGTCCCAGGCCTCCTCCACGGTGGCGATGCCGCTCTGCATCTCGCGCTCATTCAGAATGATTATGGTGATGGCGATTTGCAAAATGGCCAACAGCAGCAAGAAGACGGCACACTGCGCCACACAACGAGCGGTTAGACGGTGCAACAACCAAAGACGTCCTCGAAATGTCACTACTTACCGTTACGGTGAGGCAAATGGATTCGCGCAGCGCGGCAAAGCAACCGAGTATGGCGAACACGATGATCAGACCGAAGATGATGTAGGCAGGAATGTCCCAATCGTCTTCGATGGCTTCCGGGTACACCGCAACCAAAACAATTGCGCCGATTGAAAGCAGCTGCAAGTAAGCGAACGATTTCATTCATGTACATAAGTACTATAAATAAGTACAAGTGTGTGCGTGAACTAAAAAACCAATTTTGGCAATCTTCTTTTTGAACATTCTGCATTCTACATTCAACGACAAATATTAAGGGAGCTGAGTTTTCAAAGAGCTCACCTCCCACAAATCAAAAGTTTGCTGTCTGGAAAATGTTTCAATCAAAATGCACAACATTTAGTACATTTCCTGGAAGACTGTCTTCAATTCTAAAACTTTTTCAAGTTAACTTTGCTCATAAAAGTATCTACTATCTCTATCTAAGTTGTACTCATTGCGTTTTGTCTCCCAGAAATCAGCAAAACAAAGTCAGACATTATTCACTACGCTTTTGGTTTTAGCCAAACGCCGACTGTGTTCTGGCTATGATATATTTAAAAAGTCGATGTGAACAATTCGCTTTCATAAAGGCGCAAATCCGATTGTGAGCTGGGCCTACTTTTGCTACCACAAGATTTGTTCTAGAGCATGTATGCTAATTTGTGAATCTTCCATAAATCGCCATTAGTCACAATTTAGACAATTGCCAGAAATCCGTGTGGACTTGCGAGAGTTTTTCTTGTAGTGTTTGTGCTCAAAATAGACCCACACGGAACGCAGCGAGAACATTAAAAATGTTATAGCAAAAATGCAATAAAAATGTTGTTGCAAAATTAGTAGCAATTCCATTGCACTCAATCAATTTTATAGCTCACTTAGTCGAGTCGAATGAAATTTTCCATTATTCCTTTTCATTTAAAACCCGAATGAGTTGTCATCACCTCCTCGATTGGATAAAGGTTGTCTGCCGGAATATATATGTCATGATCTCGTGGTTTTAAGTTGCACTCAAACATACGCACAAACACATGCACAGGTGCGTAGCTGGCATACGGTTTTGTAAAAGTTCACAGGACGAAGGAACGCGCCTAGTGCGCAGTTCATGTCGCGGGCGTTGTGTCAATAAGTGAAAATTCTGTATGTATAGCACAATCACAAATCGACGGGAAATAGGTCAACGCAGCCACGCTGCCCGCCAGATGGACAGGGTTGGTCACCACAAATTTACGCGCTAATTTAGAACTGTCCGAAAGCGTTACCCACAAACCTGAAGGTGGCCATGTTGAAAGCCGACTGCTTTTAAAATGCAACAAAAATATACCAAAACATAAATCGAATGATTTCAGGTTGGAAAGAGAATAACAAAAATTATTATGTGCAAAGAACGGTGGCACAGCGGAAGATTGACAGTCAATTGACGTGTGAATGTCAACGCACAACCAAAAATATAAAACAACGCACACGCACACACACACACACTCGCAATAAATACATAAATAATGTTTATTACGAAACGAGTGGAGGAGATGTTCGAGAATGTCAGCCAGCGAATACATTGTGGTGAGCATGACATCATGCTCATGCGGCCTACTCGGCGCTCGCACTAAATCAAGCCAATTGCCAAAAAATGCTCTCGCCGACAAACACCTGGAAAAGCGCGTAAAACTTACGGCCAAGATGACGTTGAAGGCAATGTAGGAAATTTTGACGGTGGTCGTTGCGCAGCCCATTTTGCCAGCCTCTTTTAATGCGTCCTTTCGTTAAGTTTGAATGCTTTGTTGTTTTGGCGGTTAAGAACTCTGTGTCACTGTCGCTGGACCGGCGTCCAACTGTATACGGAAGGAGCCAGAAGACCAGCCAGAAGGCACTTCCTCACCGCCAGCGATTGTCGGGCAGCGGTTTTTGGCTCAGCGCGATTTGGCACGTATCACACCGCTCGAGCGACTCACTAACACCTTCACGGTGTCTTCTTATTTTCCGTTAGTGTCGTATAGCGTTGGGAAAGGAAAACTATGATTGCCGAAAAATATGATGCCGTATTTTGTTGCGCTGCTCACGGCCCGGAACCGTCTTCGATATGAAATGGCTTTGTCTGTTGTGGCGGGTGGAAATAAAACGTTTGCGCTACACGTTCCGACGCGGACTAACAGAAAAGCTCACCACTTGCCTGCATTGAAGTCTGAAGTCGCGCAGCAGCGGCCATACACACGCGTAAGCCAGCGTATTCACCAGCCAAATCGACCGGCCAAACAGCCAGCCACCCATTCGAGCAGCCAGCGAACTAGACGCGTAGCAATGAAACACCGATGACGTCACGTCGCCGCTGCCAACTCTGCCAATTGAGCGTGAACCAGATGCCACGTCCATGCCATGGACGACGAGTGCTACATTGTCGTTTGTTGTTATGTCAGTTGTCATGAGCGACGGACGCGCGGTTCTACGGGAGCCGCAAAAGGGGGTGTGTCAATTATGCTATATTCGGAGATAATTTCCAATAATTATTCCAATTTTATCGAAGTCGAATTGATCAGATCAATAATTAAGGCCACAAGGACTTAACTAATCTCTAAATGTGTCTGTCTTTGCATGTACGCAGTGTGTGCATGGAATGTTCATTGTCTTCTTTCCCTCAAGCCCTTTCTCCCACAAATGATGGGTTAGACCCGCTGGCCAATAGTTTTTCTTTGCGAAATACGATTATTTGGTTTCTACAGAGGTCTCGAACTCGTAATTCCAGCAGCACGAAGTGTGAACTATTGCGGCTGCTCAGAGATCACGCAAATATTTTGCTTTACAAAAAAATTATAAATAATTTATTGGTAGAAAAGTATTGATTTGATTCCCTACATGAGAACTAGAACTGTAAACTTGAAGAGTATAAAACCCAGAAAATTCCACTTTCTATTATATCTTAAATAAAAATAAACACTTTAATAATTTGAAAAAAATGAATAGTAATAGAAATAAATACAAACTGAGGTTTACAGTTTAGAAAATACAGCAAAAACTTTATAAGTAAATAGAAATTGGTTCGGAAACTTTCTGTCATGAAATGACATGTTAATCAAAAAAGAATTGTAAAATTCCATACGTCGAATATGGATGAAACTGTTTGCGACAAATGTCACAAAAGACACAGCTCTAACCTACTGTAAGGCACTGCCAAGTCGACCAACGCCAGCTGCAGCTCTCGCGGCTCTTGTGCTCATACTAAACTTTACGTACAAATCATCTGAATACGTTTGCTTGTATTTTGCATTTTGCTAGTTGACAAACAACAAATTAAGGTAACAATAACCAAAATTTATGCAATGCTTCGGCTAATCTTTGACCGGCCGGCTTAGTCGCTGCAAAGCACTTAAACGCAAGTTCCAGAAATGTTTCGGTTACACTTTGACGAGCACTCAGACGACGCGCCTACAGCAGACATCGACCAACTAGCACACGTCATCTGACTTGCATTCGAGGGCGGGAGAATTTCCACCGACGCAACGAAAGTGAAAACTGTAAACATTTTCGAAATGGTGCTTGCATTGGCGCGCCAGCGGTGTCAGCGGCGTCTGCCCCGACCGCCAGATGTGTCGCGCGACGACGGCTGCATGCGCTGGCGCCCGCCTACGCGTGTTGCGTGCGCGTTCGCTGGGCGCTCGGCGCGCACTTTATCGATTGCGAGTTATCAGCGCAAAAGCTGCACGCGCAGAGCTTCGTGGGAGCTTTTTAATTAATTAATTAATTATCGCTATTTTGCGCGTCAAAATGATTGCTCTGGCATGAGTTGTGCGCTGTTAATTGAGATATTAAAGTCGGCGAGAAAACATTATGGGCGAAACGGCTCAATCGCTTTTCACGGGGCGCATAATTGCGCCAGCGATCATTTCAAATGGCTGAATTTCGCTTTTAAATTGCGAAAATGGATTTCAGCATTAAGTCAACTTATGTGTGCGTACGCAGATCGCAGATTGCTTGGATGCGGACGCCAGCAGATGGAATGCTTGAAGAAGTCTACCGACGATTCTTCATTTCAACACATTGGGGAGTCGCAATCAGCGCGTCGCACTCACCTCCGCGAATGGGTCGATGATAAGCATTCTTTAGATAAATGTGTGGACACATGGACACGGGAAGCATCTACCAACACATATGTACACACATACATAACAGCGTATGCGTGTAGATTTAGATAGAAGTTTTGTTTTGAAGAAATTGTGAAGACAGAGCACTGGTTTTGAAGAAAGTGTCACCGAGATTGGAAATAAGATTATGTATGAAGAAATTAAACTAATATGCTTGCTGACAAATTGGAACAGAGAGGAGAGGGCACTCACTTTGATGAAATGTGCACATGCCCAAAGAAAGTTTCCAAAGTTGAGGAATGTGAAAGACCGTCCTTGCATACATACACTGACGATTTTATTTGTAAAGATGGAAAATTCAGCAATAAATTGTAAGTAGGGAATTCATCAATTGTTGTTGTGGAATTTAATTAATTTCTTAGAGATTTTATAAAATCATTGACCTGTGTGGGTTCATATGTAATTGCCTAAATATTTGTTTTGATATGAATTAATCAACTCTAACGTCAAAAGTGATCGTGAACATGCGAGCTTTAAGGCAGTTTTAGATTAAAAGTTATCACAGCAATTGGTATTATTTATTGGTAATTTTTTATTGTGGGAGAGAGTACAAATGCATTTTAAAATATTTAATAAAAGAACTTTCATATATTTGACCCATTTTGACGAATTAATAAAAATAATTATATTTTAACAATTGTTGCAGTAAACATTAAAAATCAGTAGAACTTGAGTCATGATTCAATACAAAGATTGCGCCTTCCGGGAGAAAATCAATTTGACGTCATCGGGCAATACGTAGGGATTCCATCACTACTTTTTAAATTCTTTCATTTTGAACTTAAATTTCGTTTCACTCCTTTAAGCAAATATATGGGTTTCTTTATAAATTAGCCCCTATATATATGTATATGTACTTGCATAACAGTTTAATAGAAGGTTGTATATCTGTACAAAATAAATTGTAATTTCATATTATTCATTCATTTGAATAGCACAAATAAATCAAGTGAATTTCGGGAGGAGACCCTGCAATTAAATTCAAATTTCGTGCTATGTTTTTATTGGTTGGAAATTTTGTTGACCAAAAATATTTTGTTTTGTGAAAATTGTCCCACTGTGTTGCTCTCTCCAAAATTCAATCAACATTTTCAGCCAATAGGAGACAATTTTGTATGACGTCAGCGGTGCTGCTTCAAATTTATTTTCTCCCGGAAGGCGAGAATTCTATTCAATGAATCTTGGACTTGAGTCACACTTGAATTTCAAATCAATGCCAGTGGCGGATTCAGGGGGAGGGATTTAGGGGTTGAACCCCCCCCCCGAAATATTAGGACTTTAAACCTACATACAAATTAAAAGGCATTTTATGAATATTAAATACTTATTTTTTGAACCCCCCGAAATATTTTTCTGAATTCGCCCCTGCTCAATGCAATCATATAAATTAAAAATACTGTTAAATCAGCTAAGTCAAAAAAATTGCAAACAGTACAAAGCTGTAAGCAATTTTATAGAAAAATGTTTATGAAATTGGGAGTTTTTAAAATAAAATATTTGTCCAACTTTTGGCATTCAATTCTTTATTATTGTTACACATAACAGTTAAAAAGTGTATTGTATATATGTATGTATGTGTTCAACTTATTTGGCAAAATAAATACGTTAACAATCTCTAACGGACTTACATCATTACTTAAGTACTTATTCGAATTGGCATAAAGGTACACGTGACTGGTAAAAGGTAACTTAAGTATTCCACTGAAAGCTGCCCACACAAAGGGCTTCACTTCAATTGCCTACACGTCGCACAGCTCCAGATTTGTGCGACCATATTCCCACTTAATAACTAAAGCGGCGTCGGCGATTCATGTAGTGTATGGCCAGTATTATTGTCAGAGTCAGGATGATCAACTGCAATAAATGCGAATATGGAAAATTAAGTTTAATACCGAATATTTATCACATCGGACTCACATCGAAGCCCAGCAAGCCCCATTCGCAGTATTCTGTTGTGGCGCTCTCGTCGGCAAAGGCCTCCTCCACTTTGGGCAGACAGCCAGTGATGTAGAGATTCAAGGGATTGATGCAGTTGCTGTCCTTGCAGCAGCTCGACGGCGGTGTGCGGCCAATGCGCACGTAATCCTCTGCCGAATCGCGCCCGCAGCAGGAATACTAAAACGAATCACCACAGAGCACTTTTAGGTTATGGAGACTGCGCGAACGTTCATTTGAAACTAACCGTTATCTGTATGGTGTCCATGGAGCCCGGCTGTATCAGCTCCTTGCGCCACAACTCCTCCACGCCGTCGAGGGCGTAACGCTTGAATACGTCACGTGAACCCAGGCAAATGAAGGCCACAATGAGAAGCAGAATGACGAACAGGCAAACCGAGTACTGAACTTGAGATAGTCATCAATGGAGATATTGGTCTGTTTTTGTACAAAGTTTGAACTTACCGTCCACAGTAGACGCGTGGACTCGCGCAGTGTGCCGCAGCAACCGAAGAGGGAAATCATTAAAATGACGCCGCCGAGCACCACGATGCCGATGGCATAGTTCTGCGGCATAGCATCCCATCCGAACGCTGCGAACAGTATGACTAGAATACCAAGAACCTGTTGTAAGTCATGCAAAGAGTTCGAAATTAGTTGATGAGTTGTCAAATCAATTCAGTTTTTAGGTTATGCTACTAAGCAAAGCTGCTGCTCACAAAAACTTGTCTTCATTGTCGGGTTCAGTCGGGTCACTAATAGTAGTAAATGTCCAGAATCCAGGATTACAAAGACTGCTTGCGAAACTGTTTCAAGAATAAGTAGTACACGCATTGAAATGTTCCATTCAACCACATCAAATAGAACATCTGCGCTTTTTTAAATGCATTGATCATCACTTCTGAGCTAATTCGAGGCGTGAACTTGACGAAACCATTTGCGATAGCCTCAGCTATCTCGCGCTCATTGCAACGCATTCTACAATAATCTGCTGATTAATTTACTTTTTATTCAAGTCTGACTAATGTTAAGTCACCGCTGTCTGGCAATTTGCCGCTTCTAGCAAAAACAACATTACACAATTTCTTTTAAATTAGAAATTCAATAATGTGAAGCTGTGATTCGTTGACAGCTCAGACGCTGCGCACATGCCGGCAGCAATATTACAATTTTCCATTGTAAATATATACATACATACATACATACATGTGCGCGTTTTTAAAGGGGGCGGATGACTGCGTAGTGCGGCGACAGCGTAATGGAAATTGCAATCACACACGACACAATTACGGCGCAATGCAAAAATCGCTCGACACAGACGCCCGCAAATTGCAACGTTCGCTTCTCGTCTCTTGAGAATTGCGCCACTTGAGAATGATTTCACGCAGCAGTTCGCCTGATGTCAGTGGCGATATTTTGGGCCTATGAAGCAGCCTGTGACAATGGAAATTAAACACCACAGCAGCGCCGGCAATTTCCAATAAGCGCTCATCGGGAAGTGGTTGCACGAGCACCTCAACGGTTCCCAAGCACTTTCAGCCGTAGCGGCAGACCACAAGCTGAGTGTGTGCGCAGGGAAGCCAAAAGACTACTCAATCCCAACACGCATAATTCAGATGATATCATCCGGCCAGGTAAACTAACACGTCGCAACAACAGCAGCGGCCGTTTGTGGCTCGTTCGCCAGTACGAGCGTGTTGCGGCCGACTTGCGAAAAGGAAGCAATGCTCGGAATACACCCAAATGCAAAATGTTTATAGGTGTCTATAAAAAAGCCAAGGTTTGACGGAAGGCGACAACTGCTCAGTGCTCGCCAATTGAGTCCGAGAGGCGAAGAGGAACTACTTGAAATGTGTCAAAATATCGTGCAAAAACCAATTTACGCCAAATAAAATGCTAAATTTATATTAATTTCTTCAACTACTCGAAACTAATTGTCATTGTGATATGATGAAATATGTACATTGGGAATTAGTCTGGTTGGCTGGGGAGAACGCTACGCCTCAGTTCAGTTAATGTGATTATGACATGTGATATTTTTTCTATAGCAAATCTAATCGAACACTTTTTACTATCTAAATATATCCAAATGATGTCCTTTTCAAATACCCAAACATACGTAGATTTCAAAGTTTAACTTTAGAAGTGGCAAATAATGCATTCTTCTGAGAATTTGGATGAATACCCAACAGTTGGTGCTATGAAGGCAGGCAGGTGAGTTCCGCTTCCGCTTCCACTGCCGCAGAGCCCCATTCCATAGCCTTTTCTTAAGACTTCAAACTCTAACTCTCTCTGTCTCTCTCTCTCTCTGATACACATTTTGAGGCATCCTGCCAATACGTCCATATCTGTCCAGGATTAAGCCTTGTGTTTCAGTACAACCCCCCTCCCAGTCTCACAAATTGCTTCTACTGGCTTCATGGCACAGCTAAGTTTCTCCAAACGTTTCGCATTCTTTCGCTTAAACTTACCGCCCACAGGATGTTGAGCAAGAACAGGGAGTATTTGATGGTTCCGGTGGCGCAGCCCATTGTTGACTTTTGACTTTTTCTGCTTGCGCGCAATTTAATTGAATTATCGAAAGGTGCCGACAGAACACGTAGTTGATCGCTCACTGGTCGCCAATTAAGTCAGCACATGAATTCGTATTTTATTATTTTATTTTCTAAATCGCTTAGAATTGCTCAAACCTGATTTGCTGCTTAAATATTCTTTTGATTCCGAGTACAACAAAACGCCAAACGAATGCGCGTGTGTGCAAAATCGAAAAAAAATATTTAGCTATATCGTCAACGTCCACTCGCAGAAATAACAAATAAATAAACAGCAATGAAGACGGCGGCGCGTTTGGCGGCGTGCTGCGGCTGATCCGGGCGCAACGCGACTCTGGAAAGCCTCAAATCAACTCAACTACCAATGGCCACGGTCACGAACAAACTAAATAGCGTGACGCTACTTTATTTGCATTCGCTGAGCACAACAACAACAACAACAAACACGCCAGTCAACTGAAGAAACATCAACTGTTGACTTTGTCGTTCATACTCACATTTTCATATTTCGTTGTTGTTATTGTTTAGTCTTTTCCTACGGCGATGTTAATGTTGGTGTTTTTCTTTTTTGTATTTTTCTAAGCAGCACAAAAGCTCAACACTTCACCAGATGTTACTTTCCGCTCGCACACCGCGTTCATTTGATTTTTCGCTTTTGCGTTTGCTTTTACTTTTGCCTTTCTGATTGCTCAAAACATCACAATTCGCTTGAACGCCGCGCTGGGAGCAAATGTGTTTGCTCTGCCCTATGAGCGAATGTGTGCGTGCACTAGACGCGAGTACTCGCTTCTGCCATAGAACGTAGGTATCGAAAAACCAGTATTTCGCTTTGGAAACAACTACAGCAACATAGACGTAAGTGAGTGCGCGCGCTCCAGCGGCGCGAACCCCATCCACACGGCCATCCATCACTCACCCATCCACCACTGTGCGTTGGCAGCGCTTGGCTGGCTTGGCTGAGGTTGGTTCGGTGTGTGCGGGCTTTTCATTCAGAAAAGTGTCAGCGCGGAAAAGACAGCACGTCAATGAAATCTCCCATTAAGTGATCGTTTTTTATTGCGTCGGCCCTTTGAAGTTGGGAACTGCACTAAAAAAATTGCGCTAAATGTGGGAAAATCTGACGACTTGGACAGAACATTGAACGTGTGGTAGAATATTTGACACGAAAACGCGCAGCACCTGGAACTCCTTCGAATTGTTTTGAGGCCCTTTAAGAACGTTGGCACAGCGACTATTCGGAAGCGACTATTTGCATCAATGAAAGCAGTGACGTATTGATTTCGATTATTCTTTAGTAAAAGTGCTGCGACCGGCATCTCAGTGCGAAAATTAAACTGAACTGACGAACGTGTCAAAAAGCATGTGACAAAAAAAATGGTTGTTAATGATCGAAAAAGACGTTCTGAATCACTGCAGAACGCTGTGCAAAATCTGTGGTGAAAGCGCAAAAACTGTGCCTAAGACGATTACAGTCTCGCGCTATTCGATGAAAATCTCCCAAAGGTCATTCAGAATCAATAGCTTCAATCAACCCGTTGAAAAAAACCGATGTTTTAAAATTAAGCAAACAATGTCGAAACCGAGTCATTAGATAAGACCACACAGGATTTCATGTTGATGGTTCTGCGTACCACTTTTGAGACGTTTGGGGGGTTCGAACCCCCAAATCGCCCTGTGTGCACATCTGACTAAGTCTATCCAAGATACAGAGGCGTTCGATAAATGACAGAAGTGATCGTCTCCAGATTTCCGCATATTACATTCTGATATATAATTGAGCAGTATTTCGAGTAGAAATCTTCCAAACACCTCTATCGGATGGACGAATAATATAATTCTAAATTTAATCTTCAAAAATTAGTCGAGTACATAGCTTTATTTTATCATCTCCGAGGTCTTTGTTGCAACAGGAAATTGTGTTTCACATATTATTTTTGTCGTAGTCATAACTATTCAATTACATATATACTTGTTTATGTGTGTACTTAACGTTAACGTTATTCAACTGTGCTCATTGGAGCAATTACAAAGCACGGCACGTTAATGCCAGTCGAACTGTCCAAACTGGAATCAGTGACATGCAAAATACGGTTGTCTGATTACTCATACTCGAACCATTTGGAAAATATGAAACATTAAATGATTTTAAATTTTCTGTCGCTCTATCGCTGTGGACATTTATGTACTTGGCGCGGGTCCAACAAATGAAAATTATATTTGATATATGTTTGAGTTCAAAAAAAAAAAAATTCAGAAAAATTGTTTTTCACGATAAAAGAGCTACACCGTTGATATAATTAAGGCTGATCTTCTCGAAATGCTTTCTTTTAATACACAACTTTATTTTTGGTTAATAACACTTGTCGTTACACACCTACATGCCGACATAAAAGTATTCGAGTTTCTTCCGACCAGTGAATATAAAATTATTAAAATACGTATAACACTTTCGCTTGGCACTCTTCGCTGGACAAAGGTGCGACGGGCTCTCCCTCAGTAATCGTATCTGCGTTGCTTGCTGCGAAAACGTATCACCAGGTAAATAGCGAACAGCAGCATAACGGCCTGGAAGTGAGAAGCAGAGGGGCGGTTAGGTGCGTTTTGAGGGCCATCTGCCCGAGGTCGCTTACCGTGAACGCCAAACTGGCCCACTCGCTGCTCGACGAGTAGTTGAAAAGGCTGAGGAACTGCTCCTGGGCAGCCGGTATGCAGCCGGTGTGGTAGAGGGCGGTCTGGTTCACTACCATTTGCGGATAGCAGCTGGCCGGGTAGAATTGGCGGTTGATGGCGAAGTAGTCGCTGGGGTCGTTTTTGCCGCAGCAGTGATACTGTGGAAGAAAACGTCAGAATGTGTGCGGGGAGTGCTAAAAACTCAATGGGAGACGCCTGGACTAAAGTTAAAACCGAAAGGGCAAATATCTGCGCGCACAATTCTGAATCTTTAATCTTTTGCTTTGTCTCCCCTTTTTAGCATCTCTTGTAAATAACGTGGACAATATTTTAAATGTTTTGAAAAATAACTGCAGGAATCTTAATGAAGCGGATGCTATAAGTGACTTTGATAATTCCAAAAGTATTTAAGTAATGAGTCAGTTCAAAGTAAGTCCGGAAATGGCGCAATTCCGATTAAAAATAGTCAACGAATTTTTGACTCAGCATTACATTCATGTCACAGCCAACCGAAAACGCCGAATAGAGTCGCAGATGGAATTCTCAGAGGTTTTTGAGAATTCAAGATAAGCGCCGCACAATCACACAAATATTTACCAATCAAACCGCAGTTGGCTGAACATGGCTGATGCTTACCGTCTGCTGTGTGTTGTTCATGGCTCCAGGATGTTCGATCTCCTTCAGCCAGGTCTTCTCGACATCCTTTGCGGCAAACTCTCTGATCGCCTTGGAGTCGGAGGCGTAGAATTTGCCGACGACTTGCGAAATCAGCGAAGCCAATATGATGATGACATACTGAAATTACAGCCACAATGAGTCAAGCGCGGATAGACGCGTCGTCGACAACAGGACAAACCGTGGTCGTCAGACAGACGTCCTCCTGGCAGATGCCGCAGCAGCCCAGCATGGCCGCGACGAAGTTAACGCCGCCCACAATGTACAGATAGTAGATGTAGGCCGTCGGGGCCGAGTTGAGGGAGAGCGTGGCCACGGCGATCAGGGCCAGACCGAAAGCCTGCAAAGAGCAGTGCACACACGCGCATTTGGATGGCAGTTTTAATCGCAAAATACAATAAATTACACAGTTAAAACGCGAAATGTTCAAAAGTCAAAAGCAACAACACAACAATTAAAAACCACTCGTGATGTCCGCACCCCGCCGCCCCAGCACGGCTTGGTTCAATGGCGTCTCCATAATCAACTCCAAATTCTACGTGTGTATGTATGTAAGAATGTGGCCATGTGTATGTGGGTATGCGTCGTCAACAACAATTCGGGTTCGAAAACCACACGGCCGCGCGCACAGCGCCGACAACCAGTTGCGGGCAGCGGGCCGCGATCGCATTGACGCAGCTGTTTGTGAATCCGAATTTGCATTTTGCTGCGCGACGATGATATCATTTCAGAATTATTACAATACATACCGCTGGAATCTGGCGTTTTCATCCCATTCCCAATTTAACGAGCCGTTTTCTAAATACATACGTTCGATTTGTCCGCTTGCGCTGAGGCTTTTGCTGAAAGTGATCAAGTGATTAAATTTTTGAACTTACCGCCATCAACACGTTCATTATGTTGAGGATACATTTCATAGCACCGGATGTACAGCCCATCGTGCCTGGATATCACCAAATTTCGTATATCAATAACGGATGTTCACAACAAGTTCACAAATGTTTTCTCAAAAATGTCACCTTAAATTTTATGGAAACACTAACGGACGAGGAATATGTGTACGAATAAATTCAAAATTTGCGGAGCAATACCCAACCGCGTCGATCGCCTGCGTTATTCGAAATGCTCAACGCTCAACGCTCGTTCAAACAGCCGGGTGAGGCGCTCTTTCTCTTTAAGCCGGCTGCCACTCCGCCGGCCAAAGAGATTTTTCGATTGCCGTTGCGAGTTCTAATATTGCTTGCTCTCGGCGTTGATGGGTGCTACAGTGGCAGCTTAGTTTGTTGTCAACACAAAAAGTGGTACCAGCAACATTTGGCCAACTGGCTCTCGGTATCCACTCCATAAGATATTTGTCATCGCATCATTTGGGAGAAGCACCTACATACAACACAAATAAGATTCTCGTGGAACTGTAAGTCACACAGTCTAGAAATTCGGTGTGTTGTGCTGAAAAACTGGCAAGTTGACTCATAAACACATAAACATTTGCAAAACTATTTATGATTTCTTTTCATCATTCGTTTAATGCAGCGCCCCTGACACTTTCAAAACAATCATCACAACAACAAAAACACTGATCAAGGTTACATATGAGACGGGCTCTACTCATTGATGATGATTTGCTCGCGCTTCTGAACACGAGTCTTTATGCTTCTGGCCATGTAATACGCAGCTATAGCACTCAAAACCTGCAAGAATGGCAAAAACACAAACCGATCTCCATTCCAATCTCTACACATAACAACCACATTTACTCTTAGCCCACCTGTAACGCTATTAGCCCCAAAAGAATCAAAATTACGTTGTCGCTTTGCTCGTCGAAGAAGCCAACTACCGTCTCCAGACAACCTCTGGGGTAGATGTTGCCATCCTGGGCGCAATTGTCGTGGCGACAACAACTGTCTGGTAGCACCGCCACTGCATCGGGCAGATAATCCTGTGGGCTGTCCTTGCCGCAACAGTGGTGCTGAAAGAACAACGCATTCAACCAGGAACTTGCACATATCATCACAACCACAATTGCTGCACACCTGGCGTTGTAGGGCGTCCATGGCGCCCGGATTCACTGTCTCCTCCTCCCAGAAGTCTTCAATGCGCTTCGCTGTCATCTCGGTGAAGGTGTCGTTCATGGCAGCGAACGCAATCATGAAGACGGTCTGCAAGACGATGCTCCCCACGGTCATGGCGATGAACTACAATTTCACTTCATTAGCACTGCTCAGCGTTGGCCAACCCCCTCGCTTACCGCCCACGCCATCATTACGGCCCGGCGCACCGAGGCCATGCTGCCCACGAAGGCGATGGCCATCACCAAGAAACCGACCGAGGCCACGATGTACGCTCCGAGTATAGAGCCGGCACTGCCGAGCGCGATCACACCGCATGATATCAGCAGCACATCCACAATCTGCGGAAACAAGTTGAGTTGAGCAAAAGGAATTGCATTTCTATGGAACTCAAACAAGGATTGTTAACTAAAATGTTGCTCTGATGTGTGAGCGATTTAACTGCTTAAAAGCCATAAATATTCAGCGGGGTATTTCCTCCTGCTTCTTATCATAAGAATTGGCATTTTTGATCTTCCAACAAATATTTTTAAACCATCTGAGAGGTTTGTGATACATTTTGAGACTTTTGCGAAAATATTTAAAATGATGATACCTGCCATTGAAGTTCGATGTTACAGGGAGCCACAGCCACATACTTAGCTCTCGCTCATTGTAGTTTTTGTTGTTTACAATCTCTCTTCAAAATCTAAAGACTGTCCTCCGTTCTTTTTATGAGATTGATCAGTAGTCTGAGATCAGTTTGAATAGATCGATAGATATAATCGGGCACTTGCACTTGTAAGTGTGAACAATCCACAGTAACTTGAAACTTTCTATTCGCGAATACGAATCCGGCCTACAGGGTGGCCAGCTTAGTGGCTACTAAGCCCAGATATTGACCAGGACTGCCAGTATGTGGTTAGTTAAATGCATCGATACATGAAATATGTCGACTGCTACAACAACACATGGGTAACAAAGGCTCATTTGCCCAGATTCAATTCAACCCATTTCGAATTTGACAGCAAACAATTCGCACCGGTCGGGTGTAGCGCATTCGCGCGCACGACATGAGTAGAGGGAAATTTTTGAAATTAAATTCGAAATGACAAAAAGCAGGCGTGTTCGCGGAAATAATGACTGTGAACAGATGCGGCACATGCACCGCCCAATAAGCCGTCTAATTAGTGCGACTTGCATGGCCTCGCAACAGGTTGCTGTGGGACGTGGGATGGGCTGCGCACTCACCGTTATCAGAATGTTCAGAATCAGGAGCATATACTTCCACAGCGTGGCGGCGGAGAATGGCATTTTCATGTTCGTCAGCTCGCTGTTCGCCAGTCGTTCACTACTCACTTGACTGTCCGCCGCGAATTGCCGCAGTAATTCTGCCTGACGCCGAGTTGAGTACAAATCGAACGGGCTTTTATAAATAACTCGCGAATGTTGGCGCACGAAAACTGTCTTTTTATTTCACTTCTCTCTCGCGAATGTACAAATGTTGCTGTTTATTGTTATATATTTTTTAGTTTTCTTTAAAAATACACTTCTCTGGTGGGTTCCCCTGTTGGCCGGTCTGCCCAGATGACTGATCGTAATGCGATTTACAGCAACAAATTGAAAGTAAAATGCATGCAGTTAGCAGCGGAAACACACACGCACCCGCCCGTGGGCTGAGCGAAAACAAACGAAACTCAGATATTTGGGGGTTTGCCTTTGTGTTCGTTTCCGTGGACGCGCGCGGTCAATGAAGAGCGAAATTGAAATGAAATCGCCGTGGAAAGCGTTTTGGCCAGGCGATTGCGGTTGGACCACGAACACGACTGTGGCTGACAACGCAGAGAAGATAATTTCAAATTAAAAACCAAAACCGCGCACGGCACAGTGCAGCATCTGTCAATGCGCTGAGCAGTGCGAGAATTCGCTCGGTACAGGGTGCCGAGTGTGTGCACTTTTACTGACTTGTGCGAATGCTCAAAGAAAGCAATGGAAAGAGGTGGAATGAAATGTTCTCTGTTGCTGTGGATGATTTATGCCAATGTACTACACAATTTATTTCAGTGAAAAATTAACTTAACACTTTAATGGAACAGAATTTGTTTACGAGTTATTAAGATACATTTTTGTAAATATATGTTTGTGTTGCTGGAATTTAATCATGTTAGCAATAAATGCATACATTGCGTTTCTGCGGCGGAATGTAACGTAAAGCGTTTTTCTTAAGTTTAACACGTTTTCCAATAATCTTCAATTTTTTTCTTATACCTCTTCCTAATATTTCCTTTCTTTCATGACTGTTCAGGGCAAACCTTTATATTTGTCGTACATGATGTCACAAATATTTTGATGATATTGAACCGATTTCATACAGACTTTTGTACGTTTGCATACATGTATACATACATATATACACTTTATATGAGTGCGTGAACGAGAGTTCGTGTGCGTGCATCTCATGTTTTATGTGAGATTTGAAAATATTAAATCGCTTAAATTTGGCGTAGTTCGTAGCATCTGAGAGTAAAATGTCTGGCATGTTAAATCGCCTCAACCCTGACAGCGAGAACCTGTCAAAAGTATTATTTTATTTTCTTTTTTTAAGTCGGCAATATAAACGGAAAGCAGTGAAAACGTGCATAGTTCTGCGCTGGAAAAATGATAATTTTCATCGTCGTGTGATATATGTAAATGGATTGTAGCATTGCGACCTTAAGGTGTATTCAGCTTCTAACAAAACGTTCGGAAACCTATTTTTCGAAAATAGGTAAGAATGCGCTGATCCTTGACGTATTCCAAAGCGTTTTCAGTGGCGCTGCATAAATGATCTATCATCCGTAAACACGGATGATGTTCTTTCTTTGGGCAAAATCTTCTAGAATCGTTAGATAAATTAAACGTACAGTATGTCTGAGATTTTGTAATGAAAGTAACCTGGTCAGAATCTAATTGTGTAAGATCCACTCGACCCTAATTCATTTTCTGGCCAGTGTAAATAGCAGATTGAAAAAGAACTCCGCACACCATTACTTACCCGCATTTAAAGGGGTCCCTACAGACTTTTACACGTAAAGTATGAAAACTTGAGGAGATAGAGTTTCGATGTCTAGGACAAAGTTATTTGCATTAAAAATGTCAATATTTTTTGTATGCACATGAACCCCGCTCCCCCTTTCCTTACTCCCCTTTTTTATTGGTTTCGTAAAATGTTTTCTAATGATTTCGTAAAAAGGTTGTATTGAGTAAAATATTGCAAAAAATACTATATTGTCTTTTTGGAAAATATTCCTCATTAAAAATTAAGGGAGCTTTTCAAACAACGAAACTTTCTCAAAACTTACCCCAAAAAAATAAAAAGCCCTAAACACGAAACCTTCATTTAATACTTTTTTCATAAATTGCTTACTCTGCTTGAGATGTTGAGAAAAATGTTGAATATTAAAAAAAAAAAGATTTTTCCTTCAAAAATAGTTCAGGTGGTCTCCAAACAATTAAACCCTAAGAAGTCTCCTCTTAATAAAATAAACAATTTTTATGATTTCAAAAAAGACTATTACTAAAGACTAAATTCGTATTGACTTTCATCAAATCAATGTGAAAATGTCTCTTAAGCGCCATATGCTTCACTCCAGGGGCGTAGCCAAGGGGGTGTTTTCTAGAAATTTTCGGAACTATACGGTCGTTACTCTGTTGCAGAAATGCTGTTGTACAGTGTAATTAGTGGTTTAACAAAATTTTATTCGATTAATGTATATAGGCAAAAAAACAAAAAACAAGCAACATTATTCATTAATTAATCATTAATAAAATCAGACTTAGAGAATTAAATTAAAAATTAGTCAATGTCACGTTAACAGTAATTAACAATAACGACATATTTTCTCGAAATATGGTAATACCGCGTTCTACATCCAGCGCACATTGCGTCGGCTCTCGTTCAGCAGGCTGCTGTACAACATCCAACCGAACACTGCGGCGACAATCTAAAGAAACAACAACACACCCGTTACACTCCGCTTGCAGTGGTCGACAATTGTTCGATGTTACCTCGCCGACGATCAGAATCCAGCTGACAATGCTGAACATCAGCATTTTATTCGCCAAATATTCCTCGAACTTCTGCTGACAGCCCACGGAGTAAATGTTTTCCACCAAGTGGCAGTCGTGGTCTATGCAGCAAGTTTTCGGTATGACCTGCTGGATCCGCACATAGTCGTCGGTGTTATTCACGCCACAGCAGTGCAACTGCAAGAAGTAAGTAATTGCCTGGTCACAACTCCAAGAACCTGCACGTCGCACCCTTCGTCGCGCTCACCCAGTCCTCGTAGAAGGCCAGCGCGTCCGGTTGTTCGTGCTCCCACAGCTCCTCGAAGCCGTCGCGCACACTGCCTGACAGACCGTCCTTGGCGCCCAGCGACGCCATGCTGGCCATGATGAGCTGCACCGTAACCAGCACCGTCACGCTGATGACATACTGCAATGAGCAACGGGCAATGAGCAACGGGCGTCGACTCATGGCTACTTTTCAGTCGGCACACTCACAATTAGCAGTTTCCTGCGGGATTCGTGTATCGCCGCCAAGCAGCCAAATATCGAAATTATCACAATCAAGACACCGAGCGTGATTATGAGACCAGCGGCAACATTTTCGCCATGATCGATGTTGTTGTCGGCAGCGCTGACTAGTATGAAGACGCCGAATGCTACCAGAACGAGTCCAAGCACCTGAAAGTGGTCCATATAATCGACTATACACAATACCACAAAGTTTAAATGTTGCAAGCTCAAAATGAAGTTCTCCGAGGACCTTATTGCATTTAACAAATTGAATGCTTTGAATAGTTAAGAAAGTACAGCTCAAACCTCAACTGCGATTTAACTCGGAAAGGGTTTGATTCGACATATCCCGATAGAAACGCCATAGACTGTTCTCGTTGATACGAGTAAATGCGACGTGTGAATTGTCCATGCTGCAGCTGAGTCAAGTGAATTTTATGACTTTGAAAATATTTGTATACACATTGCGGTGAAGGCTGAACACACGTCGCCATTTGTTGAGCAACCACCCATACACATTCGATATGTATTGTATGGATGAGCAGTGACCAGCTGCGCCCAAGTAGCTACACAATTTCCCAAAGAATGCAGCAGGATAAGGGGCCAGCAGTGGCCAGCGATCTGAACGGCGGACGCGTGCAATTAGCAAATACTCACCGCAAACACGAAATTCAGAAGCAGCAAAACATGCTTCACGGTTGCTGTCGCCAGACCCATGCTGGCGTTTTGTTATTTACACTTTGAAAACTGTGCAGCAGCAGGCACCCGCACCGGATCGGATCGGACACTGGCTGATTTGCTGATCTATTCCAATTGCGCCGTTCACGTTGGCTGCCGAAGTGCTCTGCCCAATGGCGCGTCGTAATGTAATGCACACACAGAGTGGAAATCAGAAAATTAATTTCAGTTTTAAATGGGTTTGACAAAAAAGGCAAGTTGACATTGGCGGCCGCACCGCGCAACGTCACAGCCATAAATTCGCGTTTATTACCTTTGGCGTTTATTACAACTCGCTCTCGACTGGACTCGAAAGCTTCTTTAAGCCGTTTGGAATACTTATCCGTTCGATACTCAATGTTCAGCGTTCCGTTCGTGGCGTGGCGCACTGCTTGCGTTGCTGAACTGAAACATTGCACAAATTCAGAAATTTGTATTTTTGTTTTGAGACACACGTTCGCTTCGGCCCGTTCGGCTGCGGCGGCCAGTCGCGCTGGTTCTGCCTGTTCTGCCACCTACTCGCACAATCTGCTAAACACATCTACACACACATACATACATGTGGACACATCTAATACTATCTGCTTGCGCATTTTCCCAGTCGGAAATGGAACGATGAATCAATGCATTACGGAATGCTTATTTTTCGTTGTGGAGTACTCCATATTTCCCTTACGAATTCCCATTACTTTTTTAAGGAAATGGCCGCCTGACGTAAGCATTATTTCGTAAAGTATAAAGAGAATCATATATGCTTACCCTCTCACTTACGTTTGGAAATAGAAAGGAATGCAAAGAAAATGCTCGGAATACTTCGTGCTTGCATTCCAAATACTGTTTACTTTTTCGTATGATAAGGTAATGGGACTTTATAAAAGTGAGCGCATACCAAACATGCTTTACGCATAGTTGAAAAAGTAAGCATCGCACGAACACATGCTTACCGTTTCGCTTACCAATAGCATACAACGTAAGCAGTATGCCTTACAATATAGCTTACAGCGTAAGCTATACGTAATGATTACAAATAAATAATTACTTTTTCCAATAAAAATAAAAATTTTTTTATTGCCTGCGATATTTTGACTTGTGCTTTTCTTGTAATTCTCAACTGCTTCATGTGGATAGCGATGGAAATAGATGAGTGTTCAAACAGCCCGCGCTAGGATTCGAACCAGGGCGTCTGGCATGAAAAGCCAGCGCTCTACCCTCTAGACTATCGAGCCCAACCCGCTACGTTTGTTCATTCACTGTTTTCTTTCAAACTCATAGCTACTCGGAACATACCTTACCAATACCTTACTTTTGGTAGCTTATATCTTTTTTTAATTTTCATGCATACTTTTCCTTGCTTACTTTGTAAGCTTAAAATTGAAGTATTCATAACTTCGCTTACGAATACCTTACCGGGTAAGCATTTGTTTCTGTTCGGGCGTCGTCGTTTTTTTATATTTTTCATGCATACTTTTCCTTGCTTACTTTGTAAGCTTAAAATTGAAGTATTCATAACTTCGCTTACGAATACCTTACCGGGTAAGCATTTGTCTCTGTTCGGGCGTCGTCGTTTTTTTATATTTTTCATGCATACTTTTCCTTGCTTACTTTGTAAGCTTAAAATTGAAGTATTCATAACTTCGCTTACGAATACCTTACTTCTGTACGGTTCTGTTTTCAGCATACGAAATAAGGCATAAATCATGCATTACTTTGGAATCACCTTACCAAATTTCCGACTGGGTTGTTTTGCTCTCGAATCGGCTTTCTGTTTTGATATCGGCACACACACACACGAACGCAGCTTGCCTCCATGCCGTGCAGGTTCGGCATTTCGGAGATGAATTACTTCTTGGACAGGCGTGCGCGGGCGTCGTTTTCAGCGAAAGCGCTTTGAACAGGTTCTCAGCGCCATCGATTCCACGCGCCATCGAGGCGACAGGTGCACGCGCAGCCAACTGTCACTGTCGCGGGGCTTTACTGTGCCGAATGCACTGTCCAGCGAACTAAAGCTCTCGACATGGAACGAACTCTAAACACTGGCATTGATTTAGCACTTTTAGAAAAGTTCAAGTATAACTGATCGATGGAGTAATTTAATAAATGTTTGTTTGTTAGTTACAGTTTTTTATGGATCATCAAAATTGCATTTATAGTTTCCAAATCTTTTGAGTATAATATAGGTTGATATACGACTATCGTACAGCGTGCCTAAGAGTAAATGTTATAAAACTTAATTTTATCAAAATAATTTTCTTAAAAAATATTTATTTATTTATTTAGAATTGTTTAAAAAAAAAAATTTTAATATAAAATTATAGCTATCTTTGGTCTTAAGCTAAAAAAAAATAGTAAAACAGAAATAATGAACTACGTTACAAATTGCACCGCAGCTCAGTAGACAAATCCTTTAGCCACGCCAACTATAAATTTAGTTGCGAATTGCATCAATTGAAGTGGAAAATTATTTACTTAATTTATTTAGTTGAAACTTCCTAAAGGAATCTCGTCACTTTGAAGCCTCCAACAAAATTCAGACATTCCATTATTCGGGATCCTGTAGTGCTTCCATCTCAATAGCGAACATGTCGGTGCTGTGTTTTCCCTCCGATCGACATGAACAAAATGGCTTTTATTCACCGAGCAGTTTGGGGTCTCCCTCTCAGCATTCTTGTACTCGCATTCATCCACTATTCCCTCCAATCCATCAATTAAATACCATTACGCTCCATGTTTTACTTGGGAACTATTCAGTTTTCTTTATTGTCTTCAAGTATTTCATTACATTTGCTTAGATTTTTAATTTCGTTAAAATTGTCCTTGTCTTATTACAACAACTATGAGTTAAATATTATATACTCCAACATGGAATTTAATAATACGTGTCAAGTATAATGCGTTCTAATTCGATACCAAATTTAATAAAGGAAAATGGCAACATACACAGTCAAGTTCAGAAATGTTTTGATTTAAATTTGCAAACTGGCACGAACACGATGTGTTCACGCTTGAATCCACTACCATTTCATAGCATTGACTTTATTTTTCATAGAATATGCAAAAATCTAACATAAATGTCGTGTCGGTGAAATAATCTCAGCCATGGTCCATGGAAACTTTTTAATGTTTTTCATAGGTGGTGAAGTAATTTTGTCCAACCACACATTTGCCTCTTCAAATTTGTACATATGTATGTACATATATCCAATAAAATGTGTATCCATAATATGGTAATAGTACTTAATTTTAAAACGAATAGCAGACAATTCAAGCCAATTTCATAAATTGTTGTCAAAATTATTATTTGCAAGCACATTTAAATGTATATATATAAATTGTCTCTATATTTCCATAAATCAAACTACTACATTTCTATTTATACATTGCTTTACATTAACTAAATATATAACCGCACTAAGGTCGACTTTTGAAATCAAGTCACTTAAAACTAAACAACAATATTTGCTTCCCACAAAGATTCCCCACACGGCACGTAGCACGCATTATTGCCTTTTGACGTTACTCGATTCAAAAGAACCATTTTCAGTAATGGTTATACGAGTTTATCAACAAATCGTAGCATTATTCGTCAATGCTCGCAGAATCAGTTATAGAATCGTATGCGGTCTCTGTAATTTCGTATGCTATCGACCAGCACGCACGCGAAAACCGAGCCTGTGAACTGAGATAAATCAATAGATTGGAAATGTTCTGTGGGGTATTTTTTTAGTGGACGCACCTCCAAGGCGATCAGCAGCCAGCTGACTGTGTTGAAGTTGTGCGTCTTCGCCTGCACATACTCCTTGAACTTCTTCTCACAGCCATCCACGTAGACGTTGTACACATTCGAGCAGTCGCGATCCCTGCAACAGCTCGGCGGAAGCTCCTTGTCCAGCAGGTAGTAGTCGGCGGCCCTGTTCTTGCCACAGCATTGCAACTGCAAGTCGACGAAATGTTCATTCAATTCGACCAAAGCTCAAAATGATCTTCCACCGAGAACATTGGTCTGTACTCACCCACTCTTCGTAGTAGGACAATGTGCTGTTGGCGTGATCCTCCTTGTCCCACAGCTCGTCAAAGCCCTGCTGCAGCCCGTCCGACAGGCTGCCTGTCGCAGCCGTGTAGCTAATGCTCACCAGTATTATTTGTATGACTAGCAGAACGACTAAAACTATAGCATACTAGTGTGGGAAAAAAAAATTGGAGAAAGTTGATTGAATGAAAGAATTGAGGCCCTGTGGAGCAGCATTGTCCACGTAACATATATTCGCTCATGGAGTATTAACTTACACTAACTAACATGCTCTTGGACTCCATATACGCAGCCAGACCTCCAAATGTGGCAATTATCAGCACCACCGTGCCCAGCACGACCGTCACGGTGGCCACCAAAACTTCGCTGTCATCGAATTCGGCATCTTTGATGTTGTTCAAAAGCCAGGCCCCAAACCAGATCAAAATAATGCCAAGAATCTGAATTAAGACGATTTTCTATTCAATTCATTTCAATTCATTTTCAATTCAATAGCGAAACATGTCTCGCAGCCGCACCAACAAATATCACAGCAAGCCAAATTGGTCCGTACTAAGACTAGTCCTTTTGGCCTATCCACCTTTCTACCTAATGCTGCCTACTTAACTGGGTATGTTAACAGGGTCAAGGTCAAGCATTTGCGGTTTTATTATGGACCATTGATGAGGTTCTATGAGAGATTCAATGCCATCAGAACTTGCCGTGTCAGAACTTGTCTTCTTAAATTTTTGAACCGAGAACCTTAGAAGCTATTCCGCGCGAAACCCTCAAGAAAATTATGGACTGGTTTAAGTATTTGCAAAATATTAATTTTTGAGTGAGATTTTCTTTAGCCTTTCAGTTTTGATAATAAAATAAACAACTACAGACACAAAAATGTCTGCAGTGTTTGATTTTCTTGAAGTCTGTATAAATAGTTGCATCGTTTGTATGCGGGCTTAATTTCTTATTCAATATACAGGCGTCGATGGGTATGAAAGGGATTCCTTAACGGTATTAAATGGCCGATATTGACAGCTGTCAAATGTACATTTTGCTTTTTGTGGAATGTAGTTTTAGTAAAAAGCGAACAAACTCGGAAGAACAACTTTGACTAGTTGTGTGGGCAGAGCTTTTTGGTGTAAACATATACCTATCTATCTATATACATAAGTATGTTTGTATGTAAGTAGATAGCACAAGCCGTTCGGTTTTCGACGCACCTCTAAACTGTTGGAAAATGAATATTAAATGTAATAAAACAAAGCTTTCGCAAGCTCGCAACATATTTATTTCAGCTTTTTTCAGTGTGAATGCGCCGTGTGGACTGTGGGATGTGGTGAACTAATGCTTGGCATTACCGCCAAATGTCATGCAATTTTTGTATTCACCTTTTTATGTTTCGTTTGCAAATTATTTATAAATAAACCAAACGATATCGCTGCCTCACCGCTGCCGTTTTCAGCTAACAAATTTGAAAGCAAAACAGAAATTTTACGACATCGACAACAAATAACAAAACACAGGCCAAACAATTGTCAGAGCATGTATGTATGTATGTATGCGTATGCCAGCAGGTGCGTTTGTGCGCTGAATTTCTTGCAAAGTGGTCGCATTTGCCGAACTAAGAGAATTGTTATTTTTAAATGGTGATGATGCCCGATGCGAGTAACATAAATGACTAATTTGTGTCGGCGAGGGAAATGTGTCGTCGATATGTGGGCCAGGAAGCACTCGGCAGCGCATCTGGGTCGCTGTTAATCACTTTATTGGCTGTTTTGAATACCAAGTTTAGTTCAGCACTCGCGAAGTGCTATGTGAATCAAATGTTGGCTTCGAATATTTTTCTTTTAATGATTAATGTTCTTGTCTCTTTTACGTCTCATGTAAAGGATTACGTATACGTTTTTAAGTTAAGTGCTTTATGGGATCTTCCATCACTCACAGCACTCCTAGCTTCCCCATACTCACCGCGCACAACGCGTTGAACGCGAAAAGCGTTTGCTTGAGGCTCCTCGTCGTGCAGCGCATAGTGTCTCGCTGCACACAAATTACTGTTAACTCTCCTGTAAGCTTATTGAAATACTTTGGCGTTGTCCGAATTTATTGCTCAATGCGCGGTGGAATTTCTTTTGTAATTCAATCGGCAAGATTCCTTGCGAACGGCGACGTGCGGAGCCTTGAAACGGAGGCGCAGCTAGAGACACGGCGCCGCACTTTCACGCTGGTGGGCACTTTCAAAGCACGTTCGCGTATCTTTCACAACTGAGTCGAGCCGAGTCGAGTGGAAAAGGCAGACGGCACTGTGTTCGCTCGCCGCGGCCGCGTTGCTGCTGCTGCTGTACCTAGGACGCCACTGGTCGACGACAAAATCTCGTCATGTGGCATTTTGAAATTTTCTGATTGTTAATAATTTTCGTTGGTCTGTTGTTTTCCCCTTTTATTTTGTTGTTTGTTGGCTTTTTGTGTTCTGCCAGCAGTTTCGCTGTTTTCCGCTGGCGTTGCTGCCATACGGTTGGCTTTAAAAATGCCGTAAAAACTGAAACAAAAGTAAATAAAAATAAACATCGAAAGCAAAATGAAAATGAAAAGTAGAGAGTCGGACAACTCTCCTACGCTACGACATAATGCGACAGCGACAGCGACATAAGCGGCGGAAACTGCGGGCGGCCGCGCTGCACCAGACTCGGTTCGACCACGCCGCGGCCGCGGCAACATTCATTCACTCGTTCATTCATACTCACCGGGGCGCCTCGCGCCTCGCACCTCGCACCTCCCCGTCGACCGAAACAACAAAACCACCGAAACGCTTCAACAAATTTGGTATAAACACACAAACGCCTCCGTCCGCCTCGGCCGATTCGTGTGCAGACGAATGGACTGTTGTTGTAAACTAAATAATTATTAAATAAATAAACAAACTTCTTCGCTAATCTGTACAGAACCGTTTAAATGGCGTCATCATCAGCGCATTATCTTCTCATCGGCGAGTCATCTTTCTTAAAAGGGCAGTTTCCAGTGATTGACAAGTGAGGCAGCGCGTCCGCTTACTCATTCCAGCCGAAAGTCTTAGCTCATGCTAATATTTATGTTTAATTCACGTATAATCGGGTAATCTGCATTGAAATGCGATTTGTCGGGCGTGCGTTTCGTCGGTTAGAACAGAAGAACAAACCTCTATGGAAGTTGCTAGTTGTTGTTTTATGCATTATTAACAAACACTATCGAAGTAAGTTATGCGGACGTTTGCCCAAATATCGCCTTGTGTTGTCATATACAAATTTAACATTTATCACCCTGCGGCTGTCACAAAAATATCTCGTGGGGAACCAAACTGAAGCTTCCGGATCACAGACAGTGGAAGCAAAAAGAAAGCATTTCCATCTTAATAGCCACCACATGAACTTAGTGGGCTTTGGATTTCTCACTCTCGCACTCCCACCAAACAAAACGAACACATTATCCTTAGACTTGGTCGTTTATTATTGCTTAGAGCATTATTTTTGGTTAATAACAATTAGTCAAACTTAAACTTACATTACATACAATAAATTGCTCAAAGAAATGCGCCTAGAAAATAGCGTAACAACAGTTATTGCCAATTGCAATTACCCAAAGTCGTAGCTGGGTCATAATCGGCCATAATTTTTTTGATTTGAATCAATATCTTTCCCAACCCGGGCTGCAGGCGAATACAGTTGTTTGCTACCGTTCTTCTTTCTCTCAAATTATACACTTTAAACACTAAACAAACGTGTATGTGGATTTAGATGCGTTTGGTAAATGAAAAGCAAATATCAGTGTTATGCCTCAAAATTAGGTTATAGATTTGCACTTAAGTCTACGGGTGCTAGCTGCGTAAAATTCGCTTAGGACTCGGATTTTGGATTCTCCGTCAAGTATTTTCGGTTGAACACCGTTTTGGCACTTCGTTTCTAAATATCAGAAGTCGTCGTTGCTGCTGCTGAGCTGCTGAGCGTGAGGTAGACTAGCAAAATCCAATTTACAACAATTTAACTGACTATAAACAACTTCGATCTCAACAATTCGTTTTCGTGAACACAAATTTAGTACATAAATACAACTTTATTCTTTGGTCTGCATTCGAGTGTGGAGAATGGGTTGCACGCTCACTTCGGATAGTATTTCGAGCGGCGCCAGCGATTCAAGATGCTGTTGGCCAGCACGTAGGCGAAGGCGGCGCAAATGAGCTGCAATGAAACAATAACAACAATAAATGCAGTTGTGAAAAGCGAAGCGACGAAAGTGCTCACCTCCACTAGCACCAAAATAATGGCAAAGATATTGAACGCCGTCCAGCGATCGGAAATGTAGTCGAGGAACTTCTGGCGGCAGCCGTCGAGGTTGAGCTTGTCGTCGGCATTGTAGCAGCTGTAGGGCGGCAGTATGTAGTCGTTGGGGCCGATGTTGCCGCAGCAATCGAGCTGGTGAAAATGGGAAGTTGTTGCCAAACGCAACCAATCACAATTTAGTAAACGATTTGCATACAAACGAAACCGAAAGCGGCCCTACCCAGCGTTCCAAGCTCCCGATTTGGCTGGCATTTCCGGGCTTTATGGGCACCGTCTGGCCCTGCCATAGCTGGTCGAAGGTCTTGTCGACGTTGATCAGCAGCGACGATTTGAATACCCAAAAGAAGCCAACAACCAGCACTTGCAGCACGATCAGAATCACCAAAATGGCGGCGAACTATAAATGGTAGCGCGGCGAAAATCAAACACGCACCGATCGTAAACCAATCAACAATTAACGCAATCCGTACAATAAAATATAAATCAATGATTCGCGCACCCGACCACACGCCGCACACAGACGACGGTCGGCGCGTGCACTGACTCACCGTCTTCGATAGGCGACTGCTTTCGCGCGCTGCGCCCAAGCTACCAAAGCCGGCGTTCAGCAGCACTATCAGTCCCAGGCCGATAATCACAAACGCGGCGGTGTGGAAGTGGTCGAACTTGAGTATAATGTAGACGCCGATGCCAATGACGACAAAGCCGAGGAGCTGCGGAACGAAAATGAGAGTAGCTGTGATTATTTTGATTGAATGAGTATCTCAAACGCCTGAACTAGGTCGAATAAATACAAATAAAATAAATAAAAAGAAACAATATTCAATAATGTAGAGTATTGGATATTTTTACATAGTTGAGTACAAATATCTTTCACCAATATTAACGTCGAGTTGCATTGTTTTGAGTGTTCCTGACGCTAGTAATAACCCATGGAACTTTGAAAAAAGTATTGAAAAAACAAGAACCTTCAGAGCTGTAGTTGTTGTGCAAAGAGTACAACAGATTCTCTACTGTAAAATCTTTTGAAGTGAGTCTCTGCTGAGCATTTCCTTTCACGTGGATATGGGACACC
Source organism: Melieria crassipennis (assembly GCA_963668005.1). Classification (NCBI taxonomy): domain Eukaryota; kingdom Metazoa; phylum Arthropoda; class Insecta; order Diptera; family Ulidiidae; genus Melieria; species Melieria crassipennis. Next base: position 113,808,041 of record OY764963.1, on the reverse strand, counting down.
AGCGTTCTCCCAAAATGGTTTCAGTTTCATTTATTCAAATATATCGTTGCAATAGCATATTTCACTTAACCCTTCGACTGTGCACCCAAAGAGCATTCAACGTGTATGTATATGAAAATATATTTTTTAAAATTCAGCAGCATTGAGATTAGAGCATACAACTTGTTACTGAAATGTCAGCTGCCAGTCCATATTTGCTCTCAATGCCCAAAAGCGCTAACGCCCATAGACCTGTCTTTCCTTGTACGTCACCTCCGACAATGTCCGTCTTTTTCACAATAATTCATATGACACAAACCGGGCGAGTATTTAAAAATATTGATTGGCAAAGTTTTGCAAAATGTCTAATTTGAACAAACGACTGAAGAGGCGCTATACAAAGCCAACCAGTTATTTTTACTCTTACGATTTCATCAGAGGCGACAAGCCAAATAAATAAATACCTACATACGTAAGAATGTCTATATGCCAGCATTATTCGCCATAAATTATTCATATATGGAAATTTAACAAACTTGCGTGCGACATATACATTTGCCAATTTAAATTTGTTTGGACGGTATTCAGTGCAAACACGATTTGAATGGCACACTCAGCCACATAGTGGACCCTGAACGCAGTTATTGCGTTGACATTTCAACTCAACGGCGATGAAGGCGTTGGATGAACAGCCATCGGCGACCTGTTTGCACAAATTTCCACAACGACTTTTAAGGATGTTCGACATCACATTAACAACATTTATAACCAAAATATACAACTTAAGGAAATTTTGGAATTGTGTCAAACGCATAAATAAATAAATATTAAGAGAGCTACTGTAATTGCTTACTTATTTGGTAACTGAGTGACTTTTTGCTAATCGAATAGCTTGTATTGTCCTATGATATGCTTCCTAGTTGCCAGAGTCAACCCTTGGTCACATTTTCATTGCCATAAGCCAGTAAATATTTCACATCAAAGTAAGAAACAAAAAAAGTCAACTTTTATTGAATAAAAAAAGTCTCGGCACTTGAGGTTTACAATTGTCTCACAAATTATATAAGAAGAACAGTGCAAAAATACAAAAATAAATAAGCAGAGCAAGTGCTCCAAGTATGCAAATCCGCGCCGCAAACGAACAGATAAGAACCTAAGTTCTATTCATATTTGCGCTGAGTTATTGCCGCTACTGCACAGCGGCCGTCTAACGCGCACGACAGCAGTGATAGCGCGCATCCTTGTGCTCAATTAGCGTCGAACATAAAACGCCAATTCAGCGGCAATTCGCACGCCACTGCATCCGTTGCAGTTCGAAATTATCGCCGCCGTGCATGAGTCACGTACATAAGTGGCCGCTTCGACTGTAAACAAGCACAGAATTCTGGCACAGTTCGGTGCAGCGAGAGCAACGCGCGGACAGGTGGCGGTGGGCGCGGTTTTCGCACGGCGCATTGCCAACGCGTGTGGCGATCGCGTTGGCGGCGCACGTTCGCTCGCCGGCAGTTCTTGGAGTGGCAAATGTGGCCGCGTGCCGTTGCAGTAGCAACAAATTGTAAACAAATGTGCCTGACAGCGGCGTTGACACATGGGTCGCTTTCGCGTCGATGTCGCCGTGGCGAGAGTCCAACTCCTCGGCCCAATGATCGATTTCTACAATCAATAAATGTTAATTTACTGTTAAGCGTGGTTTTCGTTGTTGATTCATTTGGCTTTGCTGCTGGTGTGCGCGTGTGTGTGTGTGTGTGTCTGTTGTTATTCTCGCGTTGAGTTGTTGTTGGTTGCGCTGGCGTGTTTTGAAAATTTGTTTACTTTGTCGCTTGGTACGTGATAATAACTCTAAACATTTGCGCCAGTGGCGAGCAGCGGAAAAATATTTCACGAATTCGTAGGATTGGCCGCACACGAAAAGTGCTCGAAGGTTCTCCTGTACATTGACTCGTATGCGCCGCGGCTAATTAATGAGGCAATTCAATTGCGCCGCCACATCCATCAAGTCGTAAAACTCTTAACGATGCTCAAATACGAGCAAAATAATTCGGTCAACAACAATGCTTCAGCGAAGAAAGTAGAAAAAGTAGGACTAAATGTCCAAATAACTGTTAACTAGAGGCAACATGTGCATCATCACTTGTGTCCACAGGTTGGTATTTCGATATATTTGAATTTGAAATTCCTCTCTTCTGTAGCGCTTAAATCCTTACGACCTCGTAGTTCAGGCGGTGATTATTTCTGCGTTGAAAGTCACACTTTCCTAACCTAAGCAAGTTGCTCCCTCCTGCCACATCAGAAGAGACAGTCACTTATCGCCTCTATCCTTGTCCGACAATATTCAGTTCACCAAACATTGTAATTAAATATGTTGCGTCAGATTTGGCAGAGTTCTACGTCACAATACGTGGCCCCGAATCTGACTTGCCATATGTATAACCCAACCCTGAACGTCTCATATTCAAATGATTTAATAATAACAAATGATTTAATATTGTAACCGCTTCCGAATTGACTATTGAATTAACCTTACTGGCATAAAACAAAAATGTGTATGCTTTAAGATTTCTTTCCACACTCACATTTATACTGTAAACAATTAAGAGAAACAATGCTTGGGTAGGGCTACGGTGGCTACGGCAATGCAGTAACATTGATTACCCACATTAGGAGTCAATTGAATTTTTATTCAGCTGACATGTGTACAAACAAAATGGGTATGAACTCAAGTTAACTTAACGCAATGGGAATTTTACTTGTTTGGGTTCAACAAAAAGTTTGCTACAGGTCCACAAAAAGTACCAACACTATTGAGAAGCTTTGTAGAAATTACACAAGTTGGTATTTATAAATATGTATATCCCACATATCTAAGGTTACCGACTCAACAACTTAACAAGGAAGCAACACATCAATTAGAACCGGTTGCCAATAATTACAACAACATTCACAGTCAGACATTCATTCTTTCTGCTGGGGCAGAAAAAATTATGATTAAACAATAAATAGCAACAGTTGCTTTAAGTATTGAATGTATTGCAAATATTTGTCCACGTTACGTTGAACCAAAAGCAAAAGTCCTAATTGAACAGAATCAAAATATGCTGCAAATCATGTCATTTTTATTTTTTGTACGTACAATGGAAAAGTGGTAACCCAAATTTGAAATAAAACACATGTCACATTAGAATTTCGCATTTAAGTTATTCAACCAACCAGCAACAATGGCTCGAGCGCTGAACCAGCACATGGCGAACTGATAAGATAAAAATGTGCTCTCAAGTCGTCAACACACCAGAGCAGACCAACTCATTCCCGCACATCCCTAAGACCTGTACTGCCTAGTTCGCTTTGGCCAATGTCAGGTCAACAACAGATCAGATCACTAGAAAAATCTAATTAACCCGGTGGACAACTGGCTTGTTTACAATTATGTGAGTTTTCTGAGGGTTGTCTTCCTGTGAAAGAAGACGTTGTAATCTGTCCACTTTTAGACAAAGTCGCATAAAATAATATTGAATAATTACTTAATATAATACCTTGCTTTATGGATATATACATATATGTATATACTCACAACTTTGACTTGTTGCCGATCGAAATTGTGTAAAACACTCTTCACTACACTGTACAAGTGGATTTCTGCTACAGAGTAACGACCGTATATTTCTGAAAGAGGACGCCGTACAGATCATTTTTGCCAAACAAAGTAATAGTCCAGCACGTCTGATTTTTTTTGTACTTTGCACATAAAGGTTAAAGGGGTCCCTACAGACTTTTACACGGAAAGTATGAAAACTTGAGGAGCTAGAGTTTCGATGTCTAGGACAAAGTTGTTTGCATTAAAAATGTGAATTTTTATTGTATGCACCTGAGCCCCCCTCCACCTTTCCTTACCCCATTTTTAATTTTTTTTCGGAAAATTGTTTCATAAAAAGCTTGTATTCAGTCAAATATTGCAAAAATACTATACTATCTTTTTGGAAAATATTCCTCATTAAAACCCCCCTTAGTTTTCAAACAACAAAACTTTCTCAAAAGTTCCCCCAAAAAAATAAAAAGCCCTAAACACGAAACCTTCATTTAATACTTTTTTCATTAATTGCTTGCTCTGCTTCAGATGTTGAGAAAAATGTTGAATATTAAAAAAAATATTTTCCATTGAAAAATTGTTCAGGTGGTCTCCAAACAATATTTATTTAAATATTTAACCTTTATGTGCAAATTACAAAAAAACTCAGACGTGCTGGACTATTACTTTCTTTAGCAAAAATTATCTGTGCGACGTCCTCTTTCAGAAATATACGGTCGTAACTCTGTTGTACAGAAAAAGTTCGAAATTGTTGTACTGTGCTATTTGCGTAGTGAATATTTTGAATAGCGCTATCGGTATTCCTAACCAATAATCAATGAGACACAATGATACAATAAATCAAGGTCTCACTGTGCGTACATAACGCAACATAATACAACATACATGTGTATGTGTGTGTATGCGTACATATTTCTAATTAGCAAAACAACAATTGGGCTAAGCATTATCAGCGGAGCGAAATCAGGCCGAGGAAGCAGCAATAAAAAGCGAATCAACGCAGCCGCATTTTTGTGCGGAACATCTAAAATTAAACGGCATTGGGACCAACCCAAATCTCGTCAAGCGCCCCGTGCGCATGTGAGCGTTCGCTTACGCATTGTGGCTTGCAAAAAGGGACGCGCAGGTCTGAACATCTGCGGCCGCCGCGTAATATCACCAAAATTGCTCAGGAATGTTTTCCAAAAGTCGACTTTACGGCGGAGCGACGAGCGGAGGCATACGCATGGGAAGTAAATCAAAAATCATTCGAATGGAACGTAAATAAAAGAAAACGAAAACTGCTCTATTGAACTATTTACACGCCGCAGAGAATGGAACTTATGTTAATGCTTTCGGCGCGCAGAAAATTGCGGGCCAGATTTTCGCATACAAGTTTTCGACAATTTCCTCGCATAGACGATGAATAGCTGTTCGACAGCGCTGGGCAGCCATGACGACTAGCGACGCGCGAATGTATGTCCGTGCGACCGTCTTACACACACGGCATGACATCAACATTTTCCATTTTGAAATAGATTTTCTCTGTAAAGCCAACTAAATTCAGCGACCGAAACTAAACTTGAGCAAAAATTGTTGTTGCTCACACGGAAAGTGTTGCTGCTGCGCTATTGCGGAGGTGCTGCCTCTGCGACTTTTGATTCTATTTGAATTTCTGGTGCTGTACGCGCGTCGGGGCGGCTCTGGGTGCGTGGGTGCGCGAGCTCAGCGAACGGCGCAAATGAGGCATTTGGCTTCGGAGAGCGCTCGTTGCCAATTAGGAAGCGTTCTGCTGCCTAATAACGTCACAGCTTCGCAAACTTTACGTCTGTTGACTTTTGATATCACGCACAATGCATGATTCGTTGTGGCTTTGGGCACTCGCGGTTGGTAACAAGACTTTGCCGGCCTTATCTGCCCGCAAACGATGTGAAACCGCAATAGACGTGAGCGCCCCTGACTCATTGTAGGAAAAGTCGAAATAGCAATTGCTGACACTGGCTCAACACGACGAACCATGTAATCTATGTGGTAATCAGTTATCATCAATGGCGCGTTTATTAAGTATTTAAGTGGCAACAGGCAAAGTTCAATGTGGCCCTAACGTGAGGCACACTGGTTCAAAGTACATTTCTTACTTGAGTTTTGTCTGATTTATTTATCAAGCATTTAGCTTTTTATGGTGGAACGTCAAGTATGCTGTGAAGTACTCGTATACAAAAAATTGACTAACAGACAGGATTTTAATCCAAATTATAGATTAAAGATTAGGTAGACTATATCAAGTCGCCTGAACTTAGTTACTCTATTTCTCTATTTCTAATGGTTTGTAATTGTAAAAAATACCATCTTGGCAAAAAGTTTACGAGCAGAAAACCAAACAATTAATGCGTTTTAGTTTATTACAATTGCATTCATTCATATCTTCTTTAGTTACAATAAATCCCTGGAAAATATTACCCCTTTTCAAGTAAAAAACATGTTTTTTTTAACGCCTTGCACCTTGTTCATGTTTGCTTTAAATATTTTCTTGCTAATGCCATGCACGTCAAAACAACTTCTTGACGTCATTTATAAACTTGATTTTTGATTACAACCACTATTCTTTGATTAACCGCTACTGATAAAGCGAAGCATTTTAAATATTTATAGTATAAAAGCACTTGTCATCAGTGAGTCTTGCGACACACTCCAGCAAATTGCAAGTGGCCAATATTTGTACTAAAAAATATCAAATGAATGAATCAAAATGATAAAATATTTCTTGGCGGGCACACCACCCTGACCTCGTTCAGAACACAAGAACAAACCAAAACTATTCGATATTCGGGCACATCGAAGATTGAGTGAAACTAAAATTGCTCCATATTTTATTACTGGCATACACAAACAGACGTACAGATAGAACCAAATACATAAATATATATCTACTCTAGCAAGAAGCCAAATTCTGTACACAGTTTTTGCGATGTACGGTGTACGGCTGTGTGGCTGCTTAAGGCAATTTTTACGTTGCTACTATATGTAAAAATGTGTACTATATATGAGAACAGTACAACGTTTAGTTGCTACCTCGTCCCCCTGACAGAACCCAGTCGCAGACTTTATACTGCCGCCGTGCACTTTACACTTTGTTCCCTCGGCATGGACGCGCATAAATTATGCGCCCAGCACTTTGACTCCACGAACAGCAACAACAAAAGCAACAACAGAGACAACAGCAATTTGCCATAATCGCCCATCGCCCAAAAGACATTTAGCATTTAACAATTTTACTTTTAGTTTTTCGTTTAGCTTTTGTTCGTTTTGTTTAACTTGGAGATTGTAGTTTGTTTTGATTTTTCCTTAGATTTTAAAATTTTTCTATATTGCGTTGTTTACGAATTGTATTCAACTGAGTATTGACAAGTCAAGGTGGATAATTTCAAACGTTGGCGTACTCAACTCAACTCAGCTTTGGCTGTGGGAATGAATGAACGAACCAACGAGAATGCGCGCGTCAGCGACTCTAGACGCGAGTTTATAATCTTTATTTATTAAATGAAATGACGTTGTGGCGCGCATAAAATTTGACTTGAACGGCTGATTTATCGCCAATGTTGTTGCTGATGTTACTGCTGCTGCTGATGTAATTTTTTTGCGCGCAGATATGTATAAACAATAATGGGAAAGGTTAGTTGCTACAGCCAGCCGCCACTCGCTGTATGTCAACAGCGACGGCGTCTTCGGAAGTTTGCCGTCGTTGATAAGTTTTTGCTTGATATCACATAACACTATGCGCCGTTATGCGCCGCACCAAGGTCAGGCGCAGCCCCGACTGGATGGCGGGAAAGCGTTAAGGGGTTATATACCTTTTTGTAGCTAAAAAATCGAAACAAATTTTTATGACATATTTTTTAAGTACATACTTTTAACAATTTTTCTGCAAAATTTCATCGAGATCGGGGCACTTGAACCTAAGATACGGCCGTCCATAGCGCGCAGTTTCATGACTACTTAATGTCCACCTAAAACTTTAAACGCGATTATCTCGGAATCGTATTTTTGAAAGAATGCCATCGCGGTGAGCACGATATCCCGCTAACCACTATATCCATCAATTTGAAATTTTGAGGGGTTGTTTGTACATACAATACCTAATTCGTGAACGAAGGAATTTTTTTTTCGACAAATTCTTCTATTTTTTTGGCAAAAAACTCAATTTTTCGACCTTAAAAAATCGACATTTTTGGAAAAAATAGCACTGTAACTGTAAAAAATTTTTTTTTGTAAAATCCTTCGTTCACGAACAAGGTAACACTATGTACTAACGTAGTTTTTTTTTTTTCAGCTGAGCCGTTACCTCGATTTCATGCTCACCGTCACCCACTGCTAACAAAAGGAGTTCTGCGGCAAGGACTGTAACTTCCCCAATTTTTCGAATTTTCGCTTGAAATTTTATACAAATTCACATAAGGACATGTACTTTTATAAACTTTGTATTGCATTTGAATAAAACTATGGTAACATGCTTAAAAAAAAAAAATTAAAACCCTGTATTTCCCTACAGAAAACGGTATATAACCCCTTAAATAGTTTCAGGCACAGATGAATACTTAAGTGTGGAGGTATGTGCCCGCAACATGAAATCCGTCCTTGGCAAACAGGACTCACACTGTTTCTTGTGTATCGAAAATGGGCACACAAGAAGGAAGTTGAATTAAAACCACATTTATCGGTTTTGGGCATTTTGTGAGAAAAATGCCCATAAAATATGCCCATAAAATATTTACATTCAAGAAATATAAAAGGAAAATATGCACTAAAAATTACAAATCATGCAGTAAAAAATTGAATTCGAAAATAAACAGAAACAAGAGTATTAGAACATTTTTGCTATTGCCAATGAATTATTTTTAACCTCTCAACGATGTTGATGAAAACTAAAATTTCAACACAAGCACAAACAAATCAGCGCTTGAAACAGAATCAGTGATTTTGAAGCAGTGACATCATGAGGTGGAGACATCGTACGACATTCACAATGTATCTTTGCTAAGGTCTGTTAGGGTCCAAAGTCCCTAAAGCATTGCGTCCCGATGGTCAAATACAAGAAAAAAAAAGCTCGTCATAAATTACTGTTTGCACAGACTTCGACTTCGAACTCATCAGCTTGAAATGCATCAGAGATTTCATAACTAAAAACGAGAATTAGAATACAAGTTGATCTTTCACATTCTCGGACAACAGTTCCGTAAGCGTCAACACACTTGGCCAGCTGCGAAGAGCTTTTTTTTATAAAAATTTTCGTGTGACTGAATAGCAAATCTCATTCAACACTTCGCAGCAGCTTACTCTGTCCTAACTCATTGCAATGTACTGAAAATCGTGTGTCCACATTATATGGAAGACATATAAATTTGTCTCGATCCACACTCTCGGTGCGTGTGGCGCCGCCTTGGCAAATTTCTCGCCACTCCTCGCTGCCACTTACCGCATAGATCACATCCCAAATTAATGAAAATACTTTCAGTGTTTTCGCTGAGCAAGACATCTTTCCAAAATTTTGCCTGTCTTCAAAATATCGCGAAATTCTCCACCACTTGCACTATTTTCGATTTCTGCTTCAAAAGTGGCAAAAACAAAGCAGAACACGCGCGAAATCAAACAACTTTATGCAATATTTGTTTTATTTATAAATTTTCGCTGGTTTTTATCTCGACAGGTTTGCGGCTCTACTCTTTCTTCTCAACGACCGACGACGAGATAGATCGTCGTTGCACTTTGCTTTGAAAACAAGGCGCCGCACCTCACCGCACGACACTTTGCTCCGCTCGTTGTCGCTCGACACGACACTGTCCACCGCAGTGTTGCGCGTATTTTCGAATTCAAATCGCTTTAACCGTTGTCAGTACCACACTCGAAACCGTCATGAACGCCTTGCGCGAATAAACTGATATTCTTCGCGCTCGACGAGTGTTTGTCTATTGAGCTGTTAACATTTCAAACACAGCGACGGCCGCTTCTGGCTGCGGCGTAAAATAGCGACTGGCGCGAACACCGGAACGGAACGCACCGCGGAATGAAACGCCGCGAAACAGTGGGCCGCCACACGCCGAAACTGAGTGTGTAGCGAAACATTTGCAAAAAGCGCCAACAGCGTACAACAACAACAGAATAATTTCGCATTAAACTTTAGATCAAAACACTGGCAAGTTGTTGAAACCGGCATAGTAGCTCGTCTGTCATCTTGTCTTCTGACAACTCAATGCGTAGTCTGCAACTTGAAATGCGGTAAACGTCAGATTTCTTAAATTTCAGCGGTTTTTTTTCTTCCTTCTTACACCTTTCAAGAAATTTTTTCCCGTTTCAATTAAAAAGCATACCGTAAAATTTCTGAATTTTAATCCATACATGGCTAAATTAGTTCTCCCAAAATATTTAGATCGCTTTTCGGTTTTTGCTTGTCTTTATTTCCTATTTATGGATTTGGTTTTGTCTCGATTTTTTTCTTGAATTCGATAGACTGTGTCTCGTTCGGATTCAGTCGGCTGACACTAAACTTTGCCCCCAAATTGTATATTACAAGAATTCTAATAAAACCATAGAAAAAGCGAGTGATAATAAGAAATACATATTAAATTTATATAGGAAGAATATTTTTATCGAACGAACTAAACGCTAAGTGTAGAGAAGTAGAGTTCAACTATGCCGTTTACAACCATCTGAAAAATGTTCTTCAATTATTTTCGTTGATAAAATCGAACTCCATCTATCAGCGATACAGCATTTCGAATAGGTCACATAATAGAATTCACATAACACTTATCGCTTGATAATTTCCAACAGTTATGAGTTGATTACAATCCGAATTACATACAATCACTGCAAGAAATTTCAACGACCATAATTCCTAGTAATAGTTTGCGTTTCGTTATAAAACGCCTCATAATTCCTTTATATTACTAAAAATAAATGGTCGATTTTTCTTTCTAAGGAAATAAAATTATTTTATAGAGTGCACACTTAACCCTTAAATGCATGGGGCAATTATTTTCGAATCAATCTAGAGCAAGCACAAACATGATTTAAATTGATTCAACAGATGTACGAAGGATTTATGATTGTACCATATATGGTACGCCATGCATTTAAGGGTTAAGTAAAAAATGCCACAACATAAACGCACAGAGTCCATTTGAGTCTTAGCATTCCGACAACTTACCAAGCTGCCAAAGAAAGATCACTGTTAACACTTAAATTTCAATACAAATTTTATTAACAATTCTCCAAACTTATAAACAACATCGCACGCATTTCAGTAAATACAAATGAACTAAAACTAATTGTCCAATACATTTATGCAAATACAACTTGAATTGTAAAGTGGTACAACAAGTTAATCGGTAGTGCGCTCAAGTATGCGCAAATTTTTAAAAATTATTAATTAAAAAATACATTGTACAACTGTTATGTACAATAACTGTGTTTTATATGCAATAATTAATGTAATAATTGGTCGTTATCAGCAGCCTTCGATTAATGCTCACAACGACAAATGCAAACACCAACAACTGCCTTCAGTACCAGACGACTAATAAAACTTATTATGCGTCTGTATGTTTGTAAATGTTTGTATAGCAACACCTGACAAGCTCTTAACAATTGTTCCACCCTGCAATGTGTCAATATTGCATGTCGAGTACGCGCAAATGTTGAGGTAGTTCGCATTGTAAGGCAAGTCAAACTTTTGCCGTGTAAAATTTCATTTTGCAATTTTTTTTGGGATTTGAAGAAACATTGCAAAGTAAAAATTCAATTGTCTGACTGTAATTCGGCATGCCAAATATTCCACATACCTTTTTATTAATCGCTAGTTGTCGGTTAATATGAATTGATAACAATAAAAAGCTTTTAAGATACGTATTCAGTAATCATGCTCAATTACTGAAACGTATGATAGACAACAACAGATTGCTGGGCATTACACTCAGTGTTTTCGAATTGACCGTCCTGTCCCAAATTTGGCGCCCACGAAACCTCACATTGCAGGCGGTTCCATTGGTTAAATATTCTTAAGCTGCCATAAATAGTACAGTTGAACTGCCTTCGGCTGGTTGTATAAGCTTTCTGGAGAACAAATGCATAAATTTAGCACTGCCTGCAATAGATGTGACAACAGTTGGCTACATTGACTCAGAAGTAGGTGCGTCGGTGGTCGTTCCGTATGCTGTTGCAGAGACAGCACGAGACAATGCTGCCAATGAGCTGCGAATGGAATAAGACAAACAGGACATATTATACAACACTCAGGCATATTCCTTATGCTCCGAATAGCAAATAGGCCTACCTCCAGTCCAATCATAATCCAAGCGAGTATGTTGAACACACGCAGCAACTTCAGCCAGTGATCCTCGAATTTCACGCGGCAGCCCTCATCAAACATGCTCTCGGGCTTTCGCCTGTCGTTGCTCTGGAAGCAAGTGGAGGGTGGTAGGCGCTCGTTGACAATGTAATCCTGTGGACTCACGCGGCCGCAGCACTCAAACTGCAATTCAAGAAAACGTCATCAACAGTTCAGCTCAACTAATGGACAGCGCGCATACCTGATTCTCGTAGAGTGACATGGCGCCGGGACTCCTCAGTTCCTCCTCCCACGTTGTGTCCAAGGCATTTGCCAGATTTGAAGCTATCGAGCTCTCGCCGGTGGTCAGGAAGAATACTACGACAACCTGCGCAATTATCAGCACGAAGAGCAGCGTGATAAACTATAACATTGCGATTTTGTTAGTAAATTCTTTTCAAGTAGTTCCAATAGCTAAAACAGAGACAGTGAAGACATTACACTTACTCAAGTTGATAAAATGTTAAATAGTCGCACATAAATATTGTAATTTCGATATTGCTCGATAGTCTTCTCGTTTACTTATCTGCAAAACAAAAAACTATCGACAACAATTCGAAACCTAATTCACCGCTCTGGGTTAGTGAGAAGAAACCGAGGTGTAATGTCTTTATTGTCTCTGACTAAGGCTCACCGTCACTGTACAGCAGACGTTCTCACGCAACGCGCTCAGGAAGCCCAGCAAGAATATCACCAAAGTTGCCACGCCCACGGCAATGAAAGCGAAGGCCGCCATGCTGCCCACCTCGTTGGTGTCGTAGGCGCATAGCACGTAAATGCCAAACGCTATTAGCACCAAAGCAAGTAGCTGAAAAGAGAAGCAAATCGCACATGAATTTGATGTTATGGCCAATTTTTTTTTACGTTTGATTTATACTGAATAAGTATAAATCAATGTTCATGATTGACATGGGAGAGCATCAACGAAGTTTTTCACAATTTACTACAAACTACAAATATGTATGTAGTTGTTTTTTTTTGGAAATTCGAACCAGCCATGGCATATCAAATCAAAATAAATAAAAGGAAATTCATTACATAATGTATGGTTTTTGTTGATTTTGTGTACATATTTATGTATTCTATGGAAAAACAAAATATAAACAGATGAAGGAATCGATTTGTCATGTATCAAAATAAAGGATAATAAATAGTTGTTGCCTGTTGTTATCATCGCTCTTAATATGTCAAATGATTTAATAGGACTATCATTCGCGCTATAATAAAAAAAAAATAATACCTATTTTAAATTTCTGTTTTTTTATTATCATTCTAAAAATATTTTTCTGTAGAAAAAAAACATAATCTACATACTTTCAACGCGGCGGCTGGCAACTCTTTCTACCAATGATGTCACTTCGAAGAATGCATACATATGTACAGCTACTTTTAGCTGTAGTAGTGATGAAACAGTTTGTAGCTTATGCCATAGGAGAACTTAACAACAGGCACCCACCAGCCGAAACAACGACCATGCCGGCGCCAGAGTTGTCGGCCAACACGGCGTCACAGCGAGACAGTTTTCATACCAAAACAAAAGCATGCCAACAGCGACAACAAAACAGAAATCTGGTGGTAAGTTTACTGTCATCAGTGTGTCTGGCGACTGTGCTGATTATGGGGAAAACAGTAAAACAGCATTAAATTTCCAGAGAAAATTGCTATCGTTCGAAACTTGAAGGTCACAGCATTTTTCTTCACTTTCATTTTTTTCCGCTACCACACGAGCGGGTGGAAACGTTGTGGTGTGGTGATACGGTAGGGAAAGTATACAAACCTACACACATACATAAATCTACTTTGAGATCTGTTTTCGACTCGAGTTCCTTTTATTGTCAGAGTCAATCCCGCTCGCCTCTGTCGTTGCACTGCACAATCGTCCAGCCCTGCTTACACAAACTTGTAATTGTACTGAAGATGACTGTTACTGGAATAAGCAAACAGTTCGGCTTGCGCTAACCAGAAGTGACGCGACGCACACATGGTTGGTAGATAAGAATTATCGGGCAAGATTAGACGCACTGACAACGCCATCAGCACACGTCAAAGTGGTGGCCATTGAAAGCTGTCATGGCAACTGCATCTAGCACCGCGTATCCGCAAGCGCGGAAACACTAATTACAACTTATAGCAACAAGCCGAGGTAATCTTAATATATATCCAGTGGCGCACACAGGGAGGGGTTTCGGGGGTTCAAACCAACCCAAAAACAAAAATTCCTGCTACAAAACATGGTTTCGAATGGTATTTGGCTCAAAAGTTATACACAAACCGCCCAAAATTAAATCCTATGTGCGCCACTGCTCATATCAGATGATTCCACTCTCCCACTGCAAGAAAGTGATTGCACCTACTGTGTGAGTTTGTCTGCTCTCTGATCGTGGCTACCATGTATCGGAGTTATTTTTAATCGGAGTCGTTAATCTTTTCATTACAGAATTTTCCCTCAAAACCTTTGCTAGATTTATAAATTAATTCGATTTATTTCCTACAGTTATGAAAAACATCGTTGTGTAACTTTTCATTTGAGACTTGAAAAATTGCAGGGTAAAATTTGTTGTATGATTTTTCGTTCTCCTGACTAATAGTACCTGAATACCGGTCAATCGCAAGATTCCTTCGAAAAACAATTCACTTTATATTAAGATTTCATAACGTTCCACCCCCTATTAAAGCTGTATTATTTGATGATTCATATATGTATGTAAGTAAAATAAAGTTGCGATATTGTGGTCTTCTTATACAAATTCCGAGTTTTCTTGTTCGAACCAGCTGAAAATCGCGACGCACGTTGGGGAAAAAACAGGCAAAAACGCTCGAATAGCCTGTTTTCAGATCTAGAATCTACAGTTTTTACACTAGAGTACTATTTTCTTCAGAATTCTTTAGAGAATTGTATGGTTAATTTTTTTTTATTTTCGCTACCAGGAGCTGTTACCCTACAATCGGAATTTTAGAAATATGCATAATCAGAAGCAAAAAAAAAACCAAAATAATTTGTTAACTAATTCTCTTAGAAGATTAAAAATAAAGTTACACGTGTTTTAGCGTATTTGAGTTTTAGCAATTTTTCACAGCACACGGTTTATGGTTTTCGAATGTAAAAATGGAACTTCGGAAATAATAAAGATAAAAGATTAAAGTTTCGCATAATAGTTTCCCATAAGTAGAAGATGATTTACTCGAAAAATGAGAAAAATTCGCCTCCGGTTACGCCCACTCCCCATACAGACTTTATTTTTAACAATATTAAAATAGGCTACAATTTTGCTGTCATGCGTTAAAATCCTCTTTAATTTTATGACACTTAGCCCACTTTGATAAAAGTAGGCAAACTCTTTCTTAAATAAAAATTACAAATTGTTAAACTACTCAGTTCCTTATATATAGCACTGACAAACGTATCTGACAAGTATATCTTTGCTCACTAAAAGTTAAAATAATGACTTATTATGTATCATAAGGGGTTAAAGAGGCATGCCACACCTATTTCCAGACAAAAATATCCATAAACGGACGGTAAATATTTAAAAGTTCATATTTTGAAAAATATCTTTATATGGCAGCCCTGTTAAAAATTGAACAACCCACGGCTATTTTAGGCAATATGTTGTTCTCATGACTTCCAAAGTTTTTGTACGAATTTTCAGTTTCGTGTCTCAACTTTTTCAAAAGCTATTGTATGTATGTACATATATACGTTCCATTAGACAGGATGGCTGGGAGACATATTAACGGACAGACATAGCTTAATCAATTCGATATATATGTATACGTCTTGATTCTATATACTTAAATTCATACATATTTATTCCTTTCAATACCAGCTTGCTGTTTTCCATACGTTATAGTTTTGCTCAACAATTACAAATACTCGTATATCGTTGCGCACTAGTGCTGAGTACAAAAAGTGCTTGAGTTGGCATGCGAAAATTGCTCGCACTATCATGTAGCTGAATGTCCCACCTAATCAACGTATAAATATTTCGAGAAATGCTGTGGAATCTTAAAAGTTATAGTCCATAGAAAATAACGATTTTTTTCATTTTTATAAAAAAAAGAGGCATAGGTTAGATATGCATTTTCTGTCCAAATAAACATTTTTGAAATAAAATTTTCTCACTATTAATTGCTTAAATATCGTAACCCCACATGTGAAAAATTATGGGATTTCATTTAAAAGTATAGATTTTAGGGGCATCTGAAGAAAGCCTTGTTAACGATATTTTGCTAGAACTGAATATTAATATCATAAAACGCTCACCTTTGAAAGGCCTTCAAGCCCAGGTTACGGGTTGAAGGGACTTGAAAAATTGATTTTCTATATCGCTAATGTACATGATACAAAAAATAAAGGTAGAGCCTTTTTTGCGATTTTTTGGCGCTCTCCTTTGAAAATGTGCTACCGTACTGTTGTCTATTGAACATTTTTTTAATACTGCAATGAACTATCTGCTGTTGAATTCGCATTAACATTTTTATACTTTCGCCCAAAATATGTTAGCCACAGTGAAAGGTCTATTTCGTGTGTATTTTAAAAAAAATCTAAAAATTCTTAGAACCTTAAATATCTCTAATTTAATATTATATCGAAGTGGCATCACGACTCAAGCTTTTTACGAATACGAAAAACGTCAATAAACATGTTTAGTGTCAAAACATTTGACAGTGACTCTACCTTTATTTTTTTGTATCATGCTAGTGTATCTTTATTACGATAAGCAAAAAAAAAATGCAGGTTCGCAACTTTTAAATTTGCTCCAATGCGAGCGGTTTTGCCTGTTTACCCCCAAAGTGCGAGACGCCGATATTCACATCTGCAATGTCGAAACTTTGATAGCGGGTGCTTGACTGACGACGAGGCATGAGATAATAATAATAGCTGGCAATAGGGCGCCAAGCATTGATTAGTCATCGCCACGCGAGGCGACATCTTAAATACATCGCATCGTACACTCAAGTGTGGGCCAATATTTATACAAATACTCACAGACACATGCACACAAATTGAATGTTCAGGTGGGTTCGTTCTAGTCGCACATTCTACATTGGTAATGAGTAATTGTAGAACGATGACGTTTGACATACATACATTTAAATATTGAAGCATTCGCCTTGTAATCGCTTTTAACTCGTTTGCAAAGATGTGAAGCCATCCACTACGAGTCAACAAAGTCGATTTTGTAGACATGATGTCTACATGTTATGTGTGCGCATGTAAGTGATGACAATTGAGATTCGCTTCTTATTTTCTTCAAGGTTTCTTGCTCCAGAACCATAATTGTGGAAACACAAAATTAAAGAATTTAATTAAAGAAATCCATCTACGCTAACACGAATTCCAGCCATGTTCACAACATTGCATTACGTCCACACATTTGGTTAATGCACACAACAAATG
Source organism: Melieria crassipennis (assembly GCA_963668005.1). NCBI lineage: Eukaryota > Metazoa > Arthropoda > Insecta > Diptera > Ulidiidae > Melieria > Melieria crassipennis. Next base: position 113,790,716 of record OY764963.1, on the reverse strand, counting down.
ACAAAACCTAATAATAATAATAATAACCTCATAATAATGATAACCCTCTAAATGGTAACAATAATTTTCAGTTGTTTTTTTTTAATCTCGTTAATATTGTTGCTCTATTGAATGGTAGAAGCACTCGATAATCGTATTCAATAAACATTTTTGAAGCGGTCAAAAGGTTTCATTCATTGGCTTTTTATGGCACTTGGACACGTTGCGGTACTTTCTGCACCATTCAATTTAAATCTGCCAGTTGTTTACACAAACTCAAATCAATTAACGAACGAAAATGCTAACGACTGATCGAGCGTGTTGGAGAGCGTGTGGCCCTCAGACGAGTGTTTGCACGTATAATATTCAAACAGATTGCGTAGCCTGTTTCAAATCAAAATTAAATGAGCAACTCATGTGGCATGCCGCATGCTGCAAATTGGAATGCGCGGATCACTTCGAAACTTGCCAACAGCACAGAGCTTGTAGTAAAAATTGTAGTAACGAATAAAATGGCAAAAGCCACTTCAAAACACTATTGCTGGCTAAAAATACAACTGAAACGCCGTAAAAAAAAGAATAAACGAACTGGAAAACAGTGTGAGTGTGTGTGTGTGTGTGTGTGTCCATGCGTGTGAGGCTCGCACGCAGCATCGCGGCGATCCCTTGGACTTTAGGTGCGATGCAGTTGTAATTGGCAGAGTTTACAGGGGTGTTTGCCCACTGTGCCGACTGTGTCTGAAGTTGCTTTCCCATACTTTTCGATCGGAGCTGCGAACACATCTACTCGTATTTGATTGAGTTGACACTGTTTGCATCAACATTGGAGTGAATGTTTAAATTGAGAATTTGCTTAAGAATAGAGAGTGGATTTGTCATGGGAAGGAAATGCCGCACATTTCCGAATACATATTCCGTTTTTGTGCCCGCTTCATTAAATTTGGCAATAAATTATTCTAAATTTCTGTTTTTGCATTTAAATTGTATCCAGTTCGGCTCCGGCAGTTGTCCTCAGTATCCCATTAGAAACACTGACATTTTTTTTAGAAATTGCAATTTTGCCATAACAAATTTCTCAAGTTGTATTTACTCTGTTTTGAGTCAAATGAAATAATTACTTGCAAATTGAGTAGTCAAGTTTTTGTTGCGTCTTACAAAAATGAAATAATCAAACTGATTTATATCAAAACTGATCGTGATCGTCCCACACCAAGCCTGCTGCCTTTCAGAAAGTCGCATTCAAGCAGATTAGAAGCATCAAATTAATTGGCTACAATTGAGGTTGTTGATGGAGTACTGCCCGCAATTTGGTTTTGCAAATTCAGACGGAAAACAGATACGCAAGTTCGGAATATTTGCTTAATTGCTAATATGCGTGCAAGTGGATTTGTGGCGCCCAAGTTCGCGCGGCTGCGTGAGCCGCCGAGTGGAACGAAACACTTACCGTGCATAGCAGATCGAAAGCGAAGACGAACTTCTTTATTGTCGACGTTGAGGTCATTTTGGTTGAGATTTGATTATGCGTCTTTAAGTGATCCCAAGTGTAAAGTGTGCACAGTGCCCGGGTGGAGCAGCGCTGAGCGGTGGGTCCGGTGGGTTGACGGTCGAAGCTTTACGAACGCGTGCAGTGTCGTTGCGGTGGCCGCTGCTTGAGGCCCAATGAAATGTCTCGAAAACTGGTAATTTGAGAATTCAAATTTGTTGTTTCCTGCCTCCAGTGCGATTGTTGTCCAATTGCAGGTTTCTGTTGCTCGATTGTTGTGGTTGTTGTAGTTCGGTGTGCTAATCGCGGTTGACCTCTCTCGTTTTTCGCGTTCTTTAGCTTTATGGCTCGTCAGCTATTTGAGTATTTGTTCCCGTGTGTTATGGACGGTTTTTATTGTTGTTGGCTTTGTTGTTTATATCAATTGTTGGCCGAGCACAAGTATCATCAACACAATCTGATGCTTATGAGCTCATCAGCGCTGTCCGTGCGCACACGTTGGGATGGTCGTGTTTCTTTTGTAAGCGCCAATGCGTCTCTGTGTGTGTGTGTGTCTGACAGAGCGTCTGTGGTTGTATGTGTGCGCAATTAGAAATATAGCCGCCTGTCTGTTTCCAATTCAATTTCATTTATCTTGGGGAAATTCCTGCTCCGCACAAGTGAACGTTGTTTGAATTCTTCTTCTTTCGCACTAAAACAACACTTGGCCGTAGCACCTTGGCCCGCAATGCACCAACAAACTCATTCAATTGCCTACGCTATCTTCTCAGTTTGGATTTTCAAGCTGGTGGAGCACGCAAGCTGAATTCCGAATTGAAACGGTGTCGAAAATTTCTTTCTTGGTCTTCACGTTCAACGCGTCACTCAACTAACGCAAACCACAAAGCTATGCGCGTCGCCAACAACTGGCACAGGCGAAATTATCTGAATGCTTCATAACCGGCTCTTCGTATTGTTGTTGTTGTTGTTATTGCTGCGCGCCATATTTTCCTTAGAATGAGAGAAATTCCGGCTAGCAATTTTATTTGACGCTGGCAACATTCTCAAATTACTGTGGAGTTGACCGCCCAAAAGCTCTCGATGCTCCCCAGTGGCCAAAAGCCGCAACTCACCACGGCCTGCAATTCACCAAAAAGCTCAGCGCTGATTGATTTGAAATTCAGATTCAAATCCAAATGTGACTGCAACGATTTGCTAGCAGTAATTGCCGATGGTATGCGAGGAGTGATTACATTAGGAAGGATTCGATTTGGAAGCTAAATCAGGCAAGAGGTGAAATCCCTCTGTTAGACCAGATATGAAATATCTCCTACATATGTTTGTAGTTGCTGTCGTCATTCCTGAATAAGCCAGTTCAATTATTTAAAACATTTCTTTAGTCATTGATTGATTTTATGGGATTTACGGAAGTTCAGCTGCAACGAACCTTGTACAAATGTCCTTGTTAACCGTAAACAAGTGATATGATATCAGTACAATTCCAGTTGCAAACGCGGATCGTTCAATCCACTCAATAAATCATGCCGAGCTGCTACTTACTGTATCAGTCTAAATATTTGCAATTTTCCACTTGTCCAGATTTGACTTAACATGAGCACAACGCAAACTGCTTCCCAGTGAGTGCGATTGTTTACAAAGTAAACAAACAAACCACCAACCAACTATTGATTACATTTTAAGGTATGAATGCAAAGTTGGGACAACCAAGTCGAGTGTTTTGGCTACCATCACCAAGGCAATCAGCCTTACTTACTTAAATGCACACTTACCCGCACATACGACTGCGGGCGAGTGTGTGCGTATTTATATTTACAAACCATGAGGGTTAGTGGGATACTGGGCCAACACAAGGCTCCCCGGTGAAAATGGGAGTGAAAATTTCTGCTCACAACTGTCAACGAAACGCCAATATGTGTCTAATTGATGCGCGTGTGTATGTGTACGGCGATAACATCAAAAGGACATGTGAAATTGGAAAAAATTATTGATCGCACATTGCAGGACGCATTGCGGCAGGTTAGGCGACAAAAATGTTGCTGATGCGTAGGCGCTGATTTGACATTTGGCTGGACAGGAGGACAGGATCATTAGAAGGTATGAATGCGTCATCAGATGGCGCCAGGTGTTGATTTACGCAATATTATTGACGACTAGCTCAAATCAAATTGAGAATGCCAATTAAGTTAGGAGTTTTGTTCTTTATTGGTATGTAATATGTTTAAATGGAATTCGAGCTTTCAAAATGTACATTTCAATCGGTTATAAATGAGTTACAAAACATCGTATTTCAAAATTACACACTTTAACACTCGCTAATTCTATGCTTCTAAGATGTTGGACATTTCTTAACAAAAAAATAAAATAGAACACGTAACATAAATCAATCTGAAATAGCCAATATGAATAACATTTACATATATTTTCATATATATATATATATATATATAGATCTGTCAAGTTTGTGTGTAGGCTGCTGTTATGTTTCAAGTAATAGCATAACATTATTGTTTAGATTCAGAAAAATAATCCCAAGACTTGTAGCTGTTGCTGGTTTACGTCTTTGGTCCGTACCATATCTTTTTTGAATCATTACTTTTGCTTTGAATTTTAATGCTTGTACATCAATACATTCTTATTGTAATAGTATTCGTTTATTATATTTTCATTTATATATTCATTTCATTTCGTTCAAATGTTTCTCTTATAATAATTTAATCGTACAAATTATATCTTCCATGTAAATTTGTTTTTTCTTTTTTTGGGTGAATGTTTAGGATGTATTAAATTGTATGCATTTTGCAGAAAAACACTCAATGGTTCTGTATTTTTTCTTTGTGTGCGTTTAAGGAAATGAAGGCGGTGCATCATTTCGACGACAGGCTTAGTAGGCATTTCGTCGCTTGTAGTTACGCACATTATTGGCCAAGCAGCAGGCGAAAATGAAGCCAATCAACTGAAATACATTTAAAAATATACAAACAATTTATAACTGCGAAACAATTTGAACTTTGGCTTAGCCAAACCCTTACCTCGATGACAATCAAACCCAGGCCAACATACTGAGCGGTTTCAGTGCTGAAGCTCATGAATTCCTGGAATTTGGCACGGCACCCACCGTATACGTTGAGGGGGTTGGCGCAGTTGTCATGTTCGCAGCAACTCGGTGGTGGCACCTTCAAAAGCAGAGCGTAGTCGGTGATGCCATTTTTGCCGCAGCATTTCAACTGAAATCGGACATTTGCAATAGACATTTAGGTTAAGAACTGTAAAAAATAACTGCTGAAGTAACACGCACCGATCGCTGGATGGTATCAAAAACGTTTTTGTCACGCGAGTCCTGCTCCCAAGCCTTGTCGATGACCTCGCCCATGGTATCCATGAACTTGTCCTTGTTGGTCCAGAGCAGCACAACGACCGTCAGCTGCAGTATGAGCAGCACCAGCAGGAACACGGCATAGCTCATGGTCATGCAGACCGACTCGCGTATGGCGCCACAGCAGCCCAGGAAGGCGATGAAGACGACAATCGAGCCGAGCGTTATCAGCACGATGGGCATGATGGCCTGCGGTGGGAAGCCAACCTGGCCGTCGACCTCAATGGTGCCGACGCTGTTGAGTATGAGAACGCCATAGATGATGCCCAAAACACCAATTACCTAGAATGAGCAAAACCCGCGAAGGAATTGGAATTAACCAAAATGTAAAGTATGCTTAGTTATGGTCAATATCATATGTAAGTATTTTCGGACGATGGAATGCGACTAATAACAGAAATAATAAAAAACTCACAGCACGAGCGATGCCATGGCATGATTTATTTCTTTGACCTACCACATAAGGAGCTCACACGGCTTTTATTAGCACCCATACCAGAACGGAAATTCCTGTCTATACACGCGCACAAGCGCCGAATTTCAAGTAACCACATTTCGCAGTCGCCAAGAAGCATCCACAAATGAAAATTACGTATGCAAGGTACTTGTGCCTCAGTGCTACCATGATTGTGTTGTGCGTAAGTGCACACCCGACTCGAGGCCAGCCAGCTCCGGCGGCACACAAACGATTTGATTAGCGATATTTGCTGTTGCCACGGCTTCGTTATGTATTTTTTGTTACTCCATTAGGTGCGCGACAGCCTGACACCACCTGCAGTCCCAATATGTTGAACAATATTTGGAATTCATGTTTGTGTATAGCAAATACGAGCGCTTTGAGCGGAGGCCACCGCTTCCCCATTTCGACTGGTAAAACCGCGGCTCGCCTCTTACCGACTGCGCCAGTCATAACAGCGAATACGCCCATACAGAGAAAATAAAAACAATGAATAGAAAATATTGCACCCGGTGGCATATGGAAAGTTGTTGTGCTGCCAAGACATCCGCTAATACACAAAAATGACAAATTCATGGCTGAATCGGAATAAAAACGAAAGCTGAAATTATGATTGTCAATTTTGATTGCATAATAAATTCAGAGAAGGCGCACTAAATTCAAAAGAGTGCACGTGGTAAACGTGTCTGCGGTGCGTGAGGAGCGAGTGCCCAATCCTCGATAAACGCCAAAGTTGATGTGTTATAATCCAGCTGAGCTGAGACAGGTCTCACCTCTTAGAAGGCTTCTGTATGATATGAAATGCTTATAACACTTTTACGTGATGTTCTTCCTACTAGTTAGAGCTCCGAAACCCGCAAGTTCGCTGATTAAACAAACAATTTCCATGCCATGAACATAAAAATTCAATGAGACGTTAAACTGTTATGGAGTATTTCGGTATAGTTTTGGGATTAACACGTACACACCTGTGACCATGCAAATTGTGAAGGTAGTCAGGTTTTATGACACCCTCAAGTAGACAACTAATTGCCCAAGGTGCTTAGCGCTTCGCACCTCGGCACGCAATACCGACCCAGCCGCGGAATTAAAAGTTTAATAATCATTAATAACCGCCGCACACGCAGACACGGTCACCAGATGCAATGCGTTAAATAGTTGCGAGTATGAAACTAAGGCGAAGAACTCAACTACAGTGGCTGGGGTCATGCCAAATATTTACTCCGAATTTTAATGAACTCGTCACATTCGCAACTCACGACTCGCCACTGGCGAAGCAAATGAACTTGGGACATGCCACCGTAATCATTGTTCTCGCCACCATTCGCAGATAACGCCACACAGGGCAACAAGCCGTAATGGCTCAAATGAGCGCATTGTGCAGCCGCCAGCGGGATGACTCCACAGACGCACCGATGGCGACCTTTCCATTAACGCACAACGAGCGTCGTAAAAACGCCATCTCGTGGGCATTCCGCCGCGCAATAATTGAATAAAACGCACTACAAATGTAATGGGGTCAGTTCGGGCTGCGAAAACGCTCGACAGGCCTGACTCGGCGGAAAAGCGGCCGCCGAGGGCGCGCGCTACTGAACAAAAACGCGCACACAAAACGACCATATTTAAGTAGAGTAAACTATGTTAATTACGGGCAGAAACGCATACGCCGACATGCACACGAACTCGTACATGAGCGGTGCGCGCGTACCGCCCGAGACACAGGCAGAAGGAAGTGGCTTCTGGGACAGTGGCGCGAAACAGCGGCTACAGGGCAATTATGGCAAAACCACAACTAAAACCAGTTCGGTTGGTGTGAGAACAGCACACACATCTACCACGTAGACATGTGTACGTACATACATAACTGCGTATGAACGTGTAGAGATTGCGTAATTTACTTATTTATCATTAGCCACTCGCTTAATCGCGTAAGTACCTCACTGACACCGCCCCGAGACGCTTCTCGCAACAGCGCGCCTGCACTTGAAGCATTTGACGGCGGCTGCAAATCATCTGTAACGCGGTAACGGTAATGTATAGAGTAATGACACTTTTCTAGATTATTCTTTTGCTTACTTATAATGCAATGGGTAACTTTATTTGACTGATTACTGGTAATGCAAAGAGTAATGGGAGAATGCTGACAACATAACTGCGAATTATTCTTTCACTTACAAGTAATGTATAAAGTGCAATTAATTTGTAATTGCGAAAGTTTGAAGTGTCAAGTGGTCAAATGCATAAGATCGTAAGAGCGACTAAATTATAATTTACAAATTATAGGAAAAGGTTGCAAAATACAACGAATATGAAGAAAGTAGTGAAAATTTATTTTAAAAAAATTGAAGGAATTCATCAGTTATTCTCATCAATGCTGCAAAGAGCCATTAAACATTAGAGGTTGCAGAAGAACAAGAAGCAGATGGCAGTATTATTTGGTAAGTAATGTAAATGTTTTATTTTGTTATATTTATAACCAAAATCATATTTTCCACTTTTACAATTTTATTTTTTATTCTTTTCAGAAGCAGTTAAAGGAGGCGACGCACAGTGTTCCGAAGTGGGACAAAAATAGAAAAATTTTATGTCACCGATTTCAAAGAAATTGGTGTCATTTGAAAGATAATACTTTCATTAAGCAAGATCTAAAATTATTTCTTAATCGGGTAAATTTTGAGAGAGTTATAGCATTTACAAGTTGATCAAAATCTAGAAAAATTGTTTTATGATAAAATGCAGTTGAAATTGAAAACATTACTAAAACACTATTTTCGCTTCAATCGGGGAAAATGTTACTGCTATGCACTTATAAGGGTCCAAAAAAATCATTTCATGAGCTATTTTGAAAAAAAAGTTAAATAAAAACGGGGTTGTACGTTATTTAAACAAAACATTTTTTTTTATTAAAAACTATAAAAACTATATATTTTTATAGATCGCAAATGTCGAATTGCGCATTATTACACCTACTTTTTTACGCAATCCTATAGAATGGACTTTCTTCTTCTGGATCAATAAAAAAAATTCTGCGATTTCCTGCGATCTTGGAAAATAATAGAATTTTTGTAAACTACTCTAACTAAAAAAATTGGATTTTTGTACCCAACGTTGAGGTGCCCACCGGTACATTCACTTTGGTACGGAGCTTGTAACGCCCAGAAAGTGATGTAACTGAAAAGAAAAAGTATAGTAGCACTGTCGCTATTTAAAATGGGCATGGTCCGCCCACTAAAAGCAGAGTTGCCATACGGAAGTCTTTCATAAAATATGAAAACTTCTATATTAACAAAGCCAATGTCACAAATTATTAACGTGTTATAAAAAATGGGTTTTGCTTACCCGTTTAACCCGTTAAGAGCCATATTATCCTACTTTTGTTTTCATTATTATGCAATTTTTTGTTAAAATGTTATTTAATGCTAATATTTTCTGAAAATAAGAAGGAAAGTTAAGGAAGGCAATTTTGTTAAAATTACGTTGCATTAATTACACTAGTTTACAATAAAGAAGAAAGCTATAGGAGAAAACTATTTGTAAAATAGTTGTATTTCAATTGAACTGTTTGAGTGGGACTAAAAACATAATTCTTGATGATAGTTAAACTGAATAAACTGAACTTTTTAAAAAATGGCAATTATTTTTTTTTCATCCTGGAAATTTTACTATAGCATTCATTCATTCATAGCTGAGTCATCTCTATGTTAAGTTCTGCGGAAATAAAAACAAAAAAGCTTTCTTTCAAGCAACTTCATCGCCCTCTTTCCACCCTTTAAAGGTCGAATATAGAAAAACGCTGAAATACGTATTTCGTTATTTTTCTTTAAGTATATTTGTACAAAATTTTAAAACAATCCGACCAAAAACAATATCCGTCTATATAAGCTTCACCACCCCGTTTCCGGCCTGTCAAGGTCGAATTTTTTAAAATCGCTCCTTTTTAAAGGTTGACTTTTTAAAATACAACTATTGACCAAATTTCATCATTATAGTTCCAGCGGTTTAGGCTCGGTGGTGATGGCATACTTGGTTATATATATTCGATTTTTTTTTAAACTATATATTTTTTTAGAAAACAAATATCATTTTTGAAGTCAGTAGCCCCAAATAATTCATATTGCAAATTTTCAGCGAATTTAGAGCACTCCTTCTATTTTTGTCCCAATTTTGTATGGAGTCGAAACACTGTGCGACGAGGCGTTCTTTTTACAACCATTAAGAAAGGGAATAAGGAAAACAAAAAACTAGCTATCTTTTTTTAATAAATATTTTTACTTTTTGTCCGATATTTTATTTTTCCGTTGAACAAAATAGATTTTTACTAAAAAAACAAATGAAAAAGTTGGCTATATATTTCATTATATTTCAGCAATTACTGAAGATTTTCAGCTCATTACTTAATTAAAGTCCTGGAAGTGATTATATATGCCCACTTTTACAAGAACTTATATAACTCGTTCTGAGGCCATTACATGTAAGCGATTACTTCCAATGACATGCCTAGGCTTATGTAATGCCTTATGTATTCAAGAAGGTAAGCGGTGCAGCTGAGTTTCTCGATTACTTTAGACATTACCAGAACCCACAAATTTTGCTGGGCAGTAGCAAAGCTAATACAAATTCGCACACACACACACCTTTTCTGCCCCAATTAGCAAATTTTCAAAACTTACATAAACAAGTTGAGGGATTCAAACTCTATACGAAACTGTCCCTCTTTGGCAAAACCCCTAAAGATCAAGGACACAATTTTCAAGGAGGACTACCTATGTTGAGGTAGTTCCACTCAAAGAGCACTGCTGCCGAACTGCGTTAAGCTAATAGGAAATTAGACTACAGCACTCAAGGTTTAAATGGCGAACAATGTGGAAATGTCGGAGTATGCGACTTCTGGCGTGATAGACTGTTTTTCATATACTTACATGTAAGGGGGAAAAAACGCTATTGTCCTAATGTGTGTGTGTATTGGTCTTTTGGCGGACTTCGCCTCAATCGGATGGCTAATGTTAGAGCCTCAGTAAACCTCAAACAAACGCACAGAATGCCAGTTATAATGAAGCTGGTTTATTTTCTGAAAATCGGGTGCTTAAATACTAATTTACATAACTTTTATACAACGGAGCATTTCCAATGCTCCGCCCATTATTCCAGTGACCAAAGGCTATGTCCAATCAGCGTCACGGGACCATTGGGTCCAAGCAGCACTTTCCTCAAGTGCCAATGCCCTGCGGTAGGTGACATCAGACAACATGCCGATCAGTGCACTTTTCCGTAAGTGGGACATTGCACTGCCGTAGGTGGTGTCGGATGGGATGCCGCTCGACTAATCGGTGGCTCAGCCACTTGAGTGCTGCACTGTCGTGCGAGTAGTGTTATTTGACACATGTGAGTGTAGCGCGATCGACTGGTGTCGGCATAAGTGGTCATGTGGTACAACTACACATGCTTTGCGTTTATTTTTGAAATAGGTCGATGTCTCAAAACATACCGATTTTCGTACCGAATCAGAAACAATACTGCAATACAACTCAGAGTTGTTCAGAATTAAAAGAATGTCTTTGCGATCGCCATGAAATGTGATTGTTATATGTAAATTGCATTTAATACAATTTAATTGCACTCAAGCAGCCATACACACTTTCATTAACGGTAAGTGCAAGTAAATAGGGGTATCCCCACTGCCACTTTGATATTGTGACGATACATAGAAGAAATGTGTAGCAATTAGGCGGTCATCACTGACTCGTCTATGTGATGTAGACGTGCTTCAAGGGACTTGCCGTCTGTCTTCGCTTTTGAAAGCGTAATTGGGGTAAATCTGCTAGCCAGCTAGCAGCTACGAATGCCATAAAAAAAACTATTTTCTATTTGAAAATTGGGGGTTAAATCGCCCAGTTGTGTAGTAATTCGCTTTTACTCTTAATTCGCTTTTACTCTTCACTAGACAACTACAGCCAAAGACGAAATGTATACGACAGAGTCTACGTCTCGCTGATGCTCCCAACCTTGCGGTCGCTCTCAGCTTTAATTGGATTTATGGACTGTTTTGCTTTTTTATTGCAATGCTTGTTTTTTCCTTTGTTTCCTTTTTATTCTGATTCCGTTGCGCTGCGATCACTGAGCATTCAACAACAGAGCGTGACTTGATACTTATTCTATATGCACGAGTATATAGTACATGTGTGCACTTGAGTATGAGTATTCAAACTGCCAGTTAGTGGATAATTTTGCAGTAAACGCAAAGGTTATTACAATTTTATATAACTACGCGCTATTCTTGTAGTTTGCAAGTAACTTCTCATGCAATAAATACACACAACTTGGCACTGAAATTCTATAAATACCAGATGAGAGTTGATTGCTAATAACCGACATTATTTTCTAGATAAGAGAGGGGTTTGTTTCACGACATATGAAAACTTCATTGCTACTAAAGATAGTACGAGAAAATAGGAATAACACCAATCATGCTATACTTGGATACACATGTTCCACAGGTGTCAGATAGAGCTACGCACATAATCGCACAAGCAATTAACCGACTGCGTGACATCCCATGCCACCCACCAACACTGGCACACCTGCAAAATGTGCTACTACGGTAAAACTGATTGGCCGATGAATTCGGCAAATGGGGTGAAGTATTGGAACTGTTGCGCAGTGTAAGAGTTCAGTAATTAATAAACTTGTAAGCAAGTAAATAAAATCAACTTCTTGACTTGGCGGTCAAAACTAACAGAAAAAGTGTAACCTCAAATGTTTTCTCTTTTGAACTGACTTTGAAACTTAAAATGTATAGAATTAAAAAGGTTTAAATGCTTAAAGAAGGACTAGAAGCTATTTGAAGAACGTTTTTAACCACTCAAACAACAAAATGCAAAGTGCATTCGAAAGCGCCACGACTCAGTAATTCCGATCGAAGCTACACAACAAAAGTTGCTCGGCCTTAACTGAGCCGCAACAACGGAAACAAATGTTGCGTATTTTGCAGGTAATAAAAACTTCGAGTACTTAATCTCTTTGATATGCAATTCCACTCGAATACCAGTGGAAGAACTGAGCCAGAACTGAAACCTCTCCCGTTGCTAGTGGTCGCTGCTCCATGTTCAAAATGCCAATAGAGGCGCATCAAGAGTGCAGGAACGGCAACTGCGTAAATGCGGAAAATAAAAGCGAAAGCGAGTGAAATTAGGAAAATTGTTTGTATTCTGCAGTGGATACAGTGGGAAGCCCAAAACCAAAACAAAGGGCGCGCTGCTGTTGCGATGTGTAAGCGGGTGTGTATCCGTTGAACTGTTCCAGATAAATCTGGGACAACGCAAACGCTGTTGTTGCTGCCTCAGTCATCGACAGTGACGGATACACAGCACAGCAGCCGCCCCAAAGTACACAGCCCCAAAACGCCACGCTATACTGCTGGCGACTGACAGCAGGCGCGGACGGCGGATACACTTCAGCCTCCATGACGTCAGCTCATTTCAAGCACACCGAGACAGTCTTCGACTGCTATTCGCTGTGCCAAAGCCAAACAAATTCGCGTTACAATGGAAACTAAAACGAAGCAAAAATGTAAATAATGACAGTTGGCGCCAAAAAACTTCTACGAACGGAAAAGGATTTGCGCTCTGCTTTGCTCTGCTCTGGCGGCGACGGCGTTCCTATTGTTGGGCTTTGCTCGCCCAAATACGCCCCGGCGTGTTTTCATAAATGGCTGCCTACATATTATTAACGGCAATTTGTAAACATTTCAGCGCGCAAGTATGCCCCCGCCCACAGCGCGTCCTGGAGGATACGCACGTTCGGCGAGCACACACGGCATATCGAGTACTTGGCGATCGAGTATTTGCCTACATCAAAATGCGACCACACCCAAGCAATTCATGTGCACGCGTCGGCTCGGCGACTGTTCCTCCGCCCAGACTGTCGACTGTCGAGCCTTTAATAACGAAAGCGCAAAACCAGCGCGACACGCCACTGGCGTTTGGTGTAAAAAAATGAAAATGAAAAACTAACAAAAAACGAACATAAACAAAATAAGAGCGTACTAAAAATATAATTGTCAACACGCCGAGTGCGAAAAGTAGGGCACTGCTCGACTCCGCAACTGCCAACTGCCATTTCCAAGCACAGGGGACGACTATCGGGCTTTTGACTGAGGAACATCAGGAAGTGTTGGCACTCGGACTCGTTCCGAGCGAGCGCCTGGCAAAACACAGCCGGCGTACAAAGGAATGAACGAATTGACAGCGGAGTGCGCGCTGCCGCCTCGCGGGGATTCCTGCCATCCGATGGGCGAATGTCTGTGTCATTTTATGCGCAGGCATCTCAGTACCAAAGCACGTTGTGCCCTGCTTGACAACACGCTCGCTCAAGTTAGTAGTGACACCGACAGTGGAGCTGTGAAGCTGTCGGTGTTACACAGCAGTTACAGCGGTTGGCAGCCGGAAATCGAATGCAGCGTATTCCACTTCTGTTTACGTGTTCGTGTCGACACGCTACAAAGCCGCGCTCAAGGCGCCTATTGTGCGCGCATGTGGGCTGAGGGTGGGGAGAGGCTGTATCGCCTATGTACACACATATACATATATTTCGTAGTATGTATATGGCGCGAGTGCTTTCATAGCGGAATTTAATGGCCCGTTTATCTCAATTTCACTGGAGATGTTTCGCTGTGATCGCTTGCTGCGACGTGTTTGAATGACAATTTACGACTGTGGTTTGTCAAACTCAACTTTAGGTCGACAATTGTTGGTCGCCTTCATAAATGTTTATACTAACTATACTTCATATATTTATACAATTATATGAAATTATAATTGTAGCAATCTTACTTCATCATCACTGCTAAAAGTTCGGACTGGGATTAATGTCACAAACTTCTCGCGACTTGGTCGTCTGCCCAGCAGTCATGGACTCCTTTAACGCAACTGGGTTCCATATTCTCGCAAATTATACACAAAGCGCGAACTTCACAAGCAGAATGCAGTTGCTAAAATTAAAAAGCTAAACATCACTTCAACAGAAAAGAACTTAAGAGGGGTTTCTACCTTGTGCGGTAAAAAAAATCGATTTTTTTTTTCATGCATTTTTGGATTAATACATGATTGTAGAATACGCTCCCAAAATTTGAAGTTGAAATCTTTCGAATTACGGAAGCAATTTATAGAAACAGGTAGCGGTGTCGAGCGCGCCGAGCTGCTGAAGCAAAACTTTGAACGCGTTTTTCTCAAAACTACATTTTTTGACCTTGCGGAAGTGATTTAGGCCACACGAGTTGAGCAATAGCTACGAAATTTTAAACAGTCATTTATCAAGGTCTTAGCTATGGCACGAACTAGGATCTTCAAGAAATAATAATTTTTTCTCATTAAAAATAGAAATTTGTATTCAAAAAAGTAGGTAAAAATTGAGTTTTTTAGTCAAAATCGCATATATCCTTCATTTTTCATTTGTTTTTTAAAATCCTAGTTCCAGCCATAGACAAAAGGATACAGAATAAGAAAAAATTTCATTTTTGTGTTTCAAGTCATCTCAAACAGCGGCAGGACTTCCGCGAGTAAGGAAGTCCTGCCGCCATTGCTCGATGGCCCCCTCCCCCCCTTTGCATATTTTATCTTGAAACTTTTTTTACTTGTACAATAAACATATACCTACATCTGAAAAAATTTTCGAGTGTTTATCATAAAAACCTTCCCAGCAAAAATTTTTCAAAAAAACATGTTTTCTCGGCCGCACAAGGTAGAAACCTGCCTTAAGTCCATTCGAAATTTTGTTTAGGTAATTCTCTACTTTAAAATGCTCGCTATTTGAGTTGTTCAAGTAAAAAAATTCGAAAGTACCAACGAAGGCAGCGCAAAACATTATATAAAAAGACCAAAAAAACACGGAACCAAACACAAGGTAAACACAAATCGGTACGTACGAGAAGAGAGAGATGAAAAAGCCCCAACTGAAAACGAGATACAGCTGGCAAATGAGTTAAGTGTGTGAAATTTCACATTGCAATCGATGCTCACGATCGCGGCTACGCTCCTAACGAGCGGCGATACAACCCGCACTTGAATACAAACATGCAAAGTATTTCTGTGTGGGACACACGCCGCACTGTGAAATTTATTTACACTCGAAAGTGGGTGAAACATAAGCCAGCGACTGTAAAGAGCGCAAACAAACATAAAAGCGCAACGCAAATTTCACAATTGTGGGCCGCTTCGACTTGCACCCCAGTGTGCGTCTGGTTCGCGCCGAACTCACCTCCAGTTGCCACTTGTCGGCCGTGTGTGTTCGCACAGACGTGCGTCGCGCTGTAAGTATGCACAGTACGCGGCTTGTTTGTTTCTTGGCATTCATTTGTTTACGTTCGTATTCATTACACTTTTTGGCGCAACAGGTTCCCCCTAACATTTCTAGCTAGCTTTGGGCACTTCGCACTCGTTGTATTGCGTATGTTGGCGAATTGTGATTCACATTCGTTGCCCATTTCGATTCAGCACACAGCATTCAGTATTGCTTCGAATTTCGATTGACTCACATTTCAGTTTATATGTATGGCTTTTCAGTTTCCGCAATTTTCAATTGTGTACTTCACATGGCCGTTTAATTATTATGTAAAACAATTACAAACAATTAAGAAACAGGCGTGAAATGTTTTTGTCCTCAAACATCTTCTTGTGTTGACAATTTTTACAGAGCAAATCAATTTGCAAACAGTTGCTCCGTTTAATTCGAGTAGTGCAGATACGCGAAAGATCGAAAAGCCCTTTTTGATGGTATCGAAGAATGTTTTCCAGGTCGACTAAATGTCTGATCTCAAGTATTTCGAGACATCCGGCGCACTTACTGCCAACTTCAAACAAAAAACGATTGCCGAGTGAATAGAGTCATTTGTATAAAAGAAACTCCACACATAACGTTCGAACTAAAAAGTGCAATAGGCAATTTTATCTGCTGGAACATTATTACGCAAAAATTATGAACCTTTGAGATAAGTAGTTATGTATGTAGCATCACAATCACCACAGTTGTACGTAATCGGGATAGGACTGCCAACACTTCGAGGCAAGCACCCAGCAAATGCCAGCCGGCGTTTATTCAAGCGTCACTGTAATATTTTCTCACATTTGCTTTGGCTTATTATGACAATAATATTTAAACTTTTAACTAAATTCGCCAAATTAATAAGCAACTGCGCAATTAATAACTATTGTGCGAAGTGATTGCCATGCAAAGTAGTGGAAATGGTGCAACAGTTTCGCTTCAATGTATAGCAAATATTGAACAATAAACAATTAATTGTCATTCAAGGCAGCAGCGGTGAGCTCGACACAGTGATGCACCTAAGCCGACTGCCAGACATTCAACTGAATTGGGTTTTAGGCTTCCCGAATGCACCTCCAATGATTTTCGCACGTCAGCGGGAGCAACGTTATCACACTCGCTTGTGTGATGTCTCATTAGCAATTCGGAGGAAATGTGGTGATTGCCGCAATGAATCATCCAAATGTGCGCGATTTATTTTCTGTCGCGAGTCACAGCAGCACCGAAGACACACAGGCAGTGGCGCACGCAAGCGAAATTTAAGGGATTCACACTCCACAAATATCTGTTTTTTACAAAAAATGGGGGTGGCAAATATGGCTTCAAATGGTATTGGGTTAAAAAATAAGAAAATAATGCATATGGATCCCCCCAAAAAGCAATCCTGTGTGCACCACTGCACACAAGAACACATGCAAAGGCTATAATGTGTACATAAGTGATCCGTATCTGCAGTTCTGGGTGAACGCTCTTCGACATATCAATATTTCAGTCAATGCCAAACACAGTCTGCAGTGCGCTCGCATTTCAGTTTTAATTCGAAATTGATGCGACTGCAGGTTAATTTGCATATTGTTTGCGCCGCTCCTCCTCATCCACACACTCGTCAATTCCTTCGACAACGTTCTAAATTCGATTTTAATTGCGTGATTACTCTTGTTGCTCTAAACCTAATCACTGTGGCTCGAGTTAATTTGAATTGATGAATATTGTTACGCAAATTCCACTTTCTTTTTCGATAGTGAAATGAATGAATCCCAGACGACAGCTGTCGCTGAAGCTGTCGAGTTCTGAATAGTAAGTTTTCCAATTTCTAAAATCTTTTCACGAGTTGTTTTATGTTTCACGCGGTTGACATTCGACTGATTAAAACTAAATAGATTCTTCTGGTAGGATCTGACTACGAATATACCGAACTCGCCTATTAGCATTACAAATCTCCTACGATTACCATAAGAAACTAATTTTTGCACACAAATTTTATATACTAAAATTATGCATAACTTTCTACGCTTAAAAAAGAGCCACTATTCACGATTCCAACTTCGGTTTAGCAAAAAGTTAGACAACAAAGCCTAGACACGCAATATCCACGTAGCAAAAAAGCAACATTTGTGTAACACATAAAAAAGCGAAGACTATAAGCGTCTACACACGAATGCTGAGCAAAATTTGTCAACCGACAATTTGCTAGTGAATTCATTTCTTTCAGTCAATGTAGAAAGCGAAAACAAACAAGCAGCATTATTTGTTGGGGATAATAAACAAAGTGAAACCAAACAAATCGAATGAAATGAGTCGGAAAGAAATGGCCATAAGTCCATAATGTAATAAAAACTTGTGGTGTTGTAACTTTAACGTTGGCTTCTTACTAACACGTTTGGATTTCTGCCACCACACCAAATCTCAACTAAACAAAACACTACAACAACACGACTAAGAAAACAAAAATATCCAAATCCAAGTGGCGCAATATTGAAATCATCGAATGTGACGCTGGAAAGCGCAGAAACAAATTTAATTCTCTGTGCGAATTCTTTCCATGTAGTGTTCATTTTTTTGTTTGTTGAATTTGCTGTTGTCTGCTGGTTTCTTTATGGCTGGAGCCTGATTCGCTGTTCATGCCCACACCGAGCTGAAATTGCGATGATGTCATCGAGCAGTGGAACGCACTGAAACTATGGCTGGCAAGACGCAGAGATAAACCACACAAAGACCGCCGACACAATACTAACATAAATACATATAGGCATCGGATTGTGGCCATTAGTCGACTCGCCGTGCAAATTATCACTTAGCGCCAGTATTTCAAAGTTAGTCTGGACTCAGAGTCAAGTTGAGTAAGCCGGCTCGAAGCTAAGCAAACAACTTGGCAGAAACGAGGAGAGCCATAAAATGAAAAATCGGCCAAGCACTGCGACAGACCGTGCGCGCTCCAGCATTGCTGCGTTGTGCTTGGTTGCCTTTCAATTGCCGTTCTCTCGTTCATTATGGATATTTTTCGTGCTGTACTACAAAGCTGCGATTTTTTCTTCAAAAGCAATACTTCAACAAAAACATTCCCCTTTATTTTGTGTCGCCTGCACACCGTACTTTTTCGGTGTGTAGAACTTGTTGTCAGGGCAACGCATGTTTAATATTGTTATTGCTTGGCCGAGCGCGTGAACGCTGGGAAAGAGACTCGGTGAAGGGAGCCCGTTTCACATATTTAGCTGCAAAAAACCAAAGTCTGGCTCAGGTCGAAACAAAGCATGGTGCAACTCGCCTGCTTATTGCTCTTCTTTTCCAATTTTGTCCATGCCGCATAACGCATGCAGCTCAGCGTTGCAGTCCGACGTGCCCTTGTTTTTTTCTCAATTCCAACAAGCATGTGACATTTAAAAAAAAAAACTTATTTTTAATTTCGGATTTTGTTTATTCCATCATCACGCGCAGTGGTTGGAGCGGTTTCGATTTTGTTGTTTCTTGTTTGACTGGTTGCGTACACCCGTTCGTACTTAACAGCTGAGTGACTGAAAGACTGTCGTCGTTCATGTATTTTCTATTTATATGAAAATAAGATATTCATATGTATGTATATATGTACATAAGCAAAAATGTATACAGAGCACGCCGCCACTTCTGTAAGCGCTGCGTAGAGGCTGATGGGTATTAATTGCTGCTTATGTAATATCCGTAAAGAGGAAACGAAGCTTTAAACAAGCGGAGTATAAACCACACGATCACAAAACCGCTTTTGGCAAGTATAGGAGGTGTTAATATAGAATTATACTTTAATCTAATATCGAAAATGTTGGTAACAAAATTTGGAAATCACTTACCGATACTAAAGTGTTAAATACAAATAAGATATATTTAACCATAGACGTGCCACAATCCATGTTGGCAGTTTTATGTTACTTGTAGCAAATGAGCAAAAATACTGATCCTGTAAATAAAATAGAGAAGACGAGAGATTAAAACATTTTCACAAATACAAAATCAAATAAAGATATAATTTATTCCTTAGTGGCGACTTGCTTCAAAAATAATAATCAAATCTCAAAAACAAACAAGAAAAAATTACAGTACTACATTATTACTGAGTAAATTAGTTTAAAGAAAAACCTGTAATCGGTTCATAAAAAGGTATTTATAGTAGCGATATAAAATAGTCAAAATAGTCTAGTCTACCACCTAAACCCGTCTTCCTGCCCCACCAGTGCATTTGAAAGCATCTTTAACAAATCTCATTCATAATTCGAGTGCTCACACTTATAGAAGAGTGTGAACTTATGCCAGCATGCGGTTTTCAACGCGAAGGTAACAAATCCATTTACTAGTTTAACTCTGATGTCATTCTGATAACTTGTCACAAAACTCCACTGTCGAAACACTGGTTTCCGGTGAAGCCGAGCTAATTGGTTGAGCTAATTTGTATCTGCTCATTTTACTTTATTTTCTGAATATCGTAAATTTTCACACATTCTACAAAGTAGAGTCATGAAACTCGGAATAGCTTCTTACGCAGGGCGAAGATATCCACTACAAGGTAGTGAACTAGTACGTTGGCCTACAACGTAGTATGTAAATACGAAAATAAATACGGCGGCTTGTTGTGTGATACGATGACTGCAATAAGATGTTGCCGTTTTAACATTGTGACATGGCGTTTCACATCGCTGCCACTGTGTGCAATGCACAATGCGTAAAAGTGAATGCCGTCCTCCTAACTCGAATCGCCACTATGCGCACATTATCAGCTACTCCCATAACTACAAGAAATGGCGCTGTGGACGTTTCAATCTTCAAATTTAAAAGTCATTAGAATAAACCACATTGTTATATCGTTCCATGTCTGCTTGTGGCAATTTTTAACTTTTTCGTAATGCCGGCGAGTCTCGCACTTCAAGAGAAGCAACGCAAACGCAACTCTGCCTGTGTGGCGCTACAACACAGCGGGTAACTTCTCGCAGCATTGGAAGTTCGCCAATGCGTGGTTTCTCCACATGGTAACCATGGATGCTTTGGCTTCTCCAGCGGCTGGCTATTTTGGTTGCAGCGACCTTCAGCAAGTTGCGGCTGTTAATGTAATAATAAACCGTTTTTAATGATGTGAAACGCTCGAAATGTTTTGCAATGTGACCTTCGCACGTGGTTGGGGTCACCTGGCTTCACTGAAGTGCACAGCCAGTGATACATCAATGGCGCAGATTTATATCTGCATCAATGAGTGGCTATTGCGCAAAGGCAGATTTCGGAAACGCAGCCACCCGGCCAACGTACTCGGCAGCCACTCTCAACGTACTTTCATGCTTTGTATTTGGCATTGTCACGTTTTCTCGCAATCATTCACTCTATTTTTTGCGCTGCGTATGCCATTGCCCTGTCCGCTGAGCATCTTCTCAAGCGTTCGTTGACACTTGTCGTCTACGAATTGTTCGTGCCTGCCGCCGCCCGTCAGATAGCAAGAAGCAAACAACAGCCAATACAAAAAACAAGCAGCGATTTTCAAGGAACTCGACTGCTTGCACTCGAGTTCACAGTGCGCCCCATTCCTTTTGTACAAAAATTTTCACAGCCCGTTGTTAATGCCTTTGTTATTCTACTACTACACTAACACACACTGCAACAAACATGCGACTCGTAATTTGGCACTCCACCAAAGGCGCAACAACAAAAACAAAGGAAACACCACCAGCATCCCCATCCTGCCAGTGTTGCAATCACGCCAAATTGCGTTGTAGTTTTCCACAGAGCGTACGCAGCATCTCGCATGCCGTCCGCACCGACAGACCCACCACCCTCTTTGTTTACACACAAGCAATTTGTTTAATTGTTGAAACTGTCTAAACACTGCGCTGGCCAGTCCATCCAGCGAAAAACTCGAATCGACCAACCACATCAAATTATCTGCCGTCTTCTGGCCACTCATCTGCGTACCTTCACCAAATAATTATTCTTCTTCTCCGCGTAAAAGAAACCGACACGACAAACAGAACGACTACCGAAAAATCCAACCGGCACGCACGACTTTCAAAATTCAAATGTTGCTGCGCTGCCACCACACCACATCACGAAGTGTGCTGCCGATGTTCCCAACACCAGCGCCATTCACAATAGTGTCTGCGGCCATTTTTCCCCCAAAACACTCGGAAATGCTTCATCAAAACAATTCATTTCTGAAAAGTTGCCAAAAGAGAACTTTGCAAATTTTAGTAATCATCTCTTTTGGCAAAACAAATCAATGCCGAAAGAAATAGAGCACAAGAATTGAAAATTAAAATAGGTAGCAAGACGGATTTGATTATGGCATCACTGGTTACGGCCAGCAGAGTTGCATGCGGACATTCTACAACTAAAATCTGGTTACTCATTGAAATATATATTACAATTAAATGTAAATTAAAAGTTTACATCGATATTTTTAATATTTGATACTAATTGCTACATGTTAACAAATCCATAAAGTTCTTCTCAAGACTTTAAATACGGGGTTTTCTACTCGTGGAATTACAATTTTCTTAATAAATGTAATTTAATAATATTTCGGACAGTCAACGTTCCAATATAGAGCGAAAGTTGAAAAACAATTATTTTGAATTTTTTGTGTGAAAGAAAAATGTTTCTGAATAGTTTTGAAACAAGATAAATCAAGAAAGATCTTTTTCTTTCTTGTTTTTCCTGTGTCACGCCTCACGGGCCTCCACAAGACATTGCCTTGTGTTTTTACGTTAATCGGTTCCGCTTCTTATTGGCTTTGAAAGTTTTTCCTTTGAACAAGCTCCAAGGTACCAAATAAGTACATAACAACTTTGTGCCAAATCAAGTCTGAGAAAGAATAAACCAAATTTTGAGACGACATAAGGCACGTGGTATACAAATCTCGGGAACAGTTGGCAAGTCAACCAATGCCAGATCCGCAGAATTTGAAGAACCATTGCAAATGCTGCATGCTGCATGTAATATCATTAATCGTACGCAGAGAAAGAATTTAAAGTTTTCCCTCTATAATTCGTCATTTCGAAGAATCGTATTTTCGAAAGCCCTACTTGCGAATTTGTCACTTAACAAGTTAAAACAAAGACCTACGTATGTATATATGTTAAAATTTTACGTTTATTGGTGATTTCAACTAGAAGACACAGACACAGACTTTTCATTTTAATTACTTACATTTTCCACTTTACAGTTAACTGATTCTCAGTTAGTTATAACCAGGGACTTAACTATTATAAGTTTTTTAAGAAATTAATTGCAATGTAACTATTACAATGCAACATCAATTTTATTTGTTGATTATAATTATTATTTGTGACAATTAATTTTTACATTGCATAATAACTGTTATGAAAAATAAATAATCTGTTCATTCTCGATAATTATTTTTTTTGGGATTTTTTTTATTTACGTTGCTTCATAACTTTTATTTATGACTTTTTTTATTTACGTTACCGATAACTATTATTCTGAGAAAATTTTTTTTAAGTTGCTTCATAACTTTTATTTTTGATTTTTTTGTTATTTACGTTGCCGATAGCTATTATTTGAATGACAATTTTTTTTACGTTGCCTCATAACTTTTATGAAAAAAATTTTTTTTATTTACGTTGCCTTGCCACATTTTGAGTATGAATTGATTTTTAATTGTTTAGTTGTGGGTGGAAATTAGGTTTCTACAGTTAATTTGCGTTTGCCAATTTAGAACAATTAAAAATTAATTCATATCCAAAAATGTAGTCATTCAACGTAAAAAATTTGTTTTTCAAAATAATAGTTATCGGCAACGTAAATTAAATAAAAATCATAAATAAAAGTTATGAAGCAACGTAAAAAAAAATATGTCTCAAAATAATAGTTATCGGTAACGTAAATAAGAAAAGTCATAAATAAAAGTTATGAAGCAATGTAAAAAACAAAAATCCCAAAATAATAATTATCGACAACGAAACATATATTTGTTACTTATAATAGTTATTATGCAACTCAAAAATAATAATTACATGATAATAGTTATAGGCGACGTAAAAAATTTCTTATTGGGAATAATTATTATAAAGCAATAATTTTAGAAATTTCTTAAATTAGGGCAATTTTTTTATTCCCAAAAATATGGATAATAATTATTTTAGGTCTCTGGTTATAACAAAAAATATTTAGGAAATGTTGTGTGGAACAACACCTAATCGCTTAATCTAAGTGACGGCTGTGATTGTTGCACTAACGCCATCAGTAGTTAGCCCTCCTCCTGCCGTTGCGCACCTGGTTGGCCAAGCAGCAAGCGAAGATGAAGGCGACCAGCTGCAAGGCAAACAGTACCGCTGAGAAATATTTTCGCGGGGTAAACGTGATCGGTTGGACTTACCTCCACCGCCGCAACACCGATTCCGGCGTAGCGCGTGATATCCATGTTCTTTTCCCAGAACGAAACAAACGCGTTCGAACAACCAGGCTGGAGCATTGCCTGAGGCAGACTGCAGGAAGTCGCCTTAGCGCCGCAGCAGGACTGTGGCGGCACCTCCATTGCTTGCATATAGTCCATAGCGCCGGTTTTGCCGCAGCAGTTGAACTGGTGAAGAGAAGGTAAATGAAACGAAATACGACATCGGCGGGTATGCTTCACGCTTACACTCAGCTGCAGTGCGTCCATCACTTTTTGGTCGACTTTGTGCTGATCCCAGATTTTCGTAACAACCATATCCATGTTCTTAAGGAATTGTGCGCGTTGGGTCCAGACGTAAATGACCAAAGCCAGTTGGCACATGAACAACACCAGCATGAACACCGAGTACTACAAATTTGTTCAAAAAAACTTGAGTCAGTCATTGCGACTGTCAGAAAGCCTGACGACGTACCGTCATGGTGCAGCAGCTGTTCTCGCGAATGGCCCCGCAGCAGCCCAAGAACGCAATAATGAAGATGATGCACCCCAGCACCAAGATGGCGATGGGAATGCTGTTCGTATGGAAGGTTTGTGCGACGCTGCCGATGTCGCTTATTTGCGACACCATGATCGATCCGAACACGATCAGCAAAATGCCGCATACCTGCAAGGAATGAAATGGATATGTTTTCTGTTAATATCGATTTATATGGATAAATTGTCTGGAACATATCATTTGATTTTTGCTTGAGGACATAAGTAATCAACGATATCTGCGCAGTGCGATTAATTGCTGGTAAATTGTTAGTCATGAACATTTCGTTGTATACAGTGAGTCACGCCGGTTCGCAAATTTTTACTGCCAATGCTCGCCGTTGAAGGCGCTGAAGGATAGCCTGCTTGTGTCGTGTACCAAGGGTTAATCAAATACAACATGGCTCGTATGGTTTATCGTTGCTTTCCGTATTGAATAATCGCTCTTTGACTCATTTACATGACCAATACTAATATTTGCATTTAATCACAGTGTTAACGATATTTATAGACTTTTAGGGAAGAGCAGTACTGCATGTTTATGTTAAAAAAATTCTTAACATTTGCACCGAAAGTTAAACAAATTTCAATTGCTATGTGTTGGTAAGTATGCCCATATATGTAAGTAAAGTCGCCGGTTTGAGATAAGATAACCGTTCAGCTATCAATAAGAGGCCAAAGTTAGGAGATTTTTGTTTTCCTAAGATAAGGTTGATGGTTCTATTCGCGTGAATTGGCGAGGGTTCATACATGTTTTTGAGACTTTGTAATTTACAATTACTCACAATTTCTTTGAAACTGAGAACATACTTCAAAGAATTTTCCGACTTATATGGAGACATATAGATTTGCTAGATGCTAGATTTCCGTTAAACTACGACATATGACAAAAGCTTCGTTGCCGACTACAACAGATAAACAAGCGAATAACTCATTTGTGTAGAATTTTATCAGGCAAATGTCGAGAAATGCATTGTACCCAATTGTTCTGTTATATATACGATTGTGCGATACATACATAGGGTATATGATGATGTCATGCCATTTACTAAAATTTGAAATAATTCCACAACACTTTCAGAGAAGTCTGTTTGGAAGCTTTTGCTGAAGGTTTTGTGGGACTTTACCCGCAAATGCTATGAAATGTCAGGGATACTCACCACAAAGAGTATGTTAAATATGAATAACACATATTTCACGAACACACCACCGCAATCCATTTTGTCGAATTTAAACTTTATTCCAATGCGAATTCGCTGTGTAACCGTCGGCTTTTCTATGCGGTTTCGACTAATTAGGCCAGTTGAAGAGAAATTTCCAACGGGCAGTAATGTGCTCCAAACGACGGTAAATTTTGTACTGAGTTGGCCTATCTTATCGAATACGTATATAAGTTCGATTGACAAGTAAGCATTGTCCTTATCTTGCGCCGCGCAGAGAGCTTTGTGCAGCGATCAAATACAAAAAATCGCACATGCTTTTAGGGTTCCAATAATACACTCGGAAAAACGCTGGTTAGCTTCGTACAACTCTACAGAAGAGTTTGTTGCTTGCGCATAATAAGTAACATTTTAAATGCTACGTAGTAGTTATTTCTTCCAAAAAGATTAAGTTGCAAATGAGTTGAGATTATCGGTGGCTTTTTCAGTTTTTATTGTCTTGTAGATTTTTTTTACGACTTATGACAGTTACTCCGCAACCACTAAGCTTAGTGCTTTTTTTAACTACTATCTGATACTATTTAATATTTACGACATTCCTATGGGCAAGCTTTCCCCAATTCCCCGAGTATAATAGTTTTACTTATATACTTCTACTTAGGTCGAGCTGGCCACAAACATTTAAGATGCAGATGGCGGTACTTTTCATCGCAAATACCGCCCAACAATTTGTTATATACTCACATAAAAACAATGCATTAAAAATTGTTTTGCAGTTGGTTTAAATTACGAAACATTAAATTACGATTTTTGGAAAACCGAAACAAACTGTGCAGTGAGGAATTCAATTCAACTGCATTTCAAGCGTATTGTGGGTTGAGGTTCCAGCGTTTTAATTACATTTTAGCCATGCGGGATCGGTGAGCAGCTGCCGCCAGTATGCCGGAAAGGACAACAGCGAAGAATTCCACAACTGCCACAGCAATGCCGCCGTAGCGCACATACTGCAAGTTGGAGTCCCAGAATTTGTAGAATGTGACCTTGCAGCCAGGCATGCTGGAGTATGTCGAGGCAGCACAACTTGTCATCAGATCCAAGGAGCCGCAGCAGGAGCTCGGCACTGACAAGCCGGCGGCCGTATAGTCCGCGTAGTTGTTGTAGCCGCAGCATTTGAACTTTGAAAATCAAAGGGAAGAAATTCAGAGCAAGGAAGCGGAATAAGTTGAGGACAACACGTCGACGCTTACGGTGACCTCCAAAATGTTCATTGGACTGTCCACGGCGCCATTATCGTCCAGCCACGCCTTGTGCACAATGGTGGACATGGTGTTTAGGAAGTCTTGGCGATGAGTGAATACCCAAACTATCAGCGCAATTTGCAGACACAGCAGCACGAGCATGAAGATAGAGTACTGAAAGCATATAACCGCAATGTGAATGGGATTAAGTGGGGCGTTCGTGGATGTCGAGTCGCCTGCGCGCCTCACCATAATAATGCAGCAGCCGATCTCCTTCGCTGCGCCACAGCAGCCGAAGAACGAGACGATGAATATGACGCTGCCCAGCACTATTACCAGAATTGGAATAGTGTTGGTGTGCACGGCCTCGTTGAAGGAGTGGAAATCGCCCATGGTGCCGAGGATAACGCCGCCCAGCACGATGAGCAGTATACCGGCAATCTGAGGATTAGACAGATAATTCTGAATTGCGCACGCTTACTCTCCAGAACTTTTCGAGTGCAAACAAACAAATTCGGTAATTGGTTTCCCCATTTTAAGTACAACTCAAGTACAGATAGTTTTCGTGCCATTATACATGACTAATGCGTACGACATCACAAACGAAAATAGATATGCCAAATGTGTGATTTATTTTTATTTTTTAATTCACTATCGGAAATCTTATCTGTGTGGGTAGAAACGAAAAGGGCTTAACATATTTGTAGAGGTTATTCCGTTCGAAAAGTTGCTACTTTTTTGTGGCCAACTTAGGAGCCACATGGAGACATGTTGCATTGTAAAAACACCGATTTTCTATTTAAGAAATTCTCAATCCATAGAGCGACACAGCTTTGTTTTGTGATAGCCAGCGACTTTGAATCGTTTTTAAAGCGCGCATTGGGTTTGACGAAAGCACAATTCGTTCTCCACTTCCTCACTTGTTATATTTTCTCACTTGTTTTCATCTACTTTTGCAGAATTTGGTGGCTTCATTTCAACATGACATATCTTTGCAATGAAAAACCTCCAACATCAAAACCAATCGAGTACTGGCAAATGTCCAGAAAATATCAAACATCTTTTCGTGTTTTGTTTTTATCCATGCATCACATTTTTAAATAGTGTTCAAATTTGTTTCAACCGACTGTTATTAATATTGACTTCTTTCCAAATTATTTCCAAATAAATAGTATTCATTTTTTAATTTCCATTAAAATTTAACTTTTAACTTTTTAACTTTTAACTTTTTTTAATTGCAGTTAGGTAGAAAAGTTGCATGTAAAAACACAAACAAAAAAAAACACTTACCAGACACAGCACATTAAAGAAATGCAAGATCCATTTTATCATAGAGTCGCAACAGTCCATTTTGAATGATTTTTCGCACTTGCTTTACTGGTTTTAACTATTTTGTATTATTCACGCCTTTGCGTCGTTTTATTTGAAAACTTTTCAAATGTTTTATGTTTTCGTCGTTAGCGATTGTAACGTGTCGAGTGTTTTCGTTCGAATGATAGAACCATTATTTAAATGTTTGGCTATAAATTCAATTAACACGGAAGCCCACCAATGATAACGGCGAAAAATCACAACTTATCATTTTTTGTGTAATCCACAACTTTTGTCGAATAGATAAAATGTTGGTCACAAAATGTGTACTCCACATTGTTAGCACATATCGAGTGTATCCAAGAGTCTTCAATAAGAGAAAGTTTGCCAACAGAGTTGCCACCTCTATTGCACATATGCGTACATAATATGTAATTTTTTTTTTTCTGAATACCTCAACAAAATGGTTCCTCTTACTGAGAAGTAGCGCAAACTCTAAGAATCAACAGTTACGACAACCGGTCAGGTGAAAGTAAGGGTTGGCCAAAATGGCCAAATAGCGATCAACCTTCACTAGGATAGCTGTACAGACAAGTAGACATTTTCAAACCCCTCCGTTTTTGTATATCTCAGTCCTATGTACAGTTACATATATGTAAGTGAACTACTGTACAAATCGAACATGCTGGACATTCGACAGAACACTCTGGTCCTCTTCTGCTGTGGCCATTCAATGAAAAGTATAATTAAATTCTTTGCGTGATATTGATTTAGTCAGAACCCTTGCAATTGAGATGCGATACAATATGCCAAAAACAGAACTATTCCAACCATAGCTTATTACTTCTTTTCTTCGATAACCTCTTCCAATAATGCTTTGGCGGCATTTAACGAACTACCAAGTTCATATATAACACAAATAAATTCAAATATCGTAGCTAGTACTTATTTCAGTTTTCGTAAAACTTTAATAGCGTAAAACAAACGTAACAAAGTCATAGATGGGTAACAACTAAACATATTTACAGATATAATACAAAGTTGTGGTTTGCATGTAAAAAAAAATCGGAATTGCAGATGGAATGTGAACAATTTTCATGAACGAAATGTCTTGTGAGAATTTATAACTAGGCACTCTCCAGTGATCGACCCTTCGGTGGCGTCTACAAATTGTGGCCGCTGGATCGGCGCATGCTGCTCGCCAAGCAGCAGGCGATCGTGAAGGCTCCCAATTCGATGGCCGCAACAACCAGGCCGGCATAACGAATGATGTCCATATTCGATGACCAGAAATCGACAAACTCCGTTTTGCAACCCGGCTTTGTTTCGTACGTCGACTGCGGACATGCTGCGTCCATGGATCCACAGCACGAGTTGGGCACCGTTTTGCCGAGCGCAATGTAATCCTGGTAGCCAGTCTTGCCACAGCATTTGAACTGTGCAAAAAAGTGAACAGAATGTTAGTTCGACGAAGTGAAACTCCAGAGTGCAGCGGGTACTTACGCTGAGTTGGAACGCGTCCATGGGGTGACCGCGAGCTTGGTCATTCTCATCGAAGGCCTTATCCACAAGTGAACCCATCGTGTTCAAGAAGTCACTGCGCTCGACGAAGATCCAGACAACCAATGCGATTTGTAGACAGAACACGATGAACATCATCGCCGCATACTGGAAACGAAAAAACCAGTTGACATTTGCTAAGACGGGAAGGAGGGAGGGGCAGGCAAATTACGGTCGTCATGCAGCATGAATTTTCGCGAATCGCGCCACAGCAACCGAAGAATGAAATTATGAAGACAATGCAACCGAGAACGATGATCAGAATGGGTATCGTCTGGGTGTTGATGGCTTCGTTGACGGACTTGACGTCGCCCATGTTGCCCAGCATGATGGAGCCCAAGACAATCAGCAGAATGCCACATACCTGCAAACGAGTGTATTGAATTGTTGTTGTTAATTCAAGATGGTGACAGTAGTAGTTAAGCAGTGCATTAATTAATATTGGGGTGAGCTTTCATTTGGCGCAGTCGCAGGGTTAAAGCCAACTGGCGCTTATCTTATCTTATCTGCGTTCCCAGGTTCACATAAGGCACAGTTTGTTTTCTGTTTAGGGTGTAGTGTGCCACAGAATATCTAACCACACTAATATACTATTTATCGGCCAGATACAGATGAAGCCTTAGCAATCAATCATCGTTGGCCATTTTCATTTAAGGCTTGGTTAGGCGTTTATTGCCCATGGCCTAGTCGCAAGTATATTAAAACAGTTGGATTGATAAGAATATGTACAATGCGCTATTGCAATTTTACTGGAGGCAAATGTTACGCCATGGCAGCCGCCGGGCTCAGTTGGTTAGTGCGTTGGACCGCGAGTCGAAGACAGCAGGTTCAAATACTGCCTGTAATAACACCTAAAAAAATATGGGGAAAACTCGTTTTCTCTTTCGGTGGCTGTCCTCTCAGTTGGAAATGGCAAACCTCTGAGAGTAAAAATTGCTTATGAAAAAGCTCACAACCTGCCGTTCGGAAGCGGCATACAACTGTAGGTCCCTTCCACCCGCGTACAAATTCACACGCACAACACGGGTGGTTGCGGGAAGCTAGGCCTTAGTCTCGCGTAAGCGGGCTGTCGTGCCAGACAATTATTATTTAATTATTATTAAATTAAATGTTACGCCAAACTAATGAAATTGTGCGATTTTAATGTCAAAATGTCGACGTCGGTTGATCGAAGATGCAATTTATTTATGAGTAGTTCAAGAGCACGTAGAGGTGTCTCAAAATGAGATAATTATCGCACAACAACGCACAAACCAGTATTTAGGTTACCGTAAAATAGTCAATTTAGATTACAAAAACAAGAACTTTTGTTTGATTTTCATTTTGAATATGAAGTCAGATACCACTGCTACGGTCGCGGAAGAATATAATTAAGCTTAAATAATTTTCATGTTCATTGCATTGACGTGATGCGTCATAGTACTTGTACGTGTGTGCTTCATTTATACTTCCCATCAACGTCAGCAAAGTGCAAATTGAAGTTGGATTGAAATATCTGTTCCCAATTGAAAGCCCTCATCAACCCAGTTGGACTTGAGCAAACTGGATTTGCCACTAATAGGAAATCCATTTTTGTTATCAAACATAATAACACGAATTACAAGAAAGCCAATCAATGTTGGCTGAAAAAATTAATCATGGAATAGAGTTATAAAAGAAACCGAAGCATTGAGTACAGAATCAATAAAAGCAAAATCGGTACTTATAGAATAGTATCTAAAGAGAATCCAAGTAGGTGACTGAACGATCTCTGCTCATAAAGAGATGATTTTAGGCATCTGTCACTATTAAGAGACCTCGCGCGATCATTCTTCAATATTTTGTCTTGTATTCATTTCATTATTAAATTTAGAATTTTATTTTATTTTTTCTTTTATATTGTTTTTTATTTTGATTATCTGCTAAAACTTTATTTCCCCATATTTGCATATGTGAATTGGATTTATTTCACACATAGTCCTTATGGCACCTGAACTCACCAGGAACAAAACGTTGGCTATGTACAAGATGTATTTAACTATCGACGCCGCACAATTCATCTTGAATTATTTTTCACTTTCACTTGATATCAAGAACCGTTTAAATTTATAAAAAATTTTTTGGTGTTTTCGTGTTAGATGTGTAGTAGTTGAATTTCCACAAAGTGGTTCGTTGTTGCTTGCGCTCAGTGTCGCTGCCTTTCGTTCGCGTTTTCGTTTTGCCGCGTCGAGTACTCTCGTACAAATAATAATGAACCAACTGCAGTATCCGCTTTTAAATGTTGAAAAATCGAGCTGAAGCGCTCCTATGGGCCCTCGCGGTATCGAGGCAACAACAACTGAGCACAGTAGGAAACGACTAGAACGCGCTTGATAAAGTCCCACATTTTGGCTGACAAGCTCTCCCGAAAGTGTTATCTGTGCGGTACAGCGTTCTTATCTGAAGTTTGTGGACCACGCCGGAGGTGTGAAAGAGAGCATCACGCCATGCTCTATCGCGCACCTGTCACACTGGCAGTCGCGCAATTGTTGTTCTAATTGTGCGTTAATAGCCGCTTGGAGACATTTTCCGCGCATGACTCACTCAAGGGCTTGCGCCAGGCGACGTATGACTGACGTCGCGATGCTTTCATAACGCATTCACGCCCTGTCGAATATCTATGGTTTGTATGCTTACCAGCGATGATTCACCTTGCACCTAAAGCCATCGCTTTTCAGAGCAACCACTAACAGCTCTTAAGTGCGCGTGGCTGCTCTCGATCCATTAACACCTCGAATAAATGTATGCAAGTACATGTGCTCCGCGATCTGTGCTCCTTTTGTGGGCCGCGTCGCATTTAAAACAGATTTTATCTCGCATATCCGAGACCCGAGTTGATAGTCTCTTACTTGATAATTTGCTGCGCACATGCCACACTAGCGACTGACGATTATCTCACAATCCCTAATCCAAATTGAAGCAATAAAACCACTTGGTGCATGAATTTAGCCAGTAGCCAGCATTTGACATTTTCAAAGACCGCTAAATGTTATGGCAGAAGTGGCTGTGATGAGTGCTTCAGATCACTAGACGTACCGCTTGAGCTATCTTACACTTCCTCTCACTCGACACAGAAGCCGCTACAGTTTAGTAACCAAAGCGACGAAACCGAAATGATCAGTGCACACAATGTGGGCAGTTTCTTGATTTAGAGTCTACAGTCTTTTTAGTTGCCTAAATGTTTGCGTTAATCACGCAGAGTTCGAAATAGGTAATTCAAAAATTCTCAAAGACAACCAACCAGAGTTTCGATGGTTAGGTTAAATTCATCACTTAAGCCACGTAGCTCATCGTGTTACCACGTGGGGAATTGCTCCGCCTATATAATTCCCGAAGAAGAGAGCCACTTGGGAACATCTTCTCTAGATCCGCTAGACAGCTGAAGAAGTGCTGTCCCAAGGAGCTGTACTAGAAACGCCTCTATTAGATAACACTAATCGACCAAAAATGGTTTAATCGCGTGCACCTAAAAACAAAAGTATTTGGGCCGCTGAACACGAAACTGAAGATCAAAGAATTGTTGTAAGACACGTTTTCGAAAAATCTTCGAAAAACCAGTTTTTTCCCTGTTGTTTCAGTTATGAGCACATATCTCGTAAACGAATCATCCGACTAACACAAGCCGTCGGTCAGAAGAAAATACCTTAGTCTTTTCAGTGATATACAGATTGTCCAAATAAGATGAGAGTTGGGGAAGTTACTGACGGTGAAATTTGTAAAAAAGTCATAAAATTTCGAACGATTTCTTTATAGATAAAATAAATTATCTCCTCTGGTTTTAAAATCTATGATGAAAGATATATTATTTGTGCAAATATTAAGCCTAACATCAATAGAATTGAAAGAAAAATGACAAAGTTATGATGCACTGAGTGAAAACACCGACTTTACATTTATTACACCGTGCGAAAAAAAATGTTTTTTCCCGAGACCCATCCAAATGTTGATTAATTAATAAATTTTTTAATAATAATAATAATTTAATTTAATAAAATAATTGACTGGCACGACAGCCCGCTTACGCGAGACTAAGGCCTAGCTTCCCGCGGGTGGAAGGGACCTACAGTTGTATGCCGGTTCCGAACGGCAGGTTGGGAGCTTTTTCATAAGCAACTAGCTGGGCCCTGCGACTTTGCACGCAAGCTCTCCTGTTTCCCCCGATACGAATTCTTAACCCATTGTTGAGAACATCAGATTTTGATTTAAAAAAAAAAACATGTGTCTATCTTTGATTTCGAGTGTTTTAAAAATGTTAAAGTCAGAAGGCCCTTTAAATCATATGTTTTCACATTTACTCCAAACAAATTCTTAGCCCTTGGTATACCATGATAGATTTCGATTTTCAAAAAAATTAAAAGGACGTTTATATTATTTCCCGATTGAACTGCTTTTGATAAGCCAGAACGCCCAATAAATTTTGTTTCTCCATACAAATTGTTAACCCATTGTTGACCCCGTTAGATTTTGATTTTCAAAAAAGTTATGTCTATGGGCCCATTAATTCATATTTTTCATTTCACAGTTTCTCCATACAAACTTTTAACCCGTCGCTGACCCCGTCCGATTTTAATATTCGGAAAAATGAAAAACACGTATCGAGTTATTTTACATTTGAAGTACTTTCACTAACTTTGAAGTCAAAAGACTTAAAAAATGTGTTTCTCCATACATACTTTTAACCCGTCGTTGATCCAGTTAGATTTCGATTTTGAAAATAATGCGAAACACGTGCCTAATTTTATTTATTTCAATTATTTTTACAATTGTTAAAGTCAATAGGCCCATCGGTTCGTGTTGTTTATTTCGGAGTCTTCGGCCAGTTAAATTTTGATTTTCGAAAAATTATATAAAATACGTGTCGAATAAGTTTTGATCTAGAATATTTTCAGGAAGTTCAAATTCAATATATTTATTAAATCACGTTTCTTCATACAACACTTTAACCCATATTTTGCCTTTTTAGACACCGAATTTCAAAAAATTCCGTATTGGCGAAGGTTAATTCTTCAAGATGTACCTACAGTCCAAAATTCATGTTTGTAGCTTCAGCGGTTTGGGCTGGGCGATGATAAATCAACCAATCAATCAGTCAGTCAGTCAGGATAAACTATCTATGTATAAAAAAGTGGAGGTAGTACCACGCCCCCGTGTCAAAAAACCCACCCCATTCCTCCTGTCGAAGGACACGACCAAATTGTTAGTTTGTACCGAGTGTCATTGATGCGAACGCTCTAGTTCCAAAGTTACACCGGAATTTAAAAAGTGCCACGCCCCTTGTCCAACGCCCATTAAGTTTTACCGGCGGAACGACATGTTTACGCCATGACACTGTACCAAATTTCAATGCTGTCCGACTTATAATTCCGAAGATATTCCATATTAAAAAGTTGGGTTCTATGGGCGGTGCCATGCCCCCTTGTCAAAAACCCACCCTATTCTCCCTGTCGAAGGACACGACCAAATCGTTAGTTTGTACCGAGTATCATTGATGTGAACGCTCTAGTTCCAACGTAACACCGGAATTTAAGAAGTGCCACGCCCCTTGTCCAAAGCCCATTAAATTTTACCGGTCGAATGACACGCTTACGCCATGACACTGTACTAAATTTCAATGCTGTCCGACTTATAATTCCGAAGATATGTCATATTAAAAATTTCGGTTGTATGGGAGGTGCCACGCCCACCTGCCGTACCAACATGTAACATCGCTATAAACCACCGCATTGACAGCTTCTATCACACACAAAAAAAATTTTGCCGAAAGAATGAGCCGTTTTCGCAAACACTTTCCCGACACAGAATTTTTGAATTTTTTTATATATAAGATTTTTACTCAGAGGTTTGCCATTTCCAGCTGAGAGGACAGCCACCGAAAGAGAAAACGAGTTCCCCGATTTTTTTTGTTTTTTGTTATTACAGGCAGTATTTGAACCTGCGGTTGCTGCCTTCGACTCGATTTTTTAAAAAAATTTTTGATTTTCAGTTTCGTGCCCAAAGTTAGTCTAGAAAACACTTTTATTTTTAGGTGCATTTTTCGTGTCGAGTAGTTTAATCGATTTTTGTACATATTTTTCGGTATGACGCAGTGTCTAAAGTAGGCAGTGTCCAAATATTTGTCATAGTGAAGAAACCAGCCGGTGAGAATGTCATTTCCTAAAAATTACCTAATTTGTCTGAATTTAGAGAGTTACTCAGAAGAACGATCAAGGCCGAATTCTACCAACGCTCAACATAATGCTTATAGTAATAATAGCGTCACGTCATTATTTATACATTAAAACTTTCAAGTTAATACTAATAACCCATTATCATATTTAAATGAGTTGTTAATAAAAACAATAAACAAATATTAATAATAAAAGGAAAACCTCTTTTTTGTCGGAATAAAGAAGTGGCATTTCCAAATTTGAGACGGAAATTGTATTTCTAGTTGGTGCTGTCTGCCGTCGTGGATTTCTTCGAAAGTAAATATCAAGTTTCTGTAAAATTTTGTTTTTATGGCCTGGCTTAATGACACTCTTGAAATGAGCTATGATAAAGCTATTTCATAGGCAATTTTACTCTCACAGGTTGGCCATTTCCTGCTGAGAGGAGAGTCGCCGAGTATTTGTTATTCGGTGTACGATTGTACCGATGTAAATAAAGATACAGTCATTCATTCCATTCAAACGGCTTGCAGTACATTTCCCAACGGATAGAATATTGCACGAATGACCGTATTTAACTGCTGACTGATTACAATCAAATGCCGTGTCGCTTGTGGCGCGATGAGGGGTTTTCCCTACTCCTAAACAATGACTATTAAACTACAAGTTGAAAATATTCGCGCAATGTCCAATGCCAACGAACAAATCAACGATTAGCAACACGAACATTTCAAAAGTTTTCTTAGTTAAATATTATTTAGTATTGGCTTTGGCCGGAGCGCTAAGTGCGTTACCTGTTGTTCATACGA
The DNA here is from genome assembly GCA_963668005.1 of Melieria crassipennis. Classification (NCBI taxonomy): domain Eukaryota; kingdom Metazoa; phylum Arthropoda; class Insecta; order Diptera; family Ulidiidae; genus Melieria; species Melieria crassipennis. The sequence goes on along the minus strand of OY764963.1, from coordinate 113,753,972 downwards.
CAGGCTTGAGTTCATGCCCAGATAATGCGGTGCTTTCTGATTTTTATTTCACACACACACACACACACACCAACACTTACATTTATACGTTTTTGTTACTATTATTGCTCCGGATACCCTTTGCGGTGTGGGCAGTGGCGAAAATTACGATCATGTTTTTGTTGCTCCGTTAGCTTCAATGTGATTGCGGTGTGAATCATGGCGCGGCCGGCGAACAACATCCAGTACGCAGAACTGTTGTGTACTTGAAAATGTACGCGGAACTAGGGGGCGTACAAGCAAACGCGATAACAACAACAATTCCCGGGCTTAACAAAACCCCCGTAGATAATCATTGAAAATATTATTTACTAATAATATAAATATTCAATATCTGGTGGCCTGTGTTCCACTTAGGTGCAAGTGCGACCAAAATGGGTGATCGGTATGCGGGCCAATGTGCTGAGCGAGAGCGATAATTGCAGATGATTTTTGAATGTTGCATAAAATCATGAAACGGAAATTGTTGGCATAAGGTGCACAACTCAACTATTAACAATAATTTGGTTTTAAGAAAAGTTTTAAATGCAATTGTTGTTAAAACGCTTAACAAATATTGAAAAATATATGATTCGAAATAGATGGGATTGATAGAGTTTCGCGATGAAAACAAGAAAAGAACATATGTACAACAAGATCAACATAAACTTGAGGAAAACGATTAAGTACACTTATTCATATCGATCGACTTGTTGAAATTGGAAAGACGGCACAGAGTTGCCAACGGATCCTTACATTTTAAGTCAGCATTGTCCAACAAAGACTCATTTTTTCATCTTAAAGTACCAGACAGATGACGGCCAATCAAAATAGCCGCGTCAATTCTTAAGCCTACACTAGTCATTCGTCCTTAACACGCTTAGTCTAAGCGTTGCCAAATCTATACCCAAGCAAATGTGTCTTTATCAGCTTTTCTTTGTTGTTTGTGTACAAATTTTACCAAGAATGATCTGGAAAATTCCTCTTCCGAAACATGAAGAACCTGAATGTGAATTTTTCAATTTCCATAAATTGCGAACAAATGTGCATGGCACCCCATTTTTTAGTAAAATTTTTTAATTGTTCCATGTTGAGTGTCGAATCCTGATAAGTATTTTCGTTATCAAGCTCTATTTGCGTTGACTTTTACACGACTACTATCAACACATCGAGTGGCTGAAGATCGTTAAATAGACGAACGTAAAGTCCACCTCAAGTACAAACCGATCCCTTCAAGCAGCGCTTATCTGAACCACTGCAAGTTACCGATATTTTTTCTAAACAAAATTTCCATATGGCCAATCAATACATTATGCAACTTGGCTGTGAACCTATCACCTGTCACCGAGTGTTGGAAGCGGCATCAAGATTGACTAGTCGTTAGGGGGGGAGGGGAAACGGTTGCTATACAAAAAATTATGATAATAATAGAAGTAAAGCATACAACGCTGATTACTTTGCCTACAGAAATAGCAAAAAATCCTAAACAATATTTTCCCATTTCCTGTTTTGGAAGTTTGGTTGTCTTTAGATAAGCACACAAGTACGTTTGCTGTGTTTTGGTGGGTTTCAAATTTTTAATCTTATTGCACTCAAACTTTAAGATTTCAGATTTCTCAAACGAAATACCCTGGCGGGCAAAACAACTTTACTACTACAGTCGTGTCTGGGTATAGTAAACCCCCTATATAGTGAACACCTCGATATGGTGAACACCCAAATTTCTACATGGAGTGCTCTAAGTAGTGAACAATCGAAAACATCTAAATAATGAACAAAATAGTGAGCAAATAAATCAGTTTTTGAACAAAAATGTTAACCTTGATGTAGTGAACAACCTGAATACTGTGAACAGGCCTTGCAATAATTAGTTCACTATATCCAGACACGACTGTATTGCTTTTTGCTTCCTTGTCGTCTTCATTACTTTTTCTGTTTTATTGAGTTTTTCGTTAATGTTATGTAATGCGCCACAAATTGTTGTACAAAATGCTTGCAATATTGCAGCTTTGCGAAATAAGTCCTGTTGCAAAACCACAAGCAATATATTTTATAAAAATATTTTACAATAGAAAATTAGGTGCAAATCCGTATAATTACAATAATTAAATTTGCGTAAACCAATCTTAAGAGATATGTTGAGATTGCATTGTACTTATGCGTAGTTATGTCGATTCAGAGTTGTACATTAGTTGCAAGATTTGAAAAGTTGTTAAATTAACTGTTTTCGCCTCGGATTCCTACGTCCCATTGTCAGAGACTTGGTAGGGTGTTCAATAGGACGAGCGGCGCCTGTAGTTGCGGATGCTGTTCGCCAGACAGCAGGCGAACACGAAGCCCACGAACTGCAATGAGACAGGACAAATATTGTGAGAAGCTGCCTAAAAGCACCCAGCGACACTACGCACCTCAATGGCTGCAATAACCAGACCAGCATACTTGATGATGTCGCTGTTCCTGTCCCAAAAATCAACGAACGCCTGCTTGCAGCCCCTGCGGTAAACGTTCTCAATGCGACAGGCGTTCGGATCCTTGCAGCACGACTGGGGGTAGTAGCCTTGGAATGAGTAGTCCACATACGAGTTCTTGCCGCAGCACTCCATCTGTCGAAGGCATTAAGCAAACAATTGGCAGGTGTTAGACACCCCGAGTGCAACTGGCAAACTCACGCTGATCTGTATGGCATCCATGTAGTCGGCTTTGCGCGTGCGCCGCGCCCACGCCTTCTCCACCACATCGCCCATCATCACCAGATATCGGTCCTTTTGGAGCCACATGTACGCCACCAGCGCCAGTTGGCCGACCATCAGCACGAACAGCAACACGGAGTACTGCGAAGAGCACAAATTGATTAGTTGTTGACAAGAAGAAAAAGGCGTAGCTGATGTACCGTCATCGACATGCAATACGACTCGCGAATCGCGCCACAGCAGCCGAAGAACGAGATCAGCAAGATCACCGAGCCCAGCACGATCATGGTGATCGGCACTTGCTGCGTCTGAACCGCCTCGGCGAAATCATCGATGCTGTGTATGTTGCTGAAGAGCAAGGCCCCAAACACTATGAGCAATATGCCGCATACCTGCAAGGATTCACAATAAAAACGTTAGAAGCAGATATCAAATAATTAAAGCATCTACTGCATAAACTACAACAATATCTGACCATGAAGAAGTCATGGGATGTATGTAGCTGTTGCGTTATTCCGATGGCGAACTAAGGTTTAGCTGCCCCAACTATAAATCTGCATATTGGTATCTTATGGTACTACGGGTACTTGAAAATAACCACTCTTGTCCATCTTAGATACAAATTTACATAGATCTCATAAACAAGTTGACCATTTTCTAATTATTTTTCATCGGTTGTCTAAGAACTAGGAATCTTTAGTTTGTGTTTCAACACCGTCTTAAACTAATCTTAAATAAATAATCAAATTGAATATTAATCAAAATAATAATACCTTAATAATTAATTAATAATTGACTGGCACGACAGCCCGCTTACGCGAGACTAAGGCCTAGCTTCCCGCAACTACCCGTGTTGTGCGTGTGAATTTGTACGCGGGTGGAAGGGACCTACAGTTTTTATGCCGGTTCCGAACGGCAGGTTGGGAGCTTTATCATAGGCAATTTTTACTCTCAGAGGTTTGCCATTTCCAGCTGAGAGGACAGCCACCGAAAGAGAAAACGAGTTTTCCCGTTATTTTTTTTAGGTGTTATTACAGGCAGTATTGAACCTGGGGTTGCTGCCTTGGACTCGCGGTCCAACGCACTAACCAACTGAGCCACGGCGGCTGCTAATAATACCTTAGCATCTATAAATATTTCTTATAATTAGTCAAACCGCTTCCAATATTAATTTCAGAGCCCTGATCTGAAGCAAAACTTAATTTCAATGTCGAATTAAATTGCCTTTCGCATGAAAAGTTATAACTTTTGTCAAATATTTTTTATATGACTAAAAATCGCTGCGTATAGAAGTAAAAATTATACAAAATAAACGAACGCCCACTTGCCATAAGATGACCCGGGAATTTTATATTTTCTTTATTTTGTCATAAGACACCCAAAGAGATAAACTGACCCCAGTGAAAATACGAATATGCAAATCATTTTTATATACCATACGTATTGACCCCCTGCCAACCGACGCTCTAAGAATTCCAAACACATTTCTCATCATTCGTCTGGACTTTCGAATTCCATAACCTTGTAATTTGTCTGCACCAAAGCTTTCGAATAAACATGAAAAGCGCCCAATCGCTTATTTCATTTACTTTCGATAAAATGTGCGCACCAGAATCACCTTGTAAACAAGTCGCACGAACACACCCGCGCTAAGCTTTCATCACACACTCGTACTACCAACTGCGATCTAACTCACAACAACAATTTTTGTTTACCAAACGCGCATTGCCAATCAACAACAGCAAAATACGTCAAAACACACACACAACGGGCTGTCTACCATTGTTGTCTAAAATAAATTAAATGGCGTATTTAGTCATTCACTACTAATTAGAAATGCTTATTTCATAAATGTTTTATTTCAGAAATGACAAACAAATATTTAATGTAACTCCTGAAGTTTAGTACTCGTACATCTCAGCTGATAAGTCTAACAAAATAATGCTTTTAGCAACGAAAAAATATTATGCAAATGTTTTAATGAAATGATATGGTGTGTGAATTCTTTCTCTATTTTGTGATGGGGCGATTTTGATGTGTATTTTGGGAATGCCCTATCCGACGTACATACATATGTCGACGCTATCAGATGCCAGTAAAATCGTTCTAATCTTCTGTCATTTCTAGAAATTTCGTGATATGTACATAGCTGACACAACGAAGCTTGGCTTTAACGTGAGAATCTGTGACCGAAAATTCGAAAGGTGAATTGGAGGGTCTTCAGAAAGGTGCTAGAGTTATGAATCAAAGAAGTTGGTGGGATAGGAAACATTATTATTAACCAAAAAGAAAACAAAAGCCAACGTGTTGACCTAAGAAACACAAATAATAAAAAATTGAATATTTTTACAGTCACGATTTTTAATAAACTTATTTTGTACGAAAATTGTACTTGGCAGTGCAATTATTTACAGAAGTAACGTATTATTCGTAATTTTCCTCGCTCCCCTGATGCTAACAGCTGCACCCCTACGACTCCAAGTATACAATAACACATTTCACACGTATTTATTATAGCTTTGTCGCAGTTTGCAACGACAAGGCAAAGCTTTGCCAACTAAATGTAATCGAATTGCACAATGCATATATGGAGAAAAAATAAAAATTACATGCATATATATGTAGGTATATAATAATAAGTGCAAAGTTTTATTGTGTTCAGCCAGCAAAACTATATTCAGTTTCTCACAGATAGAGTTTCTATTGTACGTAACCAGCAAACGTGACTAAGATCAAAACAAACTTGAGCGGCGCTGTTGAACGAACGAAACACTACGTGACTGGTTCTGAATAACTGCATCGGAAAAATTCTAAATACATTTTCACCAAATTAAACATAAAAAGTACCTCAATCTGAGGAAGTCTCTCTCACGCCACACCTGATAACTGCTCACATTTTACAGCATAGCGACTGTTCTTACGGCGATAATTGGTGAATTTATGCTGAATGTAGCAAATACTGCCCAACCGCATATGCGATGTTCAGTCTTCAAGTTGAAGCTCCCAGTGGCAAAGCCGCAATAACGCACTTGATCTCTCATATTGACCTCAGGCGGCAGTTAGTCATGGCAATTAATTGTGGGTGCATATCGTCACAGCGGAACTTAGCATATAGAATTCGTGCGAATGAAAGTAAGACCACTTAGCAGTTTGGGGTTCGTTAAAAAATATCGAATACCAAGTATTAGAAACTCGAAAGAGCAGCAATTATTTGACATCGATGAATATCTTTCACGAACACGCACGCTGCCAAATGTCAAGTTTATACGATTCAAGTGAAACAAACAGAGTTTCATCTACTATCTGAGTATAAAAATGTTTCGCCAAGACATGGACGTAGCACAGTGAATTAACATCCAGCGGCTATCTGCCGCATGGATGATAAGCTGCGGCGAAGAAGGTGCTCGATGCGATAGTTGGAGGTCGACGACGAAGAGAGAGACCGTGTCTCCGTTGGAAGAACCAAGTTGAGGACGCCCTATCTTCTGTTGGTGTGACCAATTGGAAGGCCTGGAAGCAGAAGCGCCTGGAGAGAGCTTTTGCGGCAGGCTGTGAGCCGCTAACGGTAAGTAAGAAAGTAAGTAATACATGCACGCAGAACCAAAAAAAAATAACATCCTTAAAAAAATTGTTCAATTCGTCAATCTCCTAAAGCTGAGTTCAAATTTATAAAACTAGTCTTCTTCGCCGGGTCCCTGAAAGAGGCATGATTCACTCGGACCCGGTGAAACCGATTGAAATGGTACAATGCTACTGTAAACCCATGTCCGCGTTGTCGTTACTGCGATTTGCGTGTTGATTGGGCGTGACACGCGGGCACTTACAGGTAATTTTATAGCCGTTTATCAACCGTCGAAAGTGTGAGGGTGTGTGTGTGTGTACTTTTACTTTGGAAATTCAAGCACACAGCCACCGCGCAACGACAATCCAACGATTAATCGCAACTGTGAGAATTCCGAGTGGTTTTCAAAGCGACATATCGAAAACTGCAAAAGCGAGCTGAAAGGTGTGCGAATTCCGTCGAAATCATCAGTTCTCAAGCCCTACGCAGTAATTACAATAACAGTGTTGAGTCGTTGCAGGTATCGGCGAGTGTGTTGTGTAGTTTTAGTTTGTGACTTAATGTTCGGCGCATAAACTTAATGACGTCTCGCTCAGTTCAGCAGACTGGATTTTTCTGTACACACAATTTCTCTCTTTGAGGTTCTTTTCAACTCAAGCTTATGCTACTAACAAAGTTTTCAAGTTTTTTGCCAAAGTTAACATTTTTTAAGAAAAACCAGTTTAAACTCGATAACCGACAAACGTGCTCCAACTGTATACATTGTAGCACACATAATTTCCACACATAAACACACACATTCATGTTTACACGCATTCAGTAATGTGTCGACATGTGTGTGCGTAAGCCAAACCCTTTTTTGACAGCGTCAGTTTTCGGTGGATAAACATCTCGGTGGCCTTTGATGCTGGCGTTGACTTTGGTTTTTGTGCCTTCTAAAAGCTCAATTTCAAGTGTTGAGTTTATGTAAGTTTTTACAACTTGTGTTGTTGCGCTAGAATGCCAAACCGGTTTTTGCGCCAAGTTTTTTTTTTACTAAATTACAGTTGATCGCGCCAACAACAACTGAGTCGAACATTTTTTCGCGTCTTGTATAAATTGCAAAAGCGAGTTTTGAGTTTGAAAACTTACGCCGCATAATACACAATTTTTAGCCGATGCAAACAACGAATGCAGAAACTAACAGGAGACAATTTTGAACGAGAAATCTTCATGTTTCTGTTTTATTTATAAAAATATAGTTTAAATAAATAACAGAAAAAGGAACAGACAATATTTCTTAGATGGCTTACAATTTACTAGAAACGATTCTTCTAAAATGAAATTTCTCGAGTTACAATTTGAAAACATTTATGTACTTTGTTTTCAGAGCCCCTACGATTTTGTCCAATTAATTTACGTTTAGCTACTTAAAACAACGTATCCAACAGTGTATTTAGTGAAAGCATTCGATATTTCGAATTACAGTCGAACTTTCCTATAGTGAACTTCTATATAATGAAGTTCGCCGTATAATGAATTAATTTCAATTTCAATAGAATTTTCGTTCTATTCTAAGTGCATTTTGATTTCCTTATAATGAATTTCCATATAGTGAATATTTCTCTACAATGAATACATTTTTTAGTTGAAAACTTCGCTTTCATTCGTTTTTTGTCTCCATATAATGAATTTTTCCATGCTATTTTCTGTCACGCATATTAACAACACTGAATACCGAAAGAAAGTAAATCATATTTAGGGGAACCCCAGCAGAAATGGCCAGTGAAGAAGAATTTGCGGATGCGGTGTTACCTACATTGGGACGAATTTCTGCTTCTCTTGATGTACTTCAAACCTTTGTGGAGATGAAGAGTAACGTACCGAATAATGTTTTTAAGTCTCTTAATGTATTAGAAGGCTTTGTTGAGGAAAAAAGTGGAAGGGTGTAATCCAAACTAAAATACCTCATTATTTTAAATACTTAAAAGATGAAAAAATCATAATTTCTATATAATGAAGTTTCTATATAATGAAGCTTTTTTCTGGTCCCGTGCGAATTCATTATACGGAAGTTCGACTGTATAATCAAATTATAGAAACCAGCTGTGACAAAACCTTAGGTAATATTGAATCTTATGTATTAGAAAACCTCTCCCATAGCAAATGACTGCCGAGCTTTAATAATGAGGATGAGAATTTGATGTTACATTTACGTGTTCTGTGCATGTGCGTAGTTTTCTTAATATTTTGCACAAATTAAACTTAATGTGTATTAAATATGGAACTTACGACTACTTTTTATATACATAAATGTAACACGTAACAAATGGCAACAGTACTCACCGCACATAGTAGGTTGAACAAAAACAACACATATTTCACCATAGAGATTCCGCAGCTCATTTTGTTGCGTTTTTTAGTACGCGTTCAATGAGTAAACTAGAGATTGACAATTGGAAAACAAATTGACATTTTAATTTAAAAACACTAAAATGCTCATTTGAATTAAAAGTGAAGTAAACCTGAAATGTTCAGTACCAAAATATTGTCTTGTATTTTTTTATGAATCTTTTATTAAATTTTTTTACAAACAGCGCAAGCAGCACATTTAAGTACACTTTAAATAAAAGCATTTAAATAGCGTTTGTAAGTTCGATTTCGTAATTTATGGTTGATTGATCGTTTGTCATTATTTCGTGAAGTCATGAGGTAACTCTATGAGCAGTCGATTCAAATGTGGCAATACGAAGTTGCAACCGCCAATCCATCGACTATAACTACAACTGCGGCACGTTGTGGTCAAATCAGTCGCTATGAATTCATTTTCTAGCGTACTTAGTACTGAGCTCGAAATCAGAGCTCCAACTCAAAACTCCCACCTGGCAGCACTGTTCGTAAGCTTAAATTTACTCGTTGTATTTGCCAGCCTTAGCGCACCAGCTCCGGCAATAGTGTCTGTTTGGGTAATATGCGCGCCTGCAGGTCCCGCAGGTTACCCCAGAGCCATGGGTGGTTGGCGAACCACTGCAGCCATGCCTCTTTCGTTATCGCCAACGCATCCACCTTTTGTAGGTGTTTATAGTATTTCGCATTCTTCTTGACACCGGCTGAGGCATCTTCCGCAAAGCGCGCGAATCTCAACTTGAGCAGCGTCTCTGACACGTCTAGCAGCCGGTTGCCCTTTGGCGGCGGATGCACCAGGCACAGCTGGCACACTACGAAATCGTCTCGTTTGCTTTTGGCCAGCGGTACGAAGGTCGCCTGCCGGCCGATTATGCAATTTTGCAGCCAGGAATAGCCGTTGGCATTGACTTTGACACCGGGAAGTTTCACGGGCAAAACGCGATCTCTGCTGGCGAAGAGCGGTATGAGTGGAGGGCGGTGGTTGATCAGCAGCAGCGTATCCTGGTTGCGCTGCTGCACGTCCCTGATGATGCCCTTGTGGATCACGCGCTCGTCTATGAGCTGGTCGGGTATGTGCGAGGGCTTCTTGAATGGCCGCACCAGGTATGCGGGCCTACGCTTCACGTATGCCACGAGCAGCAGCAGGCCAGATGCGCCGTATATGGCCACTTCCGTGCCCACAGTCTCTTTCTCCAAATAGTTGCATAAGCTCTGATATTTCTCCAAGACGAAATTCTTGCTTGTGGCCATGGCTGGGTGGCGATTTTCACGCGTTCGATACGCGCTGTCGTTGGCAAGCGTGTACGTGCAGCTATGTGTGTGCGTGCGAGTGTGCGAGGCGAGTTGTGTACCTTTAGTTTACCTAAAAATCGAAAGCAAGAATTAGTTGCATTCCCAAGCCGCTGATTACTCTGTTTGCTTAATTATCGATTTGTCTATAGGGAATTGAGTTGAATTGTATAACTTTGCTTTTGTCGATGACATAATTTACTTTGATGAACGCCTAAAAGCCATCCAAATAATATGTATTGGATTCTGCGTTGTTTTTCCAAAACGATTCCAATAAATTCGACGTACTTTTTCGTGTATTTTTCCGCGGAGACTGAAATCTCACACACAACTCGCCACAGCGACACTGCCGCCATCACATAGTCATGGGAGAAGAGGAAGCACAGGCCTCCCAATGGAGCTCACGCTCACTCTCATTCAAGCGAGAGGTTTGCATTTTCGTTGTGTTGCTGTTTGCTTTGACATTTCTTGCTGGCTGCTGTCACTGGGGTTTATTTTTATTCCCACATTCGTCCGATTATGATTTGTTTTCCTTTTTTTGTTCTCGCTGCGATCGCTCTTTGCACTCTCACTATCTGCCATCTCCCCCCTATCCACTTGCTACTAACAACACGATCTTAACACTCTGCGTGCACGTACCCTTGTTTATTTTCAAAATGTTTAGCCGCTTTAATTCAAATTTAAGTTTTCGATTTTATCCGCGTTCGTTGTGAACCCGCGCTGTCGTAATTTCAAACTGAGATCGCTTCACGTTGGCCGCTGTCGTCGATGCTCCAACGTGCCAAAACAACCGCCTGTTGCTGCTATGACTATTGCAGCTGATGTCGATGTTGCCGCCGTCACCGCCACGGCTATCGTCGTCTCTGCTGCTATTGTTGTTGTTGGCTGCGCCGTGGCGGTTTGTAGCGTAGCGGGCAACTGTGACCGAGTCACCACAACACCGCCATTTATCCCCTCACGCGGCAATTCGCCTCAAGCACCTCAGAACAATTCAATTTATTAATAATCGAGTTGTTTTTGTGATTGTCGCTATTGCTTATAAGTTAATAAATTCATTGTTTTTTTTTGCTGTTTATACTGATGACATCAAATGCTGTTTTTACACATTTCATTGACTCCACTTGTTTACTATAGCTCGTAAATTCAAACATGCATACAAATGTACATTCATATATAGAATTAGAACAAATAGAACTTTATATTGCGTACAAAATCGTGTATTTATGTACATATACTTGTACCACACGGCAAATTTTTTGCCAGTATGTATGTTACTTATTAGAAAAAGTTTACTTAAATGTTTCATTTCATTTCATTTATTTCAAGTCTACAGTAATTGAACTTACAGACTAAGCAAACAACAACATAAGAACTTAAAAATAGGATAACAATAGGAATAGAACTTACACGTAGGAATAGAATAACAATAAGAATAACGTCATTTATCAAAGCCGTTCAGAAGTGATTTAAATTCTTGCTTGGAAATGGAAAGATCGAAGGTTTCGCGCACAGGTTTGAATTTAATGCTGGGCTATGCGTCTTTCCACTTCACATTATTATAATTCGAGTGTAAGTAAACAGACAGTGTAAATTTCGTCTGTCAAACGCAAACCCCGAAGCAATTAATTTATCTGTCGCGAGACAACAAAATGTGAGTAAAGGATTTAACTACCATACCTTTTTGACCTTTTTGATCATCCAAAACACTATTGTCTTGACATACACTTGAATTAATGCAAAATAGACCGTTAATCGTTATCATCATAACTTAACAGTATAACTTCACAAACTTTAAAAGTGTTGACAATGTCGGAGTCTGCAGTTTCTTTGAGTGATCAAACATGCAGGTGAAATATTTTTGTCAGTTCTGAGTACAACAGCTTCCCAAACAAATATACGCAATGTACAATTGACATATGTATGTACATACGAAATATATGTACAGGCGTTGTTAAATATATATTAAAAAAAAACATATATGAAATTCTTAGCATTTCAATATAAATGTTGAAGGGAAAGAACGAGTTTCAAGACTATAAGAACTGTGATCGCTTGAATTTAAAATAAAACTATACTGTCGGCTAAAGTTGTAGTTAAGCTGCTGGTATACGTTTGGTTTAAGCTTCAATCAACAGTAAGCCATTATATCGAACTGATGTACTAACGAAAGTCATTGAGCACATTTATTTCGTAGACGATTTCATTATTTTGGTTGCTTATAACCGATTTTTTCACTTTCGTAAATATTTGTGAAATCGCAAAGTGAAGAAAAACTGAATTTTACACGCTCTTGGAAGAATGTTGTACCAAAAATCATAAATATTAAGGAAAACATAAGCAACAGCGCAAGTTTCGGAACATTGTATCAATCACAAGTTTAAAAAATTAACAATTTATGCAATTCCAAATAGCGAGCAGAAGTGCAAGTTTTTCATTAATTACTTTTTATTTAGAAAAGATTGTGTCACGAGCGGAAATGTGAAAGTGTCCAACGCAATTCGAAAATCAGTAAAAGTGGCCGGCCCTTCGGCAAAAGGGCGGTAACGCACTTTTTAAGTTTTACACAACATAATGACAACATAATGATTGCCCCCTGCACTCCCAACCGATGGCTGCTACTTTGGCCTACTAATGCAATTAGAGTGAGACATTGTTGTTGCGTTTTGGTCATTGCGTACAGCCAAAAGTGAGCTTTTCTACGATCAGCGTTAGTGGCTATCCGCCAGCGTATATATCTATTACATAGGTATATATGTATGCATGCATGTATATATCTCTATATTATATGCACATCATCAGTTTGTTGCTGATGCGCCACCGACACAGCGCCAACGCGGCATGGTGGGTGCTCCAATAACGCGCGCTGCTCGGCTTTTGCTGGCTGTGCGCTCCATTGTCTATGCAATGGCTTTGTTTTGTTTGATGTTTTTGTTGTTATTTGCCGCTGTCGTAACGAGCGGTACGCGGCCAGGCGAAGAGGTTGCAGACAACGAATCCAAATTACGCACCGCTGCTGATAAACAGGGAAATGTTGTTGCAAGTTGCGATTAATGGGTGCACTGTCTCTTCGGGCTTATGAGTCAACCTATTCCAATGTAAGGCAGGTCTGAGCTGGAATCTTCGCTAATCCATTCGCTGTTTCGGTGTTCAGATCTAATAGAAATTGTGCATAATTTGAAGAGTTTGCGCGCCCAATCCCTCAGAACTTCGAGCTCCGGTTTTGGGAACCACGCGTAAGACTTAATCAATCACACGAAAACAATTTGACAACTTTAATTTCTCTTCATGAAGATATCTTTCATTTACTTGTTGCTCAAGGTTCGCCAATAGTTTCAATTTAATTAGGGAGTTCAGCGGACTAGTTGACTGCGTGACTGTTAAAAGTTGCGCTTTTGTGCTACTTCACACCCTACATATGGCACGTATGGAGTGTTCGCCGAATGACACAAGACTACTGGCGCTGTCGTCGACTTAACCGAATGCAAATGTTCTTTTATTTGTTCTTGGTTGTAGCGCAGTTTCGAAGCTGTCTAAGGAATTTCTGTTGTGGGGCTCCGTAAGCGGAGTGTAGGGGTATTGACTCGGCAATCGATCTGCAGCTTCGAGCGGTGGCGGCTGCGACACATTTAAATTTTTGTTGCTGCGATGGCATAAATTAGCGTTAATTGTTGTGTGCATGTGCTTGTTTTCGCTTACGTATGTTTGTTGTTTTGGCGCAATTGTCGTGGGTGCTGCGCGCCACACCGCGCGGGTGATTCATGCGCCTCAATGATCACACACAACGCAACGCTTTATGTGCCCAATGAATTCAAGTATAAAAATATATTTTTGCATTTATTTGTTTAGTCCGCATGCTGGGCACGGCGCATTTAAAGTTTGCTTAATGCGGTTAAAGCTTAGTTTTCAAGTTTACGCACAAGCAAAGGGAAGTCCAAGTCGGAATTTCAAAGCCAAAGGTTAATTGAGGACAAAATTAACTCAATGGTTCACGTAGAGAGAGCGCAGGCAGGGTTAGCTCATTTTAATTCAATTTACTCAATAAATGTCGAGCAGTTACTAAACGTTAATCTTGTAAATGCAGCCAAGTCCAAAATAACATTTAGTTTTTTTTATTGAATTATATGGCGACAAACATTCCCACCCTTACTTAATAACCCCAATAACAAAAACCAAAAAAAGTTCAACTATCGCCACAGCGTTTATTGACATCATCCTTTGTAATCCCAAAATGTTTATCTCTGACGCGCGTGAACACACATACACAAGCGGCCAACTCGCTATGAAGCACCATCTCCATGTGCTTTATCTGACATTGAATGTGTGTCTGTGGGCGCTCAACTTACTCCCAGCACTCTGACAATACCCACCCACCAACCAAGCACCCTCGACCAACCCGTAACGCAGTTAATACAAGTGTAATACAATTTTCTCCAGCGCTACAAACAGCTCAAAGCAACAGTATGTGCATAGTGCCTGAGGCAATTTGACGGCGGGCAGGATATGATTTTTCGCAGTCATAGCAAAATAAATGATAGCCTAGTGTACAGCTCTTCTGGCGCCAAAAGTGGCAGTTGGAATGGCGACAGCGTCAGTATTCATTTACTAAAATGTCCATTGTCAAACACTGTTGGTTTTTCACTTTCATTAAACAACGCAGCAAATTTTGTTCGTCAGTTTTCTTTGCTGAGTTTATTAAAGCGTTCTTTATTACTCAAAATTCTAATCATTTCCCCTAAATGTTATGAGTTTTGTAAAAATGCGTAGCGGTCACTTATGACTAAATTCCACTTAATCTTAAAGGCCTTTTCCTATATTGTACACTTTACAATCTAAAACAGACGTCTCGGGTAGTTGAGTTGCTGAGGCTGCTGACCTGCCTGGCTCTGCATAATCTGCTGTTGGCGCACAATGTGTTGCTCGTGCGCTGATGCCGCACCGCGGCCAGGCGCATAGCCTTGCTGTATGTTCGCCCCTGACTTGGGGTTCTATGAAATAAATAACAACGGATATTTGAATAAAAAGTCAAAATCGCACTGGCAACAAAAGTTCACCTGTCCTGTATTGCCGCTGATTTGCATGACGTTCGGGTGCATCGGCATGCCCGGTATTAGCGGCGTATACACCACGCCTTCAGGAAGCTGATGAGGCGGACCGTGGCCCGGTGGACCGTCGTGCTTGACCTCGGCGTGGTAGCGATCCCCAATTTTCTCCATTGTCACTTGCGGTTTTTGCGACTGTATGCCTGACGGCACCGATGAAACTGCACCCGCCTGCGAGATGGGCGGCGCATCCACGCTAATGTGATAGACCTGTGTGGGCTTCTGCGACGAAGGATCTGACTTCGACACCGGAACTGAAGAAGTCGGCTGCAGTTCAAGGTGGTAGCCCTGTCGTAACGGCAACCCATAGGCGGGGTAAATGATGGCTGGACCACGCCCATCTGGCGGGGGCTGGGGCGGAGGCGCATTACTGGTAGTCTGGTAGAAAAGTGTGCCAGGACTTTGGTATTGCGTAGGGGGTTCTAATATAATAATACAAGAAATTAAACAACGAATAAGTTTAAATCTTAATGATTTTGGATTGTGTACTTACTATTCCATAAAACTCGAGCATAGTCGGCACCACGGCGGCCATCATCGTGTTCTGCAAATGAAAAACGGTAAATTTATTGCTTAAGAAATAATAATTAAAATCAATAATTTTTTACGCACAATAATTCACAATAATGATTAAAACTTTAATGGATTTCGACAACGAAATATAAATTTTTATAATCAAAAATCAAATTTAAGTAACAACTAATGAATTCTCCTTGTACAGATTTGTGGTAATGTGGTTTTAATTTTCTAATATATCATTAACAATACAATAGCGACATTTAATTTATCATACACTATGAGAATTTCCTTACTTGGCTGTCCGTAGTTTGTGTTCTTGTAGTAACCCTGATGTGTGGGTGGAGACGGACTGCGACTACGCTTAACGGGTGGATTGTTGACGGGCTGCAATTGCAGTTCAATACAATTATTAAACCCCTACAAATAGTTGCCACGCACCTTCGGCATAATGGGCATTTGATGATGCTGCATGCGCACCGGTGGCATGAACACTTGCGGCAGTGGCACGTTCACTTGTTGAGGTTGCAGAGCTTGCAACGCAAGTAGTTCGTTATCTTTTTGTTGCTTTTTGCGATTTTCATCTTCGTTCAGCACCTTCTTCAGCTGAAGAAATAGCTGCTGCTTTTGGTTGTGCAGCTCCTTGAGCTTATGGTCCAGCTTGATAATCTGTCCACGTGTTTCCTCCAAGGTCATGTCATTTTGCCGCTCGCGCTCTTCATGTTCCCTCCGTTGACGTTCTTCCTCTTCCTTCGCCTCAAATTCTGCAATACCAACAATAAACGGTAAGCAACATGTTTTTTTACAAATTGTTTTTTTGTTACCCTCCTTCTTGCGCTGATGCTCCTTTAACACAAACGCCTTCAAGGCACCCCGAAGTCGCTCTTCCCGCTCAGCTTTAGCAGCGGCCGCATTATTGTTATTGCTGATATTATTATTGACCGCTGACGCTGAAGCGGGCGGCATTTTTGAATTGAACTTTTTCTCCGTAATTTTGAAGGCTTTTGTTGAACAAGTAAGCAAGCAACAACTTTTGTTAGCTGGTGCTGAAAGTCCCGTAAACTAATCAAGAAAATCCACAGCTGATTGGTGGAACTGTCAATCAGCGATAATCGCTGCTGTCAGTAGAAAAGTGGCAGCACTGTTCAGTATTGCATTTTCATGCGAGTATCATTGAAATTACGAATTGGTTTTCCCCCTTTTGCTTTCTGCGGTGTGGCTGTCATTCGCAGTTTCGCACAAAATTGGCAGCACTGGGTTTACAGTGTGGCAAATCAGGGACGACTATCAATGCGCTGCCGTTTCTGTTAGAGAGAAGAAGTGGAAATGCGGATTTGGTGCGTTAATTAAATAATAAGGTATAAAGTGTGTAATAAATTTATAGAAAAAGTGGAAAGTGTACGAAAATCATAGAAGTGAATGAGTAGAAAAGGTATCACGCGATAACGGCAAGAACTCGTTAAGTGAAAAGCGACTTTTCGGCGTCATACCGGATGCCCGAACCGTAGCTGCAACTGAAGAATCAGCGCGGAAGCAGGCAGGTGAAGCAATTGGTGTGCACATAAAATAAACAAAATAAAATAAAAAGAAGCGAAATAGAAAATTAAAAATAGGGACACACTCGTGGAAGCTAAGCACAAGCCAACAGCAACTGCGGAGCACCTCCAACGCCAGCTACAACCAAGCAAATAAGAACAGCTCGATCAACAGGGGCAGTCACCGCAACAGCAACGATGGCAAGTGAGTATGCAGCGCAGCAATTGCATTTCCATAAATTTTCCACATAATGAGGCTGGGTGCATTAGCGGGGCAAGTAGCGACGACGCCTTCCCTTTCATGCTAATTTGTTTATCTCCGCTTAAATAAACAAAAAAGATGTATTATAGATGCAACAGTGGCGTGGCTGCACAACTACGCCGTGTGATGGAAGAGGGGAGTCAGGGAAATTTATGTCGGTGGTACCTGCGTGTCGAAATTGCGTTAAACCCGCGTTTTATTAGCTGTTTTCCAATTATTTGTTTGTTTCGACTTTTTTCCCCGAGTGCCACAAATACGAGAAGTGCGCTACTGCAATTTGATGTTAAGGTCTTTGGCCAGGTGTCTTACAATAGCGGCTAAAAATAAAATTGGAATACTTACATATCTTTGTTTTCTTGAATTTTCTAATTTTCTGCGCCACTGACGTTTCATGTGAAAAATCAATATTTACAACCTTTCCCCTTTGCTGTGCGCATTTATCAGCCCGCCGCGCTGTGTTCCACTCTGCAGACAACGACCCAACGGCGCGCCTCCCATGCTCCTCCCGTCGCATAACACCTCGCCATACCCCGCTCCGACAAGCCGCTCATTACACAGATGTGTCACTCCGGCGTGCATGCAGCAAACGGTTTGCAACTTTTGTGCGGCGTTTTCTGCTTTGAGTGAGTGGTGGCAATGCAGTTGGTGGCGGAGTTACTCGTTGCGGCAGCGTTCACGCCGCTTTAGCGATTTATGGTAGATGTCCTAAGTCAATGCGAATGTACAAATACTAATGTGCAATTGTTGGTTTGTTACGAATTGTGACGGTTTTGTTGCAAGCTGAAATTCCTTCGTTGTGGGAGCTGTCGCCCGCGCCACATGTGACACGTTCCGGCAACATCTTGTTGCCAAGAGTGGAGTGCGCTGGCTAGGCACAGTGGGGCGCATACAGCTACTGAGCAAAAATCAAAAATAAAAAATATAAATTACGGTGTCAAGCTGAGGTTTACAATACGTTTAACAAAAAAGTGTTATTTAAAAAAGCGGTTTACGAAATGCTTTAGGCACATGTTTTTCGACCTGTGGTTTACGTTGGAAAGACCATAACGGAATGTACAAAACGTCCAGATTCGCCCACTGTCTCCCACTGGTATATGCACGTTTGTTCGAGTTTGTGGGAGTGTGTCGTCTGTGGCTGTGCGGCAGCTTTCCCGCACTCAGCCCTAAGCTCTACGCTCATTCACATCTGTCGCTTGAACGTTCCACATAAAAAACTTCAGTGGAAGTAACAACGAAAAAAGCAAAACCGGGGAAAAACCAACAAGATGTAAAATAGAAAAATTACAACGGCAGCAACCACCATAACATGGCAATAGTAACAAGAGCGCCTCACCCCAACCACATTCTTCGGCGTGAATTGCGCCTTGACTTGTGTGCGCCACACATTTCAGCACATTGTCCTCCCACCAAAAGCGCCAATGCCACCGCACTCAGTCGCGCGCCGCATACCCAACACGACCATTACCACTGCCATCGTCATGTGTGTTCGGCGCTCGCTTGTCGTCGCATCTGAGGCAAAGCTTATACCCTCCCCCACTAGACTACGAACTGGCCCCCGCATTCGCCCCCAACTCCACACGGCAGCCGCTACCGTCGCAGCAGCAATAGAAGCTGGAATTATGAATCGCAGCCGAGCCCCCCACCCACCCACCCTGCTGTTGGCAGTTTTTAATTGGGCCTTTGTGTGAGATTCGCCGGCGCCTGCTGTTCGTCCGGACTCGTGCCAAGCCAGCGCCGTTGCCAATGCCGCGCGAGTCCTTGCACCTCTTGCCACAGCACTTCCCCACCCGCACGCGTCGGTTCGGCAGCGTTGTTGCTTAATGTATTTATGTATATTTGTTGCTGATAAGGCATATCACACCGGCTTCGCACTACGCATACCCGCAACAAGCGGGCAAACAAGAATCAAACAACAACAGCACCGCTTGGTTCGGTCCCTTTTGCCGGGCTATTTGGGTTTACTCATTTCACGCAGATTACTTAGATTAACCGAAATTCACTTCAGAAATTTATGTTGCGTCGCCGTAATTGAGCCACATTTGCAGAGGGTTGAATTTGATTGCCCTTCAGCCGCTTTCGGCCGTCAACGCTAGCGCTGCTTGTGGTGTCTGTCTCTGCAAAAGCCCGGCCACGCTCGTGTAAAGCTGCTCGCCTACTCAGCTGCTCCTTATGACTAGCTCCGAGTGGTTTTTTATTGCTAATAAGATTTCTTCCACTTTCTGGCTCCCACAATGCCGATGTCGCCAGCCGCTGGCGCATATCAGTCATGTTCAGTCACTGTGTTCAGCCAATAGCTTAATGGGGTACGCCCCTGAAAAACTTTAGTGTGTAAATTCCCATGAAAGTATGAAGTTCTCTTCGAACCCTGACTTCCCTCCCCGATTGCTCTCCTATTGCCGGCTAAAACTCGAAACTTTTGTTTTGAACAATTTCCATTTGTGCTGGCGGATGGCTACAACCGCGTTCAATCCCGAAGCATTTTGTATGCCCCGGGATTTCGGGACTTAAAAATAGCAATCCCGGAATCCCGGGATTTTTTGTTGAGATTTTTCAGGATTTCGTTGTGTCACTTTTTCAGCAGAAAATTATTGAAGCTATTCAACTTTTTTATATAAACACATACTTTTTCTGTCAAGCGGTAAAACTGTATTTTATACTTTTAAAAAAGGTTTTTATTTTAACAAAATCTGTATGAAATTCGTATGAAAATATCGCGCACCAAAACAAAAAACATTCGTCTTTTGTAAGCAAACTACTTGCAGCAAGTAAATACATAGTTTGTGGAGATCAGAGGCATGGTTTAGGGAACAATTTTTCGATTTTTATATTCCGAAACCCTCACTTTATGAAGTTTAATGAAAACATACATACATAGCCAATTGGAGGCTGGAGTAGTTGTAAATGACGTCGCATCGAGTTCTAAGTTCACGAAAGTACTAGGAAGTTGTTCAGAAGCAGGTGCTATTCTTAGATGGTTGAATGTAGGACCGACATGCAATCATTTATTTTTTTAAAATATATATTAATGCCTCGCGGTTATCAAATGGTATTTCAAGTATCATAATACATAACTTTGGTAACCATAGCCGTAATGGTATTTGAAAGGTGTTATAAGCTGCCGGAGCGTGCGTTGCGTATGCCAGAAAACGCTCTGAAGCAAGATTTTGGCTGCTGTTTTCGGCAACCGATCCTGCAGTATTGGCCAGTCTGAGAGTTCGCAACCCGCAGCCGTTGTGAGTGTGCGACTTGTAGCTCCTTCAGAAGTCCAGCTTGGAACCGCCAAATTTGTGTAGCGTAACGAGACGTGACTGTGTTGTGCAGTGCTTGCTTGTCGGTCGTCGGCCCGAGCGCTGCCTTGAAACTTGCTTCAATTGACAAATTCAGTTATATTTTGAGAAAGCGAGCGCAAATGTCACATCCTCCACATACGAGTATGTTTTACATTGTCGTTTGTTGTGCTGTTAAAATTTTTCGTTTGCTGTTGTGTAATGAGTAAAGTGCATTGTTTGTTATTCACACCGACCCGAATTGCGTCGATCCGATCTGACCGTTGGCCCATGAAAGTCGTGTAAATAAATTCATAAAGATTGAGCACTTTCGTACAGACAGACAGCCGTGTGTCGCAGCTTTCTGCTGCAGGCGTAGCAGAAAGCGATTCTGAGGAAATTAAATAAAAATCGCAAAATTCCCGAAAATTTGTGACATTGTCAGGCAATCCTGTTAGTAATAAACACGCACACACCCACTCACAGCATAGTCCCAGAAAAAGAAAATAAAAAGCAAACAATTTGTGTTATTCTTCAAACAAGCTGCTGAAGGAGTCCACGCCGACCACAGCGACAGCATGAAGTCGAGCGAGGCCGAGGCGCAGCGCTTCATAGACGTCGCGCTTCGCGAAATAAACGGCGGCAACTACGACACGGCCATACGGCTGCTGAAGAAGGCCAAGGAGATATGTCCGAGTTCGCAGGCCGACGAGCTGCAGGAGCTGCTGACGAAGCTGCGAGCAAACACGCAGCACAATCAAGGCGCGTCGGCCGGCGAAAGTGCAACCACCTCGTCTGCGGCTGCTGGCGAAGCGGAGCAACCCTCGCCGACAAATCTGCGTCATCGCAAACACGCAGCGGCGGCGGGATCAGGAGCGTCGGATGCGGGCGGTGCGCGCGCCAGCGGCAACGGCTGCGAATACACCAAGGAGCAGTTGGACCTGGTGCGAAAGATTAACCGGTGCAAGAATTTCTATCAGGTGCTGAACGTATCGCGCGACGCCACTGACTCGGTAATAAAGAAGGCCTACAAGAGGCTGGCGCTGCAATTGCATCCCGACAAGAACCAGGCGCCCGGCGCGGCCGAGGCTTTCAAGACGGTGGGAAATGCCGTGGCCGTGCTCACGGATGCACAGAAGCGCAAGGACTACGATGCGGCCGGCGCTGACTCGCTCTCGCCGCTTGGCAGCCGCACCAACATCCACTCCGGCCACTACCCGCGCTATCCGCACGCTCACCACAGCACGTTCGAGGCCACCTTCGGCGAGGACATCTCCGCCGAAGAGTTGTTTAATATCTTCTTCGGGAATTTCCCGTCGCAAGGTCACGGTCCCGGACGTCGTGCCTACCACTCAGCAAATCAACGCCAACCTCAGGACCACAACCAGCAGCCGAGCCTGGCTTTCGGCTTGATTTTGGTGTTGATTCTGATTTCGATGTTGTCGTCGTTCTTTACATCCGATCCCGTTTACAATTTGGCGCAGTCGAGGTGAGTGTTTCGCTGGCCTTTGCGTCTCCATTGTTTGGTTGTTTTGTTTGTTTCTGTCCCTTGCCCGCGAGTTAAATGGAACGTAAAATCGAATGTGTGCGTGCAAGGGAGTGGACAAGTGCGCTTCAATTTCAAAGGCAGACTAGGCCGTCGCAAGGAATGTAAAATTCTTTTACCGAATCCAAATAATTGTTTTCGAACTTGAATTTCGAGGTGTGATAAATTTCGCATGCTTATCACAATGTTCTATTTGGGATAGTCTACGTCTTTTTCAAATCATCTCGAACGATACAAATCACGCAGACTGCGACAGAGCGCCCTCAGATGGCGCATGAATTTCGCATCAGCTGGCGCGATAAATGATTGCTTATGTGTGCTAAACTTGCAATGAAATCTAGCAACCCCTACAAAATTGCGCTCTTACATTTTTTATATCTTTCAAGCAATCTTCCAATGGCCGAGAAAATGCCTAATCTATGATACAACCTGCCAAGCGTTCGTTCGATTCCGAAATATATTCCGTTTTGCGTTCAATTTAACATATTTCGTCCACCCATCCCCATTTATTACATACAAAAATCCACTAACCGCAACTTCTTCCCCCACTCACTGCGTTCGCACACCATTTGTCGGCACGAACACTGCAGCAAATACCCGATACGCCGCGAAACACAACACCTCTCCATACCGTACTATGTGAAGGAGAGTTTCGAAAGCGATTATCAGGGCTCGCTGGGGCGTTTAGAGAATTCCGTGGAGGAGGATTTCATCTACACGATGAAGCAGAACTGTTATCGCGAGCGCAGCTACCGTAAGTAATCATAAATATTTATTGCCAACTAAGCGCGCAGACAAATAACAATAACAACTTTGCTTTCACTCGCCCGCACGGTGACGCCATTCCATTCCATATCCGTTGCGGTTCTCGTTTTCGTTGTTGTCGCGGCTGCCACCATTGTTGTGAATGGCTCACGGCAACGCGTGGGCTGACGTCTGCTCCGTGTGGTGCACAGGTGAAGCGATGATGGCACGTGCGCGCAGCTTCGGCAGCAGCATGAAATTCGCACAGGCACAAGGACTAAAAATGCCATCGTGCGACAAGCTCTCGAAAATCGGCATCACGCGCTACTCGCTGTACTGAATGGACGTGGAAGCGCTGACAATGGCGGCGGCGAACGTCCTGATGGCGCTTCTGGCATTCGGCATGTTGATGCGCGTGAATCGTTGAATGCAATAACACGAACAGCGGCCATATTATTGAATTATCATCTTGCATAATTAGAATTGTTATTACAAAAAACCGACAACAATCAGTATGAGAACAGCAGTCGCCACCAATATTGTGGAACTGTTGTGAATTGTACATACCTATACAGTATTAGGCAAAGCAATCTAAACAAATAAATATGTCGTAAGGCATCGGACAGGCATTTAAAATGTATTGTTGCAGCATGTTGTGGCGCAATTTGGCGCAGCCAGCCTATTGTCGGTATGAATTGATGTTCTGTTATTGAAATTTGGAAGCACACAAATTTCGGAAATTAAATTTTCAGTGCAATTTGAATTGTGTGCAATGTCGAAGAAGTCGCCAAGAAACGAATATCTTGAATACTTGAAATGATTGTAATGAATAATAAGATTGTAATTTCTAAGAACATCGTAGGCAACTAGCGAATACAAAACACACGCCAATGTACGAATTAAACACTTAAATTCAAACAGCCTAAACTATAAGAGAGCTTTTAGTTCTTAGTAGTGATAACTTATGTGTAACTCTAAATTAAACTAATTTAAAATGAATAACTATTTGAAACGAAATAAAGATGCGTATATAATTATAACCAGCTCTTCTTTCATTTTTATCCGATTAGTTACACTGATTACAAACTGACCGGCGGTTTGTCTTTTGTTGCTTTGTGCAATAGCGGTCAAAGTTTAGGCCGAAAATGCTTGTCCTAAAAGTATGTCTTGCCAAGGTGATTCTAAAGTCAGCGAATTGGTATTTTGGATGTCAATATCTCGCAGGTCATGCGCCGACTGACGCCGACGACCGAAGACGCAAGTAAATGCACAGTAAAAGTCATTAATATAAATAGTGTAGATGGCTTGTACAAAACAGTGCCATCTTATGCACACAAATAGTACATACATAGATATTTTTCGTTTATTTATTTACGTAGAGCATGTCGCTTTATTCATTTGCAACGCCCAGCACTCCCACGGATTACTTTAATTTCTCGTTATCTTTGTCTGTTCGGGTACTTGTGAAATCCTTAGAGCCATTTGAATGTCCAACGACTCGTTAAATGACAACGAAAACCATAAAGAAGCAGCAAGCAGTCGAGACAAAAGGCCCATTCTTACGAACCCCATTTACACTTTTCTTCACCGTCAATGTTGCGTTGCTGCTGTTGGTTACTTTCATTTGATTTCATAATGATTCGAATAGGTTTGTGAGCATGCAAACGAATCTGTCAGCTATGACACCAGCCAAACGAATCACCGCGCCACTCCCGTTCCGCCGCTAGCTTTTGTATGCACGTTGCCGCATTTTCATTTAGCCGTGTCCTGAATATTGTGTCGCCCCGCTTTGCACGCAGACGAAGTCCACTTAAGTGCCGTAACGGGGTCGAAGCAAGGAAGCGACGTCTACCCAACGGCGGCCGCATTCGAATGTAACGTTTGGTTTGTCTGTAGCACAAGCGAATACCAAAAGCCGAGAGCGGAAAGTCAATTGCTGCTTTCTATTTGACTTGCTTGTGTCGAGCACAATGTTTGTCCGTCAGCGGGCGGCTGCTGGCTGTTGGCTACTGGTGTCTGGGTGTACCAGTGCTGCAAACTATGCGAATACCCGAAACAAATTCGCAAGCCGAATGTATGATCCATCTGAGTCTTGGACCGTGTATTTCAACGCTATTGTCTATTGTTTTCTTCATTTCAGCAAACAAAAGCTGATTTTTACCGGACGGTGTAATTTATAGAAGGCGAGGCAACTGAAGGACTGGTATTCTCAGGAAATTGAGTTTAAAATTGCTCGAAATACTCTTACACCATATATGCTATAAATATCGTACGATGTATTCCTATTGTTTCGGGTCTTATTTTCAAATACTGGACATCTGAGCAATCCGAATATCCTTGCTTTTGTTGATCCAATTGCCGGGTGCGTTGTGTGTCCATTTTTTGTGCTTTTCTAAGGTTTCTTTCCTCTTTATTTGTGTTAATTTGCGTTTGTTTATGTCGCTAGCAGCCGCCGTGGCTCAGTTGGTTAGTGCGTTGGACCGCGAGTCGCAGGCAGCAACCTCAGGTTCAAATACTGCCTGTAATAACACCTAAAAAATATAACGGGAAAACTCGTTTTCTCTTTCGGTGGCTGTCCTCTCAGCTGGAAATGGCAAACCTCTGAGAGTAAAAATTGCTTATGAAAAAGCTCCCAACCTGCCGTTCGGAACCGGCATTAAACTGTAGGTCCCTTCAACCCGCGTAAAAATTCACACGCACAACACGGGTAGTTGCGGGAAGCTAGGCCTTAGTCTCGCGTAAGCGGGCTGTCGTGCCAGTCAATTAATTAATTAATTATGTCGCTAGTCGATGCTACAGCACGCTCCACATTTCTCTCCGCACCCTTAAGTACCATTTTCATCTCTCTTGCAGGAATTTCAAGAATGTCGTTCGTTTTCTATTTAGTTCCAATTTTTAACCCTTTGACTGTTTAATTCGTTTTCAGCGAAGACGAGTATACTCCACATGAACAGAGTAAAATTTAAATTAAGCAATTATGACAAAAAATAATCGCCATATCGCCTTACAAAGTATACCATAGCTGATTTCTGTCATATGGTGAGCATGAAAGTGAAGCGTGAAAGGTGGGCGTGGTCAATCTTATCTGTCCTATGTTTATGCCTTGAAAAATATAATCAACTAATACGCACTAATATACCATAACTGATTTAAATTATTACTGTGGGCGTGGCAAGCACGCGTGTTAGGTAGGCGTGGTCAATGCAATATAGCATATGTTTACCCTTATGCAGCACAAAATCATTTGATATCAATATTGATTTTCATACATGTACAGTCACTTTGTTTTGCTAATTTACTGGGCGTGGAAAGTGAACGTGACCCATTATATATAGACTCTGAATCGTTGAATACCCATTTCGCCTTACATGTGTACCATAGTACAAAAGCCGGAGCTTGAGGTAGGCGTGGCCAATCTCATAGATAGGTCACTTAGGTTTTTATATAATAGTATAGATAAATAGATAGTATAGTTTAGATAGATAATTTTTAAAAGATATTTATTTGTCCTTCAGAAAAAAAATTACAATTGATTCTTTGAATAATCATACGAATGCATTTTTTAAATCTTTGTGACGAGTATACTCGACACAAACAGTTAACGGGTTAAGTAGTTAAATGCATGTTTAAACGTTTTGCTTATGCAAAGTCGCGTCTCTATATAGTTATATGTACCTACATACATATATGTAAATATATAAAGATATTTATTTGTCCTTCAGAAAAAAAATTACAATTGATTCTTTGAATAATCATACGAATGCATTTTTTAAATCTTTGTGACGAGTATACTCGACACAAACAGTTAACGGGTTAAGTAGTTAAATGCATGTTTAAACGTTTTGCTTATGCAAAGTCGCGTCTCTATATAGTTATATGTACCTACATACATATATGTAAATATATGTACATTTGTGTATACTTGTGTTTCTGTTTCTGTGTGGGTATTCTATTTATTCGTTGTTATTTATTTACATACCACCCTTTAGCACTCAAATTCTTGGAGTGTTGCGACAGCGTGACTGCTGCCAGCATAGGCGAGGTGTTGTCGCTGGCGGACGAAAAAGGGCCACACTTGTCACTCGTCGCTATCAAACTGTCATTAGGACTTTCTAATTCGAGCAAATAGGGAATTAGGCAACAACGGTGCGAGTTAGTGCGGCGGGGCGGGGTTACGTGGGTGCCTGGTGAGGTGGAGGTGCGCCGACCGAAGGCGTGATGTACCAAAAAAAAATAAACCGCACGGGCTATTTTTCCGCTTCGATGTGTAGCTTTCAACGCTCAGCGCATGGTAGGTACAGGCAATATTGACAATTGACAAGCTGCTCGACACACGCACAGATTTCGATTTTTTTTGGATGCCACAACTGCGACCGCTTACATTCAACCGACTGCGGAACGGAATTGAATGCCAATGACCGCAAAGGAGAAATGTTCAATTTAGGCGGAGGCCCTTTCCGGTTTAGCGCCTCCCCTTGGGTCAATGTGACAAAATTGAAAATGCGACAGCGGCGTTTGCTTAAATCTAAAATAAGGAACACTCTTAAATTCGTTGCTACTTGTGTGACTTGGCATTGTGCGCCAAATCTGGCGATCGATCGATTCTCTTTATTCCTGGCAGCATTTGTCGCGCTCTAAAACTTCGCAACTACATGCAATCATACAATGATTTTGGCAATTCCACTAATGCTTCGAAAATATTTGTGCTCAAGTTTTTAATCCAGAGAACTTATGGTTTAAGATATTTCAAATAGTTGCACAAATCAGACTGCTTAGAGTATGGAGCATAGATCAAAGTATAGATTTCTACTATACTATTACTACTAGTGCGGAGTAAATTGCCTATAAGGCGCTGCTTTGCCCGACTTGAATAATTCTTTGCGTTTCCCGTTCACAGGCGAAATCGACGACCTCATAGAGAAACTGAAAGCCACCTCCGTCACTCCCACCAACTCTGCAGACAATACAACCACCATACTGAGTGAAATATCGGCCACCAAGGATCCGAAACTCTTCGACAAACACGAACTGGCCGAAGTGTTTCTGGCGTTGGCACAGTCGGCGGACATGAACGTGCGTAAGGAGGCATCCAAGTGCATCGCCGAGATCACAAAGTCCGAGGTCCAGCGAAAGAAGTTTACCAAGCGTGAAATAATCGAGGCGTTTCTGAATTGCTTGCGCAATCTGCCGGGGGCGGACAACATAGAGCTGCCCATACAGATCTGTCGTGCATTGGGCAACATCTGCTACCTGAACGACGAGGCGCGCGACATTATACTGGAGCTGCAGGGCGACGAGGTGCTGGTGCAACTGCTGGACATCACTCACATCGGCGATACCGCCAATGCGTCTCAGTTCATAAAGGTACGCGGCGGTCTGCTGTCCAACTATCTGCTCGGCGGCGAGAGCCTGGCCAAGCGTGCCATGGACTTGCAGATCATGGAGAAGCTGCAGCAAATCATCACCATCGGCGTGTCGAATGTAGAGGAGCACGAGGACTTGCTGCTGAATACATTGCCGCTGCTGAGCATACTCACCGAGAATGTGGCCGATCTGAACTTCGACCCCAACCTGAACATACACTTGTCCCACATATTGGCTGCCTCCACGAATCCCGATCTAGCGGAAATGTGCCTTGAACTGCTGCATTATCAAGCGGAAAATGACGACGTGAAACTGCTACTGGCCAAGGACGGGCTCTGTGAGACCATCTACAATCTGCTGGAGAAGTACAAGACGTTGGCGAGCACGAGCGAGGCGCGTGCTCTCATGAAGTTGGCTTGTGAACTGATTGTGCTAATACTCACTGGAGGTGAGGTGGAGAGTTTGATTGACTTTTTTCAGCCATTATTCACTCTTTGTTTACGCTTGCAGATGAGTCGATGCACTTCCTGTATTCCACACCTCTGCTGAAGAACATGGAGGATTGGCTGGACTCGCAGGACACCGACCTGTTGACCACTGGTGTGCTGGCCTTAGGCAACTTTGCGCGTACTGACAGCCACTGCATTTACATGGTGGAGCACAAGATAATGAACAAGCTGCTCGATGTTCTGGCCAAGAACAACGGCGTAAAAGATGACGTGCGCCTGCAGCATGCACTGCTTAGCGCACTGCGCAATCTGGTCATACCGAAGCCGAACAAGGGTGCCGTCATACAGGCGGGACTTGTGGAGACCATACTGCCAATGCTGGAAATACACCAGCCACCGGTGGTGTTCAAGCTGTTGGGCACGCTACGTATGACAGTGGACGGTCAAGGTATGTGGTTGTACAATATACGTTTTCCCCAATTGACAAAGTATTTTTTGCTCATTCTTACTATTAGAAAAACTGGCTTTGGAACTGCTGCGTAATAAGACACTCATCGATCAGCTGGTGCACTGGAGTAAGTCGTCGGATTATGCTGGTGTTACTGGCGAATCGTTACGCTTGATGGCATGGCTCATAAAGCATGCGTACTTGGGAAAAATTGCATATGCCTTGCCGCGCAAGGGCGACGCGCCCGTGGACCAATTCGCTGACAAGTTGCCATCGGAGAACTTTGATCGCAGCAGCCTGAAGGATTTTATCGCCAACGAGGGCACCATCGAGGCGATGGTGAGCATGTTGACATCACAGCATCTAGTAATGCAGAACGAAGCGTTGATTGCCTTATGTATCCTGTCTGTGGTCTACTTGACTAACACGTACGCCATGCAAGAGGACGCGGTGAATTTGCAGGATGCTTTCATTAAGTACGAGGTTGGCAAGAAGCTGGCAGAGCTCATACGAAAATCCTCCGACACGATGACGAAGGAGATTGTGGAAAATTTACAGAACTTCACGAACTTGCTGCGAACGTCGGAACAGTTGGTGGCGCATTTGGAGGAGCATAACATCAGCGAGTTACTCAAGTCGATACCGATACTGACCGAGTACTGCACGCTTTAAAGTTATCTGACGAAGAGGAGCGCGCACGACACGCAGTGTGGATAAGTGCAAGTGTTGTTTAGGGAAAAAGTGTTGAAAGAAATTTAAAATTGTTGAAATTGTTGAACCGAGCGTATCATAATTTTGATAATTTAGGATTTTGTCCACCGCTTTGTAGCTTCGGGAGTAGGAAAAGTAATTTGCTAGAACGCCGCATGCAAAGAACCGACAAAACGACGTACGATTTAATTGTGTTTAAAACATTAAATTGTATTTTTAACACATATACCCAGCAATTGTGACGCATTAAATACTGATTTCGTCAACATTATTTTAACCAGTTTATAATAGCACAGCCGCAAGTGGAGTTGTTTACTTTTCAGTAGAGTTTAAGACGTAAAAGCAAATGAACAGTAGATTACATACACGCTAGAACAACGAGTTAAAGTCAGACTTGAAGTACTTTAAGCATTAAACGTATACAATTTAACGATGGACAAATGGAGAGTGAAAGGAAGCACAAATATTTTAGTATTCGAATTATGTATGTTCTGGAAAAATTAAGGATGAACGATTTCACTATCTGACACCCGCGTAGGTTGCTGACATTTTAGCGGACTCTGATGCTGCTTTACGTAAAGCATAATTGAGCGAAGAGTGGGGAGTCAATAATGTGGTAATTTAAGGCTCCAGTTTAAATATGCTTCTGCCGCCCATCACGGTATCGCATGAATTTTCAGTCTAACTGCAATAAAACCTGGAAACATGGAAACTTCCACGGGGGTGAACTGTGTAAGCTATGCTACAGAAAGTGGCAAGTGCCCATGTCTGGGGTGAAGTTTTTCACTCTCCTATTCAACAATCACCGCCTTCCAGTCTGCTATGTTTTTAGCGCATTTAGTTTGAGTTGGCGTTTACTTAATCTCAAATACATATACGTACATGCACTACGCAGTGGCAATAAGTTAAATGACGTTGTTTAGATGAATCTTCCAATGCACACGTACACACGCATTTTGAAGCTCTGAAAAGTATTATTTATTGCTAGTAGACGATGAGGCCAGCGCGCACGTGCTGCTCATTATTCGAGTAATTAATTTAAGCACAAATTAAGGCACCGATCGCATAAAACTAGATAACCTCACCTTGATGACATTCAAAATATTAACAAAAACTATATAAGCAAAGTAAAGAAAACGGAAATTTTTCAATTTTATTCATTGTATTTAAGACTTGAGAATGCACATTAACAATTCCAAATTAGCAAAGTTGTAGTGAAGTTGTGTAGATCAACGCAAAATGCTTGGAATACTAAATGCGCAGCAGCAGCGGCAGCAACATTTGGAAACAATCAGCAACAGAGAAAACTTTTAACCCATGAAGCGCCCAAAAAACGCAGGTTTTGACCTTCACTTTTAAAATCAAATGTAGCTTTTTGCATTATTTATTTGAACAATTTTAATATAAATATATTCACACAGATTTATTAAGATTTCTATATATATAGTATATATATTAAGTGAAGTTAATAGCATTTATACATTATTAAAAATTATACACACACAAAACAGAAGCGATTAAAGTAAAAAGGACGTACTCAGTAATGCGAAATCACGTGCGCATTTATGCAATTCAAATATAATTTGAAAAAAAGCTATAGTAAAGGCAGCATTTTATGGAGACGTGAGGGAAATATCACAGCAAAATAAAATTAATTATGAATAAAAATCACTAAAATTGTTGAGCTGCGCCGAAAATGCGTTGAGAAACCGCCTACAATTTAAGGCAAATTGTAAAATTAATAAAACGAGATTATACTAGAAAGCGGCTTTCATTGATTTATAAGGCAAAACTGTTGCTTGAATAGAATTAATTTTGTCAAGGAATGACGTCAATAAACAGTCCTCATCTATGCCGTACTACATTTCAAGAGAATTGCCGAGACGGTAGTCATTTTGCGCTTCATCTCTACCCAACGAATTCTATTTCGAAGAGAGAAGACCTCTTAAGAACCCCCTTTAAGATGGTCTTGGGTACACATCGATATTTTGAATGATATTCGAATTTCGATCGATATTTGAATTTCGAATGTCATTAAATAGTACACACAAAAATCATCAATCAAATTTTTACACTGACAGATTTCATACAACAACACACCGAATGAATTAACCCTTTCGGTACACCTTTTTATTGGGGAAAGTTAAAATTTTAAATTTTACGTTTTAGGCTTCTATGTGGTTATATTAGCAACAATCCATAAGAAATTTTTACACTCGGACCCTATATTTTCGAGTGTTTTTCTATGAGAGCAACCACATCGTTGTGGCTGTAATAATTACTTAAACATACAACTTTTTATGCATAAAGAAAACTTAAATATTTCTTCATTTACTTCAGCCAAAATTTTTTTAAAAAAAGTATCTAAATTGAAAGAAAACGTTAAATTAAAAAAGTCATTTAATTTTTCCTGCTTCTTCCTCCTTCACTATCTCAAGATATACCATTAAAAAAACTTGTATACTTCTCTTCTCTCAACTTAATTATTCAGTTTATTAATTTCGTATTTTTCCTAAAACTTCAAACTATTCTAAGGAACAACAAAAATATAGTATCCACAAGTTTTTTGACCTAAAACAGGCACTGAAAAGAGACTATGCCATATGGCATAGAATAACCGAAAGGGTTAAGATAACGGCGCAGACATTTTAGATACTGAGACTTCGCGCCAGTTTGAACCAAAATTAGTTTTTGGGAGTTGTTTCCACTTTTACGTAAAATACCGTCACTATCTGGCAACTTCAATTGCACGACACTGCCTCCCACCGCTAGATGGTTCCGTACAGCTGTCAGTGTTTGTACGCGCCAGATGGCGCTTGTCGCAGCCACGTCAAGTTTGCTCGATTTCGCCTACATTTTATATTTCTTTCATTCTCTTTCGTTTTTGCCAGTCTGCAGTTGAATGGAAAAGAATTTCTCCACGGTTGTCGGGCTATTGTGCTGTTAAATTAATTGCAAATTAATTTAATTTGTGTATGTGCGCACTACGAAATCCGCAGAAAATTCAAGATCAGTCGAAGGGTGTGTGTGCGCGCGGAGAAAAAATTGTGATAATATTTTGCCTAGCAAAAAGTGAGAAAAACGTAAGGTGCGAGAGATTGGTTGGCTGCGGAATTGAAATTTGCATGTTGTCCAGTCAGTGTGTAAAAGGGCAGTGAAAAGAAAAAGTGAAAAGCAAGCGAAAAAAAAATCTGAATTCCATTTTCCGATTTTCGCTTCAGATTTGTAGACGTTCAAAATATCGAATTGTTGCAATTGCAATAAATTCGCGTGCAACGTACCGAAGAAAGTGAAAACTGGCGATTTCATTGCGTGAAAATTAAAAGTGAGTGCTGCATACTTGGACAAGAAAACAAAAAGTCACTAGTGTGCATTCACCACGCCCCTGCGCTCCTTCGAGCAGCAAAGCAAGAAAACCCGTAAAGCAACGTGCGTAGAGGCCAAGTCTGTGCCCCCCACCACTACTACCTCCGCAAAAAGCAGCTTCGCACGCGCTCGCATATCGCACTGAGCGCTTTCTTCCGTTGATTTTCAAAGGTAATTGTGCATTAATTGTTGTGCTTTGTTTTACGGCACCGTTCATCTCGCTGAGCAGCCCTAGCAGTTAACGCCTGCTTTGGCCGTCTGTCTGACTGGTTGTTGCTGGTGGTTTTGCAATTTTCTACTTCGGCTTTTCCGCTGGCCTTTGCACGTTCAGCGCCCTCGGGCCCCCTGCGCGATGGGTGAAAGCAAGTGTCAAAAAGCGCACTACGTCATTTGACAGTTGACTACGGCAGCCACCAGCAGCAGCCGAAATTAGGAGAGCGTTTCTGAGCAGGCAAACAATTGGCGAGCAAAGTACAAACGTCACTTGGCTGACATTGTCGTCATACGCCGGCTGCTGGCACCCCATTTAATCGGTTAGCTCTAGCATACACTCACACATTCACTCTTTCCACCCAAGATCAGCTTCCGACGAGCGCATTTCAATGTGGAGCAAGAAGGGGGCCGCCGGGACTTGACGGCTCTTTCGGCCAGTGCAGCTAGCTTTCGCATTGCGCCCAAAACGATTCCGCGTCGCAATCAGGCTGCGGCTGCTATGAGCTGGCATAATAATCGCATCGGTATTCGTTTATTCGCATTAATTTTAATTAGTCAACACTGCTGGCATAGCCTCGTGGTGACCCTCATCGGGGTCAATAGCAATGCACGGGGCTTTTGTTATTATAATTGACGAATTTAAACATCTTCTGTTCAGCTACGCATTTGTATCGGAAAAAGACGAGGTTTGGGTGAAGGCACTCCAATCTAATCGCGGCCTTTGACACCATAATTGTGTCGGCACAGGGCTACCAACTAGAAGGAGCACCCGCTGTGCTCTCATTCAAAATTGGACGGGAGTGTCTAATGAATTCGTCTACAAAGTTACTTCCACACCATAGATGGTTCGGAAGATTCGGCCTTGTCAATCTGTGGCAATTATGTCGCCGTGTCCACAACGCATGCTACGTTCCTCATGTGCAACATCAACATACATGTTTTTCCACCATCCGGTGTCACATTCAGTTGGGCAAATGCTAGTTGCATTGTGGCTAATCGATTTTTTATCCCCCGTAGACATAAGCAATTCGGCTATGTTCCCATCAGACATACAATTCGCGTATCAGTTCCCATAGTTAACCACAGCAGCGATTGCAAATAATGCTTGCTAGTAAATAGCAACCAAAATTGCTTGCAGTTTAGTTATTTGAATATTTCTCAAAGAATTAACTTTGCCAAGGAATTACGCTAAGCATTGCGTTAAAGACAGAATTTGCCTGCTATATTTAACCGATTATATTAGCAACTGATGAGAAACAAAAGCAAAACAATGCACACACAGGAGCCGACTCATTCCCTCCCTGACATACTTATAACTGCACACCATAATTACGACGAGAACGAAAATTCGAATGTAGCAACGAAATAAGCCACGTGCAAACGCGTTTGCATGCAAATTGGCCGAAGTTGAGTGTGTCTGTGCGAAACACGGCCGCATGCGCCGACCCCGGCCCCTACACCGCGATCGCAGCACTGGTGGAAGTGCAGTGGCAAACGGCGCTGACCCCAAAACCGAGGCGAACGGAAAGGTTGTGAAGCGGGTGGAAGTGGGTCAATTACCTCGTTGCTGGGTTGGTGTTCTTGCGTCGCAATCCTCCGCCCGCCCTGCACTTTGTCCACCGGTCAGCTTATGTAAACCGCTGACGAACTGTCCAAGCAGAGCTCACCTCACTATTGCAATTTTTTTCAAGCCAATGCTGTTTCTTGCCCATCCGTCAGCATCGCTTTATCTGCAGTTTTCCATTCTACGCTTTGCACGTAGCACTGCGATTCGTGGCATTAATATTTCTGCTTTCCACTTTCTGCTTTCTTGTTGTTTCAAATACAAACAAAGCAATGCCTTCAAAGTGTGTTTGCTAGCGGGCTGGTGTTGCATACGCTCACACTCGTCAGATAATGCAACGGCAATTGAATGGCGGTCTCAAGTGCGCATTCTGAAATTTTCGCTAATTTAAAAAATGTTTGCTTGTTTGAAAATTTGCGTTGGGAATTTGCTTGAGCGCTTTTGTGCTGTTGTTGGTGGCGCAGCACGCTGGTCGCGCCCTCTTGAAGTACGGCAATTTTGAAATCAATTTCGGATTTGGAAGCCATAAGTTCCATTCAGACGAAATGTGTCATTCTGATGTGTTCTCTCGTCGTTAAAACTTGATGCAGTATGAGTTCACACAGTTTTAAAATGTGACTAATTTATTACTGAATTCAATCATTGAATTTTTTTAACAAATAACACAATTAGAGCCGTAGGCCTTAGCAGTTAGTGTGCTAAACAAGTTAGTCTAATATTTTATATTATTGTAATAAATAATAATAGTAAACCCTGTAGACAAATTGCTTCGAAACGAGCCACGAGTATCACCACATCGAATAGATTAGATAACGCACATCACATCTGAATGTAATTGTATGTTTGTTTTCACTCAAGATTGTTGTGATACAAATACTACTAGCGGCTTCTTGAGCGCTTGTCCATGGCAAAGTAAAGTCGTCGGTCAGCAGCGGCTTTGATTGAAATGTTCAGAGGCATTTAGTTTAACTTGGATTGTACAACTTGCTGTAATTGTGTTTAAAACTGCGCTGCCTTGTATGTCCATTTCCGTTTCCGTTTTCTAATCGCCAACAGCGATTATTTTATATCTCACTTTGATTCTCTTGGTGACAATTTGCATGCATCAATGTCGCCAAACCAACAACACGAACTTCCAGAAAACCTGCGATATACGATTACGAAACACTTTAGTTTTGCGTCTAAGCTGATAAGATTTTGAGTTCTTATCAATAGATGTGAATGCGGCGAAAACTGGTAGCATGCTTTGTGTGAGTAATGCTTGAAGCATGCATTCACCATCCCACAGTCCTGCAAGTTGGCTGAAAAACTATTTAAATTAAACGCATTTTTTACAAAATCATTAACGGATTGAAATTTCTCTTTTCAGAATTTTCATTCTATGAATTAAATAAAGGAAAAATAATGTCCGCCTATGCAAATCCCAATTACGGTCCGCCGCCAACGGGCCAAATGAGTTTGGTGAATGGAATGCAGTCAGCGCCAGCTGCTGCGCAGCAACAGCAACAGCAATATGCGCAGCACCAACATCAACATCAGCAACAACTGCAGCAGAAACAGCAACAACTGGCGGGTGTGTCATCGCCGCCGGCGCCACCACCGTCGACTCTGAGCAGCAACATGAGCAAGTTTATGCCCCCCACAACTGCGGCAGCGCGGCCGCCCACCACAACGCAGGCTCCGCTGATCAGTAATATTCCGCCGCATCTGCGGCCGCCTCCTGGCATGAACGGCCCTTCCGGCGCGCCCTTGACGAACGGTGGCGGCGATATGAGCGCGCATTCGTCGCGCAACGCATCGCCATCACTGTCGCAGCAACAACAACAGCACTTCCCAGCTATGGGGGCCCACCCGCCACCGCCAACACAACAACAGTCGCATCAGCAACAACTGCTAACGACAATGCCGCAGCAGCTACATGTCAAGCCGCCCATGAGCACAGCTGGTAGTGGAGCAATGCCGTTGCCGCCTGCTAAGTTTACAACGCCACTGCAGCCATCTTCGGTCACATCTCTGGGCGCCCTGTCGGGCAGCATGCAAAACTTGAGTATTAGCCGCACGAATGGCACAGCGTCGTTGCAGCAATCGCAAATGCCTCCCACTAGCGCGACTGCTGCAGTTGCGTCTTCGCAACAGCAGTCACGACAGACACCATCTCTGCAGCAGCCACAACATTATCCTACAAATTTCCAGGTATTTGTTGATTTCACAACTGCCAAGCGTCAAATATTTGCATTAGAGAGTTCTCTCATTCACTGTTGTATATATTTCAGGGCAATTTCAAAACATCACCTTTGAATATCCCATCGTCAATGGCAGCACCTCCGACCACTTCGGCTCCAGCTCCAATGCCCATGTCTGCGCCGTACGCTAACAAACCGTTGCAGCAGCAGCCGCCAGCCAGCAGTTCGGCGTATAATCCAATGATCGCACAGAGCACTATTACAGCGTTTGGCGCTAATGCTGCCAAGGTGTACGGTACATCAACAGCGCCATCACTAATCTGCGCTCCGCCAGGACAACAGAGGCAGTTACAGCAGCAAAATGCCAACTTTCCACCAACATCGGCAGCCAGCGGTGGCATGCCGTTGCAGCCCCCACCAACAGCAGCAGTGGCCATGCAACAAAATCAGTTGAATAACAATCCGCAGCAGCAACCAGTGCCACCGACAAGCACGCGCAAGCCCATGTATCCCACTAGTGCGCAACTGCCACCAATGCCCCCACCGACGGGCGTACAAACGCAGCAACCGTATTCGCCAGCGTATCATCAACAGGCCATGTCGCCGACGCAACCAGGCATGTTCAATGGCCAGCCTAGTAGCGGACCATTGCAGTACCAGCCGCAACCGTACATGCAGCAGCAGCAGCAGTCACAGCAACAGCAACAATATCAACAGCAATCCTATCCCGGTGGATACAATCAGCAGCTGAGCATCACACAACAGGGTTTCAACAAACTGTGGGGACAAGATACCATTGACCTAATGCAGAATCGCCATATCCTCTCACCCGCCACATTGCCACCGCCGCGAATTGTGTTGCACAATCAATTTCATGAGTCCATCAACTGCCATCCCAAGTATGCCGATGCCATTAGTATTAAAGATTGCAGAATATTTAATACGTGCTTAACATTTTTTCAGCATAATGCGTTGCACAATAGCCAAAATACCGGAGAACAATTCACTGCTGCAGAAATCTCGCTTGCCGTTGGGCATTTTGGTTCATCCATTCCGTGATATAAATGTGAGGAGATTTAAAATATATTTATTTAAGTATTTGTGAAATCCACTGACTAGCATAATTAGATTGGTTAAACTTTTTAACTGAAATTGGAAAAGATTTGAGGTAGCAGGAAACAACTTGCAATTACAAATTTAATACAACTGTTTGTAGTCAATTTCAAGCAATTGTTCTTTTAACTGTTTCATTGCAGAGTTTACCAGTAATTCAATGCCCTAACATAGTGCGCTGCCGTCTTTGTCGTACATATATAAATCCTTTTGTGTATTTTGTGGACAGTAAAATGTGGAAGTGCAATCTTTGCTATCGCGTTAATGAGCGTGAGTCATTTGTTAGAATTGAATATTTTCAAATGATTAGCCTCCACGTTGTCTCCAAATACAGTGCCTGATGACTTTCAATATGATCCTGCAACGAAAACCTATGGCGATGTGACTCGGCGACCAGAAGTGCGTTCGAGCACAATTGAATTTGTAGCCCCGTCGGAATATATGGCAAGTTGAATAAAACCATCTACATATCTTTTGTGCAGGAGGAAAGAAAATTCGTTATTTGTGAAACCTGTTTTTATTGCACAATTACTTTAATTCATTACTTTAGTAATATTAATTTTTATTAGCTAATTACTTGATTTTATTAACCTCTTTTCGTATTATTTTTATTGTATTTATTAAAATGATTATATTTGATTCGTTTTTTTTATTTATGGTTCCAAGTTTTGGTAGTTATATTCTTGATTAATAAACTAAGCAAAGTACTTAATTTAATTAAATTTACTAAACCTCTTTTCGTATTATTTTTATTGTATTTATTAAAATTCTATTTTATTCGTTTTCTTATGGTTCCAAGTTTTGCTAGTTATGTTCTTAATTGATAAACCGAAAAATAATAATAAACTTTTGTTTTTACTTCAGCTGCGTCCACCCCAGCCCGCCATCTATTTGTTCCTTTTCGATGTGTCGATTATTGCTCAGCAAAGCGGCTACCTGGAGAATGCGTGCGCCGTGTTAAATAAACATTTAGAGGATATGCCGGGAGATGCGCGCACTCAAGTCGGATTCATTGCTTATAACAGCTATGTGCACTTTTATAGCATGGCGGAAGGTTACAATCAGCCGCATGAGATGACGCTGCTGGATATCGATGGTAGATAGCAATGCTTTTGCAACAATACGTTTGATTGTATGTACTAAGAATGAAATTGAAACTATATAGATCCGTTTTTACCACGACCCGACAACCTACTTGTCAATTTGAAAGAGTGCAAGGAGCTAGTAAAGGACCTGCTTGCGCAACTGCCTCATCGGTATGCCGACACTCATGATCCCGGCTCGGCTATGGGCGCTGCTTTGCAAGTTGCATACAAGTTAATGGTAATTTTAACGTTCATTTGTTTCCATTTCAAATCATGGATTGGTGTAATTATGCGTAATTTTAGCATGCATCTGGCGGTCGCGTCACCGTTTTCCAAACGTGCCTTCCCAACAAGGGACCCGGTTCACTGGAACCACGTGAAGATCCCAACAATCGTTCGGCCAAAGATGTGGCGCATTTGAATCCGGCAACTGATTTCTACAAGCGCTATGCCTTGGACTGTTCCGGTTATCAAATAGCTGTCGACTTGTTTATACTGAACCAGCAGTACAGTGATTTGGCAACAATATGTAAGTAATCGATTAGGTGCAATAAAACCCATTTATTGTGTTTATTGTGGATTTGCAGCTGGTATGAGCAGACACAGTGGCGGATGCATACATCACTTCCCGTTGTATCAGAAGACGAAACCACAGCTTGTGGAATCCTTTAGGCAGTGTTTTAAGCGCTATCTGACTCGAAAAATTGGCTTTGAGGCGGTAATGCGTATACGCTGCACTCGCGGCCTGCAAGTGCACACATTCCACGGCAATTTCTTTGTACGTTCGACCGATTTGCTTTCGTTACCAAATGTGAATCCCGACGCGGGGTATGGCATGCAGGTATGTGCGCAACTACATTCTTTGTAGACGTTAGTCGGCTCACAATTGTAATTGCATATTTATTGTAGATTTCGTATGAGGAGGCGCTAACCGAGGCGAAAACGGTATGCTTTCAAGCGGCGCTCCTCTACACGAATAGCGAAGGAGAACGCCGCATACGAGTACACACGCTCTGCCTTCCGGTGACTTCGTCGCTGCCGGAAGTTATGCATGCCGCCGACGCGGAGGCCATAATAGGATTGCTGTCGAAGATGGCTGTAGATCGGTCCTTGACGTCGAATGTGACTGATGCGCGCGAAGCATTTATCAATGCGACTGTGGATATATTTAACGCATTTAAGATTGCACAAAATCTACCATCAGGTCAGTCGGGTCAACTGATTGCGCCGCGAAGTTTAGCTTTATTACCGCTGTACATATTGGCGCTACTGAAGCACGTGAGTAAACGCGGCGACAACTTCAACGCAGTAGAAATACTAATAGTAATGATTCACTTCACTAATTTTCCAGCCCGCCTTTCGCATTGGCACGAGTACACGCCTCGATGATCGTGTACACGCTATGGACCTAATGAAAACATTGCCGCTGGATCTACTTATGAAGTTTATCTACCCTGAGTTTTATCTCATTGACGGCTTGTTCTACAATACGCAAAATGTAAATGCCAACGCGGCCGAAGATGAGGATGATGACGATGTTCCGACTGTGCCACGTCTACAACTCTCAGCGGAATTGTATGCATGCATTAGAAATATTGTGATTGAAGTTTTTCACTTAATTTTTGCAACTCTTCAGCTTGGATTCACGATCTATTTTCCTGCTGGATTGCGGCCCGCTCATAATGATCTATGTGGGTCTGAATGTGCCTGCAAATATTTTGGAAAGTGTGCTTGGTATGTAAACACGTGAATTCGCATATTTTGGAAGCACTCTAAAATTAAATGTGTTATTTATAGGTGTGAAATCAACTGCAGAATTACCAGACTATATGTATGGTCTGCCAAATGTAAATAGTCCGGAAAATGATTCACTAAAACGTTTTATACTGAAATCAAGCGACGACAAGCCACATCCGCCAACTGTTCAGATTATTAGGTAAGTGATCGTGTAACAGAGCAGAGCTGGAAAACAGCTTTCGCATTTTTGCACATAAGAGTACAATAGACCCAGAGCCTGGAAGAAACTATAGGCTACTTTAGTTATGAAAATAGTCAAGATGGTGATTTAAATTTGCTAACGACTTTCATCATGCCATTTCTACTTTGCAGAGATACAAGTACGGCGAAACCGCAATTTATGGAGAAGTTAGTCGACGATCGAAGTGAATCTAGTTTATCGTATTATGAATTTTTGCAACACATACGGACTCAGGTTAAATAGTATTTTATAAGTGGAAATTAAATTTATGCTTTAAACGGATTAGTTAATTTAATGAATGAAAACAAAATCAACAAAGAAGAAATGCAAAAAACAACTTCAACTAATTACTTTTACGAAAGCTCTTTACTTAGCAATAGCATTATACGAATATACATGCATAACGGTAACGATCGTAGCGATAATGATGATGATGATGATAATAAATTCACTAAATAATTGTTTAGTTTATTAAAAAAGCGAAAGCTATTTAGGTGTAATCGCACATTGAATTTAGCGAGAGCAGAACTAAACTGAAAAACATCTCAAGACAACAAGTGGCATCCAATAAATGGTGTACATGTGATTGTGTGCTTGATCATGTGAGGATTAACGACAAATGTGTATCGTATTCGCAAACG
Organism: Melieria crassipennis; assembly: GCA_963668005.1. NCBI lineage: Eukaryota > Metazoa > Arthropoda > Insecta > Diptera > Ulidiidae > Melieria > Melieria crassipennis. The sequence continues at coordinate 113,711,944 of OY764963.1, read as the reverse complement.
TAAACGCGCATGCACTCTCCCGCGTGTGTGCGTGCGCGTCTGCATTGCAGCCTACAATTTGGGCTTAGGGCTTTTCTGAAACAAGAAGAGACGTTCGATCATGGCGACACGAAAGCGTTTACTATATAAGTGCACAGAATGTGGTGGCAGCGTGCGTAGTGCGTGTGTACGTGCAAAGCGATAAACGTAGAATGCAATTAAATTAAGGGGTTTGAAAGGAGATGCAAGTGCTACTGAAACGTATGGCAAGCATGTGCTCCAGTGGGTTATTGGTCCAAACTAAGTTGCCGCGTAAGTGACGAGTGCCGAGTACTATAGTTGCAGCTCACTTGTTCACATTTTCCGTTGTATTTAATTTGCCTTTTCTAATTTGTTTGTTTGTTTGATTTTATTAACTTATTAGTATCGTTATAAATGTATGCGTATGCTTTATGGATGTGTATGTGCTCTTGGGTAAAGTGTATTTCTTTGGCATTTGAAGCGTGCGTTCGCTCGCTCACTATTCCAAGCACCAAAGTTTTAGCATTGAAAGTGTGCAAGGCGTTCCATTGCACTCCCATTTTTTGTTTTTCCGTTTTTGTTTCTTACTGCATTTTCTTTTGAGCACTTTGCTTTTATCATTTTCATGTAAGCTGTTATGTTTGTTGAAGAATCGAGTTCGCTTTAGGCTGATGTAAAATTGAAATACTAGATTCTAATTGAGTGTCACACAATACAATAAATATAAATAACGAAACAAGTCTATGCATACCGGGTACCGATATTTATGTGGCATCTGCTGCATCCTGCAGCGCGGTGCGGCAGTTGCTGTTTCAATATAGTCTGAGCCTATTTGTATACGTGGTGTTTAAACAACTGCTGCGCTCGCACCTGCAGAGGAAATGTTTTAATATTATTCTGAATAATTATAATTACCATTAAAACTGTCATTATGCGACTACTACATTTGTTTGATTAGGTCTATGCAAATATATTACACTGTGGATAAAGTATATGAATTTTAATAAATTAAATACATACATACATACCCGAAGTAAAAATTGTAAAAAATGTTTTATTGTTTGTATCTTCTAAAAACCCAATAGAGTCGGATTAATAAGAACTTTTGTACAAGAGTTTTTTGTGATAATCACAAAATAAAGTAAGCCATAACGTCTCTGCGGTAGAAACGAATTTTCAAATATAAGTTAGATAGATTTGAAAGGGGAAATGTGCACTGAGACCAGAGTTGATCTATTGTGCCCCCTACAGCTTTAGAGAACGTCCCCCAATCTCACAGATCTAATGAAGCTTAGTAACTCAATTGGGAGAAGGTGTTTGACGTTCTCTTCTGCGAGCCAGTATTGGCCCAGGTGCTGCCTCCTACTGCGGCATACCGCATCGCAGTGCAGTATGACGTGCTCAGGAGTCTCCTCCGCTGTTCCACAGAGTCTGCAGACGCTTACCTGTTCTTACCTAGCTTACCTTACGCTTACCTAGGAACATAGTAGTTATTATGTCCAACGTGTTGGTCCACCATTTCTGTTTACAACAGATCCGAGGCACAGTCATTCGAATAAAGATTAGTAAACTGATTTGCTGGCATATGTTGTTCGCACATTTCAAGTTCCCAGAGTTTCTTCTAAACAATACTTAAATCATGTCCATTTAAAAATTAATATTTGACGTGCGTTGTTGCTGAAATGTTTCGAGCTCGTATCAAAATAACTGAACGTACAGCAAAACTGCTATGGCCCTTACATTTTAATGAGTTGTTTTGCTTGTCGCACATCTTATCAACACACGCAAAGTGAGGGGAGCGAGAGAGGACGTGTAGTAAAATCATTCGATTACAGATGTCTTACTCTTGGACTGGACTGCTTCTTCAAAATACACCTTTGCGAACATATGCCAGCAACAAACAGTCTTATGGAACAACTATAAATCCCGTACAGAGCTATGTCCTTGGCCGGGCTGACCGCAATCAATACACTTATCGGATTATACAATTCAATGGCTGAATTGCGCTGATTAAGTACAGCATTGCCGATCTGGAAATTGTCTCCTGCTCTCTCCACCAGATTGCGACCCTTCTACTCGAACCTTCTATTTCAAGTAGATTTGTTTAGTTCCGTGCACCCTACATTTTTACTCACATTAGTGTGAGGTTTGTAAGACTCGTCAGCGGCAGTGCCATGGCTGTCGGGTGTAGCGCACCGGAATACGAAACAATACAACTGCGAAAACTAATTGAAAGACGATGCTGAGTGCATTTAAATAAGCGAATTTGGATTTTTGCTGTCCAAATCGAAATTGGATGCGGCCACCGGCGCCACCAACGCCGCCGCCGCTGCTCAGTACCCTGCGGAAATTCAAAGCGATCGGACGCTGCGCCGCGCTCGTTCAACTCTGAGTCATCCAACGCTTTTATTGCATAGTCGCTGTTGTGGAAAATGCTCGCATGCATACGGAAGATTTGGCTAATGGCGTTGCTGCTCGCTTTGTTGGTGATCGCAGCGAAAATGTCCAGCGGCGCACCCCTGCTCGGTGAGTGGCAAACACGCGCTTGACAATGGTGTGACCACCGCTTAATTTGTTGCAGGTGCTCGACCCAATTTCGAAGACAATTCCAGAGTTCAGGGCAAATTGAAACCGATCTTCATACATTGCGACGAGATCGGAAATCATTTGAATTGTATGCTGTACTGCAAGAGCAGAGGTCACGCTTCCGGCAATTGCGGCGGTGATTTCACTTGCAATTGCTTCTAGCACAGTGGCCGCCACAGAGAACTTCACCCATGTACTATAACCCATAGACCCATAAGCTTCCATCATGTGTGTATATATAGTATTGAAGTAAATGATTTAATTTATTGCACGAATTGTGTAACATGTTGTGCGCGAACTGATAATGCGATGAATTAATAAAGTGGAAATTGTGGTATTGCTAAAAATTGTGCATCGCATTGCCATTCTCAATTGACGAACTTTTCACAAAGTCACGCTAAGAGTGAAGGCAAGAAGTAAGTTCTGTGCATCAATTAAGATATAGTCGCTGGTCAATTGAATGGCTACGGCCTTCTGTAAGCAGACAAACATTTGAAAACCCACGCAACTGCCGCCAGAGTCGTCGGAAGCGGCTAGCGATCGGCGTCTCGGTTGTATCGTTCAAACCATCCATTCTGCAGCATTGAGCACTATGAGCTGTGCGAATTGTGGTGCCCATGTGTTGGCCACCCACAAGCCTCATATGGCAGCGAATGCTTGTACGTAAGTATTTTTGTGTTGTCTTTGGACAAAAAGTAGTTGAAGTGACCTTGCGATCCGGTGCCCCGCAGTGCAGTTGCAACAATGCTGTTTCACTTTCTGCAGCCTGTTAAGTGCGCAAGCGTATGCATCGGTGGCATTGTGTCGCATCAATGGCAAATGTGGCCCGCTGAGCGAAAACGATTGAGAAAGGAGCGACATATGTATGCTTGGGTGGCATTAGCGTGCCTCGGTTAAATTGTTTTGTGGAGGCTTGAGCTCACATTTGTCGGCAACAAGAAATGGTTTATTTTCGTCCTTTAATTTCTTAGTTTTATTATTTATTTCTTGCTATGTGCTCCCTTCAAAAACCTCAGTCTTCAAATTATTTTTAGAAATTCCATGTTTATTGTGATATTAATTTATACGTATTGCATAAGTACTGAATTTTTACAATAAAATAATAAGAACATATATATCACAACGTCTAAATAGTAGCGTCTCGAGTATTATCGATGCAAGGGAAGGAGGCAACGGCTGCAAGTATCGAAATTTTCATATGGTCTGGACTTTTGTTTCAATTGCTGGGAACGTTGCAGTAGTTGTGGAATGGCAAGTCTGTTCGATAATTTGGCAATTGGATGAAATATTCTAGCCAAAATAATTTCCAATTGGTAACGGCCTCGATCAATGTAAGTAATATTAATAATTATCCTTAATAAAGCTCAGATATGTTGGGCAAATTGGTACGAAAGTTACAACACGACAACGAGAAATCGATATGTTGGTGCAAATAATAAGACTTATTCGAGTATCTCCTATAATACGTATTTACAGCGAAACTATTAAATAATAACTAAATTCAGTAAGTTGTGAAGTTGTCAAATGTATTCGTTGGTTGGAAGGAGGGCCCTTTGTGGAGCAAACTGTGACTGCGATGGGTAGGCGGCATAACCAGGTGCAATTGTACCGAACGGATGCCGCGGCAGCGGAGGAAAGCGTGGTGGACCAAAGTTGGCTGCGTCGGGTATTGCATTCGATGTCCTGTGATTGAAAGCGTTTTGCTGCATTCGCCTGTAAGAGCGTGTCAGTAGATAAGTTAACAAGCCACTGTCAACTAATTCAAAAATGCAAAATGGCAATTTAAATGCGCGGCGGCGCCAACACTTACTCATGAATGATCAAATAGAGCTCATACATCTGTCGCTGCTCGACTGCTGTCAGCTGCGGTTTCGCTGATGTTGTGCACGGAGCCACTGGCACTGCTGCTGGCTCCGGCGCTGCTGCTGCTGGTGAAGGCGGTGCTCCGGGTGCGTTTTCGCCTCTGCGGCGATTCTGACGCTGTCGGTCTGCCACGGCCTCTGCGTGCTGCTTCTTGAGGTGCAGTGTTAGCGACTTCTTCTGCTTCGAGGCGTAGTTGCACAGCTGGCACTTGTAGCAGCACTCCGTCGAGTGGAGCAACAGGTGCTGCTGCAGGCTGTGCTTCAGCAGTAGCTTTCCGCACACGTGGCACTTGGCGGTGTCGGCGTTGGTGCTGCCGCTGTGAAAGCGTTTTATATGCAGCTGCATTGCGTCTTCGGTGCTGGTGCGCTTGCCGCACTTTTTGCACTGGAACGGACGCGTTTTGTTGCGACCGGACGTTGGTTCGGACTGTTTCTGTGTTTTCTCGTGCCGCTGCGGTGCCTTTGTGTGGATGCGCATGTGCCGCTCGTGCTGCCACGCGTGACAAAACGATCGCTGGCAGTGGCTGCATGTCAGCGTCGTTGGCTGGTCGCGCTCGGGAGCACTTGGCTGTGTTTCTGCGGCAACAATGCCATTTGCTACATTGTATTCGACATTTTGTTGTTGCTGTTGCTGTTGCTGCTCCTGTTGCTTTGGTGGTGCGGTCGCTGGTTGGTGCCATCGCTGCTGCTGTACTTCATCCATTCGTTGTGTGGGCGATGCTAATTGTTGCTGTGGCGGCGGCAATTCTTCCCGTAGTTTCAAGTCTGGCAGGAGATAAAAACGTGTGAGTACCTGTTCCACATAATGAGCCAAAGCCACCACAAGCACAGTTCATATGTGAAAGCATCATTTCATTTTAATTTCTACAAAAATCTACAATTGAGAAGAGCATTGTCAGATGCTACTTAAAGCCACCATTGTACAGGGAAACTACTTTTATTTTGACAAAGATCGCCTTCCGAAATATTTAAGTTTTAAAAAGCGTTTAATTTTGGACATCGATCTCCTCTTCGATGTGGAATTTAACACTGAAATGTTGTGGCAAACATTTTTGCAACTTGTATGTATGTATGTACATTAGTGATTAGTCAAATTTATTGGGTGGATAACTATTTTATTGTTTATAGTGAATGCAATGAACTTGATAAAAAATTTGGTTGTAGAATGCTTTGGAGCCACATCCGCCATTTAAAACAATCATTGTTGCTTCTGCTCGGCGTTGAATGTAATTTGTTTACTTCCAAATTCCGTTAATTTTTTCCATTTCCGATATTGTTTGAACTCTACCACCACAACAATCTTTACAAGAAATTCATGGCGCACAAAATACGGATTTGATAAATAAACGCCTGTTTTGTTATTGTTGTTTCCTATGAAATTGAACCTGCGCCAGCAGTGGCGGCTTAAGGTGCTCCGGGGCCCGGGGCGGCGACGGCTGAGGGAGCCCCCACAAAACGGTGCAGAATAAGTTTGCGTACAAAACTAATAACGGAATTCCGTTGCCAATGTTGCCAAATTGTTGCCATATTGTTGCCAAAGTTGTGTTGCCAAAGTTGCGCATTATTGCTGCATACTTTCAGGCAGCGATTTGACAATATGGGAACAATTTGGCAACAATTTGGCAACACAACTTTGGCAACAATATGGCAACAATTTGGCAACACAACTTTGGCAACAATATGGCAACAATTTGGCAACACAACTTTGGGAACAATATGGCAACAATTTGGCAACACAACTTTGGCAACAATATGGCAACAATTTGGCAACACAACTTTGGCAACAATATGGCAACAATTTGGCAACATTGGCTTTAAATGCTCTCTACAATGCCCCCACAAACTAGTTGGGTGTGTCTCTCAAACTATTCGAAATGTTGACAGCTGAAGGCAATTTTGATGATAAATATTGTCAAAGTTGTGCGATTATTTCCTGCTTTTGTGTTTTCGTAGAGTTGAGAAAAAATTTATTTTTAACGCAAAACGCTCACTTAAAATTGCAATTGTTGTGTTATTTGCAAGAGAAAATTGCTTCGCGAAGTTTTGCTCAAAAACTGTAAGGAAATCGTCGACAGGGCGGATCCGTGCAAGTGGAACATACATACATACATTTTATATTTGTAGCGTAGATGCGACATTTTAATGTGAACTTTCGTGGTATAGTTTTGGGCTGAGGCTTTGTTAGAACGAAATTAAAAATTATAGAATCGAAATAGATTACATAATTACCCTCTTGCATGTGAATTTTCAAATGCTCCTTAAAATCGGCACTGTCGCCGAATGTCTCCAAGCACTTGGGACAAGTGCAGGCGTAGTCTTGCTTATTTGCCCAGCTATTAGTTTTTGAAAACAACGATGGACTGTAAATGTTGCGATCGCAGTCATCGTCGTCGGTGTCGGACAATTCAATGAGATCCCCAATTTGATAATCTGCCACGCTACATTCCTTGTAAAAGCAAAACAAGTCCTCATCCTGTAATTCATTACCGTCGGAACTGGCATTGAGCGCCGCTTCATCAACGTCCGCATCTTCCTTCAACTCGCCAAAAATCATTTGCAATTTTTTCTCGCAATCTTCCGCTGCGGTCGGCAAGTCCTCTTCGAAGAGTTCTTGTTCAACACTCAAACCAGCCTTTTTTTCTTCTTGGCGCTCCTTAGAGACTCGGTTCGCTTCGGGTTCATTGCTTTTGTTGTTTTTGGGATAATCATTGTCGGAATGCTTTGCGGCAATGATATCGTTTTGCGAGCGTTCCAATTTCAACGGCGGCTGGGTCGACGGCTCTGCAAACATTACTGTGTCTTCGTCGTCGTCTTCGTCATCGAGATTTATAAACACGACTGCAGACTCACATTGCAAACTGGGCACAGCCTGGGTGGCCAACACTTCGGACTCCACTTTACAATCCATTATTATGTTGTGTGGTACTTCTTCGCTCTTGGCCGCGCCAACTTCGGTTTGCTTCTAAAAATAAATTACCATTTCGTGTTACTTCACATATCGGTATGTATGTAAGTATGCATGCATGTACATATATCGCTGAATACTGAACACCAAACATCATCCACGCTTCGATTCGTCCGTTTTGTACTCTCAAGTTGAGGATATGCCAAGCATAGAATTTCACTTATGCCGCAAGCCCTCAGTGATTCGGACACTTGGCACTTTGAACAAATTGAAGCCAATTTGCTTTCTCAGAATTTTCAATATAAATAAACAAAACACTTGCATGAACTGTTCGACGCAATACCACAATAACAACAGTTATTTGTTTACGTTAAATTTGTATCGCAGCGACTGATATCGGATATTGTAATGATTTGAAAAAAGTTAAAAGGGGTGGCTCGTTTGTTTCAAATGCGGTTTAGAATTCATGGACAATTTGTATCAGCTTACGCTATTCACATTTCTTGGCAGCGTTTTAAACATAAAAAATAAAGAAAATTTTTGTTTTAATATTAAAATTCTTGCAGTCTCCTTGTATGCATCATAACTTCCCAAAAAATGTTCCAATCTGTAAAATTAAAGTGTTTATTTTTCAAAAGTTCAAAAGTAACGAGTTTATATCATTTTGAACTTGAGTACTTTAGTATGGAAAACATTTAAATTTTAATGATGAGTTAATAATGAGTTATACGAAATTAGCCAATAAAAACAATAAAAGAAAACTTCTCCGTGAGACTTTAACCACGGATTGAATAATTTCCAGGGATATTATGACGCAAACAAAACTTACATGATCGAACTGACATCAACTGTGAGTGCTTGTGACATTTCCGTCGAAATTAGAATCGGTTCCACAGTTACGGTTGAAAAACCGACTCTAAAACGGTTCGTGGAGTAATTGGTCTTTTAAAGTAAAAAGGCTATCAACTATCACTATTACTCGTATACATGTATTGTTGAGAGAGAGTTTGAAAGTTTGCAATGTACATTTTGAACCAAATAACCGAAATCTTGCACATTTTACTTACACCCGAAAGCAGTCAATCGCCGCTAGTCATATGTATGCTGTATAAGCTTGAAAGTTCTGTACTGCCCCACTTAAGCTAGTCGGAATATTGAAGATGCGCAGTAAAGGAGATGACCAAGTGCAAACAGCTAGAAAGCTCGAAGTCGATTGTTTGGTATTTTTTGATTCATTTTTAGATTAAATTGAAATAAATTGTTGTTGCGCATATAGCGGTGCCGGAAGTTGAGCTAACTCTCGTTATCGCATTTGCGATTTTTTAATCATAATAAGTTTCAATTCTACATACATACTAACTCATTTTTTGTACTGATAACCGAAATTCTATGTCTCAATTTTAGTTTCAAATTGAACTGAGAAATTGAATTGAGAAAATATAAAAGTACTTAAAATGTGAAATCGCGAAATCTTCGCTGACGTCTTACCAAACTGAATTAAGAATGGAACTACAATGCATGATGTGGAAAGGCACTTGTTCGCTTCACGCAGTCGAATGAAAATGGATATACTACTGTGTACAAAGAATACCCGGAATTTGTTTATAATTCAAAAAATCTTTATTTATTCTTTCAAATCAATTTCATCGCCTTCAAAGTAGTCCCCCCCCTCGATGCAATGCACTTATGCCAACGGACTTTCCAATCTTCGAAGCATGCCAAATAGTCACCTTCCGGTATGGCCTTCAATGCGCGCGGCGATTCACGTTGAATCTCTTCAATCGATTCAAAACGGTGTCCTCGAAGTGGTCTTTTGAGTTTGGAGAATAGCCAGAAGTCACAAGGAGCTAAATCAGGCGAATACGGTGGCTATGGAGCGATATGATTTGGCGAAATGCTCACGAAGAACCAATGCCGTGTGAGATGGTGCATTATCGTGATGCAAAAACCAAAAATTGTCTCTCCATAAACCCGACCTCTTTTTGCGAATAGCTTCACGCAAACGACGCATAACGCTCAAGTAATATTCCTTGTTGACAGTTTGGCCCGGCGGAAGGAACTCATAATGCACAACACCACGATAATCGAAGAATTCCGGCTATTCTTTGTACACAGTAGTATAGTATTTATTTGAGCCGCTAAACACAACACACAAGTAGAGTCACACTTGTGGGAAAATTTTTTATTTTTATATCTTTTTACTTTGAGATGTCAGAAAGCCAAAACTCGATTAGCTCCACGCTATTTGAAATCGAATTTTCATTTGTCTTTAAATTATATTTCACAACTAACCCTTTCAGAGCAGAGCGCAGTTTATTAATTCGGCAGTGTTACTGAGGATCTTCTGGTATTGAAGGATCTTTCGGCACTCGCACTTGTGTTACAAGAGAATCGACGGGCGTTTGGTGTTGAGCAATGGGCTGTGATCGATGAAATTGAGTTCGGTTCAGTTAGTTGGTCAGCTAGTATGTGTATTTCAGAGTATAAACATAATTCGTGACCTTTCTTTCCTTCGAGTAAGCTGAACGAACTGACATTTTAAATGATCATTGTAGATTTAATTAGCACATGTTCAACTGGATCACCATGGCTTTATAACCATCTGTATGTTCTATACGGGAAACCATGAAACATCATTCAACCTGACCGCGAACTGCAACTAAAATCCCCTTCCTCAAGCTGATCCCTCTGATATTCATAAATTTCTCAGATATCAGATATCTGCCACAGATGCTGTCGATACAGATCTCATATATCTTATATTAACAACATTACACGGACATTGTGAAGGCCCATAAATCACGATTCAATTTTTCGAGCTTTTCTTGTGAGAAAACTCTTTGTTTTCTCCTTTTCCTTTTGTACATATAGAGTGTACGTTCTCTTGTCTGGTAATTAAAACTAAACTGGCCACATAGATTAATAGATTACTGGAGCTGTCTACCGGTGCTTTATATATTTGGCAATTGTTATCGATTCTAAGCTGAAAACTATAGTTTGCAAGAACAAACATCACAACGTTATTACTGCATGAATTATAGAACATAAAATATTTTCATTCGGAAATTTGCTTCAAGGAGTTTCGCTTTTAGCGCACATTTTATCGATTCACGTTTACATCCAACTTCAGCAAAAAGAATCACTCAGAAAAGCTGTTTTCTAAGAAATTCTTTGACATTGAAAATCACTTCTGGCGACAGGGCCCCCTGAAAACCCCCAAAACTTACAGCGTTCTTCGAACGTTGATTGTGTGCACAGACCACACAACTCATTGCCAGGATTTTCTTGCGAGGTTATGCGAAAGTTCTCGATTGGTGTTTTCGACGAATTTATCTGTTGTGAGATCTTTTTCAAAGTCAAACGCACAAAGGTCAAATGTCACAGTAAATGGAGAGGAAGAATTGGTTTTCATAATCGGACCTGTCGGTGATGTCAGGAATAGTGAAAATAAATGTTGAAGCTACCTTATGGAAAGTATTTAACTCGCTGCCAGCGTCCGTTTCGTTATCGCTATAGCAGTCACTGTCCCTGTCAGCTGCATCATCTATCTCGATGACAACAACGTTCTCGGCTTTAATTTTCTTAGTCTGCTGTTCCGCTCTTGTTGTTGACTTCTGCCTTTCGTCCGAATGCGCCGGCGGGCCGGTGGGTTGTTTTCGTTTGCGGTGTCTGGCTGCCGGCCCCGCGTGCAGCATTTGCACGTGCGCCCAGAAGGAGCTCGCGTCGGCGGTTTGAAATCCCAGCTCGAAACTATCCACGCGATCCAAACACTCCGAACAGACGAAAACGCTACGCGACTTTTCGTCCGAGTAAATGTCACCGCATTTGGTCCACGCCTCTGGCGCCGACCTCAGCGAATCGCCCGCGGGAAAGCTGTTGCCCTGCATTGGCGATTTTCGTCTTACGAGTAACAACTTTTCGGTACAACTTTGCGTTTGTTCGTATTTGAATTGTTTGTTTTTATTTAGTTCAATGTCAGCGGAGACTCGGTTCTGATTTGCACAGTGGAAATAAACAAGGTGTCCTTTCGTACAATATTCCTGCGCGACAAACCGTCCTTCTCGAAACGTTGCCTGTCTGTACTGTCTTCGATCTTGAACGTCCGATCGACTCAAACTTCCGAGCGCGTCTAACAGTCGAGTGTTGGGTCGAGTGTATTAAATAGTTCCCTACTTCGTGCCTGCTTCGCGGCACAAGTAAATACGGCACGAAAATGAGCAGCCTGCAATTTACGATAACACTTCTTCGGCTTGTTCGAACGACTGAGCTCAACTAAGAAAGCGAAACAAACTGCGCGGCTTGTGGAAGTTGGCACTTTGTACGTGTGTATGAAAATCCACATGCACACTGCTGACATGGCACCTACGCTGCTTTTTATGCGAACCCGACACCGCCGCCTGGACTGGCAGCGTTGGTGCCTTGGAAGTATTTTGTGCTGTCGTGGCTCAGCCGGTCAGTGCATGCGGCAGGGCCCAATACGATCGCCTGCCGTTGCCAAAACCAAAGTATAGAAATGTGTATGAAAAATTTTTGCCTTCAATAACTTTTGAGTTGTTTATGAAAAACATACCAACTCGCAGCTAAGAATTAGCATAATTAGAACCAATGATACCTGCGAATTCGAATGAATATTTTAAAACGTTTGGTAGGATGCGAGTTAGGTATGAAATGAAGTAAAGTTGCGGCTGTCGCTGAAGCGAAAAGTAGGAACTTTTCTACTTTGTAGCAATTCATAACACTACTTCACATTTTGTTCCAGAACATAGTCCCGTTATCTGGTTATCGTGCCAGTTATTTCTGGTTTTTATGAGTATGAATATGGTATTATGTATGTACATTGAGTCTATGTACATATGTATGTATGCGTGGGTGTATATATTATAAACTCATAAAATTTGCGGTTTATTTTTGCATATGCCTTCTGATTATATTCAGCGTTCTAAAACTGATTTCAACTCTTCCACGATAAAGTGCTGAAGTTTTAGAAATACTGACCGCACTTATTCCGGCTTACGTAAGTGAAATTCAATGCTTTGCATACGAATATCCTCCACTCAAGTATACCAAACGAACTAAAAGTATGAATGTGCAACGATATCGTCGCTTGAGTCGATTAATTATGCTATACATACATATATGTATGTACATACATTGTATGTATATGCCGCTCGAAATTTTTCAATACGGTTAAGGGCGCCAGAAGCCACATGAAGCGAAGCCAAACGGAGAGTTGGGCAATTTTTGCAAACAATTTTACTCGCAGAGGTTTAAACTTTAAAGCATATTTTTGACATATTCGAGTGTGGGTTTCGACGGGTAACGGGAATTTCGAACGGAACGCCCCATGATGTACCAGTGTCAGGAGCAATATGCACACAATGACAGTAGTATAAATGTAAGGGTTCTGGACCACCTAAATGAGGAGTAATGACGTCATCGATTAGGTGTTGTTGTTGTTGTTTTTGTCGTTAGATGGCGCTGGTGTGGGTGTGTGTGTGTCTTGGGTTGATGCCGTCATCGATTTGGTGTTGTTGTTGTTTTTGTCGTTAGATGGAATTCTAAATAATCCTAATCAGCTAATGACAAAAACAACAACAACACCTAATCGATGACGTCTTCGACCTAAGACACAAACCTAATCAATGACGTCATTGCTGCTCATTTAGGTGACGCTCAACCCCCAGAAACATACTACTAATGACATACATGTGTCTGTATGTGCAGTTGGCGCCTACCTCAATTCGAAGCGTCCCTGCAAGGATGTAAGTGGAAATCTTAGCACATGCTGTCATACTTAGCATAGCACAAAGGGAACCTCAAAGACCCGGGAATTCTAGACTGCAATGCTGAATGTGTATTAACAATACAGCGGCATTATTGAGTTTCCGTTTGAATAAGTAAGAAAAGTTGAAGCTGATTGTGGGAAACGGACCACCCATTGCATCTTGTTGTGACTGCAGCTCGTCACTCACAGCTCGTCGTTATCGCTAACCCTTGGCACATCTTGCAACGCATCAGATTCTTATCGTTCGGTACACGATTAAACAAATAGGGCCGACGGTTGAAGAGAAATCTCGTATTTACAGGCCAACTTTACTGTTGAGTGCTTTCTTGAAGCGGTCCGTGGAGAGTTTAAATGCGATGTAAGATTAAAAACTTACATATGTTTGCGATAAGGATGTCGAGTCTACAGGTAGGCCCGAAGACACGCGTCCTCGCTGTCCTAAATAAACAGTGCCGATGCCTACTTGGTAGATTCCTAGTTGTCCTTTGGTGGATAGTGCTCGTTTTTATCGCATGTCTGCCGCCAGACGTGGCGCAGGTTTGGTAGTTTTAACAAAACCTAACGGCTGCACTTATCTTTTGTCGACCTTTCACTTTTTTTGCACTTCTTAAGTTCAATGTGCTCGACTTCAACACAAGCCACGAAAAGACATACATACCTTACACAATTTCCGCTTCGGTTAATGTTGAGTGCATTTGAGCCAATATTCATTTGGGTTTTGCTGAGTCGGTATTACTAGAACCGCGTGCGAAACTTTGACGATTCCATATTTGCAGAGACTTGTGCTTGTGTGAGAAGCATTGAATTACTCGACGACGGTGAAATAATATTAACATCGACGCCGACAACGGCAAAAACAACAAACATAAAAACAATTAGAACAGAAACTTCCACAATAACAACAACAACAACAGAGATATCAAATGAAATTGATATATTTGCGAAATTGTTTACAGTATACGAAGCTATAGAAGCATTTCGAAAGAATTTAATTATTTAGTAAAGTGTTTAACATTGAAGGTATACTTGATGCAAAGGAGCACTTTTATTTAGATTTTAAACTCGATTATGAAAATGTAAAAAATGTAAATGTGTCAATTCGTTGTAATTCAAAATCAATTTTAGATGCACAAAAAATGCTCTTATAAATATACAATCAAATCTAGAATATAAGAATAAATCAACTGAAATAGAAAATAAGAATGGTGGACATTATGTAAATTGTCCTTGGTCAAATGGGTCTGGTCCAGATACATGTTCTTGTTCTTCAACATTTGCTGAACGCGAAGCCCAAAAACTAACTAAGAATAAGAAAAAAAATATCGAATGCAAAATAGGGATCCATTTCGTTAAACTATGATAACATATTTGCGTTTTGCACTTAGAGCGTGGGTTGCAATTTCCGTTCAATGTGTTAACATTACGGGGCGGTTGGGTATATATGTAAATGATGCAGTTGCAAGCTCATAATTCACTAAGTAAATATGAGTCAAACAGAGAATTCGAGTAAGTTACTCATTTGTAACATATACCTACATATATTTTAAAAATTGCAACAATTTCTTAATTTTCTAATCCAATTTCAACAAATTTTCAAATTCTCTTGATTAGGATTTTTTAAAACATACGTTTCAATCCGTTCAGCAAACAGAGATTTTATACATTTTAAATAATTCTTTGTTCGTAAATGAAATGAATTAGTATATTTTTTTGACATGCCTCACAAAAGATGTGTTTTTCAGTCTTATTGGAGGAGGATTGATGTTGTGTTCTTTTATCTTTCAAAAATTCTTTATATTTTTTAAAACGCAAATTCCACAATACACATTTTTTTTATAAACAATTAGATATCATTCGAAGATGAAGTTTCAAATTATAGTTAGATGCAAAATTTCTCTCACAAAATATACAACTGAATTTACTTCTTTTTTTTGTTATTGTTATATTTTAGAAAAACACACAAATGCAGTTTACTGTTTATTAATTTTCTTTATTGATCTCATCAAGTGTAGATTCAAATGTATAATAACCTCCTGATATAGGTTGTTTTACATTTTTATATTTTTTTTTTAAGTATCATCATCAAGGATGTTATATATTTGAGGAAGCAAAATTATGTGGGTTCGCAAATTAAGCAATATTTATTTAAAAAAAATTGTAACTTCGAATGATTTAACACATTTTTTAAGTATGTGTGGTTGTTTTATTGATATAGAAAACAAAGAGTTCTTTGAGAATATGAGTAGTGAACTGCAATTGTGTACACCACCATTTCCGTTCAAGTGTTCAGTAAATGGAATACATAAATCAAATTGTTGTTGGTGTCCAATTTATTTATTTATTTCGTCTACCGGGCTTAGCCCTCACAGACCACAAATATTTACATCCTGTTTAGATAAGTCATGATCACACCATACACCGAAACACCCCGCAGAAGCCCACCGCATTCCCCCTCCAGCAGCAATCATACACTTTCCCATACATTAATCAGTAATCAGAGTAGGGCGACCAACATTAAGCATTTGCCAAATAATGCTGATTCTGCATATTTTCATCTTTTTCGTTAATGCTGCATATTTTACAAGTTTGCGCTAATTTATACCATGTTTGTGCTATTTATGTTATTTCGTAATTTTTTCGTACAAAAAACTTATTTTCGGATATATTTTCGAATATCGAATACTTATTAGTTGACTTTTTCATGTGGCAATACTGTGATTTAATATAATAAAAAACGAAAACACGTAAAGTTGTTTTATAATCTTCTTTCTTGGAAAATTTTTACGTTTATGTAAAATTTTTGCTTAGTGCTTAAACAATTTTTTTCGAGCATAATTTGAACTTTTTTCGTACTATTTTTAGTGCTTAAAACGATTTTTTTTGTGCTTAGTTTTGGTCGCCCTAATCATGAGTCGGCATCATGTCATTCATTCATGACTCAGCGCGATTTTGCTCCTCATTTAGGTGGTCCAGAACGCTTACATTTACACTACTTTAGGCATGTAGTCAAAAGTGCGACAAACTGTGGTTGTTAAAATCGTTTATTGCGAGTATGGTTACCAATGGCTGGTGTCTTTTCCAAATTGCTATAAAGTCTATATTTGCCATATTTGTTTGTTCGTTGCTTTGTTAACAAGAAAAAAACTACGCTGGCTGGTAGTAGCCCACCCTGTCAAATCAATTTGTCAGTACATTTTCGATTAATATATTGCTTGAGTTGCTGGATCTAAAAATGTTTCGGCAACACAGCATTCACTTTGGAAAAGATTTTCAAACTCGAAACGCTATTTAAGCGTACGACGGCCGAAACCGATTTCAAGTCATTAATTCTCTTAACACTGCACTGCTTTGTTCTCAGCAAACCGATACATACAGCAATAGATAAGGTAAGATGACAGCTTTTTAATGGGCAATCTTACGCAGAGGTTTATCTTTTCTTACTACGGGGCAAGAATTTATTTAAGAATTTGGTGTTGGCTACGGCCTGACCTAGAATCTAAATCGAAGGGTTCTGCGTTCCAAACCATTAATTGGTGGAGCTACGGTGGCCGAATTCGTTTGTTGCAGTCATGAACTTTTCAAACGGACAGATGCGAAGGAAAACTATTCAGAAATCGGTATGATTATTTTTCCGACGAAAATCATTTCCCACCAGAGTAAAAGAAACTACTTTTAAATTTACTTAAAACTTATTCAGTTTATACATCAATCCCGATATATAATACATTTTTATTAGTTATACATATTCACTTCATGTTTTCGTTTTTTTTGTTTACAAAATTTAACGAATTCTAATACAGTCTTTTTCCATGTGTTTAATTATTTGCGCCAATAGGAGGTAGGAGTGAATGCATGTTTATTTAGCGGAGATTACTGTTCAAAGAGAAGACTAGTGGAAGCTATTGACAAAATACGTTTCAGCATTCTCCATTATTTTTTATTTGCTTGTATATGATTCACTGAGAAGTGTTGTTCGATCACTCCGCTAATGCGTTCACCATTTCGGAGAGAGCGTGAATATTCTTAAATTTCTTACGCACTAACTATTCCATTATCTAGCAAATATAAAGTTATCTACGTGTGCACGCTGGCATAATTCTAGCTGTATTCAAGTTTAAACATGTACATTACACTAATTACATACTAATATTTACAAAATGTTGTAGTGCAATTACATGAGAACACAGTGCAGTTTAAACCGTAAAACAAGCTAGAGCGAACAGGCCAACTGTGCCGATTAGGCTCGGCAAACCTGTTCATCTAATTAGTCCTACAGTAAACGGCATTGAACCGTTTGAAATAATCACAAATGATTATAACAACGGTACAGACAGCAATTCACACTCAGCCGAATACTAAATTGTTAAATGAATTCTAATTCCAATGAGCAAAATTATGTTTGGAAGATGACGCCCTCCACACAACTGAAAGGCGTTCCACGATGTTGAGAGAAATGTTGGGAAATGACAATGAAACTGATTGCATGCTCTTCTCTAATAGGAACACTCACTTTAGGCACACATGAGTTTTGTGAAAAATTTAAGTTAAAATTAAATTAAATTAAATTATCATCGGTCAGTCACATGTTCCACGCCATTTTATGCAATCATAATTATGCTTTGTTACGCGTTTGTTCGCTGCACGAGGACGATTTGTCCTGGCGTGGCTTATGCAAGGCGGCCTGACTGAGGGGGCGCAGGTTGCTCTCCAAGTCCTGTAAGTAGAAATTAGGGGAAACATGATAAGAACAAGAAGCTACAAAGGTCAGAAAACATCAGAAAACAATTTAAACGGTTTTCATGCTGATAGCAAAGCACACAAAAGCCGATTCCGTCGCTCAGAAGGTTTTTGGCCGATTAATGGCAGACTAATGAAAATACATACACAGAGAAACAATAAATTACATTAAATCAAATTACATGACGCAGCAGTGAAATTACTTTGACTTTGGTAAAATTAGAGGTATGAAATAGGGTTTTCGGTGAAATGACGCCACAAAAGACAATGGCATACAAAGAGAACATGAAGAGTTGGTCAAAAGATTGACTCCCGCACATAAAAGGCATCAGAACTCAATGAGTGGATGTGTTAATGAGCAACTAAGCTGCGCAGTTATGTCAGAATGAGATGACCAACAAGACTGTGGACAAATTCAAAGCATAGGTTGCGAAAAAACAAAAAGCTAATGAATTGTCCGGAAACGCACCGCTACGATTTCGTGGCAAATCATTCATCATTCATAATTTTTTTCGCACGTTGACTCAGTGAAATATCAGTGCACAGTACGCAACACTCCGAGTCATCAAAATCGGAATCTTTTTCGTTTTTGCTAGACTCATGACTAACGCTATTCAATTCGAAAACTAAGAAAAAGTGAAAATGGTAAAAGTATAGACATTTTTGTAAGAACAAAAACGAACTGAGAAGACGGAAGAAAGTGTTCAACATTAATTGTAGCGAAAAGCGGTTTTAAGGACATATTGAACAAATAAGAATAAAATGCAAGATATTAGAGCGAGTGTGACAATTGTTGAAGCTAAATCGTTAAAGCGACAACAAAGTTTCAATATTCAAGATTATCCCTACAATATTTCGTATATCGAGTGATAATTACAATGATTATGAACTAAAAGAGTTTCACTTCAGTATTTGGATTTTCTTTTCGCTCGACTTTTTCCATTTTATTACTTTTTGTACTATTGTTCTTTTATTGGCACATTCGCACACACTCGTTGTTTCAGTACAAAATACATGGTACATGCGTACAAGTCTTTCATTTCGTTTAGTTCGTTATAGCCGCTCTTCGCTGCAGTTGTTACTACAAAAAGGTCATCAACTTACCCTGTGCTTGATTTAACGCTCGCTGCTTGTCTCGAACTATGTACAACGCTGTTAACAGAAAGAAGATGCCACCCAAAACCTCGACGAAAGTAGTTGTAAACAATGCGTACTGTAGCGCTTTAAACTTGTTTTCCATTGAGTCCTGTGGAAGATCAAAAGTCGCAAATGGATTAACATGGATCTACTTCTGCAAACTATACTAATTTACCCTATCCAAGTCTTCATAATCCGTAAATGTGAGGTGCATCGTATCCGAGGCATTAAGCCCGCCCAAAGATGCACTCACCAGGCGGGGCGTCGCAGTAAGCATGTCAGACGCTGTAGTTGTTAACATTCCGGATGTTGTATTGAACATGTTGGACGTTGCATTAAGCATGCTTGATGTTGCATCGAGCACGGCGGATGTTGCATTTTGGACGTTGGTGCCATTCAGCAAATTACCATCCAATGTTAGTGACAACGTCTCCAAGCCGTCATCATATAATTTTTTGACTACAGGAAAAGTGAGGCGCATAGAAGCCTTAAGTGATTCGGAAATCTGAAAGGTGAAAAATAATCGGTTGGATTTACACTGCACAAATTCTGTGAGTATGGGTACTTACCACGCCCACAAGATAGGGACTGCCCGCGTCACCCAAAGCATGTGAGACAAGAATTTGACAAGCTTCGGCGGTGGATCGACGTGTCGGTATCACAACATACTGAAAATGTGGAAAGAATTTTTGTTTCACTACGAGATATGCAACGAGGAAATACATAATTTTTACAAAATACAAAGCCGCCACTGGACTGCCACCAATTCACCAATATACCGATTTCCACATATATGCGAAAACATACACATACAATTCTAGTAAGCAATTAAAAAAGCAAAAGCAACCAAAAAAGTTTAACAGCTACATCAATACAAGCGAGTGTCCAGCACTACAAAAGCTGTCAAAAGATGGAGCCACTGGCGTGGCCATTTATATGAACGTGCATGGTTCGTGTCTTCGATAGAATATGTACAAATAAAAAAGTAGAGCGCCGAGCGCGGAAACCGAAGGCAAACGCATCATCACAGTCAGCTTAGGAGCTAAACGCAACCACTGTTCGTCGCTGTAGGCACGCACGCGGCATAAAGTTCTGCTGCATAGTTTCAGGGCGCCGGGCAGTTTGGCAACGATTCTCACTTGGACGCTTTTGAGTGTTTCAGTGTGGTGCAAATGTAATCGTTTTCCGTTTTTTCGACTTTTGCGGTTATAAACATACAAAGAGAGCTGTGGGAACTTGAACAGAATTTTGAATATTTGTTAGTCTCTGAAATTGCTGACTTTCTTTTGGTTACTTTTTATTATTTTGTTTTTGGATTATCCATTAAAACTTATTTAATCGTTTTCATTCATTGAACTTTCACCATTAGTGTTAGCGTTTTGTTTTGAGTTATGTTTCGCTGGTTTCATGAACAACTCACTGACTGTTCACCTTGATTTAATACTTAAACGGCCCAAGAAAATTATCTTTGGATATTTGAAGTGGCCAACGAAAAGACAAACCAACAAAACCACACATTATTCAAAAGTCTGCTCAATTTCGATCACACTCTAAGCCTATGATCTGGTATGATAGTGCATTATGATGTTAGCTACATTAGATAATCTTTATGAAGAAATGTATTAAAATGTTGCGACTTTTGAAATTTGACATAATCAGCCATTTTGTACATTTAGAATGTTTTTGGCAGATATCTATAAAAGTTGTTGATGTGTTTTTGTTTGCTTCGCGATTTTGTTTGGCCAAAAACAACATCGCGATCATGCCTCAGCCATCGAATTCACCGGACTTGGCCCCTTCAACTTTTTCCTGTCTCCAAAACTGAAAGGACCCATCACGTTTGAGGAACTAAAGAAAGCATTGCTTCGAGAATTGGAAAAAGCGCTGGTACAAGTGTCTTGTACATATCTGAGGGTATTACTTTGAAGGCTACAAAATATGTACATATATATTTGCGAATAAATATTTTTCGAGAAAAGTCAAGTCACATTTTTTGAAGAGTTCTTGTTGATTTTAAATTTCGTGACTTTTTCACATTAGCCGCTAGACAATATTTTTGAATACACGCTGGACACACGCACTTTCCTGGCATTGGGTACTCGATGATGTATGTTGTATGGGTATAGGTGCTAGAGGTGGCTATAGTGGTTTGTTATTCTACATTATTATTATTGTTGGGGATTAATGCACTGCGGCCTAGAAGATTTATAGGGCGCTCTTCATGGACTCACAGTTTGTCCGTAAGCCTAGCATCCCAGAGGATTTTTAGTATATCTCCTACGCCTCTCGAATCCTCGTTCGCACATGTTATAAGGTAATCCCCCAGGTGCTTCTTTCGACCGTGCATAAGTACAGTTTCAATTTCCTGCAAACACAACCTGCAACAGTAGTTTTCACGAAATCCTAATTTAGATAGGTCATATTTCTACTTGCAATACCCGGTCAGGATGCCTGCAATAATCCTCAGATAGGCCCATACCTTCCTCGAATCTTTCCTGTTACATAACTCTAATCTACTTTAAATAAATTTGAAATTGCTGTCTTAAACACCAATTTTGCTGCCGCAGCGGGATTTCTTATGGAATGCGCACTCAAGGGCAGTTTAACGAAAATCACCTGCTCCGGATAAAAGTCCCCAACGTGGCCCCGTGCAAGAGCAGCTAAACAGCCGCGTATACAACCACACTAACATGTGGAACGATTTTATGCTGCCGGCATGTGCGCAAGAACGCAAGAGTTCAAGTTCGTACATTTTATTCCGCATTTTTCTTATCATTTAATTTCATTTCATTTCATTTAGCATTTGAAGTTTGTAAATGAAAGAATATACCAGCTGCTGGCTTTATCTAAAGACAAATTATGAAAGACTAACTGAAAAAATACAATAAAGCAAAGCAAATAAATAAAAACCTCGTTTGTGGCTGGCGCCGAATGCAAACGCGCCAGCTACACGCGTCAAATCAACCACAACCACACAGACAGAAGAGAGCGACAATTGTTACTGATGTTTGTTAGATAATAATTGGCATTATTATTTTTGGCTGCTATTGGAAAAGCAAAGAAAGCGTGACAAATAACACGATTAGTGACGTACGGAAAACGTCTCGGCGAAACACCTGATGCGTTCGAACATACGCAACCTTTTTCAGCACCTTCCGATAACATGGAAAATTGGACAAGTAGGTAAACTTATCACAAGGTTGTGCCACTTCAGAGCAACCTTGAAAACTCAAAGACAAGTGGTTAAACAGGCAGAAATAACCCATATAACTTCATCATTGTACAACGCTTTATCTACTTTACTTTATTATTATTCCGTACCTTACTGTAAACTCCACTTTATGCTGTACAAAAAATTCTTGGATGCCAAAAGGGGGGTTTGCTACAGCCGAGCGCATTGGAAAGCGCGTCGACAAAACAGGACTGAAATTGTGTGAGTGGACACGGTGCCGCAAATTCTGCGGTTTTTAATAGCAACAGCGAAAATCGCAGTCCCATGAGGGATGTTTGTTTTGGCGCCGCAACGCAGGCAAAAGTATTTGCTGCCTGAAATAAGGGGGAGGACCAGGGAAGGCACCAATTGAGGTGTCGGCCATATTGGACAGATTTAGATAAGTAAAACGCAGTTCGTGTGTGTGTTTATACAGTACTCGGTACACTATACAGGGCTCGGCCGCTCTGCACGCATGAATTTTATGATTTCGTTGAAATAATCTTTACCCACTTTATGATTTTATCTAATGTTATGTAAATTTTTTACCTCATCTAATGTTGCCTTTCGAATACTGAAAACATGCGTTCAATTATTTCTGATTTTGAGAGCTTCTTTCAAGACTGAAGTCTATAGGCCCAATTAAAAACACGCGTCGAATTCTTTTTTATTCCAAGTGTTCTAACCAGTTTTGAAGCTTATACGCGCGTCTATAAACCTTAACCCATTGTTAACCCCGTTAAATTTTGATTTTCAAAAAATTCAATGTATTATTGAATTTCGAATTATTTTTACTTGGAGTATTTTTACCAAGTTTGGATTTAATTTTTTTTAATTTCCTGGTTGTATCTTCAGCGGTTTGGTCTAGAAGATGATGAATCAGTCAGTCAGGACAAACAGTTATATGCATATAGAGTTTTTGTGTGCAAAAGCGTGGTGCGTGCGTGCATTTATGTATTGCCTTAGGCTTAAGGAAAATAGTCGTTTTTGAAATAATATTTGTGGTGTAATAAGCAAAATATATTAATTATTCCCCCCCCATAACCAGGTAACAAAAATTGCTTCTGTATATCGGAAAATATTTGTTAAAATGAATGGTATTTGTATGTTTGTACAAAATGTGGTGCAACTGATGAGCAAGTAAGGTGAGAAATTCGAAATTCGCGTAACCAAAACTCATCTCGAAAGTTGTGTATAAAGCAAATCAAAAAAGTTAAGAAATGGTTACTAATTTTACGAAAAATTTTACTATGATACAAATTGGAAACAGTAAATTTCAATTCAGATTATGTTAAAAACGTCCAGATAAATCAAAATGCAAATAATAGTTCAACAATTTTATGTGAATCAAGTTAAGCAATACGCTGTAAGTTTGAACGAAAAACGAGAAAGCTTTAAAAAATTCAACATCAAACTACGTGTATAAATGAAACATGTCTTCTTGCAACTTATTTTGTTGGCGAAAAATTGCTTCTTCTTATATAAAAACCAATTCCTCCCCAAATGTTTTCAGTTTAGCAAGGAAAACGAATTTAATACTACTGCAGCATTATAAACTCATTTCAAAGATGGTTTGTATAGCGTAAACAACCGAGAACTCTGGTCTCAGCTACATTAATGCAAACTTATAACAGCAAAATTACATATTTAGGCTAAAAACGGTTACATTTACAGTTCACAACTGAAAATAAGAAAGGCGTCTTACCAGTAATATATCTGCCACAATTGCCCAATTTATATTTAACGTTAACTGCCCGAGGAAAATTAGGAAAAACGTGAATGTGGTGTTTTCGGAAATCAAAATCATTGCAGCGCCCAAAAAGACGGCACTGAGTAATAATCCGAAAGCGCACAACAACGGGTCTGCGCTGCGACAGTATTTCACCAAGCGGTGAGCTAAGAATGGACCCAGCGGCACACCCAATAAGCCGGCAGTCATCGTTATTATGCCAAATACCAACGCAACGCTATTGTTGGTGTGAGAGGATTCGGGATTTTTTA
Organism: Melieria crassipennis; assembly: GCA_963668005.1. Lineage (NCBI taxonomy): Eukaryota > Metazoa > Arthropoda > Insecta > Diptera > Ulidiidae > Melieria > Melieria crassipennis. The sequence continues at coordinate 113,687,720 of OY764963.1, read as the reverse complement.
AAATTGTTTCCAAAAAGAAAAGAAATTGAAAATTAATTTAGTATGCAACATATCCAAATAAGAGCAGAGATGAAACAGAAAATTGTTTGTAGTTCTGACTCAATCAAACGTTGTTCGATTGACAGGAGGGCATTCTGTCGTTGGCTTAGCGATCGTACAAGCGTTTGCGCTACCGCGTGCGCTATGCAACAGTGGTGGTTGCGTACACTCTTTTACCTTACACGGAATTCAATTGCGATTTGATCTACATGATGATGCCTTCAGTTTAGCGTCCAACCGCTCAGCCTTAATTCTTCCTTCTGCGCTTACCAGTAAAATATCCGCCACAATGGCCCAGCATAGGTTAAGCGTTATCTGCGCCAGGAAAACGAAGAGGAAGCACATTGTTGCGCTGACTTGAGGCGTCACCAGCGAAAAGTACACCATAGGAGCAGATATCATCAGGCCTGCAGCGCATATATACGGATCGCAATTGCCGATGGTTGGCCGTAGGCGCTGCGCCAGCATCGAACCCATCGGCACACCGATCAGCCCGGCCAGCATTGCGATTATGCCGAACTTGTACGATACGCTAATTTTGTGTCAAAGTTTATCGTTTACATGAGTTCACTGAACGACGCGGGCAGCCAGTTGCCGCATACTTACTCGTTGAGTGCGAGATTCTCGTTGCCGGGCTGCATGCGCATTCCTAGGAACATGAATTTGGGACCCCACCAGGCCAGCGCACCGGTCACAAAAGCGACACACGTGAAGCCACCGGTCGACAGCATGAACGAGCGATTCTTGAAGAGATAACGAAGATCCTCTACATAGGTGGTGGTTGCCAAATTGTGCGATCCTTCACTTTCACCGCGCTCTGGTTCCTTGGTGCACAGTATCAACACCACGGCAGCGATACCGAGGAAGGGCGTCACCCGCAATGCCCAACGCCAATTGTCCAGTGCGCGCGCTGTCTCCGAGCCAATAATGTAGCTGTAACAATGAAATGCAGAAGTAAATGTGAGAAAAATAATTTTCTATTTTGTATTTAACATTAGACGTGCAACTAACGACGCGCTTGTTGACAGGGCACGCAAACCCGATTGGCAAACGAGCGTCTCGAGGCGACAGAACAGTTTTATGGCTGCAATTGGCGCTAAAGGTGACGTTGAACCCTCGACACACCGATTGTCACGACCGCAAGCCAGCTGGCTGATTGCCTTTGTAAATCATTACGTTGCGGTTGTGGCAATAATTGCGAAGTGTGAACCGTTGCCCCATTCGCTTGTTTAAATGAAACAAAAACTATTCACATTTAATACGTAAATTCATTAAAATAATTACATTAATGTAAATTAATTGCCCAGCGCAATAGAAACTAATTGAACACTAACCGAACAAATTATGCGGGCAGGAAAACTGCATTTCCTGCGAAGGGGTAAATCGGCGTCGGCTGAGTAATGACCGCCTATTAAGCGTAGTTTTTACTCATGAAGTACGACGTATTCTTAATAACAACACACATTACTGACGGCCTTAAGTAATACTTCGATTTAATAGTCAAGCGTTCATTTCGGACCGGAAGATAGCTTGGGAGGAAAATAAGCCTATATCAGTATCATACATATTCCATAATTGACCATTTTTTGAACACAAGTAGTCCTTGTGTGCAATAATTATGTCAATCAAGCCAAGTAAGAAGGCTCTACATTGCATTCAAAAAAATTATATATTTTAAAGAGATAACGACCTCTTTTCGACTTTGGCACGCATTGCGGTATACCACCTCAGCGAGAGGACAATTAACGCAGCGACTGACGCGATTTCTGCCGCTAAATTTCAATACTAGAAATTCCGACATCAATTGACCCGGTCCGGGCACGGTGCCATCGCAAGCGGTGGAATGAGATTCCCGCGCTGTCGCCACAACACAAAACATAGAGTTCAATTGTTATTTGATTGGAAATAGCAACGATTACTTGACTTTCGACTGAACTTGTCATGTTTGCAGCATCTAATTGACTGCGCGCTTCCATCGTAAATTTTGTGCATGTTGCCCACATTACACACGCCATCTTTCTCCAATTTAATTGACTGATAACACAGGCAATTCTACACACACAAGCTGTACACAAATGAGATCGTACGATTTCGGTTTTTGCAATACATTTAAAGTCCCAACAAAGACGAGTGGCTGTTACGCAATTTTAAATTAAAACAAAATGTCAAATCACCACTTAGCCTAAGCTTCTCACATTTATTTAATACGCGTACACAAATTAAGCAGAACTAAAATTCTGCTTGCTCAGTGCTATTAGCATTTCAACGAAAGTGATTTAAAACTTTGCCGTTGCTCGACAGAGCGAATGACGTAGCTTCCTTAGTAACTGAACAAGGCCGAAGCATAACTTACCCCATACCGGAACCGACCGGTATGGCAAAATAGAACAGGGCCAACATCTTTGTCCGCATACTGCCCACGAACAGATCCGAAATGATGGTTGGCGCTATTGTACTGTACGACGCCTCACCAATGCCGACCAAACCGCGGAACGTTATAAACCAGCCAAAACTGTTCATATATGAGCCCAGAATTGTTGTCGTCGACCAGAGCAGCACGCCGACGGCCATTATCCAACGTCTCGAATATCGATCACCGAGATAGCCAAATATCGGTGCGCAGATCATGTACGACACCACGAATACCGTTTGCAGCAGACCGCCGTCGTCATCACCAATACTGAAACTTTCCTGTATGTCGGTCAAAACACCTGCAGGTAGAAAAGGAAAAAAGAAAAACGAGTAAGTATCCAATGAATGCTGAGATGATGATGAGAAATCGGGTAGTCGCAAGGAGCGGCGCACAGTCGAGTACAAATCCTCCAGCAATTGCAATTCAGCTCTTAAGCTATGTTTTCTCAAGCAATCGCTACCCGCGTAGTGGGGCACTTAAAGGTTTTACACATAGGCGCAATTTTAGTTATTGTCGCAACTCAATAGGCGTGACTTCGATGCTTTTGAGTATGAATGTGAATTTCGAAAAGAAAACACAACAACATGGTGCTTGGTCGAGCGCGCTTCCATTTAGCAAGTAATGTGAGCGCGTACGCCGCAACTCGTGTTTAATTAACACATCCAAAACGCAGTTTTATTTATATTATAATTAATACGATAAGATCGATTTAATTCGTTTAAATAAACAAAATCACTCCAACACTTGAACGATTTTCTATTTAAATCAGCTGAATTAAAAGTTTTCGAAAATCTAAAGTTTTAGCAATCTACATATTGGAATAAAATGAATGAGTGAAAAGGCGCACTAATAAGTATAGCCAGATATCTTTTTGTTTTGGCAAAATTAAATGAAGTTTACGCTCTAATTTTTATAAGCCATCGCTTGGCACAAGAATTCTGTTCTTTTTTTTTAGCAAACAGTTTAAGTTCAAGCAATTCGCTGATCTTTTCTAGGGGAAAGGTAGAGGTTTCAAAGACTGTGGTTAAAGCGAAAGCAGACAGAACAAGTTAACAAAAAAATTGATATGTCAATTACAAGTAAGACTTGCACTTCCTAACAATGCACACAACAATTAGAAATCATTATATTTTATTCATACAGTCAAATGGGTACAAACGGAAATCATATACGACGAGGCTAAGAGAACCAGTGGCACACACAGGGGTCTTTTGGGGTTCAACCCCCAAAACATTGCTGGTGCAAAACATGACTAAAAAAAAAAAATGGAATTCTTTATGCACCACTGATGAGAACAAAATCAACTAACCATTACTCAACCGTTGGGTTCCCATATAGAAACCAATTCCTACCAATTATCAACAATGATTACATTATATTTAAGCAGAAATGCCAGGTAGGGGATTCACCTCAATTGAAAGGCGCAGGAACGTATCTGGTAATTGCTCGAATGCTTACTTCTGAAGCTTTAATAATTGATTTCTAAGCCATTTTCCAGCTAAGATCAATCGAGTAATTGAGTTTCGTCAGGTTCAAGTGTGCAAGTTAATTGAAAAGAAAGCCATGGTCGCATTTTATCTCTTTCCAAGCACTCAAGTTTTTCATTATCAACTTAAGCACTTGCGCTGACGACGCGAGCGCGTAAAAGCCTGCGAAACCTGCAGTTGAAACCACTACCGAAGAATTCATGCCGAATAGGCAGAACAACGGTGGAATATGAATGCGCGAAAAAAGGTAGTAACAGGTAGTCGAAACTAAATGCTGCACTTTAACACCTCAACAGCCGACCAACCCGGCAGTGTGCCAACCAATCCACCAACCTTCGCCGATCACATGAATGGCAGTGACAAGGCACAAGCAAAACGTCAAAGTGGTCGCATACAAAAGACATACGTACATACATACATAGCGCCGCATTCTCGTATGGCCATAAGGCACATCCGACCCGCCAGCAGTGCCGCAGTAGAAATACCGCATAAACGCAAAGCGTGGCAGCCGAGGCTGCCAACCAGCTATTCAAGAAAACAACAATCGAACGTAAATGAAGAAGCGCAGAGAGCACTCAGCGACCAGCAGCTAACTTGGTCAACAACAGAGTCGGAGTCAGGTACGACGAATGCGAGAGAGCGCGCAACAAGTTAGCGCTGCACCAAAGCCGCGTACTCACGCGAAGCGTTAAACGCGCTGAATCACATCGCCCAAGCGCGCTCGTTCGTACAACCAAACGTGCGCCGCCACCGCGACCGCCGTCGTCGCTCCTACCAGCCGCTGCTTTTTTTCTTTTAATTATTTTTGTTATCTGGGTCTTTTTATGAGAAATTTATCGTACGATATTTTCAACCAATCAGCGCGGCGCGACGGCCGCCAAGTGACGTAACGGTCGACCGTCGACGTAGTCAAGCAAACGTCTGTGCAAAGGAGAAACGAACCGAAATGGGGGAAAAAGTTGGCGTTCCACAGTGTGGCGTGGTATGTCGCTGGGCGAGAGCGATGTGTCGTGCGGCGTACGGGGGGTTATTGGCGTCTGGTTGCGTTGGCAGTGCGGGCTTGGCCAACGACGCTGCGAAAGCCAGATAGCGCCGGGAAGGGAGCGACGAGCAGCTGTAGTGAATATTGAAATAAAGTGTTGGAAACGAAATAGCGAAATAATACAAACAGACGACTACTGGCGAAGAGGCAGCGGGCGCTAGTGCGGCTGAGCGTGCTTTAGACTTTTGACTGATGACGTCTTAGTCGACGTAGCAAATAAGGCAACAAACACCAGCACGAAAGACATAAATACGCGCATACAACGCTGCGACGTGTTGGCCTGTCGGCATGCGAGCGGGCAGCAGACCTACCAGGGGTGCCAGACATACCAGAATGCTGTCGGGCTCGTACACCAAATCGGAACTGGACTTTGAAAGTGCATAATGAAAAATCAATCCAGGCAGTGATGGTCGAGAAGAAGAATCTCTCTGTTGCATGGAAGACAATGTTATTCGAAACGTTGACCGATTTCACATAGCCGCGAGAAGTTGGAATTCACACTGCGACTAACAGTCGCACTGTCAGTTGAACGTTTCAATGTAGACGCAGAAGGCGCTGCCGTTTGATAACTTCGCCACAACATGTTAACTTACAAGAGTTAAACTTGATTGAATTAACAAATACAGTCAGGTGAACATTGTTTTCGAAATATACGAAATAATGACACATTTTTTACAAACTACAATTTTGATGTTTCTCCAGATACGTCAAAAGGTCTAAAGCCGGCCGCACTCATTCGCCTGAGCTGGCAGTACACAGAACCGGTTGTAGAAGCCGGTCGACACGATCCAGCGCACATACCAGGCGACGAAGTAGACGATGAAGATAAGCGAAGCGGGAAAAAGCAAAAGCCGGCAATAAGACAGACACTTTTTGAGGCAATGAGCGTAATGTACATACAGAATGACTAATTCAAGCATGAGTTGACAACCCCTCGTACGTATCAGCGTCCTTGACGGGCTGGGGAAACCTAAGCGCCAAGGAGTGCAATGGAGAGTATTTAAAAAATCACAATAACCTGTTTCTTGAGTTTAGTGCTGCTTGCAGCGCCCGCTTCGAGCAGCAACAATATTTTTGCAAAAATCACACACAAATAGCATTTAATACGAATTTTTATTTTGGGACTCTGGCGTTTAGGAAATTTCCATGCGAAACGTCATCAGACGCCCACAGTGCTTGCAGCAACACAGCATCAACTCTTTACATTGCTTTCATGCCGAAACGTAATCTTCAAATCTGTCAAATAGGAAGAAAGCGCCTAACTTGGGGGTCAGACTTGCCATCCTGCATCTACCTCCAAATGCACATAAGTGAGCAAGTACATAAGTACATAATTTCTATTGAAAAGTTTACCTAGAATCCGTTGTTTGATAGCAAGGTGTTAAAAAAAAATTAGTCATAAAATTCATTAAAAAAATTAGTCATGAAACACACTGAAGTCAACCACTTTGCGTTGTGTCGTTTACCAATGAACGAGCGATGCTCCCACAAGCGGCACAGTTTGCCAGCGACGATGAATACATTAAAGAATTCAAATATTTATACAACTTTTGCGTTGTGTATCCCGACTCATAATATACGTACCAGTCCGATAGAAAGTTGGTGGAGCAAAGAAGTTTGTGCTTATTGTGGCGGGTGTACAGATTAGTGCGCGATGCAAATCATTCAACAACAATTTACCTCAAATCTGATGGCTAGTTACAGTTTCGAATCGCTTCTCCCAAATTCCTCTCAAATTGCTAATCGCGGATGGACGAATTTATGTCAGCGGTACAACAGTCACAAATCAACGCTAATCAAAAGCTGAAATCGAATGCACATCATATCGGCTACATTGCAGTTGACTGTCGGCGGTTGCCAAAGTGCGAACTGAAATTCGAAAGCAGAACAGAAACAGCAACATGGTAATTGCATTTTAACGTTTCATTACAAAGCGAAAACTTTGCGAAAATGTTTTCATAACAAGCACAGCGGACGAAAGGAAAAATAAACGACATCCAAAACAGCCACAAAATAGAAAATTGCAAGGCAAAAGAGCCAACACAATGCGGTCAGTGACACAGCGAGGAAACATTTGCGTGCATTAGAATTCGCTTAGACGAATATGCACCTAGTGAGAGCTTCCAGTGTGTACGAGTAACCTGTGCGCACTCGACAGCTCTCAAGCAAGGCAAATCAAATGCCACAAGTGGCGTGGTGTGATTAATGGGCATTTATCGGCGGGACTGGATAACATTGTCAGCTAAACTGCGACGAACACTCTAATGGCGGACTTCCAGCCATTAGAGAATGAAATAAATACATGATTGATTAGCAGTGGAGTTGCAAAAAACCCAGCTGATAATTAGTAGCACAAATTATAACTGCGGTGTGATATAAGACGTAGCGACGTCTGCGACGAGACATAAATCGTACGATGCTGCAGCACATTGAAATATTGAAAGTCACAGACTTTAAACGGCGGCATCGGTCGATCTCAACTGATGCTTTATTAGAAGGAGTTCAAATGTTAACTACATTTAATAAAATACTCATTGTTGCGGCAATTTACGCTTCGCGGCTATTGCGTTGCAAAGTTTCGCTAATATGACACTGTACGGACAAAACATGGCCTTGTTTTCACATTGTCATATGTAATGGAAGGTGCAGTCAGTTTTGCGAAAAACAACTACTATTGTTAACAATGTTTGGCCAAATTCGTGGTGTCGTTTTCGTTTGTCGTTTATTTTCCCAGTAGTAAAAATCAGTCTCAGGACCTTGCGATGCCGCTTTTACCGGAGCCTCAGTCTTTATAATAAACCGAAGGCACTTCAAATCCAATTGCCACTGAGAAGCCAATAAAAACTCAATTACAACGTAAAACGTCGCCTTTGTTGGCAAACTGCACTTGGGAAGTTTTAATGAATCAATTATTGCATTGATAATTAATATTTAGACAAACACAGACTAGAATAAGCGCCTGATTTACGATCGAAAAGTTGCTAAGGGCTTTCGTTGTGTATTTTCCTCAGCCAAAGTTGCTGCTTATGGCAGTAATCTAAATCTCCATCGAAATTATTTACGGTTTCAAATAGAAAAAAGTGTAACAAAACCTTATGTACACTCAGACACAGCTTAAGTGCTCAATTGTTGGGGTTTGCCTGGCGTTAATTTGTGAATAATAAAAATTTTACATAAACCCAATGTCCGAAAGCAATGCCAGCAAACGAAAGACGTTGGCAGGACGGTATAAAGAATTTAACTGTAAAGCATACAAAATCAAAATGTACAAACAAACAAACCTTCGAACAATGAATTTCTATTGCAAAAAAATTCCACATAACACCCAAAGGTGCGAGCGGCAAAAAGTTCATTGCGAACGAATGCGTTTCAGTGCAAAGTATTAGTAAATAAATTGCAATTAAAGACAGCAAAATAATGAAAAATGTGTTGTAAGATTTTAGGCATTTTGCTGGCAAATCATTTTGCGTTTCGTGCAACCATTTTCGCGTTGGCCTGTCGGGTCGATTGGTTTTCTTTGTTTTGTTTATCTTCAATTTCACATTAGTTGAGACTTTAATGAGCTTTGCAAATTATTCTCTGCGGCTGTCTTAGTTGTAAAGAGCAAATTCCCCAGAAGAACGAGAAAAACATATTTGTTGTGTCGCAAGTTGTTGTTGACAAGACGCTGAAGCACAACAAAATAACAATGAATAACAAATTGTTGGGATATTTTCGAAGGGGTACAATTAGCACATTAAACGCAAAGCATGGTGTTTTGTAGCTGAGTGATCTCAGCGGCAAAATAAAACGCTCAATGTGCAACTTTGGCTAAATTATTTGAAGTAGCAGATTCGGCACATAGCAACATTCGACAGTGGGCATTGTGTGCACTTTCCATCCCAACTGCATTGAGCCGAACATTTGTTGTGGCGCGCCGCTGCATTGCACCCATTCGAAGCAGCAGTTGCGATTGCGAAAAATAAAAGAGAAAGTGTGTTTACTCAATACTTTCGTGAGTTCATTTTGCTTGGCCAGGTGGCATGTTGAACAAAAAACAAAAGTTGCTAACAGTTTTGTTTAGCCACGGCAGCAATTGCTACAAGGCGGCTCAGGTGCCACTTCTACCCAGCGCACACTCAGTGTGGCATGAAAGAACGAGTAAGCACTGTCAAATGAAAGTCGCTTTGAGATTTCAGAAGCGGAAGCTAAAGACCGACTGGCACTCAGGTGATGAGCTCTGTTATGCCTCAAAGGTGAAAGACATTCAAATTAAAAAGCGGAGATCGAAAAGCAATGCCCTGCGCTTGAGAAGGCAATGCGGCTGCCGGTTTGCAACCCCACAAATCCCAAGCTGATTCAATGGTTTATGGTATTCCGGTGTTTTCAGCTTCATTTGGGGACTTGATTACACCCACGTCCAGTGCAAAACATTGAACGCAAAGTGCAAAGAAAAGATTCGCAACAATCTCCCAAAATTGAATCGAGCCACGCAAGCAAAGCGAACATACAACGTACAACAACACATTTACAGACAGCACTCCATCTGTGTGTGTGTGTGTGTGCGAACGTCTGCGGTAAATGCAACAAAACTGTGTAGACTTTTTTGTGGTCAGCGCGTTTCAACGCCGAACGATTGCCAAAAATTTGATTTCGTTTGGTACCCTGCACTGGGTGGAAGGGTGGATTGGGTTTTGGAAGGCGCAGATGACTCCACGATCGGTACAGAAATTCGCTACTTTCGGCCGTCGGGACGAACAGAGTAGCAATTTTGTATTATTAAAGTGTAGGGAGCGTCCAGAAATGGCAGAATAGCCATGTTTATAAACCAATTTGGTTAAGTCTCAAAACTGATGGGTTTGGGGGAGCCGATAGCAATTTTAGCGGGGTTGGTGTTTAAAAATATTTCAGTACAAATGAAAATCAGATTAAGATAACTGGCAGTCGTCTTGTTCTAAGGAATGAGTTCTTTAATAATAATAAGCTAACAGTTGTCAGCAGTCATGTTGGGTATAAAAAGTTCGGCCACGACCGACTGAACCAATCCTACGTGTTGTCTCGAAAACTTAAAAGCTAAATTTCGCTAAGTTTTATTTGTTTAAATAATTATAAAAAGCATCTATATTTCTTTCCTGCCAGAACACAAGTGCGAATTAAATGCGAAACATAAAATGCGAAATGAGAAACATTCGACTGCTTCGCAAAGGCGAAGCAGTCGAAAGCAGAGAAGCAGATTCAGAAAATCACGCACCGCTCTTTTGAAATCCCAATAGACACGGACGTAGTGCATATGTGTGGGAATTGGTATGATATTTAAGGTCAGCTCTGCGAAATTAATATCTGCGTGAAAAGTCGGTGAACTTTTCGTTTGGTTACTACAACTAAATTTAGCTGGTACCAAGACATATTTTACGCAATCTGCTAATTTAAATTAAAAGAGAGAATTAAAGACATTCACTATGGTAAAACCAATTCCGATAGTTTTTTTTCAAAGTCAATCGTTGACTTGATACAGACATTTGTGGATCATAAATCCTGCTCCTCAGAATCAGCTGCTTTAGTTAGTAGAAAACATTTTTGGAATCAGGCCTTAGCCTTTTAAGAGTTTATATAAAAATATAATTGATGTTCTGAGTAAAGAATTTTGCACGGTTTTCATGGTCACTTAATCGATTTTTTTTCCAACTTCCGATGAGTGGGTGTTTTATCATTTTTATCGCTTGCACGCCATCATAATTAGGAATTTTCCATGACACCACCCCAAGTGGGATTTATCCGATAGCGGGAGCTACTGCGCAAAGAACTGTCAATTAGTCGAGTCGGATATTAACTGTCCACATTTACTCTCTTTGTCTATCATTGCATAGACAACATTTTACATATTAGGAAAAACAAATTAAATGTAAGCAGTTGACGACTGGAAACCCCTGAAAGTATGGTTTCGAACTTTCAACTATTAATCATTTGTATACGCGCGTTTCAGTGCCAAAGGTTTGCGGAAATAAGCCCAAAAAAGAAATTGTAATTAGAGGTCGTGTAGTCGGCCGATTCAATAAATAGTGCTGCATTGGCATTGGCCGTTACGAAATAATACATGTATTGCTTATTTACATTTTCTTCCAATATTCGGTAAACATTTTTTATGGAATTCAAACTTTTCTCATCAAGTGTTTTACTTTTTTACAGCGGAATTGGCCACAGGGCGCTCAAGGCTTCTGCGTGCTAAACATGCACAGCTATTGTACTCGTACCCACGCTTACAAATTGTTTCCATAAAGGCGCATTGAATGGGTGACGTTCCGCATTTCATTCATCGATAACAGCGTAGACAACAATAACAATTGTAGTTGCAATTGTGGCGTTTTTGGCAACGTTTGGGTGAGGTGATTTCGTGTGCGGATTTTGTTGTTGTTTTTACTGCCAAATTCCTGTATTCAAAGCATTTAAGCGCGTTGAAATTTCATTTAACGATTCGAAAACAACAAAACATTCGCCTATTTATAGTAGAAACTATGTACTTGCGGTTGAAATATATAGCATTCAAAAGAAACTTGAAAAATTCGAGCTAAAATTACTACAACTTTCGTCGGATCATTACTCGTCTACTTTTTTTAAATTAGAAACACAGTGCGTAAAAGGGTCTAAAGTTCTGTTAGCGAATGGATGCGTTCTTCTTCACATTCATTTACATTAAAAGATATATCGAGTAAAAGATGTCAACGATTTTGTTTAAAGTTATTTTTTTGCAAAATAACAAAGTGCTCGGTAGTATAGAAACGAACGGCTGACATAAATTGGTGCGCATCCACAAAATTTCGCTCTGACGCTTATGGCTGCCCCATTCGCAGTGGATTATTGGAAGGCGTTAAAAATTATATTTTTTAATAGTTGTTTGCAGTTTGTTTTTGTCACTTGAACTGCGTAATAATCGGGCAGAGATGTGTGCGGGAACTACGCAAAGGACAGATGGCAAGACGGATTCGATCTTTAAAAGCTGAGCGCTCTGACGCAGGCGCCGCATTTAAATTCATGTCATACGAATATTTGTTTCAGTGTAGACACTTAAGAAATCTTAAGATATGCAATCTTTATTTACGCCGGCGGCAAATTCTTGTTGTTGTCAATTAGTTTGCCCAAAACATTTATACGAAAACATTCAAAATATTTAGGAAATAACAGGAAGTGAAAATATTTACTAAAAAAAATTCACTCCACTCATAGCATTAACTACACTAGCAACATTATGGATTGTAATAATTAAAAATAAAATATTAAGTTTAATGATTAAGAATTTGTATATTTAATTAAACATGAAGTAAAAGGAAACAGGCCCAATCCATAATTAAAGATAAAGGCACGTCTGCTTGCAGGAATTACTCATTCATTCCGCCACATGATGTGCGAATATGTAAAGTGGAAAAGTTTTTATCTTTTGCCATATGAAAAGCTGCACCACATACAACGCGCTTCATTAGTGGTGCAGTTTTTGGAATTTTTACTTTTATCGCTGAACGTGCCGGTATGTGTGTAAGAGTGTGATAACTAGCATTTTGTGACAAAAAAAAAATATATAAACATTTTGTAAGCATAAATAGTTGTTATTGGCATTCAAATATTTTGTAATGTCAAGGTTTTTGAAAAACTTCGTGATACCTTAAAAACAAGTGAAAAAAATATGCAAAATATTAGGAATTTTCACCAATGATGTGAAAGCTTGTTTATAAGATATTGCAAATATTTTCGCATTTTGTGAAAATTCTGCGAATATTAATCGTTTTTCTGCTAAAAACAACATAGAACACATGCAAGTATTTTAAGAAGTGGGAGAAAAGTCCAAAAGTGTTTTTTTTTTGGTTTGTCAATAAAAATGACCATGAAAACAAAAAACAAATAAGAGGAAAAACAGAAAACTGGCTAACGAATAGTCACAGGCGCTGATTTTGACGCAATGTTTGCGCGAAAATCGCGCACAAAGTTGTGCTATTTTTAGTTGCACGCCCATCAAACGATGGCGCAGATTGTCAGCTTGCTGGAGAGCAAGAGAGCGATCGACAGCCGCATCAACGGGAGCGTGCAAGATTTTATGAATGAAGACCCACTTTTCGCAGAACGTTTTAAGGCCATAAATTGCAATGCAGCGAGCAGTAACACGAACAAAGCAAAGCCGACTGTTTTTATGGTGGTCACGTCTGATAGGCGATTGAGTGATTCGTGGTGCGTGATGGGCGTGTCTGGCTGAGCGAAAACTAGTCTGTGAAAGAGAATGCGTCAGGTGATTGAGGCGTTGATTTTTCACCAATTTGGGTAATGTTTTCAATGACACTGCATGATAAAACCTGCAGCAATGTACTGAATCGTAATCGCAATCCATCACAAACGCTATCATTTAATTAGACAGTGACCACAAAGTGTTTACGTGCGTCTTCAGTGCAATTGAAAAACCTATGTAATCCTTACTTTGTGCCACAGAGTGAACTCTGTGCTAATTACAAAGCCGCAGCGACTGATTCGCTGATGCCGCTCACCGCACTTGCCAACGCATACAACGCAGCAGCTTTGTTTGTGCAAGTGGTTTCGTTACAGCGCTGGCTTAATATGGCCGCAACGCCGTAATACGATCGGTGTGGCAAGCGTGGACTGTGATCCGCTGCTATTGCCGATTACCAGCTACAGAAGTGACTAAATTTGAACGTGGCCATCAGCCGAACGTGAGTTTTGCATGTTTATGCTGCCGGCTGGCCGCATTTGCTGGCGATCATCATCGCGTGACATTCCAAAAAGCCACAACAGCACTACCGTCTTTTAAACCTTCAACTTCCGGCAAAAGTCAAAACAATAAAACAACAAACCAAACAACACACATTTAAAGCACCAGTTGCCTAGTTCACGGCGCAAACAGCCTCCAATGCTGGCTTTTTGCTTTTATGGTAGATTTGTTTTTTTTGTCTCGCTTCAAATTAAACCGAAACGTTGCGATGAGCTGCTCAACTAAAAATACGTTATTATTCAAAATACAGCAATCTGCTGCCACGTTAACATGACGCGCTACATCACGCCACATTCCGCACTAGCAAACGAGCTCCGATTCATTGTTGTGTGTACACAGCGGCCGACGGGCGGGACGATGAATCAGCGCATGCCGGGCGCGCAAATACTCAGCGTTCAATTGCAAGCAACCCAAAAATCCCGCCTCCACTTACGCACTCACCACTTGGCCGCAAATATTTCCACTGGCTGCAGCGATATGCGAAGTGCTGGCGCATTCCAGAAGAACGTGAGGAACATTTTTGCAATTTATACCATACATCCAGGGGGGGTTGGAATGCATGTGCAGAGGCAAAACCATAAAATTTGTGTTTTTAAATCTTCACAAAAATCTTCAAAAAGCGATAAGAATAACTTCAAAATGAAAAGTTTGGCAAGAACATTTGAGCATTGACCCACAACAAATTCATTGCTAGGAGATACCTGTTCGACAAACCAAGCTTCCTTTGAACCCGTAACCAACTGTTAACGGTTCGTAAAGTTGTACTGTAAGCAATCTTTGAAGCGACTTTACTTATGCCGGTGTGGACATTAGCCTCGAGGGAGCTGAACACGCCACGTTTTGTTTTTCCCAAACGAGCACTGACGTTCGCGCAGAAGCCGGGGTAAACAATCCCAAATAGTCGCAGTCTGAAATTTCTTATCAGCAGCAGTCGTGAATACAATTTGTGTCACGCGACTTGATACAGATTCACTTCGCTGTAGTCATCATTTTTTATTGCCATGGATCGTGTATTGTTGGTTGACTGTTTGGTTTTTGCATTGTGGCTGGTAATTTCGATGGAAATTGAAGAAACTACAATGTGACGCGTAATTGTGCGCATGATTAATTTTTGCGAATGATACTATTTCCGGATTTCATTGGTATTTAAAATCGTTTCACATGCCGAAAATACGATAAGCAAACCGAACGCGTTATGTGCCAGCAAGTTCGGTAACAGATTAGATTGGAAATGGACGCTTAATGGTTAATTGTGTTGGTGGCGCTACAAGCAGAGGTCGCTTAATCACACATACGGTGCAATTTTTACTACGTGGGAGCAATTCAAAAATGTTCTTACAATTGTTGCTTTTTGTTTTGATAAGCAAAAAAGGGAAGAGCATTGGAAGGGTGGCATTGCGGAGTTCAATCATCTCAGATATGAAACTTGTGGAAGTTTATTGCAAAAGTGAAAGCCACGCAAATGAGGCGACAGCGTGCAAGTCAGTGTTATTTAATAATAATTATTAACAACTGGGAAATGTGGTCTTGGAAAATTGAATACCAAATAACGAATGCGTCTGTCACCACAGCTAATGAGTCGCCTTATTCCCTTATCAGCAGTTTTGGCATTTGCAATTTCCATTTCTATTTCAGATCGTCATTTAATTTGGAGCAGATTCATTATTTTTTGCTGCTCGCATCTGAAGCTTGGTTGCTAATTGCCCAGCGCAGCAAACAATTAAAAACCGCCGCAGCAACGCGCGTCTTTGTGGCGGATTGACCTCAAAAACGTGAAACTGCAAAATGATTTTTTGCTCTGTCGTCTATGCCGGTCGAATTTGAATCCGCCTAATCGAGTCAGCGCGCTGATAAGGCGTGTCAATGCAGTCAGCCCTTGTGTTTGTCTGACATTTGGCGCGTCAGCCATTGTCGAAGTATTATCGCAACGCATCATCACATCATAGCAGAAAAGTAAACAAAACATTTGATCGCTGAAGCACACCCACAACATGTCATGGGGACAATTTTTTGGCATACAGCTATGGTGAGTGTTCAATTTCTTGGGTGATGCAATCTCTTCCAAACGAGGGAAATAGTTTCCTTTTTCGACGGCATCATTTTTGGACGAAATTGGTTTGCAGTTCAAAACCGGTTAAAGCATAGAGCCACGAAATGGAAAATTAAAAATGTTGATTTGCGATTGCCAAACTTTGCATAATGAAAAAAGCAAGAAGAAAACCGACAACCTTGAGCCAGTGAGCTGCTTCCACATGCGTTCAGTCAAGAGCAGACGCAGCTGCGTTCGACAGCAGAGGTAAGTGCCGATTTTGCTGAGGGTATCAAGTAAAAATGTGATAAGCCATTGGCGCTCAATTGGGGAAACGCCCTCGACATGTTCAATTCGAATGCGGGCGCTTTCTTCAACCAGGAAGTTTCAATATCTGAGCGGAAGCCAGCAATTTCTTGACACCGGAAATGGAGGGGAATATAGGAATGTATATTTATTTTTGAGGTTGAAAAAGCCCAGTACACCGAAAGGACTGGGTAAATTCGCCGCTTACCTAAGGTACAAATCGTTCACAAGTTGAATGTGCCAAACGTGCGATGTGCAAAATGAAAACAATAGAAAACGTGAAAGCAAACATTTACGGGCGCAGTACTCGTTGATACACTAACAAGTCAATGGATCTTTTGGCCGTGGCGTCAACGACAGACATGCACGGCACGCACTCAGCCAACCACCTTAGCACGCCAGTTTGCCCACAATTGACTACTGAACGCTGGACTTGCTGCCGGTTCTTGGCGTGAAAACGCCAATTGGCATTCAGTGCGGGTTCTGAAATCAATTGCGTTTGCGTGCTTGGCAAGCGATGATCATTTCAATCAACCGAACGCCGTCCAGCTGACTAGTGTTGGTGCGAACTTCCACATACCTGCTATAGTGAAGCGGTCCATGTAGTTGATCAGGTTGACGAAACACAGCACCGTTACCGTGAACCATTGTGATCCGGTAATGTCGGAAAAGTGGCGGCTTATCCGCGCGCTTCCCGTGTCGGACGGCGGCGGCATCAGTTGTTGTGACGAGCAGGTGGCGGGTATTCCGGCAGCCTCCACAGATGAGCTATCCGCGTCCACATCCCCACTGGACCCTGACAAGGCGGGATTTTCCATTTTAGTGGAAATTGGTACGTATCGACTTGCAGAATGCGAAGACATTCACGTGCACTACAGCCAAAAAGCCCTACTGTTCAACTCAACCAAACCTCCTTCCACGCGCGCCCTTTTCAGATATTGTTATCCGGTTTCTTGCGTTGCTACTTGCTTTTTCACACGAATTTGCACGCCAAAACGAAATCACCGATTGGTTGAGGTGTTGTCTTTCACTGCTTTGTTTGGCTTAAAACTTCTCTTTTTTAACGGATTTGCTATATTTCTTTGAACTTTCGTATATTTGCTTTATAAGGCGATTTATTTTCTTAAAAAAAAACTTTGAGACGGCAATCGACAGCCCGCTGCGACTTGTTTCCGACCGAATTTTGCTTAGAAGTGTGCAAGTTCCGACAGCGCACCAAAATTAATACGACCACCCGACCATCTGCAACAGTGTTGCCAGCAAATTTCAAGTAATCACCCTAAAATTAAGTCCATTCTTTTTTGACAACTAAAATATCCCCAAAAATGTATAATGTACAAATAAAATTCTATTCTATTTGGTACATGAAATTAAAAAAGACCCACTGGCCATATATCTGAACAAGGTCTTGATGTAACAAAAATGCAAACTGGTTGGCCACAGACATTCTAAAAAGCGTAAATTAAAAATGTTTGTAAAATATTTCCCCCTAAATTTTCCCTTAAAAATATTTATCATAAAATTTCGCCCTAATCTAAACAAATACACCCCAAATCCAGGGGGAAAACCACTAATCTGGCAACACTGATCTGCAGTGAAGCACTGCAGCCAACAGCGGGAAACTGACCCAGTGCTGCCAAGTCCATTTCATTGCGAAAAACTTCGACGAAACGATGGTTGGCATGAACGGCTTGAGTCGTTAGTCACTTTCTGAAAAAGAAAGCAAGCAATTATGAATATATCACATAGAAGCATTTAAAAATTTTGCGAAATATTTGTAATGATAATGAAAGAGAGACAATATGGGTTTCTGTAAATATTCGCTTGCGAAAAGAGTTAGGCAGAATACTATTTAATTATGAATGAATGAATAAATCATTCCACGAATGAATGAATAAATCATTCCTATTCATTCATTCATGAACAAACTTTTGCACCACCCTGTAGAATATTATAATCTCCGATGTTTGTTGATTACTCCAGGCCATGATATGATCAACAAGGTGGACTGAGAACGGACAGCCACGAAAATTGGCGTACGAGAAATGAGAGTTGTAGTCAAATCTTCCCATCAAACAGGGTGGTTTGCTGCAGGTGAAATTTATAACCAAAAAATAGATCGCCGGGTTTTATCACAACGAATGCTAACGAAGATATTCTGGAGACGCAAATTCTTGCTGTCATTCAAATTGGCGTACGTAAAGAAAGAATTTTGGAGAAGGCTCTCCACTCAGTCTAACTTTTTATTGCAACATCCTCTAGGTCATCTAGGAAATGATAGCAATGAATAATAAAAAGCATTTTCGTCAACATAAATGTGCACACATTTGGCTTTCCAAATAACGTACGAATCTGCTTTTAAAGCACTAACAAAAAGCTTTGCTAAAGCTGGTTGTCGTCGAAGCAAAAGCTTTTTCTGGCATTTGCAGCATTCAACACAAGTTCCATTCTTTGCGTTTTCCCCACTTTCGGTTGGGCAAAGTACATATTTGAATAAAAACATTTTATAAATACAAAATGAAGGAAAAGAAAACACATGTGTCAATTTATTTCTTGATTAATTTATTTATTAAGTTCATAATTATCTTTCTTTACTATCTTTCTTTAAGTTCATAATTATCTTTACATTAATTCTTTACATTCTTCTTTCTAATTAGTACAATCTTTCATTAATTTCCCCCCTGTGTAGTTTGTACATATGTATGTACATGTGCATGGGTTGCATGTTCAATATTCAAACATATGTATGCACATACATATGTATAAAGTAGGTATAGGTGATGTATACAGCCGCGAGAGAGTTCGAACCAACCATATGCGCCACATGCAAATTTATTTGCAGCTTGTACGAGCGCGTTGCGTGCTTGTTCGACGAATATTGCCAATGCGATTTCGCTGTTATCCTGTTATCCTGCTAATTTATGGAACTACAAAGGTACGTTTATGCAAATCTGTACAAGTGAGCGGTGTCGGTGTTTAGTTTTTTGTTCGGCTTGACTGTGCAATTTCGTGTTATATCGATTTAGATCATTACAACTTTTAGTTTAGTTTTCTTTACATTTTGTTGTTGTTGTTGGACATATTAATGTACATTAATAATTTATACAACTTGTTTGAAAATAATTTCAAAATTACTATCTGAAGACGCGCCGCACAGTGTCGCGAGCGTGGCCAAAAATGGTAAAAATCAATGTTTCAAACTGACTAAAATGAATATGACAGTCGACAGATAATATCTCAACTAAGAAAACTCCGTTTTCCGATCTTCAATATCTTACTCCGTTCCATTTTTATGTAGCTTCAAAGTTGATGTTAAAAAATACGCATTCGTTCCAAGTTTGTGGGTAATTCTTTATGCTGAATGAAAAATCAATTAAAAATATAATTTATGTACTAATATAGTCATGTTATATATTAAATGAAACTTGGGAATTTTTCCTGTATGGCAATACTATTTTTGAGTTTGTGCTTTGAAATAACTGTGAAATCCCGTTACATTGAAAAATTACGTTTTTCGGTTTGCTTCTAACAAAGAACCAAAAGTTTGGTGGAAAAAAGTTTAAAAAACGTCAAAAAACACTTTTTTAGTTCCAACCCTAAATTACTCTAAAAAGTATGTATTAATATAATCCGGAGTAATTTTTTGCCTTCAAGTGCCTATTCGGTTGTTATTCGCATTTTTCTAGTGACGCCTCCACTAAAAATACGTGATTTCTTCGAAGTGTGGCGTAAAGCTGAATCCAGAAAGCGGTCAATAAAACTTGATTTTCTTATAAATTTACTTAAAGATAAGACGGGCGTTGATGTTAATCATGAACAAAAGCAAAGTTTACGTCCCCACCTAAACATTTACTTTTTGCAGTGGCACCTACAGTCAAAAATTGTGATTTTTTCGAAGTATGGCTTCCGACGTTCAATGAAAGTAGCGGCAAAGCAGCTGCTAAAATGATGAGCTGTATAAAGGACAAGGTTGGCACATTGTTCGTATCATCAAAAGTAGGCAGATTGCCACGAACACTTTAAAAATCTAAACATTTATACCAAAATATGGTATCACAAGCTGAAAAAATTAAACATGATTTCATAAAGGAAAAGTCTTGGCCACTTTATATAAATGCTCCAGCTGCCACGCCCACTTTAAGGTTTTAGAAAGCTTACCAATTAAAATTACATCGTGGAACGAGTATCGCGAACAGCCTCCTAAAAATACGGTTTTAGTTGTAGTAAAATACGAATATTTTTGAAAGTGGGCATGGCATACCGCCCATTTTTAGTGTGGTCTTTTATGTCATTATTTTAAGCTCAAATACAAAATTTCATAATTCTATCACTAATATTAAGAAAGTTATTTCAATATTACAGTTCCGTTCGTATGGGAGGTGGGCGTGGCAGTGGTCCAATTTTAATGATTTTTTGTAAATTTCTTAATTTCCACCACGAAAACAATCTCACCAAGTTTCATCGAAATAGGACAACGCTAAGTATTTTTGGCCACGGCTTATATGGGATCGCGACACTGTGCGCCGTAGTTCACTCCTTTGTACATTGGCTCAGAAGTGAGTGAGAATTGGGTTCGAGTCTTAGCTCAACAATCACTGATTTTCTTCAACCAGCTGCATTTAGAGCTGTTCGATGCTAATTTAAAAAACAATAAAAACAAAGCAATAAAAGTAATAAAAGTAAGTAAGTAGTAAAAGTTAGAAGTGCAAACATTCAATGTTTTTACAAAGTCGACTTTTACTATTATTTATTAACTTTAATTTATTTAAAAAGCAAATTAGGAAAGTTCTTGTTCATTTTGAGCGGAAATGTTTTGCTATGTTTTACATAACGCCAATTAAATTTTAATCAAAAATGATGACATGAAGTTTTCGTTTTACATTTCTTTGCACAAATCGAAATGCCACGTGGATGACACGAACAAACAAACAAATAAACATACACACGCAGACACACAAACATCGTAGTTGCATTGCGGTGCTTTATGGCACATAAGCAGCGCTGAATGTGTGCTAATGGCCAACATTAATCATAAATACGCAGGCGGGCAAAGTAAACCGATGCGGTGCAGCGCTGAGGTACAACGACGCTCGACTTCCGTTGCAGCAGCGCGCAACCGGAAGCGGAGGGCTGTGGCGTTGGCGACCTTTCGCTTTTAACTGCAACGCTGCAGCGGCCGGGAGCGCGGTGGAGCCGACACAAATGCAGCTTAAAGTCGTAAACGAACGCTGGCCACCAGCGGCAGTGATTGTACGCACACATATGCACTGATATGTGTATGCAAGTGTACGTGTGCATTAAAACGCCAGCTGCGCACACGGAAAATGCGACAAGTGCTGCAAACAACATTTGCGGTCAACTTTACGCACTCGGCAAATGTTTGTGAGAGTGTGGCGGTGCTGAGTTTTATGGCTGACACATTGTCAGTTGGTCAGAAACGAGTGGTAATTGTGGGCTCAAGCGCACATTTGTTGCGATCTAACGCAGCGACTCATGGCGCCTTCTCGTCACTTTATTCGATGCCGCACTTCGTAATGCAATTAAGGTGAAATGCCCGGCGCCCTTAGCACGCGGCGGCGACTTTACCTGACACGTCGCAAACAACGCTCAGAAACTGCTGCTTTGCGCCTCAAATCGCGTTGCACATCTGCGAAGCTTTCGCCCTCAAAATGATTGTCCATGCCCGTGCAGTGAATAATAAAAGCAATAACTGTGGAAATGGTCGTCTTAACTTCGTTTTTACGTTATGCATCAGTACATACATATGTATGTAAGTCGGTTTGTGTGACCATGTTGCACTTCAAAGCCTCGCCTAAAGTCGTCGTTAAGCCGACGTAATTGCGCCGCCGCAGTCGCTGCACATTGCGCGCTCTCCCTCCCGGGTCTCCATTCTTGCGGTTTCTTTCTTTGCTTTTCAGTGTTTTATGCACAAATTTACTTATTTGCAGATGTTATTGCCCACTGCCGCCACCCATTGTCACCCACTGGCCACACTTGGGCACAGTAGTCTGCTCGTCGCGCCGGTCGGCAGTGACGTCTCAAGTGTGCCAACCGCATTGTTGATTCTGTTTATGGTGTTTGTGTTCAGCACTGCTAATGCATTCAATTGTGCTGCAATTATGATTGCACGGTCCCACGGCCTCTGACACTGGTGGCACATAGGCCGGCAACATTTTCACTTAAATGAACTTAAGCGGCCGTCTGTGCCGCAACGACACAAAGTTGAGATCAATGAAGAAGTATGTAGAACACATAATTTCACACTTTTACATACCTAAGTACATACGCATGTATGTATGTATGTATGCAGTGGCGCGCACCGGGCGGAGCGATCATCATTTAGTGATTGATTCCGTTCATAACTTTCGAGCCCAGTACCATTTGAAACCTTACATATGTATGTATGTATATGCCGCCCACAAATTCGGTATCAACATATGTATGTTTAGGTGAGTTTGAACACCCAAACCAAAACCCCTATATTATAAGGGTATATAAAACTTACTATTTACAAAGACATTATTTTATTGCAGCTTTTTAACGCACATTAAAAGAAATCCATCACGTTTTCATGCGATTGAAAGCCTTTGTTATTGATTTCCTCATTATAATTATTTTTATTTTTTTTGCCGTTGTTGTTTTTAGAATTTATTTCAATTGCTTGCTGCCTTTATTTATTTGGAAAGGTTAAGGCAGTTATTTCTAGCTTAGAGCGGCACATCGCGAGGACGAGTGTTTGAATCTGGACCAAATTTCTTAAAGACCGGAGGAGGCCGAATCCAAAAAAAATATATAAACATTCTAGATGAACATACATTCAATTGCATCGATTTGTTTTTCAATATGGTTTTTTGGTTATTTGACAAATTATAAAATTGCGACATTTCATAAGCACCAACAAAATTCTAAGTATTCATTCTTCTCTAATTACTACATACTTCAACCAACTTTTGCTGCAAATCTGCCAGATCGTAGAAAGTTCTATCCAATTAGCTTCAACTTACGTTCAGCTGCGTTGTAGGCATAGAAAAGCCCAAAGTTTCGCAAAAGCAAATTTCGATGCCGCTTGGCCTTTGGTCTCCGCCAACGCCAAACCGGCCAAACTAATCAAAAGCCGGCAGAGGAATCTATAAATTTTAATTATGCTAAAGTAGAAAACTTTGCAAAACTATAAAATCAAAATTGACCTCGGAAACCACAAAAATGAAACTAAAAACCAGCGAACAAACGAACGGTGAGGGCCAGGCTGCGCTTCAAGTGCACGTTGAAGTTGCTTCCGACACACTCAAAAACCCGACTGCACAAAACTGGTGAAAAAATTACAAAAATATCAATTAGCCGAACAAGATTGTTAGTCGAGCTATGAAGGGAGGAGACGGAGGAGGAGCACATCAACTCGAGTGTCTTTTTATATTCATGCGACTAGAGATAGAAGTGGGCCATTGGTGCGTTGCATTGCATTATGGCCAGGTACGATTCACTTGAGAAGTGAGGTTATGTAGCGCAGTTGCATAGTGTTGCATGCCTTACTGCCGACCAACCAAATGGCATTTAGAGGTACGCAAACGCCACGCAGCATCTTGTGCGACCAGCATTGAAATAAGCAGTCGAGTGCTTTATGTTTGCCGACAGTGGCCATTTTGTTTGCGCTAGCGCCTGTTTCAGGCGTCAATACGCAATTGGCCGCACATTTAGCACACAATTCGCGCATACATCAGTGGGCTGACAGTGTCGCGCCTTTCGTCACGCTGCAGCCAGCACGCGGTTTTAATCCGACGCAGCGACGCGTCAACTTCAGGCCGCCGCCCTTCGTTTGGCTTTTCACACCCCTACCACGTTGTCCCTTTGCGCTGGCGGCTTTTTCTCTCCTTTTGGCCCACTGGCCATTTACTTGCGATGCATGTTTCGCCGCCAACTCCATTTGAAATTTAAATTCATGTTGCTGTGGCCGCACGCACGCGACGTGCACTATCACTGCATGCGATTTCCTGCAGCATTTTTGGGCGCGTTGTTGCCGGTTTGCGCTCGAATTTACGCACTGGCCTCACTTCATCTGGTCGCGCTGCAGTGGCGGCCAATAATATGGAATATTTCAGTGCCAGTGTTTCGATGTCCGTAATTAGTCGAACAGCGAGAGGCTGCCATATCGAATGCCACCCATTGCCTCGATGCCTGCCTACGGGTCACGTAATCTCTTCAATGAAATTGTCAATTATCTTTCGTCACACCATCTTGCGTGGTCCATCTCAAGTTCAATCACCTGCCCGCGTACCCGCCTCTTTCACTTCGGGTGCACTTCGCACCGCAATCACGGTGGGATTTACAGCTGAATATGTCAACCACCGACATCCAAGACGAGTTTGTCATTGCCAAAAGTGAGGCGGAGACGAGAATATTGAGGTCAATGTGGTTGTTCAAACGTTACGATTTCTTTCAGGTCCGGCCAACACTTGGCAGCACTGTAGCCACAATTTCAACTTTGAGTATCGAACGCTCGAAATTTACTGCTCTAATAGTTCGAGTTGAAAAGTTTTACTTGAGGGACTAAGGACGAGTTCCCCGAAGTCGTCCTATGAGAGGAAGCTGCACTTTTAAGCGAATCCTAATAAATGGCTTAGGAGCTGTTCAGAGTTCTTTTCTTTCGTATTTTAGGTTTTAAGTGATTCAGGATTTGAACCACTGAGTCTATGATGAAATCTAAAAGTGCGAATTGAATGCAATTCCAATTATTTCTATCTCTGCCTTTGAATATCAGCGAAATAAAAAACTAACCGTTCTTTTTTTCAACTACATACGTGTTGTTGTGCAAAGTTAAAAACGCCAGTACACACAATGGTTTTGTTTTGTGCAGCAAAAGTGCTGCAACAACCTCGCGCAGCATTTTGGAAATTCAGCGAATTAAAATACTAAAGCGAAAAGTTTCGCCTGGCCGTCGGCGCTACATAGACCACTTGACCCTCAAATGGAGTGCACTAAAACGGCGCCAAGCGCGGGCACAACAGCAACACCAACAACAACAGCCACCGGCTTGGGGTCGCGCGGGAAACTGAACCGAAACAAAAAACAGCAGAAAAACGAGTGCAGTGCGGGCGGTTGGAGGAGGATGAACTACAAAGCGACCGAAAGAGAGAGAGAGAGAGAGTGCAAAATTCAATCAACTGTGCGCTTTATAAGCTTCATAAACTCGCCAGTGTTTCCGTGTTATGACGAATTTTCAGCCATTGCGCCGTGTTGCGACAGTGGGAGAGACGCAGCGGACACGCGCGGGGAGATAACGCTGGCACCGGTGCTGGTGCCAGCGAGAATGTGCGCCAATGGGGTGTGGCATCGAGGGGCGAGTCGGGCGGTGAAGCGCGAGCGTGAGTGTGTGGCGGGGTAACGCTGGCAAATATTTATTTTTGTTGTTTGCATGAAATTGTTTGCAGGTCTTTTTGCTGCGGTGAAAACGCACTAAAGCGAGAGTGGTACGCGTAAGTAAATTGTGCCATTGCCTTTGTGGCGAAATGAAAATGAATTTTTATGAACAAATAATTCAGTGTGCAAATACACTGCCACACACACACACACACACACGTACTCGCATTAAAGTTGTATATTTGTGTGGCCATGCGGCGCTACACACACCGGGCCAACAGTTGCCCGTTGGGCGTTTCGGGTCTTAAGTGCCGCACAGTCAATTACACAGGACTCCAATGAAACCGAAACTAGCGGCCAACTCGGCCACTTGCGCTCGAAATCCAAACGTAATCTGCGGAGTGCCGCCGCACAGTGGGGTAATTGATGCCGAAAATGCCGATTAATTCACCCAGGCTATTTAGATATGAAATAACTATTAGGTTTAGTTAATCGAACATTAGAAAGTAAAAAACAAATGTTTTTGGGTATACTTCAGTGGAAATTTTTTTTAAAAACGGTAAAAAACTAAAATAGTTTCAAAAGCGAAATCTTGCACTATTCTAATGAAAGTTAAGTTGAACAGTTTAATTGAAACATTTCATCGCCACCTCTTGCAGCCAATTCAATATCAACATTATGATGATGATTATCATTATTATAATCTTCATCATCAACATTATAAGCCTCACCATCACCATTATCATCATTCCTCATTAGTATCAACTCCATAGTTTTGCAACTTTGGGCATAATATACATACGATGCACTTTTTTGTGGCAATTTTCCCAGACTTGATACAATAGGGTCAGAATTAAAAAAAACTATTACAAATGTTTTCAATGGTATTTTTTGAGTCCACTTTCGTAAAAAATTCTCCATCCAACACTTGAAATCGTTATTCCGTGCTTCTTCCGAAGGTTGGGCGATTGGCAATAAAGCATGCGATATGATTTGCGGTCGATACAAAAACTATGTGTGGAAAATTGTGAGCATATTTTACCAGGAATAGCATTGTAAAAAATATTTTACAGTTTTTAATCCATAGCTGCCAAAATTTTCTATTTTGATTTGATGTTCACTAGAAACAACCATAAAATGGTGTGAATGTTTTGATTCAATTCTACATCGAATGCAGATATTTCTGCATTTTGAAAAAACAATAAAAACAACAATAAAACCTATTGCTTACTTGTTTTCATCTAAAAAATAAACAATTTAAAAAAAATATATTTTGCACATGTCTATTTGTTCTCATGCATGGCCCATTTGGCCCATGAGTTCGCACACAAAAATCGAAATGCTGGAAAAGTGCGCAACATTCGCGCAACTTTTTTTTTCATAAAATGTTACTTAAATATCTAATCTATACGCTAATCAAAACAGTTTTGCTCGACCTCACAAGACTCACAACTATATGTCTATGAAAAGGTCAAAAATTGGACAATTATTAAGCTTTTAAACAAAAAATAAAAAAAAAATACTTATAAACATTTTTTTAAAAAGCAAAATATACACTGCATTGCTGAAATACCTGAACATGAAGGCTGCATCATTAATTTTTCAATAGTTTTTAAAATTCACACAAAGAAATCGTTTTGAAGTGACGACAAAAACACGTTTATCACTGTGCGCACAAAAACTGAAAATAAATGTCAACTTTCAGAGTGCTTTGCGGGAAAACGGTAAACTATTTTCCAACAACTCTTTCACATAGTGATGCAGAATTTTATCCCCTTTAACCCGGTACTAAAAACATAGTTGTATCTTGATTTTTCATTTTTGAATTAATCGGCACTTTACTTATATATTACCCCACTGTGCGCCGGTTGGAATGTTAAAACCTTTTAAAACTACAAACATGGCAGCAGGCCGCAACACGCAAGGCGAGAGTGTGCGGCCGCGCCAGGAGGCGCCTAATGCGATCCTATCAATGACAATGTCTGGGCGGCATTTAAAGTTTCAGCTGGCACAGTGCAACCTCGATAACGGGTACAAAATCATACATTTGAATGTTAGATGTAATCAAGTGGTCGTTGACATTTTGCTGCTGAGGCGCTGCCGTTCGAATTTTTAAGAACACCGACTTAGTTGCAGACATTTTTGAGCTAATTTTCGTTAGATAGATTCCCAACTTCAGCAGTACTGTGAATATTGTTGCTCGTTGACTTTGCATTTTTATCGGACACGAAGAGCATTGTGCGCTGTCTGAATCATGATTCCGGTTAACGCGTCGCCATCTCCCAGGATTGTACGTCTGATACCCGCTTTTGGGCATGTCGAGTGCGACTTCTGGCGATGGCTGTCCACACCAGAGGGTGTGCACTGTATTTACTGCACGTGTGCTTCTATGTGCTCTGTCTGCGAACTGGTACGAGAGTGCAAAATTCTTTTTGCTCAGCGCTTAAAGCTGCATTTCCGTTTGGCAGTCGCTTCCGCTGTTGCTTGGCGGCCGCGGGCGGGCGTACACTTTCGTGATGTTTGTCTGTTGTTTGCCTGCCGGTTTGTTTGTTTGTTTGTCTGTTTGCCTATCTGACGGTCGGTTTGTTTGTTTGTCGGGTTGTTCCGGCAGAAGTTTGTAAACATTCCAAGCACCACGTCGCCTTTTGTGCGCCTCGTCGCCCCACACCATCTCGCCCCCTCATAGCTTTGGGGAATAGCCTTGACTAAGTTTCGCTCCTCCAGCAGCTTTTGCGTGTTGGTCTGTTTGTGTTTGTGTGTGTGTGTGTGGTTGGTGTAAGAACAACGTACACGCTTGTCTTCGATTTTAATTTATTTCACGTTGTAAATTTGATGTTGTTGCTGTTGGGCAGTGTTGTCAGCTACGTGCGCTCTGTGCAGACAGCCGAAGGTCGCGTCTTGTCCTGAAATTTGTTTGCGTTTCCAATCAGAGTTTTTCTTTCCTTAAGTCTGTTGCCCGCAACATTGAGTTGTCAGCGGTTTGTTTATTTTTGCCGAACTGTGTTATGGCAAACATGAAACCAAAGCAATTAGAAAATAAACAATTTAGATGTAATTTTATGCAGCAATCGACTCGTCCTTGTCAGTAGGTCAACAAAAACAATTGGTGCGATGGAGTTTCCCGATGACCCGTTGGCCAGCGCTCATTGGACACTCGCGTCATTGGTCTTCCTGCCGCTCGCACAAAATAGCTTACGCCGAACCTGCGCTTATCAAAAGCCAGAACTGCTCCCACTTGGCATAGTTTATGTATGCAAATGCATTGCTGCACGCCCCACGCCACGTCCGCCTCGTCTTGGCGACACAAACGACACAGCACGTGCACTGTTAGCCGCGCCGTCGACCGTAACACCAAACCGCGCACCACATATTTGAATATTTACGAGCGAGTCGGGCGCGCTTGCAGTCCTGAAGCCGGTGCTGCGACTTGCAGCCGAAAAGTAAATTTAGCCTTTTACCCCACGTCGAGAAGCACTTTATACTGTTTGACGGAATTGAGTGTGTTTTTCTTGCGGTTCCACTTTGCTGTGCGCTCAGCTTGTCAGCATAAAATTACAAGAAACCAGGACGAAACGGAACATGCAACCACGAAGGCGGCGAACAGACGTGTCTTGGGTCCAAATTTGCACACAAAAATTTGTTTGAAACCATTTAAATTTTCACCATTTATAGCACCAATAAACAAAAACTGGACTTGGTTTCATTTCAGTTTTAAATATAGAATTTTTTTATTTTAAATAAAATTTAGCAAAAAAAGGAATTTAAATTGATTTAGTTAAGAGATTGTTTTGATTCAATTAAAAATTTGTGGGGAAACTTTCTGAACATGTACAATCCATTTGCCATAAGATCTCAGTTACAGTTCATTTCAGTCGAATTCAATCGATTTCAGCGTTGTCAGCTGTTTTCACTCTTTTAGCGCAATCCTTCGGTTCGACAACTTACATCTTCGACATCTTAAGATATTCAATCTTTGAATCTATGCAAATCCCTCTTTAAAGTTCTTACTTCTCCTTGTCCTCACCTGAAACATGCTTTGAGGTCAAACAATAAATGTTTTTGGCGCATGTCATAAAAATGAAGCACTGCATGATTATTGCCATAAAAACATGACTACTGGAACAACTGGGAGGGTGGGATGGGGTGCTTTGGCTCGATTGAATTTGCACCAACTGAGCGAAGGACGTTCGCCAACTCGCAAATGTAATGAAGCATTCCAACGGCGACTGACAACCAAAAAAGCGAAACAACGCATTCCGAAGTAAGTCAGCGACTTTATTTCTCTTATCTCAAAGTATTAAGCAACAAGTAAGGCAACCCAGCGCGGTCTCTCGTGCGCGTCTTCGGTTCGCTTGGTCGAGAAGCTTACAAATTTTAGACAAACAGGCAGAGTAAAAACTTTTAGCCACAACGGAAAACAAATGTTGAAGCTCAACATTAAGAAATTAAGCGAGAAACTAAAAAGAACCGCAGTAACAACAGAAACAGGGACGGCAACAACTGCACGAGCACCCCACTTGCAATATTAAATTTACGAATACTTTTGGAAAATCCTTTCCGAACTTGCTTCGCAACCGCAACGCAATTGCACTACGACAGCAACGCTGCGCAAAAAGCAGAAGCAAAACAAAGCAACAACAAACGCCCCGACGCCACCCTAGCACCCGTCAAGCAAACAACTGCAGCCAACCACCCGCCCGCCGCACGCAACTATGTAGTCGTGAGAGCGACCCCCTCCCCCAAGCCCGGCGACCGACTCACACTCGAGCGCGCCCGCTGCAATCCGTTTGGCATTTCAAGTGCGGCTTGCCAGCAGCTGCCGGAAGGGGGCGCGGCGCATGCGCCGTAGTTGCAGTGGCAGCGTGAGTGACTGCTCGCAGTGAGTGCGCAATGAAACGAGGCGTTCGTGGCGAGTAGAAGCAGCGATGACTTTTTGGGAAAATGCGAAAAGTGTACGTTGGCCAACAACAACGACATCTACATTGGCAATGACAGCCACGACGACGACGACGACGCCGCGACGGGGGTTGCATATGAAATGAGCTTTTCAGCGGCAACGATGACGCCGTCGTACGTTTCGTGCACGCGCTCGGCCCCGGCCCTGACGTCCGGCTGTCTGACGTTCGTGCGCGCTCGCTCCGCGTATAAGGCGGTGGTGGCTGGCGTTTATGGCCCGCTGCGCAGATTTTCGTTTTATTCTCGCTTTTTTCCGCTGGCCGTGCAAGTGCGTCCATTTTTGGATGGGTGCGCGTCCCCCTGCTGCTGCTGATTTTGTTTTTGCTGCTGTTGCTGTTGTGTTGTTGTCGCACTTGGCGCTGTTGAGCGCAAAAAGTGCAAAGAGAGCGCGCTTGACATGGCGAATGTGTCCGTCCGTTTTTGACATGTCAGGCAATCGCACAGCCGCATCTCGTGTGGGCATTCTTCGCATTTCGAGCGTGTGAGCAGTTTCCTTGCGTTTGTATTTTGCACTGTTGTGCTGTTGTTGTTATTTTGATTGGGGGCTGAAATTCTCTAATTGAAAGTTCATTTGTGGAAACGTTGGTGGGACTTTGGAAAACTTCAGTTTAGCGAGCGCCGTTCGTGGGTTCGGTACGTTTTTGTGTGTGCGCGCAGTCATCGCGTCGGACGATACGGTTGATTGAGACATCTCGAGACGGTTCGATACGCGTTGGCCAGGCGCTGATCGGCGCACAATCGGTCCGCCGTGAAATAAAGAGGCTGAAGAGTGCGCGTTGGGTTCCGTGTGCACTCAACCGTTCGCAGTGATTTGTCGCAGACTGCGGGGGATGAAAATTGACGAATTCGCGGCGTGCAAGCGAAGTGAAGTTGCAATATTGCTGCGGCGCAACATTTCGCTTGAGTGCTTGCGATTATTGCGCGGCTGGCGCTGAACGTAGCAAATCGGGACAAGAACTAATCGTCGACAAATAACCGAGCAGCATTAAAAACACGCAGCATCGCAAACAGCCAACGATTTTCGGCTGTAAGTAGGAGCGCTTCAGACAGCCTTGTGCGACTAGCTGCAGACGGATGCTTTTCTGGGTCCGGCGCAGCTGGTCCGATTCATGCCGACTACGGCAACTGATCCAATAAGTCAAAATATCATAGTTTGAAAATGTTTAATTTAGAGAGCAAGCAATGAACTAACTCGACTGAGAGCGGATTGTTTGCGGCACTAACCGCTGAAATTTTGTTTATTGTCCATTAAGAGTAACTTGCAGGATGTTGACCCCCTTGTAGACACAAGCTTTGAAACAAGAAATCGACCCTTAGTCCAAGTAACAATAGTTCTACTTAATTGTAATTGTTGTAATTTTAATATTTATATTAGCTGAATTTTAAACACTAAGAAATTGATAACTGGAGATGGTTTGACCTCAACAATGATTTCATTCGTGACAGTGCAAATTTCTGTGATTGACTTATGTGATACTTGGACCTCCTCTTGCTTTAATATGTTATACAGTATAATCTCGATAATCCGGACAATTAAAAACCGGACACTGGTGTCCGGATTACAGAGTCTACAATAGAAATTGACTGTCCGGATTACAGAGTCTACAATAGATATGAGTGTCGGGATTACCGCGTTGTCCGTATTAGCGAGTGTCCGAATTATCGAGATTATACTGTACTTTAACTAATACATATGTAGAGCACTTTGCAGTCGTATTTTTGTCACAGTTGTCTGCTCGAATTTGCATTGCAATTTTTCGTTATTGTGAGTTAAGGGGTTACGCCACTGTAACCGCTCAAAAAATAGGGTTTTTTGTGATTTTTTTCCTCGCTTTCAAAAAGTTTGTAGAAGATGTTATTCAATTTTTTTGACACAGCAATATCAACATATAGGTGGCTCCACTGCATCCTCCTAGGCTATGTTTTCCCTGCAGGGCTTCACGGCACGCAGCACTGAAAGTGCAATTTTGAATCTGCGACAAAATAAAAAATTCCTGTTAATCTAGAGGCTTTTTGCTAGAGAAGATCGGGTGGATTTTTAAAAATAGTGATTTTTAAAATTTTGGCGGGAGTTTCAAAAAATTTTTTGATTTTTGAGGTAAAAAATGACATGTCTTTTGTTAATTAAAAATCAACAAATCGAGTTATCACACACGATCTTCTCTAGATAATGTTATTGTTAAGATCCAGTCAAAATTTTAAGTCAAAATATTGAAAATTGTCCGAGTTGTGCCGCGTGCCATTTTTAAAAATCGTGTTTCGAGAAAAACGCGTTCAAAGTCTTGGGAATGGTTGCGTTGAATGGGAATACGCGTGACGCGCTTGGCGGTAACCTCGTATTTCGCATACAAATTTTTTATTTTATGCATAAAACGTTTTGTTTCTTATTCTATAGGGTTCAAACTATTTTTTAAGCCAATAAAAAAAATCGATTTTTTTTTAATTTTACAGTGGCGTAACCCCTTAAGCCTGCATTTTAATCACATATTGTAGCTATGAGTTGGTACACTGCGTTAAATTCCCACAATCAAACACTTTTGTTCTGCTTCACACATTCAGATTTGTATTATTGCAATTTATTGCGGCTTTTTAAAGTAGATGTATACTGTTTATTTATCCATTTGCAGTTAAAGTAACAAGTCCGGTCAATTTCGAACTGCGCTCAGCTTCAGATATCATTCAAATTTTGTCACCTACTAATATCTGTTTGGAAGCGAGACTTGTTCGTCGAGGTCCGATCAGTTCGGTGTAGCGCCCTAGCAGAGTTGTCATGAGTAACGGCGCACGGCAGTAAAAGTAGTTAGCAGTGAAACTAGTGGCGTCCCTTGCACCGTCGACCGCCGACCGGCAACTGCTAACTGCCTCACTGCTGTTGCATTTAATTAATTAAAAAGTTTGTAATTGAGTTGTGCGCCATGTCGCAGTTGTCGAAGAGAAGTTATAAATTTTTTGTTTGTGTCATTACTCAAGTCTCCGTTCGCGTCCACCTCCACATGGTGCAGTGCTCGCGGATTTATGCAATTTGCTTTAGCCGCGAAAGGTGTTGCACATGAGGGCGGCGAGAAAAGGGCCAAAACCGTAGCCAGCGCCAATGTTATGAAAAACATTTTTCAATTACTTTTTCACGTTTTCGATTCGCGTTTGCGCGTTGTGCGCCGGCTTTGAGGTTTTGCGCTACGTCACGCGGCGGCGCGCTCAAGTGTCGTGAAAAGCGGAAGTGGGCCGAACAGAAGTGCGGAAAAGAAGAAGAAGAAGTCAGAAGAGAAATTAAAAAGTTGTAATGTGCACTCACGCACACACACGCAAACACACCGTGCCGAGTGCGATTGCATTAAATCGAAACGAATTGAATTGAGCTGAACTGAGTTGTGTCTGTGAATTGTATTGCATTGCTCCGAGTTGGATTGGCAGCGACGCTTTGTCTCTGCCACGCCGTGCAGCGGCGCTCCATCGAGAACGGATTATGGCATGTTGACGTTGGAGATTTGGTGAGTTGGATGCAACTTTGTGATTGTTTTATATTGGCTTTGATTTTTTGCGATAATTGAAATTGAAAATTCAAATGCAGAAAGCTGTGCTGTTTGCGTCAAGTTGGGGTTTTGTCAGATAAAGTTAGGTTATATTTGGCTCGGAAGTTGGTTGGTTGAGTGAGTTGAGTTACATAGTTTGAGTTTAATAGGTTTTATGTAAACGATTACTTAACTAAAGAGCTTCGTCTATATTTGTGTGGTTGTTGCTTTCCAACGCTTCGCATGGCGTTAAAAACCCTCCTGCCTTCACTTATCGCGAGGTGTTAAATATTTGGCGCACATAAATTGTCCATAAATTCGAAATGCTGTTATTCCAATTTACGATCGGGGCAAAGTGTGGTCCCTCACCAGATTTATACGCAATCAACTCGCACAAATACCTCCGCCAATTTCCGTACAGTGTACACGAAATTCGAAAGGAGCTGCACTTGAAATTTGTTGCCGTGCTTGAAAATATTGCCAGCAAAAGGTAGCAACAAAAAGCAGAAAGGAAACGAGCAAACGAGGGGAGAAGCGGCTAAAAAAGGAGCAGCGCAAAAACACGCTAAACAAATGCAAATGCAAAATCCGAATAATGAAAAGGTCACACCGACGGGGAAAGGGGAAGGTGGTTAGGTGGAAAAGCGACAATGGCTGAAGGCGTACGGAAGTGGGCGCTGGCGGCGGCGGGCAAATTGAAGTGCTTAAAATACGTTTTGTCAACATTAGCGCTCAAGTGTTGACAACAACAAAAATGACAGCAACAGCAGAAGCGGCAACAATAAAAGAGGATATGTAATCTGAGGCGCACACATGCAAAGTGTGGCGGCGCACGGAAGCAGCAGCGCGCATTTGTGTCTGTGCGAAATGATTAATGCCGTTGAAATCGTTTTGAAATTGCCATGCAGCCCGCGAGTCAGCAGCGAAACAAAGCACACAAACAACACCAACAACAATGCGAGCAACAAAGAAAAACTTGAAAGCAGCGACAACAACAAGCAGCGTTAAGGTATACCAACTGTCAAATGAACAATAGAATCAGCAATGGAAATCTTGTGTGTCAGTGGGCGCCGCCCGCGCCGGCCAGCGCCGAGGCTGTGGCCTGCTGTCAGCCTTCCGAACACTTTGGCAGCATCGCACCGCCACCAGCCAAGGAGCGTAAAAAAGGCTGTGCAAACACAAACACACACAACAGCAACAACACTCTGAACAAGAACAATATTTAGAAAATTGTACGAAGCGCGAAACAGAGCACAAAACAATGTAGCACATGACGACGTGGCACACAACGGCATCGGCCTCGAAGCGTGTTGCACGCGCACAGGCGCAACGTGTGTACCCATTGGCAGCGCCTTCCTTCCGCCCGCGCCCCACTCGCGGCCTGTGCGCAGTGCTCCGCTTTCTGCGCTATGTTGTTGCTGTCGCTTTGGCACAAGTGTGTGTGCAGTGCACTTTACCGTTATCGTGCGCGTCCTTGTCGTCCTCGGCGCCACTCCACCCCGTCGCCCCGTTGTAGCTCCTGTTGCTGCCGTTGCACTCTTACCAGCCGCGTGTACCGTTCGTCTGTCTGTGTGGTCGCGTCGTTCATTGTCATTCCGTTTGAACGTTCGGGTGGTTTGAATTTTTTGAATTTTACAGATTTTTGTGCGATTTTTGGCTTTTCATGCAGATTTAATTTTCATGTCATGAGGAAGTTTTGGTGAAATTTCGTTGGCAATTATTGCTGTGAATATTTTACGTTGAGTTGTCAACACACGGACACATATGCGTACAAACAAACTCGTTAGTGCAGCCCAAAACAGTTTAGCCGAAGTGCTTGCGGAGCGTATTCACAGACAGGTCACAGTAGGGACAATATTTTGAACTCGGGACATATGGGGTCATTTGGGCAATGATGCTGTCATAAGTTTATTAAACTTAACGGAGCACAACAATACGTTCGTCACATACACAAGGTTTCCTCCTTTCCATTCAAGGATTACATAGGATGAGAGACCTTAAATAATTATTATCCATATTTTTGGGAACACAAAATTTCCCTAATTTAATTTGCCGATCAAATTTATGTTGCATTGTAATAGTACATAGCAATTATTTTCTTAAAAAACTTATAATAGTTAAGTCCCTGCATAGGAAAAAAGCTACTAGTTCACGTTTGCGTAAAAACGGCGCAGCATAAGTTAACGCTTTCTGTAGAGGCGAAGTGCGGCGATAAACTACAACACAATTTACTGCTGCGTGCAGTTGCAGAGAAATGTTGGCAAGTTTATGCGTGGCATGCAGCTTGCAGGCAGACGACCCCCAAGCCGCCAAGCAGCGAAATTGCGCCACGAAATGCCGCACAAAATTGCACTCTAGTAGCAATGTCGTAGACTGTCCCCTTTGTTGTTTTATTTATGAAATTGTTTATCAGTCTTAAAAGTTTAACATAAACTTTCAAATATCCACAATCGATTCCGCGCAGAAGTGCCGCTCGCTTCGGCCATGTTGCAGCGCATCCAACAACAACACAACAACACAACACACAACAGTCCTCGCGACATGAAATTGCAGCATGAAAAGTTTCCGAGCAGCGAGCGGGAACATGGAAATCGCATTAGAGCGCAAATCGTCCGCGCCCAGCGTTGTGCCAGCCGGCCGCAGACAATGAGCACACAGCAGTTTGCTCGTAATTTGTTGCACAGCGCAACAACAACTTAATTGCAATCAATTAAATCTTTGAAGAATTTGCCACGTTTTTCCGCCACAATAATTTTAATTAAATTAGCCGAATTGCGCTCCGTCGCGATGAGCTCTGCGTGCTGCTGTCCTCGATTCGGCGCTGACTCGACAACGCAAAATGGAGACCACGACGGACGACGACGCACCAGAGGAAGAAGAAGAAGAAGAGCACAACAATATACGACCATAAAAAATCACAGCGAATGCCATTCAAATTCTCGTTGTGCGCTCAAGCTGAAACACTTTGTGAGCTTTCGTGCATTGTTGTTGTCAATTCCCATTTAGCTACAACGCCGCCATCAATGTCAGCAGCGTTGAACGGTGTCAGCGCTACTCGGACACAGTGTCGGTGGCAGGTGACTTTGAACTTGTTGTGATTTTCCAAAAAATACAAATTCAATAAAATTCTCCAGCAAAAACAACACAACAGACGAATATGGATCCGATAGCAGAAAATTGATGCAAACAAAATTTAACCTAAAATTTGCTGCTGGGTTCAATGTAGGTCGCCAATAAAAGACCGTCGAGTACAACCGGTGAAGGAGCGAAGAACATTTGTCTCTCCGATCACAGCCAGAAATATTGTGGTGACGCGAGATTTCTTTCCAGAGGGTTTATTGAACACATACTCAGATATGCCAAAAATTATGTTGGTTGGAGGTTTATGCAAAATGGCGGAAGCACCTGGGGTCACCCGGGTGGGCATTTGGAAAACGACTTATTTATACAAAAATCTTTGGTAAGGCGAAGGTTAAAGAGATTTTCGATGCTTTCGCCGTAGTTGACAGACTACGATCAGCAACCATGCACAATCGAAAGTATCTATAAATCTAATTAACTGTCAGTGGTCGCCCTCCCCTCGGCGCGTTTACTGTGGTTTCGTTGCTGTTATTTTTGCGCTGAAATTGATGAATGAACGCCTCCACTTGAATTAATTAAATTGTCACAGCGCTGAGAGCAAAAACGACGAGCACACTAACCGAGCAGACACCAACAGCTACAACAGCAGCGCAACAAACAAATGAATAAACAAACAAAGAGACAAGTGAAGCAAGTGGACAACAACAGCACAAAAAGAGCAGCAGAAGTAGACGTTTTCGTAAACAGTAACACACACCAAGGTACACAGTACACTGAGAAAAATTCGTAGCAATTACTTTGGTTAGGTTACGACCGATTCTGAAAGAGACGCTAGGCGGCACTTGCAAGAAGAGCAGTTTCTATTTTGTGTTTATTGAGCAAGTTTTAGTATGCACGACCCTCTGAATCGAGTGACTAGAACTGCGTTTCATACTTAAGGGAAGGCTCCCCTGGATTTGGGCAAAAATAAGGCAAAGTTTGTAATTTTTTTGTGGGATAATGAAAAGGCGTACAAACTTCCGGTTTTGACTATTAAATTCATCTATTATTTAGGAGTTTAAAAAGTTAAAAAACTTGATGAACTTGACTTTCTAAAAACTTCAAACGCGTTTATCTCGAAACCATTTTTTCCAATCTAACTGAAATCCCTGGACTTGATCTAATGATCCGATTTTCTTCATCTAAAAACTGCTCGAATGTATTTGATTTTCTGTATGCCTTGAACCAACAATTTGCATAAATAGTTATTTATTTTTAATTTTTAAATGTGGTTGAAATTAAAAAAAGGTGCAAAAAATTTAACTTTTTACTTCAAATATTCATTGTGCAAGAATTTTTCGTTTAAATTTTTTGAGTCTAGTTCAATGCATAGACAATTTTGTTGTCTTTAAGTAATGACAATGCTTTATGATTTCAGTCCACTACAAGAGGCTGCAGGATTACAGTTCTCGAGCGATGTTTGGCGCGCAGAGGCCTACGGAAATCGCCATTTTGTAGCCGCCATTTTGAATTTCATCAAGTTTTTTAACTTTTTAAACTCCTAAATAATAGACGAATTTAATAGTCAAAACCGGAAGTTTGTACGCCTTTTCATTATCCCACAAAAAAATTACAAACTTTGCCTTATTTTTGCCCAAATCCAGGGGAGCCTTCCCTTAAGTAGACTTAGAAGAACATTTGGAAAACTAGATTCAATATTCAAGACGGTTCAGATCATTGAACAAGAGTTTATTCTTTTAGTAACAATGGGTTCAGGTTTGTTTACGGAAAGACTCTGAAACAAAAAACACGAACCGATGGGCCTATTGACTTCAACAAATGTAAAAATAATTGAAATAAAAAAATTAGATACGTGTTTCTCATTATTTTCAAAATCGAAATCTAACTGGATGAACGACGGGTTAAAATTATGTATGGAGAAAAAAATTTGTTTGAGCCTTTTGACTTCAAACTTGACAAAAGTACTTCAAATGTAAAATCACTCGATACGTGCTTTTCATTTTTCCGAATATTAAAATCGGACGAGGTCAACGACGGGTTACAAGTTTGTATGGAGAAACTGTGAAAAACATGAATTAATGGGCCAATTGAATTCAAACTTGGTGAAAGTACTCTTAGTAAGAAATAATTTGACAAGTGTTTTTCACTTTTTTGAAAATCAAAATTTAACGGGGTCATGATGGGTTAACAGTTGTATGGAGAAACAAGATTTATTGGCCTTTTCACTTTAAACTTAGCAAAAGCACATCAACTGGGAAATAATAAAACAGTGCTTTTCATATTTTTGAAAATCGAAATCTACCGTGGCAAACCAAGAGTTAAGAATTTGTTTAGAGTAAACGATTTAATGGGCCTTTTTGACTTCAAAATATTTGAAAACACTTAAAAACAAAATTCTCTTTGTTTTTTTAATCAAAACCTGACAGGGTCAACAATGGGTTAAGAATTTGTTGTAGGGGGGCCGCGGGCCCAGCTAGTTATCTACTAAATTACAAATTTCTGTTTCTTAAGTCAGTAGCAGCGGCAACGTGGATGAACGGGTTAGTGCAAATCTTTACATGGAATGTCAAACACATTTTGACAATGTGAACAAACCTCAAAAACGGCTCTTGATCACATGAAAAGTTTGCCAATGAAAAAACACTGCATGTCCCTTTGGATCATTGGTTCAAGTGTTTTCCTAACTTCAGTGTTCAATGTCGCGCTAGCCCAGACATGTTCCGATTCATTATGGTTTTCCATGAATATTGAGAAATGTCCCTACCCGGTTAGCTTTGCTTATTTTGCTTTGATTGACGTTGATTGAGTGTAGTGAAAACAACATTGTTTGAAAGGTTTACGACTATAACGCCAAGCATTTCATCCATTAAACGCTGCGCGGCTGCACAATTTGCTCCTCCTCCTCCAGACTTTGCGTCTTCACGAAATCGAAATTCAATTAACAACAAGAACAGCAACAATCAACCAAGTGACATCGAGATGGACAGCAACAATATCGATAATTACAGCAATAATACAAGCAATAAACTTTGCAACAATAGCAGCAACAACAATTGGAACAACTAACAATGCGATTATGTCGAATAATGAGCGCAAA
Source organism: Melieria crassipennis (assembly GCA_963668005.1). NCBI lineage: Eukaryota > Metazoa > Arthropoda > Insecta > Diptera > Ulidiidae > Melieria > Melieria crassipennis. The sequence goes on along the minus strand of OY764963.1, from coordinate 113,647,661 downwards.
CTCGTGTAAGTAAAATGATTTGGAGATTAAATCAAAACATTATTGGGCATTAAAAATGTCCAAATTGGAAATAGCATTTTGTCGGAGCGCAACTTTACTATTTATGGAGCAAATAATTAAGCGGCGTTTTTTCGTTACGCCGCTTAAGCAGATTTCATTGACTAAGGCGATCAAATTATTAGGAGCGAATTTTTTCGAACTGTGACATTTGACAAATTGTGCCAATAGGGGCTGGGAATTTAATTTAGTGCTTTACACACTGGAAAATTACAAATGAGCGGAATTCCGAGCGCACATTACACACATTAATAGCTACTTCCCCAAACAAGTTTTAGCTATTTGTAACACAACACCACCTAACACTCGACCACTCCGCGAGCAAATAAATTACATCAAATATGCTAAATAATTAAACAATCCCGACGTGATTAATGCAACTTATCTGTGCGCGTTATTTTTAATGCCTTCATTGTAGTTTTTGACCTCTGCGAGACAACGCGAATAAAATTTTCAGATGCTTCGCTTTGTCCGCCAATGGGGCAAACTTTCATTTTGCATTGTTTTTTCCCATTTGTATTGTGTTGATTTGTCGAGTCGTCATTTTTGTTGGCGTTGCTCAATCAACACTTACACGCAATCGCTCACATAAAGCGCGCATCGAAGCGCCCGCGGGGTGTGCGGGGCGCTACGCGCTGCGCGGTTAGCAGCCTTTAACACGCGAACCACTGCCGTTGCCGTTGCCCCTTTCCATTTTCCATTTCCCATTCCCCATTCACCTTCAGTGCTTCAGCTTTAGAAAATAAATTGGCGCCAAATAACGTTGAAACATAAAGTGAGATTAGTTTGGTTTGGCACGAAACTTGCCCCACGTACGATTCGCCTCTGTGTGTGTGTGTGTGCATTGCTTTTCCAGTTTTAATTAGTCTGGATTGTTGTTGCTGTGGCGCGTAGTTTCATTGTTGTTAATGTGAGCCATGCGCAGAGTTTAACGTTGCCGATAGGATCAAATGTTTAGCGGGCGAGGGTCGCAAAGCGGATAAATAAATAAAGTTGCTACCACCAATAACAACGATTTGATAAATTGTCAATGTAACTGATTTTGTTATGAGATTTTTACACGAAATAACATACCTAGCTGGCTAAACGATTGAGAGCAGGAGGCAAAGAGGCGATGGGCTAAGAAATGTGAATTTACTTGATTTTTTACATAAACATTACAGCTGAAACTTGTGCGCCAAACTCTGAGAAAATGATTTGCGATTTCTTCGTTCGCGAAAAGTAACCAAAACAATTCTGAATTTGTCAGTAATCTTATGATTGTGTCACAAATTGTCTGAAGGGCAGACTTGTGGTGCGGCATTGACATACATTCCTCATAAAACGGACAAATACATTCGTAAAAACGGAGTTATTCGCCGGATGTGTGTCACTGACAGCACTGCAAACCACCAATTCACTAAAGTGCAATTACAACTTCACCCTCCTCTCCGCCTACTCCCGAGTGGGTAATATTTCACGAATAATGAAATATGTACGTAAGAAACCAAAACGGCATGCAAACGTAGACGGAGGGAAGGCAGCAGAGCAGCGACCAGCCAGACGAATTGCATTTCACTGAAATTTGTGTGGAAATGAACGTAAAGCACGTGCTCGTGAGCAATTAAGGCATAAACGCTCGACTGTGGCACTCTGACAACCATAACAACAGCAACAACGGCACCATACAAGTTGGCTGAGCATTCGAGCCGACGCGACGTTCGGCGCGGACGGACAACGAGGCCAAGAGGGCAACTGCGAATGAAACGTTTGCATGTGGAAATGCTGTCAATAACGACGGCCGCAGGTAACGTGACGCTGCGACAGACGCTGGCGGCCATGGCGGAGGTGGTGAGTTGGTGCGGTGAGGCCACAGCGCAGAAACCCTCAAAGCGTGCGGCAAGCGAGTTGAGCAATCGAGTGTCGTGTCGTGTACTTTCAACCCCAGAACTTGACGGCGAGTTTGACGCGCTGCTGGCCGCCACCCACTCACACTCCCAAGCGCCAGCGGCCACCGAGTTTTTTGCATGACGCTTTTGCAGAAATGAACATAAATTATGGAAAGCGGCGTAAGCACCGAAGCAACAGGGCGTTCGGCTCTTTGCGGTCGCAGTTGTGCCGCAGATGAGTAGAAAAGCGATTGTTTTCTTTCTTCTTTGAGTGCGCTTTCCGATTGACTTTAGAACCAATGCCTAAACGAGTAAAGTTGACAATTCAAGGCATCTCAAAATTGTCTGCATTTGATGAGTGTAGATTACACAAACTTTGTATACGACATTGGTTTCGACTATGAAAAGAAGGCCGTGTGCATGCTTCAAGGCATTTCGCATGAAGCGAAACATAAACTTTGCGTTTGCTTAATTATGTACTTTTGATTTTTTTCTTTCTCTACATTTTCGCTGTATTTGTCTACATTTGCTGTACGATTAAGTCTACACACAAGTCGAGTATGGCTCACTCCTGGGCATGTTTTCTGCGCCGCCTGTCAGTCCTAACTGCCTGCCAACCGCACGTGGCACGTGCTCCAGTGGCTGTCATGTCTGTTATGTGTTGTGCGATGTGCGGATATCGCTCATTATTTGCCGCTCATTATTTCTTTTGATGTTTACTGTGACAAAAAAGCACAACGGCAACAACATAAATGGCCGAAACAGAATGTGCTGGAAAGGATTAAATTGTGAGTGTGTGTGCTTTGTGGTTGACACGCGACGGGGCAATGCGTCGAGTGTAGGGTAACCAAGTTTGAAGTACTGCAAAAATGATATTTCAATATTGTTATACAATTTTTGTGCCGCCAATGGGAGTTTTACCCCCAACTCCCATGACAGATTAATATTTGTAAAGAAAAAGTTCGAAAGAGTTCGAAATGACTGCGTGATCAAGTATAGGTCAGACTTTTTTGAAGTCGACTTGAGCAAAATAATAATTGAAACTGTTTAATTGTTTTATTTGTCAGCGAGCCAGAACAAAGGTCTCTAAGCTAAGTTTAAGAAGTAGATTAAAGACAAAATTTACCTTATGATCAAAAAAGAACAGGAATTAAAAAAAAGACATTTCTTTATTATCCCCTTCAAAATACTCTCCTCCTGCGCCAATACATATATGCCAACGTTTGATCCAATTTTCCTTACAGGCCGCCAAAGATATGGTCTTCAGCTCACGCCGGGAATTCTCTTTTATGGCCTCTATGGTCTCAAAACGCGTTCCCCGCAATGACAATTTGAGTTTGGGAAATAGAAAAAAGTCACACGGGGCCATGCCTGGACTGTGTGGTGCTTGGCTGATGGCATTGAATCGAATTTTTGGCCAAAAATTCCGTATAAGATGGCACATTATTGTGGTGTAAAATCCATGAATTGTTCTTCCACAAATCGGGCCTTTTTTGCGAATGGCTTCACGCAAAAGACGCATAACGCCTAAATAGTATTCTTTATTGACCGTTTGGCCCTCCGGAAGAAATTCGTAGTGCACCACACCACGAATATCGAAGAAAACCATTAGCAAAACTTTGATTTTGGACCGACTTTGGCGCTCTCTTCGGTTTTGGCTCATTTTCGAAACACCATTCGGACGATTGTTGTTTGGTCGGCATATCAAAATCATAAACCCATGTCGCTGTCTCTTTGGCCACATCAACACGACGCTGTTTTTGAATGAAATTCAGCCTTTTTGGTGCCAGCCGAGAAGCGACGCGATTCATGTTCAAAATTTCAGTTAAAATGTGTTCGGCTGATCCAAATGAGATGCTCAACAATACACGTTGATGGCCGTCCAGGGAGCTCATCGTGATCTAGGCTCTTTTGGCCGCCTTTGAACCTTTTATACCATTCGTATGCTTCACCATACGCCTTTTGTAACATTTTCAACGAATCGGCACACGAAATTTCATTTTTAACACAAAATTTTAGGCACGCGCGTTGTTCTAAATTTTCATCCATTATAAAAATCGCCACACAACAATTTTTCGACTTCTTCGTATAGACGCCAATCGAATACTAATCATACGATATGCGTCAAAATTTGACAGAACACCAATAAAAGTATTGCCAACGTTGACAAAATAAAAATGTACCAATTGGATAAGCGCGGCAATTCAAAATTCCCGTTCTTTTTTTATCATAATCCAGTGAATTACAACCAGTGTAGATATTTACATTGCCAGAAATGTATTGGCAGTAGACGTTTCTTTGCTTTTCTTGAACAATTTACGACGAATTATGATACACAATAAATATACGTATACATATTTACATACTATATTATGGAATAAGGACGTCATAAAAATTGATTTTTTTTAGAACGAAAGCCTTAAAAGAGGCTACTGTCTTGTAACACTGCACTCTACGTTAGCGTACAACAACAGTTTATTCATATGATTCTGAAGAACTTGCAAGTCCTAAGTGCCACACTTGACAAAAAACATGAACCTGAACTTTGCGTGTTTACAATACAATAGCACAACAACAAAAACTTGCTTTCGAGCACTAAAGTTTCGTGTACGGTAGCAAAAGCATTCATGCTCCACGCATCTGACGCTTGTGCACTGGTATTGTTGTTGTCGCAATTAGCATTTCGCATAAATTCTGAGCAAATATAGCAGGCGTTACTTATCGGTTGAGGAGATTCACTCAACACCGCCTGCCCATCGCCTTAGCGATAGCGGGCGCCTGATGGCCGAGGAGTCCATGAATAAACGAGAAACTTGAATAACGTTAGTCGGCCAATTGGCGCGTCTGAATGGCGAACTTGAATAATGTTAGGCGGGCAATTTGGTGCGTAATTGCGGACACGCCGACGGCACGCCGGGCCGACGCGGGTGCATTGGAAATGGGCGTTTGATATTTTAAGTAATTGCCTCGTCACTCTATTTTTATGTAAATTTAAGCAATTTCCGCGCAATACTCGCTCGCCGTACCGAAGCAGCAACAACAAAAGCAAATAGCCTCACTAAATGGCGGAAATAAAACGCAATAGGCGCAAAAACCACACACACTCTAACGCTCACAAGGCGAATGAAAAACCGAAAAAATTTAATAACATTTTCAATAAGCAACAACGCAACGCGACGACATGCCAGCGCGCCACTTGGCCCCGAGCGCGCTGCGCGTTAAAAATCCACCAGCATCCTTTGGCGGCGTAGTGGGCCTTTGTTTTTATTGCTTTTATGGGCGGGCAGGGGCGGCAGCGCACTCGTATTCACCGCAAGTTCATTATTATTGACAAATAATAATAAAAAGCGAGCGAAAATGCCACGAAATTGAACCTTATTATATTGTTTTTGTTTTTACTAGAGCGGCTGCATTGGCTGCTGTGTGTATTTCCAGCGGCAATCACACGCTCCAGCCAATACACACAAACAAACAGAGCGCCAGGCAGGGACACAGGAGCGGGCGGCACAGTGGAATTCCGCCCAGTCAGCCGCGCTGGCAAATACCAACGAAACTCAGCGAAAGCAAACAAGCCAAAAGGAGCACAAAACGAACGAAGAGCAGCAGCCACTGACACACGCACACACAGATGCGGCGGCGAAATTCCTATCCATGAGCGCAGTGGCAATTCCATTAGACGGAAATAATATGATGAGCGCGACCGCGTCTGTCGGGCGGTCTGGCGGCGCGCGTACAAAGCGGGAAAAGCAAGTGGCAGCATCGCCCGCTAACGAGCGGCGAAGCGCTCGCCCCGTCTGACAAACTGACAGCCCCACGGCACGAAGCGTGTTTACCTAAATGCGCTGCCAACTGCTGGCCGACAAAGTTCGCTGCTGGCGCGGCACGTAGGCAGCGCAAGTGGCGTCGCTTGACAGCCGACGAACGAGTGGTGGGTGGGGCGCGGTCGGGCTTGAGCCAACGCCATCTCCTCGCCCACTGTCGCCTGTTGACGCTGGCGGCTTGTGTTCGCTTCGGTATTTTTATACCTGGCAAGCACAGAGAAACCCAACAACAAATTTCCCACAAAAAGTGCCGAAGTAAGAAGTGAATAAGCAGAGTCCATCATTACCAGCTGGGCGTTTCGTATTGCGGATAATCGATACTGTACGGCGGAGTTTGAATATTTAAAAAACCTATTTGCAGGTGTAGGTGCAAAGTTTGGCAAAAGTTTTACAGGCGCGACGTGATGTGCGGCTCCAGCCGACCAGCCGGCGATTATTGCTGGGCATTGGGTGGACGTTGGGCGGCGTCTGTAGAGCTTAGGGTTTCTGGTGCTGCTGCGGGATGATAAAGTTGAGTGCAGTTCCACATTTTATCTTTGCGTCGCCCCGTCTAACTGTTGTCTCTGGATGTCGTGCGAAAAACTTTTCGAAAGAACTCTGCTCAACATTTGATTGCGGTACTCGTATCATTCATTTTTATTTATTATTATTATTATTTGTTCTTTTGGACATTGCCCACTGACAAGTTGACAAGCGTCAAGTAGCTTGAGGTGGCAGAATAATTTGTTTGTGTGCATAAAGTTGTACAGTAGCCTTTGAAATCGCAATAAAGCTGTTGGTCGCTCTCATCCACATATTTAATATTTAGAGTTTCTCAATTATGCCAGTCCGGATTTTATTATGGGCTTTATAAGTAATGCTCGAAGACAACGATTACATTTCCGTAATTTCCATCCAGTGGCTCAAAGCACTTAATCCGCTGTTCGGAATCCTAATTGGTACTAAAGCAGCGCGCGTCGTTTGCGTCAAGTCATCGCAGTCAACGTCGAATTAGCATCACTTCAGCACATTCGCTAAAACTGGCGCTGCGACTACTCAAAAATCAGTGCAGCAAAAAATGCAGGTCAACGTCGAGACAGAAGTAAATATTCATTTTCCCACCAACTACGCAAACAGACTTAAAAACTGAATCAATTAATGTTCAACTGCAAAAACCGAACATGTTCTCGTAGGCGAGAATAGTTACAGACATGAGAAAGCAACAGCTTCGGCTGCAGCGAAATGGGCAAACGAACGACGAAAGGATGCAGCGAACACGGACGGTACAAGTATTTAATTCAATACACAAAGAAATAAATAAAATGTGAAAGTCAACAGCCGGGCTGTGGAAATGGCGGCAGCGTCGGTGGCCCGCGAAGTGCGGCAATCGGAATGTTCGGGGCGTAGCCAGCGAGGTGGGCGCTGCAACACCAAAGGCAAGTGCCATTCGCCGGGAAGCAGAGCAGCCATAAAGACGGATATTAAGGAGATTGGCAGCGGCCGTTGGGTGTGGAGTGAGCTGGCATCAGGAAGAGCGAGTGAAAACGTTGAGTTTGAATCAACAGCAACGTTTGCTTCGTCTGCGAACTAAAGCCAGCAGCCTTCTGTGTGTGTCTGCGAGGTTGGCCAGGATATTTGCTAAATAAAATAAAACTGGTAAATGCTGTTTTGTCTGATGTCTTGTGGGACTGTGCGGCGAGCGCACAAATGAAACCGAACGCTGCGGAAGAAGCCTGGCCGAGACGAACGAATGAGCTGTTGAGTTGCGATGACATTTGGTGCCCCAATAAAGACGAATGGAAAATTATTTGAAATTGACGTGTAGTATTGACTGGGCGAGTACGTACGATCTCCAAGTTTGCTTTTGCTTGCCAGCAGAGCATAAATTAAAAATAAACACACTGTAGCTCTTTTCGAGTGTCCCTGCATGACCGACAGTTTAGAGAATCGTTCAAGACAACACAATAAACCGTGAGGAAGTTGCAATGAGCTGAAACGAAGCAAAAAATAAATACACCAAATAGCGTAGCTGGGTGCAGGCAGCGAGACAGACTGATCGCCAGGTGGCTGGGCGTTGAGCATTTTGAATTTAAGCTGCTGCCGTTTGATGGATGAGTCTGTTGAAGGAGGAGATTGAAAAGAAAAAAACAATTTGGCCGAGATAAGTGCAAACGAGTAGAAGGCAAATGTAAACCACTGTATGCGGCAAGCAGAACTTTTGGCCCCAAGATATATTTACTGCTCGAAAAAGCGAAAGACGACAATGAGCAGATGATGGATCGATCGATGATGCAAATAATATTCGGTAGTCACAGCGAATGATAACACGTCTCTGTAACGAGGAGCCCGCAAAATATAGAACCGCTCATAGCCTTTGACCCGAAACTTGACTTTGACTTGAAACGAGTTCATTGTGGAAAGGGTCAGCGTCAAGGTTGCCGTCAGCCATGTGTGCGGCCTTTCGCTGCCGCAAAATGCCACCAACGCCGCTGTTGAGCTTGGCAAGTGTGTTTATGTATAGTATATACATACATAAATATGCCATATACTTACAGAGGTATATACATGTGTGTATATATAGTGTGTGCATGTGCATTGTAAAAGGTGTGTCGATTTTTCATGCTCGACAACAAATGGCGCAATTTAAGTGAGTGTAATTTAGTTGTATCACTTGTAATTAATTACGTTGCGCCAAATGGGTAGCTAATTAGTAATTGATTCCATTAACGCCAATTGTTGTTGGTCAAGATGTGGAAACTCGCCTTCAACCCTTAAAGCGAACATAAGCACAGAAACAACAACAACATATTTCTTATCAAATTTTGCATTCATTTGTCGAAAATTTGTTGTTGTTGGCGTTTGTGTTTCTGATATGGCGCCATTTGTTGCCCCCCAATCAGGGGCCAAATTAAAATATGAAATTGATTTAATACTGCAAAATTCAATAAACATGAAAATGATACACACACACACACACACACACACACATGCACACATACACAATGAAATGAATACATGGCCGTTTTTATTGCTACTGTTGTTGTTGGCGTTATTGCTGCGTCTGCACTCGTGCACATTGCACCAGCAGCAATCACGTCCCGCCATGTTGCCATATCGTAGCGGCCGCCCCGCCCGTCCGCGTCCTGCTGTGTCGCGCTTCCACTTTAATTGCTTCGAATTGATTTAACGCAGTTTTGTATTTGATGCATTTCGCAATGATTAACTTCGCTGTTGTGTGCAGCGAAATTGGAAATTTCACTCAGCCGTCCGGCCACGTCGGCTCCGCCCTCAATTGGGTCCATTGTTGCGTGGCTGCCGCTGCCTCTTGCTGCTGCTTCGGAGTGCGTGCAAGTTTCGGCTGGAAGTGGCCCGATCCGGCTGTGGTGGTAGTTGTACAACATTCTGTGGGCCTGTTCGGCTGGACTGCGGTCCTATCGAAAGGATTTAATGCGGCGCAATGAAGTTTGTGGAGAGTTAATTATTAGCAATGCTTTGGATCTAACTATTAGGGAACTGTCGGCTGTGGCGGATATCAGAGCCGGATGTTTGTAGCAGGGACCGAAAATAACTGTTATTTTACAATTTTCAATTCAAAAAGGCATAACGCAAAAGTTGCCGGTCGACTTTTTCAAATATACCATTATGATCGTAATGACCTCAGCTTTACGAATATTAAACGCCTTTTAAATTTTTGACTTTTACTATAAAAGTTAAAAATTAAAAATTATTTTGTGCCTTTTATCATTTCAGGCAAAAATAACTGTTACTTTTGACTTTTATTTTATCAGTAAAAAATAACAGTTATTTTGTGACTTATTTTTTCGGTCAAATATATCAGGCAATTTGAATTTTTTCAAAGGCCGTTTGACCGACAAAAAACTTTTGATACCATTTTTTCATCGCACAAGTCTTATGCTCAGAATGTGCGGTCTGCTGAGACGAAAAAAATGGTATCAATAGTTTTTTTGTCGGCCAAACAGCCTTTGAACAAATTCAAATTGCCTGATATATTTGACCGAAAAAATAAAAGTCCCAAAATAACTGTTATTTTTTACCGATAAAATAAAAGTCAAAAGTAACAGTTATTTTTGCCTGAAATGAAAAAAGGCACAAAATAACTTTTATTTTTTTCGGAAAAAATAAAAGTTAAAAGTTAACAGTTAAAATCTGACTTTTTTGATAAAAACCATAGCCGGTACGGTCCCTGGTTTGTAGTGATTGATTTTGTGCCATCCGATCCAGTGCCCAGTCTTCATAGTCTTCGTTTGTGGAATTCTCGTAATCGAACTCCTGATTATGTAGCGTTTGCAAAACGAACTTTTCATTCAGTTTGATGACTTGAGATGACATTTGACATCACAATTTCTGAATCGAAAGAAATGAATACTAGGCGAGCCCATGCTTTTATATATCCACACAGGGGTGCTATGATACACTTAGACTTGGACCTATAACGCCCAGAGAAGTGGCAAACTGATGCTCGAATAGGCATGGTTCACCTACTCTTATCCAGGGCTCAATTTCTTGGCTAAAATTGCCAAAATTTGACTTATTGTCAATTTGTTCGTTGGAAAAAGGAGCTCAAATGAAGTGGAAAGTTGCTGTTCGGAAAGTGAGCTGTTCTATTTAAGTGCAGGGTGCCAGTAAGTCGGTCACAACCGACTGCCATCTACTTACTTGTTTCTTTGGAAGTCGACGTGCTGAGCGACGAATGCAAGGGAAGGAATCCGACATACGTATCATATGTGTAGTAAATATGTATTTTAAAGTTGACTGGGATGCTGCCAAACCATTTTCAAATTTATTTGCTTTCTTACTGTTCTCCGCCAGTCGTTCAAGTCGTCCAAGTCATGCAAATATGCAAATTGACAAAGTTTCGCCGACTTGCAGCAGCAACAGGCAAAGTACTCGACTTAACTGAATGTACTCAAGTCCAAGTCCAAGTCTTCCAAGTGAAGAATGACTCTGCTCGTGGGTGAAAAACGGCGAGAATGAATTTTGCTTTCAACTTTTCTGCCCAAATAGATTTGCATGCTGCGCGTTTGTGCTGCATGTCAGCGACTGGCGGGTGATGGGGTGCGGGTGCCAGTTACACGCTTGCGGCAATGGGACGGGAGCGTTGCGAAGAAATTGCGACAAGTGCAGCGAAATATCGCGCAGCATATTAAATTAGCCGAAATGGCCGGATGGGACGGTGAAGTGGCTGGCTCATGCAGCGGCTGGCAATGGAGATTCTTTTCAGAAATTCGCGCTCGCTCGTTCGAGCATTGAAATTGACGAATGCATTTCGCATGTGATTTCGACCGAACGAAATATACAAATCCGCATGCAGATAACAATAATCGCCAACATAACAATGAGAAATGCAGCAGCACACAGCTCACAGCTCAGAGCACGCTGAAGAGCTGCAATTGGATTGGGGGCTTGGCGGCGTCGAGCGCTGTCGAAAGTTTTATTAAAAACGTGCCGACATAAAATAATATTTTACATCATTGTAACGAAATAAAGCCAACGCTGCTGGCTGTTGCAATGGCACAACGGAAGTTGTGCGTGCGTGTGTGTTGATGCCTCTGTGCCTGATGTTTCATATCTGCACAGCGTCAGACAATATTACTGCAGCGTGACATGCAACACGACACTCCATTTCGCATGTTCCGTGTGTGTGTGTGTGCGAATGTGAGTAAGTAAAAAGTGCATTGTGCATTTCCGTTTCCGTTGATTGTTGTTACTGCCGTTGTGCATGTTGCCAGCGCGCCACACATTCGAGTGCCAGTGTGTGTGTGCGCGGGGAGAGAAAGAGGTGAAAAGAAGCACTCAAATCGCGTGGCAAATAAATTTGTCAAGTTTCTGTTTTGTTGCAGCGGCGTGGCGTCGTGGCAGTGCGGCAGCGCTTGTCTGCATTTGTGGATTCTAAATGAGAGCTTCTACGGCTGCGTGTCTGTCTGTCTGTACGCCTGTAGCATTCCATGTGTCGCTCCGTTACGGCTGTCGTTGAGTCAGTTTGTCACGTTTGCACTTGGCGTATTTTTAAATATATTTCGCCTCCCTCGCCGCCCTGACCGCCCGCCGCTCATATTCTTTATTGTTCCTACTAGCCTCATCCTTGTCCCGCCAGTGCGTTCCTCTGAGCCACACTTGACGCCTCCCAACACTGCGTCACCATTCAGCATTTCACTTCGCTCGAAATATTCCTCAATTTTATTTGCGCTTTTGCCATTTCACCGCATTTTGTGTTCTTGCTCAATGCGCTCAAACCAGCCAACCAACCAGCCTGTTCGGCAACCAAGCCCTCAGCCAAGCCACCAACCCAAGTTGGCTGTGTATTTGTGCTTTTTGCTTGGTACTTTTGCTCTTCGGATTGTTGCAAATTGTGGTTGGCTTGACAATTTAATTTGTTATTTTCCATTCTCCTTTTTCGTTGCAATTTTGTGCAATTTTAAGCGTCGCCAGTCACGCTCAAGTTCCATACAAATGACTTGTAGGTTTTTCCTGTGGTTTTAGCACGCAGTGAATCGCATCTTTGTTTGCAACACTGCGCATTTATGCTCGCGAATTCGCATTTACAGCTACAATGCTCTTTACATGTATTTCCATTTGTTTTGGAATCTGTGAATTTGGATTTAATTGATGTGAAATTGGTACAATTTAGAACAACAACAACCTCCTCCGAAGGCTATTCTCTTCTAAATTAGTAAAAGAAAATTTGCTCAAATTTCCCCCGAAAACCCATAACACGGCTTAAACCGCCGTGAGTTCCCCGTCTCTCGTCAGGGCATCCGACGTGCCTAAGCCGCCAACTAAGCTGTTTGATTATAGGACACGTTCCATTGTCAGCGCGTCTGCTGGCGATTTTCAAATAGATTTAATTTGCCCAACCGTTCTGTGGTGAAGGAATGAGGGCCGGCGAAAGCGCTGCGCTTAATGAACAGCTTTGCGCTTCATCATTAAATTATCCATCATTTCGTGTTCCACTTTTAAAACCACTCCGCGCAACAAAGTACGCATTTATCACTTTATTACCGTCAAGTTCAACCGCAACAAAAAAGCGAAAAAAGCGCAGCGCAAAGCAAAAAACGCTAACAGAGCGGAAGCAGCAACAAATGGCCGCGACGCATCACGCCGTCGGCGAAGTATATCATTTTGTCGGCGACGAGTGGGAGGGGAAGTGATACACGAAATTACTTGTGTATCAACGCCGAGTACGAAAGAAGTGAGCAGCTGATGTGCTGGATCACGTCGTAGCAAATTGGCGAGCGGAAGTGTGCAAACACAAATGCGCCAAGGCGAGGGGAGTTGGGCGGCGGTCGCAGGGAGTGGACTTTATTAAGAGGGCGCACAAACCAGGCAGTAAGAAAATAAATTGCAAAGTCGACAAACGAGGCGAAAATGGAGATCCGTGCAGTGTGGGCTCGGAAACTTAATGCACAGGCAGCGCGCAGCTGAGCGGGCGGCACTGATCAGCGACAAGTTTGGCGACGAGCCGGAGATAAGAACAACAGAAGCCCTCAACAACTGCAGAAGAAAGTCCCATTTGCGAGGAATGCAAATGCAAATAATCGGCCGATAAGCTGGAAGACGGAACAGGCAAACTTTTCGCGCGGCAGACACGCGCGCGAAACGAGCAAAGCGTCGAAGAAAGTGAAATTTAAATGTGCATACACAAAAGCAAAGCATGGAGAACCCGAAAAGTAAAGTGCTGGACAATTTCTCAGCTTCTTAAGTGGATGGTTTGAATTGATTTCAGCTGCAGGACGCGCCATGCACCTTTGACAGTCGTCGGTTGCTTGTTTTCGTTGCAGAAATTGTGCAACTTATTAAAATTGCAAATATTTGCGCAAAGAAACAATTGCGAGCGAACGAGCGAACGAGTCAGTTGCAGGCGAACAAAGGAGAATGTCAGCCAAGTGCGGAAAGCCATTCACCAAGCAGCGGAAGGGGAATGCACTGGTTTGCATGTACCGTTAGTGCTGCTATGTACGGACGCTGAAAATTTGCCAGTTTTTGTTGTATTTGTTCTCTAGAATGAACAAAATGAATGAAAAACAATTTTCGCTGTTTTTACTTCGGATATTGTTTGAGCGCACAGTGGGCCTTTTGTATTGTGACACATCTTCAAATGCATTTAAAATCGCGTTGAGGAGAGGAACTAAAATTGAATGTTTATTCAAACATATAAAAATCGAGGAGTTTGGCAAGTTAAGCACTTTTAAATATTTGCTTATTCAGCAAACAAACACTTTGAACTTTCTGCCAGGCGAAACAAATATGCCAACATTCAAAATATTTATGGATGTCATCATAAATTTGCAAAAAATTAAGATGTCAGAATCGACTTAAGCGCAAATGTAAGCAAAGCCGAGATTTCTGCATACGTTTCTCGTTCCTACTTCGCATTGTGGCACTTGAGTGCTTAGTAATTTTAACCCTTTCAGTCACAACGTCCAATATATTGGACTACAGCCCATACAATTCATACAGAACGGGTTTTTTTCATTTCGGAAAGGGTTAAACAAGGAGCTTTCAGGAGACTCTTCGTCAATTTGTTTCATAAAAAGTTTGCTCATCGTGGCTGAGTGAAGGGTATGAATTCGAATATTTTAGAAATTTGAAGAACTGCTAATCAACCGTCAACGAAATGAATAACAGATACAGAAAATTGTCGCAATTCGACGCATTCAACTCTTCATTCAACTCGTAGCGTAAACGAGAAATTGCTCGCCCATTAATTTATGAAATTTCACTGGTGATCGAACATATTTAGTTCTCCTTCTTGCTCTCTCAATGATGATGGATGGATAATTAGCTTGCCTGCTATCTTTTTAATAATTTGTGTGGCCTTCATTGCAAGGCATTTTCAACTCAAACTATACTCGTATACCGTCTTTCTATCCGAGGACTCGTTGTACTTGTGCATGTAGTTAGTTATGGTCCAGTCAAAAGCGAATTTATTCAAATGCAAAATTAACGGGAATCTACGGAGACTCAACGCTCGTCTGGTTCGTCTGCATTTAATTGCTTTCAAACCATTCCAAATACCAAATAGCAAATAAAAATTACTATCGCAGTAGCTATTAGCGCAAACGATGGGAGTTTTCAGTCGCTTTCAGCTCATCTCTTTCGAGTAATGGTTCTCGTTTTTCACATTTTTTTGAAGCTGCTCGCAGCACTTTTCACTGCGGGCGCAGTGCAAGTGAAGTGAAAGCATTTCCATAACGCGAGCTTTGTCGTTTTTGCGCACTGATTTGAGTGGGAAACTAATTAAGGATGCGGGCGAACCAGTGCAGGGCAGCAACAACATAAAAGCACAACAACAAAACCAAACAGGATTTCACTAGACACGCTGTCGCTATTCATGAAGGCAATGATAGCAATGAATGCAGTTCCAAAGGATCTCGTTTCAAGTTTAAGTAGAAAACTGCGCTTATTTTGCCTCTTTTCTCATTTCAGTACTGAGGACGTGTCGCCTCAAACGAAACACTCCCTCGAGGTGAGCTGCTGCTCTTTTTACGAAATACAAATCATTTTCCTATACTTTAACGTTGCAGCATGCAAACCGCGGCTCGCACCTTCCGCTCTCGCCAGCAATTTTCAGCGTCAATTGAATAAACTTCCGCACCAATTAATATTTGTTTTTATTTGTGTTCTCACATTTTTCAATTATTGTTGTTGCTGCGGTCCGAGTGCGCTCGAAAACATTACAGCAATCCGCAAACAAACATGGACGCCCGACCGCACACACACAGCCACACATGCGGCGTTCATTTTTATGCTGCTCACCGCCCCGGCCGAGGCTACGTGCTTATAATGCCGAAAGCGACTGTATGCAGTTTTAATGACCCATTTTCGTTGCGCACGTTGCCATTTTCGATGACCACTGAGGCCCTGGTCAGCGCGCGTTGGCTGACTGGCTTTCTTCATTTATTTTTCGGCACGGCGGCGAAATGAGCGAATAATGTTCACGTCCCTCGCATTGCCGTAGGCTCCAGTACTTTTGATCTGTTGTTGGCCTGTTCTGTGGCTTTAAAGTTGAGTATTTAAACTAGCAATGAGGTTGTTGTGCTTCGCTCAAAAATTCAAGCTGCCAAAATATGTATACCAAAAAGTCATTTAATGAGTTCTCAAGCTTTGGTTTTTAGTATTTATGTATGGAGGGAAAACCATAAAAGTGGACCGTCAGATGTGGCCTCTTGTTCTGGCAGAGGCTGTGTTGTGTGTGTCGCAAGGCCCAGTAAAGCATCGAATGTAGTTGAAATGTATTTCGGTGTTTTCGTATTCAAAATATTGTCTCATTACAATTATGTCTAAAGTAACTGATGTGAAATCCAATGGCATTTGTCTTCCCCTCCGGCTCAACAGCTAAAGACTGCGAAACGTGGCAACATCTGCTGTGATGGAAGACAATAAAATATTACGAGCGAATCTGTGCGCAGGGCCAAAAATATCAATTCACAAAGTGCGGGCAATGCATTGCCACTCCGTGTTATGGCTAAATTTACGAAGCTCGCTTTTTCGGCTTGCGAGCATAAATTCGGCAAGTCCCCTCACCGCACTCCGCAACCTTCTATACGTAAATAAAAGCAATTTTGTCGAGCAGATTTGCATGCCAACCAAGGCGCACCGACACCGACTGGCGTCGTCTGTCAGGCGGAACACATCAATGCGAATCAGAATCAAAATGGCTGTTTGTGCCCAACGAATCAACATTTTATGGCCCATGGCCAGAGGACGCCTTTGAAATGCGAAACTCAATGAGGTGCAAGGAGCCCAGACTCCGTCACTCACTGGGCAGCGCATGGTGAAGGCTGCTTCCAATGGCCGTAATCCGAAGCAACTGCGAATTTGAAGGTAGTACTCGCAGCTTGAAAGCGGATCAAGCAATTGCCGAACAAACTGCGCCCTAATTAAATGGGTTCGCTCGCAGCAAATACCTAACAAACGAATCCGCTTTTCGCGAGGATATGGGCTTTGTTGTTGTTGCTTCGGCATAAATGGAACAGGGCGCCGCGCACGCTACGCATTCGCACATCCTTTTCAAGGATTTCATAAATTAACGCCGCGTAAATGTGACCCACAAAAACGGAATGTCTTCATTAATTTCGCATTTTCACACGCATTCATTTCAATTAAGCAAGCGCGCGCCCACTACTGCCTCGCAGCCGCTGGGCGGGCGATTGCTAGTGCGGCGCCTGTATGAATGCAAAACAAATGCGGCGCCTACAACAACAACTACGGCAAAAGTGAAATTACAAACAACAACAGAGTCAAGTGTGAAGGCAACAAAGGCAAAAGTCGGCGGAACGCGGTGCTTTTTGGGCAAACGCTGCCCGCCCGATCCATTGCTACGCGCTCCACTCGGCGCAGCGTAAGCGTGGCGCCAACTGGAGCGTGTGCGCGCCCTCGTCATTGTTTTTGTTTGCCATTTTTCTTTTCTTCTTTTGGTCTAGCATTTACTTTTGCCCTTTTTGTTTGCAAATTAATGGCGTACGCATGTGACTTTTGCGACTTGTATTAACACACACACACACACACGCACGTACGCACACATACGCCCAGCCACATGCACTCCAGGGCAGGCACGAAGAGAAATGAAAGCCAGGAGACGGCAAAGCCAGCCAGCAACAAAAATGCCAAAGACAAAGCGTGTGATCGTTTCGGCAAATGGTGGAAGGCGGAGGTGGTGGAATAAAAGCTGAAAATGGAATGAGAATGAAAAATATAAACATTTCACCCGTTGGCGTTGACTTTGGCTTAAGCGTGTAAGCGTGTTGCTGTATTTGTAGGCAAGTAGGCGCTTTTACGCAGAACGCAAATTTCAAGTCAGCCTTTCACAAGAACTCTGCACGTATGTATAGATATCTGTTTTGCCTGACTTAAACTTTCCTGTCTACGAATTTCGATTAGGGAAACCGGCTGTCAACCGACACTACCACCACTTCCCCTACAGCTGTGCACAACCCTCCCATAGTTTGCGAGCATTAGGCCTGCACAGAGGATAATCATAATTCGCAGCTATCGGGCGCGACCTACAAAGGAAGCATCTCACACACACACCAACTATCCGACGCACGCATATTCATAAACATCCAGCCACCTATTTCCACAGCGCTTCAGTTCAGGGCAATGCGGACGGCAGACACGTTGTGTAAGCTGCGCCCACGGCCTCGAAGTGGAGCGCGGCAGCCTCGATTCGGGTGGCCGAATGATAGAGTGCTGAAATTAACTGCGTGCGGCCGCCCGCGCCCCTCCCCCCTCGCACTATTCTGAATGAATTTTAATAAATTTTATAGCAGCTCATCAGTACGTGCCCAGCAGTTCGGCGTCGTAAACCAACGGTTCGGGCGGCGGCAGGATTTTTTAATACACCCCCCACCAGGCGCGTTCTCCGATTACGGCTGCTGCTGTTGCGCCACGCTGCACAGTTTTCGTGAAATAATAAATTAACAGGGGAACTTCAATGCGAGCGCGAGGATGTGTGTGTGTGTGGGGGGGGCTTTGGGCCTTTTAATTCGCTATGGGCCGCTCGACCCAAGAGAAAGTGTGCTGCACATGTTTTGAAAATTATTAAATTCGAAATTATTATCGATTTCACATACTCAGCAGTGGAGCTGTTTGCTGCAGGATCTGTGTTGGTGGGTTTACTGGATTCGCTTATTCATCGATTTTTTGGTGTATTAAATTCTCACGTTGGCATTCATCTTGCATTCACACAAAAAGCTACGTTTTAATATTTAGACGTTGTTTGATGAATAAGTATTTTATTTTTGGTTATACTTTCTGAACTCAATTTGGAAGGTTGTGACCAAAGCATTGACTATCCTTATTAAAAACTCCAACTCTTCTGTTGTATTATACAATAAACTTTTTAACTAAGCGGATACAAACACGGTTGTGCAAC
The DNA here is from genome assembly GCA_963668005.1 of Melieria crassipennis. Classification (NCBI taxonomy): domain Eukaryota; kingdom Metazoa; phylum Arthropoda; class Insecta; order Diptera; family Ulidiidae; genus Melieria; species Melieria crassipennis. The sequence goes on along the minus strand of OY764963.1, from coordinate 113,629,041 downwards.
TCTAACAATCGCCAAGATCAGCTTATATAGATTATTGTTTTCTCATTTTCGATTAATGAATCAGCACGAAGTGAGTTTTTATGCAATTCCGAGCAAAGGCGGAATACATTTTGAACAATTTCGCTCATTATATAATATTTGGGTCCAACATCGCTCCAACTATCCATTCTAGTTCATGTCGGGATGGGCTACCAGTCTGTCAACTTGTCAGCTCTTCTTTGGCAGGAATTGTCTTTTAATTAAACCTAATTACTACTAATTCAGATGGTAGCAAAAGCGGCTCGTGTGCCTTTGCTTCGGCACACTGCAAAGTCACCTCAAAGCGATTTGCACAATCAACACCTGGCTGGATGCTCAGCCCCTGCCCGACCTGCGCCCTAAACTCAGGAATGCAAGTAATTTGAAAGCCTTTGCACGTTTTGCGGTCTAGCAGAAATGTGAATAAATTCGTGTGGTCTGATTTCGAACAATGAAATTACGACTCTTCTGTCTGCTGTTGTGCGGGAGGTGTGTGCGGAGCGGCAGGATGGAATATCAAAGGCGACGGCACTCGAGCTATGCAACCGGAGTGCCACATGTGGCTTTAACTATGCTGCTGCCATCGCCAGCGCATCATTATCGATTCCATCTACGGTATTTGCTGCTCTCTGCTTTGATATTCAAGTCGAGTGGCGACTGCAAGCGCTTTTAACAGTTTTCAAAATAGCTGACAACAACAAATAGAACCGCGTTCGGCAGTGCAACTATTGGTTTCGATGACGAGTTTGGTAGCTAAACCGAACCGACTGCCGACTGCTGACAGCTGACATCTGCCGCTGACACTGAGATGGATGTTTGGCGGCACTTTGCTGCTATCAGAGCGACACTGTCAAAGAGTTGGCAATTGCACACACGCGCTCATTACAGAAGAGGTGGAGGAGGAGAAGAGGTCGCTCAAGTTCTTAATGCGTCTTTAAGCATAGTTTCCCTTAAATTTTCTGCTCGACTTGTGTGCCGGCGAGCAAAGTGCAACAAAAATGAAATAACATGAACGAGTACTTATTTCCTTAACCCCAGCCAACGGGTTGAAAAACAAGCAAACCAACGGCGGTGCACTTCAGTTGACCGAATTCTGACTGACAGAGGCCGGAGCCGCGACTGTTGCTGTTGCCGGGGCTGAAGCGAAGAGTTGGACAAGTTTGCTGCACAGGCAAACGACAGGGCAATGTCGTTTGCTTTTCGGCTTTTAGATACAAAATCCGATTGCAACGGCTGTAATTTCTTTCGAGAAAGCTCGACATTCCGAATGATCATCTCGGACAGCTAATGCGGTCATTGTATGTGAGTGTGTTTGAGTGTGCACAATTTCTCGAGTATGCGGCAGCTGCAGGCCCTGGTTTACTTGTCACACGATTGAGGCAAGTTTGCGGGTGGCATTGGGTTGTTTACTTTTGGTTGTAGATGACACGCGGTTATGAGGGCAGGCGACAACTTGGAAACAAATAGTTGAACTGCGATGAAATGCAAAATTCAAAGCGGAAGACAAGAGGGTTTGACCCGGCTGCGGAAAACTGGGTGTCTGGGTGAGTAGACAACTTGATAGAAACAGGTTAGAAATAGCTTATTTGTAGAAGAGACGCCTTGGACACTTGCAAGCCTGAATAGAATGTAGTGAACAAAATTCAGAGGATACGGTTTGAATTGGCCACGATTTGCAGAATAAAGAAGCACTCTTCGGGTGAGTGGATTTCTTTGGCGAAAGAAACGAGTTGGATAATTTAAGGTCTGATTCTACTCAGTAGTTCGAAATCTTGTGTTACTTTTAGAAATTCTTACCTACTAAGCTGGCCATAACAACTCGTTACCGGGTTACGGCCTGCGGCAAAGGTTGTCTTCAGGCGCCTTTGCATTGCATGCAGTTTCTCGAGTGCGTCACAACAAGAGACGACAGAGACGACTTGGTCCTTCCACCGGAGACACGATCTCCCTCTTCGCCGGAGCTTTATTGTCCATACCGAAGACCAAGGCAACGTAGCCGCTGGATGTTGGTTCGATAGAAATTGTAGAATTTCTTCAAATCTTAATTCTTACTCTATTGAAGTCATTTGACCCTATAAAGTGATTTTTAGCGTCTCGGCCATCCAACTCAACACTGCTGTTTCGTCAAAATGTGCGAGCTCCAGCTTTCGTATAGCGTTTGCATGTTTACCCCATTTTTGCGGGCGGCGCTGACTGACTGTTTCGTCGTCATGAAACTGCCACTTTGCTCTGGTTGCACCCATTTCGGGGCATGCGGATGCGACTGGCATTTTAATGAAAAGCAACAACACCTTTGAGCGGCGCTGGACGCTGGTGCAGAGAGTTTAAGTTTTTGTGTTTGTTTTGTGCCGCCCCATTTTTTGTGAAAGCTGTTCAATGTTGCAAAAATGTTTGGATGTAGATGTAGAATATTTACTCGTTGAAGATGTATGCAAAAATAATGGGGCCATATGTAACAGAGCACTGTAGATTTTTATATACAATTACTAGGCATGGGTAGAGCCTTGCAAGTTGCAAGTTTAGTTATGAGTGCTTTTGTCTGTTGAAATCAAAATCAAATTTCGATTAGAGCGACTAGAGAATCTCTTAAGAGTGACGTATGCGTTTTGCGAACAACCTTCGAGTTGTTTGCATAATGCAATTAACACGCTCAGAACATAAATGATGTACATACATCCCATAATTTCGCATATTTTCACACAAAAAAATCACAAATTGCAATTTTTCTGGTCTATCATCGGACGAGCGATACTGCCACGTTTGCTGCTGACAACTTCGTAGCTTGTAGCACAACGCGGTCTGCTTTGCGGCAGGACATTTTCGTATTCAGGTCTTTATTCGCCTTGCTCGTTCGCTTCTGCCTTGCAGCGGGTTTTTTCGTCTCTACGTTATGTCCTCATTTTGTCGTTTTTCATGCGTTGCACGTGCTTGCTGCGTTGTGTGGTTGTTGCGATTGCTGTCTGTATTGTTGTTGTTGTTGTTGGTGTTGTTATCTTCATCTTGCCATTTTGTCAAAAGCATGTGTTGTGTTGCATTGCGACTGCACTAAAAAATGCCATCTTGCATACGCAGACACCGGCTGCCTCGACACACACACAGACACACACACGCACGAACACAGACGCACAATTGCGTGCAATGCACGTAGCACAAACACGCATCTGGTGGGGATGTGTGAGTGCGCGAGTGTTTGCGGGGGAAAGTGAAATTGCGTGGGCGTTATTAGCTTCACTGGGGACAGGGGCGGATTCAGAAAAATCTTTTGGGGGGTTTCAAAAAGTAATTCTTTAATATTCATGTAGGGTTTTGTTGGCTTTCAGCCTTTTATTTAATCAATTCAATTTGCTCGTATTAGGTATAATTATTATGCTCTTATTATTAAGACTTGTGCTCGTTTTGGCCTTTTGTCACCGACTGTCCGATTTGTCCGTTCAACAGTCCCGTTAACCGTCCGCGTCTCGTCCAATGTTCGTTCAGTCAGGGTTGCTTGTGTCCGTCCGTCTTCCATACGTCCCTACACTCGGCTATCCTGACCGGTTATTCGCCCTCGAATAACTATGTCCATCGTTTCATGAATTCCGCTACTGTAGTAGTTCTTTGTGGACCTTCGTGGTTTCCCACTTTTACCACATTGTATCTACCATGCCCCAACTTTTCGCTTACTCTATATGGACCTAGAAATTTTTGACGCAATTTCATACTAGTCCCGAACTGAGTCCGTTTAATGGCTACCAAGTCATTAACCGTGTAGTTGATTTCTTCCTTTCTGTTTCTATCAAATGTCTTCCGATTTTCATTTTGTATTCGTCCAATGTGTTCTTGAGCTTTCTCTCTCGCAGTATCTCGCTCGATATTTAGCTCGTCCACTTCCAAGTCCTCTAAAATTGTTCTTAAGTCTGGGTACTCTGCTACCCGCATATCCAGTCCGGTAAGGATTTTGAAGGTTGTGGTTTTTGTGCTTCGGGGTGCCGTGTTATTTAGAATCTGTTGCACTTTCGGCACATGATTGTACCACTGGGTCGGGTTATTCTGACACTTTTTTGACAGCATTGGAATAACTGTTCTGTGGACGCGCTCCACCTGCCCGTTGCCGCGAGGTACCCCTGTTGCAATTGTCAAATGTTGGATGTTTTCGCGTACGCAATACTCTTTGAACGCATTCGACGTAAACGCAACCCCCCTGTCTGAAACGATTCGTTTGGGATTTCCAAATATCGTTGCTTGTTTTTCTAATTTATGTATAACTTCATCTACACCGGTGGATTTTGCGGGGTATAACCACACAAATTTAGAAAAGCCATCGATTATTACAAAAATATGATTATATTTTTTGCGCGTTTCCGTTAACGGCCCCACGTGGTCGATGTGGTAAGTTCCTAAGGGTTCACAAGTTTTGTCTATCGGGGTTAACAAGCCCTCTTTTTTACCCCTCTTAGCGTCTACTACAATGCATTCTATACAGCTTTTTACTACTTTTCCTGCCTTTTCCTTCAGGTTTGGTATATAGTAATTTTTCTCCACCAGTTCTTGGGTTTTTTTAGCCGCAAAATGCCCCTGATTGTGTGCCAACTTTAAAATTTCGTCCTCCATGACTGATGGTATTACTAATAGTTCCTTGATTGGATCTTTGTATACCAACCCGTTCTTTAAAAAAAAATTTTCATAACTTCCGGTTTCTAAAATTTTCCTCACGGCCCTAATCCAATCGTCCTGCGCTTGTGCCTCTTTTAGCCTGAACTTTAGCGAATCCTCGACTAAAAGACAATGCACACGACTCAATGCGTCCACATGCCGCATACGTGAACCTGACCTGTGCTCCACTACGAAATCGTACTCCTGTAGATACATCGCCCACCTCATGATTCTATCTGGCACCTCCTGTTTCTTAACTGTCATTGCAAAAGCATTGCAATCACTGACGATTTTAAATTTAATATCTTTCAAGTAAATACGCCACTTTTTTAACGCCTTTATCACTGCTAACACCTCGAGTTCATATGAACTGTATTTTTCTTCAACTGGCGTAGTCTTACGGCTCATAAACTCCACAGGGTGTAGCCATTGATCTTCCGCATCCTTTTGCAACAAAACCGCCCCATATCCATATTTCGATGCGTCCGCGTGAACCTCTGTATCTGCTGCCGGATTAAACAGTTTCAACGCGGGTGCGTTCACCAACGCATGCTTCAATTCTTGGACCGCTAATAATTGTTTCTCACCTAGTTTGAATTTTTCTTCTTTTCTAAGCAAATCGGATAGTGGTTTAGCGACCACCGCATAATCCTGTACAAAACGTCTAAAGAACGACGTTAGGCCCAAAAATCGTTGTATTTCTTTTTTACTTGACGGTATTGGAAAATTTTTGACAGCGTCCGTTTTTTCTTCTGATGGTAGGATTTGTCCCTTTTCTATGATAAATCCCAAAAACTTTATTTGTCTTTTTAGAAACTGGCACTTTTCCCACCTCATGTGCAAGCCCCATTTACTGGCGTGCCTTAGGACTACCTGCAATTTCCGGAGACCTTCATCCTCATCCTTGGCAGGAATGACGATGTCGTCCATATACACAACCACAGTCCCGTCCCTAAGTAAATCTTGGAAAATAGCGTGAATATATCGGCAGAAAACAGCCGGTGAATTTGTAATTCCGAATGGCACGAAACAGAATTCAAACTGGCCGTTGTGTGTCACGAATGACGTGTATTTCCGCGAATCGGGTTCAATTGGAACGTGAAAAAATCCGTTCTTTAAGTCAAGCGTCGTAAACACCCTTGCACCCTGCAGTTTGTCTAGCACTTCGTCAATTAACGTCATTGGGAAATTATCCCTAACAATTTTCTCATTAAGTTTACGAAAATCACAACAGAAACGTTTCGTTCCGTCTTTTTTCGTAGTCAATACGACGGGTGACGCATACATAGACGTACTTCTTTGGATTATACCCTCCCTGAGCATAATCGACACCTGCTCCTCTATATAGCGCTGATCTGCGTATGACACGCGACGAGGACGTTGATAAATGGGCGTTTCATCCGAGACTATCAATTTCATTTGCACTGGTGTGCTACTTGGTTTCTCTGCTCTATAACTGGTTATTAGTTCCTTAACTGCTGCTGCTGCAATTCCCTTTAAATGTGACACATCGATGTCGAACTTAGCTCCCAGTCCGGATTCTATTATCAAACACATCCTCTTGAACTCTTTTATTACGCTCTCTTCATTTTCCCTTTCCTCGTGGATTGATGGCACAGATCCACCTGCCTCAATATCGTGTTTGTTTTCAACTTGGTCCCTTACATTTGCTTTGATCTCCACGCCCGCTTGTTCACCGAAAACCTCCCCGTGGTCTGGCACAACCTCTCCAGTACCCTCGTTCACATTACTCTTGTCGGCTAGCACAACCTCTCTAGCACCGCCGTTCTCACAATCCTCATGGGCTGGCCCAACCACTCCAGCACCACCCGTGAAACTCTCGTGAACTGGCACAATTTCTCCAGCCGCCTTTCTCGCGTCCCCGCCATTCCAAGCGGTTTGTTGACTCGCCGTAACTACCTCAAGTTCGGCCACCTCGGCTGTGCTCCCAGCAACAGCCTTATTCGGTTTTCTGAACTCAACAGCGTCTTTCCTAAAGACCAATTCCACGTCTTTTAGCACGTCATTTCCTATCATCGCCGCATATGGTATATCGCGTTCCCTAACCACATGAAAAGTTACCCTCAAGATCACCTCGTCGATTGCTACGTCGGTCTCGAAGCTGCCCATTGTCGTAAGCTCGCCTCTACCTACTCCCACTAATTGAAGCTTTTCCTCACTGAGCTCCACCTCACCTAGCATCATGAGTGTGTCATATCTCATTATGCACGCAATCGATCCTGTATCTACCAGTGCACTAAATGTAAAATTATTGATTTTTACATCAATAAAAATCATGCCCCCCTTATCTCTCGTTCTTCCGTGACCTAGTGAATTTACTCGTTCATTCTTTACTACCGGCTCCTTGCATTCCTTTGCTACATGCCCTCTCTGTTTACACTTAAAACATACGACGTTGCGTACACTTGGACTCGAGCATTCTCTAGCTAAATGACCTTCTTGACCACACTTGAAACACTTCCTTTTTTCTTGAACTTGCTCCTCGGAATTCCTACCCGAAGATGCAGGTGTACTCAATTTATTTGTCGATGTTTGAGCACCCCTAATCTTTTCATACACGCCCATCTGCTGTTTGAGCTCTTTCAGATTCCTCGCTTGATATAACATACTCTTATTAATCCTTGTGTCCGGTATTCCCTCTATGAAATACTCTACTACGCTCTTTTCGTCCAATGCAATCGATTTCCCCATTTCTACCAAAGCATACAAATATTCTTGAAAACTTTCCTTCCCGTGTTTACGTCGGTTTCTCAACGCGCGGTGCACCTCCGCGGAGCACATCGTTTTTCCAAACTCTTCGACAAGAGCTTGCCTTAAAGCATTCCAGCCCCTAACACCTACCAGTCCGCGGACAAAGAGCTTAGCGGCCCCTTTCAGCAACTGTTTGGCATACACAAATTTTTGCAAATCATTCCAACCGACCGTGTCGGCTATGTCATTGAACTCCGCGACCCAGTGATCCACATCCTGACCACCATCACCCGAAAACGATGACACACCATCTTCAATATCCCGCAACGTAAACACCACCCTTTGCGTACTTGCATTGATTGTTGTTGCATCGGCGTACACTGAATCTGACATTTCATTTTCACTATCTGCTTGGTCGTCTTCATTGTCAAAAATCGTATGCTGCAACAGTCGTAGCTGTAAATCTCTCTTCCTCCCAACCACGCTCAAGTTAAGCTCTCTTAACTTCGCCTTTAACATTTCCACTGTCATGGCCCTGATCGTCTCGGTGTCCATCTTACAAACTGTTCTTACAATGTAATTACAAAAATGCGGCTTACACGTTATGAAAACTAATTACAAACTACTCAAGAAAGTATTTTCTGCTCACGCGCTTCTGCTTTGCGACATCTACTTCTGTTGGCTTCCACTCGCTGGTTTTGACATTTCTTCACTCGTTAGTTTTGGACTGGACTTCGTCACACTGCATCCTTCTTCTCCGCTCTGCTTAATCGCTTCTTCGCACTTTGCACTTGACTGCTTTCTCCTTCGTTACATTGTTTCTCCGCACATGGACTTTTCCTCGCGCAACCGCAATGCGCTACTTTCGCTCGTTACTTTTTATCAATTCGTTTTGTTCACTCACACCCGTGCTTTCTTTCTACGGGTCACTGTACATGTGTGTACACTTACACATTCACCAATGATCTTTTGTTCTCACTTTCGCGTATGGCTTTTCGCTTGGCGGCGCTCGTACGCATGCTCCGTCCGCTTTCATGCACTTTCACATATGTACTTCGGTTTTTTTTTTTATTCTATTGCTGGCTTTTATGTACAGCTTCAACTGCCGCCATATTTGTGAGACTCCGCGCTGTCCACTGGAGCACCCTCGACCGCCACGGCACAATCGTTTTGTATAGCCCTCGTCTATGCAAACCCGATCAGTTCGGAATGGGCTTTTCTGTTTTTTGCACTACGCAAGCCTTTTTGCACTTGCCCAACGCTTAATATTGCGACGCGTATATTTGCGACGATTTTCAGCACTTCACGAATTCGCACATGTACTCTACGATGCAGTAGGTTTGTTCTTTACACATCAGCTCGTACTGATCCCGGACGAGCCCCCATATGTAGGGTTTTGTTGGCTTTCAGCCTTTTATTTAATCAATTCAATTTGCTCGTATTAGGTATAATTATTATGCTCTTATTATTAAGACTTGTGCTCGTTTTGGCCTTTTGTCACCGACTGTCCGATTTGTCCGTTCAACAGTCCCGTTAACCGTCCGCGTCTCGTCCAATGTTCGTTCAGTCAGGGTTGCTTGTGTCCGTCCGTCTTCCATACGTCCCTACATTCATGAAATGCCTTTTAATTTGTAAGTACTTTTAAAGTCGATTCTAATATTTCGGGGGGTTTCAACCCCCAACCACTCCCCACCTGAATCCGCCACTGACTGGGAAAGTGAGGGCATTCTTGGTTACCGACCAAAATATGTAAATTTCAACGTGCCACTTCCAGCACGGCAGTGGGGGCGGCATCGGCGGCGGAGCTCGGGGCGCTTGCAGTTGCTGCAAATTTGACTAAAGGTCGCATACATCCGTGGACGGACAGATAGCAACCGGCATGCAACACACGCCCATACTTACATATGTACACACTAACACAAACTCAAGTCGGTCGCTGGGGCCTGCGGGGATAAGTGTGTGTTTACATCAGCGTTTTGGCTCACCCGAAGCGGTTCGATTAAACATTTTTTGCTTGAGTTTGCTCCTAAAGTCATATACGGGAATGCAGATGTTGGTGTACATACATACGCACATATATATATACATCCGTTTGATTGTTTAAGTGCGAGCAGCGCGGCGAGCGTTGAGCGCGCGCTTAACTTTAGAGTAATGCGTTTCCTTTCGCCTTAGACACGCTGGCTGACTTCCTCCTTCCTCTCCTGCGTGCTTCACTCGAACGCACGCTTTCCATGCAGCCAGCGTACGCGCGTGAATATGCGCGGATTAGCCATCGACGTGTTTTTGACTTATTTCCGCTCACACACCCGCACACACACACACACACCTGCTGCTTGTACGCACATTTGGCTAACATATATTGCAGCTTAAAAATGATGCCACTACCCAAAAAAAACAACAACAACAACAACAATGGAAGGGTATGGCGGTAATAACAACATCAACAATAACAGCGAGCGACAAGTTGAATACGTCGAAGCAGCAGGCAACGACTGCTGGCGCCGCAGCAAAGCCTTTGACGCAAGCAACAACAACAGAAGAACAACAATTTCCAGCTGCTGCACGTACTTACGCTTACGCTGATCCTTTCTTTGTTCTGCTCGTATTTATATTTCTTCCTCTTCCGGGCGCTGCACGCGCTGGCAACTTGCGAAATTGCGCTTCCAAAATTAAAGTCACAATTTTCGTTGCGTGTCGGTGGCGGTGGCAGCTGTTGTTGATGTACTCGCAAAATTTAATGGAGACATGAAAAATTTGTAAATTAATTTGGAAAATCTCAGCTAGCCGAAGTGGATTGGGTCAGAGAGTTGAAGTTTGTTTTTTCAGAAATTGTTTTGTGTATAACACTGAACGAGCCATTACTGTGTTTGGATATCGTAAAATAGTAAATATTGTTGAGAATTCAAATATTTTAGAACATTTAGTTACTTTGAACGAAAAAAATTATTTTAATAAAAATAAAATAATAAATATTGAAATTTAAAACATGAAATTTGTAAATACTGACAAGGTCTATGTGCAGTACTCTAAGGTGAAACGAGAGAATCAAACGCAGTACGGTTACTCTGGCAGATTTGTTAGCAGAAAAGTCTGTTAACTGAAAACTTTTTAACCAACAATGAAAACTTGATTTTTTACTGATTAGTGGCAAATGAATAACAACTACACAAGTGTTGACCACAGATACGGATGCAGCTGTATTTAGATATTCGGATCTCTGAAGGTACTCTTCAAATTCGGTGCAATGTGTACTGTGGCTTAAAGCTCCACTTTCGGACAGTCTCGCCATTTCAGTTAAAAAATCAACAACAAAAGCAAACTCAACAGACGTCAGCTTAGCGTTTCACTGCTGCTGCCAATGATTAATGATATACAAAGGAAATCGCGCTCCGATTTCGCAAAAATCCAATCCATAGATTCGACAAATGGCGACTGTCAAGAGCGCGTTTGCCAGTTGATTTCTTGTTCTATGTTTTGGCGTTTTGTTTGGTTGTTGCTCATTTGTTCAATCGAATTTGTTTTAATTAACCAAAACAACCGAAAATGTTTTCACACGCAAAAGTTCGAAACTGTTGCTGCGGAAATTGAAATGAAAAATTTTAATTACTAACCACAGACCATCACGGACACAGCAACGGACAATCACCAGCAACCGGCAACCACCAAAACAACAACGCAGTGCCACTAAAATTAATAGTTGCCGTCAGGCCAATGTGCGACCCGAGCGAAAGTTAAAACACTCACACACACACACACACATACACGAAACAACAACGATCAGAAGGTGTTGAGAATAATGCGTCCCTGAATTGCTCGGCGCGTAATGTAAGCAGCAACAACGAACGAAATTCGACCACAGAAATTTCGCTCGGTTGGTTTGAGGACCACAGATTGAGGGCGGTGGGCGATGGGTGGCCGCCGAACGCCGAATGTACTCGTAAAAACTTCAAACATTTGTATTCATTAATTTTAAGCCGGGCCAGCACTAACGCTGCGGGAAACAGCAGCAACAACAGCAACAATCAGTCGAGCCAAAAATTACCACACTACAGGCTGCCGCTGCCGAGCGTGCGTCCTGCCGCCGGTCTGCGGAGCAGCACGAATGCGGATATGTTGGATCAGGCGGACGTACACGCTCGCATACCGACTGATACCGCATAGATACGCGCGCCGAGCGAACACCGCTGCGAATGCGAATGCCAACTTATTATCTGCGGCCGTTGTACGCGGACACGTTCCCGTTTCGTGACTTTTCGCAATAAAATCTTATTAGCGCAGCCCGACTCGGAGCCGGAGTCGTTGTCGAAGTGGCCGACTGCGTCACTGCCGCCGCTGGCGCTTTCAGCTATAATGCCATAAAAGTGGTTGTCGACAACAACAACAAAAGCGATAGCGAGAGCTGCGAAAAACGTTGAGCGAAAGGTTGGACGAGTGTAATTTCAAATAAAAAAGTTATAAAGGACGAAAAGGCGTAAGGCCAATCATCGGAGACGGCAGCCGGAAACCAAGCATGAAACCAGCTGGCGCACGCTTAAAGTTCCGGCTTAAAGCGCCGCACATGCAGCAAAATCGTCAGAGTTGCCAGGGCGACCGCCGATGAAACGGTCAGTCAGCTGAGCTAATGGCGCTGGTCAGTCACGCGACGGCCGATTGTCTGGAGCCCATGCGGCATCAATGTCGAAAGCAATAATAATGTGTAATTGCGGCAACGGTTGTCAGGAACCACAAACCAAAGTTTGCCGCAAACAGCGGCGAGACTGTCAATTAGGCTGTGACAGCAACAGTTTCCAGAAAATATTGACTTTAATATTTTATTCTTTGAGAAAACTCCACTAAATACTTGACAGCGTTTTAGTAGTGGATTACAGATCCAAAATGTACTGGAAAAGTAATCAGCAAAAGATATGATGTGTTTGTCCGTCCATCCGTCAACCGACTTGAGATATATCTTCTTAGGTTTTGTGTAATTATTCGGCGAATTCGGCTAAGAATTGACGAAGAAAGAGGCAAAAAGTTTCAATAATTTTCATGGTGAAAAACGTACACAACCCTTTATGGGCCGTTTTACTTTCTTCATTACCGGTTTATACTTTCGAAAGGGGTAAAAGTAGAAACTGAGCTCTTGGGTGCCGTGTAGAGTACAATTGAGTCCTGCCACGCCGACTGAGACGCCATTTTCTTGGAGCTGCAATTTTGCCGCTTGCGTGATGCCGTGAAATTTCCACTGTTTGCGCCACTGTCATTAAAGCACTACTCACTTGCGGCAGTGCCGCAACCACATAACACAGCAAACTACTATTACGGCAACCGCCGCTGTTGTTGTTGCCGCTACCAGCAGCAATTTGAATTGCCAGCAAGTTGCCCGCAATTTTGCGCTCCCTACACGCCTCGCTGCCATTTCGGCCAACTTTGCTAATGGAAACCCTTGAAATGGCTATTAATAAAAATACACTAACTTCCGCTGCTGCGCCGCCCGCTGCGCCTCGACCGTGCGGCTATTTTCTGCTCAACATCGCCAATTGTGCCCGAATGCGATAAACAATTTTTTGCAGTTTGGTCGAAGGGAAGGAAAAACTTTCTCTGCGAAAAATAATTTCAGTCTCGTGGTGGGTTGGGCGTGCCCTACTGCGGCGGCAGGAGAAATCATTATTAAAATAGATAATCGCCTCGGCGAGCGCGTTGACAGAAATTGTGTTTACTCTCGCAAAGTGTTCCGGCCATTTCCGAAACACTTTAACGCGCCTTGAACGTGTTTTGCGGCGAATTTTTATTGGATTTATGTGCAAATTCAGTTTGAGTTTGAGTTGCAGCTGAAGGAGGAGGAGCAGCAAATTACTATTTTGAAGCCGTTGAGTGTGTTTGCAGAAGGCAATTATTCGCCGAAACGAAAATAAAGCAATCGAATGAATGGCGGAACGCGATACTTAGCCGCGTCACGTCACAGGCGGCCGAAAAGCAACAACACTTGAAGCATTTGCGTTGTTATTCAATGCGAGATTTATGGGACGCTTCCGTCTGCTGCGATAATATTCGGCACCGAGCAGTTAACAACAATGAAATATGGCCAAAGTTTGTGTATAATTATTGGACTTGTTGGGCTAATCATCTTTAATCGAGAATTTATGTCAGCATATTTGTTGGTGAGGCTGGCAGGGGGAGGTAGAAAAGGATACAATGTAATGCGATACGCAATTCGCTTTTCAAGATATTTCAAAGTGGCTTGTTGCATGTTATTGCCGTTGATGTGGTTGTTGCTGTTTTCTCGTAAGTATGTTTCCTGTGTGCTTCTGTGTGTACAATTGATCAAACCACAGACATTTCCGTTAAAAGCATTGAAACCTCATTGAAAATATTTCAAGTAGATATCAATACAAGCGAACCGAAAACCAAACCAAACCAAACTATTGTACAACAACACAAACACACCATAAGAGGCCCATTAGGAAAAATGTCTGAATTGGTTGGATGGTTGGTTGTGACATGGACTCCGCCAAGCGAAATGATTCGAGAGGCTCTGAGCGCACTGCATTCATTTACCAATGTCCATAAATGCTGAACAGCAACAGAACACAAAATACCAAAATATCCTTCTGCAGTGCAAGCAAGGAGTGTGCTGAAGAAAAATACAGCTGGATGTCTTTTGGTCAACAAGCGGTGTTTTGTCTATCTTTCCCCAATAATCCTCCTTCCCAACTCCTCAAAAACACAGATGATAAAACCATTGAACTATTTATTTATAAACTTCCTTACATCTGCAAATATTTTACACTTAGTTTAATACATTTTCTCTTATAACAAAAAAAGGCAATTTACCAATGAGTCGAAGGCCCTGGCAGCCAGTACTCTTTCTCGTGTAAAATTGTGTATCTTTCTTTCTATCTACTCAAGATTAAAGAGGGCACTGAGCACAGCTTTCCATCTGCACTCAAGTTGCGTCAGCCCATTCCTATCGGAAGCTGAAGAAGTTTTGCATATGTTTTTTGTTTTTAAATTAGCTACTTGTGTGAATGACTGCAGTCTGCTGATATTTCCCACAGGGTTGCGCGTCGATGTGGGTGTGGCCCTGCACTTCAGGCCATTGGCACGCGATATATGCACACATTCACACACACCTCAACACATGTTTTGTGTGCGTGTGTGTATAGCAGATGTCTTTCAAACGCCGACGCAAAATGAACGCCGTGATTTCAAAGTGTAAAAAATGTTGCCTTTTGTTGATAAACGCAAATTGATAAGCAGTTTCCGCGCTGCAGCGTCAGGCGTCGCAAAATCCTCAAAGTGTTGGAAAGCAAAAAAGAAAAAGCGTGCCGCACAAACGGAAAAGCCGCAGCCGCAGCCGCAGCCACAGCCGCAGCAGGATTGCTGACATTTCTCTGCAGCGGCATGGAGCAGTGTCGTTGACACCGTGTGTGGGCCAACAAAAATGCTGGCAGGAATTCAAATGGAAATTAAATATTCGCCGCGTTCAACGCCTTTTCCAACAACTCGGAGTCAACAAACAAATGGAAAAACAAACGTCAAAAATACATGCAAATAGAAAATGACAAGCGAAAGTGTGTCAGCGGCAGGTGGGGCCAACTGCGGCAAGACGAATGCCCTTTTTAACGTGCACCGCAACACAAACCCATGCCCACTTTTCTGCTCGTGTGTGTTGTCTGTTGATTTCATTCAGCCCTCAACGCTGCGCCTCCTACCTCCGGTTGTCCTCAAGCCGTCGCATAGAAACTCAGTTTTGATTTATTCTTCCGGCCACCGCCGCAGATGCTGATTACAAATCATTGATGAAATAGCATACTTTGCGGCGGCCGTTAGTGCCAGTGTGCGATGGGTCCTTCACTCCACTTCGGCTCTGTGTCGTGTTCTGTTTCTTATTGTGTGCCATTTGTTCTTGATTTGGACGATTTGTTTTGACTCTTTTTCGTTGCTGGCTCGAACGGCTTTGTTGTCGATGAGTAGGTTGACATTTATTTGACACTTGTAAATGTCATATGGGAGCAATGAGTACTGGATGCCAGACAGCATCGTGATAGCAGTTAATAAGGGAACGCTGAGAGACGATGCGAGAGGTTGGAGTTCGGGCCGTCGAACCGTCGAACCCGGTGCAATTGTAGCCAAATGTTTGTGCTCAGCAAAATTTAAGTGGAATTTTGAATTCGAATGGGCCGTTTCAGTGGACGGTGATTTAGTGATTTGCCTGTTGATTTATATCAGCGGCCTAAAATATTTACTGTCCATATTTTTTTAAATAAAAAATTGGCCTTATTTAAGAAATTTCTTCAAATATTGCTTTATAATAATTATTCCCAATTAGAAATTTTTTCGTGACCTGTAACTATTTTCATGTAATAAATATTTTTGAGTTGCATAATAACTATTATAAGAAACAAGTATATTTTTCCTTGTCGATAATTATTATTTTGAAAAACATTTTTTTTTACGTTGAATTACCACATTTTAGATATGAACTGATTTTTAATTGTTTCAAATTGACAAACGCAAATTAACTACAGAAAACCAATTTCCACCAAAAACTAAACAATTAAAATTTAATTCATACTCAAAATTGGATAAGGCAACGTAAAAAAAATGCTTTCGTAAAAGTTACGAAGCAACGTAAACAAAATTTTCTTTCAAATAATAGTTATCGGCAACGTAAATAACAAAAAATCATAAATAAAAGTTATGAAGCACTGTAAAAAAAATTTTTCAAAATAAAAGTTAACGGTAATGTAAATAAAAGAGTCATAAATAAAAGTTATGAAGCAACGTAAAAAAAAATTCCAAAATAATAATTATCGAGAACGAAAAAAATGTGTTTCTTATAACAGTTGTTGCATTCTAATAGTTACATTGCAATTATTTTCTTAAAAAACTTATAATAGTTAAGTCCCTGATTTATAGTAAATTTCTAGACGTGCAAGCGCAAGTCTTGGTATGTTAAACAGACTGCTAATTTTTTTCACTTGGAAATTTTTATTCAGTACCATCTGAGGACTTATTGACTGCCCGTCCATTCTTGACAAAATAGAATTTCAAAATTTTGTGAAACTGGAAAATCACTGGGATAATGTGGAATAAAAAGTGTGTGCAACTAGAGATCAAACATAGTAATACTGCGTACTCAGTTTTTAATTTCTACATCCTTTATCCTTTTAAAAGGACTTTTGAAGGGGATAAAATAAATATATATATATAAAAAAATACTTACCCTGGTTAGAATATGGACGTATGTATATCAAGAAAGAGGAAAGGCACAAGAATTTAAATAAAATTGATTTTTTATCTACTTGCAAAAAAAGGATATGAAAAAGGTCCTTTGAAAATTTTAATCCTTTATATCCTTGAAAATTTATATAGAATTTTCTTGAAAAGTAACTATGTTCAAACCCAAAATCTCCTTGATCACGTGTCAAAATTTCATTACTCTAACTTTATTGGTTCGAAAGTTATTAAAAAAAAGGCAGAAGCTGCAATTCTAATGAAGTAAAATAAATTCTAATTTATTTGAGTATCAGTATTTTAAATAATAAAAATATACAAAATCAATGAAGCGATGTTTGTTTGCATATTAGTTCGGCATCTTATTCAAGTGTTTGAATATTAGCAAAAGGCAGAATTTTAGCCACCAATTAGTCTGCCCAATTATCAGCCGAACGCAGTCGCCTGTTTGAATAACTAAGCACAACCGAGCATGGCCAGGTTTGTCAATTAAATTTATTAATTAAACATGAAAGGAAGGCAACGCCAAACAAAACTGCTGAAGTTTGTGTGTGTGTGTGTGTGTGTAAATAGAATTTAAACCGTCGATAAGTGCCTACCGACTCACTAAGCACTGCTTGTTGTAGTTGTAGCAAAACACTCAAGGCTTGTTATAATCGAAGTGGGCGTTGAGCAGGCAGAAATATTATATAAACTGAAGGGCCGAAGCGGAGTACCACAGCGCTCGTATTATGCCGGAGCGCGTACACTCTTCTTCATGCATTGTGTCGAGCCTAGTCTGCTGCTTAGTTTGGTGCGTGCCTGTGTGTGCCTAAGCCTGCGCGTGTATGTATGTGTGTGGGTGTGTTCATCAAACTCGCAATTGATTCGAACACAAAAAGCTCGTAGCAACAGCAGCGATTGTTTTCATTTTGCCAGCCAATAACTAATGCTACACACACACACACACACATACCTTTGCATAGACGTTGTATAATACACAGCGAGCTAACTCGCTGCTGCCACTTGCATATGGATCATTTTAGTCACTTTATGCCCACTCGACAAAGCAACAATAAAGTGGGCCGGTACAGCCAGAGTGCCCGAGTGTCTGGCTCGCTGTGTACTGGCCGATTGGCCCAATTCGAGCTGTGTGCGGTTATGGTTCGACTTTACGTTTCGTAATCTGGTGTTTATGCATTTATTTGGGCGCATTTGCTGCTGCTGGTTGTAGGTGAGTGCGATTCGGATTGCATTAAAGTGGTTTCGCTGTTCGTACATTTCACGCCGTTTCCGATGCATCAATAAGCCTGAAATGCGTAGTGCGTAACTTTGGCAATGAATGTGAATGTGGATGGGACTATCCCTCTTGGGATAGTGATACAACTACAAATAGAGCATGGAGAGTGTTACTTAACCCTTTTCAGCCAATTTCCGCATTTCTTGAGATACAAATTTTTTTCCAAAATATTGACTCTCATTGGACATTTTAACAATAAATTACAACAAAATATCAAAAAAATCATTTAGTTTGAGAATTACAGCTCAATAAATTTTGTACCATATATCGTACAATGGTCCGCAAAGGAGTACAAATTAATGCAATTTTTGTTTCGTTTTTTTAAGTTAACCCTTTCGTTACAGGTTTTTACTGGGAAAAGTTTTTTATCATTACATGGTGTGTGCAATGCGATCAAGTAATCCTTTGTGGAGTCAATGCGCAGGAGTCGTTCTTATTAACCCTTTCGCTACAGGTTTTTACTGGGAAAAGTTAAAATTTTAAATTTTACGTTTTAGGCTTCTATGTGGTTATGTTAGCAACATTCCATAAGAAATTTTTAAATTTTTATACTCGGACCCTGTATTTTAGAGTATTTTTCTATGAGAGCAACCACATCGTTGTGGCTGTAATAATTACTTAACTATACAACTTTTTACGCATAACGAAAATTTGAATATTTCTTCATTTACTTCAGCCAAAATTAAAAAAAAGGTATCTAAATTGAAAGAAAACGTCAAATTAAAAAGTTATCTAAAGTTATCTAAATTAAACAGTCTGCTTCTTCTTCCTTTACTATGTCAAGATATACCATTAAATAAACGTGTATACTTCTCTTCTTTAAACTTAAATATTCAGTTTATTAATTTCGTATTTTTCCTAGAAC
Organism: Melieria crassipennis; assembly: GCA_963668005.1. Taxonomy (NCBI): domain Eukaryota; kingdom Metazoa; phylum Arthropoda; class Insecta; order Diptera; family Ulidiidae; genus Melieria; species Melieria crassipennis. The sequence goes on along the minus strand of OY764963.1, from coordinate 113,610,316 downwards.
TTCAAACTATTCTAAGGACCAACAAAAAATTTATTCTTGAAACCACAGAGGGTTCAGACGTCCACAAAGCAGCATGTTGCTATATGGCAACAAAGTAGCGAAAGGGAAAGACAAAATTTCTTATACCAAACCCATAACTTAAAAAAATTCAAACATAACTTGCAACCGTTGCCTTCCATTTGTACGATATATCGTACAAAGCTTTGCAACCCTTGTTGTCATTTGTACGATATATGGTAAAATTTTTTTAAAGACTCCGGAAAAATATTTAGATGCAAAAAATGTTAAATTTAGTAAGTTTTATAAATCAACTGAGATTCAAACTTTGAAAGTTTAGCTTTTTGATACAAAAAATATTTTATATGAAAAAATTCCTCCGCAGAAGCATCGTTACTTGCTGGTTTTTCAAATTCTTGCAAAGAGCTACTTACATAACTCACTCATACTTTGTAGCCACAGCTACAAATCATTATTTATATATTTAAACAGAATGATACAATACAGCCTACGAAACGAAAATTAAAAAACCGTTCCATAAAAAATGCATTCGCAGTCAAATAAAAAATCTTCGAAAAAATTGTACGATATATCGTACAAATTTCCGGAAAGGGTTAAATTGTTTGTCTTTTAAGTTTGGTGAAATAAAAACCTGAATACTGCACTTCTGCAAGTTGCAGAATTAGAATATTTTGTGGACTGGACAGCCGCAGTTTTCATTGAAAATTTCAGTTAAACTATTCCACATATATGTAGACATGCTTGTCCGGAAATCCACACTAATCCTTTAATTTTCGTAATGCACAAAGCAAATGCGTCGAGCTCCCTATTTATGAAATCCGCCAGCGATCACAATTTGCGCTAAAAGCATTTTGCTTCTTTCGCACTTGATTAGCCGGCGTGAGGTGCATTTGTGTGAGTAGCTGCATAAATGCAAATACGAGTACACTCGTGTGTGTGTATGTGTGTATGCATTAATGCAAAGTTTAATCTTTGAATGTGTGAGCGTTCTCTGCAAAATTCTACATGCAGTTAATGAAGAATATTCTCGGAGAGTGAAGATTTATTCAGTTCGCGTTTATTGCTGTCGGCACATATTAAATTATTTGTGTGTGTGTGTGTTTCTGTGAATTGCATATTCAATTAGTAAACGGTTAATTGGCAAGCGTGAGGTAATTGCTGCCATGCCTTCAAGGCACTTGCGAATTCCTTTTTAATCCATTTCGTGCACTTTGTGCAACGATGAATTCAAAGACATTTACACTACCTTAAAAAGATTTATAAAAATTTGTCTACAGCGAACGCAATCCATTGATTCATGCAGTTTTGCTATCAACGCTTCATTTTAATTGAAAAACTGTACTTGGTCGCATAAAGGAAAACGTAAGATATGTAGCACACAAAAAGTTTCGCTCGTTTCAAGCAGAAATCACATCAAGGATGCCGTTTGCGGCTGGCAGGCAGAATTCGCACATTTGCATAAAAGCGCTGCACCCGCGGCCGTCTGGGCGCGCACTTGGAAAAATCTACCCAAATGAGTGCAGAAATTCAACGGCAACGACAGCGAACTCTACCTTACGTGCGACACAGAGCCGGCTGGCAAAGTCGAATGGCCCGAACACATTCAAAACGGCAGCGACACGGCTACATAACTTCAAGATGGCAACGGCTTCGAATGTCGCTTTATAAGTAGTCAACTACGTGATTCAAAATCATCACAATCATATATTTTGAGCTCCTAAGCACAAACTTTTAAATGCTTGCGCTTTTTTTCTATTCAGCTTTCGTCTATATTTATCCTTCTGCAATCAATTGTTGTAATTGTTGATCAAGGCATAACGAGAAACTCAAAAAAACGCCATCAAAAATATTTATTTGGCAGCTTTGCTTTTTTCGCCTTGGAAACAGAGAATACTTCAATGTTTGGCGACAGTGACCACTGCGGTCGGTGGTTGCGTACCCGTGCAGTCCTTAAAACAATCTGATTCTCCACTTTGACAGATGCAGTCGTGTCGCTGCCGTCGTCTATGTGTTCGGCGCATAAAGCTGGACACGGCCGTCCTCGTCGTCGTCGTGCACAAATAATCACATCCAACTCGTAGAATATGCGCGCTGCAATTTCGCATTGTGTGCGCTTGACGGGCTGTTGCTCGGAGTTTTGCAAGAGAAGTTTCATATTATTTGAATTCCTGGTATTGCTGACAGTTTATTTGAATGCAAAACATGGTGTAGGTGTTTTGTGTGTGGGTGTGTGTGTGTGCGATGATAGCAATAGTGATATGGATATGGTTAGAGATATGAAATTTTAAAATGTTGTGGCGTAATGTGTGGCAAAACAAAGTGTAATAATACATACCAGGAAATGTAGTATTTATTCTTTGCATGCACATTCTGACTTCTGTCTGGCGGAGCAACAATGTTTCATTAAAGTGTGCTTTTTGAAAAATTTACTGCTTGGGGCATTAACTTGTCCTCGAACTGAAGTTGCTTCTGGCTGGTAGTTTTACCAGCTGTGCAGTTATTCCATGTTATTTAAATAAAAAGCGTAATTGTTTGAAATATGTCAATGTTTTTTGCCCATCATATCGTTAGTAGTTATTTAAAATTTACCGTTTTGGCTAACGTAACCTAATGCAAGCAATTTCCTCAATTCAAGAAAAACATGTACATTAATTTTTTAAAATTATTTATCGATTTAAACAAGGTTTCGATTAACCCTAATTCCCAGAAGTGAGCCTCACAGTCTCACTAAATATTTCAAATGGTGATAAATCCGAAAGATTTCCGATTCCATAATTTTATGTAATCCTCTAATGGAATGTTAGAATTATATTGCAATTATAAATTTAACATTTTAGACAGTTTTTGTACTTTTTTAAACAATTTTTTTCAGTAATTTAGCTCATATAAGCCGACAGTCTCACTTCTGGGTTTACGTTAATTCTGGAAATGTTTTTTCTAAAATCAGCTTAACACAGAATTCAAGTGTTCACGCTTTAAATATTTTGAGAATTCATTAAGAAGAAACTTTTTTTAGATTAAGGGAATATTTTTGAAGGAAACAAGGAAACAATTCCTTGAAGATTTTTTAGGTCCTTAAATAAGTTAAGTAAGTTCTGACTTATAAACTTATAGACTAGATTTTCGGGAACCTCGCAGTAATTTATTATTTTAAGTGATTGTTTGAATAGCCAGAATTAATATTTCTGAAAGAATGAATCAAGTTTTACAGTTTTCATCACTTCAATTTTTTTATTTAATAAGTTTTGTTGGAGATTTTTAAGGAATGTTATAGGAAGAAACGCGTTATGCTTGAACATGTATTTTTCATAAAATCGTGTGCGTGTGTGTGTGTGTGCACCATCTCTTCCATATTTACGAATTATTAGTCATTTGAAATATTAATTTCTTATTTTCTGTAGAATAGCTTCATGGCTCGTAGCACGCAATAATTTTTTGCATTCTCCTGGGACGAGCGGCCACAAACAACCACTGAGTTGAAATTTTACTGTCAGTTGCAATTCCGGTCACAATTGCACTCGCCGCAAGTATCATCGACGCCTGTACAATTTCTAAGACAAATTTCCACCAGAGTAGAAAAATGACAAGACAATGAAATTGCGGAGAAACTGCAGCAAGAAGAAGAAATAGTTTCAACAAAGCACACCAGCGCACAACGAATGCGAGAGGTGCAGGCGGGATTCAGGGAAAACTATTACGATACGACGCATTGAATCGTTCATGGGCCCCCTCCTCCGCCAACCACACACCACAACGTCGCAATTGTCAATGCTGTCAGTTTGTCAGCTTCCGTTTCCGCTTGTTCGACTCAATTCCATTTCAATTCCGATTCCGCTTTGCGATTCGATTCGTTTCGCTGCGATTCGTTTCAACTCCATTTCGTGCGATATTTCAAAATAATAAACGATCAGAAGTGAGGACGAGAAACGCGAGAGGAGCGAGAAAATGAAAAACGCCAGCCAGCAATGCTGCGGCTAGTCAAGCGTGCGCAACTAAGTCATTCGTACTGAATTTGTTGCTGTGGCGGCAATGCACTGCTCAATGCACGAATCAAAACCATATCCAGCTACGGGTTGTTGTGTTGTTGTTGTTGTGAGCCGTTGTGAAAGCAGCGCTAGAGCGAAATAGGCGCGAGAAATCGATTGTCTGCAATTAGTGTTGCCAGATGTTAAGTTGCTGTTGTTGTTTAGCTGTACAAGCTTGGTCTTCATTCATGATTTCACATCTGTGGCGAGGAGATTTTCTTAAAGACTAAAGTGCCTCACCCCTTGGTCAATCGAATCTATTCGCCGCCAATCGCTGCTGGGCGACAGCGAGACAGAGGTGTGAAGCGCAGAAAGCACGCCAAATCGTTCACAATCACATCGAGCGCAGTTGGACAACTTGTCAGTGGCCCAGTTTGTTCGACTTCGGCGAACACGCTGCCACCGTTCAACCAGCGTCGCTGGGCTTATTTCTTTCATGTCGTATTTGTGCACTATTCAGCCATTGTTCGGCTGCACAAAAGCCTTCTCCCCGATTACCTGCTGCCGTGCGTCGCCCTTCGGCGGTACACGCCTTCAACTCCTGCATACTTTTCCAATTTCATCCTTCGACTTTGGCAATTTTCTACTCCCTGCTTGGAGCACGCGCTCGCCCGATGCGTTTCGCTTCCGCTGCACATTTTCAACTTTTCTTTTGTTGTGCCTTAACAGCAAAACTTGCACTGGTACCTATTCGCCCGTCCACACGTCTGCCCGTCCGCCCGTCTGCCATTCTGCCTGGCTGTTTGTCTCTCTGGCTGTTGCTGTTCGCTTGTTTGTTGCAAGACAGCAGGTGCATGTTTTGCTGTCATTTTTGTTGCTACTATTATTTGTTGTTGTAGTTAGTGTTGCCGCTTGTGCGCTGTAGCCTCGGTTTGCATTCGCATCCACATTCGCCCAGCTGCACCCACACATTTATGGCAGCGCTGCAGGTAATGTTTATGCCTTTTGCGTTTATGGTTAGTGCAACTCTACAACAACAACAACAACAACACTTGTATTAAGTGTACCTACGAGCAGTGAAATGGAAAAGTCGCACTCGCCCCCAATGCATTTTTTCATTTTTTTTTTTGCGGAGCGTTCGCGCTTATTGAAATATATTCGTTTTGGCACTTTGACCATGATGGCATTAGAAATAATAACAAAAACATTTTCTTATCAACTGGCACTGTGCGGCCAATGTGCTTACATATTTATGTAAATATGTACATACAAACATACGTACACATAATACGAGTGCAGCAATACGGAGTTGTTGTGTGCTTCTAGAGCCGATGCTGTGTGAAAGGGGTTAATGATTGTACAATGTACTCGTTTTTAAATTGAAACGTGTGTGGAGTGCAGAGTGCAGGCGGTGAGGTGCTGGGCGTTGCGATAATGAGGCAGTAATGATAAATTAGTGGAGAGGCGGAGTGTGAATGTGACTGGAATAGATTTGTGTTTTAACACGACATGCATTCATTTGAAATAATTGAGTAGAGGTGTGCATCATTTGGGCATCCTGTCTTAGTTGCTATTGTGATTCGAAAGGTCTTGGTTCGAGTCCCAACCCAGTTGGCCCCATTTAGCTTGGCCAATGATGGAGCTAACTGGGTTGAACGTTGAACAGAGAACTGCCATAAAGATTTAAGATGTATTTTATTTTTGAGTTGACTTCTGGCTTCGAAGCTTCTTTAGCAATTGAAGTCTTGATAACTCATAAAGCTGCACCTCTCACGAAATATTAATGTTTGTTCTTGAAATTCTAAGGAAAGCTAATTTAAAACTCTTTAACTCTTTCCGGAAATTTTTACGATATATCGTAATATTTTTTTGAAGATTTTTTATTTGACAGCGAACGCTTTTTTAATTTAATTTAAATTTTTAATTTTCATTTCGTAGGCGTGGCTACAAAGTATGAGTGAGTTTTGTAAGTAGCTCTTTGCAAGAATTTGAAAAACCAGCAAATGACAATGCTTCTGCGGAGGAATTTTTTCATATAAAATACTTTTTGGTATCAAAAAGCTAAACTTTCAAAGTTTGAATCTCAGTTGATTTATAAAACTTACTAAATTGAACATTTTTTGCATCTAAATATTTTTCCGGAGTCTTTACTTAAAAATTTTACGATATATCGTACAAATGATAATGGAATTTTTGTGTTTGCATGCCTGCCACGCCCATCTGTAAACCACATGACTAATAAAATTCGACTATTCGGCAATTTTCGATTAAAAATACGAATTAATAGACGAGTTTGTGTTTTACTGGGCAAACACAGGTTATGTAAGTTTAGACATGCGTACTTGCCACTCCCACTACGATAATAAGAATCGGCTATATTCAGTATCTTTCTGAAAAACTATATGAATTTTAGTTGATTCTGTATTTTATTGAGGGGAACAGGGCTTTGCAACAACAACAACAACGGTTATATAAGGCCGAATAAATGTGACTCAATTGTTTATATATATATAATTTATATAAGTTTCGATCAAAATTAAATCGCGTTTTGATTTTTGTTGCTATGATTTATGTTTTCTATCAAAAAATTAATGAATTGTTCATGAAACTTAAAAAACGAAACAAAAATTGCATGCATTTTTGCTCCTTCCCGGACCATTGTACGATATATCGTACAAAATTGATTCAGCTGTAATTCTCTACCTGATTTTTTTGGATATTTTGTGGTATTTTATTGCTAAAATGTTCAATAAGAGTCAATATTTTGAATGCAAAATGTTTATCACAAGAAATGCGGAAATTGACGGGAAAGGGTTAAGTTTTTATAAGAAAACATCAGCAATATCGATTCGTCATCTTAAAAAAGCATCTTGAAAAATGCCTTGTGTTTGAAATATATTTTGTTTTTTTTTGTTTTGTTTCAATAAATAAATTTTTCCACTGAAAGAGCCCATTAGCTAATCTCCTTAAAACAGCCAATGCGATTCAACCAGAAACAGAAAGAATCGCTTGAACATCTGAATTTTATTGCAACTAAAATGATTTTTTTTCGATTGCAGATATTTGGCCGCAAAAGCGACGGACAATTTCCAGTGACACATCTGGCTTCGAAGATGCGATAATCAGGTAAGCAGAGGGCAGCGAGCAGCATTTGGCCAACCTGCCGCCCAAGCACACGCCCACTCGCCACGCAACGCTGCACAATGACTCATTTATTTGCGGGCTAGCAAAATGGTGGCCAAAAAACCTGAAACGTGAGACATGAACATTGTTAGCGTGTCGAAAGTGAATGAATGTGCAAAATCAGAGACGGCGAAAAGTGCGCGCCGCGGCGGCTGGTGGGGCGCAGTGCGGTGAACGCACGGCAAAGTCGTAAGGCGCAACGGAATTGAAAGTAAACAAACAAACATTTGACATGAGGCCGGCGGGTGGGTGAACACGAAGAGAAAGGTAAACATGCCGACTGCGAGAGGAGAGCGAACAGTGGCGCGAGAAACAGACGAGAACGCGCCCGAGTGAGCGCAGGTGGGGGCAACTCCAGCTGCCGCTTTGCAAGTCCACAATTCGACTGCGCTGTCTCTCCGCCTGACGCTCTCGCTCTCGCCTTCGCGCAGCGCTCTCGCAAAGCTCCGCGAACAGCTTTTCGTTATGACGTCAAATTCCACTTAACACAGAACTCAAATGCCAAGGACTCCCATTGCTATTAGCAAGAATTATCCTTAGTGCTTCGCAGGATATTCACAGAGAGAGTCGCTTGGCCGGAAAATGTGCGCGTACTTGGTGGCGGCGATTAAACTGCCCCGCTGCTCGCCCTCGTACCGTCCCCCAACGGTGGCCACTTGAATGGCAACGGCGCTGCCCCACCAGCAAGCAGAAGAAGAAGAAGAACGGTAGTAGTAGAATATAGGCTCGAATGCTACACGTGTATCCTTCACGGGATTTCGCATTTTCGCTGCCAGCGAATACTTTTTGTCGCATGTTTTTGCCGCGTGTGTCGCGCCAGTGTGACGGTCTCAGTGTCGGTGTGTCGTCAGTGTCGTTTTTGTTGTTATTGTTGTGGCTCGCGTTCAGCGTGGGCGTCTGTCTGTTTCGGTCGACATTTTTTGCGACTGTGGAGTGCATGCAGCCAAATGAAAAGACAAAGCACAACAACACAGCGGCAAGCGCGTAAATTCGGTCAATATTCAGGCGCGCGAATGTGAGTGGGCGCGCTGCGGAGCAACAATAACAACAGAAACAAAAACAAAAGCAGCGGCAATGCGTACGCGGTGCGAACAGAAAATGTAAGCAAATCAAATGTGCGGCGCTTGTTGCGGGCATTTCGTATTTCATTCACGATTTTTGCAATCCCATTGTTTTTGGCAATTACCCGAATGTTTGTGACTGCAGGGACGAGTGCGTGCCCGGCACTGCGGCGCTGTTTCCGTTGTTGTGCGCATTAGGGCGCCGCATTATTGGATTTCGACTGCTGTGCGGAATATTTCCAGCGCCAGTCGGCCTTTGTTTGCCGCACTTGCTGCGAGTTTCGTCTTTTTATGATCGCTTCTTGGAGCTCAGAAATAGTAAAATTTGTCTCTTGCGTGTTTAAATGTGTGCTTTTTATTGCCTCGAAGGTGGCAGGAGCCCAGCATGTCCGAAAGTCCTTAAGCCTACAGTTATGTGGCAGTTGTGCTTTGTTGCGCTTTGCCGTTGTACTCTAAAAATTGTGGACGTGATTTGGTGCTGAATTTATGTTTAGAGAATTTCGGGAACGAAATCGACTAAGCGATGATTTGTATGTTGTGGTCTCTGGTGAGTGACAATCGATTTCAATAATCTTTACCTATAACTGAATGAAAATGTAGAAGCAATGTTCACTTACCGAATTATTGAAGCGACAACGTGTTGGGAAATCTGCTCAATTTAAATATCTAAAAAGTTGAAATCAGAATCTTTGCAATAAAAGAAGGCCAGCCAGTTCGGCTTGCTGACGGCGCTCGACCATATTTAATTCTTAATAAAAGGGTTAAGAGTGCTCCTTATGATCCACTTCAACAATCACCTGCAACTAGTGGTGGGGTCCAGTCCCTTTCAAACATACAAAGTTTCTCTTTCCACTGGATCAACTTAATTTTCAATAGCTTGGAAAAAATTGATAATTGTTGATTTTATCTATTTTTATTTATTATATTTATTTATGAAACAATTTATACTTACAAGTTTCAGTAAGAAAAAAAAATAAAAATTGAATCAATTAGTGAAGAACTGTATAAATAATAAATAAATAAATAAAAAAAATAAATAAAAAAAAAAATAAATAAATAAATAAATAAATAAATAAATAAATAAATAAATAAAAAAATAAATAAATAAATAAATCTTGACCAATGGATTAGTGAATGTTCTTGAAAATTAAACATCAAGTGTACATTTTATAAGAACTCTACCTCTTCACTCTTAAAATTTGTGTAAAAATTACTCGCTCAACTGAAACTTCAAGTTTGGCTGAACTTAATGCTTTAAGTTCATAGCGCAAGCAATAACCCACCGTAACATTTTCCAGCTTTCCCCCGCACAGGCGGCCATAAATAAAAATATTTCTTATTTATCTGCGCTGGCGAAGCGTGCTCCGCCAACTGACATTCAAGACATGACGCGCACAACGTTGCCACTTGCGGTAAGCCCGTCGAATGACATAACGTGCGCCGTCATTGATGAATGTGCGCCAGCAACGATATGAAGAGCCCGTGTAATAAAAGCAAAACCTGTGGCATTAGGGCCGACAACAGCCGCAACCGCAACAGCCGCGCCAACAACAACCCGCACAACAACTATTAGCAAATATGAATTTCGCATCGGGGAAACAATACACTTCGAGTGTGCCACCTCGAGCCACCAGCGTTGCCATTAGTGCCGCGTCGCCGTTGCCGACGCGTTGTAACCGGCACTAAAACCGTCACCGCCATTATGCACGCCACATGAACGCGAGCAAAGCAAGCAGCAGCGGCGGCAAATGCAAACAAGCGCGCCAGTGCCGCTCCATTCATTTTATTATCATTATTACAATTATTATTGCGCATACGCCCCGTTGAGCAGCTAGTAATAAATTCTCAAAAAATAACTTGGCACGAAAATTTACAGCGCAAAAGTGCTCAAGTGCTTAAAAGTATGAGCCGCGCAGCTCCAAATCGCGCACCGCGCCTCACTACCCACCACCCAGTCCCCAGCCCCCCTCGCTCGTCAGCTGCAAGGCAGTGTTGCCTGTGCCCTTTGTGTGCAATGTGTATTGCTGCGGGCGAGTGTGTGTGGGGCGGGGGCTATTTACTTTGTTGCTATGTGAGTGTTTGCGCAAAGATTTATATGGTTTCCTATAATATTTTTGCCTACAAGTCAATGTCAAAATGCTGGAACTTTTCAGCCTCTTAGGCCGACTTTGCCTTTCCTCTTGCGTTGCCGACGCTGCTGCTGCGCTGACAACATTTAGCGAGCCCACTTCGCATAGATGCTACGCACATAGAGACGTACGTGCGTGTGTGTGTGTGTGTGCCACACACATGCATGCGCCCACCGAGGCGGCTTGCACACACTCACTCGCTCGCACGTTTCGGCCTCACCTACTGACAAAACAGTCTTAATGCGAAACAGAAACAGCAACAGCAAAAGTAACAACCAGTACAACAACAACAACAACGACAACGACAACGACACTTCATTCATGCATGACGCGCGACTGTGTGAATTTTTAATGCTGCCAACTCGGCCCAGCAAGGAAACAAGAAAACAAAACGAAGGAGCCAGGCGAACGAAGAAGTGCAAAAAATCGCTAACGAAATCGAGCAGCAAATAAAAAAGCCCGTAAAGTAGGGCATAATTTTTGAAAGTACGTAATGTAGCGCTGAAGTGTTGTTATGCCGCCCGCGCCGCCGCCGCCAGCGAAAGTCCCTTCAACTGTCGTTATTTATGAGGTTATTGCATTATGGCAACATGTTGTTGTCTCCAGGCATCGTTTTGCGTGTTATTCCTCCGCACGTGTGTGTGTGTATGTGCGCGTTGTTTGTGTTGCGGGCTGTGCGCTGGTGTGTGCGCACATCATTAGAGTAAATTTTAATAAGATGTCGCGGAGTAAATGAAATAGGAAAAACATTTGCATTAATGAGATGAAGCGAAAGCCGCCAGGCGCCGGAGCGGGGTCAGAGGAGAGACGGAACATGCAATAAATACATGACACGCCTTGACGGTGCCGAATGAGCGGAAACGCAAGCGATAAAAATCTGGTAGGATGTGTAAGAGCAAAGCACTTATTGCCGCAGTAGAAGAAATGAATTCCAGATAAATGCGGACTGCCCCTTAATCGTTTTCTCAAAGCAGTTTACGCCACGCGCTCTTTGCGCTGAGTGTGATTTTGTGCTTAATTCAGGTCAAGTATTTTAATCTCATTTTAATTGAACACAGTGCGATTTTGTGCGGCAACGCCTAGAAGTATGCAAGGTGCCACTCAGCGAAACTATTCGCCAATTTCAATCGCGCTATGAGCAAAAAGTCTCGCTACAGCGAATTTTCTTATTTATTTGTTGCTGTCGCTGCAATCTACTCTACGCGCCAGCCCGCCGCAAGTCTGTCAAACGCACAACACACATTCAACGTCGCTTCGACTTGATGCAATGCCGCTTTGCCGGATTAGAAAACTTTGCCGTTTGTCGCGGCTAATTAACACACAGCAAGCAAGTCGCTGCAGCTGCCTTCTGAATATGAACTGCTGAAATTTCGAGGAAAGACAAATCGTCTGCTCACCTAATGTATGACTTGCGTTGACTTTACTCGTTTCGGAGGAGTGCAAATACGTGAAGCGAGCGCTGTCGTCGAAAGTGGCGCCAAAGTTCCTGTGGCAGTTCGTTATTAATGGGAGACAAATTGTTTGAGTGACTATGAGGTAGACTGTGCTTCAAAATTGTTTGAGCCGCTAATTAGTTGGCATTGAAAAATCCAATTTTGACTTACATGCTTCTGAGATCCATAATTTGAGATCAACACTTTTCTGCGGCCATTATTGTTGTGTATATGCGACCTTATATCCTCAAAAGTTCAGGTCGACGTTAAATGGCGAATCGGGAAGCTGTTTGCAATTTTAATGTACGGTTAGAGCTTAGCCACTTCTCGCTGAGATGGCAGCGGTTGAACGAAAATTGCGTTTGTGTTTTGGGTTCTAGTCGAAAAAAAGTCGAAACAAGAATGCTGATCCGGATATTTCACGGCAAATTGAATACCTGCACTCCCTGGTGTCCTCTTAAAATCAGAGCCAGCTGCCGCGCGTCGGCGACAAACGGCGTCGCTTTCACGCGCTTCGGACTGCCAACACGCAGCTTTATTAATGAGTTTTTAAAGTTTTCGCGCGCAAAATGCGAGTTTAAATTGCAAAAACGTATTGTTTTTTTTTTGTTGCCTATGAAAAAACTTTGCAACAATTTCAACAGCAAAATGTGTTCACGCCGGCGCTACAATGTGCGCGTTCTTGAGCGCGTTTTGCTTGCCACACTGTGGCGCTGCTCCTTGATTGCGGGCAGCGTGAATTTTTAATATGCGAACCGGCTGCTGGCAGACGACTGAGTTGCATTCAATGGCCGCCAGCGCTGAGTGCAGCAATTCAATTACAGCAGTTTTTGCTAATATTGCGTTAGTTGCGGCCAGCGGGGAGCCGCACGAACGGCGCTGAATGAAAAATAATCATTTAAATAAAACTGAAATTCTAAGCACACAAGCGCAAAGGAAATTAGGACGCCGGAAATTGGGGCACAATGTGACTGCTGGCATCGACCGCTCCGTGGAAATGTGCACTACAGCAGGGCAGGGAGAAAATTGGGTGCTTGGCGCTTGGAAATCAGCAAACGAAAATCTCAGAATCTGATAAAATTAATGAGAAACGCGCTTAAAGGCCGGCTGCAGCTCGTCGCAAGGGCTGCGAATGTTGGGCACGCAGCCACAAAAGTTGGCACAAAGAAACTGCGCAACAACAACAAAAATGCTCCTATGGGCAATAAACCAACAAAACTACTTAACCCTAGAAAGGTAATCTTCGTCGATTCGACGAACACCACACACATTTCTTTAAATTTCTCCTTATTCTCTGATCTGATTGCTTTCTCTTTTCGTATGATCTCAGTTGGCGATGTGCTTTCCCGGAATACAAGGTTTTACAGCACGAGCGCAGCGTTAGTTTTCTTTTTTTTATAGAAAAACAAAACTAGGCTTCGTCGAAACGACGAAGAATACCTTTAACGTGACTTTTTGCAACTGAATACGAGTACTTTACATTGCATTTCAGTATTTCAAAATGTCTCGGAATTCGGGGTTATCGGAAGAATTAATTTAAAATTTTTTTGGAATTGGTTAATTAATTAACTATTAATTAGTTAAGTTAATTAGTTAGTTAGTTAATTAGTGTGTAAGTAAGTTAGTTAAATAGTTAATTATAATTGTAAAAAATTAGTTATATTTTTTGATTTTTTTGCTTTTTATTTGTTTTTTAAGGAATTATAATTGTGTTTCTGTCTTCATAAAGAAGCTATGTATTGTTCTTCACTTTATTTTAATTTTAATTATTTTTTTAACTTCTGATACTCATTCCGATCTCAAAAATTAATGTACCTCAACACAAATTACTGAAAAATACACAAATAATTTTTAAAAATATGTACGGTGCGAATTATTTACACAAAAATGTCTAACCATAATTATAAAATTAAGTTTGAGTTTATACGATTTCTAATACTTCCAAAAATCGGAGTTGAATACGACTTCGTCGATTCGACGAAGATTACCAACAACGTATGTAAAATATGATTACCCTTCTAGGGTTAAGTGGCCAGCATAGCGAAAGGGCAAATCTATGTGTACGTATACCAGAGGCGTAGCCAGAACTTTGGCAAGGAGGGGTTTAGTTTAGAAAGGATTTTTAAATTCAAGTAAAATTAACTCTGTTTTTAAATTAAAGCAACGTATTTGCAGGACTAGGAATATGTATTCAGTCCTGAGATGCGTTCCAACACCCAAAGCCCCCACCACGCTTGGCTACGCTACTGCAGTGGACAACTTTACTATTGAAGTCACACACGACTGTTGCCGCGCGTGTAGAGCGAACATTTCTGATTTCTATTTAAGCAGCGCTACGTGTGCGCCTCTAGCACCACTAAAAGGATCATTGAACGCACGCACATACTCACACACACACACACATTGCGAGTGCGCCGCACCCCGCAAGCGCCACGTGAGTGCGACACAATCACCTGCCGCCTGACAGCCGAGCGATAAATTCAAAGCACCAAAGTAAATACAGCATTGACAGCTGACAGCCTTTGCAAGATTTTACACGGACGCGTGTGACGGCTGCACTAGTTGGGCGCGTGGGTTGCTCGGGCGTGGCAACTGACAGCCATTGTGCGTCCTCTATGAGCACTCAATAGAATCTAGCAGGTGTTTGTCAGCTTTGCAGCCACGAGATCGGAGCATCAGGTTGCTGGCACTTTGTTGGTGGGGTAAAAGCGTTAAATGTGCACAAAGCGTGAGCTAAAAATTCAAATGTTGTGTTGAGTGATTAACACACGGCTGAGTCATCGACTTGTTGCTTGTTCAAATTTCGATATGACAGGATATGGATATGGCAATGCCAATGAATATGAAAAGGCCAACAAAACACTCCTTCACATTAAAATCAAACAGATACAAACTTAAGATGTGATAGCAATGTGGCAAATGTTTATAAAAAACCTCAATAGCACATTCTGAAAGTGTTTGCCCTCTCCCTGAGAGAAAACTGCTCTTCACATGGACAGCTCTAGGTGGCACTTTTCAGAGAACTACGTGGAGTAAGGTTGGTTAGATTAAATAAACTTGAAAATTTATTTTTAAAAAAATAAATAAATATGTATAATATAAATAAATATATAAAATAAATACACTTTATCAAAATTTAATGCATTTTTAATTAAATCCAGTTTCATATTTCAGCTAAAGTAGTAGTAGTAGTATTTCATTGATTAGAAAAAAAATAATTTTGTAATAATTAAATTTGAAGTTGCGGCAATGTCTGAATTTTAAAACTGTAACAAAATTTGCAACAAAAATCGAATGAAATGTTGCGATTCACGAAATTGCAGGCCGCCAACTGCTAATTTCCTCCTGTTTTATTTTACAGCGATTTCCCACGCCCCGCTTTGAATTGCACACAAGGGAGTAAAACGAAAAAAAAATTAAATTAAATTTGCGCTCGGCTCGAATTTGCGCAAATTTCAGTTAAAACTTCTATTTCGTGTGCTATTTCTATTGTTTGTATTGGATTTCACGTTCACACACACACACACACAAGCACTCATGGGGACACCTCGTTGCGTCGTTTTTCTAAATTTTTGTTGATCAAACGAAGCGCAGCTGGAATGCGAATTGGAGTGCGGCGAAAAATTGCTGTGGAAGGCGTGCAGGGGCGGCAAATATTTAACGCATTGCAGCGCGTATGATCGACTGGACTTGTCGATGTGTGAGTGTGTATGTGTGACAAAGCGAACGAGTTGACAGCACACTGCGGGCGTGGCAGCAGCGTATCAATGCGTCAGCGCTGCCACAGTTACACAATCGCCGCCGCGCCACATGAGAAAACCGGCACCGTGAAGGACTAACGCCGCACCACGCAGCTGCGATTGCGTTTTGTGGCAGCGTGTGTGTGTGTGCGTGCTGCAGCTGTGACAGAAATCATATTAATGTTTTAAATAAATTAAAGCGACCGCGTCATTTGATTTATGTTCGCCAATCGACGCGTGACGTGGCAATTTGCAGCTGCCATCAGCTGCAGCGGCGGGGCGTGGCGTGGCGTTGGCGGCCATCGCGATGCCAATGCAAACATTGACCGTCGCTGCAACGACGCACTGGCTGCAGTTTTGCGTAATTTGCTGCGAATTGTGTGCAAAATGCAAAAATAATTTATTAGCGTGTGCCGCACACGCAGTCCGTGCAGATAAAATGCATCGGTCGCCGACGGAAATGTGCGTGTAATGTAATTGCACGATGGCGCTGAGAAGAGCGGATCGCGGCGGCGTGCTGGACAAGCAATGGAACTGAGACTGTAGGCTGCTCTGGGTTGGGTTTGGGGTTTGGAAAACACTTTTGGCTACATTAATGTTGGAACATACGAAATTGAAATGTCTGTGACAGTGGCGGCTTAAGGTGCTCGGGGGCCCGGGGCGGCGACGGCTGAGGGGCCCCCACAAATGGTGCAGAATAAGTTTGCGTACAAAACTAATAACTGAAATTTCCGGTTATGCTTTTTAATTTTTTTAATTTGTATTCCATTGAACATTAAATGGACAGTAAAGGGACAAATTATTTTGAAACGTATATGTGCTTGAAATTTTATAGAAAGCAATAGAATCCCAGAGAAAAAATGAAAAATGGATAAAAGGATAATCTTACTAATTCGTTCTAAATTTGATAAAAACTTTCGTGAAATTAGGAAAACTTTTGGGAGAGCAAACTCGTCATTTCAAAAAGCCATCTTAAAACTAAAAAAAAACAGAAAATCTTGCTTCGTTACTACGATCTCTCCATTATTTTAAGCAACCCGAGCAGGAGAATTAGATTGTTTTGCGATCAGTGCATCATTACACTACTCATAGATAAAGTGTTTTCTAGACTAACTTTGGCCGCTGAACACGAAACTGAAAATAAAGAAATTTTTTTAGGAAGCGTTTTCAAAAATCTTCGAAAACGAGTGTTTTTCCTGTTGTTTCAGTTATTAGCACATATCTCCTGAAAGAATTATCTGATTAACACGAGCTGTCCTTCGTTCAAGAAGAAGATAATACCTTAGCCTTTTTAGTTATATATATATTGTTCAAATCAGATGAGATGTCAGTAACTTCCCCAAAGGAAAGTTGTAAAAAAGTGAATTTTTCGACCTAAAAATCATAAATTTTCGAATATTCTTTTTATGATTAAAAAAATGATCTCCCCTAGTTTTAAAATCTAAGATGAAAGATATATTATTATTATATATTTTTTGAGCAAATATATTACTTGAGCAAATATTAAGCCTGACATCAATCGAATTGAAAGAAAAATGACAAAGTTATGATGCATTGAGTAAAAACACCAACTTTACATTTATTACACTGTGCGAAAAAATGTTTCTTTTGCCGAGACCCATCCAAATTTGGATATAGATGTAAAACTAGAGATCATTTATAGTAATCTGGCATAGTCAGTTTTTCATTTTCTGGCCCAAAGTCCTTTTTAAAAAACCTTAAAATTTTAAGGACATACACATTTCAAATTTTTTTTTAAATATATGCGGTTGTGCAATGATGGAATATGGGTATCAAATGAAAGACATCCTTTTAACTAAATTTTCAATTTTGAAGTTTCCGGGCCAAAATATGTCAGGTAGGGAAAACATACATGATTTGGATTTCAGTCTGTAGATTCCTACATCTAAATTTTATTCTATTTCAAAGTTCCAGTCTAGAAAACACTTTATTTTAGTTGCATTTTTCGTGTCGAGTAGTTTAGAAATATACAGAAATATTTTGTAAAACCCAGTAGCAGTAGCTTACTGATAAGGAGCATAGAATTGCTTTCGTAAAAGAGTCTATCAAAGAAGAAAACCGGATTTCCGGGATGATGTGTTGTTATCCAACCAATAATTATAAAAATAATAATAATAACTGTAAATTTGTTGGACGTCTACAAAGTTTAATGAGGTTAAGTAATTGCGTAATTCGCACTAGTTTACAAGCGAACTCTAAGATTGCGATATTTAATTTTTAACTTAGAATTTTGTATTTGCATACTTTGCACAAAATTTTAAGTTACAAATTAATTTTAAGTTAAAAATAAAATATTGCAATCTTCGAGGGAAAATTTTTTGAAAATTTGCAAACAATTGTTATTTAGAAAGGATGTTGCCTTTGTTGAACTGAATTTGTTATTGCAATTTCAAAGTCAATTGTCGATACTGTGTCTCTTTCAATTGATAAAAGTGACAAACAACCTTTCAACAACCATTGTGGAGCGCAAATAGTTTTTTACAAGTTTCAGTTTTAAAAAACGTTAAATGTTTATATACAAGCTTCTCTCGGGGGCCCCCCGCAGCACGGGGCCCGGGGCGGTCCGCCCCTCCGCCCCCCCCGTTAAGCCGCTACTGGTCTGTGATGTTATTGTTGGTCACTCATTTCCCTTGCAATTTTATTTGATTCACAACTGAAGCGACTATAAATAATGGAGTACGAAGGGCAGTCGCGCCCCTGAGAAGAATCTTCAGAGTGCAAACTGAACGCAATGCAAAATAAAGGAGCGGGATAGCCACTTTCCATATTAAAAATGGGGGAATGCTTCAAGGATGAACACATCCACTGGCCACCGTCGCCTTAATGTATGCTTAATGCATTTAACTCGACTCAGCCGTTTCATGGTTGTTTTCGTGCAACATTTTTATTTTACACAGCACACTTGGCCAAACCTTCTCAGCCTCCATTTGCTTTGATTTCGTATGTTTTTTCAATTCATTTTTTCACGGTTGCCCCATGCAGTTTGTGTAAAACTCTGATTTTTGGCCACAGTACCTTGTGCCCTTGGGGCGGGAGGGAGGGCAGTGGACTCAACAGCCAGCTTCGGCCTTGCCACCTGTTTTGGTTTTGGTCATAATGTTGGCTTTTGCGATTATGCGCTTACCTGCTGCTGTTGTTGGCGCTGCTGCTGCTGCATTTTTTGGCATTTCCTGCTCTTACAATTTTCGTTCTTCATATTTATTTTATAGTTGCTGTTGTTTTTTGTTGTTGCTGCTGTTGTATCCGCTGCTGCCGTCGTTGTACTGTAAAGTAATTTGTTTGTATTTCTTGTAAGCTTTGGAAAAATTCCCATGGAGACGAGCGAAAAAATGCGAGCGAAAGAAGTACAAAAATATCGCACCTGGATGCAACACGGCGAGCGAGGAGCAAAGTTGCAGTTGAGGGTAGAAGTTACTCGCTTGCATTTGAAGTTAAAGTCGGCTTTGTCGTGTTGCCAGCAGACGCGACCCGAAGGCACAGCACTGCGACGGGAACGGGTTTCATGTGGATATTGCTTGTAGCGTGCAACAGAAGCGGTTCCTTCCTGTGCGCTGCAGCTCAGCGGCAAAGGGGATTAAGTTGGTAATCCGGCCAAGTTATTGTAAGCTGGGAAATTTGCTGAAAGGATTTCGGAGCAACAGCATCGATGTGGCGCACCTTTGCTGATTTGCATGCAGCAATGTGGCTGCATTGCACATAATTGAAATTGAAGAAAATGCAAAAGAATGAAACCTTTCGATTGCAACGTAATTAATAACATTCGCGATGCTTTGGACATTTTCGCTGTGACGCTGCCCGCTAGCTGCCCAACTGTAATTACGAATTGTAGTCTTTGCGCAGTATGAAAATATTAAAGTTTGCGCAACACTGCGGTTACACTTTTCCGCTCCTTTGTTTTTTTGTTCGCCATGGCGTTTGGTGTGTTGTGGTGTGCGGGCGCCGTTCTATAAAATGCAAATTTCACCTGCCATTTACCTTTGACGGGTTGCACGACATCGGGCAGCGAAATGACGCTCATTAAAACCAACTTAATGGCGGGCTGTTACATTTTTAATGATGCGGCAGGGAAGCCCGCTGCGCCAGAAGCCTGAATTGGCGCACGTCGCGCCCGTTCGCCACTCGCACTTTGCGCCATTTCACTTCATTGCGATTCGCTGCGTCGTCATTGCTTTCCACTTATTAGGCACTTGCAACTTTTCAAGTGTCAATGCTCTTGACTTGACTTGTGTCGAAGTTTTAATTAACTGGATATCGATGAAAGGGAAACGCACGCTAACTGACATCAAAAGTGGGAGATCGCTGCGCCGGAATTCCGCGAATTAGAATTTTTTCACTGGAGCTGCGAATGTTGCGGATTCATTCACTTGACAGACATTCGCTGTGAGGCGCTGGCAAGGGTTACACATTCCTACTCCGGCGGGATTATGCAAAATATTAAATTTTTGAAATGTTTGAATTGAAATGAGTTTGATTGTGGCTGTGAGATGGGGGGACCAAGAAAAGTTGGGAATTAGGAGCAGATGAAAGACGTAAGAAGCGTGGTTTGGACCTTTTGATGAATGTGGCTGCTCCGCCGTTGCGTATGTAGAGTCACATAGTAGCCAACATTTTGAGAACCCTTATATTGATTCTTCTTCTCAAAAGTTGAGAGGAATCGCATTTTGCAGAAAGAATTTGTGAATCTGCAACATTCATCATAATCACAGCATCGCCTAAGAGTAAAGAATTTGGAAATTTCACTTCAAATGTCGGAAATTAATTTACTGATGTGTTTGGCCAATCAGCATTCGGAGATAATTCGAATCGGAAAAAGTATTAAATGAAGGTTCCGTGTTTAAGGCTTTTTATTTTTTTGGGGGAACTTTTGCGAAAGTTTTGTTGTTTGAAAACCCCCCTTAATTTTTAATGAGGAATATTTTCCAAAAAGACAGTATAGTATTTTTTGCAATATTTTACTCAATACAAGCTTTTTATGAAAAAATTTTCTGAAAAACATAAAAAAGGGAGGTAAGGAAAGGAGGAGGGGGGTTCAGGTGCACACAAAAAATATTCACATTTTACGATTATTTAGGGATATGTGTACTATTATTGTGTTATTATTGTGATTATTTTTGTGTCAAATAATCGTTTGATGCAAAGGATGTAAGGGTGAATATTAAAAGTGTTTAACGTGATGTAAGAAGTCAATGTAATGCAGTTTGGATCTCCGCCCTCATTGAGGTTGCTTCAAAGTAGTTGAAAGTCGCGCGCTCAATCTTGCCTAATTGCCGAATTTTCCACGATATATTAAAATGGAAATATTTATTTGTAGAGTACAGTAGGCAACGTCTTCTTAGCACTTGAATGACCCACAATGAAATATTGTAATGTGAATTTAAATTACTCACATAGACGGCTTACAATGTACAGAAGCATTTTTTATAATGAACTGAAATTTGATGAAATTTTATTCGAAATGCGCCCCTGAAACTGGTCTACGGCATCGGCGCCAGGACTCAGCACTCCCATTCACCCTCAAGTTGTGACTCATTTACATTCAACTTTCTTGAAAGGCAAAGATACTTCCGCTAAATTATCGATAATAAAATATTAACATAAAATAACCTTTGCATCAGTTTACATCTACTTCGACCAGAAATTCTAAATAAATATGAATTAAATTGAAAGACACACGAAATGTTCGCTGCGCAGTCGAGTCTATTCAAATATTTGTGCCGACACAACCGGTCGGCCGCAACAAAAAATGAAGATGCAGCAGCGCACGTTGGAGGAGAGGAAACGCAGGCTCGTCTTGCGCTCTCCTGATTCACGAGCTGCACAAACTGAAAGTAAGCACATGTAAATATGCGAAATTTGCATTCGCTTCAAAGGACAACAGCAGCACGCAGGCAGTCAGACAGGCAGGAGGCGGCGAGGAGCGGGGCGTGTTGTGTATAAGAATGACTCTTGCTGTCAAAGTGCATAAGTAAAACTGCTCGAAAAAAACGATGGAAATTCATAGACAAGTGCATTCTAATGTCTTTCTGCATGTGGGAGCGTTCCTAGAACTCTGTAAGGGGACGTTTGCGTGTGCCTGTGTGTGTGTGTGTGTGTGTGGGGGGATCGTGTGTTTGTGTGTGAATACAGACAAATCTAATAGCTTCCACTTTGTGCAAGTCTTTCAACTAAATCCTCCTCGCCCTGCTGTCAGCGCATTCGGTCCTCTATGCTTTTGTAGCGACGTGTGCGCCAGTGAGTGGGCGAATGTGTGTGTGTGTGTATATTTTCCATGCGGGTCCTCAAGTCAAATTTATATGCTTGACCCCAATTTTGTTTCGGCTGCGTTTAAAGGCTACAATCGGCGCCGACACAAGTCGACTCGCTGCTACGTAAATGCAGCACAGCTGTCCTATGATTGCGAGTGTGTGTGTGTGTGTGTTTGCATGTTAATTTGTAGCTGTTGCAACAAACTGTCACTGAGTGCAGAAAGTGAAGCACTTACGTGAGAGAGAGAGATTTTGATTGGAAGCAAATCTGTTTACGGTCGAGTTGAGTTGTAAGGCCATCCAACAGGAAATAAAGTTCTTTAACTCAACTGATGTCCATATTGGCACGTTGCATGTGTGTGTGCTGCCATGTCTGAAATATCAATGAATTTTAATTTCAATTTAGTTCCGAGCATTAGACAGCCACGTGACCTGTCCGATCAATTTGAATTTTCATTAATGGCTTATGTGGCTTACATGTGACCATACATTGGCCGCATTATTTATTTATTTATGTTTATTTACTTATTTATTTACTTATTTACAAGTTGGCCGGCAACTAACCTGAGCCAACTAACTTTGGAAAGGATTAAATAAATTTGTCAGTCTACTGGAATAAAATTTAATTGAGTGACTTTGGGTTATTTTCTCTAAATAATTGGTCTCTGCTAAGTCTTCACACACGACCGAGTGATATTTCTGCAAGCTCCAGAAAGCGAATTTAAATGCCCAAACAACTAATACCTATTATAGTTATATAAGAAAGAGCGATATTCAATGAGTTACTGCTTTACCAATGTGACATATGACCTTACGACAGTAAACTTGTCCATAACGAAAATGCTGTGCTCCATCCTTCCAGCCAGAGTGGTCAACTATTTGGCAATTCAATTTGATTTTGATTTTGATTTACTAGTCAAATTTACATAGGAACTTTCTGACTAACGGAGTTAACAATATAAAATTATTAAAAAAGATAACAACAATTAAACAAAACAATAATTTTGCCATTGGACAACTGCTCCATTACATTAGTTTTACTCCAAGCTCTACCAAACCACTTTCGTCGAGAAAATCTGGTAATCTCAAATCTTCAACACTTCTCCAACACAAAAATCACACCTTTTATTTTGTCTAAATAAACATAAATTTTCATTTTCAAAGGAAATGTTGATACAAAAAAATTGTAGTACACTGGTAATAAAAATTGGTTTTGAGGGTTTTTGCCTCAGCTAAAGCCGCCAATAAATTGCAACCATCAGAGCTGCAATTAAAACCGATTGCAATAGGACCAGAAATGTCGCAATTCATTCAATACTCGAATTCAAAATTCGAAATGAAAACAAACATAAAATCCACAAATCCGTAAACAAACCAACAAGCGAATTAACGAATTTGAACGAGACAGTTATTTGTGTTTTAGGGGCCTCCGTTACATGGTACATATACAAACATACATAACTGTGTGAGTGTGTGTTGATTAAACTTTCAAACTTAGTTTTGTGTTATGTGTTCAATCAGAAATTGTTCGCTGTAATTTATTGCGAAATATTCCGAAATTGTCTCTTGTCGGTGACAATTGTGTGTATGTGTGTGTGTGTGTGTAGTGGTTTTTGTGAAGGAAAAAAATACAAGTTTCCTGGCCATACATTGTCCAATAACGATATTTTTATTTGCTTGAAATACAACAAGCACGGCCGGCAATTATTTTGTTGCATAGCCATAAATAAACAAATACACACACACCACGAAATCCGGCATTCTCAGCGGATTTAACTCGCCGGCCAATATTTGTGTGTTACCGCGCATAGATTTTGTAACTGTTTATATGTATGTAAATGTTTGTGCTGCAGCGTTGACAGCTTTTGTCTGCTATGAGTGAACATTTATCTGTGTGGCTTACACAAATTTACCCTCTTCAACCCTGTGGCCTTAAATGGAAATTTCTTTTGCACACGAACGATGCCAGACAAATTTGCATTTAAGCATTGGTTTTTTGTTGCAGTGTCAATAAAAATATTACCACATTGTCAAAACGATATTTGTGGATTGGAATCGTATTCACTCACCGAAACTCACAGCCTTGCGGAATTTATTGTTGCGCTTGAAACCCATAAGATGCCATTACATCAATCTTGTAGATCATATATATGTACTAATGATAAGAGATGGTTAGACGGTTGCAAAGGCCACATGGAGCTTATCCATAAAATGTACTAGGAGAGACTAAGCTTACACAAATCTTCAACGAATATCTCTAATAGTTAGACATTTTTCATCTATCTGTACAAATATTTTCGGCAAAGCGAACGTATCGTTGCAGCTGTGGATGTTTAAAGTCAAAATTTTGATTTAAAGACCTAAAGACCTATTGACCTCGATACCATCGTTTGGAAGAGTCCAGGCGGAGTTTGTGTTGTAAACTTGGTGGACAATCTTGAAAACGTTCGTCGAAATGTGTATTCCAGCGCACACTGTTAGTGCGTAGACATACTTACATACTTCCAAGAACATATTTAACATACCTACAGACTCACATAAATGTATAAACAAGAGCCACCAGTTAATTACGCCATTAGTGTCCGCGTACGCAATTCAATTATTGTAATTTTTGGTTGGCAATTTTCACGCCAATACCGATCAAATAACGCAATTAGCGACACACGCGCCGGCTTAAAACACTAACACGAACTACGGCAAATGTGTAGAAGCGCCCAGGCGGCCGCTGCATAATCAGATTGATTGATGTGCAGCGCGTAGTCGCAGTAATTGATTACACTCGGGTGAAGTGAAATGAAAATTCGGCGCTGCTTTGAGACACCAAGTCCGGCAGTGGTCGCTGACAGCAAACACGCCTACCGTCAGGGCTCACAAACACCGTTGCCAACGCCTGCTAGGCCCCGGCTTACGTTGACCATTCTAGCGAGCTAAGCCGATACGAATCGGTGCAACAATGAAAGGCAGCGGTGTCAAAACGAGCGGCTGAAAGCGCAGCCGGCAACGCGTGTTGACGGACATACGTAAACAGGGCGGGGCGGCATTGGCCGGTAGGGATAGAACTACATATTTGTTGGTATGTGTGTCCATTTCCACACAGCTGTGCATTAGAAATGTTGATGGCACAGATGAAAGTGGCACTTCCCAGCAAGACAAGCCAAGTCTATGGTAGCCAAACGGGCGAGACGGGTACGTAAACATTGCATAAAAATGGCGAATTTCCGATGGACTTGTGCGCCGCGTACCCAATAACCCAAATAAATTTTGCTGGGGAAAAAGTACGCAAAGAAAAATATCGCAGACCGAAAATTGCATAAACAAAACTAGTTGCCGTAAGTAAGGGAGAGGGAGCAGAGTTTGCTTTGTGCCTGCCAGCGAGCAAAGTCGGCAAAAGTGAAGAGCAAATTCGGTTGGGCCGTGCGCCGCTCCAGTGCGTTCCCGTACGCCAGTCGGGCTTGTTGTCGGCGAGCAAATAAAATGCAATGCGCAAAATGGAGTGGCGACGAATGCACACACAAACATGCACACATGCACTTGTAATGTTTGTGCATAGAAAAACAAATTCGGCCATGCCCGGACTGCCGTTTGGCAGCATTTGCATTGCATTGCGTTGTTAAATTGTTGCTGCCAGCTGTTGGCAACTTTAAATTGAAGCGTTTGTGGGGGACAAAAGTTGGCGGCTTCAAAATTGGTAAATAATTTTGTGTATAATATTTAATATGGAAAATGTCAACAAATTCAATTCATAAAATAATTTATGACGAATATAAGGATTTTCATAGTGTTTTTTATAGATAGTTTTTACTCGTTTGTTAGTTTTATAGTGTTTTTTTTGTGTGTAATATTTAATATGGAAAATGTCAGCAGATTCAATTCATAAAATAATTTATGACGAATATAAGGATTTTCATAGTGTTTTTATGGATAGTGTTTACTCGTTTGTTAGTTTTATAGTGTGTTTTATATTTATTATATTTATTTATTTAGTATTTCAATAAACTTTTCATTTTCACTGAATATAGGAAAGAAAAATTGGCAGTTCAGTTGTTTATTAACAGAAACTATTCGACTGATTTCGAACTCGAATGCTGCATATCACGTTTGGGATTAAAAGCAAATCTTTCTATAAGAGTTCGACAGCTCGTGGAACAGGGGCGTAGCCAAGGCGAGGTTTTGGGTGTCAGAACCTCCCCCCCATAGCCTATAATTCGCCAACATTATCAATCACTATGCATCGTATGTACTTTCCCACATTAGCAATAAGGTCTTTTCATCTTTAAACATTTGAAAGAATAATAACAAAAATATTGTTGGCGAAACTAATTTGTTTTTTTAATAGTCTCGTTTAGGCTCAATACAGCAATTTGCATGATCTAAAAACATGTCTAAAGAGTAGTTTACTTCGTCGACCGGAATGTCCTTCAGACTGTCGGTACAAGCCTTTTGGTTGGTTTCTACGTTTTCAAAACGGGTTTTTTTCATCGGCAAATGCATTTTTTGAAAAAATGAATGTCGCACGATGCCGGTGAAGCCTCAGTATTTAGTATCTTCCTCTTCCTTCCTTTTCTTGGAAAATAGCGGTTTACACTTTAGATGGCCACCAACAATTTTTAAATGACAAAAAAAATAATCGGAGAACGTTGGGTGGAGGATTTGATAATACTTTGACTAAATTTTAATGGGGTTTGATTTCAGATAATTTCCGACCGAGATACAGTGACCACCGCAAATTGTATTTTTTCAAAGACGTTCTGGGGCAAGCTCTGTCAAAAAAATTTATAAAAAAGTGTTTTTTTTACGCTGAAACCCTTAGCCCCTCCTTTAATGATTTATTTTGCGACTATGGAAAATATTAGAAAATTTCTTTCCGGAGGGTTTATTGAACACATAATGAGGTACGCAAAAAAAATTTATTGTGAGTTTTATTCAAAATGGCAGCGAAAGCGCCTGGGAACACCCGTTTAGGCATTTTGTATACAAAATGACAAAATTCAAGTTTAAACATAAACAAAATTTCTGAAAAAGAATATTTGTTCATGTAAATTTCTAAAAAAAAACATTTGTTCATGTTATTGATGGCAGATATTAAACATAAATATTAAACAGATCACCCGGTCGGGTATAAGTAAAGCGAAGGTTAAATCCAATTTCAAGGATTTCAATGAAGATTTTGCTTGATCTTTTATGAATTATCGCCCAGTTTTAATGGAATCTACGGTGATCGCGGATTTCAGTTGGCTTACACGTTGGTCGTCATTTACAAAGTCCTGACAATTGTTTTTAAATCACGTCTACCACTTAATTTTAAAATAAAAGTTAATATTGAGTTTTTGTTCGATGCTCATTTTTGTGCCGATGACACAAACATACATCCACTTCGAATGCAATAACTTCATTTCCAGTGCACCAAATTTCATGAAATTTGTACTAAAAATCGGGAAAAAGTTTAATTTTCAATGCATTAAGTCACATAAGCCACCACAAAATGTCCTATTTTGAAGGTGCAGTTTACTTTACTTTAAAAACACGCATAAACAAATTTTTAAAAACTCCCTTATGACGAAGTTCTGACGCCACTGTCATGGAACCATTTAGGATAAACGATACAACATTGTTTTATGTCTTAAGAAACACGATTTTTAAATAACTTATTTCGACTTATGACATCCGTTCTCATTGTGCTCAGCGTTAAGATTGACATCGTTTTGATTATGTTTGGTTTTGAAATTCAATAGGAGATAGCGGGACTCGTATGATGTTGCACTCTTACTGAATTTCAGTAAAATCGAAATCAGTATAAAATGCTCTTTGAGTACGCTTCATTGCACAGAATGCTATGTCTGGTAATTTAAATGCATGAGGCCGGCATTAACTGTGTTGTTGTTTGGTAGTTGAAGCAAGTGAACTTTGAATTATAAATAGAAATGCTGCTGGTTCGTTGTATGTTAGTTAAAAGTGTGCTTTAACTTTTGAATTTTTATTTTGCAGATGTTGCAGAAGTTGCTTGAAAACAAAACCCAAACTTGAGCATGAACAATAGCGACATTTCCTAAACTGCGCACAAATTGCCCGAACTCATTGCACCAACGAATTACTCCAATCGCTGCTGATCTATAGAAAACAATACCAGCCAAAGACAAGTAACGTCAGACTAACTGTAAGTGGTGGCGGTGTGCACTTCGCCCGCACGCACACACACAAAATGCGGGTCAGCCGCCCGACCATTGCATCACTCAAATGTCCTAAGCGCCAAACCGTGCCGGTGCCACTCCTTCGCACTGCTAGTGTGTGAGTTTGCCTGCACCTTTCCCTTGCATTTGATTTGTGATATTGTCAACCGCTTTTGTTGGCCTTGGAAATTTCTTCAGCAAATTTCGTCAGTGTAAAAAAATACACTTATTGAAACAGAAAAAAGATTGCACTGCGCACGCACAAGTTGCCGCTTGGTGCCGTTTGCCATTTCGCTAAATAAATTATGCAAATAAACGGAACATCTTCTGGACCAACAATGGCTGCTTCTGAGCCACCAGAACCACCGCCGCGCAATCCGGATCGCATAAACGCTTCGCTGCATAAGCTGAGCGAATCTGTAAGTACCGAGCCACCTTCATCCCCCACCCGCTCCATCCTCACACAGTACACACCTGCGTCCACGCCCACTGCACGTCGCTGTCTGTGCATGGATGTGCGTCATTTGCCCGTTATTGTCATACACAACGTCACATCTTCAAGCCAAACAAAACAGAACGAAAACATTTCAACATTACCAAACGAATGAAAAGCATTTTCAAATTTTTGCATGCCACATCTCTACTCCTCACCACTGTCATCCGAAAAAGTAAGAATGTTCAAAGCATTCCAAATATCATTCACCTTCATTCACTCACTGTTTGACGCCCTCGCCCGCGCTCGCTGTGTACGCCTAACTACCTCGCTGTATGCATCCAATCGAATTTCATGCCCATAACTTTTGCTATTTATGCGTTACATTTATTCCATTCCGTTCTTCTCCATTCCGTGTCAAATAAATTGCAAGGAGCCATCGTCGGCATTATCATCGGCAGCATCTCACTGCCGTCGGTATATGTTTTCTATTTCCAAATTGCGCACGCAAAATATTTACGTTTGTATCCTTTATATGTGTATGTAGGTATGTATGTGTGCGTATTGCATTTATTTCCTTTCTTTCTCCTAAATTCAACACTCACTCAGGCACTGACAATTCACATGCAAGTTATGTTATGTAGATGTGTGTGTGTGTGTGCTTTCGCTGGGGAATTCTTTGGAGCTTGGCGTGCAATTCGGGTTTGTAGTGAAATAGAGAAAAGCAATAATCATGAGATTGAGTGTAATTTTGCTGGATAATTTGCGTTAAAGCGATAATGTCCTGGACGGTATTATTTCAAGTGGAAAATTTATGCGAAGAAAAAGAACAATAAAAACATTGAGCTGCATTAGATGCAATCAGTCTACAGTGTAAAGTAAGTTGAATTCAAGTAAATTGTATGAGAAATCACTGTAAGGAATGTTTTAATACCTTCAAAGTCATTAATTTGGGGAAATGTGTCCTGGAAGACATAGAATGGTAAACAACTGAGTTCCAAAATAATTAAATAAAATTTTAGAATGACAATTGAACGACTTTATTTCTAGTCCACGTCTAGTTCTTACGTCTGGTCCAAATGAAAATGTTTCTTTCGCTTTTCTTTTGATAGGAGTTGAATTGATAAAGAAGTTTAAAGCCCAAAATTTAGACTCGTTTAAAGTTTATTTAGATTCTCAAAGTTTTGTTTGAGTCGAAGAATTTCGTAAAAGTAGTGACATGAATTCTTTACTTTTACAATTAAATCACAAGTTATAGATGTAGTTTGAGATGAATTTTGCGAATTGCCATTTCAGTCAAAAAATTCCATCATAACTTTTTCTCTTTTTTTTCGTAGTTTCATCATATCTTCTTTTTAATTGCTCCAATCGAAATGATTTCTCGCGCCGCAAATAAAGCTTTACTAACGCCACGCCCACTTTTCTCATACTACTTGCAGAAGAACGTGAAATCCCTGGACTCGAGTATTGCGATAAACGAGAAAACGCTGAACAACAACAAACCGCTGAAGCCAATACTGTCGCTGGACAACAGCAGCAGCAGCGCGCCGAGCGCCATCCTTGCAACAAGTGCCAAAAGTACAACGGCTGCAGCAACCGCGAACGCTGCCGCCACGGCCACTGTCACTGCCAGCCTGCAATCGGGCGCGCCGTCGTCGTCACCGTCGACGGCGGCGTTGCTGTTCAGCGCGAAGCGCGGCGTCGACGTCACGTCCAGCGTCGGCGACAGTGGCTCGACGCTCAGCTCGAATGGCAGCAGCAATCACACACTCATCTCACCAATGACGATCGATAATCAGCTGCAACAACAGCAGCAGCAGCAACGTTTGAGCTTTCCCAACAAAAGCGAGCCGCATGCGCAGCTCATGTCGCACCAGCAGCAGCCGAACGGCATTCCGCCGCAGCAGCTGCAACAACTGATAAACGGCACCAACAGCGGCGTCGGCGGCGCGCTCAACGCGACCAACTCGAACGCGATTGCAGCGAGTCATCTGCTGGCCGCGCAGGCGACTGCGGGTACGTACAAAGTTCACGGCTTATTTGCTGTCGTTCGTTGCTGTTGACTTTGTCATTTTCGTGACTTTTTCGAATGTTCGCCGTATTTGTTTTGAACCTGTTTTCAATGTTCGTTTTTCTGTGTGTTGCCTATCAACGTTCAACTCATGTTTACCCGCAAATACGAGTGCCTCCAATTCCGTGTTTGCTCATATTATTTCGATATCTCGCCGCATCCATCACACGCTCCACTCACTGCGCGTTTCGTTCCATGGGCGCTTTGAGTCCGGCAACATGAAACTAAAAACTATGTATGGCCGGGTAATTTTGTGGTAAATGCCAGCAATTTAATTAACTTTCTGACGAATTTGTCGCCTCAGCAAACAAATGTCCACTGAGCACTCAGGTTCCTTGGCACATACGACATTCATTAATTCTGAGGTAGGAATTTGTTGGCAGATAGTTGGCTTCAGTTGGCTAAGCGTTTCCGAACCAGTGCAAGTACCCGTTGGACAGGCATTGTTCCGTGATGTGCAAAAGTTGCGCATACGCCCCGAGGCCGCCAGCAAATGTTGCTGTTCATTGCATGTGGCTGTTATTTACCTCAAGTTCCCAGACCGATTTAGCTGTGCTCGCAATATGCCACAAGCCACTATCGTTGAGTAGATATTTTCCCAAATTATTATATCTTAAAGCGAGCTTTCATGCTGCCAAAGCCACTTGCAAATAATTTGGGCTTTCATAATTGCATGAATGCATTCAAATCTAGTGATTTTTGTCGTTCGTGCGAACAGCAACGTGAAATAAAGCAGCCGAGCACTGCGTGCCATATTTCAAGTGCTATTTAATAATAATTGTTACTCATACGCCCCCAAGGCCTCATACGCATATTGAATTTCCGGCAACTAGCGTTTGTGTACTTCAATATTTGCCATGAGAGAGGCGATAAATATCAATTTTACTGCGTCCAGGCAGTGAGCGGGACAGTTTCACGAAAATGGGCTTGTAATAACTTAAGAAAGGGTTCAAGTAGGCATTTGTAAAGATTTATTGCGTACAGCAATTTGTTGTCGAATAAAGTGCGCACCTATTTACTTACATATATACATGCACGAAAGTATGTATTTAGGTATGGTTAAAAAATGTACAGGGTGTTGTGAGTTGAAGCAAGCCAGAGTGGTATCTATGGATCCTAAAGTGAGTTTGATGGGGCACTTAAAATTAATTGAAATACGTGTAAATTTGAATGGAATATGTGCGTAGTTAGTGCCTGGATTATGAGTTTATAGATAAATTACACTTTTTACTATTTTCAATTTTAGAGGATTCGAAATTGGTAAATATTTAGGTGGGTCTTCTTACAATAGTTCTTTGAAATGTTTATTTACGTACATATTTGACGTTTCGTTCATGCATAAGTGAGTTTAATTGGATATTTTACTTAGATTAGGTCAGGTTAGGTTAGGGCAGGTTGAAGTGGTAGCCTGATCCTAAAAAAGCTTATTGAAGTATAAAGGGATGGGTGTTTGATTTGGATATATAGAAATCGTATTTGTAAACAAAGCTTGAAAATCATGGAATTAATTCGAATGTGAACATATTTGATGTGAATTTGTTTGTATGGTGGCTTGGTCGCATGCGTCATTCGAAGCAGCTGCTTGTGCTGCCAGTGTGGTGCAATGTGCTCAATTATCCCAGTGGAATCCCAATGGCGAAGGAAATTACAGCCATGTCCGAAACATACTCGGCTTTCTATAAAGTCGACATTTCTCCATTAGGGATTATTTCAAACAAATCTCCCGTCAGAATGAATGTGACACTTGAATTGTCTGAAGAGCTGGATGCGATTCCTTTTAGATTTTAATTCTAGTAGCCGTTTCAACTCTTTCGGAATAGTCCGACTTGATTCACATATCTAAGCACCTAGAAGTAAGCCTTATTCTGCCTTCATTCACTTTTGCGGAAATGAACAAATGCTCACAACAATTGCCCAATACGCAGACATGTTTTTCGCCCTGTTCGAAGAGCCTTTGTGCCATTTAATCCTTGCCAGAAATATCAGTTTTAAATTGCATATCGAATACTAAATCAATACGCCTACATGCAGAGCATATTAAAGCTAGCGACGGTGTGTGTGTGTGTGTGTGCGATGTATGCCACACAGAGACACAGTTTTCAAGCCTCCGAGCCCAGGAAATGTTTATTCACATTTTCAAATAAGTGACCCATTGTGGGAGTGCTCGAGAAAATTCGCCAAAGATAATTCAAATTCCCACACAAATAACTGCAAATCCACTACAGCATTTGTATTTGTACGTAAGTGCGTGCATGTGCACAGCTGTGCAGTGCTTCGACTGAGTCGTTGCTGTCACTCGTTTCAAAATATTCATAGCTTTCCTTTGTTGCAGTCCAACAACAAGTTCCACTAATGTGCGTGCCAACGTCCGTGTGCTGGTGAGCCGTCGGCCCGTGTGTCCGCCAGCGGATTGTGCCGGAAAAATGTGTAGTTTCAAGAACAGCAGAAGTAACTCAAATCACAGCCGCACGCAAAGGCGAGACATCAGCGTGCGTTGGGGTGTGGTGTGGTGTGGTGTGGAGTGGGAATTCCCCGACGAGCATCTGCCAGCCCGCACTTTTGGGATCATGGTTACGGCCGGCCATGGCTGCGAAAATATGCCAGGGAATTTCATTTGAATATGAAATGCCATCCTCGCACCCCTTGCGCCAATACTGCCGTCATAACCGCTATCGCTATCTGCGTCTGGCCATGCATGCGTTGCCCAGTGCCTCGTCTTCCGGGCCGAGCCGTGTTGTGCCTGGCCTGCCGCGCTGATGATAGGAGCGCTGCTGTGGGACGGGGACGGGGCGGCACGGAACGGGACGCAAGCCATTAACGTAATACCAGCGGAATTACTTGCCAGAAAGTGGGCCTACGCTGTGGCCGTTTGATTGGCAGAAGTGCCGTCCGTCTGTGCGCTGTAATCTCGCTCTGTCGGTTTGCCGGTCTGTTGGCCAGTCGTTGCTATTACTGTGTGCTGTGTGCATTTTTGGAGGTGGTGTGCGTCTCGGCGAATCGCCCGAATGCAGGCAGTGAGCAGGCGGCCGCTGTTGCAATCGGCTGTTGCCCATATTTGAGGTTAAGTTGTTGGTTTGGTGTTACCTCGAATGTCGGTGCTGGCGACAGCACGGCCGCCGTACGACTTATCTATCGCACAGTGCGTCAAAGCGTCGAACGAATGCCAAACATTTAGCAGCTCGAGACTGGCAGCAACAATGCCGATGCAATTTCGATGCGTTGTGTGCGTTCGAGCTGTGGGCGGCAGCTGGTGCAAACCGCACCTCGGTGCTGAGACAAAGCCATGATTGCGCATTTTAAGTGTTTAACTAAGCGCCAAACTCTTCCATATCGAAGTTGAGAACAATTTTAATTGAAGATTTTATTGCCATCGCCGGGCGAGCGCAACAACTCGCTGCAAGACACAGTCAGCGGTTCGAAGTTCTCACTCGGCAATTTTCAAAGTGCACAAAAAGTGTGCGGCCTCGTTCTTGCGTCTTTGTGCTTTATTTTTCGAGCATTTCCTCGCCGGTGCCTTGTTCGCGCTGAGCGCCCAGACGCCGCATTTTTATGCGCTGGCAAGCGCAGCTGGAACGCCTTGTACGAACATAAACCACAAAATTCAGCAATTTTTTACTTCTGTGGAGTGGGTGGAGTGCAGACAGCGGCGGTCATGTTCCAGTGGATTTGCAGCCACTGTACTCGTTTGTGCATTTCTCATGCACTTTAATTTCTGCTGCTGTTTTTCGTTCCGGCGTTCCGGTGGCTAAATATTTGAGTGGGACAGAGGGAGCCGGGCTTTAAGCACTGTGTGGAATATTAAAACGAATTTTCGTAGGCAATGCTGCTGGTGAAAATGGAAAACAAAGACAAACTGAAACAGAAAAACTAGTTCAACTCCTACACCATGCAACAGGAATTTTCTTCCTGAGTTCTGCCTCAACTTGTTTCGATTTTATTCAATCCGCCTGACAATCCGTAATCAGATACAAAAACTAGGCAATTTTTATTCTCGGTTGATTCATTGGTGTGCAGCTTGCTCTGAGTTTGGAATTCAAGTGAGACACTTCCACATAACAATGCTGGCGATTATTGGTCCATCAATTGACACTTATGCCAATGATGCCACTGTGCACATATTTGCTTTTTGTCGCATACAACGACACGTAAAAAGCACATTCGATCAAACGGCGCTTAATTGCTTTTCTGCAAAAATAAATGCCATATCACTATGGATTCAGTGTTGACTTTTTGGCCGCGTGCGCGCGAGTAATAAATTGCACACGAATTGGCGGCTTTCTGCCACCATGCCTGCAGCATTCGGCGTTAAAAGCATTGCGGCGCCGAAGAAACCATTTCAGCCGCATTGCAATTATGCGTTTTTACTACCTATCGGCCTAATTGCCGCAATAAATTAACCGCATCATTTCATATAAATTGCGGGCAATCGGCAGAAAAGGCTTTGGTGGACAATGACGCAAACAAACCGACTGCCAGTCAACTGTGACTTAATGAAAAACAGAGAAATGCGGTTCTTGTTCAGCTGCAATTGGCAGCCTTTGCTGCTGGACAACTAAAGAAAACGTAAAAAATGCGCTTTATGCATTGTTATAATATTTTCAATTAACTATTCAGAGTGAAAAATTTCCTTAAATACTATTCGACATGTTGTCCAAATATTTCATATTTACAATAGACATAAACACACACCTGGCGCCAACTATTTGAAAACGAGTTAATTAAATTTCCTGCAAATAATTTATTGACATCTATTGGTCGCTGCTCGCTTTTCGCGCGATGTGTGTTGTGTAGAGTAAAATTAATTTAATCCTGCCACTATTTGTGTTTAATTTGTTTTCCTTTCGTTCATTTCAATAACCCATCGATCCATCAATCAATCAATCAAATAATCCATCAAATTCAACGACTTACGGCAACAAATCATGTTCGAATTTTCCCATTAATCCAACGATCCGCTCACTATCAATAAATGCTCAACATAACCTCTCGTCTGCATCAATGTTCACAACACCATCCCCATCGCTATCATCACTGTCACTATCAACAACAACAACAACATCAACCTTTCAACGATTGCGTTTATATTTTGTCGTTTGTATGCATTGTTGTTGTCGCTGTAAAACGCTGACCTTTCCGATGGTCTGCTGCACAACGCAAATAAAATGCCAATGCCAATGACAACAAACACCAACAACACAATAAACTCATATCCACTCTAAACACGTCACGTTGATTCACTGCGAACTACGACCGACAACTGAAATGGCAACGTTTTTAACGACTTCAACCGTTAGTCGATAAGACGAACGCCAACGATGTTTGCTCAGTTGTTAAATTAATGGATTTGGGAGCGGCAACATCCTCAAGAGCACCAGCGACAGCAGCGGCGGCCGCGTCTGCAGCAATGGCAGCGTTCAGCAACAGTTGCGACGGCAATCGCAACGACGAATCAAAGTTCAATTTTCATCCAGGTGAGCGCTGACAGCACATTTCCCCCTACCAAATTCGCACTCGACCGCTCACCGCTCACACCTGCCACCGTTCGCGATTCGCCATTCACGATTCATCATGCTTCACTAGACCCATCACTACATACTCTAGCACTCGCCAGCATCTTATCATCTTAATTCCAGCCATTGTAATTGCTTTTGTCTCTTCATTATTTCTTCCTCGCTCCATTTAGTTTGAATTTTGCTAAAATAGAGATTGGATTATGATTTGCTGCAAGTTATTTCAAAGATATTTCAAAAACACATACTAATTCTTTCGTATGCTGATCGTCTTCTGAGAACCAATAGTAAAAAATCTGCAAGACTGCAACTTTCTCCATGGCCGGAAATATAACTTGTCTAATATAACTGGTTAAAGTAATTTTTTCTGGCTTTACTTAACCTCAACAGCAGATTTAAAATACATGAATAGTTTTTTTTATATCTTTGTTTTGTGTTTTTGGCTCACTGAATATTTTGCTTATTAAGTTGTATTATTAAAAGTATTTAAACTTTAAAACAAATCATTGGCGCAGTAAAAATAATAAATACCTCGTACTTAGACTTCTAGCACATTATGCACTTTGCATTCGATTCATTCAGTACTTTCAATGATTGATCAAACCATACAAAACCGTAGCTGCTGACTGATGTTAACTTATGCTATTATTTTCATAAAAGTCCAAGCATCACATCACATTTCTTTATCTGGCGTAAGCAAATTTCCACGACGTTCAGTTGCAAAGAGCTGCCTTGGCACTGAGAGCGTTAACACTGCCCACTGTGCAGGCGCTGTGACGAACTACAATCAAGTAATAACTATCTTGATTGCTTTAGCCCGATTAACTTGTACAATAATTACACAACGTGTAACTCGTCGCCTTTCTCTTCAATTCCGCCGAGTTGCTGCGCTCGCTGCAGTGCGTCGGGTGGCATCTCAGGCAGGGCGGGAGATTTATGCTTTCCGTGTAGTCTTTTGTTTGCTTCTTTGTTCGTATTTGCATGGCGTAAATTTGCATTTTTGCTCTGTTGGCATAGCAATGTTTGGCAAGCTTGCTTTATTCAGGTATCACTGAGTTTAAATGCGAATTTAAGGAGCTGTGCAGCTTGTATGCGGATGTGCTCGTAGCTTAAGCTGGCGTAAGCCAGTGCTTGTAATTTGACTTCGCAGAAACGCTTCTCAGCACCGTAATATCTTTCACTGCTACTCTGACTAATTATGGTAGAACGCACCGGTTGCTGCGCTTCTGCAATGGCAACCTGCAGTTATTGCTATTCATTTGAATTTTAAACTTTAATTAGCAATTAGTATTTTTGATGATTTGCTACTCGCCTCGCTTGCAGATTCGCCCTCGAAGCTGCGCGAGGAGAACGAACGTCTCAATGTCGAAGTCCAGCGACTGCGCAAGTTGCTCGAGAACTCGCCCGAGGGCGCCGTCGGCGGCATCGATCTGTCCGACTCGAACAGCTGCGGCGACGCGCAGTCGACCGACGGCAGCGGCGGCACCCCGCAGCAGCGCGTCGATCGCCTGGAGGCGGAGCTGCGGTCGGCAAAGAGCCAAATAATGATGCTGCGCATTGAGCGCAAGAAGCTGCGCGCCGACAAGAGCGAGCTGCTCGGCCAGGTGAAGCAGCTGTGCGCGTCGCTGCAGGACAAGGAGCAGGAGCTGCGCGACTTCATACGCAACTTCCAGGAGCGCGTGCGCGAGACCGAGTCGAACAACGCCAAGCTGACGGGCGATCGCGAACGCGAGCGCTGGCAGCTGCTGAAGCAGGCGCGCGACGAGGCGGAGCGCTCGTTGGCGCTGGCGCAGCAGTTGAACGCGCGCGACATGCAGCTGCAGCGGCTGCAGGAGCAGCTGCAAGAGGCACGCCGCCAGCTGTCCGGCTGTCTGTCGGATCAGGAGAGTCTGTTGTCGTTCGCGCCGCTCACGCCGCCCTCGGCCACCTCGGCGGGCCTGCTGAATCAAATGGCGGCGGCGGCCGCAGTTGGCGGCGGCATGCGCACGGACGACAGCGGCCGTGGCAACTCGAACTCGCTGTCGGCATTCAGCAGCAGCTTGAGTGGCGGCTCGGGCGCCACCACGGCCGGAGACCGCAACTCGTGCTCGAACGACTCGGGCCTGCGGAACAGCAGCGATCGCGAGAGCACGGGCGGCGACTTGAACTTCAGCGACGGCACTTGCGAGAACGGGCCCTGCATAACAGTGGACCCCGACAGCATTTCGCTCGTGTCCAGCCAAAACATGTATCAATGTACGTTGTGAACTACACTGATTCGAGTTGCATACAATTTTGTTCAATTATTAATTTTAGATGGGACGCCAAAGGAGCGCAGTCCAACATTGTCGCCACTGAATTCTGCAGCGTATTCGAGGTGACTTCAAAATACATTCGTTGTGTTTATGTTGTGCTGATGAAAGTTTTCTTTAATTTACATGCAGATCTGTGGAGCAGCTCGGTTCGCCCGTAGATCCCGATGGACCCGGCGCAGTAGCTAGAAAATTCGCACCGAAAACTGGGCCATTAGCCGCACGCAATGGCCGCGGTGGCACTTGGGGCAGCATCTCGCGCGTCTTTGCCAGGTCGCGCAACAAAAACAAGGCCCTATCGGCCGACGGCGGCAGCGACTGTAAGTCCAAAACCAATTTGATGCGGGTTGAACGAGTTCAACGGTCTTCGTCGTTTCAGATTCCGACTACTCCTGGAGTCCCCTGTCGGAGGAGGGCTACGCCGAGAAGTTGCGGCTGTTGCGCGACGCTTCGCAGATGCCAATGGAGCGCTGGCGCGCCTCACAGGTGCTGGCGTGGCTGGAAGTGGCTTTGGGTATGCCGCAGTACAGCACTCGCTGCGCGGAGAACGTGAAGAGCGGCAAGGTGCTGCTGGAGCTGAACGACGCCGAGCTGGAGGCTGGACTGGGGCTGGTGCACCCCATGCATCGCAAGAAATTACGCCTTGCAATTGAGGAGCAGCGGCGGCCCGAAATGGTGCGCTACCCGATGATTACGCAGCTGGGACACACCTGGGTCGCGTCGGAGTGGCTGCCCGACATCGGCTTGCCGCAGTACGCCGACTCGTTCATAAATTCGCTGGTTGACGCGCGCATGTTGGACACGCTGTCCAAAAAGGAGTTGGAGAAGTTTTTAGGTGTCACTAGGAAATTCCATCAAGCGAGTATTGTGCATGGTAAGTCTATAATATGTGAAGGTGTTTCACCAATATTAGTTCGTTGTTCCGTCTGTCAGTCGGTGTATCTGACTGTCCGCATACAACTACGCAATGCAAATAACAAAATTTGCAATACTTTTTCATATTTTTGGTTTGATTTATTTGTGGCATTTTTGCAGCTTTCGAGCATAGTTATTCTTAATGCTCTCGACCCCGAATTTCACCCTGTGACTCGATATTACTTTTTGGTATTTAAATCATGAAACACTTATCTACGAAGTGTGCACACTACATTTGAAGTCGCCACGCCTCTTTGTTACAGTTCTAGCTAGTTCTAGCTAGTTTACTTTTGAACAATTTTAGCTTAAAACGGGTTAAATGAATTTTGTGTCAATATTTTTTAATTACAGAAAAATTATTTCATATTTATGACAAAATACAAAATAATCACTTTTTCATTTTATTTAACCATTATTAAAGAAACAGGGTTTTGATCGAACGGGCCCAATTCGTAGACTTCAATTAGAACACAAACTTTGCCCGATATCGCTGCAAATTATTGGAAATTATTTTGTGGGTAACAGTAAAATTTATGTAATTATCTTTGAAATCACTTCTAAAAATATTAAGTTGTTGGTGCCTATCAATCGTAGCTTTTGCTATAATATGACAAATAGGTCAAGTTGCTCTCAGGCAACTTTGGGGTCGAAAGGGTTAAAGCTCGAAGGATTTAATCACATTGTATGTTGTTGCAGGTATTCACGTGCTTCGCATTGTCAAATATGATCGCCAAACGTTGGCTTTGCGCCGCGTACAATCGGAAACTGTTGACACCGATCCCATTGTGTGGACCAATCAGCGCTTCATACGCTGGGCCAGATCCATTGATTTGGGCGAATACGCCGACAACCTGAAGGGTGAGTGTTCTAATTATGCATTTACATATTCAACTGAACTTTGTGAGCATTTTGGGACTTTGAGCTCAATATTCAATTTGATATATTTTCTCAATATGAGCAGTTTTGCTGTAGAAAGGAAATAATTTCAATTCATGGTCTTTTGCGTGTTGCAGACAGCGGCGTACACGGTGGCTTGGTTGTGTTGGAGCCATCGTTCTCCGGCGACACCATGGCCACTGCCCTTGGCATACCGCCCTCGAAGAACATCATTCGGCGTCACTTGACCACGGAATTCGACGCGCTCATCTTGCCCGCTAGGTAAGCGCGCCTCGACGCCTGTGGCCGTGCGCTGCAGCCGCCGATTGAGCGACGCAGCCACGGCACAGCTGCACTGAGGGTAGTTGGTGTTCGATAGATCCGTGTTTGGTTTTCGGCCACTTTCTGGGCGAGCTTTTTAAGTTGAATTTGTGTCAGTTTTCCTTTGATTTACTGCAAATGCCCTTAAATTTTTGTTGACTCATGCTGTCGTAACGAACATTTCGTCCAATATATCATTCTTTCATTCGGCTGCCATCACAACGCACACCAACGCGTTGCATCGCAATTATGCATTTTTTTTTAATTGGCATGCCTCCCTTATTTGTTTATTATTTAAAATTAATTGCACATCACGCTTCATGCCGCATCAGTCATCAGCATTCAATGTTCGATATAACAAATTGTGCACAACACAAGGCGGCTTTCAATTATGTATTGCAATGCAGTTTGCGCAAAAGTATTTTCCAGTTGAAAAGTAAATACGCGTTTAATTGAAAAACGGAGTGCACTAACCGGATTAACAACGATTCATAAATTATAATTTTCAGAGTTCTAGCAGGGTCCATGCTTTGTGCAGTTCCTTAAAACAATCGCTTCTAGCATGCTTTAATCTAGTAATTAACTCGACTTTCATGAGATGTTAGGGAGCATTCGATGTCAAAATCTTTGAATTTAATGTGCCCGTTCAATATGTGCGCGAACATAAAATTTGGTCGCATCGAAAGCTGATTAGCGTCAATTGAGTAATTCGTATCATGTCGGCGCCGCGCTCATTCACACAAGTACACTCACTATGTATGTCACATGTCTTCATCGCTTTTCCATACATACCCACCACACTTGCATTCATTTCGCCATCGCCATCGCCACTCATTCCAGCTTCATGCTTGAGCTACTCGTACATACATACACATCGTCTGTACTTGTATTCGTATGCATC
The DNA here is from genome assembly GCA_963668005.1 of Melieria crassipennis. NCBI lineage: Eukaryota > Metazoa > Arthropoda > Insecta > Diptera > Ulidiidae > Melieria > Melieria crassipennis. Next base: position 113,569,036 of record OY764963.1, on the reverse strand, counting down.
TTTTGTTGCTAGTGTTGCCATCATCATTCGTACGACACTTGCGATAGTTTTAAATGTCCTCAGTGTTTGCCGAACATACTCTTTTACGTCTACATAGTCTAAATAGTGAATGTGTTTGTGAACAGCTCCTTAGAAATTATGCGCCAAGCCAAGAATTAACGTCTAATGCCCTCTCGAAATCTCTCCCAATGTGCTCTTCTCACGAACATGCCGACACGCCTCTGCCTCTGCTTCTGCCTCCACCTCTTCCCCCCACTAAACACGCACAATGAACCACCGCGCAGGTACATTGTTTACTGTCAAATGGAAGAGTTTCAGGTGGATAGCTCCCGACAATTGATCCTTAATCAAAAGCCACTGGGAAGATAAATCACTCAGACGAGTCGTGAGCATGCGCACAAGTGACGATTTCACGCCTTCACTGCGCCCGCACACAAGCAAGTGAAGCAACGCAACGCGAAGCGAATCGAAGCGAATCGAATCGAAACGCTGACAGAAACACGAACCAATACGCATGAAATGAAAAGAAATTGAATTGTGTTGAGCGAAACAATAATTAAGTAAGAAATTTTAAGTGTGTGCTAACCGATAGAGGAATAGTTAAGTAAGCCTGCAGCCGGAGCGATCCATTGGAAATGTGTGATTCAAGTTGAAAACGTACTCAATATTTTTAGCGTAACCACAACCACATACATTCTTACATACCATACATACAAACATGCCACATGTTAGCTTTTTAGAATGATTTCCACTTTTGCTTTTCGCCACGAACGTCCGCCAGCGATGCACTTTGCGCATGGACTTTTTATTGTAGCTTTTTAAGGAACGAGACGATCAGCGAGAGGCGAACTACGGCAAATGCGTTTTCATTGAACAATACCAATTTAATGAGAAATGTTAATTTTAAGCGAACATGTAGAAAACAGCGAAGCAACTTTAAATGGCAACCGAAGGGAAACAACCATAATTACTACATACATAGAAACCAAGTCATAAATCGAAATAGCGTGCAGACTCGCGACACAATTTTAAGTGCAACAGCGGCCACTCTGCAGTTATGCCAACAATTTTAATTACTACATGCACACTCATTGCTACATACATAGAGTAAATGCTACAAATACAAATCAAATTCAAACTCAAATCGAAGCAAATCCAAACAAATCAAATCAAGTGAAATCAAATAGAAGACTTTAACGTAATTATTAATAGGGAAACACATACAAACAAATAAACAAAGAAACTGATTAACAATTAGCGATTTATTGTAATGATGACGAAATGTGAAGTGAAAGCACAGGCGAAAGCAGCAATTTACCGCACGAAATACGAAATACTTTAGCAATGTACAAAATCACACGAAATCCAGCCCCGTCGGATGCGCCACCTGACGCAGCATTCGAGGCGCCTGGCACCGGTGACGAGGGCGCGCCAGCAAACAGACACACACACATCAGCACCCACGTGTCGTAGCTTAGACAGATGCATACAATTTGCCGATATATATACATATATACTTGCATTATAGCGCCGATATATTTTGCCATTTTCTAGTTTACATACAAACAATTTTGTAGTGGTACGTACTCGTATTTTGGATCAATGTTGCTTGCATTCAGTTCTTATTTCATAACTACACCTTTTCTATTGCGCATTCGATACAACACATTATTGTAAGAAATGCATCGATCTCCAATGCCACAGCACACATCGCGACCACGGAAAGGAAAGTCTCTCTCTCTGTCATTCCGCCGACTATTTCGATATGTATTGCTGACACAGACCAAGTTGTTTTAGACCAAGTTGTAAGATAATCGCTTCGATAATCTCTAGTAAAGCTTACTGGCACTTAGCTGGATGCAGTGTGGCTTGTTGCTGATTCTGAGCTGGAAATTATCTGGAAACTTTATCCTCCCTGCCTGCAGTGAAAACTGAAACAAATGCAAAGATTGCAGAATACTATAAAATTATATGTCTTATATGCAGATCGCTTGCGTCTAGTTGGGTGTCCCTAAACAATTATTTTGCTGGGAGACGATTAAGAAACTCACCCACCTTGATGCCAAAACGCAGGGAGCCCAAGCTTTCTGCTCGTTTCATTTTCGCACTTTAACCATGTTGACTTTGTTCTCTCAGTATTCTACAAATAGTCAGCGTTAATTGTGCAAAAAAGTGTTGTTAACACCAATTTTACAACTTTTATTTCGGAGTACTTCCAACTGACTTGATTCAGTTTTGTATGGTTTTTGGTTCTCCCAAATTTGTCGCACTTGAACTAACAATGGGAACACAATCAAAAATCAAGCATTTGTTTCAACGTACATACATACTTAAGAAATATTCATACACATTTCATAGGTGCATAACCTAGAAGACTTTTCGGTACGTGTTTGATCTGCTGTTCCACTCAAAGTGCGACCATAAAAGATGTCAGCGCAAACTACTCACCCGATTCATTAGATATATGTTTTTGTATAGTTTAAACCTTACACCACTCTTATGGAAATCTCAATTTATTAATGTTGAATGTATTTGTCTCTTTTCTTCCTTTTCTTATACTTCATTTATGTTTTGCGTTTGGGTATCGTTTCCTTTACTCCAAAAAAAACCCGGTTGCTCTCGAAATCGCTTGTTATTTTCTTAATTTACAACAAACAAAATGCAAACAAAATAAATTCAACTTGTTACTGTCTTTGTCTAATTTTGACTATGCTTCTACAATCAACACTATCAACAACAACAACAACAATGACACGTTTACTTTCACCATCACCGCCACCTGAACCACCTCCATCATGATCATCAATACCACGAACAAATTTACTACAAAATTGCAAAACAATGTCACAAATCATTAAAACTACCAAAAAAAATCGACAACAACAATTTACTATATACTGTACAACATGTCTGTTCTGCCTGGCTCTGTATCGCTGTATCGCTGTTTATATATGTGCGTGTGTATGTGTGTGTGTGTGTAATGTGTACTTTTGTGTTTTTGTCAAACAAACAACAAAACAAATAAATAAACAAACAAATACTCAACAATCGAATGACTACTTCAACCACAACAAAATCAAAATAACCACTACTATCACCATCACCACCAACACCACCACCACCACCACCACCACCACCAACAACAACAACAACAACAAATATTGCCGTATTGACCGCGCATGCGTAGAGCGACATTGGGCCAGGGCATACGCTCCGGTTGTGGCATAGTGCCGATCACGGGGCCCGGCGGACTGCAACACTATGCCACGACCGACCGCCGCTCCAACAGTGCGCTCCGGGTAAGTTCATAGTGCCGTTTTCTTACTTACTTACTGTCTTTGTTACGTATTCTCCTTATTTTCCTCACTACTACTACTAATTACCGCAAATCATTATGTCGTTATTACTCGATTGCCTTGAGATACTCGTACTGTACGTAACATATATCATAGTATTTATGATCCGTGGATCAGCTGTCCGCCTCTCTTCCTTAGCCTGTATTGCCGTGAAGCTTTTGTTGTCTTTAACGTTTTATAACTCTGTCATACATACATACTCGTGACTACATACACACAAACTCCGCATGAAGTCGGGCACACGGTTAGTTGGACTAATCGATAATCAATTCAAAAAACAATTCTAAAACAACCAACACAATGCCCGAGGCACTTTTAGTCCAATTAGTTTGCGGCCCAACTCTGTCTAACACAACAACAACGCATACATTTTATTCAAACAAGCTCAATGTCTACGTTATGTGCACAGCTATTGTAAGAGTTTTGAGTTCTCTCTTATTATTCGTCTTCCAAAGGATTCAAATCTGTTTTGTCAACTAGCTTTGATGCTCGTAAAATTTAAACTTTGATGATTTCTAGTGTGTAATGGAGCATTTTATTTTGGCATCTGCGGCATTTTCATCACTTGTCTGGTCAATTTACATGTTTTACTTTCACTAGCGGTATTTATGAGACTCTAAAACACAACTTGCATGTGGATCAGGAGAATGCAGACAATTGTAACAACATTTTACACCAACTCAATGCAATAACTCGTGCAAGGCGGGCAAAATTATGCTTCAGAATTTAGGGAAAGTGCAAAAAATTTGTGCTTGCAATGTCTTCGAAATTTTTGTTTTTTACCTAAAATTACATTGGTGAAAACAATTTTTTATGTTTCAAACATCGTTACAACTACAAAGTTCTCTGGCCTGTTGTATTGTAGCTGGGAATATTCCTTGAAAGAAAAAGTTCTACACCGTCACAAACACTTTCCTCAGCAATTTTCCTGCGCAGTAGTGATATCAAATCTTGATTATGTTGAACAAGTTCAAAGGTCCACTGAATTTTTTACACCATCATTATTTTTTTTCGAGCACTTATACCGTTAGCATTTCTATGGAAATGTATAATCACAATGTCCTGACTGAGCTTCCAACACAATTCTACAAATTAAACCCTTTCGACCAACTATTGCAGCAATAAAAACGATGTCGTATTGCAATTTCGTTGAGATTGCATAAAAATTAAGTTCCAAAGTCTGCGGCTTTAACTCATCAAAATATTATTTTCCTATAATTGTGACACTTTGTCGAGCTTTTAAATGGTCAGTTTGGCTCAATTTAAAACCGAAAATGAGACTCGAGACTTCAGCTGTCAATCCGTCTTATGGACAGACTCTAACTTCGGGCTTTTGCATCGCAGATAATCAGATCAGAATCACACCGCTCCACACCTCCACACGCACACAAGCCCAATGAAGAATTAATGTTAATACCCACGAAGTGACATCAGTCGTAAATTAATTTTAATTAACCGTTTTTTATTTGCCACAAACTTTTCAATACAAACAATGCATTTTCTGTGTAAAGAAAGATCAAATAACAAAATATAGCGTAATTATGAGGATTAAAATAAGCCAACAACAACAACAGCAAAAACACACTACATGAGTTGCGAACAAAAGGAACCAAATATGGCAAAATTGTAATAAAGGACACACTAACTGTGTAATTGTAATCGTAGCGTGAAATGTGCTGGAATTTTTGTGTTTGTTTTTAATTTGGTAGCCAAAAGATAATCTTAGAGATGAATTTCACACAAACAATGCGTAACAATGCAAATTAATGAGCGAAAACTGCATTTAATTGTAATAGAAAAATGTAAGATTGACACTTGTCCTTAGAGCGCACATTTGACTTTTGACAACCAACAACAACTAAAGTAGCAAACAATAATGATAGCAACAACAAAATCGCTTAACATTTAGTTAATAAATAAGATTGTACTGTATTAAAGAGCGGCTGGTCGCTACACATGAAACGTTCCATTCGTCCATCATTGGTTATTTTCTAGTCATGTTTTTTTATGTCGAAAACGATTGCAATACTGCAAAACACGAATATTATTGATTTAAATGGCATTTCAATGGCTTTCATTTAAGAAATAATTGTTAACCCACAAATGATTAGTGTCATTTGGCTTTAATTAAAAAAAAACATGAATCTTTTACTAGTTTATTTTAATTTAATACATTTTCAGAAATAGAAGAAATATTTGCTAACCCACAAATAATTAGTGCCATTTGGCTTGCATTTTTTTAAATTTGAATTTTTGCTAGTTTAACATATTTTAATTGAATACATTTTCAAATTGATGTTGTTTCCAAAGTAAATGTGAATATTTTCAATTTGTGTCGTAAGAACGAAAGTAAAGAACATTTCATTGGTAGCCACCGGCACTAAGGTCTACACAATTTGCAACAACAACAACAACAACGGCAAAATCAAACAAATATACATATAAATCAATACCGAAACCAAATCGAAAAAGTAATAAGGTGTCAAAATATGAAATAAAATCAATACGAGAATTGAGGGAATATAAATGCAAATGAATTAAATAAATAACCTGTCAAATTAACAACGATGCGTTTAACGAATGTGAGTTTATGTTAATTTTTCCGCTCGTTTATTTCACTCAGTGCGCGTTAGCAGCAATTTCGGCCGCCGCATGACGAGCGCACGAAGAAAATCAGAGTTGAGACGTTGTCCGCTGTCGTTTTTATTGCCGGCGGAGCAGTTGCAAATTAATTGTTAACTATCGACACGAAATGAAATTAAATGAAACGTTAAATGACAACAGGAACTTCATGTCAGTGATATGGAAAGTAATTAAAGATGGCCGCAGCGATAGAACGCTGCGCGCAAGCTGAGCCCGTACACTGTAAGAGTGGCGCGTGAGAAGTAGCCTGCGCGCTGAAAATCGTTCTCTGTTAAATGCAAACTAAGACATTCGCGTAAGAGCCTCAGCAGCATTTTTACAGTGTACGCAATTGTTGAGTAAAATTGGTTGCTGGGCGCGAATGACAGCCAGCCTGCGTGCAGACAATTCGTCAGACATAAATAATGACGCCACATGTTTTTGACGTAAATTAATGAATGCACATCAACAGCGAACGCGACCAATTAACACGCACATTTGACGGGATCTTAGTTAAGTGTGAGCTTTTCCTTTAAATAATTTCCATTCTCTCGTTTCAATCTTCCCCACCAGCAGATATCGGCATGGAAAGGATCACAGGTGAGTTTAGCGTGTTTGCTTCCTTCAAGCTGAAATGTTGAGAATACATTTAAAAAGTACAGATTTTTTAATGTTTGTCAAAAATTTGCCTTTCCTTTCCGCAGAGTTCTCTCTCTAAGGCCTTCCGCTTCCATGCAAAGTCATCCCGCAGCGGAGGCTCCGTCGGAGACCGTTCCTCCTTTGGCAACTCCACCTCTCCAACACCATCGTACAGCAGTTCCGAGGGTGGTGGAGGCATTTACGCCACTATAGGCGGACTGCAGCACTTTCCACCGCCCACTACGGCGCCTCCGCCCCCACCCGCCGGCGGCAACATCTTCAACTACGGCCTGCCGGGGCACCGAGTGAGTGCGCCCCCCGTGGGCGGCGCCATGGACCCGATCGCCGACGCGAGCTTACTGTACGAGCAGCAGCGGCGCGTGAAGAGCATCAGCGACATCGGCATGTGCGCGTCGACGACGCCGACGATAACGGCCGGCGGTGTTGGCACGCTGCCGCCGATGAAGCGGGGCAGCTGTGGCAGCGTGGGCGGCAGCGCTGGCAGCGGCGCGTCCGGCTCCTCGGGTTCGCCCGTATGAGAATCAATCATTATGTAAGCCGCCGCCGCCGCCGCTGAGAGCGCAGCGCGGCTTGCAACGCGTCCACACCGCAACACTACCCATACATATGATTAGCATAGAGTCCGACGTGAGTCGGCACACACTATTTGTAGGAATTACACTTACCGCGTGCGGAATGCGGCAAAACTTTTCGATTGTGCAATTTTCATTAGTGCGAAATATCTGCTAGCTGGAAGTTTGGCCGGCTCGTTCCGCGCGCTCCCTACTCAACCCCCAATAGGGCCCGGCTGCTCGCCTGTGTTGGTGTGCAGTAAGCGCTCGCAAGTGCGCGGGGTGACCCGTCCGTGCTGCCATCCCGTTGCTGGGATTACCGTACGTGCACTCGGCTGGCAAAATGTGCTTGTTTCAGTTCTTGCGGCGACGACCGACTCATTTGGCATGCAGTGCACAAAAATTTCGCAATTTGCCAAAGGTTTTGCTTAACGTTTCTAAGGATTCTTCTGCCGCAGTTCACTTCATTAATATTGAATTAGCGAATAGTTTGCGTCGAATTAGCGCAAAATTCACATGCAGAAATTTCCACATGTTCGTGTGTGTGTGTGTGTGTAGCGCAGCCAACACTAGGCAGCCGGCAGGTAAATTATATTCAAATTATTTACTTAGCTGAAATTGTTTGAAAAAAAATTACGAAATTTTGATGGAGTCAGTTGAGTTTGCTGAAATTAGAGGAGCTTAAACTAAAATGTGTAATTCTTTCGCAAGAGAGCTAAATGTAATCTGCTATTTTTTATAAAATATTAATAAATATAAATAAATATTAATTAATATAAAATTTCAATTCGTCAGATTTCCCATGACTGGGATCATTGTTTTTTATTATTTTTTTCATTTCTATTATCTATTTTCATATGCCCGTTGCCACGGCTGCTGTTTAAAGTCATATAAAAGTTCTATTAAAATACAAATTTCTAGTTATTATATTAGTTCTATAAATTCTAAACCGAAATTTTATTATTACACCGTGCGACAAAAATTAAAAAAAATTTCACACCGAAAAATCCATATGGGCGTGAAACTAGAGACCAAACATAGTAATACTGCGTACTCAGTTTTTCATTTCTACATCCTTTGTTCCTTTAAAAGGACTTAAACAATTTGAAGGGGATAAAAAAGAAAAAAATATATAAAAAATACTTAACCTCGTTAGTATATGGCGGTATGTATATCAAATGAGAGAGGAATGCTCAAGAATTTAAATAAAATTGATTTTTTATGTATTTGTAAAAAAGGATGTGAAAAGGTCTTTTGAAAATTGTAATCCTTTATATCCTTGAAAATTTATATAGAATTTTCTTGAAAAATAAGTATGTTAAAACCCAAAATCTCCTTGATCACGTGTCAAAATTTCATTATTCTCGCTTCATTGATTTTGTATCTTTTTTGATTATTTCAAATACTGATACTCAAACAAATTTCTATTATTATTATTTAAAAGAGCAATAATTATAAATAACTATTACACTTACGAGCGAAAGCACTCAAATAAATTAGAATTTGTTTGCTTCATTAGAATTGAGCTTCCGCCTTTTTTTTAATAACTTTCGAACCCATAAAGTATTACTATCCAGTTTCACGCACATATGGATTTTTCCCGGTGCTAAAAATGCTGTCGCACGGTGTTATAAATCATGAGTTTGTAAAATATTTAGTGTTTATAACAAATTAACATAACTTATATTAGTTTATTTATTTATAATATTAAAATTATTGTTTTGTACAAATTTTTATAATTTTTTAATTTGTTATTACATGCATTTGATTAGTTCACTTATTTGTTATGCATTCCATATAAATGTTTGCGTTTGACTTTCGTCTCGTTTTGTGAAAGTAAATTTTGCACCGCACAGTTTGTATTTGTTTTAGCAAGCTACATTTAACTTTTTGACTCTGCAAACCACCCACCTCACATCACTCCCAACAGGTCGTACCTTGCGAACGGATATCAAGCAACTCAAATATTTGTTAGCAAACTGTAAATACCTGTGTTAAGTACGAAAAACCGATGTATGCATGAAGCGAATGCAATGAACGCTATTAAGGGCCGGCAACTTGTGCGAAACGCAGACTTGTCAGCAGATTATCGAGCGTTGGTTTTTTGAATACTGTAAGCAAATCAGTTCGGCCTCAGTCACGGAGTCGAATGAGAAATCACTATTGCATCGCTTCAAAGCGTCAGCGATCGAATCAGCGCCAAGTTGCCGTGCCCGGCCATTCAGCAAAAATGCAAACAATTACGGCCCAGAGCCCAAATGCATCAATTTGCATAGATAAAGAGAAAAATGAAAAATGAAAAATGAAAAAGTCAAAGCGAAAACTGTTCAATATCGAATTAATAACAAATTAAGATGCGTACTTACGGTCTGAAATGAAACCCGAAAGTGGCTGCGTCAGCTTATTAGCATAATTGCGTTCTGCTGCAACGCTAATGCAAACGCAATTTGTAATTATTTACCCTAAATGTTTAAAATTGTTGACGTTCCAAAAAACCAAAGAAAAGTTAATAATAGCGTACACACAGACACGCACACACCCACATCAAAACGAGTACACAGAAACGGCTAATCAAATGAACGAACTGCTAAAGACTCTCGCGTTAAAAATTAATACAAAAGTGAAACTACTACAAGAAAGTGCAGCCAAGTAAATGGCGAATAAATGACTAAATTAAGCCTAGCACATTAAATATGAACTTTGTTGTAATTCTCATTTGAAGGCATTCATACAGCTACAAGTCAACCAAACCAATAAAACTAAAGCGATTACCAACATTTTTACTACTTTCTAATGTGACCTAATAATTCTTACACAGATCTATTAATTATGTAATGAAATATATATATATTTATATATAAATGGATTTAAGTCTAACGCTAAGCAGACCAATTTAATTTCAATAAAAAATTAACATTGTATTGAACGAGTCATTGTCGTCTATTCATTGCTTCAGACAGCAAAATTATTTCATTTTTATTATCTAATTATTAGTTGTTTACTGTTATATTTACACTACTTACTGCATTTCATTAAAACGGCATTTAAAAATCCATTTAGAGTCAGTGAGCTCGTTGCTTGCTGCCTTTTCGACGTTTATTTGCTGTGTCCACCACATGTCACCGATCGCCGAATAGACGTTGTGCGCCAACTACTCAACAAATATCAACTGTTGTCGACTGCAATAACACGAAAGCCCGTTGAAAACGCTGCGCCACTGAATGCAGTTTTGTTGGTAGCGGCCAAGCAAACTGCACAAATGTGCATTGAGTGGGAAACCAATTAAAGATTCAACTTGAAGCTCTACGACGTGTGGATGGAAATTCACTTTGTTGCTGGATTTGCGTATTTTGCCGCAATTAAGTTAAAATTCATTCATTTGTTTAAATGGTTAATTGTAGAAAACACGAAAGTTGAATGGCTTTGTGTGAATTGAAAACAATTGTGCTAATACAAATTGTGGAGCCTGTGCAGAAGCGTCTAATTGCCGCAGCTGTGCATTCAGCTTCCCACAAGCCAAGGTGTGAATGGATCTTTATAATTTGTATGCGAATGTTAAACAGTTAAAAAAGGGAAAAATGCTTATTCGACGATGTGTGGCGTACTTGTTAAACCCCTTAAATATTCATTAATAAAATGATATAAAGATCAATTACAATCATTTAAGCTCTTTTTTGTTGCAAATCGAGATATGAATAATACGATTGTATGCAATATTGATTTAACATTTCTTCAAGACATTTTGTACGATTAAAACAAGTTTCAAGCAAATGATTAACATAGACAGATCTTCACGTACCAATTTTTTATCTTGAAAAACTTATAGGGGAATTCTTTGTAAGGTGCCACTCTTTGAAATGTGCCGCCCCTGCTCGATTTTGACGTTCCAGCAATCCAAGCCAAAAAATTCCTACCGTCATTTAAGGTATATATGATATCATCAATTTTAATGTGGTTTTTGAGGGAACAGACGCAATAACACAGTCTGGGTAAAAAAAGTGTCAAATTTGGGTAAGAAAAAATTTAAAAATACAAACTGAAGGTTTTTCTTGCGGTGAAAAAGACATCAAATACGTGTAAAAAACTAAGATAAATATCAGCGTAGGACTTAATTTTTAATGCTTTTTCATAATCCGAAATGATATCCGAGCATATCGTAAAAGGAAAAAATGCCGCGTTAATTGCGGTGAAAGATCCGAGTTACGCTCCTAATTTAACTATTCTCATATTCCTTACCTATTTGCCGTTAGGGTCTAAGAGATTTTAATGGGCGGCTGTATTTTGATTTAGCAGCTTAATCGTTCTGGGACCGACGATCGCCAAATTGGATGGACTGCCAAGTAAAGCCAACAGGCCGTAAACGAAGTTTAGAACGAGTTGTTGTTTTATACTTCATCGCCTGCAATGTTGAAAAGGAGTGCCGCGAGTTCTAGCATCAATTCGCCCTGATTAAATTTTAATTTATCGAAATAGTTGCCGATTTTATGCTTTACGAGCGAGCAGCTCCCATTCGAAGCACATTTTTTTTTAAATTTTCCAACTTAAGATAAAAGTTTCTGATAAAAACTCGCAATGGATTTTTAAAATGAGTAAACCAATTTGCGTCACAGTCCTTCTACGCAACAGTAGGCAATTAGTAAAAGAAACTATTTTGTTGCTGATATTATTGTGAGTTATACTTTATTGCATACACCAATTACATTGCGTGTGTGTGTGTGTAATAGAAGGATAAAGGCGTCTAAAGTCCAGCATTGCAATATGTTGCTTTCATTTTAGCCGTGTTTCTTTCCATATCCTCCGCTCTTGCCGCCGCCACCTCCCTTTTTGGTAGCCTCCACTGCACTCAATTGGCCGCTGAGTAGACCGCAAAGCACCAACAACACAACAAACACTAAGGACAACTGCATTTTGGAGGACCGCGAAACTGTATGCAACAACACGAAAGCACTTCAGCACCGAATGATCTACCACCCAGCGGCGTGTGAGCATTTATAGTTCAAACTTTTGGCGCTGATTAAAAATCAAGCGGGAAATGCGCATTGAGTGGGAAAAAATTAGCATTGAATGGAAAGTTTCGAGGTGCTTTGCGTTGCTGTGTCTGTAATTTGCCGCTATAAATATTTGCATTGATTGAAATGTGTAAATGGTTAATTGTGGCAGACACGAAAATGCAAGAATTTTTGTGCTTAATTAACGGAATTATTGTACATGACGCATTCGATGCTGGGATTCACAGCGGGCGACACTGTTGTGTTTCAATGCAGCACCATTGCACACTCACAGGTTGCATACATACACACATACAGATGGTTTAATATTTACTCCAATAAAGTGAAACTGACGAAGTCACCATGAGTGAAATTATCTTTTAAATCTATTATCTTAACCCGGGACTGCTAACATCAATAACGACATCCAAACAACTGCCCAATAACAACAAGACGAGTACACTTCATTGACATCGAGTGGTAAACATTTGGCTTCAGCTGTGAGCAAGTGTTGTGCTTCGACTGAGAAGAACCCAAAGGCGAATAGAAAACTCCAACTAAAGTTTGTTGAAGTATAATAAAAACTTGATCAGTTTTTGCTATTATGAAACAAAAACACTAAATGTTAATTAACAATTTTTATTAAATACCTAAATAGCTACTAAATTACAGACCAAAAAAAGAAAATCGTCCTGCTGAGAAACAAAAAACACTAACAATTAACATTATGCAAAGACAATTTCAACAAACTGCAACTTCTCCGCACCGAAACACTGCACCACAATTTGCTGCTCGCCGATCTTCCGCGCCGGCGCGCACTGCAGACTCTGCGGCCTGCCTGCATCCTGCAGCTAACGCCCCTCGACGATGGCCTTGGGGCTGGTGGTGGGCGGGCGTGTTGCCGGACGGCCACGCGGCTCCGGATTAGGTATGGCGCCGACCAAACTGGGCATTCCGCCGACCAATGCCAGCAGCGCGAAAACGAAGAAAAGCGATAGCCACTTCATGTCTGCGGAGTTTTCAGATTTCCTTTGCACTTTTCGCAATGCGAGATAACAACTGTCAACATCCCCGGCGGCCGGCGTAACTTTTATACAACGCGCCTGCCGCACGAGTTTTCACAGCGTTCCGGATATTGGCGCATAGTTTCTGCCCAGCGTTGGAAAATCTGTCAAATGCACTGACTGTCGCTGTCAATGTTGCTGTCGGCGAGCGGTAATCTGATTTGGTTTATGTTCACAGATCCTACACAGCCAATTAGGCGCTAATTGAGTTGTAAATCTGACATTCGGACAGCGGCGGAAAAGCGTTTAGGTAATTAAATCGAGCTTGCAAGCGCTGCCGTGGCTGCTGAACTGGGTGATTACAACTGTCTGCGATCAGTATGTGGAATTACAAAACCAGACTGCAGTCTGTGGAACTTTGGTGCTTTAGGAATACACTTTACTGGCATAAAGTCTTCAATATATGGGCTGGTTTGAAACTAAAATCAAAGTAATTTATTGTATATGTTGATAAAACATTGATATGTATAATTTTTCGCGCAACTTTTAGCTAGTGGTGCGGATGGGAGTGACCACTTCAGATAATCACCGGCACTGTGCGTACCTTCGGCTTGACCATAATCACTGGCTGCGCCACCAAGACAATCCGAGTGTGTGAGTGACCTGGTTTGTCATCCACGCAAATGCAGATTGTGCCAACCAAAAGTGCAATCAAGAAAGTGGACTTTTGAAAGTACATTTAAAAAAAAATCCTCAAAATCGCAGCTCACTTCTTTCAATGTTGCTGCAGACACAGAACTGATGTTTTGCACAAACGATCTGCATGCAACCAAAAGTTAAATTCCACCTTGCCCATGCACCTCATCAGCACACAAAAATGAAAATAACAATTTATATTATTAGTGGTCAAATGATCACAGAAAAAACAGTTTGCGGTTTTTTTCTGTTGGTAGAAGTTACCATTTATTCAAATTGAATGCATACGTACGATTGTAAATAATATTTGCTTTTAGTTCATTTTCATTACATCAAAAAATGTTGAGAAACCAAGATGAATGGTCAGCACGGCTTCGCCACTTCGCCATCGACCTGTATGGCGGGGCATTTCTTTAGCGTTTTCGCAAACTTTTTCTCGAACTTCTTTTGCTGTTTTTCCGTCAGCACTTTCACGGCCAGTTTGGCAGCATACTTCTTTAACAGGCGCTTCTTAAGTTTCTCCAGCACAATGCCCTCAGCATGCTTGCTCACAATCTTTTCCAGCACCGAACTCCACTGGAATGCCTCCTCTTCCTCTTCAGCTTTTACTTCTACCACGGTTGTCTTAATTGCTGCTTCTTTGTTATTTTCAGTTTCTTTCTGCTTTTTTGATTTCTTCTCAACCGCTTCATTGTGTCCATTTAACTTCTCCGACGTTAAGTTTTCATTGTCATTCTGAACCGATTTTTGTTTTTTGGATTTCTTTTTGGTTGGCTCATCTGCTTCATTTTGTGGCTCTGATTCATGGCCATTCTCCTCTGCCTTTACCTTTTTCGACTTTTTTTTTGCGGGTTCGTTCTCTGCATTGTCGCCACCAGCTTCTCGCTTTACACCGTTGGCCAATTTGTCGCTATTGTCCACTTTAGCTGATACGTCTTTGGTGGCCGCACTTTCTTGCTGTCTGGCCAGCTTCATCTTCTCTTGCTCCTTCTCTAGCACACCCCACACCTCTTCCGACAAGGCTTTGGGCATACGCATGCAGTTGGCCACAAAATTTTGGAACTTTGCCTTTTTTCGCGGCACGTTGTCCACGCTCTGCAGCCGCTGGAAGGCGCTGCGCGCTTGGCCACTTAAGTTGTACTCGCTGCTCTCCAGTATCGAACGTATGATGTCCATCCAGCTCTCCTGCTTCTTGGCGCCGCTGTTTTTCGATTCCTTCGCCACATAGTCCTTACCGGAGTACTTTTGCAGCTCGGTTATGCACTTAGTATGCGCCACATACTCCTCTCCGCGGAAGTCCTTTAGACAATCCATGCATGAAACATTTTTCATGGCGCCACGGCACTTTGTGTTGTAATGTTTCTCCACAGCCGGCTTTTTCACGGACTCGCCGCAGTGGTTGCAGGTGAAGAATACCATTTTCAATACAGATAAGTATACGCGTTTAGTATATTTATTAAAACTTTATTAAAAAGTGGTTTTCTAATTATATGGAATAATTGCCAACAAACGATGAATCCAAACAAATCGCACGTGCGGCTAAAGTGTGGTGCTGCCGGACGTTCCTCTGAAAACAATTATGAAAATCTAGTGTTGTTCACTATTGAAAGCATTTATTATAAAAAGTGGAACCTACAAATTTAAATTAGATGAAATACTAACTGATTTGTTGTATACGCCGATTTATCCTAAAATTTAGTAGTTAAGTTCGCGAAACGAAATTTTAAATACTTTATTCAGAACGGATCTGGCATCTCTACAGCCAACAACAGCTGAGATGTTCTGCCGCGTTGCCAATCGGGTTTCGGAATGTGCTGTAGTTGTTCGATTAGGTTGTCCAATTGATAACTCAACTTAATCTTCCTTATCAAATTAATTTACCTTTATAATTAAGCTTTAAGCAATATAAAACTGAAATTTATAGAGCATTACTTTTATCATCATAAGTCAGTATCATAAAATATCATAACCGAAAATGTCACTCGACACTTGAAGAAAAGATTTGTGGGAAATCAGTGAGGAGCTCTCGTTCGATACCTTTGGCATTAAACTTTGTTCAGCACTAACAAATCGTAAACATTTTATTAACCGTTACATTATAAAAGCAGCAACAACACTTTACATCCGTGTGCATATATAATCATTTGCTTAATAATACCAGTCCCTGAAAGTTGTATAAAAAGATCTCAACAAATAAACGGTGAGTGAACGGTGAATCAATAAACTTCCAAAGAGTTTTCAAACAGCTTCGCCAAGTCCTCGCGGCTTTGCGCACGCGGCGCCAATTTGGTGATGCGTTCCTGCGGCAAAGTGCCCTCCACCAGTGACGGAATGTCATCTTTGCCAAAGCCCAAAGCTTTCAAGCCGTTTTCAATATGTGCGCGTTGCATAAAGCCGCGCACCGTGTCCGCCAAAATGCGGCCCGCATCTGCACGTTTCGCTTTGCTGTCTGCGTTAGTGGCGCCAAGCATCTGTGCGGCCTCCAGATGCCGTTCAGGACAGGCGGGCGCGGTGAACTGGAAGACAGCCGGCGCAGTTATAACGACCGAGAGACCGTGCGGTACAATGGGATGCGCGGTCGAATAGTCCTTTGGCTGGAACTGGCGCACGCTGCCCGCAATCGGATACGAGAGCCCATGGCAGAGGTGCACGCCGGCATTGCCAAAGCCTACGCCGGCCATGGTGGAGGCCAGATGCATCTGAGAGCGGGCCTCCAGGTTGTCCGGCTGGTAGATGGCGTTCAAGAAATGCTTATTGATGATGTTGAGTGCAAAGCGCGCCCACACATCGGAGATGGGGTTGCGACCCTGATAAGGAGGGCGCAAGCTGGGGTCTTCGGGTGCCGGGCCGCGTGCGCGGTAGTCAACTGCGGTATAGCTCTCCAGGGCGTGGCAGAAGACATCGAAGCCTGTGAAGGCGGTGACGCGCTCCGGCTGCGATAGTGTGTGCAGCGGATCAATTATGGCTGTAAGTGCGGGCAATTGAAATGTATTCTGTCGGGAGGTCAACGACAGCCGTTAACGGTTAATTACCTAATTTCGGTTTCAAAAGCTTGCTCGATATACCGGTTTTGGCATGGAGCTTTTTGAAGTCAAATATGGCCACGCCCGTTGTCTCCGCGCCAGTGCCTGATGTGGTGGGCATTGCAATCATTGGCTTCAGCTCAACGCCGATCTATTAATTTTTCAATACTCAGTACACAATTTCTGCGGCAGCAACAAAACAAAGACTCGCCTCCTTGCCCTGGCCGATGGGCTTGTTCACATAATCCAAAAATTCGGCGACCCGGTCGCTGGAGAATAAGTTGGCAACTTTGCAGGTGTCAATTACGGAGCCGCCGCCGATTGCCACAAACGCATCAAATTGCTTTCCCCTTGCGAAGGTCACCGCCTGCCAAAGACTCTCGTCGGTGGGCTCGACGCGGGTGTGGTCGTACACCTCGTAGGTGATGCCATAGCGGCTGAGCGAATCGAATGCGGTACGCACGCTGGGCAGCTGGGCGACGTTCTTGTCCGTGACCAGGCACACCGACTTGGCACCCCAATTGCGGAGATCGGCGCCCAGCTCGGCGGAGACGCCCGGACCGAAACGCACCGTCGAGGAAGACATCTGCAAAAGTTGGAAATTGTAGATTTTGCGGCTGTTTTGGATTAAATGAAGTCGAGAATTAAGAAAACCTCGAAGGCGTATTCCATTTTGTTGGTCTGCGTGGCTGCTGCCGTTGATGTAAAGCCATGCGAGTGGGCGGGGCAGGAGCAGCTGAGTTTGTTGTATAGTTTTTTATTAAAGTCTTCGGTTTATAATTCATTGTTTGGACTTACGATTTTTCCATAATCGCCTGCACCAGATTGATTGCATTCTTGCGCGACATTTTCGGTTGCTGCTTTGCTTCTTTTGCGTAGTTGCTCAGCTGTTTACGTAGCTACTGATAAGATAAATGTGTATACAAGTGCAGCAAGCGCGCGGTCGTGTAGCCGGCGACTGAGAGAGATGCACTGAGCTGCCTCGCTACTACACAGCTTGTTTATATTTGCAAGTGGTGCTGCTCTTTGGATTGTTTGTCTTCCAGACCGCAGCACCTTACACTAAATAAATAAAATTGCACATTGCTCCAACTAAAATCTGACGTTAGTTTACATAAAACAATGCAAAATAATTGTCATTTTCCTTGCAGCCTCTTACATAATGGCCGATTCACAAGAAGTTGTCGACTTGGATGGGGTTGACTTCATGATCAATTTCGCCGGCGATTTGTATGACTTCGACAATATGTGGACCGAAATGGGCGATGAAGTGCGCAGACACGAACAGAGCGAAGAGTTTGAGCAGCTGTTCGCCAGTAAATTACGCTTCGATGATGATCAGTAGACACCAAACAAGAGTCGTTATATCGAAACTTTTGCATACTGTGATGTGCTCATAATTGTGATAGTGTAGTGTTGTTCTGCCAACAAATGGTTTAAAATGCTTTTATTTATTCATTAATTTAATTATATTTATATTGTCATTTTGAGCGCCAGCGGCTGCAGCCAGCTTCAGAAATGAATGCAATATGCTTTGTTATTAATATTAGTTTATTTATTTATTAATTTATCTTTTCGTATGTTCAATATCGAAATGTGATGTGAAATTGAGGATAATGGCTTTTTATTCATTTTGTCCCTATACATTTTTTATTTATTATATTATATTTTCATGAATATTTGCGGTGCAACTTGCAGATCATGCACGTGTCGTTTAATTATTTAATTAGTCATTTGTATTATATTAAGTTTTTACATTAACATTTTTACATCTAGACTTAAAAAATCCAATCAAATATTTTTAAGTTATCGTTTTATATGTTCTTGATTGAGTACATATTTGAGGTCTTCCTTTTTTGTAAATATATATCACAAAGACACAAAACACCCTATCAGTATTACCTGTTGTCACGTTCGGCTACGCATCACTGCCAGACAAAATTTATTCGCTAAGTTTTAATAACAACATTCAAATTTATCGAGTTGTAATACAAATTGTTTATAAGTTCACTTTATGTAATAATCATTGTAATTTATATAAATGGTATTTGCTATGATATGCTTTTAAATAAAATATTTTTGGTAGAAAAACTTTTGATTGCATGTTTTCTGAACTTTTCATTTTTCAGTTTCTGCGAGGCGAGATGAATGGGCCTATGAATCGCGTTGGCCATTCCAAGAAAGACCCTGTATAGCCATCTGAAAAACACAAAACTCTTGCAAACACATATAGATAATTCTCTGCTGCTCATTTGTGTCAAATGATATCAATTTAAGCCTTTTGCAACTAGCGTCAAAAGATGCAACATCGTTCCCAGGGAAGTTTCACACAATTTGTGTAGCTGTCGCGGAAGAACCCATCTGCAATAACAATTCCGAAAACAACCATTATCCCCCAAAATTAAACAACATTGCTCGTAATCTTTCTGTTTTCGGAAGTTAACTTTTATTATTTTTTCACCATGTACATTTGCTTTGTTCGATTGGCTACAATCAAACATGGTCAACTTCCAAAAATCTCCATATTTATGTTTCTGTAGATTTTTTTATTATTTAGTCCAAATTTAAATTATGTTTTAGTTATTTATTAAAAAAATAATTTAAATGTTTATATTAAAGACTCAGTTGGAAAGACAGTTGGACATTTCATAGATTTGGGGAGAGTGTAGTTATCGCACTGACAGGGACAGAACTTAACAATAGTGTATATAATGTATATATGTATGTAAAAGAGAAGATATACAAATACAGATTTGTTGTAGATAGCGTGTAAATGTAAAAAGTTATAAATTTCACTTATATGTATATTACAGAAGACGTCTCATCATCTCGTGCATGTTCCTCCCTCGGCTACTCGGTCTTTTTACTCACTATACATACAATGGAATCTTTTGCGGACTCTGTCATTCGGCTTCAGTAGAATGTCTTTTGGAAATGTAAATTTTTTATCAATAAAACAACATTAAAATTCCCGACCATGGCACTAAGTATCCTAGTAAAAGTTAAACAGAAGAAAATGCAGTTTGTATAGTTGGGGCGGTTGGGGGGCTACAATTACATTTGAAATGCTGCTGGCTGTTATTTTTTCCGCATTTGAATTTAATTTCAAATGGTTGCCTTTCTTTGAGATATTTAAACTACAAATGCAAAAAACAAACGTTTTTAGTTCGGTAGACATTGCTCTCAACAATGAAATGTAAGATTATCATCGGTAAACTGAAACCCTTCGTTCATTTTGTGTATTTATTTTGCTGCTGCTGCGGTGTGGTTATGGTTGTTCGTGTTTTTGCTATTTATAAGTTATTAAGTACTGTTACTTGAAATGAGTTTCAGAAACAAGCATCGATTTTATTTAATACTTTGAATTACCGCCTGGACCCATTCATCTTGAATTTGCATATAGTGGTTCTTACCTTCATTATCACTATACACCGACTCTATGTACGTCGATTTACTGTGTGCGCTTGCGTAAGTTGTAGGCATTGCAAATCTACCTACAATTGTTGCTTCTTGTCTTTGAATTAGGTATGCATCCTTGTCTTTTCTCTATTGCCACTTAACAATTAAAACTCTTTAACAGTTTCCCGGCTCGCGGGAACACTCTTACACTTGATCGATGGGCGTGTAGCGATGCACTTTTGGCTGTTTGGGCTCCTTGATGGTGGGCTTGATTTCCTCGGACAACTTCTGGTAGACAATGGAATTGTTGGACGAGGCCAGCAGCGCCATTCGGTAGCGCTCACCGCGCTTGCGCAGTACCATGGCCACAATCTTGGAAATGACCACCAGTACCACGAGGAGACTCGTGGCAATGGCGATGCATCGGATCAGGACTTTGTAGTCGTTGTAGTAGATACGGCCGCGCTCAATGATGATCTCCTCATCGGCGTCGTTGTCGGAATTCTCCACGCCCTCCAGCAGGAATTTGTCTGAAATTTCGAATCATGCATGTTTCAAACTGGACGGTCACCCAACTACTCTTAACCGTTACTCACTCAGCAAGAACTTGTCCGTGGTCTCCTTGGACAGATCCACCTCTTCTACGTTCAGGCCCAGGTCGTGCAACTTGGACACATCCGCTTGCTCAGTCGTCTTCTTGTCGAACGTATCGTATTCGCCGTCGTTGTCCTTCTTGTCGCCATCGTCATCTTCGTCTTCCTCGTCTTCGTCGTCCTCATCTTCGTCTTCCTCACTGTAGTCATTCTCCTCCTCGCTGTCCTTATCCTCCTCGGCGTTGTTCAGCTCATCTTCATTGCCGTTGTTGTTGGCCAAGTGGTTTGTAATCACCACCTCACTCTTGCCCGAGTCCTTCAGTATCTTTTGCTTGTAGTTCTTCTTGTTCTCCACCATATTCCACAGACTCTTCTCGTCCTTGTCCAGTTCCTTGTCGGCCAGATCAATGCGCAGCTGCAGGCCGTCAGTCGTTGTTTTGCGGAATTCGCTCTCGTGGTGACGGCACACCTCATGCGCCAACACGGCCCAGCTGGCACCTGGCTGGTATTCGACTAACGTCGAGGCACTCTCCAGATTGGCCAAGGTTGGCACTTGGTTGGTCAAGGCCTTCGTGTTCAGCGACATGTAGCTGATAAAGTCCTGGAAGTCTTCGTTGCACTTGAGCGGGTTGTGCGAAACGTCCAGCGTGCGCAAATTCTTGAAGTTCTTCACATCTGTCGAGGATAAGCGCTTAATCTGGTTCGCGGAGGCATTGAAGCTGCGCAAGGTCTCGTAGAATTTGTACTTGCGTCCGACGCCGTACTGATTGTCGGCCAGCAGCGCTGTTAGCTCGCAGTCGCTAACGTCCAACTCGCGCAGCTTGCCCAGTGGCAAGAAGAGACGCACCGACAGTTTGCGTATGGGATTTCCGGCCAAGTTCAGCTTGAACAGCTCGTTGTTGTTCATGAAGATGAGCTCGTCCAGGCGGGCAATCAGATTGTTGCTCAAATCCAAATCGACCAACTTGGTGAGGCTGGCGAAGGTGTCGCGCTCCAGGTTGTTGATGTTGTTCCAGGCGAGTTTCAGCGTGGCCAAGTGCGGCATGGTCGAGAAAGTCTTGTGACCGAGAGCACCAATGGCGCAATTCGAGACGTCCAGGTAGTAGACGGTGAAGTAGCCGTTGTAGCTGAGGAAGCCGTCGGTGGGCAGTTGGCTGAGGCGTGGATTGTCATTCAGACGGATGACATCCAGTTCGGAATTCTTGTAGAACATCATGCTGGACACCTGATCCAGCTCGTTGATGGACAAATCAATGTGACGAAGACTCTTCAGCGCCAGGAAGGAGTCGGTCTGAATTTTGGTAATGCCATTGCCGCGCAGGTTGAGATTGGTCAGACCGGTCATCTTGTCGAACATGCCGTGATGGATCTGCTTGATGCTGTTGAAGCTCAAATCCAGCTGCTGCAGGTCCTCGGTGCCGAAGTGCAAGTCGCCAGTAATGGCGTTGTATTTTAGGTGGAGAATGGCGAGCGCGGTCCGGTTGAAAACAGTGGCTGGCAAGCTCTTGAGCGCATTGTAGGACAGGTCCAGCTCCTCGATGGTTTCAGAGGAATCAAACACTTTGGCGGGGATTTTCTGCAGATTGTTCTGCGACAGATTGATGTAGACAATGTTGGAGAGTTGCGAGAAGGCTTTCGGGTGCAGTTCCATAAGGTTATTACGCGACAAGTCCAACTCCTCAATGCTGGAAGACTGAGAAACAGATAACGAGATGCCTAAACTATTTTTCAGTGAATGGGAAAAGCATTGCGACTTACATTCAGCAGGTAATGCACATTCGACATGACACTCAAATCATTGCCAGAGATGGTCAGCAGACGCAATTTCTTATTCTTGGAGAACGTGTTCGGGTTGATGACGGCCAGGCCCACGTTGGTCAAATTGACCGAATACAGTTCCTCCAAGCCATGGAAAGCCTCAGGATGCAAGAACTCAATGGTGCAGTTGAAGATCTTAATCGAGGACACATGCTTCAGGCCCATTTGCAGGAAAAATTCTGGACCCAAAAGTATGGGATACTTGGGACCCACATCAGTGACAATCAGATCGGTGATGTCAGAACCGAACTTCTGCGTTTCTGGATCAAATCTATGCAGTAAATTTAAACGCCAGGAATAATTTAGTCTTCATACGAATGAATACAAAACTAGAAAATTAGAGCCGGCACTGCACCAAACACGATGGATCGCACTGGCACTCGAAAAGTGCAGTGTTTTCCAATCTTGCCCTCAGAATGCCGGACGCAGTAGCAGCATTAATGCAATTTCTTTGCCATCTTCAGATAAGCATTCATGCGATTGTTGCTACTCAACTAACCTGCTACAAGTGGCCACCAAATAGCTGTTCACATTGCGCGCGCAGATACAGTATCTGGGACAAGGTACATTTTCATTGAAAACAATTTCTTCCTCATCAGCAATATCGTCGTCATCGTCATCGTCATCCTCGTCGTATTCATCCAAGTCTTCGACGTCTTTACTGCCCAGCTGCCCAGACTGTTTATCCTCAGTCTTCTGCACGTCCTTCGACTTGGAAGTTAGCTACATGGAACAGATTACATATGGAGCGTTTAGAGAACTCAGATCATACGAAATTGAGCAACAGCAGTCACCTTGTCATCTTCCTTGATCGGTTTCATGTCCACCTTCTTGGCGGATTCCTTGCTGGCTGTTGGCTTCGATGTGACCGACTCTGACTTTTTGTTGAGTTCGGGACTCGGAGTTTCATCATCGTAATTGTAGTCGTCTTCGTCATAGTCATCGTAGGTATCGTAGTAGCTTTCTTCGCTCTTATTGCTGGCGGCGGTGGCATTTTCCGTGCGATATTTCTCCGGCAGCATTTTGTTGAATCTGCAAGAATCTGAACGTGTAACTGGAAACTCAAAGCGACTTTTGTTGTGGCCTTCCACTCACCTTGGATCGTCCGCCAGAGCGACACTGTGTTTCGAAGCCTCAATTAGATCTTTCAGATTCTCGTCGCTGACGGGCTTGTGGGTGGACGTGGATATCGGAGTGGGGAGGCCTTTGGCACTGCTCGTAGTTGCTGCGACTGATGGCTCCTTCACCTTGGGCGTAGAGATCTTGAGGCCACTGCTGAGATGCTCTTGTGGCAGCAGATCCTCGTCGGAGTCCAACAGATTCTCCTGTATGATATCATCGTTCGCAAGGCTAATTGGCTTCGGCGTGCTGGTGAGTGCTAACTGCAATGTCCCTAGCGAGAGGAACACCAGCAGCACCAGTGCGTACTGGCGACCCATTTGTGGTTGAGCTCACAGAACTGCAACGAAAGACGGTACAAGCAAGGATTATTGATTGTTGCTCAAAGGGCATTTTGAAATACAATTATTAATCATAGAGAATCTGAATCCGATAGAGGCTTCGGCTTTTGCTTATTGTGTGATGATAACTGGCTAAATGAGTGATGTGATCTGTCGATCCTATCCTTTCCTTCTCCTTTTGTACTCAAGTTCCCCCTATTTTCTGCTCTCCGACCACGGCCGTTTGTATCGTCTAATGTTTACTGTATGTTTTCGTTATTAGTTATTCATCACCCGTCCCGTTCCGCCAGTGGCGAATTCAGGGATGATTTTGGGGTTTGAAACCTCCCCTCCGAAATATTAGAGTCTACTTTAAAACTACAAACATATTAAAAGGTTTATACATAAACATTTATGAATATTAAATTACTTTTTGAAACCTCCCCCCCCCAACATATTTTTCTGAATCCGCCCCTGCGTTCCGTCGACGATCTTTCCAATAACTAAATACGGTGCAGATGCTCAGTGCTGCTGCCGCACACTTATCGCTGATTGTGGTTTCACGCTGCCTGCTGCTATTGTAGGCGTCTCTTGTAGCCAGCCAAATTTGTTGCTAATATTTTGTCTGATTGTGCAAACTAATAACGAAGGCCAAGCACGCACGCTGGCCCCATGAGATACGATTTTTCTGTCGAGCTGGGCGCTACAAACATATTGAAGTCGCCATGTGTCGGCAACTATTTCGGCTCGTCTTTGCGCATGCTTAGCATATTTGATGTTAGAAGTGGCGTTAGAAGTTTGGAATTTTATGGAAAAATACCTTAAAAGCTGGACTTGAAGCAAGAGGACTTTAAACGTTATTATGAAAAGCAGAAATCTGCATACACCTGCATGCACTTTGCCAGAGGATGGAAGAAGTGTACCGGCTATTTCTACGAACATTTTTTGTGGGTGTACGCAAATAAACACAACCAGCATTTATTTCGAAATTTTAATGCGTTTTATGTCTACTTCCCATGAGCCCAATGCATGTGTGTACGTGTGTTTATAGTCCATAACTGTAGGCCAATGTGACTAACGAAACTAAGCCCAACCCACGTTGGAACCCGTTCAATGTTCCCACTGCACACTGGAGAGAGTGACAGTTTTGGGATCTTTTGTTGATTGCATAAAATTTGAATAAGTTGAAATTGATTTGTTAAGTCCGGAGTTGTTTCTTAAATAAGTCGCACTTAAAATGAAAAGCCTCAGATATTTTACGCATTCATATCAGTTTTATGCACGCAGCATTAGTGATGGTAGAGAATTGCTTGCCCCATAACTGATTTTGCTTGAGAATGGGGGAAAATGGTAATTTATCTTTGGTTTAAAGCTCTACTTAAGTTGAATTCATTAATGACGATTGGAGACTTGATACCACGAAATCAAGTTTAAGTTGATTGAGTGCAATTCTAATGGCCCGAAGGCAACTGAGCCAAGAGACAAAATATACTTTTTTCAATACAAGGAAAGACAAGATTCCATGAGGAAGCTTCGTTTCAATGCTGCTTTTCGAATGCGCCAAAAGGTAGAACACTTTAGGTGAAGAACTACCATTCCAAAATAAAAGCAACAAGTTAGATCACCGATTTGAAAATAGTGTATGAATTGACTGACAAGTGCAAACATCTAACTTGGGTGTGGAAGTTACAAAAATAACCATTGCTTCAACTCCGAATATGATTGCCTCATGGTTTTTCGGTTGAGAAATCCCCGAACCCAAGGAAAGTTTGAGCATTAAGTTAGCAATTCAGCGGAAAAGTTGCATGCAGATATTAGCAAGTTGGGCCATTACTGATCGCATCTCCACGCTGCTTTGCCAATAATGCTAATTGGTAATGCCAGCAACAATCTGTGGAAAATATGGCATTGGAGAGAAATATAAACCGAACGATTGCGAGTGACATCATTTGGGTCTTGTAGACATAAGTACCTGTTGCTAGTACAATGTGGTATTTGTATTTTTTCACACTCTGGCGAAAAGTTTAACGATTATTTAAGTTTGGACTTCGGAGAAGCAGCCCGTCAAGCATATTATTGGTAATTATGACTGACTGACTGCGTGGCTTATCTAAAAATAAGCAATTGGTTCAAAATTGTATGTGGTATTTTTGCCCTCATCGCACATATACACATAGTTGATAAGATAATGGGAGGGCACGAAGGCTTTGAACTCGTTTTTTCCGTTTTACAATGCAATAAAAACAATGAGTTATTTGAAAAGATATTGCGCTAATATTCATGGAGACGAGCAACATTGATGGCTCGGCAGCACTGAATGCCTTTCCTCAATCAATTTAGAGCAGACATTGGAAAATAATGCTTTGCTCGATTTCGATTAATTCGATCAGCGATTGACATTCATCACTCTTTCTATGCTTTAATGCTATTTACATGCACGCATTACTTATTAATACTAGACCCATTTATACAAGTATAATTCGATTTCTGTCAGTATCAGCCACCGATCCAAAACCAAATCGTGTCAACTGTGCACTGCATTGGCACAAGTGTTGCTCAGTTGTAAACAATTTTTTAGGCAAATGCAAATGCTGAATGCAGTGCGCCACACGTCGGCCCGAGTTGCCATTAATAAACGCTCGATCCGTGTAATTTATTGTTTTGCATATCATCGATGCCGATATGCAGCCGACAGCAATTCCTTTGCAGTGCAGACGAAAATAACAAACTGCAAACGTTGTGTGACAGACTGCCGTCTGTCCCGTGCTGCGGCGCATTGAGTGACTGACTCTATCTGCACCGCTGTCTGACGGCACTCCCACATAGGTTTTTTGAACTGCGTAATACAACCACACTTACAATGCAACACAATACACAATACATATGTATGTATCATGTATGTATGTACAACAGCATAAACACCTAACTAAATGAAATAATTTAAACTTGAAAGCGTAAAAGTCGATGATGCAATTGACAGCGCTGACAAGAACAGCAAAAAATAATGGGAAAAAAGTGACGACCGTATCGAAGCCGGTGACGCTGATCGCATATGCTGTTGTTGTTGCTGTAGGCGCTGGTGATCGTGGGTGCAACATGACAAATGACAATTCGCAGCACCGGTAAAAGCGCAATCGTCATGCGTCTCCATTGATCGACGTCATAAGGGGGGAAAGACGCAGAACGTGGCATGCTTGAGCGCGTCGTGTAAATTGGCCATTTTCGGGCCATTAAATAGAATTTGCGCAATTTGTGTGCAGAGAAGCAAACTTGCGATTTCGGTTTTGCCGAAATGTAAATTGTGCGAAAAACGTTTTGCCATATTAATAATAATTATTCTTGTAGTTTATTCTCAAAAGGCAGCTTAAATGTACAATTCATTGCGATGAGGTGAGGATGAGCCAAAATGTCTTCTTTTTTTTGTTATCTATGCAAATATTACTTTGATTGTGTCAGGGACTAAAATTTCCGTTTGTCGAGTGGGAACAAACTCTAAGATAAATTTAATTTGTAAAAAATGTGTGAAAAATCACATTGTCGATTAGAAGTCGCAGGGGCTCTTGCTGATCCCGCTCATTCCCATTCAATTCTTTAGTGAAATTCACTCAACTCCCCAAATTCAATAACAAATACTCGGTATTTGTGAAAGTATACATACATACATATCTTTCGAATTTGCGCAGCACATCACATGAGAAAGTTGGCTCTAATGTTTTGCAACGGAAAAACTGTTTTCTAGTTTAACTAAAAATGTATAAAAAAAAATCCGTTTTCAAGTCAAGAAATTTACTCTGCACACTTATCATGTCATTGCAGAGACAACAATGACCAGCAGAGACGTCGACCAGTCATTATCGAATATTTTCCACCAATTAATTGCGACATAACTTATTGTACTTTTTTATATGTAAGTTGTCACGTACAAAGTGTACGTGTGGACATACAAACATAAAGTGCAAATATTTGTAGAAAAATTTTCGTATTATGCAAATTAGCTTCAATCGAAGCACAGGCCACAGTAATAAAAACATCAACAACAGCAACAGTAACAACCACAGCGACGTACTGAAAGCAGTGACAATGTCACCAAACCCAACGCAAACAGCAGCAATAATACGCAAAATTTTTTAAGTAAATGTTTCGTTCGTTTTCTATTACATATTTACTACATAAATATATCGCATGAAATCATTTCGATTTGCTTTATGTTCTCTTCCTGCAAGTGACAATGCACGCGATTTGTAGAGTTGATAAATAAATATATGTATTGTATATATTTGTAGTGCGGGCGCTGGAACGTGGAACATGGGCGGCAATGCGAATTGCGCAACAGCTTTTGACGTCTAATCCACAGGTTGGCAGGCACGACTGTTATTCGAGTAATGCACGCCGCGGTTGCAGCAGCAGCCATGTACAGGGTGCCACAGGGGCAGAGCCTGGATGCCTCGAATGCTGTTCGCCCCTTCGAAAGTGATACACTTTCAATGAATCAGTTAGTTGCTTCAAGATTCCGAAATTAATGAAGAAATTTAAATAGAGGCGAATCGCTTTATGACCACTCAATCCAAGTCTAAAGACAACACAACTGATCGATATTGTATGGATTTCTCTCTGATTATTCGATGCAAGGTTTAACTGATTAACCCAGAAATGCTTTTCTAAACTCATTACTATCTCTGTATGTCACCTACAGTTCTGTAGGTTGTCATGAAAAAGTTCAGAAAACACATTGAATTTGAGAACCAACTCGCCTGTTGATTGACCCCATACGCGTCGTTCCGAGTGGAAAGCGTAGACACTGCAACGTTTATTGAATAAATGAATTCACTTCGAGTGTGACGCTCAATTCGCGTAGGTGCTAAATGCATTCAATGTCTCATTGAAGCGGCGGGCACCCGCAGATGTAAATTAGAGAAATAATCACAGACCCCCAGCGGTACACTTACAGAAAAGAACGTCGCTGAATTGATGCATTTTGAGTCTGAAGTGTTAATTGGACAAATTAAATTGACACTAACACCTTTCAGGCTAAAGTTTGTACCTATCAAATGGAAGAAACTATATGGAATAAATGCATAATAATTTCTTTAACAAATTTTAAATTGTCTGTCGTAGTTTGGTCGGCCATTGCATGGATTTTTTTTGCATTCAAAATCTCATTGCTAAATGCATTCAATGTCTCATTGAAGCGGCGGGCACCCGCAGATGTAAATTAGAGAAATAATCACAGACCGCCAGCGGTACACTTACAGAAAAGCACGTCGCTGAATTGATGCATTTTGAGTCTGAAGTGTTAATTGGACAAATTAAATTGACACTAACACCTTTCAGAGGCAGGTAGAAGCGATTCAGCTAAAGTTTTTACCTATCAAATGGAAAAAACTATATGGAATAAATGCATAATAATTTCTTTAACAACTTTTCAATTGTCTGTCGTAGTTTGGTCGGCCATTGCATGGATTATTTTTGCTTATTTACCGCCTCTACTTTATAAACGTTTTATATTCATCAATAACTTTAATTTTCAGGCTCCTACTAATGCAGAAATTTCATAGGTTAATAGCTTATATGCTGAAAATTTGGCACTTGTGCCTTGAACATTGGTATTGTGTAGTGTCCAACCGATCGGTTTCGGTTTCGGCCCAAATAAGTGGTTTCGGCTTCAGTTTCGGCCAAAAAATGCCCGAACGGCCGAAACCGAAAATTTCTAGAATATTTCTTACATTTTATTGTGTAGCAGATATATAGCGAAAGGAGGAGTAATTAACCCTTTCGCTATTTTGTTGCCATATGGCAACATGCTACTTTGTGGACGTCTGCATCCTCTATGGTTGCAAGAATACATTTTTTTGTTGGTCTTTTGAATAGTTTGAAGTTTTAGGAAAAATACGAAATTAATAAACTGAATATGCCACCAATGTAAATAAACTTCTTTTTTAGCATATAATATCAATTTATTTAATTTCGAATATTAGCGAGTAAGGTATGAAAGGGTGATTTTTTCATGTTTATGTTTTTTAAAAAATTAATAAATTGTTTTTATTAATAAGTATTTATTTATTTATGTTATGTTTGTTTGTTTTTTCTTTATTTACTGAACTTAAAATTCGTTTGTTGAAAAAACAAATGCTTGATATGGTGATTTTTATTTCAACTAGAAAGTTTCGGTTTCGGTTTCGGCCGAATATTAAAAAAACCCCCCGAAATTCGGTTTCGGCCCAAAAACGATTTTTTTCGGTCGGACACTACTAGTGTGTGACGTATTAGCATTTCCAGAAAGTGGTCATGTTTGATAAGTTCGAAAAATAGCTTCACCCGAAAGAAAAAAAATTAAATGTAAGTACACAAACAATTTTTCTGGTCTATTTCTGGAAAATACAAAATTTAAACATTTGCCAATACTAAAGCAATTGAAAAACTGCGACGGAAAAGTGTAGCGGTCAAAGGCCGTTCAATTGTTCAATACACTAATTGATGTCTAGTAGCAGGAAAAAAAATTATCATAAAGAAAAGAAGAAGAAGAACTTGTGCAATCGGCTATAGTCATGAGCTTACATTACTCTATCGCAATGCTGTTTATGAACATTGAAAACGAGCTTTGGAATAAATAAACACAAATTTGAGTAAACGGGAAAATTGCGCATTCGCTGGAAAAAGTCGCGACACATATTTACATATTTACTTGATGTATAAAGTGAAAACCCGAAATTGGAGCGTAAGGAATTTGTGTCTGTCGAGTGTTAGCAACGAAATATTTACATGTAAATTTTCGTTGATATTCCAAAAATGCGTCGCCTGGAAGTTCGGTAAGATCACTTGAACAGTCAGATTTGGTTATGGTATTTCAAAGAGAGCTAGATTCTGCATTTCTAAGCACCAAACTGAAAACAAAGAATAACCAGTTTTGCTTACACTAGAAACACAGCTGAAGCCAAAGCCGCTCACACGCTGCGTGTGTCCACTCGAGTGGGCTGCGTCGCCCAGCGGCTTCGGCAGCTCGAACACTGGGATCAATACGCGTCGCTTCAGTGCATTTGAAAGACGTAATGTCTTCGACACATCAGACTCGACCGCATAAGGCCCGAAAATGTGCCCAACGTCTGGCGGTCGCCGAGAGATGCGGGCGCTGTCGACTTGGGTCAGGCGGAGTGCCTCGCGGCTGACATCATTTTCACTTTTGTACGAATATGTCACACACTAATGAAGTGCTGTGCACGGTGACTGTCGCACGCGCACACAGCGCCACACGAATCGCTGTACGAGTTTAGCCCAAAACTAGTCAGCCACATAGAAAGAAGGTGTGATGTGGTGTGGTGTGTGCGATGGTTTTCTCATTTCGTATTTTTATTATTTTATTTGGGTATTAAGAGTTTCTATTAAAACAAAGTAAGGCTGCCAAAGTTTACTTGACGCGTTCGTTCACTCATACAACACACGTGAAACAAGGTCAACCACGGCTGTGCGGCTGGATTTGTAAGAGATTCGCTGCTTTTTGTGGTTGTTGCCGCTTGCCGCGGGTTGTGATGATTTTCAAACCACAAAGACTAATGACCGTTAAATTAGCGAAACGCGGCATAAGCCGACAATGTCTGGCTGTATGCTGTCGCACACGACACCAGATGAGCCATGACACATTTCGGTGCGCCTCACATAAACTTGCCTTGACAGTGGATTATCGAGACTTTGGATGTGTGGCGCCCAAAACAAATTTAAGCGGCCGGGCATTCAAGTCGACGATATAAAAATTATTACTCCTGAACGCAACTGGATGGACATAGTCTGCAAATACAAATCATCGCCTGAGAAAACGAATGTCATATGTTGCATTGAAATTAATAGCACATACGACAATCGTTTTCTCTGGCGACGAAATATTAGTTGCGAATCGAGCAACTAGCTGGGTTGGAGCTTAGTCATCACTAACTAAAGTAAACATTGTTTCTAGAAATCTGAAGAATCTCAAGCAATTTGCCCAAATTACAAAGTTAACTCCAACAGTATCGATTTCAGTTCGATGACCATTTTCGGCCCCGTAAACGCTTACACAATTCAGTGTTTGTCGAGTTTCTTTTGAGCTTCTCGTGAGAGAGTTCATGACAGAATGATCCAAGGCAATGGAGACAGCTGCTTCACAAGTTCTTCTTCTTCTTAATCGGCTTGAAGCGCTGACGTGCAAGCAGGAAGTGCACCCAATACAGCCAGCAATAAGCGTCAATAAGTGTTTGCTGCCTCAGCACGGCAACAGCAACAGCAACAACCACATCCGCGCGTGTAGGTGGCTGCTGGCTAGCTGCCAAATTTGGGCGTTTCCAGCAACCACAGCAACAACAAAAGCGTATAAGGAAGTTATTGTCGGCGGCACAATCGACTTTCTCAGAATTTATTCCATAAGATGTTATGCGATCACGTTGCATTAAAAACACATTTTTTCTTGAAAACGTTTTGCTCCACAGCTGTCTGGGGAAATAGCCAGCAGTGACAGTCGACTTCTCATTAACATACAATCGTGATGCTGGTCTTTATCTTTATTTCTATGGTAATAAAATCTGAATCTATTTATAAACATACACAATTGGGCCTATCAGATGTAGGAATATATAATATCTTCCTACTATTGATCAATCAGGGTTTTTTGTATATAAATAAATATATATTTTAATATATTTTAACAAGTCAATGCACAGGGCAGAACTTCATTAATTTTGGCGCATTGACTGCGACACCTGCTTGTCGAATTGCGCGACAAGCGGAAAGAACAACAACTGTCCCATTTTTCGTCTTGCAAAAAACATTCAACATGTGTTCCACCAATACGTCTTTTTTATGTCCTCACACATGCGCAGTTTCCACACCATGAAATGTGCCAGAGAACATAAAAAGTAGCATACAAATTGCACTGAAACACCTGGACGGCTCGCAGCCTTACAAAACTTGTCTCAGCCGAACGCAGCGAGAGTGCGCCGGACCGAGTGAGTGACGGCTGGCTGGCAGGCAGCCGTCGCAAAATAATGCAGCAACCACCTCGAAATTCCAGAAGCGCGGCAATTACTTAAGTTTCCGGGGTGTTGAACAACTACCTGCAGAAGAACTTCAATTCAAATTTTTTGCAGCCACTTTACTTCGTCAAGAAAGTAACCTCAAATCGGAAAAAGTGCAACAACTGCAATGTGGATATTTGAGCGAAGCGCAGTTGCGCAAAATATTTTGCCCAGACACATCTACATACATACATACATAGATATGCAGGTAGGCCGGCTATGCAAACATGAGTGTGTTGACGGCCCTAAAAAAATGTAGTCGAACGACAGCTGCTATTTTGTGCGTAAGTGTTTGTGTTTAATTGCGGTTAGTTGAGTGGAACGAGCGGCGCAGGAAAGGGTTTCATTTAAAATGTCGGCAAATCACTTTTTCGATGGCTTTGCTTGCACACGACACAGCGGAAATTTGAATCGTGGTGAAGTGACAGTTTTCGTTGAGTCGGTGTGAATGTTTTCATTAATTCAATTCAATGTTGCAAAAGCAACTGGAGGTGTCGCGCGCAAAGCAGAGGCGCCTGGAAGAACTTTTTTGATCGGGTTTTTATGGCCAGTTAACTAACTAACTGATGCAATTTAATTTATATAACATTGAAAAAAATAGCTTAATTTTAATTTATTGAATCTAACCACTTGCATTGAATTTATTCGTCATAGGAATCGGCAGGTTGTCTCTTACGTGAAATGCTGCGTCGATATCAATGGAAATACTTTCAAACTTTCACACACAAAACTCGTACTTTTCAGTTTTAGCTCAAAAAAATTAATATAGTAAAGACAAATATTTTTCCAATTAATGCCACAATATCAATAAAAAATAAATAAAAATTACAATTTAAACTCGGCATACATTGGCGAATTGTCCTGTTAACCCACAAATCTGCATTTGATTCCAATTGTGCAAAGAGGTTTAATTAAATTTTCCTCTTCTAACTTTCAGTGAGTTTACATTCTGCGCTCAGATCTCTGTATGAAAATATGCATTGAGTATAAATTATGTAGTCGCGCTGCACTTTTCTTACGGCCAAACGACTGCCTTGCACTTCGTACTGCTGCACTTTTTGTTATTGTCAGTTCGGTGATAGACCGACTGCCTCGTTATCGTTAAATGCTCTCCGAAATGCGATTAATAAGGCTTAACATCTCAGCTGAATATTTGTTTTTGCGTTTGCCGGCGCCCAGCACGTTGCTGATAAAATGCCAGATATGTCACTACAAATACAAACACAAGCCCAACAATAAATACCCACAACGGCGGCTTGTTGTTTCGCTGTAAACGCCATAAACAATTTCGCCGCTCGTTCTCGTTGTACCAGAAGCAAATCGAGTCCGAGTTAAGCGATGTGCAGCGCAGCCCGGGACCGAATTCCATTCAACTGACATTACTCAAGCCGCTTATGACAGCACCTCGAGCAGCTGGCGCTCCAGCCCGTTTCGAAAGTACCTGAGTGCTCTCGGACTGGCTAACGGCGTGTCTGATTATTTTTAATCTACGAAATTGGGGCTGGTGAATTTTTGGGGAGACAGCTGGCTCGCTGATAACGTGAAAACAAACCAAAATGAATTCAAGATATTCTCATCGTGTGTGTCACGTCTGTTGCCAAGACTTGGGATTGATGGGTGCTGTCCACTGTCGAATAGTGGAGAGTGGGGAAGTGTTGTGAGTTGATGTCGCGTTTTTTTTTATTTCATTCTATATTTCAAATTCGTATAGAAGCAAACGAAGCATGCGAAATTCTGGTTAAGCCAAGCTAGGTACGAAATTTCACCTTTGTGATTCATTTTGGAGCCACTAAGTCTCTATTTAAGTGAAATGCGCAATAAAAATGGCTCGTTAAAAATTTCGTAAGAATATTAACTATAAAAAGCAGTAAGTATAATGCAATTAAAACGCCAATTAACAGGACATTTGAACACATTTGAAATATTGAAACGAAAACAACCCAAAGATCGTTACATCGTTACATAGAAACGGCATATGTTAACAATATATAATAATATATAATGGATGGCAACCTCAAGTTTTTGATCATTACATGGTGTGTGCAATGCGATCAAGGAATCCTTTTGTGAAGTCAATGCGCAGGAGTCGTTCTTATTAACCCTTTCGCTACAGGTTTTTACTGGGGGAAAGTTAAAATTTTAAATTTTACTTCTTAGGCTTCTATGTGGCTATATTAGCAACATTCCATAAGAAATTTTTTAATTTTTATACTCGGACCCTGTGTTTTAGAGTGTTTTTCTATGAGAGCAACCACATCGTTGTGGCTGTAATAATTACTTAAACATAAAACTTTTTACGCATAACGAAAATTTGAATATTTCTTCATTTACTTCAGCCAAAATTAAAAAAAAAGTATCTAAATTGAAAGAAAACGTCAATTTAAAAAGTTCTCTAATTTGTTCTGCTTCTTCTTCCTTTACTATGTCAAGATATACCATTAAAACAACGTGTATACTTCTCGTCTTTAAACTTAAATATTCAGTTTATTAATTTCGTATTTTTCCTAAAACTTCCAACTATTCTCAGGACCAACAAAAATATAGTATCCACAAGTTTTTTGACCTGAAACAGGCACTGAAAAGAGACTATGCCATATGGCATAGAATAACCGAAAGGGTTAAAACAACGTGTATACTCTTCTTTAAACTTAAATATTCAGTTTATTAATTTCGTATTTTTCCTAAAACTTCAAACTATTCTCAGGACCAACAAAAAAATTTATTCTTCCAACCATAGAGGATGCAGACGTCCACAAAGCAGCATGTTGCCAAATGGCAACAAAATAGCGAAAGGGTTAAAGTGTAGCATTGTTGTGGTTCATAAACTTAAGTTAGGGATTTTTGTTTGTAATTCATATTAGATACCCACCTGGACTTCAAGTGTTGGGCGCAACTGATTGGTCAAAATCTTTGTCAGAATTTGTATCAAATATGTCAACTACTATTTCGTTCGTTTCATTCCTTAAATCCACTATTGTGTTGCAGACATTGTAAATATTAACTAAATGTGCAAATGTCATTGCTGGGACAGTAGCAACAAATGCCAACGAAAAATCAAGGAAAAGCACTAGTCACAAAATCCACGCCCCTTTCTTCTATTCGAGACCCCACACGTTGGCATCCCACACCAATTTGCACGCAAAACTAATTAACTGCTATCATAAACTTTTAAAAAACTGGCGTCCATTTTAATGTCGCCATTTCAATTCAATGAGCAGCGCACCGCACAGCAACAGCAACCAAAGCCAATCATTGCACGCACGCCCAGACGATCGAAAATTGGTGGCACAATAAATACAGAGTTGTCAATTTAATTAAACTTTCTGGCGCACACGTATGCAGAGATACAAACAGTTAATGCACAAATAATAAAAAATACCCAACTATTTAGAACGGTTAAGTCCTCTTCCAGACTTTGTTGCCAACAACGGGCCAGCAGTTGTAAATAATACGAGACACCACTGACTTTTGCACCGATAAGAAAACTCAGACAAGCATTCAAACTTGATGATATTTTAAATTAACGCTAAAATACAAATTTTCGTTACTTACTAAAAAACAATATATTGACAACAATAAACAGACTATGAAAATAACAAATCCAAAAGCGAAGCACCCGGTAAGGACCATCGATGAGTAGTCTCTATGGACAGATCACAAACGTTCAGGCGACCTCGGTGCTTATCACTCACAGAATACTTTACAGTAAATGCCTGGCCTACAATACCGGACTATGGGCTCATAAATAAAGCAACGAAACATCTGGAACGGCCCATATAACCAATTTGAGACCGATGAGACTGCTATACATTTTGGACAGAGAGCGAGATAGACAGACAAACAGAAGATACATCTCTCCGGTGAGACCAACCAATTCGATGCATTAATTCCTTTTGATGCTTTGAGATTTAGTTTGCACCTAAATATCTTATCATGTCTGCAATGAATTTCTCAACAGACAGACAAATAAAAAAAAAGCCCGTACATTCGAAAAAAGATTGTTTCTTGAATTGTCATGGCGCACGTATACAAAACAATTGTCAAGTGCTCTCCAAGTGTGTCCAAATCAATCGCTAAAGGCTCAAATTGTATGTTAGCAGTGACAAAGGCGGCGACTGACTGGTTGACAAGCGCTTATAATGTCACAACTTTAATGCACGTTTCTTTGTTGGGGGAACGATAGCAGTCGTTGTCCGTCTGTTGCTTACAGTTTTTTGCACAATAAACTCGCAACGTTTGTTGTGCAATTTCCAGCAGCTAGGAAACAAAGAAAATCTCTCTTCTCCGTCGCTGCAGCTGACAAACACTCGCCGCTTGGTTCGAACGTCGTACGCGTTTCGTATTAGCATTCGGCTTTGTCGGCATTGTCTCACTAATGAATTTTCATATCAAGCTCGTCGGCTCGAGGTGAGATAATTTTGAAATTCGCACTAAACAAAAAAACTATAATCGTGCGTGCATAAGCACAAACATACATACACTTGTATGTATGTACGGGAGTATAGTTGAACGGGCGACTGGGGGAGGGCGGCCGCCAGCTACCGCCGCAAGCCGGTTTTCTGGCGCTTTCATGGGGCGTTTTGTCGTGTCGGCTGTTCATTTCTTGTTAGTTTTTTTTAAGCTCTTTTGGTAATTTATGCATTATTTCCTGTACAAAGTCTAAATTTGTTTGATTCTTGCGACTGGTTTGTTTGTTTGGGCTTGTTTCGAATACAGTCATTGTCATTTTTAAAGTTAGCCTTCATTGGCGTTGGCGTACATCCTCACACACACACACAAAGAAACATTTTTAAAGTCCTATACAGTTGAGTAGATTTTTTGACTCAATTAAAATTAACACAAACTGTACATTTGTGCGGGCTTTGCACATGCAAATGTAATGCCTCGGCTGACAAGATTGGATTCATCTCAACTCAACTCAATGCAGCATCAATCACGACGAAGTGATTTATTTAGCTCCGCTAGTCATGTGTGGAGTCAAGTCCTGAGGGACATTTTAATTTTCTCAAAAACCTATGTTGAAAGTGAATTTTAAGATGAGGGTCGCACTCCTCTCACAAAAATGTTTAATTATAATTGTGGAAATATGTGTGGAGAAATTTTTCCAATGCAGCAAGAACCGTCAAATCAGTAAACATTTAAATATAATCCTCGTGTAGAAAAAATGAAGCTGGAAAGTGTTCTCATAACTTGACGATTATGTGCGTACGTTTTATAAAAATATCAATGCATTGTTGAAAGCATGCCAATCGCACTCTTTATATAGGCTGTGTAATTCCCAAAAGCCCAGAAGTCGTTCGATGTTACTAAAATAAACATAAAACAATTCTTGCTGAGTAATAACACATTATCGAGTAAAAAGGTTTTGCGACAGGTGACGGGTTGTTAGGGCCAATTAAGTGAGTACAGTAAGTTATTGTCGATAGTTAGGAACGCTGAACCGTTTCGAGTTCCGGGATTTGGAAAATAAAGTTTTTCTCTTTCATTTTTTAACACCTTACACTTTAATTTTTGTACACTTTTTGTAATAATTTGTATGAAATGTCGTTTATTTTGTTTACGTGATGTTCTGAGGTTCTGGCTTAGTTTTTCGAATTAAGTTAAAATCATTTCGGATACTCGCATTTACTCGCATTTTGAATCACTTTAATATAATTTGTGGGGATTTTTCCTTATTTGGTATGAATAAAGTAAATTACAAATTATTTGTGCATACAATTAAAAAAGCCGGTCAAGTGTAGCCAGTTTTTATTGCAGTGTTTTCGACCAACAACTTTGTTGTTCGTATGCAAATTAACTACTTATGGCGAATCGATAAAAGATAACCACCGCGAAAACGTGCGCCCAATTTATGCAAAAAGACCGCAATGCAATTCAACAATAAAGAGCCCACGTACGTACATAGTTTGTCTGTCTGAATAGGTACGTCTGCCGTCGTGTTAACGTCAGCACCGCGAGCCCAACGTACGCCGGCTGCACCCTGTCGACACCCATCGCGGCCAACAGCGGCGACAACGGCGCCTTGACGTCAGTTCGCTCATTCGACTTATTCCCCGCATTGCATCGGAAACTTTATCTTTTTACAATAACCAACCACAACAACAAAAACACAAGCTTATGCGGTGGTGAAACTTTACTGAGCTAAGCTTGTGGTGAGTTTGCGGTGCGATTGGGAAAAATCTCCGAGACTCAGGTAAAACGGAGCGCGAGCTGGCTGCTCGTGACCGGGACAAAGTCAAAACTGTCAATTGTGCAGCGTGCGGCGAATAATGGCTGACATTTGGCATCGCTCTAAATGTGTGTTTGTGTGTGTGTGTGTGTTACTGCAGGCACACACGTGTGCTGGTGGTTGCACCTTTGTTTTCTTTGCATTGCTTTGCTTGCTGTGTTTTCGTGCGTTTTACGAGTCATTATTTAGGTGTAGAGATTCGTTTAGTGTGACAATAAAATGTTCGATTGACGGCGGCGCGACAAATGGAGGAAGTATTTAGAGAAAGGGAAAGTAGGCACACAGCACTTCGACGGTCATTATAAAATAGTTGCACACGCCACATACACGAGTCGAATTGCATGCATGCGAGTAGGTCCGAGCGGTGTGAGGTGAAGTTGTGCGAGTTGGCAATTGACTGTCAGAAATGCGGCACTGTTTTCATAAATTCCGGTTAGTTGCACACTGCGAGTCAACTTTGAGGCTACAACAAACAATAACTATAGTTCCATGATTTTTGAGGAGAATTGAGCCATCCACGTGCCAAATCGACCAATTCTTTGTTTGGAAACTTTTAAATAAATATTTCAATTTTACAGCACTTGAAAAAAGTGCTGCCAGTGACACTCAATTTGAATGAATTTGACTTGTGAACGGCTCATATAACACGAGGAGGGGAGTAGCATTTTTGTACTTCACAAAAAACTACGTTTCGGCAATGGATGATTCACACGCCGACACCATTTCGCAGAGTGCTGACAAAGGAAGAGTGCGCGTGCTCGCACGCACGCGTTGCTCAGCGGCAATTAATCGATTTTACGCATGCAACATGCAACAATAATCAGTTAAGATGGCTTCTGGAAGACATTCATATTTTTGTGAACAATATTCGGGCTGGCCGCACAAAGTTCAAACGAGAAAGTTCAACTTCATTGCTATTATCAAAAATATAAAAAATTTCGAAAGCAATACAATTCCTGGGGTCAACTGAAATTAATCTACGCTAACAAATGGCGGCCTGCTCATGATCATTTTCAGGGGCGGATTCAGACAAATATTTTGGGGGCGTTTCAAAAAGTAATTCTTAAAATATTCATAAAATACCTTTCAATTTGTATGCAGTTTTAAAGTCGGCCCTAATATTTCGGGGGGAGGGGTTTCAACCCCCAACCTCCCACCTGAGTCCGCCACTGATCACTTTGAATGTATAGTAGACTGAGCCTCAGAGTAGTCAATACTAAAAACGGATTAAAATGTATCGAAAGGCACAAAAGTGTCAACAACTTTAAATATATATTTACATCATATATAAGTATTTTACCTAGAAACTGAACCTTGACATTTGCATTTTAATGTCGTCATACGTTATTTTTCATTTCCCATAAATTGCATCATTTTGCAGAGACAGACTTCGAATTGGTCACACTCACATACACACACAAGCACCGACTATGGCTCCACGCTAAT
Source organism: Melieria crassipennis (assembly GCA_963668005.1). Classification (NCBI taxonomy): domain Eukaryota; kingdom Metazoa; phylum Arthropoda; class Insecta; order Diptera; family Ulidiidae; genus Melieria; species Melieria crassipennis. Next base: position 113,528,174 of record OY764963.1, on the reverse strand, counting down.
ATTCGCGCCTAATAAGTCAAGCATGATTTATCACGCCAAGGTTAAGGTAAATGCTTTATTATTATTAAATGGCGGCGAAAGTGTAATTACTGCAATGCACAGCGTTCGTAACTGATCGTATATGGGCTTTAATCAGCTTAACGCTCAATTAGGCAGAGCCAATAAAAATGTGCAGCAACCGAGAATCTTATTAATTACAAACACATTAACTGCAGTTAGGCGCAATCGCTTTCATTACTTGCAAATTAACTCGAATGGTGGTTAGAGAGAGATGCTCCACAAATGTGAACAGTGGGCATTGCGGCATCCTTAAATGTTTAGCTATAAGTTTGCGACATTCATATTTCACTGATCTGAGCCACCAATTCCGCCAATATTCACTTCGTGATTACGAGCTTGAATCTCTAGCGTCAACGCTGTAATGGATTCCGACACATGTGTGATTCCGCGTAAAATCGCTTGCATTTCAATCAGAGTTTGCCATAAGAAAACTTGAAAAGTCCATTAACGTATTGCAAATTTTCTCGATTACATCAGCAGTTAAAAGCGTGTCTATTTATAAGTTCATTCGCATTCGCTGTGAGTTGAAATTTCGTGCAATTTCCGCGAAACTGATTTCCATGTTACCTGCTTCGAAGCGAACTGTTTGTCAGATTTTGAACGACTGCACCAAGTGTGATCGGCCACAACTGGTGCGAGTTGCCGGGCACAAGCTTAAGCTTTTCTGGCCCACCAATGACATCATAGTTGATCGCTTACTGGCCGCGCTGCCATAAGTGGCTGTTTATGTTTGCTAATTAGTAATCTAAGCTTTGGGCACACGTCGCACAGTGCGTCGAGAGTGGACAAAAATTAGAAAACAAATTATCGCGGATTTTGACGAAAGTAGTATCATGTTGGAGGTAATTGTTTAATTAAGGGGGGTTTCTACCTTGTGCGGTCAAAAAAATCGATTTTTTTGTTCATGCATTTTTGGATTAATACATGATTGTAGAATACGCTCCCAAAATTTGAAGTTGAAATCTTTCGAATTACGGAAGCAATTTATCGAAACAGGTAGCGGTGTCGAGTGCGCCGAGCTGCTGAAGCAAAACTTTGAACGCGTTTTTCTCAAAACTACATTTTTTGACCTTGCGGAAGTGATTTAGGCCACACGAGTTGAGCAATAGCTACGAAATTCTAAACAGTCATTTATCAAGGTCTTAGCTATGGCACGAACTAGGATCTTCAAGAAATAATAATTTTTTCTCATTAAAAATAGAAATTTGTATTGAAAAAAGTAGGTAAAAATTGAGTTTTTTAGTCAAAATCGCATATATCCTTCATTTTTCATTTGATTTTTAAAATCCTAGTTCCAGCCATAGACAAAAGGATACAGAATAAGAAAAAATTTCATTTTTGTGTTTCAAGTCATCTCCAACAGCGGCAGGACTTCCGCGAGTAAGGAAGTCCTGCCGCCATTGCTCGATGGCCCCCTCCCCCCCTTTGCATATTTTATCTTGAAACTTTTTTTACTTGTACAATAAACATATACCTACATCTGAAAAAATTTTCCAGTGTTTATCTTAAAAATCTTCCCATCAAAAATTTAAAAAAAAAAAACATGTTTTCTCGGCCGCACAAGGTAGAAACCTGCCTTAAGCTGGATCCGAAATATTTTATCGAAAAATTGTCGTGATTAGGAGATAAAGCTTGTCAAAGTCGGATAAATTTTAACAAAAATTTATGAAGGGGAAAAAATAAAATTTATTTATTTATTTAATAAGCCAATGAAGATACATATATGTAGAACTTACTGACTATAGGGGAAAAAAGTTCACACAAATGAGAAAATGTTCTGTCGTAGATAGGCCACCAATTTCTTTTAATAATAATAAAAATGATAGAAGTGGGACCGCTGATCGGTCTTTTTTGTTTGGCATAAATAGTTTTGTTTTACGAATTTTCAAAAATGAAGTTTTTTTTATCAGTGAAAATGAAAAATAATCAAATTTAGAAAGGCAATTAAAATCGGATAGCGTGAACTGTCGTAAATCTTTTTTATGACCTTTTTTAGATTGACTTTCTTCTCTCAAATCCGCCAAAAAAAATTCGGCGTCTTTTTGCGCCTTTGGAAAATATTAAATTTTTTCAAAACTACTAATATTGATTTTTTACAGAAGTCGCTTGAGTTAAAATTGCGACCAAAATGTGTAACCAAGTCAATGCCAGGAATTATGAATTATGTATGAGCCATATTATAAAATTTTTCCATTATTATGGAATTTGTTTGCTAAAATGTGATTTAATGATAAAAGGAGGAATGTGTAATTTTGAAGAATAATTTTTATAATAGTCTCGCCGTTATAAATTGAGCTGCATTGCATCTTCATGCCTGTGTCATATCCATGTGAAGGTCTAAGGATATAAAAAAAAAATTATTTCCCTTAAGCAACTTCACCGCCCTCTTTCCACCCTTAAAAGGCCTTTAGAAAAACGCTGAAACACCTATTTCGTTATTGTTTTTTTAGTTTATGTATATGTACAGTCGTGTCTGGGTATAGTGAACACCTCGACATAAAGAACACCCAAATTTTAATATGGAGCCTCTAAATATTGAAAAAAAAAATTTTAATAAAAAAACAAAAAGTGTTTTTTGAGCAAATAAAACGAGTTTTTGAACAAAAATGTTAACCTTGATATAGTGAACAACCTTAATACTGTGAACAGGCCTTGCAATAATTAGTTCACTCGATCCAGACACGACTGTATATACAAAATTTTAAAACAATACGACCAAAAAACAGTGTCCATCCATATAAGCTTCACCACCGCCTTTCCTCCTTCTAAAATACAACTTTTTACCAAATTTCATCATAATAGCTCCAGCGGTTTGGGATTAGTGATGATAAAATAATCGGTTATACAGTTTGTCAAGTAAATGTTTGCAAACTTAAAAAAGGTAGACAAATTATTTTGAAAAGCTTATAAATATAACAGAAATTGCAATATTTTATATTTTATTATTTATTATTTTATATATTATTTTTTAAGATATAGACCAATAGTAATGTCTATTTGGTACGCGAAAACAGTGTAAAAAATCAAAAAAGGAAATGAAGCCATACTTCAAACTGTCAAAAAATTCGTCTTCTTTCACAACCAAGATTGCATTGACAATTTGGCGCCGTACAGTTCCGAACAGTTTCATGAGATACATCAGTTCCGCATTCTATTTTTATATCCAAAGCCATTTCCCTTATTGAGATACGGGGGTTTTCACGAAATGATTTTTCTTTCTTCTCTGTCAGACAGTTTTCTGGATCGTCCAGGAGATACTTTCAAATCAATTCGCCCTTCAATACGCGAATCAAATAGACATTACTTTGATATAATATGAGAGTGAAATATTCAATTAATCTATATTTTTCAAATAATTTCAAAATATTGCAATTTCTGTTATAACATATTATAAGCTTTTCAAAATATTTTTCTACCTTCTTTAAATTTGCAAACATTTACTTGACAAACTGTATGTTTTTTAACTATATATTTTTTTTTTTTGAAATAAACAAAATTTTTGAAGTCAGCAGCAAAAAATTACTTAGATTGCAAATTTTCAGCGAATTTCAAGTACTCCTTCTATTTTTGCCCCAATTTTGTATGGAGTCGAGCAAACATTACAACTGCACAATTATTTGTTGTCAAGTACTTTGACTGCGATCTTTTCAATTAACGTTCAGCCAGCCACCATTTTTGGTTTTAATTGTTAATAAATTACTTGATGCCAATTGTTTTTAGCTTATAGTGAATGTCATAGCGTAAACGTGAACTAAGTGGGCAACATTTTGGTTTTCCCATTGAAAAGAAACATGAAAGTTATCGAGTATTTCTCGGAGAAATTGGACGAACATCTAAAATCGTATCTCTTATAGGAATGCACACCTACATTACATGTAACTAGTATGTAGTGTGCGTATGTAAGCATATCCAGTTCATGATTCTACATTCAAAGATAAGTGCCGATAAGATAAGAAACTAAATGAGATAACGCCGAAAATTACTCAGCGTCGTGTAAGCTGAAGGAGCAAATTATGTGCTGGAGAGAAGATATTTAGTTACACATACTCGTTTATATGATTCATGTAAGACAATATATACATATATACCATATATTAATAAATGCTAACAAATATGTATGCGCACAACAATTTTGAACCTAAGTATGTATGTGTGCTGAATTCATAGCTCGCAAGTGGTCATGCATAATATTCGCAACTGAATCAAACTGGCGTCATAAATGTTGGCTTCAAAATGTTCAATGTACCCGAAGCTGGCCTTGTGAGCGCCAAAAATGTTGAATAACAAGATGCTCATTGGCCTGAAAATGGCTCATGATTTTTGTATTCATCGTTATGATTTGTTGTTGGAAATTTCTATTTTATTCAACAGTTTGGCGCAATAAATACGCTTGACTACTCGTGGCTATGTTTGGCGTGGCGCTGTTGAGCAATGTTAGATCATTCTTTGGCGTGATTTATAAATACCAGTAGTACGCAGTTTGTAGCTGTTAAATTCTTGATGGAAGCATAAATTATATTATTGTATACAACATTTAGTGTTGTTTGACCCAGCGGCATTCTTCATTTGGTTGTGAGCGAGCTTGATAGTAAATATTTTCTTCGCGTGAAGAGTGACAAACACTACGACACTCTATTGACAGAATATGTGGGGTCTTAAGACGTTTTAACACTATTTCGAATAAATCAATACTGAACAAAGTCTAAGCAATTAAACATTATTGCCTGCGTTTATATTTGATCAATGACGACTGAGAGTTGAATGTCATTTAATTGGATTTTCATTAACAAATAACGATAAATTGAATATTAACATTTTAGCAAGACTGAAGGCTGCAAACACTTTTCAAGCTTGAGTTCTCTAAAATGTAGTCAAGTGGCCAATGAGAATTGGCTGATTGAAAAAGCGAATTATTAAAGTTTCGTTGACATAACAAATATTTTCAGCCGAGTTGTACAAACAGAAAGGTTTGTATGTATGTACGAGTATGTATGCACGCTTTAGTGTTATGTGGACAAGTCAGAGCTGTGCGGCATAAAAATTGGCTTAGACGCGTGTGTTGGTTGCGCCAAGGGGCCAGAGTTGTTGCTGGCTGGACATGTGAGCGCTGAACCAGTCAGTTGACTTTTATGATAATTTAATGAAACTGCCATTCGAGCAACAATGAGCACTACACCAGCAGCGCCAACAAAAGGAAAACATCAACCACACAACTGCAATATTTGTGACAAAATATTGATGGCTGTGTGTGCGTGCTTGTGCGTGTATTCACCACAGCAACTAAAAAAACTATGTGTGTATGTAGTATGTATATATTTATCTCGACTCCGATGTCAGCTCGATGTGTTTACTTTATTGTTATTGAGAAGCCGAAGCTGCAGAATTCATGCGGCGAAGCATGCTCGAAACTGGCAGATATGTACCTCTCGATCTCGTTTATTTTCATTTTCGAATTTTTCCAGCTGGTCATCTCCGCGCCGTTTGTGTTGCTTTGCGTTCATATTTTCCATACATATGCAACATAAGTAACTTTATTTATGTTTTGTTTTTTGGCTCGGCTGTGGTGAAAACGTGAAGGTGACTCTTTTCTGCCAATTTGTTGTTGTTGTCATTTACAGAATGCAGCCGATAGGTACCGGTTTTGTGCATCTCGGGTTCACCTCTTATATCGACGTGGTGTTGGATTGTGCCGACTTGTTGTTTTTGCGTTTATAAGAAGAATCATTGGGTATGCCAACCAACACACACACACAGCTGCGCATGCGCACCACTTTTATTATCTGTTGGAAATACTTTCGTGTGGGCTGCTGCGGAGTATCTGCTGCTGAATGCTTTGTCGGCGGAGCGACTGATGGCTGGCGCTGCGGTGACACTGGCAGTGGCTGATTGCAGCGGCGCGCAGTTGTCGAACCGTGCGCCGTTACCTCGGCCGAGTCGACGTGTGCAAGCTGCTGAATTTTGTAGGCCCAAAGGCAAATATCTGTCTGCCGTTCGGCTGAGAGTTGCAGCAGTTGTCTGGGTGTGTGTGTGTGTGCTTGCTCTTTGGTGTATTTGAGTAGCGAACAAAAAAATTAAAACAGTTTGCATGTTTTCGGCATCTCTTCGTCATTTCGCATTTCCAGTTCAACTGACTGCCCTTTTTTTGCTCGCTTCTACTCATTTTTCACTATTCGTGGTATTTATTTTTACGCTCCGTCTCTGTCTGTTCGATTTATATATATTTTTGAGTCATTTCTGTTCTGTTCAATAGTTTCTGTAAAAAAGTAAACTATCTCATGTTTACTTGTGGGTCGATAGTCGAGTTCTTGTGCCGCATTATTTTTGTATTTATGTGTTGTTCGCAGATAAGAAACCGTTAACCTTTCCACTTCACTTTTGTGGCATAGAACTTTTTTAAAAACATTCCAATATATGGCTGCCTTTTGTTGTTTGCATACAAATCCATATTCATACTCATGAGCGTCTACAGAACTACTCCAGCTGGTTGCATGTGTATGTATGTATGTAGGTATAATGAGATGTAAACCAGTCAGGCGCGTGCCATGGCATTTTTCTCAGACTCAGACGCAAAGTCAATCAAATATTAATGTTTTAAGTACAAAACTTGATTAAACGGCGCCCCAGCCAACAAAACTGTCAGAACGTAGAATAACTGCGATCGACATCGTCCATACTTGTCGTTCGGTATCGTAATACAGTTCAGATATTTGAGATCCAAACGGTTCGTTTGGAAAGTTTTCAGATCTGGCAATTTACGTAAATAAGTACGTAGAAGCTCCATTTCAAATATGTTCATATGATCTTTTTCATAATCATTTGTTTGCAAGTTGAAGTCAAATGTTTCTCAACTCTTGTTTAGAACTGACCAGCCACTTTTAGCTTCAACTTTGAGGCTCGTTGTCAGCGGTTAAGTTACGAGTGACTGCATTTGTGAAAACACTTCTGCGTTCTTTAGTTCTTTTTTCGCCAGTATTACGTTCCAGACGCAATACTTGTATTGAAATCGAGTTTGGGCAGCTCACATACTGAAAAGTTTCAGTGACTATTAAATAACAAATGAGTGCTCAAGTGTTGCTCAAAGTTCTATCACATCACTTGCGATTTGATTGCAAACATTCAGACCGAAAATAAATTGTAGCTGATAAAAATTACGTGCTTGATAAACATGCAATGGCACTCTTCAATTTGATGCCTGATTTGATTAGGTTTTCCAACAAGGCATTGACCCAATGCCTACGGCGAATCAATTTCTTTTTACTTGAAAACACGTGATGTGCACATTCATACTCGTACTGCAATAAGTTGCAGTCAGCAGTGGACTTTACACACAAATCTCTTCCGGCCATGCAACTATTCCCGTACTCACTTCGTGCAGTAATCGTTCGTAGCCCGTCTTATCGCCAATTGCTCGTAACGCCCCATTTAGCTATCAAAGAATTTGTCTCGAGTAGTTAAAGTGACCAAGAATCCAACTGGCCAGAGGGGGGATAGCACATTTGAAGCTAATAATGAGGCCGCTTGGCGTGGGGCCACAATCAATGCCATTAGGTCCTACGTACGAAATAACTGAAATCTGTTCCGACTTAATAAATGAGCTACGTACGTTCGGTTAGGATTTATCAGGGTATTGCGACTTAAGTTGAAATTTATCGCTGCGCTACCTACGTTCGGCAGCCACCACATCAGCTCACTACCAATCGTGGTGAGATTGCGGGCGGCTGGCCGAAACGAGGTGAGCGAATGTAACTACGATTGCGCGAGCGAGTCGGCAGGAGTGACGCGCAGCAGATCGGAGCGAAACAGTGCATCGAGTCCAAGTGGTCGCTAGTAAACACGGTAGGAACGATTCGCACGAGTGCTGCCAATCGGACTTGGACGTGGACGGAGGAGGAAACGAGTACACTCTACCTGATCGGCGACTGCACTGTGGGCTGACGAAATTTAAGACCCCTTCTTTCGCTATCTCGAACGTGAGTACGCCGCTACACACTCAACTGAGGTTAACAACAAAAACAACAACAACAGATGCTTGCGCAGCCAGCAATAATTGTCTCGAAGTGAATTTCGGCTGGCAATGCACGTAGGAAGCTACTGACCAAGACCGCTTACTCAGTTATATAAAAACGCACTGGAAATCCGCTTTTGCCACGAATTTTACAATTGTTGAGGCTCACCTTGGGCGGTGTTTTCGTTGCTAGCAGCAAGGACTATCCTGCGGTAGCGTTGCAATGTAATCCACAAACCGTGCACGGGCAGCTGAAAATTGTCTGCGAAATATGAAACACAAGCGGGGAGGCGTTGAAATTTCTGCTGACGACGCTCAATTCACCACGAAACTTTTCCACAACGAGTGTCGTTTTAATTTCGATCAAATCACCTTTTTCGCTTAGTTAAGCGTCTTCAGTCGGGCGAATACTGAATTTTTGCAACACGGCCCTTATTTGAGAAATATCCGAATCAGAGTGCGTCGAGCGCTTGCAAATGGAGAATTGAGACACAAAGTTGGAGTTTATTACCGATTCGTAGCGTCAAGCTGAGGTGCACTTCAGACACGTTTTTAACACCTGTTAGGGTTCGAGACAACTGAAGGCTGGCAAAATCATGGCTCGCCTAATAACCAACGACAGCCGTCGGCGTGGTGAGCTGCGGCAGCGCACTCTAAGTGTGGTGAGTACGCGGTCTGGTGTGAGTGCTGGAAAAGAGCGCAGCGCAGGCCAGCCGCTCACTACTACGAGCGCACTTCGACGCTGTGGTGCATTCCGCAGTACGCCCACTAATTCGATTGATTTCGGATAAGCCATGCGTGGCGGACCGTTGACAATAATGGGATGCGCACGCAAGCTGTGCGGTGTGGTATCGAACTTGAGCTCATACCGAAAGTCAACTGAGCTCTTTCGATAGCTTCGATGCATTGGGAATCCATTCTCTACACATATACACAACAAGAATTATGTGTTGATGGAGAAAATGTAATAATTCTATATAAAACTGTTATTTCTTAAAACAAAAAAATTAGTAAGTAAGAAATTTTCAACTTATGTGAATGCCAAAAATGACCAAATGTAGGGGTTTCAGTGAATTGTGTGTGCTGTTTTAAGCCGGAAAATGTTTTTCGTTCACTTTAGCTTGTACACACACCGTATTCTTTCTCTTATGACCCTAAAAGTATGCAACAATAAATATGCTACAATAAATGCGAATGACAGTGACAATGAAATAATGACCAGTAGGAAAATTAGTGCCTGGTGATTTTAAGAGCAACAAGCAAAAGTCGCTAATCGCAATTTCAATTCTATGAATACATCGAAATATATCTTTAAGGTAAGTTTTCTAAGTTGCTGAACTGTTGCAAAACGCTTATTCCGTATGGATGAACATTTAAGAATTTGAGAAGCGTTTTGGACGTTTACAAAATCCAATGTTTTCTAAAATTGTTAAGAAATTCTTGTTTTTAACAAAAACACTAGTCGTATTCACGATCTATGGTTTTTGTAGTAAATTTGGTAAATTTATTAAATTTTACATCAGATCGTGAACGACCTCGTTGTAAATACTTAGTATTTGCAAAAACAGCTGATCTTGTTTACATTTTGTTAGAGATGAAAATTTTTGGTACAGATAAAAACACACTTTCAACTTTGACACTTTTAATTTTAAGAATTTTCATTAATATGTGCAAGTAAGCAATGCCGGGAATAAGCAAAAAATCCGAAAAAAGCATAAATTCGAATGCACTTCAGAATGAAAATTTGTATTCAAGTATCCTTAGAACAAGTTTCACGATACACGACCAAAAACCACAGATCGTGAATATGGCTATTGTAAATATTTTGAAATATTCTGAGCGCCTGAGTCCTTCCAGAGATACAATTTAAATAAACTAAACGGCAATTTTCGTGTTGTGCATTTTTTATTTTTAGGTCAACTCTGAGATTACTTTTATTTAACAGTTTTTATCAAACCAAAAGTTTAGAAGCAACCACCAAATTATTTATTATAGTCAATAGGACTGGGAATTAGACCGCTTAGAAGTCGTTTTAGCACTGCTTCAGAGTCCTTAACGTGACAAAAATTGCCTCAAAAAACTCATTTCTATGAAACATTTTCGAGGTTTGGTAAGCATTGCCTGAGCAGCTGAAATTATTTTTAAATCGCAGTCATTATTCTGACAGCTTTGTTGAAGTGAAATTTTGTAGAGTTTGGTTTTAAAATTATAAATAATTTTTTTGAAACTAATAAAAAACCAGCAAAATTGCTATAGGTGATTTGCATTCTCAACAAAATTATTGATGCTCATTGGAATATTTTCATGTTTTCTCTCATTTCTTGCTCTCCGCGTATTTGAATGCAGCAATCAATTTTGGCAACGACCTTGTGCCTCTATATACGCCCATGTTGTATGTGGCTTGGTGCTTACTCGTGAGTGACAGCATAATTCAGTCGCTTCACGCACTAGTCGCATTGCTCGCTGTGCTGAGTTTATGAATATTTATTGAGTTGTCTCAAAGTTGTAATTGTGAGTGCGGAGCATTTTTCAACGAAAAAAATTCCTCGAATTTGGTTGCAGTGTCCGGCTGATTGATTGATTGGATGATTGATTGAGTAGCCAACTATTTATATGCTCGGTGAATCGGTGATCATTTCTTTGAGACAATTTGCATATAAAACTATATCATTGAATGAACTCTCAAAGTGAGATATTTTTTGGCACGCGGAGTTCGTATTGAAGCCTTGGCCCTTCGTCAATGAAGCAGTCACTATGTTTGGTTCAGTCCAAGCTGCCGCACTACTTGAACCTTCAGCGAAACCTTACATTATTGCAAACATTTCAAGCTTTCGTTCAACGTCTAATCGATAGCGGCGTCGCATGTGATGTCGTGTGATCGCCGACAGATGCGCGTTCGTTGGAAGCCTAAATAAACGAGCACAAAGGAAAGTGATGCACCAAAAGCGGCAACTGGTCATTGCGATGTTGTTGCTCGTACGCACGTCGGGCAATGTCAACTGACGCCTCGCTGACAAGTCGACTTTAAGCAAAAATTCCGTTTTCATTATTTGTTCGTGCAATCAATGGCAAAACTTTTGCTTTTCAATAACAGACAGAAAATCACAGCGACATTGTATCGCCAAATTTGGCGGAATTAGCGAAGCCGCTTACGGGCACAACTGCCGGCCGACGAATTCATCATAAATTGCCGGCGACACTCGATGGACAGAAATGAGCGCTGCCGACGGCCACGGTGCAGCTTTTGGCCTAATGCGGCTGTGCGGGCGCCAGGATTGCGATTAACGTCAGCTAACATTAGAGCCAACTTGCAGGCCGATGCAATGAGTGGCCCGCGTGTATTTCATAAGCGTAAAAAATGCCGAAAGCGCGGCTGCGTTGTTGCTGCGGTGCAACGCGCAAAGACGTAAACGCCAACAACGGTGGCAGTGATTGCACAACAATGGCCACTGCGGCAGCAACAACAACAGTCGCCAGTAACTGTGTCCAATTTGCACGCTGGCCAACTGATGTTAGCCACTTTTTGTTTTGCTTCTTCGAATTTACTGCTGGCTCTCGCTCGTTGTTGTTGATGCTGTTGCTGCACCAGCCAACGGCGACATATCCGCTAAATTATGAGACCCATACATCGCATTTGCAGGTGGTCTGTGCGCGTGGAACGGTCAGCGCCCGGCAGCCGACGCGATCGTTAGCGTGGCGCGCAGGCAAATCGCGCGAAAACCCAGCGCTGCTGCATGTAGGCCGGTCCGCTAAGGATGTCGCGCTGTGATTGCGGCAGCCAGCCGGCTAATCTGCAGCCGCGGTCTTGGGTGACACTGCGGCGAAGTCGATGGTGCAGTGCTCTCGTGCGGATATAACTGAGGCTCGAGTCGGCGGTGCCGTTGGTGCGCCGCTGGGAGTCGCGCTGCGCCAAACCGGGCTTTACCGTTGCCTGCACTGGAGCGCGTGCGCAGCGGTTCGGCGTCGCCACGGCAAGGTCAGCACTGTTGTGGCGTTGCCCGTTGGCCGATTGCAAATGATATGTTGCGCCGGCAGCGGAAAGTGGGTTGCAACCTTAGACACCCGGCCGCCTTTGCTGGGACCGTGGCCGCAGCTCATTGGCGAACCGCAAACACGTTTTGGGAAAGTTTGCACGGGGAAAATGTGTGTTTGATGTGCCAATTGCGGGATTACAAAACAATTAAGTTTGATTTATCGAGTATTTAATGTGCGCGCGCGCGCCATATTTCACTGAAATCGAATGTGGCCGCATATAACAGCCGATCTTCCGGCGCACCTCTGGCGAAATTTCTACGCGCCTTGAGACAACTTGATGGCGTACTTAAAGCGACAATTGATGGGACATCGGTGGCGTAGTCGATGTGAAATGTCGATTTTTATTGCTGCAAATCAAATATTCGTTTAGTGAAGTCTGAGTGAAGGGATTCAGGTTTATGCATAAAGCCAACTTTCTAATGTTGTAGCGAAACTTACTAAAATATTTCTTTCAATATCTCCAGAAGATATCGGACAATGGGATAGTGCTGATGTTGTGTCTCCACTACTGAATTTCCTTTCAGATTTCTGCTGTCGAGTGCAGTCGACGCAACAAATGCAAAATACAAATTGCCCAATGCTGCAACTATGATAACTTTAATTAAACTTACCCGCAATCGCACAGTTGCGCGTCGTTGCAACGGTCATTTTCACTGGAAATCATTTGCAATATTGCAGTGACGCGTCATTTCGTCATAAAGCCGCGACGAGTGCAGTTTATTCCAAGCTATGCAGCTGTGTGTTGTTGTTGTTGTTACGAAATGGCAGTTGAGATTTTTCCATTAATTCTTAAAATCCCAATTAACCCACAAAAGGTGAACTACCCGGAGCACAGCGCTTTATTTGCCGCAGTATCTTCGACGAGCGAATTGCGGCCGATTGTTGGCTGCCTTACTTAATTGAGTCGGACTTTGAGGCGCGCACGCAAATCGGGGCCGCGTGCGCTCAACGTCGACGCACTGTTCGCCGCATCGAACCGGAAACAGACAATGGCGGCCAATGCATCAGATCAACCATAAAATTAGCCAACTAAGCGCGCAGTGGATGAGTCTATTTGGGTTCACTGCACACTTGCCTTGTTGTTGTTGTTGCTTTATGAGCAGCGAAACAAACAGTTGCAGTTGCAACCAGAAATGGAGCGGCCATTTAAATCGTTTCACAGCATAGATCAGCGAAATTCAAATGTCAGCAATAAACTTGGAATAATTGAATAATTGTGTGATTAATTACCTGCGTAGTCAAAGGCAGATTTCTGAACTGCACTGCACGGCGATTACTTGAATGCAATTCTGCGCAATAGGTCAACCTTAATTGTGCAAAGTGCCGATTACATGTTTGCTAGGTCCGCATGAGCACAAATGCGTTATTGAATAACGTCCTACGACAGTCACTAACCCATTATCTGACAGTGGTAGAAAACGCCGATATTGTTGATACAAAAACCGAATCTAAAAATCTTTTTTCAATAATGTGTTGTTAGTTATGGTATTTCTTCTCGAATTCATGATGAAAGCAGATCCACGAGACTGCAATTTTTTCTTCAAGAACAGCTCAACTGCGGCATCTTCACGATGAGCAGGATTGTGGCCTATGGATCCTCAATCGTTTCCACTTTACCATCTTCGATGATTTAGCTTGTATTGAATTACATTTTCAAATCGGTTGTGAATCAATAAAGTCACAATTCAACTCTGCGATCACATTGTCAGCAATTTACAAGTCTGGAACGATTTGCTTCCGAGTGAGTGTTTTAACGCTCATTACGATCAGGCACGATCGGATGCAGCCAGACGGTGCAACTGCGCAATTCGCCACAGTGATCGCGCTCGCCATTTGATCGTTTCAAGTTCACATTGAAAGGTCGCAAGTGAACACAATTTCACAAATCTCGCAAATGACAAAATTCCCAAAATATGTAAATAAGCATAAAATTAACTCACACTTTTCAATGGAGCACCGTAAAAAACACGAAAACAGTTTGGAGAAAGACAGCAATAACAGCAACAACACACACGGCAACATGCGGCCCACTTCCATTAATCTCAATAAAAGCGAAAATATTCAATTAAGTTTTTGATGCGTGTTTTGGGTGCGCGCGACGCGGCGCGACGCGGCGTTTGGGTGTGTTTTGTGTGTGTTTACACATCGGCCGAGACACCGCGAACTCTAAGTACTTGTTGACTTTCTGTTTTTTGTTGTTGGCTGTGCTCCAACTAGCTGACAGCTGGCAGCTGGCATCGACGTCGACCAGCTGGTCAGTACCCGGCGGCAGCAGCAGCAGCAACGCAGCGCGCTTCGCGTGCGGCTGGGCTAATGGTTTGCACACGTCATGGGCGGCGCGATCGGCGGCGCGGCGCTGCGCGTGCAGGCCGGCATTGGCGCTGCGCTGTCTGGCGGTGCTTTGTTCAAGTCTCATTAAAGTGTGCGAGCGCGAGTGCAACGAATCTTCTGCGTCTGTCGTGATTTTGCGCCAAGTCCAAAATTGCTCGTGGCCGCTCGCCTTTCAATCGAATTCTCCCTTTCGCTTTCGACTGCCGATGCTTAGTTTGCTACAATATAAGCAAGTCGGGCTGATGTGCCGCGCAGACGTTCCGGCGGCCCACACACTCGCCGCTCATTAGTGCCTCTTGAGATGCTCCACTGACCCCGGTGCTTGACTCAAGTGCAGCCAGATAATTAAATGCAATTGTGCGCCTGGGCGTTGCGAATTGAGCGCTGGAAATACGCGCCGGTCCGTCGGGCCTACTCTCGTTCTTTCTTTTCACTGCTTTGATGTGGTGCCGCCGCTTTGCCCTTTTTGGGTGACAAATTTGTCGGGTTCTGGCAGCGTCGCTGTTGACAAATTTGTGCATTTTAATTTGCATTTGGTGCGAGCAACTGGAACCAAAAACAAAGAACTCACAAGTTGCTGATATCCATTGCAATCTTATTTCTTCATTACCTTTTGAGCGCGAAGAACGTTGAGCAAATTTCAGTGGTTTTGGCTGAACTCAACTGAAAATTCTTTTTGAAAACAGATTTTTTTTAACAATAACAATGAAAGTTGTGTTTGGAGTATACTAGTTTTGGTTTTAATTGTATGCGGTCAATTCACATCAGCTCTACCAGAAATTACGCAGCCAGAGAATGTCTTCTGCTATTTGTCGCCGTTTCAAAGTGCGTGCGTCAGCTTCATTTTATCCAAATCGAACCAAATCTTGGCTATTCTTCTATTCTCGAAATCTTCACTATTGTACAACACTATTGTACATCGTTGTTGTTGGCATTGCGCACAGTTGTCACTTGTTGCGATCGGCCGCTTTGTGTACAGTTTCATCTCTGCACTGCACTGGCCGGCCGACCGACCAACAAACTTGGGCTTTTGCGAATTTCTTACGTAAACAGCGTTTGACTTGTTCCTTGCTCGCTTGACTTTGCAATTCACTTCAATTTGCAGTGGAATCTTTTTTCTGGCGCTCGGCACGTGCTCGTTAGAATTTCTGATTGCGGACAAACTAACCAACAACAACAACAGCCGGCCAACAACTTGAGACGGGCAGAGTTTATTGACAGACGACAATTCGATTTGTCGTGGAGCCGGCACCGCTACTGGGCTCCGCTTACCGCTGCGCGCCAAACGTTCGCATTGAACTTGAACTGAATTTTTGCTGCGCGGCCAATGCGCGAAACCCGAAAACCGTGCGGCGTGTGTGCGCAGCAGTTTATTGACTTTGTTGCTGTTGTTGCAATATTACATTTCGATATTTGGCTGACATTTGAGGCGATCGCCGAAGGGCCGAGCCGTATTTCCTCTTTGTTTGTCGCGCAAGTCAGCTGATTTTGCTTTAGTCATATTAAAAAAAAAAATTTTGTTTTTAGAAAAAACGAAATTATTTAGTGGGAGCGTATGTGTCTTATTTAGGCTTATTGACACTTTCATTAATTTAATTTGCGCTCATTACAGATAATTTCTGTGCAAACTTTGTATGTTTTTAAAAGCAATGATTTGCATCAGTCGCATTAGCGCCCAAGCAACCTTGACTTGGGCCAGCGCTGCTTGTCGTGGCTTCTTAGAGAGGGCGAGGCGAGAGGCAGTTGAGGCTAAATTTTTCAAGCATAATGCTTTCTAACCCGCAAACGACCAACTTACCCGCTCAAATGTGTTCAATGAACCCCGAAGCTGTTTTTGGCTCATCAGGCATTCGATATTTTGAGGCGGGACACCGCCCCATAAGTTTCACTCAGCATTTCCACGAAAATGGGCGTTGGAAAACATTATGAGGTCACACTGCGCATGCGCACCACGCGCTCTTTTGACAACATAACGCTTGGCTGTCATGTCCCCACAGTGTTCGCGCTCACGATGTGTGTATAGGCGAGCCCCGAAACGCTCGCCAGCACGTAATGACAATTTAAATATTTTACCCAAACTGAAGTTGGTCAGCGCTCGAACACTCGAACGCTCGAACGCATTTGGGCAGCTGAGTAGATTTTGGTTGTTGGCGGCGACATTTTTTTGGCCAGCGGATGATAGCATCGCATGGCCAACGGGCTACGAGATTATGAATTGTTTCAAAAAAACGAAAGGAAATTGATGCTTCGAAATGATAATTTTGCCAGCCACATTGACTGCAAACTATTGTCATAAATTTTTGTTTACCAAAAATGAAAACGCTTTTGTTGGGTACGTGATTTGCTCAGCGCTTGCATAGTTAGGACTCTGGGTAGCCTAACCTTATGCGGTAAGAGAAACAAAAAAGGTGGTAGTTGGGCGCAATACAGCTGAAAGATTTTTATCTAATTTTTTCATTAAAAAACCAAACTATTTTGGTATATACTATGTTGTGGTAAATATTTAAAAGTATTTTTGATTGCTGGAAAATTTGCAAAGCCTCACGAAGTAAATGAAAATACGTTGGAAAATTTGTTTTCTGGTCATACATCACATTTTTGGAGCTGCCATTGCAAATCAAGTTGCGTGCTTCGAAATTAATTACAAATATAAAAGTATTTCTGAAATTTCTTTCGGTGCCTATTATTTATTTATTTATTTATTTATTTATTTAACAAGCCAATGAACATTTAGAACTTACTGACTAAAGGAAAAAAAAGAAAAAAAAAAAAGATCACACAAGTGAGGATAAAAGCTTCAACTTAACCTATGCAATAACAAATATGGAATATTATTGATTAATTGATGTTTCCTACTTCAAAGATGGCCAAATCAAACTGAAAAATAAACAACTTGTTTATGTATACATATACTTATGTACATAAATGTATATTAATATGAATATACTAGCTGGGCCCCGCGGCTTTGCACGCAAGTTCTTTTGTTTCCCCCCATACAAATTCTTAACTCTTTGTTGACCCCGTCAGATTTTGATTAAAAAAACAACATGTGTCTAATTATCTTTGATTTCAAGTGTTCAATCACCAATTTTGAAGTCAAAAGGCCCATTAAATAATTTGTTTTCACATTTACTCTAAACAAAATTCTTAACCCTTGATTTACCACGGCAGATTTCGATTTTCAAAAAATGAAAAGCACTTTTTTATTATTTCCCAGTTGATGTGCTTTTGCTAAGTTTGAAATCAAAAGGCCCAATAAATCTTTTTACTCCAAACAAACTGTTTGGAGGGCCCATTGTTGGCCCTGTTAGATTTTGATTTTCAAAAAAGTTAAAAACACGTGTCAAATTATTTCTCACCAAGAGTACTCCCACCAAGTGTGAAGTGAATGGGGCTAATAATTCATGTTTTTTCACAGTTTCTCCACACAAACTTTTAACCCGTCATTGACCCCCGTCCGATTTTAATATTCGGAAAAATGAAAAACACGTATCGAGTGATTTTACATTTGAAGTACTTTTGTCAAGTTTGAAGTCAAAAGGCTCAAAAAAATATGTTTCTCCATACTTACTTTTAACCCGTCGTTGATCGTTAGATTTCGATTTTGAAAACAATGAGAAACACGTGTCTAATTTTTTTATTTCAAATATGTTTACAATTTTTGAAGTCAATAGGTCCATCGGTTCATGTTTTTAAACAAACCTTAACCCATTCCTGGCCCAGTAAAATTTGATTTTGGAAAAATTATAAAATACGTGTCGAATTATTTTTGATTTAGAGTATTTTCACCAAATTTGAAATCAATACGCCCATTAAATCACGTTTCTTCATACAACACCTTAACACATGTTTTGCCCCTTTAGACCCCGAATTTCAAAAAATCACGTACAGTTCAAATTTCATGTTTGTAGCTTCAGCGGTTTAGGCTGGGCGATGATAAATCAATCAATCAATTAGTCAGTCAGGACAAAAAATCGATGTATATGAAAATGGGGGCGGTACCACGCCCCCTTGTCCAATGCGCACAACTTTCTCCTAACCGAATTGTGCTAATAAGCGGAAAGTTCGTGCTACTGCGAAAATGTTGGGCCATAAAAAATGTGCCACGCCCCTTGTGCAACGCTGATCAAATCTCACCAGTAGAATGACACATCTATGAAACGACGGTACACCAAATTTCAATGCTGTGTGGCGTAGAGTGACCTACTGTTGTGTTAGGACATAAAAAAGTCGAGCGAGTCTAATGTAAATATGTATTAGTTTTTGGTCTTTCAAATCGCAAATTGTTTGTTGTTGCTCGTCGTTTGTCATTTCATCATAATTTGCAAAAGTCGCTTCGCTCATATTCGCACTGATTGAACGTGGCTATGAAAAACAAAAAGCACTAAAAAACCAAATAGTGCCAACACAAAGCATTCGTCAGTCGTTTTACTTAGTAAGATTCCGAAAAATGCTTTTAAATATTCCGGGCTGAGAACGGCGACGACAAAAGCACTGCAAATAGACATTCGCCTAATGCGGTGCGGAATACGCGCGTATTAGAATATTCAGTCGAATATGACTTCGTACACATGTGAGCACTGTACAAGTGCGCAATCGCCGCGTACACTTGTCAGGCCGGCGTGCGCGCCAATCAAATGAAGCCGGCTGCGGACGCGGCCAAATGTGCCGCGCGAAGGTGCGTGCAGGCAGCAGTCGCTGCATTGTTGTTGTGCGTAATGCAACCGCAATACTTGCAACGCTCGGAATACCAATTGCACGCTCAAAAATTCACTGGAAAAAAAATAATAAATGAATAATTGTGCTTGGATTTTCTTAATAAAGCAACGGCAACAATTAGACGTCTACTAGGCGTCTACATAGAAATATGTAAGTAAATGTTCCTATTTATGCATAATTATGCACAAATTACGGCTTTTTCGGCTGCATGTTGACAGCTCTATGTTACAAGCAATCAAAGCGGAAAATATGCAGAGTGGCTGTGATTGCCGCCGAGTTGGGCACTGCCGAATCGCTACTTTTGTGGCGGTGCGCTTTTCAGAGTCGCCATTGTGTGCGCATTCGCCCCTAAAAGGCGCGCAGACTGCACCTTATTGCGTGCGCACTTCCCGTTAAGGTCAATGACAATACGTCAGTGACAGTGACAGTAAAATATGCGGCCAAAGCAAAAACCACAGCGAAACAGCCGAAAATCCGTAGAGCGCCGCTTGTCGGCGGGCAGTGGTTGTGGGCTTCCTTTGCGCCTACATTGAATTGGCATATCAACGCATAATGCTTGGTTTTCGAATTTCGGGCCCTCTGAATGGCCGCTTTGGGCTTCGCGCAGCGTGCTCGATGTGCCCAAAATGCGCTGGACTTGTCCAACGGTGCAGTGACACACTTTTGTGCGCAACTCGCGTTCACGCATTGCTGCATGACGGCAACGTCGAAAAGAACCAAAACTTTACACAGAAACAATGCCAAAAACTCAGACTTGCGGCAAAAGGGGCCACAACCGTTGCACCGGACGTGCAACGGTTTCTGTAATGACTGTTACAACTTCAACTAGAAGCCATAAAATGCTGCTTTCCACTCAAATATCGTTACAACTCGAACCGATTTATGTCCATTGCATGTATAATTCTTCAGTCATAAGCGGTGATGTAATCAATTACGAACATGTCGCACACCCACTTCAAAAGTGACACAACTAAACATTTTTAATTTTCGGGTTTATGTGTTAATACTGTGCACAATGCATCTATCTACCAATAAGTAAAAGCTCAGTATATTTTGTTGCTGTTAACTGTTGCCAAAATAAAGTTAGGTCTCTCTTCATGTCGAGAACTTTGATGCAATTTTATCGATGCAGCGCAATGCAAAAGAGTCTTAATTCAAATTGTGACACTTTTGACGAAATCAATTTTTGTTGAAGTTAGTTGTAAGTAAAGTTGTGACAATTTTAGTATATATTTTCAAATAAAAAAATTAATTTTGAATCTTCAAAATTTGTCATTCAACTTTTTAACTGTCATTTATAATTATTATAAATTCTGCAAAAGTGACATAACTTAAAATAATTCGGTAATTATTGAATTAAAATATCAGAAAAGTCTAGTGTCCGACCGAAACCACTTTTTTGGGCCGAAACCGAAACCGAAACCGAATATTCGGTTTTTTTTTAATATTCGGCCGAAACCGAAACTTTCTAGTTGAAATAAAAATCATCATATCAAGCACTTTTTTCAACAAACGAATTTTACATTAAGTAAATAAAGAACAAACAAACAAACATAACATAAATAAATAAATAGTTATTAATAAAAACAATTTATTCATTTTTTGAAAACGTAAACAAGAAGAAATCACCCTTTCGTACCTTACTCGATAATATTCAAAATTAAATAACTTAATATTATATGCTAAAAAAAGAAGTTTATTTACATTGCTGGCATCTAAATAACTCCTCTTTTTACTATATATCTGCTACACAATAAAATGTAAAAAATATTCTAGAAAGTTTCGGTTTCGGCTATTCGGCCATTTTTTGGCCGAAACTGAAACCGAAACCGAAACCACTTATTTGGGCCGAAACCGAAACCGAAACCGAATATTCGGTCGGACACTAGAAAAGTCACAACTCAACATTTTGGATTTTCTAGTGTAAATTAAAAAAAATCTTTGTTACGTATCTTAAAACATAATCTGTAGGGATTTTCTTTTAAACGGTCTATACGTTATTTAAAAAAAATGTTTATTCAGCTCAAAAACAGTTTTTTGCGTTTCCTGAAAAATTAAAAATTTTGAGTTGTGTCACTTTTGAAGTGGATGTGCGATATGTCATTTTGTTTATTGGGACGGAATTTCTCATCAATCTATATAATGAGCGAATTTCTCATCAATCTATATAATAAGTGAATTCGTTGGACTTGTTTTTATTCATACAACATTTTGATTAAGAATTAGTCACTCTAACTATTCACTTTCACTTACCCATCTTCTTCACTCAGAGCTACTTTTTTGATGTAGCATTTTTCGCTTTCTACAGCACGGATCGTCTCAGTGTTGCCAGATATCTGAAATGACTTTCTCTTAAATCTGAAAATAATGCTGAATACTGAAATAATACCTCTCAAAACTTAAAAGAAAAAAAAATAATAATAATTAATTAATTAATAATTTGCGTAATTTTAAAGGAATTAAACTAACATTTTTCGCTTTCTGCAGCACGGATCGTCTCTGTGTTGGTAGATATGTACCTGAAATGACTTTCTCCTAAATCTGAAAAAATACTGAAATTTCCTCCCAAAAGTTAAGCCTATTCTAAAATTAAAAAAAAAATTAATTTGCGTCATTTTAAGGAATTAAACTTCTCATAAAAAATAAAAATATATACATATCATTTTTTTATTGCACCCCACAACAAAAACTTAACAAAACATATAACAAATGAATTAAATAAAAAGTGCCATTTTTGGCGGGATTTCATTGTGACAGCAATAAGTGAGAACGAAATAGAACGAGCTTACATTTTGTAAGCTTAAACATTTTTAATACAATAGGGTGCTTTGAATATTTAAAAAGTTGCCAAAATATGTTTTGTTGCCAGTCTTCCCAATACATCATATTTCGTTATTCAAAAAACTCCCAAAAATCCACTACAGATTCGAAAAATCCCCTAACATAAAACAAAAATGTGCTAAACTTTCTCCTAAACAATTCTTACTCCTAAAAATTCTCCTAAAAGGTCAAGAATCTCATAAATCTAGGAGGAAATATCCTGATCTGGCAACACTGGATCGTCTTGTCTGAAGTCTTCAATGTATTAAATGTGTTAGACCATTTCAAGTCTTGACGTAGCTGCAGTCTTGACGTCTTTAAACTATCACCATTTCCGATATGGCGGCAACAAGTCGACCACCTCTCGGACTGTCGAATGCAGCGTTGTCGACGATAAGGAAATAGTGATACTCATGGGTCCTTTTCAGAATGTGATGCAATGTGTGCGAGGATGTGGTCGGTTGTGGACTTTTTAGGTTTGGAGCCGCTCTGAGAAGAAAACAATAGGATGCTCTACATCTCACTACTAGAGATATCTGCGGATTCAAAGTTCACCACCCTCGATTGTTCTTCGAAAAATAAATCATGTCAAGTTTTCGGTTGTTGCTTTCAAACTCGTAAAATTCTTCAATTACTTAGTTTTTTTATTTCTACGAGTAATTTGTAATTTTTTGCTTATCGGCCTTTTACACTTATAAACAGTTTCAATTTCTCAATCGAAAAGGGGGCTCAACCGACAATCGTGAATGCATTAAACTGGTGCAACTGACGTTTTGTGTCAACACTCACACAGCAGGGACAGTCTGTGGTCTGCGACTTAAGTGTTGTTGTCAAGCCACTTGTGGTTCTCCCTTGCGCCCCCTCCCCCCCTGCCTCTCGACAGTCTGTTCGTGTGGTTGCGGCTGTTGCAAGTATTGAGTTATCAATTTTAATAATGCGCGCGGCAAAAGACGAAACTGGGAAAGATAATATTTACATAATTGCCAAGAAGTTTCCGAAGGCACAGCTCCAATAGCCGCAGCAACAAAAACCACTAAAATTACAACCAGAATAACAGAATTTGTAGTCTTTGTGAAAACATTACATTCCACATAAATACTTTGAGTCTGTGGCGCGAACATGAGAACACGACTTTCCCTCACAGAGTAAACAAAAATTTGACTGTGTGAAATTGTGTGAATCGCTGCCAGAGACGCGAAAAAATTGGGCAACGTTCAGGTTGAATATACAAGTAATATGAATCAATGTCACTGCTGTTTATAGATCTGAAATATTCGCTACGTGGTGGTTGGATTGCAACAACGGGGGCCAGGCCAAACTGACAGCCATATCGACCTGGTAGCTGAGGTATATGACAAGTGGTCAAAGGATGACAGCTTTGTAGTGTTGCCGCATATGAAAAGATGTTCCAAATTGGTATTCGATTTGGTAACTTTGGTTCGAATTGGTAACTTTTAAGTAGGTTCCAGCTATGTAGAATCAATTTGTGATCCATAACATTGTGGAAACTTATGTAACCACGCTTTGTCGAACACCTAATTCAAGGTTTGAATGAGTATAAGTATTTGAATTCCAAACATTCATTGATAGTTTCAATAACTCATTCGGGCTGCATATGGCACGTGATGTCCATAACTAATTATTCCCCTTTTTAATCTATGAATATATCAAATTGGATAAATCTGACATGTTTGCATTTTCGGTGTCGAATTTAATCGATCTGTTTGATTTGTCCATACGAAAAACAGTAGTGCGCAGTTCGCTTCACACGCTCCGACTTTTTTCAATTAAAGAGATATGCAACGTGTTGTCATAGATACCACCGATATTATCTTATCGCAACGAAATAATGAAAGAGTCTTGAGCAGTGTTGCATGTAAAACATGTGTTGCAAAAAATTTAATATCAATGTGTCGTAAAGGCAAATGAATAATGTCATGAAAATTAATGCTTTTTATAAAAAAAAGCAGAAAAGCTTTATGTAAAAAAAGCATTTATTTCTCAGCAAAGTAAAAGTGAAAACAAATGCTTCTTAACTTGTAAGTTTATCTATAAACTGATTTAACTTTGACAGCCGCCTTGAAGTGAAATAAATCGAAAGCTGAATGATTGCCAGGGAGTGAAAGGAACGTAGAACTTAGTAGAGAAAACTAATAGGTGGTGCATAAACTCCACTGGGTGGTCTGACATATATATGCAAAAACTGACAGGCTATCACGCTATCCTGTAGAGAATTGAAAAGTTTCTGTAGAGCCAACATGGAGACCTGAAAATATTCATTTACCAAGTTACTGAGTAACTTAGGATGGCAAAGTCCGAAGGGAATGCAAGGGATAGCCCGTTTTCAGATCATCCAAACTTGCCTGCCATTTGAAACTTACAGTTCACCAATATTCGTAGAATCTCTTGTTTCTCTGCGGGGTCTTTGGTGGAAGCGGCTTCTCGTCCCTCCAATAAGAATTTTATTGACACTTCCATCTATCAAATGCAAAATCATTAAAAAAATGAAAAAATCACCAACTTCCGGCAAAAGTCAGTGACCAAACTTCGAAGGGAATTTTTTCTGAAATATCGGAAAACAACTTTGGCCGTTGTGTACACTTATGTGCAACAGTTTCCTATTTATAGTGGCCTCCAAGTGGGTGTCTCCTCCCGCTCGCCGTCGTTCGATACAGTGTCACGTGTTGCCATCACACTCCTCCGGTGCACATTACGCGTTCGTTTATTGATTCTCATATTTTCCGAATCGATCGTATTCGAGTTAAACGAACACAATACGTGGTTGTTGGGTTGGCCGCGACGCGCTTAGCGTCGATCGAATTTCTATTATGGCAAAGTGGCAAGCAGAGAACTTGCTGTTTATTCAGTGCGCTACTCGTATTTTCTATCGTAAATCGTATCGTGCGAGGCGATGTGTGTGCAGAAATAACAGTTCCTTAGATAAAGCCACCCAATGCCCGAAGCGTCAGTCGCGCCGCCGGTGCAGCCAAGTGTCCGTCACTGGAATTTGTTTATTTTTCATTGCCTTATTTTTCGCGCATTATTGAATTTGCTGCCTATTGTTGTTGCTGTTGTACAACGAATAGTTATCCAGAAATTACGTCAAAGCGCAAACGCGCACAGGTTGTACGTAGGCAATGGGCGACGGAGATGGCCGATACCGTGCGTGGCCGGGCAGAGGATGGCCGATGTGCGGCCACTGAATGAATTTATACAAAATTCCCGCAAATTAATGAGCATTCGATATACAATGGAAATCGAAGGCACGATAAGATTTCGATCAACGGATTTCGTAAAGCATTTGCAGGCCACTTTGACGACGATGGCTGGACATGGCTGGGAATTACGGCGAATATCTAAATTTAAAGCAGGGACCGGAAATAACAGTTACTTATGAAAACTATACTTGAAAAAATTACTATGAAGGAAATGTCATACAAATAAATGAACTCCAACAATACATTTCTGTTCGCACGGAGAATCAAACTTGGCAATAAACTTTTGTTTGCCATTTTTATTGAAA
Organism: Melieria crassipennis; assembly: GCA_963668005.1. Taxonomy (NCBI): domain Eukaryota; kingdom Metazoa; phylum Arthropoda; class Insecta; order Diptera; family Ulidiidae; genus Melieria; species Melieria crassipennis. Next base: position 113,502,681 of record OY764963.1, on the reverse strand, counting down.
AATTAATAATTAGAATTATTTTTTTTATTTATATTTTAAAAATCCTTTAATAACAATTATTTATGATTTTTTTCATATTAGTTTTATTTCGATTTTTATTTTAGTTGTCCTATGATAACAATTACTGGTGACTTTTATTTTTTAAGTCATCAATAAAAATCATTCTTGACTTTTATTTATAAAAGTCATCAATAAAGATCTGTCAGTGACTTTTCTTTTTTAAGTCATCAATAAAAATCATTCAATGACTTTTATTTTTAAGTCGCAATATAAAAGTCATTTTCATTAATGCATGGAAAAGTTATGATTCTTCCAGCAAAAAAAATTGTCCAGACAGGTCTTGTTGAGAGGATCAAGAATGTATGTATATACATTTCGATGTTTACTGAATCCAGTACTGCGATTAATGAAAATTACTTTTATATTACGACTTAAAAAATAAAAGTTACTGAATGATTTTATTGATGACCTTTATAAATAAAAGTCAGTGAATGATTTTATTGATGACTTTTATAAATAAAAGTCAGTGAATGATTTTATTAATGACTTACAAATAAAAGTCACTTACTGATTTTTATTGATTCCTTAAAAAATAAAAGTAACTGAATGATTTTGATTGATGAGTTTTTTTAATTAAAAGTCACCAATAATTGTTATCATAGAATAGCTAAAATAAAAATCGAAAAAAAATGTAATTTTTAGACTAATAAGAAACAGATCCAAAATAATTGTTATGATAGGATTTTTAAAATATACTAGTATATAAAAATAACTGTTATTTGTTGAGTCATTCAATAAAAATCAAAAAATAACTCTTAATCATTGATTTTTATAATAAAACTTATAACTGTTACGGTCCCTGATTTAAAGTTATCTAACTTACGATTTGCGATTTGCTGTTGGACTTGAAACTGTGTATCGTGTTTATATATGTTCGTAGATTCTGAGCAAATGACTTTTCTATGGTTGGCAAATTTTTACTAAATAGTTAAAAATATATATTTCTTGATCGAGTTTTGGCCTGCCCTATGATCCCTCTTCAGGCAACTCGGTTTGGCGCATCACACGAAAAGACAAAAAGCTTTCTCGGCTTGCTTTAAAATCTGAGATGAGTGCTTCTTTCTTCTTTCCTTCAGTGAACGTCTCAAACTCCCTGATTGTTGAAACTTCATTTTCCAACACAACTTGGCTGTGTGAACCCCAACGAATTCCCATTACATATCGACGATTTTTTACCAATTTTTTCTAGAGAACTTTTTCTCTTTGCATATGTAAACAGAGGCACGCAAATGTAAACAAATTGCCACAATTGCTACAATTAATTACCAACAATCTGCTAGGATAACTTTGGGTTGTACCGTTTTAGACTTGGATTTCATGAACTTTCGTCTGTTTTGGTGAAAGAGTGAAGGAAACGCTTCAAACGAGCCCAAAACATTGATTCCCACGCAGCTGGTGTTGCAGCACATTCTTTCGCTGCACTTCCAAACATTTTTATTCCTTATTATGTTTTTTTTATTTTTTATTTTTGACACATACTATTTATACATACTTGGCTGATTGTAAACATGCGTCAGGCAGCGGCATTTTCAGTTTAATTAAGCTCAACCGAAGCGACAGCACGTACGCGTTGTTGTACGCAGTTGTCATCATCGACGACGGCGAGCACAACAAAACAGTCTCATCACTAGTCGAAATGCAGTATTCGATGACTGAGCGGAGCGCTACGGTCGGCATGTAGCGATCGTTACACCACTTGGTTCTTTGGCACAAAACAGCAAAATTGCAGCAATACCACGTTTCAGTGTACTTATACATTTTATTAGGCGTGGTTCTTGAACTGCTATAGAAATTTCTAGTGCCATATGAAATGAATTGAATAGGAATGCGTTCCAATCGATCAGCTTGCAGTTCTCTTTGGCGGTATTCACAATCTGTGGCACCGACATTTTCACTTATCTCGGCGTTACTCTGCCGTCCTGACAGGATAACTGCCGCACATTGTGAATACCGCCATTGATACATTGTCCGAGTAGTGTTGGCAGCCAGTGCAATCACATTTCTTGCTGTCGGCTGTGCACAGGTGCTTGCAAATCTCAACATTTTAATGCCTAAGCTGTTCTACAAAAACAACAACAGTAATGTATACTAGCTACAACATGCATTAAAATCTCACATTGTTGTCGGCGAGTGCGTGTAATTTGACGCAGCGGCAACAAGTGGCGCTTGGCGCTGTCAGCTGCCCTCGCAAACGTCAGTACGTGTAGTGAAGTATTTCTGTGAGCGCGAGTGTGTGTGCCTTCGCGTTGGATGGTGGCTTCATGGTGGCACGAAATAACAAACAAACAAACAAGCCAGCCGGTACATAAACGGGAAGCGCGACCGAATGAGAATGCAACATTGTTGACATAATGTGAGTACAATATTTGTGATTGTTATTGTTGTTGCCGCGTACGGTGTGGCGCTATGAGAAAGAGCTTTGCTTCATTTTCAAATAGGAAACTAGCTAAAAACGATTTTGGGAAATTTTCAGTCGTTTCTGAGAGACCCAGTCAGAGAGACCCACAGTCAACGTGCAACTTTAGTTACAGCGCCTCGGATTTGTAACGAGTTGTAAGGTGTGTCACTGCACTCCTCTCGCTTTGCAATCGATTTTCTGTGCACTTTTTTGTTTTGGCTGGCATGTAATTTTGTCTGCGCATTGCGCAAGTCGGTCCCTTATCGGTGGGTTGTTGTTGTTGTTTTTGTTGTTATTGGCAAGAGCGTGCGCAACAGCCGATAAGAATGCGTGATATCGCAAACAATGCGCAGATAAGATAAAATTGCGAAAATATATTTTTGGCGTGAACAATTCTTCGGTAGGAGCAGTTTTGTGAGTTGTTGTGGAAATATTTTCGGCGATAGAAAATGTGACTCAGTTACCACACGGAAATATTTCTTCTCGAGTGCGTTTTCAGAATGATTGAGAGTCTGTTCGACAGCCAGTTTGTTTGTTGTTCTGTCTATTTGCCTGTCTATGTTTGTTCGTACCACAGTGAAATTAATAAAGTGTGCCAGATAGCAGAAACTCTCTCTGTCATCGTACACTTATTTTCTGATAGTTAATGTCATTTTGCTGACAAATGTCAGAGTTCATAACCCGTCTGTGCTGTATGAAAAAATTTCAAAATAAATTGTTGTTTGAGAATACGTTCTGCACCAAAACCGACAACAAAAACGCAACTACATGCCAGGAAAAACGTGCTGTCTCTGCAAAAAAACGCACGGCAATGCAGTTTCTATGTTTTTCTAACATAAAATATATTACGAAAATATATATTTCTGGAGTACTGAAAGTCAATTTTAAATTTTGTGCTATTTTAGCGACAACAAAAAATAAAGGTTAATCGAACTGACACAAATAAATTGACACATTGACAATTGCTACTCAGAGAAATAAGTGTACGTCAACTACCTGGTACACTTTATTGATTTCACTATGGTTCGTAATATAAGATGCACACTTTGTAGTTTCTTCACTAGTTAGAAGTATGAAGAGTTTAGAATGGGTGGACCACCTCTATTAAATTTCTAGTTGGCAAACTTTTATCGGAAGACCCACTTGAGCGGTTTTAACATATGAAATTGTTAAATAATTGTTTAAAAGTTTTTGGAGAAAATGTTTTTGCATATTGACTGTAGTCAAGTACACTCTATCAGCACAAATTGGTTGAAGCTATTATAAATATAACATCGAATTATATGTAAATATGTACGCAGTTTAATTATTTGTTTGACAAATTCCTAAAGCAATGCCAGAAGGTTTTGGTGTTGTCACAATTGTTTCACTAGTGTTGCTTTGTTTTCGTCAATAAAAGTTTCGGTGAAATGACCCACGCACACATCAATCACTCACACCGTTTTACACACGACATCCCCCACTCGCTTACATACAAATTGTGGAATTTGTTCCATGTTTAGATATAGCAACGCGTATACGATTTTATGGCATTATCGTTTATGATTCTATGGTCAGCGCGGCATTCAACATGCAAAACACTTTCCGCACGCACAAATTTCATTGATAAAACCGAACGAAAACAACGAGCAGCGCTCTGTAGTTTTCATTCAGACTTTGTTTACGCTATATTTTTCGCCTCTTGTTTGATCAACAATTTCGGTATTTTCAGATATCCTGACTGTGAATCAGTCCGCGGCGATTTATGCTTCTGCCGGAAAGTGGGAGATTTTTAGTTCCCTCTCCGAGTGCGAATGCCGCATTGTTTCTTCTGAGAAAGTTGCCAATTTGATTTTGAGAATCTTTAAATATAGAATGAGATTTTTTTTTAATTAATCTGTAGCAACAGAAAGTGGCTGTTGTGTGTGTTAAATGAGTTAAATTTAATGAAACATGCGATATGAGTGCTCGAGGCGTCGCGACGTTTGAGCTCGCTGCGTTCTTTCAGGAATAACCAAAACAAAGTAATTAAGAAGCATTATAGAATCTTTAAATGTTTGTGTTTGTTTATTTCAGTCATCTGCCGGAAGATGCTTTGGCAATACATGCTTACAAAAAAACATTTTTTAAAACAATTCAAAAACTACGCAGCTCCAATTCTTTGAAGATGATGAGCTATGCAAGTTTATTAACGGTTTTCACATGAGCAAACCTTCCCCTACTGCGGAACTTATCTAATGTAGTGCAAACTACAATATTTAGTCGACAAATTAGATGAATAGTTTAAGTGTTGAGTCAATAGACACAAATATATACACATTTGTAAGTAGGCATGAAGTTGTTGCTAGAATAATTGTTAGCTCTAACAAGTTACAACTCGACACCTATTACGATTTATTTGAGTCATTAGCTGAAAATTACTCATGGAGGACATATTGACGGCATGTTACTTATCTGTGTCAATATTGCTCAAGCTTTGTTTCTAACCGAACTGCTAATGACTGTGGATTACACTAAACATTGCAAGCAGTTATATGAATAAAAGATAAATACTTAGTAGGAACATATGAATGGAAATGGTTTTGTTTTTTCCGCATAGCAGTAATTATTGAAAGGCGGCCAGAGAACTGCTAAACCCCGCTTCGCTATGACGTACTGCAATTTAACTAGAATAGCTAACTGGATCTAAACGCTCTGCTTGTTTTTGAAAAAACCAGGGACCGGAAATAACAGTTATTTATGAAAACTATATTTGAAAAGTTTACTATGAAGGAAAAGTCACACAAATAAATTAAATATACCAACCGATTTCTTTTCGTGTCAAGAATCATATTTGGCAATAAATTTTTATTATGCAATTTTTACGGAAATATAAAAAAATAAGAATTATTTTTTTTTTATATTTTAAAAATCCTTGAATAACAATTATTTTTGATTTTTTTCTTATTAGTCCATAAGTAACAGTTTTCTTTCGATTTTTATTTTAGTTGACCTATGGTAACAGTTATTGGTGACTTTTATTTAAAAAAGTCATAATAAAAATTATTCAGTGACTTTTATTCATAAAAGTCATCAATAAAAATCATTCGGTGACTTTTATTTTTTAAGTCATCATTAAAAATCATTCAATGACTTTTATTTATAAAAGTCATCAATAAAAGTCATTAGATGACTAGTCAAAAGTCTATTTTAATAGTCAAAGCACCCTATTGTGTTAACAATTTGTAAGCTTACAAAATGTAATCTCGTTCCATCTCGTTCTTACTTATTGCTGTCACAATGAAATCCCGCCACTTTTTATTTAATTCATTTTTTATATGTTTTGTTTTGGTAAAGTTTTTGTTGTTAAGCTGAAGATGAATAAAAAAGCATTAAGCTGCATTAAAAAAAATTATATGTTTATATTTTTATGAGAAGTTTAATTCATTTAAAATTACGCAAATTACAATTTTAGGAGATTTTTTTTTAACTTTTAGGAGGAAATTTCAGTATTTTTTCAAGATTTCGGAGAAAGTCATTTCAGGTATCTGGCAACACTGCGTATTTTGTCAATCAGCCAGTTGGCCAGTGTTGCCAGATTAGGGGTTTTCCCCCTAGATTTGGGGTTTATTTGTTAGATTGGGCGCAAATTTCATGATAAATATTTTAGGGGGAACATTTAGGGGGAAATATTTTACAGACAATTTTCATTTAGGCTTTTTAAAAAGGGGAAAATTTAGGGGGAAATATTTGACAGCCATTTTTAATTTACGCTTTTGAAAATGTCTATGGCCAACAAGATATATTGGCTAGTGGGTCTTTTTTAATTTCATGTACCAAATAGAATGAGCAATTTTCATGAAATATTCATTTATGTGTGCATTATAAATTTGGAGGAAATGCTAGTTTTTAGGGGGAAATGGACTCCATTTTACGGGGATTGCTTGAAATCCATCTGGCAACACTGATCAGTTAGCAGTTGTGACCCCTAGTGGTTTGTGCGATTCAGAATATGGCAGAAATATGATTTTGAAAATCAATATCCTTTTTTGTCAGCTCAAGTGAATTTCTTCTCCTTCACTTGGCATAGTTTGAATGCATTCATGCGATATGTTGCAATCGTGTGTTATTTCTTGTGAGCTCACAGGGGTCTATACCATTGTGACTGCCTTCATTGCATCCATCTTGCTTGGATAATGGAAAATGTAAGCCATTATGTATTGAAATAATGATAAAATTATTATTATTATTAAATTAATCTCCGAACATATTTAAATGTATAAAAAGGTGTTGATGGCTGGGTAGTTGAGGCAACTAAACATTGCAACATGTAATAGTAATCGAGTGCTGAATGTTGTTTTGCCCTAAATTTGTGACCACAATCAAGTGGCGACTTTTCGCGCGCAGCACTCGACAAGCGCTCAGCGGCCAGAATGTAGTCGGTCGAAAAGCAATTTGTGTCTTATCAGTTCGCTAAGCGCCAAATAAATAAAGCCCCACGTACGCCGCCGCGTTCGCACACAGCCGCACGCGGCGCGCTGATAACACAATCGCCGCGGCGATTGCAAATGCGAGCTGGAAGTAGTCTGGCCGGAGATTTGGCCGATCGGCAATCAGCGCAAAGTCAAACTGAGCGAGAGATAGAGGGAGCGCATGTGGGGCGGTTGCGAAAGAGCGCGCTCTCTAAATGAGGGAGGCAGTGCAAAGCAGCGCCAACGGCGAGAGAGGCAAACAGGTGAGTTGTGCTGGCAATTAGCAGAAACATTGCGTGGTGGGATCGGTGCAAAATTTCAAGGATGCTCTGACTGTGCTTCGAAAGTTGGTTTTTACGCTTAAATTTGGATTTTGCGAAAGCCGCTTACTCAGAGCGATTTCGTGTTGTTGGTGAAGTAGTATTTGTACTTTGTTCAATCTTGTGGACAATCGAAACACACAACTTTCTTCAAGTTTAGTTTTTGGGCGTTCACTTTTCAAAGAAAAGTGCAAATAATAATTGTTTTACTCATTCGGCAGTTAACGCCAACTAGCGCCTTTACCGTCGCCCCGCACCAACGACTGCCGACGAGCGCTGAGCTATGGAGGCCGTTAGACGCCGCTAAGCGCAAATAACCGAATAGTCTCCACCTGTGATGGCGTGTTCGCGCTCTCACAATTCCGCTAACCTGTGTCGGTGTTGTTGCTATTGCGTGCCGCACACACCCAGTCGCCGGTAGATTTGCTGTTGTGCGTTGTCAAACATTCGTATTGCTGCGGGCCCGACAAGTGGATATATGATGATCCATATTGTATATATAGTTAGTTGTATATATAGTATATGGATTTTTTCGTTTGACCAGATTAACAAATTAAAAGTTATTAGATTTTATATTACAATGTATCAGAATAAATTGTTTAGTTTTCAAAGTGTCGCTCGTGTGATGTGTATTAAAATATTTGAAATTTTTATTTGAAAAACAATAAAAACCGAATTCTTCAAAGTTCTTCATTTTCTCTTTCAAGAGTCGCAGTGTTTGTACATTTTCTAGTCTCAAGAATTGTTTTTCTACAAAGATGTTTTCCCGACCACGCCACTGTTGGCCGGCCTAACTCTCGCTCGGCACCGAATGAGCGCATTTGCGGCTGTGTTGGTGTTGGTGTCGGCGTTGCTGTGTGTATCTGTGTGGACGACTGTTGGGATCGTGTGTGCGGCGTTTCGCGATTTCTGAGGTCTTCTTCCCACCGTTTTTACCGCTGACTGTTTCTTCGGTACGCTCCAGCTTTGCGACTGGCTTTGCCTCACGAGTGTGGCTGTGGCTGTGGCTGTGCCCGTTGCCGTTGTCGCTGCGTTTGCGTTTGCGTTTATTTGTCGAAAAGCTTTCGTGCTGTGCGGTTGGTTCGGTGTTTCGAATCGTTCACATTCAAGTTTGTGGTTTCGTTAGACGTTTCGTTGCGAATTTTCGGTTCAGTTGCTTTTTGGCGTTTGTTGTTTTTGTACGATTCTGCTTTTCGCCACTCAACATTGTTTTTTTTTCCAAACACTAAACGATCGAAAGAGGTGCTTACAATAGACGGTAAAATTGCGCTTGATTGTCGTTGAATTTTGGTCCCACTTCAAGCTGCTGCTCCAACAAGATGAACATTAGTTTTCTGCACGAAAATAACATTGCGCGCCCACTGTACGGTTGCGCCCACTATTCGGTTTTGCACATTTCACCTTAAATCTTTTTGTTGTTTGCGCGAAATCGTTTTGCATTTTCCGCCAGCCAAGTGAACAAAGCCAACAACAAATGCATGCAAAATAAAATACGCGAAAAGTCACAAAATTTAGCTTTGCAAAAAGTTGTGTCGCCTGATTTTTCGAAAATAATTCGCCGTTTTTATTGTTGGATTTGTGCCTGTTGCTGCTTTGCGGTGGCAGACACGGCTCGCGCGTTGCTGTCATGTTCGTCGTATTTTGTTTTCATTTCTTTTCACTTGGCTGCTGTTGTTGTTGCCTTTTGCCTTAAGCACCAAATTCAATTTTTTGCGCGTGTCTTTGGTGTTGCCACCGTCAATTGCTGTCGGCCGTTTGGCTGCGGATCTTCAGTCGTTTGCCGCTCTTTAGGCGCGCCAAGTCGACGTCGCGCCAAAGGCTGAACAAATCAACCAAAATATACAAAAAACTTGTACGCCGAGCTTTGAACGCGTTGAAGGACTTTCATTGACATTAGTTGCATGCAGCAAACACAGATACAACTCGGCGCATTCTGAAGAATTCTTCTCTTCGAAGTGACGCGTTTCCTTCTGATTGTTTCTTGTATTTTGTGTGCAAAATTTGAAGAGTGTGACATTGAGAATGTTTAATTTTGGATACAGTGGGATAATCTCATTTCAAAAGTATATGTAAAAAACGAATAAAAATGTTTATATATCCAAAAATACAAAGTCAAAATTATTAAAAAAAAAAATACTCGACCATCTTCAAAATACATTTCGGTAAAATAAATAAAAAAATTCGATTAATATATTAAATATTTAACATTTTATTACGAAAACGCCTCCACAGTGTCTAACATTTCGCGAGTTTAGTATTTTTTGCAAGAAATTTTTGCTCATCAGACAAAGCAACTTCGAAGAGAAAAAACAAAAACAAAAAACTATGGCAAAAGTTTATGTTGCATAAAATGTTGAAAAGTGGTGCAAAGTTCATCGCTACTGCTTTGTGTTGAAGTGTTGAATTAATTTTTTTCATAAAAAATTAACGATCTAGCAAAAAAACGATTTCGTCATTAAACTGAACTCCAGCAGCGCGTCACACCAAAACCTTGACACGTGCAATATTTTTTAATTAAATTTGCGTTTCTCACCCCCTACTCCGCCCCGTAGTGAGCGTTCAATAATAAAAAATTCCTACCTACATTCATACTTATCTAATAAAATAGTCGCAATGAAAAGTGTATAGAGACGTCTCGGGTGCTAATCTCCAACACAAACAAACACTAAAGGCAGACGCACGGCCACACTGCCTCAGCAACAACCGCAACAACAACAATAACAGGAGAATAGGAAAAATTTGCATAGAGACACTTGGTGGAAGTTGTGAGTACTTTTTCACTTATTGCCTTTATTAATGCCAGTTGTGATCTACTTTAGCGAAAATTCTGTGCCAAAGTGCTTTCGCAAAAAATTGCAAATTTCCTCTTCGACGAAGCTGGCATAGAAGCCGCTGTTTTGATGAAACGTTTTAAGTTAAGTTGGCTTTGCTGAGTACACAAGTCGATTTGTAAAGCTCGTTCGTCAGCGATCACAAGTTCGAGCGGTGCTACCACTGATTGTTGAATTGAATAGAATACGTTGAAAGTTATTATTCGAGGATAAACATTTTAGGGAACAAAACATCATCGGAACAACCTATCAAGTCTCAGCCGATCTCAAGAGTTCTTTCTCTCCAGGCACCTCAGAGTGTCTCAATCCACGTAGTGGCTTGCAAAATGTTATAACTGATTAACTTATAACTGATTGTGTCATTTGAGAACGTCTTCTTTTCAAAAAGTTGTATATCAATATTTCTTTGATTTAGTAAAAACCACTTCACCTCCACTTGAAAATGGTTAAATAGTCAAAACCCAATTTTCAAGGTAAAAGCTAAATCATGGTTAACATAATTAAAAATCGATCGAAGATTTAAAAACGCCAGACTTGTTTTAAGCTTATGAAAAATAATGCTTTTATGTTTTATGTTTCACATTGTTGCTATTTTTGTTGTCCTTCTCATCTCAAAACTACTAATACAGCCAGCAGCATTTATTTGTCTTTATTGTTGGCTTTAATAAAACAAGCTGAAAAAATGGCAAACCGCTTCAGACGCCGAAAATGTCACGCCACGCGGTATTTTGTAAACTTGACCCTATTACGAAAAAAAACCAAGCAAAAAACATACAACTGCCAAAAGCCAAAGGCAGAGAAAAACCGCAAAAAACCCAAAGCGACCACAAGCGAGAGACTTTTTTTAATCAGAAATCATTAACCCTTAATGTTCCATGTACCGTCTTCGCTGAATTCGACATGATTCAGATTAACAACAACCACAAAAATATAATAATTGTAAACATAAAACAAAAACATTGCAAAGTTTTTACAAAATCGTGTAAGCGAACGACTGGACTGCTGGAAACAATAAACAAAACTAAAAAAATTTAATGACGAAAACCGACCAAAAATAACAAAATTAACAAATCGTTGCCAACAGTCAGCAATTAAATAAGTTGTTAACCACCAAAACAATAAACTCAAATCATTTCGAAATCAAGTTTGCGCTCGATCACGTCTATATGCTTTCTTATTGAATGACCCAGTGGGAAAATTTCGCAGTGATAGCTCGGAATTGAAAGCTCCATGGTAACACAAAAAATTTGTGTTTTGAAAAATTATTTAATTCGAAAAATTTGCCATCAATGTATTTTGTTTTTGTTTGGAAAAAGTGGGCTCTTTTGCCAGAAGAATTGCTGTAGATCGTAAATCATTTCACTAAGTATTTCTGTTCAGAATTGAATGAGTTCAGGTCTGCATTAGTTTTCTACTTCGGAATTCTCAGTGACAATATTGAGGAATTTTTTGTAGTTTAATTGAATTTGTTATTGCAAAAATGGGTTTCGAAAAAATGGTTTTCGTAAAAAAACGACGAAAGTCATTCAATCATTAATGGAGACATGGGAACCACACCAACAGCAAAACATTTCAACCACTTAACAAAGAATCAGGAAAACAATAAAAATTGGAAAATGTTTAGGAAAATTGCGTTGAACACGGGAGAGCTGTGGGAAAATTACGTGCACTGTTGCAATTTTTGCACTTTTAAAGTGTTTCTTGTTTAGCTCTGATATGAATTTCCGAAAAACACTTTGAGTTGTTCGCAACAAGTGCGAGTTGTTTACCTACAATAAAGTTCGCTGTTTGTTGTTGCTGAAATGCGGGAAACGCAACCGCACAATTTACCTGCTCACCGCTGCCATAAACACATCGAGCGCGCACTTTTCGTGCAACTGTTGAAACGTTTGCTTTCGTTCGTACTTAAACAAATTCAAATACAACAAATACAACTGGTACGTTTGCTGCCGTGAGTCACGTGGGAATTACTGGGCTCCTCGGCCGTCCGGTATTGCAACTACACACACAAACAAATATACAAAATAACCCACAATTAGAATCGAAAATAACTCGCTGCGGTTTCAGTTGTCTGCGTTTTCATGCAGATTTGCAAATATTCCCTTTAACATTAAAAATTCTAGTATTCATGGCCAAAATTCGCATCGATAGCAAAAAGCCCACAGACGGCTGTTTATTAGACGTGTTCTACATGTGCCTACGCACACATATGCAAATGAGTTCCAAATACTCACATCTGCGCATGAGCCGTTCACAAGCCAAGTCGATTAAGTTCAGTTTCGAACATGTCTAGATTTGAGTTTCACCTCATTTTGACATGTGACACTAAAGGCTGGCAAATTTCAATCGACGGAATTAATCGATTTGGCTTGTGAACAGCTCATATATCTGCCGGCGTAGCTTTATTTAGTCTGTGCCTTGTACAAATAAATATTTTGTTTTAATTGAATTTTATTGCTTGCATTACTAACTAAGCTAAAGCATGGCTGATGAATTGTTTATTCTCGGAGATTCAAAAAAGTTTCACTTATCCTTGCATCAAATTTTGCCATTATGCACTCAGAAATGTTTGGAATATTTATGCAAAGAAACAACAACAGCAACAAATATTTTAAAAAATAATAAAGCATGAATAAACCTGATATTTATTTATGTTAAATGCTAAGCGCATTGAATACAGGTAAATATTTACTATATAAAACAAAAGGGAATTCATTTATAGAATTTAGAAGAATGTGAATATTTTCGGAAACAATACTCTTTAGAAATTGTTTCCACATTTGGTGGAAACAGCTTCTTTCCTGACATGTTCATGAAACTCTGAAAGTCAAAGGTGTGTCCAGGAAATTTTCGAAATCTTGTCTTAGCATTTATAATCCCAAATTCGAATGACTTAACCCTTTCGGTTATTCTATGCCATATGGCATAGCTTCTTTTCAGTGCCTGTTTTAGGTCAAAAACTTGTGGATACTACATATATTTTTCAATTTTTGTATTTTTCACTAAAGGTTTTTATACCAAATAATGAAAAAAATATTTTGATTAGTGTACCAAGTAAATTGTAAGGGTTCAGAAAGTGCGCAGTCCTATCGAGCTGCGTATTTTACAAAAAGAGGTCACTTCCTACTTTTATTTATTCTATTACAAAAATCAATTTATTGTATAGGTTTATGTAAGTAATCTAGAAGGTATTTATTGCTTTAGTAAGTATAAAAAAAGTTAGATCCCAAATATAGTTCACTAAGGCTGTACGATTTTTTTTATTTCTTACTATGCCATATTTCATGATGCCCAAAAACCACTTTTTCGAACAATATTTTAAAAAATTACTTTTGATTATTCATTATGTAGGCTTAAACAGTAATAAAATGGAAAAGAATGATTTTTAAAGTTAAAAACAAAAAAGAAGTTCCGAAAGGGTTAAAAATGGTTGCTTCAGTCAGTCACATCTTTACACTGAATATTTCTTCGAATAATCTAAAAAACCGAGTAAACATATTTTTCAATTTATCAGCTAAACAAATTGAATTTTCAATCGATTATAATGAATCTGCACCGCATTATCGCATTTACACCAACAACATAGCAAATTAAACCCTGACAAATGAAATCGAAACTACGTCAAACTTGGGCAGTGCAGCAACATCAACTTGACGGTTCATTGGAAAATTGATGAGCTGTGACGGGTGACAAGCGACACCAGCCACCAACGCGGCCTTAGTGCTCGCAAAGGTGACTCGGCTTGGCCGAAAAAAAAACTTGAAAACATATCGAAAAGCTGAATGGGTCTGCGCTGATGCTGAATGTTAAATTTAACAGCCGGCGTCATGGCGATGGCGTTTCCACCGATTAGCCTTTTGTCGTTGGCGAAAATCAGCAGCCCACGAATTGCACTCGGTGATGTATTATACACACACATGTGTAGCTATGTATGTATGTATGTGTGCGAGTGTGTCTACTAGCATTTGCCGCTCTTACCTGCGCACAGCTCGTGCAATTTGAATTTAGAGTTTGAAGTGTTAATTTGCGTCTCATTACTCACCGCCCGGGCAAAGTCATTTTCCGTTTCGGTTGCACCACTTGCCGAATTGCTTGTTGGTGTAATTGGCATTATCTTTTTCGCATTTTACACTTGTTGGTTTTGCGTTCCATGTGTCTGACGGATGAGTTTACGTTGGTTGTGTGCTTGTTTCTACTTTTCGTTGATTTTTTTCGCTTGTTCATTGTGCGATTTTTGGCGCTGTGTGTTCAACGCAAACGCTGTTAAATGCCAATGATTTGGTGAAAACACACGCACACACACACATGCACATAATACATATCTACATATGTAGGTATAATACCGCCGCTGCGGTGCATGGAAATGTCTATGGCGGAAACTTGAACATTTCCTTAAAAGTTGTTGCTGCGCTGGTTTCGTTGGCTGCCGGACTTTATGGTCTTGAATTGTATATTTTATGAAACCATATTTTGTTGTTTTTTTTTCGAAGGCCTGCAATGGCACTGTTTCGAAATGCAGCCACCATTTTATTGCTTCCAAGTTTCCGCAAATAATTAAGTGTTGGCGATTTCGTTTGCACGGAAGATGATAAATAGGGTTTATTATTATTGTTGTTGTAATATTTACTTTTCTAGGTGAATTTTTAATTTTAGTAAAAAGTTTGCAATTAGGTGTTTACTGTCGGCGTTCGTGTGAAGCGAAATGCCGGCAGAGCGCAGAAATGTTACAAGTAAACATTTGGGTTAATTAAAAAATCGACATTGACCGGGAAAGGTGGTGGGCCAGGTGGGCAGACAATGCACCGCATGTGGCGCTCTGTCGTAAGGCCAGCAGCCAAAGGCTGCGGCTGTCAAGCGGAATGAATTTGTTAATTGCGAAAAATTTTGCCGCTCGAACGAGAAAAGGGAACTCGACGCTTTCGAATGATTTTACGATTCGATGGTCGAAGCGTGGAATTGAGAAATTAAAACTAAATATCGATGGATAAAAAGACATCCAAGGAATTTTAAACATAGCAGGAATGAAAAGCATTTACAAAAATTGAGAATTTTTATAAACTAGTTGAAAGAAGCAACTAAAAATGAAACAAATATGTAATTGTGGAAGATATTTGTAAGTTTTTATATTTAAAATGTATTTGTAAAAAATATTTATAAATACAGTATAATCTCGATAATCCGGGCAATTAAAAACCGGACACTGGTGTCCGGATTACAGAGTATACAATAGAAATGGAGTGTCCGTATTACAGAGTCTACAATAGAAATGAGTGTCCGGATTATAGCGTTGTCCGTATTAGCGAGTGTCCGAATTATCGAGATTATACTGTATATGAAAAAATATAGACAACACCTTCAGTGGCGCACACAGGATTTCAATTTGGGGGGATTTTGCATACAACTTTCGAGCTGAATACCATTCGAGACCATTATTTGTACCAGTTAATTTTGTGTTTGAGGGGTTTGAACCCCCCCAACCCCCCAGCGTGCGCCACTGAACACCTTGCAATTAAGTATTTATATTTGTTGCATCAAATGCAATGTTTTTCTGAAAAAAAATCATTTTGTTATACATTTTTAGGAAAACAATAATCTAAATTTTGTAATACTTTGAATTTTTATCATTTTTTTTAATTGATTTTTTACAAACTAAATCCTCGTTCCTTTAAATTCAACGCATCGCAGACCACCCCAAGCATTATAGGGTTAATGAAGCCAAGGAGCCGGCTGCCTCGTTGAACTCGTCCAATTGGATTTTGCTCATTCGCACAGACTGGCGTCTGTGTTGCGGCAAAGAAGCAATTTAAGTTCAATTGAAGTGATCAGCGGTTCGTTCAGCCGCGTAGGTTTTTATGTAAATGCATTCATTCAGCCGTGCCTTGTTGTTGCTGTTTCGTCGCGAAGCTTTGCGGTTTTCGAGTGTTGGCAATTTTTGCGGTTGATTCGAATGCCGTCGTGGGTCGATATCAGTGGGTCAAGTACGCGGCGCGGCGCTCGCAAGACAAAACGTTTTCACTTGCTGCCGAGCGTGAATTTGCATGCCAAGTCGAAATTATAATTTCTAATCAGCTATCTTTCGCCATTTCGCCACATTCGCTCGCGATTGCCGCACAGCACAGCACAGCACACCACACCTCCATATAGAAAATAGCAATAAACAATTAAAATAATTTACTCTTTAGAACATGAACAATGAATTTGCGCTGATCCGCTGGCCGGCACTGGCAATGAATGCCCGCAATTGAAGCACCGCTTCTGCTTATCGGCAGCGACAAACTCTCGCAAAGAAGCCTACTGGACTTGTTTTATTTTGACGTGATCGCACGCTTCCTTTGAAGATTTCAATAAATTAAAAATAATATTTAATTATTTGTTGGCTACATTTAAATTATTTAGTTATTGAATCTTATCTCATTTGTGCTGTGGGCGGCGCGGAAACCCACAAGTGTGACGCTCGACTGCTGCCTCCTTGCTGCATTGCCCCTGTGAGCTCGTTGCTTAAATTTTGCAAATATTTTCGTATTTAATGATGTTGTTTTGCTTCCAGTAGCTGTCCGTAGCTACTTGCTAAGCTTCGTGGAATTTAGAGTCTTTGTATTTGTGTTTGTGCTCACCGTAAATCTTACTTGTCACATGCTTACTTTTTGTTGAAGTTGAAGTCTTCATTGAAATCGGCCCAGTAATTGATCTAAAGTTTACAAAGTCCGATTCGATTGGGTTCCATGGATGTGGAATATTTTGGTTATCGTCTCAGGCTTCCCAAAGAAAGTTGACGCAGTGCAGAGAAAACAAAGGAAAGTAATTCTAGCAAAATACACAGTTCGACAACTGCAGTCGAAAGCACACCTTGAAACTGAATTATAATCGCTGAAAACACATCGTCGAGTGCATTCTGACAGCACTGCTGACAGGCACAATCCTACTTGAGCTCTCACTATTGCTACAATAACAGCAACAAAGCCCCGAAAAGCCAACAAAACAATCGAAAAGCCAACATTGGCCGCTACACAAAGTACACAGACATTTTATAATTAGCACATGTCGAGCATTCGTAGTCGCTCCGATAAGATAAGCTCCGAAATTCTGGCGAAGCGACACCGTGCACCGTTTCAGTGCTCCATATTTTTCGGGCTGCGAAACGACAACAAAAATAAAAATCTGAAGCAAATTGTTTCGTTTTCCAAAAGTTGATGGGCGCCCTTCGCAAGTCCACTTCTTCATATTTGATTTTCTCTGGTAAAAGTGTGTCTCATGCAGTTCGGTGGAATATTGAAAGTGTTAAAAGGGTGGGACACGGGGCGCAACGCACACCGAGTAATCGATATTTTTGCCAGTTGCGTCAATGGCGTTGCCTCGGCACTTACGTACGACTTCGTACTCGCAGCGGGCCGTTATCTAACGCTTGTTATCGAAATGTTTTCAATGCCAAAGATAATGAAAAGATAGAGTCGGTGCCGCAGCCCCACCTTTGTTGGCACATTCATTAAGTGCTTAGACGCATTCGGCTGCAGGTATTTGGCGTGCGACTTTTTGCTTTTTTGCTTAGCGAGGTAGAAAAAAAAATGGCAAATTATGGGCTTACGAGAAAGTGATTTATGTGACTTGTAACATGCGCAACGATCACAGCGACTTTTACTCGCTGGAAATTTCGCCTTTTTTAATAATCTGGCCGCCTCTCCGCCATTCATCGCAATGCGAAACATTTCGTTTAAAAATTTTGCAGCAATGCAATGCAAATTTCTGAAAGTAAAAAAATTATGTAAAAAACACAATTATGTAAAATGATTTGCACTCACATTTTCATCTTTCTTCTGTAACCAAAACTATTACAGCCACCAAACAACAACACTTCATAGCTGGTGCCGCTCTTGTTGTAAATGACAGCAAATTCACAATGCTCTGCGTGACTTTCTGTGCTGTTTTCTGGCATTTACAATTTTTACGTTATGCTCAGTTTTATGACATCACATGTTCCCAAGTTTACAGCTGATTTCGTGCGTATGCGGACAGTGTGTTAATTACTGCCAGCACACGCCTTTATTGTGGCCAATAAAAGTCTCTAATTCATGTGAATCCGCACAAAAACAAAAAACAACGTGCAGCCCAGTCATGAGGCAAAACACGAGGCCGTGGGAATGATGCTGTATGAAGACAAAAATCCCCAGCTGCCACTGAAACTCGTCATTCGAGTGCATCCTTGCTTTTTAGATTTCCCTTTCAACGTGTTCTTCATCTCCTTATTTCCAGTTGTTTTGTTTTTCAGTGGCGAGAGTTGTTGCCAAACTACTATCGTACTATGCCATAAGTAGAGAGGATATTCAGCCGATCCTAATCCTTTACTATCGACACAAAGCTTTCGATCCCTCCACCTCCTTTCAGTGCTATCAAGTTAACATGAACCGGAAACGTGTATCTACAAAAGGCGACATATAGTCTCTTGAGAGCGGTTTGCTTGACACATGTGTAAAGTAGTCTTGCCAGATTAGGAGATTTCCTCCTAGATTTAGGAGATTCTTGGCCCTTTAGGAGACGTTTTAGGAGCAAGAATTGTTTTGGAGAAATTTTAGGAGATTTTGATGGTGATACATCTGACATCATTAAGGGCACTGAATCCTTGAATATTGAAAGCTTAAGTGTTTAATTTAATTTCATTAAATTGTATGCTTCAAATGTATAGTTTATGTAATGAATAAAGGAAGTTTACAAAAGCGAATTTCATACCGATCTAATTTTTAATATGTTTTGCTTGTGTTTAGTTGTTGTTAAGCTGAAGCTAAATGAATATACATACAGTCGTGCCTGGGTATAGTGAACACCCTATATAGTGAACACCCAAATTTGACATGGAGCCTCTAAATATTGAACAAAATTTTGAAAGCAATTTCAAGCAAAAAACAAAAAGTGTATTTTGAGCAAATAAATGAGTTTTTGAACAAAAATGTTAAGCTTGATATAGTGAACAACCTTAATACAGTGAACAGGCCTTGCAATAATTAGTTCACTATATCCAGACACGACTGTATAAATATATTTTTATTTTTTTATGATAAATCTAATTCCTTAGTTAATAATGACAAAAATTGAAAAAAAAATTTAGGAGGTTTTTTAATTTTTGGGAGAAAATTTCAGTTTTATTTTAAGATTTAGGAGAAAGTAATTTCAGGTGTCTGGCAACACTAGTGTAAAGTATCCGCTGTGTTGTTTCGAAATTAATATGAATCCGAGTGTGTGGTCCACAACCGATTCCGTAAAACCATGACCATTGCCACGTTTCAAATCGTGCCAGTTGTAGTTTCATTTCCGATCAAGTTTCCGCGTGAGATCGCTCACACGCACACAAGTACCACTCATAGAGTCGACTTTACGGCCGAGTACGTTGCTACGCAGTCCCTCGTCAATGTTATCAATGAGTGATTTCGTCGCATTGATAAGCGAGAAGGTCGAGCCAAGTGCGCCACACCACACACAACACACAACACCCAACAGACACACAGGCACAACTTAACAAAATAGCTGAGCATATTTAGAACGAAGAACGAGTGCTACTTAATAAGTTCCCCATTAAAGTCAAATAAAAACGAATGAATTTCAATTTGAATTGTAGTAAATTAGAATTATGGCGATGGCAATTAGCATCAGTTGTAACTGGCGGCGATGCTGTTAAATTGGAGTTAACGTTGAGGCTGGCGGCTGGATGCAGCGAACGTGTCGAATCCGTACACCGGTGGATTAATGACGCTGGTGCTGATTCCGACTGGTGGTGGCGGCCGGACGGGCAAGTCGAGTCTCGGTCTTAGGCTATCGGAAAAGTTTAAGTATCGCTCTTTCAATTAACTGAGACCAATTGTTAATTGCGCCGATCGGCCAATCGATTACGACCAACTTTATTTGAGCATAAAACAAAGTGATAGCCTTTCATTAAAACGTCCACAACGAGACGCGCTGCAATGTGCCGCTCGAAGGGAACCGCTCATCGCTTACTGGTCGCGCCAAGGAGTGAACCGAACGACGAATCTTTGCATTATTCCAAATGTCGATTATCGGCCCGGTGACTTCTACATTTGTGGACTGGTGGAATTTTGTATGACAGCTGAATTGCTAAATGCGGCCGCTGATTGTTTTTGTCGCTGAAGGCCGAAGAAAGCAGACAGAGACGCACGCAGAAGAATGGCAATCAAGCACTTTTGCAACGACAAAGAGAGATTCCTTGAGTCAGAATTTTCATAAAAATTAGTTCAAATGCAATTAAAAGTCAAGTCGAGAACCATTCGACGCGTCTTCCGTGGTCGGTCCTGCAGGCGGGGCTGGAGAAAGAAAATGGCTGATGGGTGTTGGGAAATTGGCGTCGGGTCTGCTGAAACGCGACCCGCAGCAGCAAACGCACCGAATCTGCATACGTGTAACGCATGCGCTGCGCTCGTTGCTGCACTGAACGCGCAATCAATGATGCAACACTTAATTTGCCGCAGCTGCAAGTAGCCGCGCTTCATTGTCGTCGTTTGCGATGTTCGCGAGGTGTTGAAATTGCATGCGGCGGCCGCGCGTAATCGCTGGCTGCTGTTGTTGTTGCTGCCGGCCAGCGCAATTGCAATCTTATTGTTGTTCGCTACATTTTGTTGCTGTCAGGTTTTTGTTGTTGTTGCTGTTGTTTAAGTAGCAAATGTGGCCTAATTGACACATCTTTATGCGTCAGTGCGCGATTATGCGTTTGCGCATGCGCAACCGACCGCGACAGCAGCAGCAGCAGCGGCAGCGTAATTGAAATTGCGATTAAAACTCATAAAAAGGAAAACGCAGAAACACAAAAACACTGCGCTGTTAGTCAAGTCAACTGAAATTAAATGCAACAACGGCACTTGTCAGCAATAAAATTCGATATGCCAACTTAAGTGTTTTTTTTTCTTTCTTTTTGCACTCGTAATCGCTGAAGTCGCATTTTAACCTCAAAATCGACTTGTTTGGCTTGTCGTAAGACGAAAACACAAAATAATCAAATTTGCTTTGTGCCACTTTTGCCCATTTATTATTATTATTTTTTGCACATTTGCACTACGCGCACAAGTCACAGAATCGGCGCGAGCGAAATTTAAATTATTTCATTTGTGATTTTCTCGAGTTTTTGTTGTATTTGTAGAGCTTTGC
This sequence comes from Melieria crassipennis, assembly GCA_963668005.1. Lineage (NCBI taxonomy): Eukaryota > Metazoa > Arthropoda > Insecta > Diptera > Ulidiidae > Melieria > Melieria crassipennis. Next base: position 113,481,500 of record OY764963.1, on the reverse strand, counting down.
GTGTGGGCATTGAACTTGCTTCCTTTGTTTAAATCTTGTTCCTTTCCTGCCTCTCGCGTTTAATTTCAATGTTTACAATTACAAAACGATTAAAGCTTTTCGTCAACGTTTTGCATTTTCCAATTTCGGTTTGTCGTTGTCGGCCTGAAGTTAATTTGAATTTTATTTCGTACTTTCACATTCGCCGTGGGTAATCGATATCCGCTCAGGCATCAACATTTGACACACCACCCGGCCGATGACTTAAGCGCTGTCGAGACGACAGCATTCACAGCAGCAACAACAACAGCGTCGAGCGTAGTTGGCTCGATTATGTGAAAAGTTAAAGAAAATACAATTAGCCGCGCTTAAAGCTGCGATTACGGACATTTAAAATGGGAGAAATGTGAATTTTTTTGTTGGAAGCAACACTCGCGATTCGATGAGTTGGCTGGTCGGCTGGTTTCGATGCGACTTAATGGGCCCGAAATGGAACGCAGATGCAATAAAAATCGTGAATCTCGGTGGCTTAAACATTTCCCTCAACATTTCAAACATTTAAAATTGTCCTTTTATTTTGTGTAAATAAATTGTATAAATTTCTTTCAGAACTTGGAGTGGCGAATCTCAAGCAAACTAAACTTGGATAACTCGGATTTATGACTTAAAAAGGTAATCACAAACTTCAAATGTTTCCAAGTCTACATTAGTTGGGAAAATTGATAAAAGCGCACATTCGTTTCGCCAAAAACATGCAAACACGCACAGAAAATCGTCTCGTGTGTGCATGTGAGCAGCTGCGGCGACGCACCAACACTTATGCAAAATGTCAATTTCAAGATCACCAATTTAGTCACGATCTCCATTATCAGGCGATATTGAAGTTCATTGCAATGACAACAACACCGTCAAAAACAATTGCAGCAAAATTGCTAAACCAGTCCGAGCCGCAAATCGTAGCAGACGTTGCAGCAGCAGCACAACAATAACAACAACAACAATACAAACTAGCGATCAAGACAAGTGAGAAATAAAGTGGAAAATCAACGCAAAAACCTCTGAAGGCAGTTGCAGCAACTATGCAAACAGCAACAACAAAAAACAAGCATGGCAAAAACAAGTTGCCGGCCGGCGCTTTTGGGCATTCATAACTCGAATGGACTAACTAACGACCGAACGCAAGATTGCGCTTCGCCACTTTAGGGTTTTCTCTCTCTTTCGCGCTCCCGGCGTTCGACGACCGGTGATTTCCTTTTTTGCGCTCGCTTTGCGGTTGTTAGTGGATTTGTTTGTTTTAACATAGTTTGTGCTGTTATGTGGCCTGGCTTTGGCTGAAATTGGTAAAACTATCGCACAGATGTGCGGCCGATATGAGTTATTGCAGGCGGCAGTGCGGCGCGCTGTCACAGCCGGCAAAGCCGCAACGAAAAGCGCTGTTCGATTGCGCTTATCGGCTGCCACAATCCCAGCGGACCAATTTCGCTGTTGACCAGCTGGTCAGCGCCGCGGCCGACGAGATTTTGCCTTGTTGGCTGTCAGCGTGTCGAATGGAAATGCTGTTGTTGCACAACCCCAGATGTCATTGTGTGAGAACGCATGAAAAGTGTCAGCTGAGTTTCCAATTGTGCAGTCGTCGTTGGCCCCTCGGCTGTCATTTTGCATGCAGTGTGTGTCGTGTGTGGCGTGTAGCCAGTTCAGCTGCACTTAGCCTCGGGCCAACACTTGACGCACATATTGGGTCGGTGTGAGAGTGGCAGATCGTCGAGACCGGTGCACACGTGTTGCCAAGTGCTCCTCCACTCTCGCAGCTAACAACACTTTTCCTTCAACCGAAGTACGAGTGTGGCCCCGGGGCTCAGTTGTGCCATTTGTGCTGAGCTGAGTTGAGCTTAACTGCAACGACTTGGCTGCAATAAAGCTCAGTTCTAAGCTGGAGTGAATAAAAAGAATAAATTGTTGAAACAATTTTTTTAGCAGTTAAGTATTCTAAATTTACTTCTGAGAAAACTGAGATATTTTCATATATATTATTTTTTAAGAAACTAGGCTGCAGCAAGCTCGGATTTGTGTTCGCAATGAATTAGCAGTGCTAGAAATTAAAAGTTCTCTGCATGACGCTGAAGTTATAGGAACAACAAAATCGAATACACACAAAGCCAAAGTGTTGGCTGCATAAAATATATTATGACCAAAACAACAAAAGCAACAAACACACAAAACAACTCTAATTTGTTCGCTTCATCCATTTATTGCGGAACGCAATGGAACCTTGAAACCTCGGGCGATTTGAACACACCTAAAGTTGCATGTTGCCACAAGACAACAAAATTGCTTTATTACAAAAAAATAAAATTAGCAGATTCAATTTGATATCAGAAGCTTTTAACTGCTCCCTAAATTCGCTTCAAGGCTACAGTCGACCGCTGAGGTCCATGCCCAATAATTCTATTGTCATATTTCAATGTCAAGCGGCCGTCAACGTTTCTTCTCTCGAGTTGCAACTCAACTCGACTCAACTCAACTCAACTCAACTCAACTCAACTCAACTCAACTCAACTCAACTCAACTCAACTCACTTCATTTCGTGGCGCTTTGCAAACATTGCAATTAAGCGGCAAAATTCCAAACTCTACAATTAATGTGCAGTGCACGCACAGCAGACACATGTTGCATGCAACGTTCCCGCCGTTGCGCCGCGCCGCTGCAATAATTACAGTGCAAGTTGGCCAATTGTACGGTGCGTTGTTTTGCATTTTGCAGCTGTGCTACTGCGCTCCGTATACATCAAACGCAATCAGCATAAATACACTCACCGAGTCGCTGGCAGCACTCGCACTGTCCACCTCTGGCCCCCACACGCAACGCGTCTGTTAGGCAGACGGCGCGACACAATTGCGAAAATATTGCAATTGTAAACTTTGCTCTAAATTGCACGTCGCTTAGTGGCCTTTTTGCGCTGTTCTGTTGCTCAATTGTTTTTGTGTTTGGTTTATTTTTTGCACTTTGCCTCTAATAAGCCCACACCAGCGTTTCCGGTTTTTGTGCAATCGTGCAATAAACGCGAATCATCACTTTCATGGCTCACTACTGCAGACTGTGCGATTTCAGTTCCGAAATGTCTGTCTGTCTGCTTGTCTGTCCGACTCGTTTAATGGCTCCGACTGGGCCGTCTGTCCGTCCGTCTGTCCGCCCATCCGTTATGACTGCAATATTACACGCTCGGTTGCACGAAAAACATTGCTCGTCGAGCGCTGTTTTTGCGTTTCCTTTTTTCTAATTTCATTTTATTTATAACCTGAAATTATGTCTAGTTCAGGGTCGATTCCGCCTGCTACTTAATATTTGCTCTCGTGCCTAACTTTGGGACCGAGCCCGGCTTGAGCGTATTGTGTCACATGCTCGCACACACACACACACACACACACACGCACAGAGCGCAGTTTGTTGTTATTGAGACAAGATGTGTGGAATTAATCTGTGCGGGTAATTGCCGCACTGTGCACAATCAGCGACCAGAAGTCAGCATGTGACGCCGATTATGGCAGCACGCGTTCGCGGCCAACTGCTGAGGGTTGAGCTGCTGCAGCGCTGTCGCACCGTCCGTGTGACAGTGCCAATTATGCCGCCAAGCCGCATTGCGAATTCACGAGCCGAGGGGGCAATGTGATACCACAGTTCAAATTGGAATTTCGAAAGCAGGAATACGATGCAAACTTACATAAATCGTGCACGTTTTAGGGGTGAACCAACCAGAGAGTCGGCTCGGCTTGGAATTGCAAGTTCACTGAAAATCGAACTTTTCTGCTGAGAACTGAGAAGAAAACTATTAAAACAGAAGAGGCTTGATAGACGTTTGTTGGGCTGTTTTATTAGGTAGTAAAATAAATAAGTAATCCATAAATTGTTGCGCTTTTGAAACCTCCATTTCAAGAACAATTCATCAAAAATTGCAAGTCAACTGACCAGTCAACTCATTTCATATCAACTAATCGTCCTTAAAATTTCTGTTCAACTAAACGTTGAGACCTGTTGGCTGAGCTCACTCACTGCTCACTGGTGAACTTCACAGTAAACTGATCCGATTGATGCCGATCGCAGTGCGATAGTAAGCAAATTAATCACTTCATTGAACAATTTGTTGCATTGAGATGTCCGTTGTCTATCGTTTCGTAGCGAGGCCGCGTCCAACAACTCGTTCAAACAAACTGGGTTGTTTAGCGAAAAACATAAAACAAAAAACCCATCTCCCATTAAGATAAGAATTAGTGTAAAAAAATCAAAGCAGTTGCATACATCACAAAAATGGCAACACCTAGTCGACACTCAACAGACAACACCCTTGCGATGATTTTACATGGCAAATTTGAGTTATTCACATGACGAATCGATTATTTCCATTGAGATTCTAAATGTGCGAAAGAGACACAAATAGCATTTTGCATGCAATCATCGGGGCAATGCACAGTGATTCGTTTCATGGACAAAATTCCAAAAATTTATGGTCTCAGAATTTAACGATTTTGATGTTATTTGTCCAACTAAGAAAACCCCCAAAAATCTGTGCAAAAAATTAATTAGTGTCTCTGCAAAAGCCGCTAAAAGTTGAAACTTTTTTCACAAAAAAATGTAAACATTTTTTGTTTTCTATTTTTTAGTCTACTGAGTAAAAAAAAATTTTAAAAATACATGGTTACCAAGAAGTTGCTAAAACTTTCAGTATAGATTAAGAAATGATGTGGCCATTTTCGGTTTTAAAGTTTTCTTAAAACTTACAAAGCGTAGGCTTTTACTTCACTTTTAATTTCAAATATATTGCTAAATTAAAAATCTGAAAATTGGCAAAATTTAGACGGAAGTATTTAAAAAATATGTGAAAGTATGTTCCTGGATTTTTTTTTATTTTAAGAAGCATTCTTTGTTTTGTACGATAATTTAATTACATCCTCCGATATCTTTCGATCTCAGAAAATAATTCAATTTGAACACCTATGTATTTTTCGACAACATTTATTTTATTCATCCCTAAAAGTTGCAATTAGCATGAAAAATTGAAAAACTGCACAAATGCAAAACATACATCTATTATTATCATTTTTATTGCAAAACTAAAGGGTCCTAAGACAATTTCTGTTACTCTTTGCAATTATCAATGTTGACGTTACGGATTAAATGTAAAATCTGAAAAATCTAGCCAACACACTCGTTGCTATAGCTCACCAAAAATGACGAAATTTGCAAATTTACTACTACAAAAGTTTAAGAAAAACAAAATAAAGATTTCAATTCAGCAGACCATAATTAACTAGTATACCAAATTTTATGAAGAACGGACCACTGCTTCTAATTTTGTCCCGCGGTTGTATGGAGTCGAATCACTGTGGAATGGAAAGAAAAACTAAAATAAATGAACATTTTGTTAGGAAATATTTGTGTAGCGTAGTCTAAAGTTATTTAATGTATGTCAACAAGTAAATCATTCGTTGTCAACAATTAGTAATCATGCTGCTAGCATTCAATACACGGCATTAGTCACTATGATCGATTATGGCAATTAACTACACCAATTAAATGAATTAGTTAGCCGCCAACAGCTGATTCATGCCTGAAGTCGCCTGTCGTAGCTGGCAAACTAATTCGAATGTGATTTTTTTGTTCTTTGACCCATTTCATTTTCTACTCTTTGTCAACGCAGACACTTGAAGCTGTGAGAAATTACAAACATATTCCACATATCTATGGGGCTGTTCCACTTTCCTGGCACATATTTGTGTTGCCAAACATTTTAAGCTGCTTCCTCTGCGTTTGCCAAAAGCGTGTGGCAGCTGGACACGCTCTCGTCTAATCGTTTTCGACATAAATTTGACTCATTTTTTAACAAGCAACCGCGCGAGAGCCATTAGCAATTTATTTTTTGCCAAACTATTTCGAGTTCAAGAAAAATACATTTATTAAAACAAAAAAATAAATTCCAAGTGCCACTGATCAGCGATCAGCGATATGTGTAATTCTAACTGAAAAGTGCAGCGAAAATGACTTTCATGTGATCTTACAGACAAATAATGTGTGTCGGGCAGTCGGCAACTCTTTGCACGCTTTGTCGGCGCCCTGCGCACCTGTTTGCCCACAATTCAGTGCACTTGTTCTAACCGAAGTTGCATAACCGGCAACCTTCGTCGCGGCGCTAATTGCCGGCTGTGCTTAATTAGCGCCCGCGCTCTCCGCTCGGCGATACTTCGGTGCGGTGCGGTGCATGGCTGATGTAACAATTGCAGCCGCCACTCGAGGTGCCACTGATTCCTGTGGCTGCTCGAGCCTCGCTGGAGAGACAAGTCGCCGCTACATTTCGAGTTGGTCGCGCTCTGGCAAATTTGCATCGACACTGCGCAACGTGTCTCGCATTAACGTCAAACACTCGCCGCAAGATCATTCACAAGTCAAATAATTAACGTAATGGCCGTTATTAGCAATAATCTGCCATGTCTTAAATAAGCATTAGCGAATGATTTGATTGCTAGGAAATGCGGAAAATGCATTTAATCGCTCGAAAATTAGCTGCTCACTTGGATGGAGCGCTGAAGTATGCCAGCCATCGCAGCCAACAATGTGCCGAGTGCCGCCACTAAAAGTGCATTCCTGACAGCTGGTGCAGGCGTCAACTATGCACGTGCGGTCGTCGGTCGACGGTCGACGTGCTGCAGAAACTGAGAACATGTACTGAAATTTGCGCTGGCACAAAGTTTCACTGGCGAAGCACCTGGCTGGTCAATGTCCCCTGTGTCATGAAGAACACATATGTACTCCCTTCCATTGGACATTTGTCAGCGGATATGCGAGCCGTAGGTGCAGGGTTAACCAGTCAGTGCATTCGAGCTTTCCAAGAGTGTCAGTTTATATGAGTTTCAAATGCTCTGAAGTGATTCTTGAGGTCTTCAGACCTTCATAAACGAAATTTTAATACTAAATAGTTCCATCGAGTAAAAAAACTATGTTCCTCTTAATTCCCTAACTTCCACAATTACTTGCGAAAAACAAATTTTGTGAAAAGTCACTTAACTAACAAGAAATTAATAGTAAGCACTTAGGAGTGCCGCCGCCTCATGTGTCACTGCCAAATTTACTGCCTTGTGCCGCTAAGTGGCGCGAACATAAAAATGTTAGCTATGCGCACGTGGGCCGTAAAGAATGACTCGCCTCGACTCGAATTGCCTCGGAAAACATAAGATCGCAACTAGTCAAAGCTCCAACTCGAACCCGCAAAGACAATTCAATTAAACAAATAAAGCATTTTGGCGTTTTTGGCAATTCTTTTAAATTGCGGCAACGACAGTGACAATGACGAAGCGGTGCAATGACGTTTCATTTGCGCGTAATGTGGGCAATTAGCTGACAGCAGCCACACATGAGCGAATAATTTTACGTTTTTAAGGCTTAGCCGAAAATGCGGGTTAAACTAAACAAAGACAACTTAAAAAAGTGGATGAACAAAGTGAATAATGAAATTAAATCGTTTGATTAATTTATGTCTTTAACTCAACTGAGGAAGCGACAAGCCAGCGCAGTTGGCCATCGCATTTGAAGCGAGCGGGCAGCGGCAATCGGTGGCTGCTGCACAGCGTCTGCTCGTTCGTGTCTCGAGGCCAAGTGTGGGTGCTGCACCGGTCATTATTGCCCGACTTTGATTTGGTTCGAATTGGCCGGCGCAAACAAATGTTTGCCATCATCCATTTCGCGATCTAAAACCCAGCTTCCGTCGCTCCTGGTCCCCCCGTGCGGCTGCAGAGCGCAGTGTGCCTCCTACTAGTGCGGACAGTGAAACCTTGGCAAAAATAAATTAATAACAAATAATAAAACTGTCAAATTGCAAGCGGCGAACGGCCAACAGCCAATTAGAGCTTTCTCCATTTCGAATTTCGAATGCCAGTTTGACATATTCGACGCTTGTTATTGTCTCTCGCAGCGGCCGATTTGCATTGCTTTCTTGCTGTCGGCCGTTCGTATTCAATTTTCGAAATGGCCCGGCGTTTTAGCCAGTTTGCACTGTTGCCATCAATAACTGCAACGGCCGCAATAGTTAACTATTTTCCTTGCAGTTTCACCTGCGCGCTGGTGTGACGGTCGGTCGAGGCTGACACACCGAACTCGGTGTGGCCACGGTGCAATGTGGGCGCCGTGTGGGCTGATTATTCGGCTGCGGCAGTAAATCTTTACAATCATTAAATTCTGCAAAAAGCAATTTAATCAAAATTGTAGTAAACAAAAATTAAATAGAAATAAATAAAAATTCTTAATACTGCGGGATTGTAGTGTTAGAGGGTTAAATCGTAACCAAAAATTAACTTCTAGCAGTCCCATTCGAAGCGATTGAATGTCCAGCAGGTGATTTTTGGTGCCTATTAAGCTCTTAAAAATACTCGGACAATTTTAGCAAAAAAAACAAAGTAATTTTTCATACGTTGACAATGAAATGCTGAAATTTTTTAGCAAAAGACGTCTACAACAAATGTGATTGTGCGACGTGTGGGCGACAAATGCGCTTCGGTTGCATGTCGCAAGTATTTCAAAATAAATTCCACCGCATTGTTTTCGATTTTCATTTTCACTTTTCTTCATCTCAGCGCTCAGTTTATACATAGCAGACATACTGCCCACAAAATGTGTATTTTTCGCACAACACAAAAGTCCATTGGCAAGAAATTTGCTAAATGCAAATGTTTGCCGGTTGCTGCGCGTTGTGTGTTGTCAAAATGATTTCTTGGCATCAATCCATTGCGCATTATTGCTGTCTATAGGTAGGCAAACAAATATGTGAAGCTGAAAAATTAGATATATGTAATTATATTCAAATAAAATGCGACGCAGCGTTTATGTTGAAAACGATAAGTGAGAGAAAAGTCGAGCATCCGCCTGATTCAACTCAATTTTCACTTAATATCAATAAGACATTTTGCACATAAAGTCGTACAAATGGATATATGTACTCGTACATATGTGTTTGAATTTATTTACAAAGTCATGGCGTGTAGCATAGATTTATGCGCCTTGGACGGAGGTTCACCGTCTGGCGCCGATAGCGCAACACACACTTGTTGATTGCCTTACCAGGTCAAGTTCAAGTTCGAGGCAGAGCGACAGCCACATCGGCAACGTAACCAAGAGGGAAAGGAAAACATACGAACGAGAAAAACTTGAAGAAATGCTTGCTGCGCTGTGCTTGGCGCAAGGCATTTCCTGTGCTGCCACGTATTTTGGTTTTTGATTTGAGACAAGAGAAGAGAAATTAATAAGAATATAAATTAATAATAATAATAATTGACTGGCACGACAGCCCGCTTACGCGAGACTAAGGCCTAGCTTCCCGCAACTACCCGTGTTGTGCGTGTGAATTTGTACGCGGGTGGAAGGGACCTACAGTTTAATGCCGGTTCCGAACGGCAGGTTGGGAGCTTTTTCATAAGCAATTTTTACTCTCAGAGGTTTGCCATTTCCAGCTGAGAGGACAGCCACCGAAAGAGAAAACGAGTTTTCCCGTTATTTTTTTTTTAGGTGTTATTACAGGCGTATTTGAACCTGAGGTTGCTGCCTGCGACTCGCGGTCCAACGCACTAACCAACTGAGCCACGGCGGCTGCATAAGAATATAAATTGCACAACATAAATGCTTTTAGCTTCTATAGACTAAAATGATTATTTTTGTACACGACTGAAAAGGACTTTCAGTTTCATGTCCATTCCGGGCAACGAATTGGCGTTTTTTACAAATATTCAAAAGTTGCGTTTACTTTTTGCTTTGCGCGGCAATTTGCATTTCGTCACATTTCCGCCGCTCGGTAGGCTCGAGTGCAATGACATTGCTGACTACCCGATTTTTTCGCTCCCACAAATCGAGACACGTTTTGCATACGCGACATAAAATACATAAAAACGTGCACACACCCATTTCAGCAGAAATCGAAAACGCGTTGGCTGACGGTTTTTGCGCTTTTAGCCGGCGAGTCTGAAATTAAACTAAAATTAGCGGCCTTCACTTGACATTTCAACTTTGTTGTGGCAGAACTACGCAGCTTTCCAAAAATGCGAATATGAACAGCTGTGCCTCTAACTGAAAATCGTTCAACTGGCTGCAACTCCTAAACCAGAAACAATGGCTGCCTTAAGACCCAAGTCAACTTTTTTTGCACTTCACATGTACTCGTATTATGAAATTTACACTGTTTGCTTTAGTTTTTCCGACTGCAGTTTTCAGTGCTCGTTCTCTGTTGCTCGCTTTGTCGATGTAATGACAACTTGGCCAGTCAACCACACCGTGTAGAATTGATAATTGCGGTGCTTATTGCGCATATGGAGGCGAAGCACACAAAAATAAAGAAAAATCGATTTGGGTCATTGGACGTTTGCCGCATTTACACAGCCACAGAGAAGAAGCTAGAGAAGACGCAGTGGAAAAGCAGTTGCAAGATTGCAAAATCGCCAAGCGAACTAGTTGTATGCTAATTGAGCGGCGCTTTACTTGAAGTAAGTAAAGTGAAGCAAAGCTAAACATTGGCTGTCCCCCATACAATTTGACCGCAAGTTGTGAGTCCGCTCAGGTCTGCAAGGCTTTGGCGGTCATTGCACGTTTTGATTATTCTCGATGAACAGTGGATATCTGTGTACTGGAACAAACAGTGCTTGTTCTATACGTTTGTTTCCACTATGGAAGTCAGCGACAGCAGATGAGCATTTTAGGCATCACAGAAGCCAACGCCTACGATACCTTCAAGGCAATCATTTTTATGTTAACTCAATTTATCTTTTTGAGTCTTTATTGCACTTTTCCAATATTCAATGAAATCGTACGAGTTTGTCGGATTTAGCGGTTCATATGACCGCTTGTAGCTTCATGTTTCACTACTAGCATTGATACCTTCATGGTGGTTGGAAAATTTGAAAATGATTTTAATCACAAGCAACTTTTATAAAAATTCACCTATCACTCACTATGAGCCGAAAGATCTATAACGATAATATTTGTAATAAGAACTGAAACGATTTTGCGGCAAAACAAAACTACAGTTTATTAAGTTTAGCTAACTGGGAAAAAAGTCTGAAAATTGAACGCCTATTTGATTAAAACAACCTGTAAATATTTTCGGCGAAAAGTTTGAAAGTTCCGCTTGTGTTAGCTGCATCGCATTGCATTTGTTATAGTTTGCTGCTCATTGAAATGGTTATTTATAGGAATGACTTGCAAAATCTGCATGTTTTCAATATTTAAATACGAGGAAAATTGCAAGCAAATATCAAATTGAGTCTAATCACAATTGAAGTAATTTATGCTGTGTTAATGCAAAAAGTTTACTTGTATAACTTTGAAAAATAATTATTTATTTCAGCTTTCATTTAATGTGTTTCAGTTATTTCCAGTCCCAGTAGAAAAAATAGTGACACAACAGGGGCCCCGTGGGCCCGTGAGGCCTTAAGTGTGCTCTTGTTTAACCCTAATGCGCAGAAGTGAGACTCACAGTCTCACTAAAGATTTCAAATGGTGATAAATCCAAAAGATTTTCGATTCCATTATTTTATGTAATCCTCTAATGGAATGTTAGAATTATATTGCATTTATAAATTAAACAGCTTAGACAGGTTTTGTACTTTTTAAACAAATGTTATCAGTAATTTAGCTCATATAAGCCTCATACATTCTCACTTTTGGGTTTACGTTACTTTTAAAATCCTGGGAATTAGGGTTAAGTGCTGTCACTTTCACCAACCTACCTTTTATTTATAAGAACATTTTTGAACTCACAACAAAACGTTTCGAAAAAATCTAATAATTTGCAATGAAAATATATTTTAGAGAATTGGCATACGTTCCTCAGACCTGCGGCTATCTTGAACACATTTAACCCTTTCGACCCCAAAGTTGCCTGAAAGCAACTTCACCTATTTGTCATCTTATAGCAAAAGCTACGATGTATGGGTTTAATTTAAGTAGGCACCAACAAATTAATATTTTTAAAAGTGAATTCAAAGCAAATTACAAAAATGTTACTATTATACCCAAAATAATTTCCAATAATTTGCAGCGATATTAGAGAAAGTTTGTGTTCTAATTGAACTCTACGAATTGGGCGCGTTTGATCACAACCCTGTTTCTTTAATAATGGTTAAATCAAATCAAAAAGTGATCATTTTGTATTTTTCCATAAATATTAAATAATTTTTCTGTAATTAAAAAATATTGATACAAAATTTATTTAACCCGTTTTAAGCTAAAATTGATCAAAAGTAAATTAGCTCTAGAACTCAATCAAATAGGCGTGGCGACTTCAAATGTCGTGTGCACACTTCTTAGACAAGAGTTTCATAGTTTAAATAGCAAAAAGTAATATCGAGACACAGTGGAAAATTCGGGGTCGAAAGGGTTAAAAATACTCGCACGTTATCCATTTAGGTTTAAACTCAGCCAACTGTCTAAATAACAGTTTGCGATGCTATGACGTGCGAGGGTGATTTTTGGCCAATATTTGCGTCTATTTGGTCAATATTTGGCTATTTGACCAGCGCAATGCAGCGAACCGAAATGTGGCAGCTGCTCGCAAGCGAACAATCACCTGATCACTTACTTGTTAATTTGCTAGATCCATGTTGGAGCCGAAAAGCAGCAAAAAGCGAAAGCGAACATCGAAACGGACAAACAGATAGGCAAACAGACAGACAGACAGACACATGTGTCGGCGCAAAAGGTTACAGCAGAGCGGCGAAAATTGAAAATCTAACGTTCGTTCAACCATAGTCTGAGTCATGCGCCGATTTTGAGGTGTTTGCAGTACTTGGTTGCGGCCCAATTGAAGCGGAGCGAATTTTTCGGCGTTGCCGTATTGTTTGCATGACTGTAATTAAATGTATTTTGCGTTGATTTCTTTAAATTCTACTTGTGATATTTTTTGTGATTCATTGTACCTATTTCACTTTTTATTTTGTATTGTATTCTCATTGGTAAACATTTTCAAGAGATTTTTTTTGTTTGAAAATATAATTAAATGGTCACATTTACGTGGGTTGGCGTTAAATTGTGCTTCGTTAACACGCCATGCAAATCACCAACGCGATCGTGTTGCCATCATTTGATAGTCTATTTATAATGTTTCAATGCCAGCAGAAAAAAGGCACTTGTGACTCTGCGCGTACTTTTACAGCCCAATGACGCTCGTGCTGAACTGATGACGTGATTGTTGTTGGATTAGTCAAAAATTATCATTGTAAAATTATCATCGCAGTTGCTTATCGGCGTCCGATGCCGCTCGCTGGCGATACTTGTCGTCATGCGATACTCGTCGGCGGGTTATTTTCAATAATTAAACTGCATTGGCGACTTTGATTAAAACTGAAAATGCAAATTGAACACGAGACAGCAACAGCGACAGCAACTCACACATGTCGTTGCCATCATTTCTGCTCACTTCTGTCGACCGAGGATTTTGACAAATTACCCGATTGCTTTCTCCAACGATTGCTATATTTATTACATGAGCGCTTTTGCGAGCTGGACGCAACAGCGTCACCCATCGCCCGCCACAGCTCAGCCGTCATTTATCATAAGCTGTCAAATTACACGAAACAGCGTTTAGCTTCGCACTGCCAACTGTCAGTCTACTTTAGCTGTTGTGGACTGCGCAGCCTCGACTTTCGGACGCAGTTTCATCCCCGGCCGATTTAAACGCGCGCATGCGCAGTGCAGCTTCTGGCGTTGGCTGCGTTTGAGCATGTTTTAGGCTTCATTCTAAAACCTAGTAATTTTAGCATCGAAAGCAACTGAAATCTGCGCTAAATCATACTCACTATTCCATAGCTTAGCACTCATTGCGCTGCTAAAGGAAACCACAAATCAGCCCAAACAGTTTTTTGCTTTGTGTTGCCATCAACGACACATAAAATGTCACTTAATAAAATTCCGGCAACAACAACAATAACAACAACAGTAATAATGTTAATAATAGCGCAACAGAAATAAAGAAAAATTGAAAGAAATCACAACTGCCGGTTGGCCAAACGATGACAAACGTCCAACCTTGACTCACTGTATCAAAATATTAAAAAGTCGTCAGCGCTAACGAAAATAAAAAACCAACTCAATTTTTGCAAATTGTGTTTGTAGAAAGAAGCAAAGATTGAAGTGCGCAGAAAAACTGATAAAATTTTAATAAAACAGTGCAATGTGAAAGAGTGCGAGTGTGTGTGAGTGGGGCTGGGGGAAAGAGGCGAACAACTGAAAATGTTTTGTCTGAATGTCAGTTAACTTGTGTGGCCAAAGTGTGGCGAAGGTGGAGTGCGACGACTCTGCGGCCGCCGACTCTGACACTGTGCAGGCACATTGCAAAATTTATTCCATTGGCGGAGCACACACTCGGACAAATTCGGTTGTTTCGGACTTAATTCAGAAGATTGTTGTTGTATTTGTATACATATACGATTTTTTTAATAAAGTTTTATTATTAGCAGCGCAACACTTGTCTGTGTGTGCGCGTGCAATTTGAATAATAAATTTCATGTTGTATGAAAATTCAGAATGTGTGTTGCAAATATAGACAACAGAATCAGTGCAGTGCCAACAGAACAAACAATCGGGGAGTTCAGAGAGAATGACGTAAGGCGCCACATTTAAGTAAGTGTTGCTGATTTTTAAGCCGGACACGGTTAGATGAGTTTTCCTCATCATCATTCAAATTGCACACACTTTGCACACTTTTTTAAATACACTGACTCACACAGTTAGTTAGTAGCGCATAAAAGTTCAGTTCAGTTTGGGCTGTGCGCATAAAGAAAATAATTTAAATATTTTACTAATTGCTTTGCTCATTTTCAATTTACGCCTTGTAAATGTCACATTTCTAATTGTGTTGTTGTGTTGTTGTTGTTGTTGGTTCCATATCGTCGAAGCTCGAACGTGTTGCCAAGCAAATTTGTTTTGACGTTATTTGCTGAAGTACGCGGACGCACTCATTAAATGTCATTAACACCTGTACTTACAATGTACATACAGACAGACATTCAGACATATACATACATCAATAGGCGTTGAGAGTCACAGGTTGTCGCATTGCCAATTTTGTTGTTGTCATTACTGCAAATCGAAATGGAAATTCAATTTATGCCAACGCAAGTGGAAATATGTATTTATACAACCAGCACTTTGCACTTCTTAAACAAGTCGTGTCATTTGGTCACGTGTTCGTGTTGGTATGTGTGTGTGTGTATTCATGGATGTAGTGTAATTGGTGTTTTTACTAGAAGGTAGGTGGTGCTGTCTTAATGTACCCTTTCGACCCGCAAAGTTGCCTGAGAGCAACTTCACCTATTTGTCATCTTATAGCAAAAGCTACGATTGATTTATGGGTTTAATTTAAGTAGGCACCAACACATTCATATTTTTAGAAGTGAATTCAAAATAAATTACAAAACATTTACTGTTATCCCCAAAATAATTTCCAATAATTTGCAGCGTTAACATGGAAGTTTGTGTTCTAATTGAAGTCTACGAATTGGACGCGTTTGATCAAAACCCTGTTTCTTTAATAATGGTTAAAAAAAAACAAAAAGTGATAATTTCGTATTTTTCCATTAATATTAAATAATTTTTCTGTAACTAAAAAATATTGATACAAAATTTAAAATTTTCTTTAATAATGATTAAATAAATTCAAAAAGTGATAATTTTGTATTTTTAGATAAATATTAAATAATTTCGCTGTAACTAAAAAATATTGATACAAAATTTATTTAACCCGTTTTAAGCTAAAATTGTTCAAAAGTAAACTAGCGGAGAGGCGTGGCGACTTCAAATGTCTTAGGCAAGATTTTCATGATTTAAATACCAAAAAGTAATATCGAGATACAGAGTAAAATTCGGGGTCAAAACTTTAGGCCATTCCAATATTTGTTTTTTAACCTAAAAAGATTTTTTTTAGTTGTTTATATTATTTCAAGTTTGTACTATTACAAAAAAATAAAAAAATCTTTACATAAAGAACTCTGCACATCCACTCATGTTGTATATTCAGGAACTTTTGCCATTTTTACATAAAACAAAAAAATTTCAAGTTCACTTGGGCGAATAATTAACCGGTTTTTACTTGGTTTGTACAAACTCGAAAGCCATCATTGACAGCCACTGCACGTGTACGCAGTAGCCACACTTAAGGGGAAACAATCTTTTACTTTCTTCGACGCAAAAGACTCCAGCAATTACTGGCAGACCGCCCAGCATTGTTTAGCTTCGCGCAGTGCGTTGCGCTCATTGCCCAAACGGACGCCACGTCAGCACGCCGCACGTCTTTCAGCCAGCCAGCACCACACTTGCGTGGTTCGGGTGTGTGTGTGTGTGTGATTGTACTTGCGAAAGCCTGCTGCTGCCGGCATTGGCGGCATTTCGCTCGCATTTATGCGCACACATGAGTTGCTGTGACGTCGCGCATGCGCGCAACTACTTTGCATGTCTGTCGGCGCGGCAGTCTCCGTCTGCCTTCATCGTCATGGCGGTGGTAAATGGCTCAACTTCAGCAGTGGTCGCTGCTAAACGGCGGTTGCGTTGTCTGGTTTTGGCCGCGCGTGTTCTGGGTCGGCGCTCGAGCTGTCTGCGAAGTGCTGCACTGCATTTGCCAGACGTGGCGGTTGCTGCGGGTTGAAAGAACTGGCAGTGTGAGGAGCTTTTAGCCGCTCGTAGATGTGTGCTTGTAAATTGTGCGCAAAATTTAAGCTGTGCTGCTGTTGAACACACACACACACACTTCTGTATGTGGACAGCTTTCGTATGGCGATTACGATTCTTTTCCACTTTTTGCAAACTTAATTTGAAATTCTCCGAAAACTGCGGCCACGCTTTGTTAGAGATTTATCATTCGGTTTCTTCGTTCGCTGCTGTTTTCTTTATGTACCTAAATATTTTTATTTATACGCTTAAGCCGCTTCTTCCGTTCACAGATATTTGCGCTCTTGGCGCGGCCGTTACAGCGCTGAATGAGGTCTTTTGTTTGGCTTTTTTGAATGAACTCGCGTATATGTTAATTTCAGTGCCGTTAAAACTGGTTTGGAGCGACACGACGCGGAGCGAGGGGTCTATGAATGAAGGACTGTTCAGATTGCAGATATGGCAGCAGATTTTGACAAAAGCAAAAATGTTGCAAAAATTTGCAAATGTGTCGAAAAGTGATATGACTGTCGAACTTGTAATGAAAGTAAAATTGATTAGGGCCCCGACGCAACATGCAATATTTATGAATGGTAACTCATTAGATAAAATAATTAAATAATGGATTTTTAAAGTCAATGTAAAAAGTTAGTAATGAAAACCTTGCAGTACGCCACAAGAAGACATTTGAAGACTAAGTCTAAGGACAAAGAAGACAATAACTTATGAGCTAAAAAAATGCTTAAAGGTTAAGGTAGCTTAACTCTTTCGGGACGTAGTTTAATTTTGAAAACGAAAATACTTTTGGTGGATATGTTCTCATGCTAAGAAATTTGTAACTAGAAAATTATGTTGCATATGCACAAATTCTAAAATCATCATCATCCATCATTTTTATCCGGGAATGTATAATTCGAATAAATATTTTGCATGGGTCGTAAGATCTAAACAATTATTTTAAGGGGTATTAAAAACTAGGTGGGACGTATTGTCCCAGTAGTCCCGAAAGGGTTAAACTAACCTTGGCCTTTCAATGAGATACATTTGTTCTCTTAACCTGTGCGCGCTTCCGTAGTTTGAAAGGAGCTGGCAGTTGTTTAATTTTGTTTGGACTAAGTGCAGAACATGAATACGAATTATCAAAAGATCCTTCTTCACTCAGAGACGGTTATACTACTCGTATTACTTCTGAAGTAACTTCTAACTCAGTCGGTATGTCTACGCTCACCATACCTAATTTTGGAAAAAAAAATTACGTATATAATTTGTTGTAATTCACATTTCGACTACTTTCCAAAGAATTAAGAGTATCTTTAATGAAATGTAATTTCAGTCCAGTCGTTCCTGTCTTGAGAGAGGTCGACACGTTTTCAACTGATATGCACTGAATGCCTCTCATACAGATGCATACATATCTGCATATAAATGCACTTTTTTCATTCAGATTATTTGCATTATATGCAAATCGTTTGGCCCGTCGCTCAATCAATTTGTGCAATATTTTCCGCACGACCGCCGCCGGCCCACAGCAATGAGTGGCCGCCGAAAACAAAAGCGCCAATTGCCGCTATCAGTCGCCGAGCAGCGAGTGTCATCTTGGCGGCCGTCGCAGATAATGGACAGCGCCGATGACGTCGACCGCCGATCGTCATCCACTTGACGATCCTCGTCAGCTTTCATGAGAATGCACCTATGAAAGCGCTAAATGAATATTACACACAACTGCTGCAGTATGTGTGTCTGTGTGTGTGTTGTGTGCGCGGTGTAGTCTCGTGTTACATAAACGGACTTTAAATGGATTTGCATTCATTGTGGGGCGAGCCAGTCGGACTATTACAGTTAACTCGTGCCCGGATTTGTGCCACCGTCTCCCTGCCGGAACGCTAATCTCGCGCTTGGGAGGGAGGTAAAAAGATTGCCGACAATTCGTGTTCGTCTCATTGTCAGACGGCCAGTTTATTCAGTCAGTCAGTTTATTGTGATTTCTTTAATTGAACGTAGGCAGGATCGGGCGGAGCCGGGGTGTCTGTGTTGCACAAAGCCGAGACGGATTGCATATTGACGCGTGCTATATGTTTATTGTTGTAGTTGTGAACTGTGAATTATTGGCGTATGAAGGAGGGGGAGAAGGAAGCATGTCAATTGAAAAAGGTAGTTAAAGTGGATGTTGGATTTTCTCGGACTGAATTGAAGATCAGCTGTTAGGCAACGATTTTTCTTAATCATCGAAATAATTTGTATGCTACAATGTATCCATTTGAAAGCGTCTCAATCGAACAGAAACCTTTATAAAGTCAGATATTCCATTCGAGTTAAGTTGCTCGATACGAGCAACAATTGCACATTTAAGTGCCGATTATCTGAAACGCAAATCGAACATTGCAATGGTTTGAACTTTAGTGCGTCCTCTGTTTTTCTTGTTAATCACAATGCGAGAGTATTTGCCATGCCTGAGGTGTGGTCGTGTCGCACTTCTGAGGCGACGTGGAACGATAGCAAAGCTGGATTGCTGGCTTATCACTCATATCACAACACACACATATATATAGTCGATAGATAGATGCACAAAGGGGAGCTAAACAATATGAAATATTTGAAATATTGCTCACATATTCGCTTTTATCGGCTTCATAATAGAAACCCACAGATGTATTCAATGTCGGGACCTGCTTTGTGTCTCTGTAAGGCGAGATCTTTTGGTATTAGTGTAGTATATTAGTAGAAGTTTCGCTCTTAGTCACACAGAACATCGCACCTACAACTTTGTATCTTCCAAACGTCTTTTATTTTTTCAGCGTTCCTTACTTTAACCTCAGCAAAGCGACCCAGTACTCGCACAGCGATGGCTCTAACGAGTTTATAAAAATCGAAAAAACATTAAATTATAATAGATCCTTACGAACAGCTCATTACCTACTCATAGCACAATTTCGAATCAAAAATGTTGTCTCTGTAATTTCAGCTTGCGCACGCAGCTTTTATTCTTATAAATTCTTTTATTCTTTATAAATTTGACAAACGTTAGACAAGTAGTTATTGTAGTGGTACCACGTAGCCACTTATGCCAACATTAATAACTTTTGCTACACTCGAGCGCATATGTGCCAAAGTGTCAAATAGCACCGCGCGCACGACACAAGCGACACTCAGGTGGCTAAGCCAGCGGCGTGCCATCCGACACCACTGACCGCAGTGCAGTGTCCCACATATGGAACTTGCACTGATCGGCACTCTGTGTGATGTCACCTACCGCAGGGCAATGGCACTCGAGGAAAAGTGCTGCATTGACCGAAAGGGTCCCGTGACGCTGATTGGTCACACTTCCGCGACATTGGAAATTCGGGCGGAGCATTGGAAATGCTCAGTAGTATAACAGTTTGTAAATTTAGTATATAAGACCTAAAATTTGAAAAATAAAATCAGCTTCTTGACAAGAGACAAACCTTGCGTTTCTCCTTCGATATTAGCTCGCAAAACGTCGGCTCTCTAGCCACTTGCTATTTGGCGCGGCTCGCCTTTATAATAAGCCAACCCGGACTCTACTGACTGCACTCTTTACGATAGTAGGTCCCTGCCGATCACACACACCCGTACACATACATCTCTTTCCACCACATGGCGATCCTGCGGACTACAACCTGAGGACAACCACAACCGGAATTACGAAAATATACCATAACCATCAACCAGTACCGACAAAAGCAGAAGAAGACAACCTCAAAGATGCACAAACAAATCCAACCAGCGTTTGCAACAAAAATATTTAGTTCCAAGCTAAGTGATGACAAAGTACTGGGACTAATAGGCGTTGAGTATGTAATCAAAATACTTAAAGGCCCTGGTGACATATATGCGAGGTTCGAGTGTGGGTTATGCGAACTTATTTCGGATGAGCATGGTATGCAAGATCATTTGATGGGCTACAATCACCGTCTGAAATTTTGCGAAAAGCACTTCCCGACCGCCATACGGCAACAGCGACAATATATCGGAAAAATACCTGAGGAAGATGTTCAGAGAGTTATGATACAAGTTTTGAAGAAATTAGCCGTGGCTATTGAGATGCATCATGGCCGAGATCTGCCGTACGAATGCATGGAGCGCGATTTTCATATCAATCGTTACGAGATTCTTTCGAAAGTATTTTCATTTCGTCATGCCTCTGAACTATATGGCCCTACTTTCACACATATAGTAAATTCAAAAGACATTGACCAGCTGACTAGGCCTATCCAGAAATCCTTGAATAAAATTGTCTAACGAAATATGTATATATATACAAGTACCCATTATAATAACGTTATAATTAGATAATGATTTATAAGTGGATAATGATATAAGAACAAAAAAAAAAAAAAAAAAATTTTTTTTACATATGTACACAAGAATAAATAATAACAACATTATAAAGAATAAACTTATTATCAAATCCAATATACACACCAGAGCAACATCTGCAAATTTGTCATTACGTTACACTATACATTAAGTATAGTAGAATAGAAGTAATGCGAATAACCAGCAGCAAGATGAGTATGTCAACAACTCAAATTGCTACCAACCGACGCAGAATCGGAACTTGGCAGTTAAGCGAGCAAGTAAACAACTCAAAGTACTATCAACCAAACCACAAGCAAAACCAGAACAACAGAAACCAACACTATCATGCATCAAACTAGACAGTGACGACTTAAAAGCAATGACTCCAACACATGAAGATAACGCAAATGACGGCAAACAAAAAGAAATACTGGCAAATACAAGGAGCATGGCAGCAAAACTAAGAGCAAAAAAAAAAAAAAAAAAAAAAAAAAAAACAACAAAAAAAAAAAAAGGTACTACAATATATGAAAATGTAATGCGCAATGAAGAAAATGAGAATATTAGTGAAGATTACTGAAGATTATGGTACCGGAACACGCGACAATAGGAAGGACATATCTCAGGAGCCCGATCAACTCTACATATGGGAATGTACCTCTATGAACGACGTGAAGAATACGAAAAATTGAAAACTGAAATAAAGGAAAAGCATCGAGCGATGATATATATATTAATTCCAACTAAGCCATTAGCCCAGGCAATGGTAGAGATAGTTGATGACAATGTAAAAGTACGATGCAGCGATAACCCTACGAAACCAGTTTCGATTATGGAGAAGCTCATACGTACCATGAGAAGATACAATATTAATAATTATGAAGTGCACGTGACTTGTAGCGATGACCCTTTGGAACTAGATCCAATGTTGGAGAAACTACATAGTTCACTAAAGAAACTGCAAATAAAGGAGCTAGCCCTTTGCAGAGAAAAATTTACATTTGAGAACATTACGATGAATGCATTCAAGAAGAGATATAATGAAGTAAATAAAAATAAATGCTCGCCTACAAAAACACTTATATAAACTAATTGATGAAAATCATAACGCCGGTACAAACGGACAAACAACGATACACATGGAAGAACATGAGACAAATGGTAAAAGAGTTCGTCAACAAGTGCCTGACCTACTGCAAGAATAAAACAATTAGACACACCAAAGAAGCACTGACCAAAACAGACACACCAGTAACAAGTTTTGAAACAATAACAATTGACACACTCGGACCGTTACGGACACTGATACATACTGACAATGCAATGTGCCCTTACGACATTCGTCATAGCACGCCCGATAGAAACAGAAATTACAAAATCATCTAAAAAATTGTACAAAATAAAGATTAAAATACATATTACACTAAGACAACAAACCAAATATTTACGCTATCTACAATTACTATAAGCTCAATAATGTTAGCTAAGCATTTCCAAATCCACCTCCGAAAACCCGACCGATATCTTAAAAAATTATTCCAAGTAATAATTTTTCGCTTAAGGGCAATGGTGTAGTGGTACCACGTAGCCACTTATGCCAACATTAATAACTTTTGCTACACTCGAGCGCATATGTGCCAAAGTGTCAAATAGCACCGCGCGCACGACACAAGCGACACTCAGGTGGCTAAGCCAGCGGCGTGCCATCCGACACCACTGACCGCAGTGCAGTGTCCCACATATGGAACTTGCACTGATCGGCACTCTGTGTGATGTCACCTACCGCAGGGCAATGGCACTCGAGGAAAAGTGCTGCATTGACCGAAAGGGTCCCGTGACGCTGATTGGTCACACTTCCGCGACATTGGAAATTCGGGCGGAGCATTGGAAATGCTCAGTAGTATAACAGTTTGTAAATTTAGTATATAAGACCTAAAATTTGAAAAATAAAATCAGCTTCTTGACAAGAGACAAACCTTGCGTTTCTCCTTCGATATTAGCTCGCAAAACGTCGGCTCTCTAGCCACTTGCTATTTGGCGCGGCTCGCCTTTATAATAAGCCAACCCGGACTCTACTGACTGCACTCTTTACGATAGTAGGTCCCTGCCGATCACACACACCCGTACACATACATCTCTTTCCACCACATTATTATCAGAAATAGAGTTGCTTTAATTCCCTAAAAGCACGCTTACAAATTTGAATTTTTAAAGCTGCTGTCCCCCCGCTCAGCTCAATACAATTCGAACTCCCACCGAGCAAAGAACTAACTGTGCAAACACCGGCCGCAGCTACGATTTATGACTCACAGTTGGCTATTGCGTCAAAGTCTTTTTTGGGAATTTAGTCGCGCCGACTCGGCCGACGATTGGTCGTCGCTCATGCACATTATCGGGTTGGCGTTATGTCATTAGTTGGCCGCACGGACTTGTATAAAATCGACTTAACAACTCAGTTAACAGCGAACGGCCTCAGCGAAAGGTTTGCGGCGGTTGCCAGAGCATCGAGACCGCTTCCCAGTGTGAGCCACATTGATTGTATTAGTTGTTGTTGGCTTAGTGTTCGCTTTCGTAGGTACATGAATAGTTAGATAAGAGCCCGTTGGCGGTAAGCAATCGCGCAGCGATATAACTGAGAGATACCGGCGTAAAAGTGACAGAGTAGCACCGAGCTCCAACGTACTCGAAGAAACAATGACGTAATGTGCTTCAGAACGCAAAAACAAAAGTCGAAGCCGAACTTGGAGAATGGCCAAATATTAATTATACCTAAATTTAAATCCATTCAAGTTTTATTGTGTTCTAATCCAACATTTGATCTCTTCTACTTGCAGCTGACACCACATTTGCGGTCATCCACTGAGGTCATTAGTTTCGAGCTGCCCCCACTCGAGGTTCAGCTAACCGACCGACCTTCCGTTCAGATATCAGAATGCCCCACCACACACGCTTACGGACGCCGGACATGGCGGCTGTCGCCATGGCCGCGCTGCTGCTCTGCGTCCTCGTCACCGGCTCACCCACCGCCAGCAGTTCCACAGCCGCACTGAACCACACAAACAGCGATGCTATCGACACCGCCGACAACTACAACTGCCCCAGCCACTGTCAGTGCGTGCTGGCGCGCCACACGCACGTGCCCTTCCTGCACGCCCGATGCACCAGTCTGGACGGCCTCAAGTCCGAGGAGCCGCTGCGCGCCACGCTGCCCATACATTCCGTCGACCTGTCGTACCTCAGCCTGTCGCGGCTGTCGCACTCGCTGGAGAAGCTGCACGACTTGACGTCGATCGACTTGTCGCACAACGAGCTGCACGAGATCGGCCACCTGGGCCGGCGCATCAAGAAGCTCAACCTCAAGCACAACCGCCTCACGTCCAGCAAGCTGGCCAAGCTGCCGCAGCACGTGCAGTCGCTCAACCTGCAGCACAACGACATCACATACCTGCCGCTGGAGTTCACCAAGCTGTCGCACCTACAGACACTCGAGCTGAGCCACAACCAGATCAACTGCTCGTGCGAGACGCTGGCGGTGCGCAACTGGCTGCAGGAGCGGCACGTCTTCATGGAGCACGCGGTCACCTGCACCTACCCACTGGAGGTGAAGGGCAAGCCGTGGTTGCAGGTGAAGCAGTCGGACATCTGTGAGCATGAGAAGCAGGGCCGGCACTTCGACGAGGACGACAACGAGCTGATGATGGGCGATCAGCCGGTGGAGGGCTCGGGCGACGCTGACGCCGACGACGAGGACGAGCTGGGAAAGGCCTACATGCCCATCGACAGTGCGAACACGGCCCGGCCAGCGGAAATCAGGCAGCTGAACGAGGTTGAGGGATCAGGCGATCTAAGCGAGCTGACTGCGCCGGTGAACCTAGCAATGACCACTGTCGCTCCGGCGCTGGAGAACTCGCAAGAGCAGATCACCACCGACCAGCCATTCGAGGAGGATGAGGAGGACGGCTCCGGCAGCGGCGCCGGCATGCTCATCATACCGGTTATAGCGCGCGGCCCCATCATCACTGACGACTTCGAGGCACCCGACAACGACGACACCGACGATGCTTTCGACAGCAAGCCAGTGGAACAGCCCGCGCCCGAGGCCACGCCCTCGCCGGCCATCTTCGGCAACGGCATGGGCATATTCGACGACAACGACAATGCGGCCGCCAAGACCGACAAGCCGGCGGATGAGGAGCTCATTGTGCCGGTCGTCCACCAAGACCTCGACTCGGAGATTGTCGATGCCAGCGATGTGGTTACCGACGGCGGCGACGGCGAGGAGTCGAGCGCCATCATGCACGCCAAGGTGGGCGAGCAGGAGGACAGCAACGCCACCTACTTCCTGCTGGGTGTCGTGGCGCTCATCGTGGTGGGGCTGCTGCTCTTCGTCGGCATCAAGCGCTGCAAGCACAGCGGCAGCTCCGGCGCACACGACGTCGAGAACGCGCGCCAGACCGAGCTGCTCGATATGGACAAAAAGCACCCGGGCAAGCCCCTGCAGCACAACGGCAACGAGCACGCGCCGCTCATCGGCGAGAAGTCCAAGTCGGACATGGCCAAGCCCATCAACGGCGCCGGCAAGAAGCCCTACGACGCGGCCGACGTCAAGGACGGACCCACGCAGCAACAGCCGCTGCTCAACGGCAGTGGCTCGCCGACCAACGCCAACGCCGCATCCAACGAGCCGCTGACGAAGGCCACCGCCTCCGCCGTCAGCGAGCAACCGCCACACGAGTACCACCCCATCACGCCGCGCTACCCCACGCCCAAGTCGCCGCGCGCCTCCAAGTATGCACAGCATCCGCAGACTGGCGAACACAACAACAACAACAACAACAACGACGACACCTACCTGCCCTCGTCGCCGAAGTCGGGCCGCTACTCGCCGGTGTACTCGCCCGAGACGGGCCGCGTCAAAATCAAGCTGACCGAGACGCCGCGCCCGAAGACGCCGATGCTGGTGACGCGCAGCAAGTCGAACGCGGGCGAGATCATAACCACGCCGGTGATGCAGACGAGCGGCGACAACGCGCCGGCGCACGCGGCGGCGGTGGTGAACGGCCACTAGAGAGCGCGCACGCCGGACTGCCAGCGGTGCCAACTCGGTGCTAAACGAACGTTCTGACTAATTTCTGATAAGTTTTTGCGACAATTGTGCTGACGCCTCGTGCCGGCGCTCGAGAGAGGCCGAACTGTGTAAAAAAGTGTGTAGAATTGAACGAATCGCTCAGGGCCACAGCGCGTCCTTTGAGGGGGAGTCGCACAATTTTGACCACATCGAACGAGTCCAAAAGTGTTCTTCCTTATACCCGAACTCTGCACTTTTATGTAAGAATTTTGTATTTTGTGGCATCCCTCGGAGCGCGTCAAAAAGTTCATGGACATTTGTTGTTTTTGTTGAGTGCTGACATGCGCAGCACAACGTGCATGTGACGAGCCCCAGCGACCAGCCGCGCCAACTGTGCCAACCGGATGTGCCTTAAACAGCCGCTTTACATATTCTGCACGACGTTCTTCCATTCTTCCCCCAAAAAATACTTTGGCGCCTTTTGCTCGAGTGCGATGTAACATCTGCAGACATCGCAACAAATTAGCACAAAACCGCGAATTGCCTGCCGAATTTGTGCACAGGTCGCTGTGCGGGGGACAGCTTCGACTAATTAATACTGAACAAGAAAAAGAAAAACGAAAACCGATTTATTTAAATATTTATGTCAATGAAATTGGCGCGTCACCGTTTCGTTTCGACCATCTCAACAGCTGAAGCACAATTTGGCCCACAACGGACATTCAAGCAAAAACCGAATACGACGACGCAGCAACCATATATTGTGATAGGTTAATTGTAAACATTTAAAACAAGATGAAAAAGAAGAACAAGAAGAAGAGGACTTTTGTAAGTTAAATGTTAAAGCAACTTTTTAAAGAGTAAAACTAACGAAGCAACTTGGAAGTATATACGAACTTGCACTCACGCACGCAGCCGACTAAATACGGGTGCATGCTATATACACATATACATACATATGTACGTAGAGTTCTACATACAAACAGTAAATATAAAAAATGTATTTTTCGAAATTTAACTTTTGTAACGCGCCCAATCGAGAAGTGAGCATTTTTGACACTGCACACACTCACATACACACACACACACACACATGCATACAATACATATTTCGTATTTTAAGTATATTAATTAATTTAATGTGGCGAAGACCCAACTGCAATTCAAAGTGTCAACCGAAATTCTGCAACGACGAAAACCGAATATTTTGTGAACTAACCCTTTGACTCTTTTTGTTTCTCTCTCTGGACGTTTTTGTTTTTGTTTTCGCTTTCGTTTCGTTTCGTTTCGTTTCGTTCTCCAGTTCAGTTTAGTTAAGTCGTCCGCTGAGCCGCCTAAGTGTAATTTAAATGTAATTTTAGTGTAATACCAAAGTTATTGTTTTTAATGAGAGTTTAAAACGTGTGCGCCCCTCTCCGCCCCATCCAGCCGCGCTTTCTTCAAAGTTAACTAATAAAAATTACTTAATTAAGTTTGAAATTGTTAATTGTTAGCGTACTTTTGTTTTATTCGCATCTTATTTCATTTGCCTTCATTTTGTTTCACTTCTGTAATTAGACGCTCAGCTCCAAGCACTCGCAGCTGGCGCCATTTACCTTTTTCGAGTGTTTTTGTTTTAGTCTTTGCATAACAACTGTGCTGCCCGACAAACAAAAAACGTTAATATTTAATTATGTTAAAAGCGTAAACTATGTAGTCAACGAAATAAACGCAAAACAGCCACAAAAGCGTGAAAATGCAATCACAATTTTCGTTTCATTTTACTACAAGTACGCGTCGACGGCTGCGGCATTGCGCCGCAGCAAATGAGATCCTACAATTCTACTTTGTGTAGAATGAACTATACATACATACGAACTGTTTCTATAAAGATAGGTTTTATGCTATTTTTAAATAAAAGCTAAATTAACAAAAACCTGTTTGTTTGAAAGTTTGTTGCATACTTTATGACAGTGGGGGCTTGTTGCGGAATGGCTAACGATTGCAGCGCATTTTCGGAAAATCATTTAGAAAATGAATGATGATTTGTAATTACTAAACTCTTCAAACTCCTCTATCTCTTTTCTAATCCGAGCGAGGGAGTTCAAAAATCGGCTACCGCATCTTTCAATCGCTGAACTAAACATTAAACTGAAAGCAGAGCGCGAGCAACGAACTTGCATCTGTCACCGAACGAGCCGTTGACGCTCTGCAGAAATAAATCAAATTTAAAAAATTTGAAAATTACAACTGAATTTCATTTAACTATGGCGCCTGTTTGTATTCTATGGCAGTTTGTTTATTTTGCTCATTTTTGCGCCATCTAGTGCTTCAATTCCAAACTGTCAAATGAGTAGTGAAGACACAACCCGTTTCAGGTTGTGTCTCAGAATAAAATAGTGAGAACGCCAAATGAGCACAGCTGTTGTGCTCATCCACAGGGCGCACTGGCGTAATGAAATTTTCATTGTGCCATGTGCCGCCAGGGGTTCTCAATGCACCATTCACGAGACAGAATGAAGCCAAAAAGCTGATAGCACCATTTCAGCGCTCATTTTCGTTAGCTTGAAGCCAGTCAATGCTAGTTGTTCAATGGGTTTTTTGAAATGCCAACCAGCTACAAAAATATGATTTTTTTTTGTTTATATTTCTTATGTCAGTAATATGCTATAAGTCGATATGCTGGTTTGCAATTTGGCGTTGAAAACAAGTTGATCGGTATTAAATGTTAATTAACTTTACACTACAAATACACAACTAAGAAATACTAATAATTTAAATACTCAGCGCCACGTCGCCACACACAGCTAAAATAGAGTCTCTCGCATTGGCTTGTGAACCACTACAATCGGATCACTATCCGAGGAGGAGCTGTCGCCTGCTGCGGCCGCCGCTGCCGCATTGAAATTGCCACTCGCTCGTCGACTGGTCGAGTTTTTGCGTTTCTTGCGTTTGCCGCGCTCCAAATTCGCTTCCGATTCCCCGCTGGACGAGTTGTTTTGGTCGGGCAGTGACTCGATGTCCGGTTCGATCACCACAATCGATGACGAACACGACTTTTGCATGGCCCCGAAGTAGTCCTCTACGGCGGGCGCCAGCGGACTTTCGCTGCTCGGCAAAGTGGGCGTTTTCGGCTTTCGCCTAGCAAACGGACTGCCCGGCTTGCTCTGAGCGTCGAATTCGGGGTCGGTCAGGAATTCAACGCTATCCGCGTGCATGGTGGCGCGCTTGAATGGCGGTATCTCGGCAATTTTCGGTCGGCGTTTTGTGTACGGGCTGTGCTCGTAGCCCTGGAAGTTGCCTATTTGCTCGGCGCTCTCCAGGTTCTGCGATTTGAGATGAGCGGCGGGGAAGCGCGAGTCCTCGATACTGAAGCGACGGCTGCTCGAATTGTACTCGACGTAACCGGTGCGCCGGAAGGGGTCGATCTGTGCAGTACGCTCCTTGTCACGGTTCGAGAGCATCTCCTCGCTGCGGAATCGCTGCCGATTGTCCACCAGCAGGCCGTCGTCCTCCTCTTCCACTTCGTCGGCTGTGCGTGAGCGCCGCAGCTTCTTGCGTGAATGACTCGATTCAGTCAAGTCCCCCATCGACTTGTTGGGGCGCTCCAGCTTGGGCATGCGTATGGCGTCTTCGTAGGAGGGCAAAGTCTGCGAGTGGTCGGGTGCGTTGGGCGTGCCCGACTCCTGCAACATACGCTGGTTCTGCAGGCGACTGCAAGTGACAAGTTTGACACGTTAATGGCATCCTTCAAAGATGGTCAGGCACTTACATTTCCATCATTTCAGCGCGGTTCTGGCGGTACTCCTGCCGATCCTGGTCTCGCTTGCGACTCTTAATGAACCGCCTGAAGCAGGAGTACAGGAAAACCAACACGGCCAGCGCCCCGAGAGTCAGCATGATCGAGGTCCAGACCTTTTCGGCGTTGGATGTGGTGCTGCTAGGTGCCCACGCGGTGGCGCAAGCGTGCTCCCACGTGCGACCGTAGAGAGAGGAAGGTGAAGCACAGCGAACATTGTTTCGGTTCTTTACCTGAAAGTGCAATAAACACTCTTAGCAGATTTGTTTAGAAACGGGTGAAGTTGTGGCGAGGTGTCACCTTGGGCGGCTTCGCCACGAGAAAGTCGTAGAAATCCATAAAAGCGGGATCGTAACAGTTGCAGATCCATGGATTGTCCTCAATCCAAATAGCGTCCAGATACTTGTTGGCCCGAAAGTAGTCCGTGGGAATGGGACTCGTGAAGCGATTGCCACTGAGGTGCAGGCTGGCCAGCTCCGGGAAACCCGAGAAGGTGTTGTTGTGTATTGCAGTCAATCTGTGAAAAAACGGAAGGAGTTGTGGTTATCGCAATTCATTCAAAGACTGATGTGGCCACCTGCAATTGTTCAAGTTCAGCACTTTCAAGGTTTCCGATCGCATGCCCGAAGGAAAGCTGCTTATCAGCGTGTTTGACAGATCGATGCGCTGAATGGCCGACAAGCCCGAGAACGCCGTCGCTTCGATCGCAATTATCTCGCACCAGCTGAGATTAATGTCGCGCAGCGAGTTCGAGACGAGCTTCGCTAACTTCTCGATGACGTTGCGGCTGAGGTTGAGCGAAATGAGGACGTCGTTCGCGCGGAACAGATTGCGGTCCAGCCGCGCGATCTCGTTGTATGACAGATCGATTGTGGCCAGCCGCGTCAGCTTGGCGAACGCGTCGCTCTGAATGCTGCGCAGCGCGTTGCGCGCCAGGTCGATGCTCTGCAGCTGCGTGTTGTTGCCGAAGGTCGCCACGTCCAAGGAGCGCAACATGTTGCCACGTAGCGACAGCGTCGCCAGAGCGGGCAGGCCGCCGAGGTTCACCTGGTCGAGGTTGCTGAACGAGAGGTCGAGGTCGCGCAGTTGCGGCACCTCCAAGTAGTCGCCGAACTGCAGGGCCGTGTTCCACGAAACGTCCAGCGACTCGAGGTTCGGTAGACTGCGTAGCAGCGGCGCACTGACACGCTGAAGATTGCAGTTGCTCAGCTCTAGCGAGCGCAAACTGTCCGACGGCAGCGCGTTAAGTGTGTTGAGCTTGTTGCCCGACAGCGCCAGTCGCTCCAGGTTGGGCAGACTGTCGATGAGGTGATTGCCGCCCACCGTCGTGATGCCGCAGCGCTGCAGCTCCAGCTCGCTGAGCGACCCGCTGACCAGCACCTCGGTCGGCTTCTGGTCGGTGAAGGTGCCCAGCGCGTTGTCGCTCAGCGTCAGCACCTTAAGGCTGCCGGCATTGAGAAAGGTCTGGCGCGGATTTAGGTCGGCCCAGCCGACGAAGCTGTTGTTGGCCAGCCTCAGAGTGCGTAGCGCATTGAAGCCGATCAGCGCGTACCCGTCGATGTAGGAAATGAGGTTGTTGGACAGGTCCAAGTGGATTAGCGACTCAATGTCGGCCAGCTCGGTTGGGAACTCCGCAAAACGATTGCCGGACAGATCGAGATGGTCGACGGGCAGGTTGTCAAAGTTCGGTAATTTAGTGAGGCCGCTGTTCGAGCAGTTGACGCCCAGACTGTCGACCACCCAAGAGCACTTGCAAGGTTTCGGGCAGTTGACGGCGGCGCTGGCAGCGATCAAGGATATGACGAGGTGCAGCAGAAGCAGGTGGCTGAGCGCCCGGTCGCGGTATTCGGTGCGCATTCTGTCATAGGTGCGCTCCCAAAAGTCATAAATGTCGGACTCTGGCGGTCTTCTGAAAACAAAAAACGGGAGCAATAAGTGTGAGGCAAAAATATCTGAAGATTTTGACTTCTTGAGATATGAAAAAGTAAGAAAATAAATTCCATATACATTTTGTAAAATAAAATCGCAATAAAATGTAAGTACAAAAATGGTAAAAAAAATAATATATACAGTACTTTTCGCTTAAAGCGAACTTCGAGGGACTGGGCAAAATGGTTCGTTTTAACCGAAAGTTCGCTTTAAAAGGTGTCCGTAATAAGCGGAAACATACAGCGCGTACTTTTGAAATTGGTTCGTTTTAGGCGGAAAATCGTTTTAAACGGGTTCGTTATAACCGAAAAGTACTGTAATTTGATATGATTTATTCTTAAAATTCATAATTAATAAAATGATTTTTGCTGATCGAATTTCCGACTTTTTATTTAGAGACTTTTATTTAGAATGCAATTTACTGAGATGGGCGGAAAAAATTTTAAAAAAGTTTGTGCAAGTCTTATGAGCACAACTGAGTAATTGGGTTCATGAGTATACGAGATGTATTTGATCTCAATTGGATTTCCTGCGTGTGAAAATTGTCCCCGCGCAGTGTTGACTTTGCGTGTCTCGGCTATCTTAAACATTTTTCTTATATCGATGAAATTATTAATAGAAAAAAACCGCACTATCTACGGTGTCTGCGCACTTGGCGTGGAATTTAGCTCGTTTTGAAATGTTTATTTATTTACGTTTCCAAATCGATGGCTTCTATGACGGCGTTGCCTTCGTTTGTTCCAAAAAGCGATTGCGCAGTGAAGGACAGTCGCATCGGCGCAGTTTCATGGCATTATCAGTAATGGCCGATCGAAACCACAGAAGCCGAGAGCAGGCGGTGAAAATAAAGTGGCCGCTTCGCACCTTCCCGCTGCCACTTTCCGCGAGTGCGCAATAGAATCGCTCGACGGTCAGTTTGGCTTTGTTCGCAGTGCTTTGGCGAATTTTGTGCTTTCTTTAATTGCGAAAAATCGCCATCAAAACAATTACTCACATATACAACGTACACAAATGTGATAACAGCCGCCAACTTTCGAGTTTGGCTGTTCGCGTTCACCGTAAATGTTGGCTGCGCCGCACATTTGTTTATACGCAGCAGCGGGTTGTGCTTTGTTTGGTGCGGTGTTTTGTTTTGTTTTGCTTGATTTTTTCGTTATAAAGTGGCTTAGCGACGCCACAATCTTATCAACATTATCCGCACTTATCAGCGAGCGGCCGAGTGCGGCCGGCGTGGAAACGAAGGGGTCCCAAAAAAAGATCGGCCGCGCAATATTAATGACTATTTGAACAAATGTACAAACGAGTACTTTGAAAAGTAAACTTAATAAAGAAATTCATTTTCATTGCACAAACCAAATGGAAATCAAAAAACAAATTGAGCGAGCGAATGTAATGGCCGTCGATTGTAAAAATAGTCCCGATGTGAAATAATATTGTAAAATATGCCATGGGGGAGGAGAATGTCTCGAATTCGGAAAAAGACAGTGTTTATGCTCTACCGAAAGTATAAACATGTTTCAATCTCATTAGTTGGTTTTTAGTCTTTTTAGTCAGCCGACCAAATACCGAATAAGTAGTCTTTCTAAAGCTGAATGGATCAGAAATTAGAGTTGAAAAAATCCACATTTGGTCCGTACACTGAAAATATATCCGCAAAATTTAAATAATTCAGGACCGAGTAAAAGCTGTTAGAGGGCAGATTAACCGAAATGTTTCCCCGGTATGGATCAGAGTGAGCAGAGGTTGTAGAAAGCTTTGGGTCACTAGCGACGAAATTTTGCCAGAGGAAACACGGAATACTGTTTTTAGAATGGAGGCCCACCTTCGAATCATTGGATCATGAAGTTGAGGGGCCAAAAGGGGCACAAATAAGTGGACTGTTTTGACTTTTTCCACCTCCTAAAAATACATACGTACACACAAGAACTGTGTGTTTCTATGGGTTGCCTTACGAGGTAATTTTATTCCCAATGATGTTGAGAAAGCAAGTCATAAATGAATTGAACAATTTTTTTTTATTATCTCATTTCGTATCTGTAAGGTACTAATTTTATTTTCCTGTTTTCTGTTTTTATTTTGCTTTAACACACTTCACATTAACTTCAGAAAATGTTGGGAAACACTTTTTCGGAATGAATGAATCATTGCGCCAATGTTTGTACCTTCCGGAAATAGTATAATTTTGATACCAAAAGTATTCGCTTGATACATTGCCAGACATAGACAACTTAATGCAATTTCAGAAGGCACTAATCTTTCTGGTGAACTCTGTTGAAAATGAAATTTGAATTTCAAGCACTTTTCGGTTTACGTGTGTTTCGAGAGAGTCAACTCTCTTTGCAGCTTTAGCAGCGCATTCAAATAGTAAACGGTTGCACTCCACCTGCTCTCTCTCTCGCAAAGTGTCGCTCATATAAAAGGCTTTCAAACTGCTAAATGAATCCCTTGCCGGACGTTACATCGCTAGAACATCGACGGTAGCAACATTTCTTAATCCCTGATGACATCATACACCACACACATACTTACATAATCGATGTCGACTATGCTGGAATCGATTCGAAGTGTGTCTCTTTCCGCCCTCTGCGACTTGTTGCACTGCTCGGACCAAATGTTGCTTATCTAATATCGGACGGATTATATGTGCGCGTTGACAGTTGCTCATACTTTTCGATCGGCAGCCCACCAACGCAGCTAATTCAGTTCACTTTTCTGCTTCTCGTTTTTGTGATGAATGTTTTTGGTTTTTGGTCTTCACTTGGCTTATTTCAATTCGTTTTGTGATTTGATGGATTCGCGCGTCACCGCTCACATGTTCGAAATATTTCATCAATTAATACGTAAATTTACTTTCAAACTTTGCTTTTGCACTACAAAAACTTGTGTAATTCCGCCTCTGCTTGATGCGCTCGTCTCGCTGTCGTATCGCACTCGAATTGGCTGCACTACTGGCGCCTCGGACCGATCCACCTGTTGCGGCGAGTGCGCTGACTGCCGAATCTGTTGCGCGCCTCGTTCGCTGATAAGATAAGCCTGAGCACTGATAACACCTTTTCGGGTTAAACTTTCAGCTTTTGAAACTGTTGTATTGTTTGCGGGCGAAAAGTGTTGCTCCATTGTTGTTTGATAAGAAAAAGTGTTGCATTTTTCATCGACGTGCGTCACGTTGGAGACTGACAATTGATGGTTGTATTAGTGACATTTATTTATTATTTAGTAGTAGTTATTTTTTTATTTATTTATTTCTTTTATTTATTTAATTTATTTAATTTATTTTATTTTATTTTATTTTATTTTATTTTATTTTTTTTTAATTAATTAATTTATGTATTTATTTATTAGTTTTATTTATTTAATTAATTAATTAATTTGTTAACTCATTAATTTTTTTAGTTTTTTACTTATTTAGTTATATATTTATTTATTTATTATTTTATTTATTTATTTATTTTATTTTATTTTATTTTATTTATTTATTATTTATTATTTATTATTTATTATTTATTATTTATTATTTATTATTTATTATTTATTAATTATTAATTATTATTTATTATTTATTATTATTTATTTATTTATTTTAGCGCAATTATTAAACTAACATTTGTTATTACTTTGCTACGTAGAAAAGTTGTAAAAGACGCCAGTTTTCACGTCATCTCTATATGTTTTGTTTGAATATTCAACAAAGCTCAATACTTATAGTAAACACAAACATATTCGGGCTTATTTACTTGATTTTATTCATTGGTTCTAAACTGTATGTTAAGGTTTAATTTTAATCAATTAAAAATGCACACATTTGCAAAAAGCCGAATCGAATCTGTGACACCAAGAAGCCTTAGTGCAAGGATGCATTGGCCAACTACAATTCGTTATTTGAAATTTTTTATTTACAGATTTCCGATTGCTGAAATGATTTAGAGTTAGTGTGAGACTTCAGAAAGCCTCTACTGCATTGTTTCTTCTATCTTATAGTCGAGCATTCAGTGTTCTTCTTTGAAGCGTCGCGTCGAATCAGATTTTAAACTTTCTCACTCCACTCAGCCGCAAACGACACACTACGCAATGCCGAGTCGCAATTTGCAAGTTGAAATCATTCGACCCGCACACACTTCCTCCCGCCCACACGCAACTCGGCCCGCCTATCCACTTATGCACCCACCCACTCCTGCAAATGCCAAGAATATTCAAATCCGCCACTGCCAACCAACAACAACAACAACAATGAATAACAAAAAATGCAAATGTACGCTTTTTGACGAATCGCCTGCCAGATAAGCGCAAATTGTTTCTTTTTTGTGTGCTGCCATTTCGCATAATGTGTTGGTCGGCCGTTGTGTAGCATACTTGCAGGCGTTACGGCGGCATTAAAATAATCAAAACACAGTGCGGAGGAGTGACAGCGCACGATGATCGCTCGCCGCGCCGACTGTGTGATTATGCGTCACATTTGCGCCCGGCGCTGTCGCTGTCGTAGCTGCTGGCGGTTGCTTTATTGGCTGTCGGCTGCAGTGCAATGCGATTTGTTGTTATCTTTACGACATCGCTGGAACCAATAAAAATAAAGATGGTGCGGCGTATTTGGCCGCAGAAAAATCCAATAAAAATAAAATCTATGGCAAAAGACTTCAGTCGTTGCGCTGATGGGCGCGTCAAGAGGGCACAAAGTCCCGTCAGTCGGTCAGTGTGGCATCATTAGCGCCAGATTCACACCTGTCTGCCGTTACCAAAATTTAATACTTTATCTCTTCGAATGTTGGCAGCAGATTTTTGCCTTCACATTTCTTTGCTTAGCGCAAAATTAGCTGTCACGGCGCTGGCAGGACAACGCTTATCGCGCCAACTGCTGACGGTGACTTCTGCAGTGTTTGGCAGTTTTGAATGTCACTTCCGTCATTGCTTGCCTTCGTTTTCCGTTCTGCTGTCATTTGCGGCAAAATTCACCAATGTTTGCGTTTTTATTCGGAACACAAATGCAGGGAGTGAAGAGATTGCTGCAGAAAATTTCAAGTTGATTGCAATGCGGTGTGGTAACATTCCAATTAAACAGTGGCAACTTTCGAATAGTTGAACAGTTGAGAGTATTTCAGGTCGCCAGTACTTCAGGATTAGCAGCTGCAGACTGTTGAATGATTTTGAAAAAGTTTGAGAGATACAAACTGCATTAGTTCATTGCATCCTTGTCGCACTATAAAACTTCGTCCATAAGCTTTTGCGTAGCCCATCTATTTCGTTACGTTTTTAAATTTCAATTCTAGCAACGCATTTGGTCTACAAACAAATTGAATTAAAAATTCCCTCTAATTTTTTCAGTTGACCTACATTGCTGTTTCTAAGCGCGCAGACTTAAGTCGCTACAAGTTTCAAGTACCTTGACATCTCGTAAATAGATTTGTGCCGGCCAAAGCAGCGGTCCTTCTCCCACCGCTATGCGCAGAGAACTTTAAAGCCTCCGCCTTAAGCGAAAGCAACGACGAGCAGTGGAAAAAATGGCGTCCTTAAGCTAAGAACAAAAACATTTTTGAAATGCAAAAACCATAAAAATTCCCCCAAAAAAATAAAACTTTCTTTCTTTCTTTCGCCACAAAAGCGAATTCAAAGGAAAATCCCCAAAAAGTACGCATACGTTTTAAGGATTAAAATTTCAAAATCAATCCATTAACAAAAAGCAAGCGACAGCGAAAACGGGGATGGGCAGAGCGACCCGAGCGGGACGACGGGCACAGACGCCGCATAACGAGGGAATTAACTTGTGATTTCAACTGTGCGAATTCACATCGCGTTCGGGAACGCGTCTGGGCATCGGCAGTGCCGCTAATTATCCCGGCGCGGTACGCTGCCACCCACGTGAAAAGGCGCCATTGCGCACGCTTCATTAAAATGACAAAAAGCGAAAAACCGCGATTTGGCGCTAAGCGCAGCGGCGTTTTGTTCTCATTATCGGCGGACTTATCGGAACGCATCTCCGCCAGCCAGTCCGCGTTTGCCGCGCGTATCCTTGCGTGCTGTCGCCGTTACGGGCGAGTACACTTTTCAATAGTTGCCATTCAATTTCGCTGCTACGCGCTGAATGATGACAGCAACAGCAGCAATGGCAACAATTGTAGCCAGCGCGACAGTGCGTTGCGGCGGCGGTACGGGGGAGACGTTGTGTTGATTTTAAATCGCGTGTATTTTGATCCCTTTTCGTCAGCGCGCATTGTAAGCAACAACGAACAGAAGCACAGCGGCTTTGCGTCGCTTCCTTAGTGGCGCTTCTTCCGATTTATTCCCGCGTCCGTTATCACCTCGCGCGGCAAGCTGCCACGCCACTTATGCGTTTCCGCTCACAATGTCAACGAATTTTTAACCTTCGCTTTGTTGTTGTGCGCTGAACGCGTTTGTCTATCTGTCTGTCTGTTTGTGTGCGCGCTGACTGCATCCCTGTGTTTCCCGTTCCGTTTGCCGTTACTTGGCGCGCTTCATTTGTTTGCCAGCTTTTCCATCCGTCTGTCCGTTTGCCTCTGTGCGTCGTCTACGATTCGCACACGCTTCATTACAATAATTCGACATGAGTTGTCGCTGTTGTGTTGGGTGCAAACAACTTTTCGCTGCTGCAGCCAGCATTGCCGGAGTAACTCGCAGTTGTCATTAAGAAAAATAAGAACTGTTATCACTACCGTTTTGCTCAGTTTTTCATTCGGAAATCGGTGCGATTTTTCCCTTTCGAAAGTTCAGACAGTCAGCTACGTAAACGCTCAGGGGCGGTGCACGCGAATTCGAATCACTTTTGAATTTTGCACTGCTGAGTTTCGGTATTGAAGCTTTCTTTTACGAAACATTGGTGGCAAGCCTCTTGGACCTCTTTGCAAATTATTTGAAGTTGTTTGAATGATTTTGATTTTTTTTAGAAACGCCACTGTGCTCGAATGCATCTATGTACAGTTGCAGTGGCAACACATCGCTTGCACCAGCACAAATAAATAGCAACAGGAGGTGACATTAAACGACAGCGTTGTGGGCTGCCGCAGCAGAGTGGCAGAAAAATTTACAATATTTATTTTTGTAATAGTTGGCGTCTAACGTCAAACGCGGTTTGGGTTTGGTGAGTTTATGTTGAGAACATTTATTTAAGCGCAATGACAATCACAGCAAAACACACAACAACTACAACTTTAGCGAAGGCAAAGCTGATGCTAAGGAAAGTGTGTAGTTGAGGACACATGAGGACTTACAGTCCTTGTCCACAACTATGAAATCTTCTCCACTGAAATATCTGAATTAATGAACGCGAACATTAACAATGCGTCAACATTTTTCGTTAAGAAAATATTAAGAATGCTCACACACTTTGAAGAAATATTTTTTACAAAATATGTATCGTAAATATTTACATAGGACTTTTTATAATTTTACGAATTGTTACTTTTGTTTTATCTACAGTTGTAATTTAATTTTAATTTTTATTATTATTTTAT
Organism: Melieria crassipennis; assembly: GCA_963668005.1. Taxonomy (NCBI): domain Eukaryota; kingdom Metazoa; phylum Arthropoda; class Insecta; order Diptera; family Ulidiidae; genus Melieria; species Melieria crassipennis. The sequence continues at coordinate 113,442,301 of OY764963.1, read as the reverse complement.
AATTTTATTTAATTTTTATTTAATTTTGATCCGACAAAGATTGGACTTTTTATAATTTTACGAATTGTTTATTTTGTTTTGTCTAAAGTTGTAATTTAATTTTCATTTTGATTATTATTTTATAATTTTATTTAATTTTTATTTAATTTTCCGGTAAAGATGGGACTTTTTATAATTTTACGAATTGTTAAATTTGTTTTATCTACAGTTGAAATTTAATTTTAATTTTTATTATTATTTTATAATTTTATTTAATTTTAATTTAATTTCGATCCGGCAAAGATTGGACTTTTTATAATTTTACGAATTGTTAATTTTGTTTTGTCTAAAGTTGTTATTTAATTTTAATTTTTATTATTATATTATAATTTTATTTAATTTTAATTTAATTTTGATCCGGCAAAGATGGGACTTTTTATAATTTTACGAATTGTTAATTTTGTTTTGTCTAAAGTTGTAATTAAATTTTAATTTTTATTATTATTTTATAATTTTATTGAATTTTAATTTAATTTCGATCCGGCAAAGATTGGACCTTTTATAATTTTACGAATTGTTAAATTTGTTTTATCTGCAGTTGTTATTTAATTTTAATTTTTATTATTATATTATAATTTTATTTAATTTTTATTTAATTTTGATCCGGCAAAGATAGGACCTTTTATAATTTTACAAATTGTTAAATTTGTTTTATCTGCAGTTGTTATTTAATTTTAATTTTTATTATTATTGTTTAATTTTATTGAATTTTAATTTAATTTCGATCCGGCAAAGATTGGACTTTTTATAATTTTAGGAATTGTTAAATTTGTTTTATCTGCAGTTGTTATTTAATTTTAATTTTAATTATTATTTTATAATTTTATTTAATTTTAATTTAATTTTGATCCGGCAAAGATTGGACCTTTTATAATTTTACGAATTGTTAAATTTGTTTTGTCTAAAGTTGTAATTTAATTTTAATTTTTATTATTATTTTATAATTTTTTTAAATTTTGATCCGACAAAGATTGGAATTTTTATTAATTACATTTTACGAATTGTTAAATTCGTTTTATTTACAGTTGTAAGTATGTGCCCCGTCCTCAGATAATTCGCATTATTGGACGTCAACTGTACTCACAGCAGTGAAGAGAAGCGCAGCGAGTGTGACGTGCAGTCGACGTGTGTGCACTTTCGAACTGTGGTTGGCTGATTAATGGAGGAGACGCTTTGGCGACTGTCAGCTGCTGCAACACTGCGCAGTCACAGCGAGTAATTGAAAGGGAAAAGGGATTTGATTTAAAGTCCCATTACCCATTACTCAGTACAGTGCTTGATTTTTTAGCCTTCGCAATGTTGGCAGACAGAAAACAGATAAGTAAAGTTAAGAATAGAAATTGGCCGTCAGAAGCGTGAAGCATATTTTTTGGGAACTCAAAATTGGTACCAATTGGTGCGCAGTATCGGTCGGAAGGGGACCGATTGTAGTGAAAGAGATTCAGTACTCGAAAAAAGTGAGCTTGAAAACGACGAGTTGACGATTTTGTAATATTTACACATAAACAGCTACTTAAATATTATTCAACAATTCCACAATGATAACACACAGAAAAAGAGGAGCGAAAAAAACCAGGTGGCCATTTCTTCGATTGCTCAAAAATTTTGACAACCAATTCAATTCAGTTTCTACCTCAACGTTTAGTAAAATCCACAAAGAATTAAACCTGTTTGTGGGCAAAATATTTTTGTTTAAATGTTCCTTTAATTTTCCGCCTTCAAGACACTTCAAATGGTTTCGTGCGGCTTCTTATAACTTGAATTGTATTTGTGTTGTCGCAGGGCGCCGTACAAATAGTCACATTCCAATCTGCAAAGCAATCAAAGCACACAAGGTGACTTCTGTGGAATTCGCCCATCCCCACCCCTGCAGTGCAGCCACGCCCGGGAATGAAATAAGAACAGTGCAATGCTCCGATTTCGAATATCTTAAACAGCAATAAATTTCGATTTTTGCCAACTTAAATGCTTTATGAATTATAAACTCACCTAATGCCGATGCTGCTGTTGCTGTTACTGTCGTCGGTGGTGGGGTGTTTGGCGGAAGGGGCGCAACATTGCCACCCCCAGGCCAGGCATTGCAGCCACACCACCAACGCCAGCACACAACCAGCGTGTAATGAGCGGAACGGGGTTAAATAGTCTTAAGGATTTTTAACATGCCACCAAGGCACAAAAGTTTCCGGCGCAAAAATATCTTCTGGCTGACAGCAGCAACAGCGGCAACGATTTAGACGCCAGCGCACAGATAGAGCTGTCTGTCTACGAGCAAGCAGCACCCCGCCCCCGTGCGGCTTGCACGTAGCGCTGCGTGGCGCAAGCCTTCCGCAAAGATTTAAAAATCTCGTATTTAAAATTAAGACGTTCGCTTACCGTTAACGGCTTCTGCTTGCCGATACCAGTAATGCGTTGTGGCGGCGATGCGAGGTGCGCCGAGCAGCAACGCTTAAAGATGGCAATAAATCAATTCGTATTAGTTTTATAAAATTTATTCCAGCGGTGCGCGCCACACAGTCCTCCCCGCTGACCTGCCGTGCACTGGTCGGCTGGCTGGCAGGCTGACAGTTTTGCCTGCTTCTAGGCTGCCGTCGCCGTTGCGTGTTCGCAACTCTTTCGGTGGTGTCGTCTAATGAGAAAATCTCTTTGTGTCTTAGCAGACGATATCGCCCAAAATATCAGCCGACACGGCAAAGTGGTAAGTGGTAAGTTTGGCATGATTTTTTGGCAGCTCGACTGCGCGGCTGGCTACCTGTCATTGTTGTTAAAGGCTGCTCGAGAATCTGCGGCAGGCGTTTTCGCATATCTTCAGTGCTAAAACTATGCTTCGAGCGCATTTACAAGTTGATTTGTGCACCTTCAGCCATGTTAATGTTCAAGTTAGAGTTGCCAAATTATGAATTTCGTTATTGAAAATAATACACAAAAATTCAAAATAATAAAAAAAAAGATAATAAAAGTTGGATATGAATTTGAGGCTAGCAGAACTTTTCCTATCTTCGAACTTTCCCTTCTCGAATCAAATCCAGATGAGTTGAGTTTATCTTTTTCTTATTATAACTTTTACTTTAATAACAAATTTTCATTAAAAACAACAGTTAATAGTTAACAGTTAATGTTTTAAAATTTTTGGAAGGTTTTGATCGTGAAATGAGATAAAACCTAAATTCCTGGACCAATTTCTGCCTGCAATTTTCGTATGTTTTCAGACTGACAACTGGCAACTCTATGTTCAATGTTTTTTTTTGCATACTTTTAAGCTGTGCTCATAATTCATGCACTGTGATAACTCCTCACGAATCTATTCATATTCATTTTTTCGCTGCATACTTTCAGGCTGGCGCTGTTGGCAGAGTACAACCGGAGCACTGCATAAATCCTCGAGCTTCATTTCGCTTTCGTGTGATTTCACATTCACCTGCCGCGACAACTTGTTGGATTTTCACGGCGATTTTGCCAAAAAACTCAGCCAATTTTGAGAATTTATCGCTCGCGCCGCTGTGCGAATGCCGTCGCTTGCCTCCCAGCTAATGGCTTTGCTCAGTTGGCGCTTATGAATTATCGTCTGACAATGGGATTATCATTTTTACATTAGGCCACACGGTGTGCGGTTTTCGCGGCCGAAGCGCAAACCGAGCGGACGAGTGTCGTTGGCGTTGGTGCGCGGTGATTTCTTTTCTTTTGACGGCCAAAACTCTCTTGGGGGTAATTTTGCGTTGCGTAATTATTGCCGTAAATAACTTTCACCATTAAATCGTTTTTTGTTGTGAAACAGCAACGGGAAAGCAACGGCAAGCAGAGCCAAGGAAAGGAAAAGAAGGAATAAAAGAAAAGTTTTCATTTGGCGAGTTTATTAAAATGAATTGTAATGAGTTGGAATTGAATTAAATGAATATTTTCACACTCACTTTAGTGTGATTTGAAAAAAAAAGAAGCGATAAGGCGCACGAAAAATGTGCGGTTCAAGTGGGAAAGTTGAGACATTTCTGGGTTTCTTGGTTTGTTTGCTCTTAGAAAGAGATGAAACCAGTTCAATGCTTTGACCTTGAAATGAAAAAAAATGCAAACATTGCACAGCAACTCTCTGAGCATTGATTTTACATTTTTTGTTTTAAGAAAACTAGAAGATGCTCGAATTTTTACGGTATTTACGGAATTTTTAATCGTATTTTGTGTGTGTCCGAAGTGGAAAGTAGAGTAAGTTGCGCACTTTACGCGCTGTCACAGTAATCTCCAAATATTTTAAGTTGCAGCGTCATAAATTATAATTAAACAACTTGCGCTACTAAGACGCTTCATTAGGCGGCGGCCGGAGCTGCAGGTTGTGAGCTAACAACAACAACAGTAAAACATACAGGATAAGGTGAAAGCAAGCATTGGCCCATCAGCGACGTGGCACAAACACACACAACAACACTCGCACAGAAAGAGAGAGGCTTAAGAAAACTGCCAACGAGTGGAACCATGTGTGCCCACAGCAGCTTCACACACGCGCCTGCAGCATTTGCATTATGGCGCAATGTATGTCGGCAGCAGCAGCAGCAGCAGCAGCAGCCGAGCACAGCACATGCGGCGCATCCTTCTCGGCCGAGCGTCCGCGCGCTGCCCTCGTGCAAGCGGGATACGGAAAATGCTAAGAAAACGTTGATGATGAAAAAAGAAGCACTCGCTGCTCGCTGGGGCTGCTTGGTGTGCGTCTTACAAAGCAAATACTCGTATTTTATGGAAAAGGGATTTGCCGAAAAGACTAAGGACACTCACGCAATTTATGGCCATCGCTCGCACATGCTTTCGTGTGGCGGAGGCGCTGCCGTCTACTCTAAGCGTAATTAAGAAAATAAATAATAATCGCCCGACCGCGCATAGTCCCCGCGTGGCTGTTGGCGCTCTGATAACTTCGAGCAAGCGCGGCGAATGTGCAAAAGTGCGGCCGGCATTGCAGTTTGCAACAGTCGCGTTGAGTGGCGTTACCCATCGGTTATGGTGGGTTAGGGGGGAGGCTGATCAACTACACTATCGGGCACTATATTCCTTAAAGGTTTGTTAAGTTTTTGTTTCTGTGTTCAAGAAAAACAAAAACATAAGCAGCACAGTTCAAGTCAAGTAATCACAAGTTTCTTCTTTAAACTGCTGTTTCTCAAACAGGGTTTCCACTTGGCACGTGTTGGCCACTTTCAAGCGTCTGTAGGTATTTCATAAATCATGACGAATAAGTCTTTAATCCCGGATAGCAGTACATCTCTGTCCTTTACGCATAGAGCCACTTTGCGTCTTGGAACTTCACTTAAAGGACTTTCGGACCGTATATATGTATTACATACTCATTATATACTCTTTGTTGCATGATTCTGAAGATTCTGCAGATAATGGCTGACAGAAAAGTAATATCCTAATGTAGGCATTTAATTTCAGCGCAACTCGACAAGTAGAGCATTGAATTAATTAAAAAAATTATACCAGCGCAATGGCGAAATTAAACACACACTCAATTAAGTTCATATAAATACTACGGTTTCCGGAAAAATAACAACAACCAAAAGGAAATCGGCAAACAAATAAACAAAAACAAATAAAACTATTCGAGCTGAAAAGGACATTCAATTGGACGCCAGCAACAAAGCGTAGTGGCAGCGTGTACAAAACACTAGAAAAGCCATAAGAAGGATCCTTTGAGTTAGCAGCAATGCACACACAGACGCACACAAACGCGAGCACACCGCAACGCACATTCAAGCCAAAAGGAGAAATAGAAGAGCAGACGAGCAAGAAGAGCAAAGCACCAGCATCACTAAAAGCATTAAAAGGATAACAGCCAATTTATTAAAAGGAAATTGCAAGCAACTTATGAGCAGCCAATGCAGCCGGAACAGTGCAGTGGAATTGTTGACAGTTCTGTGTAGATAATTAGTGGAATATTGTTTGTCCGAAAAATGTGTAAAACATATCTAAAAAAACGGAAGGATGCAGATACGAGTAGAAAAATCTATGTGCGAAAAATGAAAATATTAAGAATTTAAATATATGTTGAATTTGGACCACATTGGACTCTAACCACCTCAAAGGATACTTATGGACATTCGGCCAGCTGGGTGCTAACCATAGCCTAACCCAAAAAGTTATTGATGAAAAAAGAGTTTGAAAACTTTAAATGCTTTTATGATTAAAATAGCCAAAATATGCACTGAAAAATTAATAGTCTTAAGAATTATTGTTGATTTTTTTAATTCACCTTTATTATTTTGTAATATTCTAGTTTTATCGATGGTCTGTTAAAATTTATTTTTTGTTTGACTGGATTATAAATAAATACAAATTTGTGGCCGTTGAGGAAGCTGAACCTCATTGCTATGAAAAGAATTAGTCGTCCATGGTTTCGTCTTTTCTTGGGCCAATAGAAACAGAAGAAATTATGATCAAGTGAGTAGAGTTGCAATGTCATAATAAATTGTTCCATTACTTTTTTATGTCAACAATTTTGTAGCGCTTTGCATTTTTCACGAAATGCAATATTACAACTATGAGGATACGCTTCCTGGAACAATTTCCAATGCGATTAACTTCTTTTACAAAACATTTTAGCTCCTACAGGGAAAATATAAGCAAAAGCATCACAATGTAGAAAATATCGCACACAAACGCGTAGAGAATCATTTAATCCACAGAGCACAACGCATCGAGGACCGTCGAACCAGCACCCAAGGACATGTTTCCAAGATGCCAACACATAATGCCCAACCTTCGCCTTCCCCGCTCTGTACCGGCTCAAGTAGCCGAACAGTTCGCCATGAGCTGAAGGCGTGCAATACTTCTGGGCAATTAATGCCGTAAATAAAAATCAAAACTACTCGCACACCGCACCAGCTCGCAGGACACTTGCAGCCGACAGCGGTGGCAACAGGCAGCGGCTGCTGCGGTCCGCACATAAATAGTTTTGTGGCTTTGACTGATATGCCATGGCAATAAAACTAATGAGCGTGCTTTCAGGCGCTTCGGCGGCGACGGCGATGGCGATGGCGACTTCGGCGCGATTGGGCAACGGCCAATCAGCGGCGAAAGCGTGCAATGCTTCGGTTCGGTGTTGTTGCCGGTGCATTTGTGAGTGTGCGCCTGTCACGCGCTGCGGCGGCGATTACTGTTTGTGTGGCGATGTGCGGTAGCGGCCGGCACAGGCGACAGGGGCGCGTGCCGGCTGCGGTTTCTGCGTGACGTTGTAATTTGCCAAATTGTGAGCAAATACACGAAATATAAATGAATAAAGTCCAATTAAATGGTCATAAGTAATAATAATGCCGCTTTGATTTGTGATTTGTGTGGCCTGCAGTGCGAAGAAGGGGTCCAGGCTGAGCGAGTCGTGTAAGTCCTGTAAAGGCTTCCAAGGGTGGGGCAGCGAAGTAGCTGAATGTCTGCGAGTAGATAAATTAGTTAATGACTTTTGATGTGCGAGTTTGGTTTGCCGCATTGCTGCGTTGAGGAAAATATTTGAAATGGCTTCTTTTTTGGTAGAAAGCAAATTCAAAGTTCCACACTTTTTTATTTAAGGACTAAATTGTAGTGAAATTGTATACAAGTTCAGATAATTGAAGGTTGGGAATATTTAATACTTTTAAGACATACTTGCAGAAGAGAGAGATGGAAGAAGAGTGAAGAGGAAGAACGGTCTGAAAATGGTCGGTTGGCGATTTCACACTTAGGAAACAACGCATATCGCATTTGTCGGAAATTAGACGAGAAATTCGATTCTGAATAACTCGAAATGGAAACCAAAACCAAAGCAACAATGCTTGCAGTGCTTGCAATAAATTATCTAAATAAATGTGGGGGCACATAGCAGTGTTCCCTATTCACAGTAAGCTTTATGAACTACTTCGTGCCAGAAAAGTTTCAAAAACTGCACTTAATTTGGATTTTATTGCGTAAAACACATTTCAGGCAACAAAGTGCAAGAAACTATAAAAATATGCCAAAGTTTAGCATAACACTTTATCACAATAAAAGCAGTACAGGTAACAACTGAGTAGGGGAATTTGGAGCAACTGCGGCCCACTCGTTTCAAAGCAATAATTTTTCTAATATTTGCATTAAATGGTTTGAATCATTAAATGAAATGATCCATAACGTTTAAATGTGTTTGATTTAAAAAAAAAAAATTTGGCTGAGTCCGACAATGATTTCTTTGTTCCCCATAATTTTCATTGTGCTGAAGACAGTCCAGTCTCCGCTATGCATGCAACATTAGCCTCGAAACTCAAATCATGCCTTAACGGTAAAAGTAAAAAAAACGAATACATTGCAAACAAATAAACCAACAAAGTGTCGGTGCGGGAAGTTGGGGGCGTTGCGGCGGACCTCAGAAGTGATTCGCGAGAACGTTGGCAATGTGAACAATTTTAATTAATGGATCAAGTTGTTTGGAAATTTTACTCGAGTCTCGAGTCACTACAAAAACAAAACAAAACAAAACAAAAAGCGGCAACAACAATAAAGCAAATTCAGATGGTATTGTTCGAAAATATGCAAAGGAATGCGCGCAACGCGCAGCAGCGACCGGCTTCACGACTGCGCGGGGCGGCAGTGCGCGTTTCGACTATGCAACAAGCCAACAACAAATGGAAATCTTGCATGTTCTTTGCTATGAAAATTGCAAATTCCCAGCAAAGAGTTGCGCGCATTGCTACGAAGAAGAGTGGGGTGGGGCATGAGGGGGGATGGAGTAAGGCACAGGCAGCGGTATGCTTTGTTGCTTTGTTTTCATTTATTTGCGTGCAAATGAAAAATATTTGCTTTACTTTTTCTTCGCTTTGTTTTACTCAGTGTGAAGCGGCGACTGTGTGGCTCATGTTGTTGTTGTTGTTGTTGCGGTAGCAGATTTTGTGAATTCGCCAGTGGGGCGTGTTCTCGCCAATTCTATTTATTCTACGCTGTGTGGGGTTGTGTGGGTGCGTGTGTGTGTGTGTGTGTGTCGGCATTTATTTACTTTGCGCGTCTGCTTTCCCATTTGCTGAGCGTTGTTGCTCTGCGCACAAGAGGCGGGAAATGTTTGCCGGAAAAAGCGTTTCGCTCTAAAGCAGTCAATGAAGTCGTACTTGAGAGTTGTAATGTGGAAATTATTTACTTTAATTTTAATGCGGTAATTAATTGTAATTAATGTATGTTTTAATAAAATTCCGGTTTTATATTTTATTAATTCAGATTTAGTTTTTATTTTATTTTCAAGAGCACAAAGTTTCTTCGTCCGTCCGTGTGGATGTCTCAAACTTGAACATCTCTCTTTCAGTCCGTTTTACCTATAATTTCCTCTCATCATCCGTTCGTTGTGTCGAGCTTGCCCATCTGTGTTGCCATATTGGCATTTGTCCGTCCATGTTGCCATCTTCAGCTTTAAGTTCCAATCCTACATGTATAGAGAAATACATACATACGCGTTTATATTTCAAATCATTTAATCCTTCAGTGTGATAGACCTCTAGTCTCTAGGCTTCTAGTCTAGTCTAGTCTAGTCTAGTCTAGTCTAGTCTAGTCTAGTCTAGTCTAGTCTAGTCTAGTCTAGTCTAGTCTAGTCTAGTCTAGTCTAGTCTAGTCTAGTCTAGTCTAGTCTAGTCTAGTCTAGTCTAGTCTAGTCTAGTCTAGTCTAGTCTAGTCTAGTCTAGTCTAGTCTAGTCTAGTCTAGTCTAGTCTAGTCTAGTCTAGTCTAGTCTAGTCTAGTCTAGTCTAGTCTAGTCTAGTCTAGTCTAGTCTAGTCTAGTCTAGTCTAGTCTAGTCTAGTCTAGTCTAGTCTAGTCTAGTCTAGTCTAGTCTAGTCTAGTCTAGTCTAGTCTAGTCTAGTCTAGTCTAGTCTAGTCTAGTCTAGTCTAGTCTAGTCTAGTCTAGTCTAGTCTAGTCTAGTCTAGTCTAGTCTAGTCTAGTCTAGTCTAGTCTAGTCTAGTCTAGTCTAGTCTAGTCTAGTCTAGTCTAGTCTAGTCTAGTCTAGTCTAGTCTAGTCTAGTCTAGTCTAGTCTAGTCTAGTCTAGTCTAGTCTAGTCTTCTAGTTACGTCCCTTAGGCCTCAAATTCTCTCGTCCTGTAGTTCTCAAGTCTTTTAGTCCGCATAGGCGTTTATATTTCAAATCCTTTAAACCTTTAGTGTGATAGACCTCTAGCCTCTAGTCTTCTAGTCCTTACGTCCTCTGGGCCTCAAATCCTCGCGTCCTGTAGTTCTCAAGTCGTTTAGTCCGCATACGCGTTTATATTTCAAATCCTTTAAACCTTTAGTGTAAACCTCTAGTCTTCTAGTCCTTACGTCCTATAGGGCTCAAATTGTTTCAACTCAACTCAACTTGTTCTTAAGTTTTTTAGTTCGCAAGTCCTGTAGTCCATTGGTGCTCAAACCCTCTAATCCTCTAATCCTAGCACTAGTCCTTGTTTCAGTTTCAGTCCTATTCCTCCTTTCAGCCCAGGTCCTGCTAACACTAACTCCTTAGACAACCACATTCCCTTGTATCCTCCTCAGAGGCATTCATCAGGCATTCTCATGTTGTTGCCTTGGCATCTCGCAAGATATCATAAAGTTTGAAGTAAGAAAATTTCCAAAGTGGATGGAGAAAAATGAGAAAAGCTCATAAATAATTGGCAATGTGTTTTTAATTTAAAAGTTGGCGATAATAAATGGCGTGCGTAATGTGTGGTTAGCGCCGGCGATTGCCCGCAGGAATCTTCGCTGCTCAGCACAGAATGTGGTCGGCCGGCGCTGATTTAAGACTTTGCGCCGCTGCCGCACAATAAACCTGAACGTCTCCTCATAAATACGATATATGCATTCCTGTGTGTGTGTGTGTGTGTGTAGGCATATTGGCGTTACTGCTCGTCCTTGGTGCTCCACACACGGCAGATAACTCATGTGGAAGCGCGAGCAACGGCGCCGGGAAGAAAAGTAATTTTGCATTTTTACGAATATTTATTTCCATTTCGCTTATCAGCCCGAAAACCGAAATAAATAATGAAAGAAAGACGGAGCGTGCAAGAATACCAAGAAATAGCGCCACACATTATTGCACATTGGCGGACGGCAACTTTTGTCTCGCTGTGTGTGTGTGTGTGTGTGTGCACTCCGTTTCCGTCCGTACGATTTCCGGCACGAGTTGATGACTGCGATTGCGATTGTGTTCGCGCGGTCGGGGTGCGGGTGGGCGTGGGGGTAGCTGCCACAAGGTGCATTGTGTATTACAATTTTTTACTGGTTTATTTTCTCTTCAAAATTTTTCACATTTGCTGCAGATGAACATTTCGGTGGGTTCATAATTCACTTTGTTTAGGCGAATGGCTGCGCTTCTGGGTGTGTTTGTGTGTGTGTGTGTATGCAAATGCTTATAAATTGCTGGCTGTTGCTGCATTGCCACTGCTTGCCACAATATTTGGTAACTTTGGTATTTCTTTGGTTGGACTCTTTGGTAGATATGAACTTCTAATGTGGTAAATTTCTCTCTTTTAAGAATTGAAATATTGCTTTCAGTGTTTATTGAGCAATCAGCCTCGTGCGTTATCGTCAGCTTTCTTTGAATATGTGTTTGTTTCAGGTTAATTTGTATTCGTTAACGTTGTCTCAATTCATCAAAATAATCTTTACGTTAAATTTGATATGTTTTTATGTGTGTGTGTGTGTCCATAAATATTTATCTGCCAAATGAGAAAAAGAAGAACGACTCCAAAAAGTAATAACTAACTTTTTGTAATTATTTCTGTTTTTACATATAACTGCAGTTTGGCTACCTTTCAATTGGCAGTATTGAGAAGATATTTTTGGTGGGTTTTGATAGGTTTTGGGGCGAAAGACTCCTTCACTTTTACATTATTTCTCTCCTTACTATCAAATACGGAATTAAAGTGCACTAAAAGCGGAAAAGAAACGAAAAAGTGTTTGGATCACGCATTATTGTAAGGATCGGTGATTGACTTTAACATGGATCACGCATTATTGTAAGGATCGGTGATTGAGGTGATTGACTTTAACATGATTAAAGTGTAAATTGGATCACGTATTATTGCAAGGATCGGTGATTCACTTAAACATGATTAAAGTGTAAATTCTCGAACTTCTTGAACATGTGCTGCTGAGTAAAAAGTGCGGCTTACATAAGGTTACCTACAATGAGATAAGTATTTCGCAATCTGCCCAGCGGCAAAGTTCCCCTATGTCTTCCTTGATACTGACGTTCTCTGTCTTCGTGCTATTCACACCAATTGAGAGCGATAATCCAGGAGATTTCTCCAGGATTCTTATCAAGCAATTTCTTCCTTGTTTATGCCTCTTGTATTGGTTAATCTGTATTTAATCAATGAATCAATTTAAAAAATACAAAGCGAGCGAGATTGAATAAGAATTTCAACCCACGAGCAATGATATACTAAGATCTAGGATTTCATTTTAGCGGGTTCCTTTTACACTTTTTGGGTGGGGTGGTTGGTGGGGTGGTGGTTTTGGGTGGTTTGAACGCCTTAACCCACTAGCGCCACTGACCTGTCTGTGCGATGTTGTAGTCTACGAGACAGCAGATCGTCTTTGTTGCTTGTATTAATATTTACCTGTTCACTCTTTACCCTGTTCCCTAACCTATATATCCTTCCTGAACCAACGCAATGCCTCGCAATAATGCGGGCATCCGACCGGCGTGTGCTCATCTTGAAAAAAATAAAAATAATTTCAATTACTTTGAAACTTATATTCGGGTCCCACTATTAACCCAACTCACCTCTGATTCGCAACTGGAAGAAAAATATCCACCACAGGCATCTGATCCGCACTATGGCGTATTCAGGGGAGGGTTTTGGTGGTTGAAACCTCCTTCCCGAAATATTAGGGTCGACTTTGAAACTACATACAAATTAAGAGGTATTTTTTTAATGGTTTTTAAAAAATATTAAAGAATTACTTTTTGAAACTCCCCCCAAATATTTTTCTGAATCCGCCTCTGCATTTCACTTTTCCTTGCAAATTTCTGCGATCATTTTTTTTTCTAATAAATAAAACAAGTTTTTATATATTTTTTGAATTTTTTACATTTAAAATTGTATTGTTTTATTTTTGAATGGAATTTTTGCAATAAATTGACGAATATCTTTACAAACTTGGAATACGCACGATTACGTTGCGTTGGCTTAAGAATTACTCAAACAAATATTATCTTAATAAATATAGTGAATTTTAAATTACATTTTTATTGTGTTTCCGTTGCTATGAACTAGTAAATTTATTACTGGTTGCGATTGGCTTTTGATGGGCCCAATTGATAGCTGCAATTTGTTTTATGACTACTTGTAAGCAGAGTTTCGTCAGCATTTAGCACTCTTGAAACCCATAAAACTGAAATCGACCTGATTTCGATCAAGTTGAAACGCAATCTGCAATTTAGAGATCGGCAAGATTTCTTCAATCAATTTGACGGTTTGTACAGCTGATTACAGTCGGTACGGTATTTAATACCAAAAACTGCCCGAAAATGTAAAAGGAAAGAGGAAGGGGGTTGTTTTACAGCGGCCACGATTTCTGATCATTGGTTCTGAATAGTTGTGCTTAATTATTTTATGTTTCTGATGCTGACCGAACGAAAGAAATGCGCTCACTGAGCTTAAAGAAAAATCAACAATCGACTTGAAATTTTTAAAAGTAACGAATAAAGTGCGGTGACAGTGTCTGTGCATACAACAAAAATTTACTAAAAACTAATCGATGTGGAATATTCCGCGTAAAGTCTCTATTGGGTTTTTGCAATTTTTTACATGTTCCAAATTAGATTTGTCTTCTGCTATCATTAAATAAGGCCATTTCAGACAATAAAACACAAACAAAAGAATTCAATTAGTCAAAGGCTTCCGCAAGGACTTGACACAGAATGGAACAGACAAGTTCATGCATTACATTCTAGACGATTTAATATTAAAATGTGTGTGTATATTTAAAAATGCCATCTTTGGTTTTGACTACAGTTCAACTACATTCGTACTGGGTAGCATATTTATCATTTATGCCAATTTATTTAGTTGATTAGGGAAAATCAAATTAAAAATAATTACTTTAATTAGTTTTAGTAAAAAGTAGTTTATGTCATATTCTGGTTTGTATTTATTCATGTGTGTTGTGTTGTGTTGGTTAAGCGCTAAAATTGCATTTATGCTCTCTTACTGGGTTTGTTGAATTCAATTTGCACTTCATTGCAATCACTTTGATATTCGTACGTTTTAATTATTTGTCATGCATAGTATTTGCTTGTTGTTGTAATATTATATATGTATCTCGAAAAGGACATATTTACATTTGCCTACACTATTCGCTAATGTTTTTGAATTATGTACTTAGGACTACGCAATTGGCTGGATTAGCTTGTGTTATCATTACTAATTTTGATTTCAATCAAACTCCAATTTTTATTTGTTTGTTTGCTGCAAGTTACAGTTTCTTGTGTCACAAACTTGTTGAAATCTATGTCTTTCGCCGTTCGAACTTTGGGTTTTAGAGGAAAACAGAAGAGCAAACAAAAAAACATAATGAAACAGCAACGTTCGGCCAATTAATCTAGTCACGCTCCTCGTATTTGTGCACGAATGAGTTCAGGCCCGGCAGCTGCGAGCACGGCGAGTTGTCGTAGAGTGACATCTTGAGGCGTTTGCACTTGGCGCGTCGATTCTTGAACCAGAACTGCACGTTTTTACTCTCGAGCCGCGGAAATTTTTGGCTGCAAGTAAACAAAAAGAAAGGAGATATGGTTTAAAAACGGAAAAGAGCAAATGAGAATGTTTAACGATAAAAATATATGTATTGTCAGGTCAGTGAAGCTAAAGTCTGATCCGAAATATTGAACCCTGAAAATACCGAGCACTGTTTAAATACGTCTTTCTAGTCAGGCTAAGCCCAAGTTTAGCTACTTTCGAGTGTGGTTGGGCAATACTGAACTTTGAGAAAGAGCTGTAACCACCACCTGCTGCCACTCAACCTCCGATTAAGTCAAATTTTCAGAATTTAACGAAAAGTTAACGTTTGTCACTTACTAACTCTTATCTCTTCGTGGCAGAACCCAGAAGATCAAAGTCAGCGTTGTCTCTGATTTGCATGAAATCGTCCAATTGTCCCACTAAGCGTTAACACTTCAAATCCCACTAACTGGTTGCGAACTCACCGATATGGCATCGTGTTCAAGTCCTCCGTATACTTCAGTATCAAATTGTGTGATGGGTGCGTGTTCATGGCGAACCATTGCTCCAGCTTGGGCACCTCCGTCACCGGATCGATGAATGTGCGATTGCGCTTGCGGCGCTCCTCGTTCGACAGACCCGACAGATTGAGGCCGCCGGTGCTCAGCAAGGAGCTCTGTTGCATGCCCGCAGCAGCGGCCGCCGCGGCAGCGTGGTGCGCGTGCGGGTGGCCGGCCGCGGCTGCCTGCCCGAAGCCTGGCATGTAGTGGCTCATGTACATGAACGACTGCGAGAACATCGAGTTGGGCACCATCGAGAAGGGCAGGTCCTTGCGCTGCGCTATGGCGTTGGCCAGGTCGGGCGAGGGCGAGCGGAACTCGTCCAGCTGCGTGGTGTCGTTCTCGTTGTCGTCGTCGTCGTCGTCCATGTCGAGATCTTCCTCCTCCTCCTTGGGCGAGGTCAGCTGCTTGGGCGAGCAATGTGGGTGCGCTTGTGATATGTGTTCGTTGGTTTGGTCGCTGCTGTTGTTGTTGTTGTTATTATTGTTAGTGCTGTTGTTGTTGGCGTTTCGGACATTGGCATTTTCGCTGTCGGTCTGCTGCTGCGGCTGTGGCGCGCGCTCGTTCGAATTGTCGCTGTGTGCACTGCCCTCCGCGGTGGCTTCGCTGTGCTTCAGCTGAGCGTCTGCCGCCTCGTCCTCGTTGTAGCTGCGCGAACGCGATCGCTGCGATTGATTCAGAGAGCCGTTCAGCAAGTCGCGACAGTCGCCGTCGTCCTTCAGTGACGACTCGCCGTCGCGCCTACACTCGCCGCCATCCGCGCCCTCGTCAGTGGGCGAGCTGCGGTTGCGTTCGTGCGTGGTCAGCGAGAGCGGCAGCTGCGGTGAGCCGGCGCGACTCTGCTCGTCGTCCAAGTCGTCCGAGTGCTGCGACATCGTATCCACGTCCTCCGACTTCAGGCTGAGCGGACTCTTCAGATAGTCGTGGTGCGAAATGTTCAGATTCATGTTGCCGCCGCCGCTGCCCATCTGCTGGCTGCCGGCGCTGCTGCTCGAGTTCTGGCCCAGCTGGCCGTGCTGGTTCAGCACGAACCCGTTGAGGCCGGCGTGGCCCAGAGCGGACAGGCCGCCGCCGCGCATTTCGGCGCGCTTTTGCGCAGCGCGCGCATTCTTGAACCAGTACACCACATTGTTGACGTCCAGTGGCTTGCGGCCGCGACGCGACTCCAGCGCGTTCAGCTGCACCACGTACGTTTGTATTTGCTGGCGCGAGGGGTGCGGATTCTCCTGGAACCACTTCTGCAGCTTCGGCAGCTCCATCTCCGGGTCGAAGCTGGTGCGCATGCGCGTCTTCTGATTCGGCGGGTACTGCGAGTGCGGATGGTGGTGGTGGTGATGGTGCATCGACGCGTGCATGGCGGGGTGCACCATCATGTTGGGGTGGTGTGCCGCGGCAGCGCCGCTCGCCGCATTGTGATGCGCGGCGTCGTTCAACAGCAGCGACTCACGGCTGGCGCTGATGCTGGACGCCACGCCGCTGATGCTGCCCAAACTGCCACCGCCCGGCACGCTGCTCACACCCGAGCCGACGTGCAGGCCGGCTTGGGCGGCAGCGGCGGCGGCGGCGGCTGCGGCAACGGCGGCCGTGCCCACGGGGAAGTCCATGTCGACGTTGGGCACGTTGGGCGGCGCCGTCATGAAGGGCAGCATTTTCGGTGTCATGCTCGCTTGCGGCGATAGCTGATTCGCCCACCAGTGATCGAATTTGCGGCGCAGTTCCTCGGAGATCTCGCCGCCGGGAAAGGCGTAGGTGTTTTGGTAAGAGCTGCGGCAGATCTGCGACAATGTCATCTGCAACGAAAACGACAAGGAAACAGATTCGAGGATTAAGGATTTCGTCATGTTTGGGCAAACAAGTAGATGAACAATTGTGGATCATTGGAAAGAAGTTCCGACAGAAACTTCTAATAGGATGATTGAAGGATGATTGAAAGAAGAAATTTGATTAGATGATTTAACTCAAGAAGAAGATAGATGCACACTGTGATAGTCGAACGAAAAGCATCAAGAACCACAATCGTTCGATACAAATGAGGAAAGCTCAGGACAGCTGGGAAAAATGAGCTCAACTCTGAATGATGACAAAGTCCCCTTCGTTATATCATAGACTCATCAAAGCGAACAGCCAACTGTTTCAAATCACATTGTGTCTGTTGTGAGCACTTGTTTCATTCAATTACAACAAACAAAAAATCAAACGAAAAATGCAGGTCTAAGCCGTATGGCACCAGCGTGCTCGCATTTGCACTCCAGCTATGCAACTCGAAAGCCATATATAACAACGCTTAACAGGAGGAAATTTTTCCAATAACATTGCACTAATGCTTCGCTAAAACCCCGCAGAAACGCAACAAATGCGGAGCGCGCAGACGACGCGCACATTGCGTAAATCCCCCAACTAAACCAGCGGCCAACGTGCGCGGGCGCTGAGGCGCGAAACATAAATTTCCGAACCCACTTCTGTCGCCGCTGCTAAGTAGGAGCCATAAAAATCACAGTCGCGCATTCAAACGCCGCTCGAGTGCATGGGATTCAGTTAGCCATAAAAACGGTTGGCGTGATTGCAAGACGTTAAATCAAATTTTCAAATTGTTCATTAACTGCGCGCGCGATAGGTGAGCGGCGCAGATAGGCGGCTATTTTCGATGCGATACGATTCGATACGATACGCGGCGATTTGGCCGGGCCGCTGCTCGAGTTTATAGCCGCCGTGAGCCGAGTGGCCAGAAAAACAATTCAATCACCGGACGGACAAGTGGCATTTGCCGAGTACAAACACAAGAAACACGCTGAGGCGAGGCAAGATATGGCTGTGTCCCTGGTCGGCGGACATGGGGCGGCGAGTGCGCGAGTACTATCGGCGCGGCCAGATAATGGCAACTATCAGCTAAAGAAGAGTCACCCTAATCACTTAAGCCACTTTGCCTTGTGCACTCTGTGTTAGTTCCATCGAGTGGTCGCTGCTCGATTTCGTTGCGTATTAAAGCGAAGCATTAGCGCGCGCGGTATCGGCGCTGCGCGATAGCTCGTGTAATACTCGAGCTGGGTAAAACACGCGCACAATCGAACTGTATTGAAATGTTTATCACATGATTAGTGACTGTTAATATTATAAATACTTACTTGGGGCAGAGGCGCAAAACGACATAAAAATGTCAAATACTAATTGACGCATCGAACAGGGTAAACAATGCGCAAATCGGCGCAAGCGTCAAGCCAACGCCAACGTCAACATTTGAAGGGCATTCTAAGTGTAATGCAATAAACATACACAACAACAGCAAAGAGGAATCAGAATTAAAGCGCTGTCCATGATTTACAACAAATGTGATCACAGTCACAATGTGAGTAATGCGGTGCAGTCGAGTTCGCTTTCGCTCGCGCCCTCGTGCCCTCTCGCCTTCTCGTTACATAAAGTGGCATGTGCAACAAAAAAGTTGTTGATCCTTTGCATTAATTTGGATAATTTGGTAAATATTGAATGTGAAATTTGTTGTTGGTTGCGTTGAGTTTTGAGCCTGAATCCGTGTTCTTGTTCGATGATGTCATCAGTGAAACTTTTATTAACCCTTTCGACCCCGAGTTTTACCATGTGTCTCGATATTACTTTTTAAACCATGAAACATTTGCCTAAGAAGTGTGCACACGACATTTGAAGTCGCCACGCCTCTTTGTTAGAGTTCTAGAGATAGTTTACTTTTGAACAATTTTAGCTTAAAACGGGTTAAATCAATTTTGTATAAATATTTTTTAATTACAGAAAAATTATATAATATTTATGGAAAAATACAAAATTATCACTTTTTCATGTTATTTAACCATTATTAAAGAAACAGGGTTTTGATCAAACGCGTCCATTTCGTAGACTTCAATTAGAACACAAACTTTGCCTGATATCGCTGCAAATTATTGGAAATTATTTTGGGGATAACAGTAAAATTTTTGTAATTTGCTTGGAATTCACTTCTAAAAATATTAATTTGTTGGTGCCTACTTAAATTAAACCCATAAATCAATCGTAGCTTTTGCTATAAGATGACAAATTGGTGAAGTTGCTCTCAGGCAACTTTGGGGTCGAAAGGGTTAAACATTAACTATTAATTTCAATTAAAATTTTGTCAAATACCGCCATGACTGCCATTAAAATCTATTCAAAATGCACCAAATTGATTTGAAACACTTGCAGCGCAGAGTTTTAGTTTAATCCAACTATGCGTGGAACGAATCGAACAAAATCTTTCCACTGTTTTTTAGTACCTGGTGGAAATTCTAATATAGATGTCTGGCACCGAAGCGCATTTATGTTTGTTGAATCGTCTTACAGTGTTCCAGTGCTAAAACCAATCGTTTTGCATTTTATTAGCGAGAACTTTAAAGACATTGCATCAGTTCATAAATAAGCTTTCACAGATGTAAAGCTGCTGTCTTTTCATTCATACATAGTTACATGTGTTGTAATTGTGTATGTAAATATGAATGAATTGCTTGTATTTAAATTATTTATTCTCAGCTTTCTGTTCATTTCTAAGGCGACCAGATTTGTAGATCTTTTCCCTATTGGCCTCCTATCTCCAACTATTGTGATCAATTCTCATTCATGCTTAAACCAACCACGTCCCAAATATTCCCCCAACATATCGCCCGGACTTGTTTCTGCGCCATTGTCACATTCTAACCACTTCAAGCTACTTAAAAAGAACTTTGGGTGGGGCGCGGGAGCGAAATTGCAGATTTATCTGCCAGCGCAAACGAGCTCAAGGATTAGTTAAGCGAACCAAATAAATGCTGCTTAGACTCATTATCGCAGCATTTGGCAACGAATTCCGGGTCTGTATGCTAAAAAGCAGTGAACGTTTGCAACACATGGAAACATTTCTCTGCACTACCAACAATGCGACTGTACCGTGCGACACGACGGCACGCATGGAAGCCGAATGAGCCACGAGGCGGTTGTATAGTTTTAAGGATTCGAATTATAACAAAGATGCGTGCAGGCTTTTCGTAAACTTCAGACAGAGGAAGTGTGTGTGTGTGAGTAGCGTTGGCAGCGTAAATGTTTGACGTATGTGCTGCGAATTGTCACCGCACATAATCGGGTTCGGCATTTCATAGACGATATATAAATATTTTAGCCATGAAATATGCATGAATTGAAGTTTGGGTGAGGGGAATTTGCTCCGAGGCGTGCGTGGTGTAAGTTTTCGGCAGAATTACTTGGCGTAAACCGATTAGTGGCAGTTTTTTGCTTTGGCAACGACTGCGATTTTCAGATACTTTTCTCAAGTTCAAAGTGAATAATTAATTAGCGCAATATACGAAAATGGGTATTAAAAGGCGGTGATGCAACGTTGAAGTTGCAAAATATTTTGATGCTCGGCGAGCTTAAAGTGAATGAGTGTAATTGAAGAAATATTTAAAACTGAATATGCGAAGATGAGCGAGAGCGCACCAGTCAGTGAGTATCGTTCAGGGACTATTCAGAACACAGGCAAGCAGATCAGATGGTCCATTGTACTTCGGTAAAATCTTAATGATTGGTTGAGAAGAACTCAGGTAGGGAATAACCAGCGGGCCCCAACGCGGAAGGGACTCTGAATCTGAGCTATTCGAATCGTCATTCTAAAAAAATATGAACATCCTGCGGATTTCCTCGCAATAGGCGATGCTATAATTTCGTGATTAAAACTATAACCGATGGAAAAGTGTCTGTAAATGGGATTCGGCATCAGTGCTGTGCCTTTCTTCCATTTATCTAAATTAATTCATTAATTATCTAAAGTATAGAGCAACAACATGAATGACAATGGAAAATGGGACCAAACACTCTTTCGAAAATGGACTGAACAATTGTGATGAACTATTTTTAGTCAAAAACAACTAGAGGCATTGTACCTAATTCCCGCACTGAAAGTAAATCCCAGTTAGTTGCTCAAAGCACTGTAAAACATTGTTGGCATTCATGATGTATGGCAACTACAGTTTGTTCTTTTGGGCGAATTTAAAGTTCATTTCACCAGAATCGAACAGTTGTTCGCTGTCTTAATAGAAGCCATTCTTAATAGAAGTCCGCGCAGTTGTCATACATCGTGAATACCTGCAACTTTTCAGCGCCAATGCACTCTACTAACTGTGAACTTGAGTCGCCGCCCAAAACGCTTCAATGCTCGATACGTACCTCGTCCAGCGGGCAGCCGGTCGAACGCAGCACCGTGTGCGACTGCAGCACCAGCAACTTGAGCAGCTTGTCCTTGATTTCGCCAAAGGGCGACGGCTTGGTGCGCAGAATGACGATGCGCAGCGTAACCACCGATGTCAGCTCGCCGATAATATCACACACGGGCACCACGGGATTGTCGGAGATCTGCTCCAGCGGTATCGGCTTCCAGTTCTTAATGATGATGGAACCTGCGAACGATTTCGAAATGGGGGCGTCATTGCTTTGCTTCCGTTTCAGTTGCAAGATTTGACTTTCTGAACAAAAATTGCTTGCACGCACCTCGGGCGGTGTTCGCCGCGTCCTGCGAGTAGCCGAGCCGCTGCAGCGCCGTCTGCACTATCTCCGACCAGGGCGTGGTGGCCGCCACGATTACATAGCTGTCCGTCTCGATGTTGGGGCGCCGCTTCCACGGGTTCCGCGTGTCGATGGTGAGCGAGGCCTGCAGTGAATGCACCGACTCCACGACACAATGTAGAGGAAGCGATTTCGCTGCAACGAAAAAGAGATGGGCATACTTTGCTTTAACGAACTCGCCGGCAATGTGTGTGTGTGCGGGCGGAACTTGAAATTGGAAAGTACTGAAACCGTTTGATGAATTCATTGCTCGAATATGCGCTATTGATGTGTAAAATTTAAAATAAACTGTGAAAAACTGTAAGTGCTGACAGCAATCGCAAAACCTAATTTGTTCAACGAATTGCTCTATGAGATTATCTGTGCACGATTCGAACGGGTTGAATTTCTCGAACAATGTGTTGGAAAATCGAAAAATCCAACTTCGTGGCTAGATTTTCGGCTTCAGCTGTTTGACAGTTGAACTTTTCCTGAAAATGGAAAATTGAGTTGAAACAGAAAAGATAAATTTGCCTTAACTTGAATTGACATTCGGCTTTGAGCCGAATGAAGAAGTCTGAAGCTAAACAAAAAAACATATTTTGAAATGTTAACTTAAAAACTTGTTGGCGCCTGCTCGTCTGTGTTCAGAGAAATGCGATGAAGTGTTTGGAGGAATGGGATGTTGGATTTGGTTGCTACGAAATCACTATTACTAGAAGTGATATTGATAGTGAAGAGTACAAAACTTATAATGAATTGATTCATAGTTTGGCCCACCAAGCATTCGTTAAGTCGTTGTGATTCCGTTCGGACAATAGTTTCTTTAAACCAAATGGAATAGTCGTAAAAAAAGTTTGAGTTTGCCTTAAATTTTTGAACCAACATTTTCAATTGAGCAAAACATACAACTGGTGCTGCTTTCCTAAATATTTTACATTCTGGGAAAATCATTTCGATCAGGTTTGAGCCTCATGTTTTTATTTTAACCTAATTGAAAAAGCAAATTATAAACTCCATCAACTTCGTTCTCCTTCCCACAACTGTTAATCTGAACACATTACGAAATACGAAATATTAACACACACACACACACTCATACATATACAGTACATAATTATAGTGCAATAATTTTCAAAGCACTTGAAAACTGATGCAATTTTTAACTTTAGCTGCAGCTCATCATTTGGCATAATTATTCCGAGTGATTTTATTGGTCAGACACACACCACACATTTGCGTAAAAATTGCTATTTAAGACGCTAATCGGTTTACTTAATATTCAAATTTACACATTTTAATTACCAAATTTAATAACCAATAAAAGCCAATAATCATTTATTTATTTAATAAAAAAAAGTTATATTTTCCTAGCATAAATAGCACTACTCGGCAAAAAATGGGTCATTCGCGTGCACCTAAAAAAACAAAAGCATTTTCTAGACTGACTTTGGGCCACGGAATACGAAACTGAAAATCAACAAATTTTTTTAACAAGCGTTTTCGAAAAATCTTCCTAAAACCAGTTTTTTCCCTGTTGTTTCAGTTATGAGTACATATCTCCTAAACAAATCATTCGACTAACACAAACTGTCATTCGGTCAGAAGATAATACCTTAGCCTTTCCAGCGATATACAGATTGTTCAGAACAGATTAGATTTGGGGAAGTTACTGACAGCAAAAGTAGTAAAAAGTGAATTTTTCGACCAATTTAAAAATCATAAATTTTCGAATGATTTTTTTCTAGATAAAATAAATTATCTCCTCTGGTTTTAAAATCTAAGATGAAAGATATATTATTTTTACAAATATTAAGCCCAACATCAATAGAATTGAAAGGAAAATGACAAAGTTATGATGCACTGAGTGAAAACCCCAACTTTACATTTAGTACACCGTGCGAAACAATTTTTTTTTTGTCGAGACTCATCCAAATGTTGATATAGACGTGAAACTAGAGTTAATTTATAGTATCCCGGCATAGTCAGATTTTCATTTTCTGGCCCAAAGTCCTTTTTAAAAGACTTTAACATTTTAAGGACATACACATTTAAAATATTTTTTTAAATATTTCCGGTTGTGCAATTATGAAGATATGGGTATCAAATGAAAGAGAAAAATTGTCTCCTTTTAACTAAATTTTCTATTTTGAACTTTCAGAACCAAAATATGTGAGGTAGGGAAACATACATGTTTTTTATCTCAGTCTGTAGATTCATACATCTAAATTTTATTCTATTTCAAAGTTCTGGAAATTCTTCGGAAGTTATTTATTACTTTTATTTATTTTTAGGTGCATTTTTCGTGTCGAGTAGTGTAGGTGCATTGCGGCATAGAACCGCAATATTTAAACAGAAATAGCAACTTAAGTTGTGATTTGTGGGAAATTTAAAGAGTTCGCGAGGAAGAGTCGGAAATTCGCTAAAATTGATGCAGTTGCTAATGAGTAATTTTTCAGTATTCGACATGATTCGAATGGCTTCTTGGCTTGTATGGAAACATTTTACAGAACTTTGGGTAAAAAGTGCACAAAGCTTTGCCGGACCGCCGGGAGCACAATTTTTAATTGAACTTTTAAGGAAAAATCCCTTAAAATTGAGAGGAAAAGACCGGATCAGGAGTAATGTGTATAAGGAAAATTTTGAGCTTTGCATGTGAAACAAGTCTGCCTCAGAATAAGAATAGCGACAGTGCCAGGAATGCACAGAACTTGTCTAAGCTTCAAATGCAGTTGGAGAAAAACTAACTTTGCTTCTTTCGGTTATGTTGTACGTTCTCACAAGTTGCACTCAGAAGAAATACGGGCTGTATATTGCCTCATATTGTTTTAACGTTCTCCAACGCTCTTTTATATTCGTTTCAACTTTGCGGGTATTCGCCGCTCATTCATTATTCGGTGCGTAGTTTCACATTTTTGATGAAATGCTTTTATTGGTAAATTTTGCACAGCACACCAACGTCCACTCATGTAAAATATGTTTTTACACTGAACTTGATGCATGCATTTTCCGCACCAGCAACAACAACCGCGACATTACATCGTACGCACGAAATGCGTAAAATGCAATAAGCAAAATGCGTGCTGCATAAGTGTGCATGTGTGGGTGTGTGCGTAATGCCGAGTGTGTGCATCAAAAATTCGCAAAGTAAAATAAGGATTAAAACGGTGGCCGCAAATTTTGAAAATTGTACCGCGCCGCCAGCGAAACGCACGAACGGCCACTGACGCGTGACTGCTGCGTGCGGTTGCGGCGCTGCCGAGGCCGATAGTGCGATTTTGGTGCGGAAACTGTTGTTGGCCGTTTGCTGGCGACAGCGGGCGCGGAAGCGAGGTGCGGTCGATGGTGTTGAAGCGCTAATAAGCTTAAGGCAGGTAATACTATTATTAATTATTCCAATTATTAAATGTTTAACCAATAAACCTGGCCATGGCAGCAAAAAAGAAACGCAAGCACGCAGGATTTAAAGTGCACACAATACGCGTGCGTGCGTGTTTGTGTGTGTGTGTGTGTGTATGTGTGTGTGCGTGCGAGCATTCGGCCACAGGCGCACACTGCCCACTGGAAATAATTTTCCATACGGACATAGCAATAAAATAAGCGCTCGCAAATATGTTAATTGAAAATCATTTTTAAATAAATTCACGTAAATATAATTCAAATGCGGCAACTGAAGTGACGGGAAGCGAGCGGGCGGCCGGATTTAAATGCGATTTGCAGCGCAACTGGTTATAAGCCAAATTACAAATCACTGCTCAGCTTTATGAGGACCAAAGTTAGCGTAGGCCCACAGCTGCTGTGTGTCACACGCACACATACCTTCCAATTTCTGCATACCTACAGACATACTAATTTCGAAATATGTTTGAGGTATTTCAAATCATCATTTACGTACAGAAGACATAAAAATGGATGACGGATCGTCAAAAAATTAATTAAACCTTAGGGATCACAAGCTTTTTTGTAAACATTTTTATACTTTTTGGTAATTGCATATTTATGATTTGAATTTAAGTTTATATAAAATTCCCATTTCAAAATTTTTTGTAGCAATTTTCCCTTTCAGTTAAAGCATAGAAAATTAGGTTCAGTACATTTACTCGCACAGGTACTTTGACTTTCAGTTTCGATGGTACTTTCATATGAAATCCAGAAATCCAGAATCGGCGAAACGTGGCGTGTGTGGTGTTGTTTTACCGATACTTCTTCGGTAATTGCTCAGTGGAGATGAGCAGTTTGATGCCATCGCTCCGGGTATTCCCACGGGCAACCCGTTCGAACACTGGCGCTCATGCATTCCACGTTGAAACGATGTTCCAGCGCACTACGCATTACAGGGAAAGTTCGTTTCTGGCCCGCACAGCGCGGTTGTGGAATGGTCTCCCTGCGAATATCTTCCCCAGCACTTATGATCTCGATGGGTTCAAGGCAAGAGTCCATAACCACTTCACTCTTAATCCTATCTCCTAACCTTTATATCCTTCCTGAACCAACGCAATGCCTCGCATTAATAGGGGTCATCCCCTGCGCGTTCGTTCGAGTTAAAAAAAAAAAAAAAAAAAAAAAAGTATTTTCTGGCCTCAGCTTCACGAATATTAAACGCCTTTTAAATTTTTGACTTTTACTATAAAAGTGAAAATTAACTACTTATTATTCTGTGCCTTTTATCATTTCAGCCAAAAATAAGTGTTACTTTTGACTTTTATCTTATCGGTCAAAAATAACAGCTATTTTGTGACTTTTATTTTTTCGGTCAACTATAAACTATAAAAAACTATTGATACGATTTTTTTCGTCTCAGCAGACCGCGCATTCGGAGCTATAAGACTTGTTCGACGAAAAAAATGGTATCAATAGTTTTTTATATATTAGTTTATTTTTGACCGAAAAATAAGTCACAAAATAACTGTTATTTTTTACCGTTAAATAAAAATCAAAAGGAACAGTTATTTTTGCCTGAAATGATAAAAGGCACAAACAACTTTTATTTTCGCCGGGAAAAATAAAAGTTCAAAGATAACAGTTAAAATTTTACTTTTTTGATAAAAACCATAACCGGTACTATCCCTGAGGGAAACATCTAAAACATCATCTAAACATCTTCATCTAAAAATTCCATACAGAACGTGTTACATGCAGGGGAACACTTAGTGCCGGCCACCGGGGCGTATGCGTGACATTTACTCAACCCGAGCAGTTTGTAGCCAATTCAAGCTTGTTTACCCATGCTGCAGGCTTTATTCTTGGACAGAACTAACATTATTATTAACTTAAAATTACCCACAACAAAAAGAAAAACAACAAACTACAATAAGCGTGTAAACAATTAAACAAGCAGACACAACAATGGCAAGAAATGCAAACAAAAAATCAGCCATAACAACATCATTGTTCTGCGTATTTGCCGCTTAATAGTGGCGGCAACAATTTGCGGCAGCAAAAACAACAACAACAACAACACAAATGACTTGCATATTTCACCGCATATGCTGGCTGCTGCATACGCACCGCACCGCCGCTGCATAATGCACGCATTTCGCCTCAACCAACCACTGACCGAGCGGCTGTCCCCATCCAGGTGCCGCGCCGCTCTGGCCGGCCAGCAACAATAGGGATTTATAAGTAGTTCTGCGCATGCAGAGTGCAGCGGGTAGTCGCTGTGCGTGTAGGTGTCGAAGGCAAAGTGGCATTCGGCCATTGCCGCCCACCGCTGCTGCTGGCAGCGGCAAATTTGCGTTTATCACTTATTTTTCCCCCATCATTATTATTGCTGCTGTTGTTGTTGTTGTTGTTGTTGTTATTGCTGCTGCTATGGTGATGTTTTCGCCATGTTATTGCGGTATTTGCACGGCCCATACACGCGCGCGCGCGCACTGGCACATAGGCGCACAATCAGCTGAAAGCAACAACCGCGCCCGGCCACTCGTTCGCCCGCTCGCCAATAATAAACTCATTAAATCCATTATCCTCAACCATGATTTGAGGTTAAAACAAAAGCGGATTTCGCCTGGCCACCGGGGCCAGCCGCTGGCGCAGCCGAAGGCGCTGCGCGGTGCGCTGCACGAGGATAACAATTTTACCGAAATTGAATTGACGGCGGCGCGGATTATGCCGCAACGCTGCGGCGCCTGCGTTCGCGTATGCGTCCGTGTGTGTGTGTGTGTGTGTGGGCCTTTATTAGCGGCGCGCAATCATTTGCAGCATAATGAGCCGCCGTGCAGCGGCAACAAAGCCCAATTTTCGGAATTTATTGAAAATGCCGACTGCACTTTAAAGCAAACCAATTCACTGTTCAAGTGGTCCAAGGAAAAGTAAGTGGACGGGCAGTAGGAAAAGCATTCCAATTAATAATAATTCAAATGAACATTTTCGTTGAAAAGTTCAGTAGTCATAAAAGCATTTGACAAATATTTTTTGTAATAATTTAAAATATTTTTAAATGCTAAATATGAACATTTCGTATTTAAGAATTTTCCGAAATCTAAACAAAAAATAATCCTGCAATTGCCGATAACTCGGCACCATGACGCTTATCCTTGCGCCGTGACTTCAAATCATTATCGGCGAAAAGAGAAAAATTGAATTAAACTGCTACCAGCCCAAACGTCTACTCACCACCTCACCGCGTTTATCGGCCGCGTAATGCGACTGAATCTTAAGCGCGATTTGCGTGCGTTTTGCTGTTGTGACATCTTTATAATTTGTAGCAGCGGAAAAAAACACGAAGCGGAAAACGAATGGAAGGGAACCCACACCAACACAAACAGCAGCTCGTACGCGCTTTCGGATTTATTAAGCAGCGACAGGAATGCCGCCATAGGATTTACTGCCGTAATATGAAAATAATGAGGCCGCGACTGCGAGCCGCACTGATTCGTGCTGCTTGGGGGTTTGTAGATAAAAATGCCAACAAGAAGAAGCTGAAAACATTGACTCCTGGGGGTGAAGCGCTAAGAATAAGTAAGCCGCGTGCAATCTTTAGCCGCCGCGCGGCGCGCAATTTGCATCTTTCGCATCGAGGAGAGCTTATCGCTCGCAGTCGAAATTGATTTTCTTATGTTGCTGTTGTTGTTGTTGCAGTCGTGGCGGAAAAGCGACGGCTAAGGCATGCTGCAGCCAATTGGCGTGACGGTATAAATGTTACAGGATTTATTATTTTCCAATGCCATTTTCCATGTCGATAAGGTCATTAGGAGTGGCTCGGATTACCGGCGGCGGTGCGCAGCAATTGTCATAGGCGAAAAGTTGAAGTGTATGTATGTGTGCAAGGATGTGAAAGTTGGCAGTCGAATTTGTGACAAAATTTAATAATGCGGCCATAAATTGTAATGGGAAAGTTACAAAAATCGAAATGAAAGAATAATTTGGATTGTTGGTTGTGTGTGTTAATAGCTTAAAGTTCCAAATTCAGTTAGAAAATCAATGCAAATGTCAACGATTTACTTAGAAATTGAACTGCCGAAAAAAAAATCATCGGTCAGTTAGTTATGACTTCTGAATGCATTAGCAGCTTTTGAGAAGGAAGCATCCAAAAAACATCAAAATTCAGAAAGCAAATTTGCCAATTTTCGAAAAAAATTAACAAAAGTTCAACTTGAAATTTAACAAAAAAGCTTTGAGCTTCGGGGGTTGCGCAATCAAGCACAGCAAAATCGTAAAAATAAATGCTAAATGCCAGCAATTTTCCAGCATAATAATTACCAGGAATGGTCGTGTGCGTCCGCACTAAGCGGTGCTTGATGCCGAGCGGCTTAAGACGTTCTGAATTACTTAGTGTTGGTAAATTGTCGGAAGTTGTGCCACCCGAGCACTTAATAACCAAAGATTTTATCTATGAAAATTTTAACAACTGACCCGACGTAAAGAAGTGTTTTCGTAAGAAATTGACCAATTGGCTAACCACAGCACTCACACACACACACACATACACACACAACGGACACACAACAAAGCCGTGGCACACATGCAGCCGAACGTCTTAATCCCTCACTGCGGCTGCAAAGGCACAAATATTTGTTGTTTACGCTTTTTCGGGTTGTTGGTTGTATTTGCTGTTGCCTGGCAGCGGGATTACTCGAGCGGTTGGGGGTCGCTCAAAGAAAACCGACAAGTTTTTGGTTCGAAGGGCTGCACCGACTTGCGGCCTCCACGACTTGTCTATTGTTTATTTGTGTTTGTTGAAGCGGTGATGTGCTGCTTGCTGCCGTCTCTGATGAAGTGTAGGTGAAGCGATCGAAATTAACAACTTATACGGACATGATTTTCTTATCAGCACCGGCGCAGCGGCGCATCATTAGGCGGTCACTGGATTTTCCGACACTGACCGGATATTAAGTTTGGCATTTGGATTTTTTAAGGGGTCGAGCAATGTACTTAATTTCCTTAATTTATTTTGTATTTTCTTATCAGCTTTACTTAGCGCTGGAGTCGCTGAGTGGGCGAATGTGTGTGTGTGTGTCCTTTCACTGTAACTTCAAAGTAAGCAACAAAGTTTCATGCGCTGCTACCCACATCAAATTTGCGTTTTTATTTACGCAAACTTAAATACTTTGTAATTTCTTAATTTCTGTTTTAGTTGTTTTCGCTCCGCCTTGCCTCGCCTTGCAACACACACACACACTCATATCCTCCTGCGTGTGGAACGCCATGCTTTAAGGAGCAAAACTTAATGCCTGCATTTTAATTTATAATGCCAAGCTTAAAATTGCACCGCTCCGCCCGCCGGCTTGCACATACTTTTGCTCGGCGTTAAGCGTCGGCACCGCGCGCACACTTGCTTCACACTTTTGACTGCCATATCCTGCAATAATCGCTGCATTTGAATGCATGTCCTAACGGATGCGGCGCCCATACTGACAGCCGGCAAAGGGCAGCAGTCACGGCGCCGGAGCGGGCCGGAGCAGAAAAAGTCGTAGAAGAAACTATAAAATCCTTGTAAGTTGCTGCACATTAAGCTGCTTTTGAACTTTCATCATCGTCCGCATCATCAACAACAACAATAACAACAACAGCAACGTCGGCGCCTGCGACAGTGCAGAACACATCTCTGTGGCATTTTACACTAACCCTGCGAGAATCACAGCCCAAAGATAGGCTGCAAGTTTTCGGGTGAATTGCAGGGATTGTCGTATTTTGCATAGAAAACGTGAAATTATATACAAATACATGACACCTTTCAATTCATAGAGAAAGGTACAATGACTTTGTCTAACTTAATATCCGCCTAAGTTGTCAAATATTTCTTAAATTTTCATATATGTAATTTTGCAATATTTTGAAGCAATAAGATTTCGACTTCCAGTCTTAGCTAAGTCGGAAAATTAATGAGTGATGGTGTTAAAATATCGTTTAGTCAGAAGCCCGAAATTATTTGCAGTGAACTCGGATAAGGTTTCCTATGGGGAACTTTTCGGAGATGCATATTTGTATGAGTGTGTGTGTGTGTGCTAGTTGCAAAGTTGTCAAGTTTAACACCAAAATTGTGCGTGTTTGATGTTGTTTGTTATTTGCAGCAACACAACCATCCGTCAACAGATTTTATTAACTTCATAGCCAAAGCCGTCATTCTTCAAGACTGCTCGTTAAATGAATTTTTATTTATTTTTAGGATGTTGTTATTTAAATTTTACTACATAAAACATATCAAAAAAGCACACAAAATTGAATTTTGCATTGTGAAAATAAAAAGAAGCAACAGTCAAGTCGATGTTAACGCCCTAAAAAAGTCAATAGAGAAAGGAGTCGATATAAATAAAATATATATAAATATGTATATATAAAATATAAATAAAATTAGTTGCATGTTAGGAAAATATTTCTTTTGATTTCTTTAATTAACGCCCACACCTACATCAATAACGCTCACTGCAGCTGCGCTTCGCACCTAATTTCACACTTTTCCTTCCACTTGTAGGCTTTTCCTTTCGGTTTTAGCTACTTAAATATGCATAAATATAACTAACGGTATATGGGCGATTGTGTTAGCAAAATGCTATCCGACACTTTCTGCCTACCTGTGCTTCTTCTTCTTCTTCGGCCAAACGAAACGCAAAAACATGTCACGAAATTTAAGCTGCTTATTATTAGAGCTAAAGAAAAATTCCCATTCATCTACCTCCGCCAGCGCTTCGGTCAGTTGTAAACGTGTCCGCTGTTACGGTTTGTGTGCGAACATTTCGCAATGCAAATAGTTCAAATTGTACTTAACACAGGCGCGCGCCGCCGTCGCGTCATACACACTTGGCGGTGTATTCGTGCAGTTGACGGTGAGGTGATCGCCACCACCCAGATTGCAGTTTGTCACCCGTCCGGCTGAGTCACGTCGGTGGGTAAAGGCATGCGGAAAGATTAGCTGCTCGCCACATCGACTTTGGCGACACTGAATAAAAGTGAACACGTCAGAGGAGAGAATCACAATGTCTCATAGGAAAAGTAAGTACTAACTAATTGATTGGAATATAGAGAAGTAATTTATATAAAATATGAATATTACATGTCACCATGAACCATGAAGAATTGTGTCCAGTTGGTTAACCATTTCGCTATTTTGATGCCATATGGCAACATGCTACTTTGTGGACGCCTGCATCCTCTACGGTTGCAAGAATACATTTTTTTGTTGGTCTTTTGAATAGTTTGAAGTTTTAGGAAAAATACGAAATTAATAAACTGAATATTTAAGTTTAAAGAAGAGACTTCTCTACACTTTTTTCTAATGGTATCATGACATAGTAAAGGAAGAAGAAGCAGCAAAAATTAGAGAACTTTTTAATTTGACGTTTTCTTTTAATTCAGGTACCTTTTTTTTAATTTTGGCTGAAGTAAATGAAGAAATATTCAAATTTTCGTTATGCGTAAAAAGTTTTATGTTTAAGTAATTATTACAGCCACAACGATGCGGTTGCTCTCATAGAAAAACACTCTAAAATACAGGGTCCGAGTATAAAAATTAAAAAATGTCTTATGGAATGTTGCTAATATAACCACATAGAAGCCTAAGACGTAAAATTTAAAATTTTAACTTTCCCCCAGTAAAAACCTGAAGCGAAAGGGTTAACCTGTTGTTTACGTCTATAAGCTCTGATTCAACATTCAAGATGAGAGTAGGAAGAAAAGTTGCAATCTGTAGAAACCAGGGACTTAACTATTATAAGTTTTATAAGAAAATAATTGCAATGTAACTATTAAAATGTAACATAAATTTTTTTTTTTATTGTAATTATTATTTGCGACAATTAATTTTTACGGTGCATAATATCTGTTATGAGAAACAAATATTTTTTTCGTTCTCGATAATTATTATTTTGGGATTTTTTGGTTTACGTTGTTATAACTTTTATTTATGACGTTTTTATTTACGTTACCAATTGAAACAATTTTTTTACGTTGCTTCATAATTTTTAGTTTGGATTTTTTTTACGTTGCCGGTAACTATTATTTAAAACAAAATTTTTTTTAGGTTGCTTCATAACTTTTATGAAAGACAATTTGTTTTTTACGTTGCCTTACCACATTTTAAATATGAATTAATTTTTAATTGTTTAGTTGTTGATGGTAATTGGTTTTCTGTAGTTGATTTGCGTTCGTCAGTTGGAAATATTTAAAAATCAATTCATACCCAAAATATGGTAATTCAACGTAAAAAAACAAATTTTTCAAAATAATAGTTATCGACAACGTAAATGAAAAAAAACTCATAAATAAATGTTATGAAGCAACGTAAAAAAAAAATTCGTAAAATAATAGTTATCGTTAACGTAAATTTAAAAAGTCATTAATTAACCCTTTCCGACATGAAAATAAACCCGTTCTGTATGAATTGTATGGGCTGTAGTCCAATATATTGGACATTGTGACTGAAAGGGTTAAAGTTATGACGCAACTTAAAAAAAACAAATCCCAAAATATTAATTATCGGCAACGAAAAATATATTTCCTTCTTATTATCAGTTATTATGCAACTCAAAAATATTTATTACATGATAATAATTATAGGTGACGTAAAAAATGTCTTATTGGGAATAATTATTATAAAGCAATAATTATAGAAATTTCCTTAAATTAGGGCAATTTTTTTAATTTCCAAAAATATGGATAACAATTATTTTAAGACTCTGGTAGAAACATTCAACTTCACTTTTTAGACTCTAAAGTTAAATGCCTAATAGTTTTTTCTTTTCAAATGCTTACCAAGAATTAATGAGCAGACAAATTCATGCGCGCATTAGTCTGTATACGCGTCGTCTTAATGAAATGTCCTCCAGTCCCATTTATAATATCCGACCAGCTTCCTCCACACACACACTCACACACACACACACATGCATGTGACACTTAACCCGACCGTTGGCGTGAGACCCACATAAAAACAATGCTTACGTGGCATTAGCAAAGGCATTTAAGTTGTCTCAACTTATTTGCGTAATAAATATTTTGCATTATGTCCACACGGCTCGCACCGGCACCCGCAGCACACACAACGCAAAAGGCCAAGTCGAGCCGGAGCGGAGCGGAGCCGGCCAGCGTCAAGCACCGACAGCAACCGAAGCCTGGCCAAGCCCAAGAAAATGCGAATTAAGTTTAAAATCCTTTTTCGAAAATTTTCAACAATGCAACAAATGGTGATTTGGGACTATCATCAGGTGAAATTATTTTCTTAAAATTCTGTCGCTACACACGCACACACACACAACATACAAATGTATGTTTCAGGCCATTTGTGTTGTCGTCGTCGTCGTAGTCGTAGTTGTAGGCAACTATTTGTTGCATTTAAAGCGCTTAGAGTGAGCCAACGCAGACAGGCGGACAGGTCGAGCAGGGCGACAGAGACAACGGCCAAGGAACTGCTAAAACTGCAAGAAAATTTCAACTTAACTTAATTCCACAGAAGCAGAGATTTTCTTAACTCATTTTAAGCTTATGTATATGACCAGAAACATGCCAAAGCACACACACACACACACACACGCAAGTGAAGATGTATTGTGTTTTGTGGATGGAACAATGCAACAACACAGCATGAAGTGGTATTAGTGTCGATTGTCCGCAGCGGCCGGGCACAGGACGATGCTGGCATCGATAGTTCGACAACTTTACGGCGTCTTTAAGGGCGCAACTCGCCACTTGTTGTTGTCGGCATTTATAGAACGGAGCACCTGAGAGGCCAAGAACGCACAGAGCAGTTTAGTCAGCGACGCAACACTTGCAGCATTAATTAACTGCGAGCGGCCCGAATGTGGAGCAACACATACATACTTATGCCCGACTGCAATATTTAATATTAATGCCACATTATAGACACAAATGCGCCAACAAAAATGCCAGCTGCCAACGATTGCTGCGCCCCGAAACCGATGCTGCAGTCCAACAGTGGCGTTGCCGCTGGCAAAATTGTTAACATTCGAAAGGGGGCACGGAATATTGGATTTTTGTTTTGTTTAATGCCTTAACGTTCTATATTAGCAGTGTTGGGCACAAATTGGACGCCACTGTGCGCTTGGTCTGTCGCTCGCAACCCAGAAATTCGCTCGCTGCCCATAAGCGGAATTATCTTTTTCAGGTATTACCGCCACCCATGCATTTGTGCTTAATCGCCTCACAAAGACAGTGCCAATAGCCACAACAACAGTGCCAACAATAACGAGCAAATCACAACAAACCGAAAGCAAATAGATACACACACTCGTTCGTACTTGCACTTACACACACACACAAACACAAACACACATTTACATGGCTGTGGCAATATTCCACCACAAATGCATTGGAATTTATTTAAACAAATAAGCGTAAGCGTCTTAAATTGCAACAACCACAACAACATTAACACTGTCTTGTGTCGGGCATTGTCTGCATTTGCATCCGAGCCGGCAGCACAACAACACCGCAACACGGGCCAATCGCTAAGGCGAAAGCGTTGCAAGTTGCAACAAAAAAATCAAATCGGCACAAGCGTGCTGGGCCAATATCCGTTGGGTATGTTCGAATAAATAATCCAATAATAATACTATTAATAACAGTGGCGTGTGGCATGTGGCGTGTGTGTGTGCGCCACTCAGCCGCACAGCCACACGGGCCAACTAATGCAGGTGCGGGTGCTGGGCGGAGCAGTGGGCAAGAAGTGCAAGAAGAATTGCACAATCTAAGAAAATCTGACAGTGCCTTGTTAGAGCACTTAGGGGAAGGTCTGACGAAAGAGGCCGAATGCATATTAAGTTTTATCGAATGCACACAAGCGGAAAATCCAATAACGGATTTCTACTGATTGCAACTTGAAGCAGCAAGAACAGTGCCGAGTTGGGTACATTTACAGCCGAAACAAATTCTATTCAAAACAAATTTGAATATTTGACATAAACACTTTTCGTTGGGAAATATCATGAACGTGTTGTATTGGGTCAAATTTAGCTACAGTCGTGACTAAGCGACTAGTTTGGACCACAAGTTTGGCTTCAATGCCGGCTAAGTAGCATAAAACAAGTTTTCCATATTTTACTATTTATTTATTTTAGTCGGAATTTGTATATTTATTTATTCATTTTATTTATTTATATTTTTTTATTTTTTATTTTTTTGGTTTTATTTTGTTTTGTTTATTTATTTTTTTAATTTTTTATTTTAGTCCGTACAGAACAAACAAGACAAAAGAACAGGGAAGGAAAGGAACAGACTATACTAAACCGTAAGGAAATTGTCGATTGGTTTTATAATACCGGGCAACAAAAATAAAAAAAATTTTTCACACCGCAAAAAATGCATATGGGCGCGAAACTAGAGACCAAACATGTAATATTGCGTACTCAGTTTTTCATTTCTACATCCTTTGTCCCTTTAAAAGGACTTCAAAATTTTGTAGGGTATACAAAATAAAAAAAAAAATTAAAAAAGACTTAACCTCGTTAGAATATGGCGATATGTATGTATATCAAATGAGAGAGGAAAGGCTGAAGAATTTAAATAAAATTGATTTTTTAACTATTTCTAAAAAAATGAAATGAAAAAGGTCCTTTGAAAATTTTAATCCTTTATATCCTTGAAAATTTATATAGAATTTTCTTGAAAAGCAAGTATGTTAAAACCAAAAAACTCCTTGATCCCGTGTCAAAATTTTATTATTCTCGCTTCATTGATTTCGTATCTTTTTATTATTTAAAATACTGATACTCAAATAAATTAGAATTTTTGTACTTCATTAGAATTGCAGCCTCCGATTTTTTTAATAACTTTCGAACTAATTAAATAAGAGTAAAGAATCAGAATCAGAATCGATCAGGGAGATTTGGGGTTTTAACATACTTACTTTTCAAGAAAATTCTATGCAAATTTTCAAGGATATAAACGATTAATTTTTTTTAAATTCACATCATATGAATGATCGACATAAAATATAAAGATAATGTTTAATCTTCAAGTACCTTGCAGTTCAGATCCAGAGATGCTAGGACTCACATCCCTATTCGACACAAATAATCAGATTTAAAATGCTGACCACACTGCACATCATGATAAATTCATCTACTTAAATACTCTCGCACTATTGACATGTCCTTCTTCGGACGCTCGCTCCACACATCCACGCAAATCCCTGCCTGACGGTGGTTAGTAAACATGCCAAAGTAGCATATAAATGCCGCCCCAAATCCTTTTAAGCATGTTTGCAGTGCAGGATTGTGTGCATTTGTGTATGAATTAGTCACAAGTGGGAGCAAAGAAAATCGCAGGGAGCGGCGAGAGCAGCGCTGGCTGGCCGCAACAAGGAAATTGCAAGTGGCTTAGGATTTGAGACTCGAATGCAAAGTTGCGTAAAATTGTGAGCTGTAGAAAGAATGGGCGAGGAGGGGGTCTGCGCATTGCGATTTTTGTCACATGTGTGCACGCAAATGGAAATGTTTGAAGTCAATTGCAACGAATACAAATTACTCAATAAAGAAAGCCAAAGATCTTGAGTACGCTGCTGTTTCTTACAGTATTCGGCCTCTGCTAGTATTGAAAAATATGTGAACGGGTATTGGTTAAAAAATCACAGCTGCTCGAGAATTTAATCCTCGGCGATTTATACTTTCGCATTAATTATACAAAAATGTGCAGCCCGCAACCGGAACGAGCACTCCACTGCTCCCAAACTGCGGATTATGCCTATAAGTTATAATTGTGGGGGTTATGAGGAGGAGAGGGATTACAATTATGTGCGGCTGACTGTGCCGCCAGGATAAAGTCAAACAAAAACAGAAAAACAACAAAGCGATGCTCTGTTTGTTAGCCACAATGCGATTTCGGCAAATTTCCTCAACGTGCGCATGTATGAAGCTGGGTGCGTGTGTAGATAAATGCGAAATGCATCTGAGCCAGAGACGAGAGACTAAATTTTCAAATGTGGTAAAATGTGAGATGAGAAGCAAGGCAGACAAAGGGGATTAAAATGTCGTTGACGAGACGAGGCTGGTGCATTGTGCCTCTTACCGAAGGGGGTCGCAGGGCCACTAAAGTGCATGTGCGGCAACCGAGTGTGAGGCAATCAACAGAAGGAAATGCACTCAAAATGTCAAAGATTAAATTGGCATTTTTCGCTGCTTGGCTTTTTGTATTTTTTTGTTATGTGACGGCAAAGCAAAATGTCGTTGAGTGCTGGCGAAAAACCGAAAAACCATAAAAGTCAAGTTTATTCAGTTCATAACAAATGAAATAAATCAATGGAAAACACGCTCTCGCAACACTCGGCAGCAGCGTTGTTGCGAATCCAGCATGTCGATTACATTTTATATAATTTCTCAAATATTCTACACATTCGTCCAGCTGACGCAATCAACTTTGGCTTATGTGTCTTTACATTTTATGTCATTTGTAAATTAGCAAAAATTGTTTACCATAGAAATCAGTTTTGCAATTTTTCGATTTTTAGTCAAAAAAATTCTTTGGAATTTTTCTGCAGCATTTTGTAAATGTCAGAGCATTTTTTGAAAGTATTTTTAGTTGTTTTTATATATATAAAAATATGAGCAGTTATTGCTGTGTTAAATTACTAATAAAAAATATTTTTCACCATAATAATGCTTATGAAAATTTGTTCAAATTATGCAACCCTTTGAAATATGAGAGAGTTATCATAACTATTTAATTTTGCTTTTTTAATTATTTTTTTATATCTCGGATATATACAGCGATTTTTGAGATTGATTTCTTTACAAGATCAGGATTGGTATTTGTCGACGCTTCTAAATTCGTTGCATATTCTTTACTCAAATTTCTTTACTCAAATGTCGACATCAAGTCGTCAAAGTGTACACAAAATGTAGACAATCTCGAAATTCACCCAATCACACCCCACGTTGCTCTACGCAGCGCCTCACTCATGCGCTCAGCCAGCGCTATGCGCGCATTTTGACATTGAGTTAAGTACACTGCGGAGAACAATGAAGCGGTGAATGGGGCTGACTGGATGGCTGAATGGTCGGATAGCTGGATGAATGACTGACTGACTGACTGACTGGCTGGCTGGCTGTGTGCTCGTGCACACATGTGAAGTAGCATTGAAATCCTTCAGTTACACTTAAGCGGCAGCGACAGCAGCAACAACAAAAAACATAAATAACAAAAACAACAACAGCAGCAGCAGCAGTGGCAAACACGATCTTCAGAAATTCAAAAGCCGGATTAAAGGTTACTCAAACGCGCTGCTGCTTCACCGATTCGCTCAGTACTACATATTTGCTCTGTGTAACTGTAGTTGTATGCGTGTGTGTGTGTGTGTGTGTGTGTGTTTGTTTATTATTTCTGCGCTCTTGATTAATGCCACTTCAAATGCGTCGTGCAGCGAAGCGAAAGTGTTGAAAAATGTGCCGAGCGGGAACTGTTGACCGATCATTTGGCTATGTTTAAGAGTTAATAAATTTTAACATTTGCAGCATTTGCTGTGGTCAAAGTTAATCCTTCTAATGAAGCGGTCTATGGATAAAATTGAAATTAAAAATTTCATTCAAGCGCTTTAATCGCCGCGCTAGGCGCATCCATTAGCGCCCAATTCGCCGGAAGATTATCCAAAACTAAATTTACTTGATTGAACTCGAATTCATATTGCAACGATAAGCCGCTTATTGCTCGCTAATCGGTGCTTCGTGCTTCTATCATTGAGAACATTTTCGCAGTAATTTTCCTTCGATCTTAATGTAATGAATGCAACCTGGACGAATATTCTTCTAGTTCGTGCGGCTAATGCAACGCGTTATGCTGCCGATACTTTTCAGCTAATATTCGCTCGTCGTTCTTCGCGCCACTATAAAGTAACCTTAATCGCCTGCAACCACAATAACAACAACAACAACAACAATAGTGATAAAAACATCACTGCACAATGCCGCATCATGTGCGCTCTTAGTTGGCTTTAGGTCGCTGCCGCCGCACATTCTTTTGCATGCAGCGCCGCCATTTCTACTCGAGTTTCGCTTTTAAATCTTCCTGCTTAATGCGCAAAGCGTTGCGTCGTTATTGATTCATATTGGGAGTCGACGAATTGCGCTGCTGCTGCCATGTCAAACAGTTAAAAGCGACACAAAGAGACGAGCCCGGCAACAATAACACAACAACAGCCGAGCACGAACACTAATAAGCAACAGGCGGCAGCCAGCAGTCGAGGGAGAACTACAAAATTTACCGCCTGGGTGGTTGAGCCGCCGCGACCTCCATTGCAGCGGCCCGAAGGCACCGAGGCGCACCGTTTGAGCGATTGTTGTGAGTGCTTCAGTGGCGTCAAATGGTTGTTGTTTTTATTGTTTGCAACGAATTGTTGACATTTCGATGTAGAACATTGAGACCACAATGAAGAAATGATCAAATTGTTGACATGGCGACTAAGCCACGTGTGATCAAGTTGTTCAAAATTTGTATGTAGACAATGTGAGTACAGTAAATATGTGATGGATTTGTTGACATTTGGGTGTAGACAATGAAAGCTGCATGCAGATGTGATTGAATTGTTGACAATTGTGTGTGCATAATGAGACTCAAATGAAAATATATTCGACTTTTTGACGAATTTTTGTGAATGTGTAAACAATAAAGAACAGCAAGCAAGCGAGATTCGAATTCAATTCGAGTTCACTACGCTCATAGGTAGTAATTCTAGCCAAGTCTACACATTACAGATAACCGCCTGCAACTCTGCTCGTCCCGCTCTCTCTCTGTCGCTGTGGCTGTCGCGATTAATATAATCCGCTTCAAGACGTTGGCTGCTTCGCCGTTCTCGGCTAACAGCTTCGAGTGCTGCAGCGAGTGCCTCCGATTTCGTTGCTAACACCGAGCCGCAGCAAATCTTCCCTCCATTCGCCCACCGCGCGGCGCCTACACAGATGCCAGCCAGTCGAACGTGCGGTTTGTGTTCGGGCGCACAGTCACCGCTTAAGTACAAGTTAATAGTACTTATGAATATTTTGCCGCCGACGTTGCCGTTGCCGCTGTCGCTGATTTTGTGCGCGCAGCCCCGCAGCCGCCGCCGGTGTCGCTCCGGCTTAAGCTGCGTTTCTTTCCTCGTTTTTAATCGATTCAGCGTCTTTGTGCCGCCTTAATCTGCTACCAATGAACTGCGAATTGTAAATTGTGTATTGTGCATCGATGAGCGCTGCGGCTCTAAATTCATTTGAATGGCTTGCGGCAAGGGCGAGCGTGCAGCGGCGGCTCGGCAAGGAATGCGGCATGCGGCATGAGGACGATTGTACAGGATTTTGCATTGGGCTTTCGATGGGGATGAAATTTGATCCTCCTCACTGCGACGACGACGACGGCGAGGACGGCGGCGAAGCGGTGACTGAGTGTGAGCCATTCAGCCGACGCGTATTTGCATTAAGCGTAACCTTTATGGGTTGCAGCTATTGAGCGGCTGTTCGGCTGTTCGGCAGTGTGGCAGCTTGGTTGCTCGACTGAAGCACTGCCGATATGAAGGAGCTTAATTTAAATAGGGATTTGCTGTTTGGAATTATACTCATCGTGCTTATATTTTTGTGAAGGGATTAAGCAAATTTTTCAAGAGATTTCAAGTTTCGAAATGCACAGACACTCACACACACACACACAGATAAGGCCGCAGTGCATTCACCGATTTCATGGAGATAATAAAAAAAAAACTGAAAGGTAGCGGAAAGACGACACGGTCACAAACCCGGCTGGCAAGTTGGCAAGTATTCGATTTCGGGGTGATTGGCAGTGGCGGCAACAATTTATGGCGCGCTAAGTGAATATCGCGCAGCTTATAGCTTCGCTATCGCCATCTGAGCGAAACATTGAAATGTGAGAATGATTCGTGTTTCAGAGTTTCTTATTTGAGACAAGTAGTGCATAAAGATGAAAGATCTGAAAGCTGATGGGCGATATCCTGAAAGTCGGAATCTTTGATCAAGGTTGGCCTCAAATGGGGAAAATCCTCTAAATCGTTAATTAATTGAAATAACTTAGAATAAATTAATTTTTTCTGTCAAAAATTTTCAACTGCAATAAATAAATTTTTAAAATAAATTTTTTATAATAAATAAATAAATAAATTTTTTAAATAATTTTTTTATTGCAATGTTTTGCGACCGAAAGTTGCAAACAGAAGAAAGTCAAGTATGGTGGATGTCAAGTGTTCAATATCGAATGATGTTTAGGTTTGATTGTATAAAAAGTCAACCCTCGGACGTTTTGGCTTCATGAGATTTGGATTGGACGCAATCTTTGTTCTTCTAGTAATTTCTCAGTGGGTTGGAATTCTCATTTAAATCGCTGCCACTAATCTCAACCGCAGACAAAGAGCCTCAATTTGATTTCATATAAAAACACATGACATCAGCAATTACCCATTTACCCAATACTAACCCAGTGAGAAAAAGCAAACACACGCAATCTAAGCGAATATATTAGTTCAAATAACAAATTAATCAAATCGTCCAATAATCTGGTTTTTATTTTATTTTCAGTCACGACAGTGACAGCGAATAGTCAATGCTAAGAAATCGTAGATTTTTTACTATATAGCACAGTTCAAGTAGTTGCTTAGCATTAATTCTTCATTAATTTTTAATAATAATTGATTGGCAATTCTTCATTAACCCTTTCGCTATTTTGTTGCCATATGGCAAGATGCTACTTTGTGGACGTCTGCATCCTCTATGGTTGCAAGAATACATTTTTTGTTGGTCCTTAGAATAGTTTGAAGTTTTAGGAAAAATATAAAATTAATGAACTGAATATTTAAGCTTAAAGATGAGAAGTATACACGTTTTTTGAATGGTATATCTTGACATAGTAAAGGAAGAAGAAGGAGAAACAATTAGAGAACTTTTTAATTTGACGTTTTCTTTAAATTTAGATACTTTTTTTTAATTTTGGCTGAAGTAAATGAAGAAATATTTAAATTTTCGTTATGCGTAAAAAGTTTTATGTTTAAGTAATTATAACAGCCACAACGATGTGGTTGCTCTCATAGAAAAACACCCTAAAATACTGGGTCCGAGTATAAAAATTAAAAAATGTCTTATGGAATGTAACCACATAGAAGCCTAAGACGTAAAATTTAAAATTGTAACTTTCCTCAGTAAAAACCTGTAGCGAAAGGGTTAAGAGTCAGCACCTTTTTCAGTTTTTCTCGACCTTTTCCGCTGGGGATACCGTCACCCAGTCAATCAACGCGCACTGTGACGTGTGACTACAATTGCAGCGCCAATTAAAATCAGAAACCTCAACAGACAACAACAACAAGAGCAACTTACCGCAACCGCACTGTCACATCAACACAAACGCACACACACGCACACAAACACACAAGAGAAACAAACGGAAAAAGCATTAAAAAAAACACATGAAAGAAAAAACTGTTAAATCCGCAACTAAACTTAAAATCTTAAACATTTATCCGCGTGTATTATGTGGCAACACTGGCTAATTGCCATGCCGCATTAAGCTGTCCCACATGCGCGCGCGAAACGGGCGACAGGCTAAAGCGCTGCGACAAATAGAAATGACGCGGGGCGGACGGGCGCAACAACCAAAGCGGACGAGTGTTGCGGTTATTTTGTTGCTGTATTGCTGTGCTTTTGTTTTCGTTTTCATTTGCAGTCGTCAACAACATGTGCGGGATTCAATTTAAAAGGATTAACTGCTAATTTTTTGTGATTCCAGCCAATGCCAGCCAGCGCTTGTCAGTGTATTTGAGCGCATTCGTATCTATGTGCTCGTATGTGTGTGTGTGTGTGCGTGTGGCGTACGCATTGCATATGTGTGCGCGTTTAGTGCTTCACACTTTGAGGCAGCATTAGCGAAAGCCATGAAGGGCGACCATGTTGGATTTTCGGTGTGCAGTCAAGGAGGGAGGATCCGCAGTGCCGGCGACTGGAGGGAGTTCAAATGTTTGAACTTCTCAACTTGGCTGCGAAGCGCACTCGAGCAGTGTCCAGCAACGCCACTGGTCGGTGCGCCCTCACCGACGTGCATGTTGCGCCCCTCACAAAGGAAACCGCACACATCCTGCAGGATTTGCGCTAATACACTCATTCGTCTCTTAACCCTTCTTATTTGTGGCCGCTAGTGTTGGGTTATTACACCCTACAGTGGGACAAGTGGGTAGGTGCGTCTTCGATAGGCAAAGACGAAACATATTGGAAACTGTGTTCTCTGATCGATTACTTTTTCGGTGATGGACACAAATGTTGCCTTTCAAAAGGAAATTCGAAATTATTACATTCATCGTGGAATACTCATGGTGGAAGTGTTGTATTGTTAAAGTTTTGCCAACACAGATTTTTTGAATTTTTTATTTTTTTTTAATTCTTTATTTAAAACTGGTTGCATTGTATTTATTTGTTATTCGAGCATTAAAACCATTTCGTCGGAGCTTACTTGGGCTTAACAACCACACTTTGATACTCCTCCTGGAATTTTTCCCCCCCCCCTTCTGATCATCGAGAATGAACACAATGCGCATAAAAAAGAATTTTCTGGCTCATATTCTTCTCGAATCGCTTAAATAATCAATAATTTTCTTGACATATTATCTGTTCTTGTGTATTTTTTTTCACATATAGAAACTTTGTTTTTACAATTAGTAAGCAAACAATAAAAATTAATGCACAATTAAACGAGCCGAAAATATTTGCAGGTGTAGAGTACAAAACAACTCGATCGACCGACTAAAGCA
Source organism: Melieria crassipennis (assembly GCA_963668005.1). Lineage (NCBI taxonomy): Eukaryota > Metazoa > Arthropoda > Insecta > Diptera > Ulidiidae > Melieria > Melieria crassipennis. The sequence continues at coordinate 113,397,344 of OY764963.1, read as the reverse complement.
ATCGCATTTGCCTTTGTATTCCCCGCTGTTTTGTTTCGTCTGCGTTTGAGTGTCAGTTACTTTCGCTTCTGTTCATTGTTGCTCTGTTTGTTGTTTTTATTTGCTTGTTGTTGCTGTTGTTTTTGTTGCTTGAGTTGCATTTCGCCTGCCAGATTTGCCAGATTTTTCTTTGCTCTCTACTTAAACCGCAGCAGCAACGCTAACACCGACAGCAGCAACAGCAGCAGCAGCAGTCAGAGCAACAAGAATAACAGCAGCAACAACAGCCAGCACTGACAGCAGCCAGCACAGTGAGCAGCAACAATACAAAATAAATCTAGTGAACTTCACAAGGATTAGCCAGCATGAAAGCATCGGATTTAAAAGCTTTTCCTTTTTTGCCGTTGCTGTTGTTGTTATTTGTTGCTTTTTCGAGTTCATTTAAGCTGTGAATGTGGCCGCCAATACTGTTGTTGTTGTTGTTGTTGTTGCTGCTGTTATTTTTGTTTGTTTGTTTTCTTACTTCTCTGTCTTGTCTTGTCTTTTTTTATTGATGTTGTTGTTGCTGTTTTGTTATTGTTGCTGTCCGCGCTCTGCGTGCGTGTTTGGCATTGCTTGCAAATGCTACTCGACAGTAGTGCAGCAAATCATGGCTGAGTGTGATTGTCACATGCTCACACACACACTCACACACACACACACACACTGATACGACTTCGCCTAAAGGCTGAGTGAGGTGTCGGCCCAAACGCTTTATGCAAATATGAATCCGTGGTTTATGGAGCTGGGCGCAAGAATGGTTTAATAAAAGAAGCTACAAATTGTTATTGTTGCGAGTTCGTTGTAAGAACATTTTTAGCACTTCTTGTGTTTGAAATTAACTGTTGACTCTTGTATTCAGAGCGTTGTCTGACTCAACTTACTGTTCTACAACAGCCTTACAGGACAGAATCATTTATATCTCAACTGGATTTTTATGTCAATGCAGTTATTATTCCAAACTTTAATTGTTGTGTTGCAAATGGTTTCACAGATCGTAGTTCAAATGAAGGTCATTGATGCTTTAGTCACTTATCCATGACTACCCATTCTCAAACCCCAAACAATTTTATTCTTTGCAATGTTTGTAAATCGCTACAAAAATGTTTAGAGGTATTCAAAAGAACAAAAAGAAAGCTCCTTTTAGCTACACAACTGAGACATTTTGTATGTCATAACGTAGCCAATAAATATTCTGCAAGAATAGACTGCAAAACATTTTACAGACAATTAGTGCGACAGGTTGTTCTCGGCTGCATTATTAGGTATTATTTGAAGTTTCACCAGTTTGCCTCCAAACGGTCAGAGACTTCGTAAACGCCGAATATTGAATTTTAATTGTAGATCCTTATTAGGGTTTTCCATTGTCTTCAAATGAGAAGTTACGATGTTTTTCGAACAGAGATACCCGATAGTTGTTGGTCCTAAATTTAAAAATATTCAACATTATATTTTACGGCCTCAGCCTACGAATAAGACACTTTCAATTACAAATTGTGCAATTTTTTATTTTCGTTATAATTCAAATTTTACTATCGAGTTATATTTCATTATTTTGATGTGTACATAAATCTGTATGTTTATATACTATGAGTTGGTATGTGAATCGAATTTAAAAACACCGTACATTTATGAAATTCAAACGAGTTTCGGAAATGAGTCAGTAGCAGCTAAAACTAGTAAAATTTGGTAGCTAGAAACTTTAGCTTTTATTTCTATGAGCAAACATTCGATAATATTTTGCAATATTTAACATAGACAGCACCAAATTGGAACTTGCTTCACTTTAATTTTGAATTTCGTTTGAATCACTTTGCACTTTTAGCATAAATTTTCAATTGTTATTAATCTTGTGTTTTGTTGTAAACACTCACTATTTGCCCGCCGAAATGACGTGCAATTCGAACCAAACAATAACACCACAAAGTAAGAAAATAATTAAATTCTACAGCGTGAAATGCTCACCAACCTTCCTCCAGCATGGTGCGAACGTAACTGACGAATTGAGCGCCAATCCACATCACTCGCACTCACACACACACACACGCACACGCACACGCACACACGCACACGCATACAGATGCGCCGCTGCGAATGAATGAAATCGCATGCAAGTGCGTCAATACAGCAAGCAACATGTGGCATGGCAGTGTTGCCATTCGGGCCGAAACGAACCCGCTCAGCCGCTCCCCACAAGCCCCATTTCCTGTCTTGATTTGTGGCTTCTTGTGTGTGTGTGTGCCGAACGCTCTCGCAGCGCCCCAAACATGAGCCTCTCCAGCCCCGATGAGGCGCTCTTTCGGCGAGTGTTGCGCGCTCTCTCTCCGGTTGCGGCATTCACGCTCTCTGCGCCGGTTGTGTGCCTGCTTATCGTGCCATATCAGAGGGGATTATGCGAAATGAATGGAATTAAGGATTAATTTCGAAGGGATGTCATTTAGACGGGATAATTCTGTTTTGTATTTTATGCTCGAGTGAGTCACGGCATTCAGAATAAGCGTTCGTGTGCGTGTGCGTGTGCGTGTGCGTGCCAGTGTGTGCGTATTTTTATATGGCACTGTGCATGGGTTTGCGCTTGTGCGTGCCTGGTATTTGTAAGCGAAAGCAAAAAACGAACCAAAGAACTAATCCATGGAAATACATTTTCGATATGGCGTACAGTGGAGCAAAGAGGCCATCAAACATGGGTAACAATTAAAAATAATGTAAATTTTGAAGAAATGGAAGTATACATAAATATTAAGTGGTTCTTAGCAGGGACTTAACTATTATAAGTTTTTTAAGAAATTAATTGCAATGTAACTATTACAATGCAACATCAATTTTATTTGTTGATTATAATTATTATTGGCGACAATTAATTTTTAGGTTGCATAATAACTGTTATGAGAAATAAATATTGTTTTCATTCTGGATAATTATTATTTTGGGATTTTTTTTGTTTAAGTTGCTTCATAACTTTAATTTATGATTTTTTTTATTTACGTTACCGATAACTATTATTTGAAAGACAACTGTTTTTTACGTTGCCTCATAACTTTCATGAAATAAATTTTTTTTATTCACGTTACCTTACCACATTTTCAGTATGAATTGATTTTTAATTGTTTAGTTGTTGGTGGAAATAAGGTTTCTGCAGTTAATTTGCGTTTGTCAATTTAAAGAAATTAAAACTGAATTCATATCCAAAATGTAGTAATTCAACGTAACAATTTTTTTTCAAAATAATAGTTTTGGCCACGTAATTAAAAAAAAATCATAAATAAAAGTTATGAAGCAACGAAAAAAAAAATTTCTCAAAATAAAAGTTATCGGTAATGTAAATAAAAAAGTCATAAATAAAAGTTATGAGGCAACGTAAAAAAAACTATTTCCAAAATAATTATTATAATTATTAACAATAATTATTAAGAGTTATTATGCAACTCAAAAATATTTATTACATGATAATAGTTATAGGCGACGTGAAAAATTTCTCATTGGGAATAATTATTATAAAGCAATAAATATAGAAATTTCTTAAATTAGGGCAATTTTTTCATTAAAAAAATATGGATAATAATTATTTTAGGTCTCTAGTTGTTAGGGTTGAGGAAATCTGAATTTTCAATATTTTTCGTATATGTTTAGAGTGTTATACATATGTATATATATATATGACTTTACATATATTTATAGAAGAGAAATTGTCAAAGTGGTACCCACATTTTATAAAATATTAAAAACTTTTACACAACAATAAAACCCGGGTTGCAAATCCCACCCTTCTCCTCTCGTAAGCGTTGGAGTGGTCGGCTGTCGTTGCAGTTGATCCTGTTTGATATCATCAGAGATTTTTTAAGTAACTTTAAACTCTACAGCTATATAAAATTTTTCCTCGTTCCTCCTCTGAGAATCAAAAGAAGCGTCCAGTGGGAATTTGACGCGTTCCATAATTGCTGGCCACCACTGTAGCGCATGTTAATGCCATGCGATCCATAAAACGAAGAGTTAAATCCGAAGTAATAATCCCTCACGAAATTAAATCCCACGCCCACATGAAAAATCGCCAGCCAGCGGCAGTGGCAGTGACGGCGGCAGCAACAACGCACAGTCAACGCCGCAGCCGGTGCCAGTGCACTCGAGTCGACACGACTCGGCTCAACGAGCCGGCCGTCAGCGCGCCAAAAGCATTTTTAGCTTCGATTCAGCCGACAGTCTTGCAGTCAGCCGACGAGCGCTGCCGGTTTAAGGATTAACGCCGACGCCAACACTGACACTCGCAGGCACAGTGGGGTCGGCAGGCGGCGCAGCGGCTAAAACAGTGCGGGCCGCGAGCGAGAGAGAGCGAGTGCAAGCCGTTGTGCCCGGAGCAGAAAATCGTTGGGATTAATGCGGAATCTGCCTTATTTCGAAAATATGCTGGCGTGCCTGTGTTGCCGCGCGCGCGCGCCTCTGTCAACGCGCTAATGCCCCACGGACAAAGCGACCGACCCCACCGGCATGCAATCCGGCCGCTCTGCTCGAACGGCAGCCGGCAGCGAATCAACACCCGAACCGCAGCAACTTGTGGTGTCGGCAAGAACATAAGGCAACCGGTTGCGCGGGTGGGGGGCGGAAGTGGTGTGGTGGTGCGGATTGGCGTGGCGCGGCTTGAAATTTGCAGTGGCAGTGAGCGGGGGAAGGACGCTGGGATTTCGAATTTTGGCACTGCGTGCTGCAGATTCGCAGCGGGATTATGGCGCTGCAGCAGCGGCCGCGCAGATGAATCATTTGACAGGTTTTACGGGGTGCCGGGAGAGTGGCAGAGCGGCGGCCAGCTGCCGGCGCTGTAATAAATCCGCGCCAACCATTGCAAAAAGTCGGCGACGTGTGTGCGATTGCAGGCAATTTCGGTTTTTATACTCGACGTGTGTGAGTGTGTGTGCGAGTGCGAGTGTGTGTGAGTGTGTGACGGTATGTTAGCCTGGCCGTCGACAACATGAATTCCTTACTGTAGTCCCTCTAAAAGGACTTTACGACTTGCAGTTGCATGTAGTTGATATAAGCAATCATGTAGACAATGAAATTAAGACACATTCCATCAATGTAGATAAATGTTCAGCCAATGAAAAGATACATTTTGACTAGTATAATTAATGTAAACAATTAAAATAAACTCATGCGCTATGTAAATAATCGAGTAAAGAAAACAGAAATGCAAAATGTAGGCAGATATGTAAAATGTAGACAGTATGGTATATGGCAAAATGTATACTCAACAATTACGGAATGAGATTGTCTCAATTGTGTAGACAATCTAAACAATGTAAACAGTAAATAAAGTATACGATCTGGTTATACAAGGTGCGTTCCAAAGTAAACAGTACTTTTACAATAAGGACGTTTCTGGTGGCGCCATCTATGTGTGTCTTTCATTCACATCCTGTCAAAATTTCATGACATTTGGTCAAGTAGAAGCCGAAATATCCCGCTCAATGTGACAGTATGTTTTTAACTTTGGTACGAGAATGTCGTTTATTGCATGATAATGCACCGGCTCACAGAGCCGTAGTTCAATCATTCACCGTATTCGCCTGATATGGCTCCCTGTGACTTCTACTTATTCGGTCAGTTGCATTTGCCGATGAAAGGAAAACGTTATAAGGACGTTGAGGACATCCAAAAGGCTTGTACCAACATTCTGAAGGCGATGCCGGCCGATGGCCTAAAACACTCATTCCAAATGCTTTTGGACCGTGCAAAACATTGTATCGAAGCAGAAGGGGAGTATTTTGAATAAATAAAAAGAATTATACAAAAATAATCATCCGTTTTCTTTATTTTACAAAAGTCCTGTTTACTTTGCAACGCACCTTGTAAAAGTGTCTGTATTGAAATCCTATATATCAGTCCGAAAGAATTTTGACGAGAATTATGGCGCGACAGTGGAACCAATACCTTACATCTGCAAGTAATCGAGTGAGGAATGTTAAAAATAAAGAATCGTATGAAATGCAATCATGCACAAAAATTAAGCAAAACGATTTTTCATTCATTCATTTCATTTCTACATATCATTGAATACATGTAGAAAATTCAAACCATCAAGTATCTAACGTAGACAATTCAGTAAATGGAGTGAGAAAATGTTTCCTCGTTTATTTGAGAATCTTCGATGTTGTCTGCAAGTGTGCAATTTTTCGCAAGGCTCCAGTTTTTGACAAGTACATTCCACAGTGACAATGGCTGTGAGTGGTGTGGGGCACATCAGCTGCCCATACGCTTTGCATACAAATACACAAACCGATTGCAGGCCGGCCCCCAGAATGGACAGCAGGACTGGTGCCTTTTGGGAATTAATGCTCAGGGATAATCTGTCGATCAATAAAACGATACAGACGCGTAGGCGAAGGCGCGTACAAGTGCTCTCATTGTACGTGTATGTGTGTGGCTGTGTGCGTGTGTGAGTGAGGTCCGCATGTTTGGGTGCGCATTTATGACATCGTTTTGAACATGTTTCGAGTGTTCCAATGGCAGTGAAAGGAAATGGACGCCACTCATGACCCGCACATCGAAAAGTTTATTTTGGAAAATATCTCTTTGCTTTAAATAGTTGTAGCCATTTAAATAAATATTTTTTTGTATTTTAATAACACAAAAACTTCTTTGGTAATTATGGAGTAAAGCAAATTGGAACAGCTGGGCTTATCATCTGATCGATGCTGTCAGCAAATTGAATTCGTTATTAAACCAGCTTTCAGCTTACTTCAGTTGCATTTGCAATTTTTACACGCTAATCTCTGAATCGCTTCCATTGTACTCTTTACGTTGCCATTAGTCTATAAAATGTCCTCACCCCGCCGCCGCCTCACGACAGCTTTAACCTAAAAATTCAACAATAACAATAACAACCACGACTGAAAGCGAACGTCTGCAGCCGGCGCGGCTCCTGTGGCACGCACACACTCACACCCACAAGCTCGTACAAACCAGCCGACAAACAGAAACAACCAAACAAACAAACAAACCAGCGTTGCCGTTTTGGTTATTTTTAACCAAAAATGGTTATTTTAATTTTTGAAAATGGGGTTTGGTTATTTGGTGATTTTTGATCCCATTTGGTTATTTTTTTAAATATCGAACACTGATACAAAATGTATCTTTTAGAATATTGCACACTGATACAAAATGTGTCTTTAATATCAACGAGCACAATATTATTGGGAGTGACAATAATATTGATAAATAGTGGCAACTCATAGCCATTGCTGTTTCTCGTAAAAAAGTAAGCAGCATTGTTTAAATCGACAACTATGTTTTAAAAAGAGTCAACCATTAATTCGCAGCTCACTGAAAGTTTTACTGTACGTGAACGTGTTAATTATTTATTTTATGTCACACATTCATACAAATGTGTTAAAAGCCTTATAAATGTTCCTTAAATCTTGAAGTTTATGTATGAGTTATTTATTTTGCTTATGTCGAATAAACATTTTGGTTATTTTTAATACATTTTTGTAATTTTTATTTTTGTTCCTGGTTATAAATTTTTTCTTCTTGTGGCAACGCTGAAACAAACAAACAAGCACTCTGCTTTTACTCAGCGCCCGGGTGCACAAGCGACGAGGAGTTTCTCTTCATTTGTGTCTGATGGGATTAGAGTTAAATCCAGATAAAGGGATAAAGGATTCAGGGTAATGCTGTTTCTTCCGCTGCTGCCGCGGCACGTCGGTTTTCCCAATTTGGCGGCAAATTCAAATAGAACTCGCACACACGCACACTAACAAGAGAGGCAAATCGAGAGAGAGAGAGAGAAGGAGAAAGAGAGAGAGTGTGTGCACGTGCAGTCCCACACGGCGCTTCACTTTGTAGCTGCCGGGACACGGTAAAAGTTGCACAGTAAAAGTGTGGCCATATTGTTGTTGTTGTTGTTACGTCTCAAGTTTATCACAACGTCCTTCAGCGGCGGCAGACGAGTTCTCTGCGGAGGATAAGTGAAGTCTATAGATTTGTATAGTCGGAATCCTTCGGGTGGCATGAAGGATTGGATGGATGGATGGATGGTTGGACGGCAGCTTGCCAAAGGGATAAACATTTTATTTTCCTTCTTGCTGTTGCTTTATTGCTGTTGTTATAAATGATTTGCTGTTGCTCGTTTTGGATTTGTTTTGGGCGTGAGCGCTTGAAGTGCCAGCGACAGGTTGTGAGATTGCACGCCCAGTAGGAAATTTTGTTTTAAAATCGGCTGAGTTGAAATTGTTAAAACTTTGATTTGAAGAATATTTTTCCAATTAAAAAATTAACATAACCCTTTTCGGTTTTGAAAGCGCAGGAAATCATCTTGTCCGAATTTTTGATATTAAGTTTTATACCGAATAGAGTCGCTGACAAATGTCCTTAAAAACGCCCGTTTAGGTGCTAATGGGTTCAGAGGTCTACTAGCTTTGGACCTGTGCTATTGCTTCTTGATGGATATGTGTTTCTGATCATCTTTTCTCACAACTATATAGTAAAAAAGATGATCAGAACACAGCTGCTCCTTTAAGGGTCCAGCTATCGATTTGTTATAGATCGATTTTCTCGATCCACATCCGGATCGAAATTACTCACAGTACTAACTCTTAACCCTCTCATGATTCGCATTGGGAGGAACTTTCTACTGTCTTCTTTATCATCTTTTGAGCCGCAAATGTCATACAAGGTCCAGGTCCCTGTTTGCTATTCGGCTTTTACGGCCAAAGGCTTTGCTCGTCTTAGTGACAGCATTTGCGCCAAAATTAACCCAGCACACCGACACTTTGCACGCAGCAATGTGTCTGCAAACACTGCGCATGACTGCCTACGCCAAAGTAGGCTCACACTGTGTGTTGTGCAATCTTATTTTATTTGCATTATTGTTGCGCCGCTTAAGCTGAGTGAAAGCGCAGCGCGCTCGTCGCAGGCGTTCTCGTTATTATTGCCAGCTACGCATGTGTGAGTGTGCGTGCGCCGGACAGTGGCCTTTCGGCGCGTTGCTGTTTTTGCACACGTTTGGCCAATTCAAACAAATAGTTGTTGTTGTGTGTTGTGTGTGTGTGCGTGTTGATCTTTGGTAAAATTTCATAATTTTAAAAATGTTTCATATCAAATTTCCCGGATTTTGCGACATGCATCAGCAGCAGCGCAGCACGGACGTGCAACACTTTCTGTGCTGCGAGCACGATTTCAGGATTAAGCGCGATTTACAAGTGTGTTGCAACGAGCAAATAAAAATCAAACTCCTTCGGTCGGCATTTATTGAATTATCGGCAAATTTCAATGAATTACAAAACATTTATACTTTATGCTTTAAATGCTTTAAAGTGGCATTTGAGATTCAGCTTTAAGCGCCCCGGAGCTGAATAAATCATTAGACAATATTTTCGGCTCCAACAGCCGACTCGCAGATTAATAAAACGCCACTCATTACGCGCAGCTATTTATTGCCGCTGCCGTTGTCGTCGTGTGTGTCGGTGTGTTGCTGCAGCTGCCATTGAAATTGTCATTAAAATTATAGCAAAAGCACAGAAGCGATTTTCCGTACCCGGTGCCGGCAACTTGCCGCAGCACTCACAGCCGTGAGCGTGCCACATGCTAAGCATTTGCGGCGGGGCCGCGCGGGTGGGTAAAGGATTTAAAGCTGTGGATTATGTGCTGCCGCCAGCCGTCTCGCACATAAAACGGACGTGGACGCTGTGTGCGTGGGGATAAAAGCGCTGCCGACGCCGGCGCCGACAGCGCATCAAATCCAGCTGCGGCATAAGCCGTGGGATTTGAATTCGATTTTTGTGCTGTGTGTGTGTGTGTGTGTGTGTATGCGCGAGAGTGTGTTTGTGTTCGACACAAACAGACCGATGCGAAAGGATAAGCGTAATGCGAACGCGGCGGCGGGGCGGGGCGGCTAAGTGTATGAGCGCAAACTTTATAAACCTTGACTGAGGTGATGCTATTGATGAAGTTGTTGCCATCTTGTTGTTGTTCTTGTTGCTTTTGCTGCTGAGTGCTTCGAAAGGGGGGACGAGTTATTAAGCAGTATGCCACAGGAGCGGATTTGAATGTTTTACGGCATTTTCATTGATTGCAAATGGGAAATGCAAATCGTGGGATTATCCGCAACAGAACGAATTTTTGTTTAATAATAAAAATGTTTTTAATTAATTTTCCAAGCCAACTTAATATTGTAATGCTGTCTCTATATATTTATTCTATTAATTTATATTTCTTTATATTTATTTATATATTGCACTTTTGTTGAATCTTTCAAGATGAAACAAAGAGAGAAAGTGATCTTTTGTCAGTATAAAATTGTGGGCTTTACTTCTTCCCTTCTATCATTGTATGATCTATGCATTGCTCCTTGTAAACATGATCCGAGCATCAACTGCTAATCGGCTATTTAAATAGTATATCTAAAGGATGGAAGTTTTGTGATTTGACTAGTTTTAGTCGAAGCAACATCTTCACCTAGTGAGCTCTTCTACATATCTCGATGACTAAAGTCAGTAAATGTTTGCTAACTCTTTCGACCCTGAATTTTACGCTGTCTCTCGATATTACTTTTTGGTATTTAGATCATGAAACATTTGCCTAAGAAGTCTGCACACGACACTTGAAGTCTTCCTCTTTGTTAGAGTTCTAGAGCTAGTTTACATTTGAACAACTTTAGCTTAAAACGGGTTAAATAAATTTTGTATCAATATTTTTTAATTACAGAAAAATTATTTAATATTTATGGAAAAATACAAAATTATCAAATTTGATCAAATTCGTAGACTTCAATTAGAACACAAACTTCCCCTGATATCGCTGCAAATTATTGAATATTATTTTTAACCCATTAAGCCCTGAGCGTTGCGTTTGCGCAACGTTTGGGAATTTCGCTATATTATGTAATTCATAAAGACATAAGACTGGAAAATGGGTAGAATTAGATTAGAATTGATCGTTTTAGATTCTGCCATACTCAAATTTCAAAATTATTTAAATATTCATACGTTTTTTTCGATCCAAAGTCAAAGGTTTTTTTTGGGGAATTTTTGAAATTCAATCAAAAATACTTATTCTTCAAACCTATCAAAATCCCTTAGTGGGCTGCATTTTGCAATGCTAAACTATTTAAAAATAAGTTTTGAAAATTTTTTTTTTAATTTTTTAAACAAAAAATATGCTTTAAATTTTCTGTTGCGCGAATGCAACGTTGGGCCTAAACACTGCCAATTTTCATACAACGCAACGCGTGAAAATGTCAAAATCCAAGCAGCTGATATTTTATTGGCACATTTCATTTTCCGCAAATGTTTGATTTTGTTTTTGTGTAATGTTTGCGAAAAACATGACAAAAAAAAAAACATGGTATGCATTTTTTGCTTGATTTTTTTTCTTGATTAGGTCAATTAATAAGATTGTGTAAAATTTTATGGAAATCGCACAAGCCTTTCTGGGGTCAGGTTTTAATGGGTTAAAGATAACAGTAAAATTTTTTTAATTTGCCTTGAATTCACTTTTAAAAATATTAATTTGTTGGTGCCTATTTAAATTAAACCCATACATCAATCGTAAGATTACTATTAGATGACAATTAGGTGAAGTTGCTCTCAGGCAACTTTGGGGTCGAAAGCGCAAAGCAACTCGTGAAAGATCAATCGTATCAAAATTATTATAGAATTTATTTTAAGTATTATAGAAAATTATAGAAAATTATTATAGTAATTTGGTCATCTCACAATGAGCAGTTTTGAGCGAAAAGTGATTTAATTTAAATAGTTTATAATTTATATAAAACTTAAAAGTTTGACTTATGGCAACGCACCGACAGTGAGCGATTTTTCACAACGCCATTCTACGCGCATTTCGGCAGATCACTTGAGAAATGTAAACATCAACATTTCAAATCTTTACTCAAATATTCAAATTGAATTCAGCAGAAATCTGCGGAATTAATAACGACACAAATTCACATTGACCCGTTCGCACATTCGTCCATTATGCCAACTCGAATGTGCAGATGAATGGCAAATAAATGAATGCAGCTCACCGAGTGTGTAGTTAGAGTTGCGACGAGGTGTCGGAATCAGTAGCAGCAACAAGTGTTGCCAGTCGCTGCCAGTTGCCAATGCCAATGTATCGCACTGGCTGCCTGACATGTCATGGCTGGCATTGTTGCTGGTTGTTGCTGATGTTGTTGTTGTGCACATGTATGTATTATCGGATGGCAGTAAAGTTGATGCCTTTGCATAAACCTCCGACGTCGCCGTTGAATGGTTGGCTGCTGAATGGCGACCATTGTTGTTATTTATAAATGTTTAGATGCAAAGAGCTCTTGCGAAAATCCTTAATCCTCTTCGTATAAATACCCCCCTTTAAAATGCTCCTAAGCACAGGCGCACAGGCGCACGGCACACCGACACCGACAGGCGTTGTGCGTGTGTGTGTGTGCGTATGTAAATGCTTGCGCAGTGAGATTCCAGCACACAGAGCACACGGACCAGCATATGTGGCATTGATGATGCTGATCAAATAGAGGATTTTCGCAAAAATTAACACAAAACCCCTCTATCAACGGTTGGCATATTCTCAGCAGGATATTCGAGCTGTGTCGCCATGTCGCTGTGTCGCTGCGCAGCGCTGCCGAGTGCTGCGGAGTTTGTTGCCTGTGTGGCGTTGTGGTGAAGTGAGGCGAGTCAGTGCCCACTGCGAACTGGGATTGTACAGTTTTTAAGCGATTTTCGACACTGCGATGTAGACAATGAAAGTAAACATAATTTTTTAAAACGGGCACTTGGGCAATGCGAGTTACTGCGAAGAGAATTTCTAATAGAATAATAATTACCAGGGAAAGGATTTTGTGGAAATTGGCTTCTTTGTTTGCTGCTAGATAGAGCATTTCTGATTGAATATGAGGGTGAATTAGGTCCTCCTGATTAGAAATGTACCACTTTTATTTTGCCTTTTTTGCCTTTTTCACCCATAAATGCCGTTTTTTAGTGCCTATTTTAAATATAAATGCCACAAAATGCCTTCTTCAAGATTTTATTTTTCTTTCGTTTTTAATATTTTCCACCTTTTGTTTCGCAAAAAAAAATTAAGTGGCAACATTGCAATTCGTTAACTTCTCGATGTTTTTACATTGAGTTGATCATTCCTAAGCCGTTATTTTTTGTTGTGCAGTGGAAAATTTAAAGAAAAAAACATGCCAAAATCAAAAAGTTCAGTTAGCGCAAAAATTTTATTTATTTTTTTGTGATACTTACAAGTACGGCTTTTATGCTTTTATATGAGAAGTTAAAATATGAATTTAAAATATGTGCCTGCATTTCAATTAAAATATCTTAGTTTTAGTTTTTAAACTATCTTTGAAAACCTTGATGTTCCTTTTCTTTTACAAAAAACGAGGTATAAAAATTGTATATTGCATACGTCAGGTGAAATAAAATTATTAAAAAAATACATACCGTTTCCCCTTTATTTAGATTTTCTAGTATTTTTTTCTTATTTTTAAATGTCTGTTTTTGCCTTTTTAACAATTTTTAATGCCCTATTTTGCCTTTTTAGGCAGTTTTTAGTGCCTTTTTGGCCTTTTTGGCAGTTTTTAGTGCCTTTCCGTGCCTTTTTTGCTATTTTATTTTGCCTTTTTTATAGGGTTTTGGTCCTCAAAATCCTTTCCCTGATTATTACGATTGGCGTAAGTAACTAAATGTGTAAAATATGCAAATTATTATGTCAACAATTCCAAGAAGAATGTAGATAATTTGTTGTGCCGCAGTGTGTCAACAACAAAGTGCAGATCAATTTGAAGCTTGTCTCTTTGTGGAATAGAGTTGAGCTCTGCCAGTGTTTCATGAACGCAGACCAGACTGTAGATAATGCCAGGTCAGTTTGTCGATCGGTCAAGCGCCAATTCGGATTGGGTCGACGGCAACTTTGGATTGTTTACGTTATTGTTTTGGTGCCAACTATCAGAGATATATTCGAATATTCGAGTACACATAACTCAAAGGACGTGTGCACCTAAGCCAGCGGAATGAGCTGCAACGCAGCATTGTTTATCTGGTAACATAAGCTTACACACACACACACACACACACACACACAGACGCACTTCACTCTCGACTCGCAGCCACCACCCACGTCGTTTCTTTTCGTTCGTTTTCGCTTCATTTCGCTGCATTTTCATCATTGTCGGTGCGGATTCATTTCGACTGTCACATTTCTAAATTTCATGTGTTGACTTATAGTATGCATTGCGCTGTCTGTCCGCGCTGATAATGTAAACCCGGCTGGCTTACAGCACGGCGCGTTATTGATGTTGCCGTGCATGTTGATGGCTTTGATATGCGTCATTGTTGTTGACAACACGTTCCTGGATCAAGTCGACAAAATCAAAATTTCAACGAAAATGCTCGAAAATATTTCGCTATTTTGTATGAATTCTGTGCTAATGTTGGGGTTTCTTGGCTGCGCTGTGGTTGGGAAGAGGACAGCTGGGTTTGTGAGTTTGCTTGCTTACATAAAAAACCAAAAATTTGCTGATATCTTTCTAATTCATATAAAAACTTACGATTTGTATAAAAAATCAGAGGCCCATTGTGATAGCACATAAGTATTCCAGCCGTTTTGAAATGTGTATGCAACACTGTTTTTTCTAGTGTCCGACCGAATATTCGGTTTCGGTTTCGGCCCAAATAAGTGGTTTCGGTTTCAGTTTCGGCCAAATAATGCCCGAACGGCCGAAACAGAAACTTTCTAGAATATTTTTTTACATTTTATTGTGTAGCAGATATATAGTGAAAGGAGGACTAATTTAGATGCCACCAATGTAAATAAACTTATTTTTTTAGCATATAATACTAAATTCTTTAATTTTGAATAAGTATTACCGAGTAAGGTACGAAAGTGTAATTTTTTCATGTTTTTTTTTTTATAAAATGAATAAATTGTTTTAATTAATAAATATTTATTTATTTATGTTATGTTTGTTTGTTTGTTCTTTATTTACTTAATGTAAAATTCGTTTGTTGAAAAAAATGCTGGATATGGTGTTTTTTATTTCAATTAGAAAGTTTCGGTTTCGGCCGAATATTAAAAAAAAAAAACCGAAATTCGGTTTCGGTTTCGGCCCAAAAAAAATGTTTCGCTCGGACACTAGTTTTTTCCAACAAGTGTTAAAATAGAAGTGCGATAGAAATAGACGAGTGTTTCAACAGCTCGAGCTAGGATTCGAACCTGGGGCCTCAGTATGAGAAGCCAGTGCACTGAAACTTTTGTGTAACGCACCACTGTGCCCAGCTGAAGTTCACAGTAGTTTTCATTTGTTGAATCGCCGAAAATGTCGCTCGAACTGTGTCATCTAAATCATAACTGATTCTAGCGCATGCGAGCACACTCACACACACACCCACACACACACGCACGGCAGCGGCTTAAGTGCTAAGCATTATGCAAACCCCATATGCGACGAGATTTGCACAAAATTTTTAGTCACAATCGACGGTCACCCGGGCGGCGCAGCAGTTGCACCTCAGGCGACGCGGTACACGACACATTTAGAGAGCGCAACAGGAAAGAAAATTCGAATTATAAGCAAAAAGGATTTGCACAACAAAAAGCTTTTTGCGCACGCAGCACTACGAGCGCGCGTTCCTGTGTGTGGGTGTGGGTGTCGGCGGGCGAGCGTATCTTTCAGACGCGTGCGTGCGTGTGTGTGCTGGCATGGATTGTCTGTTTGGCTGTGTGAGTGCGAGTTAAGCACATCACTGGCGCACAAACACATTTACAGACAGACAAACATCGCCAGACGATACACCAGGCTCACTCGATAGCTGAATTTATCTACGAAATGGGACAAATTTCGAGGATTCGAATGTGTTTGCCGCACAAAATCCCAAATCCTTACTCGCACTTTGATACTTCGGCAGCCGCTGCGGCCCGCACTCGGTGCGCAAATTTCAAACAACGCTGCCAGTTGACAGCAGCGGCCGCAGTGGCAGCACATCCTGCAGCCGTGCCGAGGCTTGCGAGGCACAGTATCACCTTTTGCGTTTTGCATACACTTAAATGTGCGCATTATAAACGGATTAAAATTCGTAATAGTATTGGAGGAGCGCAGCGAGCAACTTGTAGGCATATGTGTTGCTGTTGTCGCTGTTGCGCTGTGGCGCTGGCAACAGTTTGGCAAAAGATTTAGTCGAAATAGGAACAACAAAATATTTGTTATAAACGACATTTTCGATAGTATTTATTGTGTTGTGCTGCTGCTGCTGCTGCTGCTATGTGTCTGGCTGCTCCTCGTGTTGCTCGAGCGTTGCTGCTGGTTGCGGCTGGCGTTGCATGTTGCCGGTGCGGCAGTTGAGGTGTTGCCTCATATGGAATCGGTTATGGGAGTAATGAAACGTGTTTATAACAGCCGATTTTGGCACATGTGAACTGCCACGCACACACGCACACACACACGCACAGACGCATTGCAACGCATCGCTTATGCTCGTAGCAGGAGCCGTGCAAGCGTTTTCACATTCGAGCACTTGCAAAGCTGAGACAGTTTGTGTTAATTAAATTATTCGCAGTGCAGAGATGACGATTTTTTTCGACTCCTTATAAATGAGTAATGGGTTTCGGGGAGCTTAGTCTTAGAACCAACTTAGAGTAGATTCAGGATCACATCTTATCGACCAATAACATTTACATTACTATTCTTACAGCCTTATTGAACTTTCAACTCTAGATTTCAAAGATATAGCGAGGTTCAAATTGAAATACTTGGGGTTCCCAGCGCCTTAAAGGCGGAGTTGCGCCATTCGAAAGTGATTTCACGACCAGCCATCCATTTTTGCTTGTGCCAGCTATTTCCTATACTTAATCTATTATTATCCAAAAATTAGAACTTAGTTATCAAAGATTTCTTCAAAAAAAAAGGTGCCTGTACTAGCATATAGAAAAAATAAAAAATAAAAATAAACTGAACAGTTCCGAGAGGATGAAAATGCGTTGAAAAATGTACGGACAGCTCGGCATAATTGCAGTATAGCGAACCCTCGTTAAAAATATAAATGAGTATGCTTTTATATAAAGGCTTGGCTCCTGAATCTAACAGATTAAAAATTTTGCCTGGGAAACGCCCACAAAAGGCGTGGCTCGGGGTCAAAGTTCAAAGTTTTTATCAAAAAAACTCAATTAATCTCCAACTGATTTACACGACATGGGTATCAAACGAAAGGTATTTTTCATATCTTTCTATTAATGTACAACATTCGATACGTTATATGTACTAATAAAAAGTTTTAAGCGAAAAATAAATTTTCTCGAAAAAATCAATTTTTTAAGGAATTTTTTTCTCAAAAAAATCCAGTTTTAAGGTACAATAATCTTGTTACCATATTGTAGCCTGTGAAATTCCCTTAACAATAAAATAAAGGAATGTATACTTTTGTTGTTTTTTAATATATTTTTTTAATATTCTCTAAACAATTTTTTAATTTGCAAATCATTTGAATCATTTACGAACTTTAGAGTTGATCACAGACCCAGCGAATACTATCAAATTTTTAACTATAAATCTCGTTGATACCCAGCCACAGTTCCAGCATTTGTGACACAGCTTCAACAGCAAACTTGACTCCTCAAAACTGCCATAAGCTCGAAAATGGTGAGAGCCGAGCGAACAGAATGGTCTGCGAATCTTCGAATTTAACGTCGCATAGCAGCAGATCGATGCTGCAACAGTGGAGTTGTGCATCGGCTTCGACCACAGCTTCATTCGATTGCTCGCACTGGGCGAAGAGGGGCGCGGGCATGGTCTGCCTTAATCTCTGGCCAAACAAATTCAGGAAATTCCTAAACGAAACGCACAGACCTAATGTCAGTTGAAAGTGTGTCACACACACACACTCACACACGCATCCCTTTTGCCACCCTCATTCAGATTCACTCGCACCCACACAGCCACACAGAAAAAGCTGCACTCACACAGAGACGCACATTTGCGTATTTGGCAAATAGACAAATAAGAGTGCTGTGTGTCATTGGCGCTGAATATCGATGAGGCACGTTCAACTTATCGACGCGACATTCGTCATATGTGGCATACGGTCCGGATACGGTCCGGTCCGGTACGGATTGTGCGCCGCCGCCCCGCGCAGCTCTTTGCGCACAACCGGCGCACATTTATCATCATTGCCAGGCATTGCCAGCAGTTGCAGCCACGGCAACCAACAATAGCAACACAATCAACATTATCCAACGTTTGTAACGTCGTCGCCGTTGTTGTCGTTGTCGCTGTTGTTGGCACAAGCGGCGACCTCGCTCTCTGTGCAACTGACTGGCCAACTGAATGCCCGCTTGTCAGCGTAAAATGCATGCGGCGAATGCTGCAAATCCCTAATCCAAAGGATTTCCGAGTGCTGCATTCAAATACGCGCCGATCTTGCCGGACCGCTCTGTGTGCCCAACGCCGCTTTGTAAGCGAGCGCAGGTTGAGGCGGCATGGTGACGGCAGGAAATTGCGGTACATGAACAGTGCAATTCGGTGGCAAACTTTCGAACGGCATTGAAGACTTAATTTCGGAAATTCCGTTTTCGACTATGAACGAAAACTTGCTGCCCAAATTCTATCAAATTTATAACTCACGTTCTGCTTTCTGTGACGGTCGTCTTAAAGCAATAAATTTTTCAACAATTTCTGTCTGAAAAATTTGGGCATTTGCCTTAATATTTGTTGAATAAACCATTTCGGATCTCATTGCTGTTTCCACTCCCTATAAATCCCCTAATCCTATTCCTCATTTTCCACACAAACACACACACACAGGCCCGCAGCATCATTTCGCATTTATACGCACGCCGCCAGACACGCGCACAGCCCTCGACTTAGCTCACCCTCAGCCAAATAATGCTTTTACTTGTTTGTATATTTCCGTATTTTCTGTATCAAGTTTAAAGGATTAAATGAAACACACAAGCCGCTCGCTGTACTTGTGTGCCACACACACACTCACACTCACCCACACACATTGGAATATGTTGTGCATGTGGCTACGTGAATGTGCGTTTGTGCTCCTCTAGCTAAATTCTCTTTTCACTAATCCGAGCACATCTATCGGAGTACGCACCCACACTCCAACACACTGCCGCACACACGCGCCCACCACGTAGGCGTACAGGCACTAGAATTCATCGATGTGATTTTAACGCTAATCCCATTCGGCAATATGCGCATAAATTCAAAATCAATATTTTCGCTCTTCAATTGGAAATTGCTTTTAGGCAATTTAATTTTTCGAAAATTTCGTCCGGCATTTAAGTTTTCATAAATTTTTGGAAGAAAACTGCAAAAATTGCGGCAAAAATATTTTATGCGGATCCGGTTAACCCAATTTCGAAATATATTTCAATGCCATCGGACGCATGGTTTGGCGCGGCAGAGGACGAGAAGCATTTAGTGAAAGGGGCGCAAGAGTCTAATGCAATATCCGCTGTCCGCGAAACGGCTGGCGCAGAAAACAGAGACGCAACATTAACCCATTGCTGCGCGCAAATTTCTTGGATTGCAATGCTAATTTTGACGGGAAAAAGCAGACTCGAGCAGCAACAGCGTAAGTGGGCTTGAGCAGCCACTTAAACCTTTCGCTATTTTGCTACTTTGTGAACAACTGAACCCTTCTATGGTTTAAAGAAAAATGTTTTTGTTGGTCATTAGAATAGCTTGAAATTTTAGAAATAATACAAAATTAATAAAATGAATATTTAAGTTTAAAAAAGATAAGTCTACAGGTTTTTTTTACTGTATAGAAAAGAAAAAAGAAGCAAATAAAAATAAGAGACATTTTTATTGTGATTTTTTTACTTCAATTTAGGTAAATTTTTACATAATTTTAGTTGAAGAAAATGAAGGAATATTCAATTTTTAATTATGTGTAAAAAATTTTAGTTATGTTAAGAAATTATTAGTCAGAAAAATATGATTGCTGTCATATGACAACACTCTAAAATGAAGGTTCGGTAACAAATATTATAAAAATTGAGTATAGGATGTTGTTGATACATATAACCACACACAAGACTAAACCAGTAAAAACCTGTAGCGAAAGGGTTAAGCATTATATAATTGAAAAGCGATTTTAGTCTGGAACCACAGATTAAAAATCAACACCCCACTGTAGTCTCAGCAAGGAGCCACCGTTTCTCATGAGTCTTTCACGTAATTTGAGTGACAGGCAATTTCCCATTTTTTCATATAGAGATACCGTTTATGCTATATGGAGTATCGTATGTGCTATAGTATGCAAACAACAAAAACATTTAAAAGTTGCATAATACATACTTGCGATGTCTATTTTAAGTCCTCTGAAAGATTTGTCACTCATGCGCGATTATTTTGTCTCTTGAGAAAAAATGAGACAATGCTTTAATGGAGAATTTGATTCAAAGATTGAGCTACGGATCTACGGTTTTAACTACGACCGACAGGAATCAGTACGAACGTTTCGAAACCAGATTTGAGATGCGATTGTCCAAGGACGATTATTCGACAGAACGAAGGTGGTTGGCTTTTATAATTAAATAGTAACTAATTCTATGATGAAAGCTAATGGAATGAATGTGTGAATGAAACTGGCCACAAAAGACATTACCTCACTGGAATTTAGAATTAGTTAGGATTTTCGAAAATGAAATCGGGTTTATTAAAAAAATGTATAGAAAATATACAGAAACTGAAATATATATGAAACTGATACAGTTAAAATATTTAGTAACACCCAGAAAAATTCCCTGGGACTTTTAACCGCAATACACAGCACAAATCATGAGGCTGCACTTATCTGACCAAAATACGTGACAAGGTTGAATGATGGGTTAAATGTGTGCACATTGGCATTGTCGCCGTTTCTGCCACACACTCGAGGGCAGCAAACATACCTACACCATACACAACTGCCAGGATTAAAGGATATGCCGCCGCACAGAGGCAAAACAAACTGCGGCGGCAGGATAAGTGCGCTTTGTTGTTGTCTGTATGTGTGTTTAGCATTTATTTGACTGTGATTTGATCAAACGAGTGTGAAATGTTATTATTTTAATGAAGTGAACACAAGGCGGGCATTTGTGAAGGGAGCGAGCGACCAGTCACTGAAGAAGACTTTAAAAACCGGGTTCAGATGAAGAAAAGCACGACGGGTTAAAAACGTCTGGGCGTTAGAATAGCATCACTCGACACCGTAATTGCACAGAGAGGGAAACGCTCCTGTAGTAGGGCGCTTTTTTAAATTTAGTGTTGAGCTAAAATTATAACTATTACGACGCGCTTTCAGTCTTTGAATATCATCAAACATTTTTGTTTCAAAACTTCCATTTTCACATTTCTTTTAAATTTGCATGAATCTAAAATTAATAAAAGTCTAATTTTTTCCTACTTACAATTGACTTTGGCTGCATCGAACTCACGTCGACTGTCGATGGCCGCCGGCGAGGGCAGCAGCTTCTCCGCCTGCAGCTGTTGCGGCGCCACCGCGCCCGCCACGCCGCCACCGAGGCCGGCGTTGAGCGCCGACGGCGGCAGACAGGTGATGCTGCCCACCGCGCTGCGCTCGTCGCGTTCGCTCAGCTTCGGCGTGGTGGCCAGCGAAGGGTGCTGCTGACTAGCGGAGGCCGTCGATGGAATGTTGCGTTCGTTGTCGACGCTGTGGGCGGGCGCGGGCGAGGTGATGTCCGTGGAACAGTGGCCACCACTGCCGCCGCCCCCAGCACCGCCTCCGCTGCCCCCACCGCCCATGCCCGCAGTGCCAAAGCGCGGGCTGCGCGCCTCTTCATTCACGTGTTGCTGCTGCTGCTGTACTTGTTGTTGGTGTTGTTGTTGTAGTTGGTGTTGTTGCTCTTGCTGGTGTTGCTGCTGGTGCTGCTGCTGCTGCTGCTGCTGGCCTTGATGCATTTGCAGTTGCGCCAACTTGTCTTGCACGCCCTGCAACGAGGGGCGTCGCCGGTAGCCGGCCGCGCTGTCGTCGGCACCCGTCAGCGCCGCACCGGACGCGCCAGTTGCGTTGACGTGCGGCGGCGAGAGTGAGTGCTCCTTCTTCAGCGCAATGTCGGCCAGATTCGCCGACGGCTGCTTGGCGGCCGCTGCCGAGGCAGCCGCAGCGGCGGCGGCACGTGTCAGCGCCAACGCTTGGCTCTGAAAGGGACAAGAAAATTCGTTTGTTTAGTTTGTTTAGTTTAGGTTCGTTTTGAGGTAAATGTCTGAAAATTATTATATATTGTTTAACCCTATCACGACTATAATACATTCTTGTTTCGCATGAATCTTTTATTTTCCTTACAATTTGCAATGAAATTAGAACAGTAAGAAGTTTATTCTAAAAAGGTTCTAAAAAGGATTCGATAAGGTGGCTGGTAGCAAAACTTAACTGAAAACTTCTGGACATTTTTTGTTTGCTAGTCGCAATTGAAGTGGTCAGTAGACACTAAAATTTGAAGAAAAAATAATAAGATTTGGTGAAATATTTTTTGGGGTTCGTAATGCTTCAAACCAAGTACCAGATAAACCTAATGTAAGGTTGCGATTTTTCCTTTAAAAAAATAATGCAATAATAATAAAATAGGAACTGGTTGTTGGGCTTTTTCAGAGACCAGCTGTTCGAGGCTTAACTTGGAGCCAGCACAAAGACGGCGAGAATTGTTTCCGACAATTTGACGCACAACGGGCCGAGTGACAATACGCCTTTATTTACACAACTAAATGATCTCTTTGTGAAACTAAATAGCAAAATTGCTATTTAATAGTATTTAGAAAATTTCACCATTATGCGAGAAATTGCTCATTGATTTCTAAATCACGCGATCAATGCCAAATAAATCCGTCGGCCAGCAATCAGACAAGTCGCATTGCGCCGCGAGAAGTCAACCCAATTTCGCTTTGTGATTATTATTATTTCTGTTTTCCACCGAACATTAATTGGCATTATGTGTCGTCGTTGTTGTTGTCGTTGACGGGGGCAGCGACGCGCCGATAATTTGGCTGCTGTTGGCCGTTTTGGCTTGATTTGATTTGCTTGTCGGCAGTCGTGTGTGCGCGAGAGATCAGTTGGAGCCATTCACGCTGCAGCTTTTGTCCGAAATTGTGTCTAATTTGGGTCTTGAAGAGATCCAACGACAAATCAACTGCGCCACATTCGCGGGCCGGCCAGCAGCCACTGATGGCTTAAGTGGTCTTGTCTCTGTGTGTGTGTGCGTACAAGTGTATCTTCAATGAATAGCAAATTCCATTAATAATTTTATTAACAAATATCACCAGAATGGCTCTCAGAAAGCGCCACAGAGCGACGCAGCGCGGCAACGTTCGACGCGCTCGCCACAATTTAAATGTCCTCGTCGCGCATTCGCCGCAGCATTCGTTCCGCGGTCGCGATCAGCGCTACAACTACACACGCTGCCATGGACGTGTGTTCGTGTGTTAGAGATCTTTGAGGTCAAAATGACGCACGAAAGCGTTATAGAAATATTTCAATTATTTTAATGGTGTGTTAGCTATGCAATAAATGCGGCAAATGCATTGCTTATGGAACAACAAAAGCGCTAAAATTTACATACATTGAAATTAATTAAGACCCAGCGAAAAGCTGCTCTGATCAAGACCCATTTTTAAGATGGGAAGAAATGACTGTGGAGCCTGCGAGGGACAAGGAAAAGAAATATAAAATCTGTGCCTATACTGATGAAGAATGTGCTGGCAAATTAGTCGAGTTATAGAATGAAATAACGATTTTTCACATTCCCTTCTTGATCTTCCATGATCGTCACTCGAAAAGTCCACAAAACAAACCACGAGGACATTGGGATAGTTTTTGAGCACTTAAAGGAGAATGTTGTGCCAGAAGTGGGTTCAAGCGCAGAAGCCAATCGTTAAGGGAGGACGGCCAGATAAACTGCGAAGAAGGGCGTTGTCACTAGAAAGGACTCGAGGTTGAACAGTGTTGCCCGATGCCTGAAATGACTTTGTCTTAAATCTTAAAATATACAAAAATTTCCTCCTAAAAGTTAAAAAAAAAAATTTCCTAAAATTGTAATTTGCGTCATTTTAAATGAATTAAACTTCTCATAAAAAATAAAAATATAAACATATAATATTTTTTAATGCTGCCTTTTTTATTCATTTTCAGCTTAACAACAAAAACTTAACACAAACAAAACATATAACAAATGAATTAATAAAAAGTGTCATTTTTTACGCGATTTCATTGTGACAGCAATAAGTGAGAATGAGATAGAATGAGTTAACATTTTGAAAGCTTACAAATTTTTAACACAATAGGGTGCTTTGACTATTAAAATAGCTGCCAAAATATGTTTTGTTGCCAGTGTTCCCAATACATCATAGTTCGTTATCCAAAAATCTCCCAAAAATCCACTAAGGATCCGAAAAATCCCCTAACATAAATCTAGATCTCCTAAACTTTCTCCTAAACAATTCTTCCTCCTAAAAATTCTCTGCAAAGGTCAAGAATCTCCTAAATTCAGGAGGAAATCTCCTGATCTGGCAACACTGAGGTTGAATATGGCAACATTTAATGTGTCGTGTCAACTGCTGGTTAGGATTCCATGAGCGCATTGTACAGCTCAGGAACGAATATTATTCAAGCTAAGCTGAGTCGGTTCAATCTCTCATCATATAAATGACCTAAATTCCATGTTGGTTACACAGCTACTTCAAAGCTCAATCATTGTGTAGATTTTCCTGCACTGAACTTGGGCAACCTCTAATTTTTTACAAACCTTCTTATAGATTCTTGTGCACAGATCTTCATATCAACTTGATTTGAATTAAAATTTTTTTAAATGAAAATTCTTCGGAATCTCTGCTATTATCCCGAGTGATCCTGCGGATAAGCATTAATCACTTTGAGAAGAAATTGAATTAATCAACGAAAAATTAGCGAGATGGCAGACAGCGTGCGCGCTGCTTCGCTCTAGGCAAATCTTGTCAAAAATTGCTGCTGCTGTTGCGGCCGGAACGTGTTCTGGAATTTAATAGCGCAATTTTCAGCGCTCTACCTTCGCCAATTTGCTTTCTTCCCTCCACAGTAGCCGCAACAAGTTAGCGATCAACGACAGCGCGATCGATCTTAAGTTATAATCATCGTTCCGCCAGCCAAACAAAAACAACCAGCCGGCGCTGCGACGGTAGCCACAATAATAATAACGCGAAAGTTAGCAAGGAAAGGACGCGCGATTTCGGGAGTTATGGGCAGCAAAATTCATTTACGCTTTAATAAAACCGTCGGCGGCCCCCTGCGCCGCGCCGCGCCGTGCCGCGTGCAACGCAGGCTCCGAAGTCGGATAGCTGGAGGCGTTGAAATGTTACATTGATCCACAGTCGCGGCTCGCAACTTTCATTATGATTTCGGTTCGATATGCACGAAAGCCGGCAATGATGCCGGAGACGACAACGCGGACGACGACAACGACGACGATGACGATGACGAGCACATGTCAAGCGCAAATTGACGAAAATTCGATCAAGATTTTAATTGATCGCCCTGCAGTTATGCTGAAATTGAGCTCAACTCCGAGGGCTGCCGCAGTGCCAGCGCAGTATTTGAGGATAATGCCGGCGAGTAACTACCTGCGCAGCATTCGCCGTGGCGAGCGGCAGTTGTGATTACGGTAATGCCAGCTACTGCAAACTTTGATTATATTGTAGTTGTTTTCGGGGCGTTGAATTTAGGGAGTGTGCCCGCGCCCGGAGCGCCACTGTCAATGCGCCGGAAATTTAAATGCTGCGGGCCAATTTCGCGAAAATTAATAACAAAGATGAGTTTCTGTTGTCGGTGTCAGGTAAGCTGAGATATCAGAAATGCAAACGACTTGGGGATTTTAATAATTTTTACATAAAGGAACCTTAAAGGTGTAGAAATTTGCAGGACATTAGTTTTGTTGAGCGCCGTCAAGAAAAAAAGCCCCAATTTTAAACTCACATAAGACGTTTCAAAGGAGTTAAAAACTATCGCAGTACAAATACACAAAATATTTTTCCCATAAGCCAATGAGTTGTGCCATATAGCGAATACATAAAATTGCCAATCCAAACCTGATTGATAGTGCAAAAAATTAAATAAAGCAGACGAAGTTGGCGTTGGCTTAGGCGACCGCGAAGCGATATCGTTTGAACGTGCAACATGCAGTACGCAATCCACCTCCTGTCTTCTAACTGACAAATAGTTGGCATCAAAAGCTACACGCACATGACAACACCAACCGCAACAACCGCAACAACAACAACAACACTATGCACACATCAATTAGCAGACAACCTCGACATGGCATTTTTGGTACCAAACATCTTTTCGAAATGCCATCACCAGCTTCTGTTTTCGCCACAGTCCCGTCAAATGTCTTACAACAACAACAACAACAACAATGGTAATAGCAACACTATGTTGATCAGCGTAAATTGAAGCTGATGTCAGCGAACTGGCCAAAAAATCGCTGCGCTGCATTGTGGCATGAACGGATGATGACTGCGAGTTGACGTTTGGCTGTCGTCAAGACGTCGCTTAATAACACATCGCAACAGGTAGTCTCGACGCATCAAACTGCGGGCACTACGCACCAAGCCGTGGGCAACGAAATTCGGCGGGCAGTGCCCAAAATCGAATCAAATCGCCACTCAGCGGCAAAAACGCGGCGAATCGCAGCGCAGCAGGCAAACCTTGAAGGATAGCAATAAAAGTACGTGTAGAAATGACGCACTGATAATGATGATTGTCGATCGCTGATCGGTGATCGGCGACCGTCGTCGTTCGGCGAGCTGCACAAGAATTTGATCAATTGTATATGAAAAATATGAAATTAGTTGGGGGAAAAAATGGCAAGCAAGTAGCGGCCGCTGGAACCTCCGCAGCACCTTAAAAATGCATGTCCTTTTTAGATTGAAACTGCTGCGGCTGCATACCTCACGAATTGCTGTTGACGCTGTCGCTGTTGCTGCTACTGTTGTTGAGTTGCTGTTGCTGTTGTTGCTTGCGCGATCATCTTTGGCTACTGGATTTTTAATGTGTTTTAATCATCGCGCATCTTGATGCCTTCATGTTGGCGAGCTCGCAGTGTCTGCTGCGGTCGAATTGGTTGTTTTTCTTCCCATGTTAAACGTTCTACTGGCAGCGCTGAGTGGCCATTGATTTTAATATGCTGGCTGATTATGCGCCGAGGACACATTGCGCTGCCGTTCGGAGATGAATTGTGGCCATGGCTGGGTCATATTTTGTGCGCACTGGACGTGCAGTCGACTGTATAGATCGTCCACTTGCTTTGACTAATAAATTACGCTGTATTAGGGGCGACAGGCATCGGGACCTAAGCAGTTCCAAAGGAAATTCCACCCAATACCAACGGTGCACCTGATGCCTGAGAGGAGCTTAAAAGGGTCTCAGGAAATTTCGTCGGTAAGAGCAAGTTTTCTGATGGCCTCTTAGAGCAAAAGAGAGATATACATTTTATGAACTGGATTTTCATTTGATCCATATTGGAGATGTCTTTCTTGTGCCAAGGAAATTCAGAAAACTTATAAAGAGAAAACCCAAAATTTCTCAACTTAAACCCAATGAACTTTATATGAGTGGGGAGGGCAATCTATTCAGTCCTCTTACGTTGTAGAATTTGCAAGCTATGAAATGATGCCAACTAATGCAAATAATTAAAATTAAATCAAAATATAATAAAACTTATTCGCCCAAGTTCTCAGCGACGGTCCCGCCTGTGCTGCAGATTCTCATTTAAGCGCATAAATAATTGCGCGGCCGAATTGTGCCACAGGCCATCGGAAGCACCCGCGAAACCAAGACAAGCCCCAAGGATCAGCGATGATCAGCGCTCTGCACGAGCAACAAAGAAGCAGCGAAGCAAGCGGAGAGAATGAAAAGTGTCTGGTTCAGCGCAGCAACTTGCGGCTGGAGGCGGTTGCATGGGGCCCACTGCCTCAGCACGTCTGTCCGCGTGTCTGCTGTTGCGTTGCATGCCGCTTTTTCATACCAATTCACGCGATCAGCTACTGTTTGTCACAATGCGATCAATCATCATATAGATTGCCGATGTTTTAGTTGTTTTTGCTTGCGTTTGCATATGTTTCGTTGTTGGTCGCTCTCCGTTTTTCTGGGCCCCGCCTGCGCCAACCATTTTTGGCAGCTTGCTGGCGACTGCTTAAGCCCGGCCGCCTGTCTGTCTGTC
Organism: Melieria crassipennis; assembly: GCA_963668005.1. Lineage (NCBI taxonomy): Eukaryota > Metazoa > Arthropoda > Insecta > Diptera > Ulidiidae > Melieria > Melieria crassipennis. The sequence goes on along the minus strand of OY764963.1, from coordinate 113,369,141 downwards.
TGTCTGCTTGCTGCGCCGTCGGTCTGTCAGCCAGTGCGAACAGCGATCTTCATTGCTACTGTTACACTGTGTACTGGACATGTTGTGTGTCATTTTACATGCACTTCAAATGTCCGTCCGGCTGCGAACAGCAAAAAGTGTCAACTTTGTGATCTTTATCGGAAAATTAACGATTTGCTGAGTTGACCGCCAGACCGGCAGCATTCTTGTGACTTGGCTACTGGAATTCGGTGGTCGTTGGCCGTGTTTCGGCGCAGTGATCGTTGCGGCATTCCGCGGCGTCTGAGATTATGTCTGCTTGGCTTTTTGCCAAGCCGTGATTATTGGGCGCTGCGTAGAGGAATTCATAAACTTTTTGCCATTTCGACTGGGTGGTGGCGTTTTTTAATATTCGCTCGATTAGATGCCGCATGCGATCACGGTTTGATGCAGATTTGACGCATTCACGGTCAGCTGCAGCTGCGATTATGTGCGATACTCGAAACGGTGCTTGGCGAAACACGCAATCGGAACCGCCCAGCTTCGTCATTTTCGGGCAATTAAAAAAAACATTTTCAAATCGTTATTAAGTGTTTCGGTGTGTGCGCAGTCGCCGAAAAAAGGAAATCACTGCCAATCATGTCGATAAAGACAAATGCAAAAAATCACCAAAGTCTTATACGGCTGGAATCCATCCATCCAACCATCGATCGGCCGATCGTTGCAGCGTCGACTCCATGTTGCTGTCTTATGATGATCATACGTTGCAAATAATTAAAAATCAAAAAGCGTTTGCATTCTTGCTGCCGTTGCATGGATGTAGTGCGAAAAAAGGCCATTTAAAACGGCGACGGCACTGGGCAAGAATTGGTTTTACCTTCAGATAAGCGAAGATCACTGCAGAACCGGTTGACAAAATGCCATGTCTCGTTGCGTCGTGTCTTGGACAAGATCGCCACCAGAAGATGGAATGTCAGGCGGCTTGATCTGCGACAAGAATTTCACCAAATTGCCGGTGAACAGTGAAGCTACCTTCAGCCAGCGCTGTGTGGCAGCTCGATTGTTTGGTACGAAATTGAATTCGGGACTGAAGCAGTCGGTGGATGGAAGGATGTGAAAATGCAGATCGCAATAAAAACGCAATGATTTTTGGAAAAGTAATACAATTTCATATGAAATTCCTAATTGTTAAATTATTTTAAACTACATTTTAAACTAAACTTTGAAACGAAATTTTAAACTAAACTCTGAAACTAAATTTTAAACTAAATTCTTTTAGACTATTATTCTAATTTTGATCAAATATGGAAATGCAAAATTCAATTTTTCAAATTCACTTCAAATCAAATTCAAACATATGTAGGTATGTGTTTTTTTAAAGTTTACAATTTTGTTTACTATTATTCTTCATAATTTTGAATTTTTGAAGTAGAAACATCGATTTTTCAAATTCAATTTTTTTTCTACCTTGGACCCTTTTTCTAGTTGATCTGACTTAACTGTAAACTGAGGGCAGTAGTGGCCCCGGTGGTTTCATTGAGTTGCAATGACTGCTTTCTTCCACTTGGGGCTGTCTAGCTACAGGGTCCTATTTCTTCTCTTTGTTAAACCAAAGTGCTTTTTTTTAATTGAGGAATTTTTTGCCTTTAAGTCCATTTTACTTAGTTAATGAAACTTTATCCATCTAAAACGTTTTAGATATTTAAAATCATCTATCAATTATAAAAAAGAACCGCAGTTACTGATTATAGAATTTTCTGAATTTTTTTACAAATCAATACAAATAATCCCATGTAGAGAACTTTGTGTGCGACATAATGTAGAGATTATGTAGATAATTCGAAAGAGCAGCCAACGTAATCAATTGACGTATTGACCAGAAAATCCGACGCAACACTGCACCACGTCGAACATGACGACCGGCAACAGGCGCAACGGACAGCAATGAACATTTAATTATTTTTGGTAAAATGTTGCATACAAAATATTTGTTGTTTTTGCGCTGATGCGCTTCTTCGGCTTTTCGTGTGCAGAGAATTTCGTTGTTGCGTTCGGGGCGACACTAACGCGGCGCGGCGCGGCTACGGCCGCCGCTGATGATTTGATACTTGGCTGAAATTCTTCGCTGATGATTGGGTCCTGAATAACTTGGCATGCCCAATTGCAGGCATTCATAATAATAACAATAATCATAAAACAGAAGCTGCACGGCAGCAGCGGCAGCGGCAGCAACATGTTGCTTGGCATTATTGCGTTGCATTCCTTAATTATGCTCGCTGTCACCACTCGCTGCCGCAGCTGCAGCCGCTGCAACACTTTATAGGGCGTGCTGCGCCCCGACTAACGTCCGACTCCGCGCGTTGCTGCGTTAGGTGCGCGGCCGCAGTGCGTACATTTATTATTTTTACCGCTAAGCATTAATTTCGAACGCTGCGCATGCGTGCGTGCGTTTTTATAGCATTTCGTGTTTGCACTTTGGTGTGACGTGTTGCGTCTCTGCGAAATAATCGGAAATTTTCGAATGGTGTCGCCGTCATATGAATTCCTGCGGCCACTTTGGGGCGACAATGAGAACGAAATTGCACGCGACGATCTGCGGGCAATTAAGCACTCATAACAGGAATATTAGCAGCGATCAGTCCAGGTCGGATGCTCCGAAACTTCATCACGCGTACGGATCAGTGTTAATCGCGCCGCCAAGCCACCGCCCAATGCGCGCCTTAACCCGTTCTTGGTTGCACGCACGCGTACAGTGCAGCAATTTGTTATCAATTAAATATCAATAACGCAGCAATGTCGACTCTTGACACGTTGTGTTGATCAACAACAGACGCCACAACAGCGGCAACCACACACCACCGATCGACATTCAGTGTTGGCGACTGCGAGTTGCGTAAGTTGAATTGTCAATGGCAAAGCAGAAATTGATATAAATTGCTCGCGGAATCGCCAGAAGCTGTGCGGTAATCTCTAACAAAGTGCTGAAGTGTGATCGATCCGATGGGTTCGCACCGCTGCTCGACAAGTGTTGCACTGCAAGAAGCCTTAAAAATCATTGATTGCGCAGTGGAAGCGTGTAATGGGCGCTGTTGCATTCTTGTCTTAACGCCATCAGATTGACACAGTTTTGGCCGCGCGTCCAGCGCGTCCAACGTTCGTACGCGAACCCGCAACACACATGTGCGCAGTGCAGCTTCGATGCTTCAATATCGTATATCACAACCAATTAATTTGGTATTCGTGATTCTACTTAACATCGATTGACCTCAACAGATTAGGAAAACTGTTGTACTGCGGTACACACAGCACAACGGAGGCCAAAGCGATCATAAAACGGGAGCTGCGAGCAAACGACGGCCGGCAGGGTTGCTGTGATACCCTAACTTTGCTTCGGAATGAAATGCGTTCGAAGCTTCCGGGTTCGTCCTTTAGGTCGCATTTATGTTCACTGATGATGAGGCAAGTTTTCCACACTATGGTCGATCAATCGATCGACGTGAGGATCAACTTGGAAGCATTGATGAAGCACTGGTATCACTTGGTGGGACCGAGTGGAAGAGGCGCGCCCAAGCAGAAAACCATACTTTCAATGGGACAATGTATATGTAACTCTTGTAAGAATTGCAGAGACTCAGAAGGATAAGAAGTTGTTGGCCAAAGAAATTTCAAAATTGATTATTTAACATCAATTTTGTTAATCCTCTCAGTTAGAACACTTTGAAGCATAAAGTTAAATTAATAAATCTAAAGAAACGGGTATACAAATATTTGAACCGGTAGTCAAGTTTTACATATACTAAAATGTTTCCACTTTGAGAATGTTTTTAGGGTCAATGCTTTCCATAAATGTTTCGATTATGAACTCCAATAGGTGACTGTAAGAATATTGAAATGATCGAAAACGTCGACGAAAAAACTCTGATCTGATCTCTCGGTGCTCAAGTGTCCGCTTCGTTTCGGCGTAGCTTTCCGTGCTGAAGCAATGTTCGGGCACTTATGGCGCGCTTTATTAAAATTTACTCAAATTTACGTATACGCAAGTTTCATTTATCTTCGTTTTGTCCCACTCTCCCACTTCGATGTTTGACGTTTTTGCGTGAATTGCGCCGAACGGGTGCAGGCGGCGGCGAGCTGCCGATCGCTCTGCCAAGGCACAAATTTTCATTGGTAATCATCGGTCAGTCAGTGGGTCGTCGCATTCATGACGCAAATAGTCACTTTGAGTGCTTTGTTCTTTCAAGATTTCCACGGAGCGCACAAAGCGGCCAGTGATGTGGCGCATCTGCTGCCGCGGCCGCTTAATTGTTGCTCAGTCTACTAACACACAATACGGCAACAGCGACAGCGACAATGGAACTATTTTGATTAATGCACACCCATGTGTGCCCCAACAACAACAACAACAACAACAACAACGCTGCAGCAATGCAACGCTGCGTTGTGCCGCTGGCAGTGTTGCTGTGTGTGCTTAATTGGTGCGATTTAATTAAAATCTTTTAGCTGCCTCGACGTCTCGCAGTCGAGATGCATTGGCGTAGATCGGTTTCAGTCGGCAAGAAATTCAAGTGCGGAAAAACGTGTTGATTAGTTTTTGTGGCAGCCAACGGCAAAAGCCGCAGCGGCGACAAGATCACTTAAGTCATTCTTAATGATTGATCAATGAAGCAATTGGATGTTGCCATTCATTGTTTGCGTCTTAGAATTTGCATATGAAGCAATTGAGCGCGGGAACGGGAGGGGCGATCGTCAGCGACAAGTGGCGCGCAGTGACAAATCAATGTTGACGCGCTCGCTCCTGGGGCGTTATTGATCATGGAAATGTGAGCGTGGCTTTTGATTGATCAAATTTATTGAAAGCAGATTTCTTCGTGCTGCCAACACGATGTTTGATTGCATAACTTAAACGCACACATTTGAAATCTATACAGAGCGAAGTGAATATTGGTGATCAGCACTTTTGATGCGAAAGATCGCTGGCCATTTCTTCTATGTCGACAAGGACATGAGCATTGTTGGAGTCCCTCAGTCGGATCTGTGCTTCTTCAGAACTTTTTCCTCCTCTTCCTGCTTGATGCGGTCTCCGCGCCATTATTTCCAACAACAATGAAAATTCAAAAATTACCAACAAACCGCTTGTGTCAGCCAACTGCACCGAACGCTTCGTGTCGTTTCGTTTAAAAATGTCATCTGTTCATTGTGGCCGCTGGTAATCCTTTGTGCATGCGGAGGGAGGGTAATAAATTTGCCCACTGCTCACTTGTGCATGACATTGTGTCCCCTCAAGTGCCGGCCAGCGTGCAACGGCCGCCGGCCGCGCACCGCACTGCGAGCACAACAACAAAAATGTAACCTATTTAATTGACTTATAATTGGACAGCGCACTCATCTCCCGGCGAAGCGAGCATATGTGCACCTAATAATTTTTTTCACTACGCCAAGAAGAAAATATCTCAAGCGCAACATTGCAAAAAATAAACGCACACACACACACACACAACAAAGCAGGGTGAAACGGAAAAAAACGACGAAACTGTTTTCAGTTTCGTTTTGCCGCTGCCGTTGCTCACCTTTTACTTTTGTTACCCTCAGATATTGTTGTTGTTGTTGTTGTTTGCGTTATATGATTACGCGCTTTTATGTGACAGACATGTGAAAAGGCATTTGTCCTAATGCAGCAGCAACAACAACGACAATAACAACAACAACAACAACTTGTACACTAACACATATTTAAAGCGGACTACTGCAACGACGGTAAATGTCGCGTTACAGTTGAACGATTTCGGGAATTTGGGCATAAAATACGGCCGCCACCGTTTGCCGGGTCACACAGACGACGAAGAAAAAAAATACTTAATACAAAATAGTCGAGAGACAAGCCGCCCAAAACAAAAATGCTGCACACGTGAACTTGAATTTGAAATTGGCAAGGGCACCTACATTTCCATCCATCCCTGCACACCGACACCCCCCGCCAGGCCCGGCGACGGCAATAGCCGAAAACTGGCTGCTCGAGTTTCGCCACTTGGCCGTTTGACCGGCACTGGGCGAATTCGACTGAGAGTGTCAGCTGCCATTTGAGGTCAGTAGTTGTACAGCAGTTTGTTGTGAAAGGGTTAAATGAAACGATTGTGGTCAAGTTGTTGTTGTTGGCAGTGTTGATTGTGAGAGAATTAAGAAAAGTTCACTTAACAAAAATGCTCTCTGGGGGTCGTGGAAATGTTCAACGGATTCTTGACGGCCAGAACCAGATTCTTGTATGTTGTCGGAGAATTAGCACCTTGTTAAATTTTTATTTGAGTAACATAAATGTCTGTAAAATAAATAAATAAATAAAGACAAAAATAAAATAAAATAAAATAAAATAAAATAAAATAAAATAAAATAAAATAAAATAAAATAAAATGAAATGACAAGAAATGAAATGAAATAAAATAAAAAAATAATAAATAAATAAATTTAAAAATTGATTTACCGATTTCATTAAGACAGTTTTAAGACGGTTTTAGCTCAGCAATGGGTAAATAAATATGAATGGTTCAATCTTCTTTTTACCTAAAAATTTGATTTATATAGTTCAGACGATTCCTTTAGTAGAAACATGTACGTGGGTGGTCCGATAAGTACTTAGCCTACAAAAGAAAAATGAAAATTTTGGAAAAGTGGCGATTTATTTCTCAACGTAGTCTCCTTTCAACATGATACACTTGACCCAGCGATGCTCCAACTTCTTTAACCCGTCTGAAAAATACGTTTTCTGGAGGCCTCCGTGGCGGCGATAACCTCCCTATTCGACTCAAATTTCTGCCAGGCGAGTGACTTTTTCAAGTTCGGAAACAAAAAGAAGTCACACGGGGCCAAATCTGGAGAATACGGTGGATGGGGCAGCTGTTCGTAGCCTAATGCGACCAATTTGGCGAATCACCGACCGATATTGCTCTTTTTCCATTTTTCTAAAATCCGCGGACACGTTCGTTTCCACACGCGGTCAAAACAAAACTACAAATCCAATATGGCTGAAATTTTGACAGTAGCCGTCTACGAGGATGTACTACACGATAGTAAATTTCTCTTACGATAATGGCACCATCGGGCGGTGGGGCTAAGTACTTATCGGACTGCCCACGTATGTTAATGTGTCTATATAAAAAACTACTGGTCGATAGTTGAAGACATTTTAAAGAAGAGTGGCGCGAGGGTATCAACAGAAGAAGAGTGTGGGGGGGTCTAAAAAAGAATGTTTCGTGCAAAAATTGATGGCAGGAGTCCGACGAAAAGTGCAGTTGGTGGCATACGGAGGAAAAAATTAGAAATAAATCTGGACATTATAGTCTCTAAATACCGAAGAGTAGAAATAAATTGTTAAAAAATTCTTGATTACTTCGTTTTATTTTTATACCAGAAAACAAGTGTCCCGATTTTGGTGTGCACACCCTTTACATATAAATATGTGAATACTTGGTTATCTGCGGCTCTCACAAGTTCAAAAAACGAAATGACAAAGCTTCATTCCCTCATCTGAAGAGACTTTCAACCATGTGACTGGATTCAATGCTTGAATATTTTTACAACTACAAATGTATAATTTTGTTAATTTTGTTGTGTTTCAATACTTTCATTTCTATTTCAAATTAAAAAACAAATAGAGAAAGAAACCAATACAGTTCTTTGCTCATTTGACATTTCAGTATTTCAATAAAGTTTGCCTCATAACATTTCCACGTTGCTTTGTTCTTATTAGCTGACAATTAGTCAAGCCTTTTCCGCTTCTAATGCGGCGACTAATTTTATTACTCTCGACCATTTTAATACCTTTTTAAATTATGGCTCCTCTTTTCCCATCATCATCTCATTGTTGTTGTTGTTATTCTATATTTGCTTTTCGTGCCTGAGCAGGTATTTCCATCGACTGTACTGTAATTGCCTGACGCTTTGAACGACTGTCTATTTGACTGTCTGTCTGTTTGTGTTTGTGTCTGTCCGAGTGCTCATTGTCATACATGGCTAATTACAAATACTGCAGAACAGGGTTGCAGTCGAGGCATTGCCTTTTTCGCTCGCTGCCAGCGTCGACCGATGTCCTTGTGCCGATGATGAATTTAGTGCTTAGTGTGTGTTTTTATGCTTTCGAGCAAGTTGTGAGAAAATAAAAAATACAAAGTAAATAAATGTGAGAATTTATTCAACACACAATATTTTACGACTGATGGCAACTTCTGAATTCCAACGCATCGAATTCAAATAAGCAGCTAAGGCAGCCAAGTGTGGGACCGTAATTTGGCCAACAAATCTGCATGGCCGCAATCCAATTACACCGGCCCAAAGCGCATCGCTATTAGCCGCTTCCTTTTGGCCGCTTCAGCTTTGCCTCATTTGCTATGCAAATATACAAAGCAATTACAACAACAGTAACATGTCTTTTAACACTTCAAACGGCGTGTGTAACGGCGCGGCGAACAATAGACGAATGACGAGACTGAAGCGGCAAAAGCCGCCAATGTTATCAACAAAAATCTTAAACTCGGCAAATATGGCACACACACACCCACAGCAACGCCAGCATGTTGCAACAATTAGCAGCAACAACAGAGCACTTATAGTTACACACACACACAGACACACACACACATGGAGGTGTGGAGGTATGTAGGCATGCAGATAGCTGGCCACAATATAGAAGAGTTTCTACACTGCGCGATGCAAGTGTTGCCAATTTGCAACACACATATACACACACAGCGTTGCAATAACAACAATGCATATGCGGCAAGTGAGGTTGTTGCAATTCTTGCCGCTTTCGTGCCATTCGGAGGCGGTTGCGGGAGCGAGTTGGCGTTGCAGATGCAACACACGTTGTGCAGTCGCAAGTATCACTGCATGTGTGTGTGTGTGTGTTCAGAGCGGCGCAACGCTGTCGCGATCTCGATTACCAGCCGGCAGAGAACGTGCGCTGCCGCTCGTCTTGCGTCTGTCGCTGTGTTTGTGTCGAGTCAACAGAGCCGTGGACCCTTTGCGCGCCGGCAAACAGACACAGCGACGGCGCACCGCAATGTAGGAGCGCCTCCCTCCCGTTACAGCGTTTTTGTGTTTTCGTTGCGTTGCCACTTTGACAACTCCGCACATGTTGGTACGCGAGTGTTTGTGTGTGTGTGTGAGTGTGTTGCCATTATCAAGTGCAACATGCCGGCACACACACGCACAGGAAACGCGCTCCCCGCACTTTTCCCACTTGCACGCGCCGTGAGCCGTGTTCGGGGTGGAAGACGCCGAGATAGCCGAGAGCCCTACTTAGATAATAATTGCAGTGAGTTGCGTTGCAACTGCAATTGCAGCGGCAATAACAACATGTGCGTTGCATTAGTTGTCGCTTTTTGGGTGCTCGCTTACGAGATGAGACTTACAAGTTCGGATATGTGCACTCTCCGACATGAACATTTCATAGAACCCGTAAGGTGCCAATTATTTAACGCCCATTTAACTTGGAATAGAACTCTTCAGCTCCCAATGAGTAGTGTGAACTTCTAAAGAGCACAACAGATCGAATGAAATTGGCTCAGCGGTCCTCGAGTTCGAGTTGATTACAACGACGTTCTCAGCTGAGGGATCCTCAACTTGGTCTCGGTAACTCGTTCGTACTGACTGCAAACGCACCAAATGCTGGTTAAATGGACAACGCATGTGTGTTCAGACAGAATTTCCTTTAAATTTGCAAAAACTAACTATTTCGTAGGCCCGACGAAAGTGAGCAGATACCCAGTAGCGGCTTAAGAGGGGGGGCGGAGGGGTGGACCGCCCCGGGCCCCGGGCTGCGGGGGGCCCCCGAGAGAAGCTTGTATATAAAAATTTCAAGTTTTTCAAAACTGAAACTTGTAAAAAACTATTTGCGCTCCACAATGGTTGTTGAAAGGTTGTTTGTCACTTTTATGAAAGAGACAGAGAATCGACAATTGACTTTGAAATTGCAATAACAAATTCAGTTCAATAAAAGCAAGAAAACATCCTTTTTAAATAACAATTGTTTGCAAATTTTCAAAAATTATCCCTCGAAGATTGCAATATTTAAATTTTAATTAAAAATTTTGTGCAAAATATGCAAATACAAAATCGTCCCGGAAATCCGGGTTTCTTCTTTGATAGACTCTTTCTTCTTTGATAGACTCTTTTACGAAAGCAATTCTATGCTCCGTGTAAGTTAAATATGGGCTTCTTACATGCTGTTATGTAGGGGGAAATATGTTTTGTTAAGGACTTTTCCTATAAAGTCACTGCTACTGGGTTTTATCAAATATTTCTGTACATTTCTGAAGATTTAGAATACACTACTCGACACGAAAAATACACCTAAAAATAAAAGTGTTTTCTAGACTAGAACTTTGAAATACATAGAATAAAATTTAGATGTATGTATGAATCTACAGACTGAAATCCAAAACATGTACATACATATGTTTTCCATACCTGACATATTTTGGTCCTGAAGGTCAAAATAGAAAATTTAGTTAAAAGGAGACAATTATCCTCTTTCATTTGATACTCACATCTTCATCATTGCACTACCGCAAAAATGAAAAAAACAATGAAAAAAATGAATGAAATTTGTATGTCCTTAAAATTTTAAGGTCATTTAAAAAGGACTTTGGGTCAGAAAATGTAATACTGACTATGCCAGGATACTATAAATGAGCTCTAGTTTCACGTCTAAGTCAAAATTTGGATGGGTCTCGGCAAAAAAAAAATTGTTTCGCACGGTGTAATAAATGTAAAAATTGGTGTTTTCACTCAGTGCATCGTAACTTTGTCATTTCAATTCTATTGATGTTAGGCTTAGAATTTGCCAAAATAGTATATATTTCATTTGAGATTTTAAAACCAGAGGAAAATTTTTTCTATAAAAAAATATTGGAAAATTTATGATTTTTTAAATTCGTCGAAAAATTCACTTTGTTACCACTTTCACCGTCAGTAACTTCCCCAAACTCATCTGATTTGGACAATCTATATATCACTAAAAATGCTAAGGTATTATCTTCTGAACGACGAACACCTCGTTTTAATCGGAGAATTCTTTTAGGAGATATATGCTCATAACTGAAACAACAGGAAAAAACTCGTATTTCGAAGATTTTTCGAAAACGCTTCTTAAAAAAAATGTTTGATTTTCAGTTTCGTGTTCAGGGGTCAAAGTTAGTCTAGAAAACACTTTTATTTTTTTATTTTTTGTCGACTAGTGTAATGATGCACTGATCGCAAGACAATCTAATCCTCCTGCTCGGGTAGCTTAAAAAAATGGCCAGATCGTAGTAACAAAGCAAGATTTTCTGTTTTTTTCGAGATTTAAGATGGCTTTTTGAAATGACGAATTTGATCTCCCAAAAGTTTTCCTAATTTCACGAAAGTTGTTATCAATTTTTGAAAGATTTAGTAAGATTATTATAAAATTTGAAGCACATATACGTTTCAAAATAAAGTCCGTTTACTGTTCAATGGAATACAAATTTTCAAAAGAAAAAAGTAAAAAGCGTTCTGTACGCAAACTTATTCTGCACCGTTTTGTGGGGGCCCCTTAGCCGTCTCCGCCCCGGGCCCCCGAGCACCTTAAGCCGCCACTGCAGATACCATAGTTTGGTGCAGGGACTTAACTATTATAAGTTTTTTAAGAAAATAATTGCAATGTAACTATTACAATGCAACATAATTTCTGTTGGTTAATTGTAATTATTATTTGCGACAATTTATTTTTACGTTGCGTAATAACTGTTATGGAAAAAACACATTTTTTTTTTCGTTCTCGATAATTATTATTTTTGGATTTTTTTAACGTTGCATTATAACTTTTTTATGACCTGTTTTATTTACATTACCGATAACTATTATTTTGAGAAATGTTTTTTTTACGTTGCTGCAATTCTTTTATTTACATATGTTTTTTTGTTATTTACGTTGTCGATAACTATTATTTTTATTTATAATATAATAATATATAATAATTTATAATATTTTTATAATTAATAATAATTAATTAATTAATTAATTAATAATAATTCATAATTTTTATTCATGATTTTTTGTTATTTACGTTGCCGATAACTATTATTTGAAGGAAACTATTTTTTAACGTTGCTTTATAACTTTTATGAAAGAATTTTTTTTTTACGTTGCCTTATCACATTTTGAATATGAATTGATTTTTAATTGTTTAGTTGTTTGTGGAAATTGGTTTTCTGCAGTTAATTTGCGTTTGCCAATTTGAAACAATTAAAAACAAATGCATACCCAAAATATGGTAATTCAACGTAAAAAAAAATGTTTTTCAAAATTAAATCGTAAATTAAAAAAAAATTCTAAATAAAAGTTATGAAGCAACGTGAACAACAAATTTCTCAAAATAATAGTTATCGGTAATGTAAATAAAAAAAAAAACAATAAATACAAGTTATGAAGCAACCTAAAAAAAAACCCAAAATAATAATAATCGGCAACGAAAAATATACATCTTTCTTATTAACAGTTATTATGCACCTCAAAAATATTTATTACATGATAATAGTTACAGGTCACGTAAAAAATTTCTTATTGGGAATAATTATTATAAAGCAATGTTTTTAGAAATTTCTTAAATTTTTTTATTCAATTTTTGCAATTTTTTTATTCCAAAAAATATGGATAATAATTATTTTAGGTCTCTGGTTTGGTGCATTAAAGCTATTTTGTTGAAAGACGTGGAATTTACTTCTACTTAAGGTGCCTGATAGAACTCATAATGCATCAAGGTGCAATCACTATTTGACCTAAACTCCATAACACCGAAAACAGACATCGCTCGTGGTGTGTAAACTGAAGAAGAACATAGATATGACCACATAAAATTCCACTCAAACTCATTCAAACAAACTCAATGATGGCAACTCTCAATCCAAATTATGTCCATACAGTTTTTTCTACTTCATCAACGCTTTAGGTCGTTTGTTGTTTTTAAAATGGGCGACGAGCGCAACTCGACGGCACAAATGCAAACCTCTAATACCGACAGCCACAACGGCAGAGGCCAACGAGCGGAAGTCCTTATTAATTTGACCACTATTGCCAGACAGGAAGTTAACTTAATTTGGTGTCCGGGTTAAAGTTTGCCGCTAAACAAAGGCACAAAGGCTTCTAACATTCTAAAAAAGAACAAACACCAACAATAACAACAACAACGAAAGGATGATGGTCTAATGGAGCACATGTGGTACGTGGCGATTTGTTGTTGTTGCAATGATGTCTGGCCAACTAGCTTTGTTGGATCAAAAATTGGTTTATTAACTCGTAGAGTTTCTTGTTGTTGTTTTATTGTTTTTGGCCAACACAATAATGAAAACATCGATAAGCATCAATGAAATTCGAAATGTTGCTGTAAGCATGTTGAAGGCGAAAGTTATTTGAGTAGAAGTGTACTGCAATGAAATGAAATTTTACCGTTCCATTTTTTAATGCTTTTAGGCGGCAACAAAAACTTTAGAGGCGACTTGTTGCATTTTGCAAAATTTTAAACATTTTTTAGAATTTACAGCAATTTTTCATCCACGAATATCGAACATTTGGTTGCGCTCTTGGTTTCACTTTCGATTTCAGCGCGAATATGCGCGCCAAAATTGCAATAACAACAACGACACCAAAGGCAACGAAAAATCAGCTAATGGCATTGTCGCTGTGTTGTTGTTGCTGCGTTGCATTGACAAAGGCTGCACGCGAACGAGTCTTCGGTGCGGCTAAGTAGGCCGCACTCGGGCGACAATTGCGTCGCTGCAGCTCACGTGCTGCGCTCGGAGGGTGAGCGAGGGTGTCCACCCTTCGCATTGTGTGTGCTGTGGCAGAGCGGATGCGCTCAAGGTGACTTAACCGCAGACCCTTCGCCAGCCACTCGAACCGTTCCAATTTTTTAAACAGACTCGCCTTAATCTTCAAATCGAAAACTCGCACCTAATTTTGCGTAAGTTTTTTAGCTTCTTGCAGTTGGCCTTTGTGGCCGCGACTGTTTTGTTGTGTGCTCGATCGCAGCGCTTCCTGTTTGCCGCAGCGAAAGTGAAGCCAAGTGAACCCACACACGCGCGTGTTGGCTGCAGTTGGCCGCGCGGCTGCTTTATCTTTAACGACTTTTGCTTGGCATTTATCTGCTGGCGAAGATCTCGCTGCAGGGCCGCAAAGGGTTCGCTGTGCCGGCAGCAGTGCGCACATTTTTTGAAAAGTGAAATTAAAAGGCCTATTGCGCACTTTTCTCGTTGCTGCGCACTTGCACTTCTTTGCAATTCGTTTTGCTTGGGTCTTTTGTAGGCCGTTGCGAAGGAAGTGACCTATCACAAAAATTGTACAAATTGCAAAAAATTGCAGTAATTTTAATTGTTAATAGGCTGGGGGCATTTCAACAATTCACAACATTCTGCATGGCAATTACGTCGGCCAACTGCTGCCATGCATTGAGAGATGCATTGCAGACAGTATCGCTAGGCTGGCGAACTATTTTACGACGGTAAGGAATTTCAATTGGGGAATATATTAAAACAGGGAGGGGAGCCAACAGACTACGTCCAAGCATTGCAAAAACCAATGGCCAGGTGGACTACTTGTGGGGGCGAGTTGTGCTGTTCATTCAGATTCAGATTAGTTGCTGAGAAGCTGCCATGAGTAAAGTAGTTTTCATCATCATTACCCTCATAACTTTTTCTAAATCAGTTGATTTACGATTGAGGAATACTTGATCCGAATAGCTGATCCCAAAAACTAAATGATAGCACTGACATACAGCTGGCTGACTGGCTAAAAGATAATTGTCAAAACATCGATTGTTCAAACAGAAGCCTGAAGACTGGCTTTGTGGAATGAAAGTCTATGAAACGCAGTCGTGAAACTTGAAAACTGGAAGATCCAACGCCGAAGCGGCACTCGTGAGAACTCTCCCAGTACCACACAGCAAACCTCCCAGGTTTAACCCTTTCCGGTCAATTTTCGCATTTCTTGAGATACAAATTTTTCCTTCAAAATATTGACTCTTATTGAGCATTTAGCAATAAAATACAATAAAACATCAAAAAAATCATTTAGGTTGAGAATTACAGCTCAATCAATGTTGTAAGATATATTTTACAATGGTCCACAAGAAGTAAAAAAATGCATGAAATTTTGTTTTCATTTTTTAAGTTTTATGAACAATTCATTGATTTTTTTAATAGAAAACATAAATTATAACAACAAAAATCAAAACAGGATTTCATTTTGACCGAAACTTATATAAATTATATTTGTATAAACAATTGATTCACATTTGTTCAGCCTTATATAACCGTTGTTGTTGTTGCAAAGCCCTTTTCGCCTCAACAAAGCACAGAATCAATTAAAATTCATATAGTTTTACAGAAAGGTACTGAATATAGCCGATTCTTATTATGGTAGTGGGAGTGGCAAGTACGCCTGTCTACAGGCGCGGATCCAGAAAAATATTTCGGGGGGGGTTTTAAAATGCAATTCTTTAATATTTATAACATGTATTTTAATTTGTATGTAGTTTTATAGTCGATCCACATATTTCGGGGGGGTTTCAACCCCCAATGGATCCGCCACTTCCTGTCTAACTTTTTATAATCTGTGTCTGCCCAGTAAAACACAAAATCGTCTAGTAGTTCTTATTTTTAATCGAAAACTGCCGAATAGTCGAATTTTATTAGTCACGTGGTTTACAGATGGGCGTGGCAGTCATGCAAACGCAAAAATCCGTGTACTAAACCCATAACTTACTTGGGAAAAATATTTAAATGCAAAAAATGTTTAATTTATTAAATTGTATACATCAAATGAGATTAAAACTTGGAAATTGTTTAGCTTTTTGCTACTAAAAAGTATTACATATTTAAAAATTCCTTCGCAGAAGCACCGTCACTCGATGGTTTTTCAAATTCTTCCAAAAAGCTGCTTACAAAACTTACTCAAACTGTGTATGGATGGCTATTATGATTTACATATATTTTTAGACAGAATGATAGAACACAGCCTACTTAATAAAAATTAGAAAGCCGTTTCATAAAAAATGCGTTCGCTGTCAAACAAAAAAAATCTTGGAAAAAATGGTACGATTTATCGTACAAATTTCCGAAAAGGGTTAAACCAATTTGCTCAACCTTCGTGCACGAAATTGTCTTAAGTCGTGTATATGTAATAACGGAATGTAACGACGATTCTTGGCAAGGAAGACGCAGACGACGCTCACATTCATCACATGAATGGCCAATGATGGGTGTCTTTTCTGCGCATAATCGCACCCATAAAGCAAAATTTATGAATGGCAACGCTCGTAAAATCTGCAATTAAAACTATTTTAATATTCGCTTTTATCGTCGCATTCGCATTGGCATACGACGAATGCGAAATGAGCGAAATGCCGTAACTAATTCCACACATTAAACTGATCTTCATCGTCAAGCAATGTGATCGCACTTCAGCTACACCACCAACAACCAAAACAACAACAGCATTAACAACAGCAGCAGCAGTAGCAACAGCCATGGCAATGACAAGTGCAGGCAGCCAGCAGCAATTGCTGCCGCTGCTGATCACATTTAAAAATCGTTTATGATTATGGCACGCGATGTCATTGCGAATTGCTGTCAACGGCGACGGCGGCAGTAACAGCAATGCCAACATGACATAATGACAGCAATACCGCGTCGGCAACACCACCGCCGCAGCCACTGCAACAACATTGCGGGCATACTTTGCGTTGCAGGCGCGCGCGCATTGCGCATTGCCGACAGTCGGCAGCAGCAGCGGCGGCAGCACAGCGACGAATGCTGCAATAAAATAGGCGACAGGCGGACGGACAAAGGCGATTCGTGTACGACAAGGAATGTGCGTGCGAAAATGTGGAGGCAGCGGCACGAGCGGCCGGCAACACGCTGCGTGCGCAACGCCCTGTCAGCACAGCGGCGGAAATACATAGCGGCCGACGCAATGCTGCATGCTGCGCCAATGTCACACCTTGTGACGCCCAACACCGACGCACGAAACGCTCACGCTTTCAGCATTTTCCGCACCATCATTTTCTTGCGTTGCAGTTTTCCGCAGTGCGAATTAATTTTACTGCCCAATTATTAGTTCGCTTGCCGCTTGGCGCGTCTGACTTCGACTCGACTTGCCGATTTTTGACATATTGAAACCATTAAACGGTGGTTCACCTTCTGTCGCCGGGTTGCGCAAAGAATGCCAGCCCAGCGTTTATGGTTGCCAGCCGATGTCAACTTAGTAGTTTTTATGTGCGCTGCGCTTTGCATTTCCAAAACGAATGTCAGTACGGCGAAATGGCTCGCCGGCTGTGTGTTTGTGGCCGTTGGACTTTTAATGTGCACATTTTCTGCCTAATTTTGTATTTTTGCAAATCTTCAGCGTTAGAAACTATGCGTACGCGTCCGCAGCGACCACGTTAATTACTCTATTTTGAAGTGGCCATCTTGGTCCTGGGAGGCGGAACTGCACAGAAGTACCTGCAAACTGTGACATTGTTGCGAACTGAAAAAGTATAAAACACTTCAAGTGGATGCATGCATAGCTACGTCTGTGTGTGTGAAATAAATATTACACAATAATAAAAAAATATTTTTAGCATTTTTTATTATTCAAAATTCCAACTTTTTAAATCTGTTTTCAGAAATATTTATATTTGCAGTCTTGTTCACTCTATTTCTATACGCATTGAGGCCCTTTCAGCTGCTATCGGCAGTTGGGTGAAGAAAAAACTGCATCTGCTGTCAACAAAAACATTAAAATGCTTCCCTGCAATTGCTGCACGTCTGCCTGATGGCATTATTTGTTTTTGGAAAAACACGAAGAAAGCCGCAGATGTCAAATGTCTGTTAACGACTGGAGGAAGTTGGGCGCGGCTTCACTGAAATGTACCTATGCACATTTCCTTATGTACTATGTACATAATATACTTAGTATACTATGAGTGTGTGATGCAACTGCTTGGATCTTGGATTGGAAACTTGTATGCTGACTGAAAAGCAAACTTGGGCAGAGCCAGTTGATCTCAACATTTCATACCCAAACTAAACAATTAAGTCTCAGCGTATATAACTAAATCAAAACACTAAATTGGTAACTCACAACAATTAAGACCTAAGTAATTGCTCCATTAAATCATGTTACCTTTTCTCGATTTAATTCCAATCACATTTTTCGCCAACGTCTCATCCGTCGACATGTTATTCTAAGCAAACCTATCATCTCATCTAAGCTCCGCAAATCAAATCAAATGCACCCATCACTCCAACAACTACATCCATTAGTCGAACTACTACTACGAACGTCTGCCGTCATCAGCGTCACTATTAGCGTGTTTTAGGTTCGTGCGACGCATCGGGCCGCGCTGCATTACGCTGCGTACACAATAGTTGCGCTTGGAGCGGCAGCCGGCAGCGGCTGGTACGTGCTCGATAGCATCTCGCCGCTGCTATTGTTGTTGGTTTGTTGTTGCTGTTGTTTTCACAAACAAAACTCTTCACACATAGCACGCCAGCTGAGCGCGCCACGACCGACACAGTGCCAGTGCCAGTGCCGGCTGCAGCAGCGCCGCACACACACACACACACATTCGTCGAAACAGGTGAATTGGCCATCTCACAGCGCGCCGGTAGCAGTTGTTGTCATTTGCCTTTCTTGTCGTCGTTTTCAAATCTGCTCCCTCTGCACGTTTTTCAACTTCCATGTAAAACATTATTAATTGAGTTTACCTGCCCTGCGGATGGCAACTTTTTTCCACTGTTCGTCGTGCAACGTTTTTTGTCACTTGTGCTACTCACATTTGTGTTTTCCTATTTCCCTTAATTCCCGCTCAAGATTCCGCTTTTATTTGTGTCAATTTCCCCTCAACTAGCCGACGATATTCAGTTGCAACTTGCCGCAGCTGCCGTTAAAATTTGAATTTACTCGAAAATTTTCCATACAATTTATATTTTTAATTTGAATAATTTTGCGAATAATAATGTAATACTTTTGATACAAAACAAAATAAAATAATTAAAATTTTTTTGCATAATAATTGATTATAAAAAATACATTTGAAAAATTAAAAGATCCTTCTCTGAGGCAATCAAATTTATAATATCCAAAACAGTCTGGCAACACTTGATTACATTGAAAATATATATTTTTAATTTGAATAATTTTGCGCATTCCAAAAATTAATTTAATATAATTTAATAAAATTGTTTGCGTAATAATTGATTATAAAAAATACATTTAAAAAATTCAAAAATCCTTCTCTGAGGAAATCAAATTTAAAATATCCGAAACAGTCTGGCAACACTTGATTACATTGAAAATTTATATTTTTAATTTGAATAATTTTGCGCATTCCAAAAAATAATTTAATACAATTTAATGAAATTGTTTGCGTAATAATTGATTATAAAAAATACATTTGAAAAATTCAAAAATCCTTCTCTGAGGAAATCAAATTTAAAATATCCGAAACAGTCTGTCAACACTTGATTACATTGAAAATTTATATTTTTAATTTGAATAATTTTGCGTATTCCGAATAATAATGTAATCCTTTTAATATTCTTAATAACAAAATAATTAACATCTTTTGAATAATAATTGATTATAAAAAATACATTTGAAAAATTCAAAAATGCTTTTCTGAGGAAATCAAATTTAAAATATCCAAAACAGTCTGGCAATACTTGATTACATTGAAAATTTCTATTTTTAATTTGAATATTTTTGTGCATACCGAATAATAATGTAATCCTTTTAATATTCTTAAAAACAAAATAATTGACATCTTTTGCATAATAAGTGATTATAATAAGTGATTATAATATATAAAAATATCCAAAACAGTCTGGCAACACTTGATTACATGCATACATTCTGTTCCGTTGTGTTCTTGCCTCCTCATTTACTTTTGTATATTGCTCTTCCGGTTTCCCGTTGACACCAACACACACGCACACACATACCTGAGGCACTTTTTGTTCGCCCTCTGCTACGTGTGTTTGTTTCTTTGAATATCCTGTTCATACCTACGAATGACACAATTTCGCGCTGTCATGAAAAAAATCAAACTGTGTCATTGAGGTCGCAGCGTCGGCTGGCAGCGGCCATTGTCTTCTCGCTGCCACTCTAATGCGCAGTGATTGATCTCTGATCTGTGTGTGTGTGTGTGTGCCGCACATCCATGCGGGATCGTTTATTTGGGGTCATAATAAATTACGGGATAATCTGACGTGAGCACATTTTCATCGCAATGTGTTGAGTAAACGTACAATAAAATGTTTGTTGTCAATTGGGGTCTTGGCCTTTCAAATATGCGATCATCATTTAAAGGACAAAACATAGAAGCGGAATGCAATGATATTTGACTTTTGTGTCCTTTTGCTGTGCGTTAATCCGAAGGATGTGAGGTGTCATTGGTACGTTTACAATAAATCACTTTTGAATATGTACAGAAGTGTTTATGTATATGTCGAGTGAAAAGTTTCCAGCGATTGCTTATGTACTTTCAAAGGTCCTTGTAACCGACGTTTGGTTAATGTGAGATTTTTTAGTGTGTCATGAATTAATATGGAACTTCCGTTGCTTTTTGGTAATGTGAGTGCATGTATAGTCGAATTAGTAAAAATTTATTTTTATGAAATTTCATTGTCCAATGAATTTCTCAAAATTTTGTACAGTCTAAATTTTCTCTTTGGTGCGATGAAACCTGAGTGAGCAGTGATGGTTAAGTTCAGGATGAGGATCCGGAGCTCTTCTCGGTTTAGGAAGACAACTACAACTCTACGACTCGTCGAATTTTCTGCTACATGTAGCTTTGGGTTGTCTACTGAATGGTTCAGACAACATGAGTGCTTGTACCGTCTAAATTTTCCCTTTGGTGAGATGAAGCCTGACAGGGCAGTGATGGTTAAGTTCAGGATGAGGAGCCTGAGCTCTTCTCAGTTTAGGAAGACCACTACAACTCTACGACTCGTCGAATTTTCTGTAGCACATAGCTTTGGGTTGTCTACTGAATGGTTCAGGCAACATGAGTGTTTGTACCGTCTAAATTTTCGCTTTGGTGAGATGAAGCCTGACAGGGCAGTGATGGTTAAGTTCAGGATGAGGAGCCTAAGCTCTTCTCAGTTTAGGAAGACCACTACAACTCTACGACTCGTCGAATTTTCTGTAGCTATTGCTGAATGGAGCTTTGGATAGTCTATCGAATGGTTCATCAGACAACATGAATGAGTACTAAGCATTTGATAGTTTGGCTCAGATGTAGAAAGAAAGTCCTTCGAGTGGCCATTTGTTCCAAGAACACTATGGCATAGTTTTGCGAAAAAATCTTGAACGCTTCAATGGTTCATTGTCAAACTAGATTCACTGATGGCATCTACTCAAGCATTCCATGGCAAACGCCCCGCCAATAAAATCGAACGACTAGCAAAATAAATTCGACAAACGTTGCAACAACAAAAGCGAATGTCACAAGTGAACACAAAGAGGGCACCGTCAAGTGAAACTGGATTAAGATAACACGCCATTTGCAGAGCGTGGCGGGGGTGTAGCATCGCGTTTGCGGATCGGCGTTTGGCGCTCGGACGGGGCAGATAAGCTCGGGTAAGCACATGCAATGTCCGCCGCACGGAAATGTGTAAGCGTACAAATTCATTTGGGAACGCAGCGGCTCAAACACGCAAATCGGCGATAAAAACCCGTACGGGACAAACAGCCATTCGCGTATAAATTGTTTTGTAATTAATTAAATTAATGAAACGAGGAAATGTCGTCATGTTTTTGCCACTTGCGACCTAATCGCGGCTGGTTATCTGTGTTGTACGGTGTGAGGGCGAATGTAATGCAGCGTGTAAAATCGAATGATGAATAGATTAAAGAAAGTGCATATGTATGTACAAAGTTACATATCTATAAGTATGCATAGAGTGAAGTCGGGAGAAATTAATGCGAAAAGTCTTAGGAAAACAGTATCCGTATGCTTTCGTCAAGCCAAGTCCAATTGTTGGTTACGCCCCACGAAAGGTGCTCGAATACTTTCACATTCGAGTGATTCGAATTTTATTGCGTTGTTCAACATTGATTGCGATCCGCACGACCTCGCATTTAGCTAATCACACATGTCACCGATATTTCGACAAACGCACTTAAAATTGTATTGCATCATACAAACATTTATCGAATCGCTCTTCAATCAATCATCGGGAGCGAAATCCCCCACCTAAAGCCGGCCGCGAGTCCATATAAACCTTGACGGCCGCATTAGGGGAACGCTTAATAAAGATAAAATACAGTTTATCGTATCTCCACGAGCGGCCGCTCTTATCGGCCTTCGACGGTCAAAACGGCGCACCGGCACACGAAACGCTGGTTTAATTTAGTTAAACGCATATTTAAAGCGATTAGATTAACGCTTAACCCTTTCGCTATTTTGTTGCCACAACGAGCTACTTTGTGGACGTCTGAACCTCTATGGTTCCAAAATAAAAGAAGAAGAAGAATAGTTTGAAGTTTTGGGAATAATACGAAATTAATAAGCTGAATATTGAACAATGAAGAAGAGAAAATATAGGTTTTTTTATATGTTCTATCTTCACATAGTAAAGAAAGAAGAAGCATAAAAAATAAGAGAACTTCTAGTTTGACGTTTTACTTTAATTCAGATAATATTTTTAAGTAATTTTATATAAAATTTTTTATATATGTATATTTTTTATATTTTATATTAGATTTTAATTATCCGTACATTTTATGTTTAGCACCTAATTTTTACAGCCAGAACGGTATCGTTGACAGCATTCTAAAAACAGGGTCCAGTAATAAAATTTAACAAATTTATTATGGGATGTTGTTGATATAACCACACAGAAGTCTAGATGGATACATTTAAAATTGTAACTTTCCCCAGTAGAAACCTGTAGTGAAAGGGTTAATAATAAAAAGGTCGACAATGACGCCAAAGTTTCAACGCACACACCGAATTGTCCGTATGTCGGTTTGTACGGCGATGGTGTTTTTGTGAAATGCGGTGGTAATGGGATTTTGATAAAAATATCACTTGGACGATTTATTACAAGTGTGAGTGTTGCTCCAATTGTTGCGGTGTGGTGCGGAATTTGGGGTAATTTTCAGTCTGTCGGATATACGACGGCCGCGACGTTTAACGAAACTAAGTGCAAAGATTAGACGAAATTGATTAGATTTGGATATGCTCGGACGACGCTGCTGAGCTCTGTTTACAGCAAAATAAAAATTTGTATTTTATCATTGCGATAAAACGGTGTTAAGTAACGTGATAATTGCGAGCAATCGCTATGATTCAGCGCCACTTGGAAAATCGCTGGCGAAATCACTTTTTTAAATAGCTAAAAAAATGTTGCCACGTTAAACATTTTGTAAGCATTCAGCCGACGATGAGATAATCTAAAACAAAGACGACGACTCTCCTACATTTTTCAACTGAAAGATCACAGAGATAAACCGATATTGTTGCACGAATTGTTTTCGGCTCGAAAGCGACTGGGAAAGCGAAACGAACGCGTCTCGCTTTGATCAATTGAGCAATTAATCCGCGTCGACTTTTGCAATTTCGCTGCACTTCTTACTCCGGCAGTGTCTGAGATGGGTTTCACATTCATTGATCTAATGAATTGTGGGCTCCCACAAGTCTTCTCAGAATACATACAAATTTTTCTAAGCACTGATGTGAGTTTCTGATAGAAAATTGTGTATTTACTAAGCAAACACTCGACGTATTACGACGTAGTATTGCAAGTAATACTGGCAGGAAAATAGATTATTAAGCATTTTTGACGATACCAGATGACGTTCACTCTTCACTGATTATATTACAATAACATTGATCAATAACGAACAGCGATCAATTACGATCATCTTTAAGGACCTCAACCAACCAGTTTACTGTCAACTTTGACAACTGATCGACTCCTTAAAGCCACAAAGCCTTTGCAAAAGCCTTTTCATAGACAGTTGTTTCACTTGCAGTGGTTTGCCAGAAACATTGTTTTTTGTAAATGTGGGCTGGCAGGATTCGAACCCACACACCTCACACCTCTGTACAATGAGATGGTTCTGAACGAGACCTTTCGTTGGCTCGCGTAGTAAATATTTTCTTAGGTAAATATTTGAATGCAGCTGCATGGATTTTAAACTGCACAAACAACAATTTTTACATTTTTTTTAAATTCAGTTTCTAACAAAATTATTTGAAAACTACCTTTAAACAATTAAAATGAAATGTTTGTGAACGAAACTTTTCGTTGACTAATTGTTAACTTACAAAGAAAATATTTTCTTAAATATTTAAATGCAGCTGCATCGATTTAAAACTGCAGAAACAACAATTTTTACATTTTTTCAAAATTTAGTTTCTAACAACATTATTTGAAAACTACCTTTAAACAATTAAAATGAAATGGTTCTGAACGAAACTTTTCGTTGAATAATTGTTAACTTACAAAGAAAATATTTTCTGAAATATTTAAGTGCTGCTGCATCGATTTAGAAATGCACAAACAACAATTTTTACATTTTTTTTAAATTCAGTTTCTAACAAAATTATTTGAAAACTACCTTTAAACAATTAAAATGAAATGGTTCTGAACGAAACCTTTCGTTGACTCATTGTTAACTTGCATAGTAAATATTTTTTTTAATATTTAAATACAGCTGCATCGATTTAGAACTGCACAAACAACACTTTTTCAATTTTTTTTTTCAGTTTGAAAGAAAATTATTTTAAAACTACCTTCAAAAAATTACAGTCTGCTTGCTTCTTGCTTCTGGCAAATATTGCTTTACGCAACAACGACAACGACACTCACACCGCAGCTAATCGCTTACGTAATCAACTCAAAAATAAAATGACAAATGTCGAATTTATTTGCAACTCTTCGATTTTGTCTAAGTTGTCGTTTACGAATTTTACCAAATATCCTTGAGCGTTGCCCAGCGGTTCAATGACATTTAACTGCCTCAGTGCATGTGCAGCCCCAACCAAACTTCCTCCGCTACGCACGGCAAATCCCTCAAGTGCGACAACTGTTGTTGTTGTTGTTGTAGAGGAAGAGCAGAGAAAAATTTTAATCTTATTAGGCTGCCTAATCTGCACGTCTGTCCTTCGGTTTGCCTGTCCGTGTGCACATGTCACACACACATACTCGCACAAAGTGCCAATAAACAAATATCCTTTTACGCAGCGGGTCCTTTTACGAATTCAACACCTTAATCCCCCTGCCCGTTCGTGGCATATCTGCACCTCGGGCGCCGACAAATGCATTTCGAATTGTCAGCAATTTGATCACAATTTATGCACCGACAAGCTGCGCAATCTGGAGCGATTTGCGTGCAACAACAATTTGTTGCCTATATGTTGTGTCGTCTCTCAGCACACGATTTGCTTGCAGCGTGCATTTTAATCCTCTAATGTGTGTTGATTACTGTGACAAGATCATGTTGCTCGATCAATTTCCCTTCGTCCGCATAGTTGCGAGTTTGTTTGTGTTTGTGTGTGGTTGAAATTTTCCAAGCGGCGATCGTAGATCGTAGGCTTCCTGCCGATCAAAACTCTGCACGGTGGTAATCAGCGTCAACGCGATCACTGCTTGGTGGCGTTCGTGCAGCTCTTCTTCTTCTTTGCTCGCACGCTTTCCCTGCCCCACCATCCATCCAGTTTGGTGCATGTGTGTGTGTGTGTGTGTGTGTGAGGTTGGCTTGGCTCGGTCGGTGGCGATTCGATCGCGCAATCTGCTGCGCGTTCTTGCTGTTGTTGCGTTTTTCAACGACATTAATTTTGTGTCGGCTCCTAAGCCGGATTTCGTTAAGCAGCTCAACTTCGCGCCGAACATTAAAGCGTTTCCTCTTTTCCGCAGTTTATTCTGCACTCCGTCCACACACACACACGCACACACTCACGCCGACGCGATCGTTTCGCTCTTGGCGCTTTTCTGTGTGCCTCTGTCATTCGGGCATTCATTTCCTCAGTCTACGAATTTTAATCTCTTTTGTATATGCTGGCATGATCGCCTCTTACGCTGCCATGATGATCACCTGTTACTCGCTGCGCGCGTTCATTCGCTGGGGCCGGCCGTCCTCATTAGCTCGCCACGTCCGCCCCGTCGCCGTGCCGGCGCGAGTGTCTTATAAGCTGATCTTTGTTTACCTTTTCCGCTTATGTGCGCGGCGCGGCCGTCCATCTTTCGGCCCCTTCGACTGTCTGTCGCGGGCGATTTCAATTCGCCAACAGTTTGCACAAGCATGTCTCGAACTTAAGCTTTACGCGTTTGCTTAAGCGATTTTCGCTCCCCGACTCGGAAACACACCACACACGCGCGCGCAAAGATCTTACGGCGTACCCACGTTTCGTGCCGGCGAGTAAGTGAGTAAGCGAGTAAGTAAGCTGCAAGTAGTTAATACTTTAAATAAATCGAGGTTACCGATTTCTGAATTTCGTTTTTCCCCTGTTTCGCCGCGTCTTTGTGGCACAGTGAAAATCTCTTTTAGTGTCTTTAAGTCGTGATTGGTTTGCTACCAGAAACAACCGACGAAATAACGAACATTTCATTTCGTTTCACTTGTATTGAGCTGAGTTCAGGTGAGCCGAATCGGCTTGAACTTGGCTGTGGCTTGAGCGCGATGAAAATATTTGTTGTTGTATTAGGCGTAGGGACGTATTACGAAAATCCGATTTAAAATATGACTCGTAAAAAATACACAATTTGTCGAGATTTACGATTTTGTATGGTTGGACATTTTTTGGTGGGATTTGCTTTAATTTTGGTGACTCTTTCCTAAAGGCGGCGAGAGGTTTGGAAAGCGTTGAATTTGTTTTTGGTTTAATATAAATTTTATGACGAGCTCAAAGTATTGCAGAGCCAATGACAGTGGGACAGAAAGCAATTAAACCAAATTTTGATGAGGTAATTTTCTCAAATCAAGGTACAGAAAAAATTTGGTGGAAACTAATACTTAACCTTTCTTTTCGGACGGTTGGACTCTGAAGATTAACTCAAAAGCTATGGGATTATTGGAAAAATGTAAACAACTTTTGGACAACAGAAAGCTTAACGCACTGGTTAGCTAAATCGGCTTACAAGAAATATGCACACAGTTTGATGGAAATTAAATTGGAGACTGACGCTGAATAGAAAAATGCCCAATTAAATATCTGAATCCTACAACTTTTTGAAACTATACGCAAATGTGACTTCTCACTAGCCACACCAACAATTCTCATCAAAAACTGAAAATGTGACATCCACCTGTGTGATTCGCAGCCAACAAAAGCAGCATCACCAACACAAATGACACCGATGCACCAATTTCCAACAGCGCGCACTCAAAAATATGTCTTCAATAAATCAAAAGAGACACCGGCAAGGGGGGCAGCCAGCAATTACAACAACAAACAACAGCGCTTCGTCTAAGAAGTGTTGAAAAAATAAATTAACACGCGTAATCATTTCGTAATCACGGTGAAGCGCTACAAACACGAATCGATAGACAACGAGACGGGCGGACAAGCGTATGTACACCAAATCGGCGGGACAAGGCCCGCATACCCACACACACACACACACTCACACACACACGCACGTGAAGACACACAATTCATTGAGCTTATTAACTGTGTGAAAGATTAGATGGAATGTCTCGGTGAATATGCGGCAGAGTGGAATATCGAAAACATGATTTAATGAACGAAAACATTTAATGACATTGTCAGGCATACGGTCTGTCATTGCGGCACACATCCACATGAAGATACATGAGTTGTAATGGTGTATAAGCCCGATGGATTTGTTTGTTTTCCTCTCGCATTTTTCACCTATCATAATTTTCCAACAGCAAAAATATAAATGAAAAATTAAGCAGCAAACAACACGACTATACTACATAATATATTTTTAATACAAATGTCGAAAAGTGAGTGTATCAACGAGAATTTATGTGGTGCTAAAACGGTGCGGCGTACAGTGGGGACTTTCATATTTCACGCCGACAGATGGCCAACAGTTCAGGCGAAGATAATCAACGTATAAATGGGTGTTGAGAAAGATGAACACGTTTTATTTGTTATTATTTATTATTATTATTTTTAATTAAAATTGGTGTGTATGAAGAATGTTGTTGGATTAGGAAATTTTATTTTTGTTCTAAACAAAAAATATATATTAAAAAAATCAGCATAAAACGAAATCAAGCAAAAAGCAACCTGGCCACAACAAGCCAATGTGACTTTCTACTTTCTGACTTGTCACCTCAACATAACCTATTTTTATTCTTTTTTTATTCCAATGTAAAATGCATAACATAACCCTTAATGCAATTTATATATATATGCCAAATATATACTAATCGTATTTAATGAAACAAAAATCGTAAAGCCATCTTTGCAACTCTGTAATAATAATTTAAGGATTAAGCATTAATACACGAATTAACCCTTTCGACCCCCAATTGTACCCCGTGTCCCGATATTACTTTTTGGTATTTAAATCATGAAACACTTGCACATTTTAACATTTGAAGTCGCCACGCCTCTTTGTTCGAGTTCTAGAGCTAGTTTACTTTTGAGCATTTTTAGCTTACAACGGGTTAAATAAATTTTGTATCAATATTTTTTAATTACAGAAAAATTCTTTAATATTTATGGAAAAATACAAAATTATCACTTTTTGATTTTATTTAACCATTATTAAAGAAACAGGGTTTTGATCAAGCGCGCCCAATTCGTAGACTTCAATTAGAACACAAACTTTGCCTGATATCGCTGCAAATGATTGGAAATTATTTTGGGGATAACAGTAAAATTTTTGTAATTTGCTTTGAATTCAATTCTAAAAATATTAATTTGTTGGTGCCTACTTAAATTAAAACCATAAATCAATCGTAGCTTTTGCTATAAGATGACAATTAGGTGAAGTTGTTCTCAGGTAACTTTGGGGTCGAAAGGGTTAATACAAGAAAGGAAGAATAATAACCTAATCTAAAAATTGAGTTAATGGATCAATATATCAGCCCTTCTTGTAGTCAAATTATGTGAATTGTGAACGATGAATAAAAAATTTCCACGAATTTCCATAAATACTTATTTGACGCTCTGAGATTTTTAATGTTAAGCGATTAGAATTCTTAAAGCTTTTGCTTTTCAAATTCTTGTTACACTTTTCTGAAATATTTAATTGGTTTTGGCAACATTTAGGGCGCCACCTGGCTAACAAACACACACACACACACTCATACATAGACAAACGCGCATCGCAAGGTGCATGCAGCGTTTGTGGATTTCGTGGCCGTAAATCTTTGTGTGATTCGACTTTTACGCAGACATCTCGCATTTGACAACAACGCAGAATGAAGCACATGTGCTGAGTCCATTGAAATCCATGGGGAAATCACACACACACAGCTACATGTGTTGCTGTTGCTTTATGTTAAAAATAATACGTGGATCATGCGTCTGGTCCCTGGGGGTAGCTGGATTTTGAGTGAGTTGCTTCATAGAATTCCACTAATAAAACGCTGCAGTGCCTATGAAATGTCATGTGATTAGTTGCGAGTGTGCGATTCGAATTCAACACCAACTAATCAGCTGCGTCCACAATGTAGAAGTATTTCTTTAAAAATAAATATTATTTATTTGCAAAAGCCACAGCAATCGCCGGTCGCATCCGCTGCCCGCGTTGCGTCAGTGCCCGCAACGCTTTGCAATCGGACAGCGGACATTTATTTCAATTATTTATTAACGTATTTATGGAACGGATTAGCTCTAAGCCGCAAATGATTGAGACGATTTCGTGGAATCAGGCAAAATTGCGTCAGCGAGCCGTAAACAGGCTAAAGTAAAGTTGTTTTCAGTTAATTTTTTTTTTAGTATTTGCTAAATGTTGGCTACACTGAGAAAAGCGCCGGCGGACAATTGGAAATATTCTACAAGTTGATTGTAGGAGTAAAAAAAAGGGTAAACTGTGCCAATGTGTAATCTTGCTGACACAAAAATGCATTAATTCCTTTGCGTCAAGTTGGAGTCACGCTTCAAGTGAGGATGGCAAAAGTGTTTCGTACAGTGTAATAAACTCACAAAGAATGAGATTAGACGTAAATCGTCAAAATCTTAAGCCAACTCCGCACAAAAGTAATCTCGGTCACATTCCCATACACCGCGAAGTCGCTAATTACTTCATTTAGCTCGTCAGCGACGACTTGGAACGACGCTACACAGTGACTAACGGCGAATGCCAGAGCGTTTTCCGAGTTGGCGCGGCGGCTTCTTTCAAATGCGGCGCGTAATCAGCGCAACACGCAAACTGGGAAATTCTGGCGAGTGTCGAGCGTTGGTATTTGGAACGCGCACGCAATCAACTTAAAACGCTTTTCTGGTTAGTTTCACTGAGTGTCGATAAAACACAGTTTTCTGTGAGGCTATCAGAGTTGTTAACACGACTCGTGAGGTGTTTGAATGCGCCGGTCGCGATTGCAGCGTTTTGTCAATTTGCGCGCGTGACACTCGCTCGCGAAATTGAAATGAGTCTTCTTGTGTGTCTGTGTGTGTGAGTGCTTGTATTTGGAAAAATCTAAAACGTAGTTAACTAATCAATATTTATAGTGGAAGATTAGCATTTGAACAAATCCGCAAATGTGCTAATAAATTTCCGCTCGCCGGACGAGTCCATTCAATTCAATGCAAACGCGAACCGGGTTACAGGCCGAGCCACTCACTTAGCCAGTTGCGCCACAAGCGGGGTTCAGATTTTTTTTAAATTTTTTTTTAATGCCCACCGTAGCTTTAAAACAACAAGCACTTAAGAGGAACGAGGAAGAAGAAGGAACTAACCTAAATAAAAATATTTTTCAAAAGAATTTCTGCACCACTGGCAACAAAGTTGGAAGAATTAACTTGGAAAATAACAAAACTTTTTCATTTTCACTAAGAAATTCGAGGAGAAATTTTTCTATAAGAGAAATGTTTCTATAAGCCAAATCAATACTTTCAGATTTACTGTCGAGTGATTTGAACCGATTTCAACACTTCCTCGATTTATACTTTTCGCCAAATTTCTTAAATAACTTTTTCGAAAAATCCTCAGCAGAAATTCTCAGAAATTGTTGCTTGTTCTGCCTTTGCGGGTTAAGAAATACCCGCCAAAAGTTGCTGCGCACCTGGTTTTTGGCGCAAGTAAAAATGCGACAACTTATCGTTATAAATTATTATAATCTCGGCGGATTTGAATAATTAATAAATTTAAACCGCATTCATTCCGACAATAATCGCTAAAAGAATCGTTGAGCAGCGACAGTGACGGCTACGGCGGCGGCAGCAATAACAACGCGCTGTGTAAAAAAATAAAGCTAAATATGACACCACATCACGGCAGTCTAACAAACAACAATACCAACAACAATGGCAACAACGCTGGAAATATAGCCCGGCAGCCGATCGGCAACAAAGACAGCGAGACATATAAATCCAAATAAAAATGCCGCACAAAAGCAAAGCCAAACAACAACAACAACAACTGCAACAACAAGTCGAAATGAGCATCAGCCAATAATGGCCATCAGGGCAGCAGCAGCAACAACCACAGCAATAACAATACGGCTACCACAAACAACAACAATCGGGCAAAGAGTTAAAAAGGTGTTAAACGTTAGAAAGCATAAAAGCCGAACGCCGATTTGAATCGAGCGCTGCGATGCGGCGAAAAGAAAAGAAAAGGCAAGAAACAAGCCAACGACTGAAAAGCTAAACTGTTGCGGGTTCAATGCTGCCAACGATGGGCGCGTCAAACGGCCGCTGTGCGAACGCGTCCGAAAATAAGTTTGGACACATTATGAGGCCGATTAAATGCACATTTGACTACTGGAATTTAACGACGCCGCTGCTGCTGATTCGATTCAGCCGGACACACCAATGGGCCGCATGGCAGGTGTGAGAAATGGCCATAATGACCGTCTAGGCGAGAGTGTACGGGTGCATGTGTGGTGGTGTGAGCGAAGTTGCAGTCGCATGATTTGGTAATAAATTTTCGGTTACTTGAAATGTTGGCAGCTTAGCGGTGACTCGACGTTTTGCAGGCCACTTCCTTTTCTCACGTGTCGCCGCGCCAGAGGAAGTTGCACTAATGAGCGGAGGAAGCGCTAGGATTGATTGATCTCGAAGATTTCGGGCGCAGACAATCGGATTAAAATGTCAAAGAGCAAATGACACAGAGCTGGAAATATTGGAGCTGGGTTTTCGGAAAACTTTATTAAAATATTATTGAGACAGCATCTGTAAAGATTTTTAACCAACTTAGGTTAGGTTAGCTGACATGAACTATGCCAACTCAGCTGCGATTTGCTAAGTTGTGGGACTGGAACTATGAAGGATTGGAACTATAAAGGATTGGAACAATAATATGGCAACTCGAACTGGCAAAGGCCAGTGTGGCAACACAGACGGACAAGTGCGACTCTGCAAGACGGACGGGGAAGGACACTCGACACAACGGGCGAACAAAGTTTCACACTCAGACACGGATGGACGTTTTGTAGCGCTGCAATTGAATTAAATAAAACATTGTAAATAATTAAAATTAAATTATCCGTAGACCTACGTTGGGGTACTTCTGCACTTCTAATATTTTTTAACCCTTTGTTTCATGATTTAATTTTCGTGAAGGAAAAACAATTTTGTCATATAATTCTTGTTGCTTGTTAAGTTCTGATGGTAAAAATGAAATTTTGTTGAATTCCTGTATCTATGATAGAAGTTTTGCGGACAATTTCCGTATCCTGGTGACAACGCTACCGCCGAAATGAAAGTCGGTTTTATCTATATTTTAGTGTTGGCTACTACGGGGGTCGAACAGAGGTCAGGCGTCACTGTATACTCGTAATTCAATGCACTAAACAGCTGAGCGACGACGACCGCCATATCACCGTCGCCATCAATAACCAAAACTATTTCACCAAATAGGAACACTTGTTGTTTTTTCGATTCTTTTGCACATACTTTCAATGTTATTCCCAAACTTCCGTTAGTAATCAAATATTTTAACATAAAATACACAACTGAAGAATGAATAACTGTAAAATAGTGAATAGAATAGTTTCCAAACCTATGAAAAGTTAACATTGCATATATGCAATGCCATGCAGCGAAGGGTTAAATTTGTTTTTATTTTTAGCTGTTTTTTTTATGATTTTCTTACTTGGATATTATCTATCGAAATCAAACCGTTTTATATTTTAGAAACAAAGTTGGCTTTGTATTTTTTGTAATTTTGTGTGTAATTTGAATCTGGGTAGTTTTCGAACCGATTTTTAACGTAGGTCTACGATTAAATAAAACACTCATTATAATTAAAATTAAACTAAATAAAAACTTGTTACTTCCACATGTCCAGGCAGACCTACGGAACGAGAGAGTTAAGTAAAATTTACTCTCGAAGAACTTTATGCTCTTTTAATGAGCCTTAATGAAAATGGTATCATTTTCAAATATTCGCTTCGAAATGTTTAAAATCGATTTGCCGTGATTCAGCTTTCGTAAGCCAACGCAATAAATAAGCAAACACAACAACAATGAATAACCACTATTCAACTTTAAGGCCATAGCCCATGGGCCCCAAGTAACAGTAAACTGCGAGCAGGCTAACACGCTGAGAGCACAATAACAACTTGAAAACCGTTATCGTGGGGGCAAATCGTGCGATTCCAGCGAATTTCCAGCGAACAGCGAACAGAAATCAACTGGTTAAGCATACAAATTTATGAACCGCTTAAACGCTTCATATCAGCACAAATACAAAAGATACGAATGTCATTATCTATTTCGATATTTCTGGCAACAACACAACGCGCAGCGCTGCTAAAACGAAATCGAAATCGAGGCGAAAAGGCAAATATTATCACAACAATAAAATTAAACGCTTTATAATTAACGAAATCGCAAAAAGTGATTTGTGAAATTTTGTTCTACAAAAGCGATTGCCGAGTACGCTGGCCGAGTCTTTATCTTAATCGCGCCAGATATCGGCCCATGGGGCGGCGAATGCGCGGTGCTGGCATAAAACTGTCAATGCTGGATTAGGTGAGTTGTGCGCGCCGCAATCTTTCGCTAATCTTTCGGTCGGTCGATCGGTCGTTTGGCTCGGCACGCACATATCTCCTTGCGGGGCCCGCACTGGTGTGATAACTCGGACGCGCGTTGAGTCGAGTCGAGTTGAGCGGAGCGGGCAGATGACATTCGTATGACATCAGCGTGAATGTTAATGCGGCGATTTATTATATAGATTTGCCTATATCGGGCCAATGCCGTATTTGTTGCATGCGATAAAAACTTACGCGCGTAAATCCCCACACGAAATTAATTTATTAACGCCCGAGGAGCGAGAAGGGCAGGCAACATTCTCGCCTGTGTTCACGCTCATTCAAATACCGGTAGGCAGATATTTTTCGTGTTGCTTTTCGCTTTATCTTGATTTTTTTTTTCACACGCGCAATGCATTTAATCCCCTTTCGAAAGTTCAATAATTTTTTTTTGCTCACGCTCGAGGCGTTTTCGAAATAATCAGGCCGCGAGCTGAAGCAGTTTGAACAGATATTCAGAACGTGGTGCAGGGTGGACGACAAAGCAGAGGAAATCGCGGTGATTAGCAGCGAAGCGAACAGGTGCGTTGTGCTTAGAGCGCAGAGGATGAGAGGCACGAAACATTTTTGATTCAAAATTGAAGAACAAACCACTTTGAATGACAGAAAAATTCATTAAAATCATTCTGCACTTGTGAATGTCATTTGTATGTGATAATTAAGCCACCGGCCCCCCCTTCCCCCGCAACAGAAGCAGCAGACAATTCTGTGTACATTTTTCTGACCATTGCGATTTTGTCTCCGCTTCTTTCGATTCTGCGACCTGTTTTATAGTCCAGCAACTCATTTAGTGCCAAATGAGACTTTGCAAAGAAGATGTTTTCTTTTTTTGTGCTCACAGGCCTAAACAATATTGCAACAGGCGCAAAAGACACGCAGAACATTAAACAAATATACCAAAATATATACCTAAACATTCACGCTTCGTTGATTTTGTATCTTTTTATTATTTCAAATACTGATAAATAAATTAGAATTTTTGTACTTCATTAGAATTGCCGCTTCCGCATTTTTTCAATAACTTTCGAACCAATAGAGTTAGAGTAATGAAATTTTGACATGTGATCAAGGAGATTTCGGGTTTTAACATAGTTACTTTTCAAGAAAATTCGTTACCAATTTTCAAGGATATAAAGGATTAAAATTTTCAAAGGACCTTTTTCATATCCCTGTTTTACAAATAGATAAAAAATCAATTTCATTTAAATTCTTGAGCCTTTCCTCTTTCATTTGATATACATATCGCAATATTCTAACGAGGTTAAGTATTTTTTATATATTTTTTATTTTGTATCCACATCAAAATTTTGAAGTCCTTTTAAATGGACAAAGTATGTAGAAATGAAAAACTGAGTACGCAGTATTACTATATTTGGTATCTAGTTTCACGCACATATGGATTTTTTCCGGTGTGAAATATGCTGTCGCACGGTGTTGTAACAGGTATTCAGAACCAAAGCGGAAATAATTTTGAGTAAAAAATTAGTTATAATTTTTTAAAATAATTTTTATGATTAATTTGGTAAGACAATTGCGCTGAGTTCGCTGCCCACCCTGTGCTGTTGTGGGGCGTCGAATCAAAATTTTATCACAACAACAACAACGTACTTGCAGATAAAATTGTTACGCGCTCTGCTAACACAATCAATTATACTATGAAACGTACATACATACACACACACATTCGTATGCTGACAACATATGTATGTATGTCCAAACTGATTGACTAGCCGAGTCACACCAGCAGCAACAATAATTCGAACAGCAATAACAATTCGTATTCAATAGGATTTTTATCAAATATCTGGATTAACTGCGAAATGAGTTGCTGCCCGATTGTGCCCGAAAATCAGAAATCAGAATGCGTAGCCTTAGATAAAGCGCGCACAACTACACACACACACACACTCACAAACACAAACACTTGTGTGAGTCGAAAGAAGTATTGGGGGGAAAAAATCAGTAACAAACGCAACAGAACTGGCGGCCCAAAGCCGCAAATCACTTTCCGTGCGCATTTTACTAGGTCACCGGGATTATCTTATCTGGCTGACGCTGGCTAAAAGCTTTGAACAACCCGCCCCCCAAAAACCCGCTCGAGTCATGGCACCGAAAGCGCGGCGCGCTGGCAAATGAGCAAAAGTGTGTGATTCAGTTTTTTATTGTCATTGTCATTGTCGTTTTTGTTGTTGTTGTGATTATTTTTTTGTATGACTAAATTTTTTGTCAAACAAATTGTTATCCCTTTTAGCGGGCGTTCTGTTGCTGTTCTTTTTTATTGATGTTGCAACTATTGTAAATATTTCATATTGCAGCTTCTGCTGTTGTTGTTATTGTTCTTGTTGTTGTATTAGCACTTTAATTCATTAGCGCAATTTTTCATGCCGCATCGGCAAACAAAACAGTACCAACACTGCCAACAACAACAACAACAACAAGTACAACAATAAATAAAAGATTGTCGTGCCTGTTATTGTATCTGTGTATTTGTATCTGGCGGCGCACTGTTTATCTGCACGTATCTGATAAGGATTATCGTAATCTGTGCTAATAGCGCAGCCGAAAGCCTGCTTTTGCTTTTCGGTCGCGTTTCACTTTTGCGGCTCTATTTGCTCGGCGCGCAACCGCCACCGAAGGGCGAGGAGGCAATGCGGCCGCACTCGACTGTTTGTGCGGATTTAGTGCTTGATCCGCGCTGGCGGTTGGCGCGGCAGCGAGTGTGTGCGTTGCCGATATTGCTGAGCAAACAAGTCTGCAAATAAAATAACATATTACAGCTACAACACGACTCAAATAATGCCGGCATTTGTTGGTGGGCCAGGCGGCATGGATGAGCCAGCATGGAGAATGCTTCGATTTTGTTTGTTCGCGCCTTAGTCATACCGTCGGCGTGTTGAGCGTTTCGTGGAATCGTTTGTCGAGGCGCCAGAATTAATGCTAAGCAAATAAACTTGACGCCCATAGACGGAAAGTTTCCAAATTCGATTCTACTTGCACGAATGGACTTGACTCCACTTGCTGGGAGTTGCACAAAGAACTGGGAACTATGAGATATTCACTGTGGGCAGTGGCCATGAAAGTGGTCGACCACACCGGGTCACAAAAATAATAAAAATCTTTTTTCATGAATCAATGATACTTTTTAGAAATTGATTCTTTGATTCTTTTAACCGAATAATGGTTCAAGTTTAATGCCAAATTAAAAAGACAAATTCTCTTCTTGCATCAAAACAATGCTTTCACAGTGCATTCCTAAGGATTTGTTTCTCTTCAGGTTGGTTCATTTAAGAAATATATCTCTGAAGCCTACTTTTAAAATCATGGATAATAAAATTCTTTTTCTGAAATCAATGATACTTTTTAGAAATTGATTCTTTTAACCGAATAATGGTTCAAGTTTAATGCCAAATTAAAAAGACAAATTCTCTCCTTGCATCAAAACAATGCTTTCACAGTGCATTCCTAAGGATTTGTTTCTCTTCAGGTTGGTTCATTTAAGAAATATCTCTCTGAAGCCCAGTTTTTCATGCATCTAAAACATAGTTTCATTCCTTTAGCAATTTGTGGATTTAAGTAACAAATTGTGTGTGTTTATTAACCCATAAGAAAAACTTCTACAACATGTTTAGACTTAAGGCAAGGAAAAGTATTAGGTCTGCTTGTTGGTCTTCTACAGAGAGAATGTCGGGAAGATCCCAACAAACAATTTCTCAATATAAATTATTTGCGACAGATTCACGAAACAATCTCGAATATGCTTGAATTTTTTTCCATAAAGAATTTCAAATGAAATATGTTTTTGTCAAACGAAAATTTGTCATTACGTGAACGTGCGCGCATTTAAAAACGATCATTGTTGTGTTGTATATAATTGTAATTTGCTATGCGACAGTTCTGTAAAATATGCGTTTTATTGCAATTTTCAGTAAGAAAATAAGTTTTCATTATAGTATCCCAAATGCTATTGAGAACAAGAAAAATGGCGCTGTCGAAACGATATCGAAATTTTCAAAATTTTCGACATCGTTACAATACCTCGGATACGATAATTTCAATATCGCAACGATATGGAGATTTTCGAAATTCTCGATATCGTTACAATAGTGTCATTTTTTTCGTTCTTGATATCAATTCTTTAGCAATACTCGAAAACAAGACAAATTCTCGCTTTAACGATACCGTTTCTCGTTTCGATAACGTTTGGTTTGCTGCGGTATTTCAAAAAATTTGAATGTTTCACTTGGGTTGGGCACTCGACACTCACCTGTGGGCCGGCATTGGCGGCCACCCACGCCTCGGCAAACGTCTCCATTGCACTTTGAAAATCCATATTCGGCGTTGTTCGGCGTATTTCACAATATTTTTGCACGTGTTAATTGTTGTTGCTTTCTTAAATTTTTCACGTTGCCTTCGCAGTGGGATTTGAACGGGTGATATTTTCTAATTGAATTACAGCCGTTAAATGTCAAATTTAAAACCGTTAAATGCTAATTTGTTTGGCGCGGAACAAGTACGTGTTCGGTGTTGCCACGCGGCGAACTTGCAGCAGCGCTGAATGCCGCTGAACGGTGCTGAGTCGCGCTGAATCGACTGCGACATGCAGTGCAAGTGTGAGATGTGCCACTATTAACGTGGCTTAATTTGTTCATAACAATATTTCGTTTTTGCGAAGCGTTGCCTTTTGTTTTCGGTTGCTTTGTTGTGTTGTTTCATTTGATTGAATTTGATTTGGCTTTGTTTGTGTGTTTGTTTAGCAATTAGACACACGCGGATATGGAAATTATCGCGTAATCACTTGAACGCACTTGGCTGGCCGCTTGGCTGCTGCCGGCGACGCGACGTCATTAGCGCGCCCAGGTCTGGATGCGAGTGAGTGCCGTTGCGGTGGCCGGGCCAGGATGTGCGCGCGTGTGTTTGTGCGCCAGCAGCGTGACCAGCGCGACTGAAAAGCGTAACTAACGCGACTAACGAGCCTCCGGCTAATACAGCTTGAAGTGTGATAAAAACTGGTGCGGCTCCTGTTGTTGCCTTCGGTTCTACAAATTTGCTTCTTGTTTCTTTTTTTTACCCGCAAATAACACTTTTTATGGTTACAATTGTTTTTGTAATGCCACTTATTCCGTTTCCGCGAACAAAACACACACCGTTCTTCGGAATATTCGCGCAAAGTCTGCCGCAAGGGTCTGATGGTCGGCGACACAACCAGCGCCTTCGACTGCTCCTCGTGGCGCGATTATCCTTTGCGACGCAACGCTCACTTCACTTGTCAGCCGGTGTCGCTGTCGCTGTCGCTGCACTGGATATCGTCGCACCGCGTCCCAGCAGTCAGTCGGTGTGCCGTGGACTTAGCTGAAGCTCCGCCGTCCGTACTGCACGCAACACACTTCACACTTGATCGGGCGCCATTCGACGACTGACTGTCATCATGCAATGTCAATTGCCTCCATGATAAGCTGTCAATATGGTCGTCGCCACATTGCCGTTTCCGCCTGCCGCACGCTCCGCCATATCTGCCGCGCGCCCTGCACCCAGCACTCCCCGTTCTGGTGTTCTTATTAGCGTCGTTATTGTTGTTTCAACTTTACTGATTTCTAATGCGGCCGCAATTGTCAATTCATCTATGGCCCATTCTTTGCTGCCGCTGCTGCTTCTTCACTATTTATCTCGGCGTTCGGTTGAGTGTCGCTGCGTTGCGTTGTTTTGTTTGTTTAGTTCGAGTGTCGATGTTGCTGCTGACTAAAATTCGTGTGTAAAAATGAGCAACATAACATCCTTTCACACCGTCAGTTGTCGCACAACTGATTCCACGCTGTGCTCTCGGCCGTTTCCAAATTTGCTCAGCGACTCGGCGGCGCTCTTCGGTGTCGAGGTGTTGGTGGCGCTGCTCTCAGCCGCTCGTTATGTATTCGTACGCAGAGAAAACTGAGAACGAACGCTCTCTGCCGTTTCGCAGTGGGCATTTTAATTCGTCTCCAAAGCCCCAGTTGCAACTAGCCGCGGATTATGGCTTCCGGCGCGTACGGCTTAAAATCGGTCCTGTAGGACCGGATCGGTCCTGGATGTTAACGCAATGGTTTTAAGTGAAATGTTCGAAATGGCTGACTGATTGCTGAAGCTCTGAAACATGAAATGTGACCACAGTTTTATTTGAATTTTAGTAAAAAATATTGCAACGATATGTTCTAATAATTTTGAAGAATTGAAGAGTTTCCATTTGAATTGAGTGGGATATGAGAAGTGACCGATTTCAGAGAGCCGTTTTTATCGCATGTTCATTTAATTTTAGTAGCAAAAATTAAATACAATTTGTCGGTAAATTCCATATCTTTGAGATTTTCCAACAACGTAATTTTGAAGGTCTCTGCTTCCTACAAGAACTGCAAAGTGTTTTACTTGAGAAAATTTGATGTGTGAATGAATGTTAGCAAGTCTCTAATATTAGACTTAGTTGAGGTCATTTGAGACATCACTAAAGAAGCACCCAAAGGGTTTCCACCCGTAGGTGGACAGACTCGAGAAGTAATATCGCATTAAACTTAGAGCAACGAAAATGAAGAATCTACAAATATTCTTTACTAAGAATCTGTCCTTCACTACGGTAGCTGCAAAGTTGTACAAAGTTGAGTCTCATATACCTCATCTCATACCTTGGTTCCTTGCCTTCGCTATATCCATGTCTTCTTAACCCTTTCGCTGCAGATTTTTACTTTTGAAAGTTAAAATTTTAAATTTTTCAACAACATTCCATAAACATTTGTCTAATTTTTGCTACTGAACCCTGTTTTTCATAGTGTTGTGAGATGACAGCAACCATATCATTGAGGCTGTAATCATTACTTAAACATACAAATTTTTAAGCATAACTAAAAATCTAATATTTCTTCTTTATTTACATCAGCAAAAATTATTTTTAAAAAATACAGTACTTTTCACTTAAAGCGTACTTCGAGGGACTGGGCAAAATGGTTCGTTTTAACCGAAAGTTCGCTTTAAAAGGGTCCGTAATAAGCGAAAACATACAGCGCGTACTTTTGAAATTGGTTCGTTTTAGGCGGAAAATCGTTTTAAACGGGTTCGTTATAACCGAAAAGTACTGTATATCTGAATTGGAGTAAAAAGTCAATTGAAAAATTGCTCTTACTTCTTTCTGCTTCTTTTTTTTGCACTATGTAAAGATATAACATAAAAAACGTGCATATTTGTCTTCTTTAAATTTAAATATTTACTTTAATAATTTCCTATTATTCCTTAGCAGCCGCCGTGGCTCAGTTGGTTAGTGCGTTGGACCGCGAGTCGCAGGCAGCAACCCCAGGTTCAAATACTGCCTGTAATAACACCTAAAAAAAATAACGGGAAAACTCGTTTTCTCTTTCGGTGGCTGTCCTCTCAGCTGGAAATGGCAAACCTCTGAGAGTAAAAATTGCTTATGAAAAAGCTCCCAACCTGCCGTTCGGAACCGGCATAAAACTGTAGGTCCCTTCAACCCGCGTACAAATTCACACGCACAACACGGGTAGTTGCGGGAAGCTAGGCCTTAGTCTCGCGTAAGCGGGCTGTCGTGCCAGTCAATTATTAAATTATTATTATTATTCCTTAAACTCCAAACTTTTCTAAGGACCAACAAAAAAACGTATTCTAGGCATCAGTCGTCCACAAAGTAGCATGTTGCCATAGGGCAACAAAATTGCGAAAGGGTTATGGTGGCTGTCACTAATTCTGAAATTGTAATTGATTTGAAAGCTGTAAACGCCGTTTTCAAAAATTATGCAGACCTCATTTGAATGAATCTGCCACTTTTACAGCCAAATTCACGGACTTGTCTTTTCATATACAATCGAATCTATTAGTAAAATATGCAAACAGATGTCAAACAAAACAAAACGAAAATTGTTTATTGCAAGAAAGGATAATAATTTGTATTATTATAATTTAATTTATGTATTTTGCATCTTCGATGTTTATTATACTTGATTATAAAAATTTTATTTTTTGCTTCATCAATGCTCGCGATGAATGTCGCAATCGTTGGAGACCGGCTTTTTGTGTGCCTCAAAAAGTGTTTCTCTCCGTCAATCCAGCTGCGAATGTGTGAGTGCCGAGAGCGAAAGAGCGCAACGCCGATAAGGGAGCGCGCCGCAGACGACATGCGCCGTGCCGTAGGGCCATGTACTGGCACATCCACCGAGCAGCCCACCGCCAATGCGACGCAATGCCAGTAACCTGTTCTGCGGCGCGCCAGTGCAACTGCGCTCTTCGCCCGTCCAGCGCTCTGCGGCCCACATGCCATGGCTGAACGCGTGGATTTAATTTAATATTCCCGGCCAAGGGAATGGGTGCGCGCCGCGCGGGTGGGCTTGGCCGTTGCTGTGGCCGTGGCAGGGGTTAAAGCCGCATCGGCTATCCAGTGGGCGCAACTGCGCCACCCTCTGCACTGTGCGAGTGCGAAAGAGCCAGCGCACGCGAGTGTCGGTGCTGGTGCCGACGGTGTTGGTGCTGGTGCTGGTTTCGGCGCTCAGGCGGTGTAGTTGTGAATTTTCGGCTTCTGTTTCGGATACGCGCTGAGCAACACCCACTCTCCGGGCGCTGTTGGCTTGCACTTTTTTTGGCACCTTTGGGATATGGGCTTTCGGCGTGCGCCTGTGTGAGTGTGTCGGTGTCGGTGTGCGCGGGCTTGGGCCATGTGCTGCTGGCGCGCTCCGACGCTATTCTTGTCCTTGTTGCGACTGTGGCCCAATGTCGGCTCGTCGCCGCGCAGATAAGAGAGCAGATTATGCGCGCGCATTACATGCGATTAGGTGCCGCAGCAAGGATTTAACCAACCGACACAAAGGACGCCGTGCTCGTGCGCCGGTGTGAGTGCACATACGCGTCTTATATACTACATATGTGCCGTTAGGCCAGCGAACGGTTTGCTTATGTATGCTACGGTTATGTGCAAGCACTACGCAGGTGGTGGGGAGTTGGCTTATGTCGTTCATACATTTCTGAAGTACATAGAATGTATGTGTTGAACTTGAAGTAGCGAGGGACGGAACGAGGTGCTGGGGGCGTTTTATCCCTTATTGGAGCTTCGTGGTTTTGAAGCTTCGAAGGGATACTGAAACCATTTACAACACTGTCAATATTTTATATACGTTTTTAACACTTATTGTCGGTTGGTGAAGTTCTGCTGTGTGTAGTTATGGAAATTGTCTTTTTGAAGCTACTTTATAATTAAAATTAAATAGTGTCGAATATTGTCGATGACGTGGGCACTTTTCGATATCTTTAAGGACGTGAGTA
This sequence comes from Melieria crassipennis, assembly GCA_963668005.1. NCBI lineage: Eukaryota > Metazoa > Arthropoda > Insecta > Diptera > Ulidiidae > Melieria > Melieria crassipennis. The sequence goes on along the minus strand of OY764963.1, from coordinate 113,325,701 downwards.
TCCGTCGCATTTCGTGCAAGTCTTAAAGGAAAAAGCTAGAGATGGATTTTAAAATACCCAAAATATTTCTAAAAATATATTAATATTCATTATACAGAGCTCGCAACTGTGGAAAGCGACTTGAACTGTTCAAAATCGACTTTTTCATTCCTTAGGGCTCATAAGACCACCTTTAACCCTTTCGACTCCGAATTTTACCCTGTGTCTCGATATTACTTTTTGGTATTTAAATCATGAAAACTTGTCTAAGAAGTGTGTACACGACATTTGAAGTCGCCACGCCTCTTTGTTAGAGTTCTACAGCTAGTTTACTTTTGAACAATTTTAGCTTAAAACGGGTTAAATAAATTTTGTATCAATATTTTTTAGTTACAGAAAAATTATTTAATATTTATGGAAAAATACAAAATTATCACTTTTTGTTTTTTTTAACCATTATTAAAGAAAAAGAGGTTTGATCAATTCGTAGACTTCAATTAGAACACAAATTTTCCCTGATATCGCTGCAAATTATTGGAAATTATTTTGGGAATAACAGTAAAATTTTTGTAATTTGCTTTAAATTCACTTCTAAAAATATTAATTTATTGGTGCCTACTTAAATTAAACCCATAAACCAATCGTAGCTGTTGCTATAGGATGAGAAATAGGTGAAGTTGCTATCAGGTAACTTTGGGGTCGAAAGGGTTAATAATTTCCTCTTTCAAAATTCGATGATTTGTTCACAGTAAACTTGCTTATGTGATTTCGTCTTCCAGAAAGTGTAACTAACAGTCAAAAAAATTATGAAGACGTATTAACTGCATTAGTGGGTACTGAGAGTATCTTACAGTCAATTCTGTCGCAGTATCCAGGAACTGCGTTCGCGTACTGTGATTCACATTAAACGGAAAAAGGTGAAAGTGCGAACACACCTTAAGTTTGTGATGAAAAGAGTTTATAGGCAGTTTTCGAGGGCAAATGAAATATCTCTGTTTCTGCCATCTGACAACATTATTACGAAAGATCTTGATTTGCTAGAAAAATAATAAAGGCCACGATACACTTATAAGAACTCGATAAGCATTTGAAAATGTCTCCTTCAGTATTTGAAAGATGAAGAGTATTTGAAAAATTGTTTAACTTTCCGTACATTTTTCCATTCAATTTCAATTTGAGGATCTGAACTCCCCAGCGTATTTTTTAAAATACATACTTTATATTTTGAATTGGTATTTGATAAATCATGTAAATATATATACAGTCGTGTCTGGGTATAGTGAAAACCCTATATAGTGAACATCTCGATATAGTGAACACCCAAATTTTGACATGGAGCCTCTAAGTCATGAACAAAATTTTGAAAGCAATTTCAAGCAAAAAGCAGAAAGTGTATTTTGAGCAAATAAAACGAGGTTTTTAGCAAAAATGTTAACCTTGATATAGTGAACAGGCCTTGCAATAATTAGTTCACTATATCCAGACATGACTGTAATATATAAATCTTATTGGTGAATGCAAAAAACTAGTGGACGGTTCTAAGTTTAATGCTTTCAACATTCTACAATTCTACTAATCAGTAATTGAAGCTTATTCCTTCTTTGCTTTGTCAATGAAAAAAATTCGTTGACTTTGAAAAAATTTTCATTTTTTTTACTTTTAAAAGGGAAAGAACAGGAATCAAAAATTTATCAAATACGGCAAGTCTTGCCCAAAAATGGTCTGGAAACCCTTTCTTCGGTAATATAAAAATCGCGTCCTTGCATTCCTTGTTTTATGACATTTTTAACGAGACTTTCCTGCCCAAAGCAATGAAGCTACTAGATTGACAGTTACCGTTACAGTATTTTTACGAACTTCATCAAAACCGGCGATATACAAAATCCAATCCAAAAATATTTAGGCTACTTATTTATAAATTACTTTTTAATTCTATAATTTATACTTAAAAAAAGTACAATTTTTAATAATATTTCCAATATTGAATGGTCCCTTCGACTCTTTTGAAAATTCCCTCGCTCTCACTCCGCCAGCGCAACGCTCTCGCCGCCTCTCTTTCTCTCTCGGCTTGTGTCATCCGAACGCAGTCTGTGTGCTGTGCGCGCTGGTGCCTCCAATTAATTAAATCCACCATCGCAACTACTCATCGCCCCCACCGAGCAGAGCCCACTCCACGTTCGTTCGCTTCGTACGCGCCGTTCGTATGCTCATTCGTCTGCCGGCGCTCGTTGCCGCTTTGTATTGGCGCAGATTATCACAGCCACGTTTTATTTTTATCGCTTCTTCAGCCCTATCCCCCTCCCACTACACACCAACACACACGCTCGCACACACACACACACGCGGCCGCGCGCTCACTTGGCCCCCACGCCCACCCGCTGCGCTCCAGCGCTGACGGTGCTGCCGCTGCTGGGCGAGAGAGCGCTCGCTTAGCGCCGCGCGTCGGCGAGCCGCTTAAGAGCGACAGAGTGAGATAACGATAACCCACTCCGGGTACCCGGCCGAGCGCATAAAAAAATTAGAGCAATGCAAAAACATTACAACAACAGCAACAACAATGCGAGAAGGCGAAAAAAAACCGAGAAAAACCTGTTTGCCATGACTCCGCCTTCGCTGCGTGCTGATTGGCTTAGCTGGGCTGCTTTCGCTTTTTTTGTTGTCGTGTTGTTGTTGCTCGTTGGTTACATTGACTCGTGTCGAGCATGGAGCCAAGCGTGGTTTGGGGGAGCGTTTATCTGCTCCTGGGCTGCGCTGTTCAGTTTGTTGTTGTTGTTGTTGTTATTAGTGGCACTGAATTCGCTGGCTGCAGATTTTTGCTACAATTTCGGTGCCAAAAATACTGCGCCACCATTGCCTCGTTGCAGACGACGGTTAAGACGTAGGGCAGAGTGAGGAGGTGGCAAAGGGAGTGGGGGTGACTTTAGTTGGGCTTGGCAGCCGCCGAAATGCTGTTCCGCTGTTGTGGTTGGTATTTTGGTTATGCTGGTTACGGTTGTTGTTGTTGTTGTTGTTGTTGTTGTTGCTGTTACTGTTGTTTTCATCCGCCTGGTTCGCCTCCAGTTTGCATTTATTTTGCAATTTATTTCGTTTATCTTAAGTGGTTTTTGTGATAATTTTATGTGTTGATGTTGCGGCGTTCTGCCTCCCCCTTTGCTTCGCCGCTACTTTCATCTGCTCCGCTTTCGCGCTCTACGTTCCGACTGCAACGAGCTTAAACCCACCGATTCATTTGTGCGGAAACGCTCTCGACTGGCGTTTTCTGTGTGGATGCTTAACGGGGAAGGAGCCGACGCGAGCGCGAGCGCGAAGCAACGAGCGGCCAGGAACAGGAAAGGAATTAAGTACCAGCATTAAGTGGAAGCATTAAAACTGAATACTTTACTTTGAAACTTCCAACAAAGACAGTTTTATTAGTGCTTCGCTGCTCCGGCGCTTATTCCTTTTAATTTTGCATAATTAAAATGGATTTTTACGCGGCAGCAAACTACGACATTCGTGTTAGCGATGCGGGGAAGCGCTGTAAGGGAGCGTAGGAATCATTGCTATTTATCCAAAAAAAATCGATCGCCATCACAAGGCACAAGCCAGATATAGAAATATAAATAGATACGAAACTATGACGAGGGCTGACTTGAAACGATTTCGATATATTAAAAGTCGAATATCCTGGGAAGCAAGGAAGGCTCTGTCTCCATGGATTATGTAATGAACATAATGAACAGGCTCGATCTCTTTGAGAGTTTTCAAAAATACCTAAACAATGCTTGCTGCGATCACTACGTACCAGACCAGAAGGTACACAAAGTAATTGTGTTGAGTAATTGAATTGAGTTTCATTCTTAATGGGTTTGTGTTGGTTTCCTCAATTATTCTTTATTATTATTGGATCAGGCTACAGGGTGGAATGGTCTCACCGAAGTTCGAAGTTCGCCGAAGGCTACCAATGGTAAGTAATAAATAACGTAAGAACATGGTGCGAGGTTTTATGGTCCTTTAACTCAGACACAAGTCTACTAAATAGCTACTCTTCACATTCTTCGTGAACCTGTATCTTCATAGCTGTTTTTCAGTCAGTAGATAATTTTCCTGTCACAGCAGTTCATTAAAACCGAACCAAAATTTTTATAAATTTTATTTTGGTACTGAAATCCATCATATAAGCAGAAGATGGCTTAAGTATTTGGAGGTATCGACTAGATTCCGATCGATTAATCGGCATCGGCTAGTATCGGCCAATAAAATTGGTATCGGCATCAGCCTTTTTTGGCCAATGCCACATCGGTCGTTTTGGGTCGCTTTCACTTTTTTGTTTTAATGTTTTCTACCAACGGGTTCTTATACCCCTTTTCAGTAATGTATTTTTAGATACTGTTTGATATAAATGTTTCCTAGAAATGTTTTTTTTAAACTAGGTATTTTTAAAAGCCCAGATTTTCTCGAAATGTCTATGCATTTCGTCTCTTAATGTGGATATCAGAAGAAGGGGCATTTCATTTTTAAATTTTATCCTTCTTTTTTAATTGGAAACATTTTTTAACAGGCCTTTTATTTTTTCCAAATTTGTTTTCTGACATCTGTACAACGGGTCGCAATTTGAGAGTACAAATTTTAATATAAAAATCGTAATTTTAAGTTGAATAAAAAACTGAGTTTGTATGCAATATTTACGTCACTATTTTCGTTTCTCCCTCAGTAGATTTATTGTATTTGTGTATTGTGTATTTTTTTTAAGACATGTTAATGTATTAGAATTCTGAATTCTCTTGTTATTTTATTTAGTTTTTAATCATTTCTTTTCTCGTTGTTATTTAGTTTTTAATTATTTCTTTTCTCGTTGTTTTGTTATTTTGTGATGAATATTACAAACAATATGTAATAGTTCCTTTTGTTATTTTATAAAATAGACTGTGTTTTTGATTGAATTCATTCGTGTTACTTTTTCTATGTAATCGGCATCGGCCAAACTCGTCCTTCCGGCCGATTAATCGGCATCGGCCAAAAAGTTTGGTATCGGTCGGACTCTAGTATCGACACGGCTAATTCTTTGCATATTATTTTATCTGCTTCTTATTTCGTAGCCTTTATGACATACATATTTCTAAAAAATTTTGTTCAGAGTTTAGAGTTGGTTTCACATAAAAGCGTCCCAGTATCTCTCAAAGATTTGCTTTGAAAAAGGTCTAGAAAATCTATAAAAGTTATGTTGACGGCTCGAGATCGGTGCTGTGCAATAAGTGAAGTATAAAAGACTTTTAAACTTTTACCAAATTGTTAGTGTTCTAATAAAGCAAAGTCACTTTTTCCGCTCAACAATCGGCTGCATTTTTTCAGTGATCCTTCTACAGTGGTTTTTTTCGCTCTGAATTCGATTCTTATAGAAAAGTATCGAGTTACTGGTAGCTTTTAGAACTGCGTCTATGCGTACAATATTGGGTTTTCGTCTAATATTAATGGAGATTCGCTGTTGTCCGTTGATTTGTGCCATCGAGTAACCTTTTCGTTGGAACTTCATCGTACATTTTTATTATTCAGCACAGTCGACTTTGCGCGCAATCGTCGCCTATTTGAATCAGGCTTAAAATATTAAAATGACATATTTTTAGAGCATTTCAAACACGACGCCATACGAGTACAAAGACACAAAGTGAAAATTGTGGGTCCACAACGCGATCCCCTACTAAGTTTCTATTGGAAACACTCGGAGCTCAAAACCACTCTCGACTCAAAAACTTATGGCGATAGATAATATTTTCAACACTTTGAAGACTTGAAAGCTGAATTTATTTTTCTCCAACAACCTTGAGTGGAGCTACCGTTTACGATCAGTGCCGTTTGCATCGATTTCGCCACTGCTGGCATTAGTGGCAAACAATAATACTCAAAAAATCACATTACATGCCAGCAATTTCAAATTCAAGTAAATATTTTTCACTAACCTTAAATAAACCTGAACAAAATAGCTTCACAGGATCCACACGCCACGAAATATCCCAAGTCAAGGAAGAAAAAATTCAGCTTACCACTTAGGCAACACGCATACGTCACACTTTCAACAAACTTTCGCACTCACACATACACACACAGCCACGCAAACATTCCACATACCGATGCGTGCTTTATTGCCGCCACCCGTCGAGTGTCTTGGCGGCGCAACGCGACGCGGCACCGCCATCAGCGTTGGCCAATTTCACCGGCAGCGCCCGCAGAAAATCGATAAACTTATTAAAGTTTCAGCAAAATTGAACTTTTTCATATTCGTCGGTTCACTCATATTTTCCAGACCATATTTGCCAGCGACGCGTTGCGACGGTGTATGCAATATTTTGATGTGTCTGTCGCTTTCGCTTGGCGAAAAACGAACTGAACTGAAGTTCGCTTGGGTGGCATTTTTTGTTGTTGTGCCATTTTTTTAAGTGTCCCATCAACGACATCTTCATCGCCACCACCATTGCCATCGACAGAGCGCAACGCTTCCAGCATCATTATCGTCATTGCACGGCGCGTAACCTGGTGGACGGTGCACGGTGGGCTGTCACCAGGCTTATTTGGTGACAAAAGGACATTCATTAAGTTTTTGATTTCTGATTTTCATTGTTGATTACGCGCATAATACTCGTAAGCTGCGCTGCCTCGGCACCCGCCACCGGGGTGAGTTGTCGCTCGTTGGCGGCGAGCAGATCGCACAAAGGACCGAAGGACGTCATTGTGGCACTTCCTCTGGAAAATGTCAAGTTGACGTTTCCGGTTTGGCAGTTTCCCATTGAAAAGGTGCAACGCAGACATTGATGCTCGTTGCTGGGTGCTCGTTGTGTGGGTTTGGATTGTATAATCTTATAAATACGCTTTTTCTAATGAAAATGCGACGACAGCGACGAAGGTTTACGTTGAAATATATGTTTGAAGTAGAAGACCAGAAAGAAGAACACCGATCGAAACCCATGTCGAGCAGATACAAGTGGCCAGTCTATTAGTTGCCAAAACTTATCTTTAACTTTAACAACGACCATCACTAATGGCCTGGAAAATCCTCCGTTGTTAGTTTAATCCTAAGAAATGTCAAACGTTTCGCGGCGCACTGGCCTCATATCCCACAAGGAAGGAATGGGAGCTGACCGTTTTCACCGACGGCTCCAAGATGGAGGATGGAGCTGGTCCACAAGTCATTGAGACTGCCGGACCTCTGCAGTACTTTCTAAGCAGAGATCTTTGCAATTTGGAAAGCTGCCGAACTTATCGGTGGCAGTGGAATACCACCCACAAATGTCACAAATTTCGTGGATAGTCAGGCGGCACTTAGAGCACTGGAACCAGTTGTTGTGAAATCAAAGGTAGTGCAGAGGTGTCGTACCGCACGTCAAGGCATTGGGCACCACCAGGTCACTCTCTGTTGGGTTCCGGGCCACTCAGGAATGGCAGGGAACGAAGCAACGGACGAGATGACAAGGAAAGGAGTAGCCTTGTCTGCCACCGAAGTGGATACCTCTGTGCTTCCTCCGATATCTGTATATGTATATTGACAGATTGACCAAAAAGCAAATTGAATCGTCATGGCGAATCAGGAACGACTGCGGCACCTGCCGGACCCTCTCTCTTCTTGACGAAAACGCGATTTGCACTGCCCCTGAGTCGTACCCCCATTCGGCAGCTCGTTGGAGTCATCACCGGACACTGCGCTATTGGATCTATGCTTACCAAATGGCGCCTCTCGTCTAGCGATGTCTACCGTTGATGTGGAGATGACGAAGAAGTAGACAAGTACAACACTTCCTGTGCCACTGCCCGGCTCCGCACCTTGGGGTCAAGATTGCTGACAGACCTGAAATCGAGACGTTGAAATCTCGAATCTGCTCTCCTTCATTAAGAGGTCGAACTGGTTTCCCCCTGACTGAGACTGTTGGTTAGCTCCAGAAAACCATAAGAAGTGATTCACAATGGGCGATTTTTGCCTCCGAGTGGAAGTGCGATCCTGCCGCAGACACCATTCCCTACCTAACCTAACCTAACCTAACCTTCGCGGTAGCAAAAGCTTATTGAAAAACAGAAGGTCATAAACAACCCCAGACAAAGAACTCACTTGCTGTTCTCAAAATATTCACTAAGATGCCTCAACTCGTTCCCATTTAGGCTGGTGTCGACTGCGTCAGGTTTCAGCGCATCACCTGCCCGCACGCTGCACGCCGCCGCCGCTTAGCGATTGACGAGCGCTCAAACAAGTTTTAATTAAAAACTTAATAAAGGATTTGTCAAACATCGGCGCAACAATGTCGTCCCACCTCCGAAGGGGCCTTTATCTGCGCCAACGCCGACTCCAACATCGACCTGATAAGCGGCAACGAGTACATTTTCGTCAACAATGTTTGGCGGCACCACCAAAGGCTCCGAAACGCGCTATGGGCTGCGTTTCATTTTTTTCGCTTTCCGGTGCAGATACAAGAAAATTGTTACTTATTTCTATTTTCCAAATCACACCGCTTATCACCGCCAACTACAACAATATTGCCTGCACCTGTCTCCGCTGCGATTTCCAACCACTCATTGCCGTACGCCACGACATCTTCAATATGTCGCCTGTCAGCGCCTTGCCACGGCCGGCTGCATTGGGCGACCCGCCAGCTCGCTGCTCAGCGGCATATTACTTGTCTCACGGCTCTTATCGCGTAAATTTACAAATCGATATCTTGTTCGGCGCATTGTTCAGGCCGTGTCGCTGCGAATGCGACGATGATTCGGCTCGCTTGCCGCCTGTCGACGTTTGATGATGGCGATGGTGTTGCTGCTGGTGTTGGTGTTGGTGATGATGATGTAGCCGCTGATTTCGGTTGTCCCGTGTGTTGTGCGCGATTCGACGACTTTAACACACCTCGCAACACATCCGATGCGCGTCAATGCCGGCTGGAGAGATACCGACGCCGATACCGCCGGCCCGGCACCCGCCGCCGTTGCCGATATTGCGGAGCTATTGTTCCGTTTCCAACTATAATATCTGCGGTTACTGAGTATTGAGTGCTGCTCCTCCAGCTGTATCAGATAAATCAATTAGAGGTTTTCGAGTGGAACTTTTGCTAATTACGCTGAGTGGCTGATGCGGTTTTCGGGCAGAAAAAACTTGCGACAATGGAGATTGCTTGTACGCTGACAGGTGCTGGGAGATGATGAAAGATAACTAAATATGTGGCAATGCGCAATTTATCGAAACTATTGCGTTCTACGAGCAGTTTCCATTTCAATTTAATGTCACATGTTGGTCCTGGTTCTGGAAAATTTGAGTGGGATTAACTTGGTTTTAATTTGCAACAAGTTTCGCTCTGCAGAAGGACAATTAATTTGGCATTACCAAGCAATATCTCAGATCGTCATGACAAACATTTTTAGGTCTTAGGTTCGTTCTTTGGTTTGAAACGGGAGGCATGGCGTGCAGCACTTGAATGAACAAAGATTTGGACAAAGCTCCAGGAGAATAGTTTGTTCTGGCCGAATAAACGAGTAGCAATGTTGCACATTTGAACATTTGAAGTCGCCACGTCTCTTTGTTCGAGTTCTAGAGCTAGTTTACTTTTGAACAATTTTAGCTTAAAACGGGTTAAATAAATTTTGTACAAATATTTTTAACTACAGAAAAATTATTTAATAATTATGTGAAAATACAAAACTATCACTTTTTAATTTTACTTAACCATTATTAAAGAAATAGGGTTTTGATCAAATGCACCCAATTCGTAGACTTCAATTAGAACACAAACTTTGCTGATATCGCTGCAAATTATTGGAAATTATTTCAAGGATAACTGTAAACTTTTTGTAATTTGCTTTGAATTCACTTCTAAAAATATTAATTTATTGATGCAAACTTAAATTAAACCCATAGATCAATCGTAGCTTTTGCTATAAGATGACAATTAGGTGAAGTTGCTCTCAAGCAACTTTGGGGTCGAAAGGGTTAACATAGTTTCCCAGTGCCACGACGATGAGACTTGTAGCAGTTTCTTAGTTCGATCGTTTTCTGTTGGTTTATTCTTTCCTTGGCGTATTTATTGCAATAGGATCGATCGAGGATGTGCTCGGTCTTTACGTTGACTTGAGCCTTCGTCTTCCTGTTTACAACTTTCTAAAGCCACCTGCAACGCATTTAATCAATTGACTGATTGACTAGGTTAGGTTAGGTTAGGTTGAAGTGGCTGCCTCTGTATGAGACACACTTAGGCCTCTTAACGGGCCCGTTGTGATACCACAGGATTCCACCCGTTTGAAATGCGTATGCAACACTGTTTTTTTCAACATGTGATACAACACACATTTCAAACGGATGGGGAAAGGGAGGGGAGGGGACCTACAGTTTAACGCCGAATCCGAACGGCGATGGGCAGTTTTTTCTTTCACACTTGGAGGTTTTGCCATTGCCTGCCAAGAGCGCACTTGTGCGATTCTTGTAATTCTCATTCCCTTCATGTGGATAGCGACAGAAGTAGATGAGTGTTTTTTCCAGCCCTAGCCAGGAATCGAACCCGGGGCGCTCGGTATGAGAAGCCAGCGCGCTACCCGCTGAGCTATCGAGGCCGACTACTGATTGACTAACTTTTGCTGATTTTTCGCATGTTTTCGGTTATTGTGTTTCTCGATTAATCCAAAGTAATCGTTTTTTTTTCCTTTTTCTTGCAGTGCTCGCAACTTTAACCAACAGCAAATTGAGGCCAGAAAGCACCGAACGGAATCCTCTTCAAAAGCAAAAAGAAAGTCAGCGCAGGCGCGCTCCATCACACGGATAACACTCCCCTCTTGCGCGCTGCTCCGGTTTGCTCCCGACACAGCAGCACAGTCAGGCCCGGTGTGTCTGCTGCTTCAACCTTCTCGTGCGCGCCGCGCGCCTAAGCAGCCGGCGAGCCACTGCCGACGCTCCTCGCTGGCTGCACCCGCAAATGCTGCTTAATCGTTACATGCTGCCGTATACACTGAGCCACCATTCCAACTCCCCGTTCAGCCATCTGAATGGCTGTGTGTGTGTGTGTGTGTGTGAGTAAATAAAGCGCACAGGAATTTACACAACCCCAACCCATCTCGTCAGTCACGTACACGCCGAGCGAGCTCCTACGCCTGGTCGTACGTTATTCGTTGGTTTCGCAGGATATCGAAGGATTTGTGTTGGTGTTGTCGTTGTCGTTGTCGGTGGGTTAGAGTGGGTTCCTGTGTTTGCTACTCTGTCTAACAAGTTGTGAGTTGGCTGCGCTTCTTCGTCGTGCAGCTGCAGTGGATGCTGCCGCTGTGTCGGGAGGATTTGTGTTTTCCTTGTTATGCGGCAAGTGTCGTTACATGATTTGTGAATGCTTTCCATCCGAGCCGCCAAGAAAAACGCCCCCAAACTGGCACTTGTTCGATTGGAGCGTTCACTGCAGCAGTTAAATGATACAATAGAACTTATCGTTTGCGCCGAGAAACTATGGAAGAGTGAAGATCGCAATCAAAAGTTTGACAGTCGAAAGACGCTCTTTAGGTCCACGATTGAAGTGAGCTACCAGATACCAAAAGTTTATGAAAGAAAATGTTAATGTTTGCCTTAAATATCTTTAATCTCTATTTAATTGTCTTTTTCGTAAGTAAATAAGTCAAGTCAACAATGAATTGCTATCAACATTGTCCAAAGTTATTTTTAAGGTTATAAAAAGTCATCAGTCTTGCATTCGTACAAGTTGACACCAAAGCTAGCATCATAGATAGAAACATAGAAACATGATTTCACCACAGCAAACCAGAATTTCAAAACAATTAAAACATTGAATCTTTTCTGACGCAACGATACAAAAAAGAGCGGGATCAACAGAATCTCGTCCATAGATATTCTGAATAAACGCGGCATAGTCCAAATCAATTTTCTTGAACAACAACAACAAGTTAGCATTACTGAATAATCTCGCTTACCTACCGAAGGACCTTTTTAACAATGCATCGTTTTCAATGGAAGCTATGAGCACATTTCGAGAAAATAGAAATTCATATTTTGTTTTATCTCATTGGACCCTCATGAAAAGATAATTTTGAATACCAACTCATCGGTTTTAATAGAAAATATGCGCAAAGTGTTTCGGCCAATGCCGAAAGCGGCAAACAATTGCATGAATTTAATGCAATTAATTATCGCACTCGAGTGTTAAATAAACTTTAAAACTTTTCAGCCGGCCGGCGGCCTAATCAAATCAAATCAAATCAAATCAAAGCAAGGCAAGCAAGTAAATCGCAACGGACGTCAGCGACTTGCATTTGAGATTTGCGCGACGCGGCTGACCCACTTGACGCTGTTGACACAACCATTGACGGGCGCTGTGCTGTTGACTGGCCGGGCTTTTTGACGCTGGGCGGCTGACTGGTTAGCTAACTGACCGACAGCGTTTGATGTGCCACGCTTTTGGAAATTTTCCACAGCGCAATGAAAATTACAACGAAATTGCAACATAACAAACACTGAAGAATTTCAAGTGTTTTTCTCTAATCAGTTTTTGTCGAGTTGGACAAAAATTATACCAAAATGATTGTTGTTGTTGTTGGCTTAGTGACTAAAAATATGACAACAAATAAAAACACCAAATTTAATTGAAGATAAAATATTAAAAAATGTCATTATAAATTAAAATATTAAGAATGATAAAAAATTAAGTGAAAAAATTAAATAAACTAAATAAAAATATGAAAAAAAAATTAAATAAAAACAATCTAAAGTTAAATTAAAAAAAACAATTTAATAAAAAACATAAATAAAATAAAACTAAAAAAAGAAAAAAGCAAATTAAACTAAGCAATTAAAAATAAAAAATTTAAAGAGTAAAACTACTACAAAAAATAAAAATTTTAAATTCAATTATATATACAACATTAACAACACATAATTACCAAGAATATAAACAACAATATAAATAATAAACTAATTAATAAAATAAAAAATATATAGTTCGATAAAATACAAAAATTAAATACAAAAATTAATAAACATAAAATATTAAAAAAAAATAAAATTATAAACATTAAAAACGATAAAAAAAATATAATAATTTTGTATTTAAATAATTTGTATAATTTTTTATTATGAATTTTAAACAGTAAACAATAAATACGGAACGATTTTATTATTAAACAGTATTGCAAAGGTTACAATAAATAAGTTTATTACTTATATTAACATTATTTAATAAAACAACAGAAATAAAAAAATTATAATTTGGTTGTTCCAAAAATTGCATACTGGGGAAGTTAAGTTTTTACGAGTAGATCATTTCCACATGAAATTTTTTCGTTCTCGAGCATTTTAGCTCACTTACCCAGGAAGCTGAAATGTTGAAGCTGCTTTATGAGTTATAGATTAAAAGGCGTTCGATAGCAAGTAAGTATTAATTTTTTAATATCAAAATATATAGGTTCCAGCGGTCATATAGAGCCAGAAGTACTGCATTTAACGAAGGCAGATCTAAGCAGGTCGAGAAAAACTGGGTTCTGTCTTTTTACGGTTAAGATTAGTTTGGATGTTGTACTAACTCTGGTGAGTGCTTTCAAAATGTTGGTTCTAAGTATTTTTTAAAGAAGTGCTTACTTTCAAATCTGAAGTTTAAAATTGCCGTCAAAATTCTGGCAATGAAATGCGATGGACGACCATGAAAGAGCCCGAAGAGTGCTGGAAACAACGTTCACCCTGTAAATGCCACGACTATCTTTCAGTGGATGCGTTGATGGATAATATGGAGGTTAATATAACTGTCGACGGTGCTGCTTTTCGGGTAAGGACATCGTTTTGTGTACCGTCTCTACCAAAATTTTAGCCAAATTTTCGTGCGGATTTTCTTTATGTAAGAATTGTATTTCATACACTGGGTCAATAATTCAAGTTTGAGAATTGTTTCGTCTAAATCAATTACTAAAATATTCATGTCAATTATTTCCCTAAGAAGCATGTGATCCTGTCTTCACCTAAAAGAAGAAGATTCACTGAGAGTTGAACTTAAGTAGTCGCCACATCAAGCTAACCCCTCGTGATGGTAGCGGAGGCCAGAACAGAAATCAGTGTTGCCAGGTTAGGAGGTTTACCCCTCGTGATGGTAGCGGAGGCCAGAACAGAAACCAGTGTTGCCAGGTTAGGAGGTTTACCCCTAAATTTGGGGTTTATTTGTTTAGATTGGGGGAAGATTTTATGATAAATTTCATAGGGCGAAAATTTAGGGGGAAATATTTTACAGACATTTTTAATTTACGCTTTTTAAAATGTCTGTGGCCAACGAGGTTGCAATTTTGTTACATCAACACCTTGTTCAGATGTATTGGCTAGTTGATCTTTTTTAATTTCATGTAAGAAATAGAAAGAGCAATTTTCATGAAATATTAATTTTATGTGTGCATTATAAATTTGAGGGTAGATTTTAGTTTTTAGAGGGAAATGGACTTCATTTCAGGGGTATTGCTTGAAATCCATCTGGCAACACTGACAGAAACACTTTTAGAGCAACTGATAGCAACTGACTGGACCATCCCACATTAGGGTTTCATCAACCATAGCTTGTACGAACTGAGAGAGTTTTTGAGACATTTGCATTAGTTGTGTTTCTATTTTGAGCAACGCATAATCATCAAACGAAATTTTTAAAAAACCTTTTTACCCCACCTGGAGTCGTTCGATTTGCGCCACAATATCCATATTTCATTTTGCCACCCAACAAATTCATCTAATTAATTTAATTGAACTGTACGACGTCATCGAGCATCGCAACTGCCGACGCACGCCAATGCACGTCAAATGTACACAAATTTCCGCGAACCATAAATAAACATTAACTTTTCGGTTTTTCCAAATTCGAGGTGAGTGATTGGGGAAAACGCACACAACAACACACAAAGCACACTCTGAAAGCGGCATAAATTAGAAAAGTTGTTCAAACTGTCGGCCAAGTGTGTGGTAATACATTTGCCGGACAGATAGTTGAACAAACAAGCAAACACAAATATCGCGTTTGGAAAAAACAAAGAAGCATTTGCCATCAGAAACCGAATACAACAAATACGTTTCACTAGAAAATGTTATTTACAATAAAATATCGACAAATTGGGAATTCCATCCATGTATGAGTTCTCGTCCTTCAACCGGCCGCGGCGCTTTCCCCAACTGCACGTCTCAAAGCGGAGCTATCGATAATTTCATTGTTTGATCTATGACGATCCGCTTATCGCGCTGCACTCGCCCACCTCGAGTGGGTCTAAGACAAGCCGCGGCGGCGGATCGCCGATCAACGGCGGCCGGTTCGGTCGATAAGATTTCGATCTGCTCACCGCTGCCTTGATTACTATTGACTTTTCGAGGCGATTGTTTGCGCAGCCATTGTGTGCGCTGCATTCGATTCTGATTTGAGATATTCACACACTGGCAACAACACTGCGCCGGTAATTGGAATCAGCCAACAGATAAACGCGATAATGTGACAACACAGTGCACCGTTGATCTTGAGTTAGATGGACGGCGATAAGGACTGATGAATGGCAATTGCGAGGCGGCCTCGAGTGGCCGATAGCCAAGTGCGATGGACATTGGCTGTGCGGCTGCTCGTCGTTACTTAACAGAGTGATTCTGATAGTGCGATTTGTGGCTATTTGACGACACTTGGCTGACTGTGACGGCCGATGTACTACCGGATTGCCGATTAGCTGGGCTAAAGACTTCTACTGGGCCTTTGCGCCAGTTTGTTAGGAATCAAAGGTGCCTGGAGCGAGTCTTTGCGGCAGGCCATGATCTCATAATGGATTGCGAAATGCTTTGGCTTCATACAAATTAATGTAATTGAAGGACTTGTTCTTACTACACATAATGTATCCTATTCTACATAAAAAATAAAATAAATAAATAAATACAGATGATGATTAAACTTCCTTCTTTCTCCAGTAAACTATCGCTTCGTATAAAAAATATAAATTTAGAACAAAATCTGCATACGACTTGCATTTGCGCCAGTTGGCGTCAACGTCAATGAATGCCACAAAGCGCCACTGCGGCACTCGGCTCACTTTGCAAGCCCACACAAATTGACTGCTTGTGTGCGCCAAGACCGATGCATACATGAATGAGATCTCTAAGCTCACACACACACGCACACACACACACACACACAACGACACACTCGTCCGGAGACAGCGCAAAAGACAATTTTCACTAAAAAGGAGCAGAAAAAAAATGCAAACAAAAAATATGAAATGAAACAAATCAGCAAATAAATGTGTGGGATTCAGCCAAAACACACAAAGCGGCGACATGCAACGGAAACTAACTTTGCGTCAAGCTGCAGCCGTCACTCAGCCATTCCATTTCATTCCTTGCCATATTCCATTTCATTGCTTCCACTTTGCTGCAAGTCGCACTCGCTGCCGCACAGAGTGGAAAATAGTTAAGTCGATATCTCTTCCGTGGTATCCGGCCAAAAGTAGAAATTTCCTTGACATTTTCATTAGTGTTGCGGTGTGCTATCGTTATTGTTGTTGCAGTTGCCGTTGCTAGTGTTGCTTTCGCTGTGTGTGCAGCACAAAGCAGTATCCTGCACGCAGCCACTCACACTCGAAGGCGGCTTTGGGCCAACAACCAGTCAGAGTAAATAAATGTCGAGCAGCGTTGCGCAGAATTGTTGACAGAACGTAGTGTAAAATCGTAATTCCCCTAAATTTATAAAGTAGCAAATTTTGCACAAAGTTGGCAAAATATTTGCTTCACATAACGCTTGACAAAGTCGGCGATTCTTCGCGTCATTGTATAATTATATATTTTCTAAATGCTGTAGAGAGTTCGGCACAATTCATTGAATTGGACCGCTAGTTGAGTTCTATTATTTTAATTGGGAGATGTTTCTATCTAAATATTTCCACTTTCGTTCCGCTTATTTATTAGTTCATCCATCAACAATCAAAAATCAAAAAATTTCAAAACACACGAAAAAATCTGTATACTCGCAAAACTAGGGGCCAAATTTAGTAAAACTGTGTTTTTAGTTTTTCTCTTTGACGTCAGGATTTTTTATAACTTTGAAATTTCAAGGACATGTTTAGTTCAAAAAATTATTTTAAAAATTGAGCGCATTGTAGAATAACAATATGGGTATCAAATGAAAGAGAAAAATCCTTAGAATCTCAGAAAATTTAATGTTTTGGTGCAAAAGGACGAAGAGGTATTGAAAATGTCCTTTTAAAACTTTATCCTTTAATATCCTTGGAAATTTACAATAGTTGTCTTTGAAAAAAATATATCTTGAGGACTAATATGTACACTACCACATCTTTGAATTTCGTCCTTCTAACTTTTTTAGTTTAAGATGTACATTTTTTTTTTTAAATATAAAATATAAATTTTTTTTTTAGTTGTCGATATTATTTTAGTCCATATTTCTGTATTTATAATTGTCGCATAATCCGTCAATATTTCAATCTGTGCAACTCTTCACTTGTCATTCTGCCCAAACGTTTTTGCATCTTTCCATATTTATTCATCTTTCCATTCATTTATTCGCTGTCTGTCTGTATTGTCTATTCGTTAGTTTGTCTGTACTTTGACTAATAATAAACACTAAGAATCCTGCCTCGGTGTATGTTGCTATTTGTCTACATTTAGCATTTTCTCTACACACTTTGGCATTTATTTTATTGCGCTCAACGCTGTGCGGCGTGTTTTTTTGGTTTGTTTATTGCAAAAACCGCCCCCAGCGTGTGACGTCGAACATCAGACCAGTAAATTCGATTGTTGTTATTGTTATTGTTGTTGTTGTATACATATCTACCAGCTAAGTTGGACTAAGGGGGTTGCGTGTGACTGACTGTGTGACTGTAACGGCTGTCGCTGCGCGGTGCTGTGCGGTGCGGTGCGGTACGGCCGAGCGAAGGTGGCGGGGGGTTGGGCTTTGCAACGCATCTTGATTTTCAGCTGCTTATGGCGGCCGCATGTGCCTAATGTTGTGGGAAATTGCATTAATTATTCTATTAGCAGCATAATTCGTTCTTAATTGTACGATAAAGTTTATTGCTTTAAGTGGACGACCGGCGGCCAGAGAGAGGGGCCTTACTTGTTGAGTGTGTGGGTGTGTGTTGGTGTTGGTGACAAGTGATATTAAGAAAGGATATTAAGTGGCTCTCACTTTTCCTTTATGCGACTGAAAGTACACTACGGAACGGTGGTAATTAGCTTTGATATTTTTTAGCTGTTACAAAACAGCCTGAAAGTATACTATGAAACAACTATAAGACTGTCAACGCCGAAAACCAATGCTTCAAAGTAATGAGTTTTTATTAACACTTCTGCTATTTTACTCGAAAATGACCCTAAGCATTTTCGAGTAAAATTTGACTTTAAGGAGCCGTAACTTTCTTATTTATGGTAAAGAATTGTTTTCCCTTGGACTCAGTGACTAATTTTATGCCATTTGAATATACGCTAAATTTCATTTTATTTGCAACACTGGTGCAAATGAGCAACTATACAAATTTGACCTTAGGGTCATTTTATGACCCATAGTACTGAACGCAAGAAATTGGTCTATGCGATGTGAATTTTATTAGATTTGGTTTCAAAGTGTCGTGGATAAATGTTTCTGGCATTTTTGTTTTGTTTTGTGTTGGTAAGAGGGCGTGGCACTAGCTATACCACCCTTTCTACTATGGAGTAAAATCGAAATTATGAGTCATACAACATTGCAATTTCGTGCAGTGTCCCCATGTAGACATATTGTTCCACTGGAAATATTTCATGGGCGTTTAAAATGGGCGTGGCACTTTTTTTAACGATCCAAATTTTGTATTTAACTTTGGAACTATAAGTCGCACATCAATGACACTCAGATCGACAGGGGAAAAGGGAGGAAGGAGAAAAGG
This sequence comes from Melieria crassipennis, assembly GCA_963668005.1. Classification (NCBI taxonomy): domain Eukaryota; kingdom Metazoa; phylum Arthropoda; class Insecta; order Diptera; family Ulidiidae; genus Melieria; species Melieria crassipennis. The sequence goes on along the minus strand of OY764963.1, from coordinate 113,306,858 downwards.
GCATTTAATAAAGGGCGTAGCTTGGCCCACACATCGCAATGAGCACTACAAAAGCTTTTAAGTTTCAAGGGATCGAAACCCAATAGTACAAAAACTTTATGTTTGCTGGTATGAAATCTTGATTGAAGCTTTCAATATAAATAGTACATATAACTAGTACGAATTCTAGCAAGTAATAAATTTCTAAAAAATTCCAAAAGGAGTGTGAACAAGCTAGATTAAATTTCTGGAACATATTCGTGTCAGCGACAAACACACAATTTACTCGTGGCTGCAACTCTATTATTCCTTGCGGCATCATTGCATTTGTGAAGTGAAATTCATCCATGGAATGATAACGTAACGCCGTTTATTCTATAAAGAATTGGAAAACTTACTTCCTGGGCTTCAATTTTGCGAAAAGAAAGGAAGCCAATAATATAATCGTGTGAGTTATCCTCAGCAGTACCTTCACTAAAGAAGAAGATACTCAGTGAAAGGAAACGATGGGGCGCAATCTGGGTCAGCCGAATATATTCATTTTTTTCTTCGGGAAATCGAATAATCTTAATTAATATATAAATATTATAATTTGTATTGGTTCATTGGTGTCAATATCTAGTATAACTTTAATATTTTGGCATACTTTTATAAATTACACTTCTAAACTGAGTAATTTTTGGTGGGCCACGGGAACAGGCTTTCTTGCGAAATCATTTATTTTTGGGCGATTAACAATTAATGATTATTATCTGTTATGTATAATATAATTGTCCAAAAATTAGTTGCGATATAGTTTTAACTTCTGAAGAAATCGCAAGAATTAAAGTGCCCGAGAAGAATATCAAAAACCTGGACATGGTCTCCATGTTGAACATATTTGACTCCAGTAAGGCCAAATAGTCGCTTTTCAATAATAAAAGTAATAACTAATTGTTAAAATCACATTGTCTTAACTTTTTTGAACAAAATACAAAGAAATAAATCGGGGTCATTTTATGACCCAAGGGTCAAATGTGCGAGTTTTTCCTAGGGTAACAGAGGGGTTAAAAAATGAATAATTAAAATCACACTTTATTAATTAAATTAAATTTTTTACATTTCAATTTTTAAAATTTATATTTTATGAAAATTTTTCAGTTTTAAGAAACCAAAGTTAGCTTCGTTGAAGTTTAAGTTGAACTTGTTTATTGCAGCTATTTTTGTACCTTGTTGTCAACTGATTTAGGCCTCAATTACTTATTTTTCCCCACAAGATAATTGTACTTGAATAACTGAAATGTTTAAGAAATCATGCACAGTTGCAATTTTTTGTCTTTTTTAATGCATATTTCAAGCAACGAATCCAATGCCAACTAGTCCCAACCATTTCAGTGTTTCACCATATTTAATTCAACAAGGACATACGTAAATTTGTACGCTTGTTCCATATGAAAGTTGCATGTCCTCTGAGCAGCCGAAAACCCGGAAAAACAGTTGCCCAAAAAACGAAGAGTACATAAATCCTGGTCTTTTGTACAAGTTCCGTTCGTTTCATTTGCTAACGACAACGCCGACAGAGCACTTTACAATGGTGCTACGTCTTACGATTGTCTGTTGCTATTGTTGTTGTTGTTGTTGCTACTGTATGGTTGTAAATGTATGCGGATTTTCTTGCGGTTGTCACACATCGACACGCACACAAGCACAAAACATTTGTTTGAAGCAAAGATGCCAGTAAAAACTTAATGATAGTAAGAACGGAAAGAGGTGGAAAAAGCAAAATGTTTTACGCCAGAAAGCCGCAAAACCTGTACACATGCACACATTTTTACATACATACGTGATACATATAAGTTTAGTATTTGCTTGAGCAATCGGAGTTGTTTTACTTTCCGTTCATTGCCACTTTCAATTTGGAACACTAGACTGTCTTTTCACGTTGGAGTAACCGATTCCACTTAGAAAATGTATTTATTTATTATTAATTTTTTAATTTATATATTTATTGTCTTTCTTTCTGAGTTTTTGTGAAGTCAGTTGAAATCAATAACCTTCAACCGAAATTAGTTGTATAGTTGTATTTAGATACCTTTAGTTGACTGTACTATGAAAATTTTTTTGTTTAAATAACTAAATTTTTTTTTAAATTTTTCGAATAGAAATCGATTTTGGTCCTTTGATACAATTAAACTATTTCTGAAAATAAAATCCGGTTAGGATAGAAAAACATTTTGTAAACACTTTTGACATTGAGGTTTCAAATAAAATTTGCAGTTTATTAAACGAAGAGAAAAAAGGTCTAAAAATTGCTTTTTACAGCCCACTGTCAGCTGAAAATTACTTTACTAATTTCTACAAAGCTTCCCCCACAATTTTACATACTTGCTGCAAATGTCTGCTGAAGAAAGCACACAATTTGCCAGGATTTACTTTGCGGTTTCGACGCTTCTCAGCAAACGGCCACACGCGCTTCAAACTATAACCTCAACATTTGTCATAAAATAGTTAACACAAAATATTCAACAGAGACGAAACTCTTAAATGTGACAGTGAATGTCTCATCGTGTTTGCCGCAAAGCAAAGAGAAAAGCATTCCGCATGCTTATTGTAAAAACTCAGCACCGCTCGTTGGTAAATACTAAAATATTTGCTGCCATTTGTGAAATGGAAAGATTTTCATGCGTTCGCCATTGCTTTGTTGATAATTAACTGTGCGCCCTAAAAGTATGCACCACTTGTGGGCGTTCTCCGTAAAGTGTATCTATAATTTAAAGATCGAAAAGTGGTTGCCAACGAAAAAGAGAGATGCCGAATCCATTATGACACAAAGCCCAACAACAACACAAAGACTTGCTGGCGATATTTGCTCAATGAAGCCGGTGTACTTTTTAATTGATGTATGTGTGTGTGTGTGTGTGTGACTGGTGGCGTAGGTGTTGATGTGGAAAACGTAGGATTGGCATAATTGTGGGCACTGTCTGCAAAGTGAAGACTAAATATTCAATTAAATTGATTATTTTGAAATTATAATAACAAATAAAATGTTCATAAAATATTCATCACTCAATTAATTATCCTCAATTCAATGGATTTATTTCTTTTACATAAATTCTATAGAATAATTTATGATTACAACCTGCTCTCCACTTCAAGTTTTGACACTTGTCTACTTTGCAAAGTAAACAACTCGGAAATTGTTCATATTGCACCACATCGCAATCTTTTGGTCTCGCTGCTTCCTTCCAAAGTGAATACAGTCTCGATTTTCTACGTCCACCCTCCGCGCTGTCATTTACGCCTTTATTATCAACGCCCCCCCTGCCCCCTGCCCCCCACCACCAGCGCCTCCATTAGCAAAACTCTTACGTTTCCTACTTACGGCTTTTATTGCTGCTCTCAACACACAATTATTGCGCACAAATCCTTTCTACACGCTCAGCATATTCTTTGCTGGTTTGTTGGAAATTTTATGAAAATTTGATTAATCTTATCAGATGCTGATGAGTGCGACGACGACGACGACGTGCGCCGCGATTTCTTCCGAAAGGGTTACACGGCAGTCACTTCTGGCTTTAACTGTCCCCTCTGTCATTGCGCTGACATGACATCCACTCGACGGCATCTTGCTGCCGCATATCATTCTTCTTCTTCTGCTTCTTTGTCGTCGTCTCTACTTTCGTTGGCGCGTTCAAAAATGAATTATCAACGTTTTTCTTTCTTGTCGACTGGTGCTGTTGTGCTTTTTCTTGTTCATAGCTGCTGCTGTTGTTGTTGTTGTTGTTCTTGTAATTGAGTTAGTGAATGGGCGTGTGCGAAAGGATTGTTTCTTTGCTGCGCGGGTGGTCCTGCTGGCGTTGCCACTTCATTGTCGAGACCTCAAAGGTGCCACTTTAAGTCGCCGCGCACAGAGTTCAATAGGAAATCGTGATGCTTCGTCGCGTCAGACATTGGGGTGGAATGGAGTGGGTGCTGCTATTTTGAAAGTTTGTGTAATTCAATAATGGCCAACGGAAGTGGCTTTCTGGTATTTAGTGCAACAATGGAGATAAGGCAGACTTGTATGGCAGATGCATCGAAAATATGAGCGTTGTGCCAATTGCTTTATGAAGTTATTAAGGCATCAATTTTATCATCAAAACCGACTAGAAATCCCTTCATCGGAACAAAACGGCATTAGCATTCACACAAATCTTTGTAAAAATAACACCGCGCGCAAAAATTAAAAAAATTTAAAACACACGAAAAAATCTACAAGGTGCGTCCCAAAGTAAACAGGACTTTTGCAATAGGGACGTTTCTGGTGGCGCCATCTATGTGTGAGGACATGCGTTGGAAAGGTACATCTTTCATTCACATACTGTCTAAATTTCATGACATTTGGTCTAGTAGACGCCGATTTATCCCGCTCAATGTGACAGTATGTTTTTAACTTTGGTACGAGAATGTCGATCGAACAAAGAGCTAATATTAAGTTCTGTTTTAAACTTGGTAAAACTTTTACCGAAACGTTTAAATTGTTAAAGCAAGTTTATGGTGATGATTGTTTATCCCGTGGCCGTGTTAATGAGTGGTTGAATCGATTCAAGAATGGTCGTGAAGACTTGAATGACGACGAACACGTCGGCCAGTCGAAATTTGTGATTACTGACGATGCCATCAAAACTGTGCGTGATTTTATCAAAATGCAGCCAAAATCATCATTGGAATTGATGGAAATGGAATTGAACATCTCCAAAACATCAATTGATCGCATTTTAACCGAACATTTGGGTCTCCGTAAAGTGTGTTCTCGCTTCATTCCGCACACTTTAACCGACGACCAAAAAGCGCAGGGAATTGAGCACGCAAAAGACATCGTTCGGGAAGCCAGACGTGATCCAAATTTCTTGTTCAACATCGTAACCGGTGACGAAACGTGGTGCTTTCAATATGATCCCGAAACAAAGCGTCAAAGTGCCGAATGGAAGCACCCAGATGAGCCAAATCCGAAAAAAACCCGCCGTGAGAAGTCAAAAATCAAAACTCATCTCATTTGTTTCTACGATTCAAAGGGAATAATTCATCGAGAGTTTGTTCCACCGGGAAAAACAATTAACGCTTTGTTTTATGTTGAAGTTTTGAAGCGTTTGGTGCATCGCATTCGTCGTATTCGGCCAGAATATCGCGAGGAAGGAAGTTGGCGTTTATTGCATGATAATGCACCGGCTCACAGAGCCCTAGTTACGACCGATTATTTGACCAAAAATCGCATTTTTACCATCAATCATTCACCGTATTCGCCTGATATGGCTCCCTGTGACTTCTACTTATTCGGTCAGTTGCATTTGCTGATGAAAGGAAAACGTTATAAGGACGTTGAAGACATCCAAAAGGCTTGTACCAACATTCTGAAGGCGATGCCGGTCGATGACCTAAAACACTCATTCCAAATGCTTTTGGACCGTGCAAAACGTTGTATCGAAGCAGAAGGAGAGTATTTTGAATAAATAAAAAGAATTATACAAAAATAATCATCCGTTTTCTTTATTTTATAAAAGTCCTGTTTACTTTGGGTTGCACCTTGTATATACTCCTGAAACTAGGGGCCAAATTTAGTAAAACTGCGTTTTTAGTTTTTCTCTCTGACGTCAGGATTTTTTTTTAAAGGACTTTGAAATTTCAAGGACATGTTTATTTTAAAAAAAATGTGGTAAAACTGCGTTTTTAGTTTTTCTCTCTGACGTCAGGATTTTTTTTAAAAGGACTTTGAAATTTCAAGGACATGTTTATTTAAAAAAATTATTTTAAAAATTGAGCGCATTGTAGAATAACAGAGAAAAATCCTTAGAATCTTCGAAAATTTATCGTTTTGGTGCAAAAGGACAAAGAGGTAATGAAAATGTCCTTTTAAAGCATTATCATTGAATATCCTTGAAAATTTCCAATAGTTTTAAAAAAATATATATATCTTAAGGACTAATATGTACACTACCACATTCTTGAATTTCGTCCTTCTAACTTTATTAGTTTAGGATATACAAAATTTAATACTTCTCTCTGTAGGATATGAATAATTTCAATAGCATTTCTCTTTCATTTGATACCCATTTTGTTATTCTACAATGTGCTCAATTTTTGAAATAATTTTTTCAAATAACATAAACATGTCTTTAAAATTTCAAAGTCCTTTTAACCCTAGAAAGGTAATCTTCGTCGATTCGACGAACACCACACACATTTCTTTAAATTTCTCCTTATTCTCTGATCTGATTGCTTTCTCTTTTCGTATGATCTCAGTTGGCGATGTGCTTTCCCGGAATACAAGGTTTTACAGCACGAGCGCAGCGTTAGTTTTCTTTTTTTTATAGAAAAACAAAACTAGGCTTCGTCGAAACGACGAAGAATACCTTTAACGTGACTTTATGCAACTGAATACGAGTACTTTACATTGAATTTCAGTATTTCAAAATGTCTCGGAATTCGGGGTTATCGGAAGAATTAATTGAAAATTTTTTTGGAATTGGTTAATTAATTAACTATTAATTAGTTAAGTTAATTAGTTAGTTAGTTAATTAGTGTGTAAGTAAGTTAGTTAAATAGTTAATTATAATTGTAAAAAATTAGTTATATTTTTTGATTTTTTTGCTTTTTATTTGTTTTTTAAGGAATTATAATTGTGTTTCTATCTTCATAAAGAAGCTATGTATTGTTCTTCACTTTATTTTAATTTTAATTATTTTTTTAACTTCTGATACTCATTCCGATCTCAAAAATTAATGTACCTCAACACAAATTACTGAAAAATACACAAATAATTTTTAAAAATATGTACGGTGCGAATTATTTACACAAAAATGTCTAACCATAATTATAAAATTAAGTTTGAGTTTATACGATTTCTAATACTTCCAAAAATCGGAGTTGAATACGACTTCGTCGATTCGACGAAGATTACCAACAACGTATGTAAAATATGATTACCCTTCTAGGGTTAGAACAAAATCCTGACGTCAGAGAAAAACTAAAAACGCAGTGTTACCACATTTGGCCCCTAGTTTCGCGAGTATATCGATTTTTTCGTGTGTAAAATTTGTTGTTGCACGGTGTAAACAGTCTATATTCATTTGAAAGCATATAATATTACCTTTTACTAAGTAGTGCTACATCCAAATTCATGAAAAACCAAAATTTTCTCATTTAAGGACATAAAACATCCTTTCAAACCGGTCTTTCGCTTTCTCTTCCAATTGCTGTGAAAAATTCTCTACTCGAATATTCTAATTGCCTTGCGAAACCAATTTGATTGGGCATACTTTATCTACAACATTTCATAAACCTGTTGTCAACTGACCAGCAAAATTTTCCCATCCCTGGCGCCTCAACTCAACTTGTCTGCCCTCACCACAAACACAAATGGGGTCAGTAAAGTGGTCACATATCGAACCTTTAAAATCTGTCAAGCAATAATTTCTTACCAGCATATTTATAAAACCATTTGGAAATTGCCGCCGATATGGGGATTTGTCGCTGAGAGTGCGCCATCAAGAGGTCTTACACTTTTTACGAATTCAAATGCGAACTTAAATGTTGTAAACATGCTAAATGCAAATGTCGCCTAACGACCAATTCAGGCCGCTCCCGGTCCTCTACGCCGCAACATTATCGCTCAACGAGAGCAACAATACAAATTTATGGCAAACGCTTTTCGGCTGCGTGGGGTCGATATGCCGCCGCATCGCCGGCCCCTCCTCCACTCGACGCTCGGCTCGGTCGCAAGGCGCAAAGTGTCGAGCGACAAACGGCAAATGTCGAGTGGCAGCACACACAGTCGCCGCTTGACCGTTCGGCCAATTGATTCTAATGCCGTCTACCTTTTTTGCTGCGCTTCTTATCTCCGATGTTTTATTTATTTCGCCGTGCGTGTTGTGCCTGCGGAAAAAACCAACCCCCACGCTCGAGCCGCTCGACATTTAAGCCGCTTGTATCAATATAAATTCGATTATGTTTTGATTCCATGATTTATCATATGCGGCAAGACCGAAGAAGACTTTATCATCTATTGACATAAAGCAAATAAAGCAAACAGCGAGCGGCGCAAGGAGCTGCCACAATAATGGAAAACTATAACCGATTACATTGACAACAACAACACATGTAGCAATAGCAATAGCAATAACAACGGCAATAACAACAACAATGAAAAGAGTAGCTTTTCAACAAGCAAAAGTGAATTTTAATGCCAAATATTACCAACCGACCCGCCTTCAACCCCTCACACCAGCAGCAACTACACATTTGGCTTAGAGCAGTTCCCCCTCTCAGCTGTGGCCCCACGTCCTAAATCAGTGAGCACTTAACTTTTGCTGTGAATGCGTCGAGTCCTTACACGTCCAGCATCCTGTGTTGACCTATGAAACAAATAAATTTGTTTATAAATCCTTACAGTAATTTACATTGTTCGGTGCATTTCGAAAAATATTCTTCATATGCCAGCCGCAGTGTTATGGCTGCCGTGACTTTGTTAGCTGGTTGCGGGCCTTGGGCTACACTGGACCTTAGCTTCGACAGACTATCATGTCAGTTCTATATACAAGTAGAATCAGTTGTGTTCCGGCGCTCGCAGTTTGGCACACACTGTCCAAAGTAGACGACAATATCCCGCCTGAAATGGTCAAACGTTTAACAACTCATTCGAGTCCAGAGACTCACATACACACATACCACTACATGTACATATCATAGGAAGGCAGCGCAGTTAAGTTGCGAAACCATCAGCAAAAATGATAGCATTCCTACTTATCTTTGCTATTTGAAAGTATAATAAATCAAGTCGCTCTGATTAAAAGATTCTGAAAAATGGGTAATTTTTTAAATGTCAATGCAAATATTTGAATAATTTAAGATCCGTTTTTTAAATGTTTTGAAGAGACAGTCTGATTTTTTAGAAATCCTTCAATACGTAATTCATGTAGATTCGTCGGATCATCTTTCATGATGGCACAGCCTAGCTTAATGTGTCTAGCCTCTTTAATATCAAATCTTGGAAATATTTTTTTGTATACCATACGTCAAATGAGTCGATAGATCCAACATTAGTAATAAGATTTTCTTTCAAAAATCTCTGTTTTTACCTGACCGTTAAAATATCCGCTAAATATCCTTTTGTTGCTTTATATTCTAAGTTCTTTTAAGTTTTATGTGGCACTATGTGCTTTAGTTATCTTTTTAAAGATATAAACAAATCTTTAACTAGACTTACTTCTTTGTCAAGTTCGCTCTACTAATTTCTTTGCTGCGGCGTAGCCACGTGCAGTACGTCACGGCGAAGGCTCTTCCTGTCGCCGGCACTTTTCTGCTACTCATAAACGTTCGCATGTATGATTCGGCTGTTACTTTTGCGCCGCCTGTTGTCATTGCCCGCATCTGTGTGTGCGTGTGTGAATGGTTGAGTACTCGAAATGCTTGCATTTAAAGTATTTAGTTGTTGGCATTGTTGACAACAACACTGCCGCTCAAGTAGCTTATCAGCTCGCAGTGCGTCCTTCAGCGGAACGACCAAGCTCGACCCCACCGCTTGGAGAGTGTAGCTGGCAGTGGTTTTTTATGGCGCGTTGTCGTGTCGTCGTCAATTTTGTTATCCTTAAGCATATCAAGCGTCATGCAAGCTTCAGCAAATTGACTGCCACATTCGAGGATTTTTGCTTTCTTGTGCATTCCTATTATCTACTCGCCCCGATAGCGCCCATCTTGCGGGCTGGTCGACAAGTTTGCTTGATTGTTAGCGATCTCTGTCGTTTCCAGGTCATTTGCCGGGCAAGAAACTTGAGAAAAGTTGCAGGAGATTTGCTGCTTGCGATATGAAATAGTTTTGAAGGATTTATTATTTTTCGCTTGAGACACTGCGACATTCGGAGCTGCTGTAGCTGGAATATTTCAACGAAATAAATTCAATGCCCAAAGCCACTCGATTTATTGGCATTGCTAGCTGAAGTCATTGCGGCCATTAAAGGCCAATGTTGCATGCATTGCTGATTTTTTAATCCCTTTAGTTTTGCCTGGCATTCCACGAACGCTGACAGAACGACAGGCACTAATGTTCCGCTGTCGCTTGATTCCGAAAATCTATGACATGGAAAAACACCAATTCAATTAAGTTTACATTGAGAATTGTTGTTACAGAAATGCTCGAATAGGCGCGGAGATAATTAAGATTTCAGATAATTAAGGAGCGCCTCAGTGCGCCTAAATGTATGCCAAAATTGGTCGCTGCCAGCAGCCACAGCGTTGCCTTTAGATTCTGAACTCAATTATAAATCAATGCTAGAGCTCCAATTGTCCAAAATGTATTCGCCAGTAATTAAAACTATTCGCTTCATTTAATAAAAGCGCCACGGAAAATAAATTTGCTGAAAGAAATAAAAGTAAAAATTTGCATATCGAAATGTGTATCCATCCATCCCATCAAATTTCCTAAGCAAATAGAACATTGGCCGAAATTGGAGCAAAACTTCGAACATCAAAGGAAAAAATTCAGAAATTAAATGCGCAGATTAAGAATTGTCAGAGGGCGCCGAAAAAATGCCAAAAACGAGCAGAAGAAGCGCGGAAAGGGACGGCGCAAATTATGAAGTGGAAAAGCGCATAATTAAATAAATAAAGTATGTGGACAAAAACAAGCGGTGCAAAAGAAAAATAAGCCGCAGCGGAGACACTAATCGCGCGCTTCACGTTCCAATTGTGGGGTTTCGCTGGCGGCGAACAGGGGCTGCCACCATTTTATTTGCCTCGAATAAGCAAGTCGAATAGACTTGCGGCGCACTCTTGCAAGCAAAGCCAGCCACTTAATGTGCCCGGGCGCACTGTCCAAACAAGCCGCGGAACATTTTTTAATCCTGCAGGACACAAAGATGCTCGGCGCGGCATCAAGTCCAATTCGAGAAGCACCAAATACCCACTTTGATTTTTCTTAATTCCCGTCTCGGTCTCCTTCTGCGTGCTTGGCGGCGCTCAGCCAAAAATAGCAGCGACCTTTTCGGTACATTTTCAACGCCAGCCATTCGAATTACAACAGCAATAATGTCAATTTTGGCCATCGTCTGCATTCGCATTGCGCTCGCGCCATTAATGTCCCATCGCACTGACTCGGCCCTCGTCCTCTCTGCACTCAATCCTTTTTTCGCCAGCCGCATTGTTGTCTTCCACTTCGGCCGCAAACTAATTGTTGTTGCTGCGCTTTCCCATTCGCTGCACATAATAGTCGCGTAATCGTTTACGAAATTTATATGTTTTTCAATTTTCCCTCGTACTTTGCTTTCTTTCCATTGGAAAGTCTTTTCCTGTTTTTTTTTTGTTTTGCGATTGCTGTTGTTTTCATTGCTGTTGTTGTGCTAAATGTGAAATAGTGCAGAGTGTGCGCTTAGTTGGCGGTTTGCCGTGCGTTGGCGAGGGGAAGGCGGGTCGTGCGCAGAAGGCACTTTCGTGCTGGTCATTTCGTTGATGGTCTTAAGTCGTTACGCGAAGCATGGATGCCCGTTGTGTGCGTTTCGCCGACGCCAAGTTGAGCCACTCGCACGGAAATGGCGTCGACGGCGAGTGGTGAGAGGCGAGAGGGGAGCGCCGTGCGGGTATATTAAAATGAAAATGCTAAAGGATTAAGACGAAATGAACGGCAGTAAATGATATTTGCGAATTTTCTTCCTTTCAATTTCAATTGCGCGTAGCGAACGACGTTTTTGTTTGGCGCGTGAAGTGAAGCTTCAACTGCGGTTTTTTCAAATGGCGAAACAATGGCTGATTCACTCTACTAGTGGTGGTGAGTGCTGGTTATGTTTCAACCCATTTGTTGTGAACTTTCGGTTCTTGTGATCCGCACTTTACGTTTTTTAATTGCTTTGACACTCATATTTTTTATTAATTTTTTTTTCGTATTTTTTTTTATTTCTTCATATTAATATTGGGTTCAAAGTTATGAAACACTCTGTAAAAAAAGGTCAGCAGCTCAGTTGAGAAGCAGAGTAAAGAAAAAAACCAAGATGTGTTACGTCTCCCAAGGGACTTAACTATTTTTTTTTAGGAATTTTTTAAGAAAATAATTGCAATGTAACTATTACAATGCAACATAAATTTTTTTGTTGATTATAATTATTATTTGCGACAATTAACTTTTCCGTTGCGTAGTAACTGTAATGAGAAACAATTTTTTTTTCGTTCTCGATAATTATTATTTTGGGATTTTTTTTACGTTGCTTCATAACTTTTATTTATGACTTTTTTTATTCACTTTACCGATAACTATTATTTTTAGAAAATTTTTTTTACGTTGCTTCATACATTTTTTTTTATGATTTTTTGTAATTATTATTTGAAAGAAAATAGTTTTTACTTTGTTTCATAACTTTTATGAAATAAATTTTTTTTACGTTGCCTTACCACATTTTGAGTATGAATTGATTTTTAATTGTTTATTTGTTGGTGGAAATTGTTTTTCTGCAGTTAATTTGCGTTTGTCAATTTGAAACAATTAAAAATCAATTCATACCCAAATTGTGGTAATTCAAGGTAAAAAAATGTTTTTTCAAAATAATAATTATCGGCAACGTAAATTAAAGAAATCATAAATAAAAGTTATGAAGCAACGTAAAAAAAAAATTCTCAAAATAATAGTTATCGGTAATGTAAATAAAAGAAAAACTTAAATAAAAGTTATGAAGCAATGTAAAAAAAAATCCCAAAATAATAATAATCGACAACGAAAAATATACTTCTTTCTTATAAAAAGGTTATTGTGCAACTCAAAAATATTTATTACATGATAATAGTTACAGGTCACGTAAAATATTTCTTATTGGGAATAATTATTAGAAAGCAATAGTTTTAGAAATTTCTTAAATTAGGGCAATTTTTTTATTCCAAAAAATATGGATAATTATTATTTTAGGTCTCTGATCAGACTAGAACTGACTGAAATCATCTATATCTATATCTATCAGACTAGCACTGACTAAATATATTCAGACTAGGACCTTCGACGTTTGGTTGACTTGCAGAAGATTCGGAACTCAATCGCGAGAAATTACGTTAAAAATACAACCAAAATTATAGCAAATCATTAACGAAAGCCAGTTTTGGACTCATCAGAGATCCCGTCATGGTTTGTAGTGCCTGAAATTGTATTCTGACTTAACGTCAAAGACTGTAATCTTCTGCGAGTTCTGGAACGAACATGTTGTGATTCAGGGAACTTTAATGTTGTAAAGTTGAACAAAAAACCTTTCCAATTCGGGAGTTGGAATGCGTAGAGAAAGATAATGCGTATACTGGAAGGATCAAATAAACACACTCTGTCATAGCTGAGTGCGACCAATAGAAGAGAAAGCGAAGAAGCAGAAGCACCTGAAGAGCAGACCGTACCTGAAGCCGGTTTTTTTTTGTTGTGACCAATCAGTAGCTTGGAAAATACTACTGAATTCCCACTTTTTCCCTTCAAATATTTCATTTGATTGGATTTTACAACATTTCCAAATCGCCACAAACCTTTTATGCATCCAACAATTTTGCTTTCCCTATGCAAGTATTGGGTTATAATTGCTCAAGTAATTTGGTTTTATAGTTTGGTGCACATTGCGACCAGCTGGAGCAGAGCTACGAGAACACTCACAATGCTATTCGTCGCATGCCCGTTTAGCTCCGTTTCTCGAGCCAACCGTACTCTGTCAATTTTCTTTTAACGACTTTATCGTTAGCAGACTTTGCCTTCGCCCACTTCCCTCCACGAGGGAAGCTCGCCTCGCTGTTGCACCGTGAAGCGGCCCCAAGAACGGAGACAAGACAGAAGCGCACAGATGCAGCACTATTCCTGCGAACTTTCGGTGCTCGATACTTTGTAATAACTGCATTAAAACTACCACTGGCGGCAATTACCAATACCAGCGGCCGGCGCTCCCGTGCGTCCAGGACCAAACCCAATGAGCGGCAAAGGATTCACAGTGTGGCTGGCGACAAGCAGCTGAGGCTGGCAGCAAAGGAGTCGAATAGCTGGAAGCCTTCTTAGACATTTCATTTCAACTCAGTGCGCCGCTTCCTCCCGCTCGCACTCGGCTGCCTTCAGTTGTAATTTTGAATTAGTTGCGAGAAAAAATGCGCAGTCGAAGGAAAAATTGCGAGTGCGGCTGCTGGCTGCGCGTCGTTCGAATTATTAGCGCCTGGCGGCGGCCTGCAGCGAGAGCGCAATTTTAATTTGGTTTTTCGTCTTCTTCGCATTCGAGTTGTGCTGCTCTGTTTTTAGTAATAAACTTTTATCAAAGAATTTTTCTCAAAGTACTTTGGCAAATCAACTTAGACTCGTACTTAAGCGTTGATGGCGAGCGTTCGTTTCGTATCAATTGCTGCGCAGAAATTAGTTTAGTGCGGGGCACTCCAGCTGCCGCAAGTTGCCTTCGAGAACTGTTTCTTAATGAAGCGACTGACTAAGTTTTATATTTATTTGCGCCGCCGCCCATTTGCCAATATGTGGAAAACTTTGTCCAAATATTGAGTATGAAATTTTAATTGCAAAAACTTGAATGGAATTTGTTTTCACACAACTTTGCATACTAAGTATTTGTGTGTGTTTTTAATTAGTGAAAGTCTCGTTTTCGAAAACAAAATTAAAATTATAAAGCATATCTAATAATGTGATTATTTTCAGCAGAAATAATGATGGCCCGGCTGGCCGATGGGACTTGACAGCAGAGACGTTTCTCATGCTCGACGACGGCGTGTTTTCTTCGCAGCTTTGTGCACATTACATAAGCATCTGCTTAAGTACATTTCGCGCCTAATGCCGCAAACGGCTTATTGACACCACAGACATGTGTAGACAAACACACACACACACATGCATACAGTGCAGTTGCGCCCAGCAGACGGAAGCGTGCGCACGTCTTTGTGCTCATCAACATCCGCTAATGCTAAGCATCAATGTGTGCATGCGGCAACTCAACCCTTTGCTGCCGCCCGCACACTCACACACACACACACACACATCGCACACACTCACGCACGTATATCCGGCATGGGCCAAAGCTCGCACGAAAGCGCCAACCGCAGCTGAAAAGCATTTCGGCAAAACCCACTTAGGCCGCAATTTGCACGCGAAGGCTGGCGCAGCGAACGGCGGGTGGAAAGTAGGCGAAATTTTGCCGCACGCACGCGAACATGTCAACACTTTGCAGCGATTTCCGGTTCCGTTTCCGTTGCGCTTCGCTTCGCCTCTGCCGCAGCACGTACCGGAGCCAGCGTTGATGTCTTTGTCATCGAATGGCAGTTGACATATGTTTGTTTGTGCGGTTGTTTATTGGTGTGTTAGCATTTCCCTGTCTGCCTCATATTCGTTCTCGCTTTTCTGCGCCCTAAATCCGTGCCAATTGAATTTTCCATCGTGTGTGTTGTGTGTGTGTGTGTGTGTGTTTGTGTGTTTGCGAATATGTGGAAATTGGGGTTAATTTGTTTTTTATTTGCGTTACCCCTTTCCTGCGTTTTTCCCCTTTTCATATGATTGCAATTTTCGTTCTTTCCTTTTTTTTGCGCTTTCTTTTTGTTTTTAAATAATCTTTTAAATGAGACATTATGCATGTATTTGGCGTTATTTACCGCAACCCAAACACCCCCCTGCCCCTCACTGACTTGCTCTACTGTCTAAGTAGCTTTTCGTTTACGCCTCGTGTGGCATTTTGACGTATTCCGTTTGACATTTATCTACCGCAGGCGTCGAGTGGCGTAAGACATTTCTTCAAAATCTCTCGAAGTGCTTAAAAATCGTCTTTTTTTACTTTGATGCACAGAGCTTTGTTGTTTTTTGGAGCATTTTTGAAATTAAGACACTTTGAAAAGACATCACCTTTTGTCTATTTTAAAGCATTCTAGAAAGTTTTAATCCCCATCTCGAACGTAATCAGTAGAAGCAGTGAATTCGAGTCTGATTTTGATTTTTCGAAATTCGTTGTGTACATTGAATATCTGGAACTAATTGGGCCATACTCTCCAATAAAGAAATCCCCTGTTCGACAGTCAATTGAGGCCATCACAGAGTTCATATTCACGATTGGGTTCATATTCATCAAATGGCGGCTTTCGTCCAGTGCTGCCTTCTTGAACCGTAGAGACTTCGCTGACCATAGCTCAGGCTTTCTCGCGAGCCTAGAAAATGCACCAGAAATTGAAGTTTTGGTTCTTTGCTTCATCAGGAGGGCGAACTAGTTTCCTCCGGAGAGATACATACTAATGAATTTCTCCAAAACGAACAGAATATTATTTGATATTCTTTGACATTATTCGCTTTTAAAGCGTCCAGCTTAACAAACTATGATAGTGGTAGCTTTGTATTACCACATCTTCAAAATGGATATCTATGCATATGGGAGCCCACCATAAATGTGAATCCCAAACTTTGAATCGCAACTTGGAAAACTCCGCCGTTTCTGCATCCGCCCACGCGTTGCCGACTCTGAGCAGCGGCACATTAACTTGAAATGGCGCCAGCAGAAGCGTGTCAAAGTGCAAAAAATGCCCATGAATACATTAATTTCATAAACAAAACCATCGGTCGTGGGTGAGGGCGAGCAGACGGAAAACACTCGCGCACAAAGCATTACCGGCAGCAATGCGGAAAAATTAAAAGGGTCACTTTACAAGGACTTAAATGCTATTTAAATGCAAACAAAACCAACAACAACACGACCGCGAACTCTGCAAGCGCCAACAAAAATATTTCATATTTCAAAACAACACCAAAGATGATAACAAACAGCAACGAGCGAAGAAAGCACGAGCACAACACTAACACAAATGCGAAGAATAATAGCGAGTGGTGGCTGTTTACAAACATAATCGCTGAGAAATTAAGTTTTTAAAATTGCTTTTTAAATTAGCTGCTTATAAGGATATGAATACGCGCACAGGACCGGCCGACCGCAGTCGCAGCCACGCACCAGCCAGCGGCCTGAACTCTGACTCGTGGCTGGTGTCGATGTCGATGGCAATGTCGGCAGATTCTTAGCAACTAAACAAAAAAATAAAATACAAAAAATTTAATGCCGGAAAGAGGAAAAATCAAGGGGAAAATGACAAAGGAAAGTGGCAGAAAAATGCTTATTTCGCTGACGCATTTTTCCAAGCAATCTCGAAACAAAAACACCACTAAACGGGGGGATTAAGCGGCAAGCTTAGAGAATTGAAGTGGTCGTGAGGCACAAAACCCAAACACCCAACCGGGCTGTTGCAATTTAAGCGAATAAATAAAAGAATTACGTGACTCAAAGTAAGAGAAAAAGGGGAGTGGAGAAGAAATGCGTCAAAGGATTCAATCTGGGGAATCTAAAAAAATATCTGCTACCATGCGAATCATTGTCTTTTAAGTTTTGAAATAAAATCCATTTTTAATTTTCATATTTCTATGCCTATCTCACGAACGCAGTTACGGTGGCTCAATGCTACGCCAGAAGGTCGTAAGTTCAATTAATACAAACGTTTGATCCTGCGACTTTCACCCACTGATTTAACGTTTGTAACAACTATTGTGGAATTAAATCTTCAACGATACCCAATTTAGAAAAAGTACTCAATCTATGAAAATTCACACAATGCCAAACTCTAACCGAGGGCTGAACGTTTCGATGGAAATAATATAATGGAACTTGTTGAGATTTTTCGCTTTTCCCCGCACACACAAACATACAGCGACAACATTTTAAAATCAACAACCAAAATAAAAATAAGAAAAATAAAAAAATACTTAATTGAAGCAGCCAACAAACGTGGAGTGGCGATAGAAAAAATTAAATCACCAGAAGAAGAACGGCTTAAATCCCGGGGAAAAATCCTCTGGAGCGTGCGGTGACGGGTGAAAAGGTTTAGGCCGCTTTTCTATTGTAATTCAGCACATTTCACGTTTTATTTTTTGTTTTTTTTTTTAATAGTCACTTATTCTCAAACGGGCCAGCGAGCACGTCCACCCCTAAGCCCATTCGCGAGCGCTGCCGAAAGCTCATTACGCAGTGCCAGCCGGTAATTGTGTTGGCCCAGCTGTCTGTCTGTCCACATTTTTACGCCACAATTTTAATGACTTGAATCCTCGTTCGGGATAATGATTAATTGTGCAGCACAATGGCAAATATGACGAGTACAATGTTTACCAAAAAAAATAACGTCGAAAGTCAAACAACTTTTCCGCGTGTAATCTGCTCATTGTTTGTGTAAATATGCTGTAAATTTGGACATTCATAGGTAAGTACTAATAATTAGTTTCAAGTGCGGAATGTGAGAGTACAAATTGCTGCACATACACAATTGCTGTTATATACATACATACATACATACGTATGTACTTAGCAAGCAAACATTACATAGTCATCAGACTGGATTTTCAAATTTCCAAATGCCACACGGCTCCACATGTCCAATATAAACGCTGCGCCTCTGCCTCTTCTTTTTCTTCTCATTCCCATTGGCAGCTACATTTTCGCCAGTTGACTTTCCAATTTGTGCGCTTAATTTATCAAACGCTTTAATGAGCGCACGTGAGCTGCATGCAACTCGCATGCGAGCGAGACGAACAAAAAATCCTTGAAATATTCGCCGCAAAATGGACATGATTTTATTTTTATTCGCCGTCTTTCTATGCGGCTCGCAAGTGGAACGTTAATTACATTGTTAAATTGACAGCGAAATTGGGTAAAGAAAAAAAGTGTGGCTTACTTGCAAACGCGCCGCGCGGCTGGAATACTAAACGGATCCTCCGTCGGCTGGCTGGTCCTGGCGTTTAGTCGCGTGATAAATGTTCACGAAACACCTACGCGTGGACGATATACATAATCAAAATTGCTTTCGGTGGTTTTGCAGAAAATGAGATAGTAGCCAAATAAATTAACAAGGCCAACCAAAGTGACATCGGGAAATGGTTGAATGTAATTTTACGGCTTTTATTGACACTTATTGATTTATTTTTTAAAAAGAATCTTCTAAAAAAGTTAGAAGTAAGCAAATGCGAAGCGAAGAATTAGCTAATAAATTTCAATACTTTTAAATTCATTCTTCTCCTCACAAACATTCAATTCTCTTGCCTTTTTATCCATTATCCATTACACCATGCGACAGCATTTTTCACACCGGAAAAAGTTCATATGTGCGTGAAACTAGAGACTGAATATAGTAATACTGCGTACTCAGTTTTTAATTTCTACATGCTTTGTCCTTTTAAAAGGACTTCAAAATTTTGAAGGGTATACAAAATAAAAAAAATATAAAAAAGACTTAACCTCGTCAGAATATGGCGATATGTATATCAAATGAAAGAGGAAAGGCTCAAGAATTTAAATAAAATTAATGTTTTATCTATTTGTAAAAAAGGATATGAAAAAGGTCCTTCGAAAATTTTAATCCCTTATATCCCTGAAAATTTATATAGAATTTTCTTGAAAAGTAAGTATGTTAAAACCCAAAATCTCTTTGATCACGTGTCAAAATTTCATTAATCTCGTTTCATTGTTTTTTTTATCTTTTTATTATTTAAAATATTGATACTCAAGTAAATTAGAATTTTTGTACTTCATTAGAGTTGCCGCTTTCGCCTTTTTTAAATAACTTTCGAACCAATAAAGTTAAGTTAAAGTTAAGTCTAGTTTCACGCCCATATGGATTTTTTTCGGGGTGAAAAATTTTTGTAATTGTTGTCGCAAGGTGTTATACTTATATGATAACTCCCCCCCCTCACCACATTCCATTCCGTGCACTTCTGTGTGATAATGAAAATGTTCCCAACGAAATCACTTTCCCGATAAGCTCTCAGTCTCCCCTCTACTTTCCTTGCATTCAGCACTGTTTTGCAAACCGAAGCACTTATTATTCATTGCCAATTTTATTGCGCTCGATTTGTAAATATTATTTATTGTCAACGCATTGCCTACTTTTAGGCATGCAAAACGAAGCATCGCAAATCCACAGCAGGCAAATTTCTTTTGTGCCGCCGAGCCACCGCACAATCAGCCACAATCGCCGGCGAGCGGAAATACGCGAAATGTGCGCGTGTGTGCGTGTCTAACTTTGTACGAGTATGCAAATAAATAGCAGCCAAAGCCGACTGGAAAGTGGGTCGAGTGAAAATGGTGCAGTGCCGAAAGTGTCGAACCAAACGAGTATGTTTGTGTGTGTGTGTGTGTGTGTGTGCTTCTTTGCGCGAATACTTTTTGCCGCCGGGAATTTGCACACGCGCGGCTTGCTCGACCGACTGGCTATCAATTTCCTACGTTTGCACAGCATGCGGCACACGTAAGTGTGGCATTTATGCAAAGACAAAAACAAAAAAAAATTAGCAGCGACTCAAAGCGCTGACACCAAATGAGAATAAAATTTTGTAAACAAATGCGGTTCGCTGAATAATTTTGCTGGGAATGTATTTGTGAGACGTGGCACGCTGTCCTATTGGTGCTGCATTTAAATTTCATTTACGCGCTACATTTTCCGAGCAGATATTTCTGTTTCTCGCGGAGTATTTCGTATCAGTGACTATTTTGTTATCATTTATTGAGGCAATAGCTGACTGTTTTAGAAGGTCCTTCCGACTTTCTGCCTAATATCATTGCGCTTTGAAGTACGGATATCTGTTGTTGCCACTTCTAAGAGGGGTTACCCTTTCTAACAGACAACCGACTTTTTCGTGGGTCTATAAGTTGTTTGTATTCGCCTTCTATATTTATGTCAGAAGTGCTTTCGATGAATGATCGTCGACATGTCGCACACCCACTAAAAAAACCTAACACAACTTAAAATTTGTAATTTTTCAGGAAACGCAAAAAACTGTTTTTGAGCTGAATAAACATTTTTTTAAATAACGTATACACCATTTAGTAGAAAAATCTTACAGATTATTCTCTGGAATAAGTTAACAAATTTTTTTTTAATTTTACACTAGAAAATCCAAAATTTTCAGTTGTGACGTTTTTGATGATATTTTAATTCAATAATTACCAAATTATTTTAAGTGTTGTCACTTTTGCTGAATTAAATAATTATAAATGACAGTTAAAAAGTTTAAAGAAAAATTTAGAAAATTCGAAATTAATTTTTTTATTTGAAAATATGTACTAAAATTGTCACAACTTTACTCAAAATTAATTTCAACAAAAATGTATTTCGTCAAAAGTGTCACAATTTGAATTAGGACTCTTTTGCATTGAGCTGCAGCGATCAAATAGCATCAAAGTTCTCTACATGAAGAGCATCTTAACTGTATTTTGGCAACAGTTAACAACAAAAAAATATACTGAACTTTTGCTTATTGGTAGATAGATGCATTGTGCACAGTTTTAACACATAAGCCCGAAAATTAAAAATGTTGAGTTGTGTCACTTTCGAAGTGGGTATGCGATATATATGCAGTGTAGCGCCCATTCGGCTCAGTGTCGACTGCAAATGTTGTCACCACATTTCACTGCCTACACAAAGGCGCACAGCGCACTTCCCCCACCAAAATGCGATAAGAATTGGTAACTGTATTTCCGCCAATGTCTTTCTGCTTTTTTATAGGCAATTTGTTGTTGCTGGTTGCTTTTGTTGTGCGCGTTACTTATGGTATTTTATTTATGCTGAGCCGCAGCCACCCGTCGTAGACTGTTGGCAGCACGCGAATTGCCAGTTTCTAAACCCCCTTAAGTATGCAATGTTTTCGCGACATGTGCCTGTCACATGAGTTGTGTGTGTGTGTGTTAGTGTGCGAGTGCTGGTATCATGTGAAATACTTAAATTCAATGAGCCTTAAATTGCCTTCTGCGGCTGTATTTGTTTGTTTTCTTTATTTTGTATTCTTGCTCGGATCGCTGGTTGGTTGGTTTGTTTGTTTGTCTGTTGTTGTTGCGTTGTGACAAAGCTTTGACGTTTCGAAAGTAGATCATAAAATTGTGCCTTTGATTTTTATTGTTGCTGCGCGCACATATGCTGCACACACATTCCATCCATAAAACTGTTGATTCATTATTTTTGCGTACTTAGTGAGCGAGCACCCGGCACTGCATAAAGCTACAGCTCGTTTTTATATTCATATTTATATGAGTTGGGGGATTATGTGGCACAAATACGCACACACGTACATAGAGAACGCTAGAAGAATTGTCGTAAATTTTGTGTAATTGTAGCAATTTACTAAGATTTATCACAGAACGGTTTCAAAATTTATATAACATTTAAATTGCATTTCACTGAGCTAAACACACATTTAATTCTAATGTGAATATGGCACAATATTATTGCACAAACTAATGTAGATAATGGACTCTGATGGGACAATGTTTGGCTTTGCAAACATCTTAAAACCAGGGACCGGAAAGAACAGTTATTTATGAAAATTATATTTGAAAAAATTACTATGAAGGAAATGTCATACAAATAAATGAAATATACCAATACATTTCTTTTCGCACTGAGAATTAAACTGTTGTTTTTTTTTATGGAAAAATTAAAAAAAATAAGAATTATTTTTTATTTCTATTTTAAAAATCCTATAACAATTACTTTTGATTTTTTTCATATTAGTCTACAAGTTATGATTCATCCAGAAAACAGAATTGTCAAGTTAGGTCTTGTTGAGTCGATCAGGAATATATATACATTTCGATATTAAATGAATCCAGTACTGTGATTAATGAAAATGACTTTTATATTGCGACTTAAAAAATAAAAGTCACTGAATGATTTTTATTGATGACTTAAAAATTATTTTTATTTTTTTGTATGATTTTTATTGATGACTTTTATAAATAAAAGTCACTGAATGATTTTTATTGATGACTTAAAAAAGAAAAGTCACTGGCTGATTTTTATTGATGACTTTTATAAATAAAAGTCATTGAATAATTGTTATTGATGACTTTTATAAATAAAAGTCAATGAATGATTTTTATTGATGACTTTTATAAATAAAAGTCACTGAATGATTTTTATTGATGACTTTTTTAAATAGAAGTCACGAATAATTGTTATCATAGGACAACTAAAATAAAAATCGAAAAAACTGTTATTTGTGGACTTATAAGAAAAAAATAAAAAACTAATTGTTTTTATAGGATTATTAAAATATAAATAAAAAATATCATAACTTTTATTTGTTGAGTCATTAAATAAAAGTCAAAAAATAACTCTTAAACATTGATTTTTATAATAAAACTTATAACTGTTACGATTCCTGATTTTTATTGATGACTTAAAAATTATTTTTATTTGTTTTAATGATTTTTTGATGACTTTTATAAATAAAAGTCACTTAATGATTCTTATTGATGACTTTTATAAATAAAAGTCACTTACTGATTTTTATTGATGACTTAAAAAATAAAAGGCACGGACTGATTTTTATTGATGACGTTTTTAAATAAAAATCACCAATAATTGTTATCAAAGAACAACTAAAATAAAAATCTAAAAAACGGTTCTTTGTGGAGTTATACATAAGAAAAAAAATAAAAAATAATTGCTTTTATAAGACTTTTTTTGTTTGGAAAAAATTCAAAAATTATAAGATTTTTAAAATATAAATAAAAAATAACTGTTATTTGTTGAGTCATTAAATAAAAGTAAAAAAATAACTCTTAAACATTGGTTTTTATAATGAATCGATTAGTTGTTTGGAAACTATACATAATTTATATGTATTGTATACTTTAGAAGAAAATAATTTAAAAAGAAAGTTGGCAAATGTTCAGTGCTAATATGGATGAAGCTATGCAATTTTCAATCAAACTTCTATCCATCTCCCCATTTTCGCTATATCTATGAGTCATTCGTCAAGTCGACGGTAATTGCAACAACGTCAGCTCAAGACTCGGTCAGCTGTTGGTGAGCGCAACTTGATGCCGCCAAATCGTTGGGGTTGATTGAATTTAATACACCGCGTCTTGTGGCCAGTCGTGTGTGCCAGTACGAGCTACATGGAGGCTGAAACATGTACACACACCCACCCACAAACTCGCTGCCTCGTAACGTAAAATACTCGCACATGTAAGTTGAGCGCATAGTCGCGGTTTCGGTTTTTATTATTAAATCATACAAGTCGCATAATAAGCGCTACGCCACAACGACTTTTGTCTACTATGCACACAAATATTGTTTAGTTAAGTATGCAAGCACGCGTAGATATGTACATATGCATGGTATGTGTGTACTACGTATCCCATGATTTACTCAGCTACATATTCACATACACATTTATTGCGACTAATACGTTCATTCAGAGATGTTGCTGTGACTGTGACTGTGACTGCTGAGTCCGGTACCAGCGGCGATAAAATCGTTTCCAACAGATACTTACGAATGTTTCCAATAGATACTTGCGTACTGTTTGTGCAATTGAAAAGTTTTAGCTTTTGCGCTGGCACTTGCAATCATAAACAACAAATAGGTATATTTCTATGCCTTTCGTCAGATTTGTAAAACCACAATTAAAATGCAAGTTTTCGTACAAAAAAACATTTTCTTTTCTTTGCCAAGTTCATGAATCAATTCGCCACAATGGTTCTTTGTGCTAATGTTGACTGCAAGATAAGAATTCCGGCTCAGTGGCGCTGGGGAACAGTTGTTTACCGACACTCATCTCTGTGCATGTAGACATATTTATTGTACATATTTAAGTGTGGTATGTACTTAGTTATTTCACTTCTTATCGCAACAGCGCGACACATCTATCATTAGATTACAGGCGATTCAGATCTGACTGCACTCACTTCACTGAACACAACAACACCTAATTGTAAGACAATTAATTCTGATTGTTTCAACAAAAAGTTATTCTTCTATAATTACAAGTATTATTTTCTTCAGTTACTAAGCGATATTATAAAAATATAAATTATATGAAATTTGTCTTTTAATTAGTGGAAAGCCTGTCTTTCATTCACTAAACTTTGCCTTCTTATGAACCATTGACATGATCCATTGATGATTTGATTACAGTTTTATAAGTTAGGTGTTGGGAAAGGGACAACACTGACACGTAGACTGAGGCTTCTTGAAGTGTACAACTGTATCGCTACAGACCGCCTGAAATAAATATCAGTCTTGCATGCACATGAAACACTTTTTTATAGTTTTCTTTATTTCATTTTCTTTTTGCAAATAATTTTCCATGTTCTTATGGCCAACACAAATCTTGCTGCAGCGCATAAATTCTCTTTGCTAGTGTTGAATTCCCACAGAATGCACACAAGCAACTTTAATTTCAAAACTCAATAAACTTGCACGCTTCAGTACTTTGCAATGAAATTGGCGCCCAATACGAACTTTTCTCCTCTCTTCTCGTTCGAGTAGCCTTCGATGATCCGTCGACACGTTGGCCCATTAGTAGCCAATTCGAACGTTCAGGCACAAAGACACGAAAGAGCCGCCGGCAAAACGTGAATCAAAAACTGCAAAATACGAACATTTTGTGCAAAAATCCAACAGAAATCGTTCGTATTTGAAATGTTCCAAAAACTAGTAATTCTTAATTAAAGTTTTACTTAAGTTTTTACTGGAATTGGAGCCAAAGACCAATTGCAATCGTGGCAAAAAGGCACACAAATTAAATTTGAAGTGACCTTCAAATACAACAACCAAGTGGAATTGTGTGAGCAAATTTGCACATTTCTGTTGTTTCAACGCTGACCCCGACGCTGACGAAGAAGAAGCATAAGTGGACCATTGAACTATTTAATAGTGGGCCAACACTTGCAATTGCACGCAGACGATACACCAAATGGAGAATTTTTCAAATGTTTAATATTGAAATAAATTTCACATTTTTATTAATGTTTTGGCGAATGCCAAGAAAAATATAAAAAAATATGCAAAGAAGCTTTTAAGAATATGTTCGCCAATTTGTGTTGTCCAAGAAGGAAGACTTTCAGTTCAGTTGGATTGTTTTAGATAAAAACAAGCAAATTAATTTTTGGAAATTTTTTTTTTATTTAGTATAAAGTAGCATTTTTTTTAGTATTTTTTGTTTAGTACGCGAAGCATTTAATTTTGTTTGTTAATATTTCCTTTGAGCGTAAGAAAGAATTAAAATTAATTTTAAACTTTCATCCACGTGGAATTTGAATGGGCATCACATTTGAGCTTTACACGAGTAGCTTCTGCACCCCTCACCTCGCAACAATGCATCGTGCTGTATTTGTTTTCATAACAAACCACTTGACACGCACAGAAATACGTCGTGTTTGTGTCATAATCTGTATCACAATCTCGCAGGCACACAACCATATATCTTTCTATGTCGACATGTACATATCTTTCTGCTGTGTGCGTGTGTGTGTGTGTGTGCACTTTGCGGACATCACAGCATCACACCGAGCCACAAATGTCGCCAACCGATCGCCATTTCTATAGTATAGGGGATCATCATTTGTTGCTTCCATGTCGCGCAAACGAGCTCAAACCAAAGACGAAGAAGCAGAGGCAAACTTAAAACGTTGAATTGGCGCTGAAGGTTCATCTTACAAAGCGCGTACGACAGCCCGACAGTCGAACAGATATACAAATATGACTATAGATGCATATACTATATGCGCGCTGGAGATCTTGGGGCTGGAATTGAAAAGAATCTGTTGATTGCCGTTAAGTTAGTCGTTGAACGCGGCTTAGTTGAGTCGGTGAACGAGTGAACTTGTGACAGTTGTTTATTCGCGACAATATTTCCAACACAGCGATATCGAACGGTACTCGAAATAATCCAGTGATTAAATAAAAAACTGCTGTAATGTGAGAAAAAATAATAATGAATTTAAATAGAAATTTTTAAAATTGTGCAGTTTGATACGGTTTCGGCGATAGCGTTGGTAAAATTATAAAAAAATTTTAATTTATCAAAAATTTGCAATATTTTGAATGAAGAACTGAAAAAATGAAAAGTTTCACGGCATTTAAAAATTACTTCCAATATTTATAAATGTAGAAAGTAAAACGTACATAAACACAAAATTCCTGTTTTTAATTCAAACACCGAAAATGAAAATTATTAAAAAAATATTTTACATGTTCAGCAAAGTGTAAAAATGTGCTGAAAAGAGCAGTTTCCTTTAAAAACTATTCAAAAATATTTCCAAATGTAAGAACTTGAAAAAATTATAAAAATTTAAATTTATAAAACATTTGCAATATTTTGAATGAAAAATTGCTTTGCAAAACGAAGTTTCGTGGCATTGAAAAATTACTTCAAATAATTATAAGACAAAATTTAACTATTTAGCCACTAAAACAAAATGTAGAAAGTTGTAAGAACTTGAAAAAATTATAAAAAATTTAAATTTATAAAACATTTTCAATATTTTGAATGAAAAATTGCTTTGCAAAAAAAAGTTTCGTGGCATTGAAAAATTACTTCAAATAATTATAAGACAAAATTTAATTATTTAGCCACTAAAACAAAATGTAGAAAGTTAAAAATTGCTGTTTTAATTCAAGAAGTTTCGCGGCATTGAAAAATTACTTCAAATATTTATAGGGAAAACAAATTTAATTATTTAGCCACTAAAAAAACTGTCGAAAGTTAAAACGTACATAAACACAAAATTCCGAAATTCCGAAATTCACCAAAAATGGAAATTATTAAAAAAAATATGTTATATGTTCGGCAAAGTGTGAAAACTATTCAAATAAGAACTTGAAAAAATTATAAAAAATTTCTAATTATTATTTATTTATTTATTTATTTTTTTATTTATTTATCAAACATTTGCAATATTTTGAATGAAAAATTGCTTTGCAAAAAGAAGTTTCGCGGCATTGAAAAATTACTTCAAATATTTAAAAGAAAAAAATTGTAATTTATTTAGCCAAAACAAAATGTAGAAAGTGCAGACGTACATAAACACAAAATTCCGGTTTTTAATTAAAACAAATTTAAAAAAAAAATATTTTATATGTTCAGCAAAGTGTAAAAATGTGCTTTAAAAACTATTAAAAAAATATTTCCAAATGTAAGAACTTGAAATAAATGTGTGAAAAGTGTGACTTGTAAAATGGATATTCCAAAAATATAAAATTAATTATTTATAGCAAAGTGTACAAACTTCATACTAGTAGTATTTTAATTTTTCCATTAAAGGACAATTTGTATTAATTCTGCGAGCAGCGATTAATTAAAAATTCCCCGCAACTAATTTTAAAGAATTTTTTTTACCTTTTATCCAGTCGAAATAAGCGCACAATTGCCCATGTAGGAGTGAATTTTGTGTGCGGTCGGGTGCATATACACACACACACACACAACCATGCAAACGGACAACATGCAAGTTTACATAAGTGTGCTCGCCGGATGTGATAATAAAAAGCTAAGCGCTGCAGCGACAAAATTCTTTGTGCGAAGAAAGCTCGCAATTCATTTGAAACAACAAATTTTCGAGCAATTAAAGCAATAACTAATCTGTGTGGTTATGTCTCGACTACTATATCTCTCAGAACACGGCAGCAGTCAAGTTGACGGCGCATTTCTCCGCGTAGGCGACAATCTCTGTCTGTGTGCGAGTGTGTGTGTGAGTGGTTGACTGCCGCACGACATGAGACTTGTGATAATTGCCAATTAGCATATAAAACACGGAATTTGCTGTGAAAAATTCAATTCACATACCGACAGATGGACGTATGTATGTACATATGTGTGTGTGCAAGCGCACAAACACACCGACAAGCGCCACATTTGTGCGCAGAAAACGTTGAAATGTAAGGTTGGCGCTGTTGCGGCAATTTCGCGAACGGATATGTTTCAAGTTCTCAATGATGAGCTGCGCATCGCGTAAGCGATATCAACTGCCAGCGTTACGCCGATAAGCCTCGCTAATTCGACGTGATTTAGTGAAACGTGTGGAATGATGAGGTGACGCATGACGCGTCGAAAAGACAGCGAAAATAAGACGAACTGGATGTCCAACACCGAGTGATGAAAAGCCAACGAAAGTGCGAACTAATGTGTGGGCAATGCATAAATTATATGCACACCTTGTGGCGTACATATTTGTGAAAGGGTACAGGGTGCTACGACTAACTTAAAAAGTCCTTAAGCTAAAATGCATTTAACAAATTAAATGAAGACAAATACTAGCCAATTAAAATAATAATAAAACTGTCGGGTATTTTTCAATATTTATTGAGTTGTTTTTGTGCTCACGAATATTTGATTTTTTTCTTTGGCCGCATCACAAATTGATTCAATTTCTCAAATCACCGCAATTTCGTTAGTTGCTCGTTCGAGTATGTGCTGATTAAAATATGCAAATATTTTCTTATAATATTTGCAATACGAACTGTGCTGGGAAGTGAAACAAAAAAGCGGTTTTGTGTTCGCGGTGTGAAAATATCGCTTTCGCTTGGCTATTGCATTTTCCTATCTGCACTAAATTTAATCTTAAATAAACATGCACACACACACAAACAAACAAATGCATCTGCTTATATACTTATATATACATGAGTATGTATGTTTGTATGTGGCTATGTAAAGAATGTCTTGAACTTAAGCACACAGCGGCTTAAATTAAGCGAAAACATTTCGCTGGCGAGGTGTCGTGTAAACATGTTAAATATTTCATCAAATAATTCCCGACGAGGCAGAGATAATGTTACGAGGCCAATAAAAATAAATTTGTTTAGAGCAATTTATAAAATTACAGACAGACCGACTCACACATAGGCAGACATCCAGACAAGTATGTACTTGCATACGGAAAGAAATTCTTGGAATCGCCACTGGCGATGATAGCGATGTCTCGAACGCCAAAACTAGTAAACAACAATAATAAATAGAAAATATGAAAACACCCATAAAAACCCAATGGACAATTTTCCGATTCTAAAATGTGTGAGTTGAAGCTGCGAAATTTTCTTAAAAAGGCAAATAATAATGAGATCCATTACTGAATGCTTGAGTGAGAGCAAAATACATACTACCTATACATACAAACATACATCTACCTATTTCAATCTCAGAAGTCTTGTCAATACCTTTTGAGAAAGAGCCATCAAAACAAAAAAGTTTTTGTGAGAGTATTGGTTGAGCTGTCAAAAGAATCGATGAGCCTAAAAATTTTGTGATCAAAGACATGAACTGTCTTTCTCTACTGTATGTTAAAATTGCTAGCAGGAGTTCTAAAGGACTCTCCCCTTTAGTTTTAGGTGTGTCCTTTGATAAAACGATTTTTGTATTTTTTTTTTACTAAATAAAAAACAATGAAGTTGATTGGAAATGTTCGTATTTCAGCTTTTATTGCTCCTGAATTGAGTAAAAATTTAATTCAGATAATTTTGCTCTCTATTTGCCACAGATTGGACAAGCTTAGAAAGCCTTATACGAAATTAGGATTCTGTCTTTTACGACAAGATCTACTAATCGTTTGTTATATAGCATTTTGTTCGTTCCGAAACTGTCTTAATTATTCATACATTGTATCTTGTTGCCAGTATCTCGAAATACCCAGCATTGCTTGGTGACATCATTATCAATCAGAGCCTTTCAATGAAACAGGATCACTATCGACGTCTCTCTTGCCAAGAAAATCTTTGCGTTTGACTAGAAACTGATGTCACTAAGGAATTTTTAGTATTCTTTCACTTTACTATTTCCCTTTTATCTTGCGCTCTCGTTTTTTTGCTTGGAGTTTTTCTGAAATGCAAACATTTTTGCAGTGGAATCGGTGACAACCGCACAAACCACAGACAGCACACGTTTGTCTCAGTGTCAGAGTATCTGTTACGAGAACAGCCAACTCATTCACATGTATTTACATACATATATATTCGTAAAATAAAATTGTTTATTTACTTGGGAGGAACGTGGAACTAAAGCGATTTTTCAAAAAAGTCATCAAAAACCGTTTGATCCTTTGCCACAATTCTTAGTCCTTTATTTCTTTATTATACTTAAACCGCCAAATGTTTGAAAATATTAAATTCGCATTTGTTGCTGCTACTCGCCTCGGTTTTACTTACATATGTATATATAAATGAGCTTTTCAGTGGCAGTGACTTGCGAAGGTCTATTCCTTTCTGCTATATCAGTTCACACACACACAAATACACAAACACAGTGTCACTGTGTATATTTGCGCATCGCTGTGTGCTCGTCGCGTCTGAAATTATCAGCGCTACCATTTATTGGATTAATGACATTGTCATTATTGGTCTGTATGACTTGTCGATTTGTGTCAGCTGTGTAGATCCGCAGTAGCCCAGCGGTAGCGCGCGTGCATTCGCAGTGCACACGCTTCGCCTCTATGGTGTATGTGTGTGTGTGTGTGCCGAATAGTATATGGCGGAATGTGGGTGTAGTTGTTGTGGCGAGTAGTAGAAGTGCAGCATCACTTCTATTGTTCTTCGTGTTGCCCCTTTTAAGATTCGCGCCAACAAATCGTAAATTCTGTCGGGATTAAGATTTTAACATAATAAATAATAAAATGTAGCAACAACAACTAACGCACGGGCCACGAGTAGTGAGTGAAATACCAGCGCTGCAGAGTGTGGCGTATTCGAAAGACGCGTACGTCGAGATAACACAAAAGAGAAAATATTTGAATTGAATATGCAAACGTCAGGTGGACGAATGACGGCTTGACGCTCGGCTCCGACTGGATAGAGAGATAGATGGACGGATAGGTCGGTCGGCCGGTGAGTACGCAGACTAGCGCCGAGTGACAAGTGGAGGCTGCGGCAAGCGTCGAACAGTCAGCGTTCAGCGGATCGGAGTTAATAATTACGGTGCACTTCTGTGATATGGCATTTGTGTCGGGCGAGGTAGAGCGTGAACACGACTACTTGCAGCTCATAGTTTCCGAAGCGCCGCAAACATTCAAACGCTAAACAACCCGACCGTCGACGCGTCTGAGCACAAAAAGGAGCTCGCTAAATGTGAGCGGATCGCCATCGAGTGATATTTAGCTAGGAAGTGCCATTTGAATTTCCACAAAACCTAAAGAGAGAAAAGTCTCCAAATTCACCATTCTCACAATGGTCGAGATCGAGGAACAGAGTAGTCGAAAGCATGAAAACACCGACAAGGAAAATCGGGACGACGACGCCGACGACCGAGATGCTGACGTGGAGGCGAAGCTGCTCGACAACGGCAACGTGACAGCGGAAGCGTCGCAAACGAATGGCGTCAAAAAGGGCGAAAAGTCCGAACAGGATCGCACCAACACCGAGGAGATCAATAAACTACTGCGCGACATGCCGCTGACCGACGACATGACGTGTGGCTTCTGGATATTCAAGGGATCATTCTTTCAGAGGTGAGTGAGCAAACTCAGCGGAAGCGGAACTTGAATATTGTGTGTGTGGGTGTTAAAGAGAAAACTGTACATTGATATTCAGTAACTCACACTCATTGGGTTGGCCCCTTCTCGTTTCCCTCTCGGTAGTGGTACTGAACTTTGAACTTTGATGGACTGCTATGTTAGACAGAAACCGTCTGAGAGCTAACTAATCAATCTGAGTTCTCTTCTACTCGGTGAACAGGTTTGCCAATCAAACAGCATATGTCATACTGTACGGCCTGGTGGGCTGTGTCTTCTCGATGACCTACGCCTACTTTAACGGCACCATCACCACCATCGAGAAACGATTCAAAATACCATCGAAGAACACGGGCATCATTTCGGTGGGCAACGACATCAGCCAGATGATGGTCTCAGCGGCACTCAGCTATTATGCGGGCAAAGGACATCGACCGCGATGGATTGGTTTCGGTAAAACCGTTATGTGGTCATAAAGCATCCAGCGTCGATTACAATTGTGCTTCAATCTCCTTCAAGGTCTGCTGACAATTGTCATATTTTGCGTGATGACCGCAGCGCCTCACTTCCTCTACGGACCCGGCGAGGATGCGCTGGCGCTGACCTCCGAGTTTGGCGCTATGCCGGACGAAAACGCCACGATGGACGCCATCGAGGCGCAGCGCTCCAAGACGCTGTGTCGCTCGACGGGCGACGGGGCCGAGTGCGAAGTGGGAGAGGGCAACCTGGCGCCGCAGCTGGTGCTGTTCGTGGCGCAGTTCATCTCGGGCATTGGCGGCTCCCTGTACTACACGCTGGGCGTGGCCTACATGGACGACAACACGAAGAAGTCCAAGACGCCAGCGCTGTTGAGTAAGTAGCCCCAGTCGCCGCCAACGATGCGACAGCGTCGATGAGGTTGCGAAATTGCGAGGCTCAGGTAGTGCGATAAAATGCAAGGCCCATAAACGCGCTATCCGAGAAGTGATCACTCGCACTACGAGCCACCATAAAGTGTAGATAATGTTAATCGCACACACCATTTTAACAATGTAAATTATGGCCAGGCCAACTAAATTTGGAACGAAGGTGTAAAGTGAAATATTTGCCAGCACAACAACGAAGCGATGCAGCTTCATCCGCTCTGATTGTGCGCGTCCGAGACGATGAAGCGCTGATAACGGGGGCGTGATTAAGTTGTTGCCCAACCAAATATTGACACGGCAGACGGTAGCGTCGACAAGGCTTAAGAGCGTTGCGAATGTCGAAACCAGCCACTGTGCACTGCAACTAAATGTTCTTCAATTTTTGCCATTTGCAGGTCTGTCCTACTTCCTGCGCATGCTGGGGCCCGCCATTGGCTATGCCTTGGCGTCGTTCTGTCTGCGCGTCTATATTGCGCCGCAGCTGCGACCCGTCATCAACAACAAGGACCCGCGCTGGTTGGGTGCCTGGTGGATGGGCTGGCTGATAATCGGCGGCATGATCTCCGTCTCGGGCATGCTGCTGACGATGTTCCCCAAAGAGCTGCCGCGCGCGGTGGCTCGCCGCATGGTTGAGGAGGACCGCCGCAAGCGCGCCTCGTTCAAGGACAAGGAGACCGGCAAGGAGAAGTCGGAGAAGGAGAAACTTGCCGCCGAACTGGAGGAGAAGCCGGTGGAGGAGGTGAAGGCCTCGTTCAAGGACATGCTCAAGACATTCCGGCGCCTGACGACGAACAAGACGCTGATGTGCAATAACTTTTCGTCGGTGTTCTACCTGTTCGGCTACACACCGTACTGGATCTTCACGCCCAAGTACATCGAGATCCAGTACCGACAGTCCGCGGCGACTTCGAGGTGAGCAAAATACTGCCGAAGTGAGATGCGACTTAAATACTTTTAACGGATTTTCCTTCTAGCATGGTTACCGGCACTGTGGCATTGGCCTTCTCGGCAGTGGGTGTGCTGCTCTCCGGCTTCGTCATATCGAAATACAAGCCGCGAGCGCGCTACATGGCCGCCTGGAATGTCATTGTGGGCTTCCTGACGGTGGCGGGCATGTTCACCTATTCGTTCATCGGCTGCCCGGGTAACGAACAGTCCGTCATTGTCAACATACACGACAGGTGACTTTCCAGAACTGCCAACTTTTCTCTGTCCCATCGCTGACTTGACTTTTGTTTCCACAGCATGGTGCTGAATAACACGCCCACCTGTAACTCGGCGTGTCATTGCGACTATGTGCGCTACTCGCCGGTCTGCGGAGAGAATAATATGACGTACATCTCACCCTGCCACGCCGGCTGCAGGAAACAACATATTGGGCCCAGCGGAAGAAAGGTATTCAGAAAGAAAGGAATTTTTTATTTTACTTGTAAAATTAATTTGAATTTGAATTTCCATATCCCTATTAGATCTTCTACGACTGTGCCTGCATACCCACCGCCAACTACAGCCTCAGCGCGAAGCCGATTTTCGAACGCCTGACCACCATGGACCTCGTATCGGAGCCGCTCGACATCGATTTCGGAAACGACAGCACGGCGCTCAACATTTCCTCCACGCTCGCCAGCACGCTACCCACTTCCCTCACCTCGGCATATCCCGACGTAAGAATGATTCTTTAGCAAACAATTTCGAATAGTACTAACCAAGTTTCGGCACTCAGCTACTGCTCGGCGGCCAAGCGATACCCGGCGCCTGCCCGGTGAACTGCTTCGCGCAGTTCGTCACCTTCCTGGCTGTCATGTGCTGCCTGAAGTTCGTGGGCGCCACGGGGCGTGCCTCGAACTTCCTCGTTTCGGTGCGTTGCGTGCCCGAGAAGGACAAAACGGCGGCCATGGGCTTCGGCATGATGATGATGTCGATGCTGGCCTTCATACCGAGCCCCATATTCTTCGGCTGGCTGCTGGATCGGCTGTGCCTGGTGTGGGGCAAGACGTGCACCAATAAGGGCAACTGCTGGCTCTACGATCCCGAGTCGCTGAGGTGCGCGCACACAGACACAACCTGTCCAACTTTGCATCCTCTAATGATCCAATTCTTTTCTCCGCAGATACATACTGAATATGACAGCCTCGGTGTTTGTGACGATTGGCGCGCTCTTCGACTGTGGCGTCTGGTATTACGTGAAGGATTTGAAAATATTCGACGAGGAGGTCAAGGACGTCGAGCTGGAGATTGTGCAGCACGAGGAGGAGGTGAACTCCGTTAAGGACACCGAGGCCTGACGCGTGTATACAAAGGGCTCTCCGCCCATGTTGTGCTGTATATGTTTGTATATGCGTGCGTGTGTGCGTGTGATAATGAAGTGTGTGCCATGGTAGCGATAACTCTTAGCTTATTCTATACTGTTAGCAGATCAGATAAGAAATCCGAAAAGCCAATGTACAATATTTGTAAAGAATTGTAAATGTCATTGTAATATATCTCGAGAGCGTAGCGAAAGCTGCTCTTGTGCTATGCCCAAACCAAAGCCAATGTCCAATGTCCTTCACGAGTCAATTATCCGATTTTGTTGTGTCCTCATTTGTCGTGATAATGATGAGGTTGTTAGCTATTTTAGGCACTTGTTAGTTTTTCGACATGTAAGCGAACATAATTTAAATTTGTATGAAAAATATTTCCGTGCTTATGCAGATTTGCTAAGACCAGTTCGAGTATTATACCGTTAAGTAAAATGATTTGTGTGAAATAAATGTGAGAGTGAAAACTGTGCGGCATTTTCAATTCAACTTTTCATGCATCGATTAGGGACATTCAACATTTTGAGACATTCACTGTCCACTCAAACGCTGGTACGAACCACAGGCAGATGTAGTTTGTATGTCAAAGCGAAACACGATGCTTGTTCTCGAAACGAATTTCTCTTAGTTACTTAACTGAAGGGAAGGCTCCCCTGGATTTGGGCAAAAATAAGGCAAAGTTTGTAATTTTTTTGGGGGATAATGAAAATCCGTACAAACTTCCGGTTTTGACTATTAAATTCGTCTATTATTTAGGAGTTTAAAAAGTTAAAAAACTTGATGAAATTCAAAATGGCGGCTACAAAATGGCGATTTCCGTAGGCCTCTGCGCGCCAAACATCGCTCGAGAACTTTAATCCTGCAGCCTCTTGTAGTGGACTGAAATCAAAAAGCATTGTCATTACTTAAAGATAACAAAATTGTCTTTGCATTGAACTAGACTCAAAAAATTTAAACGAAAAATTCTTGCACAATGAATATTTGAAGTAAAAAGTTCAATTTTTTGCACCTTTTTTTAATTTCAACCACATTTAAAAATTAAAAATAAATAACTATTTATGCAAATTGTTAGTTCAAGGCATACAGAAAATCAAATACATTCGAGCAGTTTTTAGATGAAGAAAATCGGATCATTAGATCAAGTCCGGGGATTTCAGTTAGATTGGAAAAAATGGTTTCGAGATAAACGCGTTTGAAGTTTTTAGAAAGTCAAGTTCATCAAGTTTTTTAACTTTTTAAACTCCTAAATAATAGACGAATTTAATAGTCAAAACCGGAAGTTTGTACGCCTTTTCATTATCCCACAAAAAAATTACAAACTTTGCCTTATTTTTGGCCAAATCCAGGGGAGCCTTCTCTGAAGAAACATTTCATGTTGCGAGCAAATATTCGATACCAGGGGCCCTCGATAGGAGTGGTTCCACAGTATAAAGTAATGAAGCGTCAAAGTTGAATCTTGAACCTGATTTTTTACTATAAAAGCTCAACAAGGTACACAAAGTTGGTTACCTCTTTGAAGAATATTGGAACTAATGGGATAGCAGGATACAGTAGTTTGTTTCTGGTGCTTGTTTTGTCCCACAGTTATTTAGTTTGATTTTCACCGATACATCAACAATCAGCGTGCATAGCTTCGTCACTTCGAGTAAGAGTTATTAAGTCCCAGAAAAATGTTCAGATATTTCCTTATGCATTATTTTTTTGGGGTCCAATGTCAAACGATTGCACTTCTCTGTCGTGTCTGGAACCCTTACATTACTCCATTACTGCCTTTTGCGGACAGTAGGTCTGAGCACTTCTGTAATAATGAATTTCTACTGTCTGGTACCGGTTCTACCGCCAATCGAGACGACGAGACGCTTTCGCTGTATCCTCTGTGGCTGCACATACTTTGACGTGTTTCCAGACTCAGACAGTTTACGTCAATCAATTGTCGCGTCGGGCTCGGCTGTCGCGCATGCTACGAATCATGAGATTATAGAAAAAGAGTCAATAAAAGCGGAATCGCACTAAACGACGGCACAGATGGCAAAGTGTGGGTTGTTTTGTCTATAAAGACTTCATTAAACAAGATAACTAGTCCGACAGACAGCCAGCTGCTTCTGACAATATTCAGGCCTATTGAGGCTTTCGTATGTAAAGAGGAATTTTCGCAGCGAATGCAGCAGTAGTCGAACGCGGTTGAGCTCTGGCGGCTGCACCTGTCCGATGCCAGCAGAACACAATTTGCAAATTGCCCGATAAAATTGAAATTGCCCGATATGGTAAAAGTCAATGAGGAGCGCCGGCAGGGGCCGGACGACGGCGACCTGGACGCGGAGACCGAATTGCTTGCGCACACCAAGTTGGAAATCAAAGCGAATGCGGACCAAGAAGCCGCCAAGTCGCAGCAGGAGCGCACTCTGAGTGCGGAGGTTAACGCCATGTTGCAGGACATGCCACTGACAGATGACATTACGTGCGGTTTCTGGATATTCAGGGGAACGTTTTTTCAGAGGTAAAGCCACCAATACAAACATATTTCGGTATACTTATTTGTTATTTTTCGTACCGAAAAGAGATACCAACATAATCACCGTCTACTTGTTTCCATACAGATTCGCCAATCAGACCTCGTATGTGATGCTGTATGGGCTCGTCGGCTGTGTCTTCTCGATGACCTACGCCTACTTCAATGGCACCATTACCACCATCGAGAAACGCTACAAGATCCCATCCAAGAACACGGGCATCATATCCATCGGCAACAACATCACGCAAATGATCGTCTCAGCGGTCCTCAGTTACTACGCGGGCAAAGGACATCGGCCGCGTTGGATCGGCTTCGGTAAGCATTCGGTCGACTACGCCGTAGCGTCTCCGGCTGTTTACTATTTCTCCGCTTCAGGTATCCTGACGATTGTGGTGTTCTGCGTGCTCACCGCCGCGCCGCATTTTCTCTACGGCCCGGGCGAGGACGCGCTGGCGCTTACCACCGAATTCGGCGCCATTCCCGACGAGAACGCCACGCAGGAAGCCATCGAGGCGCAGCGCGCCAAAACGCTGTGCCGCAGCCGCGACATTGCCGACGAGTGTGCGGTGGACGAGGGCAACCTGGCGCCACAGCTGGTGTTCTTTGTGGCACAGCTCGCCTCCGGCGTCGGCGGCGCGCTGTACTACACGCTGGGCGTTGCCTACATGGACGACAACACCAAGAAGTCCAAGACGCCGGCGCTGCTGAGTGAGTGGCCAAAACGCGTTTCGAGGGAGATTGCCATACTTATTTGTCTGCGCCGACGGTAATAAGTGTAAATCGCGATAAACTTAAAAGCAGCGCAAATATTTATGGCAATGCAGATTATGCGCGCTCGGTGTGGTGCTTCCGCTGTGTGCAAACTCATTTCATGTTCTCTCTCTCCTGGTCTCACACCACAGGCTTATCCTACTTCTTCCACATGCTGGGCCCGGCCATCGGCTACGCGCTGGCCTCGTTCTGCCTGCGCGTCTACATTGCGCCACACCTCCGGCCAGTCATCAACAACAGCGACCCGCGCTGGCTGGGCGCCTGGTGGATGGGCTGGCTGCTGTTCGGCGTCGTGCTCTCGCTGGCCGGCGTGCTGTTCGCAATGCTGCCGAAGGAGCTGCCAAAGGCGGCGGCACGACGTTTGGTTGGGGAACGCCGTGCCAGGGCGGCTAAGGAGTTGGAAGCGGCGCAAAAGGGAAAAACGCTCGACTGGGAGGCGGCGTGTGAGGGACGGGAGGAGCAGGCCTCATTCGGCGACATGATGCGAACATTCAAGCGGCTGCTAACCAACAAGACGCTCATGTACAACAACATCTCGTCGGTGTTTTACTTCTTCGGCTACACGCCGTACTGGATATTCACAGCGAAATACATTGAGATTCAGTATCGCCAGTCGGCGGCCACATCCAGGTGAGTGTTTCAACTCATCGTCTTTATAAAGAAGATGACGAGATCCGATCTGATTTCTGTGTTCTCCCACAGCATGGTGACCGGCACCGTGGCACTGGCCTTCTCCGCCATCGGGGTCCTTATCTCCGGCATTGTGATCTCCAAGTACAAGCCGCGCGCCCGCTACATGGCCGCCTGGAACGTGATTGTCGACTACCTGACCGTGGTCGGCATTTTGGCGTACGCGTTCATCGGCTGTCCGGGCAACGAACGGTCGGTAGTGGTCAACATTTTTGACAGGTGCGGCACTCGGTTAGATGTTCTCACTTATCCTGAAAGGCTTCTTAAATTTCCCAATCAGCGCCACCAACAACACGCCCACCTGTAATTCCGCCTGCGGCTGCGACTACGTGCAGTACTCGCCGGTCTGTGGCACCAACGGCATGACCTACATTTCGCCCTGCCACGCTGGCTGCCGCAAGGAGAGCATTGATGCGACGGGCCGAAAGGTGAGTATGGAACTCATTTAATCTATTTCCAAAATATTCCCCCATTCTGCCGCTACATGTCGCCAGCTTTTTTACGACTGCGCCTGCATTCCAAATGCGAACAGCAGCTACGATCCGCAGCAGACCAGTAACGCCAGCAGCACAGTTGGAGCTTTCACGCCTACGTTACCGGCCCATCTCGATGTAAGCGCTTTCTCACAACTTGCCGAGCTGAATTTAGATCTGAAAGTTTGTGTTCACAGCTTCTGCCCGGTGGACAAGCGGCACCAGGCGCCTGTCCGGTTGATTGTTTCGCGCAGTTCGTCACCTTCCTGGCTGTCATGTGCTGCCTGAAGTTCGTGGGCGCCACGGGGCGTGCCTCCAACTTTCTGGTCTCTGTGCGCTGTGTGCCCGAGAAGGACAAAACGGCGGCCATGGGCTTCGGCATGATGATGGTCTGCATGCTGACCTTCATACCGAGTCCCATATTCTTCGGCTGGTTGCTGGATCGGCTATGCTTGGTGTGGGGCAAGACGTGCACCAATAAGGGCAACTGCTGGCTCTACGATCCCGAGTCGCTGAGGTAATCGCTGACGCATTCACAAGTAGATAAATCGGAAAATATGAATCTATATTTGTATTTGTCTTGCAGATTCAAACTGAATCTGACTTCGGCGGTGTTTATTGCTGTCAGCGGTGTGTTCGACGCTGGCGTCTGGTATTATGTGAAGGACTTGAAAATCTTTGATGAGGAGGTGAAGGAAACTGAAATGGTTGTGATTGAGGGGGAGAAGGAGAAGGAGGAAGAACAGGTTATACGAAAGAGGAAGACGTAAACTGGCGCATAAACTAAGCTTTATTTTTTATTTTTCATAATAAAAATTATCTCATAGAGTTATGTGTGACGATTGTAAAATATAACTTGAAGTCTTTTTAATATCTGTTGAGAATTATTGCATGAGAAAATGTAGTAAATGTTTTAAAAATATGGTTTGTGTTTTTTCTAAAATATGTATTTGTGATATTTCCAGCATTTACAAAATATTTCATCACATATCTACTGGAAGAATATCGCGAGGGACTGTTTAGGGTGACAGAATGAGGGACGTATGAATACGTTAAAAATAAAAAAGTCGAATCGCAAGTAAGTTTTGTCAGGATTTTCACATATAGCCAAACAATTTTAAGTGGCAACCGTCATCTGATTTTTCCTCTTAGTGGCATCAGCGCCATCTGGTGTGAACCACCCTTCGACCGCAGTTAACAGTTTGAGAAGTTTAATATGGGAAGTTTGACAATTACAGTGCGCTGTGTTTGATTTGCGTTGCTAGTATGAAAATTAAATCCTGAAAGTATGCAACAATCAAGTCAATGCAATTTGAAAAGCTCAGTGTTGCCAGCACCTTTCATTACTACCGAGAAGACAGGCCAATTTTTTTGGTAATTTTAAATCGAGCTTTGTATCAAAAGTGATACACAGGTAATAATTCGATAGTAGTTTTTTATGTTCTATCTGCGGTTAAAAACATGAAATTAAAGACAGTTTTATAATTTTTCTGGTATAAAGAAAATATGCCCAAAAATGTGGGAAGTTATATAGATATAAAGTTATAGATATAAAGGTTAGGAGATAGGGTTTTGAGAGAAGTTGCTTTTGCCTTGAACCCATTAAAAAACCCGTTCACCAAGTCGCTTGCGGGGCTTTATTTCTTGAGAGGCCTAAGGTCCATCCAAAGTGGCTGTGACTACGTTCTGGTGCCCTTAGGACGCGAAACTTAAGTATTTCATACTAAATTCCTATTGATATCGATCAAGTGGATTATTTTAAACGGCGTAATTTTTCGCAGTGTCATTGATCATAAAAATCAAAATTCGTAATAACGTCGACGCTGTGTTTGTACTAATTTTTAAGGTTTTCCGCGATTGTGATTCTCACTTTGAGATGGTAAACTAATTAAAATGCTCGTTTCGATAATTGAAAAAAATGTATTTATTGATAACACCAACAACAATCATTTCTTATCACACGCGTGTACAAATTAAGAAAGAATAAACATGTGAAAACCATAAAGTGTCGCTGTGTAAAGAAATCTTGGGATAGGTTGCTGGCAATAAAGCCGCCTAAGCCAATACGTGGGCGCCTACGCAAATGACGCTCCTATTTACAGAGGAATTTGCATTTGAAAAACAAAATTGTTCAGACTCTCGACTATTGGTTTTCAAGTTTAGCGATTTTTATCTGATTCAATTCGGTTGCAGATAACTTTTGCATTGTTTTTGTTTCGCAATCGTTGCAGTA
Organism: Melieria crassipennis; assembly: GCA_963668005.1. Taxonomy (NCBI): domain Eukaryota; kingdom Metazoa; phylum Arthropoda; class Insecta; order Diptera; family Ulidiidae; genus Melieria; species Melieria crassipennis. The sequence continues at coordinate 113,264,758 of OY764963.1, read as the reverse complement.
TTTGTACGAAATGTAAGAGTGTTCAAGGCGGGTGATAAGATAGAAGATAAGCAGCGAATCCCAGCGGTTAACACGTTCGATCAGCGGCCACTTGAATTCTATCACAAACGACGAACATGTACGCGCAAATTGGCGTTTGTTGGCCTGGTCTGAAGTGTGCCGGAAGGGCGCCGGATTGCGCAATTTATTGTTGACGAAGTGGGAATTACATAGTTGAAATGTTGAGTGCAGTTTTTCGCAGTCTGCCGTTTAACCTTTCTGCATTGAGCTGTGCGATTACAGCCAGCGCCGGCTTTCCACTTCGAACAGTGTCTTTCGAATGGCGTCGCGGCGGGCTGCCTGGAGCGGGTGGGGAATGGGTGGCGGTGTCTTGCACTAACATACAATTCTACCCCATTCCATCCAACATTTGCTCGACACGAGTGCACAACTGTCCAACTGCCGCGAGCAAATATCACTCACTTTTAGCCGGCAGCAATAACAATAACAATAACAGCAACAATGCTATTATTACTAGCAACAAGAACAGCCCAGTGCAAAAGCAACAACAACAACAGCGACAGCGACAGCAGAACATTTCGCCGATTGTGCTTCACGCCTTGTTAATTGCTCGCTGCCGTCGTTGGCTATGCGCGATCGGTGCTGCTGTTGTAGTTGTTGTGGCTGCTACGAGTGTTGCGGCGCCTGTTGCTGTTGTTGTCTTAAGTTTTGCAATTTTTGTCGCTGGTAGTGTTTGTTTAGACGTTAAGGCGCGCACATCGTTCAGCTCTTCAAATCGCACCGACAAAAAGCCGATCTTCACCTGTGGTGAGCCTTTCCAGTGCTGCGATTTTTAGTTAAATTGTGTGTTGGTGTTGATGGTGGCTTTTGATTGCTCGGAACGTGGTGTAAAGAATTCAAAGATAATTGTAAAGAAAAAAGTGACCTGGAGCAGGACAATTTTTTGGGTCGAAGGACATTGCAGAGTGTGTGTGCGTTCAGGTGATTGAGTGTTGGTAAAGGATGCCCGATTAAGGATGTGTGTGCTGAGTGCTTGAGTGAGTGACAGTAAAATTTGTAGAAATTCGGAGAGCCAACGTGCATTCACAGCCCAGAGTTTTGTGTGCGACGTTGGCTAACTGTAAAAAACCAGTGTTGACTTCATTGTTGTGTTTAGTATCCCAACTTTTTTTATTTTCTTGAATATATTGAAGCAATGTTAAAAGGCAATCAAAATCAGGTTCGGTTCTTGTTATTTTGATTTAAAATTCACTGCGCGCTAATGAATTACATTCGAAACCTGATATTAGAGAAGGGGATTTGCTTGGCGTTCGCCCAAATTAGTTGTTTTTTTTTGTTGAAAACTTGTGCCAGACGAAAACAATACAATTAGCTGAATATTCAAACAGCGGTGTTAACGACTTTCAAATAAAAATAATTCCTTAAAATTGGGAAAGACAAAGGATTTTGTTTTGGATAGATTCAAAGGATATCAAACAAAGTGTGGGAAAGAAACTAAACAGATTTTGTATTATTTAAATTTATTTATTTTTTTAATTTGAATAGGCTTATATATTTTCTTATTTCTTTACAAACTTTTGTAATTATAGGAAAATTGTTATTGAATAATATTAAAAAGACAAAGGATTTTTTTAATAGATTCAAAGGATATCAAACAATGTGTGAGAAAGAAACTAAACAGATTTAATATTATTTAAATATTTTTTAAAATTTGAATAGGCATATATATTTTTTTATTTCCTTACAAATTTTTGTAATTATAGGAAAACTGTTATTAAATAATATTTAAAAAAATTTACTTTTTATTGTTTACATTATTTCTGTCTTAAGGCTTAGATTTCATTATTTTAACCACAATTTTGTAAAGTTATGATTTTCAATAATTGTTCATTTAATCGAAGACCCAAACTCGGCGACAGCCTCCTCCGCCTGTTGGCAACATTCACCTGCATTTGTCCAGCAATGCATTCGTCGAGTTCTCATTGTTAGTTAACTGGCAGCCGATTGCCCTGAGGCGGCAACTTTCTAATTAGAAGTCAATGAGCACAAATGAGTTTTGCATGCGGTCACTAATTGAACTTCAATCGTCAAGAAAATTCATAAACACACACTCACATATCTACATACAGGCCGACTGTGTGTGGACTTTCATTTTCCTGTAGATAATTTTTAGCATTTATCGTGTGGTCTCGGGATTCATAAAAATGGAAAATTAAGAAAAATTAAAATATACAAAGCAGCAAAGCATTTGGAGTGAGGGATGCGGCCGGCGTCGGGTAAAGCTTTCTTCGTAAATACATCAAAAACAATGCACTGCTTCCATGGCATGTCAAACCTCAATTCACCACAAATAGATATGCGATGTTTCTCGGTTTTGTGCGGGTGTTAAAAATATTCGCATTCGCAATCGCAGAAAGGCATTCTTTACTGCAGATCAACAAATGACGTCACTGTCGCTTTTTGTCTCATTAAAATGCGACGCACGCGAATTGTTTTATTCCACAACTTGACAGCAGCAACCAAATTAAATCAGATGAGAATTACTCAACGTTATTAAAATTAGACCAAAATGCTTACTACTGAGTGGGAAAAATGGGTTGACACAAAAGAAAAGTAAAATTGTTATTAAAAAAAATAGATATTATTATTATTTTGTAGTGAAAAAATGGGAATGGAAAAGGAAAAAATTATGAATGGAGACCACTTTTTGACAGCTAGAGAGTTATATTACTCGTTGAGCTATATTTCGAGGTCGCTGACTCTTGGGGTTTAGAAGCTACAGGCAGTTGAATATGAAAAATGAAGATTTTATAAAATACAAATTATATTTTGAATTAAAAAGAATTTTAATTTTGAAAATAATTTTGAAATAATAATAAAAAATTTTAAATTACATACAAAATAAATAGATAATATTAAAATTAAAAAATAAACGATTATAACTTATGAAATAAAAAGAGATAATTAAAATTGAAATCAGTTCAATTTAATTATGGAAAATAAAGTAACTAAAATATTAATTAACCTTGAAAATACACAACAAATAAAACATTACAATTTGTGGAGAAAAGAAAACAATTGGATAAATTATCTATTGAAAAAAACAGTAAACAAAAATGTTAATAAAGAACAAAAATTGAATTTTTGTTATTTATTAAAATAACAAACATTCAAGCAGATTATATTGTCGAATAAAACATAGAACAATTTATGACATTGAACAAAAGAATAATACAAAATTGTAAATTACCTACAAAATAAATAGATAATATTAAAATTTAAAATATAAGGGACTATAACTTGTTATGAAATAAAAAGAGATAATTTAAATTGAAATTAGTTCATATTATTTCAAATTAATTATGGAAAACAAATTAACTAAAATATTAATTAACTTTGAAAATACACAACAAATAAAAAAAAAACAAAAAAAAATTACAATTTGTGGAGAAAAGAAAACAATTGGATAAATTATCTATTGAGAAAAGCAATAAACAAAAATATTAATAAATAACAAAATTCAAGATGATTATATTGTCGAATAAAACGAAGAACAATTTATGACATTGAACAAAAGAATAATACAAAATTGTAAATTACATACAAAATAAATAGATAATATTAAAATTTAAAATATAAGGGACTATAACTTGTTATGAAATGAAAAGAGATAATTAAAATTGAAATCAGTTCAAATTTTTTCACATTAATCATGGAAAGCAAAGGAACTAAAATATGAATTAACTTTGAAAATACACAACAAAGAAAAAATTACAATATGCGAAGAAAAGAAAAAAAATTTGATAAATTATCTATTGAGAAAAGCAATAAACAAAAATTTTAATAAACAACAAAAATTCAAGCAGATTATATCGTCGAATAAAACATAGAACAATTTATGACATTGAACAAAAGAAAACAAAAAGACGTGGGAGAACTTCAACTTGAAATAAAATTCGTCAAATATAAATATTTACTTCTCATTAACTTTTCATTTTCCGCTTTTCATTCATTTTCCTCACACTGCCGTCGAAGATGATGACGAATTTATGTGGCAGACTCCAAATAGTTCACACGGTTTATGAATTTTTTGCGCTTTGGCCACGCAAAATAAATTTAATTCTGATCAATGCTTGGTTTTCATATAATTAAATTCTTCAAGTAAATCACTTGGCAAAAGATTTCCACTATTTTTCAGTTATTGCATTAATTTGTCATTTGAATTCACATCACATTTACAATTTGCAGCATTTAATTGAAGCTTACAAAACATTCAACGAACAATTAAGAACCAAAAATAGTCTAAATCGTGTTGTCTACATTCATGTTTGTATGTAAATGCCTTTCGATTAGTTTCAATGGATTGTCCCAGCCGAAACTTGAACAAAAAACGCGCACCGAGTGTCGCTACTTGAATGATGATGAATTGCCACTGCCACGCACGTTCGGCCGCCTAATCAAATTTCTGCGCGCCGCCAAATGTTTGCCGAAAGCGAGGCGTTGCGCAGCGTTAGTTTTGATTTTTTACAAATCAGACATTGGCCGTCAATTTTATCTCGGCACTTTCGGTATCCACTTAAAAGCGCATTAAAAGCGCGTCAAACATTTGCTGAAATCAAATTGGTTTTAATGTTTTTCTGTGGTTTTGCTATTTTACGCGGATCAGTGCGTAATACAAAAATAAAGTGGCGTGCAAATGTGACTCATGTTACATATTTAAAATCTAAACAAATGTGATTTATCATCTGCAAACGCTCTCAGAACTGTCGCGTTCTGTTGTTTATTTAGAATGTTTTGCGGCTACCACATTTATGATTTGTGTAAAGTCTCATAACGTTCTCCATATTTAATTTTGTTGATTCCATATTGAAGCATCTGTCTGTGTGTTGGACAAAAAAGTTGAGAAGACAAAAGGTACCAAATGGGCGCATCACCCTGTATTCATTGCACACTCAACGCAATGTGCGACGCATTGTGCCGCAACCAGGCGGCACTTGAACTCAGCCGCGCTGCTAAAAATCGCGCGTACGCATCTCACACGCGTCAAGATCGCAACTGACTCGACACTTGGCGCAATTTCAAGTGGCCATAATTCGTGTTTTATTAGCTCTTCTTTTCATATCTTCGACACTGATTTGCAATTTCGAGCATTCGCAATCCCTCGGCCTGAGCTGAGCGGATAATGCGCCGGTTAGGCACTTCAGGGGAATGCGGCTGACTGACTTCTGACATTTGCATAGTTTTTGTTATTTTTTGCAAAACCACAATAGATAAAAATCATTTGTTGTTGTTTTTTTGTGACACAGAAATTATTTAGTTATATTATTTATTCAAGCCAATTACACTTTGGCTGTGTGGTGCGATTAGTGAGCGTGCGGAAGGGCGAGGCAGGGCCCAGTCATGTCAAGCGTGACATTTTTTTGTTCAAACGAAATAAAAACATTGTTTCGATCGCGTGCTGTAGCTTCATTTTTTTTCTATTTATACACAAAGCAATATTCTGTCGCTTTTTTGTATGGTTTTTTGTTTACATAATTTTATTTTATTCATAGCCATTTTTCGTTGTTGACAAACTTGTTTAAACTGGGCTTTCGTTATGTCTCAATCAGTGCGGCAAAATTTGCGCCTAAACGAAATTTTTAAGATTGAGTAAAGTCACTAATAAAATCAATTAATTTTTTTTTTTCATTTAGGACTCACAGCTGATTTTCGATCTCCTATAAGAAATTTCAGTCCTCTATCAAAATTGAATGCCCTGCTACGGCGATGAGGTCACTGCGCCGACGCGTCAGGCAATTGTCTCACCGATATTTAGGTATTTGCAAGGTTTTACTTAAAGTCACAGCGCCGAGTTTCATTCTGAAAATTCTAGTTTTAATTTTTTCATTCTGAAATGACGGCAAAAGCGTCAAGCTGAAGGCTGTTGGCACACACACAAACGCACCGAAATCGAGTGGATTGCGTAATGTTATGAAGTCATGTTGTGAAACTTACCAAAAGCAATAACAAGCTATATTATAACAACAACAACAACATCAACCATGACTTAGAAACGGAAGAACATTCTTGATGGTTGAATTCGAATGAAGAGAATTAAAGTAAACATTTCTGGATTAAAATTGCTACGCTTTCAGTGGCGCAGTCATACAATAAAATACAACAATGTTTTTTAGAAGTCTGGCGATTACTTAACTAATTGTCCAATTTAACAATTAAAGTTGTTTCTTTCGAATTTTAAGTGCGTTCGAGTTATCGACGAGTGCAGTCAGACAAATTTGAATTAAGGCATTCAAAAAATTTTAGAACCCATATCTTGTCGTTCTAGCGTCACTGTGAAGAGAAGATGAGACCAAGACAGTATTTGTAAGCTATTCAGCTTTCGATTGAAAAATGCTGTGACATCAAGGAGAGTTGCAAAAATCTGTTACGTGTTCCTAAGGAGCTATTCTGAGTTCCCTTCTGCAGAGAGTTCGGTCTGGACAGGCAGATGTGTCTAAAGATTAAATCTATACTTCAAATGTGTCGTCCTCACCCTGTACGCGCTCAATGATTTGATTCCACTTGATGCACTTCGAGTTGTGTTTTTTTCGATTTATTTAAATATTTTATTTATAGACTGCGGGAAATCAAATCCGAAAGGGCATTTGTTCCTACGGTCAACAACTGCATCCATCAAGTGCGAAAATCACGCCGCTGAAACTGAAAGTTAATCTGTCGCTTTTCCCCAGCAAATCGCAAAATCGCGCCAAATAACGGAGCGTAGCAATGCGACTGGAATGAAAATTTTAATTGCCGCAGTCGGCTGTGTAGCTTCAATTACACATTTGCTCGTCTTCGTTCGCGGCGCAGACACTTTGCCGCTGTGGTAATAAAGTGTGAAACTGTCACAGCCACCGGCAGCACTATTGATAGACAACCAGGCAGATAGACAGACAGTCATTCATGCATAGCCTGCAAGAGCAAACCAACACACACACACACACATACACATACACCTACGTACTTGTATGAAGTGTGAAATGGAGTGAATTAAGTAATCACTGCGGCTAATTGTATCTATTACAATGCCAGAAGTTCTCAATGAAATTGTTAAAGCAACAACTACAACTACAGTAACGTTATAACGCCTTCAGTAGCTGTCTTCTTTCTGCTTTTTCGTCTCGCGTTCTTCATGCACGAACTACTGTAATTTGATCACAGTTTTTCTATGTGCAATTTTTTCTTGGGAGAATTCCACTTGATCGGCCGTGATTTGCATATTTTTTTACTAGGAAAATGTGCTAAACGATATTGTTAATCATTGTAAAATGAATAAGTGGCAACAAATCAATAAATTAGTCGATTAACGCCCAACATCAATCTTGAATCAATCATGAAGTTATTGCTTGTGTTTTTTTTTTTATTTTGATATGAAACGGTTGCAAGGCAAAAAAGGATGAAATGTTTGGAAAACTGTGACAATTTAAATTGTCTGGATTAAGCTCAACTATATCCAACTAATGAGTTTTTAGATCTTAAATCTTATGGAAATGGCATATAGCTGACTATTTACAAAATAATTTTACTAGTGAATCCTTTAGATATGAAATTTATTTTAAAAAAAAATTAATCTTTCAATTTAGATTGTCAGTATGAAGCTCAACTATATCTAACTAATGAATTTTAAGATCTTAAATCTTATGGAAATCGCATACAGCTGACGATTTACAAAATATTTTCACTAGTGAATCCTTTAGATATGAAATTTCTTTTAAAAAAAAAATTGCTCTTTCAATTTAAATTGTCTGGATTAAGCTCAACTATATCTAACTAATGAGTTTTCAGATCTTAAATCTTATGGAAATGGCATATAGCTGACTATTTAGAAAATAATTTTACTAGTGAATCCTTTAGATATGAAATTTCTTTTAAAATAAAAACCTGATGTAATATATGAGATTTTATATATAAGTTGTATGAACTGAAAGCTCAGTTTTCAAGGTTGAGGCCTTCATAAACGAAATGTCTGAATATGTGATATGAAGTCTTAAGTTGTTTCTCAGAAAAAAAATATTCGTTCTTTCTGCAGCTGCCCTTTCAACAGGAAATGGCCAACCACAGAGAGGCAGAGGGTAGAGATATTGTTGCGGGCATCTAAATATATCTCGTGTATGTATGCATGAGATGTTTATTAAATCATATATATCGCTCCTTCGCTGCAAGAACGTCATAACTCAAAACTACATCATTCCGAGAAAATTCAATTTCAATTCAAGTTTACCAATGCAGGCAGTTCAAGGTAGCAAAAAATGTTTCATGTCGTCTTGTGAGCAAAGTATTGAATATTTTACAAAGTGGTTTTGACAGATAAAAGATCATATGCAGATGCACACAGAGTTGCCATAAACTGAAAAAAAAATTTTTTGAGTTATGACGTTCTTGCAGCGAAGGAGCGATATAATTGTTCAACATGGGTTTGATTTGACTTTAGTGCTCGTGCAAAATATTCCACACAATTATATTTTCACAAGAACTCATCATAAATAGTGCACAAGTTGCAGCTATGTTCGGTGAGTCTGCTTTACAGTAGAAATAATTCCATAAAGCCGAAGGAAAGCAATTGATAATGCAACAATACAAATCGCAGACAAAATGATTGTCAGAGTAATGTGCACGATTTGTGGTATTCATTTACAATCGCGAGTCATTCGCCGAGCGAAAAATTTCCAGTCTTCAGTGCTTCAGCGATTAAGGGCCATAAAACAATCGACAAATGCGGCTTACGTCAAGACTTAGAAATGCCTCTAGCTGAGCTTGTAACAATTATTTAATTAAGTATATAATCGTAAAAATGAACGCAACATCTTGCAGCGTATTCACAATGCCTGCACATTTCCCAATGAATGAATATGAAAGCAGTTTGATTTTATTGGCGATTCAATTTCTGTAGGTGTGCGCAAATTGTATGTGTTTGCGAGTGTTAGTCAGCCAGGCGGCAATGAAATCATAAAACCGGTTAAATATTCAGATACCTTATTGTCTGCGCTCTGACATATATTCTCGAAATAAAATTCTTCCGACATTAACTCAGCATTTAGCACTTTTAATCCAAAGTTCAACGGCTATGCTGCTTTTATTCGCTTATTTAAATCGAGTTGTTCTCGCCAGCTTGGCCGTCTGGCCGCCGTTCGTGAGGCGTTTTTTCTATAAATATCCGATTAACTAGCGGCCAGTACCTGTTTGGGGCGCATGCGTAAGCGCGCAACTCGCCCGAGTCGGCGCACGAACTATGTTGTGCTTCTCACATAAATTACGCCGATTCACTGCGACCCGGCACAACAACACAGATTGTCATATAGATGGTAAATGATTGTAAACACGTTTTAAAAGTTTCAATTTCAACAACGCTTCGAATCACTGAAGCAGCTAAAAGGCTCGTGGCTGTCGTATGGACGACATGGTTGTTGATTTTGTTGAAGTGGCGGTCGCCCAAAAACGTCCGCACACACACACACACACAAATTTAATTTAATTTGGCGCAATGAAAAAAACCTAAAAATAGCAAAGCCTCAGCCAAAAACAAGTTTAACCCATTTTTGGTGTTCTCGTAAACATTTATTGTGTTTTTGTTTTGCACTTTTCAACCTTTCCAAAAGTGTATTGTACTAAGCGCAGCTGAGTAGATTGAAAGAATATAACAATACATGCAATAGTGAACTGTAACGACTCGAATAAAACTAGATGACATAATCCAGCCAAAGCTTCACTTAAGATCGCTATTCAGCTCAAGTATACGAAGCATGTCTACTAAGTATGCGACAAACGCCAAAGCCAAAAGCAATAACTCATGTCACTTGCTACACTGTGCCAATTTGTTTGTTACAATTTGCCAAATATTTTAGATGCTCAGTTCGTTAAAGTAACATAAAAGCAATGATTTAAAAGTAATATAGGATTTTATTGCAATGACTGTTAATGATTCAGGAAAATATTGCAAAACAAATGTCATTGCCCAAAATAGTTTGCTTATGTTTGTCTTGAATGTTTATGTATTTTCTTAGAGCGGCTTCGTGCACTTTTATTGATTAATTTAATTTCCGGAAATTCACTTGTTTGCATTCTTTATTGTTGAAATTTTGAGAGAGCTCAATTGGTGGAAATTTATGCCAATAAAAATGTCACATCGGCGACATCATCGAATGGTTTTTTTACGTTATGAATAGATTCACTTTTGTTTTACGGCTAATCACGTGAAATTTCTTTGGATGAAGAGTATTCAAAGCATTGAATAATTGAAGCTATAATAAAATATCATAAAGAGACTAAATTCTACTTTTTTATTCATCTCTTTTCGTTTTTCTCTTCTTTGGTTTCGAAAGATATAATTTTCCTAATTTTTTTTTTGGACATAAGGCTTTCTAAAATGTCGAAAATGTTTCCAAAAACTTGATTCATTTTCATGCTTCATTTTCTTTCTTTTAATTTTAATTTAATTTTTATTTTTTTGTTATTTATTTATAATCCAGTCAAACAAAAAAGAAATTTAACAGACCATCGATAAAACTAGAATATTACAAAATAATAATATTCAATTAAAAAATTCAACAATAATTCTTAAGACTATTTCTCTTAAGTTCTGAGAACGTCCTAGCAAGAGGACCGTTTTCAATAAACCAACATAGAAATAATTTAAATGCCTAAGTGTTCGAGAAGGTACAGTAAACTTTATTCGTTTCTAATGCATTACGAATTCGGCTTCTGATCTTCATCTAAGTTGGTTCCCAACCCATTTATGATCTCACTTCAGTCACTGCAGTCCCTTGCAGTATCCACTGACCTTGGCGAGTCCTTTTCAGTCTGTTTACTGATCATAAGTTCTGTGAGTCGAAGGTCAGTTTCTTCCCAATCGCTCAATATGTCCTGATCAATGCCGCTGACTCGCCTTGACCAAACTCCACTTACTTCAATGGTTACATAAATACGCCTCGACCCTTCGATTGCGTCACTTGCGTCGAGTAAATCGATTTTATGAATTACAAAGCCAACTCGTGTCTCACATATAGTATGTGTGTTGTTGTGGCTGCAAGTGTTCCGGCGCTGCAACAAAGAACTGACGACACTGTTTGCTCAGCGCGCACAGTTCGCTAATTGCATTATTCGTACTAAATAATGCAACAAATAAGCAGCAGAACAAACCTCCCCCGGCACAATGAACAAAACTTTTTCAATTGCGAATTTTGTGAAATGTGTGATCATTTGAAACCACAACAACAACAACAGTAACAAACGATCAATGCTACAGCCAGATGTGTGCAGTTGTTTTTACTTTGATCCAAATAAATGTTTAGCGTATTTTATGCATTTTGCAAGAAACAGTTCATCAAATTTATCGTTGAGCGTTTGCGTTTGAATATTGTGGCGCGAAATTAAAATTCGCAATGCCATTAAGCGTCGCCAGAATTGTGTGTACAGTGTATGTGGTTGGCCCCCAACGCTGAAAAATTTCTCAGAGTAAAAAAAAATGCAAATTAATTCCAACAACCTCATGAAAACTTAGGAAATGTTCTGAAATGGCGCAACGTGGAGGGCGGTGTGGAAGTGCACTTGACGGAAAGTGAGACAAATGAGTGCATAGACGGCCGCCGTCCGTCAGTCTGCTCGATGTTCGCACGCGCAGCAATGCCAATTGAGCCGGCGGCCGCCACTAAAACCGCTTAATGCGCCAATAAAATCCATGAATGAATTATCACCAAACGCTCGATTTGGACGAGCCGTGGATCCATCAAGTTTTGTTGCACTTTCTGAACTTGCAGACACTCGACACCCGACCATATGCGACCGCGTCGATTTCCATGCAAATCGCACATTAACAAATGTTAACGACTCATTACGGCTCGCGCCCTTTTCGCCGCATTCCTACATTTCGGTTTGGTTGGTTCTCGTTTTAGGCCAGCAACGCATCGCCGCCACTGTCAAATTGAGAAATCGCAGCGCAACGGAAGCGTACTTGGACTATAGTCAACGGAAGGCCGCCACTTACAGAAATGCCGCGCAAATTTGAATACTCACTCGGCGTCAACGAGCTCAAGTCGAAGGAGCATCGCCTATGGCAAGCGCTCGTCGCCGAATTCATTGGTGAGTGTTGCGTTCGATGCCAGATTTTCACTGCACACACACACACACACACACATAGATAGTGTGTGTGTGTGTGTGGCGGTTTTGTAGGCGCGTTGCTGTCACTGTTTAAATTTCGTTTATGATTTCATTGTAGGCAATTTTATTTTGAATTTCTTTGCGTGCGGCGCGTGCACACAACCCGAGGATGGCACCTTCAAAGCGTTGGCGTTCGGAATGGGCGTCTTCATTGCCATTACGGTAAGCAGAACTGCTAATTACTAATATTTGCGTTTGGGTGGTGTTGGTTGAGCTTATCATTTTTATTATAATTAATTCATAGTAAGCTTTTGCTGAAAACAAAAAATATTTGCTAATATATCAAACAATGAATATTTAGTTGCTATATATTGCAAAAAAATTGCGAAATCAAATAATTAATATAATTGCAAGTATTACTATTTAATTAACTAAGCTTTTTCTAATTAAGGTTTTTTTAATTAGGCTTTTTTTAATTAAGCTTTTGCTGAAAAAAAATACTTTTTGAAGGAAAATTGAAATTAAAGCAAATACACACATACATACATATGTCTCCATATTGATTTTTTTTATAAAAATGCTAAATCGAATAATTTATATTATTGCAAGTATTACTTAACATTCAGTTTAAGTTTTAATTTAAGACACATCTTTTTAATTACTTATTTCAATTTATTTAATTAATTAGTCTTTTTCAATTAAGCTTTTGCTGAAAACAAAAAATATTTGCTGGAGGAAAATTGAAATGATATAAATAATTTATAAATAATGCTAATTTCAAGCAATGAATATTTAGTTGCTGTATATTGCAAAAAAAATTGCGAAATCAAATAATTTATATAATTACAATCATTACTAAATATGTAATTTTAGTTTTCATTTAAAAAAAATCTTTTTAATTATTTATTTAAATTTATTTAATTAACTAAGCTTTTTCTAATTAAGGTTTTGTTAATTAGGCTTTTCTTAATTAAGCTTTTGCTGAAACAAATACTTTTTGAAGGAAAATTGAAATTAAAACAAATACACACATACATATGTCTCCATATTGAGTTTTTTTTATAAAAATGCTAAATCGAATAATTTATATTATTACAAGTATAACTTAATACTCAGTTTTAGTTTTAATTTCAGAAACATATTTTTAATTATTTATTTAAATTTATTTAATTAACTAAGCTTCTATGATTAAGCTTTTTTTAATTAAGCTTTGGCTGAAAACAAAAAATATTTTCTGGAGGAAAAATTGAAATGAAAGCTAATACATACAGTCGTGTCTGGGTATAGTGAATACCCTATAAAGGTAAACACCTCGATATACTGAACACCCAAATTTGACATGGAGCCGCTAAATATTGAACAAAATTTTGAAAGTAATTTCAAGTAAAGAACAAAAAGTGTATTTTGAGCACATAAAACGAGTTTTTGTACCAAAATGTTAACCTTGATATAGTGAACAACCTCAATACTGTGAACAGGCCTTGCAATAATAAGTTCACTATATCCAGACACGACTGTAGTATGTCTTCATATTGACTTTTTTTATAAACAATGCTCACATCAAACAATGAATATTTAGTTCCTATACATATATTGAAAAAAATATTGCTAAATTAAATAATTAATATTATTGCATGTATTACTAAATATTTAATTTTAGTTTTAATTTAAGAAACATCTTTTTAATTATTTATTTCAATTTATTTCATTAATTAATTTATTTATTTATTACAATGCAATTGTTGCTTTTCATCATGCTGCCCAATTGTGCAACTTTGCCAATGTTTTCCATTTTAAATTGTTTCCATTGTCGCACAACGAAATCGAGTTGTTGCCACTACAGATCCTTAAATGGCGCTGCCAGCTAAAAACTGTCAAGCAACAAATGAGGTTCACTGTCCGTCAAACTGAGTATTTGACAGCCTTGTGCTGCATAAAATGACTTGAGATTCCAAAACGCAGATAAAATATGTGCAAAGTTTTGTTTTGGATACAAAACGATAGACAAAACAAGTGAAAAAGTGTCAAGAATGTGGCTGATGTGTGGGAATGAGTCAAGTCGACCGCTTTAGCAAAATTCTACTTTTCATTTAGAATGATTTAGTGAACAATGAAGAACTATTGAGTTAACCTTGCCCTGCAATTAATTTTAATTATAATTCTGCCTTTTGAGCACCGCTGCTTAGATAATCGAAAATTGAGCACGTCCGTGGCCCAATAAAAGTTTTTTATGAACTACTCATTAAATCCGCTAACAATGGCTCAACTATGTATTTCCACTACTTGCTCGATTCAACTTCATATAATTTCTGAATTGAGTTTAGCATTTCGCTTTGAAGCTTTTACATTGTGCGCCCAGTGTTGCCGTTCGGCGTGTGAACGTGCAAAATTGTGAAATATGAAAATTGCATAACTTCTTTACATACATTTACAAATATCTACATGAATGAAAGTAAACCCAAACGCAAAGCTACTGAAATTTGTTTCGTACTTGACAGGTAATCGGCCACATTAGCGGCGGCCACGTCAATCCCGCCGTCACGCTGGGCATGTTGGTGGCCGGACGCGTGAGCGTTCTGCGCGCAGTCCTCTACATAGTGTTCCAGTGTTTGGGCGCCATTGCGGGCACGGCCGCCATTCGGGTAAGCGTTAGCGCCATTTCACGCGCTGCGGGTACTAATCGGTGCTCGGCCATTGCAGACACTCATCGACGAGGTTTACTACAATGGCCTGGGCCACACACACCTCGCGCCCAACATCACCGAGCTGCAGGGTCTGGGCATTGAGTTCTTCCTGGGCCTGGTGCTAGTGCTCACCGTGTTCGGCGCCTGCGACGTCGGCAAGCCAGGTTTGCCTCCTCACTCTTTCGAATGCTTTTCAGTCTGTCATAATGCCAACACAAATGTTTCGTTTACAGATTCGCGCTTCACTGCGCCGCTGGCCATCGGTCTGTCCGTGACGCTGGGCCACTTGGGCACCATTCGCTACACGGGCGCCAGCATGAATCCCGCCCGCACACTGGGCACCGCTCTGGCCGTGGACAACTGGGACGCGCACTGGGTGTACTGGGCCGGTCCCGTGCTGGGCGGCGTCGCCGCCGCGCTCATCTACACACAGGTGCTGGAGAAGCCGGCGACCGTCGTCGTCGAGGTGTCCGAGAAGTACCGAACCCATGCGGACGACCGCGAGGTGAGGCTGGCCAAGACGTGGCGAGATACTGATTTCTACTGATCAATCAATCGCAGTTGAATTGCAAGTGTTTAATTGCGTGGAAACTCGCCGATCCGGGCCGCGTCTCGACAGCGAGACCCGGCGCCGCGGTCGCTAAACTCTGGGATCTCTTGATCTCGGGCCCGGCACCCAATTGAGCGCTTGAATTCAGCCATTCGCCGGGTGTGCACCATCACTTATCGTCTCATCTCATTTATTGTCGTAGATATTTGTCTATTAAACGTGTATCGTCTTTCTTAAAATATAGATGAGAAAACTGGAGAGCGCTCGCGATTACGCTTAAAATATGATTTAAAGAAGCGAGCGAACGCAGCCACTGCGTCGTGAGCTCTTGCTTGACAAAGATAGCACGAACAAGCGCCTAAAAGCGCGCTTAATTTTAAGCATTCTCGTCCGAGTGCTGTTCCACTTCATCTAGCAATGGATACACACAGACCAACCAACCCACCAGAGCCAACTAACCAGCAAGCAAACAACCCAATCCTTCATACTGCGCCAGCTGTGAGTTGTTCGAGTTCGCGCCAGCACCCGTCGGGTGCTCAACAGAGGCCGACCACCGCTTGACTGCCACCACCAACAATTCAGCACACTATACGACGCGTATATAGTACACTGCCCGAATTGCACTCGTATATAGAATGCCAGGACCTATCAGGACCTTCAGCAACGCCGGCGCTTTTCATTGCTGCAGCGCGGCTTGTGCGTGTGTTGTGTGCATTGTCCTTATAACTTTGTATTGTGCATTGTCCCACTGTTCACCCCTCCCACTGTGTGTACCGTTTGTGTATTTATTTAGAGCGATACTTTTAACAATATGTCCACTATGAATGTATTTGTAAGAACGTTTAGATTTTTACTTTTACAATAATAATCACTTGAATTTCAAAATCCAAAGCATTTTTGTCGTCTGTAAGAATTCGATTTGGGGAATCTACCGAATAACACGAATAATCGATCCATTTAATCGACAATAATTTATAATTATTATGTCAACTACTAATGCTTACTTGAAGCGAAAATATGAATAAATACCATATTGTATAGTATTTACATAAAATGCATGTTTTGTATAAACATTTCAATGAAATAAATAAAATATAAATTGATGTAAAACAACATTTCGTATGCACTTTTTTATGCAGGAAGATTTGCATTGGTTAGGGCAGGGCCAATGATCGATGAGTAGATATATTGGAGGGCTCTTAGGGCCCATTATTAGGCCGAATTAAGTACGGTAAGCTTTTTTGTCAATAAATACGTCGATCTGACTGACTGTTGCATTAACACTTAAACTTCTCGTGTGTGGGTTAGCGAAATTGATTGTCAAACTTTGTCAGCGTCTTGACTGGCAAGTATCCATGTATAGTATCCTGAATGGCTTTGGTCAGTAAACTCCCAATTTTCTATTGATCCTTCAAATATCACAAAAACCTGTTTAACCCTTTCGACCCCGAATTTTACCCTGTGTCTCAACAATTTTAGCTTAAAAAGGGTTAAATAAATTTTGTATCAATATTTTTTAATTACAGAAAAATTATTTAATATTTATGGAAAAATACAAAATGATCACTTTTTGATTTTGTTTAACCATTATTAAGGAAATAGGGTTCTGATCAAACGCGCCCAATTCGTAGACTTCAATTAGAACACAAACTTTGCCTGATATCGCTGCAAATTATTGAAAATTATTTTGGTGATAACAGTCAAATTTTTGTAATTTGCTTTGAATTCACTTCTAAAAATATTAATTTGTTGGCGCCTACTTAACCCATTGCTGCCGGGAACCACTTCCGCCCATACGATTTTGATAAAATACACGACCTAGAAGTGACCCAAAATGATCAGAAACAAAATTTCAGCTTTATATTTCTGCACGTTGCTGAGATGTTCATTAGGTATTTTGTACCCATTACGCAGCAATGGTAGCTTTTTTCCATACTTTGTGAGGTGATCAGCTAAAAACGTGAACAAAAGTTGTATTTTTTACAGGTGAGTTAGGAGGAAGATTTTTGTGAAGTTCTAAGGCCACTACGTTTCGCCACATTTTCCACCTCCGGAAAATTCACGATTTTTGAAATCTGGTAACTCTAGCTAGATGGCGAAATTTTAGGGTGACCTTCACTAGGTTAAGGTAGTTCCATCTTTATCTTCTTATCTTTAACTATCCCTATCAATGGTTTTGAGAGATCTCAAATATTGACTTTTTTGGGATTTAAAAAAAAAAAAGAAATTTTCATGGGTAACATTTTACCATTAGGCAGCAATGGGTTAGATTAAAGCCATAAATTAATTGAAGCTTTTGCTATAAGATGACAAATACATAGGTGAAGTTGCTCTCAGGCAACTTTGGGGTCGAAAAGTGTTAATTTCTTCAAATGCAAAACCGAAGTTTGTTTGCCTGAATGTTAAGTCAGAATTAATCAGTTCCGATACGTTTTCAACTGTCAAGATATCATTTTAATACAAAGTGTGACACTAACACACTTTTTCACATATATTTTCCATCAGACCAAAGCTGACATTTATGGTGTGTGTCTTTGCTGCAGCAAAATAAGCTTCTGTTAGCCCAGACATGCACCTAAGAAGACTCAACTACTAATCTCGTAAAAAAGCGTTTTAGTCCGAAAATGTAACAAAAGCTCTAAAGATTGGTTCACACACTTTCAGCACAGATTTAATTTAATTTTTATTTGTTTAAATTTGAAATGTTTGAATTAATAAATTCTTTTGTATTTGCTTTGACTTGCCTTCATGATTTGGGTGGTAATCCCAAATGTTCAACGTACAACTTATTCACATGTAACTTCTTTCCTTTTTCTATGTTTTTAATAAAGCTTGTCTACTTTTTTTGCAATTCAAAAATCTCAAATTTAATTTCGCTTATTTATTAAAAAGTATAGAAATTTTCATTTTGTATTGCGATGCCTTACAAATTTTTGAAGAGTGTCAATCAATGTTCTATGTTTTTAATAAAGCTTACTTTTGTTGAAATTTAAAAATTTTAAATTTAATACCTACTTAAAATAATATTTTTCTTAATTATAAAAATTGATGAATTTTTTCATTTTGTATTTCGATGCCTTACAAATGTTTGAAGAGTGTCAATCAAGTGGATCAATAGTTCAGAAGTTGCCTAGGCTGACAATCCTTCTCCTGCATTTCTGATTAATCACCAATCGTGAGGGTGAGAAAAGTTCAAAAGAGAAGAAGCGCTGCGACCTTCCACAACGCAAGCAGCAGCAAAGTGCCTCAACACAAGCGATCAGTGCAGCTAAACCGAAATAAGCACAAAGAACAGTTGAAAGAATTGGAACTGACTGGGATGGGGAGGGAGGGACGGAAGAGCCATTTGTTGCTACAAATTAACCATTTAGAACAGAATTTATGACCACAAATTGCTGCATTAACTATACAAATGAATGCAAACACGCACACACATCGACACATGTCAACAAATGTGCCACATTTGTATTTCCGAATAATGGGCTGTCACATGTGCGCTCAGTGGTTAACGGCACATACGACAGCGTTTTACTGAGTGCGGCGCGTCTGTCAAATGGGAATAATGCCAAGAATTCGAATAATTTCTGTTTAAATATGAATGTCAGCAAGTTGACGGCGACGGACCGAAGCGCGACGGCCCCCGCACATTTCGCATTGCAACACACACACACTCGCACACACAGAAGAGTTCACAGAAATAAATATTGTTGAGTGAATTTTATTAGCAGCACGAATTGTTATCAACGCCTCGTGGCCGTTGGATGCGGAGCAGCACAAGACACTATGTCTGGCGCTCAGTCGGTCAGTGTTGGATGTTGTTTTTGTGCATTTCGATATTGTTTACATGATGTTTTACGTGCCATGTAGATAAAGTGCAAGTCCAAAGCAGCGATGGGAGGAGGATGTAAATAAGTTTAACACGACATATGTTGCTACTTTGACATACACAATTTTTATTATGACAAGTAGATGTCCCTTACAATTCATATCAGTTTTTAGCAATTTCGATTTCTATGGAATTTATTGTATTTTCTACACGATTGTCTGCATTGTCGACATGTCGGTCGTACAGTCGTGTCTGGGTATAGTGAACACCCGATATAGTGAACAGGGAAATTTTGATATGGAGCCTCCAAATATTGAACTTTTTTTTCAAAAAACAGAAAGTGTTTTTGAGTTTTTGAACAAAAATTTTAACCTTGATATAGTGAACAACCTTGATACTGTGAACAGGCCTTGAAATAATTAGTTCACTATATCCAGACACGACTGTATATGCTGTAAATAAGTTTTTCCTCGTTATTATGTTTCACGAGTTTGTTGTCTGTTCGTTACAATAACTCTGCATTCTCTACATCGGTGAGTAAACAATTGTGAAATGCACAGCATTGCTCAGCACCGATTCCAATCCACTCATTCACTTATCCATCTATTCAACCATCTGGCCACCGTCTCCGCCTACACGCCCACACGCTGCGTCGCGACGGAAGTAACTGGAGCGCATAGCGCGATCGTTTCGATATTCCCCACTTTTACATCTCGAACTCGTTTCGGATGGTCGATGCGCGGCATTGCTGCTTTGAGTGCGGCACACAAATGCAAATGCAGATTTCGATTTATTTTTACATTTTTTTTCATTGACATACGTTGTCAATAAATCTTCATAATGGAAATGGTTAGCGGATGAACTGATCGATGGCTACTTCCCCGCTTGGCGAGCTGATTCGCTTGAATACGAACATTTGTCAAGACGCAGTCCACATAAACCGATAGTAAAATTGTATAATTATGGAAAGTCTAAACCTAAAATCGAAATGGTTTGTGGCTCGCAACACCCACAACGGCCAGCGACCGGCCGAGGCTTTCGTTGGCTCGCCGTCGTGTCTCTCGAGCATTGTGTGCTGCCCATAATTTATGAGCAACGTCCAGCCTCCTCGAGTGTGAGCTGCACGCTAGCAGGAAGCAATTCTGTGTGCCCACCAACTTTATTGGCAACGAACCCCAATCGCCGATCATTACTCAAATGGTTATCTGCGCGCGGAAGATTTATGAGCGTGAGCGCCGCTTTTGGGCCAGGAAAGTGAGAACTCGACGCACAATGCGGGAAAAGTGAGCGATGTGTTCATAATCGATCTTGGCGACCATTTACAATCGATTCCTTCGACATTGGGTTCAATGCCAGTGACAGAAATAGTCCCAGCCGTGGAAATTGTTGATTGATGGAGAATTATTTTCGCACAATAAAAGTGAACGCTAACGAATTCTTTTGTTACACAAAAATATTCTTTGGAAGTGGGATTTCTTTGCAACAAAAATAGCAGTTTATAGTTTAGAGCAAAAACTGGTCACAACTGGTCACATTTCGTTCTTCATTTCCTTCGCTCATAATTCCGCTGGTAATTGCCAACGGCCATAGGCCATTAAATTGGTTCGTTCGTCGGCTGCGCACGCCCACTTTCCGTTCCGTTCGCCAGTAGCGAGCACGAGGTGAACACGACTCCTTCGACGTTCGCGCCAAAAAGGCGGACAACCCACGGACGGCAACGCGAGCGCCGCGTGCAGCACCTGCGCGGCCGCAGCAATGTGGCGCAACGAATTTCCATACTTGTGCGCTTTTTCCACTTAATTCCCTCGCCGAGGCGCATGACCGGCCAAATCCGCCGTAGACGAATATTCGTGGAATCGAACGTAAAAATTGTTATTATTCAGGCCCGCAGCTCGTGGCGTGTGGCCGCCACGGCCATCGAGTCGAGCGCAGCTAGAAAGCGGAAAATTGTTGTTTGAAGACAATTCGGAGCGCAGATCGTAAGGAAACGAGTGCAGCTTCTGGGCGCACGCACGCTCGACGCTTTTATGCTTCCCGAACGTGGCAGCGTTCGGGCCGCCAGCGCAGAAACAATTAAAGTCGCTGGCAGTGCGTTCTTTAGAAGCGACGCGTTGTTGTTGTTGGTCAAAATGATTGCCATTGTTTGTTGGGACTCGACGCAGCGACCAGTTTGCCTTTGCAGCTAATGCGTCAGATCGCATTTTCGTTCTCATTGTTGTTAGCAGACGCAGAGTGGCGGCGGTGAGCGCTTTTTGATCTGCAATCAGTTGGTCAGTCGAAAGGCATTTCCCATTCTTCTGACTGTCTGGTGGCTGCCAAGCATTTCTCGGACGATTTCAATATAAGCTACTACGAACTACAACTACAACACAGCTCTTCAAGTGCCGCTGCTCGATTTGCTCTTTGTTACAGACATACTGACACTTACCTCGGTAGATATGTATTTGTGTGTGTATGTGTGTTGCGTCGCGGCTGCATTTGTCTTGATGCGCTTTTAATGTCTCCTCCAGCCGCAGATTCAGATATAATAAATTAAACATTTCTGAAAGAGGAATCGCACAAATCTAACACTGTGCGAGCAGTTTGTGGTATCACAGGAGCTTTGTTGTTGCTTTAATAAGCTGGCGGAAGCGGTTCGAGCACATAAACTTGTTTAATGTGTGACACAAAGTTTTGCGTTCTTATGGTTCATATATTTTCTCGCTTTGGTCGAAAGTCAAAATAAACGAGATCGAGTTATAAATAAGTATTACTGGGTTTTGCTGTTGTTGGTCAAGAAAGGTAGCAAATTAATATTGATTCAAGAAGAGAATTGGTGCTGAAGCTAAGTAAGCCCGTTCTATCATCAGACAGTCGGTACGATACCTTTCGAAGGAGCTGCGATGTCGCAATGAACATTTTTGTGGATGTTTAAACTGAAAACACCATGCGACAAAAATTAAAAAAATTTTCACACCGCAAAAAATCCATATGGGCGTGAAACTAGAGACCAAACATAATAATACTGCGTACTCAGTTTTTAATTTCTACAACATTTCAAGGATATGAAAAAGGTCCTTTGAAAATTTCAATAAAGGATTAATCGCTTCATTGATTTCATAGTTACTAAAATGGGTAAAAATTGGGTAAATAAATAAATTAGAATTTTTGTACTTCATTAGAATTGCAACTTTCGCCTCTTTTTAATAACTTTCGAACCAATAAAGTTAGAGTTATGAAATTTTGACACGATTTGATCAAGGAGATTTTTTTGGGTTTTAACATACTTACTTTTCAAGCAAATTTTATTTAAATTTTCAAGGATATAAAGAATTAAACTTTTCAAAGGACCTTTTTTATATCCTTTTTTTTACAAATAGATACACAATCAATTATATTTAAATTTCTGAGCCCTTTCTCTTTCCCTTTCTTAACGAGGTTAAGTATTTTTAATATTTTTTTTATTTTGTAATCTCCTTCAAAATTTTGAAGTCCTTTTAAAAGGACAAAGGATGTAGAAATGAAAATCTGAGTACGCAGTATTATTATGTTTGGCCTCTAGTTTCACGCCCATATGGATTTTTTCCGGTGTGAAAAATGCTGTCGCACGGTGAAATAGCTCAGCGAGTCCAAAAGCGCCGGTGGGGATTTGCATTCATCAAAATTTAAAAAAAAAATTATTAAAAAGGATGTAAAAAAAATATTAGGGTCGGTTTAAGGTGTGTTTTGTTTAGAAAAAAAAAATTCAAAATCAAAGTATAAGGGAATTGAGAATGTAGCTTACATGGATGCCTGCTTGGGATGGGAGATATGAAAGAATATTCATTGTTAATAAAGATTTCACAACATACTCGTAGAAATGGTTAAAAAGTTCTTCTTCAGCTCTTCTTAAGAGAGGGTTGACTAAAAATAAGTCCGAGTCCTTTCTCTCGGCTTTTTAATTGATTTCCGCGTAAGTGATTCATTCAGTCTTTAGTTCTGACCTAACTGTAAGATTAATACACGTTGGCAACTATTGAAATTGATGGATGCATAAGAGTAGATTATGTTTGAAAGGAATAAACTCAAGTTTTCTCAGAGCTATATTAAGCTTTTTTAGATTCTTATTTATTATTTATTTAAGTATTTTATTATTTAAATAAAAATTTTAATTCTTATTTATTATTTAAATAAACAATAAATAAGATAAATAAATAATAAGATAAATAAATAATAATTTCTTCCACATGCTGTCAGTTTCAGTAATTTCAGAATACATATGTCAGCATCACTGAAAGTTTCGTCACACTCACCTCGACACTTAATATTTACACAGATTTGCATGAATGTTTTTATGAAAAACTCCATTATTGGGGCTTTTTCATCAGCTGATGAAAATTTAATGGTTTTTCTCTGCTATAAAATGCTGCAACAACAACATCAACATGAACAGCAAAACGACCCGGCAAAGTTGCCTTGAACCAATTAAAAAAAAAAATCGGATTGCTACTTAAATATTTGCTGCTTCAGTGCGCGACAACAATCGCACACAAATTCCACTGCCACAGCGGGCGTTCCCACATGGCCAGCAACGGCAATCAGGTAACACGTGAGTCGGAGTCCTTAAGGCGAATCGTCGGTGGTGGACCGCACTGGCGCGCAATTCCCACACCGGCGTACGGGCCGCTTTGGAATGTGGCTGCGACAGCGATAAACATTCATGGCCCACGGCTGGCTGACTGGCTGGCTGGCTGCCACCATAATTGCGCACACAGACGCTTCACCTACTGCTGGCAGCGGCGGGTGGGGCGCCAGGTGGCAGTGCATAAAAAATCGTTTCGTGCCGTTGACGCGCGCCATATCGATGCGGAAATTGTCATTGGGTTAATGTGGAAGAAAGTTGCACGCCATTATTGCACGTAAGCGGCGCTGAATGGCTTAATTGGTTTTCCATTCTTGTGCTGCTCTGCTGATTACCAATCGCCGAATAGTCCATTCAGCGCATGCAGTGAAATTTCAATTTGCATTAAATTTATGGGAAACTCGACAAAAATTCTGCAACTTGATTCTGAGCGAAGCTTAACATCGCAACACACATCTCGACTATTTCGATTCGTGCTTCCAGTTCGCCAATTGCCAGCAAATAAAACTCTAATTTATGGCACGATAGCGCGGCTAATTGGTCGCCTTGTCCGACACAGCCAGTGTGCGACTGCGGGCGGCTGTCAGCGAGTGATGCTGCACATGCGCAATGCGCCACTTGCTTGCGGCAACCAGCAGTCGAACGATGACTACATGCAACAGACCGTTCGCAGTGCTGATTGGGTGGGGCGACATCAGCGTTACCAGATCAGGAGACTTCCTTCTAGATTTAGGAGATTCTTGGCCTTTTAGGAGAATTTTTAGGAGGGAGAATGGTTTAGGAGAAAGTTTAGGATATTTATATTTTATGTTAGGGGATTTTTCGGTTCCTTAGTGGATTTTTGGGAGATTTTTGGATATCGAAGTATGATGTATTGGGAACACTGGCAACGAAACATATTTTGGCAACTCTTTTAATAGTCAAAGCACCCTATTTTGTTCAAAATTTGTAAGCTTGCAAAATGTGAGCTCGTTCTATCTCGTTCTCACTTATTGCTGTCACAATGAAATCTCGCCAAAAATGGCACTTTTTATTTAATTCATTTGCTATACGTTTTGTTAAGTTTTTGTTGTTAAACTGAAGATGAATAAAAAAAGGCTGCATTAAAAAAAAATTATACGTATATATTTATATTTTTTTATGAGAAGTTTAATTCCGTTAAAATTACGCAAATTATAAAAAAAATTTTATGGGATTTTTTTAACTTCAAAGAAATTTCATTATTTTTGTAAGATTTAGGAAAAAGTCATTTCAGGTATCTGGCAACACTGGGCGACATTGAGAACGGAATGGTCGCCGGCCGAAACGACTGCGGCCTGGGCCGTGGACGCGGTGTGGCCCCTGGGCTAATTACTGACTTGTTGCAGTCTGCGAGGTTGTCTAGGAACGAAAATTGCTTTTGTGTTTTTATTGCTGTATTGTTTCGGGTAGCAGCTGAGTAGTTCTGGCATCGTTCTACAGTGAACTAAGGTCAACATCAACAAATTAACTTTAAGAGTTGTTAATACTTCAAGAGTTGCCTAA
Source organism: Melieria crassipennis (assembly GCA_963668005.1). Classification (NCBI taxonomy): domain Eukaryota; kingdom Metazoa; phylum Arthropoda; class Insecta; order Diptera; family Ulidiidae; genus Melieria; species Melieria crassipennis. Next base: position 113,239,442 of record OY764963.1, on the reverse strand, counting down.
ATTTTAAATTTGTTTATTTAAATAAACGAAATTGCTGACCCAGTACAGTCGCAGCTAAAGTTTTGTCTCCCAAATGGGCATTTTGGCTTAGTCGCTTTGGCTGGCCACTTGAATGCGCCAAACCGTTTTCCCGATTTGTGTGTCTCCAGAGAAAGCCGTGTTGCGTGTCACGTCAGCTCCGCGACGGGCCCACAGGCGCACGATAACTCAATAACCCAACCGCTGCGCGCACCGGCTCGAGGCTCCAATTGCACAAAGTATCGATGTGGAGTTTATTTATTTACAATAAATCTAAAGTCGTTACGAATTGAGTGTCTGTGTGTTTGTGTGTAATTCTGCACACATATGCTGCAATGTTGGTCCGGTTGTCGGTGGATTTTGCTGCGAAGACGGGCGCTTTGATTCATTAGGCGCAGACAGCGGCGCGCAAATGAATATTCGATATTTTTATTTTTAATTGCAAAAACATTGGCCTCAACCGGGCGATGTTATGGCATATAAAATATTTGGCGCACTGCAGAAACAGTGATGTTCGAAAAAATTTTAGTTGAAAGTGTTGTAGACAAACAAAAATATACAAAAAGGGAAAAATATTCGAAATAATGCATTGAAAAGTAAGTAGCTAGAAGTAGCTTCAGAAGATATTACAACAGATACAAATTAGAGATATTATTTACATAAGTAATGAAATCAGAATAGGACCTACTATCATATGATCGCATAGGACCCATGTTGTTCAAAGTCGCATTGAGTTTTTTCTTCATTTAGCATATTCATTTATATTTTATTTATTTATTTAGAATATTTTTTATAGATAATTAAAATCAGATATTTACTGTAAACAAAGACTTAATTTACCAACGTAGTTGACTGTGTCAATAATATTTATGTATAAAACATTAACAAGCAGTGGCAGCAAGTCTGACCAACTCACTTTGAGCCACTCCCAACTGGGTGAGTTGCATTGGCATTGCCGTTGCATGGCAGGAAATATTTCCAACAGCGCGAAAGCTGAAATTCCGAGCAGCCTTAAACTGTCCGCTCCAACGCCGATGGGCGGGATAGGCCATCGTCAGTCGGTTGCAACGGCCTCGCAGCGTGTCGATGACCAAGTTGGATTTAGATTTAATTGCTGCGCCGAGTGCAAAGCAAAGTGCAACAAATGTTTGCCATTCCTCCGCTACAGCGAGATTTTCTCATTCCCCTTCAGGACGTCTTCGTTAGGAGTGGTCAGCTTGTGGGGTTTTCTAACTTGTTGCAAATCGTAAATGTTATATTGAAATTTAATTTAACTTTAACCCTTTTCGACGCCAAAATTGCCTGAGAGCAACTTCACCTATCTGTCATCTTATAGCAGAAGCTACGATTCATTTATGGGTTTAATTTAAGTAGGCACCAACAAATTAATATTTTTAGAAGTGAATTCAAAGCAAATTACAAAAATTTTACTGTTATTCCCAAAATAATGTCCAATAATTTGCAGCGATATGAGGGAAAGTTTGTGTTTTAATTGAAGTCTACGAATTGGGCGCGTTTGATCAAAACCCTGTTTTTTTAATAATAGTTAAATAAAATCAAAAAGTAATAATTTGAATTTTTCCATAAATATTAAATAGTTTTTCTGTAATTAAAAAATATTGATACAAAACTTATTTAACCCGTTTTAAGCTAAAATTGTTCAAAAGTAAACTAGCTCTAGAACTCCAACAAAGAGGCGTGGCGACTTCAAATGTTCAAATGTGCAAGTGTTTCATGATTTAAATACCAAAAAGTAATATCGAGACACTGGGTAAAATTCGGCGTCGAAAGGGTTAAAATATTTATGTTGAAATATTTATCTTCAAAGAAAAAGCACAGAAAGCTTGGTTTTTCGATACTTAAAAATTCGGTGCTTTAGAATCACATAAACATTTTTATTTGTTGCTGGTTGAGTGAGAAGTGAGACTTTTTACACCTCTAAGTATAAATCCTGAGTTTCTGAGACTTTCTCATACGAATTAAATGTCTCAATGTTTGAATAGTCTCCCAACTTCTCGCCACACATTTTTCGGTATTTCTTGCCAAAATTCTCCAGACATCTGCTCACCGCAAAGCAATCTTGGCTGTGGCCTTTTGTTCTTCGTGCAAATCGCACAAATTGTCGTCGCATAGAGATAGTTCGAGTTTGCGTGCTTGGACGTCATTGTTGGACATTTACGTCCATGTCGGTTACATAGTTTCGATTTATAATACTCGGAATGGCAGCAACAACAATCGCGCCGGTCGAGTTTCGAGTGCATGTTGCCGAGAATGTTGTCGGCACATGTCGGACATGGCTCATTCCCAGGCTTTGGCATTGGCAGCTATTGAAATGTCCTCCTTTGGGCTGTCACCGGCGCGTTGTCTGTGCTGCTGTCGGTTGTTGTTGCTTTGTTGGCGGATAGCTGCATGCAGGCAGGCTCTCTCTATTGGCGTGTAAAATGTTTGTTCGCGCGGGTTGCGGGGATCCTTTAATCCGATGCTCTGATGCTGCATTATTGAAAATATTTTTTAATTTACGTTTTTTGTGTTATTGATTAGGCCCAGCGTGCTGTGCTGTTGCTGACCTCAAGTCGAGGCATTTGCGCTCATCATCATCATCAGCAACAGCAGCGGCAGCACCAGCAGCAGTCGCTCCGCCAATCGAGATAATTGCCCATAAGGCCATCGCCCATGCGATGACAGCTGTTGCGGCTCGGCTCCGCTCGGCTCGGCTCGGCGTGGCGTGTATTTAATTTGCTGCTGCCGCTGATATCTTGGCAATTATCTTAATTTCAACGAACGCAGCACACCTCTCTTCCGGCCAAGTTCTGCTGGCCAAGTAACGAAACGTGTTGTAATTTGTGTCTGCTACATTTGCTGCCGCGATTGCTGACTGGCTGCTGTTGTTGTTGTTGTTGTTGCTTTTGTTGTTGCTGATGGCTTGGATGATGCTGCAGGCGGCAAGATTAATGCACTCGCAATTATTTTTCTTGACTTGTAGCCATGTCGCCCGGTAGCCAAGGCGATTTTTGTAAATTCGATGGGTTTCATTTATTTAACTAAATGTTGCGCAATAAATGTTGGCAGCTTGATGAAGATGTCGATAACAGTGCGCTTGAGAATATAAACAAAAAGGTTGCTACAATTAAAAACAGAGCTTCGATTTTCAAAGAGACAGAGGATAGGGCGCAGTGCCCTAAAACAGTGAAAACTAAAGACAAGGACCTCTTGACTTGAGACATAAGGTGAGTATCCTTGCCAAATCTCTTTCGCCATTGTGTGATATGTGCACTCAAAAATTTAAATTGTAAAATGTAAAAAATGTAAATGTAAATTACACAAAGTAAAGTAGTGCTTCATACTCTTTGGCACAACGTTCTTATCACTTGAGCTACAATAAACCATACAGAACCGTCTGTCAAGTGGAACAAATCGCTATTGTTGGAAACCCATTGAAATGCTGGCTGTCACTTGAATTCATTCTTAATTAAAATCTTTCAAACTCCACTTTCAATTACACAGAATATGTAACAGCATCTTCGACCAGAGTTTCCAAATGAAGAAAATATTCCGAAGCCATGAACTTGGATTTTCTGTACAATTCTTCTTCTTGCTATGTGACTCATATCAAGTCCCAGTGGAGGGAACGAAGAAGCCTTTGTGGTTTCTATGTGATATGCAATGGTGGAGGGATGTGGCTTTCTATTTGGTGCATTTTCTCGAATCGCTTCCAATTTACTTGCAATTCAGCAGCCAAACTGCTAATACGAATAACCAAGACCAATCGACCGCAACCAACACGATTAATCACTTTGGCATGTTGCGCCGAAGATTACAAAAGGAAAGTAATAAAAATGAACCAAACCACAACTTGATGTCAATGTTAACTCCTTCTGCTGAGTGCAGCAGCAGCAGCAGCAACAGCGACACCAGCGCCACTCAACAGCAACAGCAGCTCATGTGCCGCATATGTGTAGATTTCCTCAGCCTCACCCCGCCTAGCCCAACACTCGCTTCACTCGCTGCCACCCGCTTCCAACTTTGGTGCAACAGCGCAACACCGCAACGCTCAGTTGCAATGCCAATGCAGCAGAACCGGCGACAGTGGCAGTGGCAGTGGCGCAGCACGCAGCCCAATTCAACCACGTCGTCCACAATAAATGCACCCAAAAGACCAACTCCGGTTCGCGCTGTGGCTCCAACGCTCGCCAAGCCAAGCCAAGCCGGGCCGAGCTGAACTTTGCGCTGCCGTCTGTCGACTGCCACTTGGTGGTTAGTACCTGTTTTCGTCTTTTGAAAATTTCTCTTCCTTCTGCATGCATCACTGGAAGTCATTAGACCGATAAATGAATGAGTAAACTTCGACGGTGTCACCAATTCCCCAAGCAGCACCTCCACTGCCAGCTCCTCGGGCGCATTGTCATCCGGCTGCCATTCGAAATCCAAAGGCACCGATATTCGAACGGAGTTTGAGTGCGGACTGCAAGTTGATGCTATTTTTACCTTCACAAAATATGAAAGATGTTGTCTACACGATGACCAATAATGTGTTGTCTACATGTGAGTTATGAGATCGGTTGGTAATGCAGTAAATGTAGCTCTAAAAAATTTATATTTGTAAGGTCTCAATAAACTTGAATTTATTTGAAGATTGAAATTTGATTCTTCCCACAAAAATTTCAATAAAATCGAGAAATTTTGCAATTAACAGAAATCTGTAAATGAATGAACATTTTTTTATGAATATTTTTAAGGTCTCAAAAAACTTGAATTTATTTGAAGATTTAAATTTGATTTAATACACAGAAATTTCAATAAAAACGAGAAATTTTGCAATGAAGATAAATCTGGAAATTAATGACAATTTTTTTTATGGAATTTTGTTTTTTTATGAATATTTTTAAGGTCTCATAAAACTTGAGTTTATTTGGAGATTGAAATTTGATTTTCCCACAAAAATTTCAATAAAAACGAGAAATTTTGCAATGAACAGAAATCTGGAAATTAATGAAATTTTTTTTTTTAATCTCAACATCTGCGGATCCCTGAGTAATACGAGGGATATATGATATATATGAACCATATATATATGAACTCGTATATATGAACTGTCTGAGTTGACGTTTGAGGTTAGTTTTAGTTTTGGTTTTAGTTACAAGTTTTAAGTATAATCTCAAAGCTGAGCTGGATCTTTTAGAAACATCAAACTCAAGTCAGGAAGATGTTGATTCCAATGGGAAGCTGTTGGTGCCCAGCAAAACACGAACGATTCCCCATTGTGAGAACCAACTATTCAAAGACTGTTTTGCGTCGCATCAGTTATCACTGATTACTTCTTCGAAGAGTTGCCAAGATCAGCAAAAGCATCTATGAAAGGCAGATCAAAGAAACATATAGACACAAAAAAGTTTTCAACGATTTCGCAAACCATCTCCACATGTTTTGGTCAACTTTCATTAATTTTTTTCATTTACTTTACAATTTGAGTAAAAATAGCTTTCAAAATTATAATCAACCATGAATTGCACACATCTGCGCCCAACACTGCTCTGCACAAAGTCAACATGGCAGCTGCGCGAGCAGCCGAGCAGCGCCGACGACATTGAGAGGGCGATGGCAGCGTCGACGATTCACCGTTGAGTGCAATCTTGTGTTCAATTTAACAGCATCTTCAAATCGAATTTCAATTTCCTTTATTGAAACTTAACATTTCTGCTGCGACTGCGACTGCGGCTGATTCTTCTTCTGCTGGCCGCTTTATTTACCTTTTCTTTTCATTGCGCCGCCTTGCAGAATTTGTACATTTCTTGGCGTTCTTGTTGTGGTCCTCGCATTTCGTTGGTTGTTGTGCAACACAATGTTGTGTTGTTGCCGCAATTGCTTAACGAAATTGACATTGACACTGCCGACTGTTGCATGCGCGCTCTGCTGCTGCGCTCGGTCTGGGCGGCCGAGGGGTGGACACTTTCTTGCTTTGTTGCTAATGAACTTGGACGGCGTTCGGGCAACATATGTACACAAATATGTACTTTTATATGGCTACTCGTGTGCATATGTTTGTGTGTGTGTTGTGGGTCGGTGTTGGAGGTGAAGAGTGGCAGTTGCCTAACTACTTAGCTGCAGAATTGCAATATTCATACTGAACTTGCCGCAATTTAATTTAATGGTAATGCAACTTTTAAAACAATTGCAATGAAGTTTTGGCTGCAGTGAAGTGGAAAAATTTTGTGGCCAAAGCAACAATTTTTGTAATGAATTTTTGCACAAAGGAAAACATGTAGAAAATAGTTTAATTAGGTAGATTATTAAAATAAAAAAATGTGGTAAGGTAGTGAATTATATAAATTTTCCAATTAAGCTTAAGTTTGAAAAATTTCGTCTGAAAACATTAATCAAGTTAAACATTTCGAAGGGGAAAATTATTCAAATATTTAAAGTAAAATTTTAAATAACTTTAATTCATAAAATTCATGACAAAACTATTTGCCGATGCTCAATGTGATTTTAAAATTGAATTTGTGAAAACAAATTGATATGTGAGTGAGCTTTATTACAAAACCGAAAATGTATTTCATAGCACATGAAACCGATTTATTTCATTGATTGCCTCACTCGAATAATATATCAACAGGCTTCAAATCTTATAGTCGCATTAATTAAATAAATTAAATAAATAGCTTTATTTCCATTACAAAATTTTGTATCCGACAGACCTCACACACACACACAAACTATGCAAAAGCTATGAATGCAATGAAGTTGTCCGCACACCTTAAATAGCGCTGAAATTTGACATAACAACAATCGGTGATTTTAACGCATGAATATTATTTATTTCTAGCTACCATAAAACATGGGAATCGCATTAAAACCCAAACATGCCCACACATCAATTACCAACAAATGTAGGCAAAAATTAATTTGAAACACTCGCATCTGCCGGCTTCTCACATAAATTATCACACAACACTGTGCAGCAACAATGCAATTTATGCACAAAATTTAATAGACTTTTTTTATTTATCACATTAATCGATTTGGCTTAATTTTTACTACCAAATGCAAGCAGCCAGCAAATAATAAATTGGCCATAAATTTTATGGACACACCGTATTCCTCCTGTGTCCGTGTTCGTGTGTGTGTGTGTGTGTGTGTGGGCTCCACTGCTGAGCGCGCTTCTGGCTCAACTCAACACCTACTGCACTTTTGCCGCCTGACAGAGCTATGAAATATGACTTTGAATTGTGGCATATAATGCAAATCAAGCCAAGATTAGCCGACTAATCGCTGTTTGAATACGGCGACTGCTGTGTGTGTGTGTTTGTGTGCGTTGACTGCAGTCAAACTAAATCAACATTGACTTGATGCCTCGCGATTAATTGATGGCATCAAATTAACGCTGGAGTAATGTTGTGTTGTGTTTCATTTGGATTCAGTACTCGTATGTTGTTTTATGAATTTAATTGCGAATTGTTTGAGTTTCGGACAGACGCAAAGTGCCTCGAGAGTGGACAAAATTAAGACAAAAAATTATCGCAGATTTTGACGAAAGTAGTATCATGTTAAAGGTAATTGTTTAATTAAGCTGGATTCGAAATACTTTATCGAAAAATTGTCGAGATTCGGGGATACAGCTTGTCAAAGTCGGACATATTTTTACAAAGTTTATGAAGGGGACAAATTAAATTTAGGTGCTTGTATAAAAAAATTGTAGAAAATGTAATTGCTTTTAATATTAAAACTACATTGATAGGAGCGGGACCGCTGATCGGTTTGTTTTGCTTAGCATAAATATTTTTTTGTACGAATTTTCAAAAATGAATTTTTTTTAATCAATGAAAATGAAAAATAACCAAATTTAGAAAGGCAATTAAAATCGAATGCCGTGAACTGGCATAATCCTTTTCATGACCTTTTTTCAATGAGGTTTCTTCTCTTAAATCCGCAAAAAAAATTTCTACGTCTTTTTGCGCCTTTGGAAAATATTAAAGTTTTTTGAAACTACTAATATTAATTTTTTTACAGAAGTCGCTTGAGTTAAAACTGCGACCAAAATGTGTAACCAAGTCAATGCCACGAATTATGAATGTTTTCTATAAAAATAGGTTTGGCACGCCTAGTTAACCCATTATGAGCCATATTATCCAATTTTTTCATTATTATGGAATTTGTTTGCTAAAATGTGATTTAATGCTGATATATTCTAAAAAATCTAATGAAATCTAAGTCTAATTTTGAAGAATAATTTTTTAATAGTCTCGCCGTTATAAATTGAGCTGCATTGCGTCTTCATGGCTGTGTTATCTCCATGTTAAGCTCGTTGCTTATTTCTTTAAGCAACTTCACCGCCCTCTTTCCACCCTTTAAAGGCCTTTATATACTTATACAAAATTTTCAAACAATCCGACCAAAACGCAACGTCCGTCCATATAAGCTTCACCACCCCCTTCAAAGTCAAAGGTCGACGTTTTTGAAATCGCTTCTTTTTAAGGGTTGACTTTCTAAAATACAACTTTTGACCAAATTTCATCATTATAGCTCCAGCGGTTTGGGCTCGGTGATGATAAAATAATATATAACCATATATATTCGATTTTTTTTAAAGTATATTATATATATTTTTTTGGAAACAAACAAAATTTTTGAAGTCAGCGGCTCAAAATGACTTAGACTCCAAATTTTCAGCGAATGCCACATACTCCTTCTATTTTTGCCCCAATTTTCTATGGACTCGAAGCACTGTGTGACGTCATCATATTTCAGATCATATTAGGACTGCAGGAGAGATGCTTAGAGATCAAACTGCTCTCGCAAATTCTGTATGAAACGAAGCTTCTGCCGAAGAGGATTTGTGATGCCATGATTGGTTTTAAAACACACAATTAAAACAGATGAGTAGAATTTTCAGCTCTTCGCTGCTGAATTGACGCTTCTGCGCCTTTAAAGTTTTCACAAATAATTAAATAATTCTTCACTACGACATTGATTAATTTGAGGCATTCAATTTTAATAGGCAAACTAACCCAAATCGTGTGTACAAACACTTCATCAAACCGCTGCTGGCGTGTTGAATGTGCAGTCCCAAGTGTTGTACAATTAACGATTTGTAGATGAAGTGATTCCATGTGAGGCTATGTGTGTGTGTTCAATAGTTTAGAGATACTCGCTGGCCATACAAATGACCAAAACTAATTAAATTGATATGCAAACATTTAATCAAAGTGTTTTGCTAGCAACCGCACATCATGCACAGGCAACAACAACAACAATGATAATAACAATAGCAACGGCAACAGCAGCAAATCCATCAAAATAGATTAATAGCAAGCAATCATATAAACGCCATGCAGACAGACGTGCGCATAGGTGAGCGCGTCGAGCGTCGAGTGCGGCTGATGGTGAGAGACAAGTGGCTGCGCTTAAGAATTAATTAACAACAAAACATCAAGTGGTAAACTATGCAAATATGCCGGCAACTTATTTTACTCCAAGCGCAATCACTTGCAGCAGCAGCAACAACAAACAAAACAACAACAAAATAAACAACAACAACATCCAAGTAAACAACAGCAGCACTGTAGTAATTAATGCTACCATTTTGCCGCCGAGAAGGCTCCGGCCGCTGCTGCTCTTGTGTGGCCTTCCGTCACCGTCACCGTTGCCGTCGCCGTCACCGCCGTCGCATCCAGCACCCGTGCGAGTATTTGCTGATTGTGAATTTTATTGCGTCAATAATACGAGACGAAAATTATGCGCACGCCAGTTGAAATGCTGTGGCGCTGCATAAGTGAAATACAACAACAACAACAACACCAGCTAAATGAAGTGCCGCCGTTTGCGCGACGCACTGCCACTCAACTCATCCAATTACTGACACATGGCGCATTCGCGTCGCTCACGACTCACCTACGAAACACTTTTCACAGCTCCACAAGCTCCAAGCCAAACACTGCCGGCGTGTAGATTTTGACGTTCGTTAGTTTCATAATCGTCAGATTTCAGCGCTTTCAACCGCCGAGCGAACGGCGAACGGCAAACGGCAAACATTCGGGATTATCACTGCGCTTCTGCAGTTAATTCCCTTAAGTGTATTCCGCGTCAAGTTTTGCATATGCAGATTGTGTGCGACGCGGCCAATAACTTAGCACATGCGGCGCTGGCGAAAGTTGCGAGCTGCAAAGTTTTTGTTCGATTCTTCGCGGAGCGAGCGCTGCTGCATCAAATGCGATTAAATGGATTGGAATGTAGTTGCTGAAGTTTTTCTTGTACAAACTTAATTAACTTGAATTAAAGACAAAGTGAAATGTTTTTGTTGAATGCAAACACAACAGTTGTCAGCTTTGCAACTGTTCACAAAAGGCGCAGATTTTGTTCGGCGGTTTCTCTTAGTCGTAGAAGGTATGCAGTGGAGAGATATAAACAAATGTATGAAAGGCGAATGTGGACCAATCAACCACAGGTACCCAATGCTATTGGACTACTGGATTATGGAATCGGACTTCGTGCAGATAGTTTTTCACGCAATTCTGATCTCGCCAAATTCAACTCAAAGTCCCCAAGTTTCGTTTACAAGCTTTAATTCTTCCTTTACTGCTACAATCCATTTTTGTTTTAGACCAACAGTGAATAGGTTTGGATTTTGAAAATAGATGCTAACTTTTGTTCAGCACGGGTCTGAGTTGTAAACAACTTTCAAGACATTAACCCTCTAGTACCCAAGTTTTTAATCTTGTTGAAAAAATTACCAGTGATAGTTTTGTGGTGGAGAAGCAATGTTTGTTCGGGGAAAAAAATTTCATTTCAATAGGAGGCGTGAAAGAGGGTGTAGAAAGTAGAAGGCCTACAGGCCTGCTTGGGAAACAAAGCCAAAAAAAATTTCATATGAAGATTTTTTTTGTAATTAATTTAAATTTTGAATTTTTTTTTAAATATATGTAAACATAAATAACGGGTAACAGTTTCAGTTCTGCGTGCAATAGACAATAAATAAAAAGGGGTAGGGCTAAGGCGAGCGATAATGTGTCGAGGGGTAGTTTATACACTGCTTTTGGGGGGGTGTATAAACTAGGAAAACTAAAAAAATCGGTATAGGTAAATATATATGGCGGTTCTTATTATTTTTTAATGCCTTGTTATCTTTTCACACAGATATCGACAAATCTACTCCATGAAATAAAGGACTAGGGGAGACTAGTTCTCTCATCTACCCCCACGGACTACGCCTTAGTAGAAATTTTTGCAGTGACATGATCTTTTTTACATTGTGGTGTATAAAAATTTCGATTCAAATAGCAAAATAATGCTTAAATATCGAAAAAATATCATCAATGACCGTAAATTATTTACGCTTATCGTCCCAAGCAGGCCTACAGACACTCTAGGGCTCGGGTTAGGTAGGAGGAGTGTAACAACTTTTTTCACAATTTTTTTTTATTTTATCAAAGAACACATTAACTGCTACTCATCAGTATTTTTTGTAGTTTTATTGAGGCTCACAATTTATTTAAAATAATGTTTGTTTTTCACACAATTTCAAAAATAATTATTTTCTTACTTTCTCACGAAACTTCAACTTTGTCTTACAATTACTGCCGTTGTGCATGTCGCAGCGTTTACTGACTACATTTATTTTGTTAAGTGAAGATTCCCCTTTCCATACGTGTAAAATCAGCTAGAAAAATCATAAGGTGTAATTTACAGAACTTTTTTAAGCTTAGGATGTCTACAGGCCTTCTTGGGAACTAGAGGGTTAAAGAACGAAGTTTCTTCTAAGAGAAGAACGTCTAAATATCTTATCATAAACATCTGGATAACTAAAGTTAGTCGAGATCGACTTAACACTTTCCGGTCAATTTCCGCATTTCTTGAGATAAAAATTTTTCCTTAAAAATATTTGGTCTTACTGAACATTTTAGCAATAAAATACAACAAAATATTAAAAAAAAAAGAATTTAGGTTGAGAATTATAGCTAAATCAATTTTGTACGATATATCGTACAATGGCCCGCAAAGGAGTAAAAATGCATGAAATTATTGTTTCGTTTTTTTTTAGTTTTATGAACAATTCATTGATTTTGTTGATAGAAAACATAAATTATAAAACAAAAAATTAAAACTTAATTAAAAAAAGGATTTCATTTTGACCGAAACTTATATAAATTATATTTGTGTAGACAATTGAGTCACATTTATTCGGCCTTATATAACAGTTGTTGTTGTTGCAAAGCCCTTTTCCCCTCAATACAACACCGAATCAATTTAAATTCATATAGTTTTACAGAAAGATACTGAATATAGCCGATTCTTATTATCGTAGTGGGAGTGGCAAGTACGCATGTGTAAACTTACATAACCTGTGTAACCCAGTAAAACACAAAGTCGTCTATTAATTCTTATTTTTAATCAAAAATTGCCAAATAGTCGAATTTTATTAGTCACGTGGCCAACGCAAAAATTCGATTACCAAACCCATAACCTAAAAAAAATGCAAACACAACTTGCAACCTTTGCCTTCCATTTGTAGGATACTTACATATATCGTACAAAGCTTTGCAACCCTTGTGGTCATTTGTACAAAGCTTTGCAACCCTTGTGGTCATTTGTACGATATATCGTACAATTTCTTTAAAGACTCGGGAAAAATATTTCGACGCAAAAAATGTTTAATTTATTAAGTTGTATACATCAAATGAGATTCAAATTTTGAAATTGTTTAGCTTTTTGCTACCAAAACGTATTAAATATTTAAAAATTCCTCCGCAGAAGCATCGTCATTTGCTGGTTTTTCAAATTCTTGCATAGAGCAAATTACAAAACTCACTCATACTGTGTAGCCACGGCTATTATGATTTATATTCTGAAACAGAATGATACAACACAGCCTACTTAATGAAAATTAAAAAGCTGTTCCATAAAAAGTGCGTTCGCTTTTAAATAAAAAGTTCTCGAAAAAATTCTACGATATATCGTAAAAATTTCCGGAAAGGGTTAAGCGACTTATACGACTGCAAAACGAGTTTGGTTGAGCTGAAATGTGAGTTGATCGAGCATTCAGGACATTCAAAACTGACTCACCGAATCTACTCAACTAAATAAATTAACGAATTAATTTCAACGGTTCAGCGGATTCTTGCAGCAGCAAATTAAATGCATCCGAAAATGGGTTAAGTGACGGAACCACCCGGGCCGGGCAACAACTTTCCTTGCAGTTCACCAACAGAAATTCATCTTTCGCCTGTCAGCCCGGCGAATGCAGCGCACACCGCATTAAATTGATGACGAGCCTGACCACCGAAGCATTTTTCCAGCAACAACAAACCAGCGAAAGGTTGCTCGCACGCACAGAAGCCAATTGCTGAATATTGGCCAAAAACCACACAAGTCAGTCAACTGTCGGTGCCCATAGCGGTGAGCTGAACGCCTGACTGACTGTCGGTTGGGCGCCTGGTTGCTGGTCGTCCGCGCAACGGTGCAGCCACCTGTCTGGCCATCCGTCTGGCAGTCTGTCTGCGTATCTGTCCTTGCGTCCGCTGTGTGCTTGTGCTGCGCGTAAAAATATACATTAAACTCACATATGCAACGTGCCGCACCGCGCACGAAGTAGCGAACGCTGCGACATTGCAATAAGCGGCTTTTGTTGCATGCGGACGCGGCAGATTGGCAGCGACATTTTCGCAGCGCCCCATTATTATTTTTCTTTATGCTGAAAATGCAAATGCGCGCAATTTGCGTTGTAAACGCTTTGCTTCTTCTTCCTTCCACTAAGCTGCTTCCACGACGGCTGCTACTGCGACTGCGAGCTGGGTGCGCTGATCTCAGCGCGCGCATGCGCACCGAAACGACTTGTTCAACAACTAAATTAGATGTTGTTACTGCAACGCCAGGCGCACACTTTGGCTTCTTTAATATCATAATTAAAATGATAAAGCGGACAATTTACGGCGCGGCGTTTCTCAATTAAGGAAATCATATTTTCCTTGTAATTTATTGTTTTTAATATATAGTCGATCTGCGAGTGGGCAGTGTGGCCGTCGATCAAGACGCCAGTCGGTCGGCCAGTCGGTGTGGCACGAATTGCGCTTCACATTTGCCGATAAGCGAAGTGATTTCGCGTCGAACATGAAGGACCACACATTGAGCGTGTGGAGGCTGACGAAAATTGTGCGCTATTCAAGATGCGCTCTGAGGAATATTTAAGATGCTTGTCTGAGGCGCAGAGCAGATGAAGTCACATTGAGGGCATGATGTGATTTTTTGAATTTTGTATTTCAGGCGCATAAAATACCTTAAAAGTTCATTATTTGCTATTAAAGCACCTTGAATATCTTAAAGGGTGTGGATTTGCGGAGTGATCCAGGAATAACTTGACTATCCAAAAATATTTTAATAGTCAAGGTTAACATTGCTTTGGTTAGAATGCAATCCTATTTAGTTTTATCATCACATAAGCCTTAAAAACCAGGCTTAGCAAGTGGGGGTGGATCCACTTTAGTTCAATAAAGGTTGCCACACGGTAGAGAAATTGAAATTGTTCAGCAAAAATGATCCGAAATAACAAGAAGACAAAAACTTGGCATTAAATCAAGGCGAAAATGGCCACTTTCTGAGATGAAAAAGTCCTGTGAAAGAAAAGAAAAAGTACATAATTACACCGTGCGACGAAAACTAAAAAAATTTTTCACACCGGAAAAAATCCATATGGGCGTGAAACTAGAGACCAAACATAGTAATACTGCGTACTCAGTTTTTCATTTCTACATCCTTTGTCCTTTTAAAAGGACTTCAAAATTTTGAAGGGGGTAACAAATATATAAAAAATACTTAACCTCGTTTGAATATGGCGATATGTATATAAATGAAAGGCTCAAGATTTTAAATAAAATTGATTTTTTATCTATTTAAAAAAAAAGGATATAAAAAAGGTCCTTTGAAAATTGTAATTCTTTATATCCTTGAAAATTTAAATAAAATTTGCTTTGCTAAAAAAAAAATAAAATTTCGATATACAGTTTCAAGGATATAAAGGGTTAAAATTTTCAAAGGACCTTTTTCATATCCTTTTTTTTACAAATAGACAAAAAATCAATTTTATTTTCTTCTTGAGCCTTTCCTCTTTTATTTGATATAAATATTGCCATATTTTAACGAGGTTAAGTATTTTTTATATTTTTTATCCCATATTATTATTTTCTATTTTATTTTTTTTAATTATATTTTTATTTTTTTATTTTGTTATTATATATTATATTATTATTATTATTCACCACCATATGGATTTTTTCCGGTGTGAAAAATTTTTTTAATTAATTTTTGTAGCACGGTGTTATAATTTAAGACGATAACTTTTTTCATAGAATGAATAAATAAATGTTAGGAAAAAACGTATCGTAGATGTGGTCACATATAGTTTAGAAATGTACAGCAATTTCCCGCTGTCGTTGTACTTTCGAATGTAATAAAAGATTCAAACACGCCATTCCCACATAAAATGTAACTCAAGCAACAACCACAAAATTCAACTTAACGTGACTTCTTATGCTGTCGACCAGCGTAACAGATGCGCGAGGACGACTGAAAGTCACGCAATACAAACAAAACACACACACCGAACGAGAAATTGAAGGAGTTGATAATCACCGAAGAATGACACAGAACAGCGCAAAATCGGAGTAACGAGCGAAATAATGATGTCGATGACAATTCTGGCAATGTTGATGGCGCTGCTGCCGAAGATGCCGGAGTCGTTGTAGATGATTTAATTTCTGTCAAAGTTATTAACCAAAATATTAACATTTGCGCCGACTGCGAATGTTGTCAATGAGTGTTAACGATGACTTAAGTTGTTGAATGCCAACCGATGAACGATGATGGTGACTGCTGACTGTTGGCGTACACAGGATTACATTTGCAGGGAGGGGGGTTACAGCTTTTGGGCCCAATTCCATTTGAAACTATATTTTGCAACGGAATTGTTTGTATTTGTGGGAGTTTGAACCCTCAACCCACGGCCCCCTCTCCTGTGTGCACTACTCCATACATGAGTGAAGCCGGTGAAAGCAAGTACCTGTTGAGTGTTTATGAATTGAATGAATAATTGAATGCATTGATGAATTTTTAATGATGAATTACCACATTCAAAGTTGACTATGACAACAGCTAAGGAAAAGCTAATGATAAATGTTTGACGAAGAACAGAAATAAAATTGTGCTGAATGAATGTTGATTACTGTCGGATAAAAGACGCTAAAAGATGAACCTTGACGTGAAATCCACAGTGAAACGCTGAAATATGTTTTTTCTAAAACCAATTCGTTACAAAGGAGAGAGACAAATTTCAGAGTGATTAGATTATGGCTTGGCCGAAAAATGTCTACGCAGACAACTGGAAAAGAAGAAGAAAAGTAGTAATTTTCGTCTGAAACATTAAGTCTGCCCCGAAACGAAACGCAACGGAACAAAGAACATCAAAGTGGCAAATGCCGCCCGTGTGTTGCTGCTCCAAATGTTCTGCCGCTGCCGCGTAGACTGCATACACATTCGTAGAGTTATTATTTTTTTAATCTAAGTGTGTGTGTGTGTGCGTGTGTGATGAGGAACGCAGCGCAGCGTGGCGAAAGGAGAAAAACCTGACCAGGCTTACGGCCGGCACATTTCTAAGGTCAAAACGTGAAGTGCCGCTTGGGAATGAAACCTGTCTCTGGCAACACGCTCGTTGGCCTTAAATGTCTCGCTGCTCGGCTGCCCTCCAGTCGGGCAGTCAGCCTGCATGTGTGAGGGTTGTTCTCGACAGCAACAGCAACAACACGCCGAGAGCCATCAAATGCCCAAATGCAACGAAATTGATTGCTACCTGTTTTGCTTTTCATTTTTTTTTTTGCCCAAGTGCTGTTTGTGGTCCATATGGATATGTTGATGGCATGCCCCGGCAACGGTAACAACAACACCAATAGCCACCAGCCGAGACCGAGGCCGAGGCCGTAACCAATCGGCCAACTAGCTGGCAACGCGGCCGTTGCATGTGTGGCAGGCAGCTGATGCATTGCGGTTGCGAACTACACGTTTTTATATTGTTCGAGCATAAATTGCGTGCGGCTGCGAGTGCGAGTGCGGCCGTGTTCGGCTGTGCGTGTGCCGATGTTGCGCAGCATTTGTTGCCACCGGATGTGTGGTGAATTGTGCCAGTGGTGCAGTATTACCAAATGTTGCTGCAACATGTGGCAACATATGCAGTTTTCAAGTTCTAAACTGAGGCAAAAATACTACACATGGAATTTTCAAACTCCAGTTTTCATTAAGTTTTTGCTCATATCTAATTGTAAACTTGGCAAATTGTAACAAAAGGCCTGCTCACAGTATTGAGGTAGGTCACTATATCAAGGTTAACATTTTTGTTCAAAAACTCGTTTTATTTGCTCAAAATACAGTTTTTTTTTTCTTGAAATTGCTATCAAAATTTTGTTCAATACTTAGAGGCTCGATGTCAAATTTGGGTGTTCACTATATCGAGGTGTTCACTATATAAGGGGTTCACTATACCCAGACACGACTGTATTACTAAAAAGACTATTAACCCTTCGTTGCATGATTTAATTTCCGTGAAGAAAAAAATTGTTGTCATATAATTCTTGTTGCTTGTTAAGTTCTGATAATAAAAAAAAGGAAATTTTGTTGAATTCCTGTATCTATGAAAGAAGTTTTGCGGACATCTTCCGTATTCTGGTGAGAACACTACCGGTCGGAAAGTCGGTTTTATCTATATTTTAGTGTTGGCTACTACGGGGGTCGAACAGAGGTCAGGCGTCTCTGTATACTCGTAATTCAACGCCAAATTTACTAAATTTTCAAAATTTTATTTTTTTGGGAAATAGACTCCAGGGGGTCTTAAGAATATCCCCCTCAAGTGGTTTTAATTCTGATGACCCGTTCCCCTGCAGCAGCGCTTTATTGATGGTCAATTCGTTCCTCATGATATCGGTAACGCAAAGTTTAAACCGAATTATTTCGAAACACTGGTTTTTGATTATGGAAGTAGAATATTTCGGCAAGTTTTCGTCCCACTGATCTAAATTTTGGGCAGCAACTTTTTGAAACATATAACTTCTAAAGTAACTAAAAATTTCATTGTTTTTGGCGAAATCCGCGGCGCCATTTTCGGGATATTAAGAAAAAAAGGTAATTTTTTTCGGTTGGAGCGTATTTTTGTATTTTCGAGAAAATATTTTTTTTTGTAAGTTAGAAGGTACATATATTTTCTCATAATAACCATAAAAGCAATATTTTTTTACCAAATCGAAACACTTGTTGTTTTTTTCGATACTTTTGCACATACTTTCAATGTTATTCGCAAAATTCCATTAGTAATCAAATGTTTTAACATAAAAGACACAACTAAAGAATGAATAACTGTAAAATAGTGAATAGAATAGTTTCCAAATCTATGAAAAGCTAACATTGCATATATGCAATGCCATGCAGCAAAGGGTTAAATATATTCATATGAAGCTGGGCCTGAGTATCGTCTCGGCAGCCAGATCCCAGTTCATCCTTTCGTAGATCGTCCTTCTCGTACCGCTTCCTTGCCTGTTTCTTTTTTTTTGCTACTGCAATTGAATGAATGCTGGAGGCCCATGAGACGTGTTTCTTCTTCTGTCTCCTCCTCGCCTCCTGGATTTGATACATTCACTATATCATAGTTTTCCCATAAACAACCAACTGTCGGAGAATTCTTCGTAGAAGATCGTGTTTCAAATCTCTCAACCTGAAGAAATCTAAACGAGAAGGAACTTAAAAATCCGGTTGAGTTCATCTGAGTGTGTGACTCTAGCAAACCTTCTTCTGTCTCCTCCTCGTTCCCTGGATCTGATACATCCACTACATCTTAGTTTTCCCATAAGCAGCCAACTGTTGGAGAATTCTTCGTAGAAGATCGTGTTTTAAATCTCTCAACGATTTCTCCGATTTCTTTCGGAGATTTCTTCGTAGAAGATCGTGTTTCAAATGTCTCAACGATTTCTAAATAAGATAAGATTTCAGCAGCCGTAAGCAACCTCAAGAAATCTAAACGAGAAGGAACTTTAAAATTCATTTGACTTAATCTGAGTGTGTGACTCTAGCATACTAAACCTTCTTCTGTGTCGTCCCCGTCCCCGTCCCTCGGATCTCATACATTCACTACATCTTAGTTTTCCCATAAACAAGCAACTGTCGGAGATTTCTTCGTAGAAGATCATGTTCCAACAATTTCTTAATAAGATAAGATTTCAACAGCCGCAACTTGCGGCCCGCAAGCAACATTAAGAAATCTAAACGAGAAGGAACTTTAAAATTCGATTGAGTTCATCAGCAGATGCCTCAAACTCTGCAGTCATTGGCTCAACATGTCTGCCGGCAACATGTTGCTGCAACACGAAAAGTGCATTTGCATTCATAAACAAGGAGCCCAAAAATAAATCAGCAAGAATAAAATTAATAGAATAACAAAGTGTAAACTCACCATCAACAAACGCACGCACACTCAAACACACACAAACACACACACACACACATACACGTGTAGAACGAAAACTCACCACCACAAGCAGCCAGACCAGTAAACCGGTGCCGTTGCCGTTGCCGTTGCCATTGAAGACATCTGCATGGAACAAGTATTTTCAGTTGTTTACAAACAGAGCGCCCGAACGGATGTCGGTTAGTGAACGCGGAATACTCACTCACGGAGCCACAAAGAGCAACGTGCCGTCGACGCAGTGCCCCAATGCGAGTGGAGCCATAAAATCCGCTTTTAAAAGTGCGCGTAACCATAAACGCTGAAAGATTTGCGCGATTCTCGAGGCAAGTGAATTATTTGTTTTTGGCTGGAAGCAGGAAGGCGTTGAACTTCTCATTAAGCACACATTTCATTGCTTCGAATCGCTGTGGCGGGGGCAGTGTGTGGCAACGGTACAAAAAATTCAGCAGTACCCCGTTCTGCCAACTCTACGCACAATCGGCAAACGCGTTCGCTAATTAGCTGACTGCGCGGTGCCCGCTGCTCCGGCGGACGGCAATTTTGCAGCTGGTGCAGCACGCGGCCGCGCGGTGCGTAATTGCATGTCGCGACGCCTGATCCTCACTGAAGTCTGATAAGCGCATCGAGTGGACCTCACCACTGCGTCATTTGCCACATGAGGCCACTTAATAAAAATCGCAGCGCTAGATCAGAAGAGGCCGGCTGAAGGCTTTTGTTTTTTTTTGTTAAAATTTGCATAACCAGGATATATGAGCATCCAATGTAAATACACAACAGTTACCACACACAC
This sequence comes from Melieria crassipennis, assembly GCA_963668005.1. Taxonomy (NCBI): domain Eukaryota; kingdom Metazoa; phylum Arthropoda; class Insecta; order Diptera; family Ulidiidae; genus Melieria; species Melieria crassipennis. The sequence continues at coordinate 113,219,145 of OY764963.1, read as the reverse complement.
ACAGTTGCACGCAATACTCATATGTAAGCGTAGAAATGAAAGTAATCACCGAAAATTAACAAGGATCAACTTACGGCGCGTCGTGCATGTCGCTCACTCCGCCGCCAGTGGCGTTGTACTTCGAGGGCGCTGCACAGTGTAACAGTGTTGGCCGAAAGTCACCTGGAAAGTTTACGCAAAGAATTTTTCAATTTACATAAAATTGCCAGCGCAATTTTAGAACTTTTAAAGAACTGTGAAGACTTAGTGTTGAGAGTTGTTTGAAGTGCAGCCAAAAATTTTTCAAAAGCGCTTTGCATTTCTAAGGATTTAGATTAGAATTGTGGTGTTTCAGAGAGTTAACTTACTAACTAATTATTCTAACTTGAGTAAAATATATTATTGCAAATGTTTTTACTAATCAGATCCATGGTGTTGAGTTGAGTGATATCGAATTTATTGAAATTAATGGAGTTGTTTAAAATTGATTACTAATTCAGTAAAGTGTGCAGTTATAGCTAATCGATACAGAAAAAAGTAGTTGAATTGATGATATTGAATTGTCTAGTTAATTGTAATTCATTGAAATCCTTAACCTTTTCAGTTCCATACTGAACTTTAGATTATCTCCAGCACTTATCAAAAATATGAAAAAATATGAATGATATTTTCTCTCGAAAATAAACCTAAACCTTTAATTAACCCTTTCAGCAACATTAATTAAAATTTTATAAAAATAATTTGAAAATAGTTAATTAGTTTTTATTTGACTTAAAATCGGCAACAACTAATTGAACAAAATAAATTTATACATTTTTTAAAATATTCAACTTACTGCAAATTTATCTATTATGCAATAATTACGAAGTTAACCATAATTAACACAAATCTTTACAAATTGGTTAATAACCAACAAATAATTAATTGGATGTCCCCAAGTTTTAAAAATCTTATTTATAACTTGGGACTAATAATTTTTATTTAAGTTATTTATGTTATTTATATATATATTTTTAAATAATTGCAACAACTTTAGCTATCGGAATAATTAATTGAATTTGAGTGATAACTGAATTTTTAAGATTTTGCGTACCTATAGCTTTAACTCAATAATTGATTAATAAATTGATTACATTATTTCAATAGTTTAGAGTTTATTTAAACATTTAATTAACTAATTATTAAATTAACCTAATAATTTAACATTTATTTTATTTTATTTATTTTATTTTAGTTTTGTATTCAGTTAGTGTAATTTATAAATGAAATTAAACAATTTATTTATTTATTTAATTAAACTATTAAATAAATAAATTATTTAATTAAACAATTAAATAAATAAATAAAATTAAATAATTACATAATAATTAATTACTGAACTAATACTTAATTAGTTTTTAATTTATTTATTTATTAATAATTTAAATTATCACACAGCAATTACTCTCGAATTTTTTTTAACTAATTAAATTAATTTCTGACCTCTCACATTAACATTTTCCGTTCGCATTAACTTAACTTTGCTATAGAAAATCTCTTGTAAATTAAACCTTGCAATAAAAAAATTCTTGAATTTTTTACCAGCACTGAAACTTCGTACAATGCAACAAAACCAGGTTTTTGTTTTTGCTACTTTATCCTTAATTTATTCCTGCTAACTTTTTTACGAAATCAGCCGGCGAAATGGATCGCTTCGATTTTTCCTGATTAATTGAATGCATTTTTTAACATAAATTAAATTTGTTTATTTTGATTGCGCACTCGCTACACTGTGCAACGCTCGACTCGTTCGCTCGTTCACCCGTTAAACCCCTTCGGCAGTTCGCCAGCAGGCAACAAAGGATTAAACGGCAACCAGCCACCACCATCGCAACGGTAACAACACGGTGGCTGCAAATTTCGGCTACATGCTACAGAACACACACACACACATAGACACATGTAAAGGATTAATTATATGGCGTCATTAAAAAAAAAAAATAAAAAGATGTTCAAAAAAATTAAAAACTAAATTACATAAAATTGTTACATGCCGATTTGTGTTGTTAGTGTCATGAGGGCTGACTCCCTGCCCCGGTGAACAACTGCACACTTGCAACGTCAAAGTTGCAACAAGGCGATGCAGCACGCGAGTGATTCATTTAAATTCAATTAATTACAACTGCAGCCACAGCAACAATAACACACAATAATACAGCAACATTAGTAACAAAAAACACAGCCATAACAATAACAATAACAATGCACAACAACCAACAACAACGACGCTACATACAAAATATGCTTGCAACGTGCAAAAATCACAAAAATAATACTTAAAAATTCACATTTTTTGTCGTTGAAGAGTTTCAATTTTTACGTAAAAGAAGAAACGCAAAAACAAAAACAACAACAATACAACAATACGCTGTAAAAATTAGGGTGTCTGACAGCGGTTGGAGTGAGTGCAGCAAATGTTGCATGTTGCGCCCTGCGGCGGCAAATTCAAAATAAAACAAAAAAGTTTAACAATAAAGAAAAATATGAAAAAATACATAAAAATGGCCGCAGGCTGCAAATTATAATTAATTAATGCTAATAAAGTGAAAACTGAGCTCATTCAAATTTGTGTCCAACAACAGCGGCGACCGCGCACAGACGCCAAAGCGCCGCCCACTGATTGTCGTGTTGCCGTGTCCAGCGAAAAGTGACATGAAAATTTCCCAAAAAGTGTATACAAATTAAAATTGTTGTAAAAATAGTAAAGAAAATTCAATTAGCGGCGACCGTAACCAGTGCAGGAAACCCGAAGCGCAAATTGCATTGCTGCACGCCATCAGTCAGTCAGTCGAAGAGGCAAAGACGTGCAGTCTTGGCGGCTTTACGCGCCTACAATAATTGGCGACTTGGCGCGCTACACCTGACGGATTGCAAAGTGGATAACCGTTAACTACGCAAGCAGCGGGTAGGTGTCACACACGCAGTTGACGTTCCTCGCATAGTTTCTGTTAACCCTTTAACGCGGGCCGTAGTTTCAGTGTTTAAAGTATTTAAAAAAAAAACTATGTATACATTTTCGATAAAAATCAGGTTTACCTAGCAAATTTATTTTACTTGAACATGCACGAATTCCGAGTGAATATTGTTATAAGTTCGCAAGGTGTCAAAAGGGCAACAAATATTTTGGAACAAGTGATGCAATTTTTCTTTTAATCTAAAGTATAAAGTTTGCCAAATATCTGATGGGCTCTTCATTCTTTTGATGTTATTTTTCTTTATGTTTTTGCCAAATAACATTTTATTGCTGCCTTTGGCGCAATTGCAATGCCAACCCAGAAACCCCACCAAACTGTCACTCGTTGTGTTTGCAGAAATTAAGTTCTCTGAGGTTCTAGTAGCCTCGAATGCGGCAGTTTTGCTTGTTTAAATGCCCAGATCGTTGAAATATAGACATGAGATATCGTATCTGTAATATTTTCACCACATTTGTAGTGAATTTTGCTTCATTCAATGCATTGTGAAAGTGTGAATTGATCCTTATCTGAAAACTTTCTACTTTTCACTACTCAAATTTCATCACAATGACAATTGTGTCTTGTCGATAAAAAAAATGGCATCACATTTAAAATGGCATCTTTTTTACAAGGGATCTAAAGTTTTTTATGGACAATTTTTTTACTCTCGAAGGTTTGACACTCCGTGTAGGAAGAACTATCGCCGACTGAAAGGTTTGTGGTACTTGTTGGTCAAATTGGTATTCGAATTCTGATTGTTACATTCAAAATTTAATAATTTAAAATTTAATTAAACATCTGTCAGTTCCTTTTGAGCATTTCATTTAAGATATTTTCAAGTACTTTTAAGTACTTTTAAGTACTTGGCGCAAGTTTATGAAGTCAACGCTAACTATTCTTGTTCGCCCAATTTCCCGACTTCTACAATGAATTGATTCGAAAACCTGGTAACCTTGAGAAGGACTTTTTCCTTTCTTGTTAAAGCACTATTAATCTTAAATTGTCCACAGTTCGTTCCAAGTGGCAGAATGCAACGTGATTGATGCACAATGCAAATATTTAATAAGGAAGAAATTAAAAAGGAGTTTTGCTCAACTGAGAGCCGACATTTGGTTCTGTGAACAATGACAAATTGCAAGTGTTGCACTCAACTCCAGAATTATCTCGGCCGACCGGCAAGCAGCCGTAAATATCGACTTCAAAGCGAAATTCCGCTTTTAATGACTAATAAACCGATTGCGAGTGACAGCGCGGTGCAACATGAAAGCCGAGCCGCCACCCGGTGGCAACAAATTTTGCAACAAGGTGTAGATAGCAATTTTAATTGGTCGCCGTATGTGCCTGCGCCTGTTTTACGGCGACGGCACTGAAAGCCGCTAAAACTAACACACACCGAATTCGGGATTGCAATCAGAGAGCAACAAACAATGACAGCTGCATTTGCAACTGAAATGCGGCGGCACTTATCGCCAGCAGCAGCGGCAGCGGCCCATCGGCAGCCGCCTAATCATTGCTGCAACGAGCAGCCGCTGCCGTATACTGTCGTTGTTGTTGCTGCTGCTGCTTGTAAAATGAGTGGAAAAAAGTTTAGCGAGTAATTAAACGTTAAAATGGCGTTTTTCCTCTCGACCTTAACAGTCCATTGATTTGTTGCTAACGCTGCAGCAACGCCAGCAACATCATCAGCGCTGGTATAGAAACATCAATTAACGAGTTCGACGTGTTTTTTTCCAATTCTATTTTATTGATGAACTTTATTTCATTTGCCGAGCCATCACGTCACGTCGCTGACAGTGCGCCGCGCCGTCATAGCAGGCAGCAGCAACATTCAGGTGCACACAATATTTGTCTGATTAGTGCTGCTGCTGCGTGTGTGTGTGTATGTGCGTTTGTGGCAGTGCAATTTGTTTATTTAGAAGCATTTAGTGCGCTCGGCCAGGCGGCAGTGCCGGCACAATTGAATTTTTCTCCGCTTTGGCGCAAATGCTGCACGCATATCTGTGCTGCCGACTCCGCCGCTGCTGGCCATGGCTGCATTCAATGTGCCTTCCGAATTTGTTTACTTTTCTCAAACGCGCAGGCGGCAACACAAAAACACACACACACACTCACACGCATTCAGTGCCTTTTCGGTATTTGCAGTTTGTAGTTGAAATTTTTCGTTTACACTTTTGTGGGCACTTAAAACAAATCATGCGTTAACATTTTCCTAAATGTGTTTGCCGACTCGCCTTTAACTTCGGCGTGCTGCTGCTTCGTCCGCTGCCGGAGCGTTTAGGTGTCAAGTGTGTTTGCTACTTTGCGATAGTTGGTGAAGTTGATTTTTTTTCTCAATTTCTGGTTGTTACATTTTGGGAGATTGAGATGAAATCGTTTAAATAACCGGAAATTAGCCAGAAATAACAGACGGCAGACATTGTCTTTGATTTAGATTTGAGCAACAACTTTTATACCACTAAAGTGCAGCATTTAAAAGAGTATTCATTTCAAATTTTTGTATTGTTTAACACTTTCAGACCTGAGTTTCAATGTTTTTGGAGTGAATGATCAAAAAGTGTTGATCAATGTAAATTTGTTAAGTTTCAACTAGCGCAGGTTAGGTTTGGTTAGATTTGCGGATCTATTTTTTTTTATTTATTTTATTTTTATTTTATTTGATGAGCTATTTTCGCGTTGTTGTTCTTACTTCAAACCAGAGTAGATCCAATAATTTTGCGTTCGTTACCTATGCAAGGGTTGTGAAGATTGATTCGAGGAAGCATTGAAGCTGGTTCTGCTGCAGCTCTGGGCATCGATTTTAAAATGTTGTATTCAGAGACTCAACTATTATAAGTTTTTTAAGAAAATAATTGCAAAGTAACTTTTGCAGTGAAATATAACTGTTATTTGTTGATTATAATTATTATTTGCGACAATTAATTTTTACATTGCGTAATAACTGTTATGAGAAACACATTTTTTTTCGTTCTCGATAATTATTATTTTGGAATTTTTTTTTTGTTTACGTTGGTTCATAACTTTTATTTGTGACTTTTTGTTATTTTCGTTGCCGATAACAATTATTTGAAAGACAATTTTTTTACGTTGCTTCATAACTTTTATGAAATAATTTTTTTACGTTGCCTTACCACATTTTCTGTCTGAATTGATTTTTAATTGTTTAGTTGTTGGTGGAAATTAGGTTTCTGGAGGTTATTTGCGTTTGTCAATTTGAAACAATTAAAAAATCAATTCATACCCAAAATGTGGTACCTAATTCAACGTAAAATTAGTTTAGTTATCGGCAACGTAAATGAAAAAAAATCATAAATAAAAGTTATGAAACAACGTAAAAAAAACATTTCTCAAAATGATAGTTAGTGGTAATGTAAATAAAAAAATTATAAATAAAAGTTATGAAGCAGCGTAAAAAAAAAATTCTCAAAATAATAATTATCGACAACGGAAAATATACTTGTTTCTTATTAACAGTTATTATGCAACTCAAAAATATTTATTACATGATAATAGTTATAGGCGACGTAACAAATTTCTTATTGGGAATAATTATTATAAAGCAATAATTATAGAAATTTCTTAAATTAGGGCAATTTTTTTGATTCCCAAAAATATGGATAGTAATTATTTTAGGTCTCTGGTTGCATTGTTTTAGAATCAGGCAGTTTCATCTTTGTCTCCAACTTTGCAGATGATCCAATCGATCAGCAAGCAGTTTTTAAAAATATGATTTTCTATGACCCACAAAGACTTGACTCCTCGTCCGCATAGAAAAGCCACAACGACTCAGTATTTGGTTTGGCTGTACCATAAAAAACTTCACCTTACGTCAGGTCATTGTTTTTCACAATAGAGGAGATTTTTTTTACACTTAGCATTGTCAATGTCAACAATTGTTCGCCTAACAGCTCCTACGGCCAATGATGCGCCTCGTACACATTCCTTTTTACAAATTCTCTCCGTCATTGCAAGTGAGATTTTGCGTAATGAGTCGAGTCTCAAATTGACTAATTATGGTTTTTGACATTTTCACACATTCCTGACACGGCGCGCATCCGTGAAATATGGCCGGGGCCGCACCGTCCGGGAAGGCGTTCTCGGCACCAAAGTAATAAATGATATTTTCATGAAATTATTTTGGCAGCCGCCGTGGCCCAGTTGGTTAGTGCGTTGGACCGCGAGTCGAGGGCAGCGACCCAGGTTCAAATACTGCCTGTAATAACACCTAAAAAATAACGGGAAAAACTCGTTTTCTCTTTCGGTGGCTGTCCTCTCAGCTGGAAATGGCAAACCTCTGAGAGTAAAAATTGCTTATGAAAAAGCTCCCAACCTGCCGTTCGGAACCGGCATAAAAACTGTAGGTCCCTTCCACCCGCGTACAAATTCACACGCACAACACGGGTAGTTGCGGGAAGCTAGGCCTTAGTCTCGCGTAAGCGGGCTGTCGTGCCAGTCAATTATTATTATTATTATTAATTATTAATTATTATTATTATTTTCATGAAAATGTAACAGCCACTAGAACAACAACAACAACAACCACAAATAGCAGCGAGACTACAAGTTGCATTATTTTTAAATGGACTTCAAAGAAGTGCAACGGACGCAGACGTTGCGCCACAGCGGGGTGAGGAGACATGAGCTGTGGCAATGGAAATGTTGTTGTTGGCACAGCAGTTGTTGCCGTTGACGGCAATGCAATTAGTGGTGCTGCGGCGGCGCGGTGCGGCGCTGCTTTGAGAGGGACACGACATGCCGAACAATTAGTGGTGTCGTCATAATTGCCCATCTTGCGAACTGCCACACAAAAATACAAAGCAACAACACCAACTCCAACTATATACAACAACAACAAACTACTACATAGAAGAAAAACACAAAAAACGCCAAGTAGCAGCGGCAGCGCGGCTTTGAGTGTCAGTATGTGTGTTTGTGTGTGTGCGCGGCAGCAGCTGACAGTTGACAGCTACGTATACGAGGGGTGGGTGCGTCAAGCGACACCAATTGCGGCAGTTCAAATACGCGCACAACGTCGTTTTCAAAATCTCGAAAAGGTTTTTCGCAAACGAAATGGCAAATTAAAAAATTCCCAGAAACTGTCAGAATAGTGGTGCAAAAACCAAAATACGAAAAAGTCAAATTTCGAAATGCTTGGGTGGATTAAGTGTTGCGCAGTTTTGCATCCTTGCGGCCGGCACAAAATTGAGGCCGAACTCGCATGCAACGCGGCTCAAGTTGAACGCAACGAATCGGCAATTTATGGGAAAAGTGGTGAGCAGTAAAAAGCCGAAAAGGTGAATTTGTGAAGAACACAAAAGGCGCCCAACCTACCCGCAGAGCAGATCGGCTTCAGAGCAGAAGACATATGTATGCGCACGGGGTGTGGATCAGGGGCGGGCAGCGGAGTCGAGGGGACGAAGGTTGTCTAACTGCAAGTCCACGCTTTTCCATTCGAGTGCACACACTCACTTAGCGGTTACCTTTCGGTGTGCGCCCATTTTTGGATGCCACGGCTAAAAAGGCCACATTGTGGTGTGCAGCCTACGGAGTTGCCAGGCTGTTGGAAAATCGCTTAAAAACTTGAATTTAATTCAAAAACATTTTTTACTTAACACACTATAAATTTTTTACTTAGTACATTTTTTGCTAGTTTCACTTTTAAATACACCACTGTAGTTCCAGCGTTCTAATCATGATCACTATTCCGCCACTTAAGTCGCAAGTATCTCTCTTATTTTACTATATATCACATTTAAAATTTACTAGTTACAATTTCTCTATGAGTTGTGCGGGCTTTACGGCGGCCAGCTTAGCGTTTGCTACTCCAAACTTCGATGGTAAAGTCGAGGCCACGATTTGGCTGCGATATGAGGTGCACCGTCACGTTGCGGTAGCCGGGCCCGCCTTGAGTGAGCAGCGCCGAGGCGCCGCTTTTGTGGTCGTGATCGATGGCCTTCACTGCTTTGATGAGTGGACCGTAAGGTAAGTTGTACTGGAAAAGTTGAAAGCTTGCGAATCTAACGTGGACTAAGAATGCTGCAGCACTTACTTGGGGAAAGCGAAATTCGTATATTTGCATGTGCGAATGTTTCGGCCTCCTGACGATCTGTCGTTTTTGCACCAGCTGGTCCGTTCGGCCCATTCGACCCCACATTGTGCTGCCTGCGCGGCAGCCGCCCAGCAACGCTGCCACAATGGCCAAGAAGACGAACGCAGCAGCGACGGGAAACCTCATAATTCCTCAAACTGAATGCTGCACCGTTTCAACTGAATCTGACACACTGAACTACTAACTGCAGTCGCGTTGGAGCGATTTGTTTTTATACTAACACCGACATTGGTTATCTTGAGTCCCCGTGCGTGCAGAGTTCCGAACGCTGGCCGTTCAAATGTTGTGTCGATGCATAGCGATTAGCTGTGCCGTTTTATCTCTCGCCCAGTCTGCGTTGATGCTGTTTCCGCCACAACTGCCTACAGTCTTCGCGCACATCTTCAGTGAATCATACATAGTTATATAGTTATATACATAGTTGCTTCATGTTATCAGCTCGAGAATTTACTCGAGGTGTAGGGTGTTGGAGGGGTTTGAGATTGGGTCGATTATGAAATGAACTCAATGACACATTTTAATGGTATCACTAACATTTGATAAGTGTCAAGAATTTGTTTTGATCAAGTCTCCCTTTAGTTAAGACTCAAGAAATACTTGTTCTAAGTATCACAGAGTGCATTTGATGAATATCGGTTTTGCATCACAGAAGCACCGCAACTCGTCTTCCACGAGCTGTGCACAATCACCTCAACGCGAACTGGAGATAAGAGTGCATCAGATGCCGCTGACGGATAATTCTTGTTTCGACCGATGTATGTTTTTGTGTCAACAACAGGCTGAATTCATGGAATTCATATCTATCTTGTTTGCAAAAACAGCTATCAGGCAGCGGGACAGATGCAGCGCTTGCAGTGGTTCAGCTCAGATCCACTTAGGTGCTCTCAGGTGTTTTCTCAAGCTCCCGTTTGAGTTCTCCGCGCATTATAGGTTTGTCAATGACGAGCAGATCAGAGCCAATACTTCTGCTACTACAGATCACACTTTGTGATCGACGGATATAATTTGACAAATATAACTTTATATTTTTATAATTTAATGCATAGTTTTTGGAAACGTGGCATCAAAACGTTGCTTCTGAAATGCTTCGGTGATTCTCAAAATTTTTTTGTTTTTAGTTACGAATATTATTTATTTTTGAAAATTTATTGTTGCCATGTGGCATCACTTGCCGTGGCCCATGACACAGTGAGCGGTGCACAGCAGCGCAAGAAACGCAATAAAAATGCGTCATGCATAATCGCATAATCGAGTGGAACTCATTCGACAGACAGCCGCACGGACAGACAAACAGCCGCACAGCAACGGCTGAATGGTTGAATAGACAGCAAACAAGAAGAACACAACCGATGCTCGGCGCAAGGAAACCCGCAACAAGAGCATCAAAAGAACTCGGAGATGCTCGCATCCCACTGGCAAGCAAGATGAGCCGCAACAAAAACCATAACAACAACAACACAAGCAACAACAAGACACTGCGAGGATTATGAAGCAGGAACACAAGGCGCAGGCTGCAGCCATGGACTCGGATGCGTGTGTTGCCGCGGGGCAACGACTGAGATCGACTGGTGGAAGGAGCGCGCGAGCAGCTGAAGCGCCTGTTGAGTGCAATATTTTGTATTTCTTAACGAGTTGTTGAAATTCGCTACACCTAATCATCCGCGCAGCGCTGAGCGAATGTTGCCGCGTTGACAAGCGCAACGAGCAGCTGCAACATTATTAAGCAACGACTTGAACGCGCTGTGGGCCGAGGCGCTGACACTTGCGGGCGCTGCCCTAATTCGTCGTCATTCACTTTGATTTGGCTGCCGAGCGTAGAGTGACTGGCGAATTGTGCATTGTCGGCCGCAGAAAAAGACGCAATTACGCAGCTGCCGAAACCATGGCCTCCGATTGCCACCTACCGCTTCCACTGTGCCACAAAACCCATTGGTTTCTTGTCGCTCGGGCAGCGCGTTTCCTGCTGACCGGCCGCCGCTGCAAAAATACTTCAAGTGCTCACACCGACTTATGCACGTTTTCGCTGCGGCCGGCCTCTTGTGTGCGTCTTTTGTTGCGCTTCCCGCAAGCCGAACACAATAAATGGCCGACTGCCAGCAAGAAATTCGCCAGCAAAGCGATTTTTTGTTGCGGCCTGCGAATTGACACTGAGTGGCCCTAAACAAGGGGCTCACGCGCGCACAGATCACATCGCCCAAGTGGCGGTGTGCGAGGAGTTTGTTTGCACAGCGGTGCACAGCTGCAGGTAGAGCGCGAGCGATGGAGCGGGCGGGCAACGGGGGCCAGAAGATTTATAAGCGGCGCACAGTGATTACGCAAGCACTGTGCCAGAACTTGCGCCAAATGGGAATTTTTATGCCATGTTTTGTTGTTGTTGTTGTTTTTTTGAAAATGTTATATTGGCAGCGCTTTGAATTTGGCATAAGTCGGACAATTCCCATAAAATCGGCAAACAATCCGAAGAAGGCGAACAATGTTTTAGTTATATTTTTTGTGTTCTTTGTATTTGTAATCAAATGTAAAGAATGTCTTCTGAATGCCTTCTCGGCATTTGTCAGCGTCCTTGCTTCGCTGTGTATCACAGAACAGAAAAAATGAGAGCTTTACATAGTTAAGCTAGTTGTTGTTGTTGTTGTGGCTCAATGAGAGAGTTGCTGAAACTATTTCAAAACTGCTATAGCAACAGTGGAACAGCAACACTACATAACATAACAGACATAAAAATTCTGTCGTTTACATTGAAGCAGACATAATGAAAAATTTCCTCTTGATTGAAAAACTCTACTCTGCGAAGTGCGCACTTCTATCCCTTTTTATGCTATGTTGTATATACTTGTATATACATAGATATATTTACAAGCATACTTATGTAGAAGACATATTTGCTGCTTGTCAGACAACAATTAGACACGCACCGCTCGTTGGTTTATGGAAAATTTTAAAATTTCTTCTCACCGCACCGCACAACGCATTCATCTTGATTTACGCTCAGCGCATGTGGCAACACCTCCCAACAATGGCAGCGCCCGAAATATTACAAAAACACAAAAATTAAAGCCGTCCGAGTTTGCGCAACGGAATCGCTGACCACAGTCAACAACTTATTACGCTGCGGCCATTAAGGCGGATGAGCCGCCGCGCCGTCTCATAAATATTGCCGTTCAGCACTTGAAGGCGTTGTGGTTACGGGTCGTTTCACATTACACCATTTCGCCTTTTTTTTCTGAGTTTGCTGTTGCATGCAACTCGTTTGCATGTGCGCGCCATTTATTTATGCAAAAGTGTTGAATGACAAAGAAATACAAATATTTTTATATACTGACTTTTGCATGTTTGTATATTAATTTCTCACAGTGTAAAAAAGTGACACTTATCCTATACATGGGAAACATTTAAAAATCAAAGGCTAGTGACAACAAAATGTCAGTAGAGCGAAGTTTGTGAAGAACGACTGGTTGCTACTTTGATCGATAAAATGGTCTGCAAAAATAGTTTTCAGGATTTCAAAGTCCATTGATGAAAGAAGGAACCATTAGCCCCCAGGGCTTTCAGTTTGAAGCGTGTTCCTAGTTGTGGCAACTTTTGTTTAAGTTTTTGCCAGCATTTCCACTGACAAACGCCAGTCTCAGGTTTAGCCTCGTCGCAAGTGGGAGGAGCTCGCGTGGCGTTAGTGCAATTTGCATGCATTTCATATAAATACGTTAATAAGGCGTTGCAAGATGCAGGCAGCAAATTGATTTTACAACAGTCGTGTCGTTGCAAGCCATATGTTGCAAGCGCTGTTGCACACGCAAATGCTAACACACACACGCACACACTCGAACGAACGCCCAACTGTTGCCAGCCGCTGTTGTGTCTTGTTGTGTGTTGTGTGCGGCTGAAAGTCGTCTGCAGTGAAGATTGGGCTTAAAGGAAAATGGGTTAAGCGCCAGTGGCGGCCCTCGCAGCACCAACTTTCTTGCCAGCTGCTGCAAGTGGCTCCTAACTAACTGCTGCTCAGTGCGTGTGTTTGTGTGTGAGTGTGTGTGTGTCGGCTTGTGCTCGTTGCTCCTTCGTTTGAAATGATTTTGCTGATTTAGCTGAATAATTGAAGTGCGCCATGCGATGCGGATCAAAAGGGGCGTTTTAGCCTTTTCGCGGCGCTCCAAACGAGGCGCATTGCTCATTTGTGCAGTGCGCTTGACTGGGTGTGACGGCAGCAGAGTTGCATCACCAAATGTTGACTTTGTCGCGTAGACAATGCTTAGAAAGTTGCGAAAAGTGCAATAAAAAAGTAAATGAAAGGAACAAAGTTTTTGTTTACATGAGTTTGATGGTTTACAATTGCCTGTAGAGGACATAAAACGATAATTAAAAGGAATAACGTTTTTTTTACTTGAGTTTGATTGTTTACAATTGCCTGTAGAGGACATAAAACGATAATTAAAGTAGTAGCAGTAAAGATGTAAACATTTTTGAAAAAAGGCTGAATTGTCAACATGCAAAGTAAATGTAGATAACACCGTGCGGCAAAAATTAAAAAAAATTTTCACACCGCAAATAATCCATATGGGCGTGAAACTAGAGACCACACATAGTAATACGGCGTACTCAGTTTTTCATTTCTACATGCTTTGTCCTTTTAAAAGGAATTCAAAATTTTTAAGGGGATAAAAAATAAAAAAAATATATAAAATACTTAACTTCGTTAGAATATGGCGATATGTATATCAAATGAAAAAGGAAAGGCTCAAGAATTTAAATAAAATTTACTTTTTATCTATTTGTAAAAAAGGATATGAAAAAGGTCCTTTGAAACTTGTAATCCTTTATATCCTTGAAAATTTATAACGAATTTTCTTGAAAAGTAACTATGTTAAAACCCAAAATCTTCTTGATCACGTGTCGAAATTTTATTATTCTCGCTTCATTGATTTTGTATCTTTTTATTATTTAAATTACTAATACTTAAATAAATCAGAACTTTTGTATTTCATTAGAATTGCAGCTTCTGTCTTTTTTTAATAACTTTCGAACCAATTAAACTTAACTAAACCACTAAAACCAACTCAGTTAATTTCTTAACTCAGTTGCTATAGTAATTAATACAGATTCAGCGTCAAAGTCATGTAGAACAAGTCGCCAGCCATGTAGAACAAGTCGCCAACCATGTTAATCAACCATGTCGACAATGCCCCAACCATGTAGATAACGCACAACACTGACTGCTCTACTTTTGGCACTGCCACTGCGGTGCTTATTGTTGCTTATAGATGTAGTTTTTGTTTTACTTGTTGTTGTTGTTGTTGTTGTTGCACTGTTCGCCATACTCATCGCAGTGGCTGCCACTAATAAATTCATGCAGTCTGCACTAATTTATTCATACACATCACTTTTGAGCGCTACTGCACAGTGTTGTTGTTGTTGTTGCGTCTTGCATTTTCTTTGCTTTTGCTTTTTAATTTTTTGTAATTTATTTATTTCGAAAACAAAAAGTGAAAAATTTTGCATAAATTATCAACGAACGCTAATGGCGGCGCTGTGCAACTGTTGTGCGCCGCGGCGCTTTTTCCTTCACTATTGCCAACAACAACAATAACACCAAATGCACTAAACTCCTTGAGCGCGTCTGCAGCAAAACTTTCACGAAAATTGATGGCAACGCCGGGCGGTGCGGGGTGTAATGACAGCTCTATAACTTCTTCTCGGCTGCTTGTTGTCTGCCTGCGCTCACATTGTTGTTGGGTCACACACAGCGGACGAGGACGAGTGCGGGAAAGTGCAGGGCGAGCGCTGCGGGGCGGTGAAGTGCATGTCATGGTGCAAAGTGCAAACACTTTTGCTATCAATGGGGTCGTCGTCGTCGTTGTCGTCGTAGTCGAAGCTCTAACTCTAACTCTAACACCAACGACAACAACATCGCCAACACCAACACAGCCGACACCATCTCTTTGGTGCCTTCTGCGACGGATGCGACGCGGCATGTTGCACACTGCACATTGCAAGTGTTGGCATTACTTCCTACAACGATAGCTACACACCGGTAATGGGGCACTTGTGTTGCTCTTGTTGTTGTTTTTGTTGTACTTGGTGTTTTTGCTGCGGCTGTTATTGTCGCTGCTGTTCGGCTGCCGCGCGGGCTGTCATTGTGATAGTTGCTGTCGTTGTTGTCATTGTTGTTGTAGCGACTGTTGGCATTTGCCACCGTTTATAACTATCCATATTCAGTGCTCCTTCTGCTGTTGCGGTTGGAGTTGTCGCCTTTGTAGTTGTTGTTGTTGTTGCCGCTGTCATATCAGACAATTGCCAGTTGAGAGTTGATGTTTTGACGTTCCTTTTCGCAATGTTTGCATAAAATTAAATAACGTGTCGTTTCTGTTGTTGGTCATGTTTGCCTAGCGCCACGAACATCTCCCTTCCTCGTCTCTTGCGTCTGGACACATCTCTGCGCTTATTGAATTGCGAAAACAAGCGAGGAACGAGGAATGAGACTGCCATCAAGTGGAATTGATATACCAAACAAACAAAAACAATACACAAATTTATTTAAATTATTCCATTAAAAACATTGGCATAAAAATGGGTTGGAGGATTTTCGAATTTTCTGAAGCGAAATGAAATTGTTCACAAATTGTTTACATGTCGTAGACGCCTGGCCAAATATTGATTTGAAATTAATGCTACCCATTTCCTGCATTCAATGCAATGTCGAAAGTTAGTTAGAAATCATTACCAGAATAGAACAGTGTTGACTCATACAGACTGTCCGGAAATTGCAGCGATTTTTGTGCGCAAAGGCATCGAATTCTTCTTCCTTCTATCTTGAGTGGGTCGCTTGAAATGCCCACTTAAAGTATTCCGAGGTTGGCAGAGTAATTTGAACAGGCAGTACTTCAATACTGAGAGTGGATCAAATAATTTTCATTATTTATTTAACCCTTTCGACCGCAAAGTTGCCTGAGAGCAATTTCACCTATTTGTCAAAAGGTATTTAGCAAAATCGACAATTGATTTATGGGTTTCATTGAAGTAGGCACCAACAAATTAATATTTTTAGAAGTGAATTCAAAGCAAATTACAAACATTTTACTGTTATCCCCAAAATAATGTCCAATAATTTGCAGCGATATCAGGCAAAGTTTGTGTTCTAATTGAAGTCTACGAAATGGGCGCGTTTGATCAAAACCCTATTTCCTTAATAATGGTTAAATAAAATCAAAAAGTGATTATTTTGTATTTTTCCATAAATATTAAATAATTTTTCTGTAATTAAAAAATATTTATACTAAATTTATTTAACCCATTTTAAGCTAAAATTGTTCAAAAGTAAACTAGCTCTAGAACTCTAACAAAGAGGCAGCTTCAAATGTAAATAAATACCAAAAAGTAATATCGAGACACAGGGTAAATTTCGGGGTCGAAAGGGTCAAAGTATTCCGAAGTTGTCAGAGTAAATTGAACAGGCAGTACTTCAATACTGACAACGGATCAAATAATTTTTATTTTTTATTGAAATTTCAAATGGCTTTGACTTATTTATTTTACTACTTAACTTTTTTACCAATGTTTTTTTTTTCATTTTTTACTATGTAAAACTGTTACGTATGGATTGGTTAGTTAGTAATTAGTGCTGAGACGTTAATTCTGGTTGGGCTTTAACCTTACAACAAATACAAATATCCATGCTCTACATCTATACAAATCTCTCTGCTGCAAGCGCTAATTAATTTTAACTCCAGCAATTCTCTCGTCGTTTCTGTGTTGGCACAACAAAAAGTAATTTGTACAACCGATTTGTATAACCATGCGGCCGCTGTCCAATATATCGCTGGCAATTTGACTAGACAGCAGCGGGAAAACTTGAAGCAACCGACACACACACACACGCACACATCGTTAAACCGCGCTGGTATACAAATCAAACAACGCCGAACTTTTCAACAATGAAATGCCAAAAGCAAATCCCACATATAATTTACGTAAACCTCAATTTTTGACATTTGTAATGTCACATATGTCACTTGGCTGACATGTCTGTTGTCGCTGCAGACAATGCGGTACGCATGTGTGGGTCTGTGTGTGTGGTTACTGTTTCTTCTTCTTCGTCTTCTTGCGCGCAGGCAGCAAGAAGTAGCGCGACCGCCATGTCAACGTCAGTGTGCCATCAAAATGTTAAACTGTTTAACTACCAGAAAACACCAACGACAACTACAACAACAACAACAAGAACAACACGTACAGCAGTCGCTGCGATCGACCCCGCAACTTGACTGGCCCACTTGCTGGCTTTTTGGTGTTTGTTTGATATTTTTGTTGGTGTTATTTTATATTTGTATAATTTATAAGCAGTGCACATAAAACAACAACAATAACAGCCACAACAATAATAATGCTTGCAATAAAAATAACAATAACAATCATAACAGCAACAAACAACAACATTACAGCTCAGTCGTCGGGGCGCAGCGTTCACGGCGGCAGCGGCAGCACGAACAAAAGCAATGACAAGCAAATTGACATTATTAACGCCGCGGGTGGTTCATGCTTTGATAAATGGTCGCGCACCTTTCCGCCTGCACTCGCTCGCACCGCTCGTCCTCCCTGCACCAACACGAGCAGCGAACGTGCCGCCGAACGTGTCGCACTATATATTCAATTTTTATTGTCCTGTGCACGAGATCTTTTTTGAATTAGAATTCATTTCATGTATGCGAGGCGTTCTTTGCACACACAAACATACACACCAACACAATTGCAAACCTGTGATGTGATGTATTTGATGCGACAGAGATATGGGATAACTGTAATTTTAACCTTTTACCGGCAGTTTTTAACCATTTTGTTGTAAAAACTCTACTCCCCCCCACAAGTGCAGAGCTTTTTATCGGAGCCGGTCAGCTGTAGCTGTGGTCCCGCTATGCGCCATCCGGCAGCTAAATCTTTTGGCTTCTCTAATGAGTGCTAAGCTCCTTAAGCGCGTCTTTGTTCACAAACTCAATCGCGGCGCTTAACTTTTATTAATTGCATAACTCATTTTATGGGCCCACCCGCCGCCGACAGCTCGCACATGGCTGCGTGTCAACTGCTGTCAATTACAGCAAGTTTCTTCGAGATTTATTGCGGCGATACGTATATTCAAAATTTCTTGCTCTCGTCGTCTGTTGGTTGTTGTTGTGGTTGCTGTTGAAAGTTTTGATTTGTGCGTGGTATGAGGAATGTGGCGTGCCGGAGTTGCAAGTTTCTGCACTCGGAGAAAATTTTCTTGATACCGTCAAGTTGAGAATGGTGCGATTACAATCGTAAGTCGGCGGAAAAGAGTTCGTCGTTTAGTCAAAACAAGACTGACCAACTATATTTCTATTACAGTTCTGGTTGTTGTAGGGCACTGAACTATCATCAGGCATATCCAGCTACTACAACTTGCTTTCTACGGCCACTCCACTCTAGCTACGGTTCGATGGGTACGAAGAAAGCTGGGCTAGAAGAAAGTTTAGCCTTCTGGGGACTTCATGAGAGAATCTAAATGGTTCCTACCCGATACCAGAAAACATGTGTAACCGCAAGCACTTTTAAGTCTAAGCTCTCTTCTTTCTCTCTTTTACATTTATTACACCGTGCGACAAAAATTAAAAAAATTGTTCACACCAAAAAAATCCATATGGGCGTGAAACTAGAGACCAAACATAGTAATACTACGTTCTCAGTTTTTTATTTCTACATCCTTTTAAAAGGACTTCAAAATTTTGAAGGGGATAAAAAGAAAAAAACATAAAAAATAAAAAAAGGCTGACGAATTTAAATAACATTGATTTTTTATCTATTTGTAAAAAAAAAGGATATGAAAAAGGTCCTTTGAAAATTTTAATCCTTTATATCCTTGAAAATTTATATAGAATTTTCTTGAAAAGTAAGTATGTTAAAACCCAAAATCTGCTTGATCATGTGTCAAATTTCATTATTCTCGCTTCATTGATTTTGTATCTTTTTATTATTCAAAATACTAATACTCAAATAAATTGGAATTTTTGTACTTCATTAGAATTGCAGCTTCGGCCGTTTTTTTAATAACGTTCGAACTAATGAAGTTAGAGTAATTAAATTTTGACACGTGATCAGGGAGAAAAATGCTGTCGCACGGTGTTATATATTGATTTGTCGATTTTTTACTTTTTACTAAAAACTACTTTCGTATGTTACTTGCTTCTTTGCTTCCTTAACCCATTAGCGCTCAAAACGTCTAAAATTTTTGTACAACTTTGCGATTGTACCAAGCGATGAAATCGGCGTAACGGATAGTGAAAAATAGTCATTCTATATGTTTTCGGGTCCGCTCTACATGATTATGCCATTCGATTTTCATTTTGGTCACAAGGAAATCCAATATGGCAGTGTTTTCGGAAAAAAATGCAAAAATTTCGACCAGTTTTTTTTTTCAAATCAATATTTCATACCGAAATAGATTTTTGGTTGGGGTATAAATATGCACAAAAGTGCACAAACATGTTGAACTTTCAGAAAATACCCAAGTTGCCTCATGGGAATACACTTAACAACCTCAAAATGGCGGAAAAATGAAAATGGCGGAAAATTTTTTCACAATCATTCATGAATTTTTTGTTTGAAAACGTCGCACTATAACGAAAAATGTTCAAGAACAAATAGTGTTTAGAATTTGACAGAGAATACGTCTTTTTACATAAAAAAATGTTTAAATTTTTCATGTAAAACATTTAAATTTAAATTTTAAATTTTTTTATGTAAAACATTTTTTTATGTAAAATGCAATTAGTAATAATGCATTTAACAGAATAATTGTTAGCCAGAAATGCTTAGAATCAGTCTAAGAACATCTATGCATTTTTTCAGAATTTTTTGAGAAATTTTTGCAATTTGTTAAGAATTGACAATTTGCAAAATTCCAAAAGTTGATCAAAACTTTTTCAAAAAATTCAGACGTAGTCTCTGTCAAATTCTAAACACTATTTGTTCTTGAACATTTTTCGTTATAGTGCGACGTTTTCAAACAAAAAATTCATGAATGATTGTGAAAAAATTTTCCGCCATTTTCATTTTTCCGCCATTTTGAGGTTGTTAAGTGTATTCCCATGGGGCAACTTGGGTATTTTCTGAAAGTTCAACATGTTTGTGCACTTTTGTGCATATTTATACCCCAACCAAAAATCTATTTCGGTACGAAATATTGATTTGAAAAAAAAAACTGGTCGAAATTTTTGCATTTTTTTCCGAAAACACCGCCATATTGGATTTCGTTGTGACCAAAATGAAAATCGAATGGCATTATCATGTAGGAGCGGACCCGAAAACATATAGAATGACTATTTTCAATATCCGTAACGCCGATTTCATCGCTTGGTACAATCGCAAAGTTGTACAAAAATTTTAGACGTTTTGAGCGCTAATGGGTTAAAAAAAAAAACAACATTTTCTTCGGCACTTTTTCTTTTAGTAAGTAAATTGGCTCAACAGATTTTACCATCTCGCTATTCTATTTGAAAAATTTGAATTTTTTCTGAGTGTACTTAAACTCGCTGGTTTCATAATTTTAATTGTTTTTAGATTTTCATTGTTAATAGTTTTGATGTGCGAATGCCAGAAGCTTCTCAAATTGGCTGTGAGGCAGGAGATGATTTTCCAACTTTAACTAATTTTATTCCAGAACAAAAGCCAACACATTGAAATGGGTTAGTTTAAATAATTTCCAAGAAGACGTTTTGTGCTGAGAGCAGTTCAAGTTAGGTTGGGTTTGTTAAAGTGTGTTTTCAGGACGATAATGTAAACTATAGCAATTTTTGACTATGCGCGTCTTTTTAAGATCAAATAAATTCAAATAAAATTTTATTTATTTGCTATTGATCGATTGTAATACTTCCAGCGTGCAAATATCTCAGCAGTGTTGACGCTTTGAGCTACAAATGTCTGAATTCAAACTAATCATGAGCCCAAACTCAAATATTCGACTGGTTCAATTATGATTTTTGCATCGGCCCTGACATGCTTCTCGAGTTCAGTGCAATATTAATCTGAGCGTAAATTTGCTCGTTGTTGATATTAAATCAACAGCAAAATATTTGCATGATTACTAAACTTTATGGGAAACAATCACAATAACTCTTTGCCTTATTTATTCAATTATATCTTACGAGCAGCATTAGCGATCGTTTTGGTACCATTTCAATGGCACTTTTGTGCAATGCAGAACGAGCAGCCACTCGGGCTGGGTGCAGCACCGGCCATAACCGATCAGTGATGCTGATCGCTCCAATCTCCGGCAACGTGGTTTCGATTGCGTTCGCGCAGTGAAACCCACACAATCTGCGCCATTAACGCCAGTTTTCGAGTGCGTCCACCTGCCGCGGCGCATTTGCAGTCACTGTCGTCAGGCACAGTTTTTGCCGAGTCTGTGCCCTTTGTGGCGCAGTGTCGGTAATTGATCGGTGGTGGGGCGATTTGCCACTTGCGGCAAGTGTTGATGGCTGTGTCGCCACCGACCGTTGGCAACTGCTGTGACCGCCGGCTGCAGTTTGGTTTCGCTGTTTGTTGCAGTGTTGCCAGATCAGAAGATTTCCTCCTAGATTTATGAGATTCTTGGCCTTTTAGGAGAATTTTTAGGAGGGCGAATGGTTTAGGAAGTTTATATTTTATGTTAGGGGATTTTTCGGTTCCTTAGTGGATTTTTGGGAGATTTTTGGATAACGAAGTATGATGTATTGGGAACAATGGCAACAAAACATATTTTGTCAACTGTTTTAATAGTCAAAGCACCCTATTGTGTTAAAAATTTGTAAGCTTACAAATGTAAGCTTGTTCTATGTCGTTCTCACTTAACTATTGCTGTCACAATCAAATCCCGCCAAAAATGCCACTTTTTATTTAATTCATTTGTTATATGTTTTGTTTCTGTTAAGTTTTTGTTGTTAAGCTGAAGATGAATAAAAAAAAGGCTGCATTAAAAAAAATTATATGTAGGTATATATTTTTATTTTTTTTTGAGAAGTTTAATTCCTTTAAAATTACGCAAATTATAAAAAAAAATTTAGGAGACTTTTTTAACTTTTGGTAGGAAATTTCAGTACTTTTTTGAGATTTAGGAGTAAGTCATTTCAGGTATCTGGCAACACTGTTGCGCTGCGCGCCAAGTGCTGTTGAGCACAATTGAATTTTTAAAATATGGAAAGCATTATGTAGTGGAGTCAAACACGAGAAATAACAAACTGACGACGGACAGCGGCCACAGCAATGTGCGCAATGGGAAAATGAATGAATGGCCAGCGAGAAAGGCAAGAAACGGCCGAGCAGCGCACTCGAGTGCAAATTATGGGATGTCTTCACTTGACAGGCAACAGTGACGGGCGCAGTGCATTTTATTAGTTCATATTTCATTGAGAAGTGCCTCGGCGTTTCGTAATGCGCGCTGCCGCCTCCTTCCTTACGACGTCGCTGCACTTTACTCACTTCAGCCGCGGCAGCCACTTTGGCGCGAACGTTAGCGGCCCAAGAAAAAGAGTTGAAGCTTTGGGGTAACGCAACGGGCGCCTATTTGGAAGTTGAACGGTCATTCATATAAACGTTTATGTAATATAAAATTTTTAACTCCGTATCTCGTTGGAGCCCAAGAACTCATGGATCAACGCTCAAGTGCTCGTAGGTGATTGAAGAATGGGTTTGAGCGTCTTCTCATCAACACTTCATGGACTTTGTAGACAGGAATAGTTGCGCAGTGCTGGTTTCAGCGTCTTACAGATATGTTGTGTCTTATATTTGCAATATTTTCTTATAAACTTTTATTCAGAGAGAAGTTAACAGAAGCAAAACATTATTTTTAGGCTAGTTTCCATTAGTTCCGAGATGCTATGATTCTTTACCTAACCTGCCAGACCACATCAGTTTTAATCTAACTCAAAGTTGTGCTAAAAATTTCATGTACTTTAATTTAAAGTCAGAAAATTCGTATGAAGGACATTTCTTCCCTAGTAACAGTTGAAGGTCTCCAGGAGAGGTTCAGTTGCTCTCGCAACAAATCTCGCTTACGGCAGACACAAAGTGCTGAATATTTTATGTGACGCCGCTCCCGCTTCCAGGTGGAATTTTGTTTTCGATTTGAATTCAAGCAGCGAATTAACCAACGGTTCGACTCGTGTTTTTTGCATGAACCAAAATTTAGGGTAAATACACGAAATTAGCTGCAGCAAAGTTGAATTTAATGAAATGTACACAGTGCAACATGGAGCGGGAGGGGCCAGCGGTCACGAAGCTGGAACTTTGCGCCTTATCTGTGCGCAAATCTGCAAAACAAATGCAGATCAAATCGGATTCGGAAAGCGGTGAGCGCACTCAAATGTGCTTCCGCATTCACGTTTGTGTATGGAAATACAGAAAATGCGAAGCGGAAAGCGAACACGCCGCCGACACCTCGCTGCGGTGCTCCGGTCGGCAGCGAGGGATTTGCCAGCGAAAGTGGGGAAAAGGTAAAGTGGGCACAAAGGTGGATATACAAAGGTTGGTTGGTGGCGGGGAGGGCGGTCGCGGTTGGAAAGGGATGTTTGATAAAAGCGTTTATAAATGCCAACGTATTTACATACTTGTACAGCGGACAGCCAGTCAGTCAGCGGAGCTGTGCATAGAATAACATTTTAGAGGATTTGCACCTGAGCCAACTGAAACGCTGAAGAGGGCGCGGCGGCGGCAGCTGAACATACAATTGAAATAAATGAAATAAAATGAAATGGAATGAAATGAAATCGACTAAGTAGCAGCGAGTGCAACGCATTAGAGGGGCTAAGGATTTCAATTCAGTCGAACTATTTTGCATTATTCTATAAGAGACTCTGGATCAGAGGTAGTTGGTTCGAAACATTGTCTCAAATTAAGTAAAAAATATATCCTCACCTATGTACAGTCTTCACTGGCAAAAGTTCCCCCTAAAGATGAATTTCTTCCACCTCACTGCTGCCCGCACTTTCAGTGCGGCTTAAAGGACTTCGCTATAACACAGTGGAGAAGTATTCAACTTTTACATGAATATGGCTGAGGCACAAAGGCGAGTCGAGCGACGAAAAGCCTCTAATAAGAACATTTATTTTGATATGTGTTGTTGTTGTGATAAATCCCTTTTTGGCGTGCAAGCTGCCAGTTGGATTTGCCGCCCATTTGCGTTGAATGTGACGAAGGGTGTTCGAGATTTGGCGGTGAGTTGATTTGAATTGGCATGGCCAGAAAAAGTTTCTTTTCTGTAAAATTTCGCCAACTTTCAGTCGACTGGCCGGAAAGCAGCTTTGTGAGTCATTCTCACGGTCGATTGGGTCCATTGAAAGGCTGGCCGCCCTCCCTCAATTATTTTCAGCCGCCAATTGTGTGTCTTTTCGCAGCGCTGCCGGCTGGCTTTCACTTCGCCTTGCGTTTGACTTGCCGGCGTCCTTTTTAATTGGAAATATCAATCACAGTCGTGGGATTAAGTGACATTAGCGTGTGATGCCATTCACGATTAAACACTTTCACACACAAACACACACACACACACTCACACTTAAGTGTACTTGCATTGTGTTGCGCTGGTACAGTGAAATGCGCTTAAGTGTCTATGCGAGTTGGTCTCATCGACGGACCAAAGTTAAACGAGCCACAACCACAATTTCATAGAAACTATGCCATTCATAAAGATGGCAAAACACTTTTACTCCCTGGGTTAATTTTCACGAAGTTGCATTAAATAAAAAAAACGATTTGTTGTTCAGTTATTTGGGGCTTACTGTACGTACTTAAGTGTGAGGTCCAATACGTTAAATGATTTTGTTAAGTCGTTTTCTGTATTGACAGACTCGTTTGCGAATTGTATGTGGAGCAATGAATGGCGGCAGTGACGTGGTTAAAGAGAAGCACTCGGCGCTTAAGGGGGTATTCTAGTCTAGAGGCTCAATTTTGAGGTGATTTTACGAGCGTAATAAAAAAAACAGTAAACATTTTTACCATCCATGTTTTTATCAGTTTTTTATTGATACTTGAAAAGTATAAAAATGTATGTTATAGTTGAAAAAACAATTCAAAATTGAAGTCCGTTGAAAAAAAAAATTCAAAACTGAAGTCGGTAGAGGCCGGCAAAGTGGGGACTAAAAAAAAGTGTCTCCTGGTTGAGGTGATTTGAAACATAAAAATAAGGTTAGTTCCTATTAAACAAGGATATAGAATTAGCAGCCGCCGTGGCTCAGTTGGTTAGTGCGTTGGACCGCGAGTCGAAGGCAGCAGGTTCAAATACTGCCTGTAATAACACCTAAAAAAAATAACGGGAAAACTCGTTTTCTCTTTCGGTGGCTGTCCTCTCAGCTGGAAATGGCAAACCTCTGAGAGTAAAAATTGCTTATGAAAAAGCTCCCAACTTGCCGTTCGGAACCGGCATAAAACTGTAGGTCCCTTCAACCCGCGTACAAATTCACACGCACAACACGGGTGGTTGCGGGAAGCTAGGCCTTAGTCTCGCGTAAGCGGGCTGTCGTGCCAGTCAATTATTTATATTATTATTATTATTATAGAATTAGCTGGACGTAGCCGATTTGGAAACAAAAATGTTGGACAAAATTGCGTCTTTCTGAAAATGAAGGTAATTTTTTGCCTTATTTTTTCAACTTTGGTAATTTTTAAAAAATCGTAAAAAACGAATTACAAAAACCCCTACATCGAGCCAATTTTGTTAATACTAAGAAATTCTGTTTCAAATATAGAAAGAAGATATAAAAAGAAAAGGGCCGCTTCATATTTGCATCTGAAGGCCAAAATGGTAGTGGATGGGTCTCACTCTTTGCAAACATTGCAAAGATTTGCAGAGCATTGTAAGGAAGGTCTAAGGCATCTACTAGCCGGCAGAGGGAGAGCCCTGGCGTGTCCTGAGAAAGGAAGGTCGATCGTGAGGCTGGTAAACTCAAAGCAGTAACCAAGAATCGAACTCGACGTGGTTACTGTTTTAGTTCCCATTTGGGATTCCAAAGAGCGATGCCCGTCAACTCGGTCCAAACGTTCGATAAATTCGAAATAAGTTCCTTGATAAGTGGTTTCTTTAAAATTAAAAGGATAAACATTTTCCCATACAACTTTTGCAAAAAAGCATTTCTGATACAAGCAAATGTTTTCAATGCATACAATGAAAGATACAGATACACATACAATGTATATATATATACATATATACATATATATACAGATATCATCATCACAGATCGAAAAATTCCCCCCGAAAAGTGTTTCGTTGTGTTAAATTTTTCATTGGCATTGCCAAATTCTATTACTTCACGTCACCGGAAAATGCCAACTGCACGTCTGGTGGTGACGTGCGTTGATGGCGGCAACGTGTGGCGGGTGGCGCTGTCGTGGCCGACTGTCACTGGCGTTTCTTTTGGCGTTGTGTTTCACGCTGCTCTCGTACTTCTCAACCTCCTGTTGCTTTTGTAATGTTAATTAGACGCATTACAACAACCACAGCTACAACAACAACAACAACAACCATGTCTTTGTCTGTTTCGTTTTAATGTAAATTTTGTTGTTTTTCATTTCGTGCGGCTTTTATTTAATTGAAGAGCATCACTAATACACCAACAACAAAAACAACAATAACATTAACAACGTCAACTGCACAACAAAACACCACACAGTGCTCAGCAACAACAACAACAACAATGCGATGCCACACTTCACTGTCAAGGTGAAGTCAACCGAAATGAAGTTTTAATGGACTTTAAATGGTTCGCAGCAATTCGGATTCGATTCCCATTTCGTACAACATTGTTGTTGTTGTTCGCTGAGAGTGATTTTCATTTGCATTCGTTGGTTTTATTGTTTTCGGCTGGCTTGTTATTGTTTTTCCTTCACGAAAAGGCCACTCGGGCGCAATCTTTGTTGCCATTTTTATGGCTGGGCCGAAAATAATTTCGTTCGAAATGGCGCTGTTGCTGTTGTTGTTCTTGTCATGGTTAAAACAAATTTGGGTGCCTTTTGATTGTCTTCATTTTTGTGTGTGAGAAAACAAAGATGGTTAAATACTGAGGCGTTGGAATGTAATGTAGATAAAGGATCGGCTAGAACCGATTCATTCTAATGTCGCTAAATGTGGCCATGTGGACTTGAATGGATGGATGGATTTAAATATCGAGTTATATGTCTCCAAGACATTTTAGAGTAGAGCTGAGAGTCATGCAAAGAAGAATGTAAAAAAGGGTTGAAACTGTCGCAAAATATAATTTTTTAGACAGATATTTCATGGAGCCAACCACGGCGTCATGTAACAACATTAGGTTGACATTCCATGTAGACAATCCCAGTCTCAATCAATCGGTATCTTACCAAGAGTAACCAACATTTTTACGACATGGACCATCACTTGGACCATCACACAGCACCCTCAACACTGCATGAATAAATATGAATTTTTGCATAAAATCTAAAGTATTTTCAAAGTAGATATTCGAAATCACTTCAATTTCTGAAGCGTAGAATGTTTTTTGTTTTTATTCCTTTGTTCACTTTTATTTTGTTTGTTTTATATTTTTATGCTGTTCGCTTCGGTAATATTTATTTCCATCACAGCGCTGACTGATATCGATAATTTTTATGTGTTATTTTTATTTCCCTAAAAGCAGACTAAATATTTACGCACTTAACGATGCATTGGTCAGCGAGCGGCCGCAACCACCGCCATGCGACAAGCAGCCAAGTGCAATCGTAAAAATTGTCTTATCAATTATAAAGGATTCATAAAGACCCAACGAGACAGCGAGCGCGACAGCACAAACCACAAAATCCATTACCATAAAAAATGTCAGGCACACTCACATTCACATTCATGCATTTTCACATTCACATTTGCGCAAA
This sequence comes from Melieria crassipennis, assembly GCA_963668005.1. Lineage (NCBI taxonomy): Eukaryota > Metazoa > Arthropoda > Insecta > Diptera > Ulidiidae > Melieria > Melieria crassipennis. The sequence continues at coordinate 113,191,215 of OY764963.1, read as the reverse complement.
CGTAAATTTTTCAAATTACAATCAAAACCAGAAATGCCACAAATGCTCGCCAATGCGTATGCGACGCATTTAAGTTGTCAGTTTTTTGACAGCTGTCAATGTGCGGCAGGAAAACACACACAGTGAAGGGGCACTTAAAGGCTCTTTCTGTGCTCAAAAGGACACACTTGAGTCATCGAAAGGCGGAAGCCAAACTCTTGAGAGCCAAATTGAAAAGTGGACAGCAAAAGGCAAATTATTGGGAATTCAACCGACAGAGACCTCGGGCCAGTGCAGCTGATTCAATTAGGAGAGCTGATACTAAGGCAGGTTAAGGAATTCTTTGCCGTTCAAACTTCAGCTCATCATTAAAACTTAATGGAGAAGCAAAGAGATTGCAGCTCATTTTCTTATCTCTCAGAAAACTCTTTGCTATTCAGATGAGTGATATTGCTTTGTCAAATGAAGAGATCCATGCATTGTTCTATTCTTCTACGTTGACTCGTTTTTAAAACGGGCTCAATATATACGAGCTCAATTGTTTGATTACGTTTTAGGTACCAAGAGAACAGATATTGGCAATTTTATGGCCAATCTACTAAAATGTCTATTAAACATTTCCTGTGCGCTTCTCAGTGTCGCCAAACGACTTTTCAATGGAATAAGTAGCTCAACTGTCTGACTGTGCTTTAGGCACTTTAAGGTCTCCAAAGCAGGAACGATACGGCATTCAATACATTCGTTGGGTCTGAAATATGTAGTTGAGTCAAAGAATTCATGTAGAGATCGAAAAAATGTATGAGTTCTTCTCAGAGTGGAGATAAATCTTTCTAAAGCTATAATTTTCGCATTTAGATTTTTCTCTAATTTGATTTGTTTTTGTGACATTAAATCACAATAATGAATCTAAAAATAATGGCAAAGGAAAAAAAACCAATAGGAAAGTTGAATTTTTTTATCGATTTCACAGTCACCCAACCTAATCAATTGAAAATCCTTCACATTGATAGCACCGTGCGAGAACAAATTTTACACACGAAAGAATCGATATACTCGCGGAACTAGGGGACAAATGTAGTAAAACGGCGTTTTTAATTTTTCTCTTTGACGTCGGAATTTTTTCTAAAAAGACTTTGAAATTTCAAGGACATGTTTATTTCAAACAATTATTTTAAAAATTGAGCGCAATGTAGAATAACAATATGGGTATCAAATGAAAGAGAAAAATCCTTAGAATCTTATAAAATTTAATGTTTTGGTGCAAAAGGACAAAGAGGTATTGAAAATGTCCTCTTAAAACTTTATCCTTGAATATCCTTGGAAATTTCCAATAGTTTTTTTGAAGAAAAAGATAGTTTAAGGACTAATATGTATACTACCACATCCTTGAATTTCGTCCTTCTAACTTTGTTAGTTTAAGATATAAAAAATTTAATACTTCTCTCTATAGGAGATGGATATTTATTGAAATTTTTTTTATTTTTGTCGCACGGTGTCGCAGTGTGTCCTGTGCGCTGGCTTTTGATACAAAAATCCAATGCCCACAAGTTTTGCCCCCCAAACTTATATTTGTCCCCATTGCGGCTTTTGTTGTAGGCCAATCACAATTCATATGTGTGTCCTTTCTGTGCCGCTCTTTGAAAAACAAAAACAACTGTACTTCGGCATTGTCTGCCTTTTTTGATTGAGCCAACCATTGCATGTAATCTTGAAATATCTTTTTTTCTTGTTAAAAGCATTTGCAGCTTACAGCAAAATGTTAAATTTTTAAAATATTTCGAGTCTCTGGTAGAAGGATTTGTATTGTTGAAGAATTTTAAGATTTTTTTAAAGCAAATTCCGGTTTGTATGAGGTTAGCTTATCTAATCCAGCAATATGTTTGTAAGTACGTAGTTTTTCCCTACGATAAGCATTTATTGAAAACATTCCAATGAAGCATTTTGTACCACGAGGCAGGGACAAACTGTGAGCGGGCCGAAAACTCCAGCAATACAAGTTTACATTTGCAGATTAAAAACAAAAATGTGTATTTACTCATTGCAACCCGTACCTACACACACACACGCAGCATATGTTGGTACGTATGTGTGTGCTGGCTTTTGTGTTTGTAGATTTTTGTGAAGATAGCAAACACAGACGCCTGGAGTATCTGAAGCGTATTTGTAACCTGGCACTGACCAACACAAACGGACGCACCAAACCGTCGAGTGTAGTCGTACCAAATATGATGGCACTGGAAGTGCGAGGGAGTGGCCGAAGGGGAATTAAATTTATGGACACGCTCATAACTCTTTGACTTGGTGCCGCAATGCATGCCCGAGTGACAATTTAAATGGTCTCCCATGAGCGATGATTGAGTGCGAGTGGGTGGGGGCAGGCAGCGAGGGATTGATGGGTCGTGCTGTGGCTTTGATGTGGGCAATTGTATTGATTTATAGCGAGTAGGGGGCCGTGTTGGACAGATTTGGGTGAAAACTTATGAAAATGTTGACAATCTGAAAATTCGACAGTCGACTGTTGAATGCTGATTCAAGCGAAATTTGTCGTTTTGATTTTGAGAACAAATCTACATTCGGATGTAGACAATGTTCAACTCTTACGGAAACTATTCACACATAGTGGAAGCCTTGTGGCAATGTGAGGCAGCGTCGCACTGAATGATTTCGCCACAAACCATTTCTGAATGAAGACTACTGCGAGTAGTGGGAGTGGGCGTGAAAGTAGGGATGGAGATCAAAGGAACAGAGCGGCAAACTTAATAGCCGAATGCAAATCTTTTGACCTGGCCAAAGACAACTTTAATGATGGCATATTTTGTGCTCTTCTTTGTATTTGCAGATTTGGCCGCGGTGGAATGGCGAGAATGTGTTTGAAATTCTTTTAATGATTCGAGAAATATTTGGAGAATTCAGCGTATCGGTGCAGCCAATGAAGCAGCAGCAGCAGCAGCCGCCGGCGCGGAAAAGTGTCAACAATAAAATGTCATTATTGTCAAGCGATGATGAAAAATTGCGCGGAATAAGTGCTGCCGCGTAATTTACAGAGTCACGTAAGAGCGGCGGCCAGTGGTGGCAGAGCGGACTTGAGCCGCTGTTGCGAGCGCTGTGATTAATAGCGAAAGGGCGCGTGCGAGTGCAAGTGAACCGGATATCCGGCGTTGCCGTACCGCGTGAAATTATTATTAATAATAATAATCAAAATAAGCGCAGTGAGAGTTCATTATCGCGACAAAGAAGCGCCAAAGACCCACAAATAGCGCGTCGAAGAAAAATTCGTAAGATAAAAGAGTGAGAAGGCGAGAGAAAAGTGCGGCAAAGCGCAAAAAACGAAACGTAACCAAGACGACAAACGCGTAGACACGGCTGAAAAAGTCGACATCCACAAAGCGTCGTCTGTCGGCTGGGGCTGCGAAGGGCAAACATAACTACAACAACAACAACGGCAATAACGTTGCCACTGCGCGCGACGAGAGTTGTGACCGCGTCTGCGTCTACGTTTGCGTCTGCCGCTGCCGGTGGAGCTGTTGTTGTTGCTGCCGTCGCCGTTGCCGTTGCCGACTGTAAAATGGTCAAAATGGAATTTCTTAAAAGGAAACATTTTTCATTGTGGATTATAATGACATTTGTACTCGTGGCTGGCATTCCGGATGGCACCGATGGACTGCAGGGTGTTCCGACGTGGATGTAAGTTTTTGCTCGCACTGTTGTTGTTGCTTTGGTTTTTATACACACTACATGTACATACATATATACTATGAATGTACATACATATATATGATGTCATATTAATTTTAGCTACTTTGCCACCATTTCTCTCCGGCACACTTTGTTTCCTTGTAGGTATTCTTATTTATTGCATTTTGGCTTAAGGATTCAACGAAAGGGGAGCCTGGGCTGAGGCAAGCGGCAGTAGTAAAGCGAAATAACGGGGAATTCCGCTATTGCAATTCTTTGCGCATAAACTGCACAATTACTGCGAGCCACAGCGTAAAACAATTTAATACCAAAATATCTGCGAATTTTTTTCATTTATTTGTCTACCGCACTGAGTGTCACTGGTGGCTGGGTTATGTACGCCAAAGAGTACAAAAGAACTGTGGAAGAACTGGGCTGATTTCAGATCTCTTTCCATGCACTCTTTCCATAGAAAAATTCAAACAACTTTTTCGAAACGTCTCCACAGGATATCATTGTGATTCAATGGACAGTAATAATGGAAAATGATTTGTAACCAGGGACTTAAATATTATAAGTTTTATAAGAAAATAATTGCAATGTAACTATTACAATGCAACACAAATTTTCTTTTGATGACAATTATTATTTGCGGCAATTCATTTTTACGTTGCGTAATAACAGTTATAAAAAAAAATTTTTATTATTATTATTTTGGGATTTTTTTTTTACGTTGTCTTACCACATTTTGAGTATGATTTGATTTTTAATTGTTTAGTTGTTGGTGGAAATTAGGTTTCTGGAGGTTATTTGCGTTTGTCAATTTGAAACAATTAAAAATCAATTCATATCCAAGATGTGGTAATTCAACGTAAAAAAATATTTTTGTTGAAATAATAGTTATCGGAAACGTAATTGAAAAAAATCATAAATAAAAGTTATGAAGCAACGTAAAACAAAATTTCTCAAAATAATAGTTATTGGTAACGTAATTGAACAAAAAATCATAAATAAAAGCTATGAAGCAACGTAAAAAAATCACACAATAATAATTGTCGACAATGAAAAATATACTTGTTTCTTATTAACAGTTATTATGCAACTCAAAAATATTTATTACATAATAATAGTTACAGGTCACGGAAAAATTTTCTTATTGGGAATAATTATTATAAAGCAATATTTTTAGAAATTTCTTAAATTAGGGACATTATTTTATTTCCGAAAACATGGATAGTAACTCTCTGGAGCAATTTTTTTTGTTTGCTAAAATTGTGTTTAAGGCGCCTAACTAAAGTACATAAATATTAAAAACTTATACTTTGTATTGAACATTAAATGACCCAAATTTCTTGGGCTACTGCCTCCAATTGTGCAACAATGCAAACGTTTTCAGGCTCAGCGCACAACTTTGTGCCACTACCGTCAAGTGTACAGCTTTGAAGTATTATTTATGCATTTTTCCTTACTTCTAATCCGAAAATGCAAGCAAGACCAGAGAACTAAAAGCCTCACACTTTCTATGTGGCAAATCGCAGAAAAGCATTAATATGCAGTTTTTATTGCCGCTACCGGCTGCTACTGGCAGTCGGGCGCACTGCACAGCCGCCAATTCCTAAATGCTGCTGCCGAACAAACTCTCACACAGACACAGCGTTGCCAGCAAGCCGCGCTTGCGCTTGAGCCACACAGCGATCGCCAGTTAAGCAGCAGAATCAGAAGATTTGTGACGATTGTAAACTTTAGCAGTTTATGTTGCTGTGCCGGGCCGCCGCCTCGCATGTCGCGCCACCTAGCAACGCCGCGCAACAAGTGGCCGCGCATTTTCCGTCGCCGCGTTGTGCGTTAAGTGGTCGCTGCTCAGCTGATAATGACACGTTAACCCGCTTGTTTTGAGCCGATTTTATGCGGCGATAATTGTCAAATAACTTTTTGGCATTACGTGTCGTTTGTCGTCGCTGTGATTCTGGCTTTCGAGCTGGAAAACGGTTTCGCTGCATTTTGTTTTTGTCTGAACTTGTGTGCTTCTGCCTCAAATTAGACTACGCTCTCACTGCTAAATGACTGAACGATGTTCCGCTGCATTGAAACAATAAAATATTAATTAAACCAGCATGTTGCTGCCGTTTTTGTAAATACATATTTTATTTTGAACTTTCGAGTAACGCTTTCAAAATTCTTGAATTTCTCTTACTTTGAACTATCAACTTGAGTTACAAACACAATAAAAGCTAAAAACCTTGGCTTCACTAATTTTCCCCCAACTATGTTTTCATACTTAAAAAAAAAACTGTGGTTTCCTGCTGTTGCTGCGCTTATTTGTGCTTCATGCTTTGTGCGGATTAAGCAAATTAGGTCGACCATATTTTAAGACCTTCATTCCATCTGTATTTAGTGCATATTAATGAATTAATTAAGTGAAGCGTCGTGTCGACGTGAACGCGCCTCATAACTGCGACTCCAGTCGTAGTCCCTCAGCTGAGCAAACGTTTTCCCACTCAGCTCAGGTCCCAACTGCATGCATACATATTTGCATACCTTCAGTATGTGTGTGTGTGTGTGTGTATGTTCTAAGTGGAAAATACTGTCAAATATGTGTCTGTTGCTTAGTTATTGCGCAACGTCGACTGCTGAAGTGCGTTTAATTAATTAAACATTTCACTGGTTTGGCGCACCATTAGGATTAGTTTTGCTAGAACGTTCTCTAGTGCCAGGAATTTACATATACAAGTCGACACATAACACCATGCGAGAGAAATTAATATTTGTCTTCACACATGCATCATTCTATATGTTGTAGATATGAATGCAGATATGTCGCTCAAATCATTTCAGTTAGTTTCTTAAACGTAATTTTTTAGTTTGTAAAAACTGATACAACTGTCGTAGGTATGGTAGGTATAAAAGTTAAAAGAGGCTGCCCTCCGTCTATGAAGACGTAAGGATACTCTTTAGCCAATTTGCAGGATTGTTACTTCATTCGTCTTGTTCAAGCTTCTGTAAAAGCTGTCGATGACTGTCGCATGGTGTAATATATTCGCAGCATATCGTCGCCTCCGAAAACGAATATCGTATGTTGCACAGCTTATGGTAGCACATACGACATTTGTTTTCCCAGCTGTCGATATGCAAATGTCACGGAAGCCGCTTGAGTGAAATGCTTTTATGCCAAATACTGATTTGTTGCCCGAAATAATGCCAATTTAAACCTATACAACCATCATTTCAAGCCAACTTCGGAGCATGGAGCTGCGGGCTTGTGTGCAAATTAGATGCAATTTGAATTGAAATTGACACACAATGCGTATAGATGCGAATAATTATGACTTCGAGCATCTATGCTGACTTAGCTGACAAAGCAGCTCATATCTGCTACCGCTTTCCTGTAGTTTGCTATGACCCACAAAGCTGCTTTTGTGAGTACAAAAGACGCATTGGAGTGAAACGCCTTCATCGGAACCGGAAACAAAAATCATTGAAATGAATTAAATTTCTCAGCTGATAGCAGAAGTGCGCACAAGTTTATCATTCCTTTAGCTGTCATAGTCAATTATTTTCCACAACGTTGCCACATGCCAACAACATTTGCATGCAACGAAATCTTTAATGAGTTTGATGAGCCAACAATGTTACTTATTGTTAAGTTGCAGTTGCAGACAAATACGCGACCTCGCACAACTTTTCAATAAATAAAGTAAACTAATTAAAATTGTTTTCATGATTTCTGAAACTAGAACACACCCAACTGAAAGTTTACATGCATGAAAGGCAAACAGGGAAACAAGCTTGAGTACAAGTTAGCGCCGATACAGGGTGCTCTGATGTTACAGTTGATCACTAACAATCATTTCCAAAACACCCTCCAAGCCACTTCACAAATCCTGAATACGTTTTCTTGGCAGTAAATCAGTTTTTGTATTCTATTTATATCGGTGACTGAATTTTGAGAAGGTTCTCATCTCAATCTCATTGTTTTAACGATGAACAATCAAATCCTCGAGTTAAAAAATCTTGCTACAAAATAGTTATCTCTTCGTCGCATTTTGTAATATTGCTTCAATTGAAGTAGAAAAATTGCTTTTGAGTTGGTTAGAAAGAATTGGGGTTGTACAATGTCTGCATGATTCCTGGGGTGCTCAATGAGGCACCTCCCAGAGATCAACTTGAATTCTTACGTGGGTTATTTGTTTTGCTTATATAACCTAACCGAAATATAGCCAAGTTGGGTCATAAGTTTTTAAATTGACAGTCCGTTCTGATGATCTTTGATAGTCTGAACACAGTTGGTTGAAGGCTGGTCACCCTGTACCACACACAGTCGTATGTTAGTTCCGAGACACATTTGCACACACTCATTTAATTTACGTGCATCGTTAGTCTCACTGATGTTGTTTATTTGATATGTCTCACACACACACACATACTCACCCTCGCACACACACACACACATACTCACCCTCGCACACACACACTCATACTTTCAGGTAAGAATGTGGAGGTGCGTACTACCGGTTCTATGTCCTTGCACCGTTGTGTGGTCGGGATTCATTTGGAACTGTTTGTGCTAGTCGCAGGCAGTTTTTTCTTCACAACTGGCAGCAAGTTTGTTTGCAAATATTTGCAAAAAACAATGCAGAAACTGAAACGGAAGCAGTGAAAATGCCAGCAACAACAAAACGTGCAACTTTACTATGGAAGTTGCCGGAATTATGTAAAAGGGGTCAAAGTTACATGACGGCGGCTGAAGGAGTTTGGTGAAGGCAAAACAGGTGCAGTGCAACTTTTATTCTTCTTCTTCTTTTGTGCTCTCTTTAATTACATAAACATTGAGCATTGTGAATGTGTGAACTTGAATGAGTAGGAAAAATATGAAATAACTGCGAGGACATCTGAGACTCAAAACATTTGAAAATTATGATTTCCTTGTCGAAAGTTATATAATTTATGTTGCGCTCGTCTAGAATCACCAAAAAAGTTAGCAATCCGTGAACGTGGAAAGTGATTTGAGTCGCGCAGAAAGCGCAAGAATGTCAAACGCAAAAGTAAAAGTAAAAGTGCGCTCGCCGCATGACACTAGCAAGTGTTGCAAGTACGTGTTGCACAACTGTTGCCAGTGATTTACAGCTTGTCAACGCTGTCCGCCTGTCCTGCCCCTCGTATTTATGAGAATCTATGACAAGGAACTGCGCAGAGCTGGTTTCCGCGCACTTTGCCTGATTGACAAAACAACCGTTACGCCGTTACTCGACTGCACCGTGATTTGACGGATGTGTCCTGATGTGTCCTGCACGATACCGCCTGGCAACTGCTGCGCGTGAGTGAAAATTATGACGCATCCTTGCGTCGGTGCACTCAGTTGGAAACTTTCTGCTTTCTGTACTTTTTTCGTTTGTTGGCTGCCTCTGCTGTTGTTGGTGTTATTTTTGAAAACAATAAGCATGTCGTTCATGGCGCGCGTCACGTGAACTTGCCACACAACCGAACCCAACCCAACCCAGGCCAAGTCAACCCAGCATAACCCATCGCATCCACCAGCTTCAACCCGTTCCGACCCATTTTCACTCGCAGCAATTTCAATGCCATCCATCGTTAGTGCCGTTGCCGAAACGGAGGAAAGTTGACGACAGCTATTCGCACACATCGCAGGGCGGACAAGGCCTAAAGTAGATTTGCGTGGCGCGCAGAGTGCGGACTAAAGTGGGGAACGTAGACGAGCAGCATAAATTAATGAAATCAACACTTGAATGAATTTCGGACCGGCAGGACAGAGCCTGAAAAATGCGCATCGCTGCGGCGTTGCCACATATTTATTTATTTATTTATTTATTATTTATTTATTTATTTATTTGTTTATTTATTTATTTATTTATTTATTTATTTATTTATTTATTTATTCATTTATTTATTTATTTATTTAAAAAGCCAATGAATATAAAGAACTTACTATGTATAGAAAAATTAAAAAAAAACACACATGAAGAAAATGCTGGGAAGGAAAAAGTTATAAGAACTTAAACAGTTAAGTTAAGGAATTAAAAATAAAATCGTGATTATAGCTATAAACATTATCAAGTCACGCCCACACTGCTTTTGCAAATTGTTTTTATTTATTAATTTTTTCCTGTTAAAATTTGGTTAATTTTTATGTGACGAAAAGTGTGGCAACTTCCGCTACACATAGCGCAACATATTTGCTGATTTTTGTAGTTTTCAGTTGTGTTGTTTTGAGCACTGTTGCTGCCGCTTTTGTTATTGTTGTTCAAAAGGAAAACACAAACAAATGCAAATTTGCGCCAGTTGGGGCCGGGTTTGCATGAAGAAACGTGCGCCAGCCGCAAGGGGCCGCTGCCAATTGAGCGAATGCCGAAACGATGAACATGTGTCAGCGACGGCTGTGCTGTGTGCCACGTGCAGTGTTGTTGCTCGTACAACAAATATGTTGGACTATGGTTTTTTCTTGCACACACATTCGGCATGAAAGAACTGCAACGTTTTTTGTTATTAGTTGAAACATTGTAACTGCAAAGATTTTTATGAAAAAAATTCTGCGCTGGATGATATTAATTAATTAATTAAATTTGCTTTATATTTTCTTATAAATTTAATGAAGCGAATTAAAAAAAATGGATTTTATTGTCAAAATTGACTCGATATGCGAGAGTTCAGCAGTTTAAACGGTCCTAGGAAACGACTAAATAAAATCAAATAAAATAAAATAAAACAAAACAAAATAAAATAAAATAAAATAAAATAAAATAAAATAAAATAAAATAAAATAAAATAAAATAAAATACAATTGTATAACATAAATTAAAATAAAATAAAATGAAATAAAATAAAATAAAATACAATTGTATAACATAAAATAAGATAAAATAAAATAAAATTAAATTAAATTGTATAACATAAAATGAAATAAAATAAAATAAAATAAAATAAAATAAAATAAAATAAAATAAAATTAAAATAAAATTAAATTAAATTAAATTGAAAATTGTTTAAAATAGTTTTCTTCCTTTTACGCAAAGGGGGCATAACTTCTTAGAAACTGACGAACCAGCATCCTCCCAGAAAAATCTGCCTACTGCTATCCTGATGGGAGTTTGTCCAAAACAGACCATCTATTACATCCTTTTTCGTTCACTTGTTCGTCTTAAGCTATCTGAAGCCTCCTAATAACTAAGTTCCGCTAAATCTAGAGTAGATTTTTGTGAATAAGGACAAAAGGCCAATCTCTTCGGCGTATGGAAGTTCCAATAAGCGAAAGTTGCTACCCACTAATTCCTTAATAAGGATGAGCGCCTCCCGAAGTTTTAGTGCCCCGCTATCAAAGAATCTCCTTGATTTCACTTGCATCGCGATCGTTTTTAAAGAAGTCAAAGACAGTTAAGCCGTGTAGGTTTTTACAACGAACAATCTTCTTGGCTTCATCAACCTAAACCTGTTAGTCAACTTACAACTAAATGCCACCTTAGGCTGAATTCTTCTCACCCCTTTCTCAAAATTCTCAAGCAGCTGCTGCGCAAAATATCTTCGTTTTACATTCATGCGCAGATTTTTTAGATTCCATAAAAATTGGAATTGCGCAGCCACTTCGAATTGGTTGGGCGGCGGCGATGGCGAAGGCGGCGGTGGCGGGGCGCTGGCACGTCACGCTTAATTTGCAAACATAAATATTATGTCAGTTGGTGTTGTTGTTACTGCTGTGGGCGGGTAGGCGCAGCACGTATCGAAAATGATTTACGCATTTGTAGCGCTTAATGTGGCGTGGCCGAGTGCGCCGGCAGAACTGCACTTCTCGGTGTCTAAAAGCAGAACGTACAGCTTCGCGTTGAGCTATTTCAATGTTTTTTCGGTTAGTCGCAAAGGGGAAACTGTTCATTTTGCAGCGGGTAGTTTTGCAATTTTTCAGTAAAAACAAAACATAATTTTCCGATGATTTATGCCTCGGCCTAAGCATCCGAAAACAAGAAGCTGCATCCGTGAAGGCCAGCTGTGGCTACAAAGACACATCCCTTTCTGTGGTGATTTTCAAGTGGCAAAAAATCTAATTTTAATTTAAAAAAAATTAATTTTAAATAGTATTTCAGTTAAAGACTTTTTCAAGTTTTCGCAAATTTTCTTATGTCAAAAGTAATGTTTCTGTCAAAACGACGATTAATTACCGCACTTCGCCGTCTCACTCCCGCACAGTTGGACAGGGAGCAACGGGTTTGCCATTAGCCACGAATTGTTGGCAGCCGAACGACGTCACTAATCACGGCAATTTGTATGCTGTCATGCAAATAGTCAAAATAAATTTTCGCTACAGTTACAACATCTGTTTTAGCAACAACTCCGAGCAACCTAACAAAAACGTTTTCCAGCTGAACAGCCAAACGCAACGCAAGCCGGTCGGTCCGTAGCCGCAGTCGAGGTGGATTTCGAATTTTGGGGCGAGCGAAACTCCTAACGGTAATGTGGGAGTCTGAGGGGGTGGAACAAATGTTCGAAACCGTCTCTGTCGGAAGCTTGCAACGTTTAGCTGGAAATATAACTAAAAAATTTCCAAATAAATATTTTTCAAAAGCCTCGCTATTTGCTTTCTCAACAACGTCTCTGTCGGTTGTTGTTATTGCTTTTGTTGTTGTTAAATGTAAATTTGCTGTTGATAATAAACAAACAATAAACAGACAATTGCGAACTGCACAACTGCCCGCCGAACGCACACACACACAATTTGCAGTAACAACAACAACAACAATGCAATAAGCCAACTGACAGTGCACAGCCAATAAATCACACGTCGCGTAAACGCCATTTGTGAGCAGACGAAATTGAAACCAAAAAAAACTCGAAAAATATTCAATAAAGTGGACGCCGGGCCAACAGTTTCAGACAGACAGATAGATTGGCTGGCTGGCTGACGAACTGGCGTACTGGCAGCGCGTGCAGAGTGCGCTCGGAAAGGTACAGTGACGCGGCATTTTGACACCGCGACACTCCAATGCGTCTCAGGAATTCAACTTGACACACTTGGCCCGGCTGCACTGAAGCCGCGCTAAGTGCGCCGCCAGCCAGAAGGAGTTGGAGCTGAAAAACTCCCATTTGGAGCGAACATGCCGGTGTGTCATGTCGTACATGGCAGCAGATTAACGAGCAACATTTGCGCCATGTTTCCACTTTTTTGCGCGCGCACCGAGCACAGTCGGACGCGGGGGCCGGCATTAGTTGGTAACTAATAGCAGAAGCTCTCGTCTGGCCATAGCAGAAGCGTTGATGGATTTCAGTGCTTTCGCATGTCTCAGATACCGAGTACAAGTTCGAGAGCAACCTTTTTTTAATTAGAAAAAAGAGAGTTGAGAATTTGTTTCTTGTGACATGAATGCACAAAAAAGTACACAGAAAAGTTGGGATATAAAAAATCAATACTCGAGCATTGATATGAAATAAAGGTTGAACAAGTGTGACAGAAATCTTTGAGTGTATATAGTAGATGAAGCATTTCCATGCAGCTGACCAAGTGGCAGACCAAGTAGCTTCTTAGGAAGACACAAATAATCTGAGGACTACACAGATGAATTCTTTAATTGGCTATAAATATACAACAAAGTTTTTTCACTTTGCCAGCCGATTTCAAGAAAATCTAACAGATTTGGGCTGCAAATAATTTTTTCAAATGTTGCAACTCATCACAGGTTAGTTTCAAATGCAGACACTTAGAACAAGAAATAAGTTAAATTAGGCTTTAACTTTGATCTAAATAGAAAAATCCAGGGACCGTAACAGTTATAAGTTTTATTATAAAAATCAATGTTTAAGAGTTATTTTTTTACTTTTACTTAATGACTCAACAAATAACAGTTATTTTTTATTTATATTTTAAAAATCCTATAATAACAATCATTTTTAATTTTTTTTCTTATTAGTCCTCAAATAACAGTTTTTTTCGATTTTTATTTTAGCTGTCCTATGATAACAATTATTGGTGGCTTTTATTTAAAAAAGTCATCAATAAAAATTATTCAGTGATTTTTATTTATAAAAGTCATCAATTAAAATCATTCTATGACTTTTATTTTTTAAGCAATCAATAAAAATCATTCAGTGACTTTTATTTTTTGTCATCAATAAAACTCATTCAGTGACTTTTTTTTAAGTCATAAAAAAAAATCATTCAGTGACTTTTAATAATAAAAGTCATCAATTAAAATCATTCTATGACTTTTATTTTTTAGGTCATCAATAAAAATCATTCAGTGACTTTTATTTTTTAAGTCATCAATAAAAATCATTCAGTGACTTTTATTTTTTAAGTCATCAATAAAAATCATTCAGTGACTTTTATTTTTTAAGTCATCAATAAAACTCATTCAGTGACTTTTATTTTTTAAGTCATCAATAAAGATCATTCAGTGACTTTTATTTTTTCAGTCATCAATAAAATCATTCAGTGACTTTTATTTTTTAAGTTATCAATAAAAATCATTCAGTGACTTTTAATAATAAAAGTCATCAATTAAAATCATTCTATGACTTTTATTTTTTAAGTCATCAATTAAAATCATTCTATCAATTTTATTTTTTAAGTCATCAATAAAAATCATTCAGTGACTTTTATTTTTTCAGTCATCAATAAAAAGCAATCAGTGACTTTTATTTTTTCAGTCATCAATAAAAATCAGCCAGTGACTTTGTTTTAAGTCATCAATAAAAATCATTCAGTGACTTTTAATAATAAAAGTCATCAGTAAAAATCATTCAATGACTTTTATTTTGAAGTCGCAATATAAAAGTCATTTTCATTAATCGCACTACTGGATTCATTAAATATCGAAATGCATATTCCTGTAAGAATCATGACTCTTGCATGCATTAATGAAAAATATTTTTATATTGCGACATGAAAAATAAAAGTCACTGAATGATTTTTATTGATGACTTTTATAGATAAAAGTCACTGAATGATTTTTATTGATGACTTAAAAAATAAAAGTCACTGAATGACTTTTATTGATGACAAAAAATAAAAGTCACTGAACGACTTTTACCAATGACTTTTATAAATAAAAGTCATTGAATGATTTTTATTGATGACTAAAAAAATAAAAGTCACCAATAATTGTTATCTTAGGACAACTTGAAATTGAAATAAAACCGGTATTTGTGGACTTATATGAAAAAAATCAAAACAAATTGTTATTAAAGGATTTTTAAAATATAAATAAAAAATAATTCTTATTTTTTAATTTTCCATAATAATTAAAAAAAAAATGGTTTATTGCCAAGTTTGATTCTCCGTGCGAAAAGAAATGTATTGGTATTTTTTATTTATTTGTATGACTTTTCCTTCATAGTAAATTTTTCAAATATAGTTTTCATAAATAACTGTTATTTCCGTTCGCTGGAAAAATTTAAATACTCAGGCAACTATGGAATCTCCATGAAGAAACAATAAAACTCATTATACCACAACCTCAGCAGTTGGAATGGAATGGAAAGTTAGAGATTGGTTGCATATTTTCCACTTCGCACCAAATGTTTGATTTCGTTAGGTATTTCAAAAATACACAACTTCGAGACGACTCTGAGTGATGTATAGCAATGGTAATGTGTTCACAGCCCGAAGGCCACAACTTGATGCCATATTCGTCTTGATTATTTGTTTACACGGCATTAAAACAATTTCATAAAACTTCTCTGCAATTAAACTTCAACAGACGCTCAAGCGGCCATAAATAATCAACACTACGCAGTTGCTGGACTTCATTCGCCGAAGTGCATCAAACAAAAGTGAAAGATCAGTCAAGTTCACTTGCGTGCCAATCAATCAGTCAAGTGAAAAGTTTACCCGAAAAAACATATGGAAAGCCTCAAATCGAACACTGCGCAGACTGCGTGCGTCGTGGCGCGTTACGTGCGCTGCGCACGGCCAGTTAACGATCTGGTGCTCGTAAATCCGAATCGCCGCAATCACTCATTAGCAGCGGCACCACAACTTCTTCCTTCTTACTTCGCGCGGAAAAATGCAATGAAATTATAAATGAAACCTGCCGCAGTCGCGGAGGCAACGAAAGTTGCATCACGATCGCCATCGTCGAGCGTGTGCGCGCTGCGTGTTTGATGAATGACGCCGGTGGCTGCTGCGTTGCACTATTTTTACCACTGCTTCTGCGGCGCGATCGGCTGTACACGATCTCTAGTTTGGCCGTGCTGCACTTCTTTGTGGGCTCCAGCACTCACGCACGCACGTCGCTGCAAATCGTTCGCACCGTCTGTGGCGTTTGTGGCCGCAGTCGCTGTGATGCGTGGCGCGAACTGAACACATCGGTCGGTGCGTATCGCCGAGATGATTAAATTAATAACAATTTCCTGTGGCATCCCGTTGTGGGCAACATTTATGTGCCCACTGGTGTGCGCGAGTATTTTTAGCCGCCACTATTGAATTATGGCCACAGTGCGCGGCCGGCCGATCAGGTGTTGGACACGTAGCTGATCGCGCGGCACCTCGGTGGGTTGAACTGCGGCGAATCGCCAAGTCGAATGCGCCTTTTGACAGCGAATTCCAAGACCTGCGAGTGGGGCGAGTATCAAAATCTTGTCCAACTCCATTATATCGTCTTGAGGCATCAATTAAGTATATTCATAAATTATAAAATTTCTTCACATAAACGCTTACAAATTCGTATTTTTAGTTTGAGCTTCTATAGTAAAAACTATGCACAGATAAAATAAAATTGAATCATTTGTGGCAATTTTCCCCAAAATGTTCAAATTCATTTGGTGTATATTAATATTTTTAATATGCATTAATTTCCATATAAATTAAAATGAAAAAACGCCTAACAATTTTTGGAAATACGAGCGAGGACTATGCGGCGGCCTACACACGGCCAATCTTCATCGAAAAGTCTTTTTAATTCCCCTTTCTCTTTCCAAAAACGCTGAAAGATCGGTCGATGCTGCTAATAAAAATAAAATACCTGTCCAACGTGCGACGACTAATCGATTTGATGGGACCGGCCGATAAGCGCAAAGGAGATCGAATTTCTGTCTGTGCCAAAGATTTGGATTTTCAAATTCATGAAGATTATTCGGAAAAAACTTAACAATGAACTAATTGAGAAAGTGTGTAGAGTCGAGCAGAGGAGATAAGCGAATCGCGTTAATAGGTAAATTAAATGATGATTAGTTGGGGTCAGAAACGCTAAGTGGCATGGAAATCGTGTGGCTGGGATGCATTTAAATTGCCAAATCAATTATAAATTAAGTGTTGTTGGTCACAGACTTGCTGTGAAGTGTGTTGAGAGCTGCCACATCTCACAGCAGCAGAGAGCATGAAGAATAGAAGAAAGTCGATTGAGATCTCTGCGTCTGGCTGAAGACAGCAATTTGGGGCAGTCGAGAATAATTTCCTCACTCACCCCAACGATCTTTGCGCACCTCGAAGCCACCTTTTGACGTTAGTTCGTTAGTTTAGGCATTCTTTCATTCATTCTTCTTCAGTTGGACAGCTCGTCGAATAGCCAACACTGCGCGACAGTTGCTGTTCCACCGATTTCTAATGCAATCGCCAAAGGAAAATGCAAAGTCAGCCGCGTTGCAATTTGGGCCAAACGCCTCCTTCGAGCGATGCGAGCACAGCACGCAGAGCAGAGCCGATAGATCGATTTCACGCTGTGCAGCGAAATCGCTTCGAAGGTGGCGCGACGCCCTTTGAGCGTTTTGCTTTGCGGTTTGTGGCCCATGGCATGCAGACCGCAGGCTCGAAGCCGCATGCCGTGCAGTGCCGCTGGTTATTTACTTTGCTATTTTTTTCAAAACAGAAAAATAAGAAGAGCACTCTTCTTCTTCAACATTAGCCGCCATACACAAATGTGCTAAATATTTTGTTCCCCGTGTCGAGGTTAATGTTGACGCATTAGTTGCAATGTGTTGTCTTTAGTTACTTGCAACATACATTTGAAATAAACAGAATGAAGAAGTGAAGAGTTGTGAATGGCTAATCGCATTGTGAGGTTAAAATTGAAAGAAACATTCGAATGGTGTTAGATTTGAGCTTGCAATATACAACAAAAACTGTGATTCAAATGGTAGTGAATGCATCTAATATGTGAATGAATTTTCAAATTGGAATTCAATCGAAGTAAATTATATTCAAGTTTGGATCTCATAGATAGATTTGAAAGGGGAAATGTGCACTGAGACCAGAGTTGATCTATTGTGCTTTCATTGCTCACCTGTGCCTGTGCCGTCGTCTTCACTTGTGGGTTAATAACTCCTCGATGCCGATGGTGATGGCAACGCGTCCATTAGTGTTAATCGCGGCGCTAATGCCTTCAGTTGTTGTTGAGTGCCCAATTGCTGCATTCATGCACTCAGAGTGCTTAATTTTGCATGGGAACCACTTTGTTTGTGCAACTTTAATGCACAAATGTTGCACAAGCAGCCAAGGAAACGAGCAAATGATAATTACTCACGCTCCCTGAAGTTGGCGTGTCAGCAAAGCGTCGCCGCAGCGCATTAGACGCGGTGCAACACCGTTGCGGGGTCCTCGGCATGCCACCAAAACTGCCAAACTCGATAATCAAATTAAATTTTATTCCAATGCATTTTGCGGCTGCCGTCGACTTGCATAATCACGACTGCAGTTTGCAGTTTTCCTCGTCGCTGTTGTTGTTGTTGTTGTTTGTGCCGCCCGTTGTAGTTGATTTGCAATTGTTGCCAATCAATCAATGCAACATCGAAGCGCACGTGATGCTGAGGTGAGCAGCGGCAGTGCAGCAAACTTGCCGAGGCTCGCCCGCTTCGTGGCGATTTGGCGCTCATGCTCCGAATGAGTGTGCGTTTGTGTGTGTGTGTGTGTGCGCGCGAGCGGAGGCGGCCTGCAACTGCAATCAAATTGTGCAAAATTGCAGGAAATCATGCAACACAATGGCGCGAAATTAAAGTCTCACAGTGCCAATCGATGCAGCGTTGCCGCGCGCTCTGTGTTGTTGTTGGGTGCGCGGCGTGCACCAGGTGTTCCGTGCCGCCACAAGCAAATATACGTGAAGTTTTGGCGCAGCTTTTGGCTGAGATTTTCTCGTGTTAAAATTGGCCAAATGCTTTGGTTGGAGGGAATAAATAAAATTCCGCTTGTGGCCGAAACGGGTCACTGCCGCAGTCGCAGCCGTTGTTAGCCTCAATTCACAATATTCACACATACAAATATATCTTATTGAAGGCATCAAATTCATGCCTTTGGTTTTTTGTTGATCATCACTTTCCTCAGTATGGCCGTTTTCTGCGATCGCTGAGGCCGCAAACTTGGGTCTGCAATTGCTGGCGCTGCTCCTGATTCGCTGCAACGCTCATAGATGTCTGCGAAATTAATTAAAATTTACTGCACAATTGCCTTTGATTGATTTGTCTGCGGATTGTGCCCAACTAGCGCAGCGCAACGTTCGCCATTCGCAGCAGAAGTCGCGGTCTGGCTGCAGGCGCACAGATGGCGGACTTTGATCGCGTACACGCGGAGAGCCCAGCGAAAAGATAAGTGTGCCAAGCGAGTGGTCTCATGTGCGAGTGTGTGTGTGTGTGTGTGTGAATAAAGTACTCGACTTTATTTATTTTCATTTGTTGTGCAACAAACAAAAGCGAATTGCTAATTGGCTTTTGTATGCACTTTCTGCGGAACCGAAACCTTGAAATGTATTAAAAGTATATTTAATAAAAACAAATATTAAAAAAGAAAACTGATAGCAAAGCAATAGTCATGGTTTATCAGAGAACTCAGTATAGACACACTTTGTATTCCTCAGCAAGAAAAGTAAATTTTCAAAAGGCATGAAGTTGCCTAAAGCAGAAGCGTCAAATCGGACGTTTTGTTTCAATGGCATTTTTCTTGACAATCGATATAAATTTTAAAATGAGTAATTACTAAAAGCGAACTACTACTTGTGTGTTGTTATTATCTTTTATTCGACTGCAAAAGTCGTTCTGATAACACCGTGCGAAAAAAAAAATCAAAAAATTTCAAAACACACGAAAAAATTGGTATACTCTAAAAACTAAGGGCCAAATGTAGTAAAACTGCGTTTTTAGTTTTTCTCTCTGACGTCAGAATTTTTTTTAAAAGGCTTTTGAAATTTCAAGGACATGTTTATTTCAAAAAATTATTTTAAAAATTGAGCGCATTGTCGAATAACATTATGGGCATCAAATGAAAGAGAAAAATCCTTAGAATCTTAGAAAATTTAATGTTTTGGTGCAAAAGGACGGAGAGGTATTGAAAATGTCCTTTTAAAACATTATGCTTGAATATCCTTGGAAATTTCCATTTTTTTTTTTTATATATATCTTAAGGACTAATATGTACACTACCACATCCTTGAATTTCGTTCTTCTAACTTTATTAGTCTAGGATATACAAAATTTAATACTTCTCTCTAAATTAAAATTTTAAAAATTAAAAACAAATTTTTTTTTTACTTTTTTATCAAGGATGTGGTAGTGTACATATTAGTCCTTAAGATATATTTTTTTCAAAAAATTGTATTGGAAATTTCCAAGGATATTCAAGGATAAAGTTTTAAAAGGACATTTTCAATACCTTTTCGTCCTTTTGCACCAAAAGATTAAATTTTCTAAGATTCTAAGGATTTTTCCCTTTCATTTGATACCCATATTGTTATTCTACAATGCGCTCAATTTTTAAAATAATTTTTTGAAATAAACATGTTCTTGAAATTTCAAAGTCCTTTTAAAAAAATTCTGACGTCCGAGAGAAAAACTAAAAACGCAGTTTTACTACATATGGCCCCTAGTTTCGCGAGTATATAGATTTTTTTGTGTGTAAAATTTGTTGTCGCACGATGTTTTGTGTCTGGGACAGTCACAAATTGAATTGGGACGCACTACAATTTCGTTACTGTCGATTTTCTGTAGTTTCCAGGCGAAAAACTCTGGCAAGTGTCTTCGAAAGACCTCTTCCGGAACGTATAGTAAAAGTTCTAAAGATGCTAAAACAATAAACTAAAAATATTTCGATTTGCATCAAATTTTTTGCTTTTGAGTTTCACTGGTTTCAACTCACAATGGACAACTTTCGTTTAATCAATTAGCTTCGCTCCCTGATTTGAGACCAACGATTTCATTCTACTTTGATCCAGACTTATTCCGAGCATGTAAATATATGAAGCATTTTTAACGCTCGTCATTTCTTATAGACTGGAAATTTATTATCGATTCTTAAAGTCATGCAACGTTCGTTTATGAATCCACAACACAGTAAAGTTGCCAGCTTGCCGATCATTTTTTAACACATGACAAGCGTGTTAACATGTGAACTTGCTGGTACAACAACAATGCGACAACGTTGTCGGAGCTGTTCGAGTGGCGCACAACATTTTTCTTTCCTCGGCGCTAATTCATTTGCATCGTCGATGCACTGCGAGCATTTCTCTGCACGCGATAGTCGACTCCACCACTGCGCAACGCATCGACTCGACTCGAATCGGATCGGAGTGGAGCGCATCGATCGTTGCGTTCTGCTGTCACGCATGTTAGACAATTAATTCTTGTCAGTTGCTGTCGATTTATTCGCCACACGCCGGGGTCAGTGTGACCCACTGTCAACAATTTTTGGTGCGTGTGTAGCGGTTTGTGATGTCTGCTGTTTTGTAAACAACCAACAAGTACTAAATAAAGTTAGCTCACTTGTCAGCTCGTGTCGCTGTGCGTCGCCGAGTCCACGATTATTGTAAGAATGGTGGCACAAACTGCCTGGTTCTCTATTTTTCTTACACATTCGATATTTTCGGGCGACATTAAATTTATGGCTGTCATAAAGAGCGACTGAACGTCATGTTAGGATGTTGTTAGGCCGATCGAACCGTGTAATTGGCAGCGTTTTTATGGCCTGGCCAACAATAAAAACACAATTATTCGGCAGTTAAAAGTTGTGCCATGTTTGCCGTGTAGCTTTTTTTTACTGCTCAGCAATATTTTTTTGGGAAGTGAGACTAAGGTTATGTGTGATTGGGATTGTAATGGGATCTTTTGAACTTTTGAGTGCTGAACTTACAAAGTTATGCCGGTTGCAATTGCGAGATGGTGGACCTTTGCGCCGATGATGGCAGATATAAAAATCATCACTTTGTGAGTGATGATTACAAAAAACCAACACACTCTAAGTATGCGGACTAAAGTATATTTTTGATCGCAGAAGGTCCACACGCTCAGGCAAGTTCTGTATAAAATCTCACAGCATAGATACAATTTTAAATTGCAGCACAGTAAGCCATTTGGTCAGACAGAGAAATGTCCTCAAACTGTGGGCAAAGAGAATCTCTGCTTAGAAATCATTTCAGTAATGCGTTAGTCAAACGATCGATTGCTGTTTACCTTCTCAACTGAAGTAATTTTGATCTTGTTGGGGAAAGAGCTAACAATAACAACTAACAATAACAACTAATCGAGAACCAGGTCCTTTAAGTAATTTGGTCAGACAGAGAAATGTCCTCGAAGTATGAACAAAGAGAATCTCTGCTTAGAAATCATTTCAGTAATGCGTTAGTCAAACGATCGATTGATGTTTACCTTCTCTACTGAAGTAATTTTGATCTTGTTGGGGAAAGAGCTAACAATAACAACTAACAATAACAACTAATCGAGAACCAGGTCCTTTAAGTAATTTGGTTAGACAAAAAAATGTCCTCAAAGTGTAAGCAAAGAGAATCTCTGCTTAGAAATCATTTCAGTAATGCGTTAGTCAAACGATCGATTGATGTTTACCTTCTCAACTGAAGTAATTTTGATCTTGTTGGGGAAAGAGCTAACAATAACAACTAATCGAGAACCAGGTCCTTTAGGTCATTTGATCAGAAAGAGAAATGTCCTCAAAGTGTGAGCAAAGAGAATCTCTGCTTAAAAATCATTTCAGTAATGCGTTAGTCCAACGATCGATTGATGTTTAACTTCTCAACTGAAGTAATTTTGATCTTGTTGGGGAAAGAGCTAACTGTAACTATTAATCGGCCAAAGGTATTTCGGTTGACATTGATCGAGTGGGTTCAAGACTCAAAATCTATTTCAAGTAGTGGCCGAAGTGAACGATAATACCGATGAAAGTCGTCTCTTTGCACTAATCACTAACACTCTCAGTGGCGACTTCCATGTGGCCACTTCGTCTCAGTGCTTCACTGAAGGCATTGCTTGAAAATTTCTAGTAAAACTCATACCCGAGTGATGTTCTTGCTTGTGTTCGACACTCTGAACACATAAAATCCAATTAGAAAAACTGCAAACTGCATCATAAATTTGTTGTAGTCGGATTTTTTATTCAGTTTCTAGCGAACGCTGTCGTTTTTATTTGCCATAAATTTCCACCGTCGAGTTCACGCCCTTGTTGTATTGGCTCTTCAGGTTGATGCTGACGAAACGGTAGCCTGGGCCGCCCGACCACAGGTTGGCGATGGCGCCCGAGCTGTTGGTGAAGCGATCGTACACGTAGACGGCAGTAATGGTCCTGGTGTTGGTCTGGCCCTGCAAGAGGAATTCGCGGTTAGTCTGCGTGCTCCGCAGTGCCAGCGCGCGTGCTCCACTTACCGATTTGGGGAAGTTGACGCTGACGGACGAGTAGTTGTTCTTGATGGGCGAGCGCACGACGTTCTCGCGCATCAGCAGGAAGTCGGTGCGGTTGCGGTAGCCCCACGAGCTGCTGGCGCTGCTGGCCAGGGCGGCCAGGGCGATCACGAGCAGAGTGCTGAAGAGTAGTTTCATGTTGCGGCGCTCTGGTTCGATTGCTTTGCACGGTGCGTCGAGCAAATACTGTTTGACTGCCAGCCGTGGCCATCAATCACTTATATACCGAATCCAACTGCAAGTTGCTTAATTGATTTGTGGCTGGTGTTAACTGGCACTAGTGAAGAGTGGTGATTTTTTCTTATCGTGCGAAAATTCTCCTTATCACGCGTTCCTTATCGAAAGCACACAATTCAGGTGGCGTTTGCTTTTTGACAAACAATAAAATTGAAAACTCAATTGCTTACCGTTTTACCGGAGGAAGACCGATAGCGACCTATCGCCACAGGTGATGGGATTTTGTGAGAAATTAATTAGATTGGGCCGGCCGCTTGCGCACTTCCTGTGCCAATGTTGTGGCTAATTGCATTATCGCGCAACGCTGATTGCCAGCAAACAAACTCTTGCGACAATGAGTCATGAATATATTTGGCATAAAAGAGTGGCCGCGAAACATTTGATAAGCAAATTGCAACTATTTATAGTTATTTTGATGGTTTATGCTTGGAGCAGCCTTGAAGCCTACCTTTGTAGGAGCTGAGATGACGAGTATCTGATACTTTCGACAGCTATGGAAATCGGTGCAACATAGTACGAACACTGCAGATCAGGGGCGAATGCAGAAACATATTTGGGGGAGGGGGTTTCAAGAAGCAATTCTTTAATATTCATAATATGAACCAAAATGTGTTTTAATTTTTATGTAGTTTTAAAGTCGACCCTAATATTTCGGGGGGTTAACCCCCCGCCCCCCTGAATCCACCACTACTGCAGATCTACATTATTGTAGAATGGACTTTTAATCATTTTTAGCAAAAGAAACTGGAAATAAAGACGCGTACGCCTAATACAAAATTTGAAGCAAAAATACCTGGAAGAGTTGCTTATGAAAGCCATTCAAACAGATAGAATTTATAAAAGCTTAAGGGGTCATTCTCATGCGCGGACAGGAAAAATGGACATTTTTCAGAAATTTTTTCCTTTGTGAATACGAGGAATTATCAAAAAAAGATATTCCACTTTAATTTATTCATTGTTATGGTACAAAAATAAAAAAAAATAAAAAAAATTTTTTAATTTTTTCAAACACTTTTTTTCGATGAAAGACACGGCTTCTGCCGCGTCATGGTCAGCTGGCGGGGATTGTTTTGAGTCACAGGATTATCTGAAACATAAATTTCAAAGAAATTCTTAATCAGTATGAACGTACTTCTCGCCCGTAGTAAATTTGAATTTTTTCATAAGAATCTCACAAAATGGCAGGCATTGGAAGTTAGAGCAGTAAAAAATGGTTGTTTTTGAAGATTTTATAAATGAAAAAAAATATGAACTTTTTAACATATCAGAGTGAATTTACTAGGGGCGATAGCTAACAGTATGTAGAATGACGTGGCAAAATCGCAGAGAGATCGGATGAATGGTTTTTTTTAAATCATCCCCGCCATTTCAAAAAAAGGCGTTCCGAGAAAAACACGTTTAAAGTTTTGACTTACTGATTGAATCCTTGCTAGAAACCTTGACCGCTCGTTATATAAATGTCTGTAGAAGCCGAAATACTTGAAATTTTCCAATAAAATTTTGACAGCACCTTCGTCAAGGATGATACATTCAGATACAGATTTACATGGCAGATGGTTATAGCTTAGAGCGAATAATGTGGATTTTTAAGGCTCGTAGCAGTTTGATTGAATTAAATGGTAATGGTTTCCAAAACGCTATTAAAATATGTTCGCTGTGCAATCAAAAATTTATAGAAAATATTCAACACTTTTTTGGAACCGGTGCCCGGTTTTCAGGGAGTTTATAAAACATTATTTTGGAAAGGGTATATTAGAAGAAGTAAAGAAGAATGATAAACTTATTGAATTGTAACATAAATTAAAGGAAATTTGTAAATTTTGTAAGAATTACAATCGAGTATAGGAAGCTCCTTATTTTATAATTTAATTATAATTAATTATAATAGTAATTATGGATTATCAGAGGTCCGACTGACGGCAAGTGCCATAGTCGTATTCCATATATTTTTTAAATAATGTTGAAAGAACATTTGTGCAACAATTTGAAAAAGGTAAAGAAAATAAATTGAACTACTACTACCACTACTACTACTACCACCACTACTACTACTACTACTACTACTACTACTACTATTTTCGATAGTCAGATTGCTGGACTTTCTAACGCAACTACTCAACTCACCTCATCTTCGAAGAACCTCTTTGAAGATGCATAGAAAATATCTTTGGTTAGAAAGTTTCATATTTGCGTGTTAGATGCGCCTTTCTGACGCAATGTCAAGAATCTTTGAAAATATTTTAATAAGTCTGATTTTAAACTTTGCATAATGAGAACTAAATTTTGGAGAGTTTTCAAGAATGCTCAGAGAACCCAATTAGTTCTAATGTAAAATTTGCTTCGTTTATTTACTTTTGATAACATCAACATTCAGTCGAAAACGCATTTCAATATTGCGCTGGTAAAAATTTCGCCTTTCAGTCAACCAAAATATTCGAAATTCTCGCAAGCTCGAAAGAGAACGCCATAAGAGCGCAAAGTAAGAGAGCTGACTTGCATGGATTTCATTGATACGTAGTTATATTCCATTCAAAAGTCGGCGTAAAATTAAATGTACTGATAAGAGTTCAAGCGAAATTCAATTTTGAGATTTTTACATTTCGAAACGATTCTCTACATCCGAAAACAGCAAAATAGCAACTCGGTAAATTTTACGTACACTGACAAAATGTTTCCGAAATGCGATCAGAAGAATCATGGAACAAGCAAAACAGGCCGAAATATTTCTGATTTGCAGACAGCGAACTCGTTGGAACATCACCTATTCGTGTTTCTTTTCATTCTTATAGTATTTAAAATTTGATTTTCAACTAATTTTTTAAATAAGTTTTAAATTGATTTATAAATATTTCGTCTATATTTGATGAAATTCCGCCAGTGTTCGGTGAGTGGCGAATAAATTGCAACTGATTTATCTCACTGTAGCATTCGCACAGTACGAATCACTCTTTGGGAATGAAAAAGAACCACAGCGGCAACAGCAACAACAACCACACACTCCAAGTCCGAGGAAAAGAAAATTCGCTTGAAATGCTCCAAAGCCGTCTCGGTTTCACAATCGAATTTAGTTTCAATCTCGTTGTGACCCCAAACGGAACCTGCCAGCTCGAAACGCGCCTCGCGCCATCTTCCTCTCAGTTCGACGTAACCGCGACTTGAAACGCATTTCGCCGCACCAGCCAGCGCACACATGTGTGGCTCATGAAATTTCGATTTTCGGACACGACAGCGCGATAAGTGAGCGATAGCACCGCCCCGTCCCGTGCCGCGTTACATATCGGACCCTGTGGACCCGCCGCCGACCGCCCGGTCACGTTCCCAGAATAGCAGCTGAGCGCGTCAGTGCGTGAGTGTGCGTGCGTTGGTGCGTTCCGAGCGGCCCAGCCTGCAGCCTGCAGCCAGTGCGGCGCTCCAAGATGAAGACGCCGCATCCATCCGGCGCCCTGGCGATTGTGCTGGCGTGCATCGTCGCCACGGCGTACGCCGTCTCGAGCACATGGGGCAACATTTCCAATTCGGCGCAATTGCTGCATGTGGAGAACGTCTTCAACGCCTCGTCGCCGGGCAAATATGTGAATCGCGAAATTAAATTCCCGAAAAATGTGAGCAACCTTTCGAGGGCGGCCGACGAAGCCATCGAGGCGTTGCTGAAATTGCCGAGATTTGCTGAAGAAATGCCAGAGTGCGAATGCGCCGATCGGGCGCTGCTCGCCAAGCGATGATTACATGCGCTGCTCTCGGCGTTCATGTTGTCTACGTACAGTGTGTTTTGTATTTGTTTTTTGTTGTTGCGTGCTTCTTCGCAGCTCGCCTTATCGGGAATACAAGAACGCAATGCGAGCGCACTGCAAGCGGACGCCAGTGTTGCCAGCCGCAGTTTGTTTGCATAGATCGGAAAAGCCGAAAATAGTAAAAACATCAAATTTCATTTACGAATAATAGTAGTTTGTTGATTTTCGAAAAACAAAAAATAACAACAACAACAAAATTTGTTTTGTGAACTACACGCAGGCTGGTCACACTGGCCGCCGCTTTATGTACACAAATCTCTGCGCTTCGCTTTCGAGTTTCGATTTTGCACGGTTTTTGCGTTGGCTCAAGGTTGCGATTTATTTTCATTTCCATTTCATTTCTGTTTAGTAAAAAGTGGAGCTTTCTTTTTCGAAAACAACGAGGCACGCTCCGATAGAAAATACGAGCAGCCATAAATAATGTCGTTTTGTGTACATAGAAACGTTGTGAAGCGAACTTTGCTGGCGTTTCACTGAATTGCGAACCGGAAACGTTTTGCAAAACTCGCCGCTTGATAAGAGTGGAGCCAAGACTTGTTTCGTTTTATTTTCGATGTGGTTTTTTGGCTTAGTTTATTTTTGCATACGCAGTATGCTTTTGCAAATATAGCAACAACACTTTCAATTATACAGTTTTGACTACAGATTTGAATTATTTTCGAAAAGTATCGAAAATGTGAGTTTAATGCTCAGCGGCAGCGTAATCAGACATTTTTAACAGAGAACATTCTAAACATGAAAACTTGAATACTAATTCAATATATAAAAACTTATATTTTTATATTTAAAATTACCAATTTTATGCAAAAATAATTGCCTCTCTCTACAGAATATTGTTTGGGAATTCGTCGGGAAATTCTCCTGACTTTAATTTGGAAATTATATTGATGGATATTATTTTCACAATGCATCGTTCTGAAAAACAAAAACGATGCCCAAACTATTACACGGCTGAGAACCTAACGAATTAGGGTTGCACAGACTATAAAATGGCTGTATTAGACATATTTGGAATAAACATTAAATCCGATTTCGAAATTAGGTTTCAGTAAAGTGCGGCAAAATTGCATCGTAGACATAAACCAGGGTGTCAAAATTCCCTCAAGTCTTCGTGTTGCCCACGCGGCAGTACCGTTAGGTTAGGTAAGGTTGTGGCTGCCTCTGTATGAGACACACTTAGGCCTCTATATGGGCCCATTGTGATATATGTGATAAATGTGTATGCAACACTGTTTTTTCAACATGTATTACAACACACATTTCAAACGGATAGTAGAATGGAGGGAGCGGACATACAGTTTAACGCCGAATCCGAACGGCGGTTTGTTTTTTGCAATTTTTCCTTTCACACTTGAAAGTTTTGCCATTGCCTACCAAGAGCTCACTTGTGCGATTCTTGTAATTCTCATCTGCTTCATGTGAATAGCGATAGAAGTAGACGAGTTTTTCACCAGCCCGAGCTAGGATTCGAACCTAGGGCCTCGGTATAAGAAGCCAGCGCTAGACTATCGAGGCCGGGGACAGTACGGTTAGTTGTGCTTATAGTTTTGGATGCAAGGTTGCTCATGATAGCAGCGAAATTGAAAGATTCCTAGCAGAAATATTTATTGCAAAAATCAGTTCTCGCATTGCAAAATCCTTTTAGATTTAGAAACATAAAGAAACCATATTTAGGCATCAAGGAAAATTTATCATAGTTTACGGCTGATGGATTACATCAGATCTACTTGGATAAACATTTTGTATGGCAATGGGCCCAGTCGGGCGCATTCGAATTACTCATCAGCAATTTGTAGTAATCAGAATAAAAAGTGACAGTGAAAAAATGTCAACAAACACGATAACTGGTTAGCGATAACCTTTTGCTCGCTCGTTCGTTGAATTGTGATCATATCTACCGTCAACGCCAAGCAAACGAAATTTTAATATGAATGATTCTTTTTCGTCTGAGTTGCTTGCCGATCTGTGACTTTTTAGTTGTCGTTGTTAGTTGCGTGTAGATCTAAAGTTTTGTTCTTGGCAATCATTCTTATTATGCGAGCGACAAAACAATCAACTGCTGGGAACAATAAACTTGAAAGCATTCAGGCTGAATTCTACCTCAATATCATCAGTTCGCTAACTGACCTACTCAGCTCCATAGTAAACTCGAAGTGGTTTGAACAGCGAAACCGAACCATTCTCTCCTTCGTTAAAGAGCTCGCAACATTTAGCATCCGAATCACATCCCAAGTAAATCAGCTTTCATGAAAGGACATGCAGTATAACGTCTCAACATGGAAGTTGAATCGATTTAATCTCAAGTTGAAGCAATTTATATTAACCCTTTCGGGACTACTGGGATAATATGTCCCAACAAGTTTTTAAGGGCCCTCAAAATAATTATTCAGAATAATTATTCAGATTATTGACCCTCGCGTGAAAGGATGATTACAGAATTTGTAAAAATTTTCATAGCATGGGATCATTTTTATCAAGAATATTTTGGTTTGCAAAATTAAACTCCGTCTCGAAAAGGTTAATCTCATCTGGTCGAGTGAGATATTGTGGCCAAAGTGGTTTTGGACGTTCATGCAGTTTTTAGCCAAGCACCCAAACGTTTCTTCAGCAAATCTTCGCGGCTTCAACGATCTCAACTCATTCTGACATACTTATTTTTATGTAAATATAAAAAATATTTTATAATATTAAATATCTAACTTCTGAACAGGGCGTTGGCAATGGACGCATCATCACCGGGATACGCGCCTTCGATCAGGTGACAAACGGCACCGGCGGCCACGCCACCATCTACTCGGGCGGGCCCGGCTTCAACTTTGTCAACATCAAACTGCAGTCGCAGTACAACTACGGTCTGA
The DNA here is from genome assembly GCA_963668005.1 of Melieria crassipennis. NCBI lineage: Eukaryota > Metazoa > Arthropoda > Insecta > Diptera > Ulidiidae > Melieria > Melieria crassipennis. The sequence continues at coordinate 113,161,070 of OY764963.1, read as the reverse complement.
TATTTCGCGTGGAAATCTACGGCAAATGACGCCGCTGCTCCCACAGAGACGAAAGCTACTTACAATTACAAAGTATGTTCATAGGTTTAATTTATAGCAGCGGAGTGTGCGGTGCTCGCACCACCCAGGCCAACTAATTATTGTGTATTTAATAACTGTAAGTAAATGTAAATGAAATGAAAATCCACTGCAAATATATTTTCCATAATACTGGCGCGGACTTTTTCAATTAAACAAAATCACAAAGCACAGGAACGCCTCCAGCGCGGTAAGCGTTTTAATTCTATCGTTCGGCGTAGCGGTTTCGGCAGCGTTAGAATCTGGCGAGCGCCGACCACACTTCGATAATGAAGTTGATGCCAACGTTGCGCTGCGACGTCATGCGCAGCGTCACGTTGCGATGGCCGGGGCCGCCTTTGGTCAGCAACGCGTAGGCGCCGTCCTTGCCGGCCTGGTCGATGGCCTTCACGGCGCTGATCGTGTACGGGTTGTAATTGTTGCTGTACTGCAAAGTGCACAGAAATGACGACACACTGTCAGTTACGGTCGATGGCACACCGCAGGTCAGATGTGGCTACTTACGATGGGATACGAAAAGTCGTGGGTGATCCCTCGGAGGAACGATGGTTCCTTGACAAACGGGCCCCGGTAGAGCAGCTGGTCGCGCGGTCCCACCCAGCCCCACGTACTGTTCGTCGCGCTGGCGCCGCTCCACAGCGCCGCCACAATGGCGCAGGCGACGAGCGCAACTGTCGTTTGCAACTTCATTTCTCGAACTGAGTGCGGCGGCGTTTCAACTGAATCTGGAATCGCTAAGACTGACTGCCCTCGCGGCGGAGTTAGTTGTTTTATAGGCTCGATACTGGGTTTCTGGTCGTTCGTAGTAAGTGATGAATTACAACTGCTATGTTTATGTTTTATGTTTACAAACAACGAGTCGATATCGAGCAATTTGCGGTGCCAGTCTATCGCTCGGCCGGGCTGTGTTGCTGCTGCTGCTGCTGTCGTAGTTGGTATCTGAAGAGGTGCACAGAGGTGAATCAACGTTTTATCTTATCGGCTTGCGCGGTCGACTCGATATGCCAGATGTGTACCACCTGTGCCACCCGTCGCCCAAAATATGAGGGCGGCGAGCTTTTTCACTTGGAAGCCTAAAACTATGTGCGAAGCAAACTGTTGTCGCTATGGTTCGATTTGCTGCTGCAGAGTGGAGCTTTTGGTGTTGAGAGCAGATCCAGCGGAAACGAAGAAAACTACATTCAACTTGTATGGTTATAGAAAACTGACAAATCCATTGTCAATTGTAAGTAATGCCATAGAAACATTGTCGACATATCAACAATGAAAAACATTGTGTAGGGAAAATTATTTGTGTGCAACCCTCTGGTCCAAACTGGCGCTCAATAGGACAGAGTATTTAACACTAGAATGCCCAAGGTAGTCTTATTGACTACATTGAGGTCTTTTATTGTAAATAAAAAAAATATCTTACGTGACTTTTACTAATTTTTAAAGCTAAATGGAATAAATAAATTAAAAATATATTTTTGTAAAAAAATTTGTCACCCCCATTTTGCATCATTTACCTTAAGTGCCCAAAAGGGGTCATTTTACTACCTACGAGTATATGCAATTTTTAACAAATCTTACTGATAAATAGACAAATATGCATCGTCGATTGCGAATTATGAAAATTTCAAATAATTGCAAACATTAAAAAAATATATATATATAATAGTAGGTGGTGACAATTCCCAAGCTTTTCAATTCAAAATTCACTCACAAAATGCATTCACAAATTCCAAATTTCATTCCATTTTATCAAATTAATGTGTAAAGTTCTCCACTACATTTCAATGATACTTAAATACTTATTTTAATTTAATCTCGTGTGCATTTATTCATATTTGCTACTTAAAAACCAATAAAATAAAAAAGTCAGTAAATATTGTAGTCAAAATTACTACATATGGACATTTTAAGTAAGTCAGATTGTCGGGCATTCTAGTGTTAAATATTTTCTGGATTCTCGGGGTTGATAGCAGTCGTAGTAGTTGTTGTTATTAGTAGTTAACCCTTTCGGTTATTCTATGCCATATGGCATAGTCTCTTTTCAGTGCCTGTTTTAGGTAAAAAAACTTGTGGATACTATATTTTTGTTGTTCCTTAGATTAGTTTGAAGTTTTAGGAAAAATACGAAATTAATAAACTGAATAATAAAGTTGAGAGAAGAGAAGTATACACGTTTTTTTAATGGTATATCTTGAGATAGTGAAGGAAGAAGAAGCAGACAAAATTAGATAACTTTTTTAATTTGACGTTTTCTTTCAATTTAGATACTTTTTTTAAAAAAATTTTGGCTGAAGTATATGAAGAAATATTAAAATTTTCGTTATGCATAAAAAGTTTTATGTTTAAGTAATTATTACAGCCACAACGATTTGGTTGCTCTCATAGAAAAATACTCCAAAATACAGGGTCCGAGTATAAAAATTTCAAAATTTCTTATGGAATGTTAGCATAGAAGCCTAAAACGTAAAATGTAAAATGTTAACTCTCCCCAGTAAAAAGCTGTACCGAAAGGGTTAATAGAAGTCTAACGACAACAGCAGTGAGACTGTAAACTTCAGGACCGCATCATCCTTGAAAGGGAAAGCAGTTCATGCTGGAGAATGCGCAATTTTGTTGCAATGCATTTAAAGTGTGGCAACTTGAAGCTTGTGTTTCCTCCAGTGAATGCGCCAGCCGGCCACTCACAAAACCTCGACAGACAGTTTTCGTGTTGCACATGATTTTTGGTCTCTAATCAAATATGCCGCATGCATCTTGCAATCATATCAGCAGCAAAACGCTGCAAACACAGTCAAAATATACTCAACCAGTCACGTTTTCCTCGCCCTTCAACGCGCCAACCGCCACACAGTTGGGCCAAGTGGACGTCAGCCAATGTGGTCTGCTGCAGCAACAAAATAACACTTTCTTGTGCGCAATTGCATTTCCAACCAATTTTAATAAATTATTTCAACAGTTGCATTGAATTGCAAACAAATGCTGGGAATTTTCATATTAAACATTTAAATAGTTTCTTGTTAAGGTTTTATTAAAAATGCATGTAGGTATGTGTTTCATACAAAAATCGCTTATCTAGTTAAAAATAATTTGTAGCCCATTAAATAAATGCAGGAAAGCCCCTACGCGCCGTAGACCTCCACGGTGCTATCGATGCCGAGGCTGCGCTGCGAAGTGAATCGAATTGTGATGGTGGCGCCGCCGATGCCGCCCCCAACGATTGTAGCTGTGGGGTTCTTGATTTTCTTATTGTCGAATATTTTCACGCCAGTGACGGTGGGTGGAGGGACAGCGTTACCCTGTATTCAAGTAGACAACAAATTTTTAATAGTTTCGGCTGCCAGGACAAGCTGGCACTCGTTGCTCTTACCGTGTAGGTGTAGGTGTAGTCGTAGGTGATGACTCTGCCGAGTCGGAAGGCTTGTTTTATGTTCTCCCGACCCAGCAGTGAATTCGTTGGCGCAATGGCGCCAAAAACCTGATCTATTGCCGCTGCCTGGGTCATCAGGACGCCGAGGACGCCGAGTGTCAGCAAAAGACAATTCATTATGTATGGCTTTTCTTCTTCTTCTTCCTCTTCTGCTCGATTTAAATTCAGTGCACCTGACTGTAGCGGCGTTGGGACAGAACTGTGTACCTGCTGTCAGAAAGCGATGCATTTATATTGGAAAAATTTGAAGAAAAGTGGAGCTGTGTGCTTGGTGCAGTGGCAGACGCGTCTTTCGGGCTGTGACCTACTAACCCATTTGAGGCAATATTTGTTGCAAGCGCAACATGATTTGTTCACGACACGCACAATTCAGTGTTCTACTGCTGCATTATGTCATCTGGCTATCTTATCTTCTTCATCTAACTGCAGTCGATATTTGGAAACTTTGTTCATGGAAGGCAGCAATGATTGCGGAGCTTCTGACAACTCGAGGCGTGATTTCACTGATTTCGATGTCTGCGCAACAAAACTGGAGTTGGGTATTGCGTTTTTGCGGCAGCGAATATTCGGGAGTGGAAAGACAATATTTTTACGATTTATTAAGAAATTTTAATTACGCAAACGTTACTCTACATTTTGCACGTATTTTACTTGGCGACAAAGGAAAAAGTTGGAGTTGTCAAATAAATTATTATTATTGATGGGGATAATGCACTGCGACCTAGTAAATCTATTGTGCCCCCTTCATGGACCTCAAAGGCTATCAGTGAGTCCAGTATCCGAGAGGAATTTTAGTATGTTTCGGTATGAGATTTATTTTCTTTCTTTTATGCATGAGTACAGGGCATTCTTCTAGTATGTGTATTGCAGTCTCGTTTTTCTGCAAGCATAACCTGCAATAACCGTTTTCACGGATTCCTAGTTTAGTTAGATGATAATTCAATCTGCAAGCATTCCCGTGATAATCCTAAGACTATTTTTTGACAAGGTCATACATTTCTCGAAACGTTTTCTATTGTAGGACCCGATAACCAGCTTCGAATGCTCTAGACCTGGTTGATTTTCCCAGTATTGATTCCTTCTGGTTGTCTTGTCCTTTCTCAATAGGATGGAGGAAGCTCCTTTTCCCAAACCACAAAATGGTTCTGGGCCGACAAAGGGTGTGGAAGCTCCCCTCCTTGCCAGCTCGTCAGCTCGTTCGCTCCGTTCAATGCCGGTGTGACCCAGAACCCAGAGTAGCCAAACCTTATTGTGACGGCCAAGTTCATTCAGCTTCTCAAGGCACTCCAAAACCAGTTTCGAGGACACTTGGTAGGATCTTAGAGCCTTGATTGCGCTTGGCAATCTTCCGGGTCCGGTAGTTCTTCACCAGATTGAAGTAAGCACACCTTTCAATGGCATATATTTCCGCCTGGAAGACAGTGGTGTGCTTTCCCGTGGATTCTGAGTAACTTATCCTCGGCCCGTATACTCCTATCCCGGTGCCTTCCTCCGTTAAGGAGCCTTCCGTGTACCAGGATATCATGTGCTGGTCTATCTGATATGTTTCAGATATACCTACCCAGTTCCTTTAGTTACTAAGTTCAGTTTTGAATCGTTTGACAAAGCTGAACTTCGGTGCGATTGTGTCTCTCGGTATAGCGATTTCAGGATGCTGATGCGTGAGAGTACCAGTCCTCTTACGACTCAGGAATCCCTCAGTCCCGATATTAACACCAGTCATCCGTAGGAGAGTCCTCTTCGCAAATAAAATATTTCATACAGCTACTTGCAATACTATCCTAATTACTTATGGAAAATTAAGGCTTTGAAGTAACTACTGACTCGAGTGCATCTAGACTCGAGTGATTGCGTAGTGGCGAAACTAATAGACTTAAATAATCGGCTGACAAACTCATAAACCTCGTTATTTGCCCAGCACATAAATCCTTATTCGTATATGAGAAAATTTTTCAAATGCCTCAGTAAGAACATCTAACTTTGTACTCCGAACGATGAAGGTTTTAACTTAAATTGGATGCCATCAGTCGAATGTAGGTTGTCCCTGGTTTGGAAGGAAGTCAAACTTAATTTTACACGCCCTCGCTAGTCGCAGAATGGTCATCACTGCTCTAAAGCAATGCATATCAGGCACTTTGGAGATTTTGCACAAACTTGCTTCCTGAATCTAGTTTCAAGTTGGTCAACATTTTTTGATTGGCCAGATGTTAAAAATGTCCCAACTGTTTCAACCAAGAAAAGATTTTCAACCCGTATTTTCAATTTCCAACAATTATTTGTTCAAAAAATTTTCACAAGCGTTTCAGTGTTTCCGTGTGCGTTCAGCGTCCGTAAATCTCAACCACATCCTTGATGCTGCTGCCGCGCTCTGACTTGAACACCAGTATGGCACCCTTGGAGCCCGGACCGCCGTTCCTCAGTTCGCATGTGGCGCCATTCTTCTTCTTCCGGTCCACGACTTTAATAGCGGTAATCGTTAGTGCGTTCAAGTTGTCCTGCAATAACAAAAACAATTGAATTCGAGACGCTTTTTTCGCCACGCACGAGCAGCGCCCACTTACCTTCTGCTTGAAGACGTATTTCTCTGAAACCGTCAGGCCCACAATGAACGCCTTGCTGACCGTCTCCTTAGAGATGAGGTAGTCGTTGGGGCCGATTTTGCCCCAGAGGTAGTCGTTGCGGGCGACGGCGACTGCCAGCCAGACGCCAACAAACAGAACAACTGCCAAGGAGTGCTTCATGGTGAGTGTCGCAACTGGGTCGGTTGACTTGACTTCAACTGCGGCGTTGCTAGCAAGCAACTGTGGCCAAGGCGCAGGGATAGCTGGCATTTTATTGCGTTCATGCCACGCGCCAATTTGATAAGTTGTCTATTGGTATATGGTATTAAAAGTGTGCGGATTTATTTTTAAAAACCAATTAATGCCATCATTATGGCAAAAACACTCAAATAACCAATTAAGAAAAAGAAAGTGCAGGCAATGAGGCGGCGAGGCGAAGTTGTCGAAAACGTAAGCGTTATCTTATCGCCGGCCAACGCTGCCACCAGCAACCAAAGCCGAGCACTGAGGCATCTGGGCTGTGACAGCTGTACGGCGACACATGTTGCCCGCAAGTCCAATTAAAATTAAATTTGAAATCAATCTGCGGGAATGTGGCGTGCAGCTGAGCGCTGCTGTTGATAAAATTCCTATAAATGGGTGAGGAGCGGGAAGCGACAGTGTCATTGACAACTTAAAATATTTGCCAAATTAATTTGAAATTAGGCGACAAGAAAGTGAAAGAAAGAAAATAAATATTTCAATGACAAGGAATGACAAATTCGCCATGGCCGGTTGTTCGAAATTTGTGACTACTGACTGCGGCATGTGAACAATTCAGTATGGGGTGGGATTCACTGCCTACAGTAACGGTGTTTTGTGAAAAATGCAGTTGAAAAATACAGCAACAACTAAAAGCTGAAAAAAGGCGGGAAAATATGCAAATCCCGTCAAAAGGTCCATGAGAATGCTTTCAATCAGTCTGGTAAAAAAACTTGCCAAGAAAGACGAAGAATCCGCTTTCTGGGTCAAACCATAAGTCGTCTATTATAATCGCTTTAATTGTTCTACGAATCAGCAAACTCATCTAATCGGCGCTGATAAGTCTATCACTGATCAGCACATCGGTGCTGTGTAGCTTGTAGCAGCTGTTTCTAGAAAATCCAGTGCAACTACATAAAAACTGGTCTTTCAGCGTATCGCCTCAGAAGTGGTCAGAGGTCTGGCACAGAGTGCTCTGCGATATGCCGACCAGGTCCAAGTGTTTTGCGCTCAGCAACTGCAACGTCGCCACACCAACTACGTTTTAGTCAGTAAACAAGCGAAGGGGAATACCACAGGTCGTAAGTTTTACATGTCTCATGTAGTTTTCGTACGAGTGCCGTACTGTCAGCTGTCATCCAAATGTACAGGAACCCCTGCAACGGCGATTTTCCATAGTCGACACATTTTTATAATTCTTTATATTTGTTTTTAATTTCTAAAAAAAAAACAGCTCTACATTTCACTAAATAATATAGTGTACAATGTCTTCTGAGAGGTCACATGGCAACACCTAAAATGTTGTGGTAAATATTGCTGAGAGCGTCTTCATTCTGGTTACTTGAGGCTGTTCGACACGGTCGATCTTTTACTTCTCACAACTCTTCACTGTCCGTAAATGTCAACGACAAAGTGATAGCCATGGCCGCGCTGGCTTTTGATGTGTACCACCGCAAAGTCCAAGCCCGGGCCGCCACTCGTCAGTGTCGCATGGCCGCCATCGCCGTCGGTGTACTGATCGGTCGCCACAATTTGCGTAATGGTGCGTTGCATACCCAAGCGATCCGGCTGCAAGTAGACTCACACTCATTAAATGGCAATTATACAAACAAGTTAATCTCTGCTATCAACGAAACCTTTTGTCGAAATTCGAAATCGGTCGAGACAACGCGCAGCGGCTTGAATATTTGTTTGAGTGTTTCGCGTTTGAGCAGAACGTCGCGTGAGCCACGTGCGCCCCATATAGCGTTGTGGCTGTCGACTTTAGTCGCCGCATTGACGTAGTGCGCCCAGAGCAGCCCACTCACGCCGAGCACAATGAACACGGCTCGCATTCTGATTCGCTTTACTGCGGAGCGCTTTGTGGGAGCGTTTTTTGTGCGGTCTTATTTTTACTATATATACGCCTTGTTCCGAGTAAATGTACGCGCTCGCTGCTTCGCTCTCGACGTTCGTTATGGCACTGAATTGGCGACATTGATCGACGTTTGCAGCTACTTTAAGCTCGACTTAATTTGTGTGATAATTGATAAACAAACTTTTGCTCGCGCCGAACTGCGCTCGAAGTGCCATAAAAAGCGCAAGAATACTTATGAACACTTGCGAGTACATAGGAACACAAATATTTAGCGAGAATTGAGAGGTATCGGTGCACTTATTTATACTATAATTTGTATGCTATAGAGTCGTCTTTCAGAAATGAGAGTCTGTACAGGGTCTTGACTTGACCTAACCCAATGTCATAGCTGGTAGAGCTCACACTTGAATTTAAGTAATATTTATAGTATTTTAGTATTTTCTTGCCAGCGCAAAAAACAGCAAACGCTGATCGTTGTGATGAGGCTTTAAGCCACAAAGTCAGCGCCAGTATTTTGCATACAAGAGAGTTAAGGACCCTTAAACCTTTGGCAACTCCAAAGTTGCCTGAGGGCAACTTCACCTATTTTTCATGTTATTGCAAAAGCTACGATTGATTTATGGGTTTAATTTAAGTAGGCACCAACAAATTAATATTTTTAGAAGTGAATACAAAGCAAATTACAAAAATTTTACGGTTATCCCCAAAATAATTTTCAATCATTTGCAGCGATATCAGGGAATGTTTGTGTTCTAATTGAAGTCTACGAATTGGGCGCGTTTGATCAAAATCCGGTTTCTTTAATAATGGTTAAATAATATAAAAAAATTTGTAATTTTGTATTTTTCCATAAATATTAAATCATTTTTCTGTAATTAAAAAATATTGAAAATATTGAAAAATTATTTAACCCGTTTTAAGCTAAAATTGTTCAAAAGTAAACTAGCTCTAGAACTCTCGCAACGAGGCGTGGCGACTTCAAATGTCGTGTGCACACTTCTTAGGCAATATTTCATGATTTAAATACCAAAAAGTAATATCGAGACACAGGGTAAAATTCGGGGTCGAAAGGGTTAAGAACAAGCACATAATCGAGTTAACGGCGGATATAGTCGTCAGGAAGGAAGTCGATGTCTACAACAGACCTTCGTTTCTTGCCGGTAAATCCACCATAACTATCGAACTGACATATCTCACCAGCAAATTTTGGCAGATTTTAGATTGAATTAGTTTGGAAATACGGGTGGATCATCTACAAACGGTTTCTCTAATCTTCAATCTCTGTGTAGCAAATTTGCGTCTTAATCCAAAGTTCTGTTATGATAGAACTGGGTGCTTATGTCTGGGTGATGAGTTTTCATCCATTTTCTTTTTAATCCATTTTTCATTTTTGTATTAGACATTTTTGCGGGCTTGCTACTTTTCAATATTATATGAAGAATATAAAACATATCTTTTGCCTTAACGTTAATGACTTTGATTTTTATTTTTTTGTATAAAATTTTAATAAATAACTGGCGCCATAGCCATTAATTTGGTCGCTTTGTTTGATTTTCCTTAAAAATTTTATAAAGATCTCAATTGTCATTAGGTAATCTGCTTTGAAAACCTCTTCCACAACGATCACAAATGCATTTCATTAACCAACGCTCGCAGCGCATTGTTGGCCGACGTTGTCCCAAGGAAATGTGGCCACAAACTAATCACAGGTTCGGTACGCAAAGACGCCGAAATATGCATTAGGCCCCGAAACCGATACGTTTTTACTTTTGTGTTCATTATGTCTCTTGGACGTATCTGCCGATAAGAATGCAATTTGTGCTCAGCGCCGTTGATAACTGTCGGCAGCCACTTTGCGGTGCGTCGCTGGCCGGCCGCTGCTCACGTCTATAGTACTTGGCTGGCAGGCTGGCTGACTGTCTGACTCTCCCCCACGGCAAAGCTGAAAAGTTTTCCTGAACTTTTGGCTTGTGTTTTGTGCGACTGTCAGCTGGTGAATTGATTCTTTCGATACGATTTTTAATATTTCGTTTCTTCCATCTGACATTCCACGCTGACATTCACGCATTGGAAAGCATTTGTCTGGCTTGTCGAGCGCTCTTTGTGCTGTCTGGCGTTGCGTTGTGTTGTCTTGTTTGGCTTGTCAATGCGTTTAAGTTGTCAATTTCTCAAAATGCGCTTTGTTTTTGTGATTTTGTCTGCGCTGCTTCGGGCTCGGTTAGCTACACCAGAGAGGAAATGAAGTTCTGACGCTGACATTTGTATTGACGCTTTTGTTGCCGTTCGGTTATCTGAGCTGCGCCACAAAGCGATGCGGGCGAGTGTGGGCGGGGGAGGGAGGGGACAACAAAAGCATGCATTCATTTTTTTCAGTTGTTGAGCTGAAGCATTGTTTTCGGCTCTGCATTTGAAAATTGAAATTTTCGGGGCGCAGCATTTCGAGATTACAAATTGTTTTTGTAGAATTTTGAATGGTTTCGATTTCTTCTAATTAATGAAACAGTTTCACATTTCAAATAATTGTGTGTGTACTTTTCGGCTGAGCTCTAGAAGACGAAAACGCACATATCTGAAAGCAACTAAATATCTTTTTCGCCTCAAATAATAACCACGATTAAAGACCCACATGCGCACTTCATGAATCTTTGCTACATAAGTGGATGTGTTTGTGTCCTTTCAGCTGCCTCGGCATCAAGTCGCCCTTCATCGAGTTCAGCAACGAGCTGGAGGTGCTGGCCAACAACAGCGTCCCGCTGAATATAACCAAAGACGAACAGGCGCTAATGCATCAGGAGGGCCTGCGCAAGCTGGGCACGTTCATAAAGCCCGTCGACCTGCGCGACTCCGCCACGGGATTCGTCAAGGCGGACCTCACCAAGAAGTTGCCCAGCTCGTCGAAGGGCGGCCGGTCCGCCGGTGTCACCATGCAGCGCCGCATACATCCCATACAGGAGGAGATGGATCAGAAGCAGATCATACTGCTCGACGAGGACACCGACGAGAACGGCCTGCCCGCCAGCCTGACGGACGAGGACCGCAAGTTCATTGTGCCAATGGCGCTGAAGAACGCCTCCCCGGATCCGCGCATACCCACGACAACGCATCGTACCACCACCACGAGACGAGCCAGCACCACAACTAAGCGCGCCACCACGCCGCCCACGCCGGAGTTCGCCTCCAACATCGACGACCTGAAGAAGCACATTCTCTTCCTGCAGAACCTCACCAAGCACGACAGCAACTTCCAGTCGAAGTTCGTCGTCTTCCCCAGCCTACAGAAGGACAAACAAAAGCCGAGCACAAGCACCACCACCACGATGCGACCGCTCCGCTCGATATTTCAATACTCCGCGCCCATACCGCCGCCCACACGCAGGATGCCCACTGCGGGCGGCGCAAAGATCCTGGGCGGCCAGCCGTTCGGCGGCTACTACCACAACGACGACGACGACGGCGGCATGTCGGTGTTCATGTCGCCGCCCGGAACGAACCCACGCGAGAAAATCACCATTGTGCCGCAGGTGCTGCTGCTCAACGATCAGACTTCGCATGCAACGCGCAACGATCCCAACAAAGGCTCCGGCGACGGCATGCTGCTGCGGCGGCGCGAATTCGGCAAGCCGACGCCGAGCACTGCCGCCACCACCACCTCGACCACGCCCATGACGACGAGCACCAGCACCACCACCAAGCGCCCAACCAAGCGGCCGCCCTGCATACGCAATCCGGACTCGCCGAAGTGCATACGTCAGCGCAAACGCGAGGAGCTGCAGCGCCAGCGCGACCGCGAGCAGCTGCTGCGCGAGCAGAGCGAGTACCTCAAGCCGCACTACGAGCCTTACATGCAGACGCTCAACAACACGAAGCGCTTTGCGGTCTCCATCGAAATACCAGACTCGTTCAAAATTCCGCACAACGAAACACAGCCGCACGCCGACGAGGCTGAGCTGCAAGTATTGTCGCGCTCCCGGCGCTCGCACCACCGGCGACGGAACATTGGCGGCGGCTTGCAGGGCCGACGCACCGGCAACAACGACAAATTCGCCGCCAAGTACGGCGCCACCTACTTCGAACGGGACGCCGCGGTGGCGTCAGCGGGCCGGGACTTTCTCATCTCGAACGCCGACCAGTTCGGCATGTTTGCGGCGAATGCCACCACGCCTGCTCCGACGGTGGCGGCGTACTCCGAGCCAGTCGACCTCAATCCGGACAATTGTTACCAGGTCGACGGACTATCCTACGGCCAGAAGAAGCAGTGCGTGCTGCACACCAGTATCATGCCGGCCATCAGTCGAGGGGCACGCGCTGCCATACAGGTAATATATATTTAAAAGTCAGATGAGGGGTCTTCTACGGGCACCTAAAGAAGCTCTCTACCAAGAATTTTATGGAGTACAGATATTAAGGCGATTAAAATTGCCCTACGTAGTTGAACTTCCCATCTTTGAGGTATGAGCAACTTAGGTTTTTTGGGAGATGCCACAGAGCTCTAGAAGACATGAAGAAGTGCAGGCGGCGCCCTCCTCAGGCCGGCCCGTAAATCACAGCGTCATGGCGCTCGTTTATTGCTTGGCGCTCCCGTTGCTGGCTCGGATGCCACTCACGTTCGCTGCCGTCCACTGCGGCACAATTGGCGTGCCCCAGGCACATGTGCGCACCCGCTCGCTGCGGCGACGCGTCCATTATGAACTCGGCATTGGCGAATTAATTCAATTGGGAAATTATGCCCAATCCAATGAATCATAATTTCGCGCTTATCGTGGCCAGCGCGGGCCGCCCATCCTGTCAGCGTGCGGGCGTGCGGAATTTTTCGTTGCACAACGAGTAGTTAGCAGCGCAAAATTGGCGTCTGATATTCGTCCAGCCATGGGGGGGAATTCCACATATTTTGCGCTGTCAGCCGGTCGACGCGGCCACTGCAGTCGAGTGCGCGGCGCGTGATGGATTCGTTCCATGTGCTGGGGCCCCGTTCTGGCTCGACCGCTCTGAAATTGCACGCGAACACACATTTCGTCATGCGTTCGACTGACTGCCGCACTGACTGCTTGAGTGACTTGAAGTGCAGCTAACAGCAGTTGGCCGCTGCAGCCATTTCGCATGCGCTGGGGACGTGCAACCTGTACGTATTTGTAATTAGCTCGAACGCCCTCCACTGCACGCATTCTTTCGGCCCCTTATGTGTCGTGTGTGTGTGGAGCGTCTGATATTTGACTGTTGTACGACGGCCGTTTTACCGCAGCCCCTCCTACCCAACTCTCTTCCAAGGCTGTGTCGGGGTGTGCAATGTGTCATCTGCAGCTTTTGTTATTTTATGTTAATGTCGATCGCGCTGCCTTTTACTGTGATTGCAGCGAGCGATGGCGTGTTGTTGTTGCCGCTACTGCAAATGATTGATTGGCAATATTTGCATATTGCATGCGCGCATGAAACACGACTCTGAGGTGGGCGGGCACATCGAAAGCACTTTTCGGCGCAGTGGGCGCCCCGCACTTTACAAGTCTGTCCGGCGACGGCGCAGAGCACTTCTTTCGAGACGATTGTTCTTAAGGAGATGTAAGCTCGAGGGACAATAACATATTGCAGACAATTTTTCCATTTTCTAAGCATGATTCTTGACATTTTTACATGGCGCGTCTGAGGTTTCTTTGCAAATGTTATTGTTTAACATTGGGATGCTAAAGTTTGATCGTTGGAAGCAATTAGGAATTAAGATTAGTATGCCAGGGTTAATAATTTTTAATATAATAATAATTGACTGGCAGACAGCCCGCTTACGCGAGACTAAGGCCTAGCTTCCCGCAACCACCCGTGTTGTGCGTGTGAATTTGTACGCGGGTGGAAGGGACCTACAGTTTTATGCCGGTTCCGAACGGCAGGTTGGGAGCTTTTTCATAAGCAATTTTTACTCTCAGAGGTTTGCCATTTCCAGCTGAGAGGACAGCCACCGAAAGAGAAAACGAGTTTTCCCGTTATTTTTTTAGGTGTTATTACAGGCAGTATTTGAACCTGAGGTTGCTGCCTGCGACTCGCGGTCCAACGCACTAACCAACTGAGCCACGGCGGCTGCCAGGGTTAGATTTATCGAATCTATGTAGAGTGTAGATACTGCCTCACAGATTTGGGCAGAATGTATCAGGTCCTATAAAACCAGTCAGATTATATTCCACATGTCAAGTAACCAGTCTGCGCTACAACCCAACAGATTAGCGATCAGAATAATATATAGTAAATTGGGTTCATCAACACCAGTTCGAGGACTGTCTTTGTGAATGTGAGCCGTGTCTACTGTGAATACGGAAGAAATTGATTGTTGCTCCAGTTGTGTCACAGGGTTTCATTTTGTAAAAGTAAAAAGCATTCAGAACGTGTTTGCCCACAACCTACTTTCTTGACTGAAGTTAATGGCAAAATACAGTATTCCATATAATGAAAGGAAACTAATGACACTAAAATCGTCCTGCTTGTTGAGTGTTCAGACAATCACTGGAAATCTTAGTGAACAAATCTTCTTGACTCACAATAGGCCGCTCCAATCTCACCTACAATCAAAAATCGTTGTACTATTCAAACGCTCAAACGCCCCCATAACAATTTTCCATTTTCGAGCGCCAGTCAAAGTAATCCTGCTCAGGTCCTTTGTGCTTGAGAGCCAACTGGCGCACTTGCCAGCAGTTATTAATTTTGTGTGTAATTAGGCGATTTGTATTCATACGTCTGACGGACGATTAGCTGCAGGCCCGCAACCAAAGCCGACTCAAACAATTCGCACAAAGCGCACGCCGCCTCAATGTCAACCGGACAAAAGCCGAGCACAAAGCTGCGCGACCAAATGAATGGTTGGGCTTAATTGAAAACAAAATCATTAGTCGCTCGTCCGGCCAGCGCAGAGTTCACCTTGAAAAGTGCAGTCCGCTCGATGCGGGACGCAGCAGATAAGCTGACTCGCAAAAAACCGGCGAAAGCTGCCGAGTATGAATATTAAATTCTGCACTTTGTGGTTAATTAGAAGGCGGAAACGGCCAACCGAAGCAGCAGCAGGAAACGAAAGCGATAAAAGCGAAAGAGGCAAAAAATGGAATGAAACCCTCGAGGCGAAATGTGGTCAACGATGTTAGCATAATTTATGCACGAGCGGACATTGTCAGTCAACTGCAGCGGGCGCCGGCCGCCGGCCGCACGAATCGCAAGCAAATAATGGCAACTCTGACGCCAGCGAAATGCGAAATGTGAAGTGCGGCAGCGCATATTACTGCAACGCCATAAATGGCGTAATTTAAAAGGTCCGTCCGCTCGCAAAAACGCTGCCAGCAAGTAGCAGAGAAGAGAAACGAAATGTGGCGGAAAAATGAAAAGCATAATGAAACGCGGTAAGCAAGTGGAAAACGTAAACAAAGCAAGGCAAATAAAAACTCACAACTGACACTTTGCCAAAAGTGAAAAGTGGGCCAGGCAATGCAGCGATCCGCTGCAGCGCAGAGCGGCGTGAAAGGTGACCAAGTTCCTGCCACACAAACGCCCTCCGTGCGGGGTTGCGGTGCGCTGCGCTGAGCTGAGCTGCGCGACCAAGCGTACATTTATAATGGCCGACGGACTGGCTGACTGGCTGGTTGGCTGGCAGTCGCTGTCAGAGTGTGAGGCGTTTTATGCATTTGCAGATAACATCACAACATCTCGGCAATGTTTACAGCGAATCTGCGTGCTGCACTCAAGCGGCGGCCGGCGCTGTAGGACGGCAGTTAGAGGGCCCGCTGGGGCCCCGGGAGCAACGCAGTGGCAGTTGAAAACTGACATCACCGGAAATGAAACTAGTGCACGCTTGAGCGGCTCCCCAAGTAGGGAAATAAGGTTTGCTACCCAATTGTTTACATAGTCATGTAGAGAAACTGACTTAAAGAAACATTATGAGCTCTTTCTGAGGTAAGTGTTGCTTTAGCAGCGAAAGCGGCCACCTCAAGTTGACTTCAGAATTGGTGAGGTAGAGAATTTGATGGATTTGTTTTCATACAATATTTCGCATTTAAGAGAGTTTGAACAATTGTATTCATGAAGTAGACAATTATGTAAACAACTCAAAACACCGAATATGAAATGTTAGAGTAGCGTTTTCATGTTGACTGCACAATCGGTCATGTAAACAATATTAATACCTTAAAATGACTATCGACTATGCTATTAGTGATGTAGATAAATATTTGAATGGTGTATAAAATCAGATTCAAGGCTTGAAAATGCAATAACACATGTAGAAAATATAATCATTCATATCAACTGTAAGTGTTACTAACAACATAGAAAGCATAGGTAGGGCAAAGTGGGCAATGCAAGAATTTATATAAGAATTTTTTTTCATAAAAAGACTTTGACAGCTTTTTACAGCATCATTTGTCAAGATGATGATGAGATGATTGTTGGACCCTGTATAATTATGAAGACAAGATGTAAAGAACGTGAATATTCTAGCAAAGTATGGAATGCCAAATGTTTGATCAAAATGAGCTCACGGGTGATGAGTGAATTTTAAAGCAGTGCTGTAGAGTAAACAATTGCATGGACACTCAGACTTTTAGCATTTTTTAAAAGCTTTTTGTCAACATTTTAATGTAAGAATATAAGAATCTGGTAAAAACTTTGGACCAGTACGAGTATCTTGGAAACCTTTCTGGATAGTAAATATGGTTTCAACTGGCATTTAGCTCAAAAGTTGTGATTGAAACCTGACAACATGAAATCCTGTGTGCGCCACTGGACACTTCGCCATTGGACAATGCGTAGTAAATACATTAAAAATATACTTCACCGTCTTCAAAATGGTTTTTTAATAAGGAATATTCCAACCCATCGCAACGACAAATCAAACAAACGCATCAATTTGACATCTGCTTTTCGACTACTTAACCAGCACCAAACACTGGCAACGGTGGGCGACACGTGCCGCACGGCTCCGGGCTGAGTTGCACAAAGCGCGAGCGCCGCAGCGTGGCACAGAAGTGGAAATGCATTCGTTCATTCATTTGAGTTGTTGCCGAGGCATTGCAGCTGCTTCAAAAGGCGGATATCCTTCTGGGTCGCCATTGAAACGTGGACCCCCGGCGCCTCTGTACGTTGTGATTGTGTGCGTGTGGGTGTGTGCTGCTTTTCACATATTTTTCTGATTTGTTTTTGTTTTGTTTGCCACATATTTCACTCGAAGCGTGTTGCAGCTGCACTCACTTTCTTGCGCTGCGTCGGCCGCTGAATTGCAGCCGGTGCAGTGAAATATGAAAATACGTTCAAATGCATGTAAGGGCAGCAAACACCAACACACCAACACACCCACCCACACGCACGCATTGTTTTCGCTTTGTGCGCGCCAGTAAATGTAAATCTGTGTACGTTTCTCTCTTTGTTGCGCTGCCGGTTCGTGCTCGCTTTGGTCTTGTTGGTTTATAAAATTTCCTCTTTGGTGGTTTAGTGGTGTAATAAAACTAAAAGTAATTTCATTTTTTATAATATTTTCATTTTTTGCCGCGCTGCTTGCGCTTTTATTTGCGCCTCGACAAAGATGCTGCCGCTGATAAATCTGCTGCTCGCAGTGTGGTCGGTCTCGTTTCGGGCGCAGTGGCCCCAGGTGCCAGCCGCTATCTGGTCTGGGGCGCTCTCCAACCTTAACCTGTGCCCTGTGCATTGTCCTCCTTTCGGTTATTTGCGCTTTTTGAGATTTTGCCAAAAAAAAGAAGAAGCTATTTCCTTCGTCGAATTTTGTCTGCTCAAACGGGCAATGTCGCAGTGAAAATTCAAAATGAAATTAAAATTGCCAAAAGAATGACTTTTACATTTATTCAGGAAACTAATAACCGAGCAATGTTCAGGTGTTTAGTTGGTTTCAGCTGTTTGCTTTTACGGCTGAAGGAATTTAGTTGTTTCTCAAATCAAATAATTTCAGTGAAGGGGGAGGCAAAAGTTTTGTTCTTTCATATTTGACTTTTTTTGTCATTCCATGCTTATTTTTAGAATTTAATGTCTCAATGCGTCAGAACCGCCTATACAAATGGCTCCCATTTTATAATTTTACTCAGCAACCCCATCTAAATCGATGCGACGGAATGTTTGTCTCTTGTGTCATTGTCGACTTCTCGTCTTCTGTTCACAGAAACTATCAACTTGCAGATCTGAGACTCCATGTAAGCAAAAGTTGACAATTATCAAACTGTTTCGACCCCGAATTTTATTTTTTTTATATTTTTAGCTTAAAACGGGTTAAATAAATTTTGTATCAATATTTTTGAATTACAGAAAAATTATTTAATATTTATGGAAAAATACAAAATTATCACTTTTTGATTTTATTTAACCGTTATTACAGAAACAGGGTTTTGATCAGGCGCGTCCAATTCGTAGACTTCAATTAGAACACAAACTTTCATTGATATCGCTGCAAATTATTGGAAATTATTTTGGGAATAACAGTACAATTTTTGTAATTTGCTTTGATTTCACTTCTAAAAATATTAGTTTGTTGATGCCTACTTAAATTAAACCCATAAATCAATCGTAGCTTTTGCTATAAGATGACGAATAGGTGAAGTTGCTCTCAGGCAGCTTTGGGGTCGAAAGGGTTAAATTTGATGAAAGAACTAAATTTGTCTTTTGTTAGAGATTCTTTTGGTTTAAACTCCACTTTAACTTCTTGTTAATCTAACCCAACACGATCGAAGTCTTGTACACTTACTTGACTGACTTTCGTCGTTTCATCGAGCTATGAGAAACGATGCTCTTGAATAATTTCAAAAAAATATCTTAGATACAGCAGAACACACATTCTACTTCTTTCGTAGACTACAAAAGTCAGTTCTCTGACAATGTTTTTCGCTGCTCTTGTGATGTCGCCAAATTTAAAGCAGACGTCTGCCACATTTCTCCCTCAATGTGCAATTCTTCATTCAGCTCGAATCTGTCTGTTCTTGCTGGCAAAGCAGCTAAACTATAATGTTGTTTTTATTGGAAAAACCTTCCCATTCTATCCACATTTGCCATATCGAAAAAACAATTGAAAACAAAGTTGACATTTTTCTAGAATTATCAAATTACTATAGTTGGGCCATCATCAAACAGCAACTTTGACTATTCGCTTAATTTCTACATAAGAATGTTGTTGTTGTTGTTGTTGTTAAAACTCGAGAATCTAGCAATGTGATTTTGAGTCGTAAAGCAGTTTTTATGATACAACGACATAATAAAAGCATTAAAATGTCATAACAACACGAAAAAAATTGCGACGGAGCAACAAGAAACACGCAACAACAGCAACCAGAACGCACGCACAACAACCGCACAGCGCGTCGGTCAAAGAGTCGTGAAGTCCTCGGAAAGTGACAAATCGTCCAGTAGCCAGCAACCAGTCGGCAAAGTTTTTGCGGTGGGCATTTGATATACGACTGGACTGGTCGGTCGGAGCCATTAGAATATAAAGTGGACAAGTGTGTGCAGCGAACAAGAACAATAAACAACATGTTGAAACAATAAACACAGCGCCTGGTGGCCGGTGAGGACGAGGAGCAGGAGGAGTAGGAGTAGGGGGGCAAAGAGTTTTTGTTTGCTGCGGTGGCTTTTTATGAGGTTATTAAAAATGAATAAATTACACATATTCGAACAGTAGTCAGCGCACGCACGCACACACACGCACACACACACAGCCACACGGAAGGTGGACGTACCGCCTTATCCCCAACCTGACCACATGGCTAGGTAGGGCACACGGCGAGGTAGATTTCTACTTGACCCAAATCCTCAGCGGCCACGGGTGCTTTAAAGCGTACCTACACAGATTTGGGCACGAAGCCGACCCCTACTGCGAGCACTGCGGCCCAGGCACGCAGGAGGATGCGGAGCACGCCCTCTTCAGCTGCCCGCGATTTGACCAGCAGAGGAGCAGAATGCGCGAGGCTTTGGGTCCCAACGTCGGGCCGGAGGAACTTGTGCTGCGTATCATAAGATCCACAGATGCCTGGAAGGCAGTGTGCACGATGTCCGCACACATTTTACAGCAGCTACGTAGGAGCGAGCAACAACGACGGACTCACGAACGCGAACAAGCTGCCGCGTAAGTAGACACAAAACACGTATAGAGAACAGTAACGAAACCCCGACGTACTTACGACAAGGACAACTGACGATAGTGACATAGACGCTTCGAGCAAATTGCTCAATCCGCCTCCCGACGAAATACCTGACGGTAGTACCGGGGGGGAAATACGGACACGAGAGAGATGTTTTTAGTGTGTTAAAGTCACACACTGACGGGGAGTTGGCTTTTGATGCTTTTCATCTCTATAAAAAAAAAAAAAAAAAAAAAAAAACACACAGCCACACTTGACCAAATAAACATTTCATTAGAGGGAATTGCGGGCAGTGAGTAAGCGTTTAATGGTTACATGGCGGCGGTAATTTTAAATGATTACCCAACACAGCAGAATTGGCCGAATTGTTTACAAATGCTAACCACATTGTTGACAAATAAGAATGAGTGCAGTTCGTGCGGTGAGCGAAGGTTAAAACCGCATTTACACTAAAGTGGCCGGAGATTTCAATGTCGTGCGGGCACGTACGAGCACAACAAACAGGATGTGAAATAATGGCGAGTAGATCGAGATAAATCTGAATGCTTATTATGTTCGGATCCGAGATCATTATTCGATATGTTTCCATCTTTGCATTGCTTTGGACAGCCACATGGCAACAACTTTTGAACATGACGGCCTCTATGGAAAGTTTTCATACCTATTTTGTTATTGAGTTGAATTGTTTAAAGTAGGGTTGCCACATCATGATATTTATAGATACATGAAACATTTTAAAATCAAACTCGATGTTCTCATATGAAATTTTTTTTGGTGGCAATTGTTGCATAAAAACTCTTTCGCTCATTAAACGACTTCATGCATTTCACCAGTCGCCAACTGAACCGATTGTGGGAAGTCTTCAGCGGATATTGAATTGTCGTGTGCGGCATTGTTTGTCCCATTAAAGGTGAGCAGCGCACGCGTGCTAGTTGCTGCCTTATCTCATTGCGTGGTCGCACGACATCAAATTAAAATTTAATTGCATGCAACAAAATGCGTTCACTCGCACTTGACTACGTACTGGCTGAAGCTAGTTTGTATTGTACGCGGGGCAGGCAGCGTACTTGGCTGGAAGTTGGCACTCCATGGCAATCAATATCCAAATCAAGATCAAACTCCGAGCCACTTAGTCATACAAGGATATCATACATGGAAACAATGCCCGGCAACAATGCGGCCAGCAACGACGCCAAGTATTGTATTTGTCGCCGAGTATGTGTGTGCCGCTGCGGAATTGTCTCCGTCCTTGGTTGCGTGAGTGTGTGCGAGCGGTGCTGGGTTGAGTTGTTGTTGTTTCAGTTGCGCTACTAAGGGTTAAAATTCAATTATACCGCCAATTTGCAACAGAATTTACGCCGAATGCCGTTAAATGCCCACATAAACGTTCGCATATCGGTCTGTGTATGTGTGTGTGGGTGTGTGTTTGTGCGAGCACGTGCGTGTTTGAGTATCTATGTATTTGTAAATTTAGAGCTGATGACTTGGCGGCGCTTGCGTGCAAATATGAAAACAATTACAACCGAATTTGTAATTACTCTGTGTCGCATGGACAAATTTAATGTGATTATAATGGCTGACTTTGCCTTATTACGAACCGAAAACTGCTCGGAGAAGCGTCTGCACGTGGCGCGGCACCGGTTGGAAGCGGGCGGGCGGGTGTCACAGGACAGAGAAAGTGAATGTGAAAAAGCGCCGCAGTTGGGAATTTGATAACTTTTCGACTTCAACGTGGCCTTTAAGGATGCGTTGCTCGGTTGCTGCCAAGCGGCTATTAATTTGCAATTTTGACAGAGCAGAGCTGGAAATTTGTTGCATGCAACTTGCCATCGAAATAATGATGCTGGTTGTGGAAGAGAAGGGGGAGCTCAAAATAGGCAGTAGGACTGGGATTAAGACAAAGAAGAAGACCCAGACGAAGATTGAAATTAAGACTGAGAAAAAGACCAAAACCAAAACCAGGACTTTGACTCAAACGAAGTCTGCAACTAACACACAAAAACCAGAGCAAAGGATGGAAGGAAGAATAAATCTGTAATCCATACCTCGACAAAAAATAAAGATTAAAGATATAGTAATTTAAGGTTCAAAAACTAAGAACTATGGAAGAAGAAACAAATAAAAAGGATTAGCGATCGAAGATTAATGGATTCAAAATCAAGGATCAGTGTTCAAGAGTAAAAAGGTAAGAACATACCTCGACAAAAAATAAGGATTAAAGATATAGTAATATAAGGTTCAAACATTAAGAACTATGTTACGAGTACAAGAAATAAATAAAAATTATTAGTGATCGAAGATTAATGCATTCAAAATCAAGGATCAGCGTTCAAGGGTAAAACATTTATGAAAAGTATTAACCAGCTAAGAACCAGTAATAGATTTCAAAACTTGAGAAACAAGATTCTAATATCCAAGGCTCTAAGATCGAGCATGAATAACTAAGAAAGGACTAAGAAAGTCTTAGGAATTAGCATTAAAATTTCGAGTAAGACAACCTGTCAGTGTCTTCAGAAGTCTGTAGTTGAGCATGGAGAGCTCTAACGTTTCATTTGGATTAGTTCTACGTTCTCTTTGAAGGCTTTGTTTTCATTTTGTGCATATTTTCAACCAAAACCAGTTTCCAGAGCAAATCCTAATGTATTCACATAAGCAACATTTTGAGGTTGAAGCGAGCATTTAATATGCCAATGGAGCTGAAAAAACAGAAACGTATAATTTATGCCGGTAACTACATAAATTTGTGCAAAATTATGAGCAGCCCACTTGCCGTGTGGACGGCTTACTCCGAGGGGTGACGGTGGAAAGTGGCCTTTGGCCGACCGTTTCGAAAGTGGAAAGCAGGCAGGAAGGGAGATATGTGAAAAACAAGAACATTCAAACGAAAACGTTGGTGTGCGGTTTTGATAAATGAGTCCGGAATCTCTTTGGCTGTTTACTTTGTAAAATATTGTTGGCCTTTTTGTTGGCTCCAAGCAATTCACATTAAATTTTGCAGTTGGGTGTTCCTGCCAGGATGTAATATGTAGATCGATCGACAATTTTTACACTTATACCAAAAACTGCCAAATATTCGAATTGCTCTCACTTGAGCGGCACTTGAGTGTTTTGCAAAGCAAGAAGACAGCAGAGCATTCTAGTTCTCGACAAAACTCTTTTAGTATTAATACCAGAAATACACAATTGAAAATTTATTTCAAAAATATGAAATATGTATTTTCATTCATATGTTATGTATGGGCAAATATACATACATATGTACCTGCTTCTGTAAGACGAACAATGCAGCCGCTGTGACGGTTGGCCGGTGGTGGCTGCATGCAACACGGCGACATGTTGCATGCGTGCAATTTTCAGGCAACACTTTCACATCAAATGCAAGTGGCCACTCAGAACGCGCACAACGAGCGCTAACGCTTCCAGGGGTGGCAAGTGCCATTCAAATATGAGGGTGTAAAATATTTTTGAGCGCAACAATTTACAAGATGCAAAGAACACACACGTTGCCAAAGCGGCGGGTGAGCTTAATTAATGTGCAAGTGTTGTACAAATGAAAAGGACGACAGCGCCGCCATTGTGCCGCATTAAGTGCATTCAAATATCTTTTCGGCACTCACACTCACACCCAGGCAAATGTATCAAAGCGTTTCAAATTGAAAAATCTCTTTTTGCGTTCACCCGCACCCGACGATTTGAGCTAAAAAAAAAACACGTCCACTCGAGCTGAACCTTTTTGGCAAATGCAATTTTGCACTTTGGCATGCAACCGTAATTGCATTGTTTATATGTATGTGTGCGTGTGCGTGTGTGTGTGTGTGCAGCACGCACTCGCCACGCAGCAACCGCTGCCCGTATGGACGGGCGGCTGCATTCGCATTGGGCTGCTGTGCGCTCAATTAGAAAATTTTAATTTAAATTTAAATTCAAATTAGTTGATCAAATTCAATGTTTCCATATTTGCGGAAACGCTGCTGTGCAAACATTAAATCTTACGTTGCGTTGAATAATTTTCAAAAATAATTTGCGGCAGCTGTGATTGTAGCTGTGTATGTGATTTGTTTAAATATGTAAGTATATATGTATGCATTTATGTACAGGCGAGCGAGCAAAAAATGGCCAGCCAGAGATTAAAGGATTCAAGTTTCGCTGCAGCAGTCTACTACTATTAAACTACTATTTAATGCGAGTTTGAGCAGTTTCCGACAGCTGGTTTCAATGCTACGACTGTCAGTTCACTGCAAAATTGTTTAGATCGACTGGTTTTATACAAAAAATGCTCATATTAATCACTCGATAATTTAAGTGTATTAAAAATATTATTATCCATATTTTTTAAATAAAAAAAAATTGCTCTAATTTAAAATTTCTATAAAATTTGCTTTATAATAATTATTCCCAATAAGAAATTTTTACGTCGCCTATAACTATTATCATGTAATAAATATATTTGAGTTGCATAATAACTGTTAAATAAATATTTTTTCGTCTCGATAATTATTATTTTGGGATTTATGTATGTTTTTTACATTGCTTCATAACTTTTTTAATGACTTTTTTAATTTATGTTACCGATTACTATTATTTTGAGAAATTTTTTCTTTACGTTGCTTCATAACTTTTCTTTAGGATTTTTTCATTTACGTTGCCGATAACTATTATTTTGAAAAAAAAAAACAAATTTTACGTTGAATTACTACATTTTGCATATGAATTGATTTTTAATTGTTTTAAATTGACAAATGCAAATTAACTGCAGAAACCGAATTTCCACCAACAACTAAACAATTAAAAATCAATTTATACTCAAAATGTGGTAAGGCAACGTAAAACAAAAATGTCTTTCATAAAACTTATAAAACAACGTAAAAAAAATGTTCTTTGAAATAATAGTTATCGGCAACGTAATAAAAAAAATAAAGAATAAAAATTATAAAGAAACGTAAACAAAAAATGTTTTAAATAATAGTTATCGATAACGTAAATAAAAAAGTCATAAAAAAAAGTTATAAAACAACTTAAAAACAAAAAATCCCAAAATAATAATTATCGAGAACGAAAAAAATATTTAGGTACATCTCGTAACAGTTATTATGCAACGTAAAAATTAATTGTCGCAAATAATAATTATGACCAATAAAAGAAATTTATGTTACACTTTAATTTTAATTTAATAATACATTTTAATAATAAATTTTAATACATTTTAACATTTAATTTACATTGCAATTATTTTCTTTTAAAAATTATAATAGTTAAGTCCCTGACTTAAAGTTTTGGTGTTTCCGAACAAAACATTTTTATGAATTTATATTACAAAAATAATAACCTCACACAATTTCTCAACTCGTTGCAGGAATGCCAGTTTCAGTTCAAGAACCGCCGCTGGAATTGCACCACCAACGAGGACAACACCGTCTTCGGGCCCATGACCGGCCTAGGTAAGTTTTGAAATATCCTCATTCACCTTAATGGGCGCAATTTATCAAATTTCATTATCGACTGCAATCGTTTTGAAACTGAAAAACATTCTCGTAAATTGCTCTAATCGATTCTAATTTCATTAGCTTACAACTCGCTCTGCGCGCTCACAGTGCAGCCAGCAACTCCCGCCAGCGACTGGCTTTCGGCTTGGCTTAATTAAATGATGAATAATATTTCCTGTCTGCAAAGTTGCGTACGAAAACAAACAACAATAGCAAAAGCCAGCCAGCCAGTCAGTCAGTCAGCAGCAGCAGCAGCAGCAAAATCTGCATTGTTTGCCCTTTTTCGGGGGCAAATAAACTTGAACGTGTAGAAAACCCGCACCAGAGCGACGTTGCTGCGCTTATCTGACGGTACAATCTGTACGTGCGGCCTGCGCTGCTGCTGTGGACGAGCGCGGACGCGGTGTGCCGGTGCGGGCTTCAAGTCTTAATGACTGTGCCGTGTCCTACCTTTGGCACGTTGCTGCGGTTTAATGTTCTATCCAAATTGATTTGACGCTGTTAAGATGTTGTCTGTCCGCCTGACGAGTGCCCCAGTCCGCTGCTCTGTCTGCAGCTAACTGGCTGGTGGCTTTGATAAATTAATTAAAAGTTTCGATTTTCAGGATTCGCTTTTGTGAAAGCGTAAGATTGCCAACTTTCTTGGCGCAACAACCATAAAGTGGGCAATTTACTTATTGTTATTAGTGCTGCGGGAGTGAATGTCTTGTGTACTATTTGCTCGAGAGTGCATAATAGAAAATTGGAAAGGCTTCTCAAGAGGTTAGATTTCGGTGATGCTCACAGTGCGGATTAGGAAGGCTGCGGCATGTTAAATGTGCTTGTGGCGGCCGGGAGATGGGATCCAACTTAATTTAAGCTGCTTTAATTGCTTGCAAGTTGAAGCGATAATACGGCAGAAATTGGCGAATTGAATGCCTGCAAAGTATTAAAATCATAGAAGCCTTTTATGCTTTTCAATCGAACCTGCAAATATTTGTGTGCAGGAGTGCCAAGGCATTTAAGTTAACCCTTGCGACCCCAAAGTTTCCTCAGAGCAACTTCACCTATTTGTCATCTTATAGCAAAAGCTATGATTGATTTATGGGTTTAATTTAATTAGGCACCAACAAATTAATATTTTTAGAAGTGAAATAAAAAAAATTACAATATTTCTACTGTTATCCCCAAAATAATTTCCAATAATTTGCAGCGATATGAGGGAAAGTTTGTGTTCTAATTAAAGTCTACGAATTGGGCGCGTTTGATCAAAACTCTGTTTCTTTAATAATGGTTAAATAAATTCAAAATGTGAAAATTTGGTATTTTTCCATAAACATCAAATAATTTTTTTGTGATTAAGAAATATTGAAAAAAAATTTATTTAACCCATTTTAAGCTAAAATTGTTCAAAAGTAAACTAGCTCTAGAACTCTAACAACGAGGCGTGGCGACTTCAAATGTCGTGTGCTCACTTCTTAGGGAAGTTTTTCATGATTAAAATACCAAAAAGTAATATCGAGACACAGGGTAAAATTCGGGGTCGAAAGGGTTAATAATATATTTTCACTTCCGGTATGGCTTTCAGTCTCACTTAAATAAGTTTTTATGTTTTCTAAAAATTACAAAATGTTGTACAAGGTTTCACAAAGATGAATCAAGTTTGGGAAGCTATTAACTTTAAATCTAATTTGTAAAATAAGCCAATTACCCTCAGACTTTTTTTATTTTGAGGGGGAAGTGCATTTCGTTCAGGGTTCTAATAAAGGTCTGCATTTTTCATCATTCAAAGATCACAAAGGTCACTTTGAATTGATTAATAAAAACATCTAACAATTTACTCCAAGAAATGTATATTACTTTTCTGCCAACTCAATACTTTCCCAAGCTGAAACCTCTTTGGCTTAAAATTCAAGTCGTGACGTTGCAAAATTTGACATTTTTATAAAGCAGTGCTGGTTCACTTACGCCGGATCCCTCAAATTACATTCACGCAAAACAGCGACATCAGTCAAGTGAAACCTCGACAAAAAACCGATATCATTACACAGACGCATAAATACGCATACACACACACACGCGCCACCCCGCACAACATCAACAACAACTCAGCAAGGCGCCGAGCCCCGAGGCGAGCGAGCGGAGAGAATGCGTGCAAATAATGTTATACGTCAACAGGACGGCAAATATTTACATAAAAATGTCAGTGGCACACTGAACAGCGGTCAATATCCTTTGCCTTAATAAAATGTCAACAACAACAGAAAAATCAAAAACCAAAAACAGCAGCGGGGACGGGGCGTTGGAAAGAGGAAAGTTGCTGTGGCTGCGAAGCAAAAACAACAGCAAAAAACTGGCGAGAAACGAGCGGGACTTTTTTAATTAAATCTGTTTGGATAAGAAGTACGCAATCACACTCACACACACACACACACACACAGCCGTTGGAATTATGGACATGTGTGCGAAGTAAAGAACGCATTGGGCGCGCTTTGAGCCAGAGGCGCGACGTTTGTTGGTCGCAAATAAAACTGACAGTTGCGCTATTTGCGATTGCAATCAATTTGACTAGTTAACTTCTTGGCGCATGCAATCGATACGCGTTCGAAGGGAAACTTGGCGATGGCAGCATGAGATAATTTTATCAAAGTAAAAAATGTGGGACGCGGGAAGCAAGGCAGCTAAGTCAGGAGTTGTGGTGGTGAATAAAGACCGAATAAGTTTTTGTGATCAACAGCCAGCAAACTGCCGAGCAATGTATTCGACAAAAAAGCTTCTTAAGGACAGCTCAGCGGAGACGGATATGAACATTTTTATCACGGGAACCAAATCTCTGCTGAGTACTTTCAGAATGAGACACCTGAACATAATAAATCTGGACTTAATCTTATCTTACAGACCGAAGAGTAGAAATAAATTGTAAAAAAATGCTAGATTACTTCGTTTTATTTTTATATCAGAAAACAAGTGTCCCGATTTTGGTGTGCACACCTTTTAAGTGTAGTCACTTTGGGTATATGGGTCTGAAAAGGAATAACAGTAGTGGTCTAAGAATGGGAAATATGCACTCTAATAAATATGGACAGAAAAATGGAATTTGCAATCAATACTCGGACCACTTTAAGACCAGAGTTCGAAATAAAGTAAGAGGCAGTTAAACTATTAAACATTTTGTGAAACGTTAGTTGAGATCGTTCATTAGCACATTGAGAGAAATGATGATGTTTAGTTGTTAACCCTTATCCTGTGTACCCACTTTTGTTGTATGTATTGGTGGCTCTAAAATCATCCTTTGCATATATTTTCAAAAACTGAAAAAAGTTACTCATTCCAAATAATTGTTGTTCTGTTTCATTGTGGTTTAATGAAAAAATTACTAAAAGTGAATTTAATTTTATGTTAAGTAATTTTGCTAATTTTTTTCTAATTGGGTCCACAACACAGTAGTTGGGGTATATTTTTGAGCAACGCAGTGTGGTTAATCGTGGTTTGAAGCCCAATGGGATCTAAGCTAATCTAATTTGCATAACAAATATTTCACCCTTTCGACCCCAAAGTTGCCTGAGAGCAAATTCACCTAATTGTCATCTTAAGCAAAAGCTACGATTGATTTATGGGTTTAATTTAAGTAGGCACCAACAAATAAATATTTTTAGAAGTGAATTCAAAGCAAATTACAAAAATTTTACTGTTATTCCCAAAATAATTTAAAATAATTTGCAGCGTTATTAGGGAAAGTTTGTGTTCTAATTGAAGTCTACGAATTGGGCGCGTTTGATCAAAACCTGGTTTCTTTAATAATGGTTAAATAAAATTAAAAATTGATAATTTTGTATTTTTCCATAAATATTAAGTAATTTTTCTGTAATTAAAAAATATTGATACAAAATTTATTTAACCCGTTTTAAGCTAAAATTGTTCAAAAGTAAACTAGCTCTGAACTCTAACAACGAGGCGCGGCGACTTCAAATGTCGTGTGCACACTTCTTAGGAAAGTGTTTCATGATTTAAATACCAAAAAGTAATATTCAGACACAGGGTAAAATTCGGGGTCGAAAGGGTTAAGGACTTAAGGATTTGAAGATATTTTACTAGACACCATCAAAAAATTGTTGCGAATTCGTCGCCTTTCTTCTACGTGCAGTTGGCATATTCGACCTCTTGTTCGCTCCGATGTCAAATGTATAAAAAAAATTTTGGCAACGTGTAGGCAACACCGCACAGCTCTCTCAAGGCTCTGTCAATAATTGCAAGCGGCTGGTGGATGCGGTTGAGTCTTAAACATTCTGTCAAAAATCACAATGTTTGCACCGAGTGTGACCAACATGTGTGCTTGTGTGAGTGTGTGTGTGTGTGCGCGGTTTTCAATCATTGCGGCTGACAGTGCGCCGCTGAGTGGCTGCAACAGCTGTGCGTTATGTGTGAACAGTTTGGTTGGTTCCTAGATTTAGCTACACAACGCACTGGGCGTCGTTCAAGAAACGCATTTCCATGTCCTTGTCAGCGTTGTTGACTTTCGCTCGACTGCAATTTCGGTTTCGACTGGCACAGCCGCAATGCGGGTGCGGCGGTTTTCGTGGTTCTGTTAATAATTCGATATTTTTCAATGACGCAGCGTTTGATGGATTTTGCATATCGAATCGCTTTCAAATTCGAATCCAAATATGTACACACAGATCTGCGCAGCGGGCGAGTGCGAGGTTCATTATTATGCCGTCAGCTGCTCAATGAGGCTCAATTTCCACTTGGCCAGATGGCGGCGCACAGCGAGCGCTCGTCGACACCAATGACGGCCAATGACGACGAGGAGTGATGGATTGGAGCGGGTAGTTAGAGCAGCTGGAAGTGGGCAGCACATTTGGGATATATTGAAATTTTGCGCTATCAAAATATGAAAGTAAAAACGACAAGAAATCTAAATTTTTTCGGCGTAAAAAGTTCAGCGCAAATACATTTAACCTAAGCACACAAAATGGCTCGACGGAAATTTTTGCGACAATTTTTACGAGCGTAACGAATTGCAGGAGCAATGGATGTGTCTGGGTCCGGGCGTACGCGGCACGTAAACACGAGCGTCTTTTCACGCTAAAACACATTGGAAATCCACCCCGACACTTTGTGCTTTCTCAAACTCGCTAAAAACTGGGCGCGTTGCACGTACGGCGACGGCGGCGGCGGCGGGTACCACGCGGCAACGCATAAATACTACAATCGGCATCATAACTTGAAACCGCAACAAATTGTTAAATTAGTACGCGCATTTATTACACAACAACAACAGCGCGAACTCGGCGAATGCTGCAAACGTGCCGTGTCTAGTGGCGCGTCCCGGCCCTGTGAGCGTCGTTCATACGCGTCCGACTCGTACAAAGCGCCGCAGATGAGTTTCGGCTGGAATGTTTGGGTTAATGCTGCTGCTGTTGTTGTTGGGGTTGTTGTTGGTCTTTTTGGGATTATTTCGTGACTGCAAAACAAAGGTGGATGTGCCCACCACCGGCAACCGGGTTTGGTCGCTGTGCGGTTGCAGTGGTGGCAGTGGTGGTGGCAATGTTCGCATCAGCCAAAAAGCGCTCGCTTACAATGAAATCTCGGTGAGGTTACAACAAAACAGGGCACACAAGCCATTCCAAACACACACACACACACACATTGAAAGTATTTAACGTACTGGGATTTATACGCTTCAAATTTAATTTCATGTGAGACGAAGCGTGTGATGCACTAATAAGTGGCAGCCTGACGCGCAAATGGACAGACAAATATTCGGATGGACAGACAACATGGCGCAAGTGTACGAAATTCTCAAGGATTTGGCGCTCACAGACTGGTGTTCGTCGAGCTTAAAATTTGTGAATTTAAATATACACATTAATGTAGAGAATAATGTCATGTAGACAATGACGTCGATAAGTTGCTTTCAACTCTGAACACTTGAAAGCCAAAGAGAGACAGGGACTGGTGCCATTCGTGTCCATGGCACCATTAGTAGTTCTGTTGTCTGTGCTCTTCCTTTGTTTCTAATTGATTAGAGCTTTATAGTTTTATTCGTTACACCGTGCGACAAAAATTAAAAAAAATTTATCACCGGAAAAAATCCATATGGGCGTGAAAATAGAGACAAAATATAGTAATACTGCGTACTCAGTTTTTCATTTCTACATCCTTTTAAAAGGACTTCAAAGTGTTGAAGGGGATAAAAAATAACAAAAATATAAGGCTCAGGAATTTAAATAAAATTGAGTTTTTTATCTATTTCTAAAAAGAGGATATGAAAAAGGTCCTTTGAAAATTTTAATCCTTTATATCCTTTAAAATTTGTATAGAATTTTCTTGAAAAGTAATATTCTAACGAGGTTAAGTGTTTTATATATATTTTTTTATTTTGTATCCCCTTCAAAATTTTGAAGTATTTTTAAAAGGACAACGGACGTAAAAATGAAAAATTGAGCACGCTGAGCATTACTAATGTTTGGTCTCTAGTTTCACGCCAAAAAAAAAAAAAAAATGCTGTCGCACGGTGTTATAGTTCGTTATATACTGAATTCTCATTAGACACTGCAGCCGCGAAAACATACGAAATGCCAGGACACAATACTTTAGTCGAATCTATCTACCTTCAAAACCTTTTCCAAGCTTCTACACACCCAGATGCCATCTCGAAGTATGGAACAATATGTTATATCAGAAGCGGTCTCAAGATATTCTGCTGACAGGATAGCAGGAAGCTCAAGGTTTATTCTCAATGAAACGATGAAACATTTCTATCCTGAATTCAGAAATTATGGCTATAACATACTTCAACTGACTTGCTTTACTTTCTCTGTAAACTATCGGAACAATAAATTCTAAAGTCGAATTCTGACTGATTTTCTATACACCTTTCTTCCTCTACATTTGACACAACGTTGCTGTGTTGTCAACAATAGCTGCACCAGCAATCTCGGCGTTGGCAAATGACTAGAAACCCGAAAGGAAGTCAAAAGACGCAACCGACACAAACACATTGCTGCCAAAAGTGTTGTGTGGCGACCGCCAAGTGGCACCGACCGACGGCAGCAGATAGCGCCGCGTCTAATGCGCAACACGGCCAACGAAACCGGCACCGAGTTCACTGAAATGCCACACTCGCCGCCATTGTTATGCGAACGAGTTAATATGAATTTTATTATTTAATGCAACATTGGCGCGCACAGCATCCGAGCGCGTCGAGATTTTCGTGGAGCACGCACCACATCGCCCACGGCGGCACAACAACGGCGCTGCAAACACTGTCATTGTTGGTTTTGTTGTTTAAAAGCCGTGCAACAACAACAGTCACCGGGAACGTGCTATCATTGTGATTTTATCTCGCTGAATGTTAACGTTTATGCGACTGAGAGGGTAAATGGTTGAATAATTAATTTTAAACTTTGGGGCTTCAGCCACCGCTGAAAGAACTTTTGGCGCATTCAATTCGACAACTCTTGAGCAGTGAATGGTTTGATGGCCATTTGTAGTGAAGGTGCGGAAAGCACTGCAGACTGAGCCGAGGGGGTCGAGCCTTTCAGTTGGGGTGGCCTTATTTTAATTTATATATTTTTTTGAGAAATTATAAAAAACCAACTGCGCTTTTAAAATTATTTAATGAGCAGCTGAAACTAAAATCGCTCTTGCTACCTCTCGCTGACTACAAGAACGCGCAGGCGTTTTTGAGTTCGTTCGAAGAATGATTTAAAATTTACCGTTTAAAACGAACCTCTTAAAATTCCATAGTCTGCAATAAATCAGCGATTTCTGCTCGTATTCGACAAAATGTTTTGTGAAAGCATCCAAAACCGAGCTCCCCTTTCTCGGTCTGACACTCGCGTTTTCGTTGCGACTTTGTCTGGCTGATATATATAACTCATGCTCGTTGTAATCGGCTTAAAACAACTTTTCATTAAAACTTACTCAACCGCACCAAAATAAGTCAAAATCGATGTCATTATGACTGGCTGCGACAAATGGAATATGAAATCATTTACTCGTGTACCCATAAATTCGCCGGCCCAAAGGATGTGTGCGGTGCTGGCCAACGTCAGCATGACGTGCAGTCAGCGAGAAAAAGTTGAAAGAAAAACGCAAAGCAACAAGAAGAGCAACACGAAAGCGAAGACGAAGTAGTAAAAGAAAAGCATGTTGGTTGGACAAATGCCAACTTGTGTAGTCTACATTGGTTTTCTACCTCGAGCTTCTTGCTAACCTTCTTGACGCACACCATATCTACATGTCATCTACCCATCGCTGTGCCACACATTTGCTTGGCCGCACTAAAGTCTCGAAACTTCACGAAGCGCAATTAATGACGAGCCAAGCTTGAGCAGTCGTTCGTCAGTCTGTCGAATTGATAAAAGTTGTTGCCACTTTTTGTCACTGCTACTGCTGCATGACTGGCGCTGATGTTTGCGCAAATTGATTTGCCACATTGATAACAACATTTGCGGTGAGGTGACCCGGCGCTAAGCAGCCTTGATGTGGGTCGCTCGGGAAGGGAGCCAAGTAGTTGGGGTTAGGTGTCGAGTCGGGCGCAGCCAACATTATTGACATTATTAATTCTGCATTAACACAACGACGAATTGATTAGTGTCGCCGCGGACAGTGGCAGCAGTTGGCATTGACAGCTTGTGCGGTGTCTGCCAATTGTGGCATCTTAAATGAACTTATTAGCCGACAGCAGCTCGTTTCTGTAAAATAAATACCCTACAGACAGATGGTTCTTGATTTTTGCTAGTTGTACTTTTGTTTTTCTCAAGCGACCGCCGTTGGTTCTTATGAAAGGATTTCTGACTACGGCGGTATTACTGCCAACTGCTTCCATCAAATATTCGATTAATCAATCACTTAGCCGTTTTGAATTATTTTTATAATACGCGAAACTCATTCCAATAGAACGTTCTGCGCCTTGCATGTCACTGTCGTGTCTTCGCTCTAATAAGATTACATATGGAACTTTGTTTCTCGTTGACATTAACCCTTTCGATACAGCTTTTTACTGGGGAAAGTTAAAATTTTAAATTTGACGTTTTAGGCTTCTATGTGGTTATATTAGCAACAATCCATAAGAAATTTTTAAATTTGTATACGCCGACCCTGTATTTTAGAGTGTTTTTCTATGAGAGCAACCACATCGTTGTGGCTGTAATAATTACTTAAACATAAAACTTTTTATGCATAACGAAAATTTGAATATTTCTTCATTTACTTCAGCCAAAATTTTTTTTAAAAAGTATCTAAATTGAAAGAAAACGTCAAATTAAAAAAGTTATCTAATTTTTTCTGCTTCTTCTTCCTTCACTATCTCAAGATATACCATTAAAAAAACGTGTATACTTCTCTTCTCTCAACTTAATTATTCAGTTTATTAATTTCGTATTTTTCCTAAAACTTCAAACTATTCTAAGGAACAACAAAAATATAGTATCCACAAGTTTTTTGACCTGAAACAGGCACTGAAAAGAGACTATGCCATATGGCACAGAATAACCGAAAGGGTTAACAACCTATCAAATATCGTTAAAGGTTAGTTGGCCCGGTGATTTATTGAATCGAATCGTTCTTATATCGGGGAGATGTAAATCACTACTGTCAACTATCCAATTACTGAAGCTTGCCATAACGTATGAATTGATGTATCTAAGCATGTGAGGGATCCAATAAAGGGACCCAATCTTTTGCTTGCGATTGTCATCAAATGATCTCACAAACTTCCCACTAATTATGAGGTTTTCTTGCTTGGAACCAATGCAACACAGTGCTGCTAGATACCTGAAAAAAACTTTCTCCTAAATCTTAAAAAAATACAGAAATTTCCTCCCAAAACTTAAAAAATCTTCTAAATTTTTTTTATAATTGCGTCATTTTAAACTTCTCATAAAAAAATAAAAATATATATGTACATAAATTTTTTTTTAATGCACCCATTTTTTATAAATAAATCTTAAAAAAAATATTGAAATGTCCTACCAAAAGTTAAAAAGCTCCTAAAATTTTTTTTTATAATTGCGTCATTTTAAACTTCTCATAAAAAATAAAAATATAATTTTTCTTAATGCAGCCATTTTTTATAAATAAATCTTAAAAAAATATTGAAATTTCCTACCAAAAGTTAAAAAATCTCCTAAAATATTTTTTTTATAATTGCGTCATTTTTAACTTCTCATAAAAATATGTACATATAATTTTTCTTAATGCAGTAATTTTTTTTCATCTTCAACTTAACAACGAAAACTTACCAAAAGCAGAACATAAAAGAAATTAATTAAGTAAAAAGTTCAATAGTTGCCAAAATATATTTTGTTGCCAGTGTTCGCAATACATCATACTTCGTTATCCAAAAATCTGCCAAAAATTCACTGAGTATCCGAAAAATCCGCTAACATAAAATATAAATCTCCTAAACTTCTTCCTAAACAATTCTTCCCCCTAAAACTTCTCCTAAAAGGCCAAGATTCTCCTAAATCTAGGAAGAAATCTCCTGATCCTGCAACACTGAGTTGCTTTGACAATTGCAGTCTTTTCATAGCGTACAAGTAGGTCGTTGCAGACGCAGACACTCCCCGTTGGTGTCTCGCTGTCTGGTGCGACATTTGCCGGCATTGCGTTATTTAATATTCTTTTAATTAATTCCCCTTTCTTTGTCGTTACTCATACTTTTTTCGCTTTGTGTCTTCCCCGCACAGGTTCGCCCGAAATGGCCTTCATTCACGCACTCGCCGCCGCGACGGTGACCAGCTTCATTGCACGCTCCTGCCGCGACGGCCAATTGGCCTCGTGCGGCTGCTCGCGTGGCTCGCGGCCCAAGCAGCTGCACGACGACTGGACGTGGGGCGGATGCGGCGACAATTTGGAGTACGCCTACAAGTAAGTAGCGCCCTCGATTAAGCTATTCTAAAGTCTCCTAACAAGTGGAGGTGCAAACAAAGACTCTTCTGATGAACCCGCAAAGTATGAACGCCAATTCACCGCGTGCGCTCGAATTTTGCAAATTATTTATCTCTCCGCCACCGCTGTGGGTATGCAAAATTGCCCATAAATGCGGCGGCCGGTAATAATTTATTGTTTTTCCCGGGTTCACATATTCTGTGCGACGAGAAGCATCGAAAAACAACTGCCGAATGCTTGTCAGCTTGCCAGGGGGCGGGACGGGGTTGCAGTGCACGAGCACTTTGACGCTCGTCCGCTTTTCTGTCGGGGTGAATAAATTATCACGGCTCGCTCGCTCGCTCGCTCTATTTTTTCGCTTGGCTCACATTTGCGTACGCTTCGGTGCGGCTTTGATTTCAATGCTCTGGCGCGCGCGGATGGGTTGCGGCCCAAGTCTGGCAGCGGGGCCGGTCATAATAACACTTATTTGTAATGTCAGCCCGGCCGCCAAATTGCATCCATCATATGTGGTGGTGCATCGCTCGCTCGGTCGGTTGGTGTGGTTATGTTTTGTTTTTTATTGTTGGCTGCTGGTGTTTTTGGTTGTGTTTCGGTTTGATTTATGTCGTTTGAGTATTTTGAGATTGCGCGAGTTGTGGCGCGGCGGCTCGTAATTCAAATAGCAGCCACTTTATTGTAGTTAAACGGCGTTATTTGC
Organism: Melieria crassipennis; assembly: GCA_963668005.1. Lineage (NCBI taxonomy): Eukaryota > Metazoa > Arthropoda > Insecta > Diptera > Ulidiidae > Melieria > Melieria crassipennis. The sequence continues at coordinate 113,123,756 of OY764963.1, read as the reverse complement.
GGACTAATGATACGCAATTTGGCCTTTGATGCGTTTCATCTGAACGATTACCTGGAAAATCTTTTTCGGGTTGAATTTTTGTAATACCTGATTTAATGGACGAATGAACAAAAATTGCACATTTCAATGACTGACTACTCGAATTAGTTTCAGTTTTAGAGGGTTGAAATGAAGCTGCAGCTGTACTGAATTATGATCGCTTGTCTACTTCATTTTTAATATTGTTGCACACTACAAAGTTGTTGCTCTCTCGCAAATCTCCTCAATGTGGCACCGCGTCTACAGGCTTCAATGAAATTTTCGCATATTTGAACAAAAGTATTTAAAGTGCTCAGCTTTAAACGATTTTTTGTCTCAAACATATTCGTAAAGAGCAGATTTTTGTTGTCGGTCGGTCGGTTTGCAAAGCGAGCTTTCATTATCGATTGAAACCATCTGTTGTGCTCGCAATAAGTGTGCAGCGTCCCTGGCGCCCTCGGCCAGACTGCATGGCTGGGATATGCGAAGCCAAGTGAATTTCATGTTCCCCACAACTTTTCTGTTATCCGCTTCCACCGGGAGCAAAACAACCCCATTTTGCGGAAAGCGCTCGACACGAACCCAGCGCACAGACGCGCACAAGTTCACCAACTCCGCACCGGCTCCTACTGCTGCTGCTGCGAGATTGCAGACGAGCGCCGAGCTCCAGCACCCAAGCAGCACAAATGCCAACGCCAACTTGTGGAAGCACAAGTGGACTCGTCATTGGGGCCACGGTGAATGCGGCCGGAAAAGTGCCGGTCCTGCTGCCGTCGCTGAACGCCTGCTACGACCAAAATGTAAAAACGAAAGTTTAGATAGTAAAAAATGACTGTCCATAAACGTGCACCGAGCGCACAATTTGCCGAGATCTAAATGTGTATTTAGAAAGCAAGTGGCAAATATTGGCTACACACATCGGTGCGTGGGTGTGGGTGTGTGTGTGTGGTTGCCGGTGTGCATTGAAAAAAAGGGCTTTTCGTAAAAGTGACTGCGGATATTAGTGTTGCCAGCTGGCAGTTTTAACGTACAAAGTCAGTGGATGTCTTTTATATAAAATTCTTCCTTTTTGAAAAATTTTTAAATCTAAAATTTATAATCATAAATTTATTCAAAAGTTGCCCAATTGCTATTGAAATACACTTGCGGCCATTTGGATGTGTCAGTTGTGTTATTAGTTAGACATTTTTATACATTTATTTATTTAGAAAAATCTTGCAAATTTCATGGCTAAATCTTGTTTATGAATATTTTGCAAATATGGCATCTCTGACCGCAGTATATGGGCTTGAACACCCTACACTAAAAAGCAGCTGCACTATACTTTCTCTTCAATTTTAAGCTCTTCGTGGTGTGTTGAATATAAATTGTATGCAAATGTGTGTGTAGCTACGATTATGTTACTTGTTTCCCTGTCTATTTATTTCATTAAATTGCTTCTTTTTCACAGCAGAAGAGCCAAATCTTATTCCTGAATTGAAATCTCCATTTTGTTTTTCTTAAACTTTTGTAGTTTGGCAATGCCTGAGACTTAAATTTGCAATTTTCGTCATTTTTGGAGAGCTATAGCAGATTTTACATTGAATCGGTAACGTCAACATTGATAATTGCAAAGAGTAACAGAAATTGTCTTAGGACCCTTTTGTTTTGCAATAAAAATGATAACAATAAATGCATGTTTTGCATTTGTTCAGTTTTTTTCAATTTTTCATGCTGATTGCATACTTTTAGGGATGAATAAAATAAATTTTGTCGAAAAATAGGTGCTTAGACCACTTTTCAAATTGAATTATTTTCTGATATCGGAAGATATCGGAGAATGCAATTAAATTAAAATAAAAAATATCCAGCAACATACTTTCACATAGTTTTTATATATTTTCCTCTAAGTTTTGCCAATTTTCAGATTTTTAATTTTGAAAAAGATTTTAAATTAAAAGTAAAGGAGAAGCCTCAGCTTTGTAAATTTTGAGAAAACATTGAAAGCGAAAATAGTCACATTATTTCTAAATCTATATTGAAAATTTTAGCAACTTCTTCGTAACCATGTATTTTTAAAATTTTTGTTACTCAATAGACTAAAATACAGCATATAAGTATTTGTTTACATTTTTTTGTGAAAAAAGTTTAAACTTTAAGCCGCTTTTGCACACACACTAATTAATTTTTAGCACAAATTTTTTGGCGTTTTCTCAGTTGGAGCTTTACCTTTCAAATGACATCAAAATCGTTAAATTCCGAGACTACATTTTTTGAATTTTTTCTATGGAACGAATCATCGTGCGGCGCTGTAAACTGGTTCTGAACCAAACCATTCGGCTTTTTGATCCTTTAAGCTAAACCGAAACTCGAACCATCATATTTAAAAAAGCAGTTCGCTTCAAACCGGCTCAAAACAATTAAATAAAACTGTTTTTAATATATTAAAAGAAATACAAATTATATCAAACAAGTTAAGAGTAAAAACTGCTCAGAGTTTTCATTAGCGAAGCTTTGACTTTTTATTAACAATTCTTAACAAAATTGGTATTGCAAACATGCGAGTGCGAGTCTCTTGCAGGGTACAAACGGTTCGATCAACGCCAACCGATGCATACGTTTTCTTCTTCAGCATTTCAACCAATGCCCCAAACAAAATAGCCAACTCACATTTTCACACTCACACATAGAAGGACACATAGCAGTCCGCACTAACTAAGCCGCAAAACGAAAAATCGCTTCCGTTGTTTGCCCACTGGTCGTTGCTGACCGCCGACTACACTAATTTGAGAATATGGATAAAAATCAACAAATTTTATCGCGTCTTCCGCTAAAACCGGAAATAAAAAGTAAACATTTCCGCGGCAACACACAAACTTGCGCCGAAATGTTTAATTTCCACAAAATGAGTGCAGAAATTAGATAGCCGGATGCTGCCACACTTGCCGCCAGTGCAGCGGTTGTGTGCTTTTTTCTAATACGCGGCGCGTGCCATGTTCCTTTCGAATGGGCGCACAGCGCCACACAGCAGGCGCCAGCAATGTGGAGCACGCAGGCGAAACGAAAAACGTTAGAAAATGGCTACGGCACGTTTCACGGCCAGCCCGGAGCAGCACAAAAGACAGGCGGGATGTGAAAAGAAAAATCAAGTCGGTGAAAGTTGAAGGTGGAGGTCTGCCTGGTGGCACGAGGCGGCGGAAGAGTGCGATGTCTGCAGGGAGTTGGCGCTTGTTTGGGGAGTTTTGTGCGCCGGCGAAATTCTGTGCTCCTGGTGAATGCGATACGCAAGTGTATCGAATTTTGGTTTTTTACGAACGCGCTGTGCTGTGCTTGCGTGTGTGTGTGTGTGTAATTTGAAGCAGTAGCAACGACAGGAAGGAGCTACGACAGACGCACCTGGAAAATGCTGTCGAAGCTCTTCTCGAAGTCAGACTGAATGCACGTGGAGTTGTCTACTTGACATAATTACCGACATTGTCTACATTGCGGTGTGAAGTAACTCTGCACCTGTTCCGCCCCAACGTCAGCTCCGCACGCCGTCACTCATTCACAGTCCGCTTCAAGTGGCATTCCTCTTTGGGCTAAGCCACACTTTCGTACTTAAGTATTGCAAATTGTTTGCATCCAGCACCGCAACGCACCCTTCCACATGCCCACATAGACGCAGACAGACAGACACTCATCCATTGAGCGGCGCACAAAGGCACTTTGTGAGTGCCATCGCCAATTGCCACCACACCTTAATTTGCTTTAATTTATTGGGATTACAGCGAAGTTATTGCCGTAATTACCTGCAATTCGCACATGCCCCGAGGAGACAAACGGCCAGCACGCACCCACCGCCGGCCGACCACTCGTCGACAGCAGCGCTGCGGATTACAGCAAAAGTCATGTCAGAACCGTTTAAACAACGCCATTTTTCTTTGTTGCCCCTTTGGCTTCCACGCCATTCCCCCGTCTCCCGGTGCCGCTGAATTGTTCTGAGGGTGCGTGGCCACGATTTGTGCGGTTATAAAACGCACACAAACGCCGTTATTTTTATTAGGGTCCCACAGCCGCACTTTGCTTCGGCCACACGGCGTCGAGCGGCTTACGGCTGTCGAACGGAAGTTGATTGTGGTTTGTTGCTGGTATTGATTAAAGTGCGAGTGCGCAGTTGTTTGTCAATGAAATCTATTCCATCACGCGCGCAACAAATCAAATACTGATGGCTGCAAAGCGGCCAAGTGCGGGCAAGTGTGTCCTTTGTGGGGCGTTGCGAGTGTATTGCGACAAGCTGAGATTATTGTCTCCGGTCAATCGGAGGGATTTGAGATGGTAGCATTGTTGCGCGAACAGAGCTGGGACAAGGGAACCAAAATTGATGAAAATTAATTTTGAGACTTTTCTCATAATTTTATTTTATCACAGTACATAAGATCTGCAATAACTTTTACGATATTCGGCATTTGCAAACTGTAAATACACATTCGTTAGTTGCAATATAAGTGACAGGTAGCCCAAGGATGGAGTATGGAGTTACTTTCAATAGCAGGCGGATGGAAATATGTTGCAGAACGATATGAATGTGCCCTTTTAATAATGGATAGCAATTCTTGGATGGTCCCTACTCCTTGAAACTCACCAAGTTGGTTTCACTCAAAAGCCGCTTTCATGTCAAGAAATAACTTGTTATGGCTCTCCAAAATTTGAATGTGGCCTTTGTTGAAGCGTAAAAACCCGATTTCTTTATTGCGAATACTGAAGTTTTCTGCTCAGATCTGGATTACGAAAATTTTCCGCAAGCTTACTCGCTCAAACCTATGAGTTGAGTTATGAGTTTTATTCAAAAACTCAACACGTTAGCTTTTCAGTGTTGCCAGATCAGTTGAATTCCTTCTAGATTTAGGAGATTTTTGGCATTTGAGGAGAATTTTTAGGAGGAAGAATTGTTTAGGAGAAAGTTTAGGAGATTTATATTTTATGTTAGCAGATTTTTCGGATCCTTAGTGGGTTTTTGCGAGATTTTTGGATAACGAATTATGATGTTTTGGGAACACTGGCAACAAAACATATTTTGGCAACTATTTTAATAGTCGAAGCAACCTATTGTGTTAAAAATTTGTAAGCTTACAAATTGTAAGCTCGTTCTATCTCGTTCTCACTTATTAATGTCACAATGACTCACTTTTTGTTTGATTCAATTGTTATATGTTTGGTTTTTGTTAAGTTTTTGTTGTTAAGCTGCAGATGAATAAAAAATTGCTGCATTAAAAAATTTATATATTTTTATTTTTTTATGAGAAGTTTAATTCCTTTAAAATGATGCAAATTATAAAAAAAAATTTAGGAGAGTTTTTTAACATTTGGGAAGAAATTTTTGTATTTTTTTAAGATTTAGGAGAAGGTCATTTCAGGTATCTGGCAACACTGTAGCTTTTGTACATTTCCCAAAAAACTTTCGAGTACGAATAGGTAACTTACCGAGTGCACTCTTTAATATTTTCGAATCCACGTCTACATATATCTGTCTAATGTAACTTTTATAATGTGTCTACAAATGTGCTCTCCACTCTCAAAAGTATTTCAGAGACGTTCTGAATGAAAAATCAACATGCAATGTCGAGCTTAGTGTGCCCAGTGTCTGCCACACCGTCTTATCTGTAAATGGCGCCCAATGCCGAAATGGTTACTTCTGCGAGCAAAACGCAAAATGCAATCATTGCCACAAAAAGAAGTCAGCTACACGAGGATGGAGGGCAAACAATAATTTCGCATTGTGTATTACAACAATTTACATACATACATACATACCCCGGCTTACTCTCCACGCCGGCGTTGCAGCGTGCAGCGCGAGTGGGCCGGGGAGCGCTTATCCTGCACCAGCGCCGCCAGTGCGAACTTCACTTGCCGCAATTGTTTATATTTACAGCCAAAGCACCGTACTTACGACCCCGACCTGCGCCCCGCGCCGCGCTTGCTTTGTTTTTGTAATAATTTTATGGGTGTTACGGTGGGTGGTGCTGGCGCGGCGCCACTGACAGATAAGCCTCGGGTGTGCAACAATGAGCATATGCGTGTAATGTTATTTTCCGCCGTTTTGCCGAGTGGGCGCAGCGGTGCGTGGTGCGGGGCGTAAAGCCAACAGCTGCTGCAGTGGCAAAAACCAATTTCTGCCGACTTTGTGGCAACATCTTGGAGAACGGGGGCGGTTTTAGTGAAAATTCATAGACACGCTTAAAGTTTCAAGCCAACGACGGCAGTTGCGAATGTTTTGAAGCGTTTAAATGTGAATGTGTTTTTTTATGTTTTATTTGGATAGGAGTGAGGTGGCAAAGTTCAAGTAGTAATATGATGAAATATCATGGCCCTCAACCTTCGCAAGCGGCCTTGTTGCTATGCGCGAAAGCTGCGCCCCCGCGAGTGTGAAACGAGTGATAAGCGACAAGTACCGCATCAACAAATAAAAGGGTTGAAGAGAAAGCGAAAAATATATCTTATGGAAAAAAACAACAAATTCATGTTTTAAGGAAAATGATTTAGTGAAAACTTGTTTGTTATTGTGTTTCTGTTGGCGAAGTGTCAATCGGCTTCGCCTTTCCTTCCGCCTTCCTGATCATTGCAGTGTCTTCCAAACAGAAGTTTTGGCCATTTACCAGGCTTCTATATGGCTTATGCGCGAGAACGCGTGCAAACCGGATGTCCACATATACTCGGACAGTCAGGCAGCCATCAAGTCGCTGGCAGCGGCGACCATCTCATCAACGCTGGTCTTGGCGTGCTGAAAATCCTTAACCCTCTACTGCCCATACGGCCTTAAGGCACGGTCCACAAAAACCTAGAAAAGTCCACATAAATATTCATTTTTTTTAATGAAATTTTTAGGGCATGTTTTATATAAATTAAGTTGTCATTTCTTTAATGTTGCAAGGCTGTAAGGATCACTTGTTTCCCAATATTATCAGTTGAAAGTTGAAAGTGGACCGTGCCTTAAGGCCGTATGGGGCAGTAGAGGGTTAAACACCCTAGCTAGAGGCTCCAACGTCTCATTATTCTGGGTGCTAGGACACAGGGGTATCGTAGGCAACTGCGAGGCGGACGAACTCGCCAGAGCGGGTACGCTGCTCACCGAGGCGTCATTCTTCCACCCAGTTGAAGCAGATTAAAACAATCATAGAAAAGCAAACTAAGCAAACTGCTTCTAGAGCCAATGTACCAATTGAAATGGCGTATTTACAAACTTAGCCGGGTTAAAAAGAAAATGATACATAATAGATATGCCCATGGTAACGCTGCACAAATCTCTTTTTTTTCAAATAAAAATAAAAATCATATGAAGTGACAGAATTTTCTTCATGAAATACCCAAAACAAAAAATTTCTCACTCATAGAGTTTCCGTGTTTATTCAATTCACAACGTTTCGTCTACGTTGCTTGTACAGCATACTGAAGCATTGACGAAACGATAGATTTGACGATACTCATAGACGATCGTCAACGATGAGTGAGACGATATTCAGCATAAGGCCGAATGAATTTAAGAAGGGATTTAAGGGGGGGGAAAACATTTCTCATTCGTTCGACAGGGAACAGCTGAATTGGTTAGCAATAACGTATTTGGTGCAAAAATCAAATCAATAAATTACTATCTACTATTTATTTACTATTTATTTACTGCATAAAAATATACAAAAATTAATTTAAAAAATTCAAATTAAATTTAAATTAAATTAAAAATTAATCTAATTGCATTCATCATAAAAACAAAATCAGCCGTTTTTAACTTTTTTAATGGGTATTGAAATGTTTTTCTTAGCATATAAATAGTTGAGTAAAAATATAGGGATGTGCCAAAACTTAGAAACTGGTTGGGCTCTTCAAACTTATTAACTTCCACCTACCAGGAGAGGAGGAGGAGGATGGTACTTTGTGTCCTTAATATTGCAGTATCTGAAAAGAAAGCAATTTTTACGAAATCTCCATGTCAGCAACACTCGTACATATGTCGCGTGTAAATACTTCCAACAAATCGCCACCCCGCCGCTTAGGCAGCCACACATCAACACCCCCCAATTGCCGTCAATCGGCAGCAGAACTCACGCCTTCGGGCGTGAACTGCAACGGGCGAGCTAATGCAATTAAGCGAAATGCTTTGCCCGAATCAGGGGAATTGACTGTTAAGCGATCGCGTCCTTGGGGCATTCGCCGTTTGTAATGTTGACTAACTTTTGCCTTTTTATTGACAAATTTAGCGCATCAACTTTCTGGCCGCTTTCGACTTTAAAGCGAATTGAGGTAGCAGTAACATTGAGATGAACCAACTAATCGTTAAATTGTGTTGTGTTCGCAGGTTCGCCACGGATTTCATCGATGTGCGCGAGAAGGAGACGCGCCGCGGCACACGTGGGGCCGGCAATCCGGAACGCAAGCGAGGCCGCCTCCACCAGCGACGCAATCAGCAAATGCAGGCAGATGATGCTGCAGTAGCGGCTACAGCAACAACGAAAACACTGCCGCCCAACAATCAGCCGACGAGTGGCAACGGCAACGGCAACGACACAGCGACGCTGACGGTGACGACGCCAGCAAATGAACACATCAACGACAGCAATCAGCACAATTCCAATAAAACTGTCAGCAGTGATGCAGGCAACAACAACAACAACAGCAGTAATAACACTAATAGTGACAGCAATAGGAACAATAGCAACAACATGACAACAACGCTGACAACGTCAAAGGATGCAGCAACAACATTGCAGTTGGCCGCGGCAGCCGCGTCGCCGAAGCAAGCGTTCGACAAGAGCGACGACTCCTCCGAGGAAGACACTGCGGGACGCATCAAACCGGAAGATTTATTGGAGTTGCAGGAGCGCATCACAAAGGAAATACTCAACTCGAAATTGCAGGAAAAGGAAATGCTCGAGTTGCAGGTGAGTGCGCCGGCATGGGGGCAGGGAATGGGATGTGGGAGGTGGAAGGTGGGTGCGACAGCGATCAGGTGAGTGAATTAACGCCGGGACAGCCAGTTGCAATTCCAGTGGGGGCTCAGTTGCGAGATAAGCAACAAAATAATCAGTTTACAAAAGTCACCGGATGCAATCGATGCGCGTACGGTTGGACATTTGAAGGGAGCGTGAGAGTTCACTATTTGTTGACAATTGTTCAGGTGCAAGTTGGGTGAATCACTAAAGTCTGCTGAGGTAGAGTTAACTTGTGTAGTTGCGACTTTTGGAATTCTAAAGCGGATATGAAGTGGGAGCGATAAGAAATATGCAAATAAGTTAAAATTGTTTGACTTCGACCAACATTCGACCTCGACAGCTCACTCACAGTAAGCATTGGACACTTTTGGGTTGGACCTTTATTAAAATATAATTTATAAACAAATTCTCAGAACTGAGACACTTTGTCTTCGCTGGCTCTAGAAGTTTCGATGATTAATGGATCTACTTCGGGTCAAAATTTGGTTAGAAACTTGAGCCTGAAACTGCACCTACATAACGGTAACTATGACGGTAGCTGACATTTGATTGAAAATGCCTAAAAGCGAGTCAAGTTCTTCTGGTTATTAAATAAATGGGACATACAAATTGTCCTCATAAAATTTATACCGAGGTAAGGAATGCATCCTTTTATCAGGGTCCCTTGTGCCCTTCCCATGATCCAGATTGAGCTCTCTACTGTGGTGGAGAATGTGACACGAAGATTCTGTTGCTTTCATGCTCGTGCAATATTCGGATGACAATTCACTATTACACTTTTCGCAACTATTCTCATTTAACTCAACATTTTCGGTTTAATAAATAATTGGGAACAAGCAAATCTGTGCAATAAATATTCCCAATACTGCACAATCCAAATTGTTAAAAAAAAATCGTTTGAATAGTTACTACTAAAGGACCATTCAAAAGCGTTTCCCCGACAGACTCTTGCAATAACAACTCATTCTTTATATCGACGGCGCGCTTTCAGCTGTTTCGGACCATATTTGAAGGGCACTTTTTATTAGTATTTCGTGCAGCTTGTTGCTGCTGCTGGCAGCGCACCTCGTCGCCGGTGTATTTCATAATAAATTCCCAACTTTACCTTTGTGTCTACTTGATTTTATTATTGCTTTTTGTCTGTCAACGTTAACATTTCTGATTTTTCGCCCTTCTCTCTCGCATGCTTTGCGCGCTGCCGCACTACGGTTTCATGCTGCTCGGCATTGGTTGGACCTGCAAGGAGAAAATCAATCGTGAAATCCTAAACTCAAAGGTTTTCAACGTGGATGGCGCGAAGCGCAAGAGGAAGCGCAAAAATCAGCGCGCTGTCAATGGTATCGCTGGCGATTCCCAGGATGCTGCCGCCGACTACAACCTCAACGGCGGCGCGGGGGCCGGTGTCGGAGCTGGTGTGGGCTCAGTTGGTGGTAAATGGAAGAACGGCGCCTTGGCGAAAGCGCGCAGCCTAATGAATCTGCACAATAATGAAGCCGGCAGGAGGGTAAGTGGTAGTGTTCGCGCCAGCTGCACAGCTGCCAACAACAACAATAACAACAAAAACAATATAATAAATTTTAGTTAATAATAATTTTCAAATAATGAAATTACTTTTTAAATGGAATTTCATAAATGACACAACGCTGGTTACAACTGCACGACGGCGCTTGTTGCTTGTCATGGTGTTGTTGTTGTTGTTGCTGTGGCTGTGTTGACGCTGCTGTTGGGTAGTGTTGGACTGAAGTGTATATCTACATAAGTGTTTTGTTGTATTGTTGACACAATGTCAACAATGAAAATACTTAAATCAATTGCGACCAGTGCGTCTTGAAGCCTTAAAACAGCAACAATTTCAATTGTTTTCAACAATTCTTTTTCCAAATTGTATCTTAAAAAATATGATACCTATGTATGCCAAATTGCTATAAATTGAAGCCGACAAATTCAAATGATAATAGGTGAAAATTACAGTCGGTGACTGAATGATCATTGCCCATCAAGGATGCAGAAAGTGAACTATGAAAACACTTGTCGAACTGACAGCACGCCGCACAGTGTCGCGAGTCCATAGTAGCGAGGGACAAAAATAGAAGGAATAGTCGTACGGCAATACAATTTTGTACATATGATTTTGTTATAAAGAGAAGTTAATACACCAAAAATTATTTCAATCGCCCCACGGACACGCCCACCTCCCATACAAACCAAATACTAAGTTGACAGTATCTCGGAAACTATAAAAGATATATTGATGAAATCTGGTACAGCATATCATATCATCAATATAAATACATATGCCAAAAATTTTTTCGATCAACTTACAAATACGCTTGTTATAAAAAAAGAAATTTTGAAAAATCTACAAATATCTGTTCATACTTATGCGCATCTAATTATCTCTTATTTAATTCAGTATAGCATATATTTTCATTAAAAATTACAATTTGTTAATCTGTACTGCTAGGACAATCGGTTTCCGATGATGAATTATTCAAATTTAACCCTCTTCATCTATTTTTGACAAAATTCAAAATTAAAATTTTTTTAAATTGCAAAATATCAGAGTTTCGGTTTTCATGTTTACACTTAATTTTCCTATTAACTGCTATAATTGGTTCTGAAGACATTAACAAGTTTTGCTTCTTTTCGAAAGTTGCCTTAATTCGATGGCAAGGCACCCAGTATTACCGAAGCCTTCCATCGAATCTCCCTTTTTTTTGTAATTTTTGAAAATCAAGTGGTGTTTGCGTATTATTACAAACAAAAATGTATAGTTCAAGCGAAGCGCAGCAGTGGTCGCTATGTTTTCCTGCCAACCATGCTGCAAAAAGGACCCCATATTTGACTGCATACTGCACTGAAAATGCTAAATTTCTTAAAAACGTTCAAGTTTGTGCAGCTAAAGTCCATGGTTTCTATTAATACATACTTTCAGCTATATCACATTGTAAAATCTCGAAGTAGTAAGAAGGAGTATTTTTTTAAAGTTTATCTAAAGTTTGATGACACTGCACTTTTATTCCTACGAATTGACGTTTCTTTAAGTAACGGTACAAGGAATATGGAAAGCAAAAAAAAAGACGGAAAGCTTTCACAGAGTTCCAAAAATAGTATTTTTATAGAATATATTTACTTAACATAAGGTTCCATGGGAAATTTTTCAATAAGAGACCTCGAACTTACATTCAACAAATTGCAATAATTTCTACCCAAGTCACCAACCTTCACAAAGTGCAAGTTTGGTGGCCTGCCATCGGTATATAAATTGATATTTTTAAAATCCGTTTTCACATTTTATTAATTTGAGGTATTGACTTCAGTACTACAAACTTATATTTCTACATTTACGAAATTCATTTTTTTGATTTTTGTCCCTACTCGCGACACTGTGCGCCGGCACACCACTGACCATCAGTTGTAGTATGCACAGTGTTGCCATATACCTGAAATGACTTTCTCCTAAATCTTAAAAAAATGTTAAAATTTCGTCCCAAAAGTTAAAAAAAAAATCCTATTTTTTTATAATTTGCATCACTTTAAAGGAATTAAACTAAAAACTAAAAATATATACATATAATTTTCAATGCTGCCTTTTTTGGCTCATCTTCAGCTTTACAACAAAAAAAAAAACAAAACATATAACAAATGAATTAAATAAAAAGCGCCTTTTTTGGCGGGATTTCATTGTGACAGCAATAAGTGAGAACGAGATAGAACGAGCTTACATTTTGTAAGCTTAAAAATTTATAACACAATAGGGTGCTTTGACTATTAAAATAGTTGCAAAAATATGTTTTGTTGCCAGTGTTCGTTATCCAAAAATCCATTAAGGATCCGAAAAATCCCCTAACATAAAATATAAATCTCCTAAACTTTCTCCTAAACAATTCTTCCTCCTTAAAATTCTCCTCAAAGGCCAAGAATCTCCTAAATCTAGAAGGAAATCTCCTGATCTGGCAACACTGAGTCTGCACGACATGTCGTCCAGTTGCGACAGCGAACAGAAATTCAACAAAACAAACGACATTTCTGTGAATGTGCCGAGGAAATTGACTGTTCAATTTTTCATTTAAAATCCTGATTTTTTCAACTGCAACTTAATACAGACACTGCGATGGCATGGCAACGTGTTGCGCAGGGCGATGTGCCCAGCCGGAGATGTGCGCGCGCTCGTCATATGTGGCGGCCAATTGCCAATTATGTCGACTCACTTGCCGCTCGACAAACACGACCGCTGCTCCAGTAACAACATGAAAAGTGCCCGAGGCAATTAGTCTGTGATGACTTCCTGCGCTGCACAAATTGAAAAGTGAGAAACGAGCGAACGAATGGAGCGATTGTGCGGCGGCGGCAGACGGGTGTGTCGTCTTGGGGATGAGGATTGCTGGCACAGCGAACAGTAAACAGTGACTCAGTGTGTGAATGAAGCGAAACAAAGTCAAAATCCAGGTGTCGCCACTCAAGCCATGCGGCTTATTGCGCTCGACGGCGGAGTTAACTGAACGCCATTCGAATTTGAAAATTTGAATTTAGTTTATTACTCAAATGGTTATGTCAAATCGACTTGAAATTTATTGGCACAATTTGTTTGTTACTGCACAAACTGCAGCCCCAAGTGTTAATTACAAGTGTCATAGCTGTGACCAAACCACACAAATGACAAATGTGGACTTGCGGCCGCACCTTCACTGCGTTTCATTCACGGCGCAGTCGGCGGGCGGCACTGCAAATGCAAATCTTTACATTGGACCGCGGCTAACAATCGCCGGACTCGCTCGATCGCCAACGAATTGCATTACTCGGAGCCACCGGCAAGTTGACAACTGGCAAGTTGTGTCGCTGAGTAATCACCGATAGTCATCAACGTCAACGGCATTTTGTTGCGATCAGCCAGCAGTCAGCAGACATCGGTGCGCATAACAATTGTAAAATTGTCTTTAACTACGCGTGAAATAGGCAATAAAAAGGCGCTGTCGGCACTGCCCACTGGCCAAAGTACTCTACATGAAAATAATGGCGCATTAAAAGCGGTGGTGGCAACAACAATAAATCTTTAACTAATATGAAATATCAGCTAATCCACATGCATCACATACAAGTATGTAGTGTTGGTTATGAAAGTCCACTGTCAGAGGCGTCAAACCTCACATATCTAGACCATAGAAACAGAGTCTAAGCTTGTGAAATTAATTGTTTAAAAACACCTAAACATTGAGCTTCATTAGCACTTCTCAGATACATAAACCATACAATACTTGCTTTATAAAATAATAAGATAGTACTATGTGGAAGGATTAATTACAAACAGTCATTGTCGTGTCCTTCTCTTTAGCTTTCCTTACTTGTCAAACTGTCAAACCCATATAGCATCTATTTTATTTAGACTTTCCTTTAATCCTAGAAGGGTAACTTTCATCGATTTGACGAACACCACATACATTTCTTCATATTTTTTTTCATTCTCCGATCTGATTGCTTTCTCTTTTCGCGTGATCTCTCTCTCTCTCTAGTTCTTCCAAAAATCGGAGTTGAATGCGACTTCGTCGATTCGACGAAGATTACCAACAACGCACAGTGCTTTGACTTTATACAAAATGGCGGCAAAAGTAGGAGTACGTGAAATTCGCTGAAAATTTGCTAAGCCATTTTGGGCTGCTGGCTTCAAAATTTGTGTTTGTTTCCAAAAAAATATATAGTTAAAAATCGAATATATATGGTTATATATTATTTTATCATCACCGAAAGCGCTGGAGCTATAATGATGAAATTTGGTCAAAAGTTTTATTTAAGAAAGTCAACCCTTAAAAAGAAGCGATTTCAAAAACGTCGACCTTAAAAGGGGGAGAGGGGTGGTGAAGCTTATATGGACGGACAGTGTTTTTTGGTCGGATTGATACAAAATTTTGTATATGTACATATAATAAAAAAACAAAACCAAATACGTCTTTCAGCGCTTTTCTAAAGGCCTTTACAGGGTGGAAAGAGGGCGGCGAAGTTGCTTAAAGGAAATAATTTTTTTGTTTGATATGCTTAGAGCTTAACATGGATATGAAAGATGCAATGCAGCACAATTTATAACGGCGAGAATATTATAAAAATTATTCTTTAAAATTAGACCTTCTTCAAAATTAGACATTCCTCCTTTTTTTTAGAATAAATTAGCATTAAATCACATTTTAGCAGACAAATTCCATAATATTGAAAAAATTTGATAATATGGCACATAATCGGTTAAATAGGCGTGACAAACCTATTTTTATAAAAAAAATTCATAATTCGTGGCATTGACTTGGTTACACATTTTGGTAGCAATTTTAACTCAAGCGATTTCTGTAAAGAAAATTAACATTATTCTGTAAAAAAAATTAACATTATAAGTTTCGAAAAAACTGAATATTTTCCAAAGGCACATAAAGACGCAGAATTTTTAAAAGAAGAAAGATTTAAAAGAAGAAACTCCATTTAAAAAAGGTCATAAAAAGGATTTACGCCAGTTCACGCCATTCGATTTTAATTGCCTTTCAAAATTTGGTTATTTTTCATATTCATTGATTAAAAATATTAATTTTTGCAAATTCGTAGAAAAAAAATTATTTATGCTAAACAAAAAAACCGATCAGCGACCGCGCTCCTATCAATGTAGTTTTAATATTAAAAAAAATTAGTAACCTATCTACAACAATACATTTTCTAAAACTTTTTTTATACAAGCACCTAAATTTAATTTTTCCTCTTCATACATTTTTGTAAAAATATATCCGACTTTGACAAGCTTTATCTCCTAATGTCGACAATTTTCGATAAAGTATTGCGGATCCATCTTATTCAAACAATTACCTTTAACATGACACTAATTTTGTAAAAATCTGCAATAATGTTTTTCTTATTTTTTTCCACTCTCGAAGCACTGTGCAACGTATAAAAAATATGATTACCCTTCTAGGGTTAAGTAGACTGAACATTAACCTTGGCGTTTCTTAAAACCAAAAAATGTTTCCATTCATTAATTTATCTATTCAGTTCCCCAACCATTTCTCTATTTGCTCTGTGGCTCTCTCTCTTTGTTACTTATTCATTCATCCAACCAAATCACTCATTCCAAACATAAATTCCTCTTGTGCATTCCTCTCAAAATTGTTCATCAGTTTGCCGAACCATTCGTTCATTTATTTGTCGACATATATCTCGGCAAATCTCCTCTAAGGATCACTTGTCTGCACCCAACCCTATCGAAGGTGAGATCAAGTCATTGACACGAAAACTCCTCATTCGTGATAGCATCTGGAATAATTTCTAACCAAAGTTATTGCTTTATACGTTGATGTCGTGTTTGTCAAGAAATTAACTCCGCCACCGCATTTGGGCCATCAACAATGACACAGCCCGCCCCGTACATGTGGCAACTCTGCGAGCATTTCGGTGGCAACACGTAGCGCACAAAATGTGGCACATGCAATAAATTTGCAGCTATGCTGTGCCGAAATCTGGCACGTTGCACGCAGTTTTGAAAGATTGTTTGCAGGGAAAATCGTGTAAGGTTTTTCTTTGTCAAAAGGCCGACGGAGTGCCGGCAAAAATTGCCAGTCAAGTGCATATCGGCCGTAAACATGGCCAACAGCGACGATCGATGGCTGGTCGGTGAAGGCATTTTTCATGCAACTTTCGCAACGCCACAAACAAATTGCACTGGAAATATTGCAAGTGTGTTAGTGTGTGTATAAGTTTTGGCTGTTACGTGGCTAACGGAGCTTTTATGCTGCAGACTGTTTGGGGATTTTTCAGTTGCTGTGTCTGAACGGCTGCCAAAACGGCGCACTTTTTGCGTTGTTTTGTTTTAATTCATTTCAATTCGTTGCGTTTTTTCCAGTTTACATTCGAGCGTGTGGCACTTCAATTGAGCACAACTCATCCGCATAGTTATTTGTTGTTGTTGTTGTTATTGTTGTTACAATCGCTGCTACTGCACGGACATCCGTTTGGCAACCGCAACATCATGGAAGCATGTGTGTGTGTGTGTGCCTTTCGGCGTGCCTGCAAAAAAGCTCAGTTATGTAGGTACCAGCAAAAAGGGGGGCGACGCAGACGGCAGAAATGCAATATGTCGCTTGTTGTCATTTGCAACGCCATCGCCATTGCCACAGCCATCACTGCATCATCAGCAGTTGCAGCATTTGTTGTGCCACAGCGGCGGCGGCGACGACTATGTTAACGTTATCAGTTAAGTTGTGGTTATGGCTGTTGTTGTTGTTATTATTATTATTGTTGTTGTTAGGTAGTGTTGCTGCCGCTGCGATAAAAGCGACGCTAATAGCGGCTGGTATGGCATCTTCGGGCCGGTGCTGCCAACTTTTGTTTTATTGAGTTTAAATGCTTGTTAAATTGTTTCCATAGAAACTTGGGGCCATCATGGGTTACTCCTTCTTGGTTGTAAAGATTATCTTCCTTGCTATTAGAAGTGTTCACATTTGAAAGCTGGTGACCCTATTAGCGACAATTGGGATCACGCCCATGTCCACATTTAACCACTGACTAGTTCACACCTAATGACATTTTATCATGCAAATTGTATCGAAGTTATTGTGTCGAACTGACAGCGAGGCGAAGAAGTCCAAATCGATTCTCTTAAAACTTAAATGTGGCAACTCCAACGTTGCTGCTAAAGTTGCATTTTGCGCCAAGTTTTTTATTGCACTGCAGTCACAGCTACTCTCCACGACACTCCTCTTGTCATCCACCTTTCCATTACCCTCGATTTTTCTAACGTTGACTTTGTTTGACATTTGATACGTCACACAGTTGCAATGCTGCTTTGATTTGTTGGTTTTTTGCAGCTTCTTCATTCCTTGCCTGCTTTAGTTTGCTCTTTTGCCGCAAGAAGAAAAAGACAAATGGTGCATCGTCTTATCATTTGCCATGGTATGGCAGCCATGCGGGAAACCCAGCGAAAAGTGCAGCAACACAAACAGTAAATGGATATTTACGAGTACGTTGCCAGAAGCCATGCAAAGTGCAAATTCAATTTTGATATGATTTACGTGTTGCAGCAGACGGAAAATGCGCAGATTTGTGCGCCAGCCAACAAGCGAAATTGGCGAATGATTTGCTTGATAGATCGGTCTGGAGGTCTGTCGAGTGGGAAGAAGAGAACTAGTTAGTTAGTGCTTTGCGGCGTTCAGACAAAACAAGAAACAGGCATAGCTGATATTTTCCTCAAAATCTCTGGGATTAAAAAAGTTTCTTTCCAGCTGTTGCTTTTGACTTACTACATTTAAATGTTTCGACACACAGAACATCTGTCGCTCTCGACGCAGATTTGGCGACCCAGTGAAGATAAAAAAATTCTCTCTGAAAAATACAAATTTCTGCAAACGTTAGCAGACTGCACCACAGAACTGCACAGAAGGAGTCAGCAAGTTAAACAAACACAAGCAAGCAACACTTTCAAGCAAGCAACACACATATCAGTTTGTGTGTGTGTGTTGCCAACAAAAGGACATTACGGCACTTTCCATCGTGCTTACTGCTCGTCGTCTACCACCAGGCCGCGTTCCATCCACCGGCTTCACGCCGGCTATGTGCTTTTGGTGCGCTGGCTCCAAAATGTTTACAAATCTTATAAATTCCAGAGATTTGCTCTCCGCACAAAAGACAATTTTGGAAGTTGTATGCACTCGTTTAGCGCAAATCCGTGTGTTGCATGCATACTTACATCCACACGCACACACTCACACGCCCGCACAGATTTTTTAAGCGACATTACACATGCTTTTTTATGTTCCTATTTTATATATTTTATTTTTCTCATTGCCAAATGAAAAAGCGCATTTTTCGTGCACTAATCTGTGGAGTGTCTCTGTATGTGGGAGAGATTTTGTGTGCCTAGCTAAAGTGTGTGCAACTTAAGTGACATCAATTGCCATCTAAGTGCTCCAGGCATATGTATAATATATATATTATATATACATATGTACACTAGACATGATTTAGTGCAAGATTTTTCGATTTCGACCTATACCGGCTGAATAAAAAATCAAATTTTCTCACAAAAATCAAACAATTTCTTCTTAACACTAAATTACGATTGCAATTATATTCGAGGGAGGGGAGATTAATGGGGTTTCGACAGTACATTTTGATTATTGCTTTGTAGAAACCTAAAAGTTGACAACCTCACAACTCCGATCGTATGGGTGACGCCCTCTGGTGGTGAACTTTTAAAGCTTAATTAATTTTGTATTTTTCGTACTTAAGAATGTTGGCGATCGCTGAACAAATCATTTAAATCGGTTCAGTAGTTTCCGAGATACGATGTTTTCTCGCTTGCTAAACTACTACATTTACAAGTGGGGAGCTAATGGCATAGAAAATTACCAATTTTGTATGGCAGCCCCTTTAAGACTTGGAGATAGCGGGTAGGTATGTTTGGAAGAAACATTCGGAAGGGAAAATTAATGGGTGTCGGTCATACATTTGACAAGTCTGAGGGCAACCTGGGAGCTGTGGGAGCCTATTTTGTAAAAACGACCATTTTGTATGGGAGCCCCATTAAGGGGGGAACTACCTTTAGAGGCCGAAAAAAAAGGTCATTTTTACAGTCGATTTACAGGGAAATGAAAACAGTTCTTTTCAAATCAATATAATATATATTTACAGTGATGTCTGAGGTAAAAAAAAAAAACATTTTTGTAAAAGTGAAAACAGAAATTTAACAAATTTTTCAATGATTCTGTAAGTCATATCGCCGCTGACATCGTAAATTGTGTAAGTGATGCTGGCCGCAATTTTAGTCTGAAATAAAAAAACCAAACATTTTCTTACTCGAGAGGGTTTTCTATCGTCGATGAACTAAAATTTTTACGAAATTCGAAAATTAACCCTCTAAAACAGGCTTCACAAAAAAAAATTAGGATTTTCACAAGAAATTTTGTTATATATGCAGTCAAAAAATGTCTAAAAATGTTTTCTTTTTTAAATCTTTAGTTTAGATAGAACAATTTTTTATGCTCTTTAAAATGAATGCTAGATAATGAAAATCTGTTCATTAGTAATTTTATTATCACTTACACAATTTTGAAAAACATGGTTTCGAGAAAATGCCGTTTAAAGTTTGCGGATTCTCGCGGCGTCGATGCTCGGCGAGCTCGGCGCCAGTCATTTCCGGGATGCATCTCTTCCACAATTTCGAGAATTACCTTTTGAAACTTTGACACGATATTCTAAGGCAATATACCTATCGATTAAAACAATAAAAAAAAATCGATTTTTTGAAGTGTCTAAAGGTAGTTCCCCCCTTAAGGGTTGGAGATAGGGGGTGAGTATGTTTGAAAGAAATATTCAGTAAGGAAAACTAGAGGGGTCGGTCAAAGATTTTAACCCTCTAAGAGCAACTTCTGACCAGCTTTTTTTTAACTTTGAACTCGATGCGATGCCATTTAGACCCACTCTAGCCCCAAAATTGTTTGGCTCATGAACTTTTTCACCCAACCGCATAAAATGATAGGTTGCGGAGCATCGAGAACCTATTATTAAGAATATCCATACAACACTAAATCATGTCTAATGTACACATATGCAATACACACGCAACATATGCAAAGCTTTGTAATTTAAATTTTCGTGTCCTGCGATTGTGACATCAAGGTCGGTAGCAATTTTAATATGCATTCGAACATCGATTATCCGCGATAGTCAGCGGTCCGAAGCATGCCCCGGATAATCAATTTTCCCCGATTGATTGTGGTGAAATTTGTAGAAGTTTTTAATTTAATTTGCATATCAAATATTAAGCTTTGAGCAATAAGAAAGCATCATTCAATTAAATAGTAAACACAAATATTGTTAGATACCTGATGATAGAACCCCATCAAGTTGAGAGCCACTGACATCATTCGTGAAGGAGAAACGAGCGCAGCGAAAAGCCACCTGCGGGCTGCAGCTAAGCTTCTTCTGAAAACAAACACAAAAATTCCTTGTTTATGCCACTCGCATTAATTCGATAACACTACAACACTACCACACCCACTCGTGCATACGTACGTTTAACGGCAATTTGTTTTCGATTCTTTCCGCAGGCGGTAATCAAAAAAACGCGCATCACGTGCAAATGCCACGGAGTTTCCGGCTCGTGCAGCCTAATCACCTGTTGGCAGCAGCTGTCATCGATAAGAGAAATCGGTAAGTTGCCATTGGCGAGTGTGGGCGAGCGAGGTGGGAACGTGCGAAGCAAAACACAGCCAAAGTCAACACGGCAGCGGCGCGTGGTGAATGTCACCGCTGCGCTGTTGCTGTTTTGTAGCACACTTTTGAGTGCTCCATATAAAAGTTCGCTTTGCGAATGCGGTTTGTGTCCGAGCTAAAGCGTGCACTCTGTGTTGCAGGTGACTACTTGCGCGAGAAATACGAGGAGTCAACCGAGGTGAAGTTGAATAAGCGCGGCCGGCTGCAGGTGAAGGACCCGCAATTCAAGGTGCCCACCGCGCACGATCTGGTGTACTTGGACGAGAGTCCGGACTGGTGTCGAAGCAGCAGGCAACTGCAGTGGCCAGGTGAGTGGTTTCCGCCAACGGAATTGCGGTCCATAGCAGTAAAGCATTTGTTTTGTTCTTTTTTGTGGCAGGAACACACGGCCGCGTATGCAACAAGACTTCGGCCGGGCTAGACGGCTGCGGCATTCTGTGCTGCGGCCGGGGCTACAACACCAAAAACATTGTGGTGCGCGAACGGTGCAACTGCAAATTCCACTGGTGCTGCCAGGTGAAGTGTGATGTCTGCGTGAAGGTACTCGAGGAGCACACCTGTAAATAGAGCTGCGGCCACACGAAACGGAAGCTTTTCCATTTATCATTTAACTGCGCACATACTAAACCAATTACCGCACTAACCCCACGTATACATAATTACTGATAAGACCCTAACATAAGCAACGCATTGTGCGACACTGGCGTGCAGCGTCCAAACTGCCCAGTTGTATTCTCATCCATAGGTGTATGTAATAATTTATTGTGCAACTCTATCGAATAGCGAATCGATGTAGCTTTACGTTGATGTATGTATGTATGTAGTAAGTAGCAGCTAATACCCTCCGCGCATGCAGTGCGCATTCTAGAATGTGTAAGCTCCATTGTATGTAAGCTCCGAAATTCCATAGTTTATGCTAAACAAACTGGTCGCTGCAGCCCTCGAGTGGGCCATAAGCTTTGGTTCTGTGGGCAGTTTAGATTTAGCAGACACATTCTGGCATCGTAACAAAACGAAGTGAAGAATGTTTGTGGCAATGTCAGGGAGTGCATTGCCTGCTGGAGGGCTGCACGACGCGGCATCGTTACCACAGCGAACAGACTTACCATTAGCCACCAATCGAGATTATGTATAGATTTAAGATGGACTTCGAGGTCCCCACGGGTCGCTATGCGCATTTGGCTGCTAACGATGGAACAAGAAAGCGAGCGAACTCAGAAATCGATGTTGAAGGAATGTGAAGCAGAGGTTTTAATTCGCCAGTAACGCGGCTATGAAATGTTGCCATTTCGCACACACACACACTTTGGTCGAACTTGCGTCACTCGGATTAGATTTAGAACTTAATCGATTCGAGTCGTGTCGAGGCGATTTGCGTGCGGATTATGCGGCCGAGCTGCATAGATGATGGAACGAGCAACTCACACGCTGACGATAATAAAGAATACGAATCAGGTATATATCTCCCGCCCTGGAAATTTCACGTACATAGTTTAAGCGATAGTGGAGTCACAAGTATCAATCCAAAACGAAATCTGCTAAAACACACACACACACTATACTTATATACTATATGTATGGAGTGTAATCTTTGAGAGAAGTTGTGTTTGTAAAGCGTTGGCACTATTAAGCAGCAAGTAATTTGTATGTAGATGAGTAAATTATGCAATTGTAACTATTTAATGCACACTTGTGCGCACAAACATAAAGAGTTAAGTTAGGCTTTAGTCGTACGAAGCGAGTAGAACACACGCCGCACACACACAACCGCAACAAATAAACGAAAATTGAGAAAACTCTCAGTAAACGATCGAAAAGAAAATTGTTTGAAAATTGATTGTGGAACAGATTTGGGAACGGGAGTGGGGGAACTCATATTCTGATGCTTTCAACTGGGGCCGTCGCAATATAAAAGACGAAAGCAAGACCTAGTCGAGACAGAATTCTGTCGACTGACATTATTGCTTCGATACCTAATTGCAAATTGTCTGAACGGGCTTGTAATTACTTTATTATAACTGCTCATAACGCATGCGATGTGATAGCCGCTTATCGCATGTTTACATAGTCGGAAGGTACAGAAAATACTTTTGCAGGACATGCCAGCGATAAGGAATTTATTAAGCTTGCTAATGCCGATAAGCTCAAACATTGCGTATGCTATATTTAGTGCCGAATGAGGGCGCGCGGGTGAAGCGGTAGTGGCGAGCTATTCACTTAACATCAAACACCAACAATTGATTCTGTCATTCCGCAAATCCATGTCATGTCATAACTCTAACTCATGGCCAACGTTTTGTTGTTTTGCAAGTTCGTCATCAGCACTGCAATCATTCGCCGAATGAACTCTGAAGGCCAAATCGAGCACAAAATCCGGCATAAAGTTTAACCTTCGGACGCGTAAACGTGATATGTCCCAAGAGGACACATTATTGATCCTGTGTCAAGTGACTCTCACATACACTTTGGTAACCGGGTATAGTAGCCCCTCACCAGGTTACGGTCCACCGTAAAAGTTCTCTCAATGCAGACATGATTTTCCTCCGAACTCGATCTCGAACTTCTTTTTCCAGCTGCTTCGTCTCTAGCGGGTTTTTACAAATGAAACGCAAACATTTCGATATGTTCCTATTTTACTCTTTTAAACATTTTCAAGATCGATCAGTCATTGCAGAAAGCCATCTCGAAAAATACAAATTCAAATCAATCTCGATCGAAAAGTCGTGGAAATTAGGGACTTCATAGCCAATAAGGTCGGCTGCAGATGCCTTCTTCATGATTCTTTTGAATCTCTGTCCACGGTAAATATTTATTGAGCTTTATCTGTAACACTAACAGACAAAGCAGGAAATCCTTCTTAGGAACGTTGAGCGGTGGCATTAAATTGGAAGAAGATTGATACGAAAAGGAATTGCGTAGTGACAACGAAAAATAAGTTTTAATTATTTTACATTATATTAGACTGGATTGTTGATAGTACCAGCAACATTTTAGTTGATGCTCACTAAAGATACAAACGGTTATCAGCCTAGATCAGTGAAAACTTAACCGCGAGAAAAATTAGCCTCCAAAGAATTACTGCGGAGAATTTGGTGTAGAGCAGTAATAGGTAGAGCTATGATCGGTTTGTGTCTTTACTAAAATGATTTCGGAAGTAAACAAGTAAGGTAAAATGAACTTTGCTGTCACACCCAAAATTGTTTTATAGATATTGCAATGGTGTTCTGGTTGTAGAAGAATCTGCTACGCTGCACTTGGAGTCACACTGAATTGAAAAATACAAACTCAACTCAATCAAAAGAGTATCGCGAAGCTGGACACATAAAAAGGTGATTTCTAAATCGGTCACGAACATAATTTATGTGTCCGACATTACGCGTTCTCCTTTTTACGGCGCAATATCATCGATGCTGCAACACGCCCGATTATCGCACTTATCGGGTGCGATATTTCGGTTTCGCTTTCCAAAATTCAACCTGCCCACGCACCCACACATACGTCCGCACAATCAGCAGCGACGACAAACACTTGAAAATGTGGCCGATAAGCGGCGTTGCGTGTGAAAGGCCATTCCGTAAGTCCTTATACGCTGCTTACCGCGCACTCGAGCGCTCAGTTACGGCGAAGCTTTCGGCGCGCTCCGTTCGTCATTTGTGTGCAAAAGAGTTGGCTGGCCGGCGCACCAGTACAAGTGTGCGTGTGTGTGTGTGTGTGTGGGCGGCTGTGATATGGGCCAGCGCTGAGTGGGGCCCTGAATTCCATATTGGCCGCGTCCCAAATCCAAACACCAATGGAAACTTCAATTGTTGCATTCTGGAAAAAACAACAACAAAAACAGCATAAGTCAGTCGTAGTGAAACACAGCTCGTGCGCGCGCATTCGCTTTAAAGGCGTAATCGGCCGTCGTCGACGGGTCAAAGGTCGAGGGTCAGAGATTAACAGTGACAGTGACAGAAACGTGTGCAATGCAGACATCGTTCGCCTGGCATGTGGCGAAAGTTATTGTTTTGTGCCTGTGGGCCACAAGGCCGCTGCTCGCCAGCACGACGGTGACTCTGCCGGATCAGGTGCAACGCCTGGGCCCTAAAGTAAAGCCGCCGGCTCTGCCAACAGAGTAAGTAACGGCGCGCAGCCAGAGCAGATATTGGAATCATCCAGTTCGGAAATCGATTGAATGGATTAAGCAGCGCCGCCAGCGAGACCCGAGCATCGATTGTAGTGGCGGCCTTAACGACCGCACGGCACCCATCGGTTTTAACCAGCCGCTATGCGCAGCTGCCGATTAGTGCATTGTTTTTATTGATGCTATTTTGATTTATGTCGGAATAATTTTCGAATAAAGAGTACATTACATCGTTGTCCTCCGGACGTGTGTTGGGGTTTGGTTGGTCGTTGTGTGCGCCGCGCGCCGCCATTACCGCCGCATTGAAGCGATAATGCGGCCAATAACAACATTGATGAGCTTTATTGCCATCACCGATAAAGTTTGCCCGTGAAAATAAACCAGGCTTATTCTTGGCATCGAGTGAAGTGCAGTCAAATTATGAAATAATCGAATTGGAAAAAGAATGCAAAAAAAATACCTTCAAATATAAAAAGTCATCAATTTTGAAGGAAAAACTTCAATGCAATATGTAAAAAGTAAAAAAAATCCATTCAAGCAAAAAATTGCCAGCGCTGTAAAATTCGCATTCGATCATGTTACGTTTTTGTTCAAGGACGTCATCGCTTTAAATTGAATACGACGGAAGATCCGGAATCGGTGTTTGAAAACAATTTCGTTCGCATCACAAATGCGTTTGAAAACTGAATTCAAAAAGCCAAACTCTAAACCATTAATCCAATAAATACTCATGACCCCATGAAAATTTTTATTTCTTCTTAAAACGCTTTATTTTTTCTTGTTTAAAAAATATCGACTATGGCGTTTTGGGCTGACATACAATTAAAAAGTCGAACTTCTCGAGAATTGATTTATGGAATGATTTAAAATTTTTCTACTTACCAAGTGCTACCAATATCAAAAAAAAAAAAATGTTCCCCGCTCGCCTGATGCCAGTCAAGCGAATCAACATTTACAAACACTTCCCTCTCTGTGTGTTGAATTGTATGTATCATTTATTTTCACTCCAGGATTCCCCATGTGAAGATTAATATAACCGAGGGGCTGCCTAATTGCATTCAAATCCAATGTAAATTCATCTGTTTCATGGGAAAATCCGATAAGATCGCTAAAGACATCGACCAAGTCGCGTCGGTAAACGTGAGTGCCACTGACTTAGCGCCGTTCACGACTCAAATTACTAATAGTGAAAACATTGCAGGAAATCACTTGCCCCGTATTCGAGGAAGTACGTCTCTACAACTATGAGTTTGTCGATAACACAATATTGCCCGGCTTCCTCGGCGCCTACACCAATAAGGTGCAGGCCCTCTACATAGCCTCGTCCAACGTGTCCAACATCGAGGCGGGCGCCTTCGGTGGTGGCGTTTTTCAGCAAATCTTTTTGGAGGACCTACAATTGCACGCTTTGGAGAAGGAGTTCTTCGAGGGGATCTCCAGCGATTTCTACGAACTATCCATAATTCAAAAGAGTCTGCCTGTGCAGTCGATATGCGCGACTTTTCTCAATCATGTCAAGTACCAGATTAAGGCATTCACCCTGCAAGTGGGCACCAAGTGCATTCGCAACATAACCGCCGCCGGCAACTTGCTCAACAACCTGGCCTTCGTGGACTTTAGCTACAATGATTTCGAAGCTGGCTTCAGTGTTGACACCTTCAGCAAGCTGTCCATGGTCGAGCACCTGGACCTATCGCATTCCAAAATTTCTTACTTGCCCGACTACATTTTCTGCGAATTCACTGCAACGCTGCAGTACCTGAACTTGTCCTACAATCAGCTGATAACCATAAGCAAAATGATTTTTGGCTGGCGTGAGGTACCGAGTCTCCTGAAGATAGAGGCTGGCAACAACCCATGGGATTGCTCGTGTGCGCTGAGTGAGCAAATGAAGGAGCTTTTCACCTACCAATCGGCGAAATTGTTCTGTGCCACTCCCAAAAACAGCCAGGAGTGGTCGGTGTTCGATGAACGTCTTTGTGAGGAGGAGAATGGGACGAACGAAGTGGCCAGTACTACTATGACGTCGATAAAATATAATACAAGCACGCTTACGGTAACCCCCTGCTTGAACTGCGGAAGTGGCTTTCCGTCAACGATCGCAATCCAACCCCCTGCAATTTCTACAGCAACAACGACCGTGGATAGCACCACTGTTACGTCGTTGCCAGAGGACACGGTGCTGGTGCAGTGCGTGTCTCCTACGAACAAGTCCGAATTCACTTGGCACACCATCGAATGGCCGCCGCTGCAGTTTCAGCTCACATCTGAGCCCAAGCTGTGCGTTAACGTTACGATCGAGACGGACGACCTTAACGCATCGTACGGTCTGCTATGGTTCAGTAGGGTGACTAGTGAGTCCTACAAAATGGAGATAAACTACAACGAGTACGGCCTCGGTTGCTACGTGCCCGTAACGCACACCACAACCGTGGAGAATCTGATGCCCGACACCGCCTACACGTTCTGCCTGGTACTGAAGGACCAGCTGACCATTTCGCCCTTAAGCTGCGAGTCCATATACGTGGGCGGCAACGTGGAAGTGACCGCGTGGCTGACGCGAAACATGCGCGCCAAGGGCATTTCGCTGGTCGTGCTGGGCGTCGTAGGATTTTCCTTTTCGGGCATCTGCATGGTTTTTTTGCTGCTGAAGCGGAAGCCAAGACTGCTTAAGGGCAGCAAGCGTATCGCAACAACGGGCTCCAATTCGATGGACATTGTCGTTTTCCCAAAGGAAACCATACTGGAAAATTTCAAGTTGAAGGAACAAATGCTGGCGAAACGCAGCTCGGGAAGGTAACACAACCAAATTTCGTTGTTATTTCCGCCATCAGTTCCCCGTTTTTCCTTCAGCATAAATACACCCATCGCACGACGTGGTTCCGTGGAGAGTATTGAGAGCAACCAGAGTTACATGAACGCCAACCTGTACGAGGTGATTCCGGCCTACTTGAAGCT
This sequence comes from Melieria crassipennis, assembly GCA_963668005.1. Taxonomy (NCBI): domain Eukaryota; kingdom Metazoa; phylum Arthropoda; class Insecta; order Diptera; family Ulidiidae; genus Melieria; species Melieria crassipennis. The sequence goes on along the minus strand of OY764963.1, from coordinate 113,095,478 downwards.
TCAGGACCTCGATTTGAATTACGAGAAGCTGCCGCCGTGCCCGCCGCCCGAACCCAATGACAACTATTTGCCTCCGCTGGCGAGCACAAGCGACGGTGACGATCTTGTTATCTACGCCGAAGTGCCGCACCGCACCAAACGAATCTCCAGCGATCCCTTGCCGGAAGTGCCGCGGAACGAGTCACGGTCGTTTCTGTCGCTGCAGCTGCATTCGTGCCATGAGGAGGACACAAGCTCGAAAGATGCCGCTACCATGGACAGCCGAGTATAGCAGCGCGTTCGGCTTTCTGGGCCCAAGTTATACTATATTTATGACAAAACATATAACACATTCCTGTTCCCAGATATCGTTTAAGTCTGTCAATGTGCACTTTGAATATCATGATTTAGGTGGTTTTTCAAATATTGAAATAAAAGCATTTGGCATGCGCACGTGACTGAAATAGTTTTCTGCACATCTTTAGTATGCCATGCAATGCTCTTAAGCAGAATAACTTATAAATACTTGATGTAAAGTACGTTCCCGAACTTGACTTATTCAACGGTAGGTATTCGGTTTTATTGGGACCGGTCTATTTCAGTCTATCATGTAAAAGTAAAAATGGAAAGCCGACATTAGTTCGCTGCTTCACTTCCAAGCCGTCCCTGTTCACTTTGGTAGATGTTGCACAGCTTTGCTTTGACATATCTTTGCTTGAATTTCTACTCTTCATCAAGAGCATCAAGATCGATGTCCCTAAGAAGTCAACACTATCAGCCTTTGGTTTAAGTGGGTTAATGACCAAAACATTTCATTTTTGCACACATTAAAAGCACACACTAAGTGTCCTAATAAAGAGAGATGAAAACCGCCTTTTTTTCAAATACCAAATTGTAAATTATACAAACTCCATCACCCATGATAACACGGCAATCGCAGTCATTAGCGAACATTAAAATCGATTTAGGACACAGTGAGTACGTAATTCGTCGCAATAGATTCCGGCAACCGTTCGGCATACACTATCAGTCGGTCATTAAAATAATCAGAGCGATAAGGGCGCTAATAAAATTTATTCATTAAATCATGAATGAGTTGCAAGCGGCCGAAATGTCGAATGGAATGCGAAATGCGGAAAATGGGGAAAAGTCGAGCGATGAGTTGTTACTGGAAAACAGTTTCGTGTAAGCCCTAACAGTCGGCGGAAAGATCGCTGCACGGCAGGTGTCACACTCTCAATTAAAGGTGAACAATTAGAATATGAACAGCCGAGATGTTCAGATCGAAGTCCTTTCAGGTAATCACCGAACCGGAATCACACAAGCGGGAGCGTTTGTATGAGCCCAAGCGGATTCGGTGCGTACAAAGTGGCCATATTCGATTTTAATCCATTAACAACTAGTGGCATAACCTCAAATTTAGATGGATGAAATACATTGTGCTTCCGGCGATAATTTTCTTCATGCTTTTGCTGATATTATCCAATGTTGATTTCACTGGCGACGCTTATACGACCACAGCATCCAGCACCACCACAACGAGGACTACTTCATCAGTGGAATCAACCACAACGCGGGAAGTTCAGACAACTTTACTGTCCGATAATTGGGTTATTGTCGACCGCTCCACACCAGACGGACTGGAAAAACCGCTCACTGGAAGATCGCCGAACAAATTTGTTGGCGCACTGTAAGTTCAATAATGTTATTCCAGTGGAGCTGCAGAAACTGATTTCCTTGCTTCATCATATTCGGTTTCAGTTTCGAGGCCGCTGCGGCTATAAACCCATTCAGATGCGACGACAAAAAAAGCCACTGTGACACAGTGGTTTGTTCCTTAGGTTCGGTCTACGGCTTGGCTGACAAGCTGGAATATTTTGAATATTGGTGCGAGGAGCCATTCAATTTGCTGATGGAGGATTGTACTTTTCCCCGAGGACGCTTGGACAAAAACGTTTTCAAGGGGAATTTCAAGATAAAAAATATTACCATAAACGATTGCGGCTTGGAGCACATTGATGACAACGCTTTAGAACAAGATTCACTATCGCAGTTGCAGACTCTGGTTTTCATAAAGTCGTTATTCGTCGAATTGAATGAGAAAACGTTTACTGGGCTCAAGAAGTTGGAGCGCTTCGAAATGAGTAACCAGCAGCGGTTGACACCACTGAGGGCAGTAAATTTTCTAAAACCGGTGGCCAGCTCACTCCAAACGGTGGCACTGAAACATCAGCAGAGCACGACGAGCACCGTTTACGATCCGGCAGTTTGGCTCGGCGGGGCAAAATTTACCAAACTGACTTATGTCGATATGAGTGAAAATGTCTTTAGCGACACCTTGACGCATGCCACATTTGTGAACTTGGTCGCAGTGAAACAACTGATTTTGGCATCGTCCGGCATAACCTCAATTGCCGAGAGAACCTTCGACGCCGTCCTGGGCACGCTGAACTTTCTCGATTTAAGCGGCAACGCCCTCAAAACACTCGATACGAATTTTCTTAAAAATGTGGCGCTGAAGGGTGTACGTATAGAACTGCATGGAAACGCTTGGAGCTGCGATTGTGAAAACGAGAGCTTCGTTGAAGCGATAACCAGTGCCGCATTGAAGTTTAGCGAAGATCCCAAATGCGCAACGCCGGGAGAATTGAAAGATGTGGCTATTAGAGATGCCAAGTTGAAATGTGGGCTAACTACTACAGTGGCAACAACAACAGCGGCGGCCGTCACTTCAACCCAAAATTCGCCAATAACAACTAAAACAACCACAAACAGCAATCAGTCGCCCGATACTGAAACGCCAACAACAGAAGATACCACAACTGCCACTGTTGTCAGTACCACTTCAACAACCACAAGTTCGATTACTGTAAGTACCGATATGACAGTGACAACACCTAAAACAACACCCAAAGGTGCTGGTACTTCCGAATCCAGCGATACCAGTGAGACGAGCAGTGCTAATACCAGCGAGACCGAAGAAGGTAATGATAGCACCGGAGATGTAACCTTTTCCACTACTTCCATTACACCGACTACCAGCACCTCATCATCATCCGCTCCGCCGATATGTAGCAATGGCCTAAAGCCCGGGTATGTCTGGTGCCGATGTGGTAAAGTAGTTAAGTGGTGGATCTGTGATTCCGATGCTGGTTTTACCATGGAATCCACATCTACGACATCCGTTCGCTTAGTTATACAAGGCGACATGGATGACTTCAATGTGATACATTTCACACGCAAGAACTTGACCGACAGTGCCTCAAAGCAAGGATACATTTTGCAGGCAGCGAAAACTAGCATTGGGATCAGAACAGAAGGCTTGAGAAACACAAATATTGTAGACATCACTGGTTTGACGACTACCGAGAGTCATGTTTTCTGTTTAGTGCCGAACGGCAACCGAACGATATCGCCGTTCAACTGTCGCTCGCAGTTTTTGGACGTGGCATGGCCACAGTCGTGGCTGCGTAAAAGTGATATGGCATTCTTTCTCCCTCTGACCGTTGGAGCGGTGCTGCTGTGCGTCCTGTTGGGAGTTGTGGCCATTTACTTGTTCCTGCGATGGCGCCCGAGTTGGTTGAGAGGCAACGAACGATTGCGCAGACTGGATTCGACTTCCCATCAGGTGCTTCTGTTTTCGAGTCCGGACCGTTCATCCATTGATCAAGAACAACATGCTCTTAGGTAAGTAATCTATGTGCAGTATGTCAGGTGGCAATTCATTGAGTTTAAACTTATCGGATAATCGTCTGCTAAAGGGAATTTCATTAGGCAAAACTCTTTGAAAAACCTACATTTGTACTACATGTCACCAATAACAGAGACGGCGATTTGAAGACAGCCAACAATGATTTTAAAAATTCTTAGCTGATCAAGAAAGTTTAATAGACACATTTTAACATTTTCAGGGAACTTGGCAAAATGCGAGCATCGGTTGCGGATACCCTAACGCCGGAGAACTGCTTCAATATCAAATCATACGACTATATGCAGTACTACAAGAATTCGGAACTATCCAAGCATCGATCGCTTCTACACAATTCCGAGAGTCTGCCGCCAGTGCATCGCGCACCAGCGCTACCTCCGAACCCCAGCAGTACAGCCAGCAGCAGCCGCCACACCTCCTCCCAATCAACAGTGCGTGTCGAGGATGTGAGACCTGGCGACATTGTCATCAACCGGTATTCTGATCAATCCCAGGACTATGGCGAACACGAATACGAAAGTTTGGAATACTATCAAGAGATTTACGCATGAGCTCCGAAAAATTTAGCCATAGTCATAAATAAATTGTAAAAAAATATCGCTTTTTGATTAGCCTGGATAATGCATTAATGTGACTTGTGATCCCCAGCTTCGGATTTCATTGTGACTTATCAGTTGGCCATTAAAATAATCGAAGCGATAAGGACGCTAATTAAATTTGTTCATTAAGTCACGAATGTGTAATGTGTGTAAGTGTCTAATGGAATGCGAAATGCGGGAAATGGGGAAAAGTCGAGCGATTAGTTGTTACTGGAAAACAGTTTCGTGTAAGCCCTAACAGTCGGCGGAAAGTCCGCTGCACGGCAGGTGTCACAACTTCGATTAAATGTGAACAATTAGAACATAAACAGCCGAAATGTTCAGATCGAAGTCCTTTCAGGTAATCACCGAACCGGAATCACACAAGCGGGAGCGTTTGTATGAGCCCAAGCGGATTCGGTGCGTACAAAGTGGCCATATTCGATTTTAATCCATTAACAACTAGTGGCATAACCTCAAATTTAGATGGATGAAATACATTGTGCTTCCGGCGCTCATTTTCTTCATGCTTTTGCTGATATTGTTCAATTTTGATTTCACTGGCGACGCTTATACGACCACAGCATCCACCACCACCAAAACAAGGATTACTTCATCAGTGGAATCAACCACAACGCGGGTGGTTCAGACAACTTTACTGTCCGATAATTGGGCTATTGTCGACCGCACCACACCAGACACTGTGCTTGGTCGAATGGGAAGGACAACTTACGCCAAGTTTGTTCAAAGTATTTTTTGTAATAGTGTATAAAAAAAACTATCTTTGTGAGTTGTAAGAAATTGTTAACGTCCAATAGGAAATAGTGAAACCTTAATTAGAAAAGATGACGGGATTACCAACTTAGGTAACTGTAACGTGAGACGATAGACTGACAAAAAGAAATTTTGAAAACCAGATTCAGTTGCTTCGGAAGGATGTTTTGCAAGTCATGATGACTTGCAATAGAAAGTGGTGCATATCAATGATTACGATCTAAAGTACTATTTTTTAAACTTGCTGAACATTTAATGTCACACAGTTGTGCTTACTCCCGTGACTTACTCTTGTTGTTGTTTTTAGTTGCGTTGAAAAAGATTATTGCACCCTGTATGTTTGTTCCGGAGGGGAAATAAACAGTGTGAAAACAGATTTGGAATGGATGGACTACAAGTGTGGGCGAGATGTAATCGATCTGCTGCTTGAGAAATGTAGTCTTCCTTCAGGGACTTTGAATAAATTTCTGCTCAATGGTTCTTTTACCCTAAATAATTTCACAATAAACGACTGCGGTCTGCAGTACATCGATAAAAATGCTTTGAATCATAATTCGCTGTGGAAACTTAAGACTTTGATTATCATAAAATCATCAATAACCGAAATGGATGAGAGTGTGTTTAAAAGGCTTAAGAAAGTAGAGCATTTCGAAATGCGAAACGAGCAGCAGTTATCCGCGTTTAGTGCACAGAACTTTCTGACACCGATGGCCAGTTCACTAAAAAAATTAATACTGAAGCAACAGCAGAGCACAACGAGCACCGTTTACGATCCGACAGTTTGGCTCAGCGGGGCAAAATTTACCAAACTGACGTATGTTGACATGAGTGACACTAACTTTGGCGATTCCTTGACGATTGCCACCTTTGTGAACTTGGCCGCAGTGAAAGAGCTGATTTTGGCATCGTCCGGCATAACCTCAATTGTCGTGGGAACCTTCGACGCCGTCCTGGGCACGCTGAGCTTTCTCGATTTAACCGGCAACGCCCTCAAAACACTCGATACGAATTTTCTTAAAAATGCTGCGCTGAAGGGTGTACGTATAGAACTGCATGGAAACGCTTGGAGCTGCGATTGTGAAAGCGAGACGTTTGTTGAAGCGATAACCAGTGCCGCATTGAAGTTTAGCGAAGAACCCAAATGCGCAACGCCGGGAGAATTGAAAGATGTGGCTATTAGAGATGCCAAGTTGAAATGTGGGCCAACTACTACAGTGGCAACAACAACAGCGGCGGCCGTCAGTTCAACCCTAAATTCGCCAACAACCACAAACAGCAATCAGTCGACCGATATTGAACCGCCAACAACAGAAGATGCCACAACTGGCACTGTTGTGAGTACCACTTCAACAACCACAATTTCGATTACTGTAAGCACCGATGTGATAGTGACAACACTTAATACAACAACCAAAGGTGCTAGCACTTCCGAATCCAGCGATACCAATTACACCAATGAGACGAGCAGTGCTAATACCAGCGAGACCGAAGAAGGTAATGATAGCACCGGAGATGTAACCCTTTCCACTACATCCATTACACCGACTACCAGCACCTCATCATCATCCGCTCCGCCGATATGTAGCAATGGCCTAAAGCCCGGGTATGTCTGGTGCCGATGTGGTAAAGTAGTTAAGTGGTGGATCTGTGATTCCGATGCTGGTTTTACCATGGAATCCACATCTACGACATCCGTTCGCTTAGTTATACAAGGCGACATGGATGACTTCAATGTGATACATTTCACACGCAAGAACTTGACCGACAGTGCCTCAAAGCAAGGATACATTTTGCAGGCAGCGAAAACTAGCATTGGGATCAGAACCCAAGGCTTGCGAAACACAAATATTGTTGACATCACTGGTTTGACGACTACCGAGAGTCATGTTTTCTGTTTAGTGCCGAACGGCAGCCGAACTATATCCCCGTTCAATTGTCGCTCGCAGTTTTTGGACGTGGCATGGCCACAGTCGTGGCTGCGTAAAAGTGATATGGCACTCTTTCTCCCTCTGACCGTTGGAGCGGTGCTGCTGTGCGTCCTGTTGGGACTTGTGGCCATTTACTTGTTCCTGCGATGGCGCCCCAGTTGGTTGAGAGGCAACGGACGATTGCGCAGACTGGATTCGACTTCCCATCAGGTGCTTCTATTTTCGAATCCGGACCGTTCATCCATTGATCAAGAGCAATATACCCTCAGGTGAAATACTCTTGTTTTATTATATAAATGGTTTAGATATTTCTCTATCCCGAACGCCTCCTTGTAATTTAGTTTTGATATTTAAGGTTTAACACATGACTTTTGTCGTTAGCAAACTCGCCACAATGCCATCATCTGCTACCGACGGCTTGACGCCGGAAAACTGCTTCAATATCAAATCGTATGACTATATGCAATTTTACAAAAAGTCGGGACTAGCGCGGCAGCACCACACTGTTGAGGGCGCTCCGCCAGTGGAACAGGCTCCACATCTACCTTCACACGCGCGCAGCTCGGCCCGTAGCAGCCAACGCACTTCGCTGCAGTCAACAGTGAGCTTAGTCGACTCCACACCGTGTGGATCCGGCGATAATGAATATGAAAGTCTGGAGGACTACTTAAAGATTTACGGCTGACTCGCTTAAAGCCATGTACTAAAATAAGTTTTTCTGTTAGTAATATGTCACAGTAATATTGAAGGTTTAAGAATGTCGACAATCGAAATTGCTACCCATTTCCGCCAAAATAATTACAACAGCAAATACAAATCATGACTAAATAACAACTCGCGTTGAGATCGATCGAATGATGCTAATAACACATCATTGTTTGCGCTCGTGCACGGATTGGTGACTTCATAAAAATTGTGCCTGCATTTAGTTGGCCAAATGCAACCAACTATCAGGACACGAGTCACAAATCTTTTAGATAACCTCTGCGCAAAACAAATTGATAAAATATGTACTTATTGGCCACTATCAGGCAATCCGCCATATCTCGCCACTGATAAGTATGCAAATAATTATTTCGAATATGTGTTTCAAGTCGGGTCGGAAAATTTGCCTGCCTTCAGTTGACGGCGAACTTTCGGCAGCGCAATGCCAAAAAGCAATTTGCGGAGAAAACCCGCTAAAACCGAGGCTGAGCGAAGCAAAGAGCGCGACGGGAAGTAAGTGACTAGTGATCGGCGTTGGCCTCTGACAGCGGTGATTACCAAATTTTTGCGCTTAGGTTGTGGGCGAAGGCCGGGCCGCCGCGCTATCCGAACGAGAAGTGCATCACTATAATCGCCTGGGTGTTGCTCACCGTTGGCCTGTGTGTCATCGCGACAACATTTTTATTGGCGATTGCGCGCCGAACCGATGCAACGGACGAGGGTTTTATCAACACCAATGGCACTGAGGAACAAATCTCGCAGAATGATATCGGAGTTTTAATGGAGTTTAATAAAAGCACCAGGCACGTATACTACAATAACAGCCCTCAATTTGTACTAAAGCAACAAACTACGTCCGGTGTATTGTTCGATTGTGAAATAGTTTCTTCAGACATAGACATGATCCAATCTATAGCGCTGCCGCAGCCGCCGCGCCAGGCTGTGAGGAGATGCTGTGCAAGGTCACGTGCACGGAGACGGAAAACCTCTTCGACACCCTGAACGAGACTTTGAGCGTAAGTGAAAGAACAACATGTACATAAATGTAGGTCCAGTTCAGATCATTAAATCTGTTATAGTCCATGTAGGCATCAAACTCTAAAGATCCACATCATGAACTGAATCTCATTCTCAATTCATTCTCTCAATTTCATGCCAATTCTACGCTATGGATCCAAGTGCTATGGATCCAGCCGGCTAATAGTATATTTTCTGCTTGTATATCGCACAACCTAATCTCAAATAATAATCCGCATTTCGGATTTTCAGTATTCGAATAATGTGGTATTTGCTTTTCAACATTCAGACTTAACACACTCACTTGCATTCTTTCGTTCGGCCAGCAGGTCTGCGATTGCCCTTCCATTGACATTCTACTAATAACGAATCAGAATTTTGACGAGGGCGTTCTGGAGAACGTCTGGATAAACCAGAGCCAGCCTGTATACGAGCTTGTGTTGGATACAAGCAATATAACAAGGATCAAGAGCTCCGCCTTCAACTCGCCCATCTTCTCGTCGCTGTTTCATCTGCAATGGCATCGGCTGCGGCTGGGCAAGGTCGAGAGTGGTGCCCTGCTCGGGCTCTACTCGCTCAAGTATCTCACCATTCAGACATCCATCGATAATTTGGATCCCGTCTTCTTCCAGCCGGTGCAGACCACGCTGAAGCATTTGAGGCTAAATGCCAACTTGAAAATAGAAACCACTCACAATATATTCGGCAGGGGCTGCTTGGCCGCCTTGGAGTTCGTCGATCTCAGTAACAACAATTTCGACGGTCCCTTGACCAGGGAGATGTTTCTTGGTACCCCGAACATCAAATATCTGCACATGACTTATGCGAAAATAACAGCCATCGAGAGCGACGCCTTTGACGACTTACGAGGCACTTTGCGTGTGCTGAACTTATCGCATAACCGGTTGACTGCTGTATCGCCCACTTTGATGGAGTCACTCTTGTCCGTCAGCAGTCGAACCGTTATCAGCCTTGCGGGCAACAGGTGGGTCTGCGACTGCGAGCTGCACGACTTTGTGCAGATCTATCGCAATTACCCCGGACAGTTCATGGAAGCGCTCTACTGCCGAGCGCCACACCATCTCTATGGCAGCTTTATTCACGAAGTGAACCTTACGCTGGAGAGCTGCGAGACTGCAGTGCAAGTGCATCAAACGAGCACCAGCACCGCGCAGCCCGTTAACGAGACGCCCAGTGGCGGTGGCGGCAGTCCGTCTATCGTGGATGACTTCAGCAAATATGATTCGGATGAGAAGAGCGACTCTAGCTTCCTTCGGATACGTTGTCTGCACACCGATGTGTCCAAGGACAGCTCGCAATCGCGGTCTCTGGAACTGACTGCCAGCTTCTCACCGGAGCAACCGTACGCGGTATCGTCCGATCAGGGTATTTCCGCGTCGGATCCGACCGGATCTGTTGACCAGTTGGAGTCAGTCAGCAGCGCCAAGTACAGCAGCGAACTCGAGCACTTTCAGTTTGAGCGCCCCGAATACGAGTTTGAGCTGGAGCTGCTGCAGAACCATTCGGTCCGAGTGCAAATCCAAAATTATCAGAGAGAAATAAGTATAATGTGGTTCAGCCGACAGCTGGATTTGGCGTCCGGCTCGGAGGTGTCGGGCGAAGCAGCAACAAACATTGACTTTCAGTGCAGCTTGTACGAGGAGCCGTACCTTATCGTGGACGAACTGCTGGAGAACACCACCTACACTTTCTGCGTGCTCCCCTCCGAGGAGTACACAATTTCCCCGTTCAATTGTCTCCCGCTACACGTGCCCATAGTCACCCGGCTGGATGATATTTGGATCTCGAAGGCGGAGCAGCAGTTTACCATCGGCATGCTTTGCTTGATTTTTACACTATCGACGTTCTTCGGAGCTGTTGTGGCCTACTTCGGAATCAAGTCGTATCCGGAACTATTGGAGGGCTCCAAGAATGTGCTGATTGTGAAGAAGTCCGACCAGACGTGCCATGTGTCGACCATATCCGAAATGAACTCATCCTTCAGAAAGCAGTCGGCGAAGCACAATTCTTCAACGTATGTTAGCACATATGTATATTGTAGAATCGGGCATTGAAATTGCGCTAGAAGAAGAAAACATGCGATTCGGGTTTTTAAAGCGATGCGTGAAACGATCCATGAAGTACAGTAGTATCGATGCTTGCAAATATTTGGTATTTCTTGAAAGGATTGAAGACTTTCTGTTAACTTTGCTATTTTCCATGCCATGAAAAACCTTCTTGGATTTGGCTGCATTTGATACTGAAAAAAGGTACCGATGCGGAGTACTACTTTGAGTACTCTGAAGCGATAATTTCAAGTATCGAGCTCTAACCCGTTAAGCATTGGTTCCGTTGAACACTCAGAAATACAACTAAATCGAGCTAACCTCAAACAATTAATAATACATACTTATATGCATTGTTTACAGAGCATCCCTGCCGGAGACTCCTCCAATTAAGGTGCCGCCGCCGCCGCCGCTTTTCAGCATTTCCGTCAACCACTTGGAGCGCCTATCCAGCTTAAAATCGTCGTCCACACTGTTCGACGATCCGTTCATACCGATGTCCTTCGCCAATGACCAGTACGAGCTGCCCAAACAGTACAAACGATCGCTGGACTACGAAGAACGCTGTGTGCCCAACAACTACGCGACGAGCCCCTGCTCGCCGCCACCGCTGCCCAAACGAAATTCAAGCAGCGCCGACAACATAAATTTGGTGGCGAACCGATTTTCGAACAATTGAATCGATTGCCTTTGGCACCAAAAACATTTGCATTACATATAAACTTCATATATAAAATATTTAATATCAATTAGTAATAAGTAAGGAGCACAAGAATATTCTTTGAACTGCTATCCAGACACGTATGTATGTATGTAGTACATATAAATACATTTATAGAAAATGCATGCTTTTAATTCTTATAAGGTTCGATCAAGCTTTCTGCAAAATATTTGTATAATATATAAATAAATAATGTGTATGTATAACGAGCATAATTGCGAGTGTACAAAATACATACAAATATTGTTCAAGCCGAATCTAACATTCGTTGGCCGATTCATAGTCACCGATTGCATGAAAAACAGGTAGTAGAAAAATAGTATTTGATACTTTTGTCCATAGTATTTGATACATTTTTATTGTTTTTTTTATTGTTTTGGTGTTCTTCTTTGGCCAACCGAATATTGCAATATTTTCTACATTAAAAAAAACATTTCAGTCCCTTTTCATAAAAGAAAAATTAACAGAGAAAGCAAATACACAAACAAAAATTTCCATACTTCCGAAAATGTTTGCTTTGAAACTTCCAAAAACTTGGCTCTCGCGGGGAAAAACGACTTGCTCGGTCATTGGATATTCACAGAGGTCAAGGAAAAGAGAACAAAAAGCACTGAACCCTCCGTCCACTTTGCCGAATACGATGAGGTGTTGATCTATCGGCTGTCGTGTATTAAAAAGTCATTAATTTACTTGTGATATGTCTGAGCACTGAGAAGTTTGTTTTTTTAACAAAGCATTTCGCAGATATTTTTAAGCGTTTTTTAGAAAAACTTTTCAAATCCTCTGACTACGTTTATTTTTGCTACGAATTTACTTTGACATCTTCACTACTCTGTCCGACGAAATGGTAAGACGCCGCCGCCAAGGCATCCGGCCGTCCGTTGGCAGCGGTTTGATAATTTCACTTTCACGCAGAATAAAGTCAATGCGCTCTCCGAGAAATGGTCTGCGATGGAACCCGCCGCTCTCATTCCGCCCGTGTCGCCGGGCGCGCCCCAGGTGGGCGTGCCGCGCGCCGCCCGCATGACGCTGCAGTACCGGCGCCGCTCCATACCCACACGCACGATGGTCAACACGGCAATCAAGTCGCAGATGAAGGGCCCGCGCGACGGCGTCTCCTTCGTCGCCATCAAGAAGTACATCGCGCGCCACTACGAGCCGACCCGGCTGACCATCAACAGTCGCCTGCGCTACATCAAGCGCTACATTCTGAATGCGCTGGAGAGCGGCAAGCTGGTGCGCACACGCGGCACTGGTGTCTGCGGCTCGTTCCGGCTGCCGCTGCGCTCGACGATCCGCAAGCCCATGAAGCGCCCCAGGAAGAAGCGCACCACGCAGAAGAAGATCCGGGCCATCAAGCGGGAGCTGGAGAAGCGAATTGCAGCCACCAGTCCTGCTGTGGGAGGCAGTGGTGATGGCAATCAGCAGCTGGTTAAAACGGTGTCCAAGGTGAGCCTGCGAAGGTCCAACAACCGTTTGGTTTACGACTTGACCGCCAACTAAGCACTGAGAAGTAGACCACTATTCGAGGGCAAGAAGGGAGGCGAGCAAGATTGCTGCGACACCGATTGCGATACTTCCAACTATATACCAACTATATACCTTCTACATATTTTCTGATTAGTGTCCGCTGTGCACTTTATATGCAACATTTTTTGCACTTCTAATAAACAAAATTCTTTTAAAATCTCCACAACGACCGCTCGAGCCAGTGATTTCGAAGGACCTCAATGAGTGCAGATCGACGATCGGCGTGGGGTGCTTTGTTGCGCCCCCAAACACCCGTCCGTCGGCGGCATTGGTGCGCCCAAGTGGTGTGCAGAAATGTTGGCAGCGTTCTTGGTGGCTGCTCGGACGCTATGCTGTGCACCGAAATAACTTTTGCGTCGATCTAATTTTAGCGGCAGATAAGATGCCGTCGAAAGCGACTAGATTATTGCTTTACGAGTGCGTCGCGTGAATGACATCGCGTGTCTCGCCCGGACGTCACCGTATTGGACATATTTAGGTGAGCGGACAACGCAACCGGGGCAGGGGAAAGAAAAGTCGGTCGAATGTCTGGTATTCTTCTACTGGATTTTTCTTTTATTTATAATAATTTATTATCGCAATTGTACAGATGACTGCGGTCCTCCTGCAGGACCTCTTGTTTGATGGTCGAGGTTCGGGTCACAAATTCACCTACAAACATTGTCTATGAATAATTATTCATTATAATCTTTCAATACATCGTTCGGTTTTGGCATAGGTCCCTTCGAAAGTGACACCAAGGGAGGCAACATTGTTGCGAGTTGGAATGGCGAGTCAGAGTTGAGAGGTGGACGGCGATATTTAGTTTTGGGCTGAGTTGAGAGCTGCACCAAAGTCATTCGAAAACTTTTGTACATGTGTATGTACGCCGACGATGTTTGGAATGGCTGAACAAGTTATGTTAATTTTCACATTCAGTACAACTACAACATTTCTCAATGTCGACTCCTTCAACTGGTAACTCCTTACTTCTCCTCATCGTCCTAACCCACTTGGACGTTGAGGAGAAGTAAGGAGTCGAAGTGAAAATGCTCTGACCAGCCAGTACTGGATATACGAAAATTCAATAAGTGTGATTGTCTGCAATCAGCGAAGCGTTTCGAATGACAAATTGACATGTCAACAAATTAACAATGCGACACATTCCTTCGGCTCTAATTGACTGGCACCGATGTCTCATATTTTCGGCTACAGTTTAGATATTTAAATACGATTTCAATGTCAACACTGTTCGAAAGCTATTCTAGTGGGTCTCCCACTGGTGCCGCGAGTACCTCAACTGACATATGAACAAAAAACAAATCCAAGAAGGGATAGGGAAAAGCATCTTTCTAATGAGCCGACAGTCAGCCATTGCACTTGACCGCTTTGCGCGGTCGCTCAGAAAAATGTGTATAATCTGCACTGCCCAAATAACCCAGAAGCCCACAAAACAATAGTAATCGCTTGGACCGTTTGTCCGCGCGTCTATTTTCGGGCGCCATCACAGTGTCGTTGCTGTGTTCGCAGCGCTGGCATTGCCGTGTGTGACGCGACGGACGGCAAGTGCGCCCAACCCAGTGCAGCTCCGATCGCTCGGGTTCACTGGGCCGCCTGCACGCGGCTCTTTCTAGCTGTTGTTCGTTCTTCACTGCCTTTGTCTCAATTGTTCAACGTTGGCCGCTGGCTGTTCATTGCTGCTTCTTGGCAGCATTTCGTTTTGCGTTTTAGCTGGTTACTGCAGTGGCTTTCAACAATTGCACTTGTTGCCAAAAATTTTATCAATAGAACAAAGAACATGTGGCACTTTACAGCTGATCTCGCTGGGCATTTGACATTTTTAGAATTAGTCGTACTACCACTCGTTCTCCAAGTGCCAACAACACTGTACAGCTGGCATCTGTCAATGGGTGGAACGTGTAGGTGACATCAACAACACATATGTACATATAGTACATGAGTTACATATGTGGACATGATAAAAAGTTCAATGCAAATCAGTGGCACGACAACGGCTGACCTCCCGGCAATTGACATGCCGAAACATTTCAGTTCACATTGAATAAATAGGCATTGAACAATTGGTGAAACGCTGGACATTTGCCAGCTGCTAATGTAAACAACTGACAGTCAGATGACCAGGAAATTCTTGTCATTAAAATGCAGTACCAGAAATTACGCTGCTGATTTGATTAAGGCGGCTGCAGCACCGAAGAATTACATTTTAGTGCTTTTTCAACAGCAACTCGAACTATGGAAACATTTGGAAAGATAATACGAAGCTTGGGTTTTTGCTTTACGATATGTAGACGATATGTAATTGGTTTATTGAATGGAGAGTTGCATTGCAGTTTATGTTCCGAATGAGTCTAGTAACTCAGATTATTTCTCGTCTTTCTTTCTGCCAGCCTCCTAAGTCCATTCATAGGACGCGAGCGCCTGTGCAATGCCACATTCTCCGATTATGTTCGCTATAAATGGCTCACGCAACACCCAACACCCTCCCGCCCCCCTACACACACATCCCACACTGTCTCGTAAGTGCAAATTTTAAGTGTTTGATATTTATATAATAATTTGAAATGTCAGCGCAAGTGTGTTGTTTAGTTCAACATTAATTTTGATTAAAAAATAGTGAAATCTTTTCAACGATTTTTTTCAGCTGCCAACAATTCGCCTATGTTCATGTTGTTGTTTTTATTGCAATGCTTTAGTACTTTATTGCTGTTTTTATATTAGTTGTCATCTTCCATTTGTGGGTGCTGTCAGCAAATTTGAAGTCTTCCACCATACGGCGCGCGATTCTTGTACCATACCCAGTAGGAACATTGTCACGCAGTTCAAGGCTGGCTGATTCTTATCGTTAATCTTGGTTCTAAATTCAACTGATTATAATGAAATAGTTTGATGAATTTATTTGGGATAGAGAGTTATGTAACTTTGAAGTGTTGGATCTTTCGCTAACTTGGATTGGTCTCTGCTGGACCCGCGTCTGCGCCAATGCCGACGTCAACGGCATCACGACTGCAGTTCATGATCCGGTCATTATTTCTATATCAGTGTTCTTGGTGTTTTAAGTGTTCCGGCGCTTGGACTGTGTGGCAATTTTCCTGTGTTTACTTTGGCCGCAACGCAACTATGCAGCCGCCCGCACCACGTGTGCATGTGTGTGTGTGTGTGTGTGTGTGCCTGCAAGTGGGACCGATCGCCAATCTCCGATCCCCGGTCGCTGTTCGTAGGTCGCAAATATTCGGCGACGGTTTTCCGACACGGCTCAGCTCCGCCAGTTGCCTTCGCGGGCCGTTCCCTCGCTCTGCCATTGATGCGTGATGAGTGATATTTCTGAACTTGCATGCAGAGTTGCTGCGCGCTGTGTGATCTGGCGCGCGTGCGGCTGTGTGCGTCAGCGGGTTGGCGCTTTCCTAAACCATTGAATATCTGACTGAGAATATGAAAAAATCATAATTTTCCGCTTTACTTTTCTCTAATTGTAGTGGCCGGACTGGTTGCTGGCTGCTGTGGCCCAATGTTGTTGTTGCTGCTGTACGGGGCCCAGTCGTTGTAGGTATCTATTTGAAATTTTAATGAGATTTATAGTAGATTTCCAAAAGAAAACATCACGAACGTCAGACGCCGCTCTGGTCACCGGCCACCTCGCAACGTGACAATGCGGCGGCGGTGCTTTCGGTCTGCGCTCCTCAACGTGGTCCGCTCGTCGGTGCCTCCATCGTCCAGTTGAGTTCGGTCGCTGAATCAAAACGGGAAGAGTTCACTTGCGCCTCAGCGTTCACTTCTAGTCAAGCGTGCAGTAAACAGTGGAAAGCGTCTCGCATTTCGTCGTCGGCGGCAGTTTTCACTCAAAGGCAACAAAACAAAACAAGATATTTCGGCAGATTTTCGAATTGAAAACAGCAGCGTGAACTAACATTTCAGCAAAATGGGCAACTCGACGATGGTAAATTTGTGAACAAGTTTAATGTCTTTGCACTCGAAAGGGTTACTTTCACGACCAATTCAGAACTGCAGAAAATAGTTAAATTTGTGCGGAAATTTTTGCAAAGTTTAGATGGAAAATATATGGTTGCGAAAGGGTTAAGACAAAATTTTAGTAGAAAAGGGAGATTTTGTTACGCGTCGATTCGGGGTCAAAGTGTAAAGGACGTAAAGTATGCTAAGAGGTGCATGTGAAATGAGTTGTGAGTTGCAACCAAAGTATGACAAGTTGCAGCGAAATTCATACTTCAGCAACACTTAGCTTTGCATCGTTCGAGTTGCTTCAGATGAAGAGTACATGGTAGAGAATCTTACGACTGAAGTGCCCACTAATTCCAACTTATGCAATACAAAATTGTAAGACATTGACTATTGTAGGAAAATCCTTTATTGCTCTTGTTTTAATCATCCTCAGCATGCAACTGAAAAATTCCTACAAGGCATTTGGGTGCAGTTGAAATGCAGCTTTTGGAGTTTTCGAAACTACATTTTCGGGCAACTTGAAACACAGCATTTCAGTTTACACAAAGCAACATTGTATGAGTATATATCAAAGAAATTTTTTTTAGATAGATATACATACATATATTTATATTTCGGGCCAAATTGAAATATTCTATAAATGTTTTGACGAACCAATTAGAGTGATTGTGTCATCTTCGGCCAAATTATTCAGAATTTACGCCTAAAAGGCCCATTTTAGTATTCATCTGCATTTTATTTTAAACTTCTCCATCGTTTAAGTCGCCTGTAAGTCAAATTTTTACCAAACAATTTCATGAGTTTGGGGCTTTCAAATTAATTTCATATTAATTTGGTTTATATCAGAATTTTCTTACTGACCGTACTACTTGTAGTGCACCTGCTTTGAGAGTTCTGAGTTAACTGTGCTTTGAATTTGCTTTAAATTTGTTAACGGTTACATAAAATTCAAGTGTTCTACATGCAGTTTCTGCGTTAAAAGTGAGTGAACTACGCCTACGCCGGGTACTACCTTCTAGTTCAAATATCAGTGGTTCAAATGTGCACCGAATTTAATCGTCTATATCTTCTTCACTGGTTCAGATTCTATTGTACGAAACAGCCAGCCAGACAGAACTCATTAGTTGCTTTCTATGTCGCTTAAGTGCCATCATTCAATGACTTTTTTCGAATTTGCTTCTCTAACACTTCCTGGCTCGTCACATCATATCGCCACAGTGTCCAATGTCCAAAGTCTTCGGTACAATTTCTTTTTGGGTTTCCATGCCACGGAAAGCAGAAATTGGGTCAAAATTACTGCATGAGACATTATTTGCGCATGAAACATTACTTGGGATCTCATTGAACGATAGCCGAAAGCGTTTATCTCTCTGGCAGTCGTGTTCCGAACGTTGTCTCTGAAAGAACACAGACAAGGCGCAGAGATGAATTATTTCTGAACCCTTCCAGTTCATAGTGCAGTGGCAACAAACTGGGCGAAATGAGGCGCCACTGCATCTGCCGCGCGGATAATATTTCGCAAATCGTCGTCTACCTGTTGATTGTGTGCGGCATTGGTGGCATTGTTGTTGTCGCCGCTGCGCAGCGCCTGGGCGCTTGAAACCCATTAGCACATTTATAAGTGTTTTCAGCAGAAAACAGCAATAATTCAATTCAGGCGCAGCAATTGAAGGCCCAAAGCACTTATGACAAATCTCCCTCAGTCTATAAGACGCAATGCGCTGACAGGTACACACACACACACACACACACACACACACAACGCCGTGCGAAGGAAATAAAAATCGGCTATAAAATAGAAATTCCTGAACGCATCACGAATGCGCTGCGATGTGCACCGCAATGTTGCGCTATTGTCACGGCAACAACAAAAACACAACAATATTGCAATTTAAATTTTAAGAGCTGGGCAACGAATATGCAAAACATCTTTTCAATTTCTGTGTTGGTGTTGGTGTGCGCCGAAAGTGCCGAATTTTGCGCCCAGCGATTCTAGTCAGCCGTCAGCGCGGTGCGGGCGGCGCAGCAGCTGCATGCAACCACCGATGCATTTGGCCAATGTGCCGTGCCGCAGCGCCACCGCAACTGGGCGGCGGGGCGCGGGCGCGGCCACGGGCGGCCGACAAACATGTGTTGCCGCGCGGTGGGGCGACGGCGACGGCGTTGAGCGCACTTACAATGCGGCAATAAATTTTGAAATATTTGTTTATTTTTGGCAACGCGCTCAATATTTGCACTGAGCGGTCGTGCTGCCCACTCGTTGTTGTCGTTGTAGATGTTAATTCGCAAATTGCTAAAATTAACATTCAGATAATTTGACATTTTCGCGCTTGGCAGCACTCATTTGATTTGTATTGGTTTCTCGACTTGCACTCGCAGCAAAGGCAGCAATGCAAAATTGCGACAATCTGGCAACGCGTCATCTATGAAGATGTAGCAGCGACAGGCAATCGCCCGAAGAGTGCAACAGCCGTGGGCACTTTTTACATTTTTACATGTGTAAATTGCGCCCGCAGTTGTCGGTGTCGATAGTTGGCCGCCGCCGCCGTTGGCGCGCACGAACACACTCGAACTGTGTCCTCCCGCCTGCTGGCGCCCGCTAGTGGCCACTGCTGCAATGCGACCGCTGGCGTCGCCGCCGCCACGCTGCACATCTAATTGGTTGTCGTGTCGGGCCAAGCGGACCCAGCACCAGCCACCGCGAATTATTATTTCATCTTCGATCGAAACAGCAGGAGGTGGTGTACCGTCAGGCAGGTGTAAGCTCTAGCGCGCGTCGGCGGCAGCGATTGCCTTTCTTTCTCTACTTCCACTTCTTCTTCTTCTTCTACTACCGCTACTGCTACTACTGCTACTGCTACTTCAACGACTTTCGACTTGGCCGCGCACAACGCTTCGACCTGTGCTGCGCCGCTCCAACGTTTCCCAGCGCCACATTTCCAAAAGTACGCGAGCTCGACGCGAACACGCCTCGCGCTCCAATTTAGTGTCCTTTTCGTGCTGTCGTTTGTGTAGTGTTGTGCCATCGTGTCGTGTCGTGTCGCATCGTATTGTCCTGCCGCAGTCGCCCAACTCACTCAGGTCCTTAACGTTCGCTCAGTGTTTGAACTGCTTGGCATAACGGAGCTCCCGCAGGTCCGCCAAGATGACTGTGAGTATTCGTCCAGGACGACCGTTCGAAACAAAGCGTGCCCAATCGTTGCATGTGTTTCTCTACAAACTCCACCTAATTGACTTCAATGTGTCGCACTACATCACATGTATTCTTGTTGTTGTTGTTGCTTGCGGTGTATTGTAAAACATTTTTTGTATCCCAAATAGTCAGAACGACAGACGGTGAAGGTATCGACGAAACAAAAGATTTACTTATCTATGTTTGTATGTAGAGAGCGCAGGATAGCCGCAATTGCATGGTCCTTCGGGATCTCTTTTAGGAGATAATTCAAGAAATAAGTTGTGACAAGTCACGTAAGTGCAATCGGAGCCATCAGATCCATTAGATAAGAATATTCTAGCTGCCAGCTCTCGGCACTCGTTCATATTGCTGTGTAGTTGGAAATCAGGGAACAAGAACTTGGCATGTATTTCAAATGATTTCGAGGACTGTTAACTTATTCTATATGTTTTACCTATCGCGAGAGAAGTCACTGACGGAAGAATTTTTCCTCCAATAAAGAATAAGGGGACGATTCACTACTCATTCCCATATTACCCTAAAAGTTAGTGTACGCCTCAGCACCATCCGTCGGATGCGTGACGCTGAAGACTAATCCTGATCACAAGTTTATAATATTCTCCACATAAGTTAATATGTTATCTCGTATCAATATAGAAGTGAAGCATTGCAAAACAGGCTTTTGCTTGACTGATTAATTTGGGAATGAGCAGGAAAGCCGTGGTGTAAGCAACGATAGATAGTAGTGACTGCTCCGAGGGGAGCTCACGTAGGCGATAGAGGTCCATTGTGATATAGTATGAGTTGGTTATTTAACAGTATTCCTATACTACTACAATATATAAGAATGAGCCCTACGGCATACTAAGCATTTTCAAAAGTGGGCTGTGAATTAACGATCTGATCTGTAACACTGCACAACAAAATCAAATTTTTTTTAAATAACAAGGTTCTGACAAGGGATTCCGGAAGAGGGGGCCTAAAAAAATATACGTGTTTCAGCGTTTTTAAAGTTTACGTCTGCATTTTTTTTTAGTGGGGGTCAAAGTTTTCCTCTTTTTGCACATTCTTATGGTGAATCGGCATACGAAAACCATGTAACCTCACATTTTAGGTATGTGCTGTGTTCAGCAATTTGATGTAAAATACTACGAAGAACATTTTAGTGAAGCATTTTAACCCTGTAGCTCCTATTTGTATGGGTCAATTTGACCCTTTTTTTCTAAAATGCCAAAAATGTCCTGTAAAATAGGACTTTTTAAGGACAAAATGTACCACGAAAATATTTGCCATAAAATTCTACTATAGGTCTCTGAATACACCAAAGCTCAGAAATTAACTTGAACGCCAGAATTAAGCCAAAACTGAAAATGTGTTTAAGTGTTTATTTCGTACTTATTCAAAATTGGTACTAAAATGTCATACAAACCTTGATTTTTTAGGGTTTGGGTGTATGGGAAAAATGTTGAACGCAAAATATCACTATAAGTCACCGTACAAAAGAAAGCTTTAGATATAATATATCTATATAAATAGAAAAATGAGAACAATTTTGGGTATTTAAGGTTTTCATTATATATTTCGTTTAGCTCTTGGCAATTCCACATCGTTATCAAATAATGTTCAGCATACATCAGTACATGGTTTTCGTATGCCGATTCACCATAAGAATGTCCAAAAAGGGGAAAACTTTAACCCCCCTTGAAAAAAAATTCAGACTTAAACTTTCAAGACGCCGATACACGTATATTTGTTTTGGCCTCCTCTACCAGAATCCGTTGTCAGAACCTTGTTATTTTTTTTTGTGTTGTACAGTGTAATTAGTCGCAGATACATCGATTAGGTCGCACTTCAGTTAAGTAGCAAAGAGTGAAACAGTTTGCTCGCATGATTCAGGGAATTTTCAAGCAACACAACTAACTTTCAAGTCAGATCAACAAAAGCGAGTCCATGCAATAGCAGACTTTATATGTGTTTCTTATTTCTTATTGCAGGATGAACTAAACAAGGAACAAATCGCATGTAAGTACAACAATCCATACGGACAGGTATTTTCATTTTTTGGGCGTCAGTCTTTTAAAAGTCGCCACCGCTGCCCCCCCCCGGCAAGAGGTAGCAACGTCAGAGTGACGCCGCCGTTTGGCGAAATGTTCAGTGGCAGCGCTAAAGACCAACTTACCGCCAGACGGCTGATAACAAACTGAGCGACAGAGCTGCCAACACTTGGTTGTTAATGCGAAAAACAACCAAACCAAACACCGCACTGAATAAACGTTTCCGCCTCGAACAGTCATAGCCACAATCGCCACCAGCGGCCCAACGCCCACGCAGCGATTAGGTAAACTTTATTGGAAACGACAGCCGCAGCACAGCTGCAACACATGCGGCAACCAGTGCACAGATGGCCAGTGCACTCGGCTGGCCGGCTGCCGCAGTTGCTGGGCGCGCACGGCGAGTGTAGAGTCGAGTGCGTGGCGCTCAAGTGTTGCCATAAGAGCAGACTTTCAATTTTAGTTCTCGTGTGGACGGTCTGTCGCCGAACATTTGCCTGAGCCGCTGCAACCACTTGCACTGTGGAAAGGCGGACGTCAGGTTGAAGTGTAGCGATCGAGACAATTTCTCAGATTTGTGTACTATTTATGTACGCAGTCAGGTGTCCACTAAAAAAATTATCGCTCAATCATAAACGAAAAGAGACGCGAAACGTAATCGGGTTTTTATTGGCTAACAAATTTCGGGAAGTACAAGAATTATTACTCAATTCCTCCCACCAGTGGCGGAATCAGGAATGAAGGTTTGGGGGTTGAAACCGCGCCCGAAATATTAGGATCGACTCTAAAACTACATACAAATTAAAAGACATTTTTTGATATTCATAAAATATTAAAGAATTACATATTTTTCTGAATCCGCCCCTGCCTCCCACTATGCCTTATTGCCTGTTCTCGACTATAGTAATAGGGTCAATATTGATTTTGCTGGCCACTCTTCATTTTTAGTATTGCAAAATGCGTTCAATGCCTTCGATCCGGAGAAGAATGGCTACATCAATACAGCTATGGTCGGCACCATTCTCAGCATGCTGGGCCACCAGCTCGACGACTCCACGCTGGCCGACATCATTGCCGAGGTCGACGAGGACGGCTCCGGCCAGATCGAGTTCGAGGAGTTCACCACGCTGGCGGCACGCTTCCTAGTTGAGGAGGATGCCGAGGCCATGCAGGCCGAACTCAAAGAGGCATTCCGTCTGTACGACAAGGAGGGCAACGGCTACATTACCACCAGTGTGCTGCGCGAGATCCTGCGCGAGCTGGACGACAAGCTGACGAACGACGACCTGGACATGATGATCGAGGAAATCGATTCGGACGGCTCCGGCACCGTGGATTTCGATGGTGAGTCGCACCATCACGAAACTCTGCGGCAATTTTATGCACAGCAAACTTGTTTTGTTTATTTTCCTTTGACAGAATTCATGGAGGTGATGACTGGTGAATAAACGTCACTCTGTGCTTTTTCCCAACTGAAACCATTAAGCCAAACTCTACCAGCAAAGTTTTAACATTCTCGGAAAAATGAAATGACCAGTGACAACTGAGAAGAGAACACTTGACAACAAACTATTTTTGCATGATTGAACGAAATGAACCACGTAACTGTACCCGGTAATGTCAGAGAAATAACAGCGATGAAAGTATTGAAAATTCACAACCGAACTTGCGGTTTGAGTGAACGAACGATCCTGAAGTGCGGAGCCAAACACTGATAGAATGTTGTGTGTCGAGGTGAGGGGCGTGGCCAAAGAAATCCCAGCCCCACCAGCCTCAATTGTCCAAGTTCCCAACTGGCAAAATTTCATAGCCAACAACTCAAACGCGATAATTTCGGAAATGTTTCCGATTCGCCGATCCTAATAACAACAACTGAACTATGGTCCGGACATAAATAACATCCACACACATATACACACACACACAAAACGCACACTCGTTGGCTCCTCACCAACTCGAAGATCGCATCGCACACAACGAAACAAAACTTGTTCTTCAAATTCACTTTTGTGTTATGGAATTTTGCGTTTCGCAGCATGTTTTCTGTTTCACTGTTATTTATTATTATTATTATTATTAAAATTATTGTTGTTACATATTAAAATGTACCGTATCACTGTTTTCAAGTTTTATTAGCGTTTTACAACACCACACACGAACAGATGTTTTATGTAAAGGAAATCGAAGACACATATAGATACCAGCTAGTACCGTTATTGATACAAACATATCTTTTATAGAACTTTAAGCTTGTTGATTTGATAATCGCATAGAAATATTGCCCACTTTGATTGTACGTTCCCGCTCCCCGCTCATCATACAAACGCAAACACAACACACTCCGATTGAGTTGTTGAGAGATTTTGTAGTATTTTGATATTTTCTAATGTGAATAAACCGAGAGGATATGTCGATTCGTTAACAAAAAAACCGTGCCCACGGTGGCGAAAGGTGGAAATTGTTGTTTTATTTTATATTGGACAATATTTTTTCGTGTAGAAACTAAAATGGAATGAAGATTTTATGTGGGGCAAACGTGGTTGAGGTTGATGTGTTTTCTCTTAAAGGGGTTTTTTAAATGCGTATTTATTTATTTCAATAAATAAATAAATAAAGACATAATTAACACAATCGGTGTTAATACAATCTGCCTCAAGAGTCGTTACGAATTATTTGAATACAAAAGTTTTCGAATTATAATAGGAATCTACTTTAAAAAGATTTCATATATATCTTGTTTCAAAATGTACCTACTCATTTTGAACAATTTCTTACAATCGGAATTATCGTAAATCATATTTTATAGTCTGTGTCCGTATCTGTATCGGACAAAGCAGAGTTCGTATTCTTATAACACTGTGCGACAGCATTTTCCACACCGCGAAAAATCCATATGTGCGTCAAACTAGAGACCAAATATAGTAATACTGCGTACTCAGTTTTTCATTTATACATCCTTTATGCTTTTAAAAGGACTTCAAAATTTTGATGGGGATAAAAAATAAAAAAAATATAAAAAATACTTACCCTGGTTAGAATACGGTGATATGTATAGCAAATAAAAGAGGAAAGGCTCACAAATTTAAATTAAATTGATTTTTAATGTATTTGTAAAAAAAGGATATGAAAAAGGTCCTTTGAAAATTTTAATTCTTTATATCCTTGAAAATTTATATAGACTTTTTTTGAAAATTAGCTATGTTAAAACCCAAAATCTCTTTGATTACGTGTCAAACTTTCATTACTCTAACTTTATTGGTTCGAAAGTTATAAAAAAAGGCGGAAGCTGCAATTCTTATGAAGTACAAAAATTCTAATTTAAAGATACCAAATAATTAAAATGAGAATAATTAAATTTTGACACGTGATTTTTTTTAATATACTTACTTTTCCAGAAAATTCTATATAAATTTTCATGGATATAAGGGATTAAAACTTTCAAAGGAACTTTTTCATATCCCTTTTTTACAAATAGATAAAAACGTAATTTAATTTAAATTCTTGAGCCTTTCCTCTTTCATTTGATATACTACTATGTACAAGGAATACCCGGAATTTGTTTATAATTCAAAAAATTTTTATTTATTCTTCCAAATCAATTTCATCCCCTTCAAAGTAGTCCCCCCCCGATGCAATACACTTATGCCAACGGACTTTCCAATCTTCGAAGCATGCCAAATAGTCACCTTCCGGTATGGCCTTCAATGCGCGCGGCGATCCACGTTGAATCTCTTCAATCGATTCAAAACGGTGTCCTCGAAGTGGTCTTTTGAGTTTGGAGAATAGCCAGAAGTCACAAGGAGCTAAATCAGGCGAATACGGTGGCTGTGGAACGATATGAGTTGGCGAAATGCTCACGAAGAACCAATGCCGTGTGAGATGGTGCATTATCGTGATGCAAAAACCAAGAGTTGTCTCTCCATAAATCCGGCCTCTTTTTGCGAATAGCTTCACGCAAACGACGCATAACGCTCCTTGTTGACAGTTCCTTGTTGACAGTTTGGCCCGGCGGAAGGAACTCATAATGCACAACACCACGATAATCGAAGAAATCGAATTCCGGGAATTCTTTGTACACAGTAGTACATATCGCCATATTCTAACGAGGCTAAGTATTTTTAAATTTTTTTTAATTGTTTATCCCCTTCAAAATTTTTAAGTCCTTTTAAAAGGACAAAGGATGTAGAAATGAAAAACTGAGTACGCAGTATTACTATGTTTGGTCTCTAGTTTCACGCCCATATAGATTTTTTCCGGTGTGAAAAATGTTTTTAATTTTTGTCGCACGGTGTAATCTGTGTCAATACTTGGTCTTGGTATTGATCACTTTCTAATTTCAAAAGATTTATTATTATCAGAATTATTCGCTTTGTTCTATTTTAAATATGTTTTGTTTCAAAAATTTATTACTATGCGAATTATGGTACTTTGTATAATTATAATCTGTCTTAGGCTAAGAGTAGGATCTGTCTGATCTGTCAGACTCTGCGTTCCGGGCCATGGCAATGTGTCTTTCACACACGATTTACTTTTAAGACCCCACCCCTCTCCTCCCACTGCTCGAGCATTTAAGGACGCCAATTCGCGCAAAAGTTCGTTGCAAATTTTTCGCTTGCTGCAATTTCATTCAATGGAATGCAGCTAATTTATTACAGGCGACATGCTCACTTTGCTGCAAATAGTTTGTGCCATTATATTATTTGTGCACTGGCCCAACAACAACGACAATGCAAAATGACTAAAATAGAATTTTGTCAAAAATTATGAAATATTACCTGACATCGTTAACAACAAAATATGCCCGTCGTATAGTGCGGCAACAGTGCACGAATGTTGCGGCAACATGTTGCCAATTCGGGGCAGCCTGCTGCGAAGCTGATTTGCACACTTTGTCGCTGGTTTCGAACATACTCGCAAATATGAATAAGTAGCTGCATGTAAATATGTATGGCTATGTGCAGACATACATGGACTGTGTGCACTGTGAGTGAGGAAATTTGTGCGACGATGCCGCGAGGTTTTGTTCTGTTTGCGGCCGGGAAGTTGCACCGCATCATAAAATCTCTGGCATGCTTAATGTTTAGACGTGACAAATTGCAAACCTGATCGCTTAGCATGCGATGGGTACACTGAAAGAAAATGGCCAATAGTTGAAATTGAACGTTTGTTTCCTTTCTACGATCAGATATGACGGCCACTAATGTAATCGTGGGCATTTTATGTTAATTGTGATTCCAACCACTTAATGAATCGATCTCGGAAACGTTGGCAAGGTTAACTGTGAGGTATTTAAAAAAAAAATATTGCACTAAAAGCATTCGGGGAAAGAAGATTTTGTCGGTTCGAACAGGACTGCCATGTACGATTGAACTAGTCAGCTCAGTCAGTTGACATCCAGCGGCTGTGTTGAGTCCAGCTTTACAATGCAATGTCAAAGGACACCGATGGAGACGAAGATCGTGTCTTCGTTAGGAGCACCAAGTCAAGAAAAGGAAGAAGAGTTGTGTCCTCCTAATTAGTCGGTTGCCTGCTGATTGCTCGACTAGTACACTCGGAGGCCTCTGAGGTCCCTTGTGATGGATCTACGTAAGTACCTTCAATTCAACTTGACCCCATAAATGCATATTTGTTTTCAACGCTTTATTTTTGTAATTTTTTTGGTATTATGTTTACATTAAGGTCGACCGCTCCCTCGACCCAAGCGCCACTGAGTCACTGCGTGTGAGTCAGCGTGTCAGACGTAAAATTAGATTTCACTCGCCTTCCACTGGCCGCTCAGTTGCCCTACAGGCGCACCGAGCGGAAAGCTGCTTTATTCGCGCTGTATGCAGCTAATATTCTTTAGTACGCACAACAACTACAACAGAAATCAATTGATCGACCAAGCGACAAAAAAAGAAAAAGCCCACAACAAAAACAGTCGTTTTAATTAAATTCAACAAAAAGTTGGCACTGGTCAATTCAAACGTCAATAAAAATAGACACACCGAACGCGGCGCAACCTTATTGCTGCTTCCAATTCAAAACCGATCAGCTATACCCAAAACAACAGCAACGGTGATAACAACAAAACCGAACAGCAACAACTCGGCATGGGTGACATTTGCTCAAACGCTCGATTGGCAAATCAAACACGCCAATTAGTTTCATCAATTCATCTGTGGATGTTGCTATTTAATCGCGATTCCAACAACAATGCCAGCGACCGCCGACCAACCGCCAGCAACAATTGCCGCATGCAGCGTTCCCAATAGCTGCAGGGAGCGTTTGCGCCTCTGCCGCTCTGCAATAACAAAAAGGCGACAACGGCGGCAAAAACCACAAACGAGCGAAATAAAAAAATTGGCAGAGTTGTGCGGCAGCGTTTCCACCCTTTTGGCAGTGCAGTGACAACAACAGCGACAATCGATTGAGTTGTTTACATTTGACAATAGACGACATGTAGACATGTTGCCGATACCTGATACTACAATTTGCAAAGCAGTTTAGGGATTTTTTAAATTGAATTCATTTTTAAAAATATATAGAAAGTCATCGAAAATCTTAATGCACATTGTTCTACTAAAAACATAAAATGAACCAAGTTTTCAAATATTACCCGAGTATTTTTTTTGAAAAATCAATAGTCAAATTTTTTCTACAGAATTTTGATTTAGTGGAAAACTCAACTTTTTTGGGAACAAACCCGAAACTTTTGAGGTCCAGGTTTGGCTCGATTGTCTAAATGTAGAAAATCGCAACTCGCCAGGTAGATTGTGTCGAAATGTGAGCGCCACACTGGTCGTGATTGTGTGGCTTTTGAAGTACATCAGCGCCACTAATTTGAGAAATTTTACAGAACTGCTTTCGTGAGGATTCTCTAACGAGTTCGGCAGCAACTTTGGGCGCACACATGCGCGCGCACAGTTGCAAGCACACACACACCAACTCACTAATCGATCCCATCCAATTCAATTCATTCAATTCAATTTCGATTCGAATTCAATTCGTCGCCGCTGCCACATTGTCCAACGTGCAAGTGTCGCGTCGTGTCGCATCGCATTGCGGTTGCTGCGGGTGTGTGTTCGACTCGACGTTGTGGTCATCGGCATTGTCGTTCAGACACAGCGTTCTCTAATTCGATCTGATCGAAAGGTAATTTTTTAATTGACGCCGATCACAGCTCTTGAGTGATTATCGAAATTCGGAACCGTGAACACGTCGCTCCAAAGTCCGCGCTAAATCGTTTTGTGAGTGGGCTTCTTCGGATGTGCAGCGATTTTTATTCCATCCCAGTTTGATAGCTTTGCAATTTGCAGACTCGAGTCCAGCCAGTTGGGTTTACTTTGGATTAATTAGAAACACTCGCACAAACTAAAAATGGTAAGTAAATAAACGATGTGAATGTGTGTTGGCATTCTACTACCTTGAACGAGAAGGAAATCCCAGCCGAAAATATATCTGAAAGTGGTGCGTTGCGTTGTTGTGTTGCTTGGGATAACTTTGGGGAGAAATGAGCAGAATTTTGATGTCGAAACATGTGAAAGTGAACATTTTTGGAAGCTACTGGAGTGGATGTTTAAAGCATTGACAAAAAATTCCTTTTGTTTTGGAGGCATTTACTAAAACATATTTATGTATATTTTTCGATAACTGTTGAACGAGAATATTGTGGGTGGAACTTTGTGGGCATTTTGCTGACCCAAGAAATGCGCATAATTTTGGTTGATTTAATAAAAAAGTTCCGAAAAATGTTCGTTAAGTAAAAATTAGTGGAAATGCTCAAGCTATGTCCAGGAGAGTCCTGACACAACATTGAAGTCGTTTTAATAAGCAGCACATTCGCAGGTGATCAGAGATCGGTCTTGCCCGAACATAAGACAGACATGACAACTGGAGATTGAATATATTTTTTAATAATAATGTTGTAACTTTGAAATGTAATAGAAATAGCACAGAAGACGTGAAGTTTGTAGAAGTTTCTGAAACAATATCGCTTAGAGACTGAATTTCGATTTCGATTTTTCAGATTCGAGTTTTCAAAAATTAAAGTTCTTGGACACAGCAGCTGATGCAGCTTCATCATAACATATCCCCTAACCTAACACAAGGCCATCTCCTCAAAAATCATACAATTAAAATCAAACTAATACAATAGCTCAGAGAGTCCTTCGCCACCGTTGCACTCTTTAGGCAACTCGATTCGACGCTTTGGTCCACCGACATTGATCCTTTCACTAGAGCAAAGACTTTTTGTACTTCTGACACCTCAACTCGGTCGAAACAATCCCCTGCTGTGTCCCTTTCGCCAATTAATAAGCATGCAGTCGCCTTTGAAGATTTCTCGAAGCAATTTTTGCGCACGCTGAAAAAGGCCAACGTTGGTGCATTGCGCTGTCGTAAATTTCTAGCGCCAATTTGGGTCACCTTAAGCCAACACACAACACACAACGCACACCCAACGCCGAAGCCGCACTCGCAGTGGCAGTCGCAGTCGCAGCCAGCGCACACCGAAATGATAATAAATAAAAATAATAAATATTTATAACACGCGTAATTTAACGAGCGGACATTTTTCCTCTCTAATTGACGATGCTTTCGTGTTTGGGCATGTTGTGGGCATGGGCGCTGCGGCGGCACCGCGACACAGACAAATAAATAACGCAAACGTGCAATCTGGGCACTTTTGTAAAATGCACAGACATGAAATCAATGACCACTTTTCTCGCCTCTCCCCTCTCTTCCCTTCTTTGCAGACCGAGCAAGAGTACGACAAGGAGCAACTAAGAAGTAAGCCGCAACGAATTGGCATTCTTTGGCCTAAAACTTTCAGCGCCGATGAAATGTATTTGCAAAGGAATCGCGGAGCCTAAATGACAATTGAGTGAAGCCATGTCAAGTGGGACCCCCAAAAATTCACGAAATCACCGATTTTTGAAATAACTGTCTTAATTTGTAGCGGGTATGATGCTGACGACTTGGCATTATTATTTCGTTAAAATTCAATTTATTGTTAATGTTATAAACAATCAAACTTTTTAACCAAAAAAAATTTCTGAATTTTTTTCTCAAAAACTATATTTTTTTTTAAAAGATGACCACGCGAATTTATAATTAACTGTTGAGGCTATCTATTACAATTTTTTTTCACGCCCAATTAGTTTCAAAAATAACTTTTGCATTAATTTTTTATAAACAATTAAGTTTTCTATAGTCTTCTTCACGCTGCAAAAAAAAAAAAAAAATGTCATCATATGCGGAAAACGTTCCCCTTTATTTCAGCGTTCACAGAAGTTTGTCGGTCTGCGCCGTTTTTCAAATATTAATTTTTTTATCTCCCGCGGCGTGCGCTCTCTAGGCGCAAATAAATATAATATAAATATAAAATAAAAAAAATATAAAAAATAATATAGGTATATATATCAAATGAAAGAGAAAATGCTCAAGAATTTAAATAAAATTAATTTTATATCTATTTGTAAAAAAAGGATATGAAAAAGGTCCTTTGAAAACTTTAATCCTTTATATCCTTCAAAATTTACATCGAATTTTCTTGAAAGGTAAGTATGTTAAAACCCCAAATCTCCTTGATCACGTGTCAAAATTTCATTACTCTAACTTTATTAGTTCGAAAGTTATTAAAAAAAGGCGGAAGCTGCAATTCTAATAAAATACAAAAATTCTAATTTATTTGAGTATCAGTATTTTAAATAATAAAAAGATACAAAATCAATGAAACGAGAATAATGAAATTTTGACACGTGATCAAGGAGATTTGGGGTTTTAACATACTTACCTTTCAAGAAAATTCGATGTAAATTTTGAAGGATATAAAGGATTAAAGTTTTCAAAGGACCTTTTTCATATCCTTTTTTTACAAATAGATATAAAATTAATTTTATTTAAATTCTTGAGCATTTTCTCTTTCATTTGATATATATACCTATATTATTTTTTATATTTTTTTTATTTTATATTTATATTATATTTATTTGCGCCTAGAGAGCGCACGCCGCGGGAGATAAAAAAATTAATATTTGAAAAACGGCGCAGACCGACAAACTTCTGTGAACGCTGAAATAAAGGGGAACGTTTTCCGCATATGATGACATTTTTTTTTTTTTTTGCAGCGTGAAGAAGACTATAGAAAACTTAATTGTTTATAAAAAATTAATGCAAAAGTTATTTTTTAAACTAATTGGGCGTGAAAAAAAATTGTAATAGATAGCCTCAACAGTTAATTATAAATTCGCGTGGTCATCTTTTAAAAAAAAAATATAGTTTTTGAGAAAAAAATTAAGAAATTTTTTTTGGTTAAAAAGTTTGATTGTTTATAACATTAACAATAAATTGAATTTTAACGAAATAATAAATTAAATTTATAATTATAAATTCGCGTGGTCATCTTTTAAAAAAAAAATATAGTTTTTGAGAAAAAAATTAAGAAATTTTTTTTGGTTAAAAAGTTTGATTGTTTATAACATTAACAATAAATTGAATTTTAACGAAATAATAATGCCAAGTCGTCAGCATCATACCCGCTACAAATTAAGACAGTTATTTCAAAAATCGGTGATTTCGTGAATTTTTGGGGGTCCCACTTGACATGGCTTCACTCAATTGTTTTAATTTTTAACAACAAACTCCATTGAGTGACATTAATTCGTATTCGATAACAACCACCGATCAAACAACTTGAGAACGCATTTACCGACATCGGCGCTGAAAGCGTTTCCGGCCCGCTCTCCCGAAGTCAGAGCTCCTAATCAATTTCTCGCACAGTAATGCGCAACGCCTTCAAAGCGTTCGACCACGACGAGCGCGGCTACATCGAGCACAACGATGTGCAAACCATCCTGGAGATACTCGGCCAGAAGCTGGACGACAAAGCCATCAAGGCGCTGATCAAGGAGGTCGACAAGGGCAACAGCGGCAAACTGGACTTTAGTCAGTTCTGTCGGCTGGCCTCGCGCTTCGTGGAAGTGGAGGACGACGCGCCCGCTCTGGTCAGCGAGCTGAAGGAGGCGTTCCGCGTGTACGACAAGGAGGGCAAGGGCTACCTGACGGTGCAGACGCTGCGCGGCATTCTCCACGAACTCGACGACAAACTGTCAAATAACGATCTGGACATGATCATCGAAGAGATCGACGCGGACGGCTCCGGTACCGTTGACTTCGATGGTGAGTGTGCTGCTCGATTGCGCGCATTGCCCAATGCTCACTTAATTTCCATTTATTTGCAGAATTCATGCAAGTGATGACAGGTAAAAATTTCTATGACATTACGCTGAATCATCGTTTTGTGTTCGCGCCCCTTCCCAGTCCAAGCTCCAGTTCCAGCTCCAGTCCCAGCTGCTGCTCGGCGTCTGCCTGCAAGCAGCGCCACTGTCCCGCGCAGCGCCTGCGCCTACATCAACGCATCGAGTGGCACTTTGAGCGGCTCTTTGAGCAAATGTGGCACCCGCTGGACCTGTGGCGCGAGCGGGAGCGTTGCGCACGCAAGCAGGTGGCCGTCGAGTCGACGGTGCAGCGCAAGGTGAGCGCGCCCGCGCCCTCCGCATCCGCTTCCGCCAGCGTGGCCGTAACAACCATCTGCCAGTGCCGTCGGCCGAAACCGAGTGCCGCAACCACTGCCACTGCCACTGTCACCGCCAAAACCACCAACACTGCCGCTCCCAGCGCCAACGTCAGCGCCAGTGCCAGTGCCAGTGCCAGTGCCAGCGCCAGTGCCAACTCCAATGCCAGCGCCCGAACCAGCACCAAGAGCTGCTATCACTCCGTGTTTCGTCCGCGCTTCCCCAAGTGGGTGCCGATCTTTACGTTGTACCGCGAAATTCTGCAGCATCCCTTGCGGCACCGCAGCCGCTTGATGATCACTCACCACTAGACACCGGTGACACCGGCATGATCGCTTCTTTAATGTGTTCCTCTAACCCCACCAACCCCACTGCCAGTTGTTTGTGTTTTTTGGTGCCAGCTTCACTCACGTCTTTCTCTTCCTTCCTATTTTAGGTTAAGGCAAAGTTCTAGTTTCAAAAAGTACAAAGTTTAAGTGTCACCGTTGTGTTGCAGCAATGAATCAACTTTTCGTAACAACTTTTTTCATAGTTTAATTTCATTAATTTTATTTGATTTGTTAATTAATTAAATTGTTTATTTAATGACCAAAATTCGAAATCGTCTTCATCAATAAAGAGTGAAAAAGGTAAATTGTTTTGCAATAATTTGGTGTCTACAAACGTTTCAAAGGCCCCCAGAATCAATTTTTGAGTGATTGAATCCATAAAATTTGCAACAAAATAATTGTAACCAAAAATAGTTTATGTGCCTTTGGAGAAGTTATTTCAATCAACAACATTTCTGCATTCGGTTGCGGCCCGGAGTGCTTCATTTTCATAATTTTCCTCACGCCCTCCGCGGCCCCTATCGACAGTCGCCACTTCGAGCAGGCACACAAAGGTAGACATAATTTGTTACGCGTTTCGATTGACATTTTTGTCATTCCTTAACGGAAAATTCAGGCTGCTACGTGCCAGGCCGAAATAAAAGAACCGTAAAAGCGGCAAGAAAAAGTTGTGGAAAACCTCCAACTACGCTTAATTAAAAGTCCTCAGATTATTCCAATTTTAATTGATTAAAGTTTGTATTAAAGGCATCGTCGCGGTGACGGCGAACGCGAGGCGAGTCGGCCGTTTTTGGGTGGCAAAAGTGCAAGTTTTTATCACTTCTGCTGGTTTCGTTGCAGCCTGCGTGCAGTTGTGTCGCAGTTTCGTTGCGATTTGTTGCAGTTATTACGGCGACAATATTTTTTACACGAGCCTTGCTTGGTTTGGTAGTTTGGGAGTTGAAAATTCTAGCGCACATTAATTTACCGTTATGGTGACACAACTTTTGTGAATTGCTGCAGCGAAGATATGCTGACGAAACGGAGAAATAATGTGGAAGTCAATAATATTTATGAGTTACATCGATTATCTATGCCTTGGAGGGGTAATGCTTAAATGTAAAGTTGATTAAAGTTATTTCAAGAGGAATTTTAGTATTTATAGCAAACCCAATTAACGCCGAAGTATCGTTGGCGGAGATAGCTGAGCTGCTAACTAGGAGAACTTGTAAGCTAACCAAACCTTACTCTAATCCAACCTAACGTAACCATGGAATTCTAATCTTAATCTATAACAAAATCACTTGCTTGCCTTATGGAACCCAACGTAGTCTATTCAAATCCAACTAAAATCACGTAACTGGGGGTACAAAGCCAACTTTAACTAATGCCCAAACTTTACTCAAGTAAGCCTAACTCCAACCAGCTAATCAACCAATTAAGAGCAACCAAATATCCAGAAGATGATGGCCCATGACCTATTAATCACAACTCGAGATTACGGCTGGCAAAGTTAATAGAGTGGAGTTCGATAGTTTCGGCCAACTTTTGTATAACTTAACAGCGGAACAATAACGGGACCCACTAGGTAGTCTGATTACGGAAATCCATCTGGAGAACAACAGGAGATGGGTTTAGCCAGGAACCCTTGGCATGCTGGGTACACGGATTTATTGATATCTATGAAGATTTGCACCTCATTCTCCATAGAACTCAAAACTCACATTAGTTCACCTGACCTCAGGCGAAACTATATCTCTGTCCTA
Organism: Melieria crassipennis; assembly: GCA_963668005.1. Taxonomy (NCBI): domain Eukaryota; kingdom Metazoa; phylum Arthropoda; class Insecta; order Diptera; family Ulidiidae; genus Melieria; species Melieria crassipennis. The sequence goes on along the minus strand of OY764963.1, from coordinate 113,059,662 downwards.
AGCCTCAACTAGATCTAATCCTTATACAAAAGTAACCTAATATGATCTAACCTACAACAGCGTGTCTCTTTCTACAGCTTCCTAAAGAATGCAATCCAATCTAATTACAAATGTATGTCAAGCTAATCTAAGCAACTCTACTAAATCAACCAAAGCCTAGAAGTAAAATAGCCTTTATCAGTAGTAAGTGAACTCAACTACAATTCTTCAGTAGGTCCTTCAATTTGACTTTCGTCACTGCTTTTTGTCGCCTTCTCTCTAATGCGCAAAGCAGTTCCCGCCAGCGAAAAAAACGCATTACCCGAAAATTACAAAGCGATTACAGCTAATAAAATAATACGAAATTATTGCTCAAATTTGTGTTGACAACATTTGCCCGACGGGCAACCAAATAAGCCAAAACAGCGCTGTCCAAGAAAGACGCTCGCCGCATCGTTCTACTTGAGCAAGAAAAATTGTGCCGCAGCGAAAACCCTTTTTCCCATTTCTCAGCGCGCAGGCGTTTTGCAAGCTGAACCAAATCGAATCGGACAAGTTTGCCAACTTCTGTGCTTTTTGACAGGTAACTCGTGCTGGCCGCAGGCGACTCCCAGCAGTGAGCGGCCGCACCGCCGAGTCAACGAGCGAACGAGTTCATTAGTTCAGTGCGACGCTGTAATGGGCCGTAAAACCGCAAATATAAATAATAAAAATTATATTGTAATACAATAGCGCTAACAACAACAAAAACAACAACAAGCACCACTGCAATGCCAACCAGCAAAGTCATGCCGAACGGCGGCAAATTAGCTGCATAAATGATTGAAAAAAAATCGCTGGAAATTCACTTCACGCGCTCCCTGCCCCCAACATTCAAAACGAGCCAACAGTCAACACGACAATTCGGTCGACTCACTCGTTCGCTGACGTTCGCAATAACAAAACAAAATTTTCACATTTTCGCTAAAAGCTGCCTGAAAAAAATCTCATTGCAATTTTTATTTTGTTTTTGTTGCTGTACGATTGCAGAATTTTTGTACAAGTCGTGATTGAAACAAATTTGGGTGTTCCGGTGCCACGATTTATTCGCCCATTTGCGCTTTTCGCTGCAAATTCAATTGTTGAACTGTTGTGTTGCATTGCGATGTGGCGAAAATTTGAATGTTAAAATTTATTTGTAGGCCGAAATGCTGGCTGCGGTTCAACGTTTATCTGGTGTCGCGGTCAGCACATTTACTTCTGCGTCGCAGCTGGGGGCGTCTAGTGCCGCCTTGGCGATGGTTGTGATAAAAATGCAATAGTTTTGTTAATATGGCCGCTAAATGGTCGGCTTTGAGTGCTTTCCACAAATATGATTGCTTACCGATCATAAACGCGACTAAGTATAAAGTCGCACCCAGCAGGAAATTTCTGCAATCATGACAAATGCTGTGCTGACGCCACGTAGACATTTGAACAAATTGTACACATTTTGTAGATAACTTCTTTGAATAAAATAAAATGAATATGGTTTTCAATTCGTACCAATTAGCTGAGCTACGTCGCACAGTGTTGCGAGTAGTGACAAAAATCCCAAGTCTTAAGAAAAAATATTGGATAATATAGAAGTTATGAGCTCTTAAAGTACACTCTCACAGCGTTTCACTTTGAGGTTTAATATTTAAAAATCACTTATGAGCGAGTCCCTAAAACTTACTGTTGTCTTAAGTTTAATACAATTTACGTCTGGCAAGACCAAAATTCCGCTGATTCTTCTCACATCTGAACAGTATCGTTAAGAGGAAATTAAACAAAGAAAACAAGTGAAAAAAACTGAGTTAACACTTTAAAGGTGATTTAAAAAAAACACTTTTTATCACTTTCGATATTTTTTGATATTTGGTTTTGGCAAGTATGCACAGTATGCTGTAAAATTTTCAGCTGCGCATATTTGCGCGAATGCAAGTTATTGGCATTTTCAGTGAGGACTGCAATGCCGTGCAATGCCAATGCAGTCGGTCAAATAATGTTCTGCTGCTGATGGAAAAATTTGTTGAAGATAGCTTCGGAAAATCAATTACGATTACTACTATATTCGAAATAGAGGGGTTAATGGAGATTCGACACTACACTTTGATTTTTTTTCGTATAGACCCAAAAGTTGATAACCTAACTAAGTACTTCACTTGTATGGGAGGCGCCGTCTGATGGTGAATTTTTGAACTTTAATTAAATTTGTATTTTTTGCACTCAGGAATGTTGACGATTGTTGAATAAATCATTCAAATCGGTTCAGTAGTTTCCCAGATACGATGTTTCCTCGCTTACTTTACTACATTTACAAGTATGGAGCTAGTTCCATTGAAAATTACTAGTTTTGTATGGCAGCCACCTTAAGAGTTGGATATAGAGGTTAGGTGTGTATAGAAAAAACATTCGGAAGCGAAAACAAATGGGGGTCAGTCTTACATATGATACATCTGGGACCAACCTGAGAGCAGCGGGAGCCCACTTTCTAAAAACGATGATTTTGTATGGGAGCCTTATTAAATGTTTCAGATAGGGGGTAGGTATGTTCGAAAGAAATATTCACGAGGAAAAATTAGAGGGGGTTAGTGCAAGCTTTTAACCCTCTAAGAGCAACTTCTGAGCAGCTATGGAGCAATTTATCGAGATTTTATTTTCAATCACTTTTGAAGAAAGCGCATTTTATCTATATACACATTTTTAAATAAATTTATATTAAAATACAAATATTTTGAACGTAGCTTTTATGAACTAAGATAATTTTCACTGTTAATAAGAAGTTTTTTCAAATCCGTTTGTATGGGAGGTGGTCAAAGTTTTGGTCCGATTTGATTGAAATTTTTCACATTAAGTTCTTTATTTAATTTCATTTATGTACGACCACTCCTTCTATTGTTTTTTCACTCCGCTATATGAACTCGCAACACTGTGCGTCGGCCGCCAACTTCCAACGGGCCTTTTAATTAAACTGCCTCAACCCATTTTCGCAGTTGGTCATTGCACCGCCGCAGCATCCACCAGTTAAACGACCATCCACCACATAAAAGTTGCATTTTTGATTGAGACATGAACAAACGAGCGCAATTAAAGCAGAAGGCAAACGAATTCTCACTTCTCACTAAAGTGCGGCGCCGTTCGCATTACATCAAATAAAATCAAATCAAATCACATCACATCACAGCGCGACACCGACGAATGGTCGCTGCGTGTGTGCGTGTGTTGTTGTGAGTGGTATCGAAGCATATTTTATGCAAAAATTCTTTTATGCTCTGCAGCAGCCAGCGCCACGTGTGCTGCGACAAAACAAACGACTTCGATCTAAGCCAAAGTCGCAGCGGCAGCGGCAGCAGCAACCGAATTATTGTTGTTTATGTTGTGCTGCATTGGTTGTGCAGCTACGGCGGCCCAAGGTTGCGCTTGTCGCCGCTTTTGGGTCAATTGCGTTTCGAGTGTGGCACGCCGGCCACAAGTTGGAGCATTTTCAAAGGCGACTGCGAACCGCAAGTCACGGTGTCGAAAACGAAAAATCACCGACTGATATTTTGCATTAAATCGAAATTGATTTTTAATTACCCGAACATTTCAGTTCGTGTTCGAGGGGCGTTCGACGCGGACACGTGTGACTGGCCTTTCGCCGGGGATGCCGTCCAATGCGAACGCGGCCAGAACGGAAGGTCGCAGACCGACGGCGATTGCTGCCTATCTGCATAAATGCTGCCAGCCTACCAGCAGAGTACAACAACTCAATAAAATTTATTTCGAAAATTTACCAAAAATTAAACATTTTCATGATGGTTGGCAGATTGGTGATGGGATTCTTATCTGTCATTATATTAAAATGAATTTTCGTCATAATAATGTCGCTTATTATTTCAAACGAACACATTTTTGTCCGCATAAACTTGCCCAATGAAATGTTGCGAACACTTCCGGATTGCAGCACTCGATCTGCACTGCTTTCCGTATACATACCTATGGACAGACATATCTACGTTTGTATAGCAAACACAATAATTATGAAGCGATTGCGCATTGTGAGTGCACGCCAGTATTTTGATTGATTTATTGCCGCGGTTATTGACGCCTGACTGGTGACTGTGCCGTAGTGACAATCAATAGAAATGTGTGTGTGTGTGTTGGTGTTGTGTGAGAAAGCAATGCACTGACGTGCCAATTTGACATTTTCTCAGGCATGTTGCATGCATGAGCCGCCAGCAACGACGAATGCGCGCGAGTTTTGCATATGTTGCCGCCAACGTCACCGCCGCCTGTTGTTGCCGTTTTCGGCGTTACTTGCGGCCGTTGCTGGCGACGGCAGTGGTGGCAATTTGTGGCATGTGGCAAACTGCGCTCCTCGTAGCCCACAATTTACCGCATTGGCTGGCTGACATAAGCCGCAATCATAATTTGGCGGCAAATTTTTGGATTTTCTTTTTTGCCTTCGTGGACTCTTCTACTTAGCCGGAGATTTCCCTTGCTCAGTTGTTGTGTTGTTATTTGTTTGCATAATGTTGCTGACAATCGAAAGTACAAACGTGGCAGGAAAAGTTTATGATGAGCGTGTTGACGCGACCGATACCAAGTGACCAACAGTGGATGCCTTATGAACGGACGAATAACAAATTCATCAGCGTTGTTGTTGTTGTTCGTGTTGTGCTTACTAGGTCAATTCCAGCCACACGCAACGTGTTCGCTGCCGTTCGCTTTCAATTGGCCAACATTGATTGGCCATCGTCACCGCCCCATTCCCGCCCAGCCACACGTTCGGCGTTGCCGATTTTCACCTCGACTGACTTACATAATTAGTCAAAAACTAATTAAGCTGGTGTTAAATCGCTAATTTCGACCACTTCGAGCGCCACCACCCATTCCGTTGCCCTTTCGCCGCAATCGACCGCGCTTCGGTGGCACAGGCGGTACGGTCGCCGCACGTGCCGCTCTTGCGGCTGCAACTTGGCCGACCTTCGCAAATTAATAGATTCCATTTGGTTTAATTTCAGCACTGGCTGGCTTTGTATTTTTGCCAGCGTTCTGCTTAACAACATTTTTGTTTGTTGTTGTGCAGCATTTCCGCCCCGTACACTGCCTGCGTACAACGATCGGCCAGCCTGAGCAGGTCGCTCTAGAATCGCTCCGAAATCATTTTTATTGCTACGATTCTGTCACGTTGGCCCCTCACATGTCTGCTGCGCATTAACCGAAGCTCTGACTTTGGCCGTTTTCGCTTTCTGCCGGTGGACCGGCCCAACTTCGCAGCAAGCGCTTTTCTGCGCCTCAGTATTAGATTGTCGTATGTGCACTTGAACCAATAACGTCGCAATGCTGCAGCGATTTGTGGTTAATTCAATATTGGTTGTTGTTGGCGTGCCAGCTGCGGTCTGTTCGGTGTGGGCGCTGCGTTCCATGCGTTTGGTGCGTTCGTTGCGTAAATTTGCGTAATTAACAGGCGGCTGACTTTTGCGGAATTTGCAGTGATTAGCAGTGGCAATGGTTGTTGCTGTTGTTTGGCTGTTTGCGTTTAGCGTTGACTTTAGTGGCGATTTGTTTAGAGCGCAAGTAATTTTCCAGCAATTACACACGCGACTCCAGTCGGAGGTGCAGTCGCAATTAGTTTGATTTGCAGATATTTATTTAGGTACAAAGAAATATCAATCAGAATGCGCAGTGCTGGGGCGTTGTGCACCACACACACAAACACGCAGATGCAATTTTATATGTCGGAGCAATGTCATTTAATGTTTAGACAGTCCAACCAAATCAGGCGATCAATGCTTGCGGCATTCACAATTATTAAATTATACTAAATGCTGTAATTGCTACTCACAGAAGCTTTGAATATTACAAAAACATTATAATCTATAATATTTATGGGTCAGTGTAGTTTCAGTTGCATTAAGCTTCTGTATAGTTCAGTTCAGGAATTTAATGGTAGCATGAAGCTCGAGGCTTCAGATTTACGTGTAACATTTTGTGTGCACCTCACAACTTCGCATATAAGTAATAGATGAAACCAAGGTAGAAGTACCTATTTGTGTAAATAAGTAGGAAGTGCAGAATAGCCAAAACCACAATTCTGTTTTTTCTTCCTATGTGGACTTAAAATATTGATCGATCTGATTCGTCTGGAGAAGAAGGGCGGTGCTAAAGTAAGTGAGCTCCTTCTACTCCATACTGGTTCAGCTGCGACGAAAGATCCAACCTTTATGGGTATTAGACATGATTTAGTGCAAGATTTTTCGATTTCAATGCTCCGCAACTTCTCATTTTATGCGGTTGGGTGAAAAAGTGCATGAGCCAAACAATTTTGGAGCTAGAGTGGGGCTAAATGGCGTCGCATCGAGGTCAAAGTTCACAAAAAACCTGCGAAATTCGACAAATTTCTCCACAGCTGGTCAAAAGTTGCTCTTAGCGGGTTAAAATCTATGACTGACCCCCACTAGTTTTTTTTACTGAACATTTCTTTCAAACATATTTATACCCCATCTCCAACCCTTAATGGGGCTCCCATACAAAATGGTCGTGTTTACATAATAGGCTCCCACTGTTCCCACGTTGCCCCCAGACGTGTCAAATGTATGATCGGGACCCATTTATTTTCCCTTCCAAATGTTTCTTCCAAACATACCTACCCGCTATCTCCAAGTCTTAAGGGGGCTGCCATACAAAATTGGCCATTTTCTATGCCATTGGGCCCCCACTTGTAAATGTAATAGTTAAGTAAGCGAGAAAACATCGTATCTCGGAAACTACTGAACCGATTTAAATGATTTATTCAGCGATCGCCAACATTCTTGAGTGCAAAAAATACAAAATTAATTAAGGTTTAAAAGTTCACCACCAGAGGGCGTCTCCCATACGATCGGAGTTGTGAAGTTGTCAACTTTTGGGTTTCGACAAAGCAAAAATCAAAATGTATTGTCGAAACCCCACTAACTTCCCCTCCCTTGAATTTAATCATGTCTAATGGGTATATACTTGTATGTATGTATCTATTCTATGGCGCTCACCGAAATCGCTTTTATTATTATAGATATGTCATCAAATTCAGCCGTGAATTTTTTTTAAATTTTTTTATTAATATAATATCATTTTTTTTATAATCATTTACATATATATAAATAAAATATTTCTAATAATATTTAAAATTTGAAGCAAATTAATTCTCTTGTCGAAAATTCTCCACCGATGTGAGAGCAGACCTCTTAGCCATTTAGTACTGTCTAAAAGCAGACATTAATAACTGTCAAATGCAGCACCATAAAAAATTGTTGTGAAAAACCGAGACCAAGAATATTGTAGAACACAAATAAAATGAAAAATATTGCTTTGAATAAAGCAAATATTCAATTTTTTGCAAGTCCAGCGCCGTTGTTGGCGCAACATAAACATGCGATCAAACTTGATTCTTTCGATTGGCAAAGCGCATTAAGGTAAATAAAAATCAACAACATGACAGCAGATTTCGTGGTCAATTCATTACCGCAATGAGTTTGGCGCAAATTAAGAAATTAAGATAAAAACGGCTCAGAAGCAGAGCACAAGAACGCCAAGGCGACTAGAAGATTGAAAAGCGCACCAAACCAACCAACCAACCAGCCAGCCCGCCAGTCAGTCAGACAATCAGTCGTCGGGCCAGAACTCAGCCAGCGGCGGCCCAAAGTCGTACAAATTCTATTTGATTTTACTTATTTATTGCACGGTTCGCAGCGATCTGGCAACGCTGGCTAATTGTGCAGCTGCAGTTGGTGGTTTATGCTTGATTTATGGCTCGTTACCGCAGCGGTGGTAATGGCGTTTTGACCGCGCTGCCGTTGTTGTTGCAGTCGCTGCAGTTTGCTGCAGTCAGATGAGAGACAAAAAGCTCCAACGTCGCATTAAGCCGTAACAACGCGCCGTCACTACGAGTAAAAAAATCTTTGAACTCACAAAACGTATAATTTCGGCGACGTAGGGGCGGCAGCAGCAATCACCTCGACAGCGGCAAAGTAAACAGACAAGCGCGGCGCACATGGCAGCATCTCTTCAAACTTGGCATTGGCGGCACTTCCGTTCCGCCCGCAATGCAATTTGCCGCCAAATGTGCCGCGAGGCGACCAATTTGTGCAGCAGTGCGCAGTGTCCGCAGTGCAATGTTGCTGCGCTCGCGGACGGACGGAGCTTTGGGGTGAACACGATGCGGCTGCTGTGGGTGGAAGAAATTTATATGCAGCGGCGAGTAAAATTGTTATTGCTATTTTGTTATTGTAGTTGTTTTTGTTGATTCAAGTAGGTAAACAAAGGCGGACCGACATTGCACCAATTGTTGTCCACTTATCGTTTGACCAATTTCGCCGGCGAAACGAATTTTTTCAGCTCAGCCGTTTGTGTTTGTTGTACTTGTATGTAGTTTTTGTTGCTTTCCCTATGGGCAGCGTCTCATATGCAAAAGCTCTCCAGATAAAAGCGAACGCGATACAGTTGCAATGCTTGCAGCTGTTTGTTGTATGTGGTGATTGTCGTTGTTGTTGTAGCATCATTGCCACCTTCACTACGCTCTGTCGGTCTTTTGGATAAAACCGTAAATGAAAAGTAATAGTAACGAAAATTCGTAAGTTCGGCCATTTTGCCATGAAATGCTTCACGGCTATAATTTGATTTATGATTTTTTTTCGAATTTATGTTTGAATTCCGAATTCCTTCATCGTAAATTAGTGCGTAACTGTGTTTGTTCAAACATGGAGCTTATAAAATATATGAAATACCAAAAAATGTTTACACATTTTACCGAAGCTTCGGCTTGCATATACAAAAATGTATATTAACGCCGAATTTAAGTATTTAAGAAAATTTCGTAGATGGCCATAAATTTGAAGCAGTGAACTGAATTGTTTCCCCAAATAATTTACATATGTGCGCGACTGTCACCACAGCTGCACAAGTAAAGCAGCGATCAGTGACAGTAACAACAAAATGCAAATAATTTGCAACAAATTGCAGACACAATATACAACAACAAAAGCCAAAACTCTCGCGACACTCGAACGCAAAGAAAGCGCAACTCGCCCACTGTCACACATGTCGTTTGGCTGCTGTTGGCTTTGTTGTTGCACTGCTACTGGCGCCTACTTGCAGCTGCACTATTTGGATCTGTGCAACGTGCCACTCGCTGCGCTGTCGCCTTCGCCTTCGCCACTTTTACGTCATAATTGCACCTGATCGCACCGCATTGATTGCACCTCAATTATTCGGTTTTTCTTTCTTCGCTGCGGGATTTTCGCTGCTTCTTGTGCCATTCGACTCGATGCATTGGAAATTTGAGTGTTGCGATTTTTGCAACCATTTTTTTTTATTATTTTCATTTTTTATGCCATTTCATTTATTCGTGTAAACTCCTTTTTGTGGGAGTGAAGTCCTTCAACGCTGCAAAGAAGACGTGATGAATAGAGCGTTTGCGATTATGTTGCACTAAGAACTGCAATAAGCTGGAGCGAAGAAAAAGTGACTGAGATATTCCTCTGTTCCTCGTGGCAACTCAGGCAACTCATTAATTGAAAGCTCATTGAAAGCATCCCGTCCGACAATGTGCCAAATGCGGAAGCGTGTTTTAATGCGGCGCGTAAACTGTATTTTGATTTATTGCTCACTGTGTGCGGCATAGTTCCAGTGATTGCATATTAACTGCCTGACGGATTTACGAGCGAATTGTGCAATTGGCCGGTGCGCGGTGTTTAGGCCGCCGCGGCTCGTTATGGCGGCGGCAGCAGGACATTAAGTCAACCAGGTTGATTGCGCTGGCGATTTTCATATGACATGCATATGTGTGTGTGTGTGCTTGTGTGCATAATTGCTGGCGAGCAAATGAAAAGCTCGCTTGCGCGCAAATTTCAAGCCCGATTTGAGTGGCAAATATTTAGTTGTGGCAAAGGCGAAATCTATGCACATAAATAATGTTTGCGCGCAATGTGGCCTTTGACAAGGCAATTCCATCAAAACGTCTACATAGTGTGCAACAAAATTCCACTGTCATGAATCATGCTTCATGCATGCACGACACCAGTGCGAAAAATTCGAAACAATCAAATCTGCGCAAACTGCTCAAACTACACAAAGTGGCCAAGTGTTGTTGCTTTCCCAGCTGATTGAGACTTTAGCGATTGCCCATGTTGTGTTTGCATGTAAATCGATCACTTTATTCGACAACAACATCGGCCAGCCAACAACATGCCACACTACGATTGTCCTGAATGCATGCGAAATGCGCTTTGCTGTTTTTGTTGTTGTCAACAATGGTTGTCTTACATAGGTCGACAGTAGTCAAAGTCAATTCGCAGCTGAAATGCGTTAAGAATAAGAACAAGAAACGCTAACAAAAAATCATGTAACAATAACAACAACAGCACTCAAGGTGACAGCAACCGAAGTGCAAGTGCGGCTGCAAATGGAGTTGCATGTGCGACTGGACGCACCCAGCGACACGCACACGTTGAGTGCTAGAACCCATGCAACGGTCATAAAAACGTCAGCAGTTGGCAGCATTTAACGATGCGTAGCCATGGGCACAATTGGCCGCGAGCACCTTTGACTGCTGTCGATTTGTCTCGGCGCGCCGCTTGGAAGCATTTACCACCGATTTGCAAAACTATAGCAAAGCTTTTGAAATATCGGAGAAAAACTACGTGAAGGAAAAAATTTAAAAAAAACTTAATCTTTGTACACTAAACAACACAAAAGATTCCACTTGAGTCGCTAACGTTTATCTGGTTAGATGAATAACAAAAAAAATTAGGGGAATTCACACCGAGCTTGTTACTTTGCTAGTTCGGTACTCGGTAGTTTTGTACATGTATTTTGTTTTTGTTTGATTCTTATACAAAAACCATATACATGCACAAAACTACCGAGTACCGAACTAACAAAGTTACGAGCTCGGTGTGAATACCCCTATTGAAATTGAACCAATGCATCAAGGATTTCAAGCAATTTAGACACCGAAAAATCAATTTATTTTTAATTTAATTTAATAATTTATTTTATAATTTAAATTTAATCAAACTTGTTCTCGAAGAGGCACTAAATTTTAATATTGAAAATTTTATCAAAACTTGTAAACATGCAGTAAATGTTATGTAGCGCTCCAACTTACAACTCCAACTGAACGCAACGTTTTGTTGCTTATCTTTCGATTTTTGTCGCATGATTTTTTTCGGTTACTGACTAAAAACTAGTTGCGAAAACTCAGTTTCCTGCGATGCTAGACTGAGTGCACCTGGGGCCAGCGGAGCAACTAATATGCAGCGCCAATGTGGCATTCGGCACCACACGCGGCGGCTTTTGGCACACGCTCCACAATCCAACACCGGTAGCGACTCGGCGATTTTGCAGCGTACACCATTTTATTATCAGCAACAATATTTTCAATTTACAGTTACGTCAATTGAATGTTTGCGCGAAAATCTGAGCTTAAATGAGCGTGTTGCATGTGTTGCAAGATCAAAGCGGCAGCGGTCACGATTGAAGTGCTGAAGCTAAATCAGAGAAATGTGAGTTCAATTCTCGACTCAACCGAAACCACTTGAAGATGCAAGACCAATTCTTTGGTAAGTGTGCATGCATTTGCGACACAAATCGCAGCGAATTGAAATGTTCCAGCTGTGCGGTTGCAATGCGACGACGAATTGTCTGCGGCAAATCATAGAACAACAAAACGATAAACATAACTCACGAAAACCGCCTCATCACGATTACAGCGCCACTTTTGCTGAGCTTTTCCAATGTAAACAGACAATCGAGCCGCTTATCAATTGTGGGGCCGTGAGCTTCGGCCGTTTCCAGCACGTTTTATGACTGCGTTTCAACAGCAGACGCTTCCCGCTCATTGCTCCTACAACCGGCATACGGCGCACATCTGCCTGAATTGAAATCTGTAGTAGTCACAGCTTAAGAACGCTCTCACAATATATAAATAGCACAACAACAACAGATACAACGAAATGTTATCAACGTCGTTTTCGCGTCAGGTGGCCGCGCTGGGTGGACTGCGGTGGCACTTGAAGGCTTCGTATGCAACTGCGCTGAACGTAAAGGTGAGCTTTGAATTGATTCTGATTGGAGTCAATTAAACTGAACCCATTTCGAAACGTGCATTCCGCAGCCGCAGTCGGTGGATAGCAAAAATTGCATGGATATGCTCGACAACGATTGGGCGCAGGCCAAACCCTTTGAGCAGCTGCCGGGACCGACGAGGTGGCAGCTGATGCGCGGCTTCATGAAGGGCGGTCAGTGTTCCTTCATCAGTTGACGTATTTATAATGAATTTTGCGCGATTCTTGTTTGTGTTGGTGCAGGTGAATTCGCCGGAGCCTCAATCAACGAACTGATGACCACCTGTCGCCGGAAATATGGTGATATATTTGTACTGCCCGGCGTTTTCAGCAGACCCAAGTCAGTGGTCTTATTCAATGTCAACGACTTCGAGAAGGTACATCGCACAGAAGGTTCCTACCCAGTGCGACCAGGTGTCGAACACTTCAACTACTACAGAAAGACCAGAAAGGATGGATTCTTCGATGGTATGATGGGGCTTATAGGAAGGTGAGTGCTGAATGAACATTACAAAACTACAAAAACATTTAATACAAATTTGTGGAGTGTTGAGCGGAGAGTGAGGAGAACATTTTGGATCATGTCTATGAAGAAAGAGAGACCCGGGGAATCACAATCCGACAGAAAAAGGATTGACATTACCGCAATTTTTAATTTTGGTTAAATTCTTCAACGAATACAATCTTCTGGAGAGTTTCACATCGCAGTGTTTTTCTTTCACTTTGAAAGAATATTTGACGGATTAATTTACTATTGGAATGAAGTGTTATTCGATGAACTTAGCTATGAAGCCTAGAACTCCAAAGACGATTCTGTGGTTATTAATTTTTGTATGATTTAAATTAGTTCAGTAGGAAGCTAAGCCGAAGTCGACTCTCGGATGTCTGCATACTGATTTTTGTTATTCTTGACGATGTTAATTAAAAAGAGTTCCACTCTACAAGCCAATCTTTGAAGGCAAATTTAAACTTGGAATTATCTTTCAGCGGCGAGGATTGGGGAAAATTCCGACACGCAGTCAACCCCGTATTAATGCAGCCAAGAAACGCAAAACTCTACATGGATCCCATGCAGAAAGTCAACAAAGCCTTCATAAAAAAGTAACATTGAAATATACAAATTCTCACAACAACAAATTCACTGTAATGCTTCCGAACTCGTTCAAATTAGAATACGCGAAATTCGCGATCCGCATACACTGGAGATGCCCGACAATTTCATCGATACTATAAATCGTCTCACATTCGAATCGGTGGCCACTGTGGCCTTGGACAAGCCGCTGGGCCTGCTGAACAACACCGACAACCATGAGGAGACCGAGCTGCTGTTCAAGAGCATACAGGCATTCATCAGATCCATGCTGGACGTGGGCATGGGGCCGCCGCTCTACAAGTACATTCCCACGCCCGCGTACCGGCGTTTCAAGAAAGCCATGGACACAGTTTTCGACATCACCTACAAATACACGAACGAGGCGCTGTCGCGCATCGAGCAGGAGCAACAGCAGCAAGGCGCCGACCGCGAGGAGCGCAGTGTGCTGGAGAAGCTGCTGAAGGTGGACAAGAAAGTTGCCATAATTATGGCCATGGACATGATGACGGGCGGCGTCGATACGGTGAGTACATGGTGAGCAGAAGCGGCTCGACACGGTGCGCTACACGGCTTTGCTTGTTCGGCAGACTGCATCGGTGCTGAGCGGCATTATTCTGAGCATGGCTCTGAATCCGGCGAAGCAGCAGAAGCTGCGCGAGGAGCTGCTGCGCGCGCTTCCGCGCAAGGACGAACCATTCACCGTCGAGAACATGCAGAACCTGCCGTATCTGCGCGCCTGCATCAAGGAGTCGATGCGCGTCTATCCGCTCACCTTCGGCAACACGCGCGACACGGGCACGGATCTGGCGCTCAGCGGCTACCGCGTCCCGAAGGGCACCATGGTGCTGATCAGCTCGAACCTGCTTCTGTGCGAGGAGAAGTACTACCCGCGCGCCAAGGAGTTTCTGCCGGAGCGTTGGCTGCGCGACGGCGACCGCAGTGCCGACGGCGAGAAACTGGTGGCCGCCAACTTGAGCCCGTTCATCTATCTGCCGTTCGGCTTCGGGCCGCGGAGTTGCGTGGGCAAGCGCATTGTCGACATGGAGCTGGAAATGGCGCTGGCCAACTTGGTGCGCAACTTCAAGATTGAGTACAACTACCCGGCAGACCGGCCATTCAAGTGGCACTTCATCAGCATGCCCAGAATTCCACTCAAGTTCAAGTTTACCGATTTGAATTACTAACTTGAGCTTTCACTTAAACTGCTGTGAAATCGTGAATTTCTCTATCAGTTAAAGTTGTTGAAAGCAAAGAAATAACAATAATTGTAATATATTTTGTCTTAAAAATTTTACTCATTATAAATTTTGTAGTACTGAAATATTTCAGAATACGTTTTTCGAATCACATCACCCATCTCACTCAAATGTCATTAGACCGCGCAGCATCCACTTTGGCAAACTCTGAGCACTAAAATTTCAAAATCGAAGGTAGTTTTCAGAAACTACACACTTCCGATCGATAACTTATTAATCAATTTTTTATTTACACCAAAATGATACAAGCAGCTCGAAAATAGTCAAACTGGCCGCATAACCCATTAAAATTGGTTTCTTGTTAATTTTGCGCTGCTCGCCCGAATCGCAAAACCGTTTTATCTCCAACGATATCTCGTCCGTATGAAAACAACAAAAGCAGCACCAACAGTTTCTCCAGTTTACATAATCCGCCGCCCACTTGTCTGAGTGAACTTTAGCTACGCTTTGCGGTGTCCCGCTGCTCGTGCCACATTATCGCTTGGCGGCAAAGTTTAACATGTTTGCGCTGCAACAACAACAGCGACCACGCGCAGCACAATCTGATAGCCACCTTTCGTGGCTTTGTTGCGTCTCTGCTCTTTCTGACGCTTTATGTAAATTGGGCCCGCTGGAAATTGTGCCGAAAGTTCGAACAAAGGCCAATGGATCAATCAATCTTGCCACGCGCGTTTCACAGTGCCACGTGCAACACTTGTGCAATGCTCATCGAAACCAAAACTCGTTAAACGCCGTTAGAGGCAAATAAAGAAATTTGTGTAAAATGTCCAATTTCACACTTTCCAATACGTAAACGGCTTCGGCTCCGTCGTCAAGTGTACAAAAAGTAAAACAAAAGCTACAAAAGCGCGCGCACTCCACGCGCCTTCGATGGCCAGTGGCCAGTGTTGTGTGTTGTTGTTACAGGTTATCTCGCGTAGACAGCTCACTGAGGTTCGTTGTGACGGCCCCTGTCAACTCCAGACATTTGGAGGCGTTCACAATGCTTCATTCAACTCGACTTTTAAGTTTTTATCTGATTTGTTTTGCACTTCTTCAAGTGTCGACGCTGATTACATTGTTGTCAACTATACTCTACGTGCTTATCGTCCATGGCCGTACTTATCGCGCCACTTCATTCTCTATCGCAGTCCGCAAAATTATCTACATTGCCGTGATGTAGACAACTGCGCCCATAACTTGTGTGTGCCGCAACGTAGAGACCCGCCCATCTCCCATGCCGGTGCAGTTCAAATGTGTGGCTCGCGCCGGTTGTTGCGGCTGCTACCGCTGAACGCCCGCCGCAGCAAATGCCTCAATTACGACGACCAACCTTAGTCATCTCACTTCGGCCAGCAATGTGCTGCGCCCTGCCTCGTCGTTAAATTTCAAATTACTGCAAACCTTTTGCCGCTCGCTGCAGCTGCTCGCTTGCAGCTGATCTGCGTCGCTTTCGCTGTTGCTGCAAGTGGCTTTATTTGCCATATTTCGCCAATCAATTACTGTTTGTCGTTGGCTGCCACCGTCGAGCGACGGCCACCAATGGCGTCCTGACAGCTGCGGCTACCCGAGAGTCGCCACTGCCGTCTCCGCGACTTGCCCTATTGACACGCTTAGCGCCATTACTGCTGATCTCTGTTGGTTAGTGCAAAGCAACACAACAACAGGAGCCAACAACATTTTATTGACGGTTATGCAATATTTTGATTTTTCATTGGCCACTACAGTGGGCCGATTTTATTTTATTTTTTTATTTTAACTATTTTATTTTGTTTTGTTTTATTTTATTTAATTTTTTTAATTTAATTTTATTTAATTTTATTTTATGTTATTTTTTAGCGGTTTATTGAACTGCTTTAGGGTGACATATTACATATCGGTTGTTTAACAACAAGCTACATAAAACTATTACAGGTAGGTACTTGATATTATTTTACACATACGAGTACATATGTATATACAATTTAACTTTCAATTCTTAAAAACGAACGAACAATTGATATTGTTCGTAATATAAAACTGCTTTTTGTATGGTTAAAAATTTTTCCGCTAATTGAAGCCTCTCCAGTTTCGTCACTAATGTTTTATTTTATTTTATTTTATTTTATTTTATTTTATTTTATTTTATATTATTATACCTATTTTATTTTATTTTATTTTATTTTATTTTATTTTATTTTATATTATTTGATTTGATTTGATTTTAGTTTATTTTATTTTATTTAATTTTATTTTATTTTATTTTATTTTATTTTATTTTATTTTATTTTATTTTATTTTATTTTATTTTATTTTATTTTATTTTATTTTATTGTATTTTATTGTATTTTATTGTATTTTATTTTATTTTATTTTATTTTATTTTATTTTATTTTATTTTATTTTATTTTATTTTATTTTATTTTATTTTATTTTATTTTATTTTATTTTATTTTATTTTATTTTATTTTATTTTATTTTATTTTATTTTATTTTATTTTATTTTATTTTATTTTATTTTATTTTATTGTATTTTAGTTTATTTTATTTTATTTTGTTTTATTTTATTATAAGTATTTCATTTACTGTTTATTGCTGGAGGCGAACAATAATGTTGAAAGAAGATGAAAAAATATGAAGATTATGAATCCTTCCAAGGTTGAAGAAGAAACAGGTTGTGCGTAAGAATGGGTCTGACAGTAACTTTAACCTAAATAAACTACTACTTACTTGATAACATAATTAAACTAATCTCACTTAAATTCGACTCACTCTCTTCTAAATCACATTCCATTAGCTAAGCTAAGCTAAGCACATAACATAGGTGTCACTTCAAAGATCAAAGATTATATCTGTACACATTGTATCTGATACTCAAATAAAATTCTGAAAATAATTTTTATGTTATCAACCTTGTATTTCGAGATACTACCTGAAAAATTAAAAATGTTTTTAATCCACCATGCAGACCTAATCACCCAATGAAGATCTCCACTGTGGATTTTCTTTTGCGAAACTCAAACACTTTTTGCTTGGAACTACTGAAAATCCCATAGCAGAGTTTTCCTTCGCCACAATCAGTCCAGTCTCCAATCACTGTTGGACATGCCACATGTGCACCAGAACATGTCTGTTTCTAATGAACGACTACATGCGACGCGTCAAGTCGTAGATGTTTCGTATTGACCTCTCGCTGTTTGAGAATAATTCCACTCACGATTCTGGCTGCACTCGAATGGAAGTCGCGCAATCTGATCGTTGGCCGCTGATAAGCAAATTAAAGCGGGGCCAATGCGGTCAACAATCTGCGCTGTGCGGACAGCAACGACGTTGTGACACCAATTATACAATATTTCATTTCGCTGAATATACAAATAATGCTATGTACTTGGATTTGTATGCTTAGAGTTGATCATTCGCGCGTTCAAATTGATTTGGAATTAAATGAAAAACGCCCCTAATATCCGCTACCAGTTTCATGTTGTTCACGGTCGATTTAGTCAGAGTTTGGCATAGAAAAGCATAAAATATGATAATTCGTGTTTTGTGCGCTAACAATTAATCGACTCTAAGAACTAGTTAAAAGAAATTAGTACAACTTTAAAGGTTTTTCAGCACAGAGATATTTAAGAATGAATGGCGAATTAGGAGACGGGCGCTCGAGAGACTTTTTAAATGATTATTTAAACGAAACTACTTACAAATGGAACGACTAATCTCCAGCTTACTTATTGGCTATCAAGTAAGAAAATTTGGAAGAACATTATCGGCGTCTTCTAGCAAAGGATGCTACCTGGGTCAACATCAAATGATACAGAAAGTTGCGAGGACTTCTATTTTGTATATCTCAGAAGAGAACAGGTGCTGTAGGTCATTCATATATATATTCATAGATATACATATATATAGATTCTTAAATATTCACATATTCGATACAGATGCCCATAGATTGCTTTTGATTTAATTGTAATCTCGGCAGCAGCGCAGCAACAATGGAAAGTAGCTTTTGAACTGAACGATCGCTTACAGCCGAACATACAAGGTGCGTCCCAAAGTAAACAGGACTTTTGCAATAGGGACGTTTCTGGTGGCGCCATCTATGTGTGAGGACATGCGTTGGAAAGGTACATCTTTCATTCACATACTGTCTAAATTTCATGACATTTGGTCTAGTAGACGCCGAAATATCCCGCTCAATGTGACAGTATGTTTTTAACTTTGGTACGAGAATGTCGATCGAACAAAGAGCTAATATTAAGTTCTGTTTTAAACTTGGTAAAACTTTTACCGAAACGTTTAAATTGTTAAAGCAAGTTTATGGTGATGATTGTTTATCCCGTGGCCGTGTTAATGAGTGGTTGAATCGATTCAAGAATGGTCGTGAAGACTTGAATGACGACGAACACGTCGGCCAGTCGAAATTTGTGATTACTGACGATGCCATCAAAACTGTGCGTGATTTTATCAAAATGCAGCCAAAATCATCATTGGAATTGATGGAAATGGAATTGAACATCTCCAAAACATCAATTGATCGCATTTTAACCGAACATTTGGGTCTCCGTAAAGTGTGTTCTCGCTTCATTCCGCACACTTTAACCGACGATCAAAAAGCGCAGAGAATTGAGCACGCAAAAGACATCGTTCGGGAAGCCAGACGTGATCCAAATTTCTTGTTCAACATCGTAACCGGTGACGAAACGTGGTGCTTTCAATATGATCCCGAAACAAAGCGTCAAAGTGCCGAATGGAAGCACCCAGATGAGCCAAATCCGAAAAAAACCCGCCGTGAGAAGTCAAAAATCAAAACTCACCTCATTTGTTTCTACGATTCAAAGGGAATAATTCATCGAGAGTTTGTTCCACCGGGAAAAACAATTAACGCTTTGTTTTATGTTGAAGTTTTGAAGCGTTTGGTGCATCGCATTCGTCGTATTCGGCCAGAATATCGCGAGGAAGGAAGTTGGCGTTTATTGCATGATAATGCACCGGCTCACAGAGCCCTAGTTACGACCGATTATTTGACCAAAAATCGCATTTTTACCATCAATCATTCACCGTATTCGCCTGATATGGCTCCCTGTGACTTCTACTTATTCGGTCAGTTGCATTTGCCGATGAAAGGAAACCGTTATAAGGACGTTGAGGACATCCAAAAGGCTTGTACCAACATTCTGAAGGCGATGCCGGCCGATGACCTAAAACACTCATTCCAAATGCTTTTGGACCGTGCAAAACGTTGTATCGAAGCAGAAGGAGAGTATTTTGAATAAATAAAAAGAATTATACAAAAATAGTCATCCGTTTTCTTTATTTTATAAAAGTCCTGTTTACTTTGGGTTGCACCTTGTATGTATGTGTGTACTATGGATGCCCTGTCGGAACTGAGACAACCAGTTCCCAAAATTCATTGGTCTTTCAACTGGTTTTTTGTAGTCAATTGGGCAACTAGTTGTCCAAGTGACTGTCAGCGGATGCAGAAGTCGGTGAGTTCGCGTCTAATCGTTCACGTTCTGTGTGCGCGTTCATAAGCGAGAAGAGCACATAAAAATGAGAAAAACGAAACAGAGGTGAGAGAAGCAAAAAAATACTGTTAAGGCTGATCTTGCGATTGTTCTGCTACAACAACAACGTATAAATGTTTGCATTTTTCGAACTTTCTGTTTCCATGACACGAAGTTTGCTCGATTTGCATGTTTTATCTTGAATGATTTCAGTTAGAATTTTGCGTGGTTGCGTAAAGCAACGAACTGCAGCGGCAGCTGAAAGGTGTGTATTAATATATTTATTTATTTATTTATGTAATTATTTATTAATTCATTTATTTATTTATTTATTGCAGGCGAAGTCAGGATGTTGTATTGCATCAGGCCCCAAGTAGTTCCGGCAGAAGTGTGTCAACAAGTCGAAGTTCATCTTGGTTCATCTTTAAATGCACCAAAAATGTTTTTTATTCGCGATGATTTTTTGTTGTTATTTTTAAATATTTTTAAAATAAAATAATTACTTAAAAAATTTTAAAATATTTTTAAAATAAAATAATTATTTAAAAAATGCACTGTTTTATTTCCTCCATAAAAATCGAATGGTTAGAAAACTAATCCAGAATAAACTAGTTTTCCAAACTAGTCGCTTTGCAACTGGTTTGAAAACTGGTTGCTTCGGACTAACCTTGGACTAGTTGAAATGGATGCAGACGGGGACAATTGACCGTCGCCTAGGACACCGACATGATAAAAGGGTGAGTTTGCTCCAAGAAAACGAGTCGATTCTGAGGTCATATATGACTGTCAAGCGACTAGTTGAAAAACTAGACTTGGACCAGTCCGATTTCCGACAGGGTGTATGTTATGTATGTGTGTAACTGATATTACACGACTAACATCCCGTTTATGTGACCAATGCGATTTGCAGCACTCAGTCATACTTAGTTCGCCGACACAATGTCCAAACACTGTGGGTGGGAAGTGCTATGTGCCGCAATTGTCAACTTCAACTCAACTGACATTCACCCGACAACAATTCGCTTGCAACTCACAACAAGACAACACAAAGCAATTTCAATCACAAAATGACAATGACAACAACAACAACTTGTTCAACAAAAATTGAAAAATAACCTTTCGTATGTGCAGTTCGCATTAACCAGCATTTTCACGATAAACAAACACACACACACATATACAAAATGGTGCAGTGGTACATGACCGCAGCTCCATGTTGCACGGCGCTGCATGTTGCAAACATGTGCTGCCTGCTCTAATTGGACTGTGACATACAGAAACAACAACAAAAAAATAGACCAGAACTAAAATTTCGTGCCGCTGCGAGATTTGTGCAAAAACTCGACTAACTTTCACACAGCGCCGCTTGGCGACTGGCCACTGTCAGCGCCGCCGTTGCCGATAAGGAAAACCCCAACCGCCAGCGATCAGCGCCCGATTCCGGCCATTCGCAGCAATTTTATGCTCTGGCACACACGAGTTGGCCAAAAACACCATTGAAGACAACTGGAAACGACAACAAAACGCGAACAAGATCATGCGCCGGCGCGGCAGAACACAAGTCGGCGTTCTTATACAATAAATTTGAATTCGTTTCGAGGAGGTCGCAGCGTGGACAGCTGCTGCGGCTGCGGCTGCGGCCCACTGTCGTGCCGGACGAGGCAAACTGCCAGCGCCAAGCAGCAGCCTTGAGATGAACTGGCCGGGCACCGCCGGGGAGCGAAAAACGCTCGCAAAAATAGAACACAGCGCGCTTTGCTGTTTTTTCTTAATTTCATAGTAGTTGTTGGCACCTTTCCAAGTGGCCACTCTGGGAGTTGGTGCAGTTGGTTGGAGCGCCAGATTGCCGAGTTCATGATAGACTTTGTTTAGCTTGCGTTAAAGTTGCAGTTCGCCGATGCGAGTATCTGGGGGCTCGTATCAGCGAGTTCGCGTGCATACGAAACACCTGGCAGGAAACGCGGGCATGGTTCGCTATTCAAATGAGCTCCTAAACAAACTGCCGATTGAATCCGTTTCGCTACTCTTTGGCTGGTGGAATATTTGCTCGCGGGAACGTCGATGCAAATTAAGGGTCTTACAACCGAGAAGAGACTGAACAGGAATGCTGTTGTCCGTTGTTTACTGTCTGAGCCAATAAGGGAGGAAGTAGGGCACACTATGCTTGCTTACCATCAAAATGTTCCGAACTTTCTTGGTTGAGACAATAAAGGTCCACTGTAGGAAGTTCAAGCACCTTCGATGCCAGCCGAATTCAATAAGGTTAGCATTCCAGGGCGAAACAGTGGCTTTCGTATAATTGTTTGTCGAATAATTCTCCATTTATATTAAAAGATATATAATTTAATGAGGTTTTACCTATGTATGTCTAAGTTTTAAGCATGAATTCGAATGCTTGGAATAGCCAGAAAAAAATCGCTTTAAATTCGCTAAATGATTTTGTCTTGCAATATACGACAACTCAAACCATTTCGTAATGTATGAACATATGTGATGTTGTTTTGCATAGATCATTGACCAAAATATAAATTTCAGCTTTAACCCTGGAATACTAAGTTGATCGATTCAACGGCATAAATAAAATAAATAAGTATGCACTTACATAGAGGCTTGGCTCCTAAATCTAACTAAAAACAAATAGTTGCTTTAAGTCAATTTAAATTTAAATATAAAAGCAAAAACACAAAACATTCAAATATTTTATATTTCATTGCGAAGGAAATTTCACAGGCTATAATATGGTGATAAGCTTATTACAACTTAATGATGGGTTTTTTCGAGAAAAAAATTTGTTTTTGAAAAATTTTTATAAAAAAAAATTGTTTTCACTCAAAACTTCTTATTAGTACATATTACGTATTTAATGTTGCACATCAATAGAAAGGTATGAAAAGGACCTTTGATTTGATATCCATATCGTGTAAATCGATTGAGAATTGATTGAGTTATTTTGATACCAACTTTGAACTTTGACCCCGATCCAGGCCTTTTGTAGGCATTTCCCATGAAACATTTTTAGTTTGTTAGATTAACGCAAACAAGCTCTGCATAGCCCAATTTTCCGTTTTTATTCTCATGAGGGTTCGCTATACTGCATTTGTTCCGGTTCAACTTTTATTGCGAAAAATTTGTGATACTGCTACAAAATAAGCTTGTATTATACTTCAAGTGTAAACAAGCTATAGGTAGTAATTCTAAAAATCAAACACAAAGGTAAGTGCATGTCTGGTCCTATACTGTTTTAATCTGCAGCCATTTTTCCAAATAACTTTCAACACTCCAGTCAACGCAAAACTGCTGTTCTCACTGCCCTCGCATCATTAACATTCGCATTCGAATTCGCCTCGCGCAAAAGTGCAACCAAGAATTGAAATTCAGTGTAGGGTTAATTAAGCTGGCGCACTGCCAACTAATTTATTCACATCGCTAATGGCAGCCACTACACTTGGTAGTTTATTTTCTCAGCCGCATTAATCGACAGCCGAATGGACGCTTTGTCACTTTGCGCCTTCACATAACTTATCTGAATGCAAATTAAATTGAATTATGTACTGAATTGAAAGTATGAAATACGAGCAGTCACTTGAATAGTCAAGCAAACTATTCGGAATTGCTTCGAAGCCCACAGTTGCGTTAATTGATTACAACTTTGACCAGATCCAAATGGAACTAAAACAGTCCGCAACGTGCTTGCAAAACGCACTTTAACACATTTTCGCCAACCTTTCCCAGCCAATGTCTGGCAAACAGAGCCAAAACTGCGCGTCTACACGCGGCCGTCCGCCTATAAGTCCTCGAACGATTATTCCTCATTTGTCAACGCATAACTGCTGCCATCATATGGAAAATTACTATGTTGGCCACCGAATCCCAAACATAACCGACTGCGACGAATGCCGGCGCACTAAATTCGGCGCTTGTTTTAATTTCAATGTGTGAATACCATCGACAAGCGGCCAACAACTGCAGGCAACCATTTTCAATCGGAGCAGCCTCGACGCCATACGAGTAATACCGTTAATTTTTATTTTTTAGGAGGCAAGACCCAACGCTCTGGAACCAGTTTTTACAGTTTCAAAAAAAGATTCCATTACATTATTTTCTACTCAAGTGTTTGTATGGATAGTGATTTGATATCAGTTGAACTGATAGGTTAGACAGGCAGCTGGCCGATCACTTGGAGGCCTCTGAGGCCCATTATTTGTCAGATCATTTGCACCAAGAGACCAAATTTAGTCTCAAGCATTGGATGGACATGGTTTTCGATTAAGAATTTGTAGGTTAGGTTAGATTTACGTGCATCAAGATCAATGAAACCACTCGAAGATCAAATTCGATCGATTTTATGTATAAACAACATAATCTAAGTAAAATATGTAATCTTTCAGCTCTTCCTTACTGTCTCAGTAAAAAAGTCTCTCTCCAAGTAAAAACTGCATGCAGATTATAAAAATCTCTTTCAGCAAAAATCGTGCGGTGGTTCAATAAATGTATAGTTTAGTTTATACATCGTTACAGCATTACTCATTGTTTGGACTGGACATGTTGTTGTCTACATTTGCGCGTAGACAAGTTGCAATTACCGATACACAACTGCGCCCCCGAAAATGGGCAGGAACTACAATTGCGTTGAATTAAACTACTGAATCGAGACAAACGGCAGCGCTGGCCAGAAGCGAAAAAATCGTCTGAAGGTCAATTCCCATCGATTTGCGTTGGTGATAGTGTTGCGATTACACATGCGTATCTATCGCTGTGCAAATTGTTTTGCCATAAAATGTGATACGCTGCCGTGTGTGCTTTTGTCTGCTTTTCAAAGCGTTTTGTGTTTTCGTCGTTTCCTTCATTTTAGTTGGTTTTGTTCAAAGCAATTAAAAAAGTTGAGTAGACGCAATTCTGCATTGAATTAATTTGCGCCATAGGAAACATTGAGGCAAAACGGTGTGCGCCACCAAAACGCGGCAATGTGCTGGCGCGGCGCATTTTATGAATGAATGAAGCGGACAGCGAAACGCAAAAAACTGCCACAGCCTTTTAGATGAAGTAATAGTTTGAGTTTAATTTGCGAGTTTTTACAATAGTTGGGTTATTAAAAGTGGGCAGCATGGCGCAAGCGCGCAACGCACAACGCACCGCGACCAGTCACCAGTGGGTCTCCGTCGATTTCCGCCGAAACTGTCAGCTTAGGCCGCTGGGCTGCTATTGTCCGCGAGCTGAAACAAAAAATGAAAGGCACTCGGCCCAAAAGCAAATTGTGCGCATTTTACAGCCAAAACGACAGCAAAACCAACAACAAAACGCCATAAACAAATCAAGGAAAAGAAGTGCAAAATGCAAGAAAAACAAAACACAAAAACTAAATTCCAAAAAAAAAAGCTGCAACTGAATCGTTTTGTAAAAAACGCAATTAACACAGCGAAATGGCGAAAAATTCGCGCAAAGCACGTAGACCAGCAGTCACGCCTTTGAATTTTTGCTGTTTCGTTTTTGTGGCAATTCCCTCACTCCCTTTCGGCTGATTGTTTGCGGCGCTATTTTTCGTCCCAATCGTTTTGCGCATTGGCCATTTTAATTAGGCAAATCAGCATTCGGCTACAACTATTCGTTTGTGGGCAGAAAAACGAAAGCCACATGCGCTGGCAACCCCGCAGATTATCTGACACTTCTTGTGTCACGCTGCCGCCACCGACCCTCGCCGCACCGCTCATGCGTGCTGCCCGCAATCCACTCCCAAAACGCTCGCAGCGCCGGTAATTGGCACTGCCCAGCGATTAGTAATGCTAATGCATAACGGCACTTGTCGGTGATCAGTTCCGGCGCCGCCGCTCAACGTCAGCTCGAAAACGCGCGCTCATTGTTTGGCTTTCGACTGGCCGCACTTGAAGAGCGTCTCGACCAACCAAAATTGGCAAAATACTCAAATGCTGCTGGGGATTATTTTACTTAGTGGTTGTTGTTGTTGAAATGCGTGCAATTTATTGTGATTTTTTTGAAACAAATCTTTTAACTAGATTCAATTGTTGGTTGGGATGGTGGGATGCTTTTGAATAATTTCAAAATTACAGTAAAAGTTGATATGCAAAGTGCTAATGTTTGCAAAACGTATTCGATTTATTGCCGACCAGTAGTAAAGGGTAATGCAAATTGAGTTTCCTACGGTGTCGATGCTCTAAAATGGACACCTGTCAATAACTCCGCGTACTTGAAACGTCAAATGGACTGTGAAATTCATCAAATCGAAACGGTACGTGTTGAAGCTGCCACATATTGCATGCAATTTGAGATATGCGAGGTTGCGGTGATGCCAACCAAGATCATGCAATTTAAAATTGTTGCAATAGTCCAATAAACTTGTATTGTAGAGGCACCTACAACCCAGGATTGGCCAAGTTCTTGCCGAGGCAACGCCAGAAATTTACGAAAATGACTTTGACAATTACCTCGAATGAATCTACTACTGCGGAAGTTACAGAGGCTGTCATTAAAATGGAATTAAATATATCATACAATCATAGAGATACCAAAACTGCATTTGGATTATCGTTTATTATTATAAATTAATCTGGCAACATGATCTAAACTTGGCCCATCAGTACCACAGCCTACCTAACCACATCTGATATGAGAAGTCGGCGGCCAGTTTCGTAGCTTCTATTCAGCAAAAATAACTCAATAGGTCTGTTTGGGAGCTTTTCCAGTAAAAATTATCCAGTAAAAAATATCAGGAGAGTAAGCCAGCTTACGCTCTAAAAAATGAAACTATCCCAAAAAGCAAACAAACAGAAATTTGTAAGTATTTGTAAGTTTTAACTCTTGGTTGCACCAGTGGGACTTGGAACATTCACAAACAGTTAAGGCAGGTTCTCACCTTGTGGATCCGAAAAAGTGCACTTTTTTAGGAATTTTTTTTGAGAAAACGGTTAAAGATACAAAGCTGGACATGAACACACATTTATTTAGAGAATACAATTTTTCAAATTGAATGAATCAAAAAAAAGGGGGGGGGGCGTCCATCAGTGGCGGCATGTCGGCGAGGAGGTGTCCCGCTACCGGAAGTGATTCCGTCAAAACCCGTGATCTGAAACACAAAAATCGAACACATTCTTAATGTGTACCGTATTATCTATTGAATGAACCAAGATCATGAAAAAAAATCAAAATTACAAAAGTTATGAGGTTTTGAAAAAAAAAATTAAGATTTTCGCATTTGTTTGTTCACTTATTATTTTTTTAAATAAACAATTTTCAATATTTTTGGTTGATCGTGGTTCGTTTATTAGAAAAAACCCTAAGGAACATTTTAAAAAAATTTGGTGACGATTGGTTCATTTCAGCGCCTTCAATCACTTCCGTAAGGTCCGAAAATGTGGTTCTCAGAAAAACGCGTTTAAAGTTTAAAGCGCGCTCGGCCGGTGCTCGAAACTGCTCTATGTAACGGCCTGTAACTATTGTAATTTTTCAGATTTTGATCTGAAATTTCTGGAGCACATTTTTGAAACATATATCTACACGATAAGGCAAAAAAAAATCATTTCAAAAAATCGTTTCATTTGAGGCTTGAAGCGGTAGGGAAAATCAAGTTTAATCAGACATTTAATGCAAACGGGAATTGGTTCCTTGGGCTCAATCTGCGATTCTTCCCTTTCAGCTGCAGCAGGTAAAGCTGAGCAAGATGATTGTGGGTCAGCAGACTCGCGAACGTACAATTTCTTTGATGGTTCCATTTGCCTCCAAATGTTTGCAAAAATTATTTGTTGACAGACAGTCATATGTTTTTCTTGTTCTTCTTCTTACTGGCTAAAGTCGGCCTCGATAGCTCAGCGGGTAGCGCGCTGGCTTCTCATACCGAGCGCCCCGGGTTCGATTCCTGGCTTGGGCTGGAAAAAACACTCATCTACTTCTGTCGCTATCCACATGAAGGGAATGAGAATTACAAGAATCGCACAAGTGCGCTCTTGGCAGGCAATGGCAAAACCTCCAAGTGTGAAAGAAAAAACTGCCCATCGCCGTTCGGATTCGGCGTTAAACTGTAGGTCCGCTCCCCTCCCTTTCCCCATCCGTTTGAAATGTGTGGTGTATCACATGTTGAAAAAAACAGTGTTGCATACGCATTTCAAACGGGTGGAATCTGTGGTATCACAACGGGCCCATTAAGAGGCCTAAGTGTGTCTCATACAGAGGCAGCCACCTCAACCTAACCTAACCTGCTGGCTAAAAGTTACTGGACAAAATTTCGCCAGTAAAAACTTGCAAGTTCTCACGAAATGAACTGTCACTTTACGCTCTCAGTTTCTCTCTCATTCCAAGAGATTTACTCAAACAGGATCCAGTAAAAATGTGTAGAAATTTGTACAAATTCGTACAAGTTAACCGTACCAAAACATACCTAATATGTATTGTTCGTTTTACTGCCTGTTGACCGCATGAAATCCTCAACTTTTTAAAAACTTCCCTCATGACAGGAACATAAATAAACAAGTCGTAGCTGTTTCAGTTTATTTATTAGTTAGTCAACAACTCACCATTAAATGTGTTGTAGATTTCTCTATTGAATTTTATAAACATAAAGTTGATTGATGTCGTTATAACTAAAATTGAATAGTTCTCGACTTGAAACGCAGCCATCGGACGTGGTCTGCAAGTGCTGTCAGCGCGTGTGGAATTCAATTCAATTGCCGGACCTGAGGCCAAGCAATTGTCAGCCATGCAAATCAAGCCAACACACTGGTTAGCGTCGGTTCCGTAATAATAATAAACTAAACATGTCGCCCGGCCGCATTGCAACTGCGTGCAGACAGCCAACGCGGCGAGATTTATTGAAATTCCCACATGTGCAAGAACCGAAGTGGCATAAAGCGTTCAGAAAAGCGACACAACACTGCCCCGCAGCCACAAACACTGATTTAGTTGGCCAAACACGCAGACAGATCGAACTGAAGAGTTGTGCTACAAATTACAATGGGAAACTTTACCGAACCGGACTGAGTGCAGGCGTCAGAGCTGGTCGTCAGTAATCTGGTGCAGTTGCCAGTTGCTTACAAATTGTTGTTTTTTAAGTTGGGTGCTTCGTTTTGCAACCCAGGAAAAATTTGAACCATTTCTGGTAAACTGGTGTTTAATGTGGGCTCTGGGTCAGCAGGACTCAGGAGTCTCTATCACTTCTTTATTTCGAATTCTGAAAGCCAGTTTTTTAACTTCAAATCTGATATTTCAAGTATACAAATACAGTTGTAATCACAGAAATTTAATTGTTGTGCTAAGTAGTTTTTTTGTTTATAACGGATCCTCATTTGCTGCTCAGCCCAACTCACGTAACGCCAGCATTTATTGAAAATATTGTATCAATTTTATTGACATGATACTTTGTCGAACTTGTGGTTATTTGCCTCGAGTTCGACTACATATTTCTTTCTGTGATCTGTGACTGCAGGTAGATGCGCACATACACACATACATACATAAGTTTGCATTGTATGTGATACAATTTCTCAAACTCATATCCGCAGCTCGCCTGCGAGTATTTGTTGTGTCCGCCATCAATTGGCCACTGAGCACCAAAACAAAAACCGGTAGGTGACCATATTAGAGGCTGGTTAGCAGTTGAAATTTTAAAATTTTATTTCTACAAAATGCAGTTGAATTTTGTCGACATTTACATAAATAAAACACATTTTTTGTTCTGTGCTCATTTTTGTCGCATTTATTGGCAAACGTTTGTTTTGTTGCCATTCAACTGTCGGCTCCTTGGCGCACTATCCAATTAACTTAATCCGCACATGCAACTATAACAATTTAAACGCGCCACAATAATTCAATTTGTTTTACATGGAATTTTGCGCCTGGCCAACGGTCCAACGCGACAGACGCACCGAACGTTCTAACGTTGCCGGTGAACAATTTAAATTAACAGCTGAGACAAGCGTCAAGCCAAAGTGCTAATTTGATGGATGTCATTAAATAATCTCACACATGGCACATCGACATCGAGCAAGTATTGGCGGTGCGGTGGACCCCGTTAATGGATTTCCCGCGGGCGAAAGGAAATTGCCATTAACTCTGGTATTCGAGTGCGCCGCGCTGATGACTGTATCGAGTCATTAGTGGAATTAGTGGCTATTAGTTATTGGCTAAAATGAATTATTATTAACACTAGAATGCCCAAGGTAGTCATTTTGACTACATTGAGGTATTTTATTGTAAATAACTTTTATTACATCACTTTATAAAAAAAATCGTACCTGACTTTAACTAATTTTTAAAGCTAAATGTAATAAATAAATGAAAAATATTGTAATAAAATTGTGTACCGCAATTTTGCAACATTTACCTTAAATGCCCAAAAGGAGTCATTTTGACTACTTATATACAATTTTCAGCAAATCTTACTGTTAACCCATTAAGCCCTGAGCGTTGCGTTTGCGCAACGTTTGGGAATTTCGATATATTAAGTAATTCATAAAGACATACGACTTGAAAATGGGTAGAATTGGATTAGAATTGATCGTTTTAGATTCTGCCATACTCAAATTTCAAAATTATTTAAATATTCATAAGTTTTTTTCGATCCAAAGTCAAAGGTTTTTTTTGGGGAATTTTTGAAATTCAATCAAAAATACTTATTCTTCAAACCTATCAAAATCCCTTAGTGGGCTGCATTTTGCAATGCTAAACTATTTAAAAATAAGTTTTGAAAATTTTTTTTTTTGATTTTTTAAACAAAAAATATGCTTTAAGTTTTGTGTTGCGCGAATGCAACGTTGGGCCTAAACACTGCCAATTTTCATACAACGCAACGCGTGAAAATGTAAAAATCCAAGCAGCTGATATTTTATTGGTACATTTTATTTTCCGCAAATGTTTGATTTTGTTTATTTGTGTAATGTTTGCGAAAAACATGACAAAAAAAAACATGGTATGAATTTTTTGCTTGATTTTTTTTCTTGATTAGGTCAATTAATAAGATTGTGTAAAATTTTATGGAAATCGCACAAGCCTTTCTGGGGTCAGGTTTTAATGGGTTAAATAGACAAATATGCATCTTCAATTGCAAAATGTGAAAATTTCAAATGATTGCGAATATTAAAAAAAAATATCATAGTAGGCATAGTGACAATTCCCAGGTTTTTCATTCCAAAATTCACTCACAAAATTCATTCACAAATTCCAAATTTCATTCCATTTTATTCCATTAATGTGTAAAGTACGTCATCATATTTAAATGAATTTACTTTGTAAACCATAAAAAAATAAAAATGAAGTACTTATTTTATTTTAATCTCATGTGCATTTATTCATATTTGCTACTTAAAAACCAATAAAAAAAAAAATCAGTAAACAATATTATAGCCAAAATGACTACATATGGACATTTTAGATAGGTCAGGTTGTCGGGCATTCTAGTGTTAAGGGAACAAGTACTTGTTTAGCAAACTAAAAGCAAATAGATGCAGAATAATCAGCACACACATACATATGTCATATGCACAACATTTGTGAGATTGAGTTCAATTTCTTCAAACCGAACAATCTATGATTTGCTAGAGCACTGTCCAATCTAACACGTAAAAGAGATATATGTAGATCTCAACCAACAACAAACTAATGAGAGCGGCAAGGACGTGGTTATTCCAAATGCAGCATAGCTGACATTTTTAGATTGGTTCAGTTTTGAGCTACCACAAATTCCTTTCAAGTTCATGTTTCGCTTTCGTAAGTCAAATGTTAAGAAATTACGAAATAATAGCGACTCGATCAGTTTTCAATGGTCCTCTATCCCGTTCACCGATCGTCAAGCTTATACGCCATTAAAGCGTAAATGTGAATGGTAGCCTACAAATCGAACCTAACCTCCTTTACATTGTAGCGAATGTGATGTTGATTTAACCTCAAATTTCTCAAGCCATCAGCCGTTGCAAAGTAAATTAATGCCTTAATGGCTTTGTATGATTTTCGAATACTTTTATAAATATGTTTTTTATTTGGCACAAACAGCTATTATTAACAATTGTTGCTAATAATAACAGCAGGCAAAAAGCCAAATACCGCTGAACTACGGCGTGAGTTCGCCTAGAATTCGTGCCATTAAACCTTGATACAGTTGATGGTTTGTTGTTGTTGTTATAGTAAACATTTTAATTTGTTTGGCTGTTGAACGAGGCTGTCAAGCGCTGTCGAGATCAAGAATATTTTTGCCGTCAAACAGCACAAACAAACATTCAAAATTCGAAACGCTAAAAGCCAAAAGCCAAAAATCGACAATCGCTAAGCAGCCAACGTGAAGCTGGATCAATTATTCAATTGGTTCAATTGCGTACCGCACCCAGAGCTGAACTTGAACTGAGCTGCGGATGCGGTGACACCGTAATTGGGCTGCAATCAACATATCGATGGCGATGGAAATGATGTGTGACTAACTGCAAGGTGGCTGATAGCAAACATTTTAGGTCCTTGGCGCTTTCCTTGCTCAAATGCCTCCTTTAGTACGTGAAAGCGAGTTGCTCCCATATACCTTGGCCGTGTTTTATTGTTAGCCGTACAGTGGCCAAGGAGATGTTTAAGAGTTCCCCTTGCATGTATTGTTGCCAGATCAGGAGATTTCCTCCTAAATTTAGAAGATTCTTAGCCTTTTAGGGGAATTTTTAGGAGAAAGAATTGTTTAGGAGAAAGTTTAGGAGATTTATATTTTATGTTAAGGGATTTTTTGGATCCTTAGTGGATTTTCGGGAGATTTTTGGATAACGCAGTATGATGTATTGGGAACACTGGCAACAAAACATATTTTAGCAACTATTTTAATAGTTAAAGCTCCCTATTGTGTTGTAAGCTTACAAAATGTAAACTAGTTCTCGCTTTTTGATATCACAATTAAATCCCGCCAAAAATGATACTTTTTGTTTACTTCATTTGTTATATGTTTTTTCTTTGTTAAGTTTTTGTTGTCAAGCTGAAGATGAATAAAAAAGGCTGCATTAAAAAAATTATATGTATTCCTATATTTTTCTATTTTTATGAGAAGTTTAATTCCTTTAACATGACGCAAATTATAAAAAAAATTTAGTAGATTTTTTTAACTTTTGGGAGGAAATCTCAGTATTTTTTTAAGATTTAGGAGAAAGTCATTGCAGGTATCTGGCAACACTGCTCATAAGTGAAAATAACTGAGTAAGTGGAAAAATTTCAGTATTAAAATTTTGTATGTCTTAAACTAATAAAGTTAGAAGGATGAAATTCGAGGATATGGTAGTGTACATATTAGTCCTTAAGATATATTTTTTTCAAAAAAAACTATTTCAAATTTAAAAGGATATTCAAGAATAAAGTTTTAAAAGGACATTGTCAATACCTCTTCGTCCTTTTGCACCAAAACATTAAATTTTCTAAGATTCTAAGGTTTTGTCTTTTTCATTTGATATCCATATTGTTATTCTACAATGCCAGGCGCGGATAAAGAAAAATATTTCGGGGGGGTTTTAAAAAGTAATTCCTTAAAATTTATAAAATGTCTTTTAATTTGTATGTAGTTTTATAGTCGATCCACATATTTCGGGGGTTCAACCCCAAACCCCCCGCCCCCCCCCCCTGGATCCGCCACTGTACAATGCGCTCAATTTTTAAAATACTTTTTTTAAGTAAACAGGTTCTTTCAAAGTCCTTTTAACAAAAATCCTGACGTCAGCGAGAAAAACTGAAAACGCAGTTTTACTACATTTGGCGCCTAAGTAGTTTTGCATCGATTTTTTCGTGTGTTTTGAAATATTTTGATTTTTGTTGCACGATGTGATCAACATCAGACTCAGGTTTCTTCTCTTGACGAACAAAACTTGCGCTGGATGAGGAGCTAATTCTAAGTGAAGTATGAGCGGATATGGTTAGCGTCCGGGAAGGGTTTTGACGACTGGGCGGGTTGGGCGACTAAAAAATTCGGACGCATATAAACGACTCGTGGTTGACGTGAGACGATGACGTCGTCCTTTCGAAGGACACAGTCAGTAAGTTATTTAGTTGTCTCACAGTGCCTTGTGTGAGAGCGGTGGCGCCACCTGGCGATGGATCACACTGCATATCGATATTCGTTAGCGGATTGTTGTCTTAGCAAAACAGCAAGTAAAATGGACAACGGCTGTCGGCTTGTAGTGAAAATGGCGCACGTCATCCATGTCATTGGATAAAGCAATAGAACTGACCTCCCGCCAGCATCGTGTCAGGGTGACCACATGTTCCCTCAGACATTTTAACATTTTTGCACGTTGCGCATAGTTATTTGATTTTTTGTTGCAGTTGTCTGTTTGCTTTTGCTTTTTTGTCTGCAATTAATTTATGATCTGAAAGCGAGTTAAGCCAACTGAAATCGTGCACAATTCCTTTGAGCAACTGGAGCAGCCGCAGCAATTGTTCTGCTGTTGCTGTTGGTTGCTGCTAGTTGCTATGTTGCCGCTGTCTGCTTCTTGCCGCAAATTTCATTTGTGTTACGCTCACGTAAGCAACTACCGCATAATTATTTGTGTGGATATTTGTATGTTTGTTTCGTGGCATTTTGTTGTTGCTTTCGGCGCATTAACTGATCTTCGGGGGGGCCAGAGCGGTACCGCGCTGGCTGTCAGTCGGTTGCTGCGCTAATTAATGCCGCTGCTCTAACTGTGAACTTGCTAATTTGGAATTTAATTTTAGTTTTTTAATTAGAAATTTGCCATTTTTTCACAATTTCAATTACGCTTTGTATGCAAATCTCCGAAGGCACAGCACGAGTGCTGTGGCCAATTGCGATTTCAAACTCTATCTGGATTAGTTTTTAGTTTTAGAATGTCGAATTGCCGCTACACATGTACATACATATTCATATATGTAATTAGATACAAACATTTTCGTCACTCGACATTCCAACGGTTTTCAGCATGAATTGGCAATCTATTTTTTATGTTCTGCTCCATTTTTTTTTTATAAAATAGAATGTTTATGATTTTGGAAACGGATGTGCACAGTTGTTGGGGGACAGATAGAAGATTAGTCAACCTTTTACTATGATTTAAAAATAATCTGTTTTAATAGATTTTAATATATTTCTTGTCATAGCCAAAAGTTTCCCAATGCTTTGCGAGATTCCAATCATATTCAGCGATTTTTTCCACCTGTACGCAAAATCTATGAAAGTTGCCTCATCTTGTTTCTCTTCTCAAGTGTTCAACTAGTAATTGAATGTTCTGCCAGTAGTTGGTGTCCTCAAAATAAATCTTTACTTCATAGACAGCTAATTACGATTTGTTCTAATTTGTGACCCTGTTGAGTTCAGAGCGTAAGTTCACACTAAAAATACCTTAAAAAAATCTCTTGAAAACATATTTCTTTTAATTTCTGCTTATAAAGTGGAAATTTGTTTTGGCATTGTTGCCAATTAAAACGCCACCACTGACTAGTGCGGAATTCGATTTAGTGATAAAATTTATACACGTAATGTTTATAATTAAAATCGCTTTTGCGGAAAGTAAATTGTAGGCGCGACGGCTTTGTGCTACTATTTTAAATTGGAAACCAAACAAAACACAGCCCAACCGCGGCCAATTGAGTTTCGTTTGTTTGTAAGAGCGACGATGAATTGGCAGCCGCTGCTCGATCGGTCAATAAAACGTCCATGGCTGATTTTTGAAGCGCACCAGCTGTGCCGAAAGTGAGCAGCCAACACTTGTTCGCACGTCCAGTAGGCAATTGTGGCGAGAGGGGCGGTGTCTGTTTGTGTGTATGTGTGTGTGTGTGGTTTATGGCACCGCTGTCGCTCACTGTCTGCCACTTTGTCTGCTTATCCGCCTCAATCCATTGTAACTTTTGTGGTTATTGTACGAGTTGTTGGTCGCATACTTGACTGCGACATTGGTCGATTTCACATATTGTCACTTTGACAGTTCACGCTGTCGCTGACAATTGCTCCCTCAGCTGCTGATGCAAATGATTGTCCAGCGAGTGGGTGCGTGCGTTCAACAGCTGCCGATAAACACCGACAACACATTTGAAAAGGAAAGCGAAACGTTGCGTTTTGTTGTCATTTGGCGTGAATTGGGCTAATTACGCGAGTCATGTATGACGTCTCTAAATGCTTGTACGAAATTAAATCAATATTGTTGTGGATATGTAAAGTGGAGCGAGTTTTGTTGTCGGCCTCAAACTGGTCACAGTTTGTCGAACGACCGTGTTGTCTGACTTGGCCGATAGGTGAAGGGGACACAGCTGAAAATCACTCGAACCATTCGAAAACAGGGCCTCTAGGCGAACATTTGATATCTCAAATCATCAAATTTGCCAAAGCTGAAGTATTGTCATTGCGAATTTATTTAGTGGAGAATGATTGTGCACTCAATGCAATTGCGGCCGCATCACACGCATTGATTCACAGTCAATTAGCATCAAATCGAATAATTCAAACGCATCGCCGATGTGCGACATCTGCGCCGGCTTTAATGGAAATCACAACGCAAATTCAGTGAATGCAAAATGGAATGTTAAACCACCAACTGTTTGTTGTTGCACTGCAGCGCGCCATGGATTGGCTCACGCGCCACCAAGTGCTGCAAGTTTTCTGCGCATGGGCAGCGTTGTCGCATCGCATAAATCATAATCAGCGCAAGACGATGCGAATTCGCCGCATATGCGCACATGAACTGGTAAAACATGCTGGCCATTAAAAGCTGCCGCTATTTAGTTTGTTTAGTTGGTGCATTTATTTGCAATAAAACTCTTAATTAAATTTATAAATAAAGCAACTGGCCAGAAACGCGCCTCGTTTGCCGTTTACTGCGCTGCACCTGAACGAGTAAAAAACTTTCGACATGCGGACAGTTAGCTGGGTGTGTGTGGCAATCCGTTGCTTGGCCCACTTTTCAGCGCTCGCGTCCTGTGCTGCGCCGCCATCGTCTTTCGCTCTCACTCACTCGCACGGCGAGTGAGCGAGAGCGAGTCCAAGTGAGTGCTTCACAAGTAAAAAAGGATACAAAAACAAACTGGCAGGTCCACTACCTCGAATTATTTGACGCACTGTTTGGCTTTTTTACGAGAGCCGTCAATGCGTCATGCAAACGTTTGATTCAGCGAACAATTTCGTCGCCACGCATTTGTCCCGCGGCCAGCGGCTGCTGTGCACTGTAAATCAATCATAATCCAATTTTCTATGAGGCCTTCGCGTTGCGTCAGCTGATGCCAATCAGTTTCACTTTCGCGCAGACGCTTGGACTCCTTAATCTGGTTTGGTATTCAGGTTTCCAGCGAACGGGGGCTGCATTTCAATACGATTAAGATGTGAAATATCGACATGAAAAAAATGGGTTTCGTGTTATTAGTAAAGTGGATACTCTCTGCCATCAAGAAAGAAAAATATTTGGCATCCATGGACTGCATAAGCATACACATTCATTACGAATGGAATAGATTAATGATTTGACAGCAGCTTGTCAAAATTATTAATATATATTTATTGGTTCGAAAGTTATTAACAAAAAGGCGGAAGCTGCAATTCTAATGAAATACAAAAATTCTAATTTTCATCAGTATTTTAAATAATAAAAAGATACAAAATCAATGAAGCGAGAATAATGAAATTTTGACACGTGATCAAGGAGATTTTGAGTTTTAACATAGTTACTTTTCAAAAAAATTCGGTATAAATTTTAAAGGATATAAAGGATTAAAATTTTTAAAGGACCATTTTCATATCCTTTTTTTTACAAATAGATAAAAAAGAAATTTTATTTAAATTCTTGAGCCTTTCCTCTTTCATTTAATATACATATCGCCACATTCAATCGAGGTAAAGTATTTTCTATATTTTTTTGTTTTTTATCCCCTTTAAAAATTTTAAAGTCCTTTTAAAAGGACAAAGGATGTAGAAATGAAAATCTGAATACGCAGTATTACTATCTTTGGTCTCTAGTTTCACGCCCATATGGATTTTTTTTGGTGTAAAACATTTTTTATATTTTTGTCGCACGGTGTTATGAAAATTTTTTAATAAACGAATCAATGCACGTTTCGAAGCTTTTATTAAAGTTTTCGTTGGCTCTCTCTTAAGTTGTTACCAAATGATGCAAATGATGTTCTGTTTACCGTATTTTACGAAGATGTCCTTTTCAGTACGCCCACAGCATTTCATTTGGGGGTCGAGCAGGGTGCTTTGCGTACAATTGTTGAGCTAAATTTGAATCCATATTTTACACTAGCAATTTTTGTATTTGGGTGAGTTGAACCCTCCTCGCTTGTGTACGCCACTGGTCCCATTATTGATTCGATTAGTTCAGTGTACGCTGCAACCAGTCAATCGCCAGAAATTTGTTTACATCTTCAAAGCAATTTACGCATCTTGCAGTGATTTCTTCATCGGTCTTCGTCATGTAGCAGTTTCACAATTTTCCAAAGTTATTATTGGATTAATTAGCTTCAGTGGCTACTAATTTACTATCTCCGCATGATGCGTTGCGAGAAGAAGTGCCAACTAAAGAAATAGTTGTCATTAATTCATCGCAGCTACTTTGGCGATTTACAGACATCCAGTGGATCAACCGGTTCTCTTTGATACGGCAACTAAAACAATTTGGCATGCGGCGTTCATCGGGTGTGTTGTTAGTGCGAATTCTTGTGGTCGCTCTGCGGCTCAATTGGCCAACTAACAAATTTTCAATCCAATTCACAAGCAACATACAACTTTGTGTACAACAACTGTGAACTCTGTTAGCAGGAAATAATTCAATTTGAATAATATATATATATAAATAAATTTGTCCATTCAATAATGAAAAGAACTTTCCTTCAACTGTTAATGCAAAACTAATCGGTCGCTTTGGATTCATTTGGATATTTGGAGCAACCATAACATTACGCTAGCAATTTAGTGTCACGGAACAATTGTTGACAATTCGATGAAAATTTAGCAACGAGCTTCTACCACATTCTGGAACTTTCCAAAACTCTCTGAAACAATCGAGATGATCATTTGATAACTGACAGCAATCGGCCACCAGCTAACCGTCTCCCACCGTTTAGTTGATGTAAGCCGCCACCAACAATGAACCAATAAATATTTATAAATATTTCGCAACCGTCAGATCTGCATTTATTGCCCAACATTGCGGCAATTTATTGATCAGAACAGATTGCAATGGTCCAACGAGAATGGCTGACAGCCACCTGCTGTGCCGACAAGCGGCTTTGTGCGCTAATTGTGCGCGACTGTTGCCAACAAGCAAACGCGCTGCGCATGAAGTCTTTTATGTTGTGGCCAACTGTGCCGCCGCCTCATAAATCGAGAGACAGTCAAGAGCACCGCAACAGCTGCGCGCGAATGTGGGTGAGGTGCGCACTCAGGTCGTTTGAGTTAAATGCTTCTTTGAAGCGGCGACTGTGTCTGCGGTCGTTAATTGCCGCAGTTGCGCCGAGAACCGAACTGATAACGCTGCCAACAGTTTGTTTACTCAACGCTCGGACAATTCGATCCATCAAAATTTAACGGCCAACGTGGCGCAGTGCCGCCTAGAGATCTGAAGATTTCAGCACGCCGGCAAATTAGCGCAACATTATTGTAATTGAATTAATTTCAATGCGCACAATTACAAGCCAATCACACACGGCGCGCAATTTAATTAATATACTAGCAGATTTTTTCACGCCCGCAGCGCTGGCGGACGTGGCGCGTGAGCTAAATCGAGGCGGAAAACCCATTTGCGGAGCCAGCACGCTAAGCGGCGATCATTAGGCGATCATTAGGCGACCATCGACCGCCGTTCGTCGGCGGCGTTTATACCAATTGTCGGCATGTTCCGGAGCCGGAAAAGGCGAGCGATATCCGCATGCGCGCATTTGTCCGGCGACATCGAGAAGAAGGTCGAACGACTGCGCTGGCGTTTGTTATGTTGCGAATCTAATGTTGGCTGCAACGGCATTATTTATTTTCGGGTAATAATTCACAGCCAGGCCCCAGGGGCCTTCGTTGCTGTCGGCCAAAGAACGCGCCGTACAGTGGAGCATTGATGTTAAAAAAAAATAATAATAAAAACTATTTAGTAAAATTTGCTGGTTTTCACCACACAAATCAGTGCAATTTTGGCGCATAAGGAAATACATTTTTTGGGAAACTATCGCACACCCACTTCAAAAGTGACTCACAATTTTGGTTTTTCAGGAAACTCACAAAACTGTTTTTGAGCTGAATAAAAATTTTTTAAAAATAACATATAGATCATTTAGTAGAAAATCCTTACAGATTATGCTTTAGAATAAATTACAAAAATTTTTTTTATTTTACACTAGAAAATGAGTTGTGACTTTTTTGATAATATTTTAATTCAATTATTACCGAATTATTTTAAGTTATGTCACTTTTGCTTAGTTTAAAAATTATAAATGACAGTAAAAAAGTAAAAGAAAAATATTGAAAATACGAAATTAATTTATTTATTTGAAAATATATACCAAAACTATCAAAACTTTACTTAAAATTAACTGCAACAAACATTTATTTCGTCAAAAGTGTCACAATTTGAATTAGTGAACTTTTTTGCATTTAGCTGCAGCGATCAAATAGCATCAAACTTCTCGACATGAAGAGAGACCTAACTGTATTTTGGCAACAGTTAACAACAACAAAATATACTAATTTTGCTTATTGGTAGATAGATGCATTGTGCACAGTTTTAACACATAAACCCGAAAATTTAAAATTTTGAGTTTTGTCACTTTCGAAGTGGGTATGCGATATATATTTTAAATCACTTGAACAACAATTCGCAGACTGCAACGCTCAGTTTAAATTCGCCTGATAACTTTTTAAGGGGTTTCATTATTGTCGTAAACTTTTTAATGGCTTAAACGATGTGTTTAGGAAAAATCTAAAGAAAAATAATGACATCG
Source organism: Melieria crassipennis (assembly GCA_963668005.1). Lineage (NCBI taxonomy): Eukaryota > Metazoa > Arthropoda > Insecta > Diptera > Ulidiidae > Melieria > Melieria crassipennis. The sequence continues at coordinate 113,018,906 of OY764963.1, read as the reverse complement.
ATTAATGAAAAATCTTAAGAAAAATAATGACATCGATTTATGACTGACAAAATGTTCTCAACATTTTTTACACTCTTTGGTCAATTTCTCGCTTTTTTCCCCGAAACCACGTTTACCAAAACCCTCAGTAAGATAACCCTCAGTAAGATAACCCAATAACGCAATTTTTAGCCAATTGGCATAAAATTCTTCTTTTAAAAAGAACCGAATTTTACAAACATTCATCAATAGTCATCACTGAACGGTTCAAAAATATATACATTTTCATCACTCTTGCATACACTTGCAACCACTGTACGCCGCTGTCACTTGTCTGCTTTTGCCGCTACTATTCGAATTACTATTTTGCGCTGTTGTTCACTTTGAATTTTTACTATTGTCGTAACGTTGATTTTTAATTGTTGCTGTTGTGTTGGGCTTGTGTCGGCGATATTGTGTCAATAAATGAAATTCAATTTTGACCATTAAGTGCAGTACTTTATTTATTCATGACTCATGGCTTACCGCTGAGAACGCGCCGAAGTCGTTTAGCCGCTTCTGTGAGTGTTTGTCACAATCGCGCGTAAAATTTCGTGAGAGGCGCGGTGACGTCGGTGAGGTGTGGTTGTGCCAAAGAGTAATCGAAATTCTCGAGCTGTCGTGTTAGACACGGCTGGGAAGAATGGCTTCAATTAACTTAAGCGTTCGAAAATGAAAGGTGGATTTGAAGTCGACTTGATGGCTTTATTGTTTGATATAATGGAAAAACTGATGTACAATGGGTGCGTTTATACATATGTAGGTATGTATGTATGAATGTATGTATTTGCACTAACACACAGCTAGTATGGAACAGCATGTAGACTCTTTTCAGGTATTTTAAGCCAGATTCAGGGTTGTTGGTGTTTGAAAGAGCTCTAAATAACTGAAGTAGAAGAAACTGTAGGATTTCGTATGATGTCGGTGCTAAGAGGTTTTGCTGAATTTTTGACAGTTTTAAAAGCAACCAGCTTGTAACTCACAATGATGACCGACTTTTTCTTACACTTGTCAGCATTTTCCTAACAACTATGCATTAGAAAACATTTAGATAGCAAGTTTTTCAGTTCAAGAGCTGACATCGAGTCTATTATAGTACCAGATTTTGTCCATATCCAAATGTGGTACCTCCATTCTCAGCTCTTAACCATTGTCCAGCCCACAATTCGAGCAAATTACACGTCCAATTTAATTAAAAAATGGCATTGGTGCGACATGTGTCGATCGCTAAAACGCACTAAAAGCACTGATTATAATTTTAATTGACATATTATAACTGAAATCGCTAAACTCAGCGCGTTGACTTGTTTTTCAATTAAAAATTAACAACAATTGTTCCGGTTGTTGGCCTCATGCTGCATAGCCATTGAAAATCTCTGCTTCTAAGTAGAACTTTTCCAATAATTTGTTGCTTTATTTGCATAAAATATTCAACACATTGTTGAGAAAAACAACAACAAATACAAAGAACGCGCTGTCAATACGTCACACAAGTCACCTTGCAATTTTAAGAATGTGTAGCGCTCCATTTTAAATTGAAGCTGAATAAATTGTTGCTCAAATCAATGTTCCAACAGGTCACGTGTATGCGTTTTGTTGGATTATTGGACGAAAAAAAGTCGAGTCCGAAGCCTACAACTCGAAATATTCAAATGCACGCAGAATCTGTGCCCAACGCGACAGACATCGATTTGTTTATATTTATGTCCAGCTGAAGGTTGCGCAGCAAAGATGCGGACAGACAACCAGTCTGACGGACGGACGGACGGACAGACGCGCGTTCGTGCGTAAGTGACACGCGCTAAAATATCAGAAAACTTAATTTGTGCAGCTTCGAACGATTCTCGACCCAGAGAATTTTTTTGGTAAGAATGGAAATGAGTGTTGAGTTGATTAAATTTATTGCAACTAATGTCAATTAATGTCAAATAAAATTTGAAGTTGCATATAAAGTAGTGGAAAAAAGGAGTCGAAAAAATTAAGAGAAAAAAAAACGAAAACTTATACATTCGTGCAAGTTTGCTAAGGTTTTCCATAAATCGAAAAAGGCCAATCAATTCAGTTCTGATTGATATCAATCAGTGAAAAAGTTGCTTGGGCTATTCCCCAAATAAGTGAAACGTTTTATGCAAAAAAACACTCAATACTGTATAATTCCATCGAAGTAAGGTGAAAAATATTTGCTCAATAGTCGCTTTGCCAGTTCTAACACATTCAACGCCCATTGACCGCCAAGTGTTGTAAACACAGTTGGCAAATATTTTACAGAAGGCGTCATGTCAACTGTGAGTGCGTGTGTGCGCCTAGAATTCACGCCAAGCCGCTGCAAACAGTAAATAACACTTTGGATGCAAATTTAGTGAATGAGGGTAATTTAGTCGGAGCGTAATCGAGCGATTGAGCGCAAATGTGAAGCGGATATTTTTGTGGCGCGTGTAAGTTGCGCTGAATGAAAAAACGCCAGTAAGCTAAGTGTTGCAAATATTTCAATTTAAATTCGCATTCTTGCATGTGGCCAACACGAACCGCTCGTGCCGCGGAACTGCACTGCAGCGCTGCATTGCGCCATTAAGACGTGCTTTGTGCCAGTGTGCCATGCGCGTCCGTCAATTAGGCAACTCGAAATAGTCATAATTGAGGTGGAATTGCGATATGCGAACGACAGGTCGCCATTCGTGCCGACTGCCAAAAGAATGCCATTTTTGACATACGGTTGAGCGCAACACTAGTAAACTGCATTAACACACACACACACACAGACGCGAGCATTAAAATTGGCTCGACTCAAGCCAGCGCCGCGCACTGTCAGCATCTGCTCTGACTTTGGTTGCGGTCGCAATTCGACGTGTTATCAGCCGCACAACAATGCAGCGCTAACCAGCGCTATTTAACTATTTTTTTTGTTGTCGTACTTTGTGTGGGCTACCGGGCTCGGCGTACGCTGGACTCAATGTCCGTCGTACGGCCACCTTCGCGTTTGTGTGCTGCCTGCGTCAATTCCGTAACTTGCCGCCCACTTTTCGCTCCAAAAGCGCACACAATTTGTTTACCGTTGCTGTAGTGCTTGATTTTATTTGTTGTTGTTGTTGTTGTTGTTGTTTGTGCACTTTTGCCGCTTCATTCGTTGCGCTCCGTTGGGCTGATTGATTGAAGGCGATTTTGAGCGGTGTGCAACTGCGAGCGAGCAGCTATGACAACCACCACAACAACAACAACAACACAAACATTAACAAAACAAAAGTGTGCCTTTTAAAGCATTCATGTCTTTCCGCTTTTTGTGCGCTCAACACACCGACCGACACATCTAATCCGATTCATTTTGTCTAATCATAATTGAGGTTTCCTTCGGTCGCTTGTGCCAACAGCACAAATCACGCCGAACAAGTTCTCAACTCGAATCGCATTGAGGTGAGTGTGTCTGTGGGCACAAACATGGCATTAATTGTACAGTGACCTCAAGCTACTTAAATAGTTCGCATTCCTTTCCATTGGTAGAGGTTTATTTAGGTTATTGTTATACTTCATACTGAAATAATCGTCGAAATCGGGTAATTTTGCAAGTTACTTTTAATGAAAACTATAAGAAAATAACTAAAACTATTTGTAGAGCTTATCTCAAAAGACAAAAAAGTGACAGCCAGATGATTTTTATGCATCGCTGGCAGTTGGCAAGAACATTGGTTATTGAGCACAGCTGTTTGAAGAAGAGATATGAATCGCCCTACAATGTAATTTATCATCTGTTAGGAACAGATGATTAATTAATTCTTTAACTCTTTTGTATAAGCAATTCTACAATGGATTAGCCACCGAAATCTGTAGACTACACAAAACATCACACGACGACAAGGTTCTTGATTCGATGGGCAAAACAGCAGGGGGACTTAGCTTCATCAAGAAGCCGAACTACTAACGCTTGAATGTGTCAACAGACTGTCAGATTCTGTTTCACACATGATGGAACTCAAAATTAGTCTACTAAGCCTTCCCTCTCTCTTCTCAACCCAACCCAACCTAAAAACCATATAAATTTACAATTTTCTCATATTTTCCTCAACATTGCTCAAATCAAATCCGCAAGTAATAATTGAAATTTAAACAAATTGCTTTCATATATGTACAGTGGCGCACGCAGGATTTTGTTTCGGAGGGGATTTGTGTAACTTTGTTGAGAACTTTGAAATACAATAAAATTTAGATGTATGAATCTACAAACTGAGATCCAAAATATAGTTTTCCCTACTTGACATATTTTGGTCCTGAAAGTTCAAAATACAAAATTTAGTTAAAAGGACACAATTTTTCTCTTTCATTTGATACCCATATCTTCATCATTGCACAACCGAAAATATTGAAAAAAAATATAAATGTGTATGTCCTTAAAATTTTAAAGTCCTTTAAAAAGGATTTTAGAAAAACTTTCTAAACTTTCAGAAAAAGAAAAACTGACTATGCCAGGTTACTATAAATGACCTCTAGTTTCAGGCCTATATCAACATTTGGATGGGTGTCGACAAAAACTTTTTTTTGGTCGCACTGTGTAATAAATGCAAAGTTGGTGTTTTCACTCAGTGCTTCATAACTTTGTAATTTTTCCTTCGATTCTATTGATGTTAATATTTGCACAAATAATATATCTTTCATGTTAGATTTTAAGACCAAAGGAGATAATTTATTTTATTTATAAAAAAAACATTCGAAAATTTATGATTTTTAAGAATGGTCGAAAAATTCACTTTTTACAACTTTCATCGTCAGTAATTTCTCCGAATCTCATCTGATTTGAACAATCTGTATATCTCTGAAAAGACTAAGGTATTATCTTCTGACGGACGGACAGCTTGTGTTAGTCAAATGATTCGTTTTCGAACCTTTTTTGAAAACGCTTCTTATAAAAATTTTTTGATCTTCAGTGTCGTGTTCAGCGGCCCAAACTTAGTCTAGAAAACACTTTAACCCTTTGGACTCCAAAGTTGCCTGAGAGCAACTTCACCTATTTGTCGTCTTATAGCAAAAGCTACGATTGATTTATGGGATTAATTTAAGAAGACACCAACAAATTAATATTTTTAGAAGTGAATTCAAAGCAAATTAAAAAAATTACAAATTTGCAGCGGTACCAGGCAAAGTTTGTGTTCTAATTGAAGTCTACGAATTGGGCGCGTTTGATCAAAACCCAGTTTCTTTAATAATCGTTAAATAAAATCAAAAAGTGATTATTTTGTATTCTTCCATAAATATTAACTAATTTTTCTGTAATTAAAAAATATTGATACACAATTTATTTAACCCCTTTTAAGCTAAAATTTTAAAGTAGCTCTAGAACTCTAACAAAGAAACGTGGCGACTTCAAATGTCGTGTTCACACTTTTTAGGCAAATGTTTCATAATTTAAGTACGAAAAAGTAATATCGAGACACAGGGCAAAATTCGGAGTCGAAAGGGTTAATTTTTAGGTGAATTTTTTGTGTCGAGAAGTGTTATTGATGATTGAATATATGCGACGGTTATAAATTAAATTTCTGTACTAACTTAAAGATATTTCGGGGAGGGGGTTTAACCCCAAAAAACCCTCCCCTTTGTGCGCCACTGTATATGTATATACTATTTTTTCACGAAACTCCCCCCTCTCCCCCCGCAAACATAAACATCTCAGCGCATTGTCATCGCAAATGTTGCCAACGACACAACTTGCAGCATGAAATTCTAATTTATCGGCGCGCTGCAATGCAAACTCACGTCAATATTTCACAGAATTAGCCTAAGTAGAAATTTATTGTGCAATAAATGCCGTAACACACGCACAGTGGGTAAATATTTTGCGCAGCATTCTGCAGCGCCCTGCAGCACGGGCCGACTTCTCTGCGGCGGTCGTCATTACTCAGTCACTGTTTTGGCTTCGCGCGGCGCAGCGACATTTGCCAATAGCGGCCAACGACGCCGGTCAAGCAGGTCGGATTCGCGTGCGGGGTTCTCATAGAGCACTTTGCGGCACTTTGCACAACATCCTGCGCCGGCAAAGCGCCAAGCGGCGCTGCTCCACTTTGCGTCTCGTTTTTGTGGCAGTTAAATTAAAAGTGGCAAAAATTCATACGCCAAGTGCCGCTTGTCATAAGCGCGCAAAGCGGCACAATTTTGCACCGAACTGGGCTGGGAGGCGCGGCGCGGCGCACGATTTGCCGTCAGGCGTAATACCAGAAGAATTTTTGCATTGCATTCGGAGGCCGTTTGCTGTGGCTCCTGGGCTGAAAAATCGAGTTTTTGCCACATTTCGCATGTTGCACATACCTGCGTGTCGATGTGTGCGTGCGAGTGTGAATGCGACGCGATATGAATTCCGCTGATTGATTTTTCGCGTCGTTCGCGAATTGCCAAGTCGATTACTTTGCCCCTAATTGACAAACACTCAACGCATGTATGATACCTGTCTGGTAACTCTGGGCGGCGCTGTTCGTTTGCGAAATCGTCCGCTTTAATTAGTTTGCATAAATGGGTCAGAAGTGGGAAGAGTTGTGTTGATTTTGGCATCAATGAAAATGCTCAACGCTGCTCACTCACGCACACACCTGTCATGGGTTGAAAAATTACATTTTTTTTTACGCGTATAATTACACAAATTTTGACTGGATTACGACAATTTTGAACGGAGTGGTGACAGTGGCTGTGATTCGACTTGGGTTGGATTTTTTGCTGACGCTTAAACATGCACAAGTGCCCAATTACCAGTTTCGCAGTAGGCCATTAAAGTTGTTATTTTTGTTTTTGTTTTTTTTTTGTCTATGGGCCTTAACTTAGTTTCAATTAAACGTAAAGTATACTGCGGGTACAGGAGCGTCAAAGTGTGGAGTGAGGCGTAAAGAGAGAATAGAGATGAGTGATCAATGAAGAGAGAGGCAGTGTTGCCAACTTTTCATTGTAAGAAAGCACTATTCCGCGCTATTCAAAAAGCACTAATGAGCAAGAAAAACACAAAGAACAAAAACAAATGTTGAAAGTTGTCCCAATGTTCCGTGTAACATACTAGAAAGATTATTTCAGATTAGTGGCAACTGTGACCCAAGTAGCAATTCATCCAAGGAGCATCACTTCAGGTTTCATGTAATATTCAAACAATTTTTTTAAAACAACATTTCAGTGTTGTACTGTTGTTAAATGAAATATAGTTTTGTATATCACTGGAGTTATTACAAAAAACAAACTTAAATTTTATAAAACAAGAATTAGTCTTGGTGTCTTTAAAAAAAAAAGAAAAGCACTAAAAAACGCACCAAGCAGCAAACTAAATATTTTTCGCGCTTTGATTTTCAAAAAGCACTAAATTTAGTGCGAAACGCACCAATTTGGCAACAGTGGAGAGAGGATGGGAAATGAAAAGTGAGAAGTAAAGAAAGAAGAGTATAGAGTAAGCAGGAAATAGGAGTACGAAGTGAAGAGTGAAGAGTTCGAGACAGTGTTGCCGTTTTGGTCCAATTGAACCAAAATTGGTAGCTTCGTTTCATAAATTAAGGCTTAGGTTGGTTGGTTTGTTGTGACTTTCAAGGAATTTTGGTAGGCAACACATTGCATTAATAAATATTCTATTAATTTGTTTATGATTTTAAAATTATTCTGTAGCTTGTGAACAAATTGTACATGCAAAAGTTCAAACATCTCTGCAGGGAAGATCTAAAGCTATTGGAGATTATAACGCCACATTTAGTCCTTTCTGAAGAAAATTTAACTATTCTTCCTTTGATTTCAAAATTTCAAAATTTAGTGTACTGCAATCCAGATAAAATTATAAAGCAGTAAAACAAAAATTTTGTTTCAATTTTTTTGCAAATTTATTTTGGTAGGCTGAGATTGATTTTGGACCAATTTTGGTAGGGGAAAAAAATTCTTAATGGCAACATTGGAGTTAAGAAGTAGATAGTTGAATAGTAAAAGAGTTGAAAAAGTTTCCATTTGAAAAGCTGCAGAAAGAGTGAGGAGTGAGTGAAGACTTACGAATGAGAAATGAAGACTTATGAGTGAAGAGTGAAGAGTTAGAGAGTAAAAGTGCAAAGAGTTAAATATCAAAAGAGTTGAACACTTGAATAGTTGTAGAAAGGGGTAAAAAGTGTGAAGGATGAAGCCCACAAGAATGAAGAGTCGAGAGTCTAATATAAGAAGAGAATAGTCAGGAGTGAAGTCAGGAGTGAAGGTAAAATCTGAACACTAAGCAGTTAAGAGTGAAAAGGAAAGTAAAGAGAACAGTGGTGCACACAGAATTTCATTTAGCGCGCTTCCGTACACAACTTTTGAGGCATACAAGTACCATTTGACAACATATCTGTCACCAAAAATTTTTGTAACAAACAGATATTTGTGGGATTTGAACTTCTAACCTCTTGCATACATCACTGCTGGATAATTAAAAGTATAATGTCATGAGTAGAGAGTAGAGAATAGAGTTAAATTAAGAACAGAAAGTAGAAGACTTCGTACGTAAAGTGGATGGAGTAGATCAGACAGTAAAGTTTAAAGATTGAAGGTAGTTTTATGTATACAGTAGAACATAATAGAGGATGGAGCATAGACAACACCGTTCTTTTTGCTCATATAGAAAGTAGTGACAGTATGGGATATGCAGATTCAAAGTAGAAATAATTTCAAAATGGATAATTAATTAGACCCAATTTGTTTGTGTGTGTTTAGTCAACTTCACCTTCTCGTATTAATTAATGACTATCCATAAATAGAAAATTACAGCACTTGGCACTTTGGTTCAAAGTAAATCTGCTGCCTTTTTCCGCTAAGTCCACTTACATAAGGCGGCAACTCAATACAAGTGAGTGCCGGCTTCAATGGGTAAAAGTATTTGCGAGCATTTCACATTAACTAACTAAAAAATTTCACTGCCTGCACCATTCGGTTATGCGATTAATGTCGGCTGCATATTTGGAAACCTATGTGTAGCCATAAATTGCTAAACCATTTAATTTGGACTCCATGATTATTCATCAATAATGCGTTTGCTGAAAACGAAATCGAACAACAAAATGCCCAATCCAAATAAGTGAAAGTACTTTCTCGAAAATTTGAATGTAAATCAAGGCAAAGGTGCAGCAAACAACTATTAAACGATCGCTTGCGTCGACTCTTGTTATTTACACCCATAAACATTACTCATTTATGTATGAGAAAAGATGCATTTGCTTATTTAATGATTTTATAAAACTATTGTATAAGGACAAACCTAAAAATATTTAATTACCCAAAAATGATCTGTTTTCATAATTCCCAAATGCGAAAAATGTTAAAACGATCATTAAATGTGTAAAAGTCAGTGCCCACAAGCAAAAAATCGTACACAACGCTGAACACTGACAAGAGACGAATTGTGCCGGTGCTATGCCCATTAAAAGTTTGCTGTAAATTACACTTACAACAACAGCAACAAGCATCGATTTAGTGCAGTGTAGCAACAAAAACGGCAAACTACAGCAGCCAACGCGTGCGCCGCGTACGCAGCCAACGCGCCGAAACGAAAGACTCAAGGCACGAACACGAACTTCAGGCTATCACCAATAATGCGCTTTTTGCGTCGACTGCGCCGGGCGCACTAACTGCTGGCAATTCCTTAAAACGCTAACTGTGGCACATTAGCGACGGCCAAGAGGTGGCAAATACTTCGAGTGTTCCATTGTGTGATTTCCTCGGCGTCAGGCAACAAAACAAACACCTAAATACTCATGGCTGTGCATGCATTTGCGCCCTTTTCTCTACAAAACTCTGTTTTGTTGTAGTTGTTAAACATTTTAAATTTTGTTGTTTGAAATGTGCCCCCTTTTCACTGTTGGCCAGTAAAGCGTCAGCGCCCTTCAGTGCTTTGTGCGCCCGTCAGTTGCCCGAATTGTTCGATTGTGTTTGGGCACGCACGCAGCAGCCAACGTCGATTGTGCGCATTGAATGTTGCGCAATCGCCCCACCGCGGACGCCTTGCGGTCTGCGGCTGTCGGTGTTGCTCGCTGTTTGTATATTTTGATGTTTCAATTGAACTTGAGTTCGACTTCCAGTTGATGGAGCTGTTCCTTTTCATGAATGCTCGTTTTGTTGTCGGTTTGATTCTGTTTGCAACGCTTTTGGCATGCGGCATTTGCCACAAGGTTGGCATTGGGTGTGTCTCGCACTCCAAACGGAAGCCGAGACGTTCGCTGTGTTTGTGTTAATTGACGCACTTAACACTAGAAAGACCGGCGGCTGTGTTATACCTAAAAAGACCGCAGCCGTCAATTTGACGGCATGCAAGAAATAAGAATAAATAAACGGTAATTGTTATGATGATGGTATGTTTTATTCTCATTTAGTATGTTTTCAGTTCATTTAACATTTCGAACAAATTATTGACCACACACAGGCTTATTGCAGTTATCGCACATGTCACTCGACCGGTTCTCAGGCATCGTTTTTTTTCCCAATATCAGGTCTAGTTTTCAGATATTCTTCCCGTAGCTCAGAAACAAGTTGAATGATAAAATAATGACGACTGATATTCTTCCCTGTTACTGTTCTGTATACAATCAATGCATTTATTCCGGCTAGATCTAACACATTATAGAACACATGAATAGAACATCTTCCACTTCCAGCTCTTATCGAGTACTTTCGAGCCATTTGGTTAAGTATATCTACACCGAATTTTGTTCTATTGTAAAATGCTACGGTCTCGGGAAGTGTTTTCATATCGGTGCCAACGTCAACAGTGGGATGAAGGGTACTCAACAACATTACGTTGTTGGGAAAAAGCTGTTCATCACCAACAAAATTTTGACCAGGAGTGTAGCAAAGATGACAGTTTTCAATAAAGTTGTTGCAAAAAGTTGACACTAGCGCAAACTTATCAGTTGCAAGTCGTGTAGATCTTGTACTTCGCAATTAAAAGCATAAAAACTTCATAATCTCTTTGACGCGGTTCTTACACATTGTTTTTCTGAAGATTGGTGCGCCCCATAATTTTGACCAAAACTTATCAGCATCCAACTGGTAAGATCCATAGGCGCCGCGAGCATATAGAATAGCAATAAATGCATCAGGTTCATATAAAGACATAGTCCAACTATCATTTTCCAACTGGCGTCTAGCTTCTGTTTCAGTGCACAATTTTATATCTCGTTGAGTGTGTTTATCCAAAGACAATGCCTGTTATAACTTTATTGGTGTCAACATATCGTTTTGCATGCGGAGTTGGCCCTGGATTTTCTTTTATCTTTTTTTTCGTCCCACTGGCATAATTGAAGAGCTCTAACGTTTTGAAATGCAAATCCATTCGATACCGTCACTCGCAATTTGAACATTTCCAATTTCGGGAAGTGTAGATCGCTTTGCAGCAGATCGACCGGATGCTCGTGCCAACTTCAAACACCATTTTTGGAGATGAATTTACCTCAAGCTCTTCTTCTAGGTCTGTATTGTCCGATGAAGAGACAACTGGATCCGGTACGAAAGCGCTGTCACCATCGTTACCATTTTCAAAAACTTCACCATCAACTTCAAAATCAGACAAATCCTCTGTTATGTCAGTCAGGCGCACGAATTCAAGCGATATTTCGGCGCTGTTGAGTGTTTTATGCACCTTCATTTTTTTCACTCAAAATACAAATATATAAGTCTCGCGTAAAATGTAGAGAATCAACTTTCTTTCTTCGTTACCAAAAAACCAGTGATAATCACTGCAGAAAACCAATGTACCTTTCAAATTTGCATGACGCCTACTTCGTTGAGTGTATAAAATACACCACAGCTAGTGTTTTTGGTTACTGCCGTCAAATTGACGGCTATGGTCTTTCTAGGTATAACATTGCATATCTCAAAAACTATAAAAGATGAGGCCCCTAAACTTGAAAATTAGTTAAAACATTGTAAAATATTAAAAGTCACGAGAGATAATTTTTTTAAAAATATTATTAAGCGAACAATTTCAACTTTATCATGCTTTGCCGTCAAAATGACGGCATTTGTCTTTCTAGTGTTAAGCTGTAAAGTTGCAGCTGACTGTGGGTTTCAAGCGCCCACATGTGTCTCTAAACGAGAGTCTTACCACTGTTGCGCCTGTTGTGGCATTTTGTACTCAATAACAATGCGTTCCGGGGTTTTCCAAAGCGTGTTTACCGTTTTGACTTTTTAATCATACTTTACAGCAACAACACTTCCCGGTGTTTTGTATTCATTTTTGTTTGGTGAATCGGTTTTTAGCGGTTCATTGCATGAAAGATAAGACTCTGAATTCGATGTTGGCATTTAACATTAAATTTTTCTATAGAGCCAAACACACCCAACGAACATGTTGACGCTGCAAACGCATCCAAAGTCTTCTTACTAAAAATTTATCATTGAAACTTAACCCATTCAAAGTCAGAGCAGTTACCGTCTTTAACTGCTCATCAACTCTTTCGCTGAATTTCAATGTGAGTCAATAAAAAATTGCAAATTAACTTTAACCAACCCAAGTGTGAACTTTGCGTGAAGAAATCACATATATTGAGTTGTTTTTTAATTGTTTTTGGCTCCAATTCGGTGTAAAATGCAAATTAAAAAATTTGCTTCACGGAATAAAAACCCAATGAATTAAAAGATTTTTGCACGCTGGACATTGGCAACGAAATTGCCAACTTTGAATTAGATAAACGCCAGCAACGTTGCCTCGCCTCAAACAGCGGCGACTGCACAGGCAGCACAAAAATCTCAACGGCCAAGCGATTTGACTTGTTTTGGCGCGCATTTGCATTAGCAACACAATCACAACAATAGCAGCAACAACAAACCGCAACACCAACTAAGACCGATATTTCCCGAAACGTTTTAAATCCGAAAAAAAGTGGCAATGAAAATTTTGCAAGTTACACTTGTGCAGAGATAAACATAACAAAAAACAATAACAACAAACAGCAGCGGCAGTCACTGAAGAGAAAACATTTGAAGCTCTCGCTCGGACGGCAATCGCGTCCGTTGTGTGTGACGAGCGTTTGAATGTCCAACACCCACAGTCGAATGTTTGGCGCGTTGCACTGCCAGTGACGCCATCTTTTGTTAAATGTCAAATTACAGTTGTCACTTTGTTGCTGCCGCCGTTGTTCAGCTGTGCACACGCACCGCCGCAGCGGCCACAACAAATGCCAACACGACAATTCGCCACACAGGTCGGCGTTGGCACTGTTGGGCCATTTGCTTGTCAACCAGCGCCACTGGCAGCAACATTTTGCGGTAGTTGCTGCTGCTGCTGTTGCTGTTGCTTTGTGTGGCCATCAAAATGTCAACAATGTACTCGGCACGCTGATGCAAATATTTTGCGTGTGATTTCGATCTCGAGCTGATTGGCCTTTTTGCGGTCCCTTGCCGACCAATGTCGCTCATTGTTGCTGGAAACGAACATTGTTGTGGTACACACTGGAAATTAATCCGCCGTATGCGTTGATTACTCTTGGCCACAATTAGGAGCGAATGTTTGCTGATTTTGGCTGGCAAAATTCTTGTCACGTTTGGCTGCAAAACAAATATACACGACACACATGCGTGAGTGTGTTTGTGTGCAGCTAAAACTGTTTGTTTTTTGTTGTTTTTGAGAAGAGGAAAAGTTTCGCTGTCTCTGGATTCGTTTCGCTGTCTCTGGATCTGCTGTTTAGAATTATTTCCTATCCGGCGGGATATCTGTTGGAATTTAAAACCATTCAGCACTCGAGGAAGGTATGCTTTGGCGCAACGAAGGCACTGAACATTTCCGACTGATTTCATGTTAAAGCATTTCATAAATGCTCCATGTGATCACAAAAATTAGTTAAATGTTTTTGCAGCAGTAATTTTTATTGCCCTGCAGCCGCCCCTGCGGACGTGCACCTGCCTAATAACAGCCCCATTTATGTTTCACCAATCCAGCCAGTAATTGTGCCTAATATCTAATTGCGGTTGCGGCAGAAACTACTTGTTAACACCTTAAGAAATCCGGTTGCAATTCGAATTATGCGATTCCAATTCGAATTCGCCGGCTAATGCTGCAAAATGGATAACAAATTAACACAACTACGAAAATGTTGCACACATCGACTGTGCATTCCTGGCTTTCGTTGGCCAAATTTAAATGTGAAGAATTGCTCTCCGACGCCTTTCACTGCTCGCTTTTGGCCAATAGGAGAGAACGAGGCATGTGGAACATACTCAGTTGAGCTCATCTTAGCGCACAGTCAAATTTCCCTTTCGCGCGCTTTATTTTACATCTCAATAAAAGTGTTAAGTGCCGGCAAAGTGTGTTGCGTAAAGCTGAATCGGATTTGGCAGCGCCACACTGGACACTTTTTCACTTCATAATTACTTTTTTATTGCCACAAATCGACGGGCGAGTGCAGTGTGCTGTGGCCAAATTCGTGCGCTGCCAGCGCGATCGAATCTAGCCGCAGCAGCAGCAGCAGCAAGCGCACATAATCGAAAGTAACTTTTCATGCTGTCGACGCGACAAAGCACGACAGCCAGCAAATCAAACAACCGAACAACCAAACAGCGGTTTTTGATTGTTGCCAGTAAATATTTGAATTGGCATTTATGGGTGGAGCTGCGGCTGCCGATGACGATGATGATGACGACAACAAAGTGGTTAGCGGCACTGCTAACGGCGGCTCTTTTGGTTTCAGTATAAGGAAAACACTGAACGCATTCCAGCAGGTGGTGTCGCCGCCAAACTGGCCAAGTTGCGCCCAGTCATTGGCCACGTGTAGACACCGATTTTACATGGTTTACACGAGAATCGCTACGTCAGCCGGGCCGAGTTTGTTTTTGGTGCTCCAACGACAAAGCCGACAATGACAACTTGCGACAACTTTAGCCGCTACATAAGTACACAAGTTGCTCAATTTTCTGACTGGTGCATAAATTATTTATAATTGTTCCACATAAATTAGCTGCACACCGGCCGCGTCCACAGTTACAATTTTGACGTTTCCAGCGCAGCTAACAACGCTTCGAAAATGTCTTCGCAAATTGCTCCTCCGAACTGCTTTCTGCAGCGGTGCGCAGAAGGTGAGTTTTAATTATGCTACGCAGTCGCTGCTCGAATTAATGAATGCCCACGCCGGCTGATAGGCGCTCGCGCTTTCGGCCAGCCGCCGAATCTGATAAGGCGCCGACAATTTCAAGCTAAGTGCGCGCTGAAAGTGGGCGCTGCAATCGATCTCACTCTTCGAAAACAGTTTTTCGCACTGCGCCGCGGTAAGGAGATAAGAACGCGGCAGCCAACACACACACACACACACGCAGCTCATATCCAATGCGCGTTGCCATAAGACTTTTTTGGCCCGGCTGCGTGATGGTTTTTGGCTTTTATCAGCGCTCTACAGACCATTTTAATTTTTGGCTAATAAATTGCTGCGGTTATCTGAGAGAGGCGAGTTGAACACGACCGCCGCACTGAGGCACCTTAAAAGGCAGATCGGTTTTTGCGATATCGGCAGCAAGCACAAAGCGCGGAAAATGGTGCGAACCAGATACCACAAGAATCTTAATGATGTCTGCCGACTGCTCGCACTTGGCATGCATCCTTTTAGCTGTGCACTTGAATGGAAAATTCTGTAATTAATTTGTCAAAAACCATAAATTTGTAGATGTTCAGTGTTTATTTTCCACAGATGGTAAAACGATCTGAATGTTGAGTTGCTCAAGAGCAAAGAGACAAAATTGAAAAACGAGCGGTGGCGGTCAAAGCACGAGGCTTATGAGGCAAATTCCTAGGACGGCATATTGCAAGGGGCGGCAAAATTTGTGTACCTGAAGAAACAAATGTCATATTTCCATATCATTAAATAATTTCTATATGCATATTAAATTATATGCAACCTTCTCTACGCCAGTTTGTGTAAATAAAAAATTATATTTTCGTATTCCAAGTACTTCTTTCTTTCTGATACTTGATTACATGTAGTTAATAATTTTCGTAAAAAAATAAAAAAAACGTTGCGAGCGAAACTCTTGCAATTTGCCTCGGGCGGCATAAGGCTTTGTCCGCCACCGAATACGAGCATCAGACATGCAGTGACACAGAAATAAAGAAGTAGGAATGGAAATAAGTATACAAGAAAAAGGCATATACGGTGAAGGGAGGATAGTAATAGGAATAGAAACAAGTAGATCGAGAGGTAGAGAGGACCAGAAAAGTAAAGACTGAGGTCCCCGGTCAAGGCGAAGGCTAAAAGAGCAATTAAAGCATTTCCAGGTCTTGGTATATATTCCCACTGAGTTGCCTTGTCGAGCGATCTCTGCTGCTCTACAGTGCCTTGAAATATCGGTAAGCTCCGGAGTACAGCTTACTCGAATATATAGCAACCTCCGAAACTATTCCTATAACTCACCTTCTCACTCACTCCCCTCACAACTTGCACCCTTGAAGGTCTTCTCACTGGCGAAGGCTGCTTCAGTGATGGCAAAAGTAAGAGCATTGAAGCATTGAACACTTGAAGTCAGCAGCAAATCGCTGCCAGTGTTGGCCTTGTGCGCGTACGTCAGCTTCCGCGTGCTGCAACACTTTGGTTGCTATGGCTGCGCAAAGTAATTGTGCACTGCCGATCGGCCAAATGAGTTAATAGCAGCAAAAATCAATGCAAATAGAAGAAAAAAAACCTTCTCATGTGATTGTAGGTTTTTCGTTGTTAGCAGCAAATTTAGAGCACAAAATGCGCGAGCGCGCATCGCATAACAAAACCACAGCTCACTTAACCCTCATCCGACGTTCAAAAAAACTCACACATAAGATGTTCGGGTGAAATTTCACCCATATGGTACTTTGTATGTTTTAATGCATTTTTTGACCAATTTTAATAAAAAAAACTTTTGTTATCTTTAATCTTTATTATCTTTGTTATCTTACAGATAAATAAATTAACAAATTTTTCTATATTTTTCTGCAATTAGGGCAGTTTTGTTAAGTTAGGTTATTGTGGCTGCCTCTGTAAGAGACACACTCGGAGGCCTATTATGAGACCCGTTGTGCTACCACATATTTCACCTGTTTTTTAAATGTGTATGTAACACTGTTTTTTCCAACATATGTTACAGCACACATTTCAAGCAGATGGGGAAAGGAAGGGAAGAAAGAGCAGTAGTTAACTAAAACTTTGTGTTCACCACACGTATACTTTGTTCAAGAATTGCAAGCAGAATATGCCTTTCGATCGTTTTTGATACCAAATTGGCACCGTGTTTCAATAGTTTTTCACTTTTTTACACTCTGATTTTCTGACAAGGTTTGGGAAATTGGCTGTATTGAGATAAGAAGTCAGCATGAAGATTTTCCTTTCGGTAACGTTGTTCTACGCAAAATCTTTAGCTTTACTAAACTCAAATCTATGTCTTCAAGAAAATTTCGCCGCTTGTACTTTTTGTTTGTGATTCCAGCTGGGATCGACAGCGATTAGTTTTTACTTGACGATATAGTTAGTGAACAACCAATTGGTCTAAAGTGTCAACTACTGCTATTGACTTATTGTAAAACGATGTAATTTCGGATAATTTTTTGTCACCCACATTTCCTGGTTATGATGAAAAGTGCTCAAAGGGGCATCTTCCGCGAAAAGCCGGCAATTGTTTACTTAGTGTGTCCTTTTCATAGGACGTAGATGGCAGTTGTCGCTAAACCCACTTTTCTCATATATCTCTTATGGGTGTCATTCTTCATTACAATCGTTACTCTTCTTGGCGAGTGGTTTTGTCACCGACAGAACGAAAAATTGGTCTGCCTGTTGTGTAGCTCTACAGATTATCAAGAGATATTCATTCGACTTATAAATACCACTCAAAATTAAAATACCAAAATATGCCCGAATATCACCAACGCTGATCCATGCACTGCCAAAAGCTCGCAAACCTTCAACATTAGTTTTGTCAGTTACTATCTTTAACATTGGTCTTCATTGGCATCTTGTATTGCTGACACACGACTTCAAGCATGGCGACTTATACCAACTTTAGTTGAAATAATATGATTGGCTCTTAGTTTTCCGTTGAGTTCAGGAGCCCCATTGATCCATAAAAAGGTTTTGCCTATAAAAGCAGTTCAAAACTTTCACTCCAGTGACGTAATTTTAGGGCATTTTCTGTATGTGTTGTGTTGAATTTCCATACAATTTGTATATGGGTGAAATATCACCCGAACGTCGCCCACGTAACTTTTTTTGTAATCACCGTTATAATGAAATACTCAATATGTTGTAGATAAATTCTAAAACTTACATTGATTTGCTACAAATACAAGAAACCTTAATCATTTTGATACATATATAGGAAAGTTATAGCATCCCAAAGTTGAAAATGGGTGAAAAATCACCCGAACGACGGATTAGGGTTAACAAACCGAAACCATACAACAACAGCGTCACTAAATGGTAATTCAATGCACAAAAGCAGCGTCGACGGTGAGTCGTAAAAGGAATTTTAAAGACTTGCGCGCATATCCTCGTGCGGCCGCTGCGAATGCTCGACAGCCGCGCATTGCCGGCTGCTGACTGCCGAAATCGAAATCGACTTTTGGCTACTTTGCACAGCGATTTCGCAATAGTGTCGATGCAGCGTGTTTCCTTGCTTTTGGTGGATTTTTTGCTGGCACTTTAGAGTCGATTTGCGAAATGTCTTCGGCTTGGACCAGTTTCGGTGCGGTGCGGTGCGGTGCGATGCCGATTGGCTGCGTTCGATCGCCGTTGTGGTGACTCGATGGCTTTTATTTATGTTTTATTTAAATGCGGCTTTGCGCAATCGCGTGGGTCAGCAGCACATGCCAGTGGTTGTTGTTGTTGTTGCTGCTGCAGTGGTGCTTTTTCGACTATGTCCCCTTTAAGACTTGCAGTGCATAAATTTTATTTCGGACACATAAACTATAAAAAGTATAACTAGGCCAGGCCGATTGCTCCATAAAGTGCGCGCAGCCGATCAGTGGCGATTAGCATTATGCATTTACCTATGTCGTCGCTTCGGCTGAGGCCGAGTGGCCGGCCGGACCATTTCGGCAGTTTGTTTGTATTGTAAATGTGGCTTAATTTCTTTCTGCAGGCTCTCGTAGTGAAAGTTGATTAGCAACGAATAGAAGGATTCGATGCAAAATCAATACACCAATTCGATCCTAATGAAGTTCAACTGTATTTTATATAATTATTTAATAGGTCTGCCTCATAAGGCACACACGTCAGCCTCTTTTAATGGTCATCTATGTTAATTCCAGAGTCAAGCTTTGCCCATTGCCAAAGCTTCAAATCTCAAAAGTTATGTTTGGTAATATTAAAACAAAATTATCTCATAATTATTTCAATATATTCATAGAAAATCAGAAAATAACAATTAGCATAATCAGCGGCGCACAGTGTGACTTTTATAAAAAGTAGGTATTTATGACCATGAAATTTTGCAATAATATTGCAGAGATCAACATCGTATTGGACAGAAACAATTTGCGTGATCGGCCTACTTTTTCGACGAGCCCCCATATAATTTAATAATTTCAGATGACCGTAATTTCTAATTTAATAGAATTTGTCAAGGCGGACGTAAATAAAAATAGTAAAAATAGTTTTTTTGTAAATACTTTTGAATTAGATTAAAAACAAAAAACATCTGTTAAGTCCAAATTTTTCGATAACCAGTAACCGGCTATTTACTCAACTGTAATGTTCCCATCTTGAGTGAAAATCATAACGGATTTTCTTCATATATGATTTTAATTTGGAATCATCAACATCCCTTCCAATTAAACTTAAAATATATTTACGTACTGCATAATTCTTCTTTTTTTACTCGGATTTTAGCAAAACATCAAATAGTGCACTTCGCAGAACTGCCATGTTTGATTAGCGGTGAAGGAAATTGGTCCAAAAAGGATACTAAATTTATTGCAGAATCTAAAACTATGCACATTTTTCATAAATGTGGTTATAAGCATTACATGGAACTCTACGGAATTATATAAGTAAAACTCTATTGAAAAAAGGAACAATTTATGGATTAACCAAATTTTAAGTGACTACCTATTTTAATCGATAAAAAAACTTACAAAAAATAATTAAAGCTTCAAGAAGTTACCAAAGTTGGTACAAGATGTCGATGTATATAAAATAAAAAAGATTGTGCAAAAATATTTCACAAAAAAATCGTGTAAACTTCAAAATAAAATAAAAAAATAAAATAAAAAATAAATAAAAAAAATTATTGCGATCAGAGAACACTTTTTTGTTTTTTACTTTTGGCATCATAAAAATGACAAAAGTCACACTGTGCGGCGCCTCGTTAAGAGTTAATGAGCTGCGGTTTCCCGGTTTCTCCTCTCCTTTTTCATATGTCTTAACAAGTCTGTGTCGCACGTCATCGACCTCCATAGGCATTTTGTTTTTGTCACAAATCAAAACCCAACTTGACACATAATGACTACAGTTGCGCCCCTCTCACTCTTAATTTCTAGATCCGCACCTGCTCGCACATAACAACAAAAATTGTTGTTTTTTTTGTTATTTATTGTTGCGAACATTGAGATTTACATATTTGTGGCTGCTCACACAATTGGCAAAAGTCAAAGATTTTGAAAATGTAAAAACGTAAACGGAAAACAAGACAAATGTGAAGGTGAAGAAAGAATGTGCAAGGAAAGTTGTTAGATAAGTTTTTTGCACGATCTATTGAACTTTTTAATGGTATTCAAATGAAATCATGTTGCTAATTGTAACATTTTGCAACACTGTGGTGACATGGGCAAGCGGACGGAGACTGAACGAAAAAAATATCAGTCATTATAAAATTTTAATAATTTTGATCTTTTATGGATGAAGCTTAAGACAACACAGCAAATTCCATAAACTTAAACTATTAAGTAATATATAATAATTTAGATGCACAAATTTGAATTTTTTATGAATCTCCCTAATCTTAACGGCATAATAGTCGGTTTTTTAAATTGCTACTGAATTCCAGTCAGCGCCATGTGTGCCAAACAAACCTGCCCAACCCTGCTCTTCTTCTCTCGTCTTCTCTGGTCTTCTACGCAGGTCGGAACTCTATTAGCACAATCATCAACCATACTCCGGGGACACTGCTTATAGCTAGACATGATGAATGACTAGACTATATAATAGACTATATAATAACTTCTAACGTGGTTGTCGTTCTGAAGAAGACGAAAAAAAAAAACGGTGTCGCACTTTATTTATTTATTTATTTATTAATTAATTAATTTATTTATTTAGTTATTTTGTATTTATGTATTTATTTATTTATTAATTAATTAATTATCAATTAATTAATTTATCAATTAATTATTTCATTTAAAAACTAACTAATTAATTAATTAATGATGTTTTAAAATTAATAATTTATTTATTTATTTATATATTTATTTATTAATGAATTAATTAATTAATTAATTTATTTATTTATTTATTTATTTCTTTATTTATTTTGTATTTATTTACTTATTTATTTATTAATTAACTAATTCATTAATTAATTAATTTAATTTAATTTATTAATTAATAAATTAATGATTTTTTTTAATAATTAATTAATTTATTTATTTTTTTATTTATTTATTGACTTATTTATATATTTATTTATTTATTTATTTTATGAGCATTGGAGTCATGCCCTCTCAATATGCTATCAATCTTTAGGTTAATATCTAATATATTAACCCATTAAGTCCTGAGCGTTGCGTTTGCGCAACGTTTGGGAATTTCGCTATATTAAGTAACTAATAAAGACATAAGACTTGAAAATGGGTAGAATTGGATTAGAATTGATCGTTTTAGATTCTGCCATACTCAAATTTCAAAATTATTTAAATATTCATACTTTTTTTCGATCCAAAGTCAAAGGTTTTTTTTGGGGAATTTTTGAAATTCAATCAAAAATACTTATTCTTCAAACCTATCAAAATCCCTTAGTGGGCTGCATTTTGCATGCTAAACTATTTAAAAATAAGTTTTGAAAATTTTTTTTTTTTTTTTTTAAACAAAAAATATGCTTTAAGTTTTGTGTTGCGTGAATGCAACGTTGGGCCTAAACACTGCCAATTTTCATACAACGCAACGCGTGAAAATGTCAAAATCCAAGCAGCTGATATTTTATTGGCACATTTTATTTTCCGCAAATGTTTGATTTTGTTTATTTGTGTAATGTTTGCGAAAAACATGACAAAAAAAAAACATGGTATGAATTTTTTGCTTGATTTTTTTTCTTGATTAGGTCAATTAATAAGATTGTGTAAAATTTTATGGAAATCGCACAAGCCTTTCTGGGGTCAGGTTTTAATGGGTTAATAATAAATATATTGGAAATTTACTTAAACATTTTCTCACAACTTTCTGCTACATAGGTACGTGGTTTACAGAAAATTAATCAAATGACTACCGCAAAGATCGCCACATATAAATATGACCAAATACTGTCAGGAAACGGCCTTGGCTGTGAACTTTGCCAACAACTTGTTGCCACTCGCCAGCAACTAACAAAAAAAAGTATACGTACGGCCAGGCGCAATGAAACCCCAATTGGAGCTTCCTCAGCAGACAGTCATAAAAAGTACAAAAAACCAAAATTGTAAAAAACCAACAACAAAAAGCAATGAGAAAAACTGAAAATCTCGATTTGATTCCACCAAGCACACATAAGGCATACAAAAAAAATTAAAAATTAAAACAAACAAAAAATTATTAAAAAAAAAAATTAAAAACAGATGCTGCACAGCAGTGCCAACATAAGCAACATCTTCATTGTAACAAAAAACAGCTACAACAACAGCAAAAACAATCACATGCGAAACATCACTCAGCACGCACGAAAGGTGCAGTTGAATGCACTCGACCCGAGTGTAAAAACACTGCAAAGTCTTAAATGCCGTTGTTGTTGTCGAGGTATTGTTGATAATAGCAGCACGACAGAGCACCCTCAACAACCAACAACAACGAGCAAAAAACAATCATTCATGAATAGCTTCGGCAGTGGGCACGGCAGCTCGCTGTCTCTTTTGTCGAATGTCTGCTGTCTTCTGTTGGCGGTCCTCGGTCTTCAGTCTTCCAATTTAATTACAACAATGACTTGCACGAGTAGCACAGCGGCCGAGGTTGCAGTGCACGGCGATGACTGCTGCATGCGATATGAGTGCAGCGAATCTGGCTGCATTTAATTTCAGTGTGCACTGTGTGCATAGTAAAAAGGTCCGCGCAGTCGTGAGTGTTCTCGCCTGTAGTGAGGCATTAATGACTGCATTTGTGCGCTAATGTTAATGCATCCATAATCAAGTGCGAACTTCTGAGTGCAACACGAATACTGGTTTCCCTTTTTCCGTTAATGTTTATGAAAAGTGAGCCATTTATAAATTGGCTACCTTAGTAGATGATGGAAATCATATACTTAACTTTTATGTCAAAATTGAATGAAAACTTTCCCGATATACACCACAATACTGCTAAAGGTTTTGCCACATCTAGTTCGATCAGAGTTTAATTAGTTATTGTTGCTTCAAAGGCCATTTTCAACACGAGACACTTTCAGCTCAAGTCATGCCATACGTGCGACAGACAGACAGACAGACATGTGTACGAAAACTTGTGGTGGCTCATGCAAAAACTTGGCGTTCGGCATGGTTTTTGCATACAACAGAAAAACTAGCAATTATGTGCACTTTATATAAGTAGCTGGCAATTTTCCAGCTGGTCACATTACAAACAAAGCGTAAAAAGCCATTTTCACCCATTAAGCGAAACAATGAAATTGAATTTCTATCACACACACACACATCCACACAGCTGACAAGCCAACGAAACGAGACAGCTGGCCGGATGAAGGCAGCCAGGCAGTCGGTTGGGTTGCAGTCGACACTTGTGATATGAGAAATCAGAGCAAAAACAACAACTCTGACTGGCTGACAGCGATACGCTGACAGGTGCTTTTCCATGAATAACAAGTCAGCAATTCATAGAAAGGCACCGTAGACGCGATAATTAAAATAGCGATAAAGGTAAAAAAGCAGACAGAGAGGAGTCAAAAATGCGCTGAACTCATGCCTTGCATCGGTACTTGCCATCAAATCAGGTCGACAAATCGAACAAAGCAACGATTTTTTCAAACTTCTCCCTAACAAATTGGATTGATTCCGCCAAGTTATTTCGGTTTGGTTTTGTTCAAATATTCGCTGCAGCTGACCGTTACGCAGCGAAGTGCAGCACTCACGCACGCATTCGCCGATTAGTTATGTGTGCTGTCCATATGCTGCAATTTGCCAACTGAAGTGCGAATTTGTTGTTTTTCTTATACAAGTGTGTGTATTTGTAATTATTATTGTTACTATTTTTTTTGTACTTATGACATCGCCGAGTGAATTCAACGAAAAAAAAAAAAAATTGTACTTATTGCTGGTACCATATTTTGTGTTTGTTGTTGCTTGCATACTTAATGTCATTGTTATGTCTGTTGTTCTCATTTCCACTTATTTGCTTGTTTCCATGTGACACATTTAATGCTTTCGCAAAACTGCTGTCCGCAAATAAAATTTTCATATTTCTTCATTTTACTATACAAATTTGCTTTAAAAATGCAATTAAAAATTGCATATACCAAAAATGTTTTGCTTTATTAAATGCGACAAAAATTGCAAATGGGTTCAAGTTATATAAAATTACATTAACCCATTTGCGGTCGCCAAAAGTCGCTAATTTTTGGTTAACAATTATGACGACTTTTGGCCAAAGGTGGTTTTTTGACCACCAAAAAGTAGAAGAAATTATTTCATATTGTTTGGAGTGTTAATTGATTGCTTTCTTTGGGTGTATGCTTATTTTTTGCGGAATTCCCATTATGAAAGCGTTTTGTTATGTATTCGCACAATATGTAAATTTTCCGTATTTTATAAATAAAGATAATTGCATTAGCAAAAGACCAACGCTACCTTATACATAAAATAGTTGAAAGAAATAATGTGTTCAAACTTGTTGCTCGAAAAACCCAACAACGGTCGCATTTCACAGTGTTCGGATCGATTTTTGTTTGTCTTCTCTACAATCGCGATGCTTTATGGCTTTTCTCTGTACCAGCATAACCTGTCTTCGTATCTAGAACTCATTCTCATTATTGCAAATATTCTTGTCGCTCAATCGAAAACACACTTATTGGCAACACACATGACAGACATGCATTAAGTGCCGACATAGAAACGCGCCAAGCGCTTCCCATTCAAAAAGCCTAAAGCAAACTGTCGAAGATCACTGCCGCGTTTGTTAGCTGTCGCTACAACTCAGAACTGGGTCAGTAGGAAAACTGGTTGTCGACCACATAAAGTTGGCCAGAATGCAAACACAGAACACGCAAACATGCCAAGACGATTCGATGTTTTTGCAAGTGGCTCAGAGAAACTGCAAACACAACCAGTCAACGACTTTTGCCCATAAAAAAGGAGCAACTCACAGTTACTCAGACAACCGACATTCAGACCAACGCAGACAAGCAGCAACTCTATTCTGACGCTGAGCCATAAATAACTTTCAATTTCACTGAAACCGGAAAAATAGCACAAAAAATACGATAGTCGTAATTTTCAAACAATGCATACACACACAGACATCATTTCAAGGTAACGTTTGTAGTGTGCGCGTGCGTGTTGTTTGTTTTTGTCCACTCATAGAGAAAATATTTGCTTATTGCCATTTCCTCCGGTTCTCACTGCCAGCTGGGCTCTTGCCAAGTTCTTAGCAGTCACTTTCTTTGGCTACATCTGTGTCGTTCGTGACAATTTCAATACTACTGTTTCACTCTCTCGCTCACATTTTCGTTCTCTTTCTTTCAGTAAGCAATGAACTTCCTACCGCTCGGCGTTCAAAATGCAGAATTTCCATCACTAAAGCTTTGATCTCTTTGGATTTTCAAGGTGTTTTGTGATTTTCCCAATTAAAAAAGCTTGTACAGTTCACTGCAATGGAGCCCGTTTTGTGTAGGAAAATTAATTTTCAATGTTTCTTTGAATTCTTTATTCAGCGATACGGTTCAATGTCGTCTAAGAAGGTGAGAAAATATGTTTTTCAATCATGCAGGCACTGGACTCTGCAAAACATAAAAAAATTTAAACTAATTAGGGCTCAGGACTGAAAGGGACAACAGCCAATAAAACATTTGAGTACATTGAAACCATGGATTGAGTTATTATGGAATAAAATTTTAGATTGAATTTCAATTAACTAAACTTCGCTAGTCGGACCAATCATTTTCAATGACGCTCAGACGGCTGCACTCGCTCTCGCTGTTTCTCTCTGCCCGACTTTTCCCAAGCCGTGCACGATTCTAAAGAGCCAAAAGTGAAGGCATTCCGCGCAAAGATCGCGTCTGCATCGGCTCCAACACGTTTCTTCATTTATTTAGTTCACTTCAATTGTTCACTGCAATTTGCAATCGGGTTTCGCGCTTCTCGCGGGCTCTCGCGCTGCTCGTGAAACGGCTCTCGCGCGGCGGGGCGGCGTTCGTGCAGCGTCTTGCGGTAACGGTTTGTTCATTCATTCACGATTTTTACCTTCACCGCGCCACGAGCCAACGAACAAACGAACGAACGAACGATCGGCCGAACGCAGTGGCAACGTCCGGGAGCTTTTACTACGCTTGCCGCGGCGGCACTTCTTAAGCTCGGCGGCAGCTGCAGCGCGCGCTGTTGCTGTTGCTGCTGCCGAGTGGCTGCGCAGGCGCACCCGGCGCAGCAGCCAAGCCAAGCAGCCGCGAAGCGTCACGAGACGATGTCTGCTCCGCGGCGTGATTCATTTGCAGCCGCGGCCGCGAGTGCCGCTGCTGTGGCGGCTGCGACTGCGACTGCGCCTGCAGCACTGGCGTTCATTCAGAAGGTTTTATATATTCGTCCGGTTGGCGCGTGTAGCTCAGTTTGGTGTTTAAGCGCGGGGCGCGTATCTCGTACTCTGGATTAGCTCTGATTGGCTCGCTTGTGGATTAACTCTGAAATTTCCAGGTCTGGTTGTGTTCCGATTTGAAGTTTGTGTGCATTTGCTGTCGCACCGTCGAGGCAAACAAGTCGAAGCCACAACGTCACCTCGCAAGCGAATGTGGTCGTGCACATGTCCTGTCGAACGGAAGAGTTCAGCTAACATTCGTTTACTTTTGTTTCTTTTGTGCAAAAGCTCAGCGAAGCCAGTTTGTTGCTTTTGCTAAAAAGAAATTTAAAAAAATATATATTTTAAATCAATCATTGTTGATTTTTTTTTGTAATTGTTGCTGACCCACAGTGTGTGAGAAGGATAACGCGCGAAGCATTTAGCACAGTGATTTTGGAAATGCTTCTTGAGTGTTTTGTGTACATTCGGCAATAAATTCGCAAGCGCAAGTTGTGCAGGCTTTGAATAAATTAGCTCAAATTAATTACGATTGAATTGCAACAAGTGACTGCGGTGCACAAGCAAAAAGAAAAAAAATTCAAAATGTCAGTCAAGTGGAAAGAGAATCGCGAATGGAAGCTAACGGCCGCCTTGCTGGGCCTGTGCGCCCTTTTATTGGATATACCAGCGGCACAGGGAGTGCGCGTCGCCGGACAACGCTTATCAGGTGAGTCTGGCAGCCGACAACAATCGAACTCTACGGAAACTTTAACTCAGAGTCAAGAAGGTTTTGTGAATCAAAAAATGTGTGCCGATTGTAAAATCATGAAATCAAAGCATTTCCGTAGTGAATTTGAATGAAAAGCTTGTTTTTTTTTTGTATTTTATTGCAATTTTGAAAAAGTATCAGAATCGATCTGAACCAACGAGACTTTGTCACCAGCGTTGAGCAACGTAAATTTGATTTTTGGCTTTTGAAAATTAAAAACATAGAAATTGAGTGTTTTTCTAAAACCAACTCTGGACTTTTTCAAATATTTTAAAGCTTTCTCAATAAAATTAATATTTTTGATATTAATTATTTAATTCTGAGAATTTTTCCTGTAACGGATAAACTAGAAATCGAACAAAAACAAAATATTTGTCAATATTACACAATTCTGGTCATAAATTGCAAGAATATGCGGAATTCAATTGTTATTTCTGAATAATTTCTCAAATATTGGCAAAACTTGCTACATTTTCTTTTTAAATAAAATTTGCCCAGAAATCAAACGTCAATTGGTATGAAATACCACCAAAATTATTCAAATAATTTATTTTTGTGACATGTCCCAAAATTAAAAATGTCTGCCTTCTTTATCTTGTTAGACAGAATGTCCTAAATATGCAAAATCTTTTTGTTGACTTTTCGATTGTGATAATGCAATCACCATAATTTGAAAACTTCATTTTGATCAATAAGGAAGCAGTGCTGTACTTTCCTGGATTCACCTCGAAGCTCGAGGACCAAAAAAATAAGAAGTCAATGCACATAGTTTTCGTTAAGCTTTAATTCAATTTTAAATCAAATCTAATGTACTTTCAATTTAGCATTGTTTTTCTCTTGTTTTTCTCTGTTGCTAAAATTCTCAACAGTTTCACCAACGTGCAGTCGTTTGATACCACTTTGTTGTTGGAATCAAAACATATACCGACTTTTCGTCTCCGCTGAAATAGTTTTCTTCAAAAAATATCAAACCATTTACATATCGATTTGTAAGATTATTCGACACTGTCACAGCCCAACTCAACACACATCTTTAATTTCTGTATAAAAATTTTAATTTCGAATTCAACGAATTCAACGAACTGTCAACGCAAAGAACTCATGCTTGATCTCTGACTGTGATAGTTGCCAAAAATAATGAAACCCGCTCAGCGCATCTTAAATATGCAACTTTATACTCAAAAGCCTCACCTCGCGCTGTGACGTTCGAATCTGAATTTTGAAAAATTGCCAACATAAATAACTTATTTCACATTTCCTGCAACATAATTACGCTGCAGCATAGTTATTTGCGGCCACTCTTGCAATGCTCGCATTGGCGCGGAATTCGAACGCTGTCAGCGTATACAGCACAACAACAAGCACGGCAGCCGCAAATTGTCGCGGCTTAATTATTGAAATATTTGCGAAGGCAAGCAAGCTGTGTGGCAACAACGAGCTGTTATTAGACGTGGCTAATAAAATTCTAAATAAAGCGCCGCAACCACTAACTGTGCCATTAAGTCAACCAGTGCCAGCAGTCAGCGGCAACGGTGGGCACATTGTTGCAATTGCTCTGCATGCATTATGTCCGCCGTAATTGGTGTGTTTGTGTGTGTGTTGATTGCTGGCCAGTTTGTTGCATATATTTATCTTTTGCGCTAATATGAATGCGATAATTGCAGGCCATACATCATAAACGCGCGCGAATACTCGTCACCGCAGAACGAAAGACTCAAGTTGCAAACTCGAACCGCGAGCGGGAAAAATTATCACTCATCAGCATTTGATTTGTGGCACGAAATTTGCCAAAGCAAATGCATATTTGCAGTATTTGTTATTAATAATAAGTTAATTGATAGCAACAACAACAACAAGAAAAGTAATAAATCAACGACCAGCCACGGAGAGAGCATTTGGCGTAACCCGGCAGCCGACCAGAGCGGCATTTCATCGCTGCTAACAAATAAAATGCAAATAAATGAGAGTCAACATCGGACGCAATTAAATGCGGCAAAAACAAAACAGCAATCAGACAAATTAGCACCTAGCACAAACACAAAAGCGCAAATGAAGAAGCCGTCCGACACCGACAAAGACGTCAAAAATGACAAGCGATACATTTCTCACTCATTTAGCGGCTATTGTTCCCACGTTGGCAGCCGCACACAATGCCCGCCAGCGAAAAGCAACAACAACCTGAATGTCAATCAACGCCACTTTAAGTGGCGCATCTTCATGTCTGGCCGCCGCCTGCGCCGCCGTCAGCATCAATGATTAATGATGCGTCTTTAGCGGGCGGCTTCAAGCCAAAAATAGCAAACCACAAACAACAAATTAATCTGCTGCTTAGTGTAAGTGAAGAAACACTGGCACTTTAGCACTTTTGGTTTTTATTTTTTATTAAAAAAATATTTTATGTGGCTTGTGGCATGTCCGTCTGCCTCCCACAACATGTACATACATATGTGTACGTGATTCCAATAGCTGATTTTTAATGTTCAGCATATTCGGATTGGGCACTTTTCAATTACGCTCATTCGTGGCGTGTGGCTTTGGCATTTTTATGATTAAAGGCAGCACCGAGTCCATTAAAGCGGCGTTTCGAATAGAAAACATTGAGCCGCGTGCCATGGTGAATTTTTTCACATGAAACTCCCACGCTGTGCGTGGCATTTCTCGCCTTTTTATGGGCAATTGTTGGCTTTTGCGGTAAATCACTTTTGCTGCCTTTCAGTACTTAAGTAAATGAAAGTAACATTTTCGATGAAAGTCATATTTTCTCTCAAATATGCATTTCGTTTGCATAAAAATTTTTACTGTGATACTTATTTGCAGACTTACAACTGAAAGGATGTAAATATTGTGAATGAAATTTCAAAGATTGACTACACTAAACTCAAATCTGAAAGTCTTTTCTCTAAGCAGCACTGCGCATATAAGTTACATAAATTATGAAAATTGTTGGTGAGATGTGGACTGAAACTGCAAAATAACTCGAGTCAGCCGAAAATTTCTCCATGGATTAGTACAGATATCATTATTGACGTACATAAGAAGAGCGTAAGGTATCAGTTGTGTGAAGGATATCAGAAGAGGGTTTCCTTGAGAATTATTGAAAATCATAATAGTTAAGGCCCTTGAAAAAGAACTGGATTCCTTTCTCTTCCCATATTACTATAAAATGTCATCCAGAATTTAAGCATTTGTAGGTTCAGAACTGAATCTTCAGGGAATTTGGTAACTGGCATTTATGAGGACATCTAAAAGTTGGTTAATATAATTCTGTGATACATAAAAAGCGCTAATGGCTTCTTTGTGGGACGAGCACAAAACATCACATATAGCAAGTGAATTATGCCAACAGTCACTAACCAGTACCATTTTGAACATTTTTATTTAAAGTCACTCTAGTTCGGTGTGTATTGTAAATTGAACTGTGGTGAAAATTTAAGTTCCCAGAACTGTCGTATTCTCTCCCTAATCATAATCGAAAACAATAAATATGGCTTCTTCAGCGTCCAGCCTTCTGTCTTCTAGTTCGAAGCGACTCGAAGCAACTGCTAAACTGTCACTTGTTTCCACCAGTCGACTGCGCTTAATGTCTGTATGTCGTCGCTGTTGAAATGTGTACGAACAGTTTTTGTAATTAAAAATTACTCATACGCCATGTTAATAGTTGCGGCGCTGCAGACATTGACAAATGCCGGTCAGTTGCGTGCAATAACAGACGAGCAGCGCGTTTGCAAAAATGTTGCCATCGAAATGTTGCTGCAGTTGCAGTTGCAGCTGATGTTTACATTTATGTGCAATGCGACTCTTGTGCGCTGGCAATAAAAATTTCAGCAGCAACAATAACACTAACAGACATGGCGACAATTTAACATGCTGTGCCACTTATTAAACTACGCAACAACAACCACAACAACAGAGACGCACACGAGCAATAACTGCAAACAAAAAATTGGCGCAACAACGATGCGTTCGCGGCGCCAATGTGCAAGCGACGCACTGCCACACGCAATTCGCACAAAATCGGCTCACAGCAACTGAAACACAATGACAATAATGGCGCAAGTAAAATTGCAGCGACAACATTGTCGGTGCCAGGCTGCAAGTGCACACTGGAGCGCCGCTAAACGGGCGCTTAGCGACAGCACAGTGCGGCTCTGTGCGTCGGCCGTGGCGCGCAAGCCTGAGTGGCCACAAATGCACCGAAAACCCTCGCCGCGCGCCGTCATATAATCGTCATCTCGCTGTCATCGTCGCTGTCACAATTATGAGTGCACGCTGTCGCCGGTTGTCGACATCGGCGATGTGTCTTAATTAAAGGCTCGAATGGCGCAAATGTGGCAGGCGAGTGCTTGCTGCAGTTGCACGCACTGTTGCAATTGCTTTTGTTTGCGTCGCCATTTTTGCTGTTTGCTACACTTGCCGCTAATAATTTCAAAGCGGTCACTTCCTTCCTATTTGCCGCTTCGGGCGAGCAGAGTTACACATTCGAGTATTTAAGGAAACCCAGTTTAGGAGTGACAGCAAGTCTTTGGTATTGTTATTGATTTTTCTAGCAGACATTACTACAAAATTTGTGCCCTGTTTCATAAAGACTGAAAATGAAAAGTTGCGTAATAAACTGTAAAAAGAAAAAAATAATATTAATACAGAAAATTTAGTTGAACAAATTATTAATTAACCCTTGCGCTATTTTGATGTCATATAGCGATATAACAATTTATGGACACCAGGTATCAAATATCTGTTTAGTTTTTAGAATAATTTGATGATGTAATTTGTGTGAAAAGTAGTAAGTAAGTAGTAGTAGTAATTAAAAAAAGTAGTAGACTTCAATTCAGTCTCATTTTTCTATATAATTTATTTTTAGAAATATTTTACTTTGACTTATCCGACAAAAATTGTATGATTTAGTCATTATTATAAATCAGGGACATAACAGTTATAACGGTTTTAGAAAAAAGTTGGAAAATAATTGTTTCATTGTAACAAATACTTTAATTGTTACTTATAATTATTATTTTGAAATAATTATTTTTAAATCTATGTATAACTATTATTCGTCACAAATATTTTTTCTGTTGCCTAATAACTATTATCAGCAAGAAATATTTTTTCCATTGCTCAGTAACTTTTATTTTTTGAAAAAAAATTTTTCCGTCATCGCATAACTGTTATGAGAGAAACATATTTTTTACGTTACTCGGTAACGTTTATATTTTGAAAAATTTTGTATAGTATATTTTTAAAAAATCATAACTGTTATTTTGAAATAATTTATTGTTAATTTGCTGCAATCAAATAATGTTTGCTTTCAAGAATTTTATTCAAAAAAAAAATGATTGCTTTTATAGAGCGTCAAATCCCTGTTGGAAACTTTCCAACAATATTTATTGATCACTCGCTCATTTTTCAATTGGATTTCAAACTTTCCATCGAAGCGAAATTTACAGAAGCGACGTGTGTGCTTATGAAAGTCTGACGAATACAAGATTTATGTGTAATTATAACAAATGTGTGAAATATATTGTAAAATTGTTAATTCCTTTCATTTCCTGCTCCACACATAATACGAGTGCTTACAATAAGTGCAACGAAACGCCAGTGCATCAATTTCAATGGCTGCGCAACGGCCGAGCGAAACCCATATGGCGCGCTGTCAGTGTCAAAGTCGCACGATTAGACGCTTCTGCAGCGTTGCGCATTGTTCCCAGCTGCTCGTCCACACCTCGCACTCACACCAGCACAGTTGGGCTTCGATCGGATCGCGCGGCCAGCAGAGCGAAAATTAAATCGCGCTAATGCGGTGCCAGAGTTCGGTGCAGCCAATGCGCTCCACAACGCCAACAATAACAATAGCACAACTAAACCGAAAAGCTATGAAACGCGTTATCGCCGTAATCGGCCACTTCCACAGCGGCGCGCCGCCGTCCGGGTTGGCACTCAACCCAAACTAAACGTGCAACTTTTTCCGCTGGACATTCGCGAGGCAATGCGGCACAACCAATGCAAAAAAAACGCACAGAGAAAATAATAGCAAGGAAAAAGAGAAAACAATAAACGAAAAGCAATTTTCAGTGTTTAACATTTAAGCGCGTCGCCGTCGCAATCGGCGTCGCGGACCGGCTAAGGCGTTGCGGTGTACCGGTTGGTGCTGCGAAAGAAGTGAAAATGAATAAAATGTTTGCTGCTGTGCAAGCGGGTGGGGGCTGGGAGTGAGGAAAATGCAGTTTTTGGCATCAGACATGACTATTTCTCATTTGATTGCTGTCATTGACATTGTCACGCATTGCGCATGCAATGCTTGCAACGCACCAACATACAAACGCACTTGGAAAAAACAGCTAAAATTCAGGTTGGTTGTTGCTGCAATTATTATTGGTGTTTTCTTATTTTTGCTAAAATTAATGGCGTTGAATTGAATCAACGAGTTGTCGCCGTAATGAAAAGTAGCTTTTTAAATGCAAATATGATGCTGCGGCCACTAATTGTTGCAATCGTTGTCTCGCCGAAAATATGTAAAGTTGATTACAACTCAATTGCGTGCATTTACTTGCTGGAAAATGCGGTTATGCGGTTTACCAGACAGCAAAAACAAACAAAAAAACATTGTCCAGCGACCACAACTCGCGGCGACTTGCACCGACAGCTGAAACGCCGCCTTTGGCTACTTGTGATAAGGAAAGCAACGAAGAGGCGGCAACCATAAGCAAATGCGGCGATATGCTGCCGCTGCTACTGTCGATGTTTGCTTCGATGTGACGCCTGGTTGGCGTAGCGGGACAACGGCGACAGCAAAAAAAAGTCAATCGTATTCAGAAGGCAGTAATTAAAGGCGTTGCAAGCATTTGCCAGAGTTGCAACCACAAATGCAGGCACAGCATGTGTCGTAAGCTGCCGATTCGGGGAAAGTGGGAACGCACTGTTTGACTTTCTGGTCGCTCACTTTGCTCCGCCCCAATCAATAACTTAATGGATTTTGCTGGTTGCTTTTGCTAGATGCTACGTTTTGTTGTTGTTGTTGTAATATGCTGGTGAATGACCGACCGTTTGAACAGCCGTTTCCACTGTTGCAACATATTTGTTCCCACTTTTGGTAAAATTTCGAAATTTTGCACAATTTTGCAACGTTACATGTAACTAAACATGTCAACTAATATTTGTTTGCCTTGTTTGCAGAATTCTATGAAAAAATGTGCAGCGAAAAGTTAACGCACGCACACATTCACACGCGTACTTGTGCACTTGTGAGAAATGCAAATATGGAGCATGCAAATGTGGCGCCGCAATTTGCATTGCAAAGGTTTTTTGCTTGAGAGAAAAAAATCTTACATTACAAGCCGAAAAATTATGTTTTTCACAGAATGCATCATAAATATTTGTTGCTTTGCGATTTTTGGGTTTTCTGTAAACTTAACACTTGCCAAAAGTCAGTGCAACACATAGTTTTTTGCAGCTTTTCTGTACATAACATACACATACACATACCACATGTAGTCTGTACAATAATGTACAACACATTTACTGCTTTTCGGGTCATAAATATCTCAAACTCACATTGTTTCTACTAATTTAGTCACTCTTTCAATGTTCAGTAAAAAAAAATCGCATGCGAGAAAAAACTACACGAGTCAAAAATAAACTCTTTAAAATTGCATTTATCATTCGAGTTTAAATTTAAAGCGTGCAGACACCGTTAATTACCAGTAAACAACAACATTTCCTCACTCCGAACCCTTGTCCTGTGCCACAAAAACCAAATAGCGGCAGCAACATAACCTCATTCTATCGACAGCCACAACTCACCCACTAACTAGCACTGCGACTCCGCAGCGCCAAATGTAGATGCAACAAAAATGGCACAACTGCAGTCGTGTACGTGCCGCAGTGTGGCAGTGGCAACACCTGAACACACCCAAAAACGCGAACGCTGCGCCGGCGCGCGTTGGCCGATGCGAGTGGTTTATGTTGCTGGCACGGTGGCAGCATACATTTTTTCCTCGTATAATTAATACACATAAATGAAAGAGAGAAAATAAAACAAATCAGAAATTGCAAATTTCCTGCATGCGGCAAGCGCACACAGAAAGGAAAAGTAGGAAGCATACCTACTCGTATTATTAAAATGGCGACTGAGGCAATTTTTTGCTGTCGTTTTTTTCGAATGCGAGCAGTGCGGCGTGGCAGTTGCCGACTGTGACTGCGCGCACTGCTAATAATTATGCCACACATAAATAACCGCGAAATGCCAGCGCCACATTTGTGTGCATACGGTGACCATATTTGAGGAAGTCGATTGCGGCAAATGCGGCCAAATCGCTTTTTGATTGCAGTGCCGTGAATAGTATTTTGTTTTTAGAGCTTTAAATGTGATATAGAACGCAATTGATGAAAATACAAATTGTGCGAAGCACTTTTAGGAAAAGCAGTAAGTCGCCCATTGCAGCAGATTCTTGCACTCAAACATTCTGTCAACTTTTCTTCCTGTAAATTAGATTAGACTGACTGGAGGAAGTTTAAGTTTTTTCAGAATAATTTAATTAATATTTCAACAATTCAATTTCATTCAAAAATATTAGTTCGCCGTCCAATTAAATACCCGGACGAAGATTTCACATCCCTCATGTACGCATCACTGTAGAGAATCTGTAGAGAATTAGTTCGCCTGAGAAAAAAAAAATTATGATAAAAATTTCTAAAGAAGGCTTCAAGAGCTTAGTGAGCTAACGCAGAATTGCTACTAAATCCACAATTGAGAACGTTCTCACAATAAATTGCATACTACTTCAACTACTCAAAGCAACAGTTGATTAAAGGATGAACGGGGAGACTGAACAAGTGTTGCAGCCAAAACTTGATTCACTAAAATTTTCTGAGGTGCATCTGTTAGTTGGCATTTCCGGTATGCAACGTGCCGCTCAAGCCACTCGTTTAAGTGCGCCAAAGCGCGCAAGATTCAGCAATCGAATTCGCTTTTACAGCTTCACCAATTAATAAAAATCGATGCAAGCGTATTATGTAAATTCCAAAATACTCGAATACTTGCAACAATTGCAAGCAACACAATTGCAAAAATGCCGCAGCGAAAATTAAGACATGCCACAAGTCGACTGTCGGCCGATGTGGCTGTTGGCTGGCACCAAATATGACGTAGAAATTGCGCGCTGGAATGCGTTTCAATTCAATTGAATCGCATGAAATTGATTAAGAGATTATTTCGATTGATTTTGTCGATGCTTTAGCAATGCCGCAGCGCTATTGTGAAATTCGTGTGCGCTGCCAAATTTCAGTCTGATGCGACTGTGAGCCAGTCGCTGATGAATTTGGCCAGCTGCAGCACTCACAGCCGGGCTCGGGTATTCATGTATCTAGTTTTTGTTTATTTATTTATTTGTCGCAAGCGGGGTATGGGCGCACAATCTGGTTCTGAAAGGTTTAAAGCGAAAAAGATGCCATATCGAAATGTCAACTTGGCCGCCAACTTAATTGATGACATTTTCTTTTGATTGGATTTTCGTTAATGCCGTTTGCGAACTTCCACCGCGATGTGCAGAGAAAAAGCTTGATGCCATTTTGTTGGCAGCGAGTGCTGACTCGAACTTATGAGGACGTTTCAAGCGAGTTGATTTGGCAGCTTTGTTGTAAGTGTGGCTGGATTTTATGCAATATCGCAGCTGATGGAGTGGTAATGCTGACTGGGGTAAAGGGACAATGATTTTTTGTAAACGTTCGGAACTGCAAACCACACAATTTATGTCCTTCAACTTCATTCTTAAGCAGATCACCTACTAGAACAAAAAAATGTATCTAACCTCAACCCGGAATTGTGTAAAGCAAATCAGAGGTTTTCTATGTCATCGATTGATTTTTATTTGGTTCAATAACTCATTATTATATAGTTTTTAATAAAAACAAAATTTTAAAATCTCAAACTAATAACATATAATCTAAATTTCTGTTTAATTTTAAAACGTCAAATTGTTTCCGCTCGCTGAATTTCTGCTTCCCCATTCCGTTTGCATGCCGTCAACCTGTCTAAGCGCTTTAAACTGTCAGGCCATAAAATGCTATGAAAATCTTGAATTTATGCATAGCAAACTTCGTATACTCGAAATGCTTCCTTCGACATTTCGTCGCCTGAGAAAACAAATGTCGTATGTCTTACTAGGCTTAATGGAACATGCGACATTCGTTTTCTGAGGCGACGATATACAATTTAAATTATTTCAATGAGTGAATTTTCTAGCGCCTGAACCAAAAAACAAACACAGTAAAACCGCAAATATGCATTCGTATTATTCATATCGCATATACATATTTGAACACACCCACATCCACTCACACACTCACACGTGCGGAACTTCCATCACATCTGACAACCTTCTCAGCTGCGCCATCGCAGCCTCGCTGTGGTGTTGTTGTTGTTGTTGCGTCGCGCAGATGAGTGCAGCCGTCGCTTCGCATTGCAGTTGATTAAAATTGCCAACGTTGCGCTAATGAGCTCATAAACCATGATTAATGCCGACTCTAAACACAAAACTGGAAACTGGCTCAACTCGTCCTTGTCAGCGACTGGCCGGCCCACATTTCGCATTTATGTGCGTCAAGCCGCAGCCAGTCAAACTCTGAACGCCGAGTTGGCCAAGATTTCGCAGCTGTCAACTGTCGTGGCCGACTGCCGCTGATAATTGCAAATGTCTGATTGCGATATTGGCTTTTCGACAAAAAACTGTTTTGTGCAAGTGAAATAAATAATTTTGACCGGGTCGCAGTCGGCTTCTTTTCACTTTATTCTCTCCAACTTTTGGCTCAACTTTTTGTAGTCGAAGCAATTAATTTGTGGGTTTGGTTGGGCTGGCATCAAACTCGTTTCGAACTCGTTTGCATTTGTCGATTGTGCCAACAGAGAATATGAAATAATAATTGAATTTAATTTGTGATGGGCACAATGCTGCTTCGAAACGTCTTAATGACTCCTGGGGTTTGGCTTGTGCGCTCGCCGACGCGGTTGAAATGGCAAAGGTTGCCGCCGCACACACTTTCATCAGTCATTTGACCAGAACTTGAATGTCGATTGCCAAAAAAAGCAGCCAAACATCACCGCAACGGTAACCGATACATTTTTATTATGAATCTGGAATTTCGCTAAATTCATATTAGCGTCGCGCCACTCCTTGCACAATGAGAACGGACCTATCATTGATTGCGCTAAATTATCACTTCACTGTTTGAAGAAAATGTCAATCGGTTGAAGAGAATCGAACAAACCAGCCATAAGTTTGTTGTAGACATAAGTTTGTTTTAAACTTTAATATTTGCTATTTGTTGTTTGTGAATGCAAACCACAAACAACAAATAGCAAATGAATTGTTCCAAAGGAAAGAAGGAAAATTATAAGAACAACATTAAAAAGCATAAAATAAAGATAAAATAAAATAAAATAAAATAAAATAAAATTAAATTAAATTAAATAAAATAAAATAAAGTAAAATAAAATAAAATAAAATAAAATAAAATAAAATAAAATAAAATAAAATAAAATAAAATAAAATAAAATAAAATAAAATAAAATAAAATAAAATAAAATAAAATAAAATAAAGTAAAATAAAATAAAATAAAATAAAATAAAATAAAATAAAATAAAATAAAATAAAATAAAATAAAATAAAATAAAATAAAATAAAATGAAATGAAATGAAATAAAATAAAATAAAATAAAATAAAGACAAAATAAAATAAAATAAAATAAAATAAAATAAAATAAAATAAAATAAAATAAAATAAAATAAAATAAAATAAAATAAAATAAAATAAAATAAAATAAAATAAAATAAAATAAAATAAAATAAAGTAAAATAAAATAAAATAAAATAAAATAAAATAAATTAAAATAAAATAAAATAAAATAAAATAAAATAAAATAAAATAAAATAAAATAAAATAAAATAAAATCAAATACAATAAAATTAAATTAAATCAAATCAAATCAAATAAAATAAAATAAAATAAAATAAAATAAAATAAAATAAAATAAAATAAAATAAAATAAAACAAAACAAAATTAAATTAAATTAAATTAAATTAAATTAAATTAAATTAAATTAAATTAAATTAAATTAAATTAAATTAAATTAAATTAAATTAAATTAAATTAAATTAAATTAAATTAAATTAAATTAAATTAAATTAAATTAAATTAAATTAAATTAAATTAAATTAAATTAAATTAAATTA
The DNA here is from genome assembly GCA_963668005.1 of Melieria crassipennis. Taxonomy (NCBI): domain Eukaryota; kingdom Metazoa; phylum Arthropoda; class Insecta; order Diptera; family Ulidiidae; genus Melieria; species Melieria crassipennis. Next base: position 112,979,062 of record OY764963.1, on the reverse strand, counting down.
AATTAAATTAAATTAAATTAAATTAAATTAAATTAAATTAAATTAAATTAAATTAAATTAAATTAAATTAAATTAAATTAAATTAAATTAAATTAAATTAAATTAAATTAAATTAAATTAAATTAAATTAAATTAAATTAAATTAAATTAAATTAAATTAAATTAAATTAAATTAAATTAAATTAAATTAAATTAAATTAAATTAAATTAAATTAAATTAAATTAAATTAAATTAAATTAAATTAAATTAAATTAAATTAAATTAAATTAAATTAAATTAAATTAAATTAAATTAAATTAAATTAAATTAAATTAAATTAAATTAAATTAAATTAAATTAAATTAAATTAAATTAAATTAAATTAAATTAAATTAAATTAAATTAAATTAAATTAAATTAAATTAAATTAAATTAAATTAAATTAAATTAAATTAAATTAAATTAAATTAAATTAAATTAAATTAAATTAAATTAAATTAAATTAAATTAAATTAAATTAAATTAAATTAAATTAAATTAAATTAAATTAAATTAAATTAAATTAAATTAAATTAAATTAAATTAAATTAAATTAAATTAAATTAAATTAAATTAAATTAAATTAAATTAAATTAAATTAAATTAAATTAAATTAAATTAAATTAAATTAAATTAAATTAAATTAAATTAAATTAAATTAAATTAAATTAAATTAAATTAAATTAAATTAAATGAAATAAAGCATTTCATTGGGCCTCGTGAAGAAAATATATATTTTCGATTATTTACAGTGTACAATACATCAACTCAGTCTGAGGCGTGTCAATGCATTCGAGGGTTAAACTCCGGAAGAGTTGTTTCTGAAAATTATGCGCCAATTATACAAATGTTAGAGGTGTTCACCTGATGCTCGTAAATCTTATTGACTAGCTGACTGAGCAGCTATTGCTGGTTGAATCTAAATTCACAAGACTTTTCAGCTTGGGATATTTGTTCAGTGGCCCAAGGACTAAGCAAAACTTGAATAATGTGCCTTTGTATTATTGAAGGTAAATGCAAATGCTGCACTGAACTCCATCGCTGAATTCGTATCGTTTTACATATTTTCGCCGCCAAAAGTCTTCAATCGTGAAAAATGTTTCAGTCGTTTGTTTTCTGAACTCATATAAATTTTCATAAATACATATTTAAGTATATGAATATTTTCTCCTCATTGTGCATAGTCGACTTCCTGCCTTTTGTGCCTTTGCCCGCGCTGCTCGCTGCCGACTCACTTATCTCGCGTTCGGCATCTTTCAGCTCGAGCTAAGCGCACTCAATTAAGGCGATTCATATCGCCGGACAGTCGTGTTGGTTTTTTCTGTGCGATTAAAGTTTCAGCTTTGAGGCGTCCGCGGCACCTTGCAGCGAGTGGAACACCTTGTACCCTTAATAAAAAAGTTAGCAGTTTTTAGTGCCATTAGAAACCCTCAAGGTTGCTCGAAATTAAAATGAAGAAAAAGAGAAAAAAAAACTGCACACAGAGGCACAGCCCGAATGGAGACCGCGCGGCGTTGGCTGCTGGCGGTGCGCTTGTTGTCGCATTTTCTGCAAATGTTGCAGCAATTATGGACATTTTCGATTAACCGCCACAAGCTTTTATTGTCTTGAGCGATTTGCAAAGTTTTGGCACAGATTTGCCAAATATTTCGAATTCTTTTTGTGTTGACTTGTGTTGGCGTTTTCGCATGGATTTGCTGTTATTGTTTGTTTATAGCCGCTGCTAAGGTTACTGAAACAGTCCAACTTTTGCGCTGTTTTGCATTTAAATTAGTTAAAGTCTGACCGCAGTTAAAGTTGACGCAATGCGCCGATTTTCGGTTGATTTTCATTGATTGGCAGACGCTGCCAATTGCCAATTTAGTCGCACAATCAGACGTCTGCACAGCCCGCGTTCGGCTGGCGACACGTGCACGCGGCTTTTGGGTCAGCTGGCACTTGGCCTGTTGTGCATTGTTGGTGTGTGTCCGCTGCGGTGCGCCGGCTGCCACTGAACGAGAAAACTTTGGCAATGACTTTGGTCATTTGCTCGCTTGATTGCTGGTCCGGTTATCCGGTCCGATCCGGTCGATCGGTCGGTCGACTGCTTGTTGCTTCACTCCATTGTGTGCGTGCGGCTGTTGTTTTGACTTGCGTTGACTACAATTTCAGCCTCAATTGGCCAGCGCCATTTGTCATTTGCAGCCTCCGTGTGTCTGGCTGCTTCGTGTTTTCATTTTCACAATTGCTGTTGCTGTTGCGGCTGCGGCTGCCAATCAACGCACACGCAACAGCCGCACAATAAACTGCACAATGCCACATGTTGCATAGTGCGCCGATTTTTATTGGTCGCACTAATTGCAATAATGCGGCTGGCATTGTTTTTGCTCTCTGCGAATCTCTGCACGTCTAATGCAACGATTTATTTCTCACTCATTGCACACACTGGCACAGTTGTGTGTGTGTGTGTGTATCGCCCGCAGAAGACAAAGAAATCGGCCACATTAGCAAACAATGCCATTAAAAATTTTCTTTTATTTCTGTTTACTTTTGCGCAACCGAATTGCGCAAGTTAGCTGCCAATTTTCATTTCAATTTCAGTAGCACACAACTCAATTTCAGTGTCGCACGTTGCCGAAGGCGATGCTGAAGATTTTGTCTCATGAAAGACACATTGCAAAAGGCATACAATGGCCGTGAAGGCTTCGGAGCGACCAAAAGCAGACTAAAACTTGCTCAGATCAACACTTGAGGACTAAAAATGTGAACAATTTGTTTAAAAAAAATCGGAAACGTAATAACTACAATTTTTAGATAACAATTTTTTTTTTAAAGTAGTTAACATTTAAATTACTTAAAAAAAAAATAAAAATGTTGGAAGATGTAAAGTTCGTAGCTAGTCTTAAAATTGAATTTGAAGTTTTAATTTTTCTCACTTAACCTTAAAGAGCTTAACCTTCAGAACTTAAAATGTGAACAATTTGTTGGATTCGATTAAAAAAAATTCGGAAACGTAATATAATTTTTAGATAAAATATTTTTTTTATTTTTCAAAGTAGTTAACATTTAAAATACTTAAAAAAAAAATAAAAATGTTGGAAGATGTAAATTTTGCAGCCAGAGCCTTAAAATTTAATTTGAAGTTTTAATTTTTCTCACTTAACCTTAAAGAACTTAACCTTCAGAGCTTAAAATGTGAACAATTTGTTGGATTCGATTAAAAAAAATTCGGAAACGTAATATAATTTTTAGATAAACTTTTATTTTTCAAAGTAAACATTTAAAATACTTAAAAAAAAATAAAAATGTTGGAAGATGTAAATTTCATAGCTAGAGTCTTAAAATTTAATTTGAAATTTTAATTTTTCTCACTTAACCTTAAAGAACTTAACCTTCAGAACTTAAAATGTGAACAATATGTTGGATTCGATGGAAAAAAATTCGGAAACGTAATAAAATGTTTAGATAAACTTTTATTTTTCAAAGTAAACATTTAAAATACTTAAAAAAAAATAAAAATATTGGAAGATGTAAATTTCGTAGCTAGAGTCTTAAAATTTAATTTGAAGTTTTAATTTTTCTCACTTAACCTTAAAGAACTTAACCTTCAGAGCTTAAAATGTGAACAATTTCTTGGATTCGATGAAAAAAAAATCGGAAACGTAATACAAGTTTTAGATAGAAATTTTTTTTTATTTTTCAAAGTTGTTAACATTTCAAATACTTAAAAAAATAAATAAAAATGTTTGGAGATGTAAATTTCATAGCTAGAGCCTTGAATTCTAATTTGAAATTTTAATTTTTCTCGCTTAACCTACAAAACTTTAAGCTTACTTGTTTTGCCTCCCGCCAAAAGTTGATCAACGTCACACAACGTGCAAACTTTTCTCGCTCCACATATGTCCATGCGTTCATAAATACGCAGCAATAACGATAAACATTACCAACACCAGCCGGCATTCGAATGAAAACATTGTTGTTTGAATGAATTTGTTGTTATTGTATGTCGCCAAGAATTTATAAAGTGCCGAGTGCCAGTTTATTTAATACGACCAACATTTTCCACCAAATCGTTGGTGTTATTTTTCTGCTTCTTCTTCTTCTTCGCCGCGCGACACAGCGTGCAGCCGGTCGGTCGGTCGGTTGGTCGGCCGATCGACCACCACTTTTGTTGCCCATAAACTGCACTCAGTGGTGGCAAGTTCTGTTGCGGCGCTGCAAATACTAAACTAAACTGCAGCAACGACAGCGGCGAATTGTTAGTGCGCCGCCATTGCAAAAACAGTAAACTGATTTGTGAATCGGGCGAAACGGTTGTGTTTGCCTTTGCTTTGCGCCAGTGCTGACCCGAATTGTCATGTCGTGAGATCAAGAATTGTGCTGCAGAAAAACAACCAATGAGAATAAATGCAAAAAACCAACTGCGAAATGGCAATGTTCGCAATTTGTAGCGCACAGAGACAAAAACAAACACAACAAATGAGAAAAGCAGTTGAAAATATCAAAACAAACGGCCCAGCGAGCCAGTCGTGTGCATGTTGTGGCGAGTGCTGGCTGTGTTTGTGTGAGTGTGCATGCAGATGACATATTGTTATATGTCAACTGCGTGAGTTTTTAAATTTTTCGCTCCGCTAACGAATATTTCAGCGTTATTTTATAGTTGCCACTGCCACATTTAACATATTTGCTCGATTTGCGGCGGTTACAACTTACGCAAATATTTTCAGCGAATTTGCATCGCAATTTTGCACACTTTACACTTTGCATAAGCAAATTGACAATTCGCCACCATTCATTCTTACAGTTTCGTACCCAAACATTATCGCAAACATTTCGCTGGTGCGCTCGCGCATTTCGCAAGCCACGGCACCGGCTCCGATTATGCCAATTTGCAAATCGCCCCATATTTAGTCAGACTAACACGAGCCAGATTCGCTGGTCCAGCTCCATGATTAACGCGCTCCAGCCACGACTCCAGCGGCAGCGCCAGCCGCCACACAACTCAACGGCGCGAAATCAACAGAAATTTGTAAGTCTAATGACAGACTTATGACTCGCCGCACGCCGCACTGCCGAAGCTTATCAATTACACATGTAAAATCGCGGCGTAGACTCGTTACAAGACAACAAAATTGTAGGAAAAGACGTCAAATCGAAATGAATTTAAAGTTGAAATAGTCGAATAGCAGAAGGGGAAAAATACCAGTAATTGCCTTCAAAATGGATTCAGTTCAGTGCAAATGGCTTCAAATTAATTGGTTTGCTGCAAGCCATTAAAAATTGCATTGGATCAATCTGGGTGCAAATATGCGTTCTCGACTTGAGTTGGATTAATTCGGGTTAAGTTGCAATACGTGAACAATGTGTTGAAAGTGTTGAACTGAAGACATAAAGTAGTGAAACTAAAGCTGAGGTCTATCAATGAATGAATGCCAATCGCTTTTCATTTTGTAAGTGTTCAGAGACAAACCGGACTTTATCGAACTAAAAGCTCAGTCATTTGTAAGGAAAAAATGACAGTCTTTGATGGTTCCAGGGCTGATTCGGATATATGGCCCGTCAAAGTTGAGTGGTATCCATATGGATACATGATGTTTGTGGACGTCTGCTTCCTCTATGGTTGCAAGAATAGATGTTTTTGTTGGCCCTTAGAATAGTTTGAAGTTTTAGAAAAAATACGAAATTAATAAACTGAATATTTAAGTTTAAAGAAGAGAAGTATACACGTTTTTTCAATGGTAAATCTTGACATAGAAAAGGAAGAGGAAGCAGAAAAAAATTAGACAACTTTTTAATATACTTTTTTTTTAATTTTGGCTTAAGTAAATGAAGAAATATTCAAATTTTCGTTATGCATAAAAATAAATAAATATAATAAATATAAAAACACCCTAAAATACAGGGTCTGAGTATAAAAATGAAAAAATTTCTTATGGAATGTTTCTAATATAACCACATAGAAACCTAAAACATAAAATTAAAAATTTTAACTTTCCCCAGTAAAAATCTGTAGCGAAAGGGTTAAGTACTTTTAAGCAGTCATCATTTATTCACTGCGGGTGCTTCCTATTTCAGCGATCTACGATCTCACTCGTATTGAAATCCCATGGGTCATTTGAAGAAGTAAGAATTATATGTTCCACCTATTGTTGTACAATTAACTACTTCTACAACTACAACAGCATCACATATCCTGTTCAAAATGCTGAACCAACTTCGGCATCTCGTTGGTGACGACCTCAGCGTCAAGCCAGCAAGTTCTTTACTGGCGTCTTCTTATCTCATTTAGTGTGTCATTAGTGCCTTTCTTTGCATTCGCTCTCAAGTAATTTGGCAATTGCTGTACACTTTGCTGGAGTTTGTCAATTACCTTCAAATGGAAAACGCAGCGCTGGACAAATGGCACTCAAGCACTCAAAGTGAACCATTAATGGTGAATAGCGCGATTAGATGGTTGCATGTTGCGTACAACAATGGCATCACGTCCACTAACTCAATTGACATTGCATAATGACATCAACAAGTGCTAAATAAACTGCAACAATGTGATGGCTTTAAAATGGAATTTCAATTAACGAAAACTGATGATTGCTGCAAATTTTGTATACATATAAAGCGCCATTATGCGTTGGTATTCACAAGTTTTATGGTAATTGAGTTTACCATTTGTATTCATTACAAACTAACTAAGGCATGTACTTAGTTTGCACTCAGCAAACAGCACAAAATATTAATGATACTCATTTAGGATCTTTGGTCTGAGCACAAAATTGCAATATTAACATGTTTTCAGCTCTACATCGTTAATTTCTTCCAACGCTTTAGTTATTATCATATTATTTTTATTTATTCAGTTTATAATTTAGATTCCCGCTAAGTTGTGCAAAAAATGCATGTAATCTGATAAATTGAAAGGCTGGCTGAAATGAATCAATACTTTTCTACGCCAAGTTGTTTCTAATTAACCCAATTTATTGTCTGCCAAATGAGTCGCATAAATAATTCACACAAGCAATGTCCCAGTCAAGCTGGACGACAGCGACAAGCACTCGTTCATGTCAGTCACACTCGTTGGAAAAGACCATTTTTCAGCGCTTATCACGACTCGGCCGCAGCGAGCAATAAATAAAAACCCATCCAGCGCGCCAACAGGATCAGATAATGGGAGCATCGATCAAGTCGCACACACACACACACACAGTCATGCCCGCAATTGTCAGCGGCACGAAGGCAAAGCGGCACGTTGTCTATTGCCGCAGCTATTGAGGCCACACGCCACGGCTCCTTCACTGCACACCGTTAAAACGTCACAAAAACAGCAACAACCAGACAACCCGACAACGCCACGTAAATGACACTCAATTAAGGATTTTTTAAGTGCGCTGAAAAGTCCGCGCCAGAAGTGACATAATTCCAAATATAACAAAAGACTTAAGTAACGAACGCGGCTGCATTCTCCAGCCGCTTCGTGCCCGTTCTATGGCAAAGGCAAAAAACAAACCGACTGCACAATTTTTTTGTGCTCGACCACTTGACTGCTAAGTTGGCTTATATAAGCGGCCAATTGGAGCAACTGAAAGCCGCGTGCAATGTGGCACATTTTGTTTTATTTCTATTATCGGCTGTTGTTGCCGATTTGCCAAAGTTTTCTCTGTTGCGCTGCATGTGGAAAATGGAGGAGAAAGAAAATCGAAATTGTTTCTTATTTTGTTATTGTTGTTAATGTGTTGTTTTTGTTTTTGTGCTGCATGCGCAGTTGCGCATTTATCGGGCAATTGCAGCCAGCAGCATTGGATGATTTTTTTGTTTGTGCTACTCCGGTGCCCAGCGCCGTCGCATTGCTGACGTCGTTCGGTTTCAGTTGCTGTAAGTGTTGTTTTTGTTATTGTTAGTGTGCCGCTCTGGCTCCTTGCACGCATTATATCCCACTGACCGCGTTCCGTGCGGCGACATACTTTTTGCTCGCTGGCGCTTGTGCACAGGGGGCCGTTTTTTTCTGTTGTCAGCATTGTTTGACAACACTTTTAATTTTCCAACCAAACATGTGTTGTGCTCTCTGCGCGCCGGTCTGCCTTACATGCTGTTGCGCGCATTGTGGTAGCGCTCTGAAAATCAGTCGATTGTGTTGTTTTTTTATGGCAATTTTCGTTTGCCTTGTTTGGCATTTTTGACAATTTCGCGTAGTCTGAAAATTCATTAACTCGAAACACGCAGGGACCGCACAATGCAAATGTCTTTAAATTACTTTAATCACAACTCTGCCACATCTCTCACGCCAACCAAATACTTTTTATTTTTTACTCTGTCTCAGTTGCAGGTACAAACTATACATACATATATATCTATGTAGGTATGTCAGCGCTGCGTACCCTGGCGCCCACGTTCAGACGTGTTTGTGGTGCATATCCACCGCCCACTACGACAGCGAGTTGTAGTTGTAGTGTATTTTCGGCAAACCCGCTTCGCTTTGACAATTCTCCGCGTCTGCATCTGCGTGCGCAGCGGCGGCAATTTGCATTTGCCAAGCGCTGGCTTGTTAGTGCAAAAATCCGTTTTTACGGCCCTTTCGAGCTGCCAAATTGCCATAGAAATTAAAACGGCGCACATAAAATGTTTCCTGCTTGTCTGTCGGCACGCGTGCCAGTCGGACCATTTGTGGCGGTTACAGTTACCGTTGCGCTGCAAGAAGTCACGAACAGAGTTACGCAGCTCAATGCTTTGTGGTGAACGGGTGGCCTCAGAAGAAAACTTGGTCGTTTTGGTGTCGAAAGGGGCGAAGTGGTTATGACACTAAAAGTGAAATCGAAATCTAAGCGACTGCAAGATAAACTTACATAATTGGTTGCTTTTAAAGTGTTCATTATTGTTCACACTAACCTAAAGACGGTTAAGATTGCGGCTGCGCTTCGAACTTCATGCAGTAATAGTTTTCAAGCTCAGTTCCATGTATCGAACTTTATTCTACTTAGGTACATTTCTCGTTTGTCTTCAGCTAAAGTTCTACTTAATCACATAAATTTGTTTTGTTAAGTGTATGAAATTCAATGTGTAATGCTTTTCAATCGATAATTTAACAATGTTTTTGAAATTCGTTGAAAAGTAGTTTTTAATACCATCTATCCAAATGAAATCATCGCGAAAGTTTCCACCTTAATACAATTTTACTGAATTTAGCTGTTGACCACTTTCTGTAACTCCACTTACACAATTACGCTGTGGGTTTTTTCTGTCCCACGCAATTGTCGCACAGTGGTCACACGCTGCTCACGCAATAGTCACATGGCCAGCGCAATGCGTAATGATGCGAAAATGGGTGACTTCTAGGCAAATGCAAACGCGTGATGGCAAAAGTAATAATGTCAAAATTTCCATTTCATTGCATTTGATGTGATTTCATTACATTGCGTTACATCAGCCGACACGAAATGGCTCGGACATGACAATGCGCCGCAATCAGCAGCCGATTTGCTGTCGTCTTGCGGCCAACAACATAATTCTGTCTACATATGTGTGTGTGTGAGTGTGTGTTGCGAATGGCCAATTAATTTCATATCTATATACTTGAACATGCTATACGTTTATATGTAGATTTGAGTATGTGTGGATATTTTCCATAGACATAACGGCCAGTTTCGTGTAAAAGTGAAATTTCTGCCAGTTAGCTGAATTGAGTTAAGTTGAGTTAGTGTTGCAATTGATTTTGCTGTTTGCGTGCCTGTCTGTTATTGGCTGAAAACCTGCCGACTGCTCCACTTGCACCTGTTGCGGTTGTCTTTGCGCTTTCCATTTCAATTCAGCCCACTTCAAACTGCGCCAATTTCATATTTCATGCTACGCAAATAAGTAAATGGTTGACAAATTAATTGCTTAATATTGTGCACTGAGGCGGTGGCATGAGAGCAGTTTTTGTTTTGCTGGCAAACTGTTTGGTTGCTACTGTTTGTGTCTTGAGTCTTTCGATTCAATATTAACCCCATGGAGCTGGTAGCGCTGGAAAGTTGTCAACCACTTGGATTGAATAACACTCAATTTGTCAAAATAAATTGAAATATAATTGGATTGAGTTCGGTTTGTTTGAGCAAACATTTGAGCCGTAAAGACTCTTTGCTGCACCACAGAAGTAGATTTAAATTCAATCTGCTGCGAATGGAACCTGTTCAGATAAACTCCAGAAAGCGAGAACGCGTTTCACTTTGAAATGGCACATAGTTCGCACACGCTGTCGTCACAACCTTGAACGTGACTGGGCAATGGCTTTGGAAAGCAATGCAAAGAGCAAAACACTCGCGCATTAATAATAAAATTGCAAACAAACACAACACAGTGAACCAACTCAAATCGAAACTAGTTGCCGAAAAGAATGAAAAACTGCGCGAAACAAGCCGAAGAACGAGCTTCGAGCCACATCACGCAGCACAGCAACAATCTGCCTTACCCCGTCGATATTTCTCAGCAGTCATTGTGTCGCCATGCAAATTCGCTGCGAGATTGCATTCGCCGCCCGGATTCGTGTCAATAAATTGTGCGTTATTTGTCGAGTTGTTGCATAACAGCCAACTCGACATCAAAATTCATTCAAACACATTGAAGCATTTTGTAGAACCATTACCCATTTCTGCACATTAGTAAAATATTAAATGAAAAATAATGCTGGAGACGTTCTAGTTCGAACTATCGACAATGAGACTCGCTTTGGTTTTGAGTAAAGCTTCTAAGTGATAAAGAACTGGTGAAATCATTTAGTGCAGAGTTTGTACTATTAATTGAAACCAATTAACAGCCGCTTAAAAGTTTATGCACGCCACGTTGATTAAATCGGAGAATCGAGCAAAAGCAAATGTTCTGCGGACAGCTGCGGACAATTAGATTTGGATCACGTGATAAACACGGCAATTACAAGTGCAAATGTGATTCGAACTGGGCACTGCAGAAAATTATAAGAAAACAGCTTTTCGATGGAATCCGAAACCACAACGCGAATTAATGCGAACAAATTTTTCACTATCTCGCACTCACTAATTTATTGAATTTTTATCATACTACATAAACAGTTATTTTGATTTTTTAAGTGGCAGTTTCGAGTTCCGTCAGATTATTGCGGAAGAATTCGTCACACCAATATTAACACTGCACTGAAATAATTCTCGTTCACTCTGTCGCCGACAAGTTTGAGTTTCCTGGCAATTGAATGGTTGCTCCAATTTCCTTAAAATACAAGCAGCAAAGGTCGACAAGGTGGAAATCATTTGAGCATAAATGGACTCTCACAGTTGTGGGTCACTCTCACGACCAAATCGAGGACACTCCAATACATGCAAAAACATCGGAAATCAAGATTTTCAACAACATTTAAATTTCAAATTGTTTACCGCAAAACGAAAAACAATGACAAAATAAACAATAACAAAAACAACATACAAAAAGCACTTCACAAGCGCTGACGATTTATGGAAAACCTTCGCCAGAGCGCAGCCAAAAACATAGAAACACAACCACAACAACAACAACTAGAAGCGGGTGTGCATGCACAATCACCAGAGCAGCATGGTTGTTGTTGCTATTGTTGTTGTCTTCCCCGCATGCCGCCCAACTAGCACACCGCGCCAGTGTCAGCGACGTAAAAGTTCAACACTCTAACCAGTTTTACTAATCCGAATGTTGTTGTTGGCTGTTTGTTTGCATCATTAAAGGTGCATTCTAGTTGTAGTAGCTGGTTTTGTTGTTATTGCTGCAAGTCTTTACTTACAAAATATAAATATGTAGGTATATAAAATTTTTTTTTTTCAATTTTATGGAGTTTTGGTGTCAAGTTATGATGCGCCTTTGCGGTAGCGACAACCTGTGACATTAATTAAAAATATTTAACAAATCATGGATCAAATCATGAATATTATTATTGCATCATGGAGAAAAGTATCATCGTTCTTTGAAATCTGGCAACGATGTTAATAAATTAGAATTCAGTTTTAAAAGTAAATTGTCGGGAAAAGTGAAAAAGAGTGAAAGAGAAATACACAATATTTGAAAAGTTTCAGTGGGGAAAAAATTTAATAATATAATTCGATAAGTCAATGATTGTCGGATACAACAAGGATGAACATTTTTGCTAAACGACCGGAGAAGTGAATGGATGAACGCCTCGATCGACGGTCGAATTTATGAATGAATCTTCACCAGCCAGCCACGTCTCGTTGCAAGCGCTGCACATTAACGTCCTTTCCCGTACGTCCTGCATGGCATTTTTATCTTTCAATGTCTCATCCTTTGCGCCAGTTATCCAAGGACACTTATACTGATACGCAACTTCTAGGTATCTCTCACGAACATTGAAGAGAACTGTTGATCTCGTCTGTTGTGACCATCTGACTCGCTATATGACCATCCATTCCACCACTTGCTGCACTTCTGGCCTGATTAATGCGCAAACCGCCCAAGTTGACAACATAAAACGCTGCGTCCACTGATAGCATCGTAAGAAGTTAATTAACAAAAAGCAAGAAAATTTAAATTGGAAAACAACATAAACAGCGCTGCGTGCCAACACTCCACAAATTACGCCGCAAAACGGCACCAAAGTGCAGCAGAATTCACGCAAAGTCCGCGCCGGCTGTCTGGGCTGTTGCTGTTGTTGTCTGATTGCCTAATTTATGGGCGGGTGTTTTTCATGTGAGTAAGTCTCGTCGCCGTGAGTCGGCGGCCAGCTTCGGCCGCGCTCCGTAATTCGATACTTTTAGACTAATTACTCTTAAAAATATGGCGCGAATTAAATTAAATGAAATTAAATCGTTTCTATGCAAATATTTCTGCATTCCATGCCATGCCATGCTCGCTGCGGCGGCGCCAACAACAACAACAACGACCAACACCGCAGCACACTGCAACATAGAAAACACAAATTTTGCGCAACTTCATTTCGGCGTCTCACGCGATTGCAATGTATCGGCAGCAACACTGACTGCTATCATGTCGCTGTTGCCGCCGTTGTTGTTGTTGTTGTCGATTTTCCTTAAAGCCTCCAAGTCTGCCGCTGCGTCGGCTGTCCAATGGCATGAAAAATGCTTACGTAACTTTTTAGCATGAACACTTTAGAAGTTAAGTGAAGTGTTGCCGTTTCAGTTGTTGTTGTTGCTGGTATTACTGTGTTACTGCGTTTTGTTGTTGCCACCATAGACGTTTGTTGTTATGAATTTTTATAAATAAATGTACTGTTTTTGTTGTATTGTGTTTGTTTTTTTTTTTGGTAATGCACAAACAAACACAACATAAACAATCAAAATTTGGCCATTTTTTGCTCGAACGAAAAACAACAACAAACTCGTAAAAAACCACAGGAGTTAACTGAAAATTGAAAGCTCAAGGAAAACATTTTGAATTAATTCAATTTGATTTTTGTGGTTGTACTGTAATTTTGCGCTGATGAGTTGGCCAAAAGTGTGGTGATGAGCATTGAATTGAATAATTCACATGGACTAATTGATTTAATGATTATTTGTTGAACTTACAATCATTCGTCGATAGTTGATTTATCGAATTTCTACGGTTTTCTCCAATAATGAATTTCAATAAAAGCTTTAAAATTGCGGAAATATTAATATTGAGAAAGTTTGCCGGCGATTGTGTTCACTGTCAAAGCTGTCGCGAAATATTGAAATTACGAATTAATTCTTAGCTTTTGCTGTTGGTTGAGATTGAGCACAAATCTGGTCTCAGACCGTCATGGAGCTTTCGTGTCAAGTGTAGATACAGATTTATATCAACAAATCATTCACAAGTCGAACCACAGACTTTGCTTATTGACCTTTTTTCAGAAAAAGGAACAATTTGGAATTTGTATTTGTTCCAGTTTCATCAATCCAAGATTATTGAACAAAATTACACAGAGAAGAGGAGGAAAGAGAGCGAAAAGGGTGAAAAGTGTTAGAAAATAAGGTGCTTCTACTTGTAGGTCTTGGTATCTAATCCTCAGGATTAGAAATAAAAAAATTTTTTGTATATCGTTAGATGTGATATTTACATAGAATTTTGTATGGGCTGTTCAAGAATACCTGTACCTAACCTGATAATAATCTAGGAATCCCATTGGCCCACCCTCATTGCTAAGCAAAACTCAACAGGCCCCAACCATGACAGACACTGGACGCTGCTGTGGTTATTTTGTACAATAGTAAATTTCTTTTAATTGCTTAGGGAATATTACAAATGTTGTCAAGTTTGAATGCAAAGCTTCAAACTCTCTCTTCTCAGCTTAAGCCGCCGCAGATTTCCTCTCATGCAAAAGATCGGACGCGACACACGCTGCTGCATCCGCAGCCACACATATCCACTTATATCATAAAGTCTCAAATCAGTCAAAACTCCACTGCGTTATAGCTTTGGCTGGATACGGTCTGAAAATAATTTGTCCCGGGAATTCGCCGAATACACAGTCCGGAGGCTCCGTAACGACATCCGCATCGTCCTCTAACAAACGCAATGCAAATGAGTGTCTGGAATGAAATTCTGATAATGCTTGACTACGAACCATCGCCTGGAAGTTTCGAAATAAATGCGGCCAACAGCAGCCACACCACCAACGCCAATATTCTGGGATTTATTTCCATGTTGCTGTACTGTTCGGTAAAGTTCTGCACTGCCAACACTGTTGAGCGACACTGAAGTCTTCGACAGATCTTCTTAGCATTTTATAGCTGCAACAAATAGAATGGCATGTAATCGAAGATCTGTTTTGCTAGCGAAATAGTGACCAGCAGCTGTGTAAATCTGTTTTACAATCGAAGCAACGAGATTTTTGTGGCTTTTCTGTGCGCTTCGTTTTGGTTTGAATGCTACTGGCAATCACTGGTAACTAGTGTCCGACCGAAAAATCTTTTCTGGGCCGAAACCGAAACCGACTTCAGGTTTTTTTTTTAATATTCGGCAGAAACCGAACCTTTCTAGTTGAAATAAAAATCACCATATCAAGCAATTTTTTTCAACAAACGAATTTTACATTAAGTAAATAAAAACAAACAAACAAACAAACATAACATAAATTAATAAATACTTTTTAATAAAAACAATTTATTCATTTCAAAAATTAAAAATCACCCTTGCATACCTTACTCGCTAATATTCAAAATGAATTAATTTAATATTATATGCTAAAAAAGAAGTTTAATTACATTGGTGGCATCTAAATTACTCCTCCTTTCACTATATACGAGGTATCTGCTACACAATAAAATGTAAAAAATATTCTAGAAAGTTTCGGTTTCGGCCGTTCGGCCATTTGGTGGCCGAAACTGAAACCAAAACCAAAACCACTTATTTGGGCCGAAACCAAAACCTAATATTCAGTCGGACACTACTGGTAACTAACGATCGACTTGCTCATGAAAGTTCACTCCAAAAAGTGTGTCACTTCGAAGTGTTGGAGAAACTCCAGCAAAAAATTGCTCGCGAACTTCACTTGTTTATGAAATTTCGGCCACACATCTTCCGCAACTCATCACAACAAGCAATGATATGGCTTTCTGTGTCTGAAACTTTCGTTTTCATCGTCCTCACCCAAAAGCCATACATCGACACCTGAAACTTTACAGTACTTCCGGTCAGCAGCAGTTAGGACAAAATGCCCAACGAAAAGCATTATGCGTTCTATCAATAAAACAAATCAAACTTGCACAAAACTATATTCGTATGACGAAGAAAGAAAATGGCGACACTCTTAGTAACTGTTTACAACTATTTTCAACAATTTTATTTATTTAATACAGCATTTCACTTAATTATTCCTTTCACACCACACACACACACAGTACAAAAGTTCTCAGCACGTCGCTCGGGTTCAACAGTGCTCCCACCTGACGCAACTGTCATCTTTACTGCGCACGTAGTTCCACTGGCAGCGGCAACCGATGGAGCAGCCTTCTCGGCACTTCCTTTCGTCCGGTACACAGCGCTCGGGACAGTTGGTCACACAAGTGCTGAATTCTTCATGGCGGCCGCACGACTGCTTCACTAAACAATGTTCGAAACGATTGGCCGATTACTAGAGGCGGCAGTATTCGAATGGAGGGCACCCACCTTTATTGAGATACTCCAAGTAGCTGCCATGGTCGGGCCTGGACGAAACCATGGCGTCCAGCAGCAACAGCGCCAGCAGCAACGACACTTTGATGGTTTCGACCATTTCTGCTATTTTCGGCACAGCGTGGACAGCGACTGAAATCGAACGGCGTCGTTGCTGCCTTTTTATTTGGACAATTTCAAGTACACCCAAAAAAAAAACAAACAACGTTTAAGCCAGTAAATGACTAACTTGACTGAATTCCTGAGCTGCATTTGCCAAATATTTGCTACACCTTTTCTGTTGCAATTGTCTCTGATTAGCCGAAGAAAACTTGCCGTAGGACGTGCAATGTTTGCTGTCGTAGAGAAGGTTTCACTGAATTTCGAAATATCCATGAATTGAATGGTTCTTTAGTAACAAATTTTCTTTAGTAACAAATTTTGTTGTCGAAAATCGGTGTGTGCTTTCTTCGAGTGCAGTTCAAAACATCTTTCAAATTGTATACCGTCTGCGCTGCAGTTGTCTATTTAAAGTCATTTTTATTTCAGACAAGCGGTCGTTCAATTGTGCACATGTTTTGTGAAAATTTGGTCAGATTTTAATAGTTCTCGCAAAATTGCAAATTGTAAATTGCACATAGTCGAATTTCAAAAACGACAAAATAAAACTGTTTGCTTTTAACAGTTGTTCCACCCATGAAAACGCGTTATGGGTGTCGAATTTGATGGAGCTTTTTCATTGTTTTGGGACAACAAACACAAAAGCATAATACAAATGAATACATATGTATATGCATGCTCAATTATATGTATATACATTTATATAAATAATTTCTCCAGACAAATCAATTTCCTGACTAAAACCATTCGTTCACCCATTTCGTAAACAATTCTATGGCGATTCTGAACGATGCGTTACATACCTATGTGTTTTTATGTGTTTAAAAAATTTTAAAAAATTTAAAAATTTCTGTTCTGTTACTGGCTGTTTTCTTATACTCATTTTAATTTTTCTATTTTCAGGTAAATACATTTGCAACAATTGAAAAATTCCAAATAGTTCAATTGTGTTGCGTTGCGCCACCAAAAGTAGCCATTAAATGGAAGCAGAAATAACATGACGACGGTGCCCGACAGACGACAGACGCCTTATTAGGCGGTAAGTAAACACACAGCGGAATGCTTCTGATTTCATTTGCTGCACTTTCATTTTCCCGTTAAGCCGTTGCGAACAATAATTGGCCACTTGTTGCCAGTGTTAACAAGACACGGCCGAAGCGCTTTGTCGATTGATGGCAACTTTGTTACTTGGCACATGTGCGACACACACTGAAGACGAAAAGCCATTACTCTACGAAATGTGCTGAGATAATCCAAGAAATATTGATCCGCTCCAAGCAGTCAAATGTTTCTCACTGAGAAACATTGCACACTTTGTTGAGAATTATTCGATTAAAAACACTTAAAGCACAGAGGAAAGCGATTCAAACGGCAGCAACTTGCCAATGCGCCAAGTGGATTGGCCCACTTAATGCGCCGTCAGTGTGCAGTAAAAAGAGAAGCCAACACAGTCAAGAGGCACGTTGCATATTTAGCGACAACTGCACGACCACCAAAGCAGCCATCAATCGAAATTCTGGGTCAGACGCAAACATTGATTTGTCGGGAGGCTGCTTTGTTGTTGTTGTCGCATGTTGTATATTTGAACGTTGCACAGACAGACAGCGATCGATAACCACCAACCGGACTTTTGCGGATTAGGCAGGTTAACGAAATTTTAAGCATCTCTTGTTTTCGAACAAGTCGCAGTGTGTGTGAACCCGAGCGAAAACTTTTAAGTTTACAAGACAATTGTTTTCAGAAAGGGCAGTGCGCCGTGAACCGCACAAATTTCTTCTTTCTCATTCATAGATGCGATAACCGTTGAGCCATTTTCACCCCTGCACCTGCTTCGTCGATTGTTTTATTTTGACTACGCTCCAGTAGATTGCAAGCATAACATTTTCCAGCCTACAGTTGTCGCTACAGTTGTCACAGCTGTTTCTGCAGTTGGCTGGCCTCTTATTACATAATTCAAACATCAGAGCAACTGGCTACAGTAGGAATTTATCAATTCAGGTGCCAATTAAAATTTTCGCAAATTATTTTTTCAGCAATCGTTACATTTTTTTGTTCAATTTTTTTTCGGTCTAAAATGTTTTTAATTTTATGTGTATGTGTCCGTACAGCATTGACGTTTGCTGCTCGTTTTCTTATGTGCGGCACGTATGCGATTTTTGTGCCTTCAGAACAGCACTGGTCGACTTGAGTGTTTGCGTCACTTGGACGCGCGTTGTGCATTAGTTGGCTGTCAATTCAGGTTGCCGCAGTTTTCGAGCCACAGTTGATAAATTTTTAGTTTTATGTGGTTCAGATGACCGCGTTCCGCAGACGCAGCGCTGCCAGCCAGACACACTTTTTCAATTGCATTTTCCGTATGGCAACCTTATCCACGCCAAACATGACAACCGCTTTGACGTTAATTTATAAACGGTGCGCTGTGCTTTTTTATCGTCTCGCCAACACTTTGCCGACAGCAGCAACGAGCATTTCTTGTATCGCTGGCAATAATTGGAAAATGCTCTCTGGCATGCAGAGTTCTGTCGATGATGTAGCAACGACAAGCTGGTCCCCTGTTCCAAATGTATTTTAATAAGTCTGAGATGAACATTTACGCCGATGACGAAAAATAATTTTCGTTCAGCTGCCGGCATCCACTTGAGTGTCAAATAAAACTCGCCTGCGATTTGTCACCCATCGAAGTAGGCAGTGGCGGATTCAGGGGGGGATTAGGATCGACTTTAAAACTACATACAAATTAAAAGCCATTTTATGAATATTTTTATTCATTTTATGAATTACTTTTGAAACCCCTCGCCGCCCAAAATATTTTTCTGAATCCGCCCCTGGAAGTAGGGGCCATGAAGCACAAAATCTCCACAAGCTCTCCCACATTGTTAAAACATTCTGCTCCCAACTCATAAAAAATACACGCTTTATTCATAAAAAACATTTATTTATTTTTTATTACAAAAATCTCCTACTTCTGGCATTAATCGACCGCTGGTGTAAATAAATAATGACACCTTGTTATTTCTTAGCAAAATATTTTGTCCAACATAAATTCCATGTGCCTTTTTTTACAAAGTCAAGTTGCCAGCCATGCGGCCAGTTTCCGCCCCCCCTGTTCGCAACACTAATCATTGTCAATTAAACGCCATTAGGAGCGAACGTTAACACATCAATGACGGCGCAATTCACTCAGCTGCG
Source organism: Melieria crassipennis (assembly GCA_963668005.1). Lineage (NCBI taxonomy): Eukaryota > Metazoa > Arthropoda > Insecta > Diptera > Ulidiidae > Melieria > Melieria crassipennis. Next base: position 112,959,705 of record OY764963.1, on the reverse strand, counting down.
CTCATTTATTTATTAATTGAAATTCTATTAGCTGCACAAATTGTTGTCGCGGTCGTTGTTTTTCCATTTAATTTCTAAATTCCTGGCATTATCGGGCAGTTGGCATTTCATTCACCTCAAATTGTTGAACCCATTACAGAGACACACAAACAACAACAACCAGCGTGCACAGTGGTCAACAGCCGACGTTGCCCGCGCACGCAGCACAATTTAATTAATAATCCGACAGTTGCAGCGACACTAGTTGCCGCCACTAAGCTCGACCACAGCAAAAATTGTCGCACCGCAATTGCTCAACAATTGCCCGACGACAACACCTGCCGCTAAAAACGTAAACGCAACAACAACAACAACAGTAATAGTTATAGTTATAGCAACGACCGATAGCTATGCTGATTTATGAGTGCGCGTTCGCGACGGAAAACGCAACGGCAAAGCGCGCAGACGCCAAAGGTGTTGGCAGCTTCGCTGTGCCTTCAATTCGATTTCATTTCAATTTATTTACTTACATATTTTTCTTGGCGGAAATTGCTGCACTCGTGTGCGTCATTTTATGATTTGTTGTCGATCGCAGTCGGTGCGAATCAGCATCGGGCGCCTCTGTCCAAGTCGTTCAGTGTTCGCGTTCACCAATTCAATTATTTGCTTACCGAGTTCCTCGCACTCGATGCTGCAGCATTGTTGCAACAACAATTCATATTGGCCAACACATGTGTGTGTGTGCGGCGAATTCTCACGCTCGCGCTTGGCTGTTTTAATGATTTCTAATTGGCCTTTCCCACACTCGGCGCACGCGGAAGGCCAACCGTTGCAGCGCTGGGGATGGGGTGCAGCATTCTTTGATTTTTCTCCACTTGGCGGCAAGAAGCCGAAGCGGTTTTGGTTGACATTTGTTTCTACAAATTAAAAAATTAAAAAAAGCATAACAAATGATTGAAGGACATTTGTGGTGTCCGCATTGTTGCCAAGGTCGTTTCATTACTTGCAGAGAAGTTTGTGAGTTCCTCTAAAAAAGTTGTTAAAAAACTATTTAAAATGCAACAGCGCGACAAACTATTTTCATAAAATAGAGACATAAGTTACGATAAATGGACAGAAAGTCATGAAATTAATTTGATTGAGAAATATTAAACCAATGTTAGATTAGACTGGCCACTGTATATTTATTGCTTTTTTATATTAATGAAAAGTTTATAACAAAAAAGCAACACATGTTTGCTAAGCAATTTTTCGCCCATAGAAAATATCAAAGTTCAACGAGGCCATGAGAAAATAAATTAAATTAACTAATTACATTAAGCCGCCGTGGCTCAGTTGGTTAGTGCGTTGGACCGCGAGCGCAGGCAGCAACCTCAGGTTCAAATACTGCCTGTAATAACACCTAAAAAAAAAAATAACGGGAAAACTCGTTTTCTCTTTCGGTGGCTGTCCTCTCAGCTGGAAATGGCAAACCTCTGAGAGTAAAAATTGCTTATGAAAAAGCTCCCAACCTGCCGTTCGGAACCGGCATAAAACTGTAGGTCCCTCCAACCCGTGTAGAAATTCACACGCACAACACGGGTAGTTGCGGGAAGCTAGGCCTTAGTCTCGCGTAAGCGGGCTGTCGTGCCAGTCAATTAAAAAAAAAATTAAAAATTACATTAAGTTAATTAATGACGTTAAGAGTGGAGTTATTAAGAACATTACTATTAAGTTGAAGAACTGAAATATACAACACACAACAACTTTAAACCATAACGCGCGCAAGGCAACTGTCTGCTCTACAATTGAGCTCGACAATTGAGCAATTAACACAACAATTGTTTAATATTACATAATTAAATGTTCTCGCATTTCATGCGCAATTATAGTTTCATGGCATCGAGCAAAATACATATCCATAGCCAGTTATTGGTTTATGCAGAGCGCAGAAAACAGCAGCCACACGCCTTGCAGCTTGCAATTATTTGCTTCAAGACCGACATACAGCTACCGACTTTAGTCAAGGATCTTTCAATTCCGTTTTAAATTGTTTTCATTTGTTAAAATATGGCATTGCAAAGGTAATATAAGTCAAATAAGTTGCAAGTGGTTAATGCGGCAAAAAAATCAAATTATTGAGTGTTGCTGGCAATAGTCGCAGTGTTGTTTAAAAAGAAGAAGAGAAGAATTTGCTTACTGGAATTAGTTGTTGAAATTGTTAGTTGGATAAGTTTATTTATGATAGCAACTTGCCAGCTTGTCAAACAAAACGAAAGTGAATACAAAAGACTCAAGCGGCAAACTTCATGCAGCTGTACGGTTGTCACAAGCCACACAGCGACCAACAATGTCTTCAGATTGCATTGAATTTTGCCGCAATCGCATCTCATTTCTACAAAGAGGACAAGTCAAAAATTGTAACATCAAAAACAACAACTTTGGTAAACAGCAAAGTCGGTGCACCAAAACATAAACACAAACACCGACTGAGCAAAATGAAAACGAAAATGCTCTAAATTGTGAAATCGTCGATTGAAAGCGGCATTTTTCTGCTCGGTCCGAAAGCGGCAAAAGAAATTAAACGCCAGAAAAAACACGCGCGCACAGCAAGTAATGAGACCGTAACGTCGACTAACGCTGTCGACGAGCCAAGCCAGACAAGCGCACAGACAGTTGGACAACTCACAGCAACAACAACTGTTGCCGCTATTATTTATTACGTGCTGCTTACAATGTCGTACCAGCGTTGGCCGCAGAATGGAGACGAGAGAGAAGACCGCAAAAGTGGTAAGCAAATTCTTGCGGCACCATTGCCGCACAACGACAACACTTCGGCAGACGACCAACGGGCTTACATTTGCGACATGTGCTATGCACATATGCACCAAATGACAGATATACATATATTTGCTGTTTTAAGTCAAATTGTCTGAGTCTGTTTTGAATTGAGGCATTCTTCGGCTATCATCTTTGATATCAGTGATGCATATTTATATCCATTTTTATTTATTTTCGAACTTTTAGTGAAATTGTAAAAATGATTATGCAACATTTTCTACATTATCTTCATAAATATTTTCGAAAATTCTTATTCTACTTGTCATATCTTCTATCTCATTCACCTCTCTGAGTCAGCCGTGACAGCCTTTAAACGAGTAAAATTTTACTTTTTCACTTTTCGATGCATCCCATCGTATCCTTCCATAATTTTGATGCTCTCGATTGTTTCTGTCTACTCCTTTCCTCCTCCTCCTTACTTACTTTTTCTCTTTCTTTTTTCTAAAGTTTTTTAAAAGTGTCATAGTTTGACGAAGCTTTTCTTTTCTAATTTTGTTGTCGCTTTTAGCATAGAATCGCCACTGTCGCCAGCTGGTGGAGAAATTTATTTCACTTGTTTTCCAATTTATCGATGTCATTTCAGCGACAGCAGCACTGCAATCACAGCAACGTAATTCGAATCAAAAGCCGCACGTTGGCTGGGCTCATCGGCTCAGTCAACAAAGACTCAATAATTAAGCAAAAGTTGTTGCATGGCCGCACGCATTCGCGCACGCGCCATTAATTGCGCACAGTGGTGCGTATGTGCAACTCATGTGGCTGCACACACTTCACTTTGCTTTGCTTGAGAGCAACATTCACCAGTGAAGCGTTCTTCGGAATACGGGCGGCTGACATACGTTGTGCGTGTGCAGCAGCTGCCGGCGTCAGTACAAGATTTTCCATGTTCCATGTCTGCTTTTCGACATCCACTTAACCCTTTCGCTGTTTTGTTGCCATATGGCAACATGCTATTTTGTGGACGTGTGAACACTCTATGATTTTAAGAATACATTTTTTTTTGGTCCTTCGAATATATTAAAGTTTTAGGAATAATACGAAATTAATAAACTGAATATTCAAGTTTAAAGAAGAGACGTATACATGTTTTTTTTATGTTTTATCTTTACATAGTAAAGGAAGGAAAAAACTAAGGGACCTTTTTGAATTGACTGTTTACTTTAATTGAGATACATTTTTCAAAAAATTTTAGCTGAAGTAAATGAAGAAATATTTAGTTTCTAGTTGTGCGTAAAAAATTTTATATTTAAGTAATTATTACAGTCACAACGATATCGTTGCTCTCATATTACAGCACTCCAAAAACCAGGGTTCGGTAATAAAAATTTGAAAAATCATTATGGAATGTTGTTGATAACCACACAGAAGACTTAATCCATAAATTTTCAACTTTAACTTTCCCCAGTAAAAACTTGCTGCGAAAGGGTTAAGTACAGTATTCACACGTAATTAATTGCGGACGGCGATGCGCAACAGCGACAGTGCTACGAAATGTCACACCGCGGCCTCCTTCCATTCTGCAGCGGTTATCATTTTAGATAAATAATTGCAACAACAACAAGCACAACAACAACGCCAATAGCTAAATAAAACGCGGAAGCGCTTCGCCGCTAACGATTTTTTGATGAGTAAACGTCTCGCCGCACTCCACATGGAGCGGCGAGTACTGAACGCCAAAAAAGTGAAAGGAAGCAAGTTTGGAAATATTTCTGCGCCACGTATTTGCTGTTTTCGTATCGTCAGGTAGCCACAGCTCGCCTTTAATTACATTTTTCTTGAATTTTTTAAATGTTTAGCACAAACAATTTTTATTTTTTTATGAATGCAACATTAAGGCACCAAACCACTGAGCAGTTAAATGGAAATCAATTGCTGGCATTTTGTCCAAACGTAACCTTGAGGTGGGTTGCATGTGAAACGAGCTGTTGTTATTGTTGTTGTAGCTGTGTAAATAGCCTCTCTCATGTAATGCCACAACGCAAACCATTTTGCAAACTTTTCTAATTAATCTTGTTTTTGTTTTCTTTTGTTTTGCTAAACAACATTCCAACCAAAGCTTAGTCATAAAATCTCTGTGTTACGCGTAATTGAGAAGTGCGTTGCGCCGTTGCGCTTAATTCGGCCTTTCTGCACGCCTCTTTTGGCCGCGGCACAAGCAAATGCCAGCGTGTGGGACTGGTGACGCCCTCAAGGTGATCCAAAGTCCAAAAGTTGCTGTCGAAGTTTGGACGCTGTTTAGTTTTGGGCAGTGCTGGCTAGTTTTCGGTCACTTCACTCCGGCACTGCAGCCCAATTACGTCAGCGCTGACTGTTGTTGCCAGCTTTTTTCGGAATGATGAATGAAGGAGGCTGATACAAAGGCGCGTTAACACGATTAGATAATCGACAGAAGCAGTTTGTGCACAGACACTAAACCTGCACAGCGAATCTTTGCACCAACCGCTCTTAGTATAGCCGCCAACCACAAGAATGTGCCGAATGCCGATCAGGTCAAAGTTAAACCTCACCTTTCGTCGACATCGCCCACTACAACTACGCTTTATAGCAAAGAAAATGAAAGAGCATAAAATAATTCTATCTTCAATTCTCATTTTTTTTTCACACCAAAACATTGGCGCCAATAAAATTGTGAATTCGCAAGTGCTCAGCCACCGCATTTACGGTGGCGACTGCGGCTGCTCTTGAACTTGACTCTACCGCCGACAGTCACTGGCGTGTTTGCGTGCTATGCGCCGCCCGTATTTATCAGTAATGCAAAAATCAAATAAATAAAAATATGTAAACAAATAATGCGAAAATGCGTTGAGACGCGAGACAAACAATACGACACGAAATCATTAGCCGACAGCGAATATATGTTAAGCGTTTCATTCGTTTGAAAAATTTACGAAAAATCGCAAAGCCAATACTGACTTACTTAGGTACTGGTTTCAGTATTGAACAGAACATGGCTTCTGTTCCGGTCTTCTGGACGGCTTGTAGTCCGTCAAAAGTTTGCATAACGCTGCTCACAATAAAGACTACAACAAACACACTCAACAGCTGCTGTGAGAAAATTAAAATCAAATAACAGCAGCCAGAAAATAAAAAGCAACAAGAACAATAATAATAATAACATTTTACACAAAAGCAACAACGACCACACCAATTTGTGCGTAAATCGTCGCGGCATACAAAAAAAGCAGAAAAAGCGGCAACAAGTAGACAGGCGGCAGCTGTGTTGTTGTTGTAGTCGAATTTGTATGTATGCGTATTTTCTGGTTTTTTTTTTGTTGTTTGACTAATGTTGACACTTTCAAAAAACGCTTGTTCAAAATTTGACTTAATAGCTTAATAGATAACTCGGCACACCGAACAATTTACATATGCAAAGTCAACAGCGCTGAACATTGGGCACTTGCAAGCATCGTTGAGCCGCCGTTGGTAACGGCACTTTGCCGATTCGCATTTCAATTTACGCACTTTAGGCGTTTACACGCACATTCACCCGGCCATTCAAAGCTTTGGGCCTTTTTCCGTTCGCTTTAGCCGCTTCGATCTTGTGTTCTTCTATTTTGGTCTGAAGCGAGTTTCCATAATTGCGCATTTTTCTGAGCTGCATTTAATGTGTTTTAATTTAACATTTAGATTGTTGCGTTTGAGTGCGTTCGGTCGCTTCGCCGCTAAGCCGCTGATTGCCTCCAAATCAGTCGAATTAACAGCCATCAAGACGCGCTCGCGGCTGCAATATTGTGTTGTAAAGTGTTGCTGCACATAGCGGCACATTTATCAGAGCAAATAAAATTCGTTAATTCATATGGAGGGAAAGAGCTTTAGAAAGTACCAATTCGAGTTTGTGGCTTAAGTCTTTTGCTTGTGGGACCATCCATGTGAAATCGGCAATGCGTGAGCGCTGCTTTTAATGCTGTTTCTAAACTGCAAATCATTTTTCCAAATCATTTAAAATGATTTTACAAAAATATAACAAAGTTTGCTAAAACAAAGTTACAATTTTATTTGTTTAGTAATAATTTTGTGTGTTTTCGGAAAACTATTTATTGTAATTTTTGTCTTGGGTTTTATTGTTTTAAGCCGACACAAAAACAGTTCTTTCAGAAAACCAACAATGCGGAAGAGTCGTATACGATTTTTTCGTTTTTGAATGCTTAAGTACGTAATTATTGTTGGTTAGCTGGGAATGAATGTTTTGCCTTCAAAACAGTTCCCGCCTCTCTGACTCTGACCATACTTTTTTAATGCTTTGTATTGCTTTTTGTTATTTTATGACTTTATTTTTTTTTATCATAAAGAATAAATTCTCTGCTACTAACACGTATTGCTTTCTCTAATATAGTCAAGTATTGTGATTAAAATTTGTGTTGTTTTCAGTTCGTTGTCATCAATGAAATTAAAACTACCGCAAAGTCATATTAAAGCGAATTTCTATTAACCCTTTCGACCCCAAAGTTGCCTGAGAGCAACTTCACCTATTTGTCATGTTATAGCAACAGCTACGATTGATTTACGGGTTTAATTTAAGTATGCACCAGCAAATTATTATTTTTAGAAGTGAATTAAAAAAAAATTAAAAAATTTTTACTGTTATCCCCAAAATAATTTCCAACAATTTGCAGCAATATCAGGGAAAGTTGAAGTCTACGAATTGGGCGCGTTTCATCAAAACCATGTTTCTTTAATAATGGGTAAATAAAATCGAAAACTGATAATTTTGTATTTTCCATAAATATTAAATAATTTTTCTGTAATTAAAAAATATTGCTACAAAATTTATTTAACCCGTTTTAAGCTAAAATTGATCCAAAGTAAACTAGCCCTAGAACTCTAACAAAGAAGCGTGGCGACTTCAAATGTCGTGTTCACACTTCTTAGGCAAATATTTCATGATTTAAATACCAAAAAGTAATATCGAGACACAGGGTAAAATTCGGAGTCGAGAGGGTTAATGTAGATTTTTATACAAAGTTTTTTCCCGATTCGGTTACAAAGCAATCGGATCGATCTACTGTCAATCGATCATTCAGCCGATTATACGCCATAAAAAATCAGCTCAAGCCGAGCCGAGTTTGCCTTTGTCGGCAAACAATTGCAAACTAGAACGAGCTTTGAAGCCACATTGGTGCTGCCGAAAGCTGCTCACAGCAATGTAATTCTGTCGCTGCTGCGCTTCTACACGCCGAGCACATGCGACAATCTGGTGGTGAGGTGAAGAAAAATTAGAAAATCACTCGTGCTCACATCAACACCATTTTGGTGGTTTGGTTAAATCGATGAATTGGTCAGTCAGTCAGACAGTCATTTTTTGTATGCACTTTTGTTCAAATATGAGTATAAATTCAGACAGATGTGAAGCTATTGATCCAAAAAATAAATATTTTTGGATCAATAGCAAAAGTTGCCCCTGACATTTTTGGTCAACAAGTGCAGTGACGATTTCGGTCTGCTGCTGCATGAGAGAAATATTACCATTTAAATCGCCAACAGCAGTGGTTGCTGTCCACTCAAGAAAGGAAAAACCGAAACAACTGAATACCTGATCTAAAATTATCGTCATTCAACATGTTCATGTCACATCGCTGGCTGAGAACTCCAGGGGCGCCTAGAAATGGGCCAAAGGAGTGGCGGTCCCATGACTAATTCCCGCAATTACCCAGCGTTCCCAGCACATAGCGCACAACTGGCCCAAGCGACTCGGCAACAACATGTGGGAGCCATCCGCTCGAAGTTCGCACACCGGGCCACACACGACAGCGAGCGTTGCAAAATTGCTAATTGCTGTGCAGCAGCCAACGCCAGACGTCGCTGCACGTTGTGGGCATTATTTCTTCTGATCTGGTCCATGTCGCAAGAACGCTGGGAACCATTCGGTTGCATTCAGTGTTCTGCATTTTTCTTGTGTTACGCTCGATTTGAATAAGTACCAGTGGCGCGCTCGTTACTCGAATGCGTGTCTTGTGTTCTCAAGGCATTCACATCTGAGCGGAACTTGTATAATTAAGATACTTTAGTCGCATTAGCGTCTCGATTGTGCTTAGGTGACTTTGTTTGGGTGCGAAAGCGCTGATTTATTTGCGCAAACAATTTAATTTTCATAATGCAACTGCATTTGACTGCATATTAACAACAACAACAACGTTTGTGGGCAATATTTTCCTGCTCGCGTCGCACTTTAACCCCCCCCGAGTATCCCCTCGGCTGCACAGCTGTTTCGTCGGTGGCCCGGCTCGATGTAGCGCTGCAGTTTGGGTTCTTGCTTGCGCCTTGAAAGCAATTCTCATACATGTATGGCCCGTCTGATTTGGTTTGCTTTGTGACCTTTGCGAAAATTTGCTAATTTTGCCGTAATTGCAGTTCAGATTTGATTGTTGGTTGCTCATTGGTTGTAAATGGCTTTTTAACCAGACAATGCAACTGTTGGTGGCTGTTGCTTTTATTGTTGTTGTCTGCATTGAATGTTCAACACAAACCATGCAACCATTCAATGCAGCTACTATGCGATATTTTGCTGAATTGCTATTGGCTGCAAACTGTGAACTAAACTATTGCAAGTGAATGTCCTTTTTAATATCCGATATGATTTGTCTACCTTTTGAAAATGCGACTAAGACTTCCTTGAAGCCTTTAACATCCGCCAAGTATCATCTCCACATCACACCGCCAAAATATTGCGAAATATTTTTATGTAATTTTTATTATCTGCTCATACAACAATTTCGCACATTTTAATTGCAATTTTTATTTTTATTCGCCCCACAAAGTTCAGCAGCACGGAAATGCATAAATTTGTATTCGTTAAACGGAGTCGTTTTCTGGTTTTTAATTTTCATAAAAAATCAACCAACTCGACTACGGCTTTAGTGCATACTAACTGCGAAAAGTGGCGTATGCGGTTGAAAACCCCATAATAGCAAAATTTGAGCTAATAAAATTTAACAGCCCACGCCGGCCATAGCCAACGCCACAGCCGCATTGCCATATTAAATGCAAAATCGCGCCAACGAGCGTCAAATGGCAACAACAGGAACCGCAAAGCAGCACTTTATGAACTGCAACAAAGCCGAACAGCATAAAATTTGCACATATAACAAATTCGCCCAGCCAAGCAGAGACTAAGCGATACTGTCGCCAGTGCGAAGAGTTGAACAAAGTCGGCGCTGGGCGCGGCCACTCGACGGACTACAGTGTGTGTTTTTGTGTCAGTATGTGACCCTTCCCGACCTGCTTCAGTTGGGAATATTGTTTGTTGTTGACATTTAAATAAAATTAATAAATACAATTTTGTGTTCAATGTAAGAATATTTGCCAAGGAATGAGGAAAATTGTAAATGAAAATAAAAGTTTAGGTGGAATTTTAAAGGCGATTTAATAACTACTTCATTTTTTACAACTTTTGGCCCACATGACACGGTTCACTCGGTGTAGTGGAAACTGCCAGCTGCAGCTACATTGTGCCAAATTGCAGCAGATTTGTGCCCACAATTTCCGCATCAAAACAATGGACTACAGGGTAACAGGGTGGTCTCTATTTTCCCCATATATATTTGTTTTCTATATGTCGCACACCCACTTCAAAAGTGACACAACTCACAAATGCAATGTGCACAATGCATCCATCTACTTTGTTGTTGTTAACTGTTACCAAAATACAGTTAGATCTCTTCTCGACATGAAGAAGTTTGATGCTATTTGATCGCTGCAGTTCAATGCAAAAGAGTCCTAATTCAAATTTCAATTCAATTCAATTCAAATAAATTTTTGTTGAAGTTAATTTTAAATAAAGCTTTGACAATTTTAGTACCTATATATTTTCAAATAAAAAAATTATTTTCGAATTTTAAAATTTTCGGTAATTATTGAATTAAAATATCATCAAAAAAGTCACAATTCAAAATTTTGGATTTTCTAGTGTAAAATAAAAAACTTCTTTAAAACATATCCTAAAGCATAATCTGTAGGGATTTTCTACTAAACGGTCTATACATTATTATAAAAAATATTTATTCAGCTCAAGAACAGTTTTTTGCGTTTCCTGAAAAATAAAAAATTTTGAGTTGTGTCACTTTTGTAGTGGGTGTGTGATATGTTAACCCTTTCAGTTACAATGTCCAATATATTGGACTACAGCTCATACAATTCATACAGGACGGGTTTATTTTTATGTCGGAAAGGGTTAAATGAGTTGTTGAAGTAACTTGGATTTGCTGCCTGGATCAAAAATCAAGGAGATGGTCATAGGTTCAAGTTCAAAGTGTCTGCTAAGCCTAAAAGTTTTAACGATTTTATATGTTTTCATGAAAACTTCAAAGTGCACTGACATTAAAAAAGCAAAACTCTTTAAAACCACGAACCACCCTGCACCACAATTGCAGCTACAGACGTGGTATGGCAAATGTGCAGCTTGCACTTTGTGTACTCGTGCGAATAACTGTAATTAATAATGGTGGGGAGCACATCAGAGCGGCTGCAGTACCCGCTGCCGAAAATGTGGTTTAAGGTTAGCAGTCGACAAGCGGAGAACGCCCCCGGCCAGCAGCCACCAACAACAAACCCCAACACCAACATGCACGCGTGTGACATGTGTGACATGCAGGCGACATTGAGGCCCCAACTGACTGACTGACTGCCTTTGATTGTTATTGTCACCATTTGGCCCCTCTGCCCGGTTCTTGTTTTTGTTTTTCGTTTACTTCCTCGGCGCCGACGTTTTGCAACAACAATGCATTTGCATCTGCATTGTGTCGGCCGCTTTTTGCCGCCTTTTCGCTTTTTTGTCTCGAGCTGTCGTTTGTTTGCATGTGAATTGGTTCACTGGGTTACTCAACAGCGCACATGTGCGGCAGCGACGGCTGCTGCCAATAGCTGCCGCACACAAGGCGCAGCCGATTTGCAGCAACTGATAAACAAATTGCTTTGAGCTTCTGTGATTTTTATTGCCAGCCACGCTGCAATTTTTTCCATTTGCTGAGTTAATCGTGAACTATTCCTTACGGCGTTTTAATAATATTTTCCTTTGCAAAATTGCTTTTGTTGTTGCGTGGCATTCTTGGCTGTCACTTGTTCCGCGGTGGTTGTTATTGTTTTTAATTTTTGTTTCTTGGCGTTTAGTGTTTGCAATGAATTTCCCGTGCAGCAAAACAATTAATTGCACTCCTGGCTTTGTTGCCCACGGGCCGCTTTGGAAAATGGGCGGGCGGTACATTTTCACAACTTTTTGTGCAACACACCTTTTCGCTGTTGTTGCTGTGAAAAATTATTCCGTTTACACGTTTTGAGAGTGCCACATAAATTTAATATCCATTTCGAGCATGCAAAGCCAGCGCAGTTATTGACAGTTGTCGGTGACACTGATTGCCACATTTTATAGATTTCTGCTTTAATAAATGTGCGCGGCAAAACCACCAAAACACATTATTGTATTTGTAGTAGAAAAGCGAAAAACATGGTCGGCACTTGTTCGGTTTGAAAATTGAAGCCGTTTTGCTTGCAGCGAATTAAGAGACTTGCACTGTTTGCAGTTGACAGCTGTCAACCGTCATTCCGAAAATGTTCCTGACATTCTGTGTGCACTTCCTTTTTCGATTTCGCTGCAATAAAAATGGCTCATTAGTTTCTGTGGCGTTGCACACTGTTTCGATGCACCGACAAATTGAATTAAACGCGAACGAGAATATTGTTAACTGAGCTTTAAACTTGCAACAATCAGGAATTTGAAAGCGAAATCACCAAATATATTTGATCGTTGTTTTTACTGCAATTGTGGGTCAACTGCTACCTTAATGAATGCTCCATGATACAAAAAATAAAGGTAGAACTGGTGTCGTAAGAAGCTTCAGTCGTGATGCCACTTCGATGTGATATTAAATTAGAGATATTTAACCCTTTCGGCCCCGAATTTCACCCTGTGTCTCGATATTACTTTTTGGTATTTAAATCATGAAAAACTTGCCTAAGAAGTGTGGAAGTCGCCACGCCTCTTTGTTAGAGTTCTAGAGCTAGTTTACTTTTGAACAATTTTAGCTTAAAATGGTTTAAATAAATTTTGTATCGATATTTTTTAATTACAGAAAAATTATTTAATATTTATAAAAAAATACAAAATTATCACTTTTTGATTTTATTTAACCATTATTAAAGAAACAGGGTTTTGATCAAACGCGCCCAATTCGTAGACTTCAATTAGAATACAAACTTTTCCTGATATCGCTGCAAATTATTAAAAATTATTTTGGGAATAACAGTAAAATTTTTGTAATTTGCTTTGAATTCACTTCTAAAAATATTAATTTGTTGGTGCCTACTTAAATTAAACCCATAAATCAATCCCCCATAATCCCATAATCAATCAATCAAAGGTTCTAAGAATTTTAAGATTTTTTTTAAATAAACACGGAATAGACCTTTCACTGTGACTAACATATTTTGGGCGAAAGTATAAAAATGTTAATACGAATTCAACAGCAGATAATTTATTGCAGTATTAAACAAATTTTCAATAGATTTTCTAACAACAGTACGGCAGCATATTTTTAAAAAGAGAACGCAAAAAAATCGTTTAGTGTCAGATGCGCAACATGGTGGCTGAGAAGAAGCATAGGCTCTACCTTTATTTTCGGTATCATGGAATGCTCCCTTGAACTATCATTGAATTTTATTATTTTATTTTTGTTTTAATTTCATAATATTCCAAGCGTTTCCCAAATGACAGGAATTACACAAAGAACTTGTTGAAATCAATATTTAATAGTTTTTTAAATACAGTTTGTGAATGACTTTATATTTTACACGAATCGGTCAAATAATAATAATAAACTAATAAAAAAATGCAGCCCAATTTATTGATTGAAAATGGTTTAACATAATTTTCGACCAAGTACCGCAAGTAAAATCTGCTTGCAAACTTTTCGCATCTGCTCGCTTCGGCATTCGACGCACGGCCGCTCAACGACAATTAAAAATTTGTCAACTGCCACTCGCACTGGAAGGAAGCACACGCGCTGCTCCACATTGGGCGGCCACTTAAATTACCAACTTTTCGTTTGTTATGCCGGCAACGCTGCGATCGTAAATCTGTGCGAACAATGTCGTAAATTCCCGTTGACAAATTAAGCCATCGCGCATGCAAATCGCTGTGGCGTGGCGTCAGTCGTCGCCACTTCCGCCGCTGCTGTGCGTCTTTCTACGTGTTTGGTCGCTCGCGGCTTCTGCGGCTGCCTTTGTTATTATTTGTGTTGCTTTGTGCTTTCGATTGTCGCATTACGAGCAGCCACTGTGTGCGCCGCTGGGCGATTTTATTTAATTTGTGGCCCGTTGCCGTTGACATTTGCGTTTTGCGTAACTTTGCCTTACTTTCATTCTTTCATGCGATTATAATTATTGTGATTTCATTGTGCTTCCTGTCGTTCAGTTTCGTTATAAATTATTTACATATGCAAATTTTTTTTACTTTCTAATTAGTTTTGTATGCGCATTTTTCTCGAAATTAGTCGCAGCAGTGAAATACAATTTTTCACTTGGCTGTTAGCACCAAACAACTTCCAACTTTCGGTTTTCAAACAAAAATTAATCAATCATCATAACGGGATCACTGCGGCGACCCTGGACAAAAAACCAACATGCCACACGCATAGCCAAAAGTCACATCGCGCCAAACTGCCACAATTCATTTATCATTTTTCGCCAATCGAACCCGAGTGAAAGCCAGTCAATCACTTTTGCGCCTCGCACTTACAAACAATAACAACAACAAGAACAACACAACAGCGGCTGCTGCTCGAAGGGGCAGCCGTTGCTCAGAGGCCGCCGCAGTGCAACGGGTCAGCCGTTGCCGGCTGGGAACGCTGCCAACCGCGTTCGAAGCGCAATAGCGATTTAAATCAATCAATGCACCGGCAATGCTCCCTGCAACACAGCGTGTGAGCTGCAGTTTTCACGGCCGTTGCCGCTGCCGCTGCGCTCTGTATCGCAACACGTTTGGACTATAATTTAATTGAGCCATTTTGAGCGGCATTGCGGCGCAATAATTACGGATTGGCGCATAGGGGCGGCGGCAGCTGGTTGCATTTCCCTTTTCTCTGGGCGAAGGAAAGTAAATTTTTCCGGCACGAAAGTGAAGCAACCGTTTCTCTTCCTTCATTGCACTTTAGAGTGTTTACCGCACTTTGGGCTTCATTTAAAATTCGATTTAGCATCAAAGTGGGAAATATCAGCGTTTTCACGCCCCGAGTAATTGACGGGAGCCGCTGCGGCGCAAGCATCCGTGAAGTATTTAAGTGTGAGAGGAGAACAAGCCGGCAGCGCAATGCATTCGTGCAGCGAATGGAATCAACCGCAGAACGCAGAAGATTGGCCACAGCCGAGATGCCGAGTCCGCATGTGGCGCTGGCTGACGCCACTTGGGGTATTGCGAAATCGGTGCGACTTATGCCACCGCCGAGACGCTGTGCCGGGCCGGCACAGTTTGCTTCACTTTCTCGGCCGCGCGACGCTCCACTTTGCGTAGCGACTACCGCTGCTGGGTTTCGTTTTAACGTTTTGTCGTTTTGCGGCCAGCTCGCATGCGGGTTGTTGCTGCACGCTGCGCTGTTGTTGTTTGCCATTTTTCATGCTGGATTTCAATGGCTGCAGGTTACACATTTCCCCCAATTTCAGCGCGTCTTATCGGCGCTTCAGCATCGCTGCAGTTGTCAATAAATTTTATCGATTGCGTTGTTGTTTTTGTTGGTCGAATGACATTTATTTTTACACGTTGAAAGTGCAAGTGTGGGTCGTCAAAACGGCCAGAGCCGGTAATTCAACTGACTGCAAGACAAGCATTTGAGGCCCCTCCCCTCTCCCCAATTCGCGCTGGCCCTACGCGGCGATTTTTTGGCTATTTTCAATTTAATGTCTGAACATTTCTCGAAGCCTTCGCTGCTGTCAGTGCGGTCTGTGTGCGCCGTGAATTATGTCATTGTTGCATGACGCTGTTCGTTTGATTTTGTTGTTACGGCTGAAGTTGTTGTGTTGTTTTGTTGAAGTTTGCTACCAGCGTTGTTGTTGCATTGGTTACTGTTAAGTCTAGCATAACAATTGTTGCATGTGTGTTGGTTGTTGGTATCAAAGTTGGCGCTGTGTTGAAATGGCTTTGCTGATATTTACAAAAAATTTCATACTTATGTGTTCAGTAAAAACAAAGCCACACGTTGAAATCGTCATTGGCGATTTTTTCTAAACTAAAGAAAAAACATGCATTAAGCAAAAACGAACCGTTTTAAAGTTTAACCATTTAGTCGTAGCGTTGTGGTCCCTCGCTGCAAGACGAGACACACACACAACACCACAAACCGACAATTCGTCGCGCAGCCAGACGCGTCACATAAGCCAGTCAAGCGCCACATTTGTTGCACTGCCCACTGTCTTCTTCAAGTGGAACTGCAGACGCAGTGGCGGCAGCAGCTCAGCGCTGCAGTAGCGACTCATTCGGGCAAGCAAGTGCAGCGAATCAGTCGACCGTTTCAAATGCAGTAATGGAAAAGTGGCCGACGCAAAGAAAAAGCCCAACGACCATTTGCAGCCACTCAACAACTCAATTATCAACGTCAGCGCGACGAATTGGACAGTGCAGCGGTCAGCAGCAACCGGCCGTGTCCGCTACATTATTGCCGCCAGACAGTGGACCTCAAGCTGGAGTGTGACGGACGGCTGTGAGTTGCATCAAAAGTCGAAAATGTTGTATCTAAGAGTTGAAAATATTGCTTGCTAGTAAGTTTTTGCATGAACCAATGTGCAGTTGAAAAACAAAAACATTTCCATAAGACAGCAAAATGTTTGCCATCCGCTGCTGCTAACAATGTGACCGACAAACTTTCTGCTGCACTTTCGTCCGTTTTTATTTTTTCTTTCAACAGTTTGCTTATGCAAATTATCCACTCGGCCGCTTGGGCCACCGGCAGCGGGCATTGCAAATATTGACTGACGTCAAAATTGCATTCGAGGCTGGCCGACAGCCACTTTGGCTGCATTCAAATTGTTTTCCAATGCCCACAGGCCAACTTGGCTTGTTGTAAGTATGTGAAGCAGCGAGTTGCTTGCTTTGTTGTGCTGTGTTGCACTTGCAGCTTTTGTTCGAAAACTATCACTGCTTAGCAACGCCGTAATTGTGTGACATGACGGAAAATTGATTTGCAGCAAATTATAGAAATTTGCTGAAATTTTTAAGCAAAACTGTTGAACATTACAAATGCCAGTGTTTAGTGATTTATCGAAAATCGCTTAATAGGATATTTGGAAAATTATAACATTTCGTGATTTTACACTGTTGTGGTGGACTTTTTTAAAATACTGTGATCACCAATCGGCTGGTTTATCTTGCCCCAACGTTGACGTGTTGTTTACAACTTTCGTTGTGTTTTCATTTGACGGAATATAATCGAATCGGAGCACATTGTGCGACAAAAATTAAAAAATTTCAAAACACGAAAAAATCGATATATTTACAAAATGTAGTAAAACTGCGTTTTTAGTTTTCTTCTCTGACGTCAGGATTTTTTTTAAAAGGACTTTGAAATTTCAAGGACATGTTTACTTAAAACAATTATTTTAAAAATTGAGCGCATTATAGAATAACAATATGGGTATCAAATGAAAGAGAGAAATTCTTAGAATCTTGGAAAATTTAATGTTTTGGCAAAAGGACAAATAGGTATTGAAAATGTCCTTTTAAAACTTTATCCTTGAATATCCTTGGAAATTTCCAATAGTTTTTTTTTTAATATATCCTGAGGAATAGTATGTACACTATCACATGCTTGAATTTCGTCCTTCTAACTTTATTAGTTTAAGATACAAAAAATTTAATACCTCTATATCGCACTTTTACTACATTTGGCTCCTATTTTCGCGAGTATATAAATTTTTCGTGTGTAAAATTTGGTGTTATTCAACCATCTCTGTGGTTAAGTTTTTAGATTAAAGTGAAGAGCATAAACTTATCATTGGCATTGCTTAAAAAACCACAGCTAAAGTTTAATGTGTCATTGGCTTTGATTTTGGCGAAATGACAAGTGAGGAGTTTTCAATATTTAGAAGAATTAACCGATGTGGATGGGAGAGCAAGAGTTCCTCTAAGAAGAGTAACATCATCACAACACATCAATTTACGAACCATCGGCGTTCAGAGTTCGGTTAGGCAAAGCTGGCAGTTTGAGTGAGCTTTCTGACCAAGTCTTGCTCTCAAAATATTCAGCGTCACATATTTGCAAGGCCTTGCCAATTTCTTCCCAGCTCCACTAACTAAATCTCTTCTCGATTCCTCGATTTCACGCTATTCCTCATGTTCACACTTTCAGTAATTTCTTGCACGTTTCTATTTGCGCAAAAAACTTTCCCATGCCAAAATCGTATATAATATAAATTCTAACGGGATACGAGCTTCCATGTATTTCATATTGTAAAATCCGCATTGGTGGGCAAAAAACGAAGCCGACCAAATCAAAAAGTGAAAATAATCGCAGCAAATGTGTTAACCTTGCTCACAGAAACACACATTTACAAAGATACGAAACAGTTTGCGAGTTGCGTTTGTTTCAATGTTTTGCATTTTATTTGGCTTTGCGCCACACTCTGTCTCAGTCAATGGAGCGCAAAGCGCATAGAGAGCCGCGTTTGCGGTCAGCGGTGACCAGAGCGCAAAGCAAAGTTAGAAGTGGCGGCCGCTTACAAAGCAAAATATCTGCGCTGAAACTGAGCTGAGCTGAGCGGCCGAAAGTGATGCGTCAAGCGAAGCCATTTCTTTCATTTCATTTTGAATTTCCAGCCGCTTTTATATTTTCCATATAGTTTTTACTTTATTTCATTGGTTTTTAGTTGTGCGAGCTCAAAATTCGCATAGCAACGAGTGAAAGTGTTGAGACTCAGATTTTAAAAACTCTTATAAAGCGTAATTTTATAGAGGAATAACTGAAGACAAATTCTGAATGAAACCAATGTATTCAATTGTCTGCCAGGCATTGTCAACTCCAATAAAATTCATGAGTTGAAATTAGCTCAAAGAGTTGTCCGTATGACAATAAAACCACATTGACCTCAAAAGTATCACATGTCGATAATTAAGTTGTGATAGATTCAGCTGTATTGAAACCAGTTAGTCTTCAGTGATGCCAGTAAAAAACTCTGTTAAAGAAGCAACAACAAAAACTTCTTATTTACGACACGTTCCATTAAGCTGTTTTATAACGCATTGTTTATGTTGCTGCCACTTACGTGAAACAGTTAAAGCGGCCTATTGCCAACAACTGAAACGAATAAACGTCTGAAAATTTCTGGTAGTCGAGTTGATAGAGATGACGAGACTAAGCATAAACAGTTTTGAGTATTTCTTTAGAAAAATATTTACATTTTATTAAGTCAAATAAATCATAAGACAAAAGTATTGTAATGCTTTGCGGCCGAAATTGAAAGTCTTCAACCGCCTCGATAATAGTAACAAAAGCCAACTCAATGGTTGTGTAATCAGATGCAGATACAAAAAACTCATTGTAAATAACGGCTTCAGCATCATTCATACTTTGAATTCTGTGATACTGTAATGAAGAACAACAATTGAAAATGTAGCACGGCCGCACGCTTTTTAATGCGCCATAAATTAGTAATAGCAACATTCAAATCGCAAGTTTTGCAATAATCATAAATAAACATACTAGACGTACGTCTGACATTGGTTAAAAGAGTTGAAATAAATATTGAAAAAGCACTCAATGCTTACAGTCAAACAAAAGACTTAAGACACATTCTGAACACTTTTTGAATGCGGAAGCCAAGCGCTGACAAATTGGAGAATAAAACTGCTATTTTTCCTAAGGCTTTCTTTCTTTTAACTGACAGGCGCACACCTGAAAGGGGCAAAACTTGCGGTGTTGAACATGCAACTGATGCGCGTTTTCTACTCCTCCTTGTTTCGTAGAAAGTAGCATTTTTAATTGTATTATACCAAAATGGCAGCCGCCGTGGCTCAGTTGGTTAGTGCGTTGGACCGCGAGTCGCAGGCAGCAACCTCAGGTTCAAATACTGCCTGTAATAACACCTAAAAAAATAACGGGAAAACTCGTTTTCTCTTTCGGTGGCTGTCCTCTCAGCTGGAAATGGCAAACCTCTGAGAGTAAAAATTGCTTATGAAAAAGCTCCCACACTGCCGTTCGGAACCGGCATAAAACTGTAGGTCCCTTCAACCCGCGTACAAATTCACACGCACAACACGGGTAGTAGCGGGAAGCTAGGCCTTAGTCTCGCGTAAGCGGGCTGTCGTGCCAGTCAATTATTAAAAAATTATTATACCAAAATGGCAGTCTATTAATTTCTTATACTGGACTTTCATACTTTCGGTTTTTTATTTAGTTTAAATTAAGTTGAATAGTGCAAAGCAACTTTAAATTTGCAGCTTTCGCTTCAGATGACATTCTGCTCCCGCTACCGACATACTGCGACCCCCCACAGTAAAAACCAAATCCCCATTGCGCACCGCTGTCAACTCCAACTAAAATGGCTTAGTCACAATTCATATAATCAAGCAACAGCGATTTGTTTTCGCCACAACCGGCTGCAACGTAAATTCGCACTTGCCATTACACGTTCGACTATCATGTAAACAGGCAGACAGCTGAAATTTCATTTGTCAATGTCAAGGATTTGTCTGCCAGCAGCGGGTTTGCGCCTTAAGTCTTTCGTTTGCTTGCCGGCCGCATATAAAATAATCAACCAGTCTCAGCTTCAAGTGTTGCGTTCGCTAGCACAGCCAGATGGTCTAGCTCAGCTATTTGTTTAGATTAGTTGCCAACAACAAAAACAACAACAACAGCTTGACATGACACTCACAATAGCACGACGCAGTTGTGTTACTTTCTAAATCTCTAAATCAGCCCGGCGTACAAATTTCACGTTCCAAGCTCACGTTCGGCCGGCTGCAAGCGTTTTCTTTTATTTATAATGTATTTAATTTTCATTTCTATACGCACAAATGTGCTTTCAATTGTTATGCAAATCAATCATCGGCCAGCAACAAAACAATTGCGAAAATACAAAGCATTTTCAAGTTATTCCAGCAGATAATGGCAAACATTTCGCAATTCAATACGAAATGAAAAATCATCATCGATGCAACATTGTTTTATTTCAGTTTGAATGACCACCTCATACATACATATAGACACAGTTCACAAAACTATGGGATTTCCCTTTGGGCCGCTTGGCCTCTGTATTTATATTAGCTGGCCATTGTTATTGAAAATTTATAGTTTTCTCTCTTTGAATTTGCGTCTTTCATAGACAATTATTATTACAAATTAAGCCCTGCCCATTTGTGTAGCCAGTGTTATTTTTCGATGAAAGAAATAAGACTGAAAAAATAAACTTTGTTGCTATTTGTTCGAGTCTTCAAGGCGAACGTTCGTTGGCATGGCTCATTTCGTTGTTACGTCTGGTTTTCGACATTTAATTTTCTGCTCCAAAAAATCGAAATTGTGTAAGCTTGAAAATCGACCGACTGCAATTGAATGTGCGAACCGCATTTAACACGTCGACGTAGCGCCACATTAAACGCCTCGATTATATTCGGACTTTGTTTACTTCTGCAAAATGATTACTTCAGTAGCGTAGATTATGTGATTTGAACAAAGCACTGCATTGTTAAAAATTAAAATGCTTTTACTTATTTAATGTGAGTTTTGTTGGTTCAAAATTTATTTTTACTAACATTTTCTTCTCAGAAAAATCATATTTGCATAATATTTATTTCTAGGTTATAAATTAAAAATCATCATTATTTTATTTCTACTTTAATGTAATAAAAAAAAATATTTAATATTTGGTAAACGTTGTAAACTTAAATACTTTTAATTTATTATAAATAGTTTTACATTTACTTAAAAACTCTTAAAATGTCCCCTTATAGGCACACCACTGTATTAAAAAACCTAAACAACAACGAACCGTCAATACTTTACAACCGTTACAATGCTTTTATTTAATGTTAGTTTTGTTCGTTCAAGATTTATTTTTATTAACATTTTCTTCTCAGAGAAATCATATTTGCATAATATTTATTTCTAGGTTATAAATGAAAAATTATCATTATTTTATTTCTACTTTAATGTAATAAAAAAAATATTTAATATTTGGGAAACGTTGTAAACTTAAATACTTTTAATTTTTTATTCATAGTTTTACTTTTACTTAAAAAGTTTTAAAATCTCCCCCTTATATGCACACCACTGTATTAAAAAAAAAACCCAAAACAACAACAAACCATCACACTTCCAATTGCTTTAATTTAATTTCAACTACTTTACTTCATTCATCTGCCCCGCCAACATTTCAACTAACAACACAATGTTTTCGTTTTTACTTGCAGGCGATCAGTCGCAAGCGGGCGCGTTCTTTCAGCCGCGCGTTGTGACGCCCTCCAGCTCGACGCCGTTCGACTCACCCTTCTTCTCGGCCACCCACGGCATCGTGCAGACGCACCCCTCGCTGGGCGCCAACATACCGCGTCCGGTGCCGCTCAACAGCAACAGCCTGGGCAACGGCTTCTCGGGCGGCTCGAGTGCGCCGAATGTGGTGACCGCCGGCCACGGCTTTCTCAATTCGCGTGCCTCGCTGCCCGAATTCAATGCGCAGCGCTACGCCAGCATTGCGAATACGGTCGTCGAGCCGAACCCGCGGTCGCCCTTCCGCCATTTGGACTTCTCGACCAGCGCCACGGCGGAGCTGCGCCGCAATCCGGCACTGTCGGCGCCGGACGAGTGTGCGCGCGCCTGCCGCGAAGGTGAACCGCCGCGCATTTGCTACTATCACTTTACGCTGGAATACTACACAGTGCTGGGAGCGTAAGTTCAATTTCGCAATCTATTCTCGATGCTTCGAGTGGTTAACTTTTTATTTTCCTTACATTTGCAAATTGATTAAATATTTACCTACATCTGAGAGAGAGATTCGTTTTTCGAAATCGTTTAATAAGACTCTGATTGGAGCCGAAAATAAATAATTTCCATTGTCACAACCATGAACTAATTTTCCACATCACAAATGTAAGATCACTCAATCATCAATCAATTTAATGACTGTTCCTGAATGAATCCTGATGCTGCTTTGTTATAAATCTGCCAACTCAATATGCTTGTGTACAATATTATTGAACGAAAACTCATTGCACTATAAATCCCATATTTGTTATGTTTTTGCCAAATACCTAAAACAAGAATTCTATCGAATGCTTCAAATGTTGCATTCAAAAGTCGCCGCCAATTTCAATTCAGCAAACACTTAACTAAACATAAAAAAACAGATATAACAAAACAATCTGATATTTACATAAACATTTTATGATTCCTTTAATCGTCAGCGAACCCCAAAATCGAGGCCATAAATCACTCAGATCCATCAATGCCACTTAAGTAAATCTCAATTTAATTGCTATTTAAATAAACATTCACACACACACTTTTATTTTGTTCACACCCGGTCAGCACTTTCTACTGTTTTGCGCATCTCCGGCAAATGCCGCCAAGTTTCATTACTTTTCGCCAGACATTAGTTTGCATCAAAAAAGTCCATAATTGAATACTTTTATTTGCAACTTGAATTCACTTTTCAATTTGTTTGGCGGAAGCGAATTTTGCTAATTTATAATTTTTTGTTTATTGTCTTGTTTCTCTTTTGCTGTATTTGTTTTTTTGTTTTTTTTTTTTGAGAAATTTACAATGGCTCGAAATCGCAGTGAATGCTCAGTCAAAGCAACAAATGTCGAACATAGATACATTCATTCCACAGCGGTGGCAGCTGGCGGTAGCGGCGAGAAACGACGACCGAAGCCAATCACCGGCACTCAGCGTCAGACTGCCAGCTGGCGTTGCCGGCGCCAATGACGTTGTCGATGTCGACAATGATGGTGATGAGCATTTGACATGCCACAAAATTATGCATACGAATGGCAACAAAAACAAAAAGGCACAAACAAAAATTGACATAACAGCAGCCGCGGCAGTGACTGTTGCCGCAGCGAATTGCTTACATTGAGCGCTGTGACTGACTAACTACAGCACAGATAGTTTGTTGCATGGACTACAGATGACTACAGTGGCAGTCATTGTGCGTGAGTGCATTAAAGACGCGGTAGAGAGACCAGATTTGACAATTGGGTGTGACGAAGGCAGAAGGGGGCTCATTGTGGCAAAGAAAAAACAAACAAAATTTAGATAACTGGAGCAGTGGTAGCAGCAGCAATCAGTAGTCATCTTTGCATAATTTTCCGCCAGGGTTCGTGCAAGTCATTGACTGGCGGCGCCACATCAAACCTACCGCAATGCGATTTAAATCAACAGCTAAAAAAAAGCTGCAATAGGTAGTAACGGAAAACCAACAACAGCAACAACAATAGCAAACATGTCAATGCTAGCGCAAAATTACGAGCGCGTACAAGGCGCGTACCGACTATTGGCACAAAGCGGATTGCGGCGTTCGTAAGCGTTCGCTTTCGTGGCGATTCCCACGCCTGCCTCATTTGCAGCTCAAACCCTACGAACAGCTGCGGCAGCAACTGAGGCCGCAGTGTTGGCGCAGTCGGCACTTGATTCATTCACGCATTCACATTCGCTGAGCTTAGGCAGTGGCAGCAGCGACGCGAAAGTCAATTTTCAACTTAATAGCCGTCAGCAAATCGGCGAAACGGACAGCGGCGAAGCAGAGCAGTGCTCGCGCGTACTCGTATCGGCACCGAGGAAGAGCGTCAGCGCAACAGCTGACGGGTTTTCGTTGGCGCCTCAGCAGTTGGCGCTTAAATTGACAACATTTGCTGGCAATGCAGTTTTATGGCATTTCGTTGTTGCTATGTCTGACTACTGCCGCTGTCGTTTTAGCGTTTTGAGCTGCATTGCTTGCCCGCAGCTGACGTCGAATCTTTCAAGATTTCCGCACTAAACGCTTGGACATTTTTAACTCTTTTGTGCAAAACTATGCAGGTCAAAGCTGGTTCAGATTGTAACCAACGTGAGGCAATTAAGTTGGTCCAGCTTTTTTGAATGCAAATTACAACATTGCAAGCAGGAAATTTTCAGTTGTCAAAGTATTCGCTTGTTTTGCGAATATGACGCGTTTCAATTTAAATTAATTCGAAATTAATGACGTCTTAATATATATTTTTCATCTATCACGGGTTCTCCACTAAATTACGCATACGCCGTGTTGGTCGGGTTGGAATTACAATAATTAAATCATATGCATCACTACAGATTTCTCTCAAAAATGCTCAAAATGTTTAAAGCCCGATCAATCAATGTCTTCAAAAATTCCATGTGGTTTTATAATTCCGAATTCATGTCCACATATCCCAATTAGCGAAAGTAAGCAACGCGAAAGTGAGACAAATAATTAAAATAATAATTAATAAGGAAGACAAATAAATCTCTTTTATGTGTCACATAATTCACACCCAAAATTACAGACTCGATAAATCAAACTGTTTATGTACAAAACCAAATTTTATTTTATTAGCTCAATTTCTGAAAATAATCCATTCAATGTTTTCTGCAATGTTAGTACCAAAAACCCCCAAATTCAGATTGAAGCTGTGCACAAGGCAAAAGCATTGACATTTGTGACTTTTTAAGTAATTAAAAAAAAACAATTAAAAATTAATGTCATCAATAAAAGTAGTATGGAGTTTTTATAAAAGTTATTACTCAATGAAGCATGCGGAAATACCATAAAAGTTACTACGTAAATCAAAACAAAACAAATAAAAATTGTATATCAAACATTTTGCAAACATAAAGTCCATACTTTTTAACATTTATTTTCACAATGGTTCAAAAGAAAAAAATTTGTAAAAAAAAATTTTATTTAGAAAAAAAATACTACTCATGAAAATTACTTATTCACACTTTGACTTTTTTGTCTTTATCTGTCGTTCGCTGGTTAGTGCCTGCCAAGTGTGCACACCGAATGCCACCAACACCGTGTGGAGTCACTGTCAATGCGTTTTGGCTGACGGTGTCGAGCGCGGCATACTCACTGCCAATCGCATGATACCCGGCCCCAGTATTCAAGTGTGCGAAAACGACAAAGTCGTCATTGACGTGGAGAACCACATGGAGGGCATGGAGACGACCATACATTGGCACGGCATTTGGCAGCGCGGCTCGCAGTACTACGACGGTGTGCCGTTCGTGACGCAATGTCCCATACAGCAAGGCAACACCTTCAGGTAATGACAACAACAATAACAACTCGGCATACATATGTAATTGGCTTTCTCCGCACGCAGATACCAATGGACTGGCAACGCGGGCACCCACTTCTGGCACTCGCATCATGGCCTGCAAAAGCTGGACGGTCTGTACGGCAGCATTGTGGTGCGGCAGCCGCCCTCGCGCGATCCCAACTCGCATCTGTACGACTTTGATCTGACGACGCACATTATGCTCATCAGCGACTGGCTGCACGAGGACGCGGCCGAGCGCTACCCGGGCCGCTTGGCGGTCAACACCGGCCAGGATCCCGAGTCGGTGCTGATCAACGGCAAAGGCCAGTTCCGCGACCCGAACACCGGCTTCATGACCAACACGCCGCTCGAGATTTTCACCATCACGCCCGGTCGCCGCTATCGCTTCCGCATGATCAACGCCTTCGGCTCGGTGTGTCCGGCTCAGGTGACAATCGAGGGCCACAACCTGACGGTGATCGCCACTGACGGCGAGCCCGTGCATCCGGTTGCGGTCAACACGATCATTTCGTTCTCGGGTGAGTGTGCTGCACGTTTATGTATGCTAATTATGCACGCATGTGCATGTGTGTGTGTGTGTGTACATTCACTGAAGCAATGTACGATGTATGTGCGAACTGTGCGCACGATTAGCAATCTTGTCGGCTCCATTAAGAGAACAATGAAAAGTGTTTTAATCCACATTTTAGAATTACTTGGCTCAACATTCTGGCATCCCCAAATATGTGCAGTGCAACGAGGTTAGAGTCGATTAGACATCTTCGTACATGAATGTCTAATCGATTCTAACCTCGAACATGAGATGAAATTGATGTGAAATATTTATCTCCAAATCAAGTCGCCCAATACAAAAAATACAAATTTTATGACACCATGACTTGGTTATATTCATATATAACTACTCAAATAATTTAAAAATGTCCGCATCAATTGACAATTTTAATTGATATAAAATGTGGAGTAATTACTCGATGGGCGCTTGTCAGAATAATCAGTGTGACAACCAAGTAAACAGTTGCTGCCAATTGGCAATTATTCACTCGTTTACCTTAATCGCTTCTGAATGTTTAGTGATTTCTGTTTTCGTTCAGCACTTTAAACAAGCAGATAAATTAAAAAGAACAATTCAATTCAATTCATAAAAAAGCTCATTACCGCATTGGCTCTTACACGGACCTCGGACAAATCTGGCTACAACGTCACTCGTAGATAAAACAAAACTTGGCCGCAGCTCTAACGCAGATACAGAAGACAGCCAGATATCGGAGCCCAGTTGTGGCAACGACAGCTGTTGGCGTATGTGAAATGTTGCATTATTCATAAACACGATTCCGAAAGCGGCAATCTGCAACAGCAACAACAACGACCTGGCATATAAAAGGAAAATGAACGACAAGGAAAACACGCTGCTCGAAACTGGGGTGAACGGATTTTATGTCAACAGGGCAACCGCAGTCGCTTGACAGACACACACACACACACACACACACACACACACATGTAAATGTGGAGCATTGGCTTTAAATAGTTCAAGTTATAAATAGCGCTGGCTTATGGCTTGTGGCCCGTCTTGTGCGACGTACTTATTTGATTGCGACTATCACCGCTGCCATCACAAACCACAGACAACTTTTCACACGCACATTTTTGCCGATTCGGATTTTTCTGCATTGCTTTTCGTTTGCATTGCGAAATGGAAAGTTTTGTGCACACTGCGTTTGGCGTTCACTCCGGCAGTTGGCATTCGACCACAGAATCGCCGCCCCATTCCTGCACTCACTCGCTCCACGAGCTGGCAAGAGCCAGCAACCCAATCCGGCCAGCAGTGCCAATAATTTCATTACAATAAAAATTCAATTGTTGCTTATTAACGATCGTGTTGTGCTTTATTGCGCGCACGCCTAATCCGCCCATTGTGCGGCGCCAATTGGCATCACATCAAAGCCGCCACGAAAGCGGGAAAACACAATGAAGCGGCCTCCCAAACAGACATTTGCGGCCAACAACAACAACAACACCAAATGCAAAACAAAAACACATTCGCAACAACAACAATAACAACAATGTTTGCAGCAGCAAATGTGCTACACTGCATCGAATTGAATTAGGAAATGCAACAACAACAATAACGGCAGAGAATACTTAACAGCTGGCACGCGCACCGGGCGTTGCAATTGCTGTCGTTATCATTATTGTTGTTGTTGTTGTTGGTGGTGGTTGTGCTGTTGAAAGCGTCGCAAGCGCATGCTTGAATGTGCATGTAACGGCACTTAAACGACATCAAACATTTCCGCTGCATTTACTTTATGGCAAAATGCATCGCTGAAACTTGCCCAGCCAACAACAAAAATATGTACAATTGGTTTTCTTTTTGCTTTTACTTGATTTTCAATTGTAAACCAGCATTGCGAGAGGTGAGAAACTGTGTACTTATTGACCGGAAGTGCGAGAGCTTACAAATGGCGCGTAATGAAAGCGCACGCAGCCACTGATTGCTCAAGTTTTTCCAGTTGTTTCGACCATTTCGCGATTACTCCATTGAAATGTGCGATAATGAGGTATTTGATTACTTCAGCTGGAAATTAGGTCATTTGTCGTAATGACTTTGGTGTTGTAACTGTTAGTATGCGTAGTATGTATGTATGTAACTATTGGTTAGATTGGAGACAAGTTAGAGAAACGTTTGAGATGTTATTACTTTAGGCTTATAAATTAATAAATAGTTGATTAAATTTGGATAGTAAGTCAGTCGAAACTAACTCAACCCACAATAGATACTTCCGAGAATGTCTTGAAAGGAGATGTTAGAGGGAAGCAGCCAGATAAGTCTCAAAACATGTTGACTTATTCAAAACATGGAAAATATTCATGTCGCTGACCAACTCTCTTTTTCGTCATTTGATTAAATTTAGCGTAAGAAATCTCAATCAATGAGCAGTTCCTCTCTCAAGCCAGAAAGACTTCATCATAAGTCTGAAATCCACTATTTACATATCAGTTGCTCTGTTATGTCACAACTAAGCAGAAATCCCATCACTGGAGACTGCCCAATAAAAATGATGTAACAAGTTAGAGAAATCGAGCTTTTCGTGGTTACACTCTATGCGCTTCGTTGGCTGCTGTCAAGTGCGCAACCTTCAGAGCCTCCATAACTAACCTCACTGCCAAAACCCAACGACACGTCTCTTCTGGAACCAACGTTCCATAAACACAGTCACCCTATGCGTTGATTTACGTAAAAGAAAGTCCAACCTGCACTGTCAAAGAGTCATTAGACCTTGTAAGGGAACAAAACTATGTCTTCCGTGTCAAATTTGAACACAGCGCGCTCGAAATTTCAGCTTGAAATTGAGTTCAGTTTGAGTCTCGCCCATTTCAACCGACATACTCCGCCCATTTCCCACTCAGCCAGTAATCAATTACAATTAAGTCGTATAGAATGTTCCAAGTACTATAATTCAAACACGTAAATAAGACACCAATTGCCGCAAACTGCCAACCCATCGAATTACTCATAACGCCGCCAGTCACCGCTGCCACGAACCCAGCCAGATTAGTCAACGGGCCGCACCGCAGCACTTTCACCAGCCGCGCCAAATTCCACACGTAGCCGAGTCGCACCGCATCCGCGCAAATTGAGTGCAAATCTGTCGGGTCAAGTGCACTGGGCTGTCGATTTGCATGATTCAATAAGCGCAACAATTTTAATGACTTCATAAAAGGGCGAGCGACTGGCGTTCGGTTCGCACCCACACAACTGCGGCAACGTCAGTCATTAAGTTATTTGCTCTGCTATGTGAAACAGTCAACAACAACGACAACGAGCATTCGATTGAGAGGACAACCATCTGGACAATCATTGACCACGGCCAGCAAATCGAAGTGGCAAAATATTATTGAAAAGTCACGGTCAAGTCGAGCGACACGAATGCGAACGCAAATTGCCAAAGTGTCTCGCTGTCAGCAAAAGCAATCAGCTGTTGCCGCTACTGCTGTGCACTCTCGCAGTTGCGTTGTTGTTCTGCCTGACAGTTGCTGCATTATTGTTAGTGTTGTTGTTGTTGTTGTTGTTGTTGTTGTTGTTGTTGTTGTTGCTGGCAGTAAATTTTCCATGTGACCAAGCACTTTTCCCTCGCCTAGATAGACATTTGCTTTGGAATTTTTGTTGTTCTTTTGTATTTGTATTTTTAGTTTTACCTCATTCACTTCGTTTCGATTCGGTTTGGTCTGATTGGCATTCGATTTTATTTTTATCCCCACTGCACAGGTGAGCGCTATGACTTCATTATCAATGCCGATCAACCTGTTGGCGCGTACTGGATACAAGTGAGAGGCCTGGGCGAGTGCGGCATTCGGCGCGCTCAGCAGCTCGGCATATTGCGCTATGCGCGCGGCCCCTTCCAGCCGCAGTCGGCGCCACCAACGTACGATGTCGGCATTCCGCAGGGTGTGGTAAGTTTGTTTCGTATTTTGTTCGCTTGCCTTTACTTTGTTATTGTTCTTATTTAATGCTGCGCCGACGTTTTTGCATATTTCTGCGTTCTCATTGCGCGCTGCTGGCGTGAGCGCAACGGCTATAAAGTAATTGATAAAATTTTAAATTGTTATTATGGCAATTGAAATTTTACGACTGCGACCGTAAACAATCGAGCACTACGTATGTACGTACGTCCGGGGCGTGTAAAACAGTTCACAGGTTATGTTGTTTTATGGACGCTTTGTGAATTGGCGCGATTTGCGATTTGCTCGAAAATATTGAAACTTTTGCTCGATTGTGTCCGTCTGAGATTAGTCAACGCTCCAATTAGAATACGAGAAATATATACAATTCAAACATAAACCATAATTACCTTTTGAATTAGACTATTAGCAAACGGCAAGTCCGGGTGTTTGTTAGAGAAACGTCACTTGGTCGCCACTAAGACCAGCCGGTTAATCAATGTTATACCGAGACAGGAATTAAGGGAGATGTTTCTTATATCTCGCGAAATATTTTGTAGAAATCACTTTATATATGCCGCCTTGAAAAGCGACGTGCGGCTTAATACAATTTTTAGAAGAAGCCTACACTTCTTAGTTCGATTTAAGGGCACAGAACATAGGTTTATAGAAGAAAGTCAAACATTCATCGACCACTTCATGGGTTAAAATTACTGTTGAACACTTGTACGAAGAAGCTAGTCGCCAGTATTATTTCAGCAGATGGTCCTAGATTTTCCGTCCCCTCTGTCCAAACGATATAAGAATCTCGTATACTTTCAACTCGAATTCCGAATCGATGCTAAATGCAGCACTTAGAAAAGCGTTAAGAATCGATCGACGATGCCCGCCCACCTCCATCGGCCACAAAGCTAGCTCACAAGAAATAATGATCGCAATTTCAATTAGCGTTTCTGTATCCCCGACATGGACCCATGCACCGCTGGGCGCACGGCTGTCGAGCCGACTGTGCCATTCAATATCGGCGCTGATTATGATTGCAGGCAGCATTTGGTGCGCTTATGTGATTGCAATGCGCCAAATTGAGATTGAAATAGAGTCATTGCATAACAATAGACGCGAGCGCAGCCAAATCAACAACAATAGAAACAAAACCAACCAGCTTCTATACTCGTTCGTACAGTAGAAACTGCAATAAAACGCCGCTGCTGGTAAGTTGAAGGCATTTTCACAGTTTGACTTTGACTGCAACCACCAACAATTGCTGCGAAATGCAAAAGATCACGCGCCAATTTCTGGCTGTTTTTTTTTTGTTTGGTCGAATTCGCTTTTGCACGAGGGCAGCCACACACACACGCACACTGCCACACACAGAAAACGTGAGTTGAAAAATTCTGCACCTACATATAAAGTAAAAAATTTGTGTTGTACAAAAGTAATGGAGAAAAATTGCCGAATTCAATTGTTATCGTTTTCGTTGGCGGAGGCTTTCAGTTTTTGCAACAAATACTTTAAGTGTGGTTCACAGTAAACACTTTATTTGTGTAAATATGTACGATATGTTAGTGTGTATATACTCGTGTGAAGCGTTTTTATTTCTGTGCGATTATGTAATTTTAATTTAGTTATGATTTTTATAGTTCAAGTTATGCTTTATTCGAGTTTCTCATGCAATTTTCTTTTGTTTTTTCTTCCCCTTTCCCGAAATATACCAAAATCATCCGCAACAATTTTGTAATAACACTCAATAAAAACACTTGTACAAAAATGCTATAAACCAACAAAAACTGGTTCGAAACGAAACAACAAAACAAACATCGACCACACACTTTTATGACGTTGTGTGGCGCGTTGGAAAATATTTTTGTAAATATGTAAATTGCAACCTTAAACTTCGCAACAACAATGAATTGTAAATATGCACCGTTACGTCTATGACAACCTGTCAAATTAAACAAAACAACTGCGCCGTGCCACAAAATGGCCACGAACGCTTTCATGAAATTACAACCGAAAACTGCAACGTCTAACATTAAATTAAACTGAATGAAATGATTGTAAATTGACGTCATAAACAATATCACACATTGGATATAATCTTTCCATCAAAATGTAAATGGAAAAAAATTTTATGAAAACTTAAATATTACATGACATGATTGTCAATAACAATAAAATAAACTACAAACAATTTAAAATTATAAAAATTAAACAAAACCTCAACTATAATCATCTCAAACGACATCAAATTATGTATTTAAAATTTATATAAAATGTTATGATTATAAAAATGATATCAAATATTGACACATCACAACTCGCAATGACATCATTGGCAACTACTGTCAAAATGTCCACTAAAATTGCAAAATAAAAACAAAAAAGGTCATGAACCCGCTGGATGCTCAGTGCAATCGGCCACGCAACGACGCTGTGTGTGTCAGTCAGCTGAAGAACGCTCTGGAAATCGATCGTGGCCTGTTGGCAGAGAAGCCCGACGTAAAGATCTTCCTGCCGTTCCGCTTCTACTTGTACCGTCCCGAGGAGCTCTTCCATCCCAACACCTACAACCGGTTTCTGGGTAAGTGGATGCCGTGCCCCGTCTTCGCTCAACTCAATAACATTTGCAAAACTTTCAGTTGCTCCCACCGGTGATCACGTCATATCGCTGATTGATGAGATCTCCTACCTGTCGCCGCCTGCGCCACTCACTTCGCAGTTCCACGACATCAACCCGGAACAGTTCTGCAACGGCGACAATCGGCCGGCCAACTGTGGCCAGAACTGCATGTGCACGCACAAGATCGATATACCCCTGAATGCTGTGGTCGAGGTGGTACTCGTCGACGAAGGTGAGTTTCAAACGAGATCCATCTTAGGACGATAGCCAAATCCGAAATTGTCAAATGTTCGTAATGCGAACTGTTCTGACTGTCGAATCGAATCGACAATTAGAGGCTCTTATATAACGGATCATTGTTGAGTAGGTATTTTTAGAGAGTAGAACAAATCGATGTGATCTGGCGCTCTGTAGGCCGTCGATGCTCGCACCGCACTTTGTCTGCCACAGTTCTTGCTGCTTCAAGGCCAGCACTGTGCCATATCGTTGAATGCATTTCCGTCTGTTCATTTACTTTCAAACCAAACTTGTAATTCATTGCACCGTAAACTGCAAAACTCATTAGGCGCTGTGAATATTTGTTAGTAGCAAAATTGCTCGGCCGCAATTAGCGGCCAGCAGGGAGCAGCTACGGTTCAACCTCTCCTAAACGTGTTGTCCGGCGCCGTCGTTTGATTACTTTATGAGTGCACAATATAATTCACACCTCATTAATTGAAACGCCGTAAACTGCGCCAGTGCAGCGAGGCTCTCCTTCAAACTCGCCGTACCGCAGACTCTACACGCTTGCGACCCTTTTCTCATGCATCGCCAGCCAAGCCCAAAAATTATCAATTCCGTTAACCAATTTCAACTAAGGCAGCGGCCCGGTCAAGCACTACAAAACCACAAATTAATAATCGACCATTAACTAAACAACAACAACAACAATTCACTACAAATATTCAATACAATAAGGTAAATGACGTGAACGGCCGACCAACGAAATGCCACAAGACCTCAATAAACTGCTCCGAATTTGGTTGCCGCAAAGCTGTGAAGAAAAACCGCCAATCGAAAATCGAAAATCCTCCAAAGTATACAATTTCAGGTCTGTACACTGCCGGCCAACCCATCGAAACTTAAACATGCATATTTCGTTGTTATAAAACGCCTTCGCAGCCAAAGCGTAGAGCGAAATTGTAAATTAATTTTATTCGAAGCATGCTTCATACAACTTAATAACAGTCGGCGTTGAGTCTATAATTTGGAGTGAAAATTTAAGTTAAAATTTACAACATTTGAGATAAATGCATTTGGTGAAATGATTACAACTTTAAACGATTATCGATGTAGAAGAGTTGAGAAGGATTCGTAGATCTTGCAGATGACAACTTTGATTGATGGCCATAAGAACAGTCAGCCTGCCTCAACTTGTCTATAGGCAGGTTTGACCTTCCTTAGCTGTCGTCCATTAACTGTCACATCGAATACTATTCACTGAAGCTTCATACGAAGATCCAAGTCTCCTTAATCACAGAAATAATTTGTGTATTGCTAAATCTTTCATGTTGTCCTTTCGCACAGTGTCTTCCTTTTTCAAAATTGAAAATATTTGAACACCAGTCTTCATAGAAGATCATATCAAATTATTATTGCATTTCGAGATATTTTCTTAGCCGATTCATAAAGTTAAGTCACGTTCCACCAACTCAAACGCCGTAAATCGATCAGCACTCGATCAGCAGCGTTTTTGATATTTCAATCGGTGTATGCCAACTGCACCGCTTTTACATTCGTGGGTTTTATTATTTTTCCCACCTTTGTTTTCCCATATAAACACAACTTTGCGCTATTTAGAAATGACCGAAGGCGTCGCAGTTGTACTGCCTTTCGCCCCAATCGACCCCACTTCCATTCGACTGCAGCGACGGCTTGGCGCTCAAGTGGGTGTTGTGCGCTACCAAGCAAAATTATATGCATTGTGTTTGAATTTTTACGATGGCCAATTCGCCGGCAGCCGTTGTGGCGAATCGCTTGCATCCGGTAAGGTAGGATTTTATCTGCCGTCGCGGTGCAATTCCCAGCTGTGCGAGATTCAAGTTGATTGCATATTGGCGATGAACTGGAGCAAAGTTTGCCAACTAAATGGCAATTTAGAGAAGTTAGGGCCAGTGTAAAAATTAAGCAAGTATACTAATTAATTTCAAGCTAATACTTCTGATCGAGTAGACGAAATTATAAGGTACAAAAACAAATTTGTAGTCTACCTGAAACTCTTTTCTTTAAAATGTTCTACGCGAATTTTCTAATTCCCTCGTTTTTCCGCTCTTTTTCTCGCCTTCACAGTGCAACAGCCCAACCTATCGCATCCCTTCCATATGCACGGCTACAGCTTCAGCGTTGTGGGCATTGGCCGTTCGCCGGACACCAATGTGAGGAAGATCAATCTCAAACACGCCCTCGACTTGGATCGTCGCGGTCTGCTGCACCGACAGTACAATCTGCCGCCGTCTAAGGATACGCTGCCAGTGCCAAATAACGGTTATGTTGTGCTGCGTTTCCGTGCTGACAATCCCGGTAAGTGAGCAAAACGTCAAGAAACGCTAAGCGAAACTAAGCTGACGCCAAGTAGTGGATTTCACTTGAGCTAAACTTCAACTGCTGGCACGAAAGCTACGGGCTTTAGGTTTTCTTAAAAGCTTGCCACTCTATTTTATTATAGAGTTTTGTTCACTATTTTCAACACCTTTTCCAAATTTGCTCTGCACAGGTTTCTGGTTCTTCCATTGTCACTTCCTGTTCCACATAACAATCGGCATGAACGTTGTCCTGCAGGTCGGCACGAACGCTGACTTGCCGCCGGTGCCGCCGGGCTTCCCAACATGCGGCGACCACAAGCCGCCCATACCGATCAACTAAGAAGCGCGTCCGTCTGCGCCTCCTACACTTTTTGTGCTATTTCCAATTGTACATATTACAAAGAAAACTTAGAAAGCGGAAAAGAGACCTGAACCCGACAGAGAAGAGGAAGAGCAAGCAAAAGAAAGAGATGGAGAGTGTGCGCGCAGCGAACAAAGGCGCTTTGTACAAACAACAAAGACACGAATTATACATAAACATGTCGAATGTTTATATGTTTATAAATTGCAAGGAATTCCACAACTGTCACCAAATTGCCAATACTCAAAAACTACAAAAAACAACTACAAAAACAACAAACTGCGCCCGCAGAGCACAAGCACTTTTTATTGTAGTAAAATTGCTGTCTACGGGGGAGTGAGAAAGAGAGCGTGCGTGCGATTTTACGCCCCCTTCCACTTGTTTTTAATCATTTAATGAAAAATGTTTCGCGCTTCGAAGGCAATCAACATGAGAACGCACGGCTCTTGCTCTCGCTCTCGCTCACTTTTCGCACGTCGTTGCTTAAGGCCGATGTTATGCTGCCGGTCACGGATAAAATTGTTGTTGCTTCAATGTAAAAGAGAAAATTGGGAGAGCGTAATTTTTCTCTTTTACATTGAAACAACAACAATTTATCCGTGACCGACGATCATTTGACCGGCAGCATAACATTGGCCTAACACAGAAAAACAACAACAACATATATTAGAGAGTGAGCGTTGCAGTAAGAGAGAGCGAGACAAAGAGGGTCGTCGAGAGAGCGTCGATATTGTGCGCAGCAGTCATAAATATGATTTAAATAATTTAAATGAAGTAGTTAATATTTTTTGTTTTCCTATGCGACTTTGCTCTTCTTATTTTGTTTATTTCTTTTTTAATTTTACACATGCGTTTGTAATTTTAATTTGACTGTAAAATAGTTAGGTCTCTTTAGTTCATTAATTCTGCCACATTGATGCGGCGCTTTCGTACCTTTCCCCGTGTTTTTATTATTATTTCCTACTTTATTTTTGTTTGTAAAATGTTTGCTTTTATTTTTAATGAATTTTAGTGCATAATGTAAAGTATTTTGTATTTTTTTGGTTCATACGCGGATCTGTAATTTGACCTTCTCTGAGGAAGACACAAACTGAACATGGAATTATGTACTATACATTATATACAATGTACAATATATACAATTGTACATGCATACACAAATGTTTTCCTATATTTCAACAGCAAACAAACAAACAAACCGAACGTATTGCAAAGTCATCGCGACGCCATTTTTCACACAATTTTCCACACACCTACACACATATTACGCTTTTCATCACGTAGCACACAACCTCTCACGCCAATGCTGTGCACAAATACTGCACAGTACGCCATTGTACAGTACGAAGCGGTGTGTGCGTATGCGGAGTGTACAGTACGCGTTCCACTGCCAACAGTACCGCAACAGCCAACGTCACTGTACAATTTAGAGTTTTTACGTTTTACGTGTAAAGAAGAAAATGTATTGAACAAATGTAAAGAATGAACACTTAAACCCTTAACTTAATAATAAATACAATTAATAAAATTATGGAACTTTTTTTGACATTTTCAGAGGGAAACGGCCTCCCTACATATTAAATATGTATATAAGTTTGTATATCGTATACTAGAAATTGGTATGGTTTCCATGTACAAAATGTGAGTTGTTACCCGTACACTTGTAACTTTTACAACAGCACACAAAAAAGACACCTTTAACCGACTTTGTAAAAAGTATATATAAATATTTACGAAAAGCTGAGTCACGCGTAGTGTAAGAACTGATTACTGGGTTGATAATTTTTGCTGTAAATCAATAAATTTTGTCATTATGGTACACTAAGAGCACTTAGTCGTAAGTGTTGGGTAGTAGGAAATTAGTCAAAGGCGTCTTCAACAGCGACGAGGTGAGGTAAGTAAGAGCAAAGGACAAGATCACACCAACAACTCAACAATTTGTTCAGCATTTTCAATACAAGCTTGTCCAATGATCTGATTCCCTGCTTCATATCCAGACTCTGCTAAACACTTACCTTATGTTATGTTTTAAGTTCAGCTAAATGTGCTGATCTTTGTTTGTCATACTTTATTTAGTCTGAAACCAAAATCGCTCAGAGACTGAGATCACGTTTATTGATCCATGCAACTTAGGCAATGATTTATTATAAATGTGTCGTGTTGGAAAGCAATCTTTAAAAGATCAATTGAAATTATTTGAAAAATGCTGATTAATAAATAATCCCCAACTCCGCTCTCAACTTTAGGTCATGAACCCTTTAGATGCCGTGTGCGATCGGAAACGGGCCGATGCGGTCTGTGTGTCGAATTTGAAAAACGCCAAAGCGGTTGATAAGGGCGTCTTGGTTGACCGGCCAGATGTGAAGATATTCCTGCCGTTTCGCTTCTTTGTCTACGAGCCCAAAAATCTGTTCATCGCCAACACCTACAACAAGTACCTGGGTAAGTGGAGCCGCGCATGCGCAGGTACAGTTGGTTCGCCTCGAAGTTCAATTAACCTTCCTAAATGTTACTCACTTCTCAACTGCACACAATGATCACCAAAAATCGATGAAACGATCTGTGATCATGTGGAAACCAGTAGTTAATTGCCCCATATGGGAATTAAAATCGAACTATATCGAAGTACTTTCCATCGTCTTTGCAGCTTCCAGTAATGGCTTCACTGCTCTTGATTGATTTATGTTGACCGGCTGATAAATTTTAATGCACGCCAATTGTAACTAATTAAGTGCTTACACATTTGTCTTAATCCCCCAGCTTGTTTTGACCACAGATCGTTTCGGCAGCGATCTCCCCAAATTGCTAACATCTGCCCCCCCTCTGCCCTGTCTGCAATTTCCAGTGGCTCCCAGCGGCGATCACCTCGTATCGCTGATCGACGAGATTTCGTACGTGCCGCCGCCAGCGCCAATGCTCTCCCAAATGGACGACATTCCGCCGGAGCTGTTCTGCAACGGCGACAACCGGCCGGCCAACTGCGCCGAGAACTGCCAGTGCGTGCACAAGGTGGACATTCCGCTGGGCGCCGTCGTCGAGGTGGTGCTGGTCGACGAGGTGCAGCAGATCAACCTCAGCCACCCGTTCCACCTGCACGGCACCGCCTACTACGTGGTGGGCCTGGGCCGCTCGCCGGACAAGTCCATCAAGAAGATCAACCTGAAGCACGCGCTCGAGCTGGACCGGCTGGGCATGCTGGAGCGCGACTTCTCGCGGCCCGCTCTCAAGGACACTATCGCCGTGCCGAACAACGGCTACGCGGTGCTGCGCTTTCGCGCCGACAACCCGGGCTACTGGCTGTTCCACTGCCACTTCCAGTTCCACATCGTCATCGGCATGAATCTGGTGTTTCACATCGGCACGCGCGACGACCTGCCGCCGGTACCGACGACGTTCCCCCGCTGCGGCGACCACACGCCGCCCATCACGTACCACTAGTGGCCGCAGCGGCGGCGTGCGGTCGTGCCAGCTTGTAAATAGCGCAAATACTGCAGACTCAAACACCAAATTCGTATTTGAATGCTTACGACGTAATCTTATGCTCTGTTATTTATGTATGTTGTTGTTGCTCCCCGTAGAGCTTTAGACATTTGTGCCTCTAACTATTCCTTAGCGTAGCTCAGTTGCTTGCATCAGTTACAGTTACATACACACACACAATGCACCAACGGAAACCATTTTGTGATGTCATACCGTTTACCGCTAAAGTCCGAGCAACAGACGTTCGGGCATGAAGGTGTGATATTTTTGTTCATAACTTTAGGTACATACATATATGATTTACTGTACGATATTTATGTGTAAATAAACGGCATACTAACTTCGTATACCTTGAAAAATCTGGTAAGTTTATTGCTCGCCAGCCGCGGCAAATCAGCACGAAAACTGACGCGGAACTCGGCTGCCACTTTGCCCGAGTTGTGGTTAGTTGTTGACAATTGGGTGCAGGCCAAACACGCCCCGATTAATCTTCACCCCATCTAGCCCCACCGATTTTGACTAACATTTGACCAATTCTCGCTGCTTTCCAGTCGCTTCCGATGGCGATCATTTGATATCGCTGATCGACGAAGTCTCGTACGTGTCGCCGCCGTCGCCCATACTCTCGCAGCTCCAGGACATTCCGCCGGAGCAGTTCTGCAACGGTGACAACCGGCCGCCCAACTGCGGCGAGAACTGCGAGTGCACGCACAAGGTGGACATCCCGCTGGGCGCCATCGTCGAGGTGGTGCTCATCGACGAGGTGCAGCAGATCAACATCAGCCACCCGTTCCACCTGCACGGCAGCGCGTTCGTGGTGCTCGGCATGGGCCGCTCGCCCGACAGCAAGAACAAGCGCATGAACCTGAAGCACGCGCTCGACTTGGACCGGCGCGGCATGCTGGAGCGGCGATTCCTCAAGCCGGCGCTGAAGGACACACTGGCGGTGCCCAACAACGGCTACGCGGTGCTGCGCTTCCGCGCCGACAACCCCGGCGTCTGGCTGTTTCACTGCCATTTCCAGTTCCACATTGCCATCGGCATGAATCTGGTGTTTCAGATCGGCACGCAGAAGGACTGGCCCCCGGTGCCGCCCAGCTTTCCGCGCTGCGGCAACTACCTACCGCCAGTCACCACCTGGTAGAGAGGTAACGGCGCCTCCGCTCAACTCTACTCCAGTGCTCTGTGGTCTCGCCAAATTCAGCGAGAAGCTCTCGTTCTCTTTTTCCCCACTCTCTCTGTGTCTTTGTACTCATGTATTTTCAGTTGTTTTTTAATTATAAATAAAAACTCATTGTTTATAAAAACCAAAACGAATCAATGACGTTTCAGTGAACTTTTTGTTTGAATATTGATGGATGCAAATATAACGCAGAAACTGTCAGGCGCCGTCAGTGGCGGATTCGGTGGGTGATTTTGGGGGTTAAAACCCCCTCCCGAAATATTAGGGTCGACTTTAAAACATACAAATTAAAAGGCATATACACAAACATTGATGAGTATTAAAGAATTACTTTTTGAAAGGCCCCCCAAATCATAGTGAATTTCACTATGCCCCAAATATGTTTCTGAATCAGCCCCTGGGCGCCGTTGTAGAACTTTTGATACAGGATACAGATGATACAGAATCGATGATTTGATTTTCAACATAGTTCACGACCAACGCACGTTCGCGGCATTCCATGGCATAAATGTAGGAGTGGCGAACGGTCATAGGACGACTAGAAGCGGATGGACATTTTAAAATCCTTGACAAATGGTCGAACGAATAGTGGGGGGAGGGAAAATAACATTCGTTCCTGCAACTCCAGTGTGAACGGACGTGCTGCCAAGAGCACAGATTTTCGGACTTTTTTAATTAAATAAAACAATAAAAAATCATATTCCTGTGTTTCAATAAAAACATCGGAAGGTTAGAAAACCTACATAAATGTTAGGACAGAAAGAGGTGAAGTCGGGCCTGACTTAGATATCGCAGCAGCGTGCAGTGTCTGTCTTTCTTGTAACTAATTCCTAACTTAATTCGCTTGCAAAATTCAAGAAATGAAAGGTCTGTTTGGGTACGGATAATATGTACGAATTCGTACAAATTTGTACAAATTTTTTCTGCATCCTGTTTGTTAACACCAAATCTCTTGCAACGAGAGAGAATCTGAGAGCGTAGAGTGACAGTTCATTTCGTGAGAACCTGCAAGTTTTTACTGAAGAAATTTTGTCCAGTAACTTTTAGCCAGTAAGAAGAAGAACAAGAAAAACATACTGGCTGCCATATGATCAACTGCAAAGATAAAGAATTTTTGCAAACATTTGGAGGCAAATGGAATCAGCAAAGAATTTGTGCGTTCGCGAATCTGCTCAGCTTTACCTGCTGCAGCTAAAAGAGAAGAATCGCAGATGGAGCGCAACGAATCATTTGCCTTTTGCATTAAATGCCTGATTTAACTTAAGTTTCCCTACAGCTT
The DNA here is from genome assembly GCA_963668005.1 of Melieria crassipennis. Taxonomy (NCBI): domain Eukaryota; kingdom Metazoa; phylum Arthropoda; class Insecta; order Diptera; family Ulidiidae; genus Melieria; species Melieria crassipennis. The sequence continues at coordinate 112,917,737 of OY764963.1, read as the reverse complement.
CAAATCTGAAACGAAACTTTTTAATCAGCTGATTTTTTCTTTAACCCTCCTGTTTACACCCTTTTTCCTGTGTATTATGAATGTGCTAAGTCCCACTGGTGCAACCAAGAGTTCAATTTCTTACAAATTTCTGTTTGTTTACTTTTTTGGATAGTTTAATTTTTGGGAGCGTAAGCTCGCTTACTCTCCTCATATTTTTTACTGGATGATTTTTACTGGAAAAGTTCCCAAACAGACCTGAAGAGTGAGTCGTTCAATTGTGGGCTGCTAAAACTGTCGGGATTTCGGGATGCGGGATCCTGGAGTTGAGTGCCTTAGGCCATACATCATTACTGAAAAAGCAACCAAATGCGGGTTTTCTAACATCCCTGGCTTCAACAGCTGATTGCAGGAATATTTACTAAAGACAGCCAGCTGTCATTTCGATGGCTGCTTGTTTTGTTGCAAATATTCGAATTTAATTTTTCCGCTGCAATGGGAAAACGTGAAGGTAAGTGTGGTTTTTGTGGAGTATTTCCCAATTTCAAATTCATCGTTAACGCTCTTCCAGCCGACGGCAAGGAGTCCAAACGCAGTAAAAAGACCAAAACCACTCCCACGCCGGAAGCGGACACGGCGTCCGTGCCAGGAGTGGCTCAGGAAGAGGAGGTCGTCTGTGACGGCGATGTAATTGATGTGGTGGATGTGAGCGGTCAGGAAGCAGAGCCGCAAACCACACCAACTCCGACGCCCACTCCTCCCAAAGTTCCCACTACCAGCAAGTCGGTTGCCAGCACTTCCGCAAGCAAAAAAACACCCAAACAAGGCGCTCTGGCAATGATGAATGGTCCCAGCACATCGGCAGCGGCTGCCGCCGCTGCATCAAACAGCGGGAAGAAGTCAAAAAAGCGACGCGACAGCGGCACCTCCAGTGAGGAGGAGCGCTGGTTGACCGCCATCGAATCGGGCAAACTGGAAGAAATAGACGACGAGCTAAAAAAAATGAAGGACCCTAAACTGATGACGGCGCGTCAGCGTGCCATGTACGAGCGCAATATGGACAAGGAGCCTTCGCCGGGTGGCGAGCTGCTGATGTCACTGCCAATCGGTTATCGCGAGAAAGAAAAGCCGCAGACAGCTGAGGACATACAGAAGGCGGCGCTCAAGTCGCAGAAGCGAAAGCAGCTGGCCGATGAGAAGCGTGAAAAGGACAAAAAGAAGACAATGGAGCGGCTGCTGAAGAAGCAAGAGAGCAAGCAGCGCAACGCAGCGCGCGGCAAAGTGACCAAGGTCGCTCAACCAATGATTAGCTACAGAAACACGCTGGCGGGTGCCTACATACAAATGCCGCCGGAGCATGAGTTTCCACTGCAGCCACAGATGGCGCGTACGCCGCCCAAGTCGCAGCTGTGCGGCATTGCGGGCTGCGGCAAGCCGAAGGTGTACAACTGCTCCAAGACAAATCTGCCTCTGTGCAGCTTCGCCTGCTATCGCAAGAATGTGCAGAACGTGCGGCAGATTATGTGTTAACTGTAGACAAATTCCGTGTTTTGGCTTTTTGTACGACGCTACCATCTTTATACGACTTAATTATAGTTTACTGATTCAACAAAAAGTGGTTTATGATCTCCTGCTGCTCGGACTCAATGCGCTGCAAATATTGATAGGCGCTGCGCAGTCGCTCCAACTCGATGTTCTTCTCGTGTATTTGGCTCTGCGATAACATGGAAATTTATGGCAAAATTTCTAGCATTTGGCTGGATTATTCCGTACCTGGTAGACCTGCTGCTCCGCCTGACGCTGTTTGGCGATGGTCTTCAGTAGGTTTTGTGTGCCGATGGCGCGCAACTTCTCCTTCTCCACATCCTTGGAAAAGTTGCTGATGATTTTGTGAAACTCCTCGGCATACTTTTTAAAGTCCTGCAGCTTGTTTGCATACTCCAGGCACTCCTCGCGCAGCTCATTCGTTTCGTTGGCGATTGCTGGGTCCTGCACGCGCAGCCGATAGATGTCGTCGATGTAAAGTCCAGCTTTTTGCAGCTCCTCGGACATGTTTCTCATTGATTCTTAATATAATGTGAAGACTGATCAAAAGTTGCAACTCGCAGAGTAGAGAAAATTAAAGTTTGCATGACTGCATCACCATGACAACGCCCAGCCGGCGTAGCACAACCATTTGTCACATTGCGCTGTACAGCTCGTTTCATGGCTCAACTATTATTGAGCCATGGCTCGTTTGATTTTCCACTTTTGCAAAAGTAAGAAAAAAAGATTTTTCGTTAATGCGTTTAAGGTTCACCGATTGTACAGTTGAGGTAGGACTTATCAGGTCTTTGCACCTCTGTCACAGAGCCATAAACGATGTTATGTAAGGCTGCAGTACATATTCCAACATAACTCAACAACTATAATTTATAGCACATAAGGTTCTCTTTTTTTTTTTGCGATGCAAACAAATAAAACACAGTTGCGTTAAACTGCTGAAATATTTATTAATAATTACGTATGCGTCATGCACTTATCGCATGTACTAAACAGATACAGATTTGCTGTATAAACGCTTCGATAAAAATATTTTTTGACACTTGTTGCTGCCACTTTTGGCAAGTTTTCGACGCGAAAGTTGTTAAATTCGAGATTATTCTGCGTTGGTGCACGCAACATGTAACGCACGATAAAATGCAATATTCAGCCACTGGCTGTGTGGTTGATTGGTTAGATTTGTTTGTGTAATAAACGCTATCTGGTGCAGTTGACAATAACCGTGGTTGGCTTTCCAACTGTTTGTTTTCACTTAATTTTTTCAACACAAAGACGTGAAAGTCAATAGGGATCCATTGCAAATGGCTTTTTACTATAATGGATGGCGTCCTTGTGCGACATTTTTCGGTTTCCGTTTAGTTTGAGCAATTTTTAATGTGGCATAATGTTTTCAAAAGAATTGCAAACGTTCAAAGCATTACTACAACAGTTTCCCTATTGATTTTCACGAAAGTTTATATGATAGATTTATTAGTAATTTTATATTTGCTTTACATTCATATCTAAAGACAGTTGGAGAAAAATTTTGCAATTAGTGCTGCCTAGTCTACGTGGATGTTCGCAACACGCTTTGCTTACTTTCGACCACAACTGTTTTCTATTAACTGCAATTGTACAATTTCAACATCATCACGCGTACTCCTACAATTGGTCACATTGAAATGTTGCAAAGAAATAACAATAAAACCCCACAAAAGAACTGAACATATCTGCATTACATTGTGTAATGGCAATAAGCCAGCACTGCGTCACTGTTTGATTAGGTCGAATTCAAATTGGTGTAATTGATAGAATTTTTTGCAATTCGATATCTTACTAATTGAATATTTGACCGATTAACAACTTAGATCCATGGGTTCAATCAATCTATCCCGATTTTTGATCGGGATCCTTTTTTTTGCGTGCTCAATTCATTTGAATTGGAACTCATCAAACAGTAGCGCAAGCCTAGTTAATACTATTTTGTGCTTTAGAGAGAATGATGTGTGTGTTAGTGCTTATGTATAAAGTAGATACAGGGTGGCATAAACGTAGCAACGTGAGATGGGCATAATGCCTGCGAAATGTTTCCAGTGATTCTTACCACCTCTCGCGTCTCTTCTGAGCGCAATATGCAAAATATACATCTCAGAGATAGTAGTATCCGTGTTAGAGTTGCGCACCCTGTACATAAAAAAATTCAGCAATAAAATGTTATAAAATTGAGTGAAATGTGGCAGGAAATTAGTTTTTAGTATTCTGATTGTTACAACAGGATTTATGTTGTCGATTTCTGTTCGTCTTCTAATTCAATCTTCATTCGCCTAAACTCTGACGGTAGTAATTTCCCGCACAACGGCATCTTTGGCAATTAGACACTTCCACCGCGGACGTCCCTCCAAAGTTAGGGCAACGCGGCGCGTGGTCACCCCACATACTGCTTCATGAATCAGGTGGGATTGTTGCGTTTGTTCGAGCGCAGCCGTGCCAGACCAGTGCGCTCCTCCTCCTCGTCGCTGGTGTACTGCTGCATGCCGGAGCCAGCGACAGCGCCGCGCACCGACGACGTTGCCTGCAGCAGCTCCTGGTCGGGCGCGTTGCGATTCTCATAGAGCAGCACCTGCAGCGTCTCCTCGTAGATGCGCGCCTCCGGAAACTCCACCTTGGTGTGCTTGCGATCCGTGGCGTACACGATCGAGGTGCAGCACACCTCGGCCACCTTCTTGCCGTGGCCGTAGAAGGACCAGCAGCAGATCTCGCTCGGCCCAATCACGTCCTTGATAAAGAGGATGCGCTCGTTGAAACGCAACGACAGCTTGTCAAACAGCTCGATGTTCTTCAGCAGATTGTCGTCCGAGGTGCTCGTGTACGAGTACTTGTTGTTCTGCCGCTGCACCACCAATATGACTGCCGGCTTGGATGACGAGCTGATCAGCAGTTGCTCCTCCTTCTGCGAAGTAATCAGCGGTATGCGACAGATGGGTTTGGGCTCCTGGTGCGCGAGTAGCGCGCGCTCACACGACATGGCCAGCTCGGTGATGCAGTAGTACTTGGCCTCGGCCAGCAGTTCGGCGATCTCCTTGTGCGACTCTGGCAGCGGAACAGTGCCGTCGCGCAGATAGTTCAGTATAGTTCCGAAGTGGTTGCCGCAACGGTCGATCAAAATCCAACCTGTGTGGACGACAAGTTTAAGAGGGGAAATACAACTAAACCAACGCATTAATCACCCAACCCAGGGTGTGACTAAGCGTCGACACAGCAACAAAGCGACAGCGATGCCAGCACTGAGGACCGACTCGCGCATTGTTCGTGTGCTCGCCCGTCGAATACGTACCCTCCGAGTCGGTGAGCACCTCCATGCGGCCACTGAACATGGCGCTAAGCATTGTGTCGTGCTTGGTCAGTGTGCCGATTGTGGTGTAGTACAGCCGCCCGCCCACATTCAGCTTCACATACTGCGAGGAGTGCCCCTTGAGCAGCGTCTTCTGGTCGCCGGACATCTTGCTTGTGGCCACCAATCCCGGTCCCGGTATCAATTGCACTCTGACACACTCCTCTTTCCCGCGACCGCCTAGCCCACAGCTACTGCCGGAGCCAATAGAGCTTTTGCAAACGCTGTCTTTGGCGCTGCTGGTGCTCGGCGGTACAATGGCTAGCGAATCAATTTTGACGACTGGTTTCCAAAGAGGCGGCGGAAATAAAGTCCTACTCCCCGCAACCACGCCTTCAGTAACAAATCGTCCTAGATTTTGCACTCCACTCGGGCTATGGTACTGTGGCCACTTTTGCTCTCACCTGAAGCGCTGCACCAAAAATTTTGCGTACAATTGTACTGGCTTTTGTTTGCTGGACTTCACTCTGCGCTGGTCTGTAGAAATTTTCCTCATCTGCAGAATGAAGAAATATACAAAAAGTGTCCAATGAAAGACAGCCAAGCGTTGCCAGACCTTTACTCGCGGAGATACCGAAAAGGAAAAGGTTTTTTACACTTTTTTTAATATTGCAAATGAAGGTCAAATTCTATTTATTTATTGGTCATTTAGTGAATTTCGTAAATTTGTAATTACAAATGTCATCGAGGACAGTAGAAGTTTAATTATTTTGCATATGCGGGCAACTAATGAAGTTGGCAGCACTGTAGTTGCTTAAAATTTCAATTTAAAACTAAATAGTTTTTGACTTCAATAGAGCTGAAACGACGAGTGGTTTGAAAATTTGTTTTCCTAACAAGTTTTTTAAAAATAAACATTGTTCAATTAAATAAATTCGTTTACCATTAAAACAAATTTTTTTTGGGGGTTTAATATAAAAATCAATCATAAGAATATTCAATGTAGCGTAAAATGTATTGAAATTTAGTTTTCCTTGTCTTTGAAATGTTTTTTTTTGGCTTTATTTTAAGGGTTTGAATGTACTTACATTTAGTTTCTCATAAACCTGCACCATCCATAGCTGCGTGTTTCAACTTTAAATACAATAAAACACCGCCACTACTGGTAACTGTTGTATCTTACTTATCGAATTTTATTATTTCATTTACTTCCATTTCATTGTAATATATATTTATGTATCGATCAATCATTAAAGTAAAATTACTATTCCTGTTTTACTGTGTTCTGCTTGCTTTACAAAATACACATTTCGAAAATGGAACGCCCAGCTTTTGCTTGCGATCATCGCACACTTTCGCACAAACTACACTAATGCCGCCGAGTCGGTGCTGACGGTGGAGGGGCGGTGTTTGGAGGCTGGAACAAAGCGTGCATTGCCGCAGGCAGGTCGCAAGGACATTTACGGGCGTTCATACATATGCATGTCCTGTGGCGGGCAAATGACTACGTAGCGAATAATTGCCAGTTCAGTGAGTGTGAACCACTCCCGACGCCTGGGTTGTGTACTGCCCACGCTGATAATCGTACAAAAGGTCAAACTTCTTTTAATTATTGGAGGAAACTTGTTTGCTTCGCTTTAAAACCTTAACATTAAGCATTGTGTAAATTAAGAATCATCATAAACAAGGGCTGGTGTGTTTGGTTGTTGTGTGGAGTATGGATTGCCGAGTCGTGTTCGTGAATGATTTCCTTAAAGTTAAAACATGCATTTCTCATTAATAATTGTGGAAAGCCGGGAATTTGCACTCCGCAGCTTTGCGCCAGATGTTGTCCTTCGCAAAAAATTAATGCTGTGGCTAAGGGATCCTGCAAGATCGAATAGCTGCGTGCATTTACGTCGAGGACACAGCGGCCGCAGCATCACCGCCTGCGCCGGCTGCCTCGCTGTCGCACTCCTTCTGCTCAACAACGATGCTATTCACGGCTGCCGCCTCCTCTGCCGCGCTTGTTATTGACGACGACAACAACGTGGCGCTGCTGCTGGCCGCCGCTTCGCTGCTGCTGGCCGTGGCCGCAACTGTGAGTGGGGCCGTTGTCGTGTTGGTTGAGGTGGTGGTTGAGGACGTGTCCTCGTCAGTCTTCAAGCGTTTGGTTTTATTGGCATTTTCGGCTTCGTTGTTGGAATTGTCGTCTAATGCTGGCGAAGCGGAACGTTTCAGAGATGTTGGCGGCAATTGTTCTGTGCCGGCGGTGGCCACGTCGCCCACCACTTCAGCGGGATTGATCTTAGTGGGCATCTCGAGTAGTTTGGGCTTGAAGCGTACAATAACGGCGGTCATATTGTCACAGCCGGTTCCATCGCCGATGGTATTCGGCGCCAGGCAGTGGTCGAACAGCTGAAAACATGCAATGTTAGTCAAGAGCGGCTCTAAGTAAATCACCACAAGAAGGCTGTTTACCTCTTCGCAGATTTCCGAAATCTGCTTTGATTCGTCCTTCAGACGCAAGCGCACAAACTGCACTACCTCCTCACTGGTCATGAAATTCCAAATACCATCGCAAGCTAAGATCATGAACTCGTCCTCTGGCGTAACAATCAGTTTGCGTATATCGGGCAAAGAGGATATCATTTGGGCCTCGGCGGGCAGTTCCAAATTCTAAATTTTATAAAATATAACAATAAGAATTATGCAGATATTGTTTGCGTTGAAAATGGTGATTTGCTTTTACCATTTTGTAGGCGTGATCTCCAATAGCGCGCGATAGATTCAAACCACCATTGACGCGTCCATCCAGGGTCACACGTCCGCCGGCTTTGACTATGCGGTCCGACTCCTCCTCATCTTCGGGCTTGTGATCCAAACTCATGTCGACTGCCACACCATTGCGGCAAACCACACAGCGCGAATCTCCCGCATTGGCTACGTACAAGTCGCGGCCGCGCAACAACGCCACCACAGCAGTGCAGCCACTGTCCTTACCGGGCTCCTCAATCATATTAGCACAAAACTCTTCATTGGCCACTATGTTGTCTTCATCTTCGTCTACGAATTGAACATAAATACTAAAGGTAAAATCTTTATAAGAGATCATGCGAACTAAACGCACCATCATCTTCTTCCAGTTCCTCATCCGTTGAGTAATCGACGCTGGAGTTGTCAGCTGAAATCCAAAATTATTCTTACTAAATCAAAATTTTTTTGATAAAAATGCTGTGCTCACCATCCTCCGCCTCATCATCCTCTGACGAGTAAGTTTGCGCGTGCGACACATCGTTTTCCTCGGCGCTCGAATTTTCAGCTACAACATAAAAGACGCACAATTATTCACAAAGTTATCTTACTAAGCTAGCTCTGCTCACCATCGTAGTCAGCATCATCGTCTGTGGACTCATCTTCGCCGAAAGACTCCATTTTCTTGCCTCTTTTGGCTTCTTTGCTGGTTGATGAAATAGCTGCCGCATCAGCGACGCTCTTATTGGCAGCCAGCGTTGATGTACTACCGACGGTGCCGTTTTGTATGCGTTTGCCAACATCACTTGAGCCCGACACGATAGCGTCCACATCGCCACCAGTGGTCGAAACATCTGCTTTTAAGGATTTTGTCTGCGACGAAGTCACACTGCCATTCTGTTCGATTTCCTTCATGTGTGAAGAGTCTGGTGCGGTGACGCAATTGGCGGCAGCTACTACTGCTGCTGCAGCTACTGTTGACGATGCGGTGGTGGATGTGGCTGGGGTTGCACCATTTGTTGTGACATTCTGTGCCTCGGCGACGCTGCTTTTGATGCTTACAGCCTCCATTGCATTGCTATTGTTATTATTGTTGTTATTGATATTCGATTTGCTGGCGCTGGAGCTGCTGCTACTGACAGTAGAGTCCTCTTCAGGTTCGTCGGTGTCCATTTTTGTAACAACGGTGGCATTCGAAGAGCTGGGACCGGCATCTGAAATTAGCAAAACAAAAATTAGCGCCAACATTATTGGTTTGCACTGCCAAGAACTACCAATCGAGGATGCTGCAGCGGCGGCTGCTGACGTAGACGAGCCCTGCGGCTTGGCGTCTGGATCCATGACGGCTTTATTGGCCGCGTCGGCTGCTACTGCTGCTGCACGTCTGCCACGCAGATACGGCGACTGAGGTTTGGCTCCCGCCGCGCCATCCTTTACACGTTTCAGCGATGGCATGGAAAGGCCGCCACCCTTATACTTCTCCAAAACTTCATTTAGCGGCAAATTGCTCTCCTCGTGCAACTCCACCAAATCCTCGACATCCTCATCGTCCTCGTGCGCGTCACTGTCGTCACCGTCCATGAAGTTTTTCTCGCCCGCGAGTACCTTTAGCAGCTCAATTACTTGTGGTTCCAGCAACGTGCGATCAAAACCCAGAAACGCCTCCTTCAGGGCCAGCTCAAGTTCCTCGTTTTTGTAGGACTGCAGTTCCTTGAGGAACTGCGGTAGTCGGTCGGCACAGTAGGTGGCCACCTCAGCACCGCCATGGCCATCGTACACCGCAAAAAATGAGGTGTTGATATCAAAGTTCAAGATGGAATTATGAGCATCCTGCGAAATGAAAGAAATGTGTATGAATTTCACAGAGTTCATTTTTGGAAATTCCGAAGAGTTGATTCCCCAAATAGTTTAGGTAAATGACACTCTAGACAAAGGTCCATTGAAATTACAGCTCAGATAAGAGAGAAGAAAATTAAGTGAAAGTACTATTGCGCCTCGTAATCTCGCATTCAGACAGTTTCGCTGCCCATAACTAAGTGCGGTGTCTGACGTTGTACTCTTCTATTAACGTCAACGTGCTAAATTTGCATTAACACTATGTATTCTTTCTAGCTATTTTTGTCTCGCTCGATGTAGCGATTTTATGATTTCATTTCTTCGACTTAAAAACGCTTAAAAATGTTTCTTATTTGGAGCCACCCTTTTACCCACAGCTCATCGGGTCATAAATTAAAAGCGAAAGCAAAGACCTGCCAGTGGCCGGCTCACCTCTTGACTATTGCGCCAACCTTGCATGGAGCTGGCGCCAACGGTCAGCAGCTCATTGAATTCGTCCGTGGACACTTTATCCGTTTTCGGCTGTGAGAGATACGCTCCCATGCTGGCGTTGTCGTAGGATGCGGCGGCAGCGAATTTTCACACAAAACAACACACGCAGCTCGTCTGTCTGCCACAAGTAAGCGCAGCGGCGGATGGCGGCGGGAAGATAAGAGCAATAGATAAGCGCTTTATTGATTAATGGACGACACGAGTGACGTAGCGGCCGGGCAGTTGGCGTGCGGCAGCCGGCCGCATTGTGTACTCCACCGCATACTCACCTACAATGTTGCCTGCCCCCTCTCTAATGATTGCTGCGAGAATTGATTTTTTCCGCTTTCGTCTTCTCGCTGAGTGCGCTTTGGTCGCTTCCTGTGGCTGTGGCTTTGGGCTACTGCTGCGCGGTGTGTATCCAACGCCTTCTTTTGGCAACAACGTTTGCAATGCCGTTGCCCCCTGCTTGCTGGCTCCTTCGGCGTTTTTTTCGCTCACCACCTTTTTCTGCTGTCGATTGCAGTTCGGCTGCAACTTTCTTACAAGCTTCTGCCGAATTCGCACACGCAACTCAACTTCACTGCGACGCTCCGTTCGCTCGATGGGGTTTTGCAATTTTTCAGCAAAATGCTGCGATTTTCAATGAATTTCCACGCGTGTAAAACCGCAGACGCAAAGCAAGCACAAGCGGCACGGTGGCGGCGAAAAGAAAATTGGCAAAAGACGATGGCAACGAAAAACACACACAAAGCAAAGGCGAAAAATACGTGAAAAGCGCGAAGCAGTTTTGTCGCTGCAGTGCTACCAACCGTACAGTGCTGGCCATTTGATGTACGATGTTCGAACAATCAACTATGAGCCTGCCGAGTGCCATCTCTAATTTCTTTCACTTTTGTTGGCTGGGAAAAAACACGATTTCCGTTCTCCATTCCGCGAACAGCGGGCTGCCAGATTGCTTCAATTTATCATTTGCAAAAGCAAAATTTAAGAATAGAAATCACATGTAAGTTGCAGTCTAAGAACAAAATTCTTGACTACTCCTAAAGAGATAATATTTAATTTGAATGAGTTCAGAGTGCGGAAATCGCAGCAAAGAAACAAATATTTATCATGGTGCAGTTTTTATTTTCAGCCAGGGTGAAATAATTGCCAAATCGAGACTTTCTTGCATTCGAAATTTTTGTTTTGTTTTTTCCTTTTCCATCTAATATAAAAGTATCATGATATAAAAGTAGAAATAGAAATGTTAAAACAGAATAAAAAGCTTCGGAAGCAAATATTTTCGTGTATACATTGTATCAGCTTTAATCATTCAGCACAGAGATTTGAAAAGGTCATACAAAATTAAGCTGTAATTGCGCAGATTAAAATTTCAACATAAAGCACTAATTAACATACATTTACATACATATGTACATACATGCATATAGATGTGTGTTCGTATGTGTGCATGCAATGCAATGTGAAAAATAACGAAAATTTGGAAATATTGCAGCAAATGCGAAAAACCTGCACGTCTTCAGCTATCAACACGCCACATCACCTGACGCGAAGCATTACTGTGTCTAGACAGGAAGACGGACAGCGGGGTTAGCGGCGAACGCATGGCGGAATGACACCCAACAATTAAATACCACCGAACCGAAGCCAAGTGGAGCTAAACGCCGCGAACACTTTAAGTTGACCCGAGGTTGTGCGCCAACTTAAAGCGCATTACGAGGTTCAGCTGCTGAAAAGCGCTTTATTAAATATTCAGCTGCCGCGCGACAAGTGCCGCGCTCGCAAGAGAAATTGCAGCGCAAAACAACAACTGAAAAAATTTCTATAAAAACGAGAGCGAGTAGACGAGTATGAAACAAAATGAAAATACATAAAATGTTTAAGGATACTAAACAACCGCAGGATCTCGCGCAGCACTTTAGCAACAATACACAGATTCTCGGTGGCTGAGTGCGGCGGCAGCGTGTCGGGCAGGACAGAATTAAGCCATAAACCGAAAGGATTCACGGACTAGAAGGAGATACAATGGTTGCGCGGCGCTTACGTACAGGAGCTCGCTCTGTTGTTGATGTTGTTGTGTTAGAATTGCGGCTGCCAGGATCCTCGAGGTAAACACGCATTGGCGCATTGCAATAAAAGCTGGAATGGAGGCGGGAGCGGTCGAAAGACTTAAATGTATAAAATGTTTATAACAGCACAAATTCAGCACTTAAAGCTGTCAGAGACAGTAAAGCAATGTGCAGCAGCGGCGCTATGTCGGTTTTTGAAGTACATTCTGCACTGGGCACATTAAAAGAGGACTTTTGAGGCCTCGAAGAGAGTTGCTTTCTGCCGGACATTCCTCAAACGCACATTCGCTTTTCAATGAGTTGAGAATGAGGTCGCCAATTCTTTGAAAACGTTTTAAGCTGTTCAACATGACAAACTTGCCTTGGCTGCCTAAAGACGGATTCACAAATTTGGCCAAAGATCGCGTCAATAGTGAGCTTGGAACATTAGGCAAACTACGCTGAGAATAGACGTGTTGACTGAGCGTGAGGCGCTTCTCGGCTGTTGCTAACACTGAAATATATAAAAACCGCTGAGAGTGAAAAAACCCTCAACAAAGAAAAATTGTAAAATAAAAATAAACAAAGATTTGCAACAGCGACGAGAAAGAGATAATGTAATTGTACTGTCCCCTGTTGTGTGTGTGTTTGTGTGTGTGTGTGTATGCACTTGGGACACTGTTTCACCGTGTGTGATGTGGGCTGGGTCGCAGCTACGCGCTCACACAGCCCGGAATGAAATGAACATCTTTGATCGCATTCGTCTGTACATAAATTATGTGGGCCCACCTCCCGCGGGCATAAAACGAGCGCAGGCGCCACAACATTTATTACATTTTGAATTATGTTAAATGTGTGTTGCGCTATTTTGGTTTCGGCGGTTTTTATGTTAATATAATAATTTGTTGTTGAAATTGCGTTGTGATAATTGCAGCCATGCGAGAGTTGAACGTGAGTGATGCAGCCACAAACATTTCTTCCAATTTAAATTGCTGCAATACCAAAAAATCAATACACCTTAAGTCCGCCCACAACCCCATCGTCTTTTGCCTGATGGCAATTGCCCGACATTGTCGCCCCAAGGCTGCGGAACAGCTCACAACAAACAATCTCGAAACAAAAAAAAATACCTAAGGACGAAAACCGATAGGAGGAAAATCGAAATACGGAAAGTCATACAATTTCAAGGACGAATTTGCAAAATTCAGGCGAAATCTGATTTCAAATATTGGCGAATATCAAAGAAATTACAAAAACAACAACTAAGGGAATGTTGTTGCATTTGTTCTCGTGTCAGTGGAATGTGAAGTAACAGTGTTGGGTGGACTTGTAGACGAAAATAGTTGAAAGACAAATTCACGGAGCTCAGCCTCAGAGACCACAACGTAAGGTTTACATGAGAGCCATGCGAACCCTACGGATACCTACCTTACAACACTTACAAGTTTTACAATTTTTATTTTACATAAATGCTCTTGAAGTGATTTGGGTAAAAAGTTTGCTGTTTTCGAAATAAATTTTACATGAATGTCTACATTAATACTTTACATTTTGTAAAATGTTCGGCGCAGCGGTGTTGTTATTGCCTGTCGCAGGTGTCGAGCGCCGCGGCCCTCCCGGCTGTCTTTGCCGCGCTGGCTGCCATTGAGGCGGCGTGCGGGCGGCTGCGGAAACGCACAGCACATCGAATGTCACCAACAGGCCCGAGGCTGCATGTCTGCGCTCCAGTTCGGCGAAAAATCCACATCTCTATCGCGCCACATCTCACGAAATGTCAGTCAGGCAGCCAGCCAGCAAAGTCTAACGGGTCTACGTGCGAAATAATCTCTTATCTGACTTGCAGCTCGGCCGCACACAGCTGCAACTTTCTTCGCACAGCGCAGGCGGCAAATGGTGGGAGCGCGGATGTGCTTGAAGAAAAGTAAAAGTTTCAGCTCGTAGTTGAATTTGGTAGCAGTTGGAAGGCCGCAAAGGCAACAGAAACAGGACGTTGCTGATAAACACACACGTACTCTCTCTCACACACACACACACAAACACACGTACACTCATGCACGGCAGCAAGCCTTCATTCTTTGCGCTTTTCCCGTTGACCTTAAAAATCGCGAACGTGCAAATGTGCACAAAATTTGAGTGTACAACGACCGGTGGGCGGGAAATGGGCGGTTGGTATGTAAAATAAAATTAAATGCGCACAAACGACACGAATAAAAGTGCAGCACGACAATCGAAAAGTAAAATTCCCGTTGATGCAGCACGCGTTCGGTTGCTGCAGTTGTTGCCGTTTTTGTTTAAATTAATTTAAAGGTTCCGCAAGGACACTTGGAAGTTGCATCAGCAGTGCGCGGCGTGCTGCTGCTGCGTTGACTTGGCGCGTTGGCAGCATTAGAAGCGCATGGCAGCAGCCAGCAATGCGTGGCAATTTTCAAGGGCTCACAGTGCACTCACACAGCTGCACAGTGGAGCATGAGCAAACGAAAATATGTCATTCCACTAGGCAGGAAACAGTCGGCGCAATCATGTAGGCGCACTCGTAAGTGAGGTTGTGTTGGTTGAGGTTGCAGTTATGTTTGCTTAGGTTAAGTCAGGTGACTGCGAAGGATTCCTTATATGTACATAGAACAAGAAAATGAGAAAATAGGTTAAGGTGAGAAGGTTAGATTAAGGTTTTTTTGGAGGTCTAATGAGCCCGTTGTGTGTTTTGTTTTATATTTGTGAAACAATATCCAATCGGAAACTAAGAATACAGTCTCTAGATTAATATATAAATAGATTATACTTCTTAGTAAAAATCTGACAACTTGACTTTCGCATCGGCATTAACCCTTTCGGTACAGCTATTTACTGGGGAAAGCTAAAATTTAAAATGTTACGTTTTAGGCTTCTATGTGGTTATATTAGCAACAATCTATAAGAAATTTTTTAATTTTTATACTCGGACCCTGTATTTTTTATGCATAACGAAAATTTGAATATTTCTTCACTTACTTCAGCCAAAATTAAAAAAAAAAAGTATCTAAATTCAAAGAAAACGTCAAATTAAAACAGTTATCTAATTTTTTCTGCTTCTTCTTTCTTCACTATCTCAAGATATACCATTAAAACAAACGTGTATACTTCTCTTCTCTGAACTTAATTATTCAGTTTGTTAATTTCGTATTTTTCCTAAAACTTCAAACTATTCTAAGGAACAACAAAAATATAGTATCCACAAGTTTAGTGACCTAAAACAGGCACTGAAAAGAGACTATGCCATATGGCATAGAATAACCGAAAGGGTTAAACAAAACCACTTTATTTCAAGGTATTGACAAATGTCGGCTAACATAGTCATGAAAATATTTAAAAGCATAGAAAGTTTGTTTGTTGTTAATATCGTCTTCGCACTTCGCATGCCTTCCTTTTTCATTTCCATTTTATTTTCCAGTCCTCTGTCACTCTTGTAAATGCCATCTCTTATTTTCCCACTTATTCATCCTTCTGTCTTATTCATCCTCCAGCTCGCCTCGATCTGGTTGTTTCCTTGCCCTACCCACTTCTCACACTATTATCTTTTTTTTGCATATCTGCGTAACTCGTAGTTTGTAGGTTAGACAGAATATCTCCTTGAATTTTGTGCCGATTTTCTCCAACTTTGATTTACTGTACAAAGTGCGCTGCACATGTGCTTCGGCCATGCGTGTCCCTGGCCAGGAAAGGAGCAAAGTGAAAATTAAAACCAAAATGCAAGCAAACAGCTCGAGCAGGTTCTTCCTCTTATCACAAAAAGGAGTACGTGCGGATTTGCCATGTGTCCTTATTATTCTCAATTTTATCTTTATACACACTCACGGGTGGCAGTACGGCAGTCACAGGCAGCAAGTGCTTTTTTCATATTAAATTTTAAGCGCCACTCCGAATGGTTTATGTAAGTGCTAAAAAAACACGGTGATACTCGTGCTTCGGTGTAACAATAACAATAATAATTGAATGTAAATATGCTACGCAAACGTACTTGAGGGCGATGCGAGAAGTCGCACGAAATCCATTTCGAAATGCCCTCGAGAGCTGCGACATTTGTGTTTGCCCGAAGCGAATCAATTGAGTTATTATTATTTTTTTCTAATAAAAAATGTGTATAAATATAGTACCTACTTATGTACATACATATGCGCTTATAAGAGAGAATAAATATAAATATTTGTAGATGGATTTTAGGAGAGTCGGCAGCACATTTCAAGCAAATAAATGAAAGCGTTTAAAGTTATCCTGAAAGTATGCACTGCAATTGTACTCACAGGCGCTTGAGACTAATTTAGTTCAAAGTTGTGTGGTCTATACTATTCAGGTCAGCTATTCATGTAATTTTAAGGCTCCACTTATCGAGATTGAACGATTTAATTAGCGTCAATTTCCATGGAAATCCTAGAAGATAATTTAAATTTCCAAAGTAGCCGTATGGAATTAGTATTTTGACTCTTTATCCAACCAGTTGAAACAACAACAATCCCAAAATACATCATAAACAAACAGATATGTATGCACATACTTATACTTATAAGTATGTGTTATTATGTGGGCAGCTCCGCACACGCGACCCAAAATTGCGCCGTTGCCTACGAAATGTCAATGGCCCAAAGAAGTCATCAAGCGGCAAATATCGCAACCTGCCCCAAGACCGTCGATTGTTTCCCCATGCAAATTGTTTGCCTACGTTCGCCCCGTGTGTGCACACACACATACACTCACACTCACACGCATTATAAGCGCCGGTAAGCGATGCGTTGTTGGTTATGTGACGCACGTTTTCGACCGCGAATTGTCGGGGGACCTGGAATGTTGCATACTTGATTTTCGCGCTGTTGTTTGCTTTCGATTTCCGAAATTTCCGAATTTCTGCACTTCACATGCCTGTGGGATGTGTAATTGAGCGATAGACAGAAATAACAAAACAACAGCCAAATCGAATAACAATGCCAAGTGTTGCCGTGTCGGTGTGCGTTGGTTTGCTGCAATCACTTTTGGCACAGTTTGGCGCGGCGAATGCTGCCGCTTAAAAATTCCGCGCGTGATCGATGTGCGCGCAATTTTCAAGCCATTTGCCACGGCCGCCTGAATCCCTGCACCTCTTCGTCGCTGCGCAACTCTCCGCCGATTCACTCGTTGTCATTTGTCCTTGTTTGCTATGCGTTCCTTTCTGGTTTCTCAGCCACTTTTGGCGCTTTTTTTGTTTGCAGTGGAATTGAATTTTGAATCCTGACACGTCGCACAGTGTTGCGAGTAGTGACAAAAATGCCAAAATGCAATGTTACAACCACAAAAATCTGAGTATGAGATTTTGTTGGAAATACTTCACTTAAGAGAAATCACAAGTTTTAAAAAAAAATATTGGATGGCATAGAAGTTAGGAGCTCTTAAAGTACGCTTTTACAGCGCTAAAAAAATTGTGTACAAACAGCACATTTTTGCTTTCACTTTGAGGTTCAATATTTCAAAATCAATTATGAGCGAGTCCCTAAAACTTACTGCTCTCGTATGTTTCATATGTGTTATTTAAGGCCTAAGAAGACCAAAAATTTCGCTGATTCTTCTCACCTCTGAGCAGTACCGTTATGAAGAAAATGAAACAAAGAAAACAAGTGAATAAAAACTGAGTTAAAACTTTAAAGGTGATTAAAAAAACACTTTTTATCACTTTCGATATTTTTTGATATTTTGTGTTGGCAAGTATGCACATTATGCTGTAAAATTGTCAGCAAATTATTGGCATTTTTCGGTGAAGACTTGAGTGCAAAATCGCGATATTTTCACCGTTTGGTGGAATGCCAATGCAAGCGGTCAACTAATGCTCTGCTGATGGAAAAATTTGTTGAAGATAGTTTCGGAAAATCAATTACGATTACTAATATATTCGAAATAGAGGGTTTAAAGGAGTTTCGACAATAAACTTTGATTTTTTCTTCGTACAAACCCAAAAGTTGACAACCTAACTACTTCACTTGTATGGGAGGCGCCCTCTGGTGGTGAATTTTTGAACATGAATTCATTTCGTATTTTTTCCATTCAGGAACGTTGACGATTGTTGAATAAATCATTGAAATCGGTTCAGCAGTTTCCGAGATACGATGTGTCATCGCTTACTTTACTACATTTACAAGTGGGGCGCTAATTCCATTGAAAATTACCAGTTTTGTATGACAGCCACCTTAAAAGTTGGATATAGCGTGTGGATGTGTATAGAAAAAACATTGGGAAGGGAAAATAAAATGGGGTCAGTCCCTCATATTGTACGTCTGGAACCAACCTGAAAGCAGCGGGAACGCACTTTATAAAAACGATGATTTTGTATGGAAGCCTCATTAAGGATTCGAGATAGGGGGTAGGTATGTTCGAAAGAAATATTCAAGAGGAAAAATTAGTGGGGGTCAGTCATAGATTTTAACCCTGTAAGAGCAACTCGTGAGCAGCTGTGGAGCAATTTATCGAGATTTTGTTTTCAATCACTTTTGAAATAAGCGCATTTATAAATAAATGTATGTTAAAATACAAATATTATGAATGTTGTTTCTGTCAACTAAGTAAGATAATTTTCATTGTTGATATGAAGTTTTTTCAATTCCGGTTGCATGGGAGGTAGTCGAAGTTTTGGTCCGCTTTCATTGAAATTTTGCACAGTAAGTTCTTTGCTCATACATTAATTGCATACTAAATTTCGTTTATGTACGACCACTCCTTCTATTTATGTCACTCCGCAATATGAACTCGCAAAACTGTGCGTCGGGCACGGCAAATGTTGGCGAAACGTTGTCGCCGCTTCCACGTAGTTAATGTGTTTAAAAAACAGAAACTTTTAAAACATTCTTGAAGGTGTCAAATGCGAATTCGAGCATAATTTGGTGGGGGTTTAGTCTGCCAGTTAAGATTCGGACTCTAAACGAAAGCAAATCGTTTGACAGGGTAACTTAAGACTAACCAACGAATTCTGTGTACGCAACTTTGTACAATTTTCACAAATTTAGTTTCAGACGCAGACTGGCAAGGGTTAAGGGTTAGGGCGCCTCATGTGGCATTCAACAGCTAATGCTCAAAATTGCATAAGCTTTCACGTGCCCCCAAACGCTGCGGTATCGATGTCAGCGCGTGTGCTCCGGCCGGCAGCAACTGCTGCAAACGGATAATGGTGTCAGTGGTGGGCATTCGGCGGCTCGTGCAAAAGCGGCTTTTTGAATTTTTAATGCTTCATTTAAAGGGCTTTCGAGAGTGTCAATCGCTGCAGCATGCACCGGCACGAGCGTGTTGGCGTGTTTGGTGTCCTGTGCTGGGCGCCGCGGTGTGCCTTTACTTGATGTTATCTGCTGCTGTTGCTGGCAACACCGACAATTGCACCTTTTTTCCACCAGCAACACGATGACTCTCATGGCATAAAGCATATTAACTGCATTTGTGTCAACAGAACGGGACGGACACATGAGCTACAAATTACAATGTGTCGATACTCAAAGACACAACGTTGCACCAGAGCGGTCTGCATGCATCTGGTTGCCTTTAGGTGTGATGACGCCTTTGATGGTTGAGCAAACAGTGTTTTTGTGTGAAGATTTCAGTTAAAATTTCTTTATTTTAACATGCGACATGTAGGAAATATAACACTATAAATTTTCTTAATACTTTCCTCATAAAAATAAATAAAATATTATGCTGAGCGAAGTCATGACAGTGATTGTCTTACAGGAATATTCTACTAAACAGCGACTTCCGTTACATATGTTGCAAGTCTTCTAAACGTATGCCACAATTTTCAAATGAACTCAGTTGTGCTTTCTCCTTGATTTGCGGGTTTTCACAGAGTCATCATTCTTTTACTACATTCATTCTTAATGGTTTCCGATTCCATTGGTTGTTAGCCCTTTTCAGGCCCATATTTTCTCATTTGCGTTTATTTTCTGTCTATTGCTGGCATTCGATTACTTGCAAAGAGCATTTTGCGTCGCATTAATTTTCATATTCATTCAAGTGCCCAAAAATATGCAAATAATTGCATTAAACTTTTGTTGGCAAATTCAATTGCGGAAAATTCTTGATCGATTGGCGTAACGTGCCATGTTCCCAAGTGTCGCATAAGTCACGTTGCTGTTACCGAGCAAGTGCTGCGCCCACCTCGCTGCCGCTGCGCGCAGCATCGAATTAAAAATGAAATATTGCTGGCATAATTGCGTGTCATTTCGCCGAAACGTTTGCCATCCATCAAAATTGCGCACCAAACAATTTCAAATGTGAAACTGGAAGCGATGAGTGTCGCGGACATTTTATGAATTGCGGCTGTCGCGCAAAATGGAGCGAAACTTAAGTGCGGCCGCGTGACTGTGCGGAAACTGGCAAATGCTGTCGGTAACCGCAGCAATTATGACGCTGCTGAAGTGGCTCCAAAATCACAGCGCCAGGCGGCTGGCGGAAACCAGTCAAAATGCAACATGCAAATTTAATAACAGAAAACATCACGCACGCACGCACACATACACACCCAACACACACACGCACACACATGCATAGCGAAAGCGTGATCTCATAAGAACGAACCAGAGTCACATGCTGACGCGTGCATATCGAATGGATATCGCAACAAAGTGGCAGCAGCCGTCAGGCAATCGCTGCGTCAGCCACGACATCAGCTGCAACCGCAAACCAACAGTAGCAACTAAGCAACTATTTACAATGACTGAACCAACAGCATACAATGCCAACAATAACAACAACAATGACGCAAGTTTATCAGTGTGGATTGAGGAACGAATTCTGCTTCTGCTGCGGTTGCGACTAAGTTTTGGGTTAGGTTTTGGTTAGTGCTGCCATTTTCGGTCGCAATATGGGAGGAGATGATTGGTTGCAGGCGAATGATAGTGTAAGGAATGGGGATAGAAAAGAGGGGATACGAGCTAAGAATGAATGGATGGAATGAATGAAAAATGGTATAAGACACGGGAAATGTATATGAAAAAGGTAGAGGATAAGATGTTGGAAATATGAGGAAGAAGATATGTGCATGACAGGGGCGGAGCCAAGGGGGGAAGTTTGGGTGCCAGCACCCCCCATGGCCTATAATTATTAAAACTTTTTGATCACTATGCATGGTATGTATGTTTCCACATTAACAAAAAGGTCTTTACACCCTTAAACATTTGAAAAAATAACAAAAAATTTTTTTGTTAAAACCGATATGATTTTTTTTTAAAAAGTCCCCTTCAGGCTCAGTACAGCTATTTCCATTATCTAAAAGCATGTGTAATGAGTGTTTTAGATCATCGGCTGGAATGTCCTTCAGGATGTCGGTGCAAGCCTTTTGGATGGCCTCTACGTCATCAAAACGCCTTTGTTTAATCGGTAAATGCATTTTCTTGAAAAGGTGAAAGTCGCACGATGCCGCATCAGGTGAAAACGAGGAGTGGTTGATGGTTAAAATTCGACTTTTAGTCAAAAATCAGTCACAAGTGTCTATCGATGAGTCTTTCGATAGCCAATAGTTCAGTTAAAATGCGATACCGAAGCGCCTGGGATCACCCTTGTGGGTATTCGGTATACAAAATAACAAAAACAACAAATAAGGCATGAATAATATTTCCAAAAAAATATATATTTTATGTTATTGAAAATTACTTACTTTCGAATTTGTTCAGTGAGTTGACATCATAAGATATCAAGTTACTTGTCCACTAAAAGTGGATAAGTAAAGCGTGGGTTAAATCTAATTCCAGCAATATTGGGTGATCTATGATGAATTACCGCCAAGTTTTGATGGAATCTGCAGTAATCGCGGATTTCAGTTGGCTAACACGTTGGTCATCATTTATGTCCTGGTAATCGTTTTTAAATCGCGTGTACCACTCATGAACTCTGCCACGGGATTATCACCACAAACTTGGTTCATCAATTAAAATGTTTCGGTTAAAATTCTACCAACTTTGAAGCAAAACTTAATATTTGCTTTTTGCAAATTAGCATCGAATTTTTGTGCCCGGGAGAAAAACCTTCTTTTACTTCGAACTAAATTTAATTTCACTAAGCCACATATGGGTGGTACCACCACAAAATGCTCTCTTTGAAAAGTGCAGTTTACTTTAAAAAGCATGCAATATAAAATTGGCCAAAACAATTTTTTAAGCCCCCCCATGACCAAGTTCTGGCTACGCCCCTGGTGCATGACAATGTAAGCTGATATAAAAGATAAAGAGAAACAAATAGAAAACGGACCAAAGGCGGCAGACAAGAAAAAGGATATACAAGAGATTTAATTTCATTGTTAGCAAAATTAGGAAACGGTAGAGAATGAGGACAGAGTGTAGTTTATATGAGCTAAGAGATAAAACCAAAGAAAGAGATGGTAAACACGGACACAAAGTAGGCGGTAGAACACAGCATAGGAAGTAACTTTCACAATTTGCATATAAACTTGTTCGCCTCACAAAGTTGTCGATCACACCAACACACAAAAACTCACATATTTAGTTATTTCCAAGCAAACTATTTGCCAGCTCGCGTTACACAAGCCAGAGAACTGCCACGCCACAACACTGAACGGCGAGCAACAAATCACACAAATGTGTATTGTGCCTGGAGTAGGTAGACATGCTCGCCTGGTTTATAGTTACACCGCTTCGAATGTGTGCATATCCCACATAAATCTGGCACTTTTGCAAATCTTCGTAAACAAAATTTCGGAAGTACAGACAAAGCAGCAAAAAAATATATATTTATATGTATGCACTAAATGTGTGTGTATGTAATGTAAACGAATACAAAAAAGCAGCATGCACTCGTCTAACAACAAACAAATACGGTCGATTCCTTGCTGCGCTCGCCGCACGGTCGGCGCGTGTTGCCGTTTCGCCCAAATACAAAACTTTAGCTTCGGTGAAATTTATTGTTCACACATTTTTCAGGTCAGGGGCAACAAATAGATTTTCGGTTACTGACATTTTGTGAGCGTTTGTTATTTTTACCTGCCTTTCCGTTGCTGTTCTATTTTGCTTTTTGTTTTTACTAAATATATGAAAAGCGAATGCATCGTGTGTGTGTGTGTGTGTGTGTGTGTTTATGTGTGTGTGTGCGGATGAGTTGAATAGGACGCAAAGGTGAATAAGTAAAGTCGGCGCCAACAAAGTAACGCAGAAAAGCACAACCGAACCACTCGAATGTGATGCATGAAAACAGTGGATGGAGAATGGCCAAAATTCCTGAAGGAACTCGTGTTACGGGTAACAATTTTGAGCATTTAAAAAATATAACAAAAATGTAGCGACAACTATTGCAACTATTTATTGAATAAATAGTTGGTGTCCTTATAGGAATAAGCTGGAAAAAGTCAACGAATATTTAAGTTTAGGTATATATTTTTTTTCATATTTTTCAATCTCATAATTTGGATTTTATTTGGAATGCACATTAAATGTATCACTTAATTGTCTTCACCACCAAACAAAACATCATATCAGAGACAAAATCAAATTCAAGATTCCTCTGACAATCGGAAATATTCAGCGTGCATAATGTGGTCGGCATTTCGGCATTCATCTTCCATTTCCACTGTCAAACGTGACGCAAACACATAAATTCGCACATTAAGTGTATGGGCACACGAGTCCACGTGCCACCCAACAGCAGCAACCAGCACAGGCGCGGCACACATGCAAACACAGATCTCGAATGCACGTACCACGCGCCATCCAATGTGTGTGGATGTTTGCAATTTTCTCGTTGCTGTTTGCTGCAGGTGGTTTTATTACCACTCGGCAAAGAAAGAACGAAATTGCGAAATTGTGATGTTAAATTATAAAGGAGAATTGGATGAAAGCGACAAAAATAGCGACTAAATGAGAAAATGCCATAAACAATCGCCGGCAGGAATTTATATGTTTGAAATTTTTTCTCTAGGTATGCAAAAATGTTTGTGGAAGTATTGTGACCCTTATCACTGATTTTCAACTTTTTATCTTTCCCCGATTTGCTGCCTTCTACCGGTGATCTTTTCAAATTATCTTCTCTCTTTAACCGTAGATATACGTTGGGTTCGTTTTCGAGCAAATTTTACTTTACTTTTACTATTTTTTGTACTTTTAATATTTTTTAAATTTGTTATTATTTTGAGCTGATTTTTCATGAATTTCTTACTCGGACACTGTGCGACAGCATTTTCCACACCGGAAAAAGTCCATATGGGCGTGAAACTAGAGACCAAATATAGTAATACTGCGTACTTAGTTTTTCATTTCTACATCCTTTGTCCTTTTAAAAAGACTTCAAAATTTTGAAGAGGATAAAAAAGAAACAAAATATAAAAAATACTTTACCTCGTTAGAATATAGCTTTTTTTAGATTTTTTTTTACAAATGGATTGTAAAAAAAGGATATGAAAAAGGTCCTTTGAAAATTTTAATCCTTTATATCCTTGAAAATTTATATAGAATTTTCTTGAAAAGTAAGTATGTTAAAACCCAAAATCTCTTTGATTCCGAGCCAAAATGTCACTACTCTAATTTTATTGGTTTGAAAGTTATTAAAAAAAAGGCGGAAGCTGCAATTCTAATGAAGTACAAAAATTCTAATTTATTTGAGCATCAGTATTATAAATAATAAAAAGATACAAAATCAATGAAGCGAGAATAATGAAATTTTCACACGTGATTAAGGAGATTTTGGGTTTTAACATACTTACTTTTTTACAAACAGATAAAAAGTCAATTTTATTTAATTTTTGGGCCTTTCCTCTTTCATTTGATATACATATCGCCATATTCGAACGATGTTAAGTATTTTTAAATATTTTTTATCCCCTTCAAAATTTTGAAATTCTTTTAAAAGGACAAAGGATGTAGAAATGAAAAACTGAGTACACAGTATTACTATATTTGGTCTCTAGTTTCACGCCCATATCGATTTGTTCCGTTGTGAAACATTTATTTATTTTTTGTCGCACCGTGTAATTTATGCCATTTTCTTTCGTCTATCTTCTTTTGTTTTCTACTTTTACTTTATACTTTTGTCTTGCATATAGACACAGCTTAAAGTTTCGTTCTGCAATTTAAAGTTGGACATTTACAAAACGGAGCAACAAATTGCATTCTGAAAACCGTTTAGATCAGCGTCCGGGGCTCCCATAGAATGTTAATGTTTACTTTTCTGCTGATTTTTCACAACATTTTCGCTCATTTTCATTACAAATGTGCATTGAATATTTTTTCGCTTTTATGTGTGTTTCTTTGCTCTTTATTTTTGTTTTCTTCGTACGCTCATAAATTTCTAACATTTCCTGCGGCAGCCGCTTATTTTATGCGAACGCCTGCCGCCATTATTGTTATGGCTGTTACTTTGTGCCATTGTCGTTGTCATGCTTCCGCACGTTCGTTGTGCCATTGCTGTGGCTATTGCAATTGTTGTTGGTGTGTTTATGTTGTTTGTGTTATTTTAAACCTGAGCCCATTTAAACATAATGCCCTGTAATTCGATTGACTTCCGTTTAGCCGATAACATCTCTTACAAAAGCAATTCCACTGTGTGTGTGTGTGTTTGTGGGTGCCTACGTGTGCGCGTGTGTGTGTGCGCGCATCACACATGCATGCGGGTGCTTGTGCTCGCAGTAACGACGGCACACAACAAAATAAAAATGACGCACATAAACATTTTATGTTCGCTGCGTGGGTCCTTGCGACGCGCTGACCATTGTGTGTGTGTCGGTGTGTGTGTGTGTGTGTCGCTGTGGCTGTTGCGTTGGCCACATGTCAATTTGTGCACATGGGATGAAAACAGATAACGGAAAAGTCCTCTTGACATGGATTTGTTAACAATTTCGTATGAGCAACGAACAAACCTCCAAAACAACACCGACCGGCCGGCCGGCCAAGTGGCATCACATGGCCGTTGTTGTTGTATAATATTTGTAGGCAGTATTTAGCCGCATGTCGTGAGTGTAATTGCCCCTGGTTTGTTATTTTTGTTTTTCTTTTTATTATCGTTTTTTAATCAGAGCAATTTGCTGTTGAGCTGTTGGTGTGTTGTTTGTTGTTGTTGTTGTGAATTTGCTGCAGCTGTTGTTGGTGTAGAGATATCAAGGTTGTAAAAATTAGCGCCAAAAACTATCAAAAGTGGATGTAAGTGCATTTTTGTGTAGATTTTGGCAGATTTTGTGTGACTTAAGTATGTAATGAACAATTCCCAAACGCTGCTTTGAAGCTTTAACGCAAACTGGCTTGTACCCCAAAACAGACGTCCGTTCTTTCTGTTTGTATGCAGAAAAGTTCTCGGAGAGATTGAAAAAGGGCAATGATACAATTGATCTATGACATTGTGTACGTAACATACTCGTATTGCCATACTTTGGGGTCCGCACTGGAACGAGCAGTTGAAGCGCAAAAACTCAGCGCGTTCGCTCTTGTAATCAGTGCTGACCATTTTGTTGACATTAGACGCAACAATTCGAACGCACATACACACACACACCAGCACGCTTATGGGTGCCTGTAGGGGAATCAAAGACGGTCACCATACCAGCTGGTTAGCTTAGTGAGCAAGAACCAACTTATTACAGAATGTAGCAAGGGAATGTTATGGGTGAGGTTGCGGGCGGATGGGCGAGGTGAAAGAAACCGAAAAATACAACGTCATCAACGCTGAATATATATAACACAACATCACATCGCTGTGTTGTAAGCAATCCACAACTGAGCACCGACACATAAACTAACACAAGCAGGCAGTCAACCATACACACGCACACACACACACTTTCGAACAAACAAACAGATATTGGAGCAGTGTGATTTACACTAAAATGAAATTTCCTTGCTCGGGCCAATTCATTCATTTGAATATCCTTTGGGCCTGCTTCGCCCAGTTGGCTCAATGGTTGGCCGACACTGTCGCTGTGTTTGCCAATGTTTTGCTTTAATATTTCGTTTGTTTGTTTGCTCAGGGCGAGCGATTCCCATCTATGTAACCAACCAAACGAGTAGTGAGTGAGTGGACCACCTATCCACCTTCCCTCCCTTGCCCTTGCATTACTTTTCCAAACACACACACACACACACACACGCACACAAAATAACGGTGTACAAGGATGCGGAGCACACACGAATTCGGCAACACTTTGAATTTGTCATCTACATTTGAATTGGCGCATTGCACAGGAGCGCATAGGGAATCGGGTGGAGGACGGGAACGGGGTGCGTGGCGTCTGTGAGGGCAAACGGTTTTTTATTTTTGGTTAATTTCTAGTGAAGGAATAGCAAGTTGCTGGTGGTGCTTGGTAGAGGTCGCACTGGAGTTTCCCTACACCAACGGCCGCTGCAGGTTATTCCGGCCTCGGCATTTTCAGAATATGCTGATTGTGTTGTTAAATTAATTTGTAATAACAATAATTTATAATACAGTCAAACTTTCATAAATCGAATTCAAATAAAACTCGTTATACAGAAATAATATTTGTTTTTAATTTTTATAAAACAGAATCAGTAATTTTAGTTTGGATTACAAGAAACTTCATTGCATAGAAATTCGTTAAATGAAAATTCGATTGTAATGTTAATGTTACTACTAATAAAATAAATGTAAATTAATAATGACCACGAGTGGTTAACCGTTCGAAGAATCGTCCAGTTGTTGGGTTCATTAACCCTTTCCGGACATTTGTACGATATATTGTACAATATTTTGAGGATTTTTTATTTGACAGCGAACGCACTTTTTATGGAACTGCTTTTTTTTACTTTTCACTAAGTAGTAGTGTCCGACCGAAACCACTTTTTTGGGCCGAAACCGAAACCGAATATTCGGTTTTTTTTTAATATTCGGCCGAAACCGAAACCGAAACTTTCTAGTTGAAATAAAAATCACCATATGAAGCACTTTTTCCAACAAACGAATTTTACATTTAGTAAATAAAGAACAAACAAACAACCATAGCATAAATAAATAAATAGGTACTTATTAATAAAAACAATTTATTCATTTTTTAAAATTGTAAACAAGAAGAAATCACCCTTTCGTACCTTACTCGCTAATATTCAAAATTAAATAATTTAATATTAAATGCTAAAAAAAGAAATTTATTTACATTGCTGGCATCTAAATTACTCCTCCTTTTACTATATATCTGCTACACAATAAAATGTAAAAAATATTCTAGAAAGTTTCGGTTTCGGCTATTCGGCCATTTTTTGGCCGAAACTGAAACCGAAACCACTTATTTGGGCCGAAACCGAAACCGAATATTCGGTCGGACACTTCTAAGTAGGCTGTGTTGTAAAAAAATATAAATCGTAATAGCCGTGACTACACAGTATGAAAGAGTTTTGCAAGTAGCTCTTTGCAAGGATTTGAAAAACCAGCAAATGACGATGCTTCTGCGGAGGAATTTCTAAATAAGTAGTTAATACTTTTTGGTAACAAAAAGCTACACAATTTCCAAGTTTCAATCACAGTTGATTTATAAAACTTACTAAATTCAAAATTTTTTGTGTCGATATATTTTTCGTTAAGTTTCGATCAAAATAAAATCGCGTTTTGATTTTTGTTGTTTTAATTTAAAATGTTCAAAAAGACCCAATATTTTGAAGAAAAAATTTGTATATCAAGAAATGCGAAAATTTATGGGAAAGGGTTAACTCCTCGCCATGGAAGTCGGTACGAACGGTCACAGAGCGCCGTTAGGGTGTTCGTGTTCGCTGTCGACGCAACATAGGCGAAACTAGAAAACGACTGAATGGCAAACGTACACAAAGGGACAAATAAACAAAGCAATGAAACAGCATTGCCAGCAGCACCAACAACAACAAATCACTGTTAAATCGTGCAATTCACGGGGAATTGAAGCCGGCCCGTTGCCATTCCTGCCAATTTCACATTTGTGCGTGGGCTGTCTGTCCGCATCGCACCGATGTATGAACGACGGTGTGCAACTGCCAACATTTGTTGTTTGTGCGCTCGAAAGTGTGTGGGTTGTGGGTGCTTTTGTGTCGGTGTGTGTGTGCGTTTGTGTGTTTATGCAAAAATGAGCTGTTTCGGTTTCATTTCGGATTTTGTATTTGCGGTTTTTGCAATTCGGTCGATCCGCACAAGCTTTGCTTTTGGCTTGAAATTGTATGCTTTTTATTTTTTGCTTTTAGCTGCCTACTTTTCAATGAGTATGTGTTATTGTCCGTTTTGTTGTTGTTGTGGTTGTAATTTTCATACAAATGCCAGCGTACGGACGTGTACTTATGTTTGTTGATGTGGAGTATTTGCGCTGGTTTAGCCGATTATTCACTTACACACACACACACACAATATAAATGCCCACTGTTGCATGCAATTTTCGATTTGCCAGTGCAGCTTAAAGCTTTTTCATATCATGAATTATGTTTGCACATTGGTGGCCAAGGCTGAAATTAAAAAAAAAAAAAGATAATATGGGAGGTGAATTTTGAGCATTTTAGTTGGATGTGATGGGGCAAAGGCTGATGTTGCTTTGACCTCCACGTTGGTAGACTCAACTATTCGCATAGTGATCGGTGTTCCGAAGTTGAGCTTTCCATCCATTTGCTTGGCTGTGAATAATCTTATTTTACTTGTTATAATGCTTAAGTAATATATTCTCAGTGCGGCCGTAAGGAGTCTTCAAGGCTAAACAAAATTGACGCGACCATCAACCAGGCCTCTTCAACCCTTTCGACCCCGAATTTTAGACTGTGTCTCGATATTACTTTTAGGTATTCAAATCATAAATCACTTACCTAAGAAATGTGCACACGACATTTGAAGTCGCCACGTCTCTTTGTTAGAGATCTAGAGCTAGTTTACTTTTGAACAATTTTAGCTTAAAACGGGTTAAATAAATTTTGTATCAATATTTTTTCATTACAGAAAAATTATTTAATATTTATGGAAAAATACAAAATTATCACCTTTTGATTTTATTTAATCATTATTAAAGAAACAGGGTTGCGATCAAATTCGTCCGATTCGTAGACTTCAATTAGAACACAAACTTTCCCAAATATCGCTGCAAATTATTGGAAATTATTTTAGGGATAACAGTAACATTTTTGTAATTCACTTCTAAAAATATTAATTTGTTTGTACCTACTTAAATTAAACCCATAAATCAATCGTAGCTTTTGCTATAAGATGACAAATAGGTGAAGTTGCTTTCAGGCAATTTTAGGTTCGAAAGGACGATTACTTAACACTAAAAGGCGATTAACGATTTTTCATTTTTAAGTATCTGTATTTTCTTTAGTATTTCTATCAACTTTTGCTTTCATGACTTTTATTTTTTTATCGGGTTCTACAATTAATTCCACAATTACAATTAGTCAAATCCGATGTGTACTTTTCGAGATATCGGCGGATATAATATGTAGTCTTTGTAGATATGGAAAACTTGCGGTCTTTCTAGTGTTAATACTCTAACTCAGAGTGAAATATTTAGTCGTCATAACGCACAGTGATTCGTTCTATAGACAAAATTAAAAAAAATTATAGACTCAGAACTTAACGATTTTGATGTCATTCGAAAGGTAAAACTCCAACTAAGAAAATCCCAAAAGATATTTTTTCATAAAAAAATTAAAACACATGTTTTTTGTTTTTTAGTCGCTTGAGTAAAAAAATCGTAAAAATACATGGTTAGCAACAACTTGCTAACACTTTCAATATAGATTGAGAATTGATGTGGGCATTTTCGTTTTTAACTTTTTCTCAAAATTTGTAAAGCTTAGGTTTCTACTTCACATTTAATTTAAAATATATTTCAAAATTAAAAACCTGAAAACTGTCAAAACTTAGAGGAAAATATCTAAAAAGTATGTGAAAGTATGTTCCTGCATTTTTTGTTATATTTTAAGAAGCGTTCTTTCTTTGTCGGGTTATTTAATTACATCCTCTGATATCTTCCGATCTCAGAAAATAATTCAATTTGAAAAGTAGTCTATTTTCCAACAAAATATATTTTATTTATCCCTAAAAGTATGCAGTGATGAAAAATGGATGAAAAATGAAAAAAAAACTGCACAAATGCAAAACAAACATCTATTATTATCATTTTTATTGCAAAACTAAAGGGTCCTCATACAATTTTTGTTGCTCCTTGCATTTATCAATGTTGACGTAGCTGATTAAATGTAAAATCTGAAAAATCTAACCAACAAACTTGTTGTTATAGCTTTCCAAAAATTACGAAAATTGCGAATTCAACTACAAAAGTTAAAAAAAAACAAAATGGAGATTTCAATTCAGCAGACCATGATTAATTAGTATAGAAAATTTTATTGAATACAGACCACTCCTTCTAATTTTGTCCCACGGTTGTATAAAGTCGAATCACGTTACAACGTCTTCAATCTTTGCTACCTAAGATAGAAATAAAACTGATGGCACGTGTAATTATTACACAAACGAGCTGCCGACTCTTATCAAGGATTCATATTGATCACTTCTTGTGTGACAATATAGAATAACATAAAGAAAGCTTGATGCTTCTAGTGTTTACTCTGCGGTTGTGGTGTGGCGTTTAATTCCACATCATGCCCCCTACTCGCCATTCGACGCCCGAAATTCCACTGGAAATGTTTTCTAATTAAGTGAATGCGGTAATCGGCATTATGTATTCACACAAATCTCAACGTATTTTTCTTGACAGACGTCATTCAACGTCAGCAATCTTGATGGCAGCAAAAGGTTAAAAGTCATCTAACATTCGTTCCGGCTCAAGCGTTATGCCAATAGCAGAGTAAAAAATGAAGGAAAAATATTACCAAAAAATCAGTTTCGATTTAACCACAGCGAAACGAAATGAATGTTGCACGCACGCTTACCCGCTGCCGTGAAGTTTTTTTATTAGTGAAAATTATTGTGTGCTCGCTGCCGGCATTGCTGCTCCTTCACCCATGACATTTGCCACCAACACCAACACCAACAACA
Source organism: Melieria crassipennis (assembly GCA_963668005.1). Classification (NCBI taxonomy): domain Eukaryota; kingdom Metazoa; phylum Arthropoda; class Insecta; order Diptera; family Ulidiidae; genus Melieria; species Melieria crassipennis. The sequence continues at coordinate 112,885,892 of OY764963.1, read as the reverse complement.
GCACCAGCATCAAAGTGCATAACAATACAATAATGTATATGTAACTAATAGTCGTATCATAGTTGCACACACACACACACACATATCCGTATAGTATATGCACACCGCTTGCTGCCACATCAACTGCTCGCAGCGGCACAGCCGAAAGACCTTGAAAACGCCCGCGCACCCGCCCAAAAGTCACTGACGATCAGCGCCGCCAAAGCAAGGCGTAGGGCACAAAGCGACCGCCAGGGCGAGAGGGTGTTGCGACAATTGAACTCGCCCACCCGGCGGCCTCCGGCATCAGCATTGATTGTAAGCAATAACGCGGGCGGCACGCAGCGCGCGGCTGCTAAAGACGCCCCGTGATGCTGCTGCGATTCTTCAGCGCCGCTGCATCGCGATGAATGGGAACCCGTGTGATTTGATTCGGAGCGTGTTGCTGACGACGGCGTCGCATGTCGCCCGTCACGTGATTGTTTCGCTTTTGACATTTGAGTGCATTCTACAGTCACAGCGAGGTTGTGACTGCTCGTCTCGACTGTGGCGGCTCTCTGCTCGCTGGCCGTTGCTCCACTGACGGCGCGCAAGCTGAGTGGAAATGCTCGCAGCTGCGCAGTGCAATGTTCGCTCTTTTCAAAATTGCACTATGGGAATTCATCTGACATGGCATTTGACGTTGGGTGTGTTGAGTGTTCGTTGAATTGCTTGCGGTGCGGTGTGTTCAGCGTTTGAATAGTTTGAATAAATGTGAATACGAATACGGTGAGCGGGAATGACTGTACTGGGGAACAGTTACCAAAATTTCATCAGATATTACAAATCGATTTCAATACTTCTATAAGAAGTACGTTGAGAAGAGACGTTGACAGTGAAATATACCCGAAAAACTGTCCGTTCATCTGCCCATTAATCCGTAAACGTACAAAAAGTTACTTAACCCAACAAAACTTAAAGCATATTTTTTGTTTAAAAAATAAAAAAAAAAAATTTTCAAAACTTATTTTTAAATAGTTTTAATAATAATAATTAATAATTGACTGGCACGACAGCCCGCTTACGCGAGACTAAGGCCTAGCTTCCCGCAACCGCCCGTGTTGTGCGTGTGAATTTGCACGCGGGTGGAAGGACCTACAGTTTTATGCCGGTTCCGAACGGCAGGTTGGGAGCTCTTTCATAAGCAATTTTTACTCTCAGAGGTTTGCCATTTCCAGCTGAGAGGACAGCCACCGAAAGAGAAAACGAGTTTTCCCGTTATTTTTTTAGGTGTTATTACAGGCAGTATTTGAACCTGGGTCGCTGCCTTCGACTCGCGGTCCAACGCACTAACCAACTGAGCCACGGCGGCAAAATGCAGCCCACTAAGGGATTTTGATAGGTTTGAAGAATAAGTATTTTTGAATGGATTTCAAAAATTCCCCAAAAAAAACCTTTGACTTTGGATCGAAAAAAACTTATGAATATTTAAAAAATTTTGAAATTTGATTATGGCAGAATCTAAACCGATCAATTCTAATCCAATTCTACCCATTTTCAAGTCTTTATGAATTACTTAATATAGCGAAATTCCCAAACGCTGCGCGAACGCAACGCTCAGGGCTTAATGGGTTAAAACACACACAATTTGCACTTCAGGGTTTTGAGAATTTCTCAATCGCAAAACAAAACAAAAAACAAAGAAACAAAGTCGTACATGCAACTTCATAGTGCCACGTACTATTTTTGTCACTTCATCAAGAATTTTCTTCGTTAGAGCTGTACAATTATGGAACTCGTTACCGAATGACTGAAAGGCCGAATCTAATTGCCCTTCTAAATTTATTTTTCTTTTCTTTTTTATTTTGTAAGCTTCAATTGTGTCTCTTAATATAAGTCTTTGTAAAGCACGATAAAAGATGAAATCTTAATTGTGCAATGATTGTTTAAATAAATAAATGAAATAAATTTTGAGGCAGTCGAAAAAAAAAAAGATCAGCATTTTCATGATCACTGCGATTGCACCCAGCAAACAAGGAGCGCTTCTATCAACGGCACCAAGTCAATCAAGACTAGCGGCGACGGATACTTGCAGCCCCATTTACGCCGCGGCTGACCAGTCTGCCCTTTGCTCCATTTTTGCGTAGACACTGTGGCGCCCGCGGCCACAGAAACTGATTGTGTGCGTTTTCAACTCAAATGAAAATGAGTTCGGCTGTGCTCGATGCTTGGCGCTCATCGCTCATTCGTTCGCTGCTCATGGCACCTGTGCGGCAGCGGCTGTTTTGGCTCAATTGGCCGCCTGGCTGGCTCGTTGCGCGGCGCGAGACTCTCGCAGCAAACAGAAATGTGTGAATTTCCGTGGCGAACGGTTGGGTGACGGTCACATCGTTTTCGATTGTTGTTGAACTTTTTTGTAATCAGTTTTGTTAGCAACTGTGGCTGCCGCCACAGCCACGGAGTCGCGACGTGACTCGCGCGCGAAAATTCAACACAACGCTCAGCGGGTGTGAGAAGCGAAAAAAAAAACTGAGAATGTTTAATACGAGAAATCGACTGAAAATTGTGTGTGCCTCAGTTACAAATACATTAAATCAATTAAGCCAAAGGATAACGTCAAATAATTACACGCATACACACACAGACACTTGAGCGCACAGATAGAAAAAGGAACGAAAACGGAAAAGCGCTGAAAAGAATGTGGAAAAAATCAACGCTCGTGCGGTTCGCTCAAAAACGCACACACGCACATTGAACACGCGCACACACGCAGTCACACACAAACAAACGAACGAACGAACGAAATACGCTTACAGGAAAAGTTAAGCGAAAGCGACAGGAATTTGCCTGAAAAAATTAAAAAAAACCAATTTAAGAAAAATCTTCTTGGACTAGATTCAGGCAGTCGACGAAATAGTGAAAGTGTGAGGTAAATCCCAAAGCTCAGATTCCGCATAAGCGTCAAACACGCCAAAAATGGCATAGTTTCGGGCGCATTAGTGATTCTGACTTTACTTCTCTGCCGCGTCGCACACAACGATGCCAAGCGCCTAGAAGTAGACAACAATTTGACAAACGTGCATGAGACTGCAACAACACATTGTCGTAATAGTCGCATGTGACGCCAAGGGACACACGACGCTGTAGGAAAGTCACTTTGTAGCGCTCAAAAGTAGGCAACGTGTTTGAGTTAGAAAGAAACGAATAACAAGAAGACGACAACAAAAACACAAGCAAAAGAAACTGGGTCAGTTTGTGTGTGCGGCCAATTTGCACAAAGTGCAGCGAACACAACAACAAAAATCACATGCCAAAAGCAACAACAACCGATTCACAGATAAAAGCAAAATGTGAAAAGTACTCGACGGAGTTGGACGAAATGCAAAAATTGTGAAACCGAAACGCTGCACGTTGCCGACGTGTGAAGCGCGAGCGGCTCACGCAAAAGGTGAGTGAGTCAAAAGGGGTAAGGGAGAAGTGGGCAAAAATATAAAACGTGAAATGGAAAGTGCAAATGGCAAACTGAGCGACGTGCGGAAATTCTGTGTTTTTCTAAATGCAACAAGGAGAGTTGCAGGTTGCAGGTTGGACGTTGCAACTTTCAATGAGCATGAATGTTGATGTCAGTTGTTTGCATCGAACATGTGGCTGTGCCGTTGCCTGACTGTTGCAGTGTTGTTTTGCTCGTTGCCTCATTTTAGGCGCCATGAGCAAGTTTCGCTGCTTTGTACTTGCTTGCTGCCTGCTTTACTGAAATTTATGGAATCGTTTATGTTGTAAAAAATTGTTTAAAAAAATATGAAGTACGCAATCGATTTCTTACCTTTGTTTCCTATATTGTTTGTTGCTTTAGGGTTGGTTTTGGTTAAGGATTGACGGATGAACATATAGTTTGAATTTGTCTAAATAATGTAAAAATAGTTAAAGCAGACTTTCGGGCATTATACATCGCATCCAAATGAACAGTCAAGTCTTAAGTAGTTCGCTTACCACGAAATTGTTAACCCGAAAACGATTTTTTTGCGTACTTTCACTCAAAATCTCGAACGGCCACCCAGTTGCCAGAAATCACTGCAGACATTGCCTATCTTTAGGCGCGGAAAATGCCCTGAAATGGCTACACACATATCCGGAAATCTTAAACCAATAAAGACCTAAAGTTTTTTAGGCATAGACGATTCGACAAAAATCTCTAAGAGGCAAATAGGAAACATTACTTAAATTCCCAAACATTGTCAACACAACCTCAACAGCCGTAAACAGAGAGCCTGAGCCGCTGAGGAAAGCGTGAGAGCGTGAGTGCGACAGCAGGGCAGAGGCGAAACTCGATACGCACTTTTAGCCTTGAAAATCGACGAATACGGTGTGAAGCGTAGAAGTCAAAAGTCAGCGTGAATGAAGTCAGAGCGTGGAGACGACGAAGCTGGCCAAAAGCGGGTGGCAATGGCGAACGCGGATGCGAGTTGAAAGTTCGACTAATAAAATTACATACAACAAAAGAGATGAACACATATAATGAATGCGAATGGAGTAGAAGCTGAAAATGAAACATAATATCATAAAGGCGGCGTTCGACTCGCTGCCGAAACGCACAAAGGAAAGCGAATGAAGTGGCAGGCGAGTATTTAGTGGCGTTGAAAATGCCATAAACGTGAGCGCTGCTCGCAGTAAGACAAAAGCAACGCCGCAATAACAACGAAGAAGCACAAAAGCGGAGAGCGTACAAGAATGAGAGTGAAACGAGTGCTTGCGGCGTGGGTAGTGAGCGGCAGGAGGCCGCAGGTCCTGTCGGCTGTTGCAGCATTGGCTGATTTTTGGCATTTCCTTTTGAGCTGCCAGTTTGTTCAATTCCTTTTTCGTACATTTCTGTTTCCTTTGGCCAATCGCTTCTACGTTTGCATATTTTGCGTAGTATTTTTCTTCTCAATTTTTTGAAAGTTTACTGGCCAGTGGAACAAAGTCGAATGCCTGCTACTTTGGTGCACCTGCTCAGGTTCTTGTTTGCACAATTTATTTTAAGTATTTGTTGTGTTTTTTCTGCTATGAAGCACATCCGTTTTGTTCGCCATTGTGTTGGATTTTTTTGCCTGGTCTTTCGTGTTTTTTTGTTGACGACCTGAGCCGGGCGCACTGTCGCGTGCTGTGGCTGCGTTTTTGTGGTCTGCTTTGGCCGGTTACTTCCATGCTTTTAGTATATTTGTTGTTGCACTTTTGTGTACGATAGTTCCGCCTTGTTACAGTGGCGGTTGAAAGTGCCGACTCGTTTTTTGTTATAAATTTACAGAGCATTTTCATATACTTAATTTGAGTTAAAGTTGCATTTCCCCATTAAAGGTCGCTAGCTTCAGCTTTAACCCTCGAGAAGGTGCGATGAGCATTTTGCTAACTACATTTTTAAATCGATGAATTTTTTCTAGAGACTTAAAATAATTATTATTCATATTTTTGGAAATAAAAAAATTGCTCTAATTTAAGAAATTTCTATAATTATTGCTTTGTAATAATTATTCCCAATAAGAAATTTTTTAAGTCGCCTATAACTATTATCATGTAATAAATATTTATGAGTTGCATAATAACTCTTAAAAGTAACAAGTATATTTTTCGTTGTCGATAATTATTATTTTGGGATTTTTGTTTTTTACGTTGGTTCATAACTTTTATTTATGATTTTTTAAATTTACGATGCCGATTTTGAAAAAATTTGTTTTAACGTTGAAAAACTAACTAACTAACCGAAACTATGGTAGGGTTTGAATTGATTTTTAATTATTGCAAATTGACGAACGCAAATTAACTGCCGAAAACCAATTTCCACCAACAACTATACAATTAAAAATCATTTCATACTCAAAATGTGGTAAGGCATCTTAAACAAAAAAAATTTCTTTTATAAAAGTTATAAAGCAACGTAAAAAAAATTTTCTTTGAATTAATAGTTATGGGCAACGTAAATAAAAAAAAAAAAAAATAAAAATTATGAAGCAACGTAAAAAAAATTTTGTTTAATAATAGTTATCGGTAACGTAAATAAAAAAGACAAAAATAAAAGTTATGAAGCAACGTAAACAAAAAAATCCCAAAATCATAATTATCGAGAACGAAAAAAATATTTATTTCTCACAACAGTTATTGTGCAACTGTCGCAAATAATAATTATAACCAAAAAAAAAAAATGTATGTCATATGTTAATAATTACATTGCAATTATTTTCTTATAAAACTTATAATAGTTAAGTCCCTGAAGTTTTCTTTTCTGTGAATGTTTTGTTCAATGAATTACCGTATTGTTTTAACTTGAATTCGCTATATTAGGTAGGTAGGTTAAGTGGTCGCCTCTAGGGCATCACTTAGGCCTTGTGGCCCATTGTGTTACCACGTGGGGGGGGGGGAAACTTCACCTATCCGATTCCAGTGTACATTGGAGCCACTTGGAGGCTCTAATGAATTTGTAAATGTTGCTCGGTGACGTCTTTTCGAGGTCAGCTAAGCAACTCAGAAAGTGTTTGCCCAGGTGTCGTAAGCGCGTTCTCGCAAGCGCTGGACATGTGCAGAGGAGGTGCTCGACGGTCTCCTCGCAGTCTTCGTCCCTGCAGCTTCTGCAGAAATCGTTATAGGGCAGACCAAGTCTGCTAGCATGTAGGCCAATGAGGCAGTGTCCAGTAATGACTCCCACAACAATCCCTATCGAGGGTTTGTTCAGCAGGATCAGTTCCTTGGATCTGCTCTGGTTGGTCACAGGCCAGATCTGTCTAGTTATGGTGCACGTTTGTTCGTTGCGCCATCTAGTGTTCGCTCTGCTCGAGTATACCTTTCCAAGGTGTAACTTACAGGTGGAGAGTGGTATTCCCACTACCTCCACCGCGCTGATGGATTGCAGCTCCGTGCCTGCTCTTGCCAACTCGTCGGCTATACAATTACCCTCTATGTCCTTATGCCCAGGCACCCAGCAGAGGTGCACTCTGTACTGCGCTGAAATCTCATTAAGAGATTTGCGGCAGTGGAGGGCTGTTTTAGAACGGGGGTGGGCGCTCAGAAGAGCTTGTATTGCTGCCTGGCTGTCGGTGTAAATAGTGATGTCCCTGTAGGATATCATATTAACTCTAAGCCAGGCAGCTGCCTGGCTGATGGCCGTGAGTTCGGCTTGGAAAACGCTGCAGTGATCCGGTAACCGGAATGATAGTCTAAGGTCCTGGCTTCTGCAGTATACACCGCTGCCAACCTTGTCGTTCATCTTTGAGCCGTCTGTGTAGAAGGTCGCCAAATTGTAGGCCTCTTCTGGTAGCTCTCGGTTCTCCCATTCGTCCCTAGAAGGGATCTTAGCACTAAAAAGTGGTCTTGATAGTGGTTTGGGAATAGTATAGTCAATCTCCGTTACATTGCACGGAATTCTGTTGACAATGGTAGCGTGTCCTACATCGGTTCTTGACCATGGTAGGATCGCGTTGAGTCTAGCCGCAGAACAACTCGCTATATTAATAAACATTAAAAACAAAATTTGTAACAATTCCAATATACTTAAAATTTACACTAATTCCTCATGTGAGCAAAATGCTTACGCGCGATAATCCATTTTACTCTGCGAGGCGCCTCTTCTCCAGGGTTAACTTACTTACGTATTGAGGGTTTAAATTATCTTCTGGGTATTGCCAGGGTTTCACGAGGGATTCAAACTCGGTATTCAGATTTGTTCATGTTATAAAAGTAAGAAACTTTAATTGTACAATAGATTTAAAATTACATGCAAATCAAATCGTATAAGTGAGAGCAGAGCAACAGGTTGTGTGTGTGTCGTCCTCCATCTGCCTTGTTTGTGCATTATATAAAATTTTCTCATTTATGACATGATTTGTGCTGCTTTCAATTGGTTGAAAGCATGTTCCATGTAAATTTGTAAATTGGAAACAGAAATTGTGAACTCATAATATTGAGTTACAAACTTCTGTGAATTTTTCATACACAAGTTTCGCAACGAACTCTGTAAGTTCTGTTTGTAGGATAATGAAATTGCAATACAAATACTAGGTATATGCCCTGAATGCTCAAACGAAAGAAGCACCTGGGTGACTTTATTATACCAGGTGCGGACTGCGCTTCCAGAGGCTTAGGTAACATACTAAGATTGCACTCGGATACTGGACTCACCGACCAACTGTGAAGTCCAAGAAGGGAGCACAATAGTTCTCTTAGATCGCAGTGCACTTTTCTCGCTAATAATAATAAGGATTCGCAACGAACTGACAACTGTAGCAGACAGTTTGTTCTTTCGTACGAAAATTGCACCGAACGATTGAAGTCCGTACTGTACGCAACAAAGCTGAATGCAATAATGGCAAATGTGTGAAATCTAAACTTGAAAGCACTATGAATGCAAAAATGACTACACTAACTACAACCCAAGTAAAATACATACAAGAGAGCAAAAGATTGCATTTACTTGTCGAAAGGCAGCATTGAAAGCGCAAAGTGCAGTTCAAGGATATTTTTACGTTACACAAATACACGTACGCCCACGCACACAGCGAGACGCGGGCATGCACGTAATAACATGGCACCAGCTCATATGCAGCGCATGGCAACAACAGTCGCATCGGCACAAAACAATAACTGACAATGCACCGAGGCGTATACGTAACAATGTGTCTCATTTTTCGTGCATTTTTGTTGTTGGCGTTGCGCTTAACGTTACCTTACACTACGTAACGTAGTTCTGTGTGTTGGCTGTTGTTGTTGTTGTTACGGCAGTTACATAGCGCTGGTGCTTTTGGTTTTTTTGCATTGCGAATGAGCGAGCGAGCAGGCGAGTGAGTGTCCTTGAGGCGGGCGGCATGACAGCGGCGGCGGCGCTATTGATTTTGTGCGGCTTTTGCCGCTCAACGACACTGCGTGGTTGGGAGCGTCAGCCTGGGTGTGTGTGTGTGTGTATGTTTTACAGGACGCACGCACACACTCTCACGCACAACAGACGCATAGGTGTGTCGGTGGCGGTGGTCACGCATATTACGCAACAGTCTGCGTCGGCGGCCGCTTGTCGGTGTGTGCCGCATGGCAAAAATTACACGCTTGTCATAGAGTTTGTTGCATTGTACGCTGTCAATGCAACGTCATTGTTAGCGCGGCTGTATTTTTTGCTGTTGCATTTTGTCATTTTCTGCTTCAATTCAACATTGACCATTCCGTCATTGGTCTGGAGTTTGCATTTGTTTGCAGGCACTTCCTGCAGTTGCTAGGCTCTATCACATTCACGCACACACACACACACACACAAACACACACACACACACACACACAAACATGAATGTGTCCACGTGCTGTGCGGGGTCAATTTGCTATTTGTGGGCATTTAGCACGTGACGAAAGCGATGACAAGTGGCCAGCCCTAAAGAGTGACGAAATCGCGCGGCAAACTGACGTGCGCGTAGGTGCGAGTGTGTTTGTGTGTGCAGTGATGTGTGTTATTTCATGCCTATTACATATCAACGCTGTGGTTTTCGATTCCATCGATGCTGCTGCTCATACACCGCCACTGTGGCTTTGCAGTCAGTCGGTGATTGTGTTGGTGTGCGTGCGCTTCACTTGATTTAATGTTAGACATATTTACCATTTCCTTCTATTGAAATGTTTTTGTTTATTTTGTTCTCTCTAGTTAGTGTTGCTTTTTTGTTTAATCGAAATATTCAAAGCATTCGCAATGTGAGGTAACCGCAACATGTTCCGGCTTGTGTGCTTGTACGTGCATGCGTGTGGGTGTGTATCGTTAAGTACGCACACGTGTCATTTAATTTGTATGCGGTCTCAGGAAAATTACGAATGAGTTACAATTCGATTCAACAAGCACACGCGCCCACTCAAGCCCTCCCTTGCCCCTTCCCCTTCGGCGCAGCGAAGCTGAAGGGCTGCGTGGGCTTGATGGAGCTTAGGTCGTATTCTTTTGCTGCTATTTTAATTCGCTCGGTTATTTAATTTCAATGTCTGTCCCGCTGCATGAAATTTTTCCGTAAGCGGCTCAGTTCGACTTTCGCATCATTCAGGAGAATTTTTCTCTATTCACATTCTACACATATATACAACTCTTTAAAATACTCTTTGCTAGTATTAATGCATGAAAAAAAATGAAAAATTAAATTTGAGTGCATTGATCCTTAAAATGCTGCAAATATGAAATTGCTTTGCCTTCAGCCACCGTTTTTATAGATAATTGGGAACAGAATTTGAAAAGTTGAAAAGTTTCCGTTTCTCATTACTTTGACTTTTATTCGCTTTGCTCTGCTGTCTTGTGACTTTATTGGTGCTTTATTGAGTTTGATTTATAAGTAAACGGTTTCATGCTTAAAAGCTGCGCCATGGCGAGTTGAATGGGGAAATGCAGCAGCTGCAAGGCGCCAAACCGCTGCAAACGAAATGCAATAACCGCAAAGGGCCGTTGTGCAATTTCATGGCCCACAAATGGCTGCAGTGGATAATTTGGTACAAAGTTATTGGCAGCATTTGTCTCGGCTGATGACGGTAGCGATTTTGAATTGAGAGCCGTACGCATTGCTGTGGAATGGCACCTAAGAGGCGGGAAGGTGAAATAGGTAGCAGGATAACTTTTTGAAAGAGATAACATGAAGACAGTAGAAGCAAATATTTGAAAAAGTGTGTGCTTGAAGCAGCTGTGTAGACTCAGTAACTCACTGTGTATGTTTGCACTTTTAGAATAGAAAATTGTCCAGCTTTGGTATTTGATAGCATCATAGAATTGTATAATATTGAATTTAATATATTAAGACTTGAGGAAAGAGAGGGTTAGCGGATTTTACTGCAGGTAAACATCGATGGATCTTGAAACTCATTTGCTCTGAAAAAGTTTAAAAAAAGACAAAGACTGCCCCTTGGACAGAAACGTTCTATTACTATTGTAGATACCAGTCAGTGACATTAGACATTTAATAATAAATTAAATAATAAAAAAAAATAAAAAATCAATAAAAAAATATCCACCTCTTTGGCTGTTCTTCACAAGCCAGGATGTTGCTGTAGGCCCTCAACATTAAAGTCTGTTATTGTGTGCGTAGATAGAACGATCAAAAATTTTTCATCATATCTATTCGACAATTTCCAAAATTGACGTTGATTGGCGTTTTTGGGTATTTGACGAAAAGTTCATAGAGGCAACAATGAAAATCACGAGTGGACTTTTTGGCCACGTGGCAATCGGCCCGTTTTCATAATTATTGACGCAATTACGAAAATAAACAACACGTGTAATACCATTTTGCGTAATGAATATTTGCGCCACAACAACAACAACAACAATAACGACAGCACCATTCGTTGGCAATGCGCGTTTACGGAGTCAAATAAAGCCGTTAAGAAATATGTAATTTGTGGAATATTGGACACGGTCCGTCCACCTTTTTCCACTCTGCGTTGGCGGTTGGCGGCATAGGGGCTGTTGTTATTGTTCTAATAATAATAATGTTATTGTTCTTGTTGTTGTAATTAAGCTGTGATAGCGTGTGAAATGCGCATTGTTATGTGGGCATAAGAAATAATTGCAGCAACAAAAGGAATATCAAATGTGCATTTTGGTTTGGTGGCAAACAAAAAACGAGTTGTCCTATGTTTGAAGTTTCCACGAGCGAAATGAACATTTATGCCAGAGTTGCTGCAACAGACAACAAACGTATCAACAAAAAATTGCGTTGCTGTGGTAATAGTTGGGTGCGCAAAAAATTCCCGCGCCTTTGTTGCCTTCGTGCATGCTACACAAGACAAACAACAACAACAACGACGACAGCAGCAGCATTGCAACATTTTTCGCATATTGTTGGTTGCTTTTCTGATTTTTTTTATTCGTAACAGCCAGCGGAAGCGGTAAAACGTGCTGCAGGCTTTGCCATTTTACGTTGGCGCAACCACTCAAACGTCCGGCACAAAATTGCATATGTGCAGCGCTTTTTTGCTGCATCTGGCAGCGCCGCCACCATTGTGGTGACACAACAAGGCGGAAAGACGTACACACAGCGAACGGGCGAAACGAATTTCCAGAGCGGATAGCAGCCGTGAGAAGCGTGAAAAGCGTCTGTAAGGGGCAGCAGCGCGGCGCCTGTCAAGCCGCAAAGTAGCGCGAACGAAAAAAGCTGCTACTGCTGCTGCTTATTAACACGCGTTCACTATAACAACAACAACAAACAACAACAAAAACAGCAGTAGCAAAGAGTCATGCGTGCATTTTGCCGCTGTCCGTCCGCACGGCCGTTGACCAACGGCAACGCGTTTGGCTCAAAATGCTGCAGAGTCGTTTCCGTGCCGATTTGTTGTGCCGAAATGAAAGCAAGACGCAAAATGCGAAGTGAAAACTGTGAATTCCGTGGCACTCACTGGCTGCGTGCTGGTGGTCGCTTGCAACGCGTGCGACATTCAATTAAATCACTGCGCCAATGCTGGCCGAGCGTGAGCGTAGGAAATTAAAGACACGAAGCGGTGCACATGTGCCGTGTGTTTTTTTAATTAAATTGTCGAAAACTGAAAAGGTGTCGTTGTTATTGGTGCGAAAGCCACTCATTTCGTTCGCACTTTTGCTCACAACAACATTTTATTGTTCGAAAACTAAAACGCATGAAATTAATTTAATCCACTTTGGTTTGTGTAAATTTACATTTCTCATTTTTTATTTGATTACTTGGAATTGCAGCGCTCAATATGGCTTTGTGAATGAATCCCAAGAGAGTGTAATTCAGAGTCATTTATGAGACCGAATATCAACTGCGACATTGTATTTTGCGTCGTAGAAATATTCCGAGAAAAGCTGCTTATTTGTTCGCTTAAGTATTTCTGTGTGCTGCAAATTGTTATGATGACTGAAAGTCATGTCCTATGATCTATAAAGCCTCACTTGGAAACGTGTTCTTTTCCTTTCCCTCCTTCTTTACTTCTTACTCCATGCTAAGCTAATGGAATTCCACTAAACACTTGAATGCGAGCTTTTCATGGGCCATGTATTTAATAGATTAGAGTCTTGAAATTCCTACCCAGTCACCCAACTTAATAAAGTACTAACATAACTCTTAAAATGAATGAAGAGATTTTCAACCGTCCAAAAATTATAAATAGTCCCTTGTAGTTGAATACAAAGATTGCTACGTGCTTTCAATAATGACACTCAACTGAGCTCATTCCGGTCACAGCCTGTTGCGTCAGTTGAGTGAGTAAAGTATTCCGATATGTGCACATATGCCACACGACACACGGCAGTTTTCTAAATTGACCCAAGTTAAATAATTGGGCAAAGGAATTGGAGCAGCTTTCCGCATGATTGTTGACAACCTTTGCAAAACAATTAAGTGTGTTCATAAAATACACACAAATACAGTTGTTCTGAAGTTCGCACTTATTGTTCGAAATCCAATTTATGGATAATCCGAGCTTTTGCCGCAAGCAGTGCTACAAGCACAACTTTGAACGACATTTTGCCGTGAAGCGACCAGCACTTTTACCTTCAATGTGTGGCACATATTTTTAGGCGCTCACGCGCCGGTTTCTCGTGCCTATCATTGACAGTCGACAATAATCACAAAGCGACGGCAACAGGAGCCAGAACATAAAATCCAAGGATAAACTTCATTGCCATTTGAAGTCTGAATGGAAAGCACAACCACTCAATTGCGGCGCTGCTGTTGAGAACAAATTTATCCTTGTAAAATGACGCTTGCGAGTCGTTGCTAACAAAAGCAGCCAACAACATCAACATCAGCAACAACAACAGCAACAAACAAATTGAATGGCAACACTAAACGTAGTGGAAAGAAGGGAATTATTTTGAAGGAAACTGAGTGAAAGTGCGAGTGAGAGCGAGACAAGAAATAAGAAAATTACAAAAGTGCCGATAGGTTTTTGGCAGGCAAAAAGTTACAATTTGTTGTTTACAGCAACAAAGGTCCAACTTTGATTTTGTTGCCACCGCAAAGTGCTCACTTGCCGGGGTTGACGTTTAAAAGTTTACCAAACAGGCAAATAATGACAGTAAATTGGTTATTGTACAGAAAAAGGTGCAGGCTGGTTTAGGTTTTAATTGAAGTAACAAAAATTCGTTCGTGTGGTGGCCTAAAACATGTTTCTTTTTTGTCGCATCAACAGTTTTGTGCAGAAAATTCAACCCCAAATCAACTAAAATAAATATTGATGAAGTGCAGTGCAGCTGCGCGCTCGCCTAAAATTATGCCATAAATATTAATATGCGCCATTTTTCAGCGTTCAATTGCCGGCTACCGCTGGGCGTCTGCTTTCTGCAATTTGCGCCGCCCTCGATGCGAAAAGTAAATATTATCTTAAATTTAAATCAGTTACGGCTGTAATGAGAGCGTAAATTTATCACGCCGTGCCCGTCGTGGGCAAACGCCGCTCCAGACAAACTGCAAACTATCAAATTTAATTTTTTCTTACCCCGCTGGCTGCACGAGGCAACGAAAGAATTGCAGCGCACGAAAAATAGAAAAAGAAATCAGGGCGAGAGTGCGCTATCCCCTAAAAGTTTGCAAAGTGCCGATAGTGAAAGCCAGCCATGTATTCTTGCCGTTTCTCAGCAGAGCCCAGCAATGGAAACGTGAGTGAGTGTATATCTGTGTGTATGTGTGTGTGTGTGAGGTATAGTGAAGTAAAGTGGAACTAGTGACGGTGCTGCTGGCTATTAAGATTCGTTGTGGCATACGTTCAATTGTACAAAGTAAAATGAGATAAAAATTTGTAGATTGCCAGTTGGCTACAATGTACAAAAGAGATATTTTTCGGCATACACTGCCCAATGCAAAGTGTGTGTGTGTGTGCATTTGAACTGGAATTGTTGTAGAACCATGGCAGCAATTTGCACTAACCTGCAAACAGATAATTTGCGGAAATGGTGTGTGAGAGCCTGAGGCCGACTTATCTACTAGAAGTCAGTAGTAATTTATATTTTTCTCAAAGAAGAAAATTAATGAAAAAGTTTACTTGGATGAGATTAGGTTAGAATAGTGGAAATGTAATAAATCGATAGGATAGTTTGTAAAACAACAACCTAACCTAACCTTATTCAACCTAACCCCACTCAATACGCTCAAAGCGTCATTGCGAACCTGCAGTGTCAACCATTGTCCGCAGTTGTGTGTTTTCAATGACGTCACCTGCTCCCATTGTGCTCCAGACGGTAGCTACTGAGCCATGTAACGGCACTTCTTGCAAAGCACGAGAACTCTGCTCGGCCCGAAAATGCTCGTCTTGCTGCTGCAAAAAGCGCCGTCATGCCGGCGTCCGGCGTGAGCAGCGAACAAAAACTCGATGATAGATGCATCGTCGGGGAGCTGAACGAATATGCGCAAAATTATAATCTGCATGCGTCTAATGCGGAGTTTTGCACTGATTCGGCAAGTATTTTCCGAAAGTGATACACTGGCAGCTGCCAGGCGACCGACGCACAACTGGCTGCAAGGACAACGGCAAAGGCGAATGAAAATGATGCTGTCACTTGAGAAATTGTTGCCACACTTGATTTATGTCGTTCGCGCCGCACGCCGACAGTCGAGCGAAGAGCGAAAAAATCGGCTAAGGCAGAGTGCGCAGTGCCGGCAGATGGTAGTAAAAAATCGCAGCATTGCTATTTGCGTATCTGCCAGTTTATGTAGCTGAGCAGCTGAGCGTGTTAATGTGTGTGTGTGTGTGTGTTCGTGGAGTTTGCACTCAAAGGCGAAACACATGAAAGGGCATGTGTGTGTGTGTTTAGGTTTGTGTTTGTGTGCGCCGTTTCATGAGTTTGCGTTGCGTTGCGCTCGACATACGAATGCGAATTTGTGGAGTTGGCGCAAAAAGTGAAACAACCAAATCGAAATGGCTGCAACAACTAGCAACGCAGTGTTGTGTGTAGTTTGGCTAGAGGCGAAGCACAACACAACATTTATGGAACAAAAGAAACTGAAGCAACAGTCCAATTTATGCAACGAACTGTTGCAATCAAAGCGACGAAAATTGCACATGAAATTAGAAAAATATCGGAACAAGGGAGAATAGAAAATCATGCAACTATATAACAGCGATTATGATGAATCTAATAAAAAGAGCTATTGCAACAACAAAAGAAATAGTAATAATTCAGAAAACATGCAACAATCGCAGAATCGTGGTTTCGAATACAACCAACAAAATGAAATCAGAATTTGTCTTTACCGCACTGCTCTACAACTACAAAAACAACAACAATAAAAGCGCACAGCATCATTCAACGACATAGCTCGACAATTTTCGTCCAAGTTGTTGCTGTTGTAGCATTGTTCGCTCTGTACTGTCCATCTGAGTGCAACACTGCAGTTCTTTCCGTTTGTACGTAGAAAATATTCGTTGAAAAACTACGAAAAACTAGTTTTGAATTTTGCGAATTTGTTGAGTTACTTGGGTTGTCAAATGTGCCATGCAAATATTTTTTATGCTTTTTAAAATTACACTAATTAATGAATACTAACTGCTTCACACCTTGGAAAAAATATAAGTATTAAATAATAAAATAAAAAAAAATAAAAAACATACATAAATGGGACGCCAACTACCCGACTATTGTTATTTCTCTTTGAACACATTAAAAACTTTTCAAATTCGCAATTCCACTGTAAAATCGAAAAATCGAGTAATTTCGGTTAGTTGACAATTCCCCCTGTTGCTACAAAAAGTTTTGTTTGGCTGAACTGGAATTGCATTTGCTGCTCGTTCTATTCGCCCTACGGCAGTTACCCGATTTTGCAAAACTTCAAAACCAATGCGACGCCACTAAACGATTTGCATTTTCGGGGAATTTGTGCCAACACCGACTCCGAGCCAACGAACCAACCCAACATGGCAGAGCAGCAACATTTGTTTCAGCTGACAAAAGTTCATTTATTTTGAGCAGGACAGCATTTCGTTATTTCGGCGCTGTTGCTGTGCTCGGATCGTAATTTGCAATCCTGTTTGTTGGGGATTTTTTGCTATTTGCCTGAGTGAAGCTGCACTGAGCCGAGCGATGCGATTCGCCGCTCTGCACTCGTGCTCAGACCATTTGCATTATGTCGAAGCGCATCACAGCAGCGACAGCGACGGCGGCAGCGGACGCGTCGCCAGTTCAACACACATCACATCACATCACATCACAACGCTGCGCGCTGGATTGTTGCTTGCTGCGTGCGTTCCAGTTGTTCCGGTCGCGTTGCAGCTCGCAAATGTGCATTGCAAAATATTTGTCCTACACAGCGCTGTTGTTGCCGCTGCGCCAGTGGATGCCGGGTGGGTCGCTGCGGCAACAACTGCTGCGCTTTTATTTGTGAAGCGACTTGGCGCAGCGAACGGAATAGTAGCAAATAATCGCATTGAGCTAAGCGGTGCTAGCTATGCAGTTTTTTTTTGTTTATTTCACTTCTTGCTTGAATCGACATTTGTGCTTCCCTTCTCGGTTTATGCGCATTTCTGGTTTGATCCGGCGAGGAATTTGTTTTGTGGCACAGAGTTGTCAGTTTTATGAAAAGACAGACATGTGAAGAGTCAAATTTTCATAGTTGTTAATTAGTTTTTTGGATTTCATTATTAGATGGACAGAGAGATTAGGGGATGGAGACTGAAATCAGCTTGAAAATGAGTTGTTATTATTATAAATGAATGATTGACTAACAAGCGAAACATTCGATTAGAAAACAGTCAAGCGATCAATTGAAAAGGAATCAATCAATCGATCACAAATAAATCAATCGATTAACAGAAAAAGAATCAAACTAATCCGTTAAAGTTTTTTAAGTTCACAATACAAATTTTTAAAGACCATTAATTTTCAATAATTTTTTTTTCTAACAATTCGAGTATTTTAGGGTTAGGCAAATAAAGTTTGAGTTCAGTAACTCGTCTGATTCGAAAGTAATGACGCGTGACGGCCACAGTCAGCCGTCCGACTGACGAGCAAACACTCACGCAGACATCAATCAAGTCTGCTTTTGTGCCGTGTCAAATGTAATAAAAAATTTATTTAGCTGTCGCGCCCAGTTGCCGACTATAATTAATGCCAAATCAAGCTCAGCATAATTTCGAAATAATTCGCAAATTGTGCGTGTGCCCTGCAGAGTCGAATTTATACGCAATCAGAAACGGTGCGGAACGGCATGACAATTATTATGGATTGGAGTGGCCGTCGGACAATTCGCGAGACACGGGCAAAAAGGTGGGCAGACTGGCAGCCCGCCAGCGAGTCAAAAACCCAGACAGACGGCTCGAGCCCAACCAAAAACAAGCACATTTAAATGCCACAACAACAACACGAAACAAAAGTGTGAATGAAAGTATTTGAACTGGCGACGGCGACGCGTCGAACGTCGAAGAATTCTTGGCATGAGCGCAGATTGGGTGGCGGACCCTCTGCGGGCAACTGGCATTGGCGCCAAACAAAGCAGCATAAAAAAGTAGAGCGAAAAGCAGCAAAAGAAAAATCGATTCGCAGTTAACAGGGTGAAAAATTAGCAATTCATTTTAAAAAGGCAGACAGTGTACGGCTGACGGACGGCCGAATGGTTGGCTGGCATGGCAGCACGCCGAGAGTGGCTGGCCAGATTTTTGGGCACGCGGCCGAGGAAGGGTTGCGCTGAACAAAAAATGAATGAAACCAACACAAGCACACACACACACAAACACCAGTAAAAGCAGTCACTCAAACACAACAGCCGTTAGACGCTGCGACGTAATGTTACTTGACAATGTCAGCTGTCAGCTGCCAGCTGCTATCGCTCAATCCGTTGTTATTGTTGTCTGTTTATTGATAACTAATTTCGTGTCTAAGCCATTGTTTGCGTATTCGCCTAATGCACGGCAAGATTTTGCACAATTGCCGAGTTGCGTAGGCAAGTTTGCACTGTGTGGGTTGTTTTGGCTGCCTGCAATTCGACATCTTATTGCGAACGGACGCGACGTTAAATTTCACGTTTGGCGACAGGTTTCCTGCTGCCACTGTTCACCCGTCAATGTTTTGACAACCACAAATGACTGAACGATTGTTGTTGAATTTTGCAAACAATAAACGAATTCGAACCCTTGGGTGTGGCCCCAAACGAGTATTCGGGCCGCTGTATGCCTAAGTAAATATTTTTTTGGTGCTCGTATTTGTTTGGCAACAGTAGAGGGGAGAATTTGACTTTGTGCGTGTGTGTGTGTGGAAGGCGCACAAAATTCAAGTATTGTGTTCTAGTTGGTTGGGAGGCGAGTCGGAATGTGGGTAGTTTTCTATTTAATTTCTCGAATCCGATTTTTATTTATAAATACGACGGTGTCTATAGGTGCTAGGCAGAGGGTTTTAGATAAAAAGTTGGCTTGTGAAGACAATGGCTAAGGAAATAAAAGAAAGTTTAGCCAGGAAATATTCAAACGGGAATCGCAAGTTTCAAGCCCGAAAAAATATAATAATGACAAAAACCAAACCATATATTGTATATATGTATATATCATGAAAGTCAAAATAGTGTGGTTATCGCGATAACAAATATTTCAAAACAAAGCTTGACAAATTTCAACCTTAAAAGTGTAGAGTTGAATTTAAAAACGATGAAATTTTATTTCTAATGAAAAAGAAACATCTTTTTGCAAGAATCTAATCTAAGTAGGCGAATAATTTCATCACATATTCTAAATTTTATTATTAGCAAAGATCTTCTAAGTTCAACTAACAACTTAACCTTTTCGATTCCAAAGTTGCCTGAGAGCAACTCCACCTATTTGTCATCTTATAGCAAATTTATGGGTTTAATTTAAGTAGGCACCAACAAATTAATATTTTAGGAAGTGAATTCAAAGCAAATTACAAAAATTTTACTGTTATCCCTAAAATAATTTCCAATAATTTGCAGCGATATCAGGGAAAGTTTGTGTTCTAATTGAAGTCTACGAATTGGGCGCGTTTGATCAAAACCCTGTTTCTTTAATAATAAATAAATAAAATCAAAAAGTGATAATTTTGTATTTTTCCATAAATGTTATATAATTTTTCTGTAATTAAAAAATATAGATACAAAATTTATTTAACCCGTTTTAAGCTTAAATTGTTCAAAAGTAAACTAGCTCTAGAACTCTAACAAAGAGGCGTGGCAACTTCAAATGTTCAAGTACCAAAAAGTAATGTCGAGACACAGGGTAAAATTTGGGGTCGAAAGGACCGCAACTCTGGGGGTCGAAAGGACTACAACTCAGCACAAAACTATGCCATACTTATGTTTGAGCAATTTATGTAAACTGCGTTTGAGGACAAATGCAGAATTTTATGACATACTTTTAGGCCTAAAACAGTATTAACCAATAACTTTTAGAAGCTAAATAGTATTTTTCATCTAAAAATTGCTATTCTCGAGTCCTGCTACTCACTGCTTAAAAAGTGCTTGAGTTGAAAAACATTTGCAGATTCTCTCGAAATCCACTCCTAACCCTAACAATAGGTCACAGCACGCCACACAATCGCTTAGTGCCACTTCGTTCTAAAATATTTGACCAACTCATTTCCAACTTTTGCCTCGTTTCTTTGCAATTTTCTACATTTTCCCCGTCTCTCTTGTTTACTACACAGACACATACAATGTATGTATATACATTCAAAAACTAAAAACAACAAACTGTGCTTAGAGCTGCTTCTCTGCTGAGTTGTGTGCTTTTGATTTGTGCTTCCACCTTGCTGTTTGTTTGTCTTTTCGCTTTCTTATGGCCTGTCACAACTTTTGCAATGATTAAGATTTTCATTTTCGATAGAAATTTCTTAATAGGATTTTCGTCTCCTTTCGTCCTTATGTCACTGCGGCCGCTCCGAGCGGCTATCGCGTCCGCTTATTCTGTCCCATATGTGTGTGGCTTGTCTTGCCACGTTTATCCACTATTATCCTTTTTTGGCTGGCACAAGTGTCATTTTGGTAAAGACAAAACATATAAAAAAAATCCAGTGACACAAATGAAAAAGAAAGTGCCGAGATGACTGCATGACTGCTGCAACCACAACAATGTAGATAACGAAGACGTAAACTGTTTGTTGCTGTCGCTGTTTCGCCGTTTATTAGACGCGCCCCAGCACAATGCTGCGTGCAATGCCCTGCGAGCGTGACTTGTGCCGGCCGATAAGCGAAACCAAATGTCAGACAGTGCGAGTGTGTTTTGGCACCTCGACACGAGACCATATGAAAGGAGTCGGAGAAGGGCGCTTTGCGTTCGACTACTTTCGATGTAATTGTTGGCATTGTCTACCTAAGTTTTGCATTGCCAACATTGCTGAGTATCTACAAATGATTTGATTTGCCACTTTTCATTGAATTACAGTAGCAACGATTATGAAAAAAATGCTATACTATACCAAAGTGTTTGCTCATTCCACTGTTACATATTTTTGACTTTGTCTACATGGCAATGTTGCTCAACACCAGCCATCGTGCTTGGGTATCCGTGTGAGCAATCCGTGTGCGGCAAACCGCGTGTTGCCGATTTTAATCTGAAAATTGTTTGGTGACTCTTCCTGGTGGCCTGATGCATACACCTGTGTGTATTTGTTCTTATATTTATGTGTGCGAGTTTGTGTGCTGGAAAGGTTTCTCTTTCGCAGCGAGTGCCAGCGCGTCGGGTTGTTGCGCAAACTTTCTGTTATAAACAAAGTGTTAAGTCGGCGAAGATGCGACGCGAGGAGGTTCCGCATTTGTTTTTATGATGATGAGAATTTTCTGGACCATAAAATTACCCACACACACACACACCGACATAACAGCGCATCTAGTACTTCGCCATTCAAGTGTGCAGTCTACGCAGCGTTCAACATTACTCGAGTCCTCGAGTTGGCTGAGAAGTGCCACCGGCGCGTGATTAGTGCGAGATTCAATCTGGCGCTGTGATAACACCGTGCGACAGCATTTTTCACACCGACAAAAATCCATATGGGCATGAAACTAGAGACCAAATATAGTAATACTGCGTACTTAGTTTTTCATTTCTACATCCTTTGTCCTTTTAAAAGATCTTCAAAATTTTGAAGGGGATACAAAATAAAAAAAATTTAAAAAATACTTACTCTAGTTAGAATATGGCGATAAGTATATCAAATGAAAGAGGAAAGGCTCAAGAATTTAAATAAAATTGATTTTTTATCTATTTAAAAAAAAAAGATATGAAAAAGGTCCTTTGAAAATTTTAATCCTTTATATCCTTGAAAATTTACATAGAATTTTCTTGAAAAGTAAGTATGTTAAAACCCAAAATTTCCTTGATCACGTGTCAAAATTTCATTACTCTCACTTTATTGGTTCGAAAGTTATTAAAAAAAGGCGGAAGCTGCAATTCTAATGAAGTCAAAAAATTCTAATTTATTTGAGCATCAGTATTTTAAATAATAAAAAGATACAAAATCAATGAAGCCATTTAATCCATTTGATATACATATCGCCATATTCGAACGAGGTTAGTATTTTTTATATTTTTTTATTTTTTATCCCCTTCAAAATTTTAAAGTCCTTTTGAAAGGACAAAGAATGTAGAAATGAAAAACTGAGTACGCAGTATTACTATATTTGGTCTCTAGTTTCACACCGATATAGATTTTTTCCTGTGTGAACAATTTTTTTAATTTCCGTCGCACGGTGTAAGCTTTGCGTGTGGTTGTGTGAATATTGCTTGCAGTTATTTGGCCGATAGTTGTCCCAATGTGTGACATTAGCTTGATGATAGTCCTCGTTCCAGCCGCAATTGCATGGCTAGTGAAATTAATATTTTTCCTTACTCATGCCGCCCTCCGGCCGCATTAGCAACATCATCGGCGTCGCCATTGGATCGAGGCGCCCACTCATTGTGGGCTTTCCTTGCGATGTTGCTAAGTGCTTGCTTTGTCAGCCACGGTCACACTTAAGTGTCAACAATTCGGCATTTGTTAGCTTCATCGAGCACACTTGGCTTGTATTTGTTTAGGCGCCGACGGTGTTGTTGTGTGGGAGACGAGTACTGCGAGCTAATTCATTGCAGTATTCAAGCGTGTTGTGAAAGTTCAATTTTTTTATTTCTAAATGTAAACATAACTTTTGGACATACAACTATTCTGTCGGTTTCATCCTTACGCTGCTATGCTTTAAATTAAAATATTTATACGTTTGCACATTTATGGACATACATCGATTGTTCTTACATTGGAAAATCGTGTCCCTGTGCTTTGAACGACTCTTGCCATCGCATTGCGTTGCCCCTTTTTTCATCAACTGTTTTGTTTTCGTTTTAATTCAAGATCCCCAAAGTAAATCAGAAAATCCACTTTAAACTTGTCAAAGCTCTGCAAAGTTGCCAGTGCCACAATATAATTAAACAGAATGTGGTGAGCGCTCGTGGAGGGGGAACGGAAAAAAAAGACATATCTAAAATGAAACTAGCAACGAAAATATTGTGCGTGCATTAGCAGCAAATGTGCCGGGGGCTGCGGGCGATGGGGAGCGCGGCGGCAACTACTGCCAAAGCAGCGACAGCGGCGGAAAGTGCTGCACGGCAACACTCGCTTCCGCCCATTTAAGTTTGGAGTAACAGCCAACCACCCATGGCGGAGTCGACGCTGAAGTCGAGCGGAGGGCCCAGCAACAACAACGCAAAAACAAATGCTAATCTGCTGCAGCTGCAATTGTTGTTGCAGCAGCAATCAAAACGCAGGGAAAATGAGCGGAGGCGCCCGACTTCCGATGGAGTAACTCCGTCAGCGTTGCCAACTTCGACAGCTGCCGCATGGACCACACGACCAGCACCGCGCACATGTCTATGTGTATGTGTGTGTGTGTGCGTGCGAGTTCGTGTTCGAGTGTGCGTTAAGCGCAAAGTTTTAGTTGCTTGCGGTTGAGGGCCCGCACGCTTGGCGCTGCGGTGTAGTCGGCGGCCGTTTGGCTGCTTGTTGGAAGTTGTGGAGCATGGCAAACGCTGTAAAGCAAATGTTGCATGCCGAGTGTTTAGTTTATCAAAATGAGCTAACGCACTGCAGCGGTTATTGTTGTTGGCGGTGCATGCACTGTGCATGTTGTTGTCGTTGCTTCTACTTGTGTTGTGGCAGTTAATTGAAGTATCGGCGCAATTATAATGAGAAGCTGAGACATTTGGGCTCTGGCCCAGCGGCTGACATTTCCGCAATGTGAACTTTAATGAGACGCATGAATACCTGAAGAGTTTGTAGTTGTGTTTTGATAGATACTCGCTTGACTTCCTGAATTGCTTTCACAACTGCTCCGGGTAATTCTACATAAATCAAACATGTTTGCTATAACTTTCTCTATAATTTTGTCAGTAATAAAACATCTCTCTTTAGTCCGTTTGGCCCCCCCGGTACTACGGTAAATTTTTTCAATTTTTGTATGATATAATAATTTTTTAAAATAATTGTGCATGTGTGTGTGTGTGTATGGTAGTGACATAAGGCATAATGCAGAGAAATCCTTCAAGCAATAAATACTCATTCCATGTTCTTTCTCTGGTTTATTGCAGATCATTGGTTCATTTAAGAGGAGCTAAAACAAGGTAAGAATTACTTCAATGACGGTATTCACGATCCGTGGTGATTGCTCAGGTCAAAGAGATTCTTTCTGTAATGTATTGCAGATCATTGGTACATTAAAGAGGAAAGCAAGGTAAGAATTACTTCAATGACGGTATTCACGATCCGTGGTGATTTGACCCGGTTTGCTTTTTGACCTGAGCAAACTTGTTCAATCATATTTGGTTATTTTGCACTTCTAAAATATACATAATTCTCCATGTAACTCCATATAAATGTGGCACAACTGCCCCAAAACGAGTCCCTAACCTGCACAATTTCAAATCTGTACAAAAATGAAAAGAAACTAAAGATTTTTATGGATTTTGAATGGAGGGTGGTTTAACCGTAGACCTACGTTGGGGTCGTTTTTGACCAAATTTGTTTTTGTACTTCTAATATTTTTTTAATTTGTTATTACTTTTAGTTGTTTTTTTCATGACTTTCTTATTTGGACTATTATCTATCGAAATCAAACTGTTGTATATTTGAAAACTAAGTTGGCCCTGCATTTTTTGTAATTTGTGTAATTTTTCCGGGTCCGGATCCGGGTCGTTTTAGACCCGTTATATGCCGAAGCTTTTGTATTTGAATTTCTTCGTGATTTTATTTCAAATAAAAAAGGTTTTTGCCTGGAAAAAATTCTAAAACAAAAGAAAAAAAAACAGAACTTATCTGCTGCGGATGCCTAAAAAAAATATCTACAAAAATAAGCACAACCGCAATGTGTGTGTAAAATGCCTTGAAAGTGTTTAAAAACGACAAATAAATATTTCCGTTGTTTTTTATTTAAAGTTTTTGAATGAACCGTACCAAAAAGTTTTTTTTTTTAATAAACGTCAACTTGTATACTAACTCTCATATGTGAGGGTCGAAAACGACCCTAACGTAAGATTAGTCGTTTTTTAACGTAGGTCTACGGTTAAAGAAAACCATTTTTATTTTTATTTGGTGTTGACTAAGTTGGGGCTCGAGCCGTTAGTGCAGTTCAACGTATTAAGTTGAGAGTTTGTTTTTTGGGAATTTTCCATGGCACAACATTTCGCACGAGTAAAAGTTTTCACAAGTCAAATTGTGCTACTTTCTTTCGAATATTTTCGGAGTAAATGGTGCTTTCATAGTTTTTAGGCGTCTACTGAACGCTTGCTTGTGTCGTTGTTGGATCTGACCGCATGGAAGCAGCACGAATAAAATTTGTTGTTGGCCCATAAAACAATTTTTATTGCAATCTTCGCTCACATACACACACATCTATACTTAAGCACGTACGTAGAAGCTTATGGGACAAAATACATATCTACAAATAAGTATAAATATTTCTATGTTTCCGCTAAACATTGCACAGAAATTTGCGTTCACGTACTGCTTCAGCTGCTCCTCCTCCTCCTCCCATTCGCCTCCTTCTCGCCGCCTTCTACTCCCATCTGGAGTGTTGCGTTATATTTGTATTATTTGTACAACTGACTGAACGCACACCTGCGGCGAAGCGCCCAGAAGCGCGTCGCAGCGATTCTTTTTACGTTGTTGCATACTTCTAGGCGATGTTGTACAATGGAAGCAGGAAATTGCCAACTTTGCGCCAATAATGCGGCCGAAAAATATTTGTGTTGCTCAATGTGATTGTTTGCGTAGCGCCAATACAAGTTAATAATAATTTCATTATGCCGCTTTGTGGGCGTTTACGGCTCGCGCAGGCTAGAAGGCTGTCAATCGTGTCGCCGTGTCTGCTGCTAGGCAGCGTTTACTGTGTGTCGCGGCAGTTAAATTCGCATAAACGTGAATGTGAGCAAGGCGTGACACCTTTAAGTATAGTTTGCTGGAGTGAGGGAATGAGGGCGAGTGTTGCTCTGAGAACACATTCATGCACAAACACATTGGCCAACTAACAACACACGTGCGCCCGATGCTTGTCATACATATGTATGCGTGTGTGTGTGTGTGTGTGTGTGTGACATTTTCTATATTTCAACTTTATGACTTTTGTGTCACTTTTTCATTGTGTCAGCGCGCGCAAGTGTTAGTACTCAGTGCAGTCTCTTGTGTGATTTTTTCCCGTACTCGTATTGTACACCTTTTGCCACCTTTCGCCGCGCACCGTCGCATCACGTCGCTGGCTCGTAAAATTGTGCGCTGTTCTTGTCATTTTGATGGGGTTCGCTGCCTCGTGCTTGCTCCAATTTTTTCCACTCTACATGCACGTACTTCATCGTTCGTTTGTTGTTGTTTTAGTTGCGTTTGTTATTCTTGCTTTGGCAATTGTCATCTTTTTTGTTGTTGATGTCGTTTGGTTGTTTATTTTTTATATTGTTGTTTGTTGTCACTGCAGCAACTTGAGCTCGTACGGGTCGCTGGTGAGTAGAAAAACTAAAGTTGAAATTTAAATTTGGTCAGATTCGATCGTCGAAGGGGGTAACGACAAGTTTTATGTGGAGCAATCGGCTGCGCTTGTTTATGGCCGCCATAACTTGACGATAGGTGATTTGGCAAAAACTCTGCAGATGCTTTCGAAAAAAATGTCACAGAAACGGGAAAAGAGGAAAAGTGGATTTTTAATTTAAATCGATTTTTTTATGCAGAAACCATTTCAAATTTGCTACAGAAAAGGCAGACAACATCGAAAACACGTGGTATGCACTTTCATTCGACTTGTTGAGTAATCAAAAAACATCGAAAAACATCGAAAATTGCGAAAGATTTGCAGCTATTTTTCCGTGAATATATCTCGAATATTTTAACTTTATCTAAATTAATTGAAAATCTCAGTTTTTGATTACAACACTTCAAAAACATCGCAAGAAGGGGAAAATTACACAGTTGGTATATTTCAAATGTTTTTTAATTGTTTAATCCGCATCTTAAAAGTCTCAAGAACGTCGATAGCAACATTTTATAAGTTTTCGTATTAACTGAAACTAATGAAATATTTAAAAAGTTGATGCTTTTTCATATTTAACCTAACCTTATGAGTTTTTCTACATGTGAATTGACTTGACATTTGACTACTTATTTGAAATGACAATTTTTAGTGCGACATGCACTGTGACTTGAAGCAAACGCAACCGCTCGCCACATCTGTAGGGCGCACAAAAAACGATCATACAACACAAAAAATGCCACCGTTTGCATTTCTTAGTTTTTCCATTTCCATTTCCGCAATCGCAAGCGCGCCAGCAATTTGCAGTGGACCCGGGTCCGCGCGCGCACTGGACGAGGCAAATATTAGCACAGACTGTGTTTGTGTCAATGACTCGGCGCGGCCGGCGTGTGTCGTACGTGTGCCTGTCAGACGTTGGCGCTCAAGTGTCGGTCGCTGTGCATTGCTGTGGGGTAATTAAAAGCAAAGTGTACGCACTGGCATTTTTGTCGCTGGCAAAAACCAGCAGAAAGCGTGGACATGTTTATGAATGCGACACCGACGAGTGGCCGAGATGGTGCGGAACGGGGCATGGGTTGCGGAAACCGGGGCATTTATTTCTGGCAGAATGAAGTTTCTTCGCTATTATTTTATTGTTATTATTTTCTGTTGCGCGCATAATGCAGCCGACTATTTTTAGCGTTCTTGTTGTCTCCATATGGACGTATGCTGCACATAGAGTTGCCAAGTGTTTGTACATATTTGGTAAAAGTGTTTATGTACGAGTTGGTAAAAAGTTCACGTGGAAGAAGTGTGAAAGACGACGACGAGATTCTTCTTTTTGGAAGAATCTTTTAAGACCACAAAACTTGAATATACAAAGCAACGATTCATAAAACTTGCACTCGGATATAGTTATCTTTAAAAATTAAAAAAAGTAGCATTGTCCAAGCTTTAAGGTTTCGATACAAAAGGAAAAAAATATTAAAAAATGCCCTTACTTATTCCTCACAATTTGATTTTTCTTGCTGACTTCTGAGTACAGCCATGCCAACTTTACTCAAATCAAATACGATTTTCTCCAATGTGTTGTTTTCGAAATGTTAGCAACCATGCAGACAATCCAACGAACCCGGAACGTACCCAATAATTTTGCGCACACCGCGCGCCGACTTGAACGTAAATTACAGTCATGCTTGGCCATGTTTTGCGCTGTTAATGCACAGCACCGCAACCACAATTGCAGGAAATCGTGTAAACAACACCAACGACAACAACAACATCAATTTGACTTAAAACAAATTTAATATAATTAACCATGCTCTAATTTTCCTGGCATTGTTCGCTCTCTCCGCCGCCATTTACCTTTCAATAGCGCCAAGGAAATGCGATAATTGCCCAACAGTGACAGCAGACCGAGCAGAGGTCGGGCGCTGATGAAAACTCACCAAAAAGAGGATCTACTTTTGAGTGAATTCTACACGAGCGCATACATTTGTTTCCACGTTTTTTCGCTAACCGCTGCCATTAATTTCTTTACATTGAGTGCAATTGGCTGGAGTTGTTTGCACCATGTAGAGAATTGAATGTAGAGGTCAACAGTGAAAGATTTGCTTGAATATGTAAAGGTTTAAGTAGAGAAGGCGTCTGATATATTTTAGGCACGAATAATGATGCCAACTTTGGTACAAAGTTCTGAGTAAATTTCTGCAAAAATTTGACTTAGAAAACACAAAACTTTGTTGTATATAAATTACAAATTTCTGTAGTAGATTTATGTAATTCCATTTATATAGTTCATGACTTTTGGTTCTTCTGTTGACTTGACATATATTTTTGTACATGATTTCTCCTCACAAATAACTAGTTTCATTGTTAAATTTCCATTGTTTACATTGCCTACACAATTCTTTACATGCTTAAGTTATTGCATTGTTCACATAACTGCAGCCAACAACATATTCAATTCTCTTTGCAATTTTTTTGCATTGTCGGCTGTCGACGTGGTTCTTCATTAACGCTTTTCTTCGATGTTTTTTCGCTGCCGCTGATTTCTTTACTATTTTCTACATTTTTACGTTTTTCTTTGACTGCAGTTTCTGTTTGCCGTCTAGTCGTTTTTAAAATACTAGAAAGACTATTGTATGGCATAGGATTTTTTGCCATTCAAAGCGATTTAGATGAGGTTTCCATGAATTGCTTGAATTCATGTGAACAGAGGCGCAGCTGCCAAAGTTCAGAGCGAGACTAGCAAACCCCAAAACTTGCTTCGCTTTGGAAAGTAGTTTTAAATCTTCAACGCTGCATTAGTAATTTGTTAGAGTAAAGTAAGCTTTGTTGCTTTCTTTTGAATTAGATTTCCTTTAATTTTTCATGTTATGTGTTTTAGTGCCTTAAAGATCGATCTTTAGATTGTTTATTATTTGGTTTATCCGATGCATCGATGGGTCTGATATATCGAGTTTTCCATTATTGAGGTTTCTGTAGTTTGAATTGAAGAAAAGTTTCAAAAATTTGATCAAATATGTATGTGCCTTTATGCTTATCATGGTTTACTGCTATTTATATGAAGCTTAAGCATGTTAAGTCCAAAATATACACAAGGAGGACTTTTTGACGACTTGTAATTTATAATCGGATCTAACTTTCTGTGTCCAAAAAAGACTTCACATGCAAACCAAATGAAAAAGTCAAAAAATCAAACAGCTATTCAAGGAAGGCTACCATAATTGAGCATTTTTTCAAATTTGTAAAACTTGTCTTCAACACAAGCAACATTCAGGAAGAGGAAGGGGCTACTCGCCCCATGACATCGTTAGAGGCACCGGTCCCAGTCAGCTGCGTCACAGCGGGCGGTGCCAGCAGGCGGTGTCCTTACAGTAGCGGGTCAGCTGGCTTCGACTCGAGGTCGACGCTGCTGCCTTTGTGTCCTGCTCGCTGACTTTCAGGTGTAAATTAGTATGCTCGGGTAGCGCAAAGATGCCGGAAATTACTTTAAAACTCGCAAATGGTTGGTGTTCTTGCCGCTGCTGCTTTCTTTTATTTTTCTGACTGCTAGTTGTGCCAGCTTTAGGTATTTCGAAACGCCAACAAAACAGAAAAATAAAATTTAAATAAGAACAACAGCACTTAGGAGTCTCGGTTGAAAGTGCAGAGCGGGAATAAGCGGGCAACAAAAAAAAAATGAAATAAACGAAAAAGTACGCCGGCGAGTCGAGGGCAGCAGCACAGCAACACGGCACACCAGTACGCGTGCATTTTTTTGCCTTAAGCGACTGTAATGAAAGTGCTGCACAAACATGAAGAGGATATCCTGCAGGATAATGATTTGCTGTCAGTGCAAGACGCCAGTGAGCCGATTGGCGATTGGCGACTTGGCGGAGGCACAGTGCGCCGGAGAGGCTGATGGACAGAGTGCGGTGCTGCGCTGCAATAAGCTCTCCGCTCTTTTTTTTTAGGGAAAATTTAAGAGTTTTTAATTAAAAACTTGACAGCGCGACGCCCACTACTGCTGGCTGTGAGCGGCGGTGCAGCGTTAAAAGCGGCGGCAATGAACGAAGATGTAAAGTGCTGCGAAGTATAAAATGCAAGAACAACCACAACAATAACAACAGCGATGGCGCTGCTTTTAATTAGCTTTGTCGTTGCAGTAGAGCGAAATAAAATACCACATTAGTTGGTTTGAGATGATTCTTGGGAAATTTGTTGTTTTGAGAATTTAAAAATATTTGGGATTTCTGTTGAGAGTGTCTGCCTTCAAACCCTTCGAATTGTGTGTAGTATCCAGAGTTCAGTTGGATGAAGCGGCCTATCTGCTGTGCTGATATATTTCTCTCTTGTGGCCATACCTCTTGCTGAAAAATTCAGTTAAAAAGAAGAAGGTTCAGTCGTCAGCTTTTTTCTAGAAAATCCAGCCACAACTATGTAGTTTGAAAACGTGCGTGAGTGGGTCTCACGCTTTCGTGCAATTTCTTTCATCATTTGCTTGTTTGTTTGTTGCCGTATGAACATCAATAATGGCCAATGAATTTCTTGCCTGTTTTACATACACTTTTTCGCCACTTGCTGCGCGCCCATCCACACACACACACACACACCTCGACGCAATGTTTATTTGGCTCATAAAATCTATAAATTATTGAGGCATTTACTTTGGCCTTTCGACCACCTAGGTGGCTCCGAAAATTTTAATTAAGCACACCTCGCCTCGTATCGGGTCTCATACCTCGCTGCAGTACGTATGGAAAAAGTTTTGCATTTACGGCGCTCGATTTATTAACGAAATCGGTTCGAGTTGTTGTTGTTGTTGGTTACTGGGTAATGTTAGCTGGGTTGGAAATTCGCTGCTAACAAATGGCAACCGAAAGTTTTGCTTTTCGCTGGCGTCGTTATGCATAGAAATGCAATTCGCAGACGAGTGGAGCACGCGCGCCGAACTCGACGAAAAAGTCGGCACCCAAAGCGTATAAACTTGGCCGGCGGCGCAAGTGTTGCCAGTGTATTGCAGCGCTACAATTAGGGGAGCTCCAAATTGATACGCTCGTCAGAGTTTATAAGTTTTACAATTTTTTGCGGCGCCGAAGCGCAAAAAGCGAAGAGTGTAGTGTGGCAAACTTTGCCGTTTAGCTGTAAGAATAATAACACAACCGAAGAGTGGCGCCACCAAGTGTTGCCACAGTGGTTAGTGCGACGAACTACGCTCTGGCTCGGCAAATTTTTGCAATTTCGATTTGGTGAAGTTTGTGCGAATTTCGCAAATAGTGGCGGCCGACTGCGTGCGTGTGGCCGTGCGGACGCGGCTGGGTGGTGCGTAGGCTTTGAGGCTAATTGAAAATGTTTGGCATCTATGCGAGCGGCTTAAAAGTGACATTACGTCAAATTAATTGAAAGGCGGACCGCCTTCATCGAACCGCCATTTGCGTTGGCTCGGTGCGCGGAACGATTGGATTAAGTCAACTTTAAAACTGCTGTTCTAATTTGCATTGCAAGCGCATGTGTCGGCTTTAGTTTTGTTTTTTCAGAATACACATTTTGAGTGCTATTTCGCGCTAATGTCAATTTGTGCGCATTTTCGTAGTGTTGTTGTCAATTTTAATAATTTAAACTGTGTGCCAGTTGACTTTTATTTATAAAAGTCATCAATAAGAATAATTCAATGACTTTTATTTTTTGAAGTCATCAATAAAAATCATTCAATGACTTTTATTTATGAAAGTCATCAATAAAAATCATTCATTGACTTTTATTTATAAAAGTCATCAGTAACAATTATTCAATATGCAATATAAAAGTCATTTTCATTAATTGCACTATTGGATTCATCTTGATCGGCTTAATAAGACCTGTCTTGACAATTCTATTTTCTGGAAGAATCATAACTTTTGCATGCATTAATGAAAATTACTTTTATATTGCGACTTAAACTGACTGTTATTTCCGGTCCCTGATTTTAGGTAAAGTTGTGACAATTTTAGTATATATTTTCAAATAAAAAATTAATTTCAAATTTTCAAAATTTCTCTTTAAACTTTTTAACTGTCATTTATAATTATTAAATAATAATTATTAAATTCAGCAAAAGTGACATAACTTAAAATAAGTCGGTAATTATTGAATTAAAATATCATCAAAAAAGTCACAATTAAAAATTTAGGGTTTTCTAGTGTAAAATAAAAAAAAATTATTGTAACCTATCCTAAAGCATAATCTGTAGGGATTTTCTACTAACGGTCTAAAACGTTATTTTAAAAAAATATTTATTCAGCTCAAAAACAGTTTTTTTGGTTTCCTGAATATTTAAAAATTTTGAGTTGTGTCACTTTTGTAGTGGGTGTGCGATATGTAAGAAAAATCGACTAAGCACCTCACAGCTGCTAAGAAATTACTTTAGAGCGGATACAGCGTAAAGCCCAATCGAACAACTTTGCTTTCTAAATATTTGTTCGGTCATACTTACCCACTATTCCCAACGCTTGAGAAGGTTTCAATACGAAGCGAGCGTTCTTAGGATATTTGCAGCCGCTGCTCTCAGGTTTGTTGGTCCAAACTGTTTGCTTGATGAAAATTTTGATATAAAATGAATCGAAAAATATTTTACTTAGGCTCAAAATAGTTGGACAAAGCGGAAGCGTATTTTTCAGAAGAGTATTTTAAATTTGCAATGATTCATGGATGTTTTTGAGCAAATAAGAAGCCTTAGGAATTTGTGGACAACATTTATTGGGCATATTTGAAGGGGGAAATCGGCACTAATATAAATATTTACTTTGAAGAATGTGTACTCATTTTATTCGAGTACAATGGCCGACATTGAGTCTTGATATTGAACTATATTTTCTTTTGTTTTTTTTTCTATTGATCACCCAAGATTCACGTACACCAAAATACAAGAAAATATTTACGTACATACATATAACATTTTTGTGTGCTTACACAAATACTTAAAAATTTTAATGGATACGCATTTGTGTGTCTTCAGAATTCTTCAATGCTGCTTTCCGTTCATTGTAAAGGTTATTAAAAATTTTCATCTCGTTATTCTGCGCAAGCGGCTCATTGTGTTCGTTTTAATTGCACATTACTCATACCACCCGCTGTGCTATCTGCAAATCACCTTCGCCGTTTTACGGCCGCCCGGGCCGGCGCGCTGCTCCACGCGCACATCTGAAGCGCTTTGCGCTTTCTGCTTGGCACAGCTACCTCCACAATAGCCGCGCAATCAATTAAGTCAACAGGACACTTTGTAGTATTCTTGAGTATTGTCAACTGGAGAATGTTCAATTAAAAAACAAAAAAAAATGAATATTTTGCAGAGGCCGCCGCCTTGCCGCGCAACTAAATGTCAAGGCAAGGCACAATGACTACTTAACCCATTTCGTTGTTATTTTTGCTTCATGCTGCCGCCAGTCTCTCCCTCTCCCTCTCCCCCTCAGACGCAGTGCTCAGTGCTCATCGTTCTCGGCTGTCCCGCTGCGTTGCGTGTTTTTTGTTGTTGATTCTCTACGCTGCGCACAATTGTTCAACTTTAACCATGCTTGGCAAACGCTGTTGTTGTTGTTGTCCAGCTGTTTGCTAAATTGTGAGTTGTTGTTGTTGTACATCGAGCGCGGTGAAGGCCAAGTGTATCGTTAGCGTGTTCGAAAACTATTTTGAAGCATAAGAAGGCAGCAAAAACGCCAAATGATGGGAAAAAGCGATGGGAACGCACCGAAAAAATGTTCAAAACGACTGAAAACGAAAGAAGCAACGTGCAGCAGCAGCAGCACGAACAACCGAAGAAGAACAAATGGATTACACTAACTGTGAAACAAAAACAACGCCGCGGCATTGGCGACAACTGCAACGCAAGTGGCACTGTCAGTGCCAGAGGAAGACGTCGCACCGCGGCAGACAGGCAGACAAAACTTTCAATGCCACTTTCAGTCCGTTTCGTTTATTGCGCCCGCGCTCGTGCAATGTCGATGACGAAAGTGGCGGCAATGTCGCGCTGCCGTCACAGTGGCACTGACGGCCGTTACAGTTATGCAACAATTTGCACACCAAGACGGAAACGGAAGTGCGACGCTATTAAAGCGGCGAAAAGCAAAAGTGGCGTCGGGTGTCCCTGCTGCGCACTTTGCGGTCAAATATCTGCAGGTGTGGGTGTGTGCTCGGAGGCGTTGTTGGGGCGCGAAGGGCAAACTTATCTGCGCGGCCTTAATTTCGAAATGGCGATATTATAAGAATTTCATTGAATTTAATTTTTTGGGTTTTTGGTTTCTTTGCCGTGCGATTTCGCCCACTGTGCGACCACTCAAAGTCATTTGCTTTATTCCCGCTCGTGGCGTTTGTTTTCGTTTCGGTGGCAACACGACGTGCACAAGGAAACGGAAAAAATAAGACGGAAATGCCGGATGTGGAGGAAGAATTTGGCTTGAAAGCATGAAAAAAAATAAGCAATTTAAATAAAACGTGATAAATGAAAAACTGTAGTCTCACAACACTGGCGGTAAATACGTAGAGTTAATTTTTAACATCTTTTTTTAAAAAGTTATGAATGCGAAGAACCCAGTTGCAAAAAACATTGTGTAAGTTTCTTTTGTAATTCTTATTAATTCGCTACAATTTTTGCAAGTGTGAAAAAAACTGCAAAGTGTGAAAGTTAAAAAAACGAATGTATCGACCACATGGCCACACGTTTCAATCGACGCAGTCCAACTACGGCCAAGCCGAGAGCAGTAGACAGAAGACGGAAATACGAATGACAGAAAGATCCTTCAAAAGCACAACGGCCGCTGTCCTATGTGTGAATGTGTAAGTTTGGCTGTGTGCGTCGCTGGATTAGATTATTGCATAGCGACTTTTTTTTGTATCGGTTGCTCGGCTGGTTAGTCTGGCCTTCAGTCGCTCCTCGCTTCAGCCGTGGTCGCGTGCGAAAAATAGAATGCGAAGTGCTTCCTTCCGTGTCCTTCGGCTGCCTCTTTCAACTTTGCTTAAGTTCATCCGCTGCATGGCAGCTGTGAATTTTTTCCAATATTCAAGCACCAAAAAAAAAACACGAATAAGCCCAACAAAATTGGAACAAAATATAGAACTGAAAAGTGTGCAAAAGTTTGCCAACTGTTGTTAGCCAACATTGTCAGTGTTGTTGTTGTTGTTGTTTTTTTGTGCA
Source organism: Melieria crassipennis (assembly GCA_963668005.1). Classification (NCBI taxonomy): domain Eukaryota; kingdom Metazoa; phylum Arthropoda; class Insecta; order Diptera; family Ulidiidae; genus Melieria; species Melieria crassipennis. Next base: position 112,849,904 of record OY764963.1, on the reverse strand, counting down.
CGTTTATTTGACGCTACTGATCACCGCCCTGTGTGGATTTAATAAAAACTTAACAGCCGAATTGTTGTGCGGCATTTAAATTTGCAACGCTTGGCGGCGGTCCTTTTGTTGTTGCTTTGCATGTTCGTCGACGGTGGCTTAGGGAGTGTGAGTGTGTTGGTGTCGCTACGTGCTGTGTAAACTCTATTTTCTCACTGTCGCCCCGCTCAGCATCCGACAACTCCGACCCAGCACAGCCGGCAGTCGCTGCTCTCCAGGTTTGTTGCTTGTTACGTTGCAGCCACTAATTTTTGCAACTTTGCCAACAACAACAAATGCACAAACGGCGCGAGCAAAGGAAATGCGAGAAGGTTTTCATGCGGCCGTTTTTTGTTTTCGCTCTTCGTTGTGGATATTGTTGCCGTGTGTACGTGTTGCGGCATTTTGTTGGGAAGTTTAGCTGCGCACACGCTGCGTGAAATGGATACGGGGCGAACCAGAATGCGGAGCGACCTCATTTGCATATCATCAATGCCGCAGGAGAAAACTCAAAGTTGTGCTACACAATTTTCTAGTTATATGAAGTTTTTAATAGTTCTTTAATCATCTGTCTAGCAACGAATTAAATCGTTCGGTTTGTGCGCTTGAAAATGAAAACAAAGCTTGAAAAGCGACTATAGAGAAACACAAATGAGAAAAGGATACACTAATGAGAAAATGAAGTCCTTACGAATTCAATTCTGAGACACTTTTGCTCTACTACTTGAAAGTTTTCCAACATGCAATGCGACAGCCACTAAAAAAGAATATTTCAAAACAGCAAATTGCAGAATAAATTAGTAAATGTAAGCGATAAGACTTTAAAGTTATCAACAAATAATAATTGTTTTTAAAATTAGAACAAACGTAACAAGAACCTCCCATAGTTAGTTCAAAAAGCTCGTTTCGTCTCATTAAAAATTGTTAATTTAAAGTCGTTCGACTGCTCGACGGGTGGTATGAGTAACATTTAATGTGGCCACCGAATTGACTTCATATGACAACACAATATATGTGGGAGTGTGCCTGAGCTTATTCAACAAATAAAGCAACAAAAAAAACAACAGCAAGGACGCCAACAACAGAACAATATTTCCACTAAATTAAAAATTAATGCAGTAAATACCGTTAGCAATTAGTTAGGCTGATGGCGTGATGGGCTGAGGGCTGTCGGTGCCTGGCGTCGGACTGCCTGTCAATCTGCCTGTCAACTGTCACCTTGCATGTGTGTATGTAAGCATGAAAGCGCGAGTGTGTGTGTGTGTGTGGGATGATCGTTGTCGCAGTTTTGTGTTGCGGTTATATTCGCTCTTCTGACTGATGGAACTTCTTGTTAGTTGTTTTCTTTCAATTAACAACAATTTCCAAATTCTGCTGTCGCACAAATGTCTCACACATCCACACATCAACACCGAAAGCAACGAGAAGCTTTTTGAAAGCACTCGAGGCGCACCATTTGAACAAGTGGCAGCGTTCGTGAGGCGTTAGATGGCTGCGAACAATACCTAAAATGTGCTTAAGCACGTAGCAAAACTAAAGCTAACGCTAAAATAATCATCATCATCATCAGCAACGGCAACTTCAGCAGCAGCCAACTAGGAAGAGGCGCTGCAGAAAGTTCATTCACGCGCTGCCGCCGTTACCAACCGGCTATGGATGTCCCCCACCCAGCCAGTTAATCAATGCGCTACGTATGCGTATTTGTGTGGGTGTATGTGTGTCACAGCTCCTTTTTGACTTGGATTTCAGCGCCGAGTTGACGTTAATTCGAATGTCGTTCCACATAATGATTGCTTTATATTGCTTTTCTAAGTATTTGCCTGCTGTCTGTGACTCATTTTGATTTGCCAACAAATGTGCAACGCGCACTCTCACACGAACACACACACGGCCGCCTATACGTGCATACAAATGTTTCGATTTCTTTGAGTTGGCGCAATGCGGATGAGGAATAATAATCACAAATGGCAGCGTTTAATAAAGTGAAAGCCCATCAAATTAATGTGTGACGCGGCTCAATTGAATTCCATTTCCACTAATTGAATTCCTGCGACTACAATGTGTCAGTAATTAAAGCCACCATTCCAATGGTTGTCAATGCTTAGGATGAGAACCAAGGATTAATCTGTTATGTGCATTTTTGAGCGCACCGCAACGAGGCGTATGAATAATAATAATTAATAATAATAATAATAATTGACTGGCACTACAGCCCGCTTACGCGAGACTAAGGCCTAGCTTCCCGCAACCGCCCGTGTTGTGCGTGTGAATTTGTACGCGGGTTGAAGGGACCTACAGTTTAATGCCGGTTCCGAACGGCAGGTTGGGAGCTCTTTCATAAGCAATTTTTACTCTCAGAGGTTTGCCATTTCCAGCTGAGAGGACAGCCACCGAAAGAGAAAACGAGTTTTCCCGTTATTTTTTTAGGTGTTATTACAGGCAGTATTTGAACCTGAGGTTGCTGCCTGCGACTCGCGGTCCAACGCACTAACCAACTGAGCCACGGCGGCTGCCGGCGGCGCATACGAGGCGTATGAGTGTCATTTAATTATATTTAACACTCATATAATTGACACTCATACGCCACGTTGCGCTGCGCTCAAAACTGCACATATCGCAATTACACAGTTTAAATGTATTTTTTTTGGATTGGTGTCTTCAGTAAATTTGTTGGTCGTTAAAATATCTACAAACTTGCCAAAGACAGTAAAGCGATATTCGAAACGATTTATGACCTACTTAAGCAACAAATTTGACGAAAATTACCAAACTTCAAAGTCGGATTTCTCATAAACCAGAGCCAATCTTACCAAACGGCTGGTGGATCTCAACTCAGTATACCTATAGGAAACTCACCCAGTAGGTCCCCCCCATGTCTAAATTTTGGACTTGCACAGTGTTATTATTTTGGTATTTTTCTTTTTTACGTTGCTTTATAACCTTTATTTATAACTTTTTTTATTTACATTACCAATAATTATTATTTTGAGAAACTTTTTTTACGTTGCTTCATAACTTTTATGAAAGAATATTTTTAGAAATTTCTTAAATTAGGGCAATTTTTTTATTTCCATAAATATGGATAATAATTATTTTAGGTCTCTGCCTAGAACCGTCCATGCATTTCTCAAAGCATTTCTTGAGAGAACAGCGGATGACAAAAAAGCGGTTCTACTCAGATAAACAAACTACTCTTCGCCAGGAGACAGCCAAAACTTATTGAACCTCATACCAGGGGCGTAGCCAGAACTTGGTCATGGGGGGGGTTTTAAAATTTGTTTTCGCCAGTTTAGTTTACGTGTTTTTTAAAGTTAACTAATTAATTAATTGACTGGCACGACAGCCCGCTTACGCGAGACTAAGGCCTAGCTTCCCGCAACCACCCGTGTTGTGCGTGTGAATTTGTACGCGGGTGGAAGGGACCTACAGTTTTATGCCGGTTCCGAACGGCAGGTTGGGAGCTTTTTCATAAGCAATTTTTACTCTCAGAGGTTTGCCATTTCCAGCTGAGAGGACAGCCACCGAAAGAGAAAACGAGTTTTCCCGTTATTTTTTTTAGGTGTTATTACAGGCAGTATTGAACCTGGGGTTGCTGCCTTCGACTCGCGGTCCAACGCACTAACCAACTGAGCCACGGCGGCTGCCGTTAAAGTTAACTGCACCTTCCAAATAGGGCATTTTGTGGTGGCTTATGCGACTTAATGCATTGGAAATTAAATTTTTCCCGATTTTTAGTAAAAAGTTCATGAAATTTGGTGCACTGGAAGCGAAGTTATTGCACAAGTTACAATATTAACTTTTGTTTTTAAAATTTTTAAACTTTAACCGAAGCATTTCAATTTATGAACCAAGTTTATGGTGATGAGTTCATAAGTGGTAAACGCGATGTAAAAACGATTGTCAGGACATAAATCATGACCAACGAGTTAGCCAACTGAAATCCGCGATCACCGTAGATTCCATCAAAACTGGGCAGTAATTCATAAAAGATTAGCCAAAATCTTCATTGAAATTCTTGAAATTGGAATTAACCTTCGCTTTACTACCCAGAAATACCCACCCGAGTGATCTTTTTAATATTCATGTTTCATATCTGCCAGAGTATTTAGCAATGATTTCGAATAACTGCACAAATTTGAAGGTAATTTTCAATAACATGAACAAATATTTTTTTTAGAAATTTTGTTTATGTTTAAACTTGAATTTTGTCATTTTGTATACAAAATACCTACCCGGTTGATCCCAGGTGCTTTTGCTGCCATTTTGAATAAAACTCAGAATAAATTTTTTTTTGCGTACCTTATTACTTACGTAAATAAACTATCTGGAATGAAATTTTCTAATATTTTCCATAGTTGCAAAATAAATCATTAAAGTTAGGCCTTTTTTCGAAAAACCAACTATCGCCAGAGGAAGATACTAAATACTGACGTATGAAAAAAATTTATATATTATTATATCTTAATTGTGAGTTTTAATCAAAATATCGGCGGAAGAGCCTGGGGTCATCCGGGTGAACGACATTGTTAAACGACGTATACAACAATTAGCATAAGTTTATCGATAGCATTTTAATTGAACATTTGGCTATCGAAGGATGCCATCTCATCGATCGACACTTGTTTTGACTGTTTTTTGTTTACTAAAAGTCGAATTTTAACCATCAACCACTCTTCGTTTTCACCTGATGCGGCACCGTGCGACTTTCACCTATTCAAAAAATGCATTTGTCGATGAAAAAAAGCTTTAAGAGAACGAGGAATCCATCCAAAAGGCTTGTACCGACATCCTGAAGGATATTCCGGTCGACGAACTAAACTACTCTTTATACATGTTTTTACATCATGCAAATCGCTGTATTGAGTCTAAACGGGACTATTAAAAAACAATTTAGTTTCGCCCAAAAAATTTTTTAGTATTATTCTTTTAAATGTTTAAAGATGAAAGACCTTTTTGCTAATGTGTGAACGTACATACGACGCATAGTGATTGAAAATGTTGACAAATTATAGGCTATGGGGGGGGTTCTGACACCCTAAACCCCTCCCTTGGCTACGCCCCTGCCTCATACCTTTAGGAATGTCTTGTATGTCTCCAAAAGATCTCTCCACAAGGAGTAGCGGTAAGACTATAGGCCACCTATGTATATGTATGGCTCGTTTGATGATCCAATGGTCGTATTTGAAGTTATCTGCTTAAGTTGATCATACAGGCAAATGTCACACCGACTACCGAGCACACGTGTACCCGTCACTTAAAGTCGAAGGCGACTAGTGGCTGCTCGCCCAAATTCGCAATATTTTCTGGGCATATTTTCTGGGCCACGCATAGTGTTGCCAACTGTGCTGTATTACTTGTTGATGCTTTTTCGTGAATGTGCGAGTTTGTCTTGTAAATGTCTGTTTCGGTAAGTGTGCCAATCCACAAATACAAACAACATTAATATTGCAGGGTTATTTGCTTCGAATACATATATGTATGTGTAGTTTAACATAGTGATTGTTGTTTTTGTCGGTGGTTGGCGAAATGTGCTGCGGGCGGTTTGTATTTCATTTGATTGCCTTTGGGGCTCAAACACTTTTGTGCTGTTACTAAACTCAAATATGTACAGCTACACATTCATATATATGTACATGTGCCGATGTATGTATGCATGTACATATGTATATGTGAAAGTAAGTGTGTAAGTGAGGTTGCTTTGCAATACTTAACCATAACAACAGCAAAAACAACGCATAAATCTGCGCAGCGTGTCAAAAGTGCAATAATTTTTGTGAGATTTTGCTTGATCTTGAAGGTCCTGCGTGTGTTTATAATGCGGCATTAGAAAGGGTTTTAGTAGTTTAAGTATGGACATCGTCGCTCCAGAAAACGAATGTCGTATGTTCTATTGAATTTCATAGCACATACGACAATCCTTTTCTCAGGCGACGACATGTCGCTCCCAATACTCAACCGATGCGAGTTGGATGTGTTCTCTTAGTTTTCTCTATTAAAGCAACCATAAATCGTGTCTTATATTAGAAGCGTCTATATTTAAGCTGCCGACTGAAAGATGCAATAATTATACAAAAATCTTGTGTATTTATGTATTTAAATAATGCAGTTGGAATATTTTTGGCCGTATCCAAGTTCAAGTCTACATATGTTTTAGTTGTTTGAGTTGATAAGCTAGAAATTACTCACTTATCGCATTTTCCAAAACTTTGCAGTTTTATGTAGAACAGGAAACATCCAATTGGGTCAAACCGCATTGCAGGTTCAATACATTCTATTGCCGCACCTAAACTCCATTCTAAACACACAAAGTGCCCTTAGACAGTGTTGCCAGATCAGGAGATTTCCTCCGAGATTTAGGAGATTCTTGGCCCTTTAGGAGAATTTTCAGAAGGAAGAATTTTTAGGAAAAGTTTTAGGGGATTTTGATAGTGATACATCTGACATCATGAGTGGCACTGAATCCTTGAATATTGGAAGCTTAAGGGGTCATTCTCATGCGCGGACAGGAAAAATGGACATTTTTCAGAGATTATTTCCTTTGTGAATACGAGGAATTATCAAAAAAAGATATTCCACTTTAATTTATTCATTGTTATGGTACAAAAATAAAAAAAAAATAAAATTTTTTTTTAATTTTTTCAAACACTTTTTTTCGATTAAAGACACGGCTTCTGCCGCGTCATGGTCAGCTGGCGGGGATTGTTTTGAGTCACAGGATTATTTGAAACATAAATTTCAAAGAAATTCTTAATCAGTATGAACGTACCTCTCGTCCGTAGCAAATTTAAATTTTTTCATAAGAATCTCACAAAATGGCAGGCATTGGAAGTTAGAGCAGTAAAAAATGGTTGTTTTTGAAGATTTTATCAATGAAAAAAAATATGAAATTTTTAACATATCAGAGTGAATTTACTAGGGGCGATAGCTAACAGTATGTAGAATGACGTGACAAAATCGCAGAGAGATCGGATGAATGGTTTTTTTTAAATCATCCCCGCCATTTCAAAAAAAGGCGTTCCGAGAAAAACACGTTTAAAGTTTTGACTAACTGATTGAATCCTTGCTAGAAACCTTGACCGCTCGTTATATAAATGTCTGTAGAAGCCGAAATACTTGAAATTTTCCAATAACATTTTGACAGCACCTTCTTCAAGGATGATACATTCCAAATATGTTAAATAAAAAAAATTGATTTTTACAAAATTTCACATGAGAATGACCCCTTAAGTGTCTAATTTACTTTAATGAAATTTTATGCTTCAAAGTGTATAGTTTATATAGTTTATGCAATGAATGAAGGAAGTTTACGAAAGCGAATTTCATACCGATATAATATTTTAAATGTTTTGTTTGTGTTAAGTTGTTGTTAAGCTGAAGCTAAATGAATATATAAATATATTTTTATTTTTTTATGAGAAGTAATGACAAAAATTAAAAAACAAATTTTGGAGATTTGTTTGAATTTTTGGGAGGAAGTTTCAGTTTTATTTTACGATTTAGGAGAAAGTCATTTCAGGTATCTGGCAACACTGCCCTAAGGCTCCACACAAAGCCTGACCTGACCTTGTGCCCGAACTTGGCAAACAACGCAAACATATGGCAACGCTGGTTCATGCAGCCAGTGCGAGGATAAGCGGCAATGCGCCAAGCATCCTGGCTGGAGAGTTACTTCACTAAGCGGCTGAATTGAAGTGCCAAGAACTGCCATTGACACTCCGCGTCATTTAGGCGGCCGCGCTGACTGCTGGAACGCTCCGCGCAGCGTTACCTGAGTACAGCCGACCGCGACGATGCTTTTCATGCGTTCGCATAGAAATCAGCCATAACGAACGCGAATGAAAACAAAAGTGAAACGTCGCACATGCTGAAACGCCACACACACACACACACACACACACACACACGTACACACTTATCGCTGGCTGGGCGCGAAGAGGTTCGCAAAACGTAATGAAATTTCATATAATTGGCAACATTACAGAGGAAACGAAGCGTGTTGCTGCATAATCAGCATGACGCGCCAAATGAACAACAACAACAACAGCGCTGCGCACATAAAAGTGACATGAGTGCTGGCAGGCGTTGAGAGCCGTGCGCCAAGTGTAAACGTGAATTTAAAGTGTGGCAACGCTTTTAAGACGTCAGCAGCGAAAAACGGCACAAATACTGCATCCGCCACCACTCGCCCCCACAGCATTGAAGCAGAAACAGCATGGAATCGTGAAAAGAAAAGCGGATGAAATTGTGCGAGGCTGGGCGGGCGGCTGTGCGCTGTGGGCGTTATAAACACAAATTTAAGCAAAAAGCCAACAACAACAATTTATATTACAGTAATAACAAATGCCAGAAAAAAAGGAAAAGATTAACGAAAGCGCCGAAAAGCAAGACGAGCGTCAGAAATACTATTTGCAGGTGTTGGGGCGGCGGCGGAAGGGCGAATGGGAGACGTGTGGCACACGTTGGTGTTCGGCCAGCAGGTGGCAGCACTGCCATGAAATTTTTAATTAGCGAGCGCAGGGGTGGGGCGGCGACGGCTAATGACCGTTGACGGACAGCGCTGTCGCTGTCGCAGTTGCTGCCGGCGTCGCTGCCTGTGGCGCTGACACTGGCAGTGAATTTCCCTTTCAGGAGCGTTGGCATGAGACGCATAAGTGGATTAGGAGGGGTTTGAAAGGTGTTTAGAGAAAGCAATTTCCGAATTTAAGACGCAGCTTTGCTGTGTTGCGTGCTTGCTGTGTTGAGCTAACAAAAAAGGGGTAAAAATGCTGAATAAGTCGTAATAATAAAATGCGAATGCGGGCCGGGCGGACGGGGGGACAGGCGGTGCGAGGGTGCGGTGCAGTGCATTAGCGCGCACTTGGTCGACTGTTGCCCTGCAAGTGAAATGGAAGGATTTCCATATTTTCCTTCGTTATTTCGGGCAGCATTCGGAATTTTTTAAGCAGCGCATAAATGTGTGTCGAATTCTGAAAGCATGTGACAGGGAAATTCACTCAAAACAACGCACAGTGCTTCGACTGCATACAAAATTTGGGCAAAAAATAGAAGGAGTACTTGAAATTCGCTGAAAATTTCCAATCTAAGTCATTTTGGGCTGCTAACTTCAAAAATTTATTTAAAAAAAATATATAGCTAAAAAAATCGATGATATAAAACCGATTATTTTATCATCACTGAGCCCAAACCGCTGGAGCTGTAATGATGAAATTTGGTCAAAATTTGTATTTTAGAAAGTCAACCCTTAAAAAGGAGCGATTTTAAAAACGTCAACCTTGAAAGAGGGGAAAGGGGGGTGAAGCTTATATGGAAGGACATTGTTTTTAGGTCGGATTGTTTAAAAATTGTAGTGTCCGACCGAATATTCGGTTTCGGTTTCGGCCCAAATAAGTGGTTTCGGTTTCGGTTTCAGTTTCGGCCAAAAAATGGCCGAATAGCCGAAACCGAAACTTTCTAAAATATTTTTTACATTTTATTGTGTAGCAGATATATAGTAAAAGGAGGAGTAATTTAGATGCCAGCAATGTAAATAAACGTCTTTTTTTAGCATATAATATTAAATTATTTAATTTTGAATATTATCGAGTAAGGTACGAAAGGGTGATTTCTTCTTGTTTACGTTTTTAAAAAATGAATAAATTGTTTTTATTAATAAGTATTTATTTATTTATGCTATTTTTGTTTGTTTGTTCTTTATTTACTTAATGTAAAATTCGTTTGGTGAAAAAAGTGCTTGATATGGTGATTTTTATTTCAACTAGAAAGTTTCGGTTTCGGTTTCGGCCGAATATTAAAAAAAAACCGAATATTCGGTATCGGTTTCGGTTTCGGCCCAAAAAAGTGGTTTCGGTCGGACACTAAAAAATTGTCTATATACATATACTAAAAAAACAATAACGAAGTACGTGTTTCAGCGTTTTTTTAAATGCCTTTAAGGGGTGGAAAGAGGGCGGTGAAGTTGCTTAAAGGAAATACATTTTTGTTTGATATCCTTAGAGCTTAACATGGATATGACACAGCCATGAAGATGCAATGCAGTTCAATTTATAACGGCGAGACTATTATAAAAATTATTCTTCAAAATTAGACCTTCTTCCAAATTAGAGATTCCTCCTTTTTTTTAGAATATATGAGCATGAAATCACATTTTAGCAAACAAATTCCATAATAATGAAAAAATTGGATAATATGGCTCACAATGCGTTAACTAGGCGTGCCAAACCTATTTTTATAAAAAACATTCATAATTCGCAACATTGACTTGGTTACACAATTTGGTCGCAATTTTAACTCAAGCGACTTCTGTAAAAAAATCAACATTAGTAGTTTAAAAAAATTGAATGTTTTCCAAAGGCGCCAAAAGACAGAATTTTTTGGCGGATTTAAGAGAGGAAAGTCCATATAAAAAAGTTGTATTTATTTTTTATTTATTTATTTATTTAAAGGACAAGAGGTAGCACAGTGAGAGATTTACGCCAGTTCACGCCATTCGATTTTAATTGCCTTTCTAAATTTGCTTATTTTTCATTTTCATTGATAAAAATATAATAATAATAATAATTGACTGGCACGACAGCCCGCTTACGCGAGACTAAGGCCTAGCTTCCCGCAACTACCCGTGTTGTGCGTGTGAATTTGTACGCGGGTTGAAGGGACCTACAGTTTTATGCCGGTTCCGAACGGCAGGTTGGGAGCTTTTTCATAAGCAATTTTTACTCTCAGAGGTTTGCCATTTCCAGCTGAGAGGACAGCCACCGAAAGAGAAAACGAGTTTTCCCGTTATTTTTTTTTTTTTTTTAGGTGTTATTACAGGCAGTATTTGAACCTGCTGCCTTCGACTCGCGGTCCAACGCACTAACCAACTGAGCCACGGCGGCTGCTGTTGATAAAAATATACATTTTTGAAAATTCGTAAAACTATTTATGCCAAACAAAAAAGACCGATCAATCAATGTTGTTTTAATATTAAAATAAATTGTTGGCCTATCCACAACAATACATTTTCTACAATTTTTTTTATACAATTACCTAAATTTCATTTTTCTTTTTCATAAATTTTTGTTAAAATATATCCAACTTTGACAAGTTATATCTCCTAATCACGACAATTTTTCGATAAAATATTTAGCATCCAGCTTAATTAAATAATTACCTTTAACATTATACTACTTTTGTCAAAATTTGTTTTCTTCTTTTTGTCCACTCTCGAAGCACTGTGCAACGCTGGGATGTGGGAAAACGAAAAGTAAATGGAAGCAATATGCTGAAAAGCGTTTTTATTTGATTTTAATCTTCCATAAAACATCCAAGATTGTATAAATGTTTTCACAACAAGAAACAACTTCTTTGCCTTCCTTCAAGATTATTTGAATATTTTCTGAAACATGCAGATATTTTCTATGTGTCTGTTAATATTTGTTGTTTTGCATACGCAAAAAACAATATTACGTTACGAGTATTTTGGTGTTTTGTATTTTTTTTTCATTTTATATTTTGTTTTATAATAATATTTGTCAGGGACTTAACTATTATAAGTTTAATAAGAAAATAATTGCAATGTAATTATTAAAATGTAACATAAAATTTTTTTTGTTGGTTTTGTTGATTTTTTCTTTTTTACGTTGCTTTATAACTTTTATTTTTCACTTTTTTATTTACGTTACCGGTAACCATAATTTTATTTTAAATTTTTTTTTATTATTTTTATTTTTGATTCTTTTTATTTACGTTGCCTGTAACTATTATTTGAAAGAAAATTTTTTTACGTTGGTTCATAACTTTTATAAAAGACATTTTTTTGTTTACGTTGCCTTACCACATTTTGAGTATGAATTGATTTTTAATTGTTTAGTTGTTGGTGGAAATTGGTTATCTGCAGTTAATTTGCGTTCGTCAATTTGAAATAATTAAAAATCAATTCATACCTGAAATATGGTAATTCAACGTAAAAAAAAATTTTCAAAATAATAGTTATCGGCAACGTAAATGAAAAAAATCATAAATAAAAGTTATGAAGCAACGTAAAAAAAATTTCTCAAATATCGGTAACGTAAATAAATAAAAGTCATAAATAAAAGTTATGAAGCAACGTAAAAAAAAACAAATCCCAAAATAATAATTATCGAGAACGAAAAATATAATACTTATATATATGGTATACTTGTTACTTATAAGAGTTATTATGCAACTCAAAAATATTTATTACATGATAATAGTTACAGGTCACCTAAAAAATGTCTTATTAGGAATAATTATTATAAAGCAATATTTTTAGAAATTTCTTAAATTAGGGCAATTTTTTTATTTCCATAAATATGGATAATAATTATTTTAAGTCTCTGATATTTGTAAAATACTTAATATTTTACAAATAAATACCTACCAGCACTGGCAGCAGAAGCCTTCGGCTGTTGTTTTGAATTTATCTCTGAAAGTCTTAAAGTTTTAGTATCGCAAATTTTCATGGAGGTAACACATTTCACTCTAAAACCCTCATGCAATCTCCAAAATACTGGCAATGAACTTATTTCAGTCGACGGTTACAGTTTCACCATTGCTCCGCATTTATCTTTGTGAAGGTCATTAATTTTCGTGCACCACAATTGACATAAAAGGTAACGACTGCCTTTGGTGGTGTGCGTGCACCGGCTTGACGACACAACACAACACTTTAAATAGTCGCTTTATCCCATTTATGGCCCTGGCACTTCAATCAAAAGTCATTCTCGTCATTTGCACGCAATCCGTGCGCCGGATTTAGTGTTTCGCCAGTGCCGAGGAGTGGAGGCGTTAAGTTCAGCTAAAGGTTAATGGCTGCCGCAAATCGTTGGCCATGTACGAGAAGACACTGCACACTTTGCTTCGGTTGCTTTGTTGTTGCCGCTTAGCATGAGTGGTGCAAATATATTTGGCGAACACTCTGGTGTTCCCTTACATTAGGCTGTGATTTACTTTTGCATTCGTTGCATTTGGCTTAAATCATCGAGACGTATTTACGATCCCTGGGCTGACTTTGTAGTTTGCCGCAAATGGCAGACATTTGGTGGCGGCATTTGGCATCCGGCCAGAAACGATTGCATGCAATTGCAGCTTCGTTGACTTTGAGTGAGCTGGAATTGAATTTGCATTCTCTGTTGCTAGAAGGGAACTTGCTGCTTCAGATTTCATGTTTACGTAAATCTGCGCGCAAAAATATTGAAGATGCGATTTGCAATCACTTGTCTGTTTTGAAGTAGTCAAACATTTTTTTATTGTTAAATTTTTGTTCAGGTAGTGACTTAATAATTCCAAAAAATAACACTTGGTAATGCAAACCAGTTAATTTTAGTATTTGCCTCTTTGGGCATTCATTTCTAATTGCTATATTTACTTAATATTTTAATGGATACATTCCCACTCCACACCACATTCCCCCCATCCATACTCAGCAATCAAATTCGAGCACTCAAAAAAAAAGGAAAGCAAAGCCAAACAACAGACGCAAGTATCAAAAGCACAAAAAGGCCAATTTCCCTTTCTGTCAGAAGTGACGTTAAGAGCTTGTGTGGGCAATAATTACAACAACAAGCAGCAGGAAGTACAGAAACAAAGCAACAAGCGAGCGACACACAACAAGTGATACTGGCAACCGAGACTGACACTCGCTGTCACAACAACTGAAAGGGAACTGTACCCAACGACTCACACAAACGCACAAATAAACGTCAGCATGTGGTTGCGGGTGTGTGTGTGTGTGTGTGTGCCATTCGGTGTGGTTGGGAAAATTAGCGGCAAAATGAAGAGCGACATTAAATTGTATGCCTACAACAAAATTTTATAAGCCAACACCAGCGGACAACAAACGCCCACATTCACTCGTACGTATGTGCGGGGCAGCGGCGCTTATGTGCGCATTAGGGTCTGCTTAAACACCAACTAACCCAACCGCAAGTCAAGTGTCTGTCGCTGAGAGTGGCTGACTGGCGAACTAACGGGCGCGCTGCTTCCGCCTGCGTCGACTAGGCGCGTCGTCATTTTATTTTTGACGGCGATTTCGCTTTGCTGCTGCTTTCACTTCCGTTTCCGTTCCTGCTGCAAGTCGACACACAAACACACACCAGCATAAGTCGATGTCTGTTGTGCAAGTGTGAGGGTGTGTGTGTGTGTGGGGGGCGAATTGAGCCAAATAATAAGCGCACACTTGTATTTGGCAGCGTGCGCGCGCCCGACACACTCGCCCGCCAAAGTGTAAATACGTAAATACGTTAAGTGTAAATGCCGCATAAGTGTCAGCGCGCTGTCAACTTTAGTTGGTATTTATTTGCATGCGCTCTTTGTGTATCTACACGGCCGCTTAAGCACACACATACCGAGGAGTGGGTGGAGGAGGACGCGGCGGCTTGTGCGACTGTGAGTGAGCTGAGCGTATGAGCGAGTAAGTGGGAAAGTGCGCCTCTGAGTGAGTGGCTTAATAGGCGCATTCAATGACTGCCCCAACGCAGTTTGGTGCAGCAGAAGGCAGAGGAAGCACAATTCATGCATTTGTCGATCTCTGAGAGATCGATTTAGTTCACAGACCTTTCCCACTATTCTCACAATTTTAAATAAATCACAACTTTGTGTTTGTCTTTGCAATTATTGCTACATAAGCCAGCCAACTATTTTATTGCTTTCAAAATTTGTTTCTAATGAGCTTTAACAGTTCATGATTCTTTTCTCTTACTGCTACTCCTTAATCCTACTTTTACTCTCTACTCGTGTCCTCTCTTACTCTGTTGTTCTCTTTTGAATCGAGCAGCAGTTATTGACCCTTCTGTCAATACGAAAAATTTGCACCTATCATCAATACGAAGGTACCCGGCTACCTTCATACAATTTGTATGGGAAAAGTGAAAATAACAGCGCACAAATTTAAAAAATCGTTGGATATTTTAATTCAATAATAGGTCTGTTTGGCAGAGAATAATTTGTACAAATTTGTACAAATTTTTACTGGATCCTGTTTGTTCACGCCAAATCTCCAGTAACGAGAGAGAAACTGAGAGCGTAAAGTGACAGTTCATTTCGTGAGAACTTGCAAGTTTTTACTGGAGAAATTTTGTCCAGTAACTTTTAGCCAGTAAGAAGAAGAAGAAGAAAAACATATGACTGGCTGCGATATGATCGACTGCAAAGACAAATAATTTTTTTTAAACATTTGGAGGCAAAGGAACCTGCAAAGAATCTGTGCGTTCGCAAGTCTGCTGACCCACAACCGTCTTGCTCAGCTTTACCCGCTGAAGCTGAAAGGGAAGAATCGCAGATTGAGCGCAACGAACTATTTGCCTTTTGCATTAAATGTATGATTAAACTTAATTTTCCCTACCGCTTCAAGCCTCAAATGAAACTTTTAGATCAGCTGTTGCTTCCTTTAACCCTCCTGTTTACACCCTTTTTACTGTGTATTGTGGGTGTGCGAAGTACCACTGGAGTAACCAAGAGTTAAAACTTGCAAATTCTTACAAATTGCTGTTTGTTTACTTTTTTGGATAGTTTGATTTTAGGGAGCGTAAGCTGGCTTACTTTCCTGATATTTTTTACTGGATAATTTTTACTGGAAATCTGGCCAAACAGACCTAATTACCGAATTATTTTGAGTTATGTCACTTTTGCTAAATTTAATAATTATAAATGACAGTTAAACAGTTTAAAGAAAAATTTTGAAAATTCGAATTTTGTAAAATTTTAAAATATATACTAAAATTGTCACAACTTTACTTAAAATTAACTTCAACAAAAAATTAATTCGTCAAAAGTTTCACAATTTGTATTAGTGAACTCTTTTGCATTGAGCTGCAGCGATCAAATTGCATCAAACTTCTCAACATGAAGAGAGACCTAACTGTATTTTGGCAACAGTTAACAACAACAAAATATACAGAGCTTTTGCTTATTGGTAGATAGATGCATTGTGCACAGTATTAACACATAAACCCGAAAATTAAAAATTTTGAGTTGTGTCACCTTTGAAGTTGGTGTGCGATATTAATAGTGGAATAATTTTAGCATTTTCGTGTTTTACGTTGTTGCTTACGTTAATCGGAAAAGATATAGCATGACTCATGGGCTTTTGGCCGGTGATGCGAGTATCGTTTTGTTCCTGCAAACGCTTGCAGAAACGAACATAATGGTTTCGGTGCTCCAGAAACTGTTTGAAAACCAGTTTTAGGTTAAAAATTGTGATAACAAGGGCATTGTTTTGTCTATTCTGAGTTTTCGGCATCAGCAGCGCACACAGGATTTCATTTTAGGAGGCGTTCTGCATATAATTGTTTACCCCTATACCATTTGAAATCAATGCGTCACCCAAGATTTTTGTAGCTAGCAAATATTTGGGGAGTTTGAACCACCAATATCCCCTCACTTTACCTTCCCAATATATTCTTCACGGCCTCTGACTTTTTTGTGGTGTCTAATTTATGTATAATGCGAATAATATATGCGTCAACACTTCCACTTTTTCGTACCACTTTTAGTAATGAAATGGGTCAACATTTGAGTCATAAAAGATGCTAAAAATATCAGCATAGCATTCCTTGGCCGAAAGTAGGATATTTTACTTCAAAAACGCAAAAGGTACCCAGGTACCTTCGTATTGACAGAAGAGTTAAACAGACTCGACTCGTCACTTCTTGTGTGCCGTGTCTATTGATAGATTTACTTTATCTGGGAGGGGGCCGTACTTGTATGGGAATGTTCGTAGTTGTGTTGCTGTTTACACTGTAACGAATGAAAGTTATTGCATCGTGTAAGATTTAACCAGTGTTGCTTTAAAATGCACTTTGAAATATTGAACGTAAATCCATACACTTTGGGCTTTAATAAAAATGAAGCTATTACTCAACACTGCGCTGTAATTGTGAAAATGAAATGAAAGACACAGTAAATATGAATTCGAAAAATGAACTTTAAGTAAGGAATAATAAAAGCCACGAATACGGAACGTATTACAGAAAACAAAATTAATAAAATAAATTTAATAACAGGCAAGTTATAACCTGACCAACTCGCATATCAAATTTGCTCAGTGAAATGCAAAAATACATCACGCATCTTAATTATTTAAAAAGAAATGCAAACACGCACGAAAACAAACGTTGCGCTCAACTTGTGATCCCCTGCACCCAGCTCGACCCACAGCTGAGAAAACAATGCAACCAACAGCGGTCATGATGACTTTTATGCGTTGCGAAATTGTTGCTTCTGGTGCACGCTGCACATAAAGTTTATGAGCTTTTACGAGCTGCGCAACGTTTGCTCCAATCGCTTCCGGCTTCTTGGTCTGTCATTTCACTTGTTCTACTTTAAGTTTGTGCGCAGGTTCCGGCAGAAGTTGATGGATTACTTTTGTACTGTTTGCTGCCGCTTCCGTCAGCTGCTCTCGGCACTGCAATAAAAACGCGAGCAACAGTTGCGCCGAAGTCACACACACACACATGAACACATCATTTCAGGTGCAGTCATTCGTCTGTGCTGCAGCGAGTGGTCAAGACAGACAACTGTCTATACGGCGCTGTCTTTGGCGCAATTTCACTTTTGCTCGGCTTAGCCTTTCAGCTATTTAAAAATGAATTTGCTTTCACTTTGGCCGAGTTCTTAAATTGCAGCTGTCAGTCTTTGTCGGCTCACAGGAGCATTACCGTTATTGCAATGGCAATTGAACAATAACATTTTGTCACACTGGTTCGCAGCAACTGGCCGCACCCATTGCAATCCGACACATGCCAGTGCACAAATCAAGCGTCTGTTACACACACACACACACACATACGCATACATACATACGCAAACGAGTATACGAGTACGTGTATATAAGCGCATAAAATATTCAAATTTTACATTACATTGAAAGCGCTTTTCATAATTTATGACTTCAGTTTTCCATTACATGCCCCGCTCGCTTCCCCCAACCCAGCCAGGCCTTTTCGCCAGTCCAGCAAGTGCGTCCTTGTCAGTTGCTCGCCAAAGTCAAATGAGTGCGCTTTGCCCGTCCCGTTTCGGCGCTTGTGAAAACTTGAACTTGAACTGCGCAAGTTCTGCGAACGACAGCAGCTGCCTAAGTGGCGCCACGGCTGCAGTTGTTGGCGCAGTCACTAAATTGCCGCATGCAGCGCGCCATGGCACAAATTTTAATTATTTACTGGGCTGCAATTTCATGAAGTGTCACCGCGTGCGATTTATTGAATGCTGCCACACGTGGCACGAACAACATTCGGTGCATTCGCAGGTTTCTCTCTTATAATTAGTTGTTGCAGCCTTAAGTTATTGTTGTTGTTGTGCACTCATTAATTAATTAATTAATTTATTTATTTATTACTGTTTTACATTTTCAGCTATCTGCGTATCAATCAATTGAGGTAAGTGAAAGACTTTCAAGCTTCAAGTATCTAAGTAAATTTTTGCGTGTGGATGTGCCTCTTGTTTGGCTACAAATAGACAATACACTGTGCGACAGCATTTTTCACACCGGAAAAAATCCATATGTGCGTGAAACTAGAGACCAAACATAGTAATACTGCTTACTCAGTTTTGCATTTCTACATCCTTTGCCCTTTTAAAAGGACTTCAAAATTTTGAGGGCGATAAAAAATATTAAAAAAAAAACCTCGTTCGAATATGGCGATATGTATATCAAATGAAAGAGAAAAGGCTCAAGAATTTAAATAAAATTGATTTTTTATCTATTTGTGAAAAAAGGATATGAAAATGGTCCTTTGAAAATTTTAATCATTTATATCCTTGAAAATTTATATAGAATTTTCTTGAAAAGTAAGTATGTTAAAACCCAAAATCTGCTTGATCACGAGTCAAAATTACTCTAACTTTATTGGTTCGAAAGTTATTAAAAAAAAGGCGGAAGCTGCAATTCTAATGAAGTACAAAAAATTATTTGAGTAGGTATCAGTATTTTAAATAATAAAAAGATACAAAATCAATTTGTATTTTGACACGTGATCGAAGAGATTTGAGGTTTTAACATACTTACTTTTCAAGAAAATTCTATATAAATTTTCAAGGATATAAAGGATTAACATTTTCAAAGGACCTTTTTCATATCGGTTTTTATGCAAATAGATAACAAATCAATTTTATTTAAATGTTTTAGCCTTTCCTCTTTCATTTGATATACATATCGCCATATTGTAACGAAGTTAAATATTTTTTATATTTTTTATCCCCTTCAAAATTTTGAAGTCCTTTTAAAAAAAGGATGTAGAAATGAAAAACTGAGTACGCAGTATTACTATGTTTGGTCTCTAGTTTTACGTCCATATGGATTTTTTCCGGTGTGAAACATTTTTTTTATTTGTGTCGCACAGTGATATAAAAGCATAGATACAGAAACAAATCTATTGCAATCATGTGACCATATGACACTGAGCGTTCTTTGGCCTTCGGATCCATACACTATGCGATGAACGCCATCATTATCAAAAATATATACAATACTATATAAAATTACCCCAATTTAATCACTTTACATCCTCCGCGAAACAAACGAAATCGCTTAATTTGTTTACACAAACCTGCTGCACACACACGTACACAAACATAGCCACTCCCACACACATCTGCGCAATTTAAATGAGCCAAAAACAGCCCAGCCAACAGCAACAACAAAAGCGAAAATATATTGTGCGGTCCGCGTGCTCGATGCAAATTATCCGGGGGCTCATTTGGGCAGCGCGCACTAGGCAAGTCAGCTGCCACCCACTCGCCCACCTAATTCCATCCCCCAATCAGCTGACCATTCCCGCCGTCAAGCTGGACTCGGCTCGGGCTCATCCGCTGTGACAAGTGACGGCCGCTTTGGCTCGCTGCCCGCTTCCAGCGCACTGGCGCCGCTGGCACCGCTGGCGACGCGGCTAATGATTTCAAATATTCGTATTGTTGTCGCTGTTGTGGCATTTTTAATGTTTGTGCCTTTGTGTCTGGAATAATTTGTTTTGACATTTGCATAGACGATGTGCGTTGCTCAGGTGGCCGACGTCTTTATTTTAACGGCCATTTAACTTTGCACGCCACCGCAGTCGTTTCGACAAAAATTCCGTTTGTCATTTTGGCGCTCGCTTTTGATATTTTCACTATTTTCGCCACGCTGCTAACGTGGACAAATATTTTTTGGGGGTTTTCCTTAGCACTTGCAGCCATTTGACGAATCCTCGTATAATTTCTACATTATTTGTTGTTGTTGTTGCTTTACTTATTTTTAGTGTTGAGTCACTTATTAAGCAGATGATTCAGCAAAGCAAATTTGGCCCAGTAGTTGATTAAAGTTGAATATTTTAGTGCGAGTGGAGAAGTCGAGCCAAGTCGGTAGCGGAAATTTGTATTTCCAGTCAAAATGATGATTTTTTTTTTGCATTTTTTTTTCAATAATCATTTACAAGTGATATTTAAATTTTATCAATTTTAATGCGAATTGATTTTTGGAAAAGCTGACAGTTGATTAAATATTTTCTTAAGTGTAAGGTTTTTGAAATAATTTTGAAAAAATTTTAAAACATTTTGACCCGATTTTTCGGATGTTCTGTTCTAAGCAAACATTTACTGAGCATCGCACCGCTGTTTAAATGTGTAAAATTGTTTCAAATTTTCGGAAGATTTCTGTGCCACATTGTATGTCCATTTTTATTACGAAATAATTTAAAGAATTTAAAAACTGTTCAAGTATTGGAAGTTATACGCTTTTCATCCAGTCGCCGCATCCTTGAACAGCGCTCATTCGCCATAAATGTCCACCACAAAGTTGAAGCCGCGTCCGCGCTGACTCTTGAAATGCAGCTTCACGAAGGTCATGCCCGGGCCGCCGCTGCTCAGCGTGGCATAGCCGCCCTTGCCGTTCGTGTACTGATCGGTGATCATGACTTGAGTGATGGTTTTCGGGATCGGCTGGTTCTGCGCAAAAACCAAATACATACAAACATTAGCGTGGGGGCCAAGTTGTCAAGTGACCTTCAGCCAACCTTCTGTTCGAAGACAAAGTCATCGGAGACCTTGCGCAGGAAGCTGGACTTCTTGAAGATCACCTGGCGCTGCAGGTGCTGGTCCTTGTAGGTGCGCACGCCCAGGAGCACATTGTGGCCCGGCTCGACTTTGGCGAATGCGAGCGCCAACAGCGTCACAAATCCCAGCGCAAACAGGAATCTCATTGCTAAGAATTTCGGTTGGGTTGTTTTTAGCGAATTTCACTTTCTTGCGCCACTCACTTCAGCACGCAAAAACTGTCGACTCGACACTGACAAATTTAGACCCACAGTTGGCAAAATTAGACCCACTTATGGCTCGACTCAACTGAATATTTAGTTCTGGCGCTTTCTTATCGCACGCGGAACAGCTGCACAAACACACCGCTGACAACTGACTACAACACTGCAGCAGAACCGACAATGAAATACGCGTTTTCGAATCTTTTGTGCTGCTGCTGACGTGTGTGCGGTTGCGACTTAGCCAATGTGTACCGAAGCTGCTGGCGCTTGTGCGGTGCGGGGGTTGATGAAGCCAGGCCAAGTTTCTTTGCTGTTTTTGTGTGTTTTCACAAAAACTCAGCCGTGTTTCGACGCAAGCGAAGCTGGGTCCGATGCAGCAAGGCGGAGGAAGACGAACGGCTCAAATGATTCATAGCAATGTTTAATTAAGTGCGGTTGAGTTTGTTTACTTTTGTTCAAAGCAAACAATTTCGTTAAAAGTTATGAAAACGCGCGCGCCGGAAAAATGTTTTCCGGGGAATTTTTGTGGTAATTGTAAGAGCGGCAGGGGGAACCACCAGTTTGCGGCATTGTTGTAGGGAAATGCTGGAAGGATAAATTTCAATTGCTCGATATTAATTTCAAGATTGCGATCAAGTCAGCTTTGAATTACAAATTATTCAAGGAAATTTGCAAAAAATGGCAATTACATTTTAAATGTTTATTTCGAAGATGGAAATTTTTTAAAATTTGGCTGTGGGGTAAATAAACTTGATTTTTCGCGACTTTATTTATTTGATTACAATTAAATGCGCAACGCTGTGCCGTGTGTGTTCGCCGCACAACTGCACACTTTAATGTTATCCTTTGACTTTTCCTTTAAAGGCGCAATATGCATTTTCGTAATGACGGCCCAAGGCAACGGCCCAACAATGAGTTCAATGACCGACACAGCATTAATATTCTGCATTGTAAGTAAAATCTGAATTCGTATGTATGAGTGCAGAATGCTGCTCGCCAGTCGGTGAGCGTTGCCATTAAATGCAAGAAAAACACAAAATCATAACAACAACTACAACTGCAACGACAGTTGTAAATATATCAACGCAAAATGAACGCGTAAAACCTTCTGTGGCTGCGCACAGAAATTAAAAAAAATATGGCAACGCTCACAACATTTACAATTTCGTTAACAAAAACAAATAAAAGCGGTAAAAAGCAGCATTGTTTGTAGGTAAAAAGTTGTTGCCTCTGTGGCCAACACCAGTGGCCGAGTGCGATGTGTGGCGCCACTATATAAATGAAGCAAGGGGGACGGTGGGAAGGGGAAGCGTGCACAATTCAACGAAATTGCGTTAATTACATTTTCGACTATTTAAATGTGAGTGTGAGTGTGAGTATGTGTGGGTTCAATGGCGAAAAAGTATGGCCGGCTTGGTGTGCGAGCGAGGGAGGGTGTGGCAGTATAGGTGGCCAAGTCACCTGGCAAATGGTACAATGTGATTGTAAATTATGTGGTTGACGATTTCACGAAAAAATATGAAGGTTTTAATATGATTGGTCTGAGGCAAAGATTCTTAAACAGGAGAAGATGTGTGGCCTATGAGAAAGGAGAGGCGGTTAGGTTGGTTAAGGAAGGGTAACATTACCTAACCGGACCCATTATGACGCTGGAGGTAAGCTCTTTTCTGGGTTAGGAAAATTGGCCTCAGGGTACGAAGTCGGTGTTGCTTCAAAGCCGAACAGCAGAAGAGACACTTTTGTATGGTGTCTACATTTGCCTCGACTTCACAGATCATTTAATGGGACAGGGACAGTACAAATAGGGGTTTCTTCGCTATGTTAAGATAAATGCATTCCATACAACACTTTGCATCAGGTTAAGGGGCCCGAACACTGTAAACTGCGATTTTTCATATGTTTTTTATTTTATTTATTAAAAAAAAACGGACGTTCCGATTTACATGAAACTTTACACATATGTTAATAAATGTCTAGATTATCGGAAAAATTTTTTTGTTTTTTTTTGGCGGCCATGTTTGTATTCTGTAGCTGATCCAAAATGTCGTCTTTTTAAAATGACCCTTGTCGCGTTGACAGCATAACTGAAAAAGTTTTTATCCGATCGACCTGATTCAAATTGCATTCTATTCGGGAATAGTGTCGCTTCTGCTCGACGTAGCCGTTTTTCGATATATGCCAAACTTTTTTTTTTATAAATAATTTAGTGCAAAATTTTACGCGAAAAAAAAAACTTTTTCTTCAAACAGCCGCCATTTTTTTTCTAATCAATATTTTTAAAATCCCCTACGTCAAACAGTAGCCAGTAATGTATATTTCAAGAATCTTTTTTGTTTTTTGCTCTAGGAGGCTCCGTTATGCTGATTTGCTGTTGCTGATTTTTTTCGATAATCTAGACATTTATTAACATATGTGTAAAGTTTCATGTAAATCGGAACGTCCGTTTTTTTTTAATAAATAAAATAAAAAACATATGAAAAATCGCAGTTTACAGTGTTCGGGCCCCTTAAAGAAGACTTGATGAAGCCCGATCTTCTTGAAACCTTGTGGACCTGAAGCAGGTTGATCAGTGAGTCCCTTTAACCAAAGAAAGAGAACTAATTGATGATTCTGCATCACTTTTTGAATATTGATTGCAACCAAAAATTAATTCTAACATTCTAACTTTTCTAAAAAAAACCTTGATTGTTCTGAATCAAACCCCACATTGCCACATTTCTGTCTAATTGAAAAACGTTGCCGCCTTTCTGCGTCAACAATTCTTTGTGCAGCATCAATCGCAACGCATTTGAGAAATAATTCATCCGAGCGTATCCGTTGCTCCGGGGCACATATTGTATTAAATTTATTTTTTAATTTTATTTATTTTAGCGTTATTGTTTATTGCAAATGTAAAATGCTGATTCAATTTGTGTAAAATAATGCAATTTTCATGCACAAAAGAATTGATCAAAAAATTTCCACAAATAGTTAATTGACAATTGATGGAATCAAGTTAATTGCAAATTGTAATTAAATACAAATAATGACGTAATGAAATTTTAATTTTCAAACATAACTATATGAAGTATGCGATATTCGGGATAATTTTTAAGGTAAATTATTTTGCGCAATTTGATGAAGTTGACATATCAAACGTTGGCAAAACCAAAAAAACTGAATTTACCCTTAAAGCTTTTTTTGTTGGAAATAAGTATAACATTCTAGTTTTGACTTGCATGAATTATTAATTTCATTTGTTGATGCCGTCAAGTTTAATTTGTTTGAGTTTCACTAACGATACTAGATTCAATTTCGGTTGATTTGTTTGGCTCGCACTTAATGGATTTCGGTGTAGTGCGTGTTGGACTTTTAGTCAGTGGGTAGAGAAGTCAAGCCACGACACAGTCGACACCACAAGCTCACGGCCTGTCTTCCTTTTAATGGCACCGATTTTTGTACATTAACTCTTAATTAATTATTTCATTTCATTTCATGTCAAACAACCTTAAATAGTCCCCGACAAGGCATGACAAATCAAATGGCACTGTGATTTGTGCGCTTGTTGCTCGCGTCTTCAGGCAATGCCATCAGACAGAAAAAAAAATCCCCAAAACGCCCAAACGGCCAGCAGTCTATTTGCCAGTGACCTTGAACAGCAAAATTACGGTGCTGGGGCACCGCTCCACCTATTGACACGTAAATATATATTTTCTTATTTTGCGTAAATATTTTGATATTCCGTGCTGGGCGGCAGCTGCGTTCGTTGGCCAATGCCAAATGGACACAATGGAGCGTGAATGGGAAAGCTATCTGCAGGGCAATAAAAAAAGGGTACCGCACAACCTATACACAAACAATAGCACCAAGAATCATACACCATCATACAACAACAACAACAACAATAACCAGGACAATAGTGTTGCACAGGCAATTTGAATGCCATAGGGTCGAGCCGGGTCCGGGTCTTGGCATTGCTGCGAGCATCATAAAAGTGCGTTCGATTGCTTATCGATGAGCGAAGCAGCCAGCTTTATGTGCCCTTTGTGCGGTAACATAGTCGGCTTTGTTGCAAAAGTGAGCAGTTTAGCGCTGTTTCAAGCGTTTCAGTGCTGCAATGAAAATGCGAGACATGTAGAGTTGCAGCAAAAATATAGGAATATAAATAAAAAATTAGGGTAGAAAAATTCAAGATTTGCTGCCACTTTTACATGCACCAAGGAATCGTTTGCTGGTTAAATGAAGAAATTCGCCTGACATCTTTGTGTCAACATATTGCGACACCAACTACGGCTTCGCGCGACCCGTTTCGCTTGCGACAATTCACGCCTGAATTAATCGAAAGACACCGGACCATTATGCATGTGTATAACCTCACTTTCCACAACGTTATTGCACAGCGACGCACCTTGTCGCCCCACTGCGCCCAGCTCGCAATCTCCGGCTCCCCTCGGCATTCACGCAATTCGAATGTTGTGCGTCGAAAATGGTCCACCCGACTCGATCGGCCCCGTTGCCTCTGCGCTCGCATGTGCGTGCTCACAAATACAAATAGAAATACACAAATATAGAAGTTAATTCGGGTGGAAATCATTGGCGCCCTGGCAGAGCGTATACGTTCGTGCAGTGGCGCCCCGTGCATGGATTGAATTTAAACTTTGTTGCCCCTCGGCCCGCCAGAGACAGCAGCGACGACGGGCAAATGAGCCATTGCCAGCGTGTCGAACTTGTCGCAGGCTTTATTGTGTGCGTGTGTGTGTGTGCGCGCCATAAAGCGCTTTAAATAAAATGATTACTTAGGTTAATTTCAGTCGAACTCAGACCAAATGCCAAATGTCACCTTGCGCTCTTTTTTCACATTCTTTCTTCGTTTTCTGGAAGCTTTTGCAATGGCGCAGCGTTTGTGTGTGTGTTGGTGTTTACGCAGCCACTTTGAGTACGCGTTGCGCGCTGGTGTGTGTTAGCAAGGTTTTTGAATTATAAGCAGTCAATCATTCATTCATCGTCGTCCTTTATTGAACTCGATTACTATCTGAAAGAAAAACCAACGAATGAAAGAAAGAAATTGTCTACCTTTGGTACATCAACTGAAGATATCAACCAATCCTAACAAGTCTGGTAGCTTGTAATTGTGGAAATTAATTAATTAACTACTTAAGCCAAGCGAATTGCCGCACGACAACAAACAGTTCGAATCACAAAGTGAGAACAAGAATAATAAATAAATAAACGTATGCGCATTTTAAAATTATCATTTCGTTCAACTTTCATAGCCGCACATAAGTCACCGCCATTATAACTGCCAGCCTCTGTCAATATAAGCAGGAAAAATCCACACACACACACGCACGCACAACAAACAAACACACAATCTGGCATCTTATCGCGCAATATGAATGGGCAAGTTGCCACCTTTGCGTCAGACCCAGCGCCCGCAGCAAATGTTTATAGCATATTGGCGGCTTTAGAGCGGCTTTTGAAGCGCGACCGCGCGCCTAAATTTATGCACTGCAATATTATATACAACAATAAATCAGGCGGTCTGAAGTGAATATGCGTGGCGCCCTTATATGTATGCGAGTATGTGTGTTTGTGTGCGAGTGAGTCTGTAGACGAACACAAAACACAAAGCCGAATTGATTTTCCAGTAAATTTAAATTTTCATAAATATCAACGCACAGCGGTGCCAATGAAAAGACTACCCAACTGCCGCACACTCAAACACAAACACACTACCGCCCCTCGGTTGTATTGATTACGCTTCCCAGGGGATATGCGGAGCGCCCAGCAAATGGGCGGATAAACATGCAGTCATGGTTTTTTGCATGTTGTGTGTGTGTGTGTGTGTGGGTCAAAAATCGATAAACATCAAATTTGTATTTAAATTTAAAATTTCTATAAAAGTCAGAGTACTTGTGCACACACATTCGCCCGAACAGTCGGAAAAGCCATAACGGTGCATAAGGCAGAAAGCTGAAAAAATGCTGAATAGGCGAGTGAGTGCAAAAGACTCGAGACACATGAAATGTGCTTTCAATAAGCACACAAAAAATATAAATACACGATTTCAGTCGATGCCACATCCCTTTGAGATTGCTGCTGCTGCTGCTGCTGCACGCGCGGCTGCCACTTCATATGTTGCGCCATTTGGTGCGGTTGGCTGCGGCAGCATTTGTATCATACTTGCTGGCCGCCTATGCGCTGCTGCTGTTGTTGTTGTGGTTGGCTCGTTGTGCACGTGTGCCATGATTTTGAGGTCAAAAGTTTACAAAGTTCACACATATTTCAATGTGTGTGCCGCAGCCCAAAGCTGCTCCAAATCGAGTGCAGCCAGCACTGTCGCCTGCACGTTGGGGCGCATTCCAAAGGGTTTCTCGCTATGAAACAAAAAATCAGCGAAAGGGCGAATGCGGCGCAATGAGGGCCGGGGAAGGGGGCTGCAGTCGTCGTGCAACCAAATTGACAAGTTGTCGATAATGCAGTGAAATAGTGGGGCACACAACTGACAGCCGGCGTTGCAACAAAAGCACTAAACCGAACCGCGCTCCACTTCCGCGAAGCGAATCCATCCGCGGCGACAGCAAGCAGCGCTGCGTTAGTGCACGTTCAAAGCTGATAATGACTGGAAAATTGAATAAAAAAAATCAATCATCGAATAGCCAATCAACTACAACTGGCGCGTAGAAATATTTGCGGTGAGGTGACAGGTTGTACTGATTGACCATTAAACCTTCAAGCGGCCGCTTTAGTTGGTCGCTGCACGCTGCTCGTGTTTCATGTACTTTCGTTGAGGGATTAAGAAAAAACCAAACAACACATTATGCAATAAAAAATAGGAAAAGGATTAGTGAAAAGTTGTTTCGTACTTTAATTATGTAAATTACATGGCAGTCAAAATAATTTAAGCGCGCTGCATGCAAAGTATTTCAATACTTCAGGGCGTGTGACATTAAGAAAATATGAAAACAACGAGGAGAAAATCACAACCATAACAGCGGCGTGTGAGTTGTGGGTCAGTTCGTGATTAGCGAAGAATGAAAAGCGCATATTTCAACTCATAAATATGTAGTTGAAGTGGTACACAGTTGACAGCTGCAGGTCAATAAGTGATGTCCTGTTCAGGTTCTCGAAGCGTTAATTGAGCCCGATTTAATGTTGTAGTGTTGGTTGGGGAAACATAGAATTATTAACACTGATGAGAAACTGATTGTAGCAGAGGCAATTGATCGAAACGAATAGTTTTCGCCTGCGCCTACAATTGAGTGGCCATACATAACATGTAATTATGTAATAAAGCGGAATGTACACAGACGCACATTCATACCACATTCAGTGACGCACGCAAGATTTTGTTTCGGGGGGGTTTGTGTAACTTTGTTGAGAACTTTGAAATATAATAAAATTTAGATGTATGAATCTACAAACTGAGATCCAAAACATGTCTGTTTTCCCTACCTGACATATTTTGGTTCTGAAAGTTCAAAATAGAAAATTTATTTCAAAGGAGACAAGTTTACTCATTCATTTGATACCCATATCTTCATCATTGCACAACCGCAAATATTAACAAAAATATTTGAAATGTGTATGTCCTTAAAATCGTAAATTCCCTTAAAAAGGACTTTGGGCCAGAAAATGAAAAAACTGACTATGCCAGGTTACTATAAATGACCTCTAGTTTCATGCCTGTATCAACATTAGGATGGGTCTTGGCAAACACAATTTTTTTCTCGCACGGTGTAATAAATGTAAAGTTGGTGTTTTCACTCAGTGCATCATAACTTTGTAATTTTTCTTTCGATTCTATTGATGTTGCGTATAATATCTGCACAAATAATATATCTTTCATCCTAGATTTTAAAACCAAAGGAGATAATTAATTTTATCTATAAAAAAAAAATTCGAAACTTTATGATTTTTGAGAATGGTCGAAAAAGTAACTTTTTTACAACTTTCACCGTCAGTAATTTCTGCAAATCTCATCTGATATTGACAATCTATATATTACTGGAAAGACTAAGGTATTATCTTCTGACCGACGGACGCTTGTGTTAGTCGAATCATTCGTTTACGAGATATGTGCTCATAATTGAAACAACAGGAAAAACTGTTTTTTCGAAGATTTTTCGAAAACGCTTCTTACAAAACTTTTTTAATCTTCAGTTTCGTGTTCTAGTGTCTAGTCTAGAAAACACTTTTATTTTTAGGTGCATTTTTTGTGTCGAGTAGTGTTATTGATGATTGAATATTGATGATTGAACATATATGCGACGGTTATATATTAAATTTCTGTACTAACTTCAAGATATTTCGTGGGAGGGTTGAAACCCCAAAAACCTGTGTGTGCCACTGGTAGATGCATATAAGGGATGTGGTCTTATGACTTTGACCTGGAATCATACGGTAACTCGAAACGTTGTAATTGTGAGAAGTGTCAACTCATTGTATCATTCACCATTAAATTTTCTTATTAATTTTACTCAAAGTCTGATAAATAGATTTATATTAAATTTTCAACGCTGTCGTCGAGTTTTAACGATCCCATATCCTGCAATTTGTAGTCTTCAAAGATCATTTTTACTGCCCCGAGTCTGACTGTACCTGCGCTCTTAATGTACATAGATCCAAAACATTATGCAATACTTCTCGATATTTAACTATTAGGCCGTTTCACAGAGTGCACGAAAGACATTTCACGTCGTTAGAAAGACATTAAGTTGCGGAATCCACTCCTCCAGCGCCGAGAGTAAATAATTTTCACATTGAGTGTGTTTTTATTTATTCGTTTGTCAACTTTTGTATGGTATGTAAATAGATTGGAGGCCAACGGTAGTTGCGTGGTGAGTGAGTCACCACAGTCAGCCATTTAGTCAATCAGTCACGCGAATGCTAGTCGCGCTGGTTTGTACGCAGACATTGTTGTTGCTTTGTTCTTGTATTTGTAATTTTGTAAAATTCGCTGTTGCTAAGCAATCAAAGCAATGAAAAAATAACAACAATAGAAAACGGCTGCAACAGCAACAACAAAACAACAACGAGCCCAGTAACAACAACAAAGCAAAGAGACAGAAGAAAATTGCACAAGTAACACGCCAAACAATGAACTTTCAAATTTGGTGGTTTACGGTGAAAAGTTGCAAACAAAGAACAAAAAATATACCAGCTAGAAAATTAAAACCTGCACAAAATTTGAAATATACGAAACCAAAAAACCAAACAAAAGGAAGGCAATACAAGTGAAGAGAAAAACGTCAGCTGACGTCGACAAGCGTCGCTCGAACCGCAGACAATGCAGTGGAATCGCGAATCTGACGTTGCACAGTGGTTCGAAAGAGTAGTCTATGAAAGTGAATGTACGAGTTTGCTCAGAGATTTTTTAATAATTCAAGAAAAAGCTAATTAAATTTAATTGCACGTGTTCAAAGAGCATTGAATTACTTACTTTCGTGTCTGATTTGGCGTCGATCCATAGTCGCAACAACGCCTAAAAGTTCCACAATTCCCGTTAAAATGTCTTTTTTTATTGGCTTTTATAAAATGTATTTTTAATGTTTGTGATTTTTAACGCTGATTTGTATTGCAATTTCTGGCGCCATTGAAATCGTGCAAGGTTTTCCGAAAATTCAAAGTACCTTTAAATTTGCTTCAAACACTTCGTATGTCATTTAATGTTGCAACTGGAAAATTCTTACATCTTTCGGCATACAAATGCAAATCGTTAGAATTTTTCACAAACCACCTCCAACCGTGAATGCACTCATTTCTGATTCATCATAGCCATCACCATTGCCATCGCCATTCTTCTCTCCCTCGCGTCCCAAACCAAACGAAAACACGCGCCACAAGTGTCCAACAATAGCAACAACAGCAGTGAGCTGCGAGCAACTAAAAGAGGTTGCAAATTGCATTCAGGCATGCAACATTCAGAGCTGCAACAATGTTGCACACCGGCAATGGCCAACAACAATGGCAACAAGGGCAGCGCAACAAGCACGGCTGCAAACTCTGTTTCCGTTTGTTTTGAGTAGACAAATTGAAAAATATAATTTCCCAGCAGAGCTATTGAATTTTGATAAGTGCGGCTGCGGTGCGGTCGGGGTGCCAGGAGGCGAACGAGCGGGCGAAACGATGGACGCGATGGATGGCGGACAGCGGCCCGTAAAGCCGTTCAATGCAACATTCAGTTGTGTGTGTGTGTGTGTGTGTGTGGCGGCAGTGTTTCCGTCGATGCATGTGTGGGTGTGTGTTTGTCTACCTGGCTTAAGTTGAATTTACAACTGACAAGGCCATGGAAATTAGGTGTGGCCGACGCCACTCGCTCGTCTCTTCTCCTCGAAAGCGTGACAACTGACGACGAGGGGCTCGTTTGTCACTGGTCAAAGTTCAGCAGGGATTTTTATTTTTGCACTTTATGCGGCAATTCGAGTGGGAATCCATCTATTTGTAGATGTAGTTTGCGGTGTGCTTCGCCAATCGTTAGTTTTCGTACAATTGCCAGTTTTTGGTGCCAATTTTACTAGAAAAATAGTATCAATTTGTGGGTATTTTTACAGTTTCAGACAGCGATGTGAATATTTCGTTGTGATGTTGTAACCAAAAATAAATACTTTACTTCGCTAAAACATCATCATGGAAAAAATGGTCGAGTTTAAAATTTTTATTTGAATAATTTCTATGCGTGCATCCATTTACCTCAAACACGCTTAAAATTATTATTGCGAAATTATTGCGAAATTCTCGCATCAAGCGTGCATTTAAAACTTTCCCCAGTGCCTTAATTGATCACTTGAACTATTTGCATTATAAATGAGCATTGAGCAGCACGAACATTTTCCTTGGATGAATTTACACTTTAATGCGAGCCGCATGAATTATTTAGCCGAAATATTAAAAGCTTTGCTAGAGTTGCGCGTTTGTGGGCTAATCATTGAACGTTGTGGCTGCTGCCACAAAATACATACAAACACACATAATTACACCAAACAGTTACAACAAGCTAATCGAAGATGAATAAGAGCAGCTGGCACTTCTTAAACCAAGTCTTGGCTCGCAGTAGGAGACACGCCTACATGCATACATACAGCAAATACATATTCAACTATTTACATGTGGGCTTATTTGCGTGCTTGTGTACAAGGCTATGTACATAGAAATTGTTATGTATGCGTGTAAATATTTATTTGCCCGAGTGTGCATGTGTGTCCGAACACGCACAGACAATGAGTTTAAATTCAAATTACCAATGCAAATTGCAAAATTTACGTGCTGCACGTTTTCGCCTCGCATGTCCTTGGCTCGCGGCTGCTTACTTTGGGCGCCGGCGTTGAAGTTGCGCTGGATTACTGCCATGGCAAAGCTTACGTTTTCATTTTCATTCTCATTTCCATTAGAGGTTCAATTTTGCCAGCTGATATGCCAATTCGCCAAGTACACACACACACACACACACACACGCATGCAAACATCACATTAATTCGTACACATTCTTAGACACTCATACACACGCACAAGCAAATAAATGAGCGAAATTACACATTGCGGACGAATTGAAGGCGACGCAGTGTCTGCTGCCGGCAATCACGTAATGACCATTATTTGCCCAGCTCATTTTTCGGCCATTCCTAACAAAAATTATGATTGCATTAAAGTGTAAAATTCATCAAATTCACACGAAATGAAGTTTGCCGCATTGCGTTGCAAGTTTAATGCTTTTAATGGCGCCCAACTTTGAGTCAATTTCGTTCTGCCACTTTGTGTGCGCAGACTACAGTTGTCGACGCGCTGACATTGTGGCCGCGCAACATCTGCAGCCAACAAATTAAACTAAATTTTATTAGAAAACTTTTGGCAGCTAAGCGTTGTGCACCTTTCGCAGGCAGCGCGTCGGTGGCGTTCTGTGTCAGCTGCAAGCACGCGGCTGCTCAGTGCGGACTTGCGGGCAAGCGGACACATACATAGATGGATGGATAATTGTATGAGAAGCATATAGAAAAGTATTAGATCTGTTCCGTCAAAGTGACTGTCAAAGCTGAGCTATGACAGTTGTGACTTACATACTCAAAGCTTGTTTTGAAGTTCTGCTGCAATGAATTTCACTTCATATGCAAATTATTCAACCGATTTTTCCATATTTTAAATTCAATTGATTTCATTTTCAATTTTTTCATTCTTTATTCAATTCTGTCCCAAGGTTGCGGCTATATCCACCGCATACAATTGACCGTCTTACAACGATATCTGATTTCCTTTGAAAGTTATGTATCAGTCAGAGTGAGAACGAACCCGAATAGCTGAATAAAACCCAACACTTGACTGCAGCGCACAAAAGGGTTAACACAAATTTTGAAACGCTGAAAAGTTCACGCGGAGGCAGGCAAATAGCCTAAATTACATTGCAATGTTAATCAAGTTTTCGTTTGCATTGCAAAAGTATATGCGGAGCGTTCCCGAAAGATTGCGCCGCACTGGAAGTTCATAAATTAATTACAACTTGCTACCGGCCTCAACTAAAGGCAAGTTTTACCTTCATTTGTGGATTATTTTCGCGCTGCACAGAGTGCGGCTAGAAATAAATATAAATAAATAATTGAATGTAGCAAATAAAAGCAAACTCCATTCTTACTAAACATTTCTGAAAAACAAATATTTTTTGCCAAAAAAAATTAAATAAAATTACTGCTTCTGCTTCAGTTGAAAGCGTTTCCACCCAATGCCGCAAGCGACTCCAAGTGTGCAGCACTTCATACTAAATATTTGGTTGCTTGCAAACGAATTTTGTGTAAAATGACAACTGCTTTTGTTGCAGTTGTAAATGAAAAGAAATTTTTTTAGGAAAGCTAAAGAACGCGCTGCGTTGTGGCTGCAACAACAACTGGCGTGCTGCTGTCTTTGTTGCAGAGACGCCTCGTTATCTTGCAACCCATTTGTGCATCCAGAAAACGTTGCTTTTCTGACAGGTGGCAACTATGTAGGCGAACAGCGGCTTCATGTTGCACTCAGCACAATGTTGTCGCTGCAGCACGCTAACAAGGCGTCAGCTGTCTTGCGACGCAAATTATTGCTAATTGAATTGGTGCCCAAAGAAAGACGTCAGCTGCTGACTTTCAAACAAATGGCCGTTTCAAA
Source organism: Melieria crassipennis (assembly GCA_963668005.1). Taxonomy (NCBI): domain Eukaryota; kingdom Metazoa; phylum Arthropoda; class Insecta; order Diptera; family Ulidiidae; genus Melieria; species Melieria crassipennis. Next base: position 112,815,558 of record OY764963.1, on the reverse strand, counting down.
GTTGCGTCTGATGAACAGAATAAGAAGACTTGAAATTTTGCATTTTACTAGAGCGCCTCATACATTGTAACAAGCAGCATTTTGCCATCAAAATCTTTTTTGGTTAAGAGACCATACACTGATCGGGCTAATACAAAAGCTTATATAGATATGCTTTTTTCGATCTTCTCTGTTTTCTACTTCTGGAAGTTAAAAAAAAAATTGTGGAAATTTTAGGCATCTACCTCTTCTGGTTTTGGAACCACGCTCGAGAGAAACGCTGATGTAGACATGTTTTTGTTTTTTTAATAGAAAGCGAATTATTATTTATTACACCGTGCGACAAAAAATAAAAAAATTTTTCACACCGGAAAAAATCCATATGGGCGTGAAACTAGAGACCAAACATAGTAATACTGCGTACTCAGTTTAAAAGGTTTTAAAAAATACTTAACCTCGTTCGAATATAGCGATATATATATCAAATGAAGGAGGAAAGGCTCAAGAACTTAAATTAAATTGATTTTTTATCTATTTGTAAAAAAAGGATATGAAAACAGTCCTTTGAAAATTGTAATCCTTTATATCCTTGAAAATTCATATAGAATTTTCTTGAAAAGTAAGTATGTTAAAACCCAAAATCTCCTTGATCAGGTGTCAAAAATTCATTATTCTCGCTTCATTGATGTTGTATCTTTTTATGATTTAAAATACTGATACTCAAATAAATTAGAATTTTTGTACTTCATTAGACTTACAGCTTCCGCCTTTTTTTTAATAACTTTCCAACCAATAAAGTTAGACTAATGAAATTGTGTCTCGTGATCAAGGAGATTTTGAGTTTTAACATACTTACTTTTCAAGAAAATTCTATATAAATTTTCGAGGATATAAAGGATTAAAATTTTCACAGGAGCTTTTTAATATCCTTTTTTCACAAATGGATAAAAAATCTACTTTATTTAAATTTTTGAGCCTTTCCTCTTTCATTTGTTATACATATCGCCATTTTCTAACGAGGTTAAGTATTTTTAATATTTTTTTTATTTTGTATCCCCTTCAAAATGTTGAAGTCCTTTTAAAAGGACAAAAGATATAGAAATGAAAAACTGAGTACGCAGTATTACTATGTTTGGTCTCTAGTTTCACGCACATATGGATTTTTCCCGGTGTGAAAAATGCTGCCGGCTGAGGATATGAAAACAGCTCTGAGTGAGTTTTGAACTTTTTAAAAAACCAAAGCCTAAAGCCTTTTCTGCTTGCTTCCTTATCTTCTATTCGTCTCTCTTCTTCTACTTTTCTTTGTAAACAATGCCATGCAAATTATTTCCCTCCATATTTAGTGCCCACGCAGGACAAAGAAAACAAAACATCAAATCACGCATAATTCGGCGTGGGGCGCACACTTGACACTTGAAGCAAATCATCAATCTGACAACAACAATCTGCAACAATGTGGCAGTCTCATACGCTTCACAATGCGTACGTCAACGTCCGTTGGGTGCTGGTGAGGCCAACTGACAAAGCGACCTGCAAAGCGGGTCCGGCCGCGCCACGTCCTTTTTTGATTGTTGCCAAGCGGGCAACTGGACACCGCTGGGCGGCTGCGTGTTGACTGAAGGCAACCGCAACATGGCTGCGAGCAGTGCGTAAATTTGCTTTTCTTATTGTTTTATTGGCAGCCATCATTATTACGGCCAACGGTGCGCGCGCGCTGCCTTCATTGATATCAGTGTTGTGGCTCTTGTTGTTGCTTTTGTGCTTCGCTTTATGTGCCTTTGAAAAATAAAATTGCAGCATTGCCGCATGCCGTGCGGGGCTGGTTGAAGCTGGACATGGCGTGGCGAGGCGTCAATAACATTGCGGCGTCGCCGAAGGACGCAGTGCTAAGAACATCAATATTGATGTATCAGACAGCGGGCAGACCTGAGGGCAAATGCGGCGCATAAAAGGCATTTCAATGAAGGGCGGCCCGTCGGCCGGGTCTGCGTGTGTGTGTTTATGTGTGTGCGGGGGGGGGGGAATGTTGTGTGCCTGCGAGTTATTGTGGCATAGCGCTGCGCCCCGTTGTGATGTGTGAGTGCGGTTTGCGCAGTCTGACTTCGGGCATGGAAAGTTTTTGTTTTGCTTTGTGCGTCTTTTTAGTTGGCAAAGTTTTGAAAGTTGCGCCGCTGCGGTCGATGTTGTTGTATGTGTGCACGTGAAGCATGAAAGCACCAATCAAAAGCGCTTTTGTTTGGCTGTCAGTCGGCCGCATATTGACGGCATTAGTGATTTCGTTAGATTCATTAGAGCGATACGGGTGCGAAAGCGCGTCTGCGGTGGCTGTTTCACGAGACGATATTTTGTGTCGCGAGCATGTGCAATGTTTAGTTATTTAGTTGTGGTAGCAGCACACGATTTCGCCGAAAACCCACTAATTGAAACGATAAGTTGGAGCAAGCAACTGAAGCACACACTTACAGACCTTCAGACATTTAATGTCTTTCCATTTTATGTGATATCGTCGCGACTGCATTATTGTTTATACTATACATGTGATTTCAAGGACGTAAATTAGGAACTTTTTCAATGTTTTTGGAAAATTGCTTTTTAGCCTCAACTTTATGCGGAGGGTGTGCGTGATATGTGGCATTTAAATTACCGTTATTTGCGTTTGTAAGGTTCTCATTTACTGAACCTGCAAACGGTCAACTATAGTTTGAAGAACTGGGGCCGCATTTATTTTTATTTAAGAATATAATTCGGCGGAGTTGTAAACGCTAAACTAACAGTTGCGTATGTCGTTTATAGTTATTTCTATTTTAAAATATCCATATAAATCATACTAGCTGCAATTATATTTGGTACTATGATGAATGGACAGTAAATGCTCGGTAATTTTTTTATTTTCTGTTGATTTTCGAGTCCACCACCCTCTGACTTGTGATTTTAATTGAATTTGATTGTTCTTTAAGGCCACAGTGCATAGAGACGAAATTCAATGACCCAATGCACAGTGATTCATTCCATAGTAAAATTCAAAAAAATTTATAGTCTCAGAGTTTAAGGATTTTGATGTCATTTGAAAGGTAAAACTCCAACTAAGAAAACCCCAAAAATCTGTGCTAAAAATTAGTGTGTGTACGACAGCGGCTCAAAGGTTAAACTTAAATTTTAAAAATACATGGTTAACAAGAAGTTGCTCAAACTTTCAATATACATTAAGAAATGATGTGGCCATTTTCGCTTTTAATCTTTTCTCAAAATTTGCAAACAGTAAGGCGTTTACTTCACTTTTAATTTAAAATACTTTTCTACAATAAAAATCTTAAAATTGGCAAAACTTAGAGAAAAATATCTAAAAATGAATTCCTGAATTTTTTTTATTTAAAGAAGCATTCTTTCTTTGTCGAATAATGTAATTACATTCTCCGATATCTTCCGATCATATTTTTCTACAAAATTTATGTTTTTCATCCCTTAAAGTTTGTAATCAACATGAAAAATTGAAAAAACTGCATAAATACAAAACATACATCTATTTTTATCATTTATTTTGCAAAACTAAAGGGTCCCGATATAATTTATGTTGCTCTTTGCAATTATTAATGTTGACGTAACTGATTAAATGTTAAATGTAACACTTGTTGCTTACCAAAAATGACGAAAATTGCTAATTTAAGTCTCAGACATTGCCAAACTACAAAAGTTTGAGAAAAACAAAATGGAGATTTCACTTCAGCAGACCATGATTAACTAGTATATCAATATATATATACATTTTATGAAGAACGGACCACTCCATTTTGTCCCGCGGTTGTATGACGTCGAATCACTGTGCAATGTATTAAAAACCAAGCGTTGACGGTCTTTGTTAATTGTTTCCATTGTCAATTGTTTCATGTATAATTCAAGAACCCCTCAATACAGCCCGTCTATTCCAAATTTTATTTATTTATTTATTTATTTATTTAAGTCTATTGTACATTAAGTAGCTTACAGACTAATAACAGATTAGTACAAATTATTTGAAGTAAGTGTTTAAACTATGTTTAAAAGACAATTTAGAAGATGAAAAATCAATTAAATTATAAAGCGAGTTAACTTCAGCCAAAGTTCTAGCCAGGGGCGCAAATTGGGCGTAGTTTGTACGACAGCAGGCAAGATTGAAAATTTCATAATTCCGCAACTGTTTGGCAGGAACATGAAAATTAATTCTATCAAGCAACAAGGGACAGTCAATACCACCAGTAACTAAATCAAATACAAAGCTCATAGAAAGAATCTTCCTCCTGTCTTCGAGGGACTTGATATGCAATAAAGAGCACATAGAGTAGTACGACGGAACAGGGTCAACAAATCTCAAAGATCGAAGTGCATATCTTAAAAACACTTTCTGGACTCGTTCAAGTCGTCTGATATGCACACTATGATATGGTCTCCAAATAAAAACCGCATATTCAAGCACTGAGCGGACATAAGCATTAAAAAGCGTTTTTACGGTGTAAGGATCAGTGAAGTCAGCACTGTTCCGCCTAACAAAAGCAAGCATTGAATATGCTTTAGAAATAGTAAAGTTGAGATGGCTGGAAAAAGTGAGCTTGGAATCAAAAATAACTCCAAGGTCCCTAATCTCACTAAGAGACTTAAGGGGCGCATTATCGATACAATAGGATGTTTGCAGCGGACAATGAGATTTAGAGTAAGCAACATGGGAGCATTTATTGATATTTAATGATAACCGGTTTCTGCAACACCAAGCAAACACGTTATCAAGGTCAGATTGAAGGTTTTGCTGATCAGTGATGGAAGTTATAGTAGAGTAAATTTTTAGATCATCGGCGTAAAGAAGAAACCTGGAGGTTGAAAAACAACAACTAATGTCATTAATGAATATTATAAAAAACAGTGGCCCAAGAATGCTCCCTTGGGGTACACCAGATGACGCTATAAAAGGCCGAGATGAAACATTGTCAATCACAACAGTACAACTGCGATTGCTAAGATAGGAGGTAATCCAGTCTAAGAAAACAGAATGAAAACCAAGTTTAGCAAATTTTGAAATAAGAATTCTATGGCTAACCTTATCAAAGGCCTTCGAAAAATCCGTATAAACACAATCCACTTGAAAACCGGAGTGAAAAGCGGATAGACAGTCTTCGGTAAAAATAGCCAAGTTTGTTACAGTTGACCGGCCAGACATGAAACCATGTTGATTGGGACATAAAATGTTTTTGACAGCAAAATAGAGTCGATTTTTGATGATACATTCAAAGAGCTTGGAAACAGCGGACAACTTAGAGATAGGACGATAATTGGTAACATTATTTTTGTTGCCACTCTTAAAAACTGGAGTGATTGAAGTTACTTTCCAAGCATCTAAAAAAACCCCAGAGGCAAGAGATCTATTAAAAATCAGTAGAAGCGGACGGACAAGGGAAGGACAACGCTTCAACATGGACGCTGATAAACCATCAACGTCAGGTTGAAACGAGGGTTTAAGTTGACGAAAACCCTCAATGACATCATCATAGGATAGTGAAAGAGAACCAATATTGATGGAAGAGCAAATATCACCATATGCATTCACATCGCTATCACGGTCGGACACAAAATTAGACCGGAAAAACTCAGCAAACAAGTTGGCAGCTTCGTAGGGAGTTTTAGCAGTTACATCATTTAGAAACAGGGTAGTGGGAATAGTAGAACAAGATCTCTTGGACTTGATAAAACGCCAGAAAGCCTTTGGGTTAGATTTTACCTCAGATTCGTACTTTAAAGTATAGTTTCGATATAGAAACTTATTCAAACAATTAAATTCTTTTGAATACCTCAAGTATTTGTCCTTAAAAGACAAGAGGTTGGTGGTCTTGAATTTTTTGAAAAATTTATTTCGCAGATTTTTCAAATATTTCAAATTTTTTGTGTACCAAGGTAACTTATAAATCCTTTTGGGAAAAGCAGGGACATGAAGTGAGCAAACTTTACAGAGCTTGGATTTAAAGACATTAAAAGAGCTACTGACATTAAGATCAAGAAGCAAAGAGTCCCAATCAATTTCGTCAAGTATTAAATTCAATTTAACATAATCGCATAACTTGAAGTTAAGAACCCTGCAATCATTGCGGTTGGCTGTGCACAATGGCTGAAATTCATAAAATTTAAGCTCAAGCACTAAGGGGACATGATGCATACTATAAGGAGAAAAAGAATTTAAGCATTCAGAAACTGTAAAGTTAACATTATCACTTACAAATACCAAATCTAAGATTCTATTTAGCTTGTTTACAAAATCATTAACCTGGACTAAATTCAGACTGTACAGGTTATCAACTAAGTAACTTTCAGAAGAGCTTACTATATTACGGGGGAAAAAAGTAGCACCATCGCAATTATTGTCCTCCAGGCGAGTCCAAGATAAATTGCACAAATTAAAGTCGCCCATAACACACAAGTGACAGTCATCTCCTCTACTTAAAGCTAAAGATAAGATGTTGTCGACATGAGCTTTGTAGAAAACTTCAGCCGAATTCGGCGGAATGTAAGAAGCACAAAGAAGCAATGAGTTGGACAATCCCTGAATGGAAACACAGAGTTGGTCCAATAACGAGTCAGCATTTTCAAGTAACACGAGCGATGAGCACAACTTGCGCCGAACTGCAATAAGCACACCACCGCCCCTACACAAGCCAGTCTTAACAGCGTCGCGGTCTTTACGAAAGACATTGTACAGGTTGGGATCGAAGAATTCCTCACTGTAAAAGGTTGAGTTCAGCCATGTTTCAACCAACACAAATATATCATAATCCAAATTTGAGCTCATTGCGTAAAGATCATTAGATTTAGTTCTAAGACCAGAAACATTCTGGTAAAGAATCTTAAGCGAAGAATTTGAAACATTAGGGGATGCTAGGCCGTCACTGTTGGCTGGTCTATTTTTTGAAAAAAACGAAAAGGGCGCACCTTAACGTCAGCAGGCCACACAGAGGCATCTAGAAGCTTGGCATATGAAGATGAGGCAACACCAAGTTTAAAGTTAACACGCTTCAGAGACTCAGTAGAGACGTCTTTCTTTACTAGTTTATAACAGGAAATATTACGTTTGTCAACTCCGGCACGATTTGCAATATAGTCAGTTAGAATATCCTCAGTCACCGAGGGTAGAAACGATGACAAGTGCAACCACTTCTTACTAACAGCTACATCCAAACCCGAGCTTACGTTTGAGCCAATAACAACAATCCTTTGGTTTCGGTGCTTTTTGTTGTGCACAGTAGTCCAGTCGTTAGCAGGTAGATCAGCAACAGCAGCAATAGACGAGTGAGTAGGAGAAGATGGAGCACCAGCAGCATGTGACGAAGAGAGCGAGGCAACAGCAGAGCAAGTGAGCGTACTATTCTCATCAGCGGTCGCAGCAGCATAAGTCACAGGCGAGGCAGCAGGTGCAGCAGCGTCAGCAACAACATCAACGGCAGCATTCACAGCGAGAGCAACATTGGAAGCATTAGCTTTAGCTGCCGGAGACTGCGGGCGTTTTATTTTGCTATTGCCCTTTACTGGTAGAGGCGAGTGAGAACGGGCGATGGCAGGCTTAGACACAACAGCAAGGGCGTCCACAGCTTTGGAGCGGGCGCGAGTAACAATTGGCAGCGGCTTTCCAGTTGCGGAAGAAACAGAGCTCGGCTTGTCAGCACTTAAGTTCTCAGAGGGTGATATCTTAAGAGCGTCGATGAGGCCTCGAAGTTCACTTAGCTTGTCCAGCAGTAACGGCACCATGGATGAGCACGTTGAACGCGGACTTTTAATGCAGGAGTCACAGGCGAAAATTAAATTTGGGCTCGAGTTTAAAGCTTCCACAGCAGTAGAATTCAATTTACAGCACTTGAAGTGCCACTTGACCGAACAGGTGCCACAAGATACCGAATCGGCAGCGGTGCAGGGCAGTTTGCATTTAGCACAACTGACCATAGCGAGAGCGAATTTAAACACGTCCGTACTCGATGAGTGATAACAGATCAGATTTTAGCCCACAACCCCCTGACGCATAATGGAACCCTATGAACACTAAGCCTAAGCTATCTCAAACTACTTCTATCGAATTAACTACTTCATAACTCATTTAATGATCTATCGATGTGATCATCCAAATTATGCTCGAACGCAATGCACAGTGCACATCGCAGTTCTTCAACCCCATAATTCTGATCCATAGATGATCCATCGATGTATTCACTGAGCACCTGCGGCACACCCACAGTATCGTTTCTTCAGTGCAAATACTTAAAATCAAAATTCAACATTGTAACAACGTTCCAATAATTCGCTTCTCTAAATATTCCATTCCAATTGAATTGTTCCACACAAAACTTGTCTCCGAAACATATAAGACGGAAAATCCGAGACCGTAAGAAGAAAACAAGCGCCATCGACAGTCGACGGAGCGTGTGAAGTGTGTGAAGGCGGCAACGCAAAAGCACAGCATTTCCGTTTACACACACCATATCCATGCAATTTGTCGCATCACCGTATTGACTTGTCTGGAATTGCATTTGCCGTATTGGCCGTATTGGCCAATTGTGCCATTGTCTTCTGTCACTTGGCGCTCGTTGGGTATCGCTCGTTCTTACTTATTTACTTTCGTCGGTTCCCGGCGCTCGCGCGAAGACAAAGCAACGAAAACAAGACCGAATTCAATTGTTGTCGCCGCGACACAAGTGGCAAGTGGCATGCGGCATGTGCCAGCAACACTTGTGGCATTTTTCGGTGTCTTTTCTTGTGGCTGGCTGCAAATTCGTTCGCGTGCAGATCCATACATCCAATGGCGGCAATATTCCAGGCACCGCAGTGAAACCGAAACGTGGCGCACACACAGGTGCCGCATGGCTCCTGTCGCCCGGTCGCTGCCTGGTTGTGGCCTAATGCCCAGATTCAGTGCGCTTTTCTATTCCATTACTGAGCGAGGCAGTGCGCAAAATAAAAGAAATACAAATTCCGCAGTCTCTACTTGAGTCCATACATGTCGACACGTACATAAATACGTGTATGCATGTGGGGCGTCTAGATTTGATGCAGAAAAACAACAGCAACAACTTCGGCAATCAAATAAGAGCAAAAAGTTGAGGGAAATTGAGACGAGTACAACGCAGAGCAGGCGGCTGTCGCGCCGGATAACACAACAAAATGCGGCCAAACCGGAAGCAACGGCAGTGATAAAGTTGAATAAGCAACGATTCATCGTACATTTATTATGTATGTGTGTGTGTGTGTGTGTATTTGTGAGCAAAGCTCATGCAAGCACTGCAGCGCGGTGTTGTCTAGTGACTCTTATGTCTGTTTGTGTGCGTGTTTGTCAGTGTAGGCGACAAATCTTTCAGGTAGAGTGGGTTCCGGCTTGCGCATTCTGTTGCGCTCACTTTAAATGGTTCAGTGCAATCGCCAAGGAAACTTATTTCAGCGGATATTATGTAAGCAGTTGCAACGAATTGTGGGCAACAAGGCTGTCAGATCGATTATGTGCAGCATTTGAAAGTTAATTCCAATTCCATTTCGATTGCATTGGAAATGTGATCACACATGGTTGCAATATTCTTATGAGAAGTGTTGTGGTCTCTTCGGAAAGAATTTGTAAAAAGTTCGCTAATCCGTTCAGAAATGCAAATCTTCAATTTCAAGTTCTGAAATACTTGAATGAAATGAAAACATAAATACTTAAAATAAAAAGACCTGAAATAGCTTTCAAAAATACGTTCAGCAAATTCTGACACGAAACATTTCCGAAACATTGATTTTTAAAAAATACTTTCACCAAATTCTGACACGAAACATTGTTTTTTAAACAAAATATTTAATAAAAAACCTTATTACTTATTTTTATAATGGTTAATGTGTCAGAATACCACAGGTGCGGTTCAAATTAAAATATGTGTAACAAAGTTTGAACAAGGCGGAACAAGTTTTTAATGTCAGCGCTTTCATTTAATAATAATGTAATAAATTAATAAATTTTTAAGACAAAATTACGCATGGAAAATTCATAAAAACATTTTGTAAAAGTATCAGTAAACTGACAAATTATTTCAAAAATTCAATTCTTGCTCTCTTTCAACTCGTTGCAGGTCTTAACTGAGCGGAGTATTTTTCAAAATTTATTGCGAGCGTTTAATAAAATAAACCTATGTGGTTATAACAACAACAACCAAACTATTATCAAACATATCAAAAGTGCCACTAACAACAACAACAACAACAACAACAACACTATCAATTAATATTTAATAAAAATTCCTATGGAAATCGCACTCAATTCAAATTAGAAGGCCACAAGCGACAAGATACAACAACAATAACTACAGCAATAATATAGTTGAATGACAAACAATTCAAATGCTGCAAACAATAATGACCGGCAACAGCAACGGAATAAATGGTGGTGCAAACAACAACAACAACAAGTGTGGCAACATTGACAGCCATAAGGAGGATTGCAAGCATAAAAACGACAGCAACAATTGTTGTGAATACGAAAACGTAATGGCCGCAGTGCCAACGGTGGCAGCAATCAGAACAACAACAAGTAAACAACAAATATCAGCAACGGCGCCAGCAATACAAATCGCCAACATCAGCAACGAGGAAATCATAATTATCAGCAACAACAACAACAGCAACAAACACTATAATAGCAACACATAAGCAGCAAACGGCAGTGGCAACAGCAGCTAGTGGCGTCGCTGTTCGAGCGACGATAGCAACACCAACAACAACACCCAACGTCAACAACAACGACAGCCACATTTGATATTCAACTTGACGCGGACGGGAGACGCTTTGGCGCGAAGCTAGAAAAGGCGCCAAATCTAATTATTGCTCAGCAACAACAACAACAATAACAGAAACAAGCACGTCAACAATAACAACAAATTCTAACGATATCAGTTGGTAGGGAGGCGGACGTGTGACACGCGCGATATCGCTGCATTCGGTGCAGCGCAGCGGCGCGTCCGTGTCGCACATGCGGCGTGTGTGGCCGTGCAGCGACTGCGGCGGCGGGTGGGCGGCAATAACCACGACGACTAACGACAGATTTCATTGTTGGCGCCATTAATGCAATTGGCTAAAAAGCGGAAATAGCTGGCGGAAATTAAACGGCCACTTGAGCTCCGGTGTAATGCGACGCGACTCGACTGGCGCGCGTCACAATGGCCACAGCAACGCCAACAACAGCAACAACAACGACAACATGTCGAAACTGACAGCAATAGCGGCGGGAATGCGCGCGTAGATGAGCCGAAAATTGAAATTGATGCGGCCGGGACTTGAAGAGCGTTGCCAGCAAAACTAAAACAGAACAAAAAACGTTCAAACGCTTTCTGGCAATAAACCGAAAGCGTAAAAAGTCCAAAACGGAAACGCACAAAAATTTCATCACAAAGTCAATGAGCTTTAAAGCTCTAACGAACTCGAAAGCAGTTTCACTAATTGCAAGGCAAATTCCAAACAGATAAAGGAACAAAAATCGTTAAGCTTTCAAGCACCTGAAGCGACAACAGTTAAGTTTTGAATCGAATTAGCTCGAGTGAAGCTGAATGAACGCTCATAACGATCATCAAGCACTTTAAGGCTTTGCCGTACAAATCTGAAAACACTGAAAATCATGTCATGTCAAAGGTTCTTTGATCTGCCAATAAACTCTCTACTACGTGTCTAGACATAACCTCACACAATCTGATTCTGCACGGCTTCTAGTCACAATCGGAATTCAACAACTTAGGACCGCAAAAGCGTCCCATAAGCGCACCGCTTGCTTAGCTGTCAACGCCTACAATCTTTAGCTATTTTCCGCTGACGCCACCGCGTCCGCCCACTGCGCTGCTGTTGCCACTGCGCAACGGCGCCGTTCTTGCTGCTTGCCACACTTGTTGACACCGCAGTTGCTGGCCAACGACGCTCGCAGCACGAACCGAAGTGAATCGATCTTGTAATTTCTTGAGCGCTTTTCCATTTCTTCACTCACTGATGACAGCGGCTAAACGACGCGCAAGCAGCGGCGCGACAAATGGCACCGACGAACAGCAGCAGCAGCAACAACAACAACAAGTGCCACACTATCACCTTCAGCACCATCAACAACAGCACCAGGCGCCGCATCAGCAACAACACCAACATCAGCAACACTATCAACAACAACAGCCAACATTGCGCGACTGCTCGGTGAAGTTGCCACTGGACATTCTGTAAGTACATGTGCACCCTTAACCACTCATAAATTTGTATTTAGACATGGGTAAACAATTTTAAAATTATCTAAAAGATCATCAAAGCAAAAGGATTATGTTAGATCAGCTTATTCGTGAAATCGAAACTTGCAACTTGCCTGAGAAGTTGAATTGTTCTAAGTAAATCTGGTTGGCGTATCTCGTCGATGGTCCGCGAACATGGACAGAACTGAAGCTGAACTAAATTCACGACTTTCTCATTATCGAACTGATGTGTTTGATATAACAAAACATTCATATTTTCCGAACGCTCCCGACTCAGTCGCTGTTGTAGACCCGAACGTAGCCATTTCCAAAATTATTTCTGTTAACAGAATCATAGAAGCAGAGAGTAAACATTTTATTGTAGGAATAATCAATTATTGCTACACCAAAGGCCAATTTAACTTAGATTAAAGAACAATTTTTTTCTTGTGATGGCCTTGGAACATTTTACGAAATGTCTTGCATCCCAAACTACTGCAAAGTATCCGCTGACCTATAAATTTGTTAGGTGGGCGCCAAAGACGCAGACAAACACACACCCACACACACAAATTCGACCACGAACACGCACTTGGCAACTAACCACACACGCACACACACACACAAACAAACATTGGCGGCGCATATTTTTGGCGCAGACAAAATCGAATGACAAATCCCAAAAATACACGCAATCATACAAAAATACGTCTCGCACACACACACACATAAGCACCACACTCACAGGCTGAGGCTGTTGATTCAATGAAATTTACATTTTATGCCATAAAATTTGTGCTAACACAATGCATTCGACTTGCGAGACTTGCGCTGCGAGGCCCCAAGGTGAATCGTTACTTTTTATTGCAAATACAATGGAATGAACAACAACAACAACAAAAATAACTACAGAATTGCGTTTGGCTCGCAAGCTTGCAGAAGTATATAATTTTTTGGAGAGGGGGTTAAGAGTTTGCGAACTGAATGCGAAATGCGCCGAAAATTTGAAGAATTTTGATGGAACCCAGTGGAGTGGAACGTTTAGCATTGGTTGACTTGTTTACAAATGATGTAGACTACATGCCGATGATGTAATGTATGTGTGCTTCACTTTATGTTGCAGCCTTAGGGAAAATTTACTAATTTGCCTTAACCCTTTCGGTACAGCTTTTTACTGGGGAAAGTTAAAATTTTAAATTTTACGTTTTAGGCTTCTATGTGGTTATGTTAGCAACATTCCATAAGAAATTTTGAAATTTTTATACTCGGACCCTGTATTTTGGAGTGTTTTTCTATGAGAGCAACCACATCGTTGTGGCTGTAATAATTACTTAAACATAAAACTTGTTATGCATAACGAAAATTTGAATATTTCTTTATATACTTCAGCCAAAATTTTTTTAAAAAAAGGATCTAAATTGAAAGAAAACGTAAAATTAAAAAAGGTTATCTAATTTTGTCTGCTTCTTCTTCCTTCACTATCTCAAGATATACCATTAAAAAAACGTGTCTCTCAACTTTATTATTCAGTTTATTAATTTCGTATTTTTCCTAAAACTTCAAACTATTCTAAGGAACAACAAAAATATAGTATCCACAAGTTTTTTTACCAAAAACAGGCACTGACGTATGGCATAGAATAACCGAAAGGGTTAAATTAAATGTCACTCATACGCTCCGCATACTCTTTGCTATTTCAGCAAATTGTGTTTCGTTTTTATCAACAAATATCAGATTTGTTTAAGGATGAGAATATTGTTTGAGATTTTTCTAAACTATCTACACATTTGTATATTTTTTTTAAATAATTGAGTCCATGTTTGATTTGGGTGCATTCATGCTACTCATACGCCCTGACGACCGGCAAAATTTATGTTGGTTGTATGATTTGGCTTTAAAGAAATTGACAAACCTACTCAAATCAAGCACTGTACAAGACCAGCGAAACGGTTGAGTGCACGCAAATGTAGACAACTCAATCGACCCGCCACTGGGCCAACGCTGCGAGATTGTAATTCGATTTAAATGATGCTTGCAGTATGCGAGATTATTCGTTTCATTCTGCTTTACGGTCTGGCACGACGAAACCTCAATTGCAAATGAAGTTATTTTTATGTGGGGGTCCATTCAATGCTCTCCGTCCCGCGCGCCACTACGCTCGCGCTGCCTACGAGTCCAAGTGCACAATTCATGTGCAATTCTCATGCCAGGCGACAATTAAGTGTGCGAAGCAGCAAAGAAAAACCGCGCAGAAATTAGCATAAAGAATTTTTGCATTTAAAGGAAAATCATAAAAGCGCGGCTCGCTGCCGAGGACGGAGTGGCGTGAAGCGGTGCGGAGCGGCAACACGTAGCACCGTAACACATCATTAGAAAATCGCACGCTTATCGCTTTGTGCGCCACCAACAAAGCAGCGCGCCATTCAAAAGCACACAAAAAGAAAATGGGGCGCACCAGAAGCAAAGTGGCCGTCAAGTTTGCTTGATTTTCTTCCTTGCCTCCTCTTCCTTTTGCTGGCTTTCGTTTTCAGCGAGTTTTTCACACATTAAATTGTTGTTATTTTGCGCTGCACGCAATGCCGCGAACAAAGGACCCACGAGTGGTCACGGTGTCTCCGTGCGGCGACGGCGGACAGGTCGTTATTTTGCACAAGTGTTCGTGTTGCTTGAAGTGCTGTGCTGCGCAGCCCAGCACTCGCCACCTGCGGCAACATCCTTAAATAAATTTAAAGCGATGACAACTTGGGGAGTGCGGAAAAATGCGCCGCTTTTGAGGGGTTTTTAACAGGCGATCGCAATGAAAGGATCCAGTTTTACTGTTACTTTTGGAACTGAACTTTGAAAGGTGCAAAAGGGCGATAACATATAAGTTGTTATTTGCAAATTTTGCAATCGATTTCATATATTCTCGCATGAATGAAAACAAGAAATTTGATTTCAAATTTTTAAAGTTTATCTGTAATTTATTTTAATTAATTGAAAGTTTTTTGTTTGATTTTAAACGAAGCTATTAATACAATTTTGAAAATGTTCTAGTCAACACTTTGAACGGCTCTGCAAACACGTGCGGCGGTTGACAGCCAATTTTCCAGCCAAGCGTTTTAAATTAATTTAAAACAAAATGCTTTATGCGCGCCGCACACGCACACACACACACACACTTCACTTTTTCATAATTATTTGCAATAACAAAATGAAGGGTGGAAAGTGCTCACGCATTGCTGATCCCTGCAGCGTCGAATAGTTTGCAGAGCGCGAATAGCACTTGCGCGTAAGATGGCAGCCCTGGCACAGAGTCAGCTGCCACCAACAAGTGACAGCAGCGACAGTTCATTTAAGTGAAAAGGAGTCGAGTGGCGCTCGAGGAATGAAGTTGTGCTATGCAATTTTCTGCTGCCGCACGACACGCGGCACAATGCAGGCGTTGGAATGTCGGGAATAAAGCCATAAACGAGGCGCAAGGCGCTTGCATTGTTTTTCGCTGAAGCAGGAGGCAGAAGTGGCACACGAATAGAGCGAACAACATAAAAGGACACCTGAGCTTGGGGGCTTGCTTCCCTGTTTACCTGTGCGTTCAGTATGTGCAGGTTTTTATGGCAGCACACAATGGGGGGAGGGGGGCTGATTCTGCTTCACGGCAGGAATTTAGAGCGCTGCCTGTCGGCGCGGCGAAGTCTTAACGCTTTCAGCGCTGCACTGCGAGCAGTGACTACTTGCAAGGATGGGTTGCGACACATTTTTACGATTTAATGTAATTTGTATGTCATAACCACCGCCAGCCAGCCTAAAAGTATGCCATGGGAAAAGTGATTTCGCAGCGCTGATGCTGATGTCATTAAATAATAAATTTCCTTAAAAGTAGCATACTTTTAGGATGCTCAAGTATGCAACAGACTGCAATTATTTGTTTATCTAAGTTCGAATAAATTTTATTGACAAGTGCGAACATTTGCGTAAGGAAGTTACTCTTCCAACAAACCACCAACACACAACCAATGTCACGTTTCGCATGGCTGGCACGCAGAACCACTGAAAGGATTAAGAGCTGCAACCAGCGGTGGCGTCGCAGCGTGCTACATCGGCTGCCATTCTTGCCGTGGCATCGCCTGAATTCGTGTCGCTTGGAGCATTTAACACATACTTGCACGTGAGCAAATATAGGTGGTTGCAGTTGTGTGTTGTTGTTGTTGTGTTTGGCACTCATAGCCGCCTAGTCCTCAGTCGCGTTGTGCTATTTAGGCTAAGGATGGAACATTTATTACGGAATTAATTATACGTTAAAGTGTGCGCTGTAGGACGTCAGGCACTGCAGCTGCTGCTGCTGCTGTTGCTGTTGTTTGCGGCTGTGACATGTTGACACACATAGCCACGTCTTGTTTTGACATGAAAATGTGCTGGAATTTTAAGTAACGTGTTTTCGGCTAACGACAGGCGACGTCTCGAGCGAAGCTTTTATTGATTGGAAATTGTTTTCATTTCGTCCTTTTGCAGTGATTGTCATGCAAATGAAGTTGTTGCAGCTGCTATTTGAGGTGACTTTCATCGGTTTTGGTAATGGAAATTCATGATCTATTTTGTCGTTTATGATACACACTTTTTTGTTTCTGAGGCGACAATCAATCAGATTTTTAAATATTCTCTTCACACTCCACAGTTATTCGACTCCATACAACCGCGGGACAAAATTAGAAAGTCCGTTCTTCATAAAATTTGGTATACTAGTTAATCGTGGTCTGCTGAATTGAAATCTTCATTTTGTTTTTCTTAAACTTTTGTAGTTTAGCAATGCCTGAGACTTAAATTTGCAATTTTCGTCATTTTTGGTATGCTGTGGCAACAAGTGTGTTGGCTAGATTTTTCAGATTTTACATTTAATCAGTTACATCAAAATTGATAATTGCAAGGAGTAACAGAAATTGTATCGGGACCCTTTAGCTTTGCAATATAAATGATAAAAATATATATATATTTTTTGTATTTATGCAGTTTTTTCAATTTTTCATGCTGATTGCATACTTTCAGGGATGAAAAACATAAATTTTGTAGAAAATTAGGTGCTTAGACCACTTTTCATATTGAATTATTTTCTAAGATCGAAAGATATCGGAGGTAATTACATTATTCGACAAAGAAAGCATTCTTTCTAAATAAAAAAATTCAGGACCATACTTTTTTAGATATGTTTCTCTAAGTTTTGCCAATTTTCAGATTTTTAATTTAGAAAAATATTTTAAATTAAGAGTGAAGTAAAAGCCTCAGCTTTGCCAATTTTAAGAAAACATTAAAAGCGAAAATGGCCACATTATTTCTTAATTTATATTGGAAGTTTTAGTTTAGTTTCTTAGTAACCATCTATTTTTATAATTTTTTTTACAAATTTTAAGAAAATGTTAAAAGCGAACATGGCCACATCATTTCCTTATCTATATTGAAAGTTTTAGTTTAGTTTCTTGGTAACCATCTATTTTTAAAATTTTTTTTACTCAATAGACAAAAAAACAGAAAATATGTGTTTAAATTTTTTGGTGAAAAAAGTTTTAACTTTGAGCCGCTTTTGCACAGACACTAATTAATTTTAACACCGATTTTTTGGGGTTTTCTTAGTTGGAGTTTTACCTTTCAAATTACATAAAAATCGTTAAATTCTAAGGCTATACTTTTTTTGAATTTTGCCTATGGAACGAATAAATTTTGTCGAAAAATAGGTGTTAAGACCACTTTTCAAATTGAATTATTTTCTGAGATCGGAAGGTATCGGAGCATGTAATTACATTATCCGACAAAGAAAGAATGCTTCTCAAAATAAAAATAAATCCAGAAACATACTTTCACATACTTTTTATGTGTGCCCTCTGGCCACTAAATGCGTTAACACATATTTCTTGACTTTCTAAAAGAAAGCTTGGCTGCAAAAATAAATCCCAATAATTGCACAGAATATATAAAAATTTTGAAAAGTTGCAACAATCGTACACCAACTGTTGCTCTATTACAAAAATTACAAACTGCACCGTCATACATTTGGAATCCCCCACATTTCCACCTAATTCTGCAAAGCATTGAGTTTCAATTCTGATCCTCTAGTCACTGAAACCATAGTCAGCACATTTTGAATACCTCAAACACTGCGACACAAGCACTGACGGCCGCGTTGCGAATCGGCCTCTGATTTCCTTTCGCCGAAACGCCACTAAATCCTTATTTATTTAATTCCGTCGAATTGAATTTCCCGAATCCCAATCACTGCCGCGGTTAATTACCGAAATGGATTTTCGCTTATCTCTGCAACGTTGTCGCTGTTGCTGTTGCGTTTCGGTTTCAATCGTAATTACAAATTGACTTAGCGAAAGATAAACAGGTGCACGTGCACCTGTGTGTGTGTGTCGGTGTGCAGTCGGGCATAGAATTGTCTCGAATATCAACCAAATAATCCATTAAAATAATTAGCACGCAACGAACACCCACAATCACTAAACTATTCCGTGTCACACACATTCGTCGCAACGTCAAGTTGAGCACAAACTTTGCCACTGCGCGAGCTGATGGCGCAACCTTCGCCGATTGAATCGCAACACTGCTCTATCAGCTGACGCCATCAGCTGGCACGATGGAAAATCATTAATTTCAATCTCAAGTTTTCGTTTTGCCTCTCAATTTAATTGAATTTTCTTTAACTTTCTCGTCACGCAGATGGTTACCAAAGTCGGCAATGCGGCCCGTGGGTCCCGAAACGTCGCACACCGACTGCATCCTGGTTGTGGGCGTCTCGCGACCCAAGCTGGCTGTCGTCTTCCTGACGGTTATGCTGATCTCGCTGTTCCTCACGTTCCACGTGCTCTACGACAGCGCCGTCTACAACATACAAGCGGCACAGGCGGTCTCCGAGCACCGCCATCGGCTGCATTTGCTGAGCAGTAGCAGCCCGAACCGCTTGCCGGACTTCTCGAAGCCGGGCGCTGCGGCGGCGGCCGTGGTGCCGTCATCGAACCAGATAAGCCATCCCATGGTGTTTCCATCGAATCGGGTGCACTTTCCGAAAACCAGCCGGCGGCTGCCGCAGGTGAGTCACCATTTATTTCTTAATCTACACACACACACACACACACACATGATAAATAACTGCATTTATTGTGCCTGAATATTGATTAGTCAATTAATTACAAGTTCCATTGAAGCCTTCAATTGAGTGCAGGTCGCTTGCCGACAACTGACTACAAATTTTTCGCATTTTGTGTCTTCTTTGCAGGCGCTCATAATTGGAATTCGCAAATGCGGCACACGTGCGCTGCTCGAAATGCTGTACCTGCATCCGCGCATACAGAAGGCGGGCGGCGAGGTGCACTTCTTCGACCGCGACGAGAACTACATGAAAGGCCTGGAGTGGTATCGCAAAAAGATGCCGCACTCATTTCGCGGCCAAATTACCATCGAGAAGAGTCCCAGCTACTTTGTGTCGCCGGAGGTAAGTAAGAGTTAGAGAGAGAGCGCAGTGGGGTGCGGTGGGTGGGCCATGAATAGACTAACCAGCAGCGGAAGCGCAAAGGAAGTCAAGTCTCTTAATTTGTAGACTCCGTTGCGCTTTGATATTAAATTGGCAATTATGCAATTATATTTGTAATTCAACTACTGTCTCGTCTTCGGCGCGTGTTCGGCTCACGGTGCGCCGTTGGCAGCAGATAATGTTTTAGCTGAAGCACTGCATCAAAGCGCAAAGGTCAGAGCGGCACTCGAAGCAATGCAAGCTTTTTGATGTATGAATAATTAGCGAGCAGCGAAACTCGACCAACAACGTTTTGTTTTTTTTATGAAACGGCCCACAAGTCCGAAAGGCTGTGGGCACAAGCAAATTTTTCATTAAACTGCAAAATGTTTTAATTTTTTCGTTTTCGAATTCAGAAATTCATTTGGGCAAATATGCAACAGCAATAATTAAACGTAATAAAAACATCAAATATTGCGTTACAATGTAAAAACATTGACCTATTAACCCTTTCAATACGACTTTTGGCCAGTGAAGATATTTCTGTATAATTGAACTAAATAATTTCAGATTTTTTTTTTTTTTTTATGCACAAAGAGCACGCTTATACTTCTGAACGTATACCAAATATGAATTAGTTAGGTTATGCTAACCAAAACACGTGTTGTGAAGTACTGACTACAGACTACTGTTTAGTCCCATCCCAGCACTTTAAAAGCGAATACTTTTCGCACCAGTAATTTTTGAACATTATCTGGGACTTATATATCCCCGCAGTATTGAAAGGGTTAATGGAGAGAAATTTGCAAAAGCCACTTTTCATAAATTTAAATCGTAATTTTTGTAGTGCCATCAATTTGCATGTTTCGTGAATTATTATTCAGCAGCAGAAAAAAATGGCAAATTTCATTACCATCGCCATAAAAGTGTTGATTCAACAATGTTTTGAAAAAAACTGTCTGCAATTTTCGCAGTTTTATTGCATAAATATTGTATTTTTGAATATATATAACCAATGCATTGATGATGTTGAATTAATGGAGAGAAAAAAACAAATTCGGTTCGGGGCTATAAAGAAATAAAATGGTGAAAAGCATAGATGAGCAGAGCGCTGATTTTTTCAAAATACTTAGAACAAATATTTACATTCTTAAAAAAATATATTAAAAGAATTGCGCTTTTCACAAGCCTTCGGTATGAGCTACAAACGATCTCTCGGTTGTCTGGAAAATGCTGAGGAATTACCAGAAAGTGTCTATTAAAGTATCGACGCCGAGGCTTAAAGCCAAGTCTGATTTAATTACGTTTTGCCAGCACATTGCGAATCAAGTGATCTTCAATTCGTCCTTCAAAATCGACAGGTGAAAGGTAGGGCATACTGAAATATGCTGCCATTGAACACTTTTGTGTGAATTGATGAAATTTCACCTACTTCACAAGTCAAAAGAAGCTGAGCGCTGTTTGAGCAAATTCTGAATAGCTTGCAACATTCCACCACTCCTTCGAGTGATTGCTTTGAGGCAGAATTTCAACCGCAATAAGCACTTTTTCAGCACCGAAAGGAGCCATGAATAGGAAAATTGCCAGGCATAAAGGTCTTGATTTAACTTTGAGCTGCTGTAAAAATAATTTTGAGCCGCTTGTGCGGTGACAGACTTTGATGAAGTGAGGTGAGTACTGGCGAAAAGTGCGTCAGCTGCTCGAAATGCAGCGAAATATTGGCTAAAGTGAATTTTATGATTTCGTTGATGCTTTTCTAAAGCATAGAAGCGAAAGGATAACGAAAGGAGCACAATGGTGAATGGAGTAGTGATCGGCGTGTATGTGTGCTTTTAATGAAACAACAAGCGCTTTAGAAAGTTTGGTACGCTTTGAGGGGTAGAACAAGCCAAAGCAACCTGGAGTGGTTGCAAAATACAGCGAGGGTTGGCAGCTCCATGCAGCGCAAAGCGTTGTTGTGAACACAAAACCCCACAACACCACGAAATTGCTGAAAAGTTTATGTTTGGTTAATTTATAGAGAGATAGACTGCTTTGGGTCATACACGCCAGGGGCGGCGACAGAACTCCGCCAAAGGAGGATAGCTGGTATTTGAATTACTTAACAAAAATTTAGAACTATCGTTTTACTCGTTGTGACAAGTCGCCGGAAGCGAGTTTTTATTTCATAAAACAATGAATTACCTTGAAAATTTGTTCAAACAATAAGGGGAAAAATTCATAGTGTTTTTACCCTACGCCCATAAAGTAACCTCAGCTGCGCCCCTGACTCACACAAAACAACTGACAAACGATTGTGTTGAGTCCGCCGGCGCTGCAGACTTTTTGCTGCCGGCGCACGAGATGCCAACTCACTGAGCGTTTAGTTCAGTTCAGTTCGGTGAAGCCATTCAGTCAAGAGTGCTCCGCGCTTGTCCGTGTTGTAAAGGGAGCAATTTGCATTGAACCCTTCAAAGAATGCCAAGCATATTCCATAAAACAACTGGGGGGGCGAGAGCGCAAAGCAGCGGCAAATAAATGCAAGTTAGGAGAATGAGGTGCCGCCTTTTTGCCGCTCTGCCACAACGCTTTGGCGGGTTCGCAGTGCAAAGTGCCGTTGGTCAGCAATGGAGTTGCGTCGAGATTCGAGTTTCACGTTTGTCTACATTTCCTGTAAACTTGTATTTTCTGTTTGTTCTGATACAAAATATTCGAATAAAGCTTGTAAAAAGAAGCTTTGAGGATGAAATGAGTCTGAGTCTTTAATAACAATTTGATGAAAAATTATATAATCAGCGGCTCCGGAAATATAAGGAACAGTTCAGAAACTGGGCGGATTTTGTGAAGAGCTGAAAGTTTTTGTACTGTGAAAAAATGTGGAATAATTGAAGTTTTTGAGTTGAAATTAACTTCAACAATTTTTATAAGCTGAACCAATGAAATGATTAAGATGAAATTTCACAATGTTTTGGTGCTTGGTAAGGGTTTTATAATATATTTTTTTCAAATTTTTTTGTAGGATAATTACAAAAAGATTGTTTGATTTCAGTTGGAGACATAATTCTCTTTCTTTTGATACCAATATTGTTAGACTAGGATGAGTTCGACCATTAAAATTAATTTTTTTAATTGGGGTGTAGCTTGTAACTTCAAGACCCTGTAAAACTCAAACTAGAGGTGACCCGAAAACTAATTACATATTCGTGATCAGCGACTCTGAAAATATAAGGAATAGTTGAGAAACTCCGCAGGTTTTTTGGTCGTATAAACTAAGAAATATGTCTTGAAGACTACTTTGAGATGCTGATTTGTTGATTTTCTTACCGGATGTGGAACACTTTCGCCCATGGAGAGAGATTCTTGCAAAGCATAGGAGCCCTTTAGGCATTTATGGGCCATCATGCCAACAAAATACATATTGTGCAATACTTTACATAATAACGTCAATAGATAAATTGCAGCACATCACTGACCATCCATGCGGCAGGTTTGCCTGGTCGCAAATAAATGAAGCAACAAAGATCGAAGGAAACGGTGGCTGCATTCCACATCGTGCGGTGCACTGCGGTTTAATGAACTGCAACATTCACCCGCTCACATACACACACACTCACACATACACAAAGTATTTGTTGCATGTTGTCTCTCGCGCAAAGTTAGTTAGCTTTGCCACAACATTACGGCGTCAGCTAGTTGCACATTTTATGACCAAGTTCCCTCCAATGCTGGCTAAGTGGCAGTTTGGTTTTTATGCAGTTTGGAACTGTCATAAATCTTCATTAATGACTTTATTAATATTTATTGACAGTGCTGTCGAGCGTTGGCTGAACGCGACGAGCTAATCCCAAACGCAACGAGTTGAACGCATCGCGTTGATGCATCAAATGGGATGGAAATTTGTCAGTGACAGTTCAGCTTTCGAGATGGTTTCTAATACCGAATTGCTGAAGGTGTGTGGGAATGCATAAAAAATAAAAGATTTATCTAAAAAACATCTAACATGTAAATAAAAGCAGTAAAAAGTGATAAAGTATGTTGAGTAGGTAATTGTAGAGGTGAGCAAAAAATTTGAAGCAATGCACAGTGATTCGTTCCATAGACGAAATTCAAAAAATGTATGGTCTCAGAATTTAACGATTTTGATGTCATTTGAAAGAAAAAACTCCAACTAAGAAAACCCCAAAAATCTGTGCAAAAAATCAATTAGTGTCTGCGCAAAAGCGGCTCAAAGTTGAAACTTTTTTCACAAAAAAATTTAAACTCATATTTTCTGTTTTTTAGTCTATTGAGTAAAAAAAATTTTAAAAATACATGGTTGGCACGAAGTTGCTTAAACTTTCAATATAGATTACGAAATGACGTGGCCATTTTCGTTTTCAATGTTTTCCCAAAATTTGCGAATCGTAGGCTTTTACTTCACTTTTAATTCAAAATATTTTTCTAAGTTAAAAATCTGAAAATTGCCAAAACTTAGACGAAAATATCTAAAAAGTATGTGAAAGTATGTTCCTAGATTTTTTTTTATTTTAAGAAGCATTCTTTCTTTGTCGGATAATGTAACTATATCCTCCAATATCTTCCGATCTCAGAAAATAATTCAATTTGAAAAGTGGTCTAAACACGTATTTTTCGACAAAATTTATTTTATTTATGCCTAAAAGTATGCAATTAGCACGAAAACTGATAAAATCTGCAAAAATGCAAAACATACATCTATTATTATCGTTTTTATTGCAAAACTAGAGGGTCCCGATACAATTTCTGTTACTCTTTGGAATAATCAATGTTGATTTTACCGATTAAGTGTAAAATCTGAATAATCTAGCCAACACATTTGGTGCTATAGCTTTCCAAAAATTACGAAATTTGCAAAATTAAGCTTTAGGCATTGCCAAACTACAACAGTTTAAGAAAAACCAAATGGAGATTTCAATTCAATTTTATGAAGAACGGACCACTCCTTCTAATTTTGTCCCGCGGTTGTATGGAGTCGAATCACTGTGCAATGCGCAGATTGTTATTATAGCTTCAGAAAACTCTTTCTTGTGTAAGAGTATGTAACCAGTTGTAGTGTTATTTCATAAGTCATAATTGCAATAACGAGTCTCCAATTAATAACCAACAAATATCTCGTACATCGTCATCGTCTTCTCGTGTGCCATTTGAGTTTTTCTCTAAATTCCACAAATTTCTTGGCACAACTTTTCTTTCTCATTTAGACATAACGAGTTGCATTGCACTTCAATAATAATAACATGCAGTTGAACTAAAACTACAACAACAATTACAGACTCGAATTATTTCGGTGTAACACCATTGCACAGTGCTTCGTTCCATAGGCAAAATTCAAAAAATTTTTAATCTCAGAATTTAACGATTTTGAAATCATTTGAAAGGTAAAACTCCAATTAAGAAAACCCCAAAAAATGTGTGCAAAAAAATTAATTAGTGTCTGTGCAAAAGATTCAAAACGGCGCATCTGCGCTAATTGGATGCTTGGGGCATCACCACTTTAACCACTTTAACCTGTGCAAAAGCGGTTCAAAGTTGAAACTTTTTTCACAAAAAAATGTAAACACATATTTTCTGTTTTTCAGTCTATTAAGTAAAAAAAATTTTAAAAATAGATGGTTACCAAGAAGTTGCTAAAACAACTTATACAACAATACAGAGTCAGAATTGATGTAGACATTTTCGATTTCAATGTTTTCTTAAAATTTACAAAGTTGAGGCTTGTACTTTACTTTTATTTTGAAATATTTTTCAAAATTAAAAACCTAAAAATTGGCAAAACTTACGAGAAAATATCTAAAAAGTATGTGAAAGCATGTTCATGGATTTTTTTTATTTTAAGAAGCGTTCTTTCCTTGTCGGATACCACCGATATCTTCCGATCTCAGAAAATAATTCAATTTGAAAAGTGGTCTAAACACCAATTTTTCCACAAAATATATTTTATTTATGCCTGAAAGTATGCAATCAATGAAATCATGAAAAATGACAAAAAGAAAATGCACAAATGCAAAACAAACATTTATTAACTAAAGGGTCTCGATCAGGGACCGTACCGGTTATGGGTTTTATCAAAAAAGTCAGATTTTAACTGTTATCTTTTAACTTTTATTTTAACCGACAAAAATAAAAGTTATTTTATGCCTTTTATCATATCATGCAAAAATAATTGTTACTTTTGACTTTTATTTTATCGGTAAAAAATAACAGTTATTGTGTGACTTTTATTTTTTCGGTCAAATATATCAAGCAATTTGAATTTTTTCAAAGGCCGTTTGACCGACTAAAAAACTATTGATACCATTTTTTCGTCTAAGCAGACCGCACATTCTGAGCTCTAAGACTTGTGCGAAAATGATGAAAATTGCAAATTCAAGTCTCAGGCATTGCAAAACTACAAAAGTTTACGAAAAGTCATTGGTATGAAATAATTTAAATTTCCCAAACCCGAGTTTGCCAGAATAAAATCAAATTGAAAGCTTTTGAGGCGCTTCACAGCACTTTGCATCGCCATGTTGCATGTTTTGCCATTTCCACTTGGCAGACGTTCAAGTTGCAAATTCCTGAGCATTCTGCTGCATACTTTTTGGCACTGCTGGCGTGTTTATTAATTTATACGGCCATAAAGTTCAATTGAGTTCAATTGAGTGCTCGGGCGACGTCGCACTGTTGGGCTTGTCACTTGTTGCCGTCGAACAACGGACAACAATCGCCTCAGCTGTTGGGACAATTTTCATGTCTGCGCAAAAATTCGTGCACGAGTTTAAATTTTGATAAAAGCAGCTCAAAAATGCTGCAACTTTGCTCATTGCTTTGGATTTTATGCAAATAAAAACTACTGCAATGGAGCTGCCGCTGTGATGCCTTTTGTTATTTTGCTTAATTAAATCGTTAACCCTTTGTGCAACTGCTGGACCGCCGCTCGTTACGGTGCTCGGTTGACCCTTTCATGCAGCGCCTAATTATATGCTAGACAAATTTATTTCATGTCAGCTTTTCATGCTTCGCAAAGCAATTACAGTCACACTGGCCGCTGCGAGCAATTGCCGCCGCTGTCGCTGCCATTTAAATGCCACGTAGAGGCTGTCGGCTGGCGTGTGAATTGGCATTTTGCGCCCGGCATGTCCTTGAAATTTTAACACACTCACAGTGGGCGTGCATTATGAGCGCGTTTGTGCAAAAAGTATGAATAATTAGCGCTGAAAATCGCCGAAGCATATAATTTGAAAGTCGAGTGCTGCAGCGACGATTTAGAAAAGTGGGCGGCTCAGCATTATTCGACTATTTATGAAATTACAACAGCAACCTACATAAACCAACAACATTTCAAGGCATATGGATGGCATTAGCATCACTTTTAAAAAACGTTTCTCTACGCACAGCAGTGCTTGAATGCATTCGTGACTGCGACCATTGAACGCTCTCGTCGAGCGCACTTTTCATTGAAATTTCGTTGCAGGTCTCAAACTCGAGTGCTGCAATTCATTGCTGGTGAGTGCTTCACTCGCTTCGTCCTGTTCAACTGCTTTCAAACGAACTCGATTTGGAAAGTGGCCACTCTAGTCACACACACAGACCTCAACTCTGCGGTAGCTGCGTATGTGTGTGTAAACCTGCGTTTGGTGTGTCGCGCCGCGGGCCACAGTCTCTTTTAATCTTATTAAGTCAATTAAGTTCGCTCTTTATTTGTACCTTTTCCGATCTTGCTGCGGCACTGGCAGTCGCTGACTGCTGCTCTGCGCCAGCATTTGTTCACCCATTCCACAGCGAATTGAAAAACTAAAACAATAAATTAATTTGGCAGCGCCATAATGGGCTGGGCGGCCAATATCGACGCCGCAATATGCGGAAAATGCGCGGCAATGCCGTCCGTGACGCTACTGACGCAGTGCCACCACTTTCGTTTCCATTTCGATTTCGATTTTCTCTACATTGCTGTGCGCTCTTGTCTGCTTTTAGGTGCCGGAACGTGTGCGCGCCATGAATGCGAGCATAAAACTTTTGCTCATTGTACGTGAACCGGTGACGAGGGCCATTTCTGATTACACACAATTACGAAGTCATGCGGCAACGGCCACGCTGCCACTGGCCGATGGACCAACGCCGCAGACGCCGACGCCGACGCCGGCGTCCATGCGCGCCAAACTCTCATCAGCGGCCAGCCAGCAACACGGTCAGCTGGTGCGCCGAGGCGGCGAGGTGGCTGGCTCCGGGGCCGGCTTGGGTCGCGGCTGGTCGACGGGCTCCGGCTCGGGCTGGGATTCGGGTGCGCAGCACAAGTCCGGCTCGCTAAACGGCAAATTGAATGGCGGCTACCTGTCGGCACAAGTGTACGACAACTCGCTGGGCGGCGGGGGTGGCGGCGAAAGGCGAGCAGGAAATGAAAATCGACACTACGGCGAGATCTACACGACGGCGCCGACGCCTCTGTCGAATGCCGCCGCAGCCGCCGCGGCCGCAGCAGCAGCACAAATTGCAAGCAAGTAAGTGACATCATTTCTCTTACATTTATTTGTTGTTGTTTTTATTGTTTTTATGCTCCTACATATTGAATGCGAGGTTAAATTGGTTTCAAGTGTCGCAGGCTTTAAGTACCGAAAGGAAATTGAACAATTTTCTACTTTTTGAACAATTTGACTTCTTGTGGTTTAAAACTGAGTCTGAGTGACAGAAATGACAATAAGAATGTAACCGAGCAGTTCCAGTTTGATGAAAAGTGCTAATCACCAGAGAAGCTCAATCAGGCCGCACGTGCATGAAGTTTGATTGAAGTCGGTCTGAGGTTCGAAGACAGCAGCCAATTTCTGACAAGTGGCTTTTGTGGCGCTACTTGTAGACCACTTTTGAGCTACACTCTGCAGACTGAACGAAATAAATGCTCCGTTTTAACCTCAACCCAACCAGATTTCTATCTCGCGTTCATTGCCTTTCGGCGCAATAAAAACAAATCAAAAGTAGGCGAGCGCCACACAGGGACAGACAAAGAGATGAGACACAGTGTCGAGCATTTAACAGAAGCGAAAAGCGGAATTGGTCTTTGCTATTTGCTATTTTGCATGCAAATGGAATGAAACAACAACGACGACGACGACGATGTAACGTTGGCCCAGCCGCCTCGGAGTACGTTTTATAATTTGTTAATTCAATAAAATGCGCACAATTTAAAGTGCGACAACGATAAGCGGGCGGCAAGTAAGCAGCGGAAACGGAAGTAAAACCAATTCAACTCGATTCGACTTGACTCGACTGACACGACGTGTTCGTCGGCGCAATTATTGCAATGTTGCGTAATTTGCTTGTGTAAATTTTTTAAACTCACATACATACCAAATGAGCTCTATGTGTGTGTGTGTGCGTGTACTTGCAGGTCATTCGAGGAGCTCGCCATATTCCCCAACGGCACCGTGAACGAATCCTATCGGCCGCTCACCATCTCCCTGTACCATCTGCACCTGCACCGCTGGCTGGAAGTCTTCCCGCGTGAGCAATTACTCGTTGTCAATGGCGATCGATTAATTGAGGACCCCGTGTCGCAGCTGAAGCGCATCGAAACGTTTCTGGGTGAGTGTGAATCGTCGCTGTGTGTTGTTGTTATTTGATTAAATTATGATGCGAGTATGTGTTGTGCTAAAATGACTGTGCGGCAATGTGATGCGATATTGCATAATATTAGGTATAATTGATGCTCTGACATTCTCATTCGCCCACTCGACAGTCCATGTTTGGTTTAGTTGAATAGATAGTAAAAATAATGGTATTCACGAGGCCGCTATGAACGAAGAACCTCTTGCCTGATTTTGGACCCCTGTGGGTTCCTCATTGTAATGGCAACAGGATACCTTCAAAGTGATTCTTCCAAGTTGATTCTTCCAACCGACTTTATTCGTTAATTCTTCTTTATACGAAAGAAATGGTTCTATAAATGAACCGAGTTTCATTGAGTTTTAACATTGAACAAACAGTATCTGTTACCATTTATTCTGTAGTTCGACATACTCGACTTGCAATTAGAAGAACTGCAGCTTTTCCGTGGATTCAAAGTATTTTTTTTATAATTGTACTAATTACTTTATAAATAATTATAAGTTTGTTTGAACTGTTTTCTGTTTTGGGTAATTCGAGTCGGTTCTGAATTCCACATTAAAAATTCAAGCGATTGCCATTGTCCACCTTCCAATTATAAATGGAATACATTTTTTTTTTAATAGTTGCCGCACTGACGCAGATAACATTTCAATTCTTGCTGCAAATTGTACAATAACACAGTCTAATTGAAATGATTTTCGGGCGATGAGCAATTAATTGAATTTACATAGTCTGACATTTGCGTTTGGTGCGGCGTTGAGGTCACGTTACATGCAGCTGACGCCGCTGTCAGCTCGTCCGATATGATTTGCGAGCTCATTCATGCGTTGCACATGTCAATTAAAAGCAAAGCAATTGCATTGCCGGGCAATTTCAGTAATTTTCTGATTAGTTAATTAGGTGAGCGCTGATGGATCGATACAAATGCTCGTCGGTTAGTTGGCGTGTAACATGTAACACATGCGATATAAAAGCTGCGCTAATTTGTTCAATTGAATTTTGAATATTTGTTCGAAATGACTAATTGAAACGATTGAGTGAATGTGTTCAATGTTTTGCAACAATGTGTAAATTTACACTCGCAATTTTCAATTGGAATGCAATTGAATTTAAATTATCGGAAGCTGGTGGTGCCATATTTTAAGATATTTATTTATTTATTTATTTATTTATTTATTTATTTTATTATTTATTTTATTATTTATTTATTTATTTATTTATTTTTCATTTATTTAATTATTTTTGTATTTATTTATTTATTTGTTTATTTATTTTTTTATTTATTTTTTTATTTCTTTATTTATTCATTTATTTATGTTTTTATTTATTTATTTATTTATTCATTCATTTATTTTTTTTTTATTTATTTAATTATTTATTTATTTATTTATTTTTTATTTAATTATTTATTTATTTATTTATTTTTTTATTTTTTATTTATTTAATTATTTTTGTATTTATTTATTTATTTGTTTATTTATCTATTTATTTTTTTATTTAGTTATTTATTTTTTTATTTCTTTATTTATTTATTCATTCATTTATTTTTTTATTTATTTATTTATTGATTTATGTATTGATTTTTTATGTTTTTATTTATTTAATTATTTTTTTATTTATTGATTTATTTATTTATTCATTCATTTATTTTTTTATTTATTTATTTAATTATTTATTTATTTTTTTATTTTTTTATTTATTTTTTATTTCTTTATTTATTTATTCATTTATTTATTTATTTATTTATTTATTTATGTATTTATTTATTCATTCATTTATTTTTTTATTTATTTATTTAATTATTTATTTATTTATTTATTTTTTATTTTTTATTTAATTATTTATTTATTTATTAATTTTTTTATTTTTTATTTATTTAATTATTTTTGTATTTATTTATTTATTTGTTTATTTATTTATTTATTTTTTTATTTATTTATTTATATTTTTATTTCTTTATTTATTTGTTCATTTATTTATTTTTTTATTTATTTATTTATTGATTTATTTATTGATTTTTAATTTTTTTTATTTATTTAATTATTTTTTTATTTTTTTATTTATTTATTGATTTATTTATTTATTCATTCATTTTTTTTTATTTATTTATTTAATTATTTATTTATTTTGTATTTATTTTTTATTTATTTAAATTTATTTATTTTGTTTTGATTTGAAATTAATCAGATTCATCTAACAAAAGTCTATTTAACGAGCTATCACGAGCTATCGTTATTAGAAAATTACATTTTTAAATCACACAGTTCTTCTTTTTAATGTCGCACTGTGTAAAAAAGGATAAGATAACTCTTTCAATTTTATTTATAAAGCGCAAGTTTACACTTTGCCAGTACACTGCACATTTCTGGCATTGTACAAATCGAATTGGGTGTAAATTTACACAAGAAGACTGAAGACTACTGAACATTTTTTGCAGCATTCAGTCGAATTGTTCACTTCTTCTCTTTTCACAGTTCCCAAATTTTAATATTTCCTCTTTCTCCCCCCTCTTTATGTCTTTCTTTCTCTTTCTTGCTCCGTGTTTGACACGCACTCGCCGTCCGGCCGCAACAACGGATTAAATTTGCATGTGCTGGCAACTCGTCAAACCGGCGGAAAATGGGCGAACATGATTAATTTGTCACCTTTTGGCGCTGCGTTTCGGGCGACTTTGCGGCCGACGGCAGGCATCGAGCACCGCGTGACCAGCAGCCACTTCTACTTCAACGAGACAAAGGGCTTCTACTGTCTGCGCTACGACAGCGGCGACCGTTGTCTGCGCGAGACAAAGGGCCGCAAGCATCCGCACGTCGACCCGCTGGTCGTGTCCAAGCTGCGCAAATTCTTCGCCGAGCACAATCAGCGCTTCTACGAGTTGGTCGGCGAAGACCTCGGCTGGCCGGAGGAGTGAGGCCGGCTGGACGGCCGCGCTCGCAATTGAGAATTAAGGACTGATGGACACGAATACACGCCCACATTTGTGGGCGAATACGCGTGTGAGTGCATGTGTGTGCGAGAGCGTGTGTGTGTGTGTGTGTGTGGGCAGCGCATACTGTACCATATAGTTTAATTTATAATTGTCGTTGTTGTTGCCATTTGTTATGCACTTTTCACTGTCGATGCGCTGCAAAGCGACTTTTCAATTTGTGCGGACTTTGTGTTGCGCGCATTTTGGGAAATTTAATTTTAAATTTGCGCTGCGTGGCGGCCAGTGCCAGTGCGAGTGTGAGTGCGTATTGGTGCCGTGTGTCCATGAGCGAATGTTTGTGAGTCGGTGGCTGTATGCAAACGCGAACAATTTGTGAGTGTGTTGGTGTGCAAGTGATTTATGAAGTAGGTATGTAGTGAACAGCGCACAGCAGATACCCCACTCACACACACACACACACACTCGTAGGTAGTGCACACAGAAGCAGGCGCGAGTGCCCGCTAAAAGGAATTCCGCCGACACAAATACTCGCAGCCGAATGCATATGCATTTATGTATATTGAGCTGGGCGTGTGTGCGTGCGAATGCGAGTGCGCGTGTGTGTGTGTGTTGGGTAAATATGCGCAACTGTTTGTATTCATATTACAATTTTTCCTCGTACTCCGCGCTTGATTTTACAACTGCAATTTAAGCGAAACATTTTCCCCCAAAAAAAAACAAAAACAACAAGTAAAAAGCAAAACCAAATATGAAGAAGACAAATGAATTCGCTCGCACATTAAAAATAAAAAAGAAAAAAACTGAAGTAGCTGAAAGGAGAAATGTACTAAAACATGCAAGCAAACATTTAAATTGATTGTGTAAATTTTAAAAAGAACACAACAAAAGCAACGGCAGTTGCCGAGCTACAACTTGTAACATGTATATGTAAGTTTATAGACTGCATACATACCTACATATTGCAACAACAATGCATATCAAAAGTAAACACTACCTTGCGGAGAAGAATGAGAGACGGAAATCCGTTGACAAAAGCAGCAAAGCTTTATGAAAAAAATATAATGTGAAATCATTAAACATATCAGCAACCCAAAACAACAACAACAACTAACTAAATATAGTTGGCTATAGCTACTAAATATGAAAACACCACAAACAGTCGTCAAATGATGCCATGGAACCACGAAATTGTGCCACACAAAAGATTTAAAGTGTTCAAAATTGTTTCAATCTGCTATGAGTTTTTAGACAATTTTTTGTTTTTCAATTATTTACATTTACTATGGGCTCCTTTGGGAACCTTTTGTTTGTTTGATGCGCATCATTGTGAATAATGATTTTTCGTATACTTTTCAAAATCTATACTTTAACGATCCTAATCTGTCTTAGCTTAACGTTCAACTTGCTTTTTTCTATTTTTATGTGAATCGAATCGAGGCGGAAAATTAATGAGCAACAGTTTTACCTTTAAAGTCTATAGTACACTTCCTGTTTTCACCTCACACTTCACACACAGCCTGCAAACACATACAAAAAAAAGGCCTCAAATACCTGAAGTGCAGCTCCATTTTTTGAATAACGTTATTGTCATCTGCCGGCTTTGCGCACGCAGTCATGTGTGTAATTTGCCATTTAAGTTGACAGTTCAATTACCAACGAACAACTGCCGCCGCCTGTGAGCAACAAATGCGCGCTCAAAGCGGCTTTTCACAACGATTCAACAACAATTCCGTTTTATGAATGCGAGCATAACTCGTTTTCCATACAACAAATAAATAACTTTTGTCGCATTTAAATGAATGAATAAATATTCAAGCATGATAAACAAAAATATCTATGCAGCATGCATTATTCACTCATATACCTTTCAATAATTTGGAGCTTATACAACAGAACTGCGTGTTAACTATTGTCACCCATCTGTGTGGCCCAATCCAATCCATCCAATAACACTTTTTTAAATTGACTATTTTCATAATAGTTCAAATATTGTTTTCCTTTTCCATTTTTAAATGCCTTTCAAATAACTAAAATAAATATATTGACATTTCAATTGAATGATTGAAATTCCTTCCACCAGCTGTTGAGACACTAAAGCACGCTGAGTTTTTTCCCATCCACAATAATTGGTAAATGAATTAAGTTCTCAAAGACTCAAAGAATCATTGCAAGTATAGCAATTCGTTTTTTTAGACTAATGACGATGATTTTTGTAGCCCTTCATTACACAGGGCAACAAATTTCGACTTTTGGTCGGCTTTTCTGGGTTTGACATCAGTTCTAGGGTAACTAGGGACCGCTGATTTCGAATCCGCAAACCGTTTTGAAAACTTAGTTTCCGTTTTCGCAAAAAATGGGCGTGTCACTTTTTCGGATTTTCCCTGACTTTTTTCACGTTTGGGATTGTAATTTCTAAACCAATAAACCGGTTGACATGCTTTTCACTTTGTAGCATTTAAAACACCTCACGGCTTCTTCTCCAATGTAATTTATTTTTATAAGTTTTACAATTCCGCGGCAATTGGACCTCAAAGTCGGAAAATATGGAATTTCAAGGCGTTTTCTTTGATGTTAAAAAACGAACTCATTTTTCGTAAATCAACTATCGAGTTATGTATAACAAGAAAGCGGAAACATCAAGTAATGCAACACAGCCACATTTATTGGCGTGAGTCCCATTCTCATCGAAATAATAGCAAAAATGTACCAAAGTCATTTTCAACAGATATCAGTTTTTTCCTTTAAAAAGTAAGAGCCTCAAAATATGCAAAGTTTTTAATTTTGTTTTGTTTGAAGCAATTCAAAATTTTATTGTTTTTCGCTTGTATTCCAGACAGTGAATGGAATATATAAAAGAGCATATTTTGAGGCCCTTAATTTTTTAAGGAAATCGTATCAGAAATTATGAAAATGACTATAGTACATTTTTGCTTTTATTTCGATGAGAATGAGACTCACGCCAAAAAATTTGGCTGTGTTGTATAATTTCATGTTTCCGCTTTCGTGTTATACATAACTCGATAATTGATTTACGAAAAATGTGTTTGTTTTTTAACATCAAAGAAAACGCCTTGAAATTCCATATTTTCCGACTTTGAGGTCCAATTGCCGCGGATTTTTAAAACTTATGTAAATAAATTACATTGGAAAAGAAGCCGTGAGGTGTTGTAAATGCCACAAAGTGAAAATCATGTCAACCGGTTTATTGGTTTTGAAATTACAATCCCAAACGTGAAAAAAGTCAGTGAAAATCCGAAAAAGTGACACGCCCATTTTTTGCGAAAACGGAAACTAAGTTTTCAAAACGGTTTGCGGATTCGAAATCAGCGGTCCCTAATTACCCTAGAACTGATGTTAGAC
This sequence comes from Melieria crassipennis, assembly GCA_963668005.1. Classification (NCBI taxonomy): domain Eukaryota; kingdom Metazoa; phylum Arthropoda; class Insecta; order Diptera; family Ulidiidae; genus Melieria; species Melieria crassipennis. The sequence continues at coordinate 112,780,013 of OY764963.1, read as the reverse complement.
CCAGAAAAGCCATTTTGCTGTTGATCAGTGTTATCCTTCTCGTCGATCTCTAACAAAAACAGTGGAATTAATGCACATCGCCTGCAATTGCTTGAAAGTAAAGCCCTACTGCTTCTTCTTCTTCTTTTTCTCATTGCGCTGAAATGCAGATAAACCACATTAAGTATCCAAAATGCCAGCCCGCTGTCGACGCTTTTAGTGCAAATTTATGCGCCACATGCACACTTGGCGGTGGGTGGTTTTAGCTATGTAGACAAATAAAATTCTACTCGTACATATATTCGCTGCAATTCTGTTGGTTGATTATTGCAGTTTCACTAAAATGCTCTGAATTCTTAAATTACTTTGCCTTCAATGTAAAATTTGCGAAATATTCACGGACGTGAGCATATCTACTTTCATATACATACATACATACATACATATGTATGTATGTTTGTATGTTGGCGTATTTTTGCATGGAGTTGTGCGCACATCCTTACGTACATAAATGCATATAGATGGTTGTAATTTAATAGGCAATTCATGTTCATAATTAAAATGAATGAAAAGTATAAAACGAAAAACCTGCCCGTGCGTGGAGAGTAATTTTTGAACGTTGAATATTCACTAAATTTGATTTCCATGAAGCGAAGAATTAAATTGAAAAACAAACGAATTTCAAATTAACCAAAAAGGTGGGTTTTTGCATGAGCCTATTAGCTTCTATAAAATCGATAGAGAGTCTACTGAAAGAGTCTACTGTTAGTAGTCCCAATCCACTTTTCATGGTATCTCGAGGTTATTTTCGACCAGACTTTCTTCATCCAGACTTGCTTAATCCTCATTGGATCCTTTCTCGGCTAGTTTACCTCAACTAATTTTGTTCTCTCCCATCATGTCTTCTAACCCACATCAGGGTCACTCTGTTTTCGTGGGTCAACTGTTGAGTTGATGGACGTATTCCACAACCAGTTCAGAGGTGAGCGCTGTGAGCATCGCCATCAGCATCTGCAGAGCTTTAGACATCTGAAGGATCTAGTAGAGAAATCAGTCCAACAGGAGAAAGAACAGAACAAAAAAGAAAATACTTTAAATCAATTTGCGAATTCTTCGAAAAGTTATTCAGTGTTTAAAAGTATATTTTATTATAATTGATTTTTGCTACCCAATTATTTAATTTGTATTCTTTATCTTACAAAAAGTTGTTAGTGCTCTGAATGAAAATAAATGTGGCATTAAAAGTTCATCTATTTGATTGGCGAGAGCAATTCGCCGTCATTTGACCTACGTGAGCGTCTGAAATTAAAAACCATGTTGCCTGTGGTTATCATTCGCATAAAAATATGAAAACAATTTTGCAATTCTGCATCAATTCAGTACATTTTATTCAAAAAAGAAAAAGATCTGTGTGGCGCAATAATGAACGAACTATCGATTACAAGCAATATTTTGATTTTCTCTTAATTTTTTATACAAATACAAAACTTCCAGAATATGGAAGCAACATTTACATGAATGTACATCAAAAGTGGTGTTTGGACAGTTTTAAATACAATTAATGGTTGAACATTTAAGTGTGTATTTGGAAAAGTGAAAAACTCAGTGGCTGAGTGTAGAGTGCATACATTAACTAAATAAATTGTAAGAACTTTTTAAGCAACTAAATGTGATTTTCTAGCAACTAAGCAAACAACAATTTCAAACTAATCATATTCAAAATTACAACAACAACAATGGTTTAACATAAGCCGCATAGAAAACGAGAAAGGAGACGCAAAATTCGAATTAGAAAAAAAAAAACAAAAAAAGTTATTAAATTAAAATAAATGTAGTTATTGTAATTTTAGTTGAACTTTGGCTGAACGAAAGGTGTGCATAGATTTTTAGGAAAGCAAAAACAAAAATCCAACTACATTTTGGATCCAAGGAAAAATCAACAAAAATTAGGAACTTAATTTTAACTAAACTAAACTAAATATTTTAGCGAAATTCAATTTGTGTTTTAGGCAAACGAGCGAACGCTGAAACTCGCAACAGCACAATGCGAGACGAGTATTTCATTCAGCTTTTGATTGTATGAAGAAATGCAAAATGCAAATGGAAATTATTGTGAAAAACGATGCATATCAACCATGAAATCGATACATATCAATTGCCTCTGGCAATCAAAACCCCAAAAAACATTGTTGGCACTAAGCTGAACTCCTTTTAAATTGCGGCTGCTTGCAGCTGCGGCCTCTATACATACATATATACATGTATATACATACATACTTACATACATACATACATAGGTACATAGGAGCGTAATGGGAATGCATTACTTTAGACTGTGTGCAAGCAGGCGCACACACACACATACCTATTACCGTTATTTACATTAGATAGATGGCGCTGCAGCGTACAGTTCCGTTTTAGGATGGGGTGTCACAGTATTTGTGCGTGCCGCTCCCTTTTTTTTATATAAAAATCTTAATTACATTTAAGTGTTGCAGACTTGGACGAGCAATGAAAGTAAAAGAATTACTAAAGAAAAATTACAAACAAACATCATAAACATATCAACTTTGTGTACTTGGTATACAAATACACATTTGTGTGCATTCGTTTGGTTAGCTATAAACTTTTAAGAGAACATCTTAACCCTCGTTCTGGGTCTTACTTGTGTCCTATGACCTGTTTGTAGTTTTCATTTTTAAATTTCTTGGAAACCTGCTTTGTCTCAATCAAATCTTATATACCTACCATACATACATAGATATCTCTCTAATGCACTGCAGAAACCATTTGGCACAAACCTACTAGGAATGCTTTTTCTTCTCTTAATGTTTTCTCATCTTTAATTTCGTTGAGAACACCCACTTTAGAAAAAACTCTGAGTAACATGTTTTTTTTTGAAAACTGATAACATTCGATAAAATATCAAGTTGAGTCTGATTTATGTGGAATGGAGTGCAGACTCGGAACGTCGAAAATAGATAGAAAGATATTTATAATACTTAAATTCCATTTCAGTCCTTTGAAATTTGGTTCAATAATTTACATCATCACTTATGCGAATTTCAAATTATTTAACCATTTTTCAAATAATTCAAAAACTGAAATAATGCATATGGAATATATATATCGCAAACCCACTTCAAAAGTGACACAACTTAAAATTTTTAATTTTCGGGTTTATGTGTTAATACTGTGCACAATGCATCTATCTACCAATAAGCAAATGCTCAGTATATTTTGTTGTTGTCAACTGTTTCGAAAATACAATTAGGTCTCTCTTCATATCGAGAAGTTTGATGCAATTTGATCGCTGCAACTCAATGCAAAAGAGTCCTAATTCAAAATGTGAAACTCTTGACGAATTAATTTTTTGTTGAAGTTAATTTTAAGTAAAGTTGTGACAATTTTAGTATATATTTTAAAATAAAAAAAAAATTCCAATTTTCAAAATTTTTCTTTAAACTTTTTAACTGTCATTTATAATTTTTAAATTTAGCAATAGTGACATAACTCAAAATTTTTTTTAATCATTGAACTAAAATATCATCAAAAAAGTCAGAACTAAAAATTTTTTTATTTTCTAGTGTAAAATTAAAAACAAAATCTTTGTGACTTATCCCAAAGCCTAATCTGTAAGGATTTTCTTCTAAATGGTCTATGCGTTATTTAAAAAAAAAATATTTATTCAGCTCAAAAACAGTTTTTTCGTTTTCTGAAAAAGTACAAATTTTGAGTTGTGTCACTTTTAAAGTGGGTGTACGATATTTGCATATTTGCATTAATTAAAATAAGGTAATTAAAAGCAAAGCCGAGCAAAATGAAAAAAATCCTAGCTTCACGCAAATCGAGGTATCTATTATTTCTAGTATTGCAGTTTTTATTCGCTTTTTAAGTCACATGATTTCTGTTCCATTTTCATTGCATTCATTACTTTTTATTTCATCTCAGTTTGTTATTCTACTTTAAATGTTTCTTACTACTTTAAGCTTTTAAATTCCTTTCAATTTCATTTTCCTTTTATTCACTTTATTTTGTTGTACTTCTTTCCTTTTCCTTTCATACTTCTTCTAGTTTATTAACGTTTCTAGAAAAAAATTGTCCCCATAACTTTTCATTTCCCCCCTCTTTTCCGTTTCCTTTGTATCGACTTTGCTTCACCGCCTTCAGTTTCTTACCGCTGCAACGACGTTGCATTCCACGCATCCGAACATGTGTCAACTGTTGTCATATTTAAACTTAAAATTTCCCTACTTCGTTTCGATTAAAGGTAATTCTAAGCAGCAACTTGAACGTGTCAGCACACGCAAGTCATAGCGATTACAACCAACCAACGGTAACCCAACTACATATTAACCCTTTCCGGTCAATTTCCACATTTATTGAGATAAAAATTTTTCCTTCAAAATATTGACTCTTATTGGACATTTTAGCAATAAAATACAAAAAAATTTCAAAAAAATTATTTTAGTTGAGAATTACAGCTTCATCAAATTTGGTCGATATATCGTACAATGGTCCGCAAATCAATAAAAATTGACGAATTTTTGGTTTCGGTTTTTTAAGTTTTATGAACAATTAATTGATTTTTTTGATAGAAAACATAAATTATAACAACAAAAATCAAAATGTGATTTCATTTTGATCGAAAGTATTATAAAATTATATGTAGTAAAAATTTTTTCACATTTATTCGGCATTATATAACCATTGTTGTTGTTGCAAAGCCTTTTTCCTCTCAATAAAACACAGAATAAATTAAAATTCATACAGTTTTACAGAAAGGCACTGAATATAGCCGATTTCTCTTATATTAGTGGGAGTGGCAGGTACGCATGTCTAACCTTACACAACCCGTTTCTGCCTAGTAAAACAAAAAAATCGTCTAGTAAATCTTATTTTTAATCGAAAATTGCCGAATAGTCGAATTTTCTTAGCCACGTGGTTTACAAATGGGCGTGGCAGGCATACAAAAGCAAAAAATCTGTTACCAAACCAATAACTTAAAAAAAATGCAAACATAACTTGCAACCTTTGCTGTCCATTTGTACGATATATCGTACAAATTCAAATTTGTACGATATATCGTACATTTGACTTAAGTGGCATTGTACGATATATCGTACAATTTTTTTAAAGACTCGGGAAAAATGTTTAAACTCAAAAAATTTTAAATTTATTAACTTTTATAAATCAATTGATGTTTAAACTTTTAAATGTTTATATTTTTTGTTACTGAAAAATATTACAAACCTGAAATTTTCCCTGCAGAAGCTTCGTCGCTTGTTGCTTGCTCAACTTCTTGCAAAGAACGTTTTACAAAACAAACAAATACTGTGTAACCACCACCACTATGATTTATTTTTCTAAACAGAATGATAAAGCACAGCCTACTTTACAAATATGAAAAAACCGTTTCATGAAATGTGCGCTCGCTATCAAATGAAATTTCCTAGAAAAATGTTATTTTAATTGTACGATATATCGACCAAATTTCCGGAAAGGGTTAAATTAAGCAACATAGAAACAACGAAATTTAATTTTTTATAATTTTTTTATACATAAAGCGAGTAAGTGTGAACAATTTTGTAGTGTGCGCAGTTTATAGATACTAAACATAGTTTTAATATTTCTATTCGAAATCTAAATTTTAGATATATGTACATGTCAGATATGTCAAACTTGAATGATGTTTTTTCGTTCGTCGACTAGTTAAGTTTCCCCCTCTTGGCTCACCTGCCGCTGACCGTTTCTTTCAACTTTCAACTTTCCGTATCCAGTCCCGAAATGTAACCCATCCCCTTCCCCCCTTAATACAAATACAACTAGAAAACATATCAAAACGAAAGGAACAGTTATAAACGCACCAGCCGTGGGCGCTCCTTCATCTAATGTATGTACTTAGACATACTTACTTACAAATGTACGAGTACTTAACCAGCAAGCAAGCGAATTGCCGCCGGGCAATTGTAAAGATTCCAGCTAAAATATACATTTCTCAAATTTTATTCTAGATATTTACAAGAATCAAATCAGCATTACGCTAAATTATTTAAATACTTCGAAATCATGCATATCCCTGTGTAAAAATCAATGAGAAACAAAAAAACGACAACTTAGACTAAAAGCCAACCGAACATCTTTGTGTGTATTCTTGTCATTAGCAGAATTTGTAAACCAAAACCAAAAAGCCGAAACTCTAAACTGTAATGTACCTAAAATGCTAAAATAAAACTAAATGAACAAAAAAGCTGTCACGTCATTTTTCTGGTGCATTGAGAGCGTAAGTATAACTTTTTAACAATTTCTTAACATTTAGTTTGTTTTTATATATGTAAGTAAATTTTTTTTTTGATGGCCACAAGTGAGGTGCTGCCTCATAAGTTTTTTAAGAAAATAATTGCAATGTAACTATTACAATGCAACATAAATATTATTTGTTGATTATGATTATTATTTGCAACAATTAATTTTTACGTTGCATAATAACTGTTATGAGAAACACATTTTTTTCGTTCTCGATAATTATTATGTTGGGATTTTTTTGTGTTTACGTTGCTTCATAACTTTTATTTATGACTTTTTTATTTACATTATCAATAACTATTATTTTGAGAACATTTTTTTTACCTTGCTTCATAATTTTTATTTTTGATTTTTGTTATTTACGTTGGCGATAACTATTATTTGAAAGAACATTTTTTCACGTTTTTTTATGAAAGAATTTTTTTTTTTGAGTATGAATAGATTTTGAATTGTTTAGTTGTTGGTGGAAATTCGTTTTCTGCAGTTAATTTGCGTTTGTGAATTTAAAACAATTAAAAATCAATTCATATCCAAAATGTGGTAATTCAACGTAAACCTTTTTTTTCAAATTAATAGTTATCGGCAACGTAAATGAAAAAAAAAAATCGTAAATAAAAGTTATGAAGCAACGTAAAAAACAATTTCTTAAATATCGGTAACGTAAATTAAAAAAGTCATAAATAAAAGTTATGAAGCAATGTAAAAAACAAAAATCCCAAAATATTAATTCTCCTACAACGAAAAATATACTTGTTACTTATAAGAGTTATTATGCAACTCAAAAATATTTATTGCATGATAATAATTACAGGCGACGTACAAAATTTCTTACTGGGAATACATAATTAGCAGGGAAAGGATTTTGTAGAAATTGCCTTTTTTGTTTGCTGCTAGATAGAGCACTTCTGATTGAAAATGAGCACGAATTAGGTCCTCCTGATTAGAAATATACCACGTCTATTTTGCCTTTTTTGCTTAATTGCCTTTTTTTAGTGCCTATTTTACCTATAAATGCCAGAAAATGCCTTTTTCAAGATTTGTCGAGCGCCTTTTTATTTTTCGTTCGTTTTTAATATTTTCCTCCTTTTGTTTCGCAAAAATACCTTGAAACTAAAAAAAAATTAAGTGGCAACATTGCAATTTCGTTAACTTATCGATGCTTTTACATTGATTTGATCATTCCTAAGCCGTTATTTTTTGTTGTGCAGTGGAGAATGTAAAGAAAAAACATACCAAATGTGATACAAGTACGGCTTTTATGCTTTTATTGTATATGAGAAGTTAAAATATGAATTTGAAATATGTGCCTACATTTAAATTAAAATATCTTAGTTTTAGTTTTTAAACTATCTTGGAAAACCTTGATGTTTCTTTTCTTTTAAAAAAAAACGAGGTATAAATATTGTATGTTGCATACGTCAGATGAAATAAAATTATTAAAAAATACATACCGTTCCCCCTTTTTTAGATTTTCTAGTATGTTTTCTTATTTTTAAATGCCTGTTTTGCCTTTTTAACAGTTTTTAATGCCTTATTTTGCCTTTTTATGCAGTTTTTAGTGCCTTTTTGTGCCTTTTTGGCAGTTTTTAGTGCCTTTCCGTGCCTTTTTTGCAATTTTATTTTGCCTTTTTTATAGGTTTTTAGGTCCTCCAAGTCCTTTCCCTGATAATTACACTGTGCTAGTCAAAAAAGTAACAAACGGGGGACCTACTGAGCGACTTTTCTATAGGTATACTGAGTTGAGATCCACCAGGCGTTTGGCTGGATTGGCTCTAGTTTATGAGAAATCTGACTTTGAATTTTGCTCATTTCAGTCGAGTTCGTCGCTTAAGTCTTCGAAAGTTTAAATGCTAATTGGTCCTAAATTGTGCTGAATATCGCTTTACTGTCTTGGGCAAGTTTGTAGATATTTTAACGACCAACAAATTTGGTCAGGACACCAATGCAAAAAAAATAAATTCAAACTGTGTTTTCGACAAAAATGTCCCAAAAACCCCACTTTTTCGTCTAGGCATAAATGCAGTATAGCGAGCCCTCGTGAAAAAAATAAATGAGTATGCTTATATATAGGGTTGGCTCGTGCATCTAACAAACTAGAAATTTTGCCTGGCAAACGCTAATAAAAGGCGTGGCTCGGGGTCAAAGTTCAAAGTTGTTATCAAAAAAACTCAATTAATCTCCAACTGATTTACACGCTATGTGTATCAAACGAAAGGTATTTTTCATACCTTTCCTCTGACGTGCAACATTAGGTACGTAGTATGTACTAATAAAAATTTTTAAGCGAAATAAAACATTTTTTAATAAAATTTTTTTTTACCGGATTTTTTTCTCGAAAAAATCCATTACTAAGGTACAATAAGTTTGTTACCATATTGTAGTCAGTTCCCTTTACAATGAAATATACATTACATACACATTACATTTACATTTTACGAGCTTACAAATTGTGAACACAATAGGGTGCTTTGACTATTGAAATAGTTGCCAAAATATGTTTTGTTGCCAGTGTTCCCAATACATCATACTTCGTTATCCAAAAATTTCCCAAAAATTCACTAAGGATCCGAAAAATCCCCTAACATAAAAGAGATATCTCTTAAACTTTCTCCTAAAAAATTCTTCCTCCTAAAAAGTCTCCTAAAAGGCCAAGAGTCACCTAAATCTAGGAGGAAATCGCCTGATCTGGCAACACTGATGCTGTTGAATTCAATCTTCGCGACAGCCACCAATTTATACATTTTAACTTTTGACAGCTCCTCCCACAATCACAACTACACCCACAGTTACGACATTCTGTTCAGGCAGTTAGTGACTGAATTCGATTTTGAAGAGTTGAATAGAGATCTGTGCGTTTAGTCACGTGTCCTTGGTCAAAGGACATAAATATTGGAATAACATTTTGCATAGGTTTCGCTGCAATTCTAACTAAGAATTAATAAAAAACATGAGCGTTCTCCGTCTACTTTAGTTAAAACAGTTTGACCCTGCAAGAGTAAATTGAAATGAGTGATTTGATGGCCCAAGCAGTCTGTGCTATTAGAAACATTAACACTTAGTAATAATTTATCTCCATTAATAAGCACTTCAAGTGGAATTATACGTTGCATATATCGCAAGAGGACATCGTTCAATATCGATCCAAACGTTACAGCTTAGGTTAGTTGGTCGTTCCCACTGACTGATTGCCATGTCATATTGTGATGGCAAAGTTCGAAATCATTAGGCTTGTCTAATTAGTTTTTTTTAGTCTCTAGTTTTTTAGTTGTTTTTAGTCTTTTATCGATGGCTTTCACTTGATTGCTGTACACTGCGAGACTGCAGAGATTTCGATGAACGCATTTGCGGTTTGTTTATGTGCTTTTCGAAAAGCACATGCTTCTTCTTCTTTTGCATTTTACTATTTTATTCACAAACCGGTTGGACAGCTTGGAAGTTGTACTCTGCTACAGGGCACAACAAATGGCAAAATATGTAAATGTTAACTTTAGGCCAAAGCTTTAGATGTTATTCCACACAACTCAGGTCCGGAACGGCACTTGACGTTGCAGGCCTTCACTTCAGAACTTTGAAATAGAATAAAATTTAGATGTATGAATCTAAAGACTGAGATCCAAAACATGTATGTTTTCCTGACATATTTTGGTCCTCAAAGTTCAAATAAGAAAATTTTGTTAACCCTTTCGGTTATTCTATGCCATATGGCATAGCCTCTTTTCAGTGCCTGTTTTAGGTCAAAAACTTGTGGATTCTATATTTTTCAATTTTTGTATTTTTCTCTGAAGGTTTTTATACAAAATATTGAAAAAATTTTTTGATTAGTGTACCAAGTAAATTGTAAGGGTTCAGCTCCTATCGAGCTGCGTATTTTACAAAAAGAGGTCACTTCGTACTTTTATTTATTCTATTACAAAAATCAATTTATTTTATAGGTTTATGTAAGTAATCTAGAAGGTATTTATTGCTTTAGTAAGTGTAAAAAAAGTTAGATCCCAAATATAGTTCACTAAGGCTGCACGATTTTTTTTATTTCTTACTATGCCATATTTCATGATGCCCAAAAACCACTTTTTCGAACAATATTTTAAAAATGACTTTTGATTATTCATTATGTAGGCTTAAACAGTAATAAAATGGAAAAGAATGAGTTTTAAAGTTAAAAACAAAAAAGAAGTTCCGAAAGGGTTAAAAGGAGACAATTTTCCTCTTTCTTTTGATAACCATATCTTCATTATTGCACAACCGCAAATATTTAAAAAAATAAATTTGAAAGTCCTTTAAAAAGGACTTTGGGCCAGAAAATGAGAAACTGACTGGGCCAGGTTACTATAAATGACCTCTAGTTTCACGCCTATATCAACATTTGGATGGGTCTCGGCAAAAACAAAAAAAATTGTCGCACGGTGTAATAAATGTAAAGTTGGTGTTTTAACTAAGTGCTTCATAACTTTGTCATTTTTTTTTCAATTTTATTGATGTTGCGTATAATATTTGCTCAAATAATATATATTTCATCTTAGATTTTAAAACCAAAGCAGATAATTTATTTTATCTATAAAAAAACATTCGAAAATTTATGATTTTGGAAAATGGTCGAAAAATTCACAATTTTTACAACATTCAATAACAATAACAGTAACTTCCCCAAATCTTATCTGATTTGGACAATCTATATATCGCTGGAAAGGCTAAGGTATTATCTTCTGAACGACGGACAACTCGTTTTAGTGGGATGATTTTTTTACGAGATATATGCTCGTAACTGAAACAACAGGGAAGAAGCTGGTTTTTCGAAGATTTTTCGAAAACGCTTCTTAAAACAATGTTTTGATTTTCAGTTTCGTGTTCAGAGGACCAAAGTTAGTCTAGAAAATACTTTTGTTTTTAGGTGCACGCGAAAACCCATTTTTGTCGAGTAGTGTAATCGATGGTGTACGATAAGACAAGATTAATCTACGATTGAACAGCCGATAGGTCCTAAACATGAATACACTGGCAGATGTTTGTATGTTTGCGCTATGCTTTCTGCTGATTTCCGGCAACAACCGCGAAGATGAAAAAAAACAATTTCAATTAATTTAAATAGATGTTGCTCGTCGACAATGCGATTCAGTGTCGTTGCGGCTGCCGGCAACAGCGGTTCACAGTCATTAAGTTGAATTGTTGCCGCGAACAGTTCAAGTCAAGTTTAATTCTGGATCTCAGATCTGTTGCAATATACATAGATTTGAAATCATGAAACAATGATAGGAAAATTTTAGAAAAATGTTTTGGCAAAAGCTCAACGCTGCGACTGTGATGCGCCAACTGACTGCTGGACGTCAACTGCTGTGGAACCATAAGCGCAGCCAGACTTTGCGCCAACTGTCCAGAAGTGAGTCGGTAAGCTCACCGTTATTTTGTCTATAACCCGAAATAAGAACATTTGAGATTCCAACAGACTGCTGCGCGGGTTCGGCTGCAGCGCATTGAACTTTTTTGTGCTCTTTATTTAATTGCGATCATTTTGCTTGCATATTTATTGACTGAGAAGAAGCACAAAGAAGAAAATTATGCAGTTTAATTTTATAAATACACAACAAATATGCGTTGAAGGCGAATTTGCTAGCTTAAACTTTATGTAAGAAGAACAGAAAGTTTATGTGAAAGAAAAGAAGTCCATGTATCGACAGATAAACACACATATGCGCCTACATACATACGTACACATATACAGGCCTCTGTGCTTCCAGTTGAGCAGAATACATACATACAACCTGTTTTTTTTTATTAAATTAACTAAGTAGTTTACCCGATGAACGTAGTGTACCACCTAAAGTTGATTGGAAATGACACGGAATTGTTTTCACAGTAACTCAAATCTGTCGAACATTATTAACGCTCCAGCACGAACCGACAAGGAATGGACCAGCACATTGTTCAGGACCCTTTCCATTGTCCAGTTGCAATCTTATTGTGCAGAGTTGAGCATTTTCGCTGACTTGCAGGCAAACTGCGCAACACAAACTTTGCAGAGATGAACAAAGTGCTGCGCGATCGTTACGGCGACGTGATTGGCAGAGTCGACACTGTGTTCACTTACAATCAAGGATCAAAAATAACTGTTATTTTACAATTTTCAAATCAAAAAGGCATAACGAAAAAAATTGCCGGTGGACTTTTTCAAATATACAATTATGACCGTAATGGACTCAGCTTCACGAATATTAAACGGCTTTTAAATTTTTGATTTTTACTATAAAAGTTAAAATGAACTGTTACTTTGTGCCTTTTATCATTTCAGGTAAAACTAACTGTTACTTTTGACTTTTATTTTATGGGTCAAAAATAAAAGTTATTTTGTGACTTTTATTTTTTGGTCAAATATATCAGGCAATATGAACTTTTTCGAAGGCCGTTTGACAGACAAAAAACTATTGATTGACCATTATTTTCATCCGGTACCATAAGCGGTACGGTCCCTGCCTAGAATGCGTCCAACACCGAGAGCATCAACCGCAACAAAGGCACCTGGCCCGAGCGTGAGGGCCTGGGGCGCTTCGCCTACCATCATCCGAAGGTGCAACGCCGCGACATTTGTAAAGGCCGTTCCGATTTGTTAACAGAGTAAGTCACGGACCTGGGTGCGCTTTTGATCAGTTCAATCAATTTTGTATTGTGACATATTTATCTTTTGCAGGCAAGGCAGACCATGGGCCGAGATGCGCAATCAAGGTATCCATTCGAAGGTATCCAATTCAAAGTGGGCGTGTCTGACGTATACTGACATTAACGCCAATTTTAACAGTCAGTTGGACAGACAGGCAAGACAAGAATTTTATCGTATTCAATCGACCGAGGCGCCGACAGTGGCTTTTATGTGCTGTGGCCGCCTGCGTTTTGGCTTTTTTCTTCCTTTTTTTCGTAATTCCTTCATCGCCACAGTATAAATATTCGCTATGGATGCAATGCAACGACACACTTACTTATATATAATGTATGCGATTGCATTTATTGTCATATCCGTCGTGCCCAACTTTCGCCAGAAACAAAAAACGCAACGAAACGTAGTATTATTTAAATTTGTGCAGTGCGCCAACAAAGTTCAGTGCCATTGCAGCCACCGACGCGCGCGTTTTGTAGCCAGTTCCCTTTCGAGTGCTTATTGCAAAGAGATCAGTGTGCCAGTCATCCAGTTGCTAAGCGTCCAGCAGAGTTCCTGTGCAACATGTGGAGGAATATCGTTACGCCGCTACGTCGTTGCCGGCCCGACTTGTTGCTGCAGCCGCGCCTGCAAGTGCGGTCGCTGGCTACCGGCAGCTGGCTGCTGCAGCAGGTAACCGCGAGGCGCTGTCGCTCAGAGCGGCAGCCAGTTAAGCGTTCTTCATGTCACAATTATCAGCTGTGCACGCTTGTGACACGAATGTGTGCCAAGTCCAAAATAAATACGCCTCGTGCTGATGCTTTCGAAGTTCATTCAACTCTGCTGCATCTTTGTCAGTGGGTGCAAAAAACAAGAAAACATCGCTGGTTTGGTCGTTTTGTGTTTTGTGCGAATTTGTATGCGAGAAACGTGCCAAGCCAAGTCCGAGTGATGCAACAATGCAGATTTATATGTACAGCTACGTGTGCCAGTTCGATTATGAGTAAATGTGACTTTGTGTTTGGGGAGATGCAATGTTGTTGTGCCGTTTGTCCCAATTGAAATGTGCAAGAAACTGTTTATTGAAACAAATTGAGTATTTGCGCTTTTGTAGTCAACAGCAGACAATCCATCATTCGATGGATTGAACATTTAATATTAATTACACAATTACAAACACAAAGACTACTCGTACCTACAATTCATTTCATTTAAGATTTAATTTCAAGTTAAATGCGAGCTATTTATTTGGTTTTTTATCACTTGAAAGCTATAAATCTCCATCACAATTTTTTCGAGTGTAGTGAAATTAAAAGCAAGTGGTAATTGTTTTTTTTTTTCTGTTACTTATCAGTTGCACAGCACCCAATAGGAAATGTGAAGCCATTACGCGTTAAAAAAATACTAAATTTAATTTCATAATGTTCACAAGAATTCATTATATGAAATGTTGTATATTGACATATCTGATTGATTGCACTTTAAATTGTATAATTTCGTCAATCTCATCCAATTGCTTTATTCACAGAGTCAAGTACTCGAACAACTGACCAGTGAAGAATGGGCCAATGCAAAGGATTACGAATCCATACCGGGTCCAAGTAGACTAGGATTGATGAGAGACTTTCTACCAGGCGGTAAGCCAATAAAGTTCCAATGTGGACGCTTTCGCTCTCACAACCCACGCAAATAGTGTTTTAAAAGTTGTATTTTCTTAGGTGAAATGCACAACGCCAACTTTCTGGAAATGTATCGAATTCTGCGCAAACGCTACGGCGACATGTTTGTGATCAAAGGAGCGTTTGGCCGGCCCGACTTGGTGTGCACATACAGTGCCACCGATTTCGAGACGGTGTACCGCACTGAGGGCGTGTGGCCCATAAGAATCGGATTGCAGAGCATTGACCACTATCGGCGCGTCAAGCGGCCGGAGATTTATAACGGCGTCAGCGGACTAGTAGCACAGTGAGCAGCCGTCCACGTCTAACCCCCTCCCCATTGTGTGTCATAACCACCGTTTTGTCATTTGAATCACCACAGGCAGGGCAAAGAATGGGCCGAAATGCGCAACAAGGTCAATCCGATCATGATGAAGCTGCGCACTGTGCGTGAGTCACTGCCACAGATCGACGAAGTGTCCAGCGATTTTGTGAATCGGTTAGTCGGTGCTACGTTTGTGTATACTCAGAACACCTTCCACTTTTCCTGTCTATTTCAGGTTTGAGTCGCGGCTGGATCCAGCGACGGGATTCTTCAAAACCGATTTCCACACGGATCTGAAGATGTGGGCCTTCGAAGCGGTTTGCCTTGTGGCGCTCAATCAACGACTGAACCTCATATCGGGCAAAGCAAATGCCGACGCCACCAAAATGGCGCAGAGCATGTCCGACTTTCTGCAGTACACCTTCGACTACGACATTGCGCCGTCGTTCTGGCAGTACTTCGAGACGCCCGGCTTCAAGCGACTGATGCGCACGCACGACCACCTCACCGACATCACAACCAAGTACATCGACACCGCCCTGGCGAAAATCGAGGCTGAGGGCAACGGCAAAGCGAAGAGCGTGCTGGAGAAGCTGCTGCGCGTCGACCGGAAAGTGGCCATTGTGATGGCCATCGATATGCTGCTCGCCGGCATGGACACGGTAGGTTCTCCGATACACTTTGACCGGTGAGGTACTCACGTTGACTTGCCCACACAGACCTCGTCGGCCTTTCTCACCACGTTGTATTTGATTTCGCGCAACCCGGACAAGCAGGAGATTCTGCTCGAGGAGCTGCGCACCGTCATGCCGCAGCAGGACACGCCCATGACCGACGAGAACACCAAAAACTTGCCGTACCTGCGCGCCTGCATCAAGGAGGCGCTGCGCATAACGCCCGTGGCGCCGGGTCTCATGCGCATGGCCGGCCGCGATCTCGTCCTGTCCGGCTACCGGATCCCGAAGGGAACCGGCGTGCACATGAGCAACATGGAGCTGTGCAACTCCGACGAGTACTTTCCGCGCAGCAGCGAGTACATTCCGGAGCGCTGGCTGAAGGCGGGCAAAAACGAGTGTCCCGTAGAGGGCAAACGGCACAACAACTCGTTCGTGTACCTGCCCTTTGGCTTCGGGCCGCGCACTTGCATCGGCAAGCGGGTGGCCGAGATGGAAATCGAAACATTGCTGGCGCGCATCCTGCGTTGCTACAAGGTGACGTGGACGAGCAACAAGGAGCTGAAGTACATCAGCAACTTGATACTAACTCCGCACGGCCAACTGAAATTCAAATTCGAACCGGTGAAGGACTAAACGATGCCGAGCCCATTGTTTCCGTGATGTAAATATGTGATGACATTGTCTATATGTACTTGAATATGCATTAATACAAAATAAATACATGTGTGATCATTCGGAGATTTATTGCATTGTTGTTTATTTCCGAATATTTTGAATGCGCAGTGATTAACGGTCGTCGGTCTGACGTGAATCAGCTTCAGAGCTGCGAACATTAAACTCCAACCAACCAAAAAAAACATATCCCCTCCCTTGTCAGTGGAAAATTGAGTCTTAAATTGACAGAATTATTTTCCACTTGGAATAGTTAGTCAAGCGCGTTCGGCATGTGGGAGAAAGGTCTTTGAGTTTTCCGGGTCTCATAAAATTGCAAAATTCCGAACAAAGCGCAATAAAATGACCGACATGAATTTATTTCTGTACCACTGTATACGCAGAGTAAAATATGTGAGTGTGTATGTATTTCAGTGTTTTGAAACTAATCTAATATTAAAGGAATCCATGCTTTCCACAGGCTGTAAGATAAATAGTATAGATACGAGATAGGAATCGGCGACAGTGCCGACCGGGCGGCGCTTCAGCGCCGATTTTTACTGCGGTATCGATTTAGTTGTTGCTGCTTGTACGGATGCTGCTGCGGCTGCTGGGCCGGTGTCTTTAGCATGTTCGATGACTCAGGCTCCTCGCTGGATACTAATTCATCGGCGCTCTTTGGCGTCGAATGGCCTGCGGGAGATATAGTCATTAGTCATTAATCAGGAAACGAGCAAATCTCAACTATCAATTACCGTCGACTTGGCCCAGTTTTGCCATCGGATTTTTCAGAATAGAAGACTCGGTTCCATAGAAAGCATTGAAATTTGGCGGCGATCCTTGAGGATGGAAAGAATCAGGTTAGTGTTTATTGCAGTGTTCCGGTGTTTTTGTTAAATATTTGTATGAGGTGTGGCATGCAAACAACACAGACGAGCGTGACTTTTGTTGTGAAAACGTTAGCTCGCCGACAGCACAAGACGATCACGTGAGACGCGCACTAACGATGACTTCGTTGCGCAACCCCGCAGCAACCGGAAATGCCGCGAATATTGAACGGGAATCGATCATCAACGAGCGACGATCGACGCATGTGCGGAGGACTGACGCCAATATTCGCACATTCCCAGTGGCCACCACGAGTGAATGAAGGATGAGACACAGTACGGCATAGTTGAATGAAAATTTGGAAAAGTGCACGCACCGATTGGACTAGAGAAAATGTCCTCGGACGACGAAGCATTGGGGCTCTCGGAAGACGGGAATGTTGCGGTTGCGGTGGCGGTTGGCGTCGGTGTTGAGGCATCGGGGAAATGCTCATTCACAACAAAGTCATCGCTTGTCACAAACGAGGCGAGAGACGAGGACGACGTGGTGGAGCTGGGAGAGGGCGAAACATTGGACGGGTACAATGAGAACAAGTCATCGGGGTCGATGTCGGTATCGTTAGCAGCTGCTACGATTGCACATGTAAAGGGAGTAGCAGAAGCAGAGACAAAATACTGTCGTTAGATAAAGGCGATTCGGGCGTGACGTCGGCATCGTGCGGGTTATTACTTGCGTTCGTGACGTTGCGAAAGTAGGGCGCTATGCTGGGCTTGCTGAGGGCGGCGCTCTCGTGTCCGGGCGTCGACCTCTGCTTCGCATCGCCGAAGCCGTGGCCGTTGCCGTGGCCGCCATTAAGTTGCTTCAACTTGCTGCCTGTACTGGGTGTTAGTAATCGCTTTTGCGCTGTGTGAGAGAGCATGAATTAAAGATATTCAAAGATTTGCGAGAATAGAAAAAAAGCCAAAATATAAATATTCTTTAGGATTTTAATTAGATGTGGATTTCGGAATTTCGGAAGGAGTTCGTTAGATTTGATTACGGGCTCCGGTCACGCTTATACCAATTGCCGACAAGCGATGCTCACGGTGAGTAGTAAAGAGACAAAGTTCCATTTTGTTTTCTTTTCTTTTCTTTATAAAAATCTTATTTCAAAAATTTGACTTCAGTACTTCAAAAGCAAAGTGCAAATTATGTTAACCGTAAAATTAGAGATGTTTCTACTTGTAAATGCAGGAGATTTGCTGTTAATATGTGCGTATAGCGTGTTAACGAACTTAGGGCGAAAAGGGAACTTATTCAATATCCATTACCGACATCCGCGTCTCGGTTCTCGCCGCCGTTGCTCGGCCCGTTTTCGATCGGTGCTTGCGACGCCGATGGCGGTGGCGGCGCTTGCGTCACCCCGCTGCCGCGCTGCGCTGATTTCGACGTGACGTCTGGCTGCGCGCTCTCCGCCGCAGTTCCAGCACCCTCGGCATTGTGGCTCGTATTCTTCTCTTCCTGGCTGAGCGGTGCATTCAGTGAGGCCTTGCCGGTGTCCTAGTGAGAGGAGTTGGTTACTAGCTGGCTCTGCTTATGCGTGTAAGTTAGAAGGCGATTTGAAGGAGGAGGCTAAAGTGAACCACAGCGCATGTTTCATGTACCTGGCCGAAGAGGGATTTGAGGGAATTCTAAGGTGTCACTGGGGCAAAGCAGAACCAAAGGCTTGAATACCGTGCGGTGAGGTGTCTGATAGCGTTTACTTTTTTTATTACGACTTCCTCTATTCGACCTTCTGACCGCTGCAGACCTCTGGCTCGAAATATCTCCGTGCCTCATTTGCAATAATTTTCATATCAACATAAAGAAATACTGATAATTACCATAGTGTATTCGCCTTGGGTATCCTCTGAGCTGCTGTGCGTAGCCACTGAGGTAGAGGTATCGTCGTTGGTCTCGTCCTCGCGATTCGGCACGTAGTCCGAGTCATCCTCAGAGTTTTCATTGGCGTACTTCGAGAGCAGCTGATCGGCAGTGAGGTCTGCTTCCGGGCTGTCGTCCTCGCGTTGTCGCTTCTGGCTGAAACGTGCTGCGACGTAGCTCTAAGGACGAGTGTATGAAACTATTGACCAAGGACTGTTCAGCGAAAGAGTTAAACGGTCACTCACCTGGTTTCGTTGCGATTCCTCGGGTTCGCGCTGCACTGCAATGCGCCGGACCGGCTCGCTGTGGTAGCCCGGACGGCATATGGCGATCGTGAACAACTTGCCGAGCTTCACCATGAAACCACCATCTTGGCCGCCCGAACACAGTGCGTTCCGCTCAAATTCACGCAGCCGCATCAGCTTCAAGCCCTGCAGGCGAATGGAGCGCAGCTTGCGGCGTCGCGTCTGTATGAAGTAGACCATGTCGTGCGGCGTCACCGGCCCGTTGCCGATCATGAGCGCGCCCACCGACAGACCCCAGCGCACCTGGCGCAGCGTTACAATCAGCATGAGGAACGGCAGCCACGAGAGCGGCCGCTCGAGTGTGCACTTGGACCGCTCTGAAATGGGCGAGGACGAGGTTGCGGATGCAAATGTGAAAAGTTGCAAAGAAATGGAAACACTTCAATGGGTTTCCTACCGTGTGGCAAACTCCACTTGGCTATGTCTTCGACCGTCTTAAGCAGCCGATCGGCGCGATCAATCATAAACTGGCCTAACCGATTGGCGGCGAATTTCCCCATCAGCTGATGGACTTTATCGAAGAGCACATCGCCGGAGGGAGCGAGCGCCACTTCCGGCTCAACCTCCTCGGGGGAGCTGGGTGGCTGCTGGTCTTGGCTTGGTTCGACGCCGGTTTCGAGGACCATGTTGCGGCAGGTCGTTCAGCTGAGCTGTACCGATTTTCAATAAGGTACTGAAAGTAGCAATTAAGCAACACTTTAGTGATTTAATTGAAATTGAACACAAGACATGCGAAAGTAAACTTTTAATTAGAAAAAGTCGTGCGATGTTGTTGTTGTTTGGTATTTGACTTCGAACAGACGACTTATTTTTTCAAAGATTTCTTATCAGTTTTTTTTGTTATGAATAGTGTTAATGAAATACATTTCAGCGATTTCGACCGAGACGGTTAGACAACAACACCAAGTTATGAGTCCGAGTCCGAAACTATGTACAGAGTTGAACTTGAATCACTGCTCAGATTGTGAATACCTGAACTGTGTGGGCACATGACGTAATCACTGAAAGCAAACTAAAAATAAACGGTGAATGTTCCGCGAATGCTGTGCACATATGTATAAAAATTTATGCTTTCCTAACCGGAACCAAATCCGAATCGGGTCTGAAGGAGACTTAAATAATAGCGAAAGAATGCCAAATTAAAAAGCATGACAAGTCACACTGTTAAGTAGAGCCTAGTGCTGCTTATATGAAAACTATTGTGGCAAAATAATCAATGAACTTTGAAGACTATCCTCGGGTCAGAGTCATACTTATAAATATAAACATGTATGTTTTTAATGATTTGACAGACCGTTGACATAAAATATGAGCAAAGCAAAAAAACTGGCTTGAATTCAATTCGAGACCAAGGAGAGTGTGCCATGGTTGAGCCATTGGTCTCATGGTTGGGATTTGAGCCCTGGCTCGGCCAATACACAAATAAAAAAATTGGGAATGGCAAACCTCTGAGAGTAAAATAACCTATAACCTACCATCCGTTTTCGAGTTCTGACACACAACGTGGATCCGTGTGGAAAGCTAGCCCTGAGTCCCGTAATGGAGCACGAGGGGGACGTGTTGCTCAAATAAATAATTTAGTTATTGGCTCTTTCATCAAAAGCCGAGAGCTTTCGAATTGAGCTGAAGGAGCCACTTCAAAAAGGGCTTAAATTGGAAAGCATTTAGGAGAAACATGGCAACCCTATGCGTAGGCGCCTGCAATACATGCCTGTATGTAATAAATACATACACATTGAAAGTACTTATGTATGTCAATATGCATGTCGGAGCGTCTTTTGGGAGAGTGCCGATCGCTCAATTATAATCAAACTTCCAAAGTTGGATGTTTTGGTGCAAAATGCAATAATTCAAAAATTATATTTAGCATTTATTTCATAGTGTCGGGAAAGAACAACAACAGCGGCAACAACACCAACAAACACGCCGCCAGCGAAACAGCGATTTTTGTTTTTCAATGAGAAAAAGAAAACTTCAAAAATAAATAGGCGCATGATGCGAATTTTTTGCCGAAATTATCAACACCGCTGCAGAGATCAAAGTGTATCGAGCGAAAAGAATTTCAATTCACAGCAAATACGCATCCCGGCGGCCGTGCATATTCCCCGTCCGTGCCGTTCAGCCGCCTCGCCGGCCGTCCACCCTCAGCCGGCAACGGAGATTATTTAACAAACAATAAAGTGTCCATTAAATTGGTATAAAAATCGAAAATCCGAAATAAAGCGCCGCAGTCGAGCGTGGACTGGAAAGAACAATCGAAACTAGAAAACAACAACTGCGGCAATGCAAGTGCGAGCGCGAGTGGCTTCGACGTTTCCACTTGACCGCCGAGCAAATGTGTCGGCATTGACCTCTTGGTACCGAAATGCGCGATATGTCTAAGGCGCGCATTAGGTACCGACACAAATGCGGCGCCCTGATAACGGGACCCGGTCCCATTTCGAGTTCGCTGCTGCTGCGGCGACGTGCAGCAAACGGCCGCGCAGCCGTTCGCCAATTCGACTTTCCGCACTGTCGACACTGGAATTTCGATATGCGAATTTCGTTGGACCCCGGCGCACATGGACTTACCCGCTTCGAATGATATTTCCTTTAAATTGCTTGATGTCGCCGAAGCGATTGTTGTGCGCTGCACTTGCGGAGTATTGGCGGCTTTTTCGTAAAACGTTCGCGGCAAATGACTCGCAGCGTTGGACTGTTAAGATTTGAGTGTTCTATGGTTTTTGTTGTTGCCTGTGTACAACCTGCAGCGGTTCTGATTCGCAGAGCTGAGACAAAATCGAAAGGTAGAGCGCACGTAGCTAATTTCGACGACCGCGCTTCAACTTGTGCATTATACGTGCAATACCCGACTGACGGACGGAAAGGCGCGCTCGCTTTCGCAGTCGGCACGGCAGCGCCGATCGCTCGGCCGTCAGCCGTCGGCCGGCCCTGAAGACGATTTTGAGCCGCGCACGAAGCGGCGACACTCGTCCGGTGCACTATCAGCACTTGGACTGTCAATCACTTTCCTCCTGCAGCGTGATCACGTTTGGTACGTGCACAGCAGTGAGTGTGATTGCGAGTATAGCGAAACTATTACAATTGGCCATTGGAAGACGACGGACAAGTGTGGATAGTAAGGACCGTATTCAGTATCGACGAATTGGTATGAAACACCAAAGTCCATGTTTCCAGTGGAAATTCAATCAAAATGGATTCGCTTACAATCGCTGCCTGATGACGATGCTGGAAAAATTTAGGTGATTTGAGTATGGCTGGCAGTTTTGGACACTAGCAACAAATTAGCAAAAATGTAGAGCAGACTCTAATCGCAACTGGCCCCAAATTTTAATTGCTCAGCTGCTAATAATAAACTATTGAGGACCGATAAGATTATTAGTATTGATCAGTTTTTGTTTGATTTTTCGTCTGTAAGAAATTTTTGGGAAACGTTAAATAAGTGGTAAACATTTGATTGGTGAGGTTGACTTCAAAAAAATTTCTTTTACCAGCGTTTTAAATTGTTATTGCCCCACAATTTAGTGGAATTTTTTCTTTCTGAGTTATCGCAGAACGATTTTCTTCGGTGTCCAGGCTTCCCAAAACTGTCGTCGCTTTTCACTAACCACAAGTCATGCTATCATGCTGCTGCAGGTCTTCAGTAACTGACTTTTCAGTTTCGTGTTGTTAAGTAGAAAGTATGTCTCATACCTTTAACTCAAAGCTTGTCCTAGAGTCCTTTGACAGATTACAATCCCTCGCTACCCGCAATAAAGTGCAACTTATCTGGGTCCCCGGACATTCGCGTACTGAGGGTAATGAAAAAGCTGACGAACTTGCACGACAAGGTGCAGGAACTGCACTAATGGGGCCGGAACCCTTTTGTGGGATCAGTTGGGCCTCCGTCAATTCTGACCTTTGCTCTTGGAGCCTAAATGAGTGCTTAGCTTCCTGGTCAAACCATACAGGTCTTCGCCAGGCAAAAAGATTAATAAATTATTTCTCCTACGGCATGTCAATCATCAACCTCAGGAGAGATAACTTGTGGGTTTCTTTCAGGTCACTATAGACTGAAATATCATGTACAAAAATTGCATCTTTCAGAAGAAAGCGAGTGCAGGCTGTGCCTAGAAGAAGATGAAACAACGGAGCACATTCTCTGTGAATGCGTTGCACTGGGCAGAACTAGGAGGCAGATTCTCGGCAGTGACATAGTGACCACCGATGACATCAAGATGGCCCCGGCAGCAGACATTAGTAAAGCTCTAATATTGCTGTTTTAAAAATATGATACGTAGGAAGACACAAGAAGATCTCTTAGGTTGCAGTGTCGGACATATGGTCCTCCCTACTCGCCATATACTATCTATGTCTCGGCGACCTGGTTAAGAGAGAAGCCTCGATATTATTACATATTTTAGTGTTGTTTATTTATTTTTGCCTATGCTTTTTACCCCCAGAAGCCGAGAGGGAAGACGACTTGCAAGTTTTTAGTCGGGCACTAGCTTTTTGTGGGCCTATAAGAGTGTCAGAAGGAGGGCTACAGCATGTAGATTCCCTTGTTCCCAGATTTCCACTCCATCGTCTCTCTCTCTCTATTTGCTCTCTGACTATCAGTGGTATAGAAAAGTGTTTCCCATGCATTAAGATGTACAAAAAATTCAGACGTCAGGTGCCCGAAAATCTAATGGCTTGGCAATAATTACATAAAAAACTATTAATTAGCACACAAGTGTAACGAGTCGACTTTTGTGTTTATTTTGTGATGAATATACATTTCGAAATGTAAACAACGTCTGTGCTCCCAATCGGCCAGCAGTCAATGTGTTTTTTACAAGTCGTGGAAAAAGCTTTATACAAATTTGGTTAGTTTTGTATTCAACGATTTTATTAGAAGCTGCAACCAAAATGTGCAAAAACCGCCGGACTGAAAGCAACGTTTTCCAGTAATCAGGAATACAAATCGAATGCAGCTGTAAATGACTTGTAGGCGAACATTGGGTGATAAGAGCTTAAAAGTCAAAGAGAACTTTCCGAGTACTCGCTCTACTCGTAATAGAGGAGAAAAAGCAGCAGAAAGCATTGAGAGCAGTCAGGAATAAATCAAAACAGGGAGCTTTTTGGGCTAAAGGATATTTTGACAATATTAGAAGCGAACAGGGTGGTGCTTATTTCAACAATAATTTGGTCAATCACAAAATGGTTCCAAAGAGAGTGAAGGTTCCAATAGTGGCGGCCTATTTCTATGTCAATATTCATGAAGTTTCAGCAGATAGTTAACACTAGAATTCCCGACAATCTGACCTACTTAAAATGCCCAAATGTAGTCATTTTGACTACAATATTGTTTACAGACTATTTTTTTATTTTATTGGTTTTTAAGTACCAAATATGAATAAATGTACACGAGATTAAAATAAAATAAGTATTTCGTTTTTACGGGATAAAATGGAATGAAATTTGGAATTTGTGAATGAATTTTGAAAGTGAATTTTGGATTGAAAAATTTGGGAATTGCCACAGCCCAATATGATATATATTTTTTTAAATGTTTGCAATTATTTAAAATTTTCATAATTTGCAATTCAAGATGCATATTTGTCTATTTATTAGTAATATTTGCTGAAAATTTTATATAGGTAGTCAAAATGACTCCTTTTGGGCATTTATAGTCAATTTTGCAAAATTGGGGTAAAAAATTTTTTTAAATATTTTTAATGTATGTATTCCATTTAGCTTTAAAAATTAATAAAAGTCACGTAAGGTGTTTTTTTAGAAAGCGATGCAATAAAAGTTATTTACAATAAAAGACGTCAATGTAGTCAATATGACTAACTTGGGCATTCTAGTGTTAAATGTAGCTTCTATCAAATCAAAACACTAAATACTCGAACTATTTTCACCGATGGAGTAATAAAATGATTTGTTTCCTCCATGTTCACAACAATGAGACAGCTTGCGCCGTTCACTCACTGGTAACCTTTTTTTAAAAGATTCTTATTGATTTAAGGCCGGTGCCCACAAGTTCTTTCTCCGTTGTTGAGCTTATATTTCGTTAATCCCAATTTTACTTTGTCAAATAGTTTCGGTCATTGTTTACTTAAATGTTAAATACCACAATACAACTCAACACCACCAGCGAACGCTACTTGACGACGTCATTGTTAGTGCAGCGTTAAACAACGAAAAGCTCTATTTTGGGCCAAAACATGCGCCACTCGCCGTAATCGAGCGGCAAAAGCTTCGCCGTTCACTCAGTTGCGTAGGAACACTCGAACTCGGTGGACGCGGCGCGTAACAACACACACACGTAGCACGACGATGCGCGTCGTTACCAGCACTAAAGAAAAAACATAGAAAAGTTTGCAAAGAATATCGGGGCCAAAGGGGGAAAACACAGCACGTTGCATCCGCTGCTCCAATTGTCGCATTGCCAGGATTACGCAGGACACAAGACGCGACTGCTCGATGAAATGCTGTCAGTTTCTCCAGACGCTCGCGAGGTGCAATAAAGTGTTAGCGCCACACACACCAGACACCGAAAATAAGCCTGAAGGAAGGAAACACAGCAAAACGGCGCCAGTGTTCGCAAAATGTGAGTGCCGCCCATTCCATGTGTGTGTGCGTGTGTGTGCGTGTGCGTGAGTGTGAGTGTGCGAGTGCGAGTGTGTACGTGTTGGCGTTTGCAAAAATAAGCCACTTTCGCCAGTGCGAGGTGTGGGACAGCAATTCAATGGAAACGGAAAGAAAAACAACGGAGACAGATATTGAATTTATGCTGAAAGGATATCCTCGCCGCTGAGCCTCAACGCACTCGAGCCGCAAGCTGCACGAACACATGCGAGCAGCTAATCAACGATTATCCCTTTATTATCCCCTGTTACACAAGCTGGCTGGCTTCCTTTCGGAGGCGTTGTGCTTTAATTGAATGGACCTTGCAAATTTAATATGGAATCCCTTAACTTTTTGCAGTCACAGTCATACAAAACAAATGTTCCTATGCATTTAAGTTGTCCACAGCATCTCTTGAGAATAGGGAAAGTCATAACAAAATCAAAGTCATAACCATTCAATGTGATATTCGATAGTTTTGAATGGGTTTATAAATTTAATGACGGTTGGTCCTTTCATACTGCTGTCATTCTTAAATTGTTTCAACTTGTATCTGTCTATCAAAGTATCTGTCTTTTTTGGTTCCTGGCTTCTCACAAGTTATTCGGGTCTTTTGACATTTTAT
Organism: Melieria crassipennis; assembly: GCA_963668005.1. Lineage (NCBI taxonomy): Eukaryota > Metazoa > Arthropoda > Insecta > Diptera > Ulidiidae > Melieria > Melieria crassipennis. Next base: position 112,753,541 of record OY764963.1, on the reverse strand, counting down.
AGATTACTTAATTTTTATACTATTTGCATACCTTGCGATTTAATATCTCATTGATTCCTATGTAAATTTTTTGTTCTACCATTAAATCTAATTTCTAAGTAGTTATTATTTGTGTTTCATCATCGACTCACATCGGCCAACACTTAGTTCAGGTCTCAGCTTTTCGTTCCATCATATTCGGTGCCAAGATTTTCTTTTTTGCCTCGCATTCTCTGTCTGTCTCCTTGTCAAATTATCCTCTGAAAAGTCAGTGTCTCAAGCACTCAGACTGAATAGGTTTGTGTTTGAAGTTAAGTTTAAGTTGCCAACCAACCTTCTTTGAACCTTTAACGTTCTAGAGTGACATAAAATAGTTGAAATTAGCTCGTTCCAGCGAATCGCACTGCCAAGTTGAAGTTGAAGTTTTATACTTTGACGATTTTACTTATACCTCTTTTGTACGTAAGTTTATTTATTTCTATTTTTTTAGAATCTATTCTACTTATTCTACTTGTATCTCTTTTGTACGTAAGTTTATTCATTTCTATTTTTTTAGAATATATAACAAATTGTGAAATAAAAAAACGCACATACATTGCTTTGATTCGATTCCGCTGGTCACACTGGTCATTCTCATTTTTCATGCCAAACACCCCCAAAAGGCATTTCATACCTGGCCATACAATTTTCAATTCTAAACAAATTCATTTTCATGATATTTCCCATAAGTTGTGTTGTAACGGCCACAAATCGTATTCCAGTTTTCCAATTAAGTTCTTGACACAACACAATGCTCCCACAAATATTGCAAGTTATTAGTCGTTCTACATTTGATAATGAACAACTGCTGAGTAGATTGAGCCAATCATTCAATGCATTTGAAAATTAATTGCAAATATTTATAGAATATTGCAACTGTGCACTTTAGTTAGTTGGAGCTTGCCACAGCTTTCCCTATAAATACTTGGATAGGGTCTTTGTAGTACATGAAACTTGAAACCTACATCAAGAAGCCCTTTTATGAACATTTATGCCTCACTGGTCGAAAAAAGGTTAAGGCATTTTGTAGCGTAGGTGAGTAGCTGAGGGTCAAAGGTTCAAGCCGTGACCCAATTAATATCAATTTAAAATAATTTAAATAAGAATAAAATAAGAGCGAGTGTTGGTGAAACTTGTTTCTGTTTTTTTTATCTAATAATGATTCTTGGCATGACTTACATACGTCTAAATATAGAGTCGGCGGTTAAAAAACAACCGTCATCACATTGTCATTTATTAACATGCATTGTTCTTAACACAATTGCACATTGATTTTGTATCTTTTTATTATTTAAAATACTGATACTCAACTAAGTAAATTAGAATTTTTGTACTTCATTAGAATTGCAGCTTCCGCCTTTTTTTAATAACTTTCGAACCAATAAAGTTAGAGTAATAAAATTTTGACACGTGATCAAGGAGATTTTGGGTTTTAACATACTTACTTTTCAAGAAAATTATATAAAAATTTTCAAGGATATAAATGATTAAAATTTTCAAAGGACCCTTTTCATATACTTTTTTCACAAATCGATAAAAAATCAATTTTATTTAAATTCTTGAGCCTTCCCTCTTTCATTTGATATACATATCGCCATATTCTAACAAGGTTAAATATTTTTTATATTTTTTTTAATTTTGTACCCCCTTTAAAATTATGAAGTCCTTTTAAAAGAACAAAGGATGTAGAAATGAAAAACTGAGTACGCAATATTACTATATTTTGTCTCTAGTTTCACGCACATATGGATTTTTTTCGGTGTGAAAAATGCTGTCGCACGGTGTAATATATGTGGGATGATATGCTTGCAATGTTGTCATGGAATTGTTTGACACTAGACAAACGGATATGTTCCTTTTCCTTATCGAACCCAAACCAGTACGGATTTATCTCTGTGGAATAATCTGTAAATAGTGTTCACTTTGAGTGATATTGGGTACACACGTGTCCCTTAGGCATTTCAACTTGTTCGTTGGATGACCCATATAAATGCCGCCATTATTTTTATGAAGCGAATTGCAATGACAACGGCACAACAAACTTAACACTTTCCGGTCAATTTCCGCATTTCTTGAGATACACATTTTTCCTTAAAAATATTGACACTCATTGAACATTTAGAATCATTTAGATTGAGAATTACAGGTCAATCAATTTTGTACGATATATCGTACAAGGGTCCGCAAAGGAGTAAAAATGCATGAAATTTTGGTTTCGTATTTTTAAGTTTTATAAACAATTCATTGATTTTTTTGATAGAACACATAAATTATAGGAACAAAAAATCAAAACCTGATTTCATTTTGATCAAAACTTATATAAATAATATCAATCAATTGTTTATAATTGAGTGACATTCGTTCGGCCTCATATAACCGTTGTTGTTGTTGCAAAGTCCTTTTCCCCTCAATAAAATACAGACTCAATTAAAATTCACATAGTTTTACAGAAAGATACTGAATATAGTCGAATTTTATTAGCATAGTGGGAGTGGCAAGTACGTATGACTGACCTTACATAACCTGTGTCTGCCCAGTAAAACACAAACTCTGGCTTGGAATACACGGCATTATTTCTCATTACGAGACATTTTCAATAGTCCTCGCTACATTATTTCCATTGCAGAGATAGAAAATTCTGCGAGACAAATGTCGAAGATAATTTCTGTCGAGTCCTTTGCACGAGTGTTAAATTGTTCTCTATGCTCCAGTCTGTCTGTACATGAAACCCGCTTTGAAATGCCCTCGGCACTTAATGCATTTATATGCCACGTTTGACGGCGGCACGGCTGGAGGAATGACTTAATTAACTCCGTTCTGTGCGGAGATTACAGCCTGCGAAGCGTGGCCAGTCGTGTTCACTTGTGCTTTTTTTCATTAGTGAAAAACATTCGAGCCAAACGAGTGCGAGACTTTAACCCGCTGAAAGCCCTGAAAACGCTTTACCACAGTAAATATTACTTCACAATGAAGGCGGATATGTTAGCGTTCAGCTACGTCCAGGCATGAGTCATGAAGTGCTTAGCTGCTGTTCATTTATGCTTGTATGTATGTATTTATGTGCGTGTGTGCGTGCGTGCAACATTAATTTGACGACACTTTGTCAAGTTGATGCATGACAGCGTGTCACAGCGCAATTTTTTAAATAAACCCCTTGCTTTTCCACCTTTGAACGACTGAAAAGTTTTTCATGGCGTTAAAGTCTGATCTAAATACTTTGAATATGTATTCTTTTAACCCTTTCGACGCCGAATTTTACCCTGTGTCTCGATATTACTTTTTGGTATTTAAATCATGAAAAATTTGTCTAAGAAGTGTGCACACGATATTTGAAGTCTCCACCCCTTTTTGTTAGAGTTCTAGAACTAGTTTACTTTTGAACAATTTTAGCTTGAAACGGGTTAAATAAATTTTGTATCAATATTTTTTAACTACAAACAAATTATATAATATTTATGGAAAAATACAAAATTATCACTTATTGATTTTATTTAACAATTATTAAAGAAACAAGGTTTTGATCAAACGTGCCCAATTCGTAGACTTCAATTAGAACATAAACTTTCCCTGATATCGCTGCAAATTATTGGAAATTATTTTGGGGATAACAGTAAAATTTTTGTAATTTGCTTTGAATTCACTTCTAAAAAAATTAATTTGTTGGTGCCTACTTAAATTAACCCCATAAATCAATCGTAGCTTTTGCTATAAGATGACAAATAGGTGAAGTTGCTCTCAGGCAACTTTGGGGTCGAAAGGGTTAAGTTTAAATTATACAAATAAAATGAGCAATGGGGTCACAACTTTTATTAGGAGAGAATTTCTCTCATAGGAATAGAAAATTTTAAAAATATACTCCGATTACAATATTCAAAGTTTCTACGGTCTGATGGCTCCTGTTATAAAAACGAACACACTCTTATACATTTTCTTGTATTGATATGCTTAAAATGTGTAAATATAATACTCCTATATATTTCCTGAGTCTTAGTAAAAAGTCAAAAACTTAATAGTCCTAATTTAAATATAACAAAATAATCAAGAGAAGTTTTTTTAAAACTGTCCTTCATACCGATTGAGACGAAAGTTTAGTGTGGAGCTGAAGTTCAATGGCAATTTTGTCACAAACGAACTTCTTAGGTATCTTTTTCTTAGTTCTAAAAATGTTCTAGGAGATTTGTTTTCTATAACTGATCCTTGATTTTTGTTTCAGAAGTACTATATATTTTAAGACGCGACTACGGACATAGCAAATGGTTTTGCGACAAATAAAAAATATTGCCACCATTTTGCTCGTACACATTGTTCACACCCACTTGTGTGAGTATGCAGTGTCTTGTAAGGATCAAATAATAATGTGTAACTTGTCACTCGAGGCATGCATGTTGCACGCTTCAATCGCCAATCTTCGATAACTTTGGCTTCAATGTCAAAAATCCATAATTTGCTACAATTTCTTTAACGTTACGCAGAGTAAACGACAAAAGTAACTAAGCAACATTTTGACTGCGCGTCAGTTTCCAACACAAATGCGCCGCTTGGGGCGTTTCGCAAAAGTATGATGGAGTATGCTGTCGATTGGCCGAGACCATGAGCGAAAACATGGATGCATTTCAAGTTTATCAAATTAACGACATTTGAGGGGGAAGAGCCAACGTTCGCTTGTTGCTGTGCCATTTTTCGTATTCTAACGCAAAACGCACAAAGCGTGCAATCTTTGTGATTCTCCCCGTTGCTCTGCCGCCGCTTCTTCGCTGATACTCGTTGAGCACTAAAATGCACTTTTATTGGAGTTGGTGACGTTCTGACAGCTTTTCAATGGAGCACATGTCGATGACACTTTGATTTGGCACTTCGGAAGCAGTGGGCGGAAAATTAATTGCAATTCGACTCTACGTTCAAGTTTCTTGAGTATTCTAAACTTTGCGGGTGGATGAAAAGCGAATGTTTAAATTTAAGATAACATTTTGTGTGTTTGAAATTCGCAAACCACAATTTTGGCAATTTAAATTCACGGTTGCATGACTACAGCTACGAACAAAGTGAGCAAACAAAATGTGACATTTGCCATTTAGGCTTTTTTGCATAGACACTCTTTGGGCGTATTTTGCCAGAATAAATTAAATTCGGAGGCAATGTTGTGTTGTGTCCAGAACCGACATTCACACCATGTCGATAGCACCGTGCGACAGCATTTTTCACACCGGGAAAAATCCATATGGGCGTGAAAATTCTATATAAATTTTCAAGGACATAAAAGATTAAAATTTTCAAAGGACCTTTTTCATATCCGTTTTTTACAAATAGATGAAAAATCAGTTTTATTTAAATTCTTGAGCCTTACCTCTTTCATTTGATATACATATCGCTATATTCTAACGAGGTTAACCCTTTCAGTCACAATGTCCAATATATTGGACTACAGCCCATACAATTCATACAGATCGGGTTTATTTCCATGTCGGAAAGGGTTAAGTATTTTTTATATTTATTTTTATTTTGTATCCCCTTCAAAATTTTGAAGTCCCTTTAAAAGGATGTAGAAATAAAAAACTGAGTACGCAGTACTACTATGTTTGGTCTCTAGTTTCACGCCCATATGGATTTTTTCGGTGTGAAATTTTTTTTAATTTTTGTCGCACGGTGTAAAAATTGCTGTCCCCTCTGTGGTTTTATGCAAATTGATGTTATGCGCTGATTGCTCGCTGGAAGTTCATAGACAACAGAGTGACCACTGTTGCGGTTATTTGCACTTGTGGCATTGCAGTTAGTACTAACAATGATTCGGAGCAGAGTTAAATGGCAGTCGAATTTCATTTCTTCTTGTTTAATTTCGACACCATGGAATTGTACGCGAGAGAGGCAGCTGTCATGGGAAAGTGATAGTTGATGTGGTCAAGTATTATAGATCTCCCTTCCATTCGTTTAGTGACTGTTGTGAGGCTGTTTCGGAGCTTGTAGCAGCAGTTACAAACACGACATTCATAGATCAGAGAAGAGTCAATACTCTGAGAACATCATAGTCCAAAAAGATCAAAGCATAACAGATTTTAGTACAAAAGTGATGGTCCTATGCTCATAGAATGAAGCTAAAGTGAGTTGTAAGAAGCCAAAGAAAATGATTGATATAGAGTGCATGACTTTCTGTTATTTATAGACTTTATACGATCAATGAAATGAAGATGACTTTTCTGAATGTACTGGCAGGAGCGCAAAGTATTAAAAGATTTGTATAAATGCTCACAAGACCGGTTCGGAATACCATCATTTACATCATTGAGAGCTCCAACTGTCACAATTAGCAATCGAAATAACTCATTTACACAAATGTGAATCGTACTGCAGCACTAAGTGTTGTCTATTTTTTTAGTTAATGTCCTCATTTACTTTCACTCAACGTACTTACCCCAACAATTGCGCCGCACTTCCAAATTAATAAATATTTCAAATGCGCTGCGTAATTACTTTACATTTCAATGGTTTTATTGCAAATCGATTTTTCTAAATTGCCGCTTTTGAAAATTAAGTGCAACCGAAATTGAATACAATAACTGCGGGTTTTATGCTGCGAGGCCCACTTTTCGACAATTGTCTGTCATCATACTTTTGCGTACTTTCCTTAATTTTTCTATTGATTTTTGTATTGTTTTGCCATTCAAGTGACTTTTGCTTTATGCAATTTGACTTTTATTTAGCATTCCAGACTTTTCTCAACTTTAACAAACAACATTCAGGCAATTCCAAGGTGCGAAAAACCAAGAAAGAGACAACAAATAGAGGAAAAGTTTCAAGGCTCTGTGAGGGGTAAACCAGCAACCTTTATTGACAAAAATCGAACAAAATCTAAGCACTTCAATTTGCAACTCACATACATATGTATATACACACACTTACATATGCATTCACTTATGTTGTTGGGTGGGTGAAATTCGTTTTTCCCGAATTTCGATTCCACTGGAAAACTGCCTTTGGGCGTGGAATTGGTTTGAGTGCCGAAACACGATAAAGTCGCACCGGATGAATTCTTTGTTCATTGAAATGTAAATTTCGATGCGTTCTGCAGTATTAGAAGGAAAGTTCAAAGACTAAAAATGTCGTAAAAATGAATTGAATTCACATAATTAAATTCATTCAATTAAATTCATTTGCTTTAAATATCGAAATTTTTTCACTTGCGAAGTGCACAAATTAACCATTGGGTCGTTCTTGTACCATTCCTGACTCACATTCTTATCGCGCGGGATTTACCCGCACGTTCCGTGTTTTGCGGTTGGCTGCACTTGCGCGTTTTTTCGCTCGTTATCGAATTTCTCAGCAGTTATCAACCGCTAACTGAAATAAGTAACGCGGCGCATTATGTAAATTTGATTATGCTCAGAATTTTTGAACAACAAATTTATATTTTTACATAAATATTTTAACAATGTCTGCAATGATGTTGTACTGTTAGCTCAGTGAATGTAAGAAGCCTGGACAGCTGGTTTTGACAGCTCTATCTTCCTATACACTAATTCGTAGTTGGGTGCAAAGCGGAAACTTATATCAACTGATTAGGTTTCAAGTTAATTTTCATACAAGACTTAAGTAATCTTGTTTCTGTCCATTAAGGTTTTACAATAAAAAATTAGCCACTTCTCGTCTACAGTCAACGGTTTAGTCGCTGATACATGCTTTGTTCCCGCCACAAATTGGGCCTACAACTAAGACGCGAGCCATCGATTTTTAATCTTGACGCTCCTGCAGGATTTGCACAAAGGATTTTGAAATTTTCATTCAATTCATGTCATGGAATTTTCGAGCATTTCTATGTTTGCTATTTATATCAATTTGTTGTTGTTGTTTGTAGTTTTGGTGCATCTGTCGAAAGCTTACACTCAGGTCTTGTGCCGCCTACATACATATTTTAACTTTGTTGCGCATTGTGGCGTTGGCGGCGTTTTGTGTTTGCAGCAGTCGTTGCGAGTTTGTGTTTGTGTGCGTAAAACACAAATGTGCGGCGCATTGTAATAGAATTGTTGCAAAGTCCGCTGCAGCTGTTGACCCATTAACGCAACTGCAACTGCTGCAACACTTCGTCGCTGCCGCTTTCTTCTTCTTCTTCTGTTTCTGTGGCATTACTCGGCGAATGTGTCGTTTAATTAGTTTGCAAAATTGCATTTAAAATTACAATGTCGCTTGTTGGGCGCGACAAGTGCGAACTTGGCTTGACTTAACAGCACAATTAAGCGCCAACCTGTGCTGAATATTTTCGAGAGCACTTGGAAAACAGGTCATTGAAAATTATTACCCAAATCGCATTCAAAGTAATTAATTAATTAATGCTCGTGTGTGGGTGTAGGCTTGTGTTGTCTTCGTTCATGAATGGAACAATCTAATTGTTTCGGTACTTTCGGCTTTTTACTCTTGCTGACGTCACGCTTATCTACGCTCGAACAATTTTGAGGCTGTGTCGCAGACATAAATAATCCACAGTACTTACGATAAGCTTTCATGCTAATTGAGGTAGTTGTTTCTCTTTTGAGATTCTTAGATTTGATTCAAAGCAAAATAATCGCAATATTTTACATAGAAGTGTCAACATTTTGCTTGTTTCAATGCAAGGAATACTTGAGAAAAGATCAGACTTCAAACATTGTTGTGGCAAAAAGCAAAGTGTCAGGTCAGGTCAGGTCTTTGAAGTGAGTGAAGTGAACATGAAGAAGTAATGCAAAACATGTCATTTATAGCAGAAAAGTAAAACCAGATTAAGTTAGGTTTGAGTTGCAATCTTTTTGTCGCATTTGCGGTTCTTTATAGCGCTGGAAGCCATGACGTTTTCTTGACGAATCTGGCTAAAATCCTGATACACAGTGCTGCTAGGTTAGATTTTTTATTTACTGTTAGGACTTTGTTGAAAATTGTAATTTTTATTTTTTGTTTTAATTTTTCTTGTTTAATTTAGAAGAGCAAAACTGTTTTAAACATTTCAACACACAGTTGCACAGTTCTTTTCAAAAGAAACTTTCGCTCAAGAGTGGTCAGAGTGGCCAATATCACTAAAATGTCTTATACCAAATTTTAGTTCCAATTTTTTATTTGTATTTTGGTTCCATGTTATTTTTCTATGGCGAAAAATTTAGTTTCTAACAAAAGATGAAATAAAAGATTTTACTTGTTTCCTGATTGAAATTCAATCATAACATTTTTCTGCCGTTCCATTAAAGTTGTTTGCACTTTTCGAGCTTTGCTGTAGCCGACTTTTGAAATTGACATCGCAAAAGAGATAGAACGAGAGAGAGAGAATGGTTCATGATGAGTGAAGAGGGAAATTGTGTGACTAATCGAACATTTCGCAGCAGGTGTAAAGCGTGTTCCCGCTGCTTTTGTTTACGTGCAGTTTAATTTTTGTTGTGCTTTTTTTTAATTAAAAATGAAATTTGGCACATCTTTGCCTAAACAAAAACATTTGCTGAAATTTGCTTGAAAATTGGCAAATAATAAATAAATAAATATGCCGTCGTCCGGCAGCGTTAACCAGCTATAAAACCAGCCAAGTGACCAAGTCATAAAGATCAAGTTTTAACAAGAGTTAATCTGTTGTGTACTTAATTTAAATTATTCTTAGCTATGAATAGGAAAGCAGTCCAAGTCATTTTTGGGGAATGTGTGCAAAATTAAACATTTAAAAATGTTTCATATTTTTAAAATTTTTCATATTCTTCTTATTTAATTAACTAAAAATCAAATTAAGACTATGTTTGTATGTACAAAATCCGACACGAAAAAAAGGTTAAGGATTTTTTAAAGAATTTTGTACAATTTAAATATTTGTAATATTTTAAATGTTTATACAAATATAATTTAAAATCAAGTTTCAATCAATATAAATATTTTATATAGTGCTGATATTTTTTGCACTTAAAAATTCATACTTTGATGACACATTTTTGATGAATATATGCATATACGATAAAAAACTACATATTTTATATACTTTTTTATTTTTTCTTTTTGCCAACAGCAACATTGATGAATGGCCGATAAGCAGTCCGCACACACAAAGTGGAGCACCGGCCGCAGTTGAAGTAGTCAGCGTGCAAATTGCGACAAGCAGCCAACGCCGGAGGCACCGCGACACACGTGTTGCACGACACTGCCCAATGACAGGCGACACAATGGCACCCAAAGCGGCAGCCAGCCCAACGGCCACAACGCCCGCAATTGTCCGCGCGTAAAAGGGGTTAAATGTCATACCAAAAAGCAACAACAACCACTCGCATATTTATGCTGAACAATTAAATAAATAAGAAGCACAAAAGAACCAAAACGACAAAAAGTGCAAACAGAAAAGCAAAAAACAAACACAGAAAAATTACGAGTAGCTGGCAGCGAGCTGCGAGCGGTCGCACAAAACGGCAGCACTGTGCGACGCACATCGCGTGATGACAAACCATGGCAGTAAAATGCAAAATCATAACGGCACAAAAATAATGATTAGCCGCCCATGCCAACGCCGCCGCAGCCAAGTGGCTCAAACAAGGTGCGCCCGCACGCCGCCCACAACAACACGAGCAGCAGCAGCAGCAGCAACAGCAGCAGCAACGCGAGCGATTACAAAAACAGCACCAACAACAATGCGTGCAGTCGGAATGCGTATACGGGACACAACACTGATGGCGCTGACGTCACCGTGCGCTGCCAGCGCCTAAGCCAGCCGCTCCACAGCTTACCTTCGCCAGCAACAACAACAACAACAATAATAATAATAATCATTGTTTTCGGCTGCATTTAAAACAGTAGACGGCAATAACAAGCAAACAAAACGCCTCGCCACAACATTGACTATCACAACAACACCGCAACGCAACGCAGCTTGCAATTGCATTCACTTCCAGTACAGCAATGCCCTACGGAAGCGGCAGAATGTCGGAGCACCCAGCCACAACGCCGGCAACAGGTGAGTGTCAAAGCGGTCCTGTCACTGCAACTCCGTTTGGGAAATTAAGTGGCACTTCCGCGACTTTGCCGCCATTCATTTCCGATTACTGCCGCCCAACAACAACACCCAGAACAATAAAAACAAATTCGAAGCGCCATCCAGGCGACACCTTTGACAGTCACGCCAATTTGCTGCTGACGAAGTTTTATTGGGCGAATGTGTGTGTGTGTGTGTGTGTGAATGGTTTAGGCATTTTTGGAATTGATGGGAAATTGAAGCGTCTAAAAATATGTTGAAGGGTTCGCGCCACAAAGAGCTTTGCTATATTTGGAGCTGCTTGAACGACTTTCTGTGCGGTGTATTTTTGGTGACCGTGAAAATGCGACTATCATTGGCAGATATTTGGCACAAGGAAAGCTGAACAGTATTTTATGGCATTTTCAATACCAGTTGAGCTTGAAAACTCTTAAATAGAATGTTTTTAAACAGTCAGAACTTCGCCAAGGCGATAATTTTTGATACATTTGATACAAAGTGTAAGGGTGGCAACGCTGTGACTGGAGTGACGGAGAGTTAGCCGGAGGCGGTCGTCGGAGAAAGGCAACGTGTATTGTCGCGCACGTCATGCATTTGCAATTTAAATAACTCAACCTTAAATAAAGTATTTTAAATAATAATACAAGCATACAAATTCAATAAAGTGTCTTAAACAATAATTCAACCTTACAAAAGGTTCACTTTGGAAGTTCTGACAGCCAAATTACTTTGCTACGAAACCGCTTGAAGCGGGTAGGGAACATGGAGAATTAGTGAGTTCCTTACTTGTCTAAAGAATTTTGATCTATGTAATATCAGAGACCTAAAATAATGATTATCCATATTTTTGGGAATAATAACATTGCCCTAATTTTAGAAATTTCTATAATTTTTGCTTTATAATATTTATTCTCAATAAGAAATTTTTTACGTCGCCTATAACTATTATCATGTAATAAATATTTTTGAGTTGCATAATATAGGGTGTTTTTTTTAGAGGTATAGAACTTCGAATTGAAATAAAACACAAGAAAATCGTTTTAATGTCCATCAGTTTGGCTTTATTGGAAGGATAATTTTATGCCATTAATGTTTAAATATGATTTCGGGCATGTGGCCGCCGCGGCTGGCTCGAATAAAGCCAATTCTACAGGTCCAATTTTCAACCACTTTTTCGAGCATTCGGGGCCGTATGTCGGCAATAACGCCACGAATGTTGGCTTCCAAGTCCCCTAACGTTTCTGGTTTGTTGGCGTAGACGAGCGACTTCACATATCCCCAAAGAAAATAATCCAATGGTGTCAAATCACACGATCTTGGTGGCCAATTGACAGGTCCATTCCGCGAAATTATGCGCTCATCGAATGTTTCCTTCAATAAATCGATTGTGACGTGCGCTGTGTGGCATGTAGCGCCGTCTTGTTGGAACCACAACTCATCCACATTCATGCCATCCAATTCGGAGACAAAATAGTCGGTTATCATGGCTCTATACCGGTCTCCATTAACGGTAACTGACTCCTCTTCTGACTGGGTCCTCTTCAACATTTTGCTCTACAGCGGCAATTGTTTCTTCGGTGCGCACTGTTCGACGTCTCTGCGGATGCGTATTATCACATAGAGTAAACGTAGTGCGAAAACGACCCATGGTTAACCGAATTAATTGCTCTGATGGACGATTATGTCGACCATAAAATGAACGGAGCTTGCGGTAAACTTCGCGAACTGAACCATTATTTTCGAAATAAATTTGCACGATTTGCAAGCGTTGTTCTTTTGTCAACCTGTTCATGATGAAATGGCAAACTAAACTGAACATAAATGACATTAGAGTTGCCAGATTTGACCACAAAATGCCAGTTTTATATCTATTCGAAAAACAAACCTCTAAAAAAAACACCCTATATATTACCTGCACAAGAAAATATTCCAAGGAACTGTTAAGCGTAGGAACTTTCTAAAGAAGCTCAACTGGTATCAGCAACAAAAAAGCGGTAATAAAAAAACTAACATAACCCTTTTAAAAATCCTGCCTTGTCTCTGGCTTTTATTAACTCACTTGCCACCGCATCTAAATATAAATGACATCTTTTCTTATAATACAATCTTTACAAAATCAAATTAGGACAAATTTTGGCATTGTTGATCAATAAAAGCTCTTTGCAGGGTTCGGCTAGCAAAGGAAATTACATGTCATATCATCTACCAAAGGAACTCATCACTCATTCTACTTTGACTTCTGGTCACCAACTCATCGTTTCTGTTGATAACTCAATGTTGTTATTAACAAAGCGAATTCTTCCAAAACCGTCTGTATGTATTGCATCATCACAATCATCGTCTGTGCCATCTTCTTGAGTCCCTCATACCTGTTGCCATCAACAAATAAATGCTTAAAGCAATAAATTCTGTATATCGCCTCTTATGGTCGTTCACTGTGTGCTGTCATTGTATGTCATCCGCTGAAAAATGGCGTTGACATTTTTAGCAGCAATTATGTCAATAATTTTCCGAATCACAGGAATGACTTAAACGTTTGGTAAAAAAAAAACACCTGCGAACATGTTGTAATGATTGCTTGTGCACACAAGTCCAATCGACTTCCTTTGAGAGTAGAGAGAGAGTGAGAGAAGGAGAGAATAGGAAGCAAGAATAGGAGCTTAATACAAAGTTAGATAGAAAAGAAAATTCAATTTCATGCACTATGGCTTCTCAAAATTTTTTTTATTATTCGTTTTTTTACAATAATTATCCTGGGACAAGTGCACTGTGCACTGTGAATTGATTCTAGCGAAAATGTGAATTTGGCAAAACTATGCTGAAAATTCATCGATGTTGAACTTTTCATATTCTTCTTCTTTTTGATCATTCCCTTTCCCAATTATCTGGGTGTCTATCCAGTGTTGTATCCAGACTCACTGTTCACATAATTTTTCTATATAAATATCATGCAGTTTCTCAAGTGTCACAGCGTAATTGAGTTATAAATTACAATGTCATAAATCAAAATAAAGTCAAATGTAGACACAAATGTTGTTCTTGTCAAGCAACCAGCGCATCGTTGGAACGCTTGTGAAAACCGCGCAAAATACACAGCGAGTGAATACCTGATTTTCACATCAGCTCCAAAAAATTGCATTTTGTTTGCACAAACGTCTCGTTAACGCTCGAACAAAATCATAATTTTGACGCCCTGCGAACACGTTCAATGCGCGCGACTACTCGACAATAAGCGACGCGACTTTGCCGTCGAGTTCGGCACAGTGCACAGTGATTCGACTCCATACAACCGCGGGACAAAATTAGAAGGAGTGGTCTGTTCTTCCTAAAATTTGGTATACCAGTTAAGCATGGTCTGCTGAATTGAAATCTCCATTTTGTTTTTCTTAAACTTTTGTAGTTTGGCAATGCCTGAGGCTTAATTTTGCAAATTTCGTCATTTTTGGAAAGCTATAGCACCAAATGTGTTGGCTAGATTTTTCAGATTTTACATTTAATCGGTAACGTCAACATTGATTATTCCAAAGAGTAACATAAATTGTATCGGGACCCTCTGGTTTTGCAATAAAAACGATTATAAGAGATGTATGTTTTGCATTTTTGCAGATTTTATCAGTTTTCGTGCTAATTGCATACTTTTAGGCATAAATAAAATAAATTTTGTCGAAAAATACGTGTTTAGACCACTTTTCAAATTGAATTATTTTCTGAGATCGGAAGATATTGGAGGATATAGTTACATTATCCGACAAAGAAAGAATGCTTCTTAAAATAAAAAAAATCTAGGAACATACTTTCACATACTTTTTAGATATTTTCCTCTAAGTTTTGCCAATTTTCAGATTTTTAATTTAGATAAATTTTTTGAATCAAAAGTGAAGTAAAAGTCTACGCTTTGTAAATTTTGGGAAAACATTAAAAACGAAAATGGCCACATCATTTCTTATTCTATATTGAAAGGTTAAGCAATTTCGTCCAAACCATGTATTTTTAATATTTTTTGTACTCAATAGACTAAAAAACAGAAAATATGAGTTTCAATTTTTTTGTGAAAAAAGTTTCAACTTTGAGCCGCTTTTGCACAGACACTAATTGTTTTTTTGCACAGATTTTTTGGGGTTTTCTTAGTTGGAGTTTTTTCTTTCAAATGACATCAAAATCGTTAAATTCTGAGACCATGAATTTTTTGAATTTTGTCTATGGAACGAATCACTGTGCAGTGTGTCAAGTGCGCCTACGGTTTCACATAAAATTTGCATGAGACACAAAGCCCAAAACAACTTGCGCGCAATTTCCCCCTCATCAATTCTGCAATTTTCACGCTTTAACATTGGAAAATTGCACAACAACTTTTTCCAACTAAAGTTTTTCCGCGAAACGACCGAATCGCGCTCAAAATATTCGATACGCGGCGGACAGTGGTGAGCGCAAATATCGCTGGTGTGCGTGTAGATTAACCAATACATATCCAAAACCTGCAATTCAACAGGAGAAGCAGAAGAAGAAGCAAATTGCTAGGGTAGAAACACTCAGGAAACGTGTTCGATGAAGCGCTTCTTTTGCGAAATGACCGGAATGTGCAGTCTGCCAGTTACAACTCTGTTGTGTTGGCCATATTGTTGCTGCTGCTGTTACTTGTGTGCGTTTGGCTGCCTGCTAAATATTCCGAGATTTCAACATTGCAAAAATTTCATCATGTTTTTTGGCGAAGAGTTCGGAGTTAGACTGAAATAAAATCAATCAATAATTAACTTTCGTAACAAATCCAAAGTTCCAATCTGCTTTAGTAGACCCAACTATAGTTGGCATAACCAAAACTGACAGCGTAAATAACGCTACTATCGGGTGTTTTTTTTAGAGGTTTGTTTTTCGAATAGAGATAAAACTGGCATTTTGTGGTCAAATCTGGCAACTCTAATGTCATTTATGTTCAGTTTGGTTTGCCATTTCATCATGAACAGGTTGACAAAAGAACAACGCTTGCAAATCGTGCAAATTTATTTCGAAAATAATGGTTCAGTTCGCGCAAGCTCAGTACTGCAAGCTCCGTTCATTTTATGGTCGACATAATCGTCCATCAGAGCAATTAATTCGGTTAACCATGGGTCGTTTTCGCACTACGTTTACTCTATGTGATAATACGCATCCGCAGAGACGTCGAACAGTGCGCACCGAAGAAACAATTGCCGCTGTAGAGCAAAATGTTGAAGAGGACCCAGTCAGAAGAGGAGTCAGTTACCGTTAATGGAGACCGGTATAGAGCCATGATAACCGACTATTTTGTTCCCGAATTGGATGGCATGAATGTGGATGAGTTGTGGTTCCAGCAAGACGGCGCTACATGCCACACAGCGCACGTCACAATCGATTTATTGAAGGAAACATTCGATGAGCGCATAATTTCGCGGAATGGACCTGTCATTTGGCCACCAAGATCGTGTGATTTGATACCATTGGATTATTTTCTTTGGGGATATGTGAAGTCGCTCGTCTACGCCAACAAACCAGAAACGTTACGGGACTTGGAAGCCAACATTCGTGGCGTTATTGCCGACATACGGCCCCAAATGCTCGAAAAAGTGGTTGAAAATTGGACCTGTAGAATTGGCTTTATTCGAGCCAGCCGCGGCGGCCACATGCCCGAAATCATATTTAAACATTAATGGCATAAAATTATCCTTCCAATAAAGCCAAATTGATGGACATTAAAACGATTTTCATGTGTTTTATTTCAATTCGAAGTTCTATACCTCTAAAAAAAACACCCGATACATTAAATAACGTAAACATAACGTAAGGTAAACTATGCCGAACTATCACCAACCAACCACATTTATTCTTACACAGCCTACGCTTACCTAACGTAGAAGTTTTTTGTGTTTTGACGCTTCTTGCCCAGCTGGAGCTTACACATTTGCCCCATAACCTTTGTGCCTCCGCTGCTTGCATATACATACTACTTGACATACATACATACAAACATATGTTGAAATACACTTTCATACGTAAGCAAATAAGACTATTCGACTGAATAATTAAACAATCATCACGTCAAGTCTCGTCTTCGAGTTTCTTTATTTAAATATTTATTGTACGTTATGTCGCTGCAGTAAGCACACCCACACACACACACACTAGCATAATACTAGTGACAACAATAGCAAAAATAGCAACAACAATATCAACGATAACAATAAGAGCATTTGTTCAATTATCCGCCGGGGATGTGTGAAATTGCTGGTTGCGTGTGGTCAGAGCGCGCGACAGCAGATGCGCCGCGCGCCACTAATGTTGCGATACCGGTGCATGCGACATACCATACGTCGCCAAACAGTATTCCTAAGTGGGTGCCCGAAAAAACTGTTCTGAACGCAGGTCGGCGCTGCGTGCGGGCGAGTGCGTGAGTTATGGCCATGTAAATTGTCAGACATAAAATGGCAGTCCTGAATTTGCATTCGCAAATAGCTTGCCCGAGTGTCTGTCACGACAGCAGCAAACAGGCACAATCCAGGCAATGAGGAGACGCATGGCTAGCTCCCACGTCGCGACGGTGTTGCGAGTGGTGACAAAAATGCCAAAATGCAATGTTATTACCACAAAAATCGGAGTATAAGGTTTTGTTGAAAATATTCAAATTAAGAGAAATCCCAAGTTTTAAGAAAAACTATTGGATAGCATAGAAGTTATGAGTTCTTAAAGTAAACTCTCACAGCGTTGAAAAAAAATTGTGTACAAACAGCACATTTTTGCTTTCACTTTGAGGTTCAATATTTCAAAATCAATTATGAGCGGGTTCCTAAAATTTACCGTTGTCTTAAGTTTAATACAATTTAAGTCTGGCAAGACCAAATTCCGCTGATTCTTCTCACATCTGAGCAGTACCGTTATGAAGAAAATTCAACAAAGAAAACAAGTGAATAAAAACTGAGTTAAAACTTTAAAGGTGATTTAAAAAAACACTTTTTATCACTTTCGAAAATTTTCGGTATTTTGTTTCGGCAAGTATGTACATTATGCTGTAAAATTTTCAGCTGCGCATATTTGCGCGAAAGCAAATTATTGGCATTTTTCGGTGAAGACTTGAGTTCAAATTCGCGATATTTTCACCGTTTGGTGGAATTCCAATGCAATCGGTCAACTAATGCTCTTGTGCTGATGGAAAAATTTGTTAAAGATAGTTTCGGAAAATCAATTACGATTACTATTATATTCGACATTACATTTTGATTTTTTTTCGTACAAACCCAAAAGTTCACAACTTAACTACTTCACTTGTATGGGAGGCGCCCTCTGGTGGTGAATTTTTGAACTTTAATTAATTTTGTATTTTTTGTACTCAGGAATGTTCACGATTGTTGAATAAATCATTCAAATCGGTTAAGTAGTTTCCCAGATACGATGTTTCCTGGCTTACTTTACTACATTTACAAGTGTGGAGCCAGTTCCATTGAAAATTACTAGTTTTGTATGGCAGCCCCATTAAGAGTTAAATATAGCGATTAGGTGTGTATAGAAAAAACATTCGCAAGGGAAAATAAATGGGGGTCAGTTTTACATATGGTACGTCTGGGACCAACCTGAGAGCAGCGGGAGCCCACTTTATAAAAACGATGATTTTGTATGGGAGCCTCATTAAACGTTGGAGATAAGGGGTAGGTATGTTCGAAAGAAATATTCAGGAGGAAAAATTAGTGGGGGTCAGTCATAGATGTTAACCCTCTAAGAGCCACTCGTGATCAGCTGTGAAGCAATTTATCGAGATTTTGTTTTCAATCGATTTTGAAAAAAGCGCATTTTATCTATATACACATTTATAAATAAATTTATATTAAAATACAAATATTTTGAATGTAGCTTTTATGAACTAAGATAATTTAATTTGTTATTATGAAGTTTTTCAAATCCGTTTGTATGGGAGGTGGTCGAAGTTTTGGTCCGATTTCATTTGGTTTCAGTGGTCGAAATTTTGTGCAGTTAATTCTTTGATCATATAATAACTGTGTACCAAATTTCATTAATGTACGACCACTCCTTCTATTTTTGTCACTCCGCTATATGAACCCGCAACACTGTGCGCCGTTGTCCACCAAAAATAATTACGCGGGCTTTGGCAGCCCTGATGATGCACTAAACTGGTTAATTAAGAGTGTTGCTATTAATTTGGCAAAGTGCTGTGCTGTCTGCACATTAATTATACAGCAGCAAACAAAAAATTGTGCTCTTTAATACGTTCGCTTTGTGCGCCGTGTCCTTGAGCACTCCTCACCTATGGAACTGTGGCGCTGACAGAAAACTGAGCAATGTACACGTCCGTCTGATATTGTTCGCTTTTATGTTTTAGTGCGCTTCCGAAAATTTTATGCTCACACACACAAACACACACACACACAATCATAAACTTGGAGCGCAGTTTCGAATTGGGATTTGGTTTGAACGCGGGTGATTTTATTATTGTGAATATTTTATTTCTTTGGCTTCTGCTTTGCATTTGTTCGGTAAGCTGCACTTGAATTGCGATTCAATGACTTTGACAACTTACGACAAAGTGTTTTGTCAGAAGCAGCGAAGTAAGCTGCCCAATTAAATGCGTTTAGGTGGAACTCATATAACTTAAATGAGAAAGGGAGCGACACAAATGGATGAACTTAACGAGGATTTTATTTGCGATAGAAAATTACAAAGTGGACATTTTCGAAAATGACAGCTTTAAAATACTGACCTAGTTGCGAATAAGTCAAAAGGCAATTATTCTTAAAAATGTTACCTCCTGCAAGTAGGTAAATTAAATATTTTGAGATAAAAAAAATTTAGTTAAATTGCTGCAGACCAACAAGAAAAACATTAATGACGTTTTGAGGGAAATTTGAAGGAGCTCATGAAAAATTTCATAGAAAGAAAAGATAGAAAGAAGGATAGAAAATACTAACAGAATATTTCTCATACAATTTTAGAACGATTTTTCAAAGAAAAGGTTCCTAACAAATTATATTATTAATTCAAATATGTGAAGGAACTGTTTGTTAAGCTTCGCAATTAATTCTCTGAACCCCAAATTAAGTTCTCTGAACTGAAAGTCAAGTTGGTTCGAATGCCAACATGAATGGCTGCGACCACATCTGTCGTTGGCTTTTTTAAAGCTGCCTTTGCATATTGGAGCAAATTTAACAGACGTAAAGTATTAAACCCGTAACCCGATTTCAAGTTATTATGGCCACTTATGTAAGTAAATAAGTATGTATGTAAACTGCTAATGGAACTGAGGGATTTGGAGTCAAGCTTGACCACCACAACAACCCAATCTTCGGTTCTAGCAATTCAGACAAATCCGACGACGATTTGTCTAGCATGTTTAATAATACCTTTTAACATTTCATGGCACATAAAAGTGATGCAACATTTATCATTCACTCTATTTGTTGAAACTATTAACATTGTTGTTGTTGTGCGTGCTGATGTCAGAGAAATTCACTCATTCTTGTCTCATTCAAATAAGAATACGAAATGTAACAAGTTGCACGGGGCGCTGGACGCTGAACTTTCAACGGCGAGCTGCCACCAACCCGTTGTGACACAGTGTGACCAGCCTGCAGCAAACATTGTGGCATGTAGGACTCAGCTGGTACACGGAAAGCTTTCGTTATGGGTGACAACAACGAAAATATTATAACATATGCAGGGGACGTGCAGCCGAGGATGAGTTGACCCAGCTGTGCTTTCATTTAGCCAAAACAAGGCGAATGCTCGCAGCTTGAAGTCATATTTACATGAGAACTGCAGCACCACACCGCTACGCCCTTCCCCCACCCACCCTCACTTTTGCCGCTGCGCGCATAATCCACTTGAACAAGTTCCGACGAATCAGCCAACAGTGGCGGCGGGCACAGTGGTGGCAATCCGGCTCGGCGAGATGGCATCGCGCAACGCAGCGCCGCGTCGCGCATTTGGTCGCCACATGTAAACGTTCGCGCTCGTCGCCATAGTACGGCAGTCTTTTAGGCGCCGCGTTTCCGACTGGTTCAACGCGCTTTCCAGCGGGCGTTGAATGTGATTTTCCGCACGCCGCGCACAGACAAGTGAAAACAATATAAAGCGGAAGTAAAATAATTGAACAATTTGCTCAAAGTGCCGACAATTTGCAAAGAATTTCAAACAGTAAAAAAAAATAACACAGGGAAAAACTACTTGAAAAGAATTTTAATTTGCCTGAAAAAGGTGCTGCAAACTTTTGCCAAGGCACATGTGTGACACTCAAGTTTGATAACAAGACATTTTCTTATTCCGCGGCTGACGGAGACACGCAAGCTGGACCAGCCGAACACAATTTGGCCAGCGTAAGTTTTGCACATCGCCGCAGCTGGCAAGCAAAAATCACATCAAAGCAAAGTGCTGCTTGACGGTTTTTGTGCGCGCAGAAATGCAACGCAAAGTGCAAACGGCGAAATTCTGCGCTGGTCCTTCTTATGATTTGGACGTGCTCAGTGTTGCACTTGAGCCACACTTGGCCAGGCCGTCGTGCATAAATCTGTTCAAGTTGCCTGTCGCACTCGAGTAGACATTAAAATGAATAAGTTTTATGTGTAAAAATTTCGCTCCGTGCTCGTTTTGTGGCTGACGTTGACCTTTAACTTTTTGCCGCGCAGCATCGGAGCGCTAAAGCCGCAGCCGTAAATATCCGCGGCGCGCAACTTGACATTATTGAAATTAATTGCTGCATTGTACACTTTATGGAGAGCGATAATAATAAAAAGTCGCCTGTTGACACCGCTGTGCACCTGCCATCAATTTAATTTGTCGCTCATTGAATCAGTGACGGCCTGCGCCCGGACCAGCGCTTCAGCGTTTCGGCTGAATGGCCAGTTCGGAGCCGCTCAACAAGTCATGTCCCACCTTCACAGCGGCCTGTCGCAAGTTCAATAAAATCCATCCAGGTAAAATAAACGCTACTCACCCCACCGTTTGATCGAATTTGCCGCACACGCATTTCAGCGCATCTCGGCCACTCAGCACTGCACGCTTTTGCCTCTTTCACTTTCCACACGTTGAAAGCATTGCCGGCCCACAGCATTAACGCAGGCTTTGGCTCATCTGCACAGACGCTCAATACACCAAAGGTCACGTTCCGTTGGCAATTTCTGTTAAAATGTGACAGGCACTGTGCGAAAACGAATAATTTACTATATATAAATAAATGTATTTTTGGATAAGTAGACGTGCCATTTTTGCTTGTTTTCATTTTGCGGCCAACATCAGCACAACTGTCTGTTTATCTTATTGATGCAGACAATCAGACATTTTTTTGGCTAACAAAGTTGTAACAATGCTTCATTTAAAATTAATTTGATTCCTCTTGAAATTGATTTGTCGAAATGTTTCCAAGGTGAGGAATCACTTCATTTAGATTTCGCAATTATTAAGTTCTGTGTAATCAATCACTGGAATTTTGGTCGATTTCAATATAGATAGAGAAATATACATATATAGAGAAAAATATATATATAGAAAAATAGCTTCACGCCAGCCAGCTGGAGCTAAGATCTATTTTTGGGGTTTAATTACATAAAAAGCACTGATTGGGTTTACTTCTGTATCTACAATGGATGCTGAAAGTTATTTAGTTGCTCATAATAAAAATTTTCTATTGCAATAGAATCCGTAGCCCAGTAGAGTTCCAATACGTTTGTCCAAACTTTGTCTTCTTTTAACAAGAAAATCGTTACAGCTAAAAGCTGTTTGTTTGAATAGAACCTGAAATTATTGTATGGAAGAATGCTTGGAAGAAGCTCGGGGCACTACAATAATTTTCGAGATTCCTACACTCATTGCTTTGCATGGCTTAACGACAAAACTGTTGCTTTCCGATACAATTTTGAATTACTCTCATAACTTTAAATCATGTCTGCTAAATTTAAATCTATGCGTTCCTTACTACGCGCCATCAGAAGAGATGACTACTACCACAGAATAAACAGTATATATATATTGTTTGTATGTATATATTGTTTGTTCTGTGCTACTACACACTGCCAGCGATTTGCATGCGAGTCGGCTTCGTGAGATGCTCTGCGTGTGTGTGTGTGTATGAACGTGGATGTGTGCAGCGTGTTTGTTATGAATTCTTTTTCAACCGGAAAATACACAGCTGCTCCGTTCGCCAATGCACTCGGCATGAGCAGAGTGTTTTTGTAAAGCCTTATGGCGTGTGGCTAATGTGGACAAGAGCACAAATTTATCCTCCAAATTCATCTCAAACGATTCATCAGCCTCTTTCGAAACAAGGGCACTCATTCATGCTGTGGAATTGAGATGTCCCTCAAGAACCAAGCAGCACTCGTTGCCTTTTCAAGGCGTTCGAGCACTTGCAAGCGTAAAGCCACCCACAATGCCTTCGGCCGCCCACGCCAGGCGGCCTAAGAACGAACGTCTGCCAGCGGCACTCAAAGAATGTCAATGTTTTCAAACACCTCCTCTGCTGCAGTACTTTTTATGTGCTGTTGTGCTTTGAGCAATCAATGAGGACTGAATTAGCGCGTTGTACCATAAATATTGTTAGTGATTTGTCGATCTCGCTGATTGATTGCTCAAAGCCTCTCCGAAGCGCATTAACGCCCCGACCCCGCACTAATCGTCTGCCTCTTATCCTTGCAGCACGCATTCACTACAACGACGATGTGCCCAGCTGCAGTGATGCCTCGCGCTACTACAACAACCACCACCACAGCGGTCAGACATCGCTCAATGCCACGCCCAGCGCCACGCCGCACGGCTCGCCGCAGCTTGCCCAGCGCATGGGCCGACATTTGAGCAAATCGGCAACGGAGCTGAACGGCCACGACTGCCACGCCGACGACTCGCCACGCATCTCACCGAAACGTGCCAAAAGCGCTGCTCAGCCGCACACCGGCGCCGGTGTCTTCCACAAGACGCACGGCTTCTTCAACAATCTGAAACATCGCTTTAGTCGCGCGCGCAGCAAGGATCGGGCCGGCCGCAAGTCGCCGAGCGACTTTCTCGAGGAGAGCACCGATTATGCGGCCGACTATAGCTCGGAGAGCAGCTCGGTTACGCAGAGCCCGCGACATCGGGCAACCACAATAGGCGGTTCGCCGCTGGCGAAGGAATTCAGCGCATCGGCAAAGATGGCGCAGATGATACATCGATTTGGCGGCTCCATGGAGGGTCGCATCGAAGAGCATCCCGAAAACGGAGGCAGTCTGTTGGCGACGGAACACGTGCCAGAGCAGCAGCTGGAGGCGTTGCAGGTAGGCGTCGAGGGCAAACGGGCACAGATTTACTAAACGTCCATAGAGCTTATCTGTCTATCCTTTCCGTCTTAATTAAATATTCTGACAGTTCTCTGAGCACTTACGTTCAGTCTGCCTTTTGTACCACTTTGCTCAAGGATGAGTAGATTCTGCAAAATCGTATTTGTTTTGATTTGAAATCAATACCTCTACTATCTTAACTCTTAGCCAGGCATGTCCTCTTCTATTCATCGCCGAGTAATCGTTCACTGTTCCGTGTACGCCAACGGCCAATTGATGCAATTTGCATATCCCCTTTCAACGTTTTACCCGTCTTTCTTCTCGCACTAAGCTTTCTTCCTATGTAACGCTTACTCCTCTAATCGCAAAATTATCATCTTTCTCTTTCACTACTCTACTTCCTCCTCGAAATACGATTTCCGCCGCTCGTTCGTAGGCGGAAGAGCTGCGCCGCAAAAAGGAAGCCCAATTACGTCAGTACGTCTTCTTTCAGTTGCGCGTTCATCTCAAGAGCGGCAGCGACTTGGTGGCCATGGACAAAAACGGTAAGTGGACACACACACAAACACACACAAAACACACAAGCACTCGTTGCCTGCAGCACATAACATTTAATTACATTTCGCATTTTTCATGCGGCGCTGCCGCCATTTCATTTCACGCTGCGTGCAGGCTTGAGCGATCCCTACGTCAAATTTAAAGTCGGCGGTCGTTTGCTGCACAAATCACGCACCATTCATCGTGACCTGAATCCGGTGTGGGACGAAGTGTTCATAGTGCCCATTGAGGACCCCTTTCAGCCCATCAACGTGAAGGTGAGTCCTTTGATTTCTCGCGTGTGCGTTTAGCTGTCCGCGCCGTCACTGATGCGCAGTAATGTCATCAATAATTCAGGACACCGCACTTGGCCAGACGACGCGAATTGTCGGGGAAGTGTGTTTACTGTAATTTGTTGTGATAACTATTGGTTTCGGTTAAGCTGGCGTAAGGCAAATGCCGGGTTTTCGTTGATGTGAATGCAAAGGAAAGATTCAAAGAAAAGTGTTTGCAACTTCAAGAATAATATAAAAAAAGTAAAATGAAAAAGGAGTACAACTTACTCTAACCAACTATAAAAGTCGCGTTATAAATAATGATTCAATTTGCTTGAACTGTTTTAAATCACAAAAGCTGAGCAAACACAGAATTAACAGTGCGAATTCTTGTGCTTAAGTTTTTATCGAATTTCTTAGTTAAACGGTTTTCGTTTAATGTTTGCAAAAATAATGTCATTAGTTATCACAGGACAAATAGTTGCCGGTCAATCTGTGATGTGTAAATATTTTTTTACTCGCTGACAAACATTTCTTTAAAATTAACAAGCGAATTGTTATTACTTGATAACTACTTAATTAATTAGCAAAACTTTGCAAAATCTCCTATAAAGCTATGAATGTGCTGATGATATAATCACCTGAACTATGTTGATTCTGAATCCCCATTGTGTTGATTTTTGCAAAAAAGAAATTTGTTGTTAAGTAATTAAATATGTCAATTGCCTACCGAGCACCAATCCAGAACCTGTTACGCGTACCACTTCAGTCCCTCTAAAATCGCAAGTTATAACACCAAATTCGTCAGTAAGTCTTAATGTACATACATTTGGCTAAATAAATAAATAACAAATAACAAAAAAAAATAAATACCAAACAATTAATTTGCACGCACAACACAACGTAACATAACCTCACAATACCGCAGGGAGCCATTACAGCAGACCGGAATTTGTGGCTTGACATTTAAAATATGCAACACGCAAAAGAGCAACGACGAGAGGGTCGGATTCATGACACAGCGTCCGCCGCACCTCGCAAATGGCAATTTTTCTATACAAACTCTGCCAAAGTTCACTTAATTCGACGCAACTATTAATGACTCAATTTACTAAAACAAGCAGGCGTGAAATTTGTTGCAACTTAAAGTTGGTGCATAGTTTGTCAGCCACTTAATGGGGCACCCGAATCATTCATAATAATTTGTTTTGTGTCTGCCGGTTGGCTTGCAAGACAAAAGAGGAGAAAACGCAAACACAAAACACAAATCGCTTTCACTCAGAACGCACTTCTCGTAATGCAAACAAAAGAATATGAAACGCAGACGAGAATAAATATTTGCCAACAACACAGCCACAAGCCGACGAAAGCGAACAAAGGTAAATGTACAAACATGCCGGAAGTGAAAGAAAATACCGTAAGTGAAAATTATAGCCTGTCAGCGTGACTGGCGCAATGGCTGTACGGGAGCAAAGCGTGAGTTGAAACAATATGGCGATTAATTTTTCTTAATAATGGCCTTGTAGAAGCCACAAGTTGGAAGCATTTACCACTGACAGAACAACAATGTACGTCATAATCAACATAATCGTTTTATGTAAAAGCTGTTATTTTGACAATGCAATGTTCTACGAAAAATGTCGCCAATACAGTCAGTTGTAAGTAACTGACATTCGATGTGAAGGAGAGAGAGATTGTTGTTGAAATAAGAGACCAACTGCGACACTCACTTCAACACTTACTTGAACTTTTATGTTCAGTAATGTCAGTGACTGTCATGTGTTGACAGCTAACCACGTATGCCTAACCTTTAACCCTTTCGACCCCAAAGTTGCCTGAGAGCAACTTCACCTATTTGTCATCTTATAGCAAAAGCTACGATTGATTTATGGGTTTAATTTAAGTAGGCACCAACAAATTAATATTTTTAGAAGTGATTTCAAAGCAAAATACAAACATTTTACTGTTATCCCCAAAATAATTTTCAATAATTAGGGAAAGGTTGTGTTCTAATTGAAGTCTACGAATTGGGCGCGTTTGATCAAAACCCTGTTTCTTGAATAATGATTAAATAAAATCAAAAAGTGATAATTTTGTATTTTTCCATTAATATTACAAAATGTTTCTGTAATTAAAAAATATTGATACAAAATTTATTTAACCCGTCTTAATCCTTTACACGGCAACAGCGAATTTTTTCATCAAATGTTGTTTTTTAGATATAAACCTAAATTTAAAAAAACACGTATTGTTTTTTTTTCAATATACTTTAATTTTGTAAGGTTTTTTTTTGTAAAAAACATTAAAAACAAAAAAAGCAAAAACCATTAAAACTTGTATTTTTATTTTAATATGTTTAGTTTTAAATGCAAATTTTTAAAGCAATTAATCCGTTTGTTGTAGCATAGTCCTACTCCGCATTTTTCGCAAAGTGTTTGCGTGTTTTTTATTAATAACTTAACTTTTGTTTCACTAAAATAAATGCGTGCAACTTTTCGCAAAAACGGTAAAATAAGTGCTGTCAAGTAAAATTTAGCTCCCTTTTCCCACTATTAATGCCAGTATTTCAAAAAGGAACCTTGCATAGTCGTAAAATCGCAAAAAAGAGTCGTTTTGATAATTACTTCCGAAATTATGGGCAATTTTTCGGTTGGTTGCAGATATGCAACTCTTCCGTGTAAAGGGGTAAGCTAAAATTGTTTAAAAGTAAACTAGCTCTAGAACTCTAACAAAGAGGCGTGGCAACTTTAAATGTCGTGTGCACACTTCTTAGGCAAATGTTTCATGATTTAAATACCAAAAAGTAATGTCGATACAAAGCGTAAAGTTCGGAGGTCGTAAGGATTAAGAGCCCATCAAAATAACTTAACCTCACCAACTATTCGATGCCGCATACTTTCTTGAAAGAGATGACATTTCTCTGCACTAAGCAAACCATTCATTTTATTAGTAGCGCCAAAATATACACTGGTCATTGGTTCTTGAAAATAATTGGTCCTCAAAATAATTTGTTGCCAAGGACAAACAATCTGCAAAAACCTCGTTTTTATTTTTCTTATTCATTTGTAGAAATGTATGTACATGTCTTAAATTTGCAGGTCTTCGACTACGATTGGGGCTTGCAGGATGATTTCATGGGCTCGACCACCATCGATCTGAGGCAACTGGAGCTGGGCAAGGCTGAAGACCTGTGCCTGCCGCTGCACGACGCCAGCCATCCCGAGCGCCAAATGGGCGAAATTCTCATTAATCTGACCCTGTGGCCACGCAGCCAGGAGGACAAGGAAATGGTAAGCAATCAGCGCGACATCAAAGTGAAAATTAATTTCGATTTGCCAATCGCGTTGCGGACGCAAATTCGCCTTAAATTGCCACGCACAGCCGATTGGCGGCGCGTGGGGATGTCAGCTGTTGCTAAGACGGTACTTCGCCACCCAGTTATCAACGACCATTCATCATCGCTTCTTTAAGCGTCTGCTGTGCGTTCATTCATTCATGAATGACTGCGATGGGGAAGTGGAGTTCGCTTGAGTAATGGTGTGTGCGGCTGAAGTCGACAGTGGAGGTGGCTGCGCCTGTGGCAGTGGCAGTGGCCATGGCGCTGGGCGTTTCGGCGTGACATGTCACGTGCGGCTTTTTCTTCCGAGTAATTTTCGTTCGGCCACTTGTCAGACTGTCGTGTATTCTCTAAACCCATAAATTATTCAGTTAATATGTTTTTGTTAAGCTTTTTGCTTATTTGTGGTGTTGTGTTTGGATTCCCTTGAAGCTGAAATTTGGGGATCCGCAGGCTGCGGGACAATGCTGACGACTTAAGTACTTGGCAGTGAGTTAATTGTTGCTGTCTGCCAAAGGTATTTTTATAAAGTACCACGTCAATGTATTTACATCTTGTGACTTTATTTTGCTATACAAAATAGCACGTTTCTGTGTATTAAATGCTGAGCACTTTAAAAGCACAGAATTTCCAGTACCACTAAAAGTATCCAAAGGATAATGTAAGTGGAGAAACAACAAATGTGCTCGCACGGTTCGAGTATTTACACAATGCAATACAATGCACCACTACAACAACAGCCGCCGTGGCTCAGTTGGTTAGTGCGTTGGACCGCGAGTCGCAGGCAGCAACCTCAGGTTCAAATACTGCCTGTAATAACACCTAAAAAAAATAACGGGAAAACTCGTTTTCTCTTTCGGTGGCTGTCCTCTCAGCTGGAAATGGCAAACCTCTGAGAGTAAAAATTGCTTATGAAAAAGCTCCCAACCTGCCGTTCGGAACCGGCATTAAAACTGTAGGTCCCTTCAACCCGCGTACAAATTCACACGCACAACACGGGTAGTTGCGGGAAGCTAGGCCTAAGTCTCGCGTAAGCGGGCTGTCGTGCCAGTCAATTATTATTAATTATTATTATTACTACAACAACACACAGAATGCTAAACTGAATTTTCGAACAGAAAAATTTTCAACAGCAAAAAATATGAAAATGGAATTCAGAAGCTTTCTGGCAATTAAAGCGGGTGCAGCAAATTCGTCTGTTCCAGTGTTGCCACCTGAAAAATTTGTTTCTGACCAAACTTCCGTCCAAATCCGACCTCAACCGACCAAATTAAGAATCTGCGTTATCTTTAAAGTCATTTTTAAATTACAATGTTATTTTTTTAAATAAAGTTCTTGTACTAATGAAAATATATTCACATCACAAAACGGACCGAAATTCGTTTAAGCAGACCAGCGGACCAAAGTTAAAAAATCTGATCAGTTTTGGTCCGAAAAGACCGAAAGCGGCAACTCTGGTTGGTTCGTTAACCACTGGTCGAAAACTATTTGTAGAGTGGTTGTAGTGTTATTTGTTCGAAAGTTTTTGGCGAGGACGAAATCTCAGCTGTGCATAAATTCTGAGCGGATGATCATTTAAGTTTAAGTTTCTGAATCAAGCTTTATCGTTAAACGCTGCATTTGACATATGTTAACTTAAAGTGGCCCAAATTGCAATATGCAAATATTTAAGCGTCGGCAGGAAGTACTCACACCGAGCTCGTTACTTGGTTAGTGCGTACAAAACTGGCGAGTACCGAACTAACAAAGTACTAGTAACTCGTGAATACCGCTAATGTGCTTAAAAGCTTAAATAAATTTGTTCAAATTTACACTAACAAAATATGTGCAATCAACTTGCTGCTTCTCAGCTAACAATGACAACTTGTCAAAGGTGCCAAAGCGAAGAGCGTTTTTCGAACCGGTGACTTCTGCTATTGTTCGTCTTTATGATCTCAAACACATATCACAACAAAACTTGTGTTGTATGGTAGTGATTCCGTGACCCCTTTAAACTTTATAGTGTGAAGACTTCATATATGTAAATACGAGTGCAAGCATACCCAGACAGATTGGTAAGCAGATCAATGGACACATAGATAGATTGATGAATGGATAGAAGCACAGATGATAAATATGCATATAGACAGACGAACGAAAATTCATTCACAAAACTCAATATTTATGATTTAGGTTTTTCGTTATTGAAAAACAAAAGTTTGATGAGTGTGGTTCGTTCCCAGATCAACCACATTTTATATTACTGTCAGCCTGTAGTCTTTGGTCTCTTACCTTTCCTTACCATAAATAGCCACTAGAATTACTCGAGCGGAACATCGATGTTAATTTTTAGCCGTTAAAATTTAATGTCTGTTCACTTTGCTCGACGGCTGTTGCATTAAAGACAACAAATTGATTGATTAAAAAATTGATAATATTTCTACATATATAGATATACATATATAATAGTATTCGTCGTGCTTGGACTTGGAATGCATTTTATCAAGCAAAATCTAGTTTGAAAATCTCCAATTAAGACGTGGATGGAATGCGATCCTTTGTGCCCTTTTGTTATATATTTCAAGTGGAATCCCAAAACGGCTCAACTGACATGGTCTTACTTGTGAAATTTGAAAGTATTAGAATTGAACTTAGTAAATAGTATTTTGGGTCGATAAATGAAACTGTTGATCAATACGATCACTCCAGATCCTACGTCTGGAGACTTCGTATTAAAGCTTATCTGAACTGAACCAAACGGAATCGTTGACTTATCCACTTTTGGTCGAGATTAGGTTAGATTTTATAATTTCGTTGAATAATACGTTTCGCTCGCATTCAGCGACAAAGAGACTGTTGAAAGGTTTTAACAAATTTCACGACTCTACTTTGATGACATGAGTCAAGGTTAAAATTTGTCCTTTCAAAATATGTAAATTCAGTTTCTACTCATTTTGCTCTACGCATATTATTTAATTTAATGCTGATGGGGATTTGTATGCTCAAAACCGCAAATAGGTCTTTTATCTGGAACAAAGTAAATTTCAAATAGGCAAAAAATAAAATATTAACTTATCTTACATCGGCATTAAGGTAACCCAGCGTGCAACATTCGTGTTCAAGTTGCACACATATCCATATTTATATCCATATAATGTGTATGTCTATAAATAAATGTGTTTGTTGTGCACCACTGAAACTATTTATTAATTGTGTCATAAACATGTAGGAGGGAACGAACGCGATAATTACCCATGTCAAGACATTACTTGGCACACATGTACCTATGCAACAACGCCGACAGCAACGACAATAACTGTATATGCCTTCACATAGTCAACGGCACAACAACAACAACAACAATAATAATAATAATAGCCAATACAATAAGTTCGACGCACAGATTCACTCATTCCAAGCTCAAACAATGACTCAGCCATGTTTCAAAGGTACGCAACACAACTGCTATTGTTGTTGTTGTTATTGTTTTCCTACTACAATAATAGCGGGTTTTTTTTAACAAATCGTGGACTGTCTGTCAGCCAAGGGGGGCAAACGCTACAGCTAATTTCGTTGGTTTTGTTGCCGGTTGCTCGAATTAGCTGTTGCGAAATTGGCGAGTTGATCGTTTCTTGTTGTTTCGCCGTTCAGCGGCGTCAAGTTGATGTGAGCGGTGCGGTTGTCAGTTGTTGGTGGCAATTTGCGACGGTTGCAAGCACACTCCGCTTGCTCCCTATTTGTTTGTGTTTGTTTATTTGTTTGTTGTTGGCCTGTGTTTTTGTTGATTACCGGCAGCAGCTTGTTGCAGCGTCATGGACAACAATGGCAACAATAAAAGCTTTGTCGGCAACACAGTGAAAATTGGCAGATTCACGTCGGACCTGTTGATGCAACGTTTGCGCACCAAACGCTCCACCATACGGCAGCGGCTGCAGTACGAGTTCAGGGAGATACGTTGGGTGAGCGTCGGCGGGGCGGAGAGCGCTGCGGCATTTGCAGTTCCAAGCGGAGCGACTCAAAGTGCTTGCTTGTCGGCCAGTTGGTCATGCTTTTGCTTTGCACTAACAACAATTGGGGGGTGAATGGAATGTGAAGCGACCTTGGCACCAGTTGTTGTTGTTGTTGTTGCACAAAACCCATTATCGTTCGTTAAAAATCTCATTTCATTTCCGTCACTCGATTTGATGATTTTCGTGCGCTCGCAGCATTTTCAGCGCAACTCGAAACTGGCCGAGTCATCGAAGCGTTTGAAATCGCAAATCTGGAGCTCGGTCGTCACGATAGTGCTGGTCAAAGCCAAAGACCTTCCATTGGCCGACGATGGCACCAAACTCGCCGACACGCACATCAAGTTCCGGTAAGTTTTGTTGTATTGAGTGAGTGAATCAGGAGCCGAGAGCACTTACACAGGACATTACACACTTCACAGACTGGGCAACGAGAAGTACAAGAGCAAGTCTTCCTGGACCGAGCGCTGGCTGGAGCAATTCGACCTGCACCTCTTCGACGAGGACCAGAATCTCGAGATATCGCTGTGGAACCGCAACACGCTCTACGGCAAGGCCAACATCGACCTGAGCGCCTTTCAGCGCGAGACCACGCACGGCATGTGGAGGGCCTTCGAGGACTGTCCCGGCGAGGTGTTTCTCATGCTGACCATAAGCGGCACCACCGCGCTGGAAACGATCAGTGACCTGAAAGCTTTCAAGGAGGATCCGCGCGAAGTGAAGAGTCTGCGCGATCGTTACCGGTGGCATCGCTGCTTTCAGAACCTGCGCGATGTGGGCCACTTGACGGTGAAGGTGTTCGGTGCCACCGGCCTGGCGGCGGCCGACATTGGCGGCAAGTCGGATCCGTTTTGCGTGCTGGAGCTGGGCAATGCGCGCTTGCAGACGCAGACAGAGTACAAGACGCTAACGCCGACATGGAACAAGATTTTCACGTTGTAAGTTTGAAATGGAAATTGCGCGCCAGTGTGGCTTGCATCAGAAGTTATTTAACTATTTAAAAGAAGAAGTTATTTAATTTATTCATTGAAATATTTTGTTTATTTTCCCTCAACCACAGCAACGTTAAGGACATCACGCAAGTACTCGAAGTTACCGTCTACGACGAGGATCGCGACCATCGCGTCGAGTTTCTCGGCAAATTGGTGATACCGCTGCTGCGCATCAAGAACGGCGTCAAACGCTGGTACACGCTGAAGGACAAAAATCTGTGCGCACGCGCCAAGGGTCTGTCCCCGCAGGTACACACACACTTAGAGACAGTAAATTGTTTGCATGTGTGGGATGAGCGTAACATTCTAATGCTCCACAGATTCTGCTCGAGATGAATGTGGTGTGGAACGATATACGCGCCGTATGCCGCGTGCTGCAGCCCAAGGAGGAGAAGCTCATACAGCAGGAAGCCAAGTTCAAGCGACAACTCTTCCTGCGCAACGTCAATCGGCTGAAAGTGATCATTATGGACATCCTGGACGCGGCGCGTTACGTGCAGTGAGTCAAGCCACTCATCACTCATACATTTTGATGACTCTGTTGAAATATTTTCGCAGAACCTGCTTCGAATGGGAGTCGCCGTTGCGTTCCACCATTGCGTTCGTTATGTGGGTGCTGGCATGCGTCTACGGCAATCTGGAGACTGTGCCGCTGGTCCTATTGCTGATCATACTGAAGTGCGTTGTTGTTGTCTATTGCTTTCGCTCATTCGAGTTCATGAGTGGTTTCTTGTCTTCGCAGAAAGTGGCTGGTGCGTCTTATTACCGGCACCAACACGGATGCGGCGGCAGGCCATTATGATTACGACTACGACGAAGACGACGACGACGACAAGGAGAAGGAGGAGAAGAAATCGATCAAGGAGCGCCTGCAGACGATCCAAGAAGTATCGCAGACGGTGCAAAACACCATCGGCTACCTGGCTTCGCTGGGCGAGAGCACCAAAAAGTGAGATGTGTTCTTCGACTGTGGCTGTACCCTAGAATTGTTGTTAGTGTAACAGATTGTTTGGCTTCGATTGCAGCACCTTCAATTTTTCCGTCCCCGAGTTGACGTGGCTGGCAGTGGTGTTGCTGCTCGGCGCCATTCTAGTGCTGCACTTTGTGCCCATTCGGTTCCTGCTGCTCTTTTGGGGCTTCATGAAGTTCTCGCGGCGCATTTTGCGCCCCAACACCATACCGAACAATGAACTGTTGGACTTTCTATCGCGCGTGCCCGACGACGAGGAAATCGTAAGTATTCACGCACGTTCCAACTTTTCACACAGTCGGCATTTCATTTTCAACCTAATCTCTTTCTCTCTCGAATCAAACTGAAATCTCTGGCATGCTTTCAATTTGGTTTCAGAATCAATACCGCGAGCTGCCGCCCTCAGCGCCCACCGAACAGTCGCGCAACAATCAGAAAAAGAAAGTCAAAGCCTCATAGTCCATCGCCAGCGTGGACGGCACGGGCGCTCTGCAGGACTTCACGCACACACACACCGGCGGCAACGCCATGGCTGCAGTGAACGCGGCCGCCGTGCTGCCGCAGCAAGTTGTAAATATCTCCACACGTTCCATGCGCAACGTCTCCAGCTTCTTCAAGGCGAGCAAAGAGGGTTTCCGTTCGGCAGCGCGCCACACGATCGGCAAAGTCCACGCGAAGAGCGCCAAAAAGTCAAACTAGCTGAACTAGAATTAACGATCCAGCAAATGCAACTGGCGCAAATGTTTGAGCAACAAAACCAAACCAAATCCAAACCTAACCAAATCCGTTAGACGCGGTCATTTCAACTTAAGCAATTCACTTCAATTGTGCACTTCGAAACGCTCACTTAAAAAAGTAATTGCCACTTGTTTAGACTTTGAATAGGCAGATTTAAATCAATATTTACAAGTAACTTTTTAACAAAAACTCTACAAACATTACCAGAGCACATACAACGCCTTTGCGAATTGTAAATACAAATACACACACACACACACACACACACACGCACACATAATGCACTTCTATAAAGAAAAACATAATTGTTTTCCTAAGTCAGACAATTGGTCGTAAGCACTATGCAACAGGCACCGCGACGCGATCGAACAGATAAGTTTATTAAACATTTGTGATATTTTCCAAGAATTACGTACGTGCATATATTTATACAACAATGCTAATTAGCGTCCGAATAGTTATGCAACACTTTAGTACTCGATTCCAGCACAAGTTCGGTTCTCAAATCTGGCTTGTCCTCTCCTAGTTGCAACAAGTATTCGAATAGTTTGGATTGTTTAGCTTAAGCGGTCAACCGGTGAACTGAACCCAAAACAGTGACTATTTTTTTACCAAATGCCTAGCAGTGTAAAGTGACGTTCTGCTGCAATGTGGAGCTGAGCTTGGCAGCGCGCCAACTCAAGCCTTTCATTTCGGCGGCGACGTGTTAAATTTTAATTAATGCTAATATTAGAGTTGTGTAATTTTAGAACGATTACTTTATTATGGTGTGAGCGAATAATCAACCTACAATCAATTAAAATACGATTACCTTAAAAAAAACTCTTTATACCTTAAAACAATTTCCAGTTTACATTTAAACTTACATACCCGCGAGAAATATTTAAGAAAATTACATTTGCTTAGTATTTTTTTTAGTTTGTTTACATTTAAGCCAAATTGTATTAGCAATCAATCTGAATTCAAGCCGATAGATAACTCATCATGTTTCTATCCAGCAAAAGTTTTATAAACATTGTGTATACGATCAACAAAAATCATGCTTCAAGTTGAGATAAAGTTTTGCCAACACAAAACAAAACTTGAACGAGAAAAACAGCAAATCTGTTGTACGATTTTGTTCTGTAAGTTATGATTCCAAATCAGAAATCACAGAGCTGAGTAACAAATGAAAACTCGAATCTGGTTAATTCTACAAAAGGTTTATTACTTTTTATCTACATTAGAGGTGTTGTTTGAACTACAGAAATTGAGCTTTTGAAAACCTAATATACGTAAATAATATATCTTCTTTTAGTTTATAAGTTTTTCAGTGTCAGGTTGACTAGTTTGTAGTTGTTTTGTTTTTTAAATCGATCTAAGGCCCGATCTGTGCTGAAGTTTCTACATTCGGAATCTTTTTATACACTTTGAAATCCTATTGAATTAGTATTTGAATTTTATCAGCTCTGATAAGCTTTATTACTTAAAAAAGCGAATGTTAATCATGGGAAATTATAGTTAAAAAAATCAAAGAACGAATAGGTGAATTAGTAAAATGAAAATCAAAGAACGAAAAGGTGAATCAGTAAAATGACATCAATAATGAATAATGAACGAATTGAAAATTGAAAGAAACCTGCTTTGAGCACTTTTCTTTTGTGGTGCGTTGAATAGTTGTAGACACTAAAATATGATGAGTTATCTGGTGCTGAACTAAATATTACAACAAGTATTTTCATCTTCTGCACTATAGCCTTTATACTTTGCAAAAGCCTTCCTTCCTATATATCTGCAATATCTATAACTTTAAAACGCTACCAATTTTGACACACAACACAACACAAAAAATGTTAACCTATGTAATTGCCTAATTTTTTAATAATTAATGCAATTTATATTTTTTTTTATAATACACAAGAAAAATTTAAATGCTGCTTTTTATTATTTTATATTTTGAAATCTTCGTGCAATTAATGCCTCACAGTGCTATTTGTGTTCGACTCAATAATGTAACTGCATCGTTACTAACTCAAACTGGCCAAGCTGTGGAATTTTTGTACATTAATTTATTTTTTTGAAAATGCTAAAATCATTTTGTATTTGGTGCAATGATTTCAGTGACGGTCTTTAATTTTTAAATTTATCTTTCAACGGTTTTTATAAAAGTTTTGGATTTTTCTGTTTCATTTAGATGATTGAACAGCATTCGAACGAAGCATTATTCGAAACGCTGGCAGTGCACATTCTGCGTGCACGGATTTTTAATCGATTTCTCCATGCAGACCTAGAAAACTGATTAAATTAGGATTATTCAGCTCATTACTGAGTGTTTTTACTTAATATGACCTCCGATCCAATCACAGACACGAGTGTCGTACTGATGTTAGACTAATTGCAAGCACATCAAACGTCTCCTTATTTGTCAATAATTTTATACAAATTATTACGAATTGACACTTGGCTCGTACATACATTTTGTCAGACATGCTCAAACTTTTAATCAACTCATTCAGATTTAATTATATGACCGCCACAGTGGGTCAAAAAGTTCAAATCATTTTCTACATTGCCAAGACACGAGAAATTCACTAAATCACTTCCTATTTAAATATATATTTATGTGTAAATTTATATACATATATTTTATAATTGTTATATCCCAAACGAGTGCAACACAATTTTGAAAGTTGCTGTGTAGATAGAAGTCGGTCGCCTAGTCCCACTTTGGGATTGACTGCACTGCTATTGTGCCAAGCATTATCTCTGCATACTTTACACATATTTGTATAAAAAATCAGCACGCTGATTATTGTTGTCATTAAGATAACGTGAGATCCCTTGGTGCGCCGCTTATCAAAGTTGCCAATGTCAATGCCGCTCGCACACTTGACACAAGTTTGCATAGGCAAATGCGCCGGCACAGCCCACAGCCAAACGAATGGCGGGTCCGTTAACGAAAAAAGTTTACGAAACTGATAAAAGTCGTCGAGCTTTCTTGCTCTGCTTCCACCTGCTGCTGCTGCTTCTGCCACCGCTCGCACGCTGACTTGGATCGGCTATTACGTAAATGATAGTCCGCGGCGTAGAACATAAAGAACAACAACAACAATAACAACAACAATACGTTTTAGTAAATTTGTATACGCACATTAAAACGAAATGTATTCTCAACTACTCGAAAATCTCACAGAAACAATCATCAATAGCTTAACCGTTACACGATTCTATGTTCTAAATGCATGCTTGACAGACACAGTAATTTAGGTAAATGCAAGTCTGGTCCAGTTGTAGTGGGCGGTGCAGTGTAGCGAGTGGCATTGCACGGCAGTCGGTGTTGTTGTGGAAGCACTACAGATTTTTGTCGACTGAGCTGGCCGCG
This sequence comes from Melieria crassipennis, assembly GCA_963668005.1. Classification (NCBI taxonomy): domain Eukaryota; kingdom Metazoa; phylum Arthropoda; class Insecta; order Diptera; family Ulidiidae; genus Melieria; species Melieria crassipennis. The sequence goes on along the minus strand of OY764963.1, from coordinate 112,715,111 downwards.
TTGGCGCTTAGTTGTTCTTCTCGTTCTTCATGAACTCGTACACCACGGAAAAGTCCTTGCCGCCCAGGCCTTTGCTCTTGAGCGAGCGATAGATCTGGTGTGCGAGCGCGCCCATCGGAATGGGTGTGTTGGAGGAGGTGGCCACGCCCGAGGCCAGGCCCAGGTCCTTGGTGATCAGGTCGGTGGAGAAGCCGCCCTTGTAGTCGTTGTTGGCGGGCGCGGTGGGCGTGATGCCGGGCACCGGGTTGTACAGCTCCGAGGCCCAGCAGCGGCCGGTCGACGAGTTGATGATCTCGGCGAAGGTGTGCGGATCGAGGCCCTGGCGAATGGCCAAGTTCATGGCCTCCGACACGCCGATCATCGAGATGGCCAGCATCATGTTGTTGCAGAGCTTGGCCGCCTGGCCCATGCCGTACGTGCCGCAGTGCGTGATGCGCTTGCCCATGCCCTCGAGCACGCCCTTGGCGGCATTGTACTCGGCATCGGTGCCGCCCACCATGAAGGTGAGCGTGGCCTGCTCGGCGCCGGGCACGCCGCCCGACACGGGCGCGTCGATGAAGCGCGCGCCCTTGCCGCTCACCAGCTGCTGGATCTGCTTGACCAGGTTCGGGTCGATGGTGGACGAGTCAATGAAGATGGTGTCCTTGTTGACGCCCTGCGCGGTCATGTCGTTGTACGCCGCCCACACGATGTCGTTGTTCGGCAGCATGGTGATGACGAAGTCGGCGTTCTGCGCCAGGTCGGCGGTCTTCTGGTAGACCTTGGCGCCCTTGGCCTTCATGTTGTCGCACGCCTGCTTCGAGATGTCGTAGACGTGCAGCTTGTGGCCCTGCTTCATCAGGTTGGTGGCCATGTGGCCGCCCATGTTGCCCAGACCGATGAAGCCGACGTTCTTGGGCGAGCCGCTCTGCGACGACATGGCACGCACCAGCGTCTGGCCCATGACGTTGAACAGGGCCCGGGAGGAGCACACAATACGAAGCGCCATTTTCGTTTCACTTCACCGCAGTTCTCCACGAAATTCTAACTGCAAAAGGGATGGAGACAATTTAATTGGCATTATGTAATGCGGCCACAAAGAAAGTAGAAAACAAAACACACACACAGAAGCCGAACCTCAGCAAGTGCCTGTTGGGGTAAGAAGGTTTCTTCCACACACACGATCTGCCCGTTTGAATGCCAAAAGCACACTGGTCGCCCATGCGGCGAGCAAAACTATCTGCTCGAAATCGTACAAGTCGTTGCCGTCGCGCCGCCCGTTGCCGTCTCGCCCACATGCTCGGAACAGTTGGGCACGTTTGCCAACGCGCCTTCGGAACGCGGAGCGCACCGTAAACATTCCAGTTGATATCCACCGGCACGGAGTGTACAGTGTTGGGCCTTTTGGCGTTATTTGCTGCCACGTCATGTAGACAATGTTCGAGCTAATGTGAGAGCATGGACATGAACGAAGGTCAGCGATCAGAGAACTCTGCTTTCGAAACATAAGTGGTGTTCTCAGAGCGACCTCCAAGAATTGTTAGTTCTTAATGCGTAAACAATTCGCCCCAACTCTGCTACCTACACCAACAAAAACAATCACGACCAATGGGCCGCTATCACATATGGACAGAGTTGCTAAGCCGCGCACGCAATTGTGCTTTTCACCAACATATTTGTTGTTGTTGTGTAAGGTAAACACTTTTACTTTCAATTTCGATGGCAACTCTACTTTCCGGCTTTATCGAATACAAAGCAGAGAGCGAGAGAACATTCGGACGTGTGTGTTAATTGAAAATAATCGTGCGACAGAGGGGGAAGGGGGGAGCGGAGCAAACATGCCTTGTGGTGCGATCGCTGTTTGCCGGCCGTGCCTTCACTCTTCCAATGCGATTCCACTGGCGCGTTTCCATTGGCGCTCAGATATGCGCCAAAGCTTTCGAGAGCTTTGGCATTTCCCAGCAATTCGTCGCTGCAGAAAACGAATGTCGTATGTTCCTTTGAATTTCATAGCACATACGACAATCGTTTTCTCAGGCGACGAATTGTTGTCAATTAATGCCGAATGTTTTGTTTTGAAGCGTGTGCACGAATTTGTTTTGCTATGTGGTTTTGTTTTTTTTTTCGACGCAATAGTCGACCCTGTTGACACTAGCAATGAGTGCATGGATTCAATTGTTCGACAGAAGCGACACAGTATTGCAAGTCATTAAGCAAATTTTGAACTTGCTGCATGTGAGGCTTTACTTGTGCTGCTTGCATTCCATTTACTTTTTAACCCTTTAAAGCTGGTGACCGCCTTTAAGTTGCCCCGCTCGCCCCATTTGTTCGCTTCATTGCATGACACATGACACAAGCCTGCTCTCAAGGCCATTTTATGAAAAAACTTAAATCAGCGCAACTTCTCTGTGTCTCTTCCCCGAGAATCTTTAAAGACCCCAATTAAATTTGCTTGAGTTCTTTACATTAAAAAATCTATTTTTTCTATTAAAATTCTTTTGAATCTTTCAATTGCCAAGAGTAGAGCTATCGATTTTTATACAGAAACTGATACAATTTTCGTGCACACAACACGCCTTCCACGATAAGAGCACTAATACTCCACATGTTTCACTAAGTAGCGCAGCTCTCCCAGCCCCTCGGCACACATTGCTATCCATACAATTGACTCGTGCTTTGATTAAAGCTTTTTAATTTTTTTTATGGCAACAGCCAACCCAGTAGAAAATTTCACAGAAAATGCCAAAGCATTGGTTTGCTTTATATTATGTTTTTTTAAAACCCTGCAGATACACAACTTTAAGAAAAATTATTTGCAAAACATTTTTTCTATTTCATTTTTAAGTACAGGTCTCCCTCGTATAACGCGCTGGTTACGTTCCAGGAAAATTCCGCGTTATGTCATTCGCATTTTAGAAGACTTAACTTTCATATAAGTTTTAGGGTTATTTTCCAATAAGCTTTTGTAAAAATAAAATAGGTACTAAATTAAAGATGTATGTACATTCCAACTCAAAATCAAAATTCATACTTTATTTAAAAAATTAAAAAAACATAATGAAAAAAAACTGTTTTTTTAAATCGCGTTATATCGAAAACGCGTTGTAGAAGTACCGCGCTATACGAGGGAAACCTGTATTACTTTTTTTATACAATAAAATCTACACGTGTTAGATGCCAAATAATTTAACTCAGTTCTAGTTTATTTTAATCAAAGTTCCCCTTTACAACTACACCTTCAACTCACAAATATTAAACACGCCAACACTATGAAAAATTGCAAACTCTTTTTACACCGTCAATTCTTAATTCAAATACTAAAGTTACCTTAAATCAATCGAAGCTTCAAACTAAATATTCTGCAATAAAAATACGAAAATACAAAACTTACACCAAAGAATTATTGTGACACCCAATAAATGTTTTAGCATTTATGAAAAAGTTTGCCTTTATGCTTCCTTTCCTCAAACACTAATCCACTAGCAAATATATATTATACCAAAGAATATTAAAATAGTTAAAATTTAAGTATTTCAAAACTTGCGCAAGAAATAACTAAAATTTGTAAACATCAAAGTTAAATAAATTCTTTATACTTTAATAAAAATTTATTGCAATTTCCAATAAAGTTTGAAAATGAGAAGTGAATTTTTGCAGCATTGCTTGCCGAGTTATCGAGAAGTTTGGCTGAAAATGTTTCATATAGCACTTTATGACATTTCTGGCCGATTAGTTGCACTTGAAATCTTTCTTTTAATACCAAAACATAACCAACAAAACAGCCCAATTACGAAACCAAGTTCAAACGTCCCTCAACTCCAGCCATGCCGATTCTTAAGGAATGTTTAGAAGCTTTTCAGGGGTTTATCAGTTGCTGCAAAACTTCTGAACTGTTCGGTGGCAGTGTGAGAAAAGAAACAAAGTTTGTCAGAAAAATATCATTTTCCTATACCAGAAAGTCGAGAAGGTCTAGAAGGTTAGAACCTCTAACATGCTTTCTATTAATATTGAAAAGTACTAAATTCACACGTCCAAATTACCTTCAGTAACCTATTTTTTTATCGAAGAGAATGTATCGAATGCAGAGTATTAAGTTGCGATATTTGATGTACATTCAATCAGCGTTTTCGACAGACAAAAATAGTTTGAAACTCTTTCAACTTCCTTTAAAAAGTTTGCCATAGCAACAAGTTGCACAGTGCTCTGCAATAGTAACTGAACCAATACATATTTGAAAATAATTAACGAACCGGACGAGAGCGAGCTGCAATACACGCAATTTTTTTTATTTTTTTATACCCATAATTTTGATGATTCAAAAGCGAAAAACCAGAATAATCAGTATGACAAAATTTGTTTTTACGCGCGGCGACAACCTGCGTGCGTAATTTGTAATCTCTCCAAATGCACATTTCAGCAATTTTACGCCAGCAACATTACATCACGCGACGTCGCCGCAGTCAAGTCCAAAAAGTACTCAAAAACGCATTCAAGTGAAAATACTTTCATTGCATTTTATGTTGAAATTTCTTAGCGAAAAAACTAAAATAAAACAACATCAACGAAAACACACACAGAAAAATTGGTCAAAATAAAGTCAAAATGAAAATATGGTAACTTGATATGTTGATATGAAAAAAGAGCTTCTCGTGTGTGTGTGTGTGTGTATGTGTGTGTGTGCGTGTCCAGTAGTTCAGCACAACTTTGTGTACAATTTTGCAGATCTGGTTCGAAAGTTGTCGCAATATGGTAGCCAAAACAACAACAACTCGATAACTGCATAAGGTAGCTGGCGGTTGGACGAGAAGATGGACAGACGGACGGCGAGCAGGCAGATAGCGCTGAGTTGCAGGCGCGCAACGGCTGGAACACGTTGGAAGCTGAAGCCGCGCGCGAACAACGTAATACGGCCAGGCAGAACAACAACAACAACAACAACATTGACATCAGCGCTACAGCTGGACAACATGGCGCACACTTGCTGCTTGAATGAAATTGTCCAGCGAGGCGCTGCAACAAAGCGAACGCAGCTGAATGAATCCGTCGAGCGCCAAGTGCTGACACAGTAACCACGAAATATTGCAACGCGACGAGAGACAAACAAACAGCCACAAATATGTACGAGCCGTGTCGTGCCATGTCGTTGACTTACATATTTGTAATTGCGACAACAACAATAATGGGCAAATAAAAACAGCAAAACACAAACCGTGGTTGAGTAAGAAAAGTCCAAATCGTATGAATTGTATCGAAAGAGATGTTTGTGATTGACAGTAGTCGGAAAAGTTGGGCAACCCGCTCGATTTGCAGGCGAACCCGGCGCTTCTGTAGATGAATGCAAAGAAGGACGATCGCAATTCAGTCTGAATAGGATTCTTTTGATTACTTATCGCTGTAGTTGTAACTAATCCATAGAACCCCTAACAATCGACATAGACATTTCAGTGCCTGCTTTGACGAAGAATTATCATCACAACTCTACACAGATGAACGCTTCCTTCTTGCCACAATCGCGTTGACATTTCCGTAAGCAAATTATGAATTTATGATGCAATTGTGTCGGATCAGTCACCATGTCATCGCGCCGGATTTATTGTGTGAACCAAACAAAAATTATGTAATCGAAAATGCGCCACAAAATCATTGCAATTGCACAAAGAAATCTTATTAACGGCTGTCGTCGTTGCTGTCGTACAATGGTTGCTTTGGACTGTCAATAGTGCAAACGAAATTCGTTATAAACGAGAATTTGAGAGGCGTGCATGAGCGCCCGACATCTGTCAGCCGTTGTCGTATCACAAAACAGAAGACTGCAAGCCACAAACTTGCACACGTTGCGTGTTCTCCGTTTGGCTTCTTTGGTTAATTATAATTTTTCACGCGCATTCAATTGCGCTTTTCAATGCCTTTTCACTAATTTCATGCTGAATGGCAACAAATAAACAAAGCAATGCGCGGACGCATCGTGCGCCTGTTTTCACCTCAACGTGCGCCGCCGTCCATTGTTGTGCCGCCTACCCATAATTGCTCTTCGGACAAAAATATCAAATATGTAGGCTTGTTTTCGTTGCTCAAGCACAGCTCCAGACACGCACTTGAAAATTGATTTCTATTCCATTGTGCGGCAAAAATGCTGGTTCAAGTGTGAATGCCAGTGCTTGCAACAAAAACTACAAACACACACATACGCACATGTGATGCGCCGTAAGACTGGTGTACAAATGTTTGTGTGTGCTGGGTAAAAGTGAAAAGGTTTCTGACCTACGTTAATTCCTCATAATCTATCATAATTTTCAATTATGCGCGCTGCCGCGTCGTTGCTTCGTTTTAATAAAACAAACAAATTTCTTTCTCGGAGTATCTTCGTTTTCCTCGACTTTGTCTCATGATATTTCGGTTTCGTTTTTATCGTTCGCCTTATACATTTTTAAAGTTGACGTTTACTTAAGCCACAAAACTCATTTTGTGCAAATGGATGGTTTGAACAGCGATTTAAACGGCTCGAAGGCCAATTTGAATGCGGATGTATTATCGCATAGCTGTGCGTACGCGACACTTGCCGCTGCTCAGACAACGACAACGACAACGTCATCGGCCGTTTGCTCACCTGCCAGTCAGTGAAATAAGTAGTCGGTCGATCGGTCTGTTTGGCTGACGTTGCACACGCAAACAACAAAACTCATATTGGTTTTGGGTAAATTTCTGCCAACAGTTTCAGTACAGAATTTTATTAAAAATCAATTTAATAAATTTCAAATTAACATGTAACTATGAAACATTTCTGTTTGTTGACTACTTCATTTAAAACTAATTGGATTTGGAGGAGATTCATATGGAGTGATTGTGTATGAAATAAATGAACTGGAGCCACAACTCTCGTTTTCATTCCTTGCTACAAGTGGTTTTTTTTAATTCATATTTTTTTATTTCAGTAGATTGAAAGCTATTTTAACTTACATAGTTAATCTTCTTAAAAACATTTCGCGGGGAAGAAATCTTAAACAGTTGATACTTTTTTTTGTACACTTTGAGGCTCTGCAAATTTGGAACGCTCAATGGCTTTTATCCGGTTGTGTGATTTCTTTGTAAGCAACCGGTTGAATTGCCCAAAGACATCTGGCATTAGGACTAATGGAGCCTGGCCTCTTTACTCTCCTTATACAATTAAAAAAATGCTCAAAAATTTCGACATTTTGGAATGTTAATTTCCATCTTCCGAGAGCCTTTTAAAACTTTCGAATTATTGTCTTCAACCACTCAAAGGCTTATGCGGCTCCAAGTCTCCCAAGATGTGTCAATTGTTAACAGTGCCGGCGTACCACCTCCCACATACCAACTTGCAGCAGTTGCCACAGTTAGTTGGTGCAAATAATCCAATTGTGCCAGCAACACGTCAAATACGCAAAGATTTTGCTGCAAAATTGCGTAATGCAGCGCTTGTATGCAACGCTCCAAACGGCTCCAGTGCGACCATAATTAAAGTGCTGGCCATACACCAGCCGCCAGGAAAGTTGCAACTGACCACTGACTTCCTGATAGTATGGCAAGACGAAAATCCACTTTGGGAGCGCTCGAAGTAATCCCCAAAGAAATCGCGCCACAGCGACTGCAGTTTTGTAGTTGACGAAGTGGTTTGCGTGGCGTTGGAGCTGCTGCGGTTTATTTGCTTGTTATGATTTTCGACTGAAATTGGACCACGCATTGCGCAACTTTTCTCTGCTTCTGTCAAATTACATATACAAACATTTTTACTTTCGAAAAGTTGCCTAAGCTTTGCAAAAATTCTGAGGCCGGACATTGCGCAAGTCGGCGCCATTACCGCACTGACGGCCTTTTATGGCGCTTCCCCACTCCATGAAAGCAAAGCACTTGTCGCCGTATATTGCATAGCAAAATTTCACCTTCACGAAAATTATGACTTGCCCGCTTGCGATCTTCGTTTTCAATTAATTTCACTATTTTAATTTTGCTTTTAAAATTTGTTGCCTTTTCAACTCGAATGCAGCCGATTTCTAATGAATTGCTCGTGCACGCACTGCGCCGGCAGGCGTTGCGTTGCATGACAATGAAGTATGTGGCGGCGTGCGCGTCCAACAGTCCCAAAAACAACAACAATAACAAATTAAATATATCGAAAGGGAAATTGGGCCCTCCAGAAATTGTTCACATTCATCAAGTCGAAAAACGAAAACCAAATCGCGCTGCATTTCACTTTCCATTTCCATTCGACCACTAAAGCGTCAGCAATGCGCAGCGTTAGCCGACACGCGATGACGACCATTTAACCACTCGACAAATAAAGCATCGAGAGTCAAGTGACGCTGATTGCCGCTGACCTGGCCCACAGGCCGCGCTGCCAACACGAAATGGGAATTGGGTTGTGCTGGCGAGAGAGGGCGGAGTGGGCAGCTGCGGACGAATCAAATTGCTGGCGCATGCGTGCAGGTTGCGGTCGCTGGCTGTCGCTTTCAGCTTCGAGTACATTCAATCATTTCGCTGCTGAACTTGCACTTGTCAAATATTTCCGCCTGCAACGAGTGCGGAATTTAAAACCTATTTTCCTTGCACTGACAATCAATTCAAGTGGCTATGATTTCGATTGGCGATTCCTGGGTGTGTAATGAGAATTGTATACAGTAAAACGAACTTGAGGCTGGAAACAACTTTCATAAGTATGTAATAACAAATTTTGTATGATTTTTATGAATTCGAGAACAAACTCTGTGCCACCAAATCACCTTAAAACGGGCTGTAGGTATGAGCGATTTTGATGACTCATCCCATCCCATATCGAAGGCTAAGAAAAACTTCAAAAAACCTCTCGTCATAATTTTCTATTTACAATTTATTGATTTACAATTTCCATTTATCACAATTACCAGTTACCAAACACCAGCGCCAACTGCGCTCATTCAATGCGAAGCTGTGTTGTTTTGCAGCCATTGGAATGTTGCACCAAATGCTGGCATTTGTGGCACGTGTTGCATTATTATCTAAACAGCCAATCAGCCAACACTTAAGGAATATTTTCACTTTGACTGGTTTAATCAACAGCGCCGAACGCATTAGCCGCTTAAAGACCCCTGTGGACGGCGCACGCAGCGTCGCACAGTGGGACGAGTCAGTACTAGCTATGGCCAAAAGTAGAAGGAGTAGTAGTCCTAGATTAATGAAATTTGGCCCACATGATTTTCATATGAAAATATATGTCTGGAGAAAAAATTAACAAAATCGGTGGACGGACACGCCCCAGTAGTATTCGAATCTCAAAATATTGAATATAATTTAATTAATTAGCTGGATATGCCACGCCCATCAGTACTCAACATACTAAGAAAACTTAAATTAAATAAATAGAAATTACACTGTGGAACACAAAAAAAATAACCAGGTTCAGACTACGGATTCTGGTAGAGGGGACCAATAAAAAAATATACGTGTATCGGCGTTTTGAAAGTTTACGTCTGAATTTTTTTTTTTAGAGGGGGTCAAACCTATAGAGGGGGATCAATATAGAAGGGGGGTCAATATAGAGGGGGCGTCAATATAGAGACCTATAATAGAATTTTATGGCGAATATTTTCGTGGTACATTTTGTCCTTAAAAAGTCCTGTTTTACAGGACATTTTTGGCATTTTAGAAAAAAGGGTCAAATTGACCCATACAAATAGGAGCTACAGGGTTAAAATGCTCCACAAAAATGTTCTTCGTAGCATTTTACATCAAATTGCTGAACACATCGTATACCTAAAATGTGAGGTTACATTGTTTTCGTATGCCGATTCACCATAAGAATGTGCAAAAAGGGGAAAACTTTGACCCCCTCTACAAAAAAATTCAGATGTAAACTTTCAAAACGCCGATACACGTATAGTCTATTTTTTTTTGGTCCCCTTTACCAGAATCCGTTGTCAGAACCTTGTTATTTTGAAAACAATTTGATTTTGTTGTGCAGTGTTATTCAAACATAACAAAAAATATTATTATTTCAATTTTCTTTAGTACACCACGCATCGTAAATTTTATAAATTTCGATCGTAGCTGTCACTAAAAAAGTAAACAAAACAAAAAAATTGCGTCCCACTGTGCGTTGCCCGCTGCAGTTCGTCACTGATTTGGCCAATGCAAAATACACCGCAAGCACTTGTGGCAATGCTCTTTGTCCTCTAGGCTGATTTGCGCTCCACGGCGCAGTTCAACGCTCTGACGCTCCAACGCTCCGACGCTCCGACGACTCTGTAATTAATTTTCGATAGAAGCACGTTGACTGGCAATGCAACAGCCAGCGATTGCATTGTCTTGAACGCGTTGCAGTGGCGTAACTACCACCGGTCTTACCGGTCTCAGAAACCGAGGCCCCGAGCACCAGGGGGCCCCCAAAAGTGGCAAGAGAAAACATTTTTTTTCATCTTTATATCAGAAAAATGTTCAATATGAAAAAATAAAAATTTTGGTGTTTTTTCGTTATAAATATTCGTTGCCAGCTTAATATTATATTTCTATCGTGTGTTTTTTTTCAAATTTTCGCGCTGTTTCATATGAGCATGTTTCATTCTTGCCAATCTTTTTTTTTCTCGCTATTCGAAAACCGAGCGAAATGAAGCAACCTATCTACGCCAAGTGATGGAAAATTTCGAATTTGTTTTTCAAGTCATTTTGCACACAAAAGTTCTGACAACAACAAATCTGGTTACAAAAGCTCTCCAAAAGCCGGATGTCGATCTTTCTCAAGCAAATGTTTTACTCGAGCAAGCGTATCAAGAACTACGAGAATTCCGAAATGAATACGAAGGAGCAAAATCACAGGCCATCAAACTAAGTGCGGATTGGAAAGTCAAGGTTGAGTTTCAGAACAAGCGGATCAAGAAAACCAAGAAATATTTCGAAGAATTGTGCCAGGGCGAAAGACTGTCTGATGGAGAGGCACGATTCCGTGTAAATATTTTCCATGGATGTCTCGATATCATTTGCAATCAATTACTAAATCGGTTTGAAAGTTTGAAGAACGTGATCGAAACTTTTCGAGTACTCCAACCTAAGGAATTGACAAAAATGACGGACCAAGAACTGCACAGGGAAGCTGTGATACTTGCAGATACTTATGCTGAAGACATCGGCGACAAATTTCCTGAACAGTTGTTATCTCTTCGATCATGTCTCAAAAAACAAATTGAAAAACTCAGTTCTGTCAAGCAACTTGCAAATTTGTTAATTATTGAAAATGCTGCTTTATCTTCGAGTTTTCAAGAAGTTTGCACAGCTTTGATTTTATTTTTAACTATTCCAATTACAATTGCTACAGCTGAAAGATCCTTTTCAAAATTAAAAATCATAAAAACTTATCTTCGAAGTACCATGGGCCAAGAGCGTTTGAGTAATTTGAGTATTCTGTCTATTGAACATGAAATGGCCAATCGTTTGAGAAATAACTTGGATCAAATTATTCACAAGTTTGCTGATTTGAAAGTGAGGCGCATTAAATTCTGAATATGCATATCACAACTTTGAGAACTCAAAAATTGTCCATTTTATTCACTGTTTTTTATTTCAGTTTCATACCATAAAAATAAAATGTTTTACATGAATAACACTTGATCCTTTTTTTTCAACATCATTTGTATCCGTACCTTAAATACTACACCCCTTCGAAATCCTGAGCGATGAATATTAATGTGTAAGGCAGGAGGGGGGGGGGGGGGGTTGAGTGAGAAAAGTTTGAATGATTTAAAGAATTCTTCTGGTAAGGGCCCCTTAATGAAAATCTGACTGGGGCCCCCATTTCTATAGTTACGCCACTGACGCGTTGCACATATTGTTGACTATGTTGTTGTTGTTGCTGTGGTTGTTATTGTTGTTGTAGTTGTGCTGGATCATCTCGGACGTGTTTATGTTGCATGGTTTGGCGCATCGGTCAGCTGACAGCTGCGATCCTGGAACGTGAGTGATGAATGGAAAATGCAAAACAAGCATCACTGTAAACGCAAAAAGCATTGAACTAAAAGTAGAAGTTGTTGTTGTGGCATGTGTAAGTATTAAGTGACTGATTGGCATCTTGAAAATTAAAAAATTCAAGTTTATTTCACCTTGAAATTGTATTAAATTGTTTGCTTCTCTGACAATTTTGTACCCAAACCAAAAACTTAACAATCGACTAACATGAACAAAAAAATTAATCCACACTTCTAATTTATTTAAATGCTTCTTTACATTGTGTGGAATTTTCTTGTCAAGCAGAGGGCAAACAAACAAATTAACAAACAGCAGTTTGCCTTTGGCGCCTACAATTCTTCAGTGCTTTTCTATGCAAATCGAAACGCAAAAGAATTCTCAAAGCAGCGCATTGTGCGCTCTGAATTTATTGCAGTCGCCATTAAACGTGGAAAACTGTAACGTTTTCCGCATTCGAAGCTGCTTACAGCTACGCGCAGCGACGGCGCTAATTGATGGTGGGAAAACTGTTTGCCGCGCGGCGTCGATTGTGGGCGCCCTGAGAAAAGTGCGAACGGCAAAGCAGCAAATCCGAATGAATGCAGCTGCTCGAACAATTGAAGGTCACTTGCCAGCGCCGACGATGGCGGCAGACACTTGCCCGCAGTTGTTTGTCGTTGTTGTTGTTGTTGTTGTGTCTGCTGCTGCTGTGCAAGAGGTCAAAGAGCAGTTGCGGGCGCTGGCTGCTAATTTGTAGTTGCACTACAACAACAACGATGGCAATAGTAAAAACAAATTGTTTTCATAAAAAGTTGGTTGGGCTTTTGGGAGGTTTTGGTGAGCGTAGCAAATTGATTTATTATCGACTTGGCTCTTGGTGGGCTTGAATCGGCTTTTAATGCTTGAAAGGCTTTCTTTGGTGCGTCAAGTTGCTAGCAAAAGTGAAAGCGTGCTTATTTTGTAATACTTGCAGGAATCTTACATCACTTGATGCGGCCTAATGTGCAGTCGTTGATGAGGCAATTGTGGGAAATGTTGCATTACTTTGTATGAGAATTTGAATAATTTACAAAAACTATTACATGTTATATATTTTTTTGAAAATAACTATGCATAGCTTATGATTTCTAATGTGAGTTTCTATATAAAAGAAAACATAGACAATAAATAATAATAATAATAATTGCCTCCTTTCAACGACAAAATGGCTACTCTGTCAGAAATATTATTGATGATCACAATTTTTTCACTGTCGCATAATTTGTCAAGTTCCTTCTAGTTATAGTCTATTCTAGTTAACGTTTTATAAATTAAACAAAAATTGTATTAATTTACTGCCAAGTTTGTTATTTTTTCTGAAAACATTTCAACAATTTTAATTAGCACAACAAGCCAAAAGGTACATAAATTTCAAATAAAATTACAAAAACAATCCAATTAACACAACCTAAAACGTGAGATAAGGTAGCATAAATTTCAAAAACAATACCACAAAATTCTTAAAAATTATGCAATTCCCATGCGCTGTGGAAGTGGAGTTCACTCTCTGCCTACTCGAGATTATTTAGTCCACTTTGAGTGCGACGCTGCAAGGCTGGCGCAGGCTGTTTGCCAGCTGACAGCACCAACAAATGGCAGCAAATTTCATGGCAATTAACATAATTTCCATGGGCCACTAAAACGGTTTTATTGTACATAACTCCGCAGCAATTTTTCTTCAATTTTATGGTGAGAAACATTAAACTTGAATGCGTTAGTTTTGGTCGTGAGAAATGTGCTAAGCATGAAGCAGGCTGACTGACTAAATACTTCCAGATACACTTTTCTCATTTGTTGAAAACGTTTTAAATTCATTTTTTACAAGTACCAGATTTGCATTGGTGCCAAACCATTGCAAACTGTTACAACTAAACACTTTGCAATATGTATTCGATTTTAATTATTGTTTTTGGCAGCAAAGTCAAATGGCGCGCCAGATAATTTGGGTCAGCGAGGTTGTTGCAAATTGCCAGTTTGCCAGTTCAAGCTGCGGTGTAAAAAATTTAACCTCAATGCAACAATGCCGAGGTGGCTGCCAAATAATGAATTCGACATGCAATTCATTGACGATTAAACGCAACCGCAATGGCAAACTTGAAGTTCAATTTTAGAAAAATGTGGTGGAATTGAAAAAAAAATTTAAACAAATATTATAGCTTGAAAAGTTACAAAAATCGCTATTACAACATTTTTTATATCAAAAAATATTACTCAAAGTATTCGAAAATCAAAACGAAATTTATAAAAAAAAAACATTTTTCGTGCTAAGCGTGACAAGTTGAAGTTTAACGTTCGTCAGTTCAACGCGGCGTCTGCGGCAGATTAACACGCTGACATCCGTTGCGAATTGCTTGTCATGCGAACGCTTTGACGCATTTGCATGTCTGCGCGCCTGCGCACTGAAAGTGAGAGTGAAATTGCGCATTTCATTGAATTTCTTATGAGCGAAGCGTCTTTCCGGCTACTATGCTGCTGTCCACAAATGCTTATTTCGTTCCAATATTGCGTTTTCAAGGCAAATATTGCTCAGCATATACTCTTTCAGCCCAACTTCCAACTAAGTTCTTTAGCTACTAAGCCCACTGATATGTTTAACCGGCTGCAGATAAAACGTTTATTGAGTAATTTTCGAAAAAGCGACAAAGACAACGAAAAAAATATTTTCCCCTCAATTACAAGTTGCAACTGAAGATTTTCGTCTGGATTTTTTAACTCGAGCAATTTAAAGGCATTACCGCAAAATTGCCAGCACATTTATGTGAACTGCAAGGCCATAAAATAACACGTCAGCCACTTGCGCGACATATCGCAGTTAAGTTCGCTTAAATAGTAATAAAGTGGAATGGTGAATTCGCCAGCTGAGCGAGATTGCAAAGCAATAAGATCCATTTACAGCTGGCTTCATGTAGACGCGAAGCGCTACAAATCTACACAAAAAAACACAAATCTAGTCTCAAAGTGTGGCAAGCATTAGGAGTAAAACCAGAATCAATGAAACTCTTAACACGATTTTTGGTATCCAATGTTTTCTTATATTTTTTTAAAAAATTCATATCTAATAAAGAGTACAACGTTGACTTACGCATGTAGGAAAAGCATAAAAATATTTCTCACGTTACGTTATTAACCAAACGAGGTTTGACTGGAAAACTGCTTTAGAAAATTTTAATAGTTTGTGCTGTTTTCCGTGGAATTTAATTTTTGTAATATCTTAAACTTTTCTAATAGATTATGAATCTATCTTCTTGTTCGTTTCGCTCCTTTTAATATTCTTTCATAGTTGCAGCTTTAGTCTAGAAATCGCATAGACTTTTTTAACAAACCAAGTAAGTGCTATGCTAATATTTTAGTACTTTAGTATTGAATTGATTAGTGGAAAAAGAATGATAACCTCTCTATTGCATTAACTCAGACGTTCCTCTCTTTTTCCTCATCAACTTTAGGACAGTTAGAGTGTCAGTATTGAGTTAGTTGAGTTTCCTTAAAGTCACACGTTGGAAGAATTAATATAAAATCCGAATTTCTCGCTGTGAATTCAGAAAACTTTACTCCAGATGGTTCTTAACATTTGTATTAAGTTTCAATTAATGAATTATTTAAGTCACAATTTACACAAAACTCCTTCAACATTTTCGTATTATTGTGTATTATTGTGTGTTTCACTCTTCAAATCACAAAATTTCCACTATGCAACATATTTATTGGAAAAGTTTGTTGCTTAGGTCTTTTGTTTTGAAAACGAATTTTGTCACCGTCACGAAAAATTAAGTTCGTTGCTTAAATCTTTTATATGGAACTGTACGCTGTTTGACCACAATTGAAGTCAAGCATCTGGTAACCGCAAATTGGAAGAAGAATCCAAAACGCGGCCACTCAACGCGCATCACTTACACGGCCAACCGAAAACATTACCTGAACGACCACAAAATTACCGCCGCACATCAGCTGCAACCGTATTGCTACACTTTTGCCAAGCTACAAACACATTTTCATTTCTTGTAATTCCTTTTTCATTTTTTCTATTAACTTACTTTTTATTGCTTGTAGTTCGTGTTGCTTACAATGCGGCGTTATTGGCAGTTCATTCAATCGGCAGCGATAAATGACGGCGAGCGTTCATTTCTGCATTCGATGCAGTAGTTAATGTTGTTGCGGTTGCTGGCGCAATTGTTGGCAGCAAGCGCCGTTATGGTGGCTGTTGCTGTTGCTTTCGTCTACAAAATAGCCGCCAGCCGCACCGCAAGCGGCAAGCGAGCAACTCCATTGTAGCAACAGCAACTACCACAGCCAATTTGGCAGCGAGCAACTTGCCACCACCGACAGCGAGCAGCAGCAGCAGCGAACAGCGACAACGACAGCGCTCGACTCAGTCCACTCTTACTTACCCAGGCGCGAGGCGATTTCCATTTCTTCAGTTTGTTAACGAAACGCAGACGATGCAGACGCACATTGACGGTAGCAGCGCCACCAACAACTTCTGACGACGGTTGAAATTTGAAATCCGCACGTTAAACGAACTGAACCGAGACGTACGGAACGGAGCTTCCTCCTTCTCCTGGCTAACGCGTGTACCACAGAGTGCGAACAGTGCTTCACAGTCGCAACAACAATAGCAGATTAGAAATCTTTAAAGTTTTATTGCATTTAATGCGATTTGCAGTTCGCACTTCTCAATCGCTCACTCGCGCGTTCATCGAATCCGCGCCACTGACTGACGGTTTGCAGTGCACGAAAACGTGAAATGCGGTGAAAATCTTGAACATATGTGGAAGCGTTCAGCGAAGGCAAAACGTACTTTTTCTGCAAACTGAAAGGTGCTTCGCATTGCTTTGACGTTCGATCTCTTCTCCTAATCAAAAACATATAAAAGTTAAGAAAGCAAAATCTATAAGAAAACTGCAGAAGAAACAAAACGCCAAGGAGTAGTCAAAAAGTAGGTAAAGCAGCAACATTTGTAAATTGTACAAAAACAGTGTTACAACAACAATTGCGAAAAAGAAAAGTAACGCCTGCAAGTGAAATTTTCAAATTAAACTGTTGCTAGTCTACTATATACGCGATAAAAGCAACAACAGCAGTGGCAGCAACAGAAGTGTTTGTGGCGTTTGTGGCAGCAACTTGAGTGCACTCAATCGACCAACTATTCAGCGAATTAAATTAATTGGAAATTAAATCGGCGGTCGAGCCGCACGCGAACAGGTATGTAAACTGTCTGGTGACCTATTTTGACAATTTGCCATTTCGTAACGTCATGATTTGTGCTTTCAAGTACTAACAATTTATGTTTTCGAAAAGTCAAATATGTACCACAAGTTGAGTGCTTCGGAGCGCTGACACGAGTGGCAAACTGAATGGAAGCGGCAGTCGCAAAATTGCTTCATGCTCTGATTACTGAGAAAATCTCAAATTTCGTGTAGCTGAACTTTTGAAATCATGTCAAACATTTCAAAATATCGAAACTCGTACGTGTAGTAGGTGATTGAATTAAATGCAAGTGATGGCCCTATCGTATCCTAAGTGTTTTAGACTTACGTACCAGATCCATACGATTCACTCCCAACTAGTTTTTATATCTCTGAAATAAATGCCTGCAAAATGCCTAAATAAATAAATAAATAAATAAATAAATAAATAAATAAAAATAAATAAAAAATAAATAAATAAAGAAATAAATAAATAAATAAAAAAAATAAAAAATAAATAAATAAAGAAATAAATAAATAAATAAAAAAATAAATAAATAAATCATTAAATAAATAAATAAATAAATAAATTAATTAATTAATTAATAAATAAATAAATAAACAAAAAATAAATAAATAAATAAATAAATAAATAAAATAAATTTCGTTTCACACACACACATACATAAACAAACTAACACCCACCAAGCGTAGACGGAAATTTAAATTTTCTAAATTCAAGCCAATCGATGTTCGGTGTTCGATTTGTGAACCTTAACAAATGCGCATAACTTGCTAGTTTGTGTTTTGAGTCTTTTGTTTTCATATCAACATTTTTCGATTAATTATTCGAGCCTTTAATCTGCTTTTGGGTATAAATTTTTTGAACGAAAAATGAAAAGCGAAAGTTTTAAAAATTCCCAAAATATTTTGATCGTGTTGCAGAGCGTTTCATTCGCACGAACCGCATAGAGTGGCCAGCCAAATGCTGAACAAAATTTCAAATAGGGTTTTATGCTAATACGCGTGACTTACCGCTGAAAGTTGCTCGAACGCCTAAAATTTCAAATGCATGAATAATTTTAAATATGCTGCGGCAGGCCGCGAACAAATGCAGGAGCGGCGTTGACACAATGCAAAGTGAGAAATGCATCGTTGAACCTTAGCCAGCAATAAGGCAATTTTCACTTGCTTTGAACAAAATCGAACAAATTGATTTCTTTTCTTTGCATTCCATTTCACTTTCATTGATTTTATTGCCAGTAAAACTCAAATTAAGGCAAGAATCTGACGTCGGCCTGCACTGAGCGCGACACTCTGCGCGACTCTTACTGGCATTTCACAACGCTGTTTCGCAGCCGCTTGGACACTTTGTTGTCGGTATTTCGCTGCTGGATAATTTCATATAATTATTTCGTTAATATGCCAACAATTTCATTGCAGAAATGATTACAATTCAATGCAGTCAGTGCGCTATCATTTTTTGTTTTTGCTATCGTCGCCAGCCAACTGAATTGCAGTCCAGTGGTGAGACCGGCAGACAAACGGATGGACGCACAGATTGATTGTAAAAATTGCTAAACATACCGAAAGCGAAATTTTTACGATCGCCACTGCACAAATGGCAAATGCGCGAGCAAGTGTCACTGGCAAAGTGTAAACATTTAAATTAAATACTTTCTAATTACAACAACACTGTCGCTGGCAACAATTGGCAATAACCGAAAGCGACATTCAGCAGCGACATGCATTGGGCTTGAGTAATAATCGAAGCTGAGTACGCCGGCACGTATGAGCCAAGTTCATCAGCGATGAAATAGTTGGACTTTATGGTTGGCAGCGTGATCGCATATATTTATATATGTGTATGCGTCTGTCTGTAATAAGTTTGTGTGAATTGCGCGAGAGTGCCACTGTCCAGAAACTGTCAAAAAGCAATCAAAAGGTATGCAAAATAAATAAAATAAAATAAATTATTATTATTTAAAAATTGCTAAATCATCAGAGCTATAAATCGTTAGATGGCTGAAAGTTGTCTATGCTTGTATATGCTTTTAATTTTTATATATTTAAATGGAAAAAGTTTTCAGTCGAAATGACTATATTGAGAATGAGGAAATATTAGGCATTGAAACGAAAGACTCAAGTCACATACAGCAAAGTTGAGCACTCAAAACTTCGCCTAAACTAAAAAGACACACACAATAAAAATTTGTCAAAGTGTGCATTAGCATTGTAAAACAAAAGATTCAAGCAACAAACCTGTTGACTTTGTTAGCTTCCATTAGCGAAGTGAAGATAAATTTAAAGTTCCTCACGGTTAAGCGCTACAAATGTAGCGGAAATGCAAATTATTCTATTATTACATTTGAAACGATTTACAAATTACATAATTGAATTGTTAACTAGTTGAAAGTTGGAAGTTCGAATTCGTTTGCTTCAGCTAAAAACAGAAGACTTAAGAAACAAACCTAATGCATATTTTTACTTTCGATATGTTTTTGATGCAGTCTCACCACCCTACGAGTGCATACATTCCGAGTGCACATAAGCAAAATCAAACATGACCAACTAAAATACTTTTACTTGCTTACTCATTTCTTTCGCGTATCCCTTGGCCACAGCTTAGATTTCGAAATGAAAGTGAAAACTAATATGAATCGCCTACAAAAAAATACCATTAATTTTTTTAATTTGTTGTTGTACGCATATCGCGCACGCGCACACTCTCGCTTCAGGCACTTCACACTTTGGCTGCGTAGTGACGTTGCCTTGGCTGGCTCTAGGGTTGGACATTGATTGACATTTATCATTTGTGGTCATCGCGCGAATGGCTGCCATTAGTTCTCTTTCAGCTACTCGTTCGGTTTTTACTCGAATATTGTTTCGTTTTTGTGCACTGTTGACATTCAGAGGCACGTTTCATTACATTTGTTGTGCAGTTGTTTGTTGGTTTTGCGGTTTTCCCTTTTTAGTGGCACACTTGCGGCACGAATGAAAATCCGGTTGGGCATTTTTTTCTGTTACGCGGCTGTCGAGTGAAGGTTTTTCATTGCTGCCGCTTAATTAGCATTTCATTTACAATGTCATTTGAGTGACGTTTTACTGGTGTAGTGGCTATGGCTTTTGTTTTTTTTTTCGTCTAAACTTTTTGTAAGTAAATATTTGTGTGTAAATTGCGTTTGTGTTTGAAATTGAAACGTGCCAACGTCCGAGCGCCAACTAAATGACGAAAAACAAAAGACTTAAGCGACATACTTGCGCGGCTGTCAACAGGCCGTTGGCAATTGAGGCTTTAGATTGTGTAATAAACATTGCAAATTTAATTACTGGAAATTATGAGTAGCAAATTTAAATTTCTGACGCCCACGCAGTGAACAAACAAATCAATAATATTTAATTTTAAGTATTTAAAATGCAAACTTGACAAAATTGAGACAGCATCGAATTATGGAGTTACGAGTGCTTTGAAATTCATATTTTAATAATAATGTGACGTGCCAATCATGCACTAATGAGTTAATGTGCTCAAATTTAGCCGGTTTAGAGGATTTATGCCACAAAACCATATCGATGTGCTATGAGTACAATTGATCGCCTCGGCACACATACTGCATTGGCGTTCGTAGCCTCCAGAGGCAGTGAAACCAAACGCCGACCGATACCTTGAAATGTCGTGCATTAAACTCGCAGACGCTACAGTACAACCAGCATCTGGCAACTTGTGAGTAGAAACCAACAGAGCCCAAACAAACAACAAAAAATATAAATTTATTCACAATAATTATAAATGAATTTACCAGCAAGTTTGCGCTGTACACGACTAACTGAGATAAATTCATTCCATCGCTGCTTGGGCGAGTATTGTTGCTCTTCTACTTTACGGCTAACTTAAGGCAACAACCACAACTACAGCTGCAACAAATCAGTGCACGGCGGTGCAATATTGTTTTTGCGCACCACTTTTGCGGCTGTTGCAATGATAATTGCTGCATTTGAGCTGAGTCAGCGGACAGCCGCTTAGACTAACCGATAGTCGCTAATAGATTATGACTGTACGGCTGCCAGTTTTGTAGCATTAGCCGAGTGCACCACATAGGTTGGTTTTAGTTTTTGCACTCAGTTTTTCCCACACTCTGTCGTTGAGGCGACAGCGACAGCCGCATAGCAGCCATTGCGCAGCTGTCTGGTGCAGGAAATGTCTGGCGCAATTTGGAAATGTTCGGTTTTAGACGTTATTTCCTGTGGAATTTTTTGCAAAACTTTTCATAGTTTTGAGAGTAGTTAATTCTAAAGTATTTGGGGCCGCTTATACATGATTTCTTAGCTTTTCTTATGAGTTTTTGTCAGGGAAGATATAAGATAGACAATTTATTATGACACACTGTCGCATTTTAATCTATAAACTAAGTTATTCCAATTGTTAACACAAGGACTAACAAGTTCTAAAATGCCAGAAATCAAATTTCATAATTTTTAGAAATGCTGCAGGACCCTTTTTAAGAATACGAATTCCGTATTAAATAGTTTGTTTGTTTTTTTTTAAATCAGTGGCTACCTCATCAGCAACATTTCAAATAGTCCGTAAAATCCAGTGATGGACAGTTAATCGTGCTTACAAATTTAAATAAAATATGGTGTCACATTCCATCCAAAATCGCACTCAAGAAGGCCATCAATGTGGCATTAGCAAAACTTGGGCGTCGCATTTTGCCGTTTATGGTTGCTTACAGCTTCTCGCACTTATTACAGTCGATTACAGAAATAGAAATAAAAAGTAAATTAAAACTCACCAACAACATCACTTGAAGGTCGCTGTGGCCATTGTGGTGGGCCGAACACTGCATACAAATATGTCTCACTGGCACATGACAGCGACTAATGTTCGCTCGTTCAGTTTTTGCGCTACCACTGCTGTCATACGGCCGGCGCAAGCAGAACATAACGCGGCGTTAGGTGACAACCGTGGACTTTAAATTTCAAACGTTTGAATCCAGACCACAACAAGCGGAAAATGAAAATCAAACAGAGCAACAACACAGAGCACAAGGCCCATAAAACAAGCACCAGCCGGTCAGCGTTTATTACGCCAAAGTGCAACTGTGTATGTGTGTGCGAGTGTGTTGCAGAGTTGTTAGCATGAAAGAAAAATCAAACCAGTTAACTGCTGACCATTTTACTGCACTGAGAAAAAATGCTGCATAAAACTTAAAGTATTGGAAGCGGCAAATCAGGCCTACAAGATTTGGGTCAACTGAAAGTGCTGATGGCCGACTTGTTGGCACTTTTTACACTCTCAGCCGACATGTTGATTTATATAGGCGATAAGCAATAAGCAACATGTTGCCAGAATTATGTAGTTTGCTGCAATAAAAGTGTGTGTGTGTGTGTTTTGGGCCTTATCGCCAGATCAAATTGTCGGCTCGAATTGTGGCTTTAGCTGAGAAATGAAAAGAAACTTTTCTCTCCATGTTTAAATTTCGAAATTAATGAGCGGCACATGGCTGACTCTGGTATCTAGGAATAACCACTATTTGCACTTTTCTTATTTCGGATTTTTAATGCTTAATTTAACAGCAGCGGTTTTGTTTACCGAAGAATTAATGTTGCATGACGTGTAGATGGCAGCAGTTGCCGACTTAATGTATTGGTTCATGTTTTTTTAAGTGCTGGCATATGAAAGTGTACATGAGTGCACACAAAGTGTACACGAAAGTGAAGACGAAAGTTGCGAAATTCTTTGGAAATAGCAGCGCACATCGCTTCTACAGTCAGAGCATTCGAAATTGAAATGTAACTGTGGCGTAGGACAATTTTAACACCAACTTGAGGTAGTAGGAACCAAGTGGCCCTATCCGGCCATAACCCTGAAATTTATTCTGTGTCTCGATATTAATTTTTGGTTGCCTAAGAAGTGTGCACACGACATTTGAAGTTGCCACCCTCTTTGTTAGAGTTCTAGAGCTAGTTTACTTTCGAAAAATTTTAGCTTAAAAAAATTTTGTATCAACTTTTTTTATTTACAGAAAAATTATTTAATGTTGATGGAAAAATACAAAATGATCACTTTTTGATTTTATTTAACCATTATTAAGGAAACCGTAAGTCAATTCGTAGACTTCAATTAGAACACAAACTTTCCTTGATATCGCTGCAAATTATTGGAAATTATTTTGGGGATAACAGTAAAAATTTTGTAATTTGCTTTGAATTCACTTCTAAAAATTTTAATTTTTTGGTGCCTACTTAAATTAAACCCATAAATCTCTCGTAGCTTTTGCTATAAGATGACAAATTGGTGAAGTTGCTCTCAGGCAACTTTGGGGTGGAAAGGGTTAAGATGTGTTCAAAGCAAGCGTTTGAGTAACCACACCACTGACACTTTCAAGCATATTAAAACAATACTCACCTATTCGAAATCCTTCTTAGGCAATTTTTGCATCAAAAACGTTTCCGTTTGACATTCATCAATCATTGTCCGAAAGCATTCATTGGCTGCAGGCTACCAAGTTGTATTTATTCATTACTTTAGTCGCGGCTACTTACATAAAGTGTTAAAAAGTCAATAAAGTGTGCCACCATTTAACACGCTCACTCACACAAACGCAATTCATGCGACTAATTGCCTTTAACATTTTACCACAGACCGGCAGTTGGACCACTTCACATACCACAAAAATGCGGCGCAGTTAATTTGAGTTGAAATCAGCGTCAAGAAACAATTAACGCAAAACCGAAACAAAAACAAAAACACAAAATTACGCAACGCGATACAAATACAAACAACACGATTGAACACTAAACATTTCTGGCTTGTATTTTGCGGGTGTGTGTGTGTGTGTGTGTGCGTTATGTAATAAGCCCGAACGCAGCAATAGCCAATCTATCATTACGCGCCAAAAACGAAGCGATTATGGTTTAACTTTTTTTTAACATGTCCTAAATGCTAACAAAATTTATATAACACCTGAAAATAGACAGAAAAACAACAACAAGTTGCATAAAAACTATGCAAACGCAATACGTCACATTAGCGGCGACGCACGGCAGGCGCGCACGAGCAGCATTCTTGGCCAAGACCCAAAGCCAGAAGCAGTGACTCATGACAAATGCTAGCAACACACAACAATGCGACGCCAAGCTTTCTTCGTCGGCCGTTTGCCGACTTTCGCTTTCGTTTCGTAGGCATCTCGTTTGACAAGTGGCCGCGTCGGCGCATAGCGGGAGCCGTCAGCGGCAGCAGCCATAATTCTACCGAATTGCGCAAGAAAACGTTCATGTCAAAAATTTCGAAAACAATATTTATAAAAGAAGAGAGAAGGGCAACATACAACAACAAATGAAAATGAAAGCTGTTTTGATTATTCAAAATATTTCGGTGGTCTTTCGTTGCAGCGGAAATATGTTGAAGATGGCTTTAAATGGCTTGTTTATTTTGCTAAACAAATTCACAACAAGTCAACACACCAAACCAAGCGCAACAACAACGAACATTAACAACATTTGACCGTGAAGCAAGTGCAAAGTGTAGAAAAATTGTAAAGGGAAAATTTATTAACTGATATCAAACATTAAAATTAAAAATTTTTATTAAACAAAATATTGATGAAAATATTGTTTTTTACTATAAAAAACAAAATTTTTTATGGAAAATGTTATATATAAAATCGTAAAAAACTCGTCAGACTAACATCACAATCACAAAATAATGCGAGTAGTAAACCATTTCATATAATATTGTCGACTATTTGAAGAGGATGTCGCCGTCTCCATGTAAAATCATAGCCCTGACATGTCATCACATCAGACAAATGCTTTTTAAAAATTTCCATTAAATGTTAAAACAACACGAAAAATTTCCCGACAAAAATTCGGTAAATGTTGTGCGTCTAAGTTGAACGCACTGCTGCCAACAGTCGCTGCCCATGCGCTGCTCGCCGCCAAATTCCAATTTCGCAGCCGCCAACCACAGACACGCCCCGCCCCGCGACGCGCTGCAGCCGCCGTTGTTGTCATCATCGGCGGGGCGACGTAGCGTGCCTAATGTGGCCAACTGAAAACACTACAAATACAACAAGACAGCATAAAACAAAAGCAAAAACGCAAAAATTCAGATAAATTTATGTAAAAAATGCTAATCGGAGAAAGGCGTTCAGTGCGCCGTAGAAGTGCTAATTTATTGGCATCGCATCGAAAGAAATGTTGAAAATATCTCAAAAATTTCCTTACCGTTTTTGTTGTTGTTGTTGTTACTGCGTAAATTGAAATTAAACTGGCTGCAGGCGGAAATTAAATAAGCCATCGCGCGTCTCTGCAGCTGCCGAAACGACTAATTAGCATTTCGGGCGGCAGCAGCTGCGCCTAAATTTACGTAAACGCTTTGTTATTGTTGCTTTCGTTGTACCATCTTTTATAACAAATTTTATTGAGCTTTAGCTGCACTTCTTTATGCAAAGCGCAGTTTTCGTTTACTTGCCTACTTGACTTTCTGCCTGCTGCGTCTTCAAGTTCAATGACATTTTATCGTTTATTGCTTTTATCGTTTGATTAACTTATCGCAATGAACTTTACTGGCTGACGTGGTAAGCTGACGTGAATGAATGCAACATCAACATCGCAGCGTGTGGCCACAATTGGCAGACCGACGATTTGCACCGCCGCCAGACAATGTCCCATAAATTTGCAGTCAGACAGCCGCAGGAAGTCATTGCGAAACACTGTAAATCTTTGTACGAGTACTCAAACATTGATTACAGTTTGCACATAAGCAGAAAAGAGCATTGCGAAAAATTCGCTAAGCATTTTACAAAAGAAAATAATCATTCACATATATACTTATGTATGTGTGCATGCATATAATTTGAGCTCAGAAAATCGCATAGATCTTGAGCAATCCACGGCGAGGGTCGACAAACGAATAGAGCAGAGTTGCAGAAATGATTTCTCAAAATATCGTAAATAACCTAAATAAATTCTCGACAGTTAATATGTATGTGGAAAGAGAAATACTCAACAGCCAGCTGTAAATTAGATTTTAAAAAATTTATCAAAAAATAACATTCGATGAGGTTTGATTGCTCTGAAGAACAGAAGCGAAAGCATTTTTTCTACTTAGTGGACAATATGAAATCGGGTTTGTGCGCAATAGTGTTAGGATATTTTATACTATTCTTTATGCTATTCTTTCATTTCTGAACCAATGATTCAAGTGATCATTTTTTAAGTGAACTAGGAAAATTTACTTTTAAAATGGTCATCTTGCATTATGCGAATTTCTTGAAGTACCGCACAGTCTACTTAATTTTTTTTTACTTTAAATCAGCAAACCAAAATTCCACAAATATCTGAAGTTGTGGCTCCAAATATTCATGCTAAGAAAATGTTTAAGTTATGGCCGCTCGAACAATATTTCAGATTGTCAGCGTTGGTGTGCGTTGCGCAAAACCGCAACTTGTGGCCGACTATTTCCAAAAGCAGCGCACTCATACGCACCGTGGTACATACGTACAATGTGTGTACAAAATTTGCGTAATTTTCCAGCAGTTCTTTTATATTATTTTTTCGTTGGACAAATATAAAAATGCATGCTTGAACACACAAAGTTTTTCATTAAAAAACCACCACAAGTGACAAGCGACCAATACAAAAATTTAGTTTACTATTACTACGGTTGTTGTTATTTTTGTTGTTGTTATTGCTACTATAATTTGGCACAGATTTTTGTTTGGCTTTGCAAAAAAAATACGGAAAAGCCTGCAGGTCAGTTTTATTACTTGGAAAAAATGCTAAGCAAAGTGGCACAAACACACAAAAACGCACACACTCACATACTCGTAGGTGCAGTGTATAAGTTTTATGAAAACCTTAAAAAATACGGAAAATGCTTGTAAATATATATTGTTGTGGTTTTTGTGGCTTGCAGCGCTGCCATTACGTGACTGGGTCTTTTCGTCTCGCTGTCAGTGTGCGAAGCGTTTAAAGTTTTTGCGGTTTTAAAATGCCATTAATTTTCACTCTGCGCGATTTTTTAATGCCCCCAAAGCGCCAACTGTTGCATGCTATTAAGTCACACAGTGGCTGGCTGTTATATTTTCGAGTAAGTGGCCAGAACATAAAGCCACAAGGCACAATCTGACCAAATCAAAAGACACCAGGCACGAACTTTTGCTGCGTAATGGCGCCAATTGTGCTGTTGCATTCTTTGAAGTTTGACGATGAATGCGCATAAAGGAAGTCGTGTTGCGTTAAGCTGTCTGTGAGCAACGCATTTCAGTGCCACCCATAATTGCCATAAGGAAAGAATTTTGTTCGTGAGTACGTTTGATGCTTAATTAGATCCAACAGCTTCCAAGTTAGGCTGCTTACGCACACATACGCAACAGTCACTACAGCCTCTCGTGAATTACGGTCTAAAATATTGTTGCCATTAATTTATTTTTTATGGCTTTTTTTTTGTCGAGGGTTACCTCAGTCACGCACTGACCAGCAGCTGCTAGGTTGGACCTGGATAGTAACCACCCAAGTAAATATTTCGTTTTTACTTCATTTTCATGGCTAATATCTCACATAAATATGTGCAGTTCGTTTGGATTTGGTTTATTGGTGATTCCATGTTTTGTAATCTTCTCGAGCTGACACAATTCTGTTCGCGTTTGCATAGAAATATTCTGGCTCGATGATCACAATGCTGAAATATTTATGCAGTTGTGTTGAAATGTGAACGTTGCCATCGGCAGCGGCCAAGCCTTTCAACAGTTGAATAGAATTAAGAAGAATGCCGCTACCCACCCAGAAGCGTAACGCCTCCATTCGTTGAGCAATGTGTCAGCGCTACACTCCACTAAAAATGTTTTATACAAATTATTAAATGAGCCAAGTTACGAAAAAAGGCTGCCATAATTTTACGTCGAACACAACTTTCTACTTTCGATATTTTCATGTGGCACAAACAAAAAATTACAGTCTTCATAGACATCGATTTTCATGAACCTGTTTGGAATCTAAAATTTCCGCATTATTCAAAACTACAGCAAAACCAGGAAACTCGGTTGAAGTAAATGAAAAATGGCGACGATTAGTCAGACTCGTATGTTGAATCCGTGCAGCTGCATGACACTGCACCAAAAAGCGGAATTGAATCAGCGCCGAACGACCACCACTGCACTAAAATCGCATCAATGACGTTGTCGCTATCGATGTTTGTCTGAATGTGCATGCAAATGAACAAACACTCTTAAAATGCATTTACGGTTTGTGCAGAGTTGAGATAAAAAAAAGGTGCTAAAATTTTGTATCGCAACGAATTGAATTGTGAATGAACGGTGCGCTTTAAATTTTATCAATCAAGTTGGTTGTTCGTTAAAACCAACCAAGTGAATTTTTCATGCGACAACAGAGACATTGAATGAAATTTGCAAATTGTTTCAAATGTATTTGTATTAAAAAAAAATTAAAATCAGCAATTGTTGTTGTTTAAGCATTTGGTTTGAGTTGTAAAGTGTTATTATAGATTTGCATTACTTATTATTTGGTGAAGGGATGACATTCCATGATGACTTTCAGTTCAAGTTGAAGTAAAGATAGTTGTTTGTAATTTCAAGGTAGCGGGTCAAGATGAGGTCATGCCAAGTGTCCATTGCATAAGTAAACTAGTGCAACTCTTAATTAGACACTTGAAAAATGCAACAGCAAGGTTTCAGTTTGGTATTTTTCTAAATACAAATAATTTCTCCTTTGATTGTTCTCTATGAATTGCAGATACAATTTTCTCAGTCTGAATTTTTTGATGAAGTTTACAGTGTCACGATTTTTTAGTGTGAAATATTTTGCACAAATCTTTTTTTATTTATATACTTCGACATCTTGTACCAACTTTGATAAGTTCTTGAAGCTTTAATTATTATTTTTTTTCATTTTTTCCGATTAAAATAGGTAGTCTCTAAAAATTGGGAGATTCCATAAACTCGTAATTAGACACTTGAAAAATGCAACAGCAAGGTTTCAGTTTAGTATTTTTCTAAATACAAATCATTTGTCCTTTGATTGTTCTCTATGAATTGCAGAAACAATTTTCTCAGTCTGAATTTTTTGATGAAGTTTACAGTGTCACGATTTTTTAGTGTGAAATATTTTGCACAAATCTTTTTTTATTTATATACTTCGAAATCTTGTACCAACTTTGATAAGTTCTTGAAGCTGAAGAGGGATTCTCTAAAAATTGGGTGATTCATAAACTCTTAATTAGACACTTGAAAAATTCAACAGCAAGGTTTCAGTTTAGTATTTTTCTACTAATACAAATAATTTGTCCTTTGATTGTTCTTTATGAATTTATATTTTGAATATTTTCAAAGATCTTATTATATTTATTATTATATCTTATTGATTTTATCACTGCACCCACTAAGATTTTGTAGGCACTATTTAAAGCCACAAAAATTTGGTCAAACACTAAACCCGATGGAAAATTTTAGCAGCAGCTTGTTGAGTAGAAAACGCGCCTACCAAAGCATCTTCTTCGCTCAACACTTGTACATAGTTATAACACAATCACGAACACACTTGGCCAGTTGTGTTTTCTTTCACACCTGCGGCATGCGGCTAGCGACTCGCTTCTTTCCGCTCTACTAATCGACGCACAAGCTCATAAATTAAGAATTTCTGCAAGTGCGGCGCCGCAGAAAACACCACTTGTGGTGTGGTGTTGTAGTGTAGTTTCGAGCTGATTTGAAGCACTCGAAATGCTGCAACTGGAGCAAAGTCAAAAGTCCTCGTCAACTTACACCCACTTACATACGTCCACCAGCGCAATCAGCAAAGCGTAGCCGCAACACCTAAAAGCCGAACAACTACACACAAAAGCACACACATGCACATAGGGCATGTCAATAAAATGAACGTATTTACTTATGTAGCCGGCCAGTGTGTTGCAAATACTGCGCCGAGATCTGTCAGCCGCGGCTGGGCCACAAATCTTGCGATTTCTTCACATTCGCACAATCATTTGCCAATCTGCTGTGCTGCTCACCTGTTCGCATTGTACTTGTACTTGTTTGCTCGGCTGTTGCGTTTGATTGTTTGTTTGCTGACTTGCGTTGCACGCACAATTAACGCTCAAATTAATTGCAATTTCAGAGGCATTGCTTTGGTTGAGTGTGCGATACGTGCAGCAAGTGACTCACTGAGTCGCTTACCCGCTCACCCAATTTGTGGTGACGGCGTCGACTTGTTGCAGCAACATTTCCACTTTACGTGTTTATGTAGTGCAGTGTGTGTGCGTCGGTGCGAAACAAGGTTAACTAATTGAATTTCAAAAATATAATCAAAAATTATAAATTTATTATTAGGTACATATTGAAATTGAATAAAAATATTCAAGATCAAATATCAGATCAAATATTCATTTTAAAATAATGTTTTAAAATAATAATTAAAAGTATTTGAAGGTTCGAAATTATTTTCCTGAGTTTTTAAATAATTAGTAAACATGTTTTAGAAATCGAAATCTATGTCATTATTTTCCATTATTTTTTTTTACGTACAATTAACAGCAGTAATCGATGTATACGTTTTTAATCAAGTTAATCAATTAATGATTAGTGATTAATGATTAGCGAAGTTAATCAGAATTAAAATAACTTTTTTAATCATGATTATTTTAATCATTTAATCGATTAAAATTAATCTAATTAATTAATTGATTAAAAAACTATTTGATTATTTTGATATTTTGTATTTTGTTTTTATTCTCCAAGTTTTATTAGCAATTACGACTAATTTTTTTGTTTCCTTTTTTCTTGCAGATTTTGTCAAATTTCATTTGTCTTCTCGCTCTGAGTTTATGGTAAGTGGCCACTGTGCCCAGATGGACTTTTAATTAAACAAATTACACAACACTTACATATATACCCACACAGCTTAAAGTTGAATTCCGTTGACTGACAGTATCCGTCTGGCGGATGTGTGGCGCACAAATGCTTTTATGCAAATCATTCAAGTGTTTTTGTTTCATTAGCTCGAAAAATGTATCTCTCAACAACACCAAAGGCATGGCGCCCAATTTGCTAATTCTAAGCTGCCCATAGCCTACCTAAGTTTACCTAAGTATATGTATGTATGTGTGTGTGCAGCAAAAAACCAACTATTAATCTCACAATCTCAAATTTTTTGGCGTACCCACACACTAAACTTTTGCTTTATCACAAAAACTTGATTGACATTTTCATAACAAAGTCGTTGTGGTTGTTGCGTAATCACTGTTTTCCCCAGTGAACCGTTGCGATGTTGCCTCTCGATTACATGTGTCTGCTACAATTCTTTAATCCTATTAGCACTGCAATCACACACACACACAGCAATGTGCGCAATCCTATTAACCTTCAATCGGTGCTGGTCGTCGTGCTTGAGTTAAGTCGCAAAGCATAAGAAATGCTCATATTTGGTCTAACATGTTTGTCGACAAGCCAATAAAACAATGGTAATGCGAGTGAAAAATTATCAGCCACATTTATTGGGCAATTGGAACATTTGGCTAAGCTTCTTACGTTGTGATTGTAATACTTGAAGCGTTTTAATGCGTTGATTTTCAATTATTTCATCAAATCAGATTGTAAAAGGATTTTGAAGAGCTTTAAATATGAACTGTTTGAAATTTAAAGAGCAGTTGCGCAGTGGCGGCACATAGAGGGCACAGAGGGGATACATAGAAGGCCAAGGCCCATTTTGTTTTTAAAAGCTGTAAGCGATCATTCATATTTTTGCTTGAAGTCCAATTCCAAACTCTACTTTTCCTACTCCTCAAAATGCCAGAACAAAGTTGCATGCGCAAAATTATTTCACCATTCATTTTGCTTAAAAACGTGTGGCTATTTTTTAAGATTTCAACATTAAATTTCGCTGTATGTAATATAGCAATCGATGAATTTCGTTTGGCAAAACCATCCCAGCAACTTAGTGAGCTACAAAGTCAATCAAAAAATCTGCCAAACTCATTCAACTCATTTCTCGGCAAAACAATAAATAAACTCAAAAACAATTTTGTACAACAGCAATAAAATGGTGCACTGTGCATGCACCTTTGAGCCGCAGTGCTGCTGATATTGGCCACGGCTGCGGCTGTCGCTGGAATGGAATGAAATGAAATGAAAGGCAAAAACGCGGCGGTGGTCATTGAATTGTAACGAGCACTGGCTGACTCTGGTCACTTTCATTTTCACTTTTCCAGCGAATCGCCTGGCTGCAGCTGCATTGCGTTGCATTTCATTTTGTTGCACATGTGTGCGAGAATATTGCAGCAGCGGCAACCACGTTTCGTGGCAAGTAGCAAACGGATATGCCGCGGCAATGTTGCGTTGCACTCACTGCGCGCCGTTGAGAAATGGGTTAGACGAAAGCAAAAGTCACTGACGGCCAGTAACGACGGCGTTGTTGTTTTACTGGTGTTGCGCATGCGCGAATGGCCGCATGGAACAATGCATTTATGTCCTCCGGCCAGCTGAACGCTTTGCATGTGTGTGTGTGAGTGATTGTTGCACTCTACGGTTCTCTACCGCGCACACAAATGTTGGCTTAGGGCGTTCTGTAGAAAGTTCAGGCGAGCGCGACACTCCGCCTCATCGCTTTGCCCATCCTCTGTGCCCTTTGTTCAGCTGTCACAATTTCATGACTTCATTTTCAATGGCAACTTTGTTGCTTTCTATATGTTTACTTTCCTTCCATTACGCCGTGAATGCATGGCCGCTCATTAAGCATTTAGATACAATTATGGTTGTGAGCAGTTGTTGTTGTTGTTGTTGCCATTGTTGGCGCAACAATGCACAATAATGAAAACAGAAATTATGTGCTTTGTCCGCTGGTCAATAGCGGCGCACCGCGAGCAAACTCCAGCAGCCAGAGCACAAAATGTCTGGCCAGCAGAAGTAAAAATAGCCGAAAAGAGATAAAAAATATTGCAGCGTTTGTTGTGCCACACTCAATCGAAATACTCATTGCTAAGCGGGCGTGGCACTCGTGTATGTCGTTTACCTTGTCTTCTTCTGCTTTTGCATCGACAGTTGCTATCAATGCCAACAACATTGAAATAGCACTTGGACAATGATTGTTTGTATTTAATTTGTTTTGTATTGCTTTAATGATGCTGAAGCTGTGGCTTGTGTTGTTGCAATGGAAAGAAAGTGAAATTTTTCGAGTAATGCTTTTTGTTTTTTGACAGGAAATTTGCTGTTCTAGTATTTCAAGGTGTGCTATTTTGTTAGTATTAATGGAAAAAAATTAGAATGCAATTTCCGAGGCATCTAAATAATCGACTGCATAGGAATTCTTGGTTATTGCAACTGATGTAGGCATCGTTTTAGAAGTTCCGCCGATGCGAGCTTCAAATAAAACATTTTTCATTTATGATGCAAGAAAGCAAAACTTGATCTAATTATGACAAGTTAAAGCACTCGAAAACAACTTCTCTGATTCTTTAGCTAAATTAAGTCTTAAGGATTCAATTGGCATTTTGAATCACATTAATACGAATACAAGTTCATTCAGGTTAAGTACGAACAAAATTCACACATATTGTTGTCTAATGACCTCCTGTGTTATGTTGTCAATCATCTGTGGAGTCTTCGCACTGGTTCAATAAAACTCGACTTGGCCCTGCGAGCCGCACCTGTGCGCCACACCGCATTTCAATGTTAGAGAAATTACATAAACTCTGCGGTTTCCGACACCGCCGATACGGCTGCCAGCAGGTAAACACCCAAACACCACAGAAACGGCAACAATTTCAATTATTCGCCAATTTTCGTCTTGGCCATGCAGAGGCTTTCAGTCTGATTGGCATGAAAATTAAAATCGCCCCAAACGGTGCACAGCCAACGGAAAGAGACAAAATGATCTGACAGCGGCGCGGGACGCAATCAAATCGCCACAATGAGGAAATTCACCGGTGCTGCTGAATAATTCAATCTATCAACGCCAAACGTGCATACAAATTAAATTATAGACAATTTGGTGGCGTTCGCCACGCCGGAGTTCCAATACGTAAACCATGTGGACGATGAAATGACTGCAAATAAATGTGTTTATGAAGCAAAACGAATTTTGCTGCAGTAAACATTGGCAATTACAAAAGACGAAAACAACAAATTTAGTATCCGACTCACTTTCACGACAGTCGTCTTTCGCGGCAAATGATCCATGACTGATCTGAGAGGGACCTGACTAAAACTTACAAAGCAAATGGTGTAGGAAATATCATACACTGCGGATTTCCGGCTTACGTGACGGAAGACGATGACATTTTGACCGAACTGCAGCTTCGGTGGAAGACTGCAAGTTGTGCTGAGAACTGTTAACATTTTTGTACGTAAAATTTTTATATACACAAAATATTGCCGCATCATCTCAAGGCTACCCAAATATGCAAGGAATTGTGCTGATTCATATTGAATCACCTAAACAATTTCAGGTACTTTAGTCAATCTGACCCAACTTTATTTAGAACAACTGAATTCAGTCTTCAGGCACAGATAATTTCATACACACTGCAGGTGTTTCGCATTCGACATTCACTCTCGGCTTAATTGCGTTTTATTTACACAAATTAGATGCCATTGTGGCCACTGTCAGGTTTATTATTAATCATAAAACCTCTCGTGCATGTAAATAACAGCAACCTCAGTCATGCCGCGTAATCACTCTGCATTTCATGAGCTCGCACCACACTTAATTACTTCTTATAATTAATTTAGAATTTTATTGCTCCACTTGCAGGCCCCACAATGACTCGACACCTGCAAACATTAATTACCACAGCCTGTGTTTGGCTGCTCGCAGCGAACGCGTCCGTTTGCGCCGCCGATAAGTGGTCGCGCCAGCTAGAACCCAGCGCGCCCGGCGTGTCCGAGTCGTTCGATTGGGTGCCGCTGGCGCAGCCAGTGGACGGCTCGTCGAACGACCGCTCAGCCAATGCGCGCGTGCTCACCTACTCACAATCGTTCCCGCCCAACGGTCGCTTCGGCGACCTACCCAAGCCACATAATCCGCCTGTGAGCCAGCAGCAGCCGTTCGATTTTCCCTACCAATTCCAGCGCTTCCTCACCCAGCCACAGACGCAGCCATTGCGCCAGCAGGCCGCGTCACAATTCGGCGCCGGCGCTCTGAAGGCAGCCAACCTGCAGTCGCAGGAGCCTTCCTCGCAATCGTTCTTCAAATTCGAAATGCCCTTCCGTGCCGAGAGCTCCAATCACCCCAACAGCGGCTCGCCGGGTCTGCAAACGGGCTACCAGATACAGCACTTCGGCGGCGCCGGCGGCGCACATGCCACGCTCTACAGTTCGCCCTTCGGCAGCCAACAACCGCTCTTCCCGCCCGAGTTCCATCCCAATCCCCAGAAGCCTTTACAACAGCCACTGCAGCAGAAGCCGCTGCCGCAGCAGAACTTCATCGAGGACACATTCCCCGCCAAGAACACGTACCGCGAATCGAAGCCGCTGCCCACGCAGCAGTCGCTGCAGTCGGTTACGCCGCATGTGTTTCCCGCTGAACCGCAGCCTGACCCTGTGTTCGGGCTGAATAAACCGTCGTCGTTTCAGGCACAGCCGTCGTTCCAGCAATCCGCTTCCGCGCCTTCGGGACCCGCGGCACACGCTGGCAACCAAGCCCAACAAGACGTGCAGCTATTGTACGTTCCCTACGACACGCTGTACAACCAGCAGAAACAGAACTCTGCTTTTGAGGTCAACAAGTACAATGTGAACGGCGGCTTGCCGGCTGTCAATCCCTATCAAATCAACCAATTCTACACGCAGGACCCGCTGGCGCCAGTCGAGCCTAACTACTACACCACCAGCACCACTAACCGCCCGCAAACCTCCACCCTGAAGCCCTCTACCATTTTCCAGAGCTACGCACCGCCACAGCACACCACACCCAAACCGAAGCCCAAAGCACATCAACCGCCACTGGCAATGTTCCTCGTTAGGACCAGCTCCCGGCCCACGCAGAGCGACGTGGTGACAGCGCTTCGGAACGCCAACACCATCGCTGTCATTGATGCGCCCACGAAGCAGATCCCCGATATATTTGTTGGTCCCTCGGGCATGCCGATTCCGGACGGTTACGTCAAATTCGAGCTGCCCTATTTGTCACAGCTGACGCAGACCCGCGATCTGCACGACGTGTCCTTCTTTGTGGCGCCGCTCAGCTACCGCACGCCCAACGGCTTCAACAAGATTCTACTGCCAGAACCACACGTGGGCTCAATTGTTGTCAATCTCGCCAAGGACAACGGCTTGCAACCCGTGACAACTCAGCCGCCACAACAAAGTGCGGTCTATCACTCCCCCAGCCCGGCGGACGTCGGCCAACGCAAGCGCCCGCACGCCCCACGTGTCAAGCAGCCACAGATCCAGAAAGATGTTTACCCTGGTGAAATCCTCCGCGACAATCAAAAGAACCGTAATCCCTTCGAGGTAACCACACAGCGCGCCACCTTGGCACCCGCACGTGGCAACAAGTTCAACTACTTCTACGACCAGGATGCCATACATGAAGTTACCTCGCCCAAGATAACAAAGCACGACCGTCCGAAGAAGAAGCGTCCGCAGAATGTGCAAATCGAACAACTGACCTTCACTCGACCCTACTCCGATTTCCAACCCCTACCCAATCAGATAGTAAACGACGATGTCTACAAGCTGCCCGCCAACAAGCCCACAACGTCCACATCAACATCCACCAGCACAACAACGACTAGCACCACATCGACCAGCGCAGCGCCACCCAACTTCTTCACCTACACCAATCCGCAGGTTGAGTTCCAAAGCTCAAACGGCCAACTCTACCACAATTTCAACACTGCCCCACAAGCTCCTGCGCCCGCTCCCGAAGAACATGTGCCGCGTTTCACCACACGTCCGCCACCCGTTACGGCTGAAGAAGAGTATCGCATGAAGCAGTACTTCCGGCAGCAAGACGCTTTCCGCCAACGCCCACAGGTCGTCAACCCCACGGATGCACCATTCGAACAGGTGCAGTACACCCCCGTCGACGTGGATTACGATCGCGAAACCGGTACTCCCTCTACAACGCACCGTACCACAACCGCCAAGCAGCGCATCACCTACTACACGCCCACAAATCCACCAACCACAACGCCGGGCGATAGCTTCAACACATTGCCGCCACAAGTACAAATCCAAGAGCAGGATCCACAGCCCGAGTTAAGGCCAATCAAGAAGCGCCCGTCCAACCATCGTCCGTCGTACAATCAGAACGAGATACCCGACAGCACTGTCGAATACGAGCCCAACCCCTATCAGCTGCCCTCGGAATTGCCACCGCTAACGCCGAACCTGCCAGGTCTAGTTAACAATTTGCAGGAGAAAGAGAAGCAGGCCACCGCTGATCAGAGCGCTACTACAACGCCATTTGGCGAAAAGGGGCTGCCCACACGACCCTCCAGACGTCCCATTAACCGTGTGCGCAAGCCAGTCGTTTCGAAAGTCACCTCGTCCGTGACCTACTCTGAGTCGGAAACTTCCACCAGACGGCCACAGCGCGTAAGACGCCCGTTCGGCTCGCGTGGCTCAGCGAGCTCATCCACCGCAGCCGATCACGACGATGGTGAGTCGAGTACTTCAACAACTCGCCGCCCATCGTCCTCGGCACGCAACCCTCTCATACGCAATCCGAACCGCATACGCTACCAACCGACGCCAGAGGAGCGCCAAACGCTGAAAATCAAGAAGCGCAAGCATTACGGCGGGTCCAAGAAGGGCAGCGACGACGAAGACTTGGACTACCAGCGCGATGTGCTAAATCAGAACTACCCGGTAATCAAGCCTGCGGCGTCCCGCACGCCCACCAGTCCCACGGCCATTCCCAGCTCATACGCTGCTACCGCTACCGAAGTTCCCACCTCCGAAACACAGCAAGTGTACACCGTGACACCTAGCAATACTGTTGAACAGAACGAACAGACGTTCCCGGCAGGACTGCTAGAGCCAATGCAAATCGCGCAGCAATACAGCCAGTACTCGAAAGAGAACTACGGCCCAGGCTACTTTCCCAACCAGGAAGACTTGAACCCCACTGAACCGATTACGAGAAACGAGATCAATCCCGTCTTCACCACCGCGCCCGCCACGACTCCTACTACCACCACCACAACTACAACAACGGAAGCGCCGCCAGCGACGACCCGACGATCACCCTTCATACGTCGCAACTATCCAAGAGTCCGCACCACAACCACTGAGACGCCCACCACAACCACACCAGCGGCGGAGGCGAAGTCCTCAGTAAGGCAGCGCAGACCTATTCGCTTTGCGGTCTTTGATTATTGATTAATTCAATTCAATTTCAGCTTCGTCCGCGCATACCACCACGCAAAGTGATAAAAGTGCGTGCCCGCACACGTCGACCCCTGCATCCCGCTTCGTCTACCAGTGCACCCGAAGAAGAGGAAGCCGAGGAGGAGCCAAAGCACAACTACCGCAAGCTGAATCGCTTCAACCAGGACCTCTACGAAAGTGACGTAAGTACCAAGTTGCGTACGGTTTGAAATGTTTTCATATCCTCAGTTGTCCACGCAGCCGCCGAGACGTCGCTACAAGCCAAACTTCCAATTGGACGGACAGGAGTCGCAGTGGTCGCCTGCTGTGAAGCATGGCAACACCAACAACTTCAAGCCGCTGAATCCAAAAGGCATCAAGAATCAGCACAAAGTAGAGGACGAGCCTGAGATTGTCACCCTGGGTCCGGAGGATGTGGAGGCGAGTGACAAGAAGCCTGATACGTTCGAACTCAATGTGTCCGCCAACTATGGACCAACTGCAACCGCCACGAAAAGTACGCTGAAAGTGCCGAACTTGAAGTGAGTTACAACAAATATATCTTACAGAATAACTACTGAACCGATTCGTTTATTAGGCCGGAGAAATCCTTTGCTGAACTTCTGGAGGAAGTCATGGGAAAGGCACCGGTCGAGAAGCCACTGGAAACAGAGGAGGACACGAGCACTAAGACCACCGATGGCACCTACTTCGAGTCGCAGAAAACCACGATCGGCACACGCATTAATCGACGCAACAGGTTCAAGAAGTTACGGTTGCCCAATGCGCATAACAACGAAAGCTTCGAGACGGCCGAGTCGCAAAATATTGGGACACAATTCTACAACGCGCTCTACACCAACGGCCAAGATAAGACCGCAGACGAAGGCACACAGGAGCTGAAGGCGACCACACCGATGACACCAGCCTCAATAGCGGAGCTCACCACCACACCCACACCGCAGACCACACTGGACGAATACGACATGACCACACCCAAGCAGTTGGAGCTCACCACGTTGCCAACAACGCTGGCCATGGACGAGATTATTAGGCAAAACGAAACGGCCACCACTGTGCGCAATGAAGTGACCGAAGCCGCTGCGGATGAAAGTGCGACGCGCACGCCGGACGAAGAGGAACTGTCGCACGCCGACGACCTGGAGACGCAGCCGAGTCTCTTTTCCGAGGTGAAGAAACAGCTGCACGAACTGTTCGCCATAGAAGAGGGCGACGATACGGCGGTGACGGCCGCCTTGGCGGCGGTCGGCAGGCGGCGCCAGGAGTACACGAACATCAAGCGCACGAAGCCGGACACCACAACCGCAGCAATGTCGCCCGACGAGGAAGCGCTCACAACTGAGCCGACGCCAAGCGCCGAGGCTGGCAAAAATGCGCTCCCCAAGAATCTAATGGATGGCGTGGTGTACGCCACGTCGACGTCCACGAAGGTGTCATCCGAAACGGAGATCTGCTACAGAGGGCGCTGCGTGCGCTCCGAGGATCTGCCGCCGAACCACAAATTAAACTGAAGCACCGGCGCTGCTCGTGCGGTAATCTTAATGTAGAATTCTAGCGGCAATGCACATTGAGCGATGTTAGGAAAATTTACACAAATAATTGTTTGTTGTTCGTCTTTGTAAACGAGATTGTGATAATACAGCTGGCGAAAGCGTTTCGAAACCTCACAATCTGTTCGACTAACGACACGCCCCTCTCCCTCACGAACTAATAACACTGATTGGACTTGGCGCGGCCGTAACTCCTCCCCGCGCACCTAAATCTGCTTCGTTGTGAGTTCAGTTGCGGCCACGAAGTACAAGAACAAAATTTCAATATGATGTAATTTAGTGTTTAGCTTTACAAATAATGTTATTGCACTTAGTGTAAAACGTCGGCAACCATGCAGAACCAGGATCCGCAGCGTTGCTTTAGATTTTAATGTAAGAATTGTCTCAGTAAATATCCGCTGTACGAGTATTTTATTTCCAATGAAATTAAAAACGTTCTGCATTTTTTAAACCCACTGCCCCCTTCTTATGAAGCGACCAACAGTCCCGGTTATGTCTAACAACTACGCTACACGAATGTAAAATCGTAGTTATTTTAATGTAAACTAAGCAACTTCGAGATAAGTACTTTAAGTTTGTAATATAAAAATATAAATAAAATTTAACGTAATAAACCGATCACACCTTAGTACATATTTTTAGTGTCCAGCGACCCGGGTGCAAATTTATTCCTATTTAAAAATACGGCCAAACGCACAAAACTGATTTTTCTTAAAATTTATACTCCTTTTTTCTATATAAGCAACTTTTTCTACATAAGAAACTTTTTTGAAAAAATTGGTTCAGATTAGTTGCTTGTATAGAATGCTCACTGTATTTGAATTCACAAAACCATATTCAAACAATTAAGAGCCGCTTTATGTGTGGCATATGACCAAATACACGTAAGTGTTCAAGTATATTTTAATATTAATTGACACTCAATTATGAGCCGAATGTAATAAATCATACCTGCTTCTGATGTTAAAACACTTACACATCTATAAATACGACATTTCGCTTATAACTATACAAGTTCTCATATTGTATACATATATACTGGTATATTGAATTGTACACGCTGTAGTAAAGAACATTGTACACTTAAAATAAACTTTATATTTCGATTCATGTATAGGTAAAGTTGTATATGAATAGCAGATCCATTTGTAGCCAAAAAATGAATGCCGACTTTAAGCATAACAGTAGCAGCAATACATACTTAAGCCGAAGAATGTGTGCGTTATCACAAGAGACAAAGATTTCGAGCAATGCAAATGTAAAGGAAATGTGTAACAACAACAACGCATTCATACTGTGGCGCCTGGGTTTAATGGCTCCTTTTCCTCATCACCGTCATGCTGCGGCTCCACAGTGGGAATGGTGGCAGCACTGCTGCGATCCCTGCCGCCGGGGAAATTCCACTTTTGAGCACTGGTGCGACCAAAAACTATGAAAAACAGATTGCCCACAAAGTAGAAGCCCGCAGTAATATAGAAGACAATGCGCCATTGCGCTGGATTGGTCTGCAAGACAAATAGCAACAGTAATAACGATAAACAGTTCAAACACAGTCAACCCACCTCATCTGTGACAATTAGTCCCACTGTGAGCGGCGCAATGATGCTTATTATGTTCGCTGCGCAGTTTGTGATGCCCATCAGAGGGCCGGCAAAGTTTGGCGCCAGATCAATGTGATTCACTTGGAAGCCCAGGTAGGTTGCCGCATTTGTGCCCACTGCCACCGTTAGCAGCGCAATGGCCAGCTTGACACTGCCGCCAGCATTGATGTAGCCCAGGCCGATCATCGCAACCATTGGCACCCATTGGCCGAACGTGTTGAAGAGCTTGCGCGAGAAGCCCAGCGGCATGACGCTGCGCTGATTCAGTACATCGGCCATCAGTATAAAAACGTACGACAGCAGACACATGGCCAAGTAGGGCAGCGCCGACAGCGGGCCATTGCTGCGGATGTCCACGCCGAGTATGCTCTTCATGTAGGTGGGCATCTCTGTAAGAAGCGTCCAGAAGCCCCAGTTATTGGCCGAGTGCACGAAGATCAGCGTCAGGAACGGTACGGAAGTGAAAATCTTTGCCCAAGGCAATGGGTGCGTCTCCACGTGGCGACCCGCATCCGACGGCCGCCGTCCCTGCACGCCAGACGTCTCAATGTAGCGACGCTCGTTCAGACTTATTGTGGGATGTGCAGCCGGCGTGCTGGCAGCGCAGTAATACCAGACAAAAGACCAGAAAATACCCACCACGCCGGACAGGTAGAAAATGCTGGGCCAGCCCAGGCGCGACGAGGCGATATAACCACTTGCCGACAGCATCACCACAGTGCCGAACTGCGCGCCCGAGTAGCAGTAGCTGACCAGCCGACCGCGCTCCTCTGCCGGTGCCCACTTGGCCAGGAAAGTGTGCGTTGAGGGAAAAATCATGCCCTGGCACAAACCCTGCGCGGCGCGCAGCACCAGCACCAACTGCCAACCACCCACTTCCGCGCAGAACGGCGTCGATATGGCGAGGCACGAGCAGATGAGCACGCCGAAGAAAAAGGTGTACTTGGCGCCGTACTTGTGCGACAAGTAGCCGCCCGGCACCTGCGTCACCACATAGCCCCAAAAGAAGCTGCTCAGCAAGTACGATTTGATGCCCTCGTCCCAGTCGTATTCCTGCAAAGCAAAAGGGGGAATTGAGGTCAACTGATTATTCCATATTATATTTCCAAAGCCGTTAAGGCCCAGAACTTTGTCACTGTCGGTGCGGAGTATTAAATGAAATTATAAACATAAGATAAACACTTTTCGATATGTAATGGTGACTAACTGAACAAAAGCACTTATCTGAAGCAGACAAAGCGAACAGTACGAACTCCATTAATTGTTGTTATTGTTGGATATAAATGTTTGGACAACAATGTTGCGATAAAACAGACTTCAATATGAGTTTTTGCTGATAAGCGTCGAGTGCTATTGATGAACGCCGACACACTCAGCGGCGTGTTTCAAATGCAACACCAACAATTCCGACGTGACTTACCTCGAATGCTAAATTGGTGGCATTTCGGTCAGTCATGGCCACAATGGCCACAGAGAGATTCACGCGCAGCGCATACGCCACCGCCAGCCCGCAGAAGGCCAGGAAGCACTGCATATGGCGCACTCCAAAGCGGGGCCCTGCAGCAATGAAAGCCGATTTAAAAATATATATACTGCTAAAGAATGCGATGATGATGAGCAACGCATATCTTACCCTGTCCTCCGCCACCAATCTGTTGGTATCCACCATTGAAGCAGTCTCCGCAGAGCACCATTTTCGCATCTCACACCCGCACAACACGACGCTTTTGAATGGAATTCTTTGCTAGGTGCTAAATTGTGGGAGGCGAAGCAAAATGCAAAGCGCACACACGCACACACACAAATGCGCAACAGCGCGATGACACGTTAGCAAAGTTCGTCCCCGTTGTCACTACTCAATCGCTCGCTATGGGGGGGAGGAACAAATTAACTTGCGCTAATTTATTAAAGCGTTAAGCAGTAATGTTCAGTTTAACAGCACGACGGTGCAAAATTAGTTTATTAATGCGTTGCAACGTTGGAACCGATTTGTGCCCACATGTGAGTCAAGATGCCGCGATTGTGGTCGCCAAGACTGCGCAGGTTTTAGAAAAAAGTTCAAGATTTTTGTAACAATTCTAGCACAGCGGAGCGTTGGCCATTCGCGAGGTCAGTCAGCAACTCCTGGAATTTTATTCGTGTCCTACAAAAACCCAAACCAACTGAACCAACATTTTTGTAGATGTCTCAAATACGTCAACAAAGCAAACCAAACTGAAGCAGCGGCCAAAACAAATTTGCAGTGGAGGCAAACAGCTGACGCATGCGGCAGTGCTGCCAATTGAAATTAATTGATAGCGATTGTTAGTGGGGCGTTAGGATGCTGCTACATAATATTTCGCTCAAACTGGGTACAACAGTGGATAGAGGGCAGAATTGG
This sequence comes from Melieria crassipennis, assembly GCA_963668005.1. Classification (NCBI taxonomy): domain Eukaryota; kingdom Metazoa; phylum Arthropoda; class Insecta; order Diptera; family Ulidiidae; genus Melieria; species Melieria crassipennis. Next base: position 112,671,104 of record OY764963.1, on the reverse strand, counting down.
TATTAAAAGAAGCATGAACTCGACTTTCAGAAGAGTCTATGTTTGAGTACTAAAAAACGATATTTAAAACATGGATTACCTACCAAAGGAATTGATGCTTCCTAGAAAAGACCATTAACATTCCCTTCGTACTTTTTACTCACAACAGTGGAATAGTCGGAGTGGCGACATTGAAAAATTATATTTGGTTTCAATTAAAGTCGAAAATGATTTTATTATGTTTTGTCAGATTGACAATATATTTGAATTTCAAATTCTTGAGTTATTCTTCGTTTTTCTCTTATTTTGCTATATTGCTCACGGCCAGTATAAAATTTAAGTTTTCCGTTTCATTTCAATTTGAAACTCATGTCTTAGTTACGTTCAACAACTTATTTATAGTTCACTTAATACGAATACAGTTCTGCTGTACAATTGGGTTCTGAATTAACAGATTGATTACAGCATTCCACTGCTAGGCATATAGAATTGCACACAAAAAGTAAGTCAGTCAGTTACTTTGAAATCGAATCACATTAGGTCTTTTGTTTCGGTAAAATCTTTCCGACCTCAAGTGTAGTAAAATTGCACTATGCAAAATATGGAACCGTCAACGGTTTGTCTTTATTGTCAATTTGAAAAGTCTAAACTCGTCACTCGTATAACTTTTATTTTTATTCCTGTAGTGTGTGATATGATACGATCAGATCCGATGCAAACCTATGTAATAATTCAGTTTATTATAAAAAACAATTCAATAACTTACTTAAATTTTACATTGCATAAGCACACTGCTCTTCGCTTAACGCTCTAAGTTTCTTTATCAAAATTAAAAATATATATATTCTTCTTCATCATGTCGCAGCAAGTCATGTGCGCTTTCCTTCTTTGATTAAATACTGTCAATTATTGATAAATTTCTGCTAATCATATTCTAAATTACGTTAGTTCTCTATAATATCGCAAGTGTATGCATGTGACGTTCAATGTTGATTAAAATTTTCAATGGAAGCACGCGATCTACTTGTTACCGTTAAAGTAATAAGGCCGCCGACGGAAGTAGGGGGGAAATGCACGTTGAAATGCATTTGGGGACCCACAAGCATTGCTGTGTTTGTACAAATTTGAGAGTTCCCTCTACTCCGCACGTTTCTGCTAACGAAGCGCCTTGCCGGAGAAACCCTTAGACAACTACACACTAAGTACAATTTAACGTCTACTGAATGCGCGTAACCTAAGAAAATGAACAAAAACAACGGCGCATGGACACGCCCAACAGGATTCGCCGTGTAGTATCAGCTTAAGCCTAATTTAACGCTACGGGGTTTATGTGATAGGAGGTCTTCTGTGTGCTTAATCGACTACAGTGTTCATATCTGACGGGGCGTTATTGCGTGCCGTTCTCCGTCGTCGCTGTTTTCTTCGCGTCGCCGTTGGACAGCAGCGCCGGCGACTCGGCGTCCGCCACGCTAATGCGTTTCGCCAGCGCGTCCTGCGGCGAGTTCCAGCTCTGCACGTCCGTCTTTCCCAAGATCACGAACAGTAAGTTGCCGAGGAAGTAGAAGCCGGCCGCGATGAAGAACACAATGCGCCACTCGAATACGTCGGTCTGCGGCAAAAAGAAGGAGAGGACGCCATTAGATGCGTTTAGAGGGAAAATGACTCAAGTGACTTACCACATCGGTGACCACCAGTCCGACGGCCAGCGGCGCGAGCGCGCTCATCACGTTCGCCGAGCCATTGGTGATGCCCATCAGCGTGCCCGCGTAGTTGGGCGACAAGTCGATGTGATTCACCTGGAAGCCCAGGTAGGTGGCCGCGCTGATGCCGACCGTCAGCGTGAGCAGTACCACCGCCGCCGTGGCGTGTTCGGGCGTCATGCAGCCCAGCGCTATCAGCGACACCATCGGCACCCAGTGGCCGATGGAGTTGAAGAATTTGCGGTTGAACGACAGCGAGACGTTCTCCCGGCGCGCCAGCACCTTGGACAGGTAGATGAAGAAGAAGCTGAGCAGGCACATGACCGCGTACGGCAGCGACGACAGCAGCGCGCTGTTCTTCATGTCCACGCCCAGTATGTTCTTCATGTAGTTGGGGATCTGTGTGAGCAGCGTCCAGAAGCCCCACATGTGCGTGCAGTGCACCACGATGAGCGACAGGAAGGGCGGCGACGTGAAGATCTTGGCCCACGGTGTGGGCGCCGTGACGCGCGGCGAGTTCTCCACCTGACCCAGCGAAGTCTCGATGAATTTACGCTCATCCGGCGAGATGCTGCGGTGCTCGGCGGGCGTGCTGGCCGCAAACAGGAACCAGAACAGCGCCCAGACAAAGCCCGTGGCGCCGGAAATGTAGAAAATGCCCGGCCATCCCATGGGTGAGTCGGCAATGTAGCCGCTAATCGCCAGCATCACGACAGTGCCGAACTGCGAACCCGAGTAGCAGAAGGTGCCCAGCGTGCCGCGCTCCTCGACCGGCGACCACTTGGCCAGCATGGCATGCGTGGCCGGATGCACTGAACCTTGCAGCAGACCCTGGGCGACACGCAGCGCAAACAGCAGTTGCCAGCCGCCAAGGTCGGCTGCCAGCGGGGTGAGTAGCGTTAGAAGCGAGCACAGGGTGACGCCGATGAGCAGCAACGTTTTCGCGCCATACTTCTGCGCAATCTGGCCGCCCGGTATCTGCGTGACAATGTAGCCCCAGAAGAAGCTGCTCAGCAGGTACGACTTGGTGCTCTCGCTCCAGTCGAATTTCTGAAACTGCAAAACCAAAGAATTAGTTCGACCGTTTGGAGCATTGACAACTACAATATTTAGTCAATGCGGGTCAATCCAGCAGACAATTTACGCAAGTCTTGTCTCATATATTTGAACCACAAAGCCAATCGGGATATCTTCAATGGCGCTGAGCAGTACTTACCGAATTGTCCGTGTCCGTTGAATTTTTATCCGTCATGGCGACAATGGCCACGCTCAGGTTGACGCGCAGCGCATAGCACAGCGACAGGCAGCAGAAGCACAGAAAGCATTGTATGTGCCTGGTCCCGATAACCGGAGCTGCAAAGGCAACAGAAACGCAAATAAGTATCATTTAATCACAAATTGACCGAAAGCACTCTTGTAAGCGAGACACTATCAATTAACGAAAAAATCGAACAATAGTCGAGTGGGCAGAACTGTATGAGCGGGCGATAAGATCGGCCTACGCGGCGCGGGCGACTGTGTGCGGGTCCTTCGACCGCGGCGATTCTTAACATTTTTGCGTCCGACGCAATATGCCCGGACGCCGATCGGCCGTATCAATCACTCTTACTTGTTGATTGCATGACACGACGCCGTCGAGTTGGATGCTCGAACTGAAACTGGTGCGCAGAAGCGTCTCGGAGCAATGCGTGCCAGAAAATTTCCACTTTCGTGCGCTGGCTGGCACGTCTGTGTGCACGGTGGCGCTCGAAAGCGATAACGGTATTTGTCCGCGATAAAAGTCCAAGAAGGCCGCCGTGGCTCCACAGATGCCGGCCGACGTGTGAACGCATCGCATTGAGTCATCCAGCAACGTTTCACTTTTGTCGCACAACAACAACCACGACGAAGAAACGAGCTTGTAAATCAATCGTTAGGATCTGCACGCTTTCGTGGCGGCCGGTGCGCACAACATTGTAACAACTTGTTGGCTGTGATGGCGCGGCGGTGCAGCCCGCGAGGAGCTCTGTGGGCAGAAAAAAAGTCGTTATGGACTCGGTGCTGCGCTACCGAGAACCGGCCGAACCAGGCTGCTGGTAGGCTAAATGACCCCCGAACGAGCAAACAATTGTCACAGCGTAGCTGAGAAGCTGTCGAGGTTTAGATGCGACTGCTGCAGCAGCAGTGAGACAGCCGGGAGATTAGGTTGTTGCTACAGTATTCGCAATGACACAAAATAGCTCGGCTGTTTGCCGCATTGTTTGCACGCCCTGTTTCCACCGTCCTTCGGAGAATTTCATGGAGTTCAAAATCAAGTCGATATGATTCATAACGGGTTAACCCAAGCATGCATCAAAAGCGCATCGGGACATTGAGACAAATATAACTTTCGGCCAAGTAAATTTGCGTTCCAAGTTTCATAACCATTACATGACCGAAAACAGGTACAAAAACCCATTCTTATTTCATCAACTAACACAACAGGTTTTTGCAAATTTTTCATTATAATTGAAAGCTATCATGTTAAAGTTTTTATATAAAACAAATAATTTGCAAAGACAAACGTTAGTACAAAATGGAAAACATCACAAATTACTTTCGATTCGCTCGTGCGTCGCTTCGAGGAGATTTCAATTAGCATTCAAGGTAGAATCGACTTGACTTCCATTTCTATCTAGAACCGTTGTGAAAACTTTTTTGTTATAAATGCTTTTTAATTTCAGATTATTTTTACTTTATTATTAAATTTCTTATTTTAAAAAAATCCAGCACTTCCCACATCCGCCGTCTCCTCAAAGATTCACATTGAAAATTGTCCAGTAAATCAAAGAATGCAACAAAGATATCAACGTCCAGAATATTTCACATTCAGCCCCGTTTGCGGTAAGACGCCAAATTCCTTGCGGCTGTGGGGTATTTTTAGCCAAGCCGGGCGCAGATTTTCCGCCGCTGCTCGTCTTCAATCGCAACACGAACGCAAGCGCGCTGCGACTGTTTTGTTTTGCCTTTTCACTTGTTGCAGGTCGGTGGAAGAGGCTGCGCAAAACTTGTTCACAGTGCAGGAATGCGCCGGCGCAGCGCAGCCGATCTTGGCGCAATGACTAATTTTATCCAGCGAGCTTAGCTATTTCCGCAGCGTTGATGCTGTGCTCGCGCAACGCGCTTAATTCGGCGGCTTTGTGCTGCACTTGCGCGCTGCCACTTTTAGGCCTTTGAACCGCGATGACTCAGTGAACGTGCATGGGCTCGTTTGGTGCATAATTGGCAGCCGATCTTGACTGCTTTGTTCACGGCGCAGCTCGACGTGATCGGGTCTCGTGCGCCGCTTTGTGTACAACTTTGCGCAACTGGTCGGCGATTGCAAGCACACAAACGCGCAGCAGGCGAGTGCATATTTTTGTTGCTGTTGTGGCTATTGGCGAGTATTTTTAGCCATGTGCCACTCACGCGTTGCACACATACCGACATACACAATTACAATTATGCGGCCGGGCAGCACGCAGAACGACGCGGCTGCCTGCCTGCGATCGCAGCTGTGCGTGTCGCTCTCGCTCTCTTTTCGATAGAAAGCGTGCTTTATTTTTAACATTGCGTGTGTCATGCCGGCGCTCACTGGCCCCAAGTGGGCTGGGACGCCTGCGCGGGCCGCTCGCTACCTGTTCGCCGAGCGTGCTGGGCGCTCGCGACGTTGAAGCGTGGAGAAATTGGTGATTTTATTTTTATCTCATGGCTGATTCACGTGACTGCCGGCGCTTTGCTGAATTCAGAATCTGTGTCGTACTTGTTGTCATAACCAATTTGGCTCTCCAACCCCAACCCACCCCACCCCACGGAAGAACGCTGCTCAGTTTGACCTTAATTGGCAGTTCTGCTAGTGTATGCGTCATTTTTTTTCGACAACCGATTAAAGCTCACAAATAACCACAACGCATTATGGGCGCAAACAAGTCAGATTGTGAGATAATACAATTATGAGAGGTGATAAACAGCTGTCAAGAGCTTCTAACAGCTGCGAGAAAGCGTCTTGTTTGTTTTGGGTTAAATCTTTGCGGCACACTCTTTCTTCATACCCTACCAGAGAATGTGTGTGGCCCTACCTCGTCAATAAAAATTTGAGATGTTGACAAACGTGGGAATTATATAATAATTAGCTTAGTTATATTAACAGCTGATTTAAATAGCAAACAACAAAATGTTTCCAACCGATATATGAGTATGACAAGCAAATTTAGGAGAGTTACTTCGAGATCAAAATAACATAGCTAAGACTACGGATCAGCGTAAAATAATTACTCAACAAATTTCATTCAGCTTGTTTTTCACAAGACTGCACAGTTTGTTGTTGCAATTACAATAACAAAAAAAAAAAAACAAAACAATAAACAACAAGAATAAAATGTGCATTGGCAACATAACAAGGTTGTCTATTAACCTGGCGATTTCTAAGAAAACCACCGGCCCGGCCAGTCGCCAGTCGCCAACAACGACTTCAGGCAAATTGCTGCGCTGACCTTAAATCGTAAAATGTAAACAATAAATTTGCATTGCACAAGCGAATCAAAACATGAAAATTTGAAAAGGCGTCAAGGCGCGAAACTTGCATCGTCGGGTCCAATCAACAAATTAATCAGCAGACCACTTCAGCCACTTGACGTCTCACAAGTACGAATTGAACTCGACACAGAGGCGTTGGATCCGAAGCGGTCAATGTTTGGCAATTGAGGCGAGATATTTATTGCAAAAATACACTTTTTCATAGCTCAAAGAAAATAGCAATTGCGATTTCATACTTAACCCTTTCGACCCCAAAGTTGCGTGAGAGCAACTCCACCTATTTATCATCTTATAGCAAAAGCTACGATTGATTTATGGGTTTAATTTAAGAAGGCACCAACAAATTAATATTTTTAGAAGTGATCTCCAGGCCAATTACAAAAATTTTACTGTTATCCCCAAAATAGTTTCCAACAATTTGCAGCGATATCAGGGAAGATTTGTGATCTAATTGAAGTCTACGAATTGGGCGCGTTTGATAAAAACCCTGTTTCTTTAATAATAGTTAAATAAAATCAAAAACTGATAATTTTCTATTTTTCCATAAATATTAAATAATTTTTCTATAATTGAAAAATATTGATGCAAAATTTATTTAACCCGTTTTAAAATTTTTCAAAAGTAAACTAGCTCTAGAACCCTGACAAAGAGGCGTGGCGACTTCAAATGTCGTGTGCACACTTCTTAGGCAAGTTTTATGATTTAAATACCAAAAAGTAATATCGAGACACAGAGTAAAATTTGGGGTCGAAAGGGTTAACTGCTGCTGTTTGTGATTTCTTGTCAATATTTAATTTTGCGTTAACCGCGCAAGGATGTTCTGCCGTTTTCACGCTCACTTGAATGCAAGTATGCAGAGCAAAAGTTTAGCGAGTACTGACTCGTCGATACCAGTTTTGAAAACAGGATTTTCCAGTAGAGGTAGGAGATATCAAATAGTTATAAAGATTCAAAATACTAAATTTCTTTGTAGCTGCCGAGATTGTGCGCATAAGTACTATACTCGACTTGAGGTGGCTCACGCGCACCGACAGCTGAACGCCGCAGATCGGCCGCTATAGCGATTCATTATCGCGCCAGGTCCGTGTGCAGGGCCCCGTTTGGAGGACACCCTGTCAGAAGTTGACGGACCGACGAGTGCGACACACGATAAGGCGCACATAAGATTTTTATAATTTTTTCAGCACAGCAAACAGCAAACCGAGTTTTTCCAGCCGATAAGATTGCCCGAGTGTGCGTACAACTGCTGTCCCAGTAATTGCGTTCTGTTCGATTTTATTTGTATGTTTGCTTTCGAATTGAGGTGGCAATTTCAGTTTAATTCGCAACGGGCCTCGCTTGATTAAACCATAAACGGGGCGCTCAGACCCGAAATTGACAGTCGAGTTTTGCTATTTGTCGGTTGGCCGTATCCAATTTCCATATCGCTCGACTTCGGCCCCTTATCGTCATAATATATTCGTTATAACGGTTGTTGTTGGCTTGCCGTTGTGCTCAGTAAGCGGCTGTCAGCGCGACGGACAGTTCGCCGTGGACAGTTCGCAGTAATGCTTATCAGTTGGGGAAGCGGCACCCAATAACAATGCCAAACAGCACTGCCAATAACAAGCAACGCCAGCCATTGTGTATTTTTAACCCCGCCGACGGACAGTCGTTGGTTGGAGGGCTTTGCTGTTGTTGTTGTCGCTCGCTGCTCGCTGCGTGTGTACCCGTGTGCGACTGCAATCATTCACTGTGCGCTGCCGTGATAAGCCAAACATTCTTCCTATTTTTGCTCTCAATACTTTTTACTTTCGTTGAAGATCTTTTTCACATTTTTCATGCAATCATTTGGGAAAAATGTATTTTAATATCAACGAGTAGACGACTTTTTAACACATGTGTCGTGTTGAACGGAGTCGCATTTATTGCTGTTTGTGTGTGCGTGCAAGCGTGCATAAGGATACAAATAAGTATAAATATGTATATAAATTTATTATGTGTTTTTTTAGTTCAGCTAACGTTTGCTGCTGAAATGCGAGCACGAGGTTTTTCGCCGAAAGCAATTCCCATAAACTAAAATTCCTCTACACACACTTGTCTGTTCTCTTTCGCTTGGTTTTTGTTATTTTTCCTTTTCGATTTTTCTGTTTGCGTTTTTGTGTTTTTATTTTTCGTTTTGTTTGTTTCGAATAAATTTATTCGACTTGCGTTTACTTTTCGCCATTCGCTGGCGTTGTGCCTGTTTTGTTATTGTTCAATGTTGTTGTATTTGTTGTGCTTCCTATTTTCGTCGTTGTTGTTACTTTTATTGAGTTTTGTTTGATTTCTCATTAACCCTTTCTGTAAATTTGTACGATATATCGTACCATTTTTTTTAAGATTTTTTTATTTTATATTTTTTATTTATCGATTTCAAAGTTTAAATCTCAGTTGATTTATAGAACTTACTAAATTGACCATTTTTTGCGACTAAATATTTTTCCCGAGTCTTTAAAAAATTGACCGCAAGGGTTGCGAAGCTTTGTGCGATATATCGTACAAATGGAAAGCAATGGTTGCAAGTTATGTTTGAATTTTTTTATCAATGAATTGTTCATAAAACTTAAAAAACCGAAACCAAAAATTCATGAATTTTTACTCCTTTGCGGACCATTGTACGATATATCGTACAAATTTGATGAAGCTGTAATTCTCAACCAAAATTATTTTTTTTAAATTTGTTTGCATTTTATTGCTAAAATGTTCAATAAGAGTCAATATTTTGAAGGAAAAATTTGTATCTCAAGAAATGTGGAAATTGACCGGAAAGGGTTAAATGGCTATTTTTATCTACACAATTTTTGCAAAATATAATGTGACAGTTTCTTATATTTATAAAAGTAAATTGGCGGGCGATGGGCGTGTCGTTTGGTTAAAATTTTAATGCAATTGTTATACATTTACTCATATAAAAATATTACATGTTGCATATTTTCCGGCAATAGACTCTACCATGATACCAGAATATAAGGTAGAAGCAATGCTTCTTCTCAGCCGCCATATTGCGCATCTGACACTAAAGGTTTTTTTGACGTTCTTCTTTGAAAATGTGCTACCGCACTGTTGTTAGAAAATCTATTGAACATTTTTTTAATCCTGCAATGAATTATCTGCTGTTGAATTCGCATTAACATTTTTATACTTTCGCCCAAAATATGTTAGTCACAGTGAAACGTCTATTCCGTGTTTATTTAAAAAAATCGTAATAGTTTTAGAACCTTAAATATTTTTAATTTAGTATAACAACGAAGTGGCATCACGACTCAAGCTTTTGACAAATACTAAAAACGTCAATAAGCACGTTTAGTGTCAAAAAATTTGACAGCGGTTCTACCTTCTATTTTTGTATCATGGACTCTACAAGACAGACAGTTTATGGAGAATTTTCTATTTACGAAAATACTTCAAGTCTATAACCAAACCAATAGATGGTAGTTCTCTAATTTCCATATTCTTCATAATTCCCACTAGTTGAGAAAAGTATCCCACTGTTTGCGAATTTGTCCTGCAACGGTTTTTGCGTGGATCTAAAAATGAAAATATTCTGCCAACACAGCTAATGTATTTGTCGGCATGTGAATGTTGTTGGTGGGAACGTGCCAAATAGCATGTCTGCCTTTCCACCCACAATTGCACATCGATCGTTCGTACCCACAATGGGACATTATCAAAATTAACTCAACGCTAATCTTCTTCTTCTTCACCTCACTTCCTCTTCGCGTAACCTATGCATGTCCATCAACTTGTTGATAGTGTTTCACGTCCAAGACTGAGCGTAGTCGTCAAATGGCCCGAGTGTTGTTGTAGTAGTATGGATTATAAAGTACATTGAAGGCCCTTTTGTTTTTCGTCGAACATTGCTTGTTATTGGTTTTTGTGTTTTTCGAATCTTTTGTTGTGTGATTTTCATCCTTTTTCCCGAAAAAACAAGGAACATACCTACTCGTACATATGTTTCGATTTCTGTCTTTTCATAAGAATTTCGTATTTGTGGAGTTTCTTGTGGACATGACGTGCGCACGTGCTGACAACGCGTGCTGGTCGCTCGCTCCGCGCTGGCACTGGCGCTACGGCCGGAGCGGAGCGGAATGTCTACGCGCGAGCACGGCACATGGGCGAGTGAGTATCTGTGAGATGTTTTCGCTGCTTGCTTATGCGATCTAGTTATGTTGTTGTTGTTGTTATTGTTATAGACTGCGTTGCACTTTGCGCGCGCCCAAGCCAGAGAAAGTGATTGAGGGACAAACGCAAAGTCATTGCAAAGACAAAAAAAAATGTGTAGCAAAAGAGGCGTAACGGCTAATGGGGCCGTTGGCGAAAAGATTGCCACTTGAAAGGAAGAAAACACTTGAGACAATTTTGCGAAAACAAAAGAATGTTTGGTTGGCAGAAGGTGTTGTCTTGAAATTACTGGAAAACCATAAATTGTAAAATTCGTAGTCTAAATAAAAAAATTAAATGAAATTGTTGAGTGAAATGTTATGAAACTCTGCTACTGTTTTACAACTTTCCATGACTAGATTTTGTGTTTATTGCGGCAAAAACTCGCTTTCAACAAACTTTATATAGTATTAGATATATGAAATTTGTAATAACTTAAAATTTCATATAAATTGGCTAGTAAATACATAATAACTAGTCCCTTATCAGCTGTTCACATGTTTATATGCACATAAAATCTATTATGGCCGATTGCAGTCGAGTGTATCGCTGATTATGTCGCATGAAGCGTTAATTAACTGAAAACAATTTCTTCCGAACGGAATAAAAATGCACTGCCAGTGCGACTGAACAAAACATTTACCAAATACGGCAAGTTGGTGTATCAGCGCTGCGAGTGTTGTCCACTCCATATGAAAATATATTTCCGGCACTGTACAGCAACAAACACAACAACATAACGCAGAAGCCACCGTTGTATGTAAAAGTTTCTGAGTATTTCTTGGTGCTTCACTGTTTGAGCGCACAAAAAAACATACATACGTATGTATGTAAATATGTAAATATCACAATAAAAGCTATAGCGGAGAAAATGTAATATTGTGACTAACGATAAATGCATAAAATATCTACTCATATGTAAACTATGGTTTTTTTTAAATTAATTAAATGCATTTTTATGGTAGGTGACACTCCGAGAGATGTTTGCACTCACAGTGGATTTTATGGGCCATTAAACAATCCAACACAACGTGAACTTTTTCTTTGTGTGCAGTATTTGGAAAGTTGTTGTTGTGGGGGCTCTTTAGTTCGGTGCAAGTTTAAGTGTTTGTTTTTAATTAAAACTAATATAATTTTACAAACCATTTGTTCATTGGTTCTCTGTCGACCCTGGAAATATACACGTTAGCACTATTTCTATAACTTTTGATCTATTGTTGAGACAAACCTATTCGTTTGAATGAATTGGAAAAGAGATTTGAAAGGCGTTTCATAATAAACTGAAAACTTGCTCACCAAAGCAAAGTATTCAGTAGTCAAATATTTTTAATCAATATGAGTGATTCTGCTCAAGGACCACCAAAGCATTTTTAACACATTTCAGAACCTCACAACTTTCGAATAACCCCTTTGAGCAGGAATGTAGGGTGCAATCAGTGTTGACTTGTATTGAGTGTGGCTCAACAAGAGTGTTTTTCGATTTCACGTGCTTTCGGCGCAGTCGATGCTGCTGCTGTACCTTTTTCGAAGCGGCGGTTCTTCACCATATTTCCTGTGATGGCTGCCGTGATGGCGGCTTTCCTTTGTAGGCGTTTAGCAGCGAAAAATTTCAACTATTACACACAGTGCAGTTTGGTCGTATTCCGATTTCGACACCCGATTTTGAATGTTGCAAAACTTTTGTCTTCTTAGGCCACACGTAGCCAAAAAGCACACGCGCACGTTTCGAACGAATTTTTGAATTTGTTGTAGTGACCGCGTTGAAAAGTCCAAAGTAAATACACTTCTATCCTCGTTCGTTGGCTGATAGCGACACTCGCGGTTGGCTTGTTTCCTTACAGACGATTGCGAACAATTTTTTGTAATTCGTGCACGAAAATATTTTTTCGAAAATGCACGAGTGGTGAGTGTGCGTTGTGCTCGGTGCGGTGCGACAACCGCAAATTTGCTCGCGTCTTCTCGTGTAAGAAACGTTCTAAAGTCGACTGCTTGAAGTGGACGTGCCAGCAATGCTTTTATAAATAAAACCGATCGTATCTCACATGCTGCTGTTGGCATTGTTGTTGCTGTCGCTGTTGTTACTGTTACTGTTGGTGTTGCTGGCGCCGTTGCTGCTAAATACGAAGGCGCCAACAACAACTGTCAAGAGTCGGCGACTCCGGCGGCTCCGGCTTTGTGGTAGAAGCAGTGCCACTGACACGACGACAGACGCCTGGCGCAGTGTGCAGATACAAATGCGAGCGAGAGTTTTGTTCGTCGGGCAACAACAATGAATTAGCTGAGCGCCCATAACGCAATCCAAGCGATTGTGCGCGCTGCGATCGTGCTATTGTTGTTGTACTTATGGCTCTTGCTGGTGCGTTGGTACGTGTGACAACACGAAAAAAGACAGCGAAACATTACAAATCGCTTCAAGTTCTTCTTCTTCTTCGGGCCCCAAGCGTCGGGGGAGCACCAACACAGACGTCTTTGCGCCAATGACCGAGTGCTTTTGCAGGGGGTGGAAGGGGGCGGCCCAACGCAAGGCAGTTCTCTCCTTAGCTCTGTCTCTCTCTCGTTAGCCACAACTCGCTCTGGCGACGCGATGTGGATCTTTTCGGTTATCATTTGTGGCTGAAATTTTGTTGGTATTGCAGCTGCAAATCTTGAATCTGTCGGCTGGCAATTGACAGCTAATAACTTTGACGTTTTTGGACAAATGACAAAGAAAAAGTTGTTGGTAATTTTCCCTGCTCAGATTCGCTGCAGAGTGCAGTAAATGAGCCAAACCGTGCGCCCTGCCCCGAGCACATGTCGGGCCGTCGGCCGTCGAGATAAGCCACATCTGTATTTGTTTACTTCGCTCCCTCTCTCACTCTCTCTCTCTCTCGTTCGCTCCGGCTCTTTGTTCTGCAAATTCGCTCAACTACTTCGTTTCAATGTTGCTGTTGTTGTTATTGTTGTTCAAATTGCTGATAATACAAATACTTAGGCTATGACTATGGCCGCTACTAAAATTTATTGTAGTTTTCCTTTTTTACGTAATTTTTGTTTTTGCTTTTTAGTTGCTGCTAGTTCATACGTAACAACACTATATGTCAATTATTTCACCGATAAGCTTACAACACAGTCACACTTCGCGCACACTTCGCGCCGGCCACACCGACGCACGCAGCCAATGACGGGTTATCACTCGAGCTATTTGTGCATTATTTACCACTTCGCCAAGCCGCCCGCAACCACTTGTGTTGCCAAGTCCCACACACACACGCACACGCATCTTCGCTCGTCGCTCGTCGCTCGCCACCCGTTAACCACCCACCAGTCGCTTGTGCCGTCGCCTGCTCCAGTTGACTTTATTCATTTTCGATCTTCCTTGGCTCGGCAGACTCGCGTTCTACATGACCGTTGTTGTTGTTGTTGTTGTGACCGTAGTGAGATTGCGTGTGTTTTGCGAATAATTATAATAAAAAGTTTCTAATAATTTTACTAAATATTTGATGGTTATTGATTTTTGTTGGAAAATTTTCAAACCGAAATCATTCAGTTCCGAATCATTCATTCAATCTGTTACAACGGAATTTCATGTTGACAACAAAATTTAATGTTATAATTGAAGCAATTTGAAAGGGCCACTTCAAGGCTCACTCAATCAGCGTTCAAATGAATTAAAGGTCATTATTTGTTATTAAGTGTTGACAATTGAAGCATAAATAATGGGGAACTTATACAAATAATGCAAAATATAAAAAAATTGATTTCAAATAGGCAACAACATTAGCAATTAGATTCTGGCTCAATTATATTTGGTGTAATATTTCGCCATTAGGCCCGCTAACTAATCAGTCATTGGGAGAAATGTACGGCACATCAAACAATAATGCTATGCAATTTTCGGTTGTTATCGCTCAGTTCATATTACAACCATTTATTGAGGTCTCACAAGCAGAATTGCCGACAGTTCCAAAGTATTCGTTGCGTCCTTTGAACGGTGGCATCAGCGTTTTCAGCAATCCGTGGACAACAATAGCAACCAGCTATGAAATGGGTTCGAACATACTGCGATTAGATTAGGGAAACAATAATTATTGCAATGAAAGCTTTTCGTTGTTTACACAACTAGCGCCGTGATGCAACATTTGCATTGCGTATTTGGAAAATAAAGTTTCACATCAAAACACTCGAAAGTCACTGTCACTGAATGAAGGCTCGTGTTGAATACTCGTAAATCAGCCATTTTTGATAACCTTTGCATCATGGAAATGTGTTAACTCATTCTAAATTGGTAGTAGCCGATTTTATAGTCGCCCAAGTACTCGGTTGCAGTTGAGAAAAGGTTGTAGTTGAGAAAAAGTGTATGAATTGAAGTAGGTACTTTTGATTCAAACAAATATTTTGCGCTGAGCTTCGGTTACTTTCAGTTCAAATATATGTTAAGATTAAATTTATTTATTTATTTATTTATTTATTTATTTAGAATAAGTACATTAAGTGTTTTAAGATCGAGTCTTTTAATAACACCTCAATCAGTATTAAATTTCTTAAACTAGAATTAAAATTAAATAAATTTGCCCCGTTAAATCGTGTTCCTAGCAGTGTCCATAGTTACATAAACGATCGATTTAACACTAGACTGCCCGACAATCTCACTTACCTAAAATGCCCATATATAGTCATTTTGACCACAATTTTGTTTACTGACATTTTTTATTTTATTGGTTTTTAAAACCGCTGAAAATGGAAACATTTGGTTGTGCGGATTTGTGTTTCATATTTCGCATACGACTTTTACTTGTGTGCCATTGGGCGTGAAAGAGTTAAATCTACGAAATATTCACTGTATACTATATGGAAGGAATGATCAAAGTTAAAACTCCTGAACGAGGGACAAAAATCTCTTGGGCTGCCATTTATAAATGTTTGACCTACGATACATTTTTCTATTAGAATCAGCGAAAATTTAATTTTGCAAAAAGTGAAACTGATGCCATACATGCAGTGGCGGATCCAGGGGGGGGGGGGGTTGGGGGTTGAAACCCCCGAAATACCGAAATATGTGGATCGACTATAAAACTACATACAAATTAAAATACATTTTATAAATATTAAAGAATTACATTTTAAACCCCCCCCCCCCCCCCGAAATATTTGTCTGGATCCGCGCCTGCATACATGATAAGAAAATATTATTTAAAAAAAATACAAAAATTTGTCTGTAACTCGCTGTTTACTGTAGGCACATAATAAATTTAGAAATAATTGAGCTCATAACGTCTACCAAAACAGACGCTAAGGGTGACCAACGCTAACAACTATATTAGCCTGATTATGAACCTGGCTTAAACGTATTAAAATATTTTTCACATCGTGTCAGTGCTGTCTGCACCACATTTGTGGCCAGCACAAACTGTACTGAAAGTCGCATAGAGAACATGTGAACCTATATTATGAAATTGTCTGCGCTTATCAACTGATATTATATGCTTAACTTAAGTCAACACACTTCATTATTTTAATAACAACAACGACAATTGATAAGTGAAATATACAGGAAAGACTCGACTCGACTGGGTGCGCAAACGCGTGCATGCAGAAGTGCGAAACGTGATTGGGTTAATTTCGTGCGATTTTTACGGGGCCGGGCGGCGGGCATGTGCGCGCTTTCGGCCGAGCAAGTGGGAAAGTAGAGGCGCATCTGCGCCTTCGAATTGGGTATGAAGGGTTCGCTGGAGTAAGGAACTCGTACTCACTTATCACTCAATTTATCATTGAGTGAACTAGTTGGGAGGGAGAGCGCCCAAAAACAATGACAGACAATGATCACAACCCGTTATCACGTAGCAGAGCGTTGGATGGAAAAGTTGCTGGAATAAAATTATTTGAAGAATGCAGAATTTGTTGTTGAAAGTGATTCAATGGCGGTGAGTAGTTTAGACCTCGAATTATTTGCAGCCGTAACAAACCCTTTACTTTTTAAGTGTTTTCGATATTCGATATTCGAGTCGATATTCCAACACCCCAAAGAAAGCTCTTACTGATGGATCACAGCGTCAGATCGTATGCAAAGTTCGGTAGATCACTGAAATCAGGCAACTGGTAGGTGCAGACATCTACATAGCAGAAGGTAGAAGCGGACTTACGCATAAAACCATAAGAAAATGGAAATAATGAGAAAAAATATGCTAATACCAAGGACCGTACCGGTTATAGGTTTTTATCAAAAAAATCAAATTTTAACTGTTATTTTTTAACTTTATTTTTCCCGACGAAAATAAAAGTTCTTTTGTGCCATTTATCATTTGAGGCAACAATAACATTTTTGTAACTATTTTGTGACCGACTAAAAAACTATTGATACAATTTTTTTCGTCGAACAAGTCTTATAGCTCAGAATGTGTAGTTTTTTTGTCGGTCAAACGGGCTTCGAAAAAATTCAAATTGCCTGATATATTTGACCGAAAAAATAAAAGCCACAAAATAAATGTTATTTTTAACCGATAAAATAAAAGACAAAAGTAACAGTTATTTTTCCCTGAAATGATAAAAGGCACACGACTGCATGTTGGAGCTGCCTGCAAGTTGCAGTCATCCATAAGTTCCCTACTGGTGTTGTTTACATTCCATCTGGAAGGCGGAAGCTGCATACACGCCCATCGTAACTTTCATCAACTGCGCTCGTAATTCACTAGCAAAGTGAATAAATTATCCCAGACAAGTCATTTGCAAATATTTGCACAGTGTGGCTGCAAATGCAGCGATTTTCATCCATGTGAATTTATTTTCTACAAAGTTTGTACATAGTTGCGACAACTGCATGGAAATGACGTTAGCGTCAAACGCAATAAAATGTATTTCATTGTCTGGCTGTGTGACACTACGTGCAATCTGCGCCGGTGACGGCACTGCAGGGAAAGTTTATTAGTAGTTAGACAGTTGGCCAGCTCGAACCACTTGCAGGCAGTTTTTTGTTGCAAGTAAATGAGTGCCAAACAGGAATAAAAATACTCTTGAATTTAAAAAATAGTAACATAAAGTAAAGAAGACTTATAAACAAATTCACTTCTCTCGCTGTGTTTTTATTTTCTGCTTGTTCTGTTGTGTCCTCCCGCTTTGGCATAAACAAAATTTGTTTTGCTTCTGTTGCTCAAATCTTGGCTGACATTAATAAAATCGACCATTCGCAAAAGTAAAACTCGAGTGGCGTTTGGGCGTTTTGTTTATTTTTTGCGACATGTGCCACACCCACACACCCGCGCCAAATGTGCGGCGCATTTTCAGTCCCATCAAATTTTATTTCATTTTGTCTCGCTTGCCGAATTGTTTCAACAAATCACTGCAGCTCAAATGATTATTGCTTGCAAGGGGACTTGGTGCTTGTTGTTGTGATGGAAAGGTGACGAGTTGCCGCTGTGCGATGTCTACAACGGAAATGCGGTGAATTCAATGCAATTTAGAAAAACAACATTGAAATGCTGCCAGATTTTGATGATTCTTCGAAACATTTCAATTCAGAGTTATCGAACGCGAAGAGAGAATCTTTGTTTTGAGGAATATTCTAATGGAATATTTTAATGGAAAAAAACAAATATTATGACAAATACTATTTAGCACATCAACGCTAACGACTTATCGTCAATGAGAAACTTGAGAATTTGAATTTGGCAAAATCATTTGCAAAAATAAAAACAGATTGAAGTTTGTTACTTCAAACGGAAATGATTGTTATTCAAAAAAGCAATGGATGGGGCTTGTAAACATTTTAACATACTTGACAAACATGGCTGTTCTAATAAGTGTGGAATGTGGGTTCTTGTTCCAAGCTGCGCTCTATGGAATGGAATAATTGGATTTAGGGAGACAAGAAGCTGATATATTCTGTTTCGTACTCTATCTGAGTACTTTTTTATGATCTGCATTAATTTCGGACAAGTCTGCACAGGTGCACAAACACTCAAACATTGTAATTGCAATCACATTTAAAAAAACATTTAAAAATCTCATGTTCAAACAATTCACTTGACCCCGACCCAAATATGGTAATTACTTTGGCTTTTGCTAAAATATAAAACGCCAACACATACAGTTGCCAATCAATAAAATAAACAAACAATTATTATTCAAACATTGAAATCGTTTCGAAATCATTTGAATCGTTCGCAGGATTAGTGGCGGACACGAACCGTCACAGAGTGTCAACACTTCCTGCCGAATTGGAATGGACAGAATGGCACACATTGGTAGCGGACGAAATTCCTCCGATAAACACATGGCCGACTAATTGAGTTGGCAACTGAAAACTCATTGGACGAACGTGATGTCTAATTGAGATCAGAACGTGTATTGGTTGAACATATTACGATGATTGTATAAATTGAATCAATCTATACGAAGTAACACATCATTAACATACAATCTATGCAATTCGCATTTAGATGGCTCTGTGCGCGCCAGCTATCCGCCCCTAAAGCGAGCTGGGAGCGTGGAGGCATGCAGCAGTCTTTGATGAGAATGACAAACCTAATTTTTCGTAGCAGTTGTTGTTGTTGCTGCTGTTTATCTCACAACATTCAGCTTGCAATTGAGTTTTCCACAAAGTATACAGGTGAGTCAAAGCCTGACAAGACTAACAAATATTGATTTAATCATTTCGATCGACACTCTGCTCGGTACTGGAAAATCGGGTCAGTTGTTCAAAGGCCTTCGCGAATGTCGTGTTTGTATGTAAATATTAGAATTGTCAAGTACGCATTAATTCAAATATTTGTACAGAAACTAAACACTTGCGACATTTTCGTTAGTATCCGAACCGAATCAAATTGATTCGAATTGATGGACAAACATGCATTTATGTAATTGAATCAATTCTCAGTGCTATTCGGCATTTTAAGCCAATTTCACCACACTTTGCAGTGAAATTAGCATCGATGATGACAAGCGTCAACTGTCACCGCAAGGCTCCAAAATGTCACTGAGCCATTGAGAGAGAGGCAGAGTTATAGTTCTAACTTTTTACTCAAAGCAAACATTTGTCCCTCGGTTATAATTGAAAGAAGCAATAGTGGGCGTGTTTTTGGTGCAAATTAATTGCATTTAATTGAAGAGGTCCATAACAAAACGCAATAATTCCACCATAAAAATTTTTTGGATAAACGAATAAATGTAATTAAAGTCAGTAGGATATTATATTCTTTTAGATAGTTGCTGTGGAATAATAGTTTTCTAGGAACAATACAAATCATAAAGAAGTTAATTTATTTGGCAATTCATTTTTAAGTTATTTAGAAAACAAATTTGGAAATGTTGCGTTTTGGTCCGATACATAGTATTTATTTCATTTTGCTATGAACCCTATGGAGATGTTGAGTTTTGATATGAACTAGGTTTGGAATTGTGGCGTTTTGCTGTGAATAACATAGAAATAAAATCTTTTTGATATGAATTGCATAAGTTTCATTATATTACGCAAGTACATTCAAGTATTACAAAAGTATATAAGTATTCAAGTATTAAAAAAAATCAACACTCTCATTCCAGTGTCCTCCTCCAAACAGTCACATAAGGTTACATCATCGGTTTCATTGCAACTATTTCCTTGTTCGTCTAACAATATCTTTGTATAATATTCTAACCCGGAAATGTTTGACCACTGTTGGCCATAATGTTTTTCCAATAATTTAACAACATCTTCCTTCTTTTTTGAATTAATTGAACACCAAGAGGAATTCCATCAAGCAAATGAAGGGGTATTTTGCCTCTTTTAAGATAGCTGGTAAATTTTTCTTTGCCTTCAACTTTGTAAGTTTCAAAAGTGTTGACTACACATTGCTTGTGCTGTTTTGTGGAGAGTTTAAAGTAAATTCTGTTCATACTCTGTATGCCGTTTATAGGAGGGTAATATTCTGCCAACATTTTTAAATCCTTAAGGGTCCAATCCTTTCCTGAAATAGTTACTTGCCTGTTCACAGAATAAACTTTGTGATTTCTTTAAAGTTATAGTATTTTTTCGCAAATCTTTTTCAACACGCCCAAAAACTCGATGAAATTCTTACCGTTTTATAGTTATTGTAGAGTTACCATAATAATAAATTTAAATTTTATTAAAATTAATTTATATCATTGACTTTTCACTAAGATCTCGAAGTTATTTATTGCATAGATATGGAAATGTTGCATTTTGGTCTGAACCATTATTTTTGGTTTTGAATTACAGTGAAATTAATGACCTTTGGTATGTTTTATAACAATTGTTACATAGATTTTAACATGTAGAACTGGATTCAGTCAAAAAAACGAAACACTTAAAAAGTGGAATTATTGCGTTTTGTTATGGACCTCCTCAATTATGCCAATTGATAAATATGTATACTCAAGTTCAAACTATTTATTTGTAGGTTTTATGCGAGAATATTGAATTGTTTGGCTGAAATTATAAAGACAAAAAACATAATCCTTACAAACACAATTCAATTAATATAAAAGTAGTTTATTTAAATTCCCGAAGTCACACTCCTCCGAAGTGACACTAAACAAAGAAGACCTTAAAAAATATCCCTCTGGCCTTATAAGAGACTCCAAGGGGCAGCCGCGATGTGCAACAACGCTATCTGAGAACTTCTGCTCTACTGTGAAGAAACTGCAATGAGCGATGACCGGCCACTACTTGCAACATAAACAAATCGGACAGTAATCAGCGTTGGTGTGAACGCTGAGAGAAAAACGTTAAATTTCTATCAGGCAGGTTTGTTTGCTTGGTAGTTTTTCACATCGGCAGTTTTAAGTAAAAGTTTCAGTAGAGTCCCAGGTCATCGAAACTATAATATCAGATCTCTACAACAAAACGGGAGAGTTAGTCATCCTGAAACAATTCTAATTCTTACCCCCTATTTTTTGACAATAGCGAAGTGAAGGTCATTTATGTTTTGTTACTCCGCGGTTTTTTTTTAATGAAATGAATACTTCTGTAAATACCAACAGATGTCTCTCTGTGACGTATATGTATGGTGTCTTTTAATTAAGAAAATATTTGTCGCAAAATTTCTGCCACAAGTGTTTTAAAGCTGGTGTGAAGACATGTACAGAGTTGCAGTTCATGATTTTTGCGTTTATCCAAAAATTTAATTTTGCATTTGACATTTTCGACTAAAACATTAAAAGACTTCAACTATCAAACAAGCATTTCTAAAGTCCAATTAAAAAGTGTTAAAAAAAACACAAAAATCAATTCTAATCATTGACAAAATGGCGCAAAACAAAGACGGCAACGAAAACAACAAAAACAATATCAGCACCCTACACCGCGCACATTTGAAAGATACGTATTGACGTATTTGTATGCAATCGGCTGGAGTATTTTTTACTCGTTTCACGAGTCTCATGCCGGGAGACGATAACCTTTCAAGGGAAAAGTAAACATTTCGGTATTTTTTCAATTTTTGCAAAACCTCGTCTACAGCAGCTCGCGCCTTTCTCTGCACACTGCCCAAAAAATGCAAACTGCCGCTCCCAGTAAATAGTTTTAAGCCCCCGGACGTACACACCCGCCTCGGGCGCTCTCGCTGGCGCTCGCGTGCGATCATTGGTGCGCGTGCTGGCGCTCGGCGCTCTCCGCATAAGCTTTGATCACGTTTCGTACACGTTCAGACTGAGCGCTTCACGTGATGGCCAAATGAACAGCGTTCAATACGGTCGCACTGAGCGGAGCCGAGCGTCGGCGTTGTCGAGTTCTGGAAGCGATGTGCGGTGTGAGGGGGCGCCACCCATGCGGCTCCACTTGCACAAATTGACATAACCAGTCGTCTCTGCCCGGTCTGCGCGCCGTTTCAGCGACGCCACTGATAAGTTTGCTGCAAAAAAAAAATTAATAAAATTTCGCGAAAAGCGATGAGTGTACAATGGATTCAATCGAAAACGAGCCAAATAAAATCGCCCCAAAACCATGCAATCAATTAGTACGGAATGGTGCAAGCAAATTGAGTTCAAATGATGATACTAAATGCGGCAGAAATTTAAACATTTAGGAATGCAGAGTTCATGTGGGAAATAAAATTTGTATCTCATTTGGAAAAAAGTTTTTTAATTAGTTGATGACAAAAATGAATAAATAATTTTGTTTGCGGTGTTTTGGGCTCAGAAAAGCATTGAAGAAAGTATTTGCATAAAAACTGTATAAATAACAAAAAAAAAATTGACTATGTCATCAGGGACTATGTCACCTTTTAGGGATATTGGATATTTTTTTACATTACATTTTGTACATTACATTTTTGCATTAAATTTTTGCATTATATTTTTGCATTACATTTTTACATCACATTTTTACATTACGATATATTTTTTGTTTATCCAAAAAAAGTTTTATAGGAGTTGTTTAAATAAATAACTTTTGAGTTTTCGGTTTTTTACCCTCCAGTGGGCAAATATATTAATTGAACATTCAAAAAAATATATGTTTTTATTATCAAATATAAAGCTGACAAATAGAAAGATTGACACATATATAATTACAGTCGTGTCTGGGTATAGTGATCAACCTATATAGTGAACACCTCGATAGTGAACACCCAAGTTTTGACTGGAGCCTCTAAATCATAAACAACCTTTTTAAAGCAATTTCAAGCAAAAAGCAAAAAGTGTATTTTGAGCAAATAAAACGAGTTTTTGAACAAAAATGTTAACCTTGATATAGTGAACAACCTGAATACTGTGAACAGGCCATGCAATAATTAGTTCACTATATCCAGAAACGACTGTACTTCGGTCATCCTAGCAGTAATTAAATATGAATAAGACAACACAAACATTACGGCCATACCAAAACTCTACATTCTAAGCAGCTACGAAATGCTGAAATGAATTGAAAAAAGTTTTGAGTACATTTAAAATGAATATAAGTAAACTTTAGCTTTGAAAATTTCCGACAAATTGCGCTGTTTTTAACCCACTGTCAGCATGCCCGATGTGCTTAGTATTGATGCCACGTGCTGTCAAAAATAACACATAACACAGCAAACAGCAACCAAAAAGCCAAATTTATTTTATAGCTGCAAATTTGAAAACGCATAGCAAAAAAAAACACAAACAAACATCTGAAGAATAGCAGAATTTATAAAAACCAGTCTCATGGCTCGTATTTTTAACAGGAGCCGCTCAATCGCAAAAAACCTGAGAGTCATTCTAAGCTAGAAACTAAAACACAACCACAATCACATCAAAATTTGGAGCTAGAATTTCGTATTGGCTGCCACATGAAGTCGCACGTTTCACACGTTCGCCGTATGCCGATCAGAGTGAATTCCTGTTTATTGGCCACATGAGTCCGGCTCGCCGCCACTCCGCTCGCACCTGGTCCGCCATCGGTCGGCGCGCGGTAATAGCAGCCGGCAAGTCACTCCGCACGAGAGTGCTGCGCTAAGCGGCTTCACCGCAAATCGTGCGCAACACGCGATTTTGCAAGCGGCTCGACTGCCTCAACGCTTAAATACTCAGAACGCAGCAGCGCTGGCCGCAGACATGTATTAAGTTTTCAGTGCGGCTGGTGGCTGGTTTTCGCTGGTTTATCAATGACCATGCACATTTCGAGCAACTGACGAACGAATGACGAAATCACATTCATGAAATTCTTGCTAGGCTAGTTCCGTATGCTGGTCCTCACGTGATTCTGATTATTCATTCAATTGAAGTGTTCGTTGGCCGCGGGCTGACGGTGCGGTTTTTTAGTAAAATTTTTATGCCAACTCAACTGCGAACAGCATCTGATAAAAAGTACTTTGCCCTTAACCTCATTAAAGAAGATAAATATAGATTAGCCGAAATGGGGATATGGTGTTGGTTCATTGGTTCATTTAGAAGCAACACGTGGAATTATTTGTTTGCTATATGGTTGGTGATTTTGAGGAGCTAGTCATTGTTTAACAAAATAAAATAAAACCCAAACACAAATTTTTTATTATTTTTTTTTTAATAAATTAAAAACATGATAGCCATTTAACTATCATTCACTTTAAACGCATTTTCTGCTTTTAAAATCGATCTTAAAATTATGTTAGTCAAATCAACGAACATTATATTAAATATTAGACTTAATAAATAAATAAATATTGTTAGCTATGCAGGGTTAAAGAAATTCAAAGTCGGCCGGCATTAACTTTAAGCTAAGTAAGCTTTAATTTTGCAATTATCCAAGTAAAAGAACACAACAGAAATCGTTTAATAGTTACAGTCGTGCCTGGGTATAGTGAACACCCTATATAGTGAACACCTCGATATAGTGAACACCCAAATTTTCACATGGAGTACTCTAAATAGTGAACAATCGAAAACCTCTAAATAGTGAACAAAATTTTGAAAGCAATTTCAAGCAAAAAGCAACAAAAAGTACAAGAAGGAATAGAAAATTAAAGAGGGTATTCCCCTAATTTGTATTTTTGCTGTTAATTGTTACAAAATCAGCTGTTTCTTGACCTTAGTGGTTATGTTTTTTGTCGAGTGCAAGCCAATTGTGGTTGAAAGTGGGCTTTTTTATTTTTATTTTAATGATCTCTTGAATTTATATACACAAAGTGTATTTTGTGCAAATAAACGAGTTTTTGAACAAAAATGTTAACCTTGATATAGTGAACAACCGCAATACTGTGAACAAGTCTTGCAATAATTAGTTCACTTTATCCAGACACGACTGTATTTGTAAAATGAAAAAAAAAATTGTTACTTCAGCTGCGAAGAAAATGATAACCAATGAATACTTCGAGGCATTCTGTTTTAATGTTTATTCATATAGCAAATCATTGCATACTCTTAGGCAGTACAGTGATATGCCGCAACAATACAGAGGTGGCCAGTTCTTAGTCTCGACAAACGAAGTATTGTTTATATTTTTTTTAAATCTATTTGGAGGTTTCGATGTTTTTCGTATGTCTTGTTTTAGGAAATAAACTGGAACTTTGATAGAGTTTAATGATTGTTTGGGAATTATTAATTGTTATTAATTAAGAAAAAACAATGTTATTCTTATTTTACAGAGAACATGCAACTTTATACACTTTGTGGTTTTCATTAGAAAATTTGAAAGTATTTAAAAAAAATATGTGTAAAACTGTCGAGGCTGTATCTGCTTTAAAATAATAAACTTCAAATAATTCAACTAACTTGTCCTCACGAATCAATTTCACTAAATGAGTCTTCGTATGACATTCAAATGCAAATCAGGCCAAACATTCACAGTTGTTGTGTTGTGTTGTTCTGTTCTGTTGGACCTCTCTTTTTGGTTTTTGGTGCTCATCGAATATCGCGCACTCCACGTAATATTATATCTCAAAATTCTAGTATCATCATCATTATTTTTAGGTTAACTTCAATGAATTTTTATGACTATAACCAATAATTGTCAACACTTCATTCCTATGCATCATTTATTCTATCATCCGTATCCTCGAAAATACATATTTACACTTTAAAACCAAGTAACAGTGGTGCCATTTAAACATCGTCGTTGAGTTTTTCCGCTTCCGTGGATTTCGGTTTTCCATTCAAATGCTCCGATTCCGGGCCAACGTGCTGCACATTATTCCACGGCTGCACTTCTGCCTTGCCGAACATCACGAAGAGCAGATTTCCCACGAAGTAGAAACCGCCCGCGATGTAGAAGATTACGCGCCACTGTGCGGCATTGTGCTGTGGAGATCGGAATGGAAATATTTATATATCGATGTTGTTATATGTAAATACCGTATCAGTGACGACATAGCCGACTACCAGCGGCGCAATAATGCTCATAATGTTCGCCGCGCAGTTGGTGAGGCCCACCAGGGTGCCGGCGAAATTCGGCGACAGATCGATGTGGTTCACCTGAAAGCCCAGATGTGTCGATGAGCTCAGCGCGACGGCAGTTGTTAGCAACACTACAGCCAGATCGCTGTGCGCCGCATCAACGTAGCTGAGAGCAATCAGGGTCACCATCGGTATCCACTGGCCGATTGTGTTGAAGAACTTGCGGCTGGCCGTGAGGCTGAGGCACTTGCGCCGCTCCATGGCGTTGGCGATGGCGCAAAAAACGAAGCCGAGCAGCAGCATGGCAAAGTACGGCAGCGCCGACAGCAGCGCGTTGCTCTTGATGTCCTTGCCCAGGATGTTCTTCATGAACGAGGGAATTTGCGTGAGCAGCGTCCAGAAGCCCCACGTGTAGCCGCAGTGCGCAAACAGCAGTACCAAGAACGGCACCGACTTGAATATCCTCGTCCACGGGACCTGCATGGGCGTCTTGTTACCCTCGCTCTTCATGCTGTGCATAAGCGAGTTCTCGATCATGGCGCGCTCGGCAACCGAAATGCGCGTGCACACGCTGGGCGAGTTGGTGCCCCATACAAGCCAGACCACAGCCCATACAATGCCCAGTGCGCCCGGAATGTAAAAGATGCTGGGCCAGCCGAGCGAAGAGGACGCCAAGACGCCACTCGACGCTAGCATCGCTACTGTGCCGAATTGGCTGCCCGAGAAGCAGTACGTGGCCAGTACGGCGCGCTCCTCCACCGGCGCCCACTTCGAGAGCAGCGTGGCCATGGAGGGAATGAGGATGCCCTGGCCAAAGCCCTGCAGCACACGCAGAGCGCACATCAACTTCCAGTCTCCGATGCTGGCGGCAGTTGGCGTGAGGATGGCGAGGACGCTGCTCAGCAACACGCTGCACAGCATCATCACCTTGCCGCCGAATCGGCGCGACCAGTGGCCGGCGGGTATCTGGGTGAGAATGTATCCGCAGAAGAAGCTACTCAGCACTTTGGACTTTGTTTGCTCCGACCAGGCATACTCCTGCAAAAGCGATGTTAATGCCAATTAAATTCCCGACATTTGAGTTGATGGAAGAGATTCTTTCATTCAGGTTACAGTACTCAAATTATATGTCATTCATACATTAGAAGCGCTTCGCGAAAGGTCCAATAAGGGACTTTGAAACAATTTTTAACTCACGACAAAATCTGGGTTCGTGGCATTTTTGTCCGTCATAGCCACAATTCCCACGGACAGATTGACGCGCATGCTGTAGGCCACGGATAGGCCCCAGAAGAGCAGAAATATTTGCAAATGCCGCAGCCCAAACGTTGCCAATTTTGCTGCAACGAATCGAAATAGCTGAACGTTAGGCAAAGGACAAAAAGTTACTGCTGACACTACTTACGCTTCGGCTCGTCCGCCACCGTCATCACAATGTTTTCGTCGGAGATACTGAACGTCTGCAAAGTCATTCTAATGGATACCGACACCGAAACTGCGCAGAAACTGAAGCCCGGAATTGCGAATTTTCCGCTGGCATCTGTTACATTCACAGCGGCCACGAAGCGTCTGACGAAATTACAATGGGATAAGCTTAAGAAGCAGCGTGCTGATGCTGATAAGCGCATCGATGGTAAATCAGATGAAAAGTCAAATATTAAAACAAAGAACGAAGGGTAAATACCAATAAAATTAAGTAGATAGGAATGCGAGAGACGGTAGCGCCGCACGTTTCGCTACGTTCTACAGAATTCTTTAGATAATTGTGTGGTGTAATTTGTTTGTAATTTTCCTTGCCAGGAGCTGGCACCCTACAATCGAAAGTTAAGACTTTTAAAAATATGCATAACCAGAAGAAAAAAAATAAATCAATATTTTGGCAACTGATTCTCATAGAAGATTACAAACAAAGTAACACGTGTTTTAACGTATTTGAATTTTAGCACTTTTTCGAAGCACATGCTTTATGGCTTCCGATTGTAAGTACATATAACGAAAAACGTTACAACTTTGAAAATAATAAAGATAAAAGATGAAGTTTCGCATAATGGTTTCTCATAAGTAGAGGATGATTTGTTCCAAAAATTATAAAAATTCGCCCACGGCTGCGCCCACTCATCATACAGACTTTATTTTTAACAATATTAAAATAGGCTAAAATTTTGTTGTAATGCATTAAAAACCTTTTTAGACGAAGAAATTTGAATTATGTGACTCTTAGCACATTTTTATAAAAATAGGCAAACTCTTAAAAAAAAATTTAAAATTTCTAAATTACTAATTTTCTTATTTATAGCACTGACAAGGTTAACTGACAGGTATATCTTTGCTCACAAAAAGTTAAAATAATGACTTATTATGTCTCATAAGGGGTTAAAGAGGCATGTCAAACCTATTTCTAGACAAAAATACCCATAAACGGACGGTAAATATTGAAAAGTTCATATTTTGCAGAATATCTTTGTATGGCAACCCTGTTAAAAAATGGGCAAACCACGCCCATTTTAGGCAAGATGTTGTTCCCATGATTTTCAAAGTTTTTGTACGAAATTTCAGTTTCATGTCTCAACTTGTTCAAAATCTATTATGAATACCTTCCATTAGTGCTGAGTACAAAAAGTGCTCGAGTTGGCATCCAAAAATTACTCGCATTTACGCTGAGGCAGGACTCTGCAGATAAGTTTGATACTATCATTTAGCTGAATGTCCCACCTAATGAGTGTATAAGTATTTCGAGGAATGCTGGGGAATCTCAAAAGTTATAGTCCATAGAAAATCCCCACTTTTTCTCAACAAATGAGGCAAAGGTTAGATGTGCTTTTTTCTGTCGAAATAAACATTTTTAAGATAAATTTTTTTAATATTAATTGTTTAAATATCATAACCCCACATGTGAAAATTGATGGGATTTCATTCAAAAATATAGATTCTACGGGCATCTGGAGAAAGCCTTGTTAACGATATTTTGTGAGAACTGAAAATTAATATAATAAAACGCTCAACTCTGAAAGACCTTCAAGCCCAGGTTCTGAGATGAAGGAACTTGAAAAATAGATTTTCTATATCTATATTACGATAGGTAAAAAACAAATGTAGGTTCGCAACTTTTGAATTCGTTCCAGTGCGAGCGTTTTTGCCTGTTTTTTCCAACGTGCGCCGTGCGTCGATATGTAACTGCATTCAGACAACACGCAACGGCCGCCGTTCTAGAAGCGGATCACCGTCGGCGCAGCTAAAAAAATTCATATGCTGTAGATAAAACGCTTCGGGAGCGGACGGAAAATTTTCAGACGTAAGTATTCAAAGCGACATAACGAGCTGCTTCCCGTTGTATGCACTTCCTTTTGGTCATAATGCGTAAAACCGAATGAAACGCCATACTTTCTAGTATAATTTAAATGCTTTAATCCGAAGAAAAATAAAGAGTTTAATATATGAATGAATGAACTTGTGTCTGAGCGTCCTAGCAGACACATAATGTGTGCTATGTGAAGTTGAGGCTAACTAGTTGGGCAGCGGGTAGAAAGTAGTTTTATTGGAAATGGGTAAGTTGGGAAATTGTTGTTTTTTTCAAGAAGAAAGCGATTTGTGACTAAACCGCGATGAAGAAAGAATGCAACAAAGCGCACCAAACACTAAATGCAATTAATTTCACGGGCGTTGTGAAGAGAGTGGCGAAGCGTAGTCATAGATTTTCGAGATACGTATACGCCCCGTGGAACGATTTGGGCTAATTGCACATTGCAATGTTTTTATTCTATTTTAAAGAATTCCCTCTTAAGCCGTTAAGCCTTTGAGTCAGGATAAATTAATCAATATTATTCCATCTATTATTCAATCTCACTTTAGAGGGAAAAATGCGCGCTTTAAGATAAAAATTGCCCGTCAAATGGACTGTGCACTGAGAGTAGGGTGAACCATAACGCATAAATTATTGACCACGCGCAACTGTCTCAACTGTGTCTACTGATGACGCTGTACCGGGTTATCAGAGATGAGTTAGACTATTCGAAAATCTGACGAAAGCGGCATGCAAATAGGCGCTGCACAGCTCGACACCTTTCAAGGTGCGAGACTGTCAAGATCCGCATACTTAAAATAATTCACTCACGATAACGAAAATTTGTAGTGCTTCGCTCTGTATGAACCTCAGACACGCGTATGGCGTCTCTGCCCGGTTCCCACTGCCATTGCCACCTACCATATTACATATTTGATGGTTGTATAACAGATGTAGGATTTATTTTCGGAGAATCTTTTACATAAAAATATATACATAGGTACACACACTTATTGTGCGATAATGATTTGTGGGAGGAATGGGTTAAAGAAGAAAGTTGAAATTGAATTGAAAATTGAAGTCTCTACTGAGAGATAATTAGGGTATTGGCTCCTTATGCGTTGATATCGACTCGAATTTAATGTGTGCCCGTTCGTGTTGCTTTTGTCGCGGAGTGTTCCAGGGCTGAACATTGGTTTTTCCCAGCACCAAGAAGAACAAATTTCCGACCAGATGCAGCCCCGACGCTATAAGAAATATCACGCGCCATTGAGTTGGATTAGTCTGCAAAAAAATTAAATATTCGGACATAAATACATAACTGAGGTGGTTTCGCCACTAAGAAACTATCACTTACCGGGTCCGTAACAACCCATCCCACCACAAGTGGCGCAAGCAGGCTCATTATGTTGGCCGCAAAATTGGTGATGCCCATCAGGATGCCCGCGTAATTCGGCGAGAGATCGATATGATTCACGAAGAATCCCATAAAGCTGGCCGAATTGACGCCCACGCTTATGGTCAGCAGCACCACGGCCAGGTCACTCTGCTCTTTGGTGACGAAGCCCAGCGCCACTATTGTCACCATCGGCACCCACTGGCCGATGGTGTTGAAGAGCTTGCGGCTGGTGTTAATGCTCAGCAGCTGATGCCTTCCCATCACGTTGGCAACGATGCAAAAGATGAAGCTCAGCACCAGGTTGGCCACAAAGGGCAGCGACGACAGCAGCGCGTTGCTCTTGATGTCCTTGCCGAGCACACTCTTCATGTAGGAGGGGATTTGCGTGAGCATCGTCCAGTAGCCCCACGCGTACGAGCTCTGCACAATGACCAGCACAATGAACGGCACCGACGTGAGTATGTCCGACCAGGGCGTGGACAAAGCCTTTGTTTTCTCCTCGGCGCTTTCGGTGCGCTCCCAGGAGGCTTCAATGAGTTGGCGCTCCGCGGCGGTTATGCCTTTGTAGTCGCTCGGCGATGCGGCGCCCCAGATGACCCACGCCACCGACCACAGAAAGCTGACGATGCTCGATGCGTAGAAGATGCTCGGCCAGCCGAATGACGAAGAGGCCAGCAGGCCGCTGACGGCCATGACGACTATGGCGCCGAAGGGGCAGCCGGCGTAGCAGAATGTGGACATGATGCCGCGTTCCTCGGGCGGCGCCCAGCGCGATAGTACGGTGTGCGTGGAGGGGAAGATCAAGCCCTGCACGAGGCCCTGGCCAAGGCGCACAGCGCACACCAACTGCCAGTTGCCGACCTTGGCGGCGATGGGCGTGAAGAGCGTCAACACGGCGCCGATGAACACGCTGCAGAGCAGAGTGACTTTGCCGCCGAACCGGTGCGCCAAGTGGCCCGCTGGCAGTTGGGTGACAAAGTAACCCCAGAAGAAGCTGCTCAGCACCAGCGACTTGGTGCGCTCCGACCAGGCGTACTCCTGCCGAATGCAATAACAGCAAAAATAAAAAAAAATTATTTATTCGACTATTGCTTGAAACTCACTGGAAAGTCGGGATTTGTGGCATTTCGGTCCATCATGGCCACAATAGCAACGGAGAGATTAACACGCATTATGAAGGCCACAGTCAGCGCAAAGAAGACCAGCACGCACTGCAAATGCCGCACACCAAATGCTGGCGCTATAAATAAGTACATAACAGTTACAACAGAAAAAATTATGCAATACGGGATTTTGAGCTAAATGTTCTTTAAAAAAAATGTCACAATGATTGCACGGCAACAATTTCCGAATTTCGCCTTCAGTGCGATTAAACTAACCCTTTTCCTCATATTGACTTTTTGACTTTTGATCCATGACTTGACTTTTCTCCATGTCGCTTTAGTTCGCAAGCAGTTTCGCAACGTTGTACTTCCAACCGCCAGCAGCTCCGCCAAGTCTCTGAAATGCGCCCGCGAGGTTATACAAATTTGTACCGCGTGAGGCATCAGGAAAGTGTTGAGCATGAAATAAATTACTGGATAAGATGTGCAGATTTGTACTTTCGTGCAGCGTGATTTTTAATATGAATGGGACAATTATTTATGACAATGTTTAGCTTATCGCTGTCGAGTTACGATAGACTGTGCGAGCGTAATGCAAGACGACTACTTATTGCGACGACTAATTATTCCTCTTCAGAACAGGCAGTAAGTCTGCGGCGTAAGAGTTTTGTCGGAGGCCCTAAAAGACATATTTTTCAAAAGATCTGAGGGCGAATGGTCAAACAGCCAATGTGTGGTTAATTCGAAATCGCATTAGGCGTTTAGGAGAAAAGAAAGTTCTTAAGTTATTAATCGAGTATTAGAAGAAAATGCTTGACAATTCATTTTATTTTGCATATATTTGCTTAAACACGTATTGAACGTGGTTTTATACATCAATGACAATTCCATTATAAAGATATCTTCTTTTGCGCCGATCGTTTTCAATTTGATGTGTTTGCGTTCCTTCGTTGCATGTGTCGGATAATTCCAAGGCTGTACTTCTCTCTTGCCCAGCACCACGAAAAGCAAATTCGCCACAAAATAAATGCCACCAGCTATCAGAAATACTACTCTTCATTGAATGGGGTTTTCCTGCGAATTTGGTAAAGCACAACCAACTAAATGCACAAATAGCCGAGTTGTTAGTACTCTCAATGGAATTTACCGCATCGGTGACCACCAGACCCACCACCAGCGGCGCTATAACTCACACCATACTCGCCGCACAGTTGGTGATGCCTATTATGATGTCAGCGCAGTTCGGGGACAGATCGATGTGGTTTATGCCGCACGTCGCTTACGGAGAAGCTTTACGTGAGCAGTACCTTGCCGCCGAACCGGTGCGCCAGCTGGCCGGCCGGTATCGGCGTCATGAAGTAGCCCCAGAAGAAACTGCTCAGCGCCAGGGACTTGGTACATTCAGTACAAGCGAATTCCTGCAGCAAACACGAAGTCAATTAGTTTTTTGCAGTTGCCTATACAGGGTCCGCTGAGCGAAAGTCCGCATTCGTTGCGTTGTGATCCATCATGGCCACAATGGCGACAGAGAGATTCACTCGCATCATAAATGTCTAAGAAGAACAGAACACACTGAAAATTACGCACGCCGAGTGTCGAAGTGGTGACTTCCTTGTCAACATCTCTTGGCATGTCCGGGCGCCGTCCGCATCCAAGTTTTACTGTCGTCGCGGCGCCTTAAGATCAACGTCAGCGCTTTATCAGAGAGCCGGCGTTGGAGCGCATTTTGAGCAGCAAAGTTTTCTGAGATAAATCATTGTACCAACAACAAAATCGTATCTACATCGTATTTATGTAGTCAAGCCAAGTCAAATAAGTGGCAATAAATTACACCGATGTGCACACAGTAGCCGCCCAACCAGACGAAACACTCGGAATTATATCACCTGATATTATTGTATGGGAAAATATTTCTGGCATGACACCGAGGCCAGGATTTCCAACAGAAATAATAACAATAGGTACTCAGTGCATGTAGAAATGGATGCAATGGATATGTGGGAATGGCGCTCGGAGCTAGAAGTCCGTGTTCGGATGTGAAACTTCGAGTGCACCACACGACCTGTAAATTCTTCGTTGATAATTGTCCATCCCCTCCGAATGAAGTTAGCGTACCCACTACTCGTACTATGCATGCACAATACACGTAGAATACACGCATGTAGATTACTTCACTTTCAACATAATTTTATGTGGCTACACAACAAGCAAATATCTAAGTTGAATATATTCCATGCAATAACGCCAAGCACAATTTTATTCGTTCCTGGTGGTGGTTGAAGGTGACGGTGTTGGTGGTGGCGGGTCGTTCCACTCCTGGACGTCGAATTTGCCGCAGACCAGAAAGATTAGGTTGCCTATTAGATAGAATCCCGCCGTTATGAAGAATATAATCCGCCACTGCTGCAGCGATTTCTGGAAAAGGCAACAAATGCACCGAAAACACTTTTATGACTTGTTCGATGTGTGTGGGCACGAACCTCGTTGGTCACCAGGAAGGCCACCGTCAGCGGCGCTAGAATGCCGGTGAAGTTCGCCACACAGTTGGTGATGCCCATCAGCACGCCGCTGAAGTTGGGCGACAAATCAATATGATTAACTTGGTAGCCCAGATACGAAGCCGAACTGAGGCCGACGGTCGCCGTGAGCAGCGCAATCGCCAGCGTTGGCTTCTCGACATAGCCCAGCGCTATTAGCGTGAGGGCCGGTATGCCGTGTCCGATCGTGTTGAACATCCTGCGCGACGCTGCCAACGACATCGCGCGCTTCTTCTTCAGCACCAGCGAGACGCCCGTGAAGAAGAAGCAGAGGATCCACATGGTGAAGTAGGGTAGCGCCGACGAGAGCGCATTGCGTTTGATGTCCATCAGCAGGATCTGCTTGATGTAGTTGGGCATTTGCGTAAGCAGCGTCCAGAGGCCCCAGTTGTTGGTGCAGTGCACGACTAGCAGCGCCCAGAACGGTTTGGACTGGAGGAAGGAGAGCCACGGCGGGTCCATAGAGTTGCGCCGGTACTGCGTCATTCGGTCGCCCAGTGTGACCTCCAGTTTGCGTTTCTCCTTCTCCGAGAGAGACTTGTGGTCGCTGGGCGAGCTGGAGCCCCACACCGTGAACACCGCCACCCACAACAGGCCGGCGCCGCCCGAGATGTAGAATATGCCCGGCCAACCGAGGTGCGAGGCCGCAATGATGCCACTGCCGGCCAGCATCACGCAGGCGCCGAACTGACTGCCCGAGTAGGCAACGGCACTCAGAATGCCGCGCTCGTCGGCCGGCGACCACTTGGAGAGAATGGTGTGCGAGGCGGGGAAGACGACGCCCTGCGACAGGCCCTGAATGATGCGCAGCACGACCATGAAGTGCCAGTCGCCGTAAAGGACACAGAACGGCGTCAATATAGCCAGCACCGAGCAGGTGGACAGGCCCAGGATCAGCAGGACCTTGCCGCCCAGCTTGCGCGCCATGTAGCCAGCGGGTATTTGCGTAGTCACGTAGCCCACGAAGAAGGAGCTCAGGATTACGCCTTTGGTCTTCTCGTTCCAGCTAAACTCCTGCAAGGGGAATCACTTTCAGTCGATGCGGCGCATTGCAAACGAGGCGCAGTGCTCACGTCAAAGTCCGGGTTCGAGAACTCCTTGTCCGTCATTGCAATAATGGCCACCGAGAGATTCACACGCATCGCGTACGCCACAGAAATCATGCAGAATAGCAGAAAGCATTGCAGGTGCCGCACGCCGAGAAAAGAGACTGCACGAAACAAAACGGTTAGTGATACTGTTGACCGGCCATTCGGCAGTCGTACATACACATTTGCAACGGGGGCACTGCAACAGTGCATCGAGAAATGAGAATTTAGGACAATATACCAGATGCTGAACCCAAAATGTGAATAGAAAAATCCTAAATAAAAACAGCTCGTAAAATTGACTTTTACAAATGCCAACTGAGTGGAGAAATGTGAGGGTTTCCTTTTGAATTTACGTTTGAATATTAAACAAAAAACATACAAATGTACGAATAAGCACGAATGTAGCCGAGTGGAAGGCGATAGAAATGGCTTTCAATTCGTACTAAGGACTGTACGACTCTTCATAGATTTTATAGGATCAAAGAAATTATGTAAATGTCTTTGGGTCTAGGAAATGGATCCGAGGAAGTGACACGTCTATAGGTAAATGGAATTAAAACGGGTACATCGGGTATTATTAGTCCCCATAATATAGAAAAGCAGATGTAGTATGGATGGATTGAAAGGATTTTGTTATATTTTAGGATTTAAATTTGGTTATTGACGAGTAAACACACAAACGGCTTTGAAGAAAATCCGCTTCAAAGCATCCAAAAAGTACGCTTCATTGACGACTATTATTATTATTATTATTTTTATTCTCATTTGTATTCATAGTCTTCATTGTCCTTATGGAAACAATGATCATCGTTGAAACTTTGTAAGGACTACGCATTTATTTGATTTCGGTTTGTCTGTTTTACTCGATTTTAATGACACTTGGCTTGTTTGAATGTCAAACTCAAATGCATTACTTACATCTGATTTCATCTGTTCAGCCAAAGAATCAACCAGCTCCTATAAACAAATTGGTTGGTCGATTACGATTATGCTCACTTATGCAACTAACATAAGTACATAAGTAAAGTATTAACAAACTTAAAAAAAATTGTTTTTGAATTTCCAAATTACAAATTCCTTCATTCATTTCAGATAGATTTCAAGTCTTCACATAGTCTGGATCAACTATGCTCTGGATGTTTGGATCATCAGGAGCCAGCAAAAGGAAATTCACCTTGACTACGATCAAATTTGTATTGATTTTTCTTCTATATTTACAACTTAAACATATTTACACATTATTCAAATTCATTTACAACTTTAACAAAACTATACTAACACACTTAAGCAGTGACTGTGGCAAAAAGTCGTTTACAAACAGACCGTCGCGTAGGTGGTGCGCCTAGTGTTGCGATTCAACCTGGGTGGAGTTGCGCTTCCGCGACGTCGACATAGTCTCCGGA
Source organism: Melieria crassipennis (assembly GCA_963668005.1). Lineage (NCBI taxonomy): Eukaryota > Metazoa > Arthropoda > Insecta > Diptera > Ulidiidae > Melieria > Melieria crassipennis. The sequence goes on along the minus strand of OY764963.1, from coordinate 112,634,153 downwards.
TCGTTCCACGGCTGCACTTCGGTTCTACCGAAGATGATGAACATCAAATTGCCCACAAAGTAGAAACCGGCCGCAACGAAGAAAATTATGCGCCATTGTTCGGGATTTTTCTGCAAACAACGAAAACATAGAAATTACAAATACAAATGGCAACGGGCCGCAGCAACTTACCTCGTCGGTGACAATGAAGCCCACGATTAGAGGCGCAATAATGCTCATAATGTTGGCCGCACAGTTGGTGATGCCCATCAGAATGCCCGCGAAGTTCGGCGACAGATCGATGTGGTTGACCTGGAAGCCCAGGTAGGTGGAGGCATTGATGCCCACAGTAATAGTGAGCAGCACGATGGCCATGTTGGTTTCGTCGGCGCCCACATAGCCCAAGGCCACTAGCGTCACCATCGGAATCCAGTGGCCGATGGTGTTGAAGAGCTTGCGGCTCATCGCCAGCGGTAGGCACTGGCGCCGGTTGATCAGCGACGACACCGCCGAGAACACGAAGCACATTATGAACATGGCCAGGTAGGGCAGAGCCGACAGCAACGCGTTGGCCTTGATGTCCATGCCCAGCACGTTCTTCATGTACGACGGTATCTCGGTGAGCAGCGTCCAGAAGCCCCAGTTGTGCGAGCTGTGCACCAAGATCAGCACCAGGAACGACGGCGAAGTGAGGAACTTCAGCCAGGGTGTGCGCATGCCCTGATTCTGCTCATCGTTGCCGGAACTCTGACCGAGCGACGTTTCGATCAGCTTCTTCTCCTCGGCCGAAATCGATTTGTAGTTGTCGGGCGAACTGGCGCCCCAGATGATATACACGACCGCCCACACCACACCGACGCTGCCCGAAATGTAGAATATGCTTGGCCAGCCGAGCGACGACGAGGCCAACACGCCGCTCGACGCCAGCATCACCGCCGTGCCGAACTGACTGCCCGAGTAGGCGTAGGTGCCCAGCGTGCCGCGCTCCTCGACTGGCGCCCACTTCGAGAGCAGCGTGTGCGTGGAGGGAAACACCACGCCCTGACTGAGGCCCTGGATGACGCGCAGCGCGCACACCAGCTGCCAGTTGCCGATCCGCGCACAGATGGGCGTCAGAATGGACAGCACCGAGCAGACGAGCACTCCGTACAGCAGCAGCGCTTTGCCGCCGAACTTGCGCGCCAGCGAGCCGGATGGCACCTGCGTGAGGACGTAGCCCCAGAAGAAGCTGCTCAGCAGAAGCGACTTGGTCGTCTCATTCCAATCGTATTCCTGAAAGTGATGGTTGAGTTTTTCAATTTAATTCAATTTATCAATTAATATTTTTATTTAAGTTGAGTTAGCTTTTAGTTTTGCGTAGGACTGTAGTTTGATAGGAGTGATGAACTTATGAATTATTGAGTAAGAACTCATAAATGATGCAGTTGGTATAGATAAGGTTATGGTTATCACTATGTGAGGTTATGTCAAAATGGCTGGTTGTTTTGCATTGCAACTTTTTATAAAAGTTACATTTACATAACAATACAGCGGATTATTAGGACTTTCTATCTTTTTCCTCACATAAGTTAATGAAAGTGTTTGCTTAGGTTAGATGAGTTGAGTTAATTCAACTTGTAGGTAAGAAAATAAGTTAGATTCCACGATATGTTGTAGGAGTTAAGGTTTGTTATTCCAATTCGGCTATGCAACTTACATCAAAATCTGGGTTTGTAGCATTTTTGTCCGTCATGGCCACGATGGCCACTGAAAGATTTACACGCAACGCATACGCAATCGACAGTCCACAGAACAGCAGGAAACATTGCAGATGTCGTATGCCGAAACTGAAACCTGAAACAAAAAACAAAAATCACGTCAAGTATTTATTTAAATTAATCGGGAGAAAGTTCGATTTAAATGTTTTTGTTATGAAAAATGAAAATGTGTGCTCTCAAGAAAATATTTATTTTTGATCGCTCGGTGTGAACTTTAACTTGTAAACATGGTACTTGAACTGAATAGATTACGTCTGCCCGTAATACATATTTACGTAAAGGCGCCGTTATTTGCTTAATTAATTGCCCCACTTTAAACAAAACTATTTGAATAATAACAAATTATATAAAAAAGAATGCACAATGCAATATTTAGAAAAAAAATTGTGCAAGTATTGAAGGCAAAAGCAAATAGAACCGCATGGAATTCACAAATATGTATGTGGTGTGTATGGACATTTGTTTATATGTTTCCACTGTCCACTCGTATATAACTATTTTGCGTTTTTCTATTCATTTCAGATAGTATTTATTGATTGAGTAAACAGAGAAAAGCACAAATAATGCGCGGTGATCTTTGGGTGGAGTGGAGGAAGGGAATCTATGAGTTGGCGCTTTCTGCAATAAAGTTGATCAGCTTTTGGCTATAAAGCTCGAAATACCTAATCAAAATGATGAAACAAAGAGATAAAAAGATAATTCTAAAGGCCTGCGACAGGCAATGACTGAAATGAGTATTGGGCTATTTCCAGCTGTCCGTATTCCGTACAATTCGCATAATTTTTCATGATTGATGGCGGATAAAGGTTACTTTATGTGGTGATTGGGATTTTCTGTTTCATTTGAAAATACTGCGCATTTATTCCATTTTGCTGATTATATTTATTGATGTACTTATGTATGTATAAAAATACCTCCAGTTTTTATATGAAAATCTCTTTGTAGACATACAGACGATCTGGGGTAAACGCCCATAAAATGCTTCATGTCGATTAAATAGCAAAAAACGTTATCGTCAAACAAAATTTAAGGAATCCACTCTCGGCCCTGAGTTTTAACTTGCCAAAGTATTCTTACTTGACTTGCCATGTATTTCTAACCTCAACTACTTTGCTGTAAGACATTTCGCGTGGGAACAAAATGTATAACTTAAGACACGAATTTCTAACAATTTCGACCAGTTCGGTGAAAACACTAACTTTTCAATCATAAAACACTCAACTAGAAGCTGAAGTCTTAAGACTTCTGCAAAAGTTTTCCTGTAGGTTTCCATACAATCTAGAACCTCTAACACAAAATGATTCTACTAAGTGATAGCATTCATTGTGTTCAGCTACAATCAGATGGAAATAGCTGCAGTAGCGCAGTCGTTCTTGCTGATCCAAGCCGATTCTCCTACAGTGCTGTCTTCTTCGATGTTATAAACCTGTCATGCTTGCTGTCATCGTCTGTCTATGTTTTACTTCCTCAAAATGGTTATTGCTGTGATGACAAGTGTGATCACTTCAAGAATCGAGACGCACTAAATGAACTTCAGTAGGTATCACAAAAAGCCCATCCTTGATAATGAAAGTAGCGATTGGCGTCAAAATTTTTATTTGCTCGGCGTCAATAACGAAAAGTCATCCGTGCCGTACAGTGAAGCTCGCATGGCCTCAATTTCAACACATCGTAAGCTTAGCAGTGCTCGCCGCAGACGTTGGCAAAGCAAATATTGACAATCAATTCTTAGACTCAACGCACAGTTGAAGCCTCGTGTCCGCTACACCCGCGCTGCCGACATACCTTCTGTGTCAAAGCGTCGATTCTTCGCCATGTTTACGTTCTGCCCAATTGACGCGCACAACTCCTTTTTCGATTCGCCAATACTTCGCTATTCAGCTGCATTTACACCACTCGATGAGGCAAAGCCCGAGCACGAACTGATCGATTTTCGATAAAGTATCAAGACTTGAAGCATCGTAGGCTTCTGCGCTGTAAAATGCACTCAACACTTTAACAATGTACGCAAGACAAGCAGCAACAACAAAAACAACAAGTCCACAATCGCCACCACTTGACGCTCGGACATTTCCTGACAGACACAGCACGACATACACACACACACACATACGATAGGCCTACACGCCACTGCCCGTCGGAGGCAGGTTGAAGCGTCGACGCGGCCTCGTTATCAGCGCAGACACCGCGCTTATCGCCGCTGGACTTTAGAAGTGTGCGCTTCTCTTGACTTGTTTTGTTGCATTTCACAAAAAGGAAAACACTTCTCTAAGTGGCTGTGTACTACATTCGTGAACATGTGGTAGATGGCAAACACACACTTGAGAAAATCGTATTGACACATGTGCGAAGTCGGGAGCAGTTACAGAACTGTTACAGTTTGCTGCTGCGATTGATAACACTCGGCAATACAATTTTGCAAAATCTACATTTTCTACGAAAGTAACCACACGAGCTCATTTCACATAGAAGCAGCCAACAAAGGTCAAAATTGAGTATCTGGGCCCATTTCAGCTCAAAATTCCCAACGTAAGGCAAAGACGCGCTTTCAAAGCTAACAGAAGTGTCACAAGGTTTTTAACTTTAAAATTAACTACACTTTCTAGACGGATCAATGTGAGACCGACCAGCGATGTGTAGTCCAGCGGGTAGCACGCTGACTTCTCATACCGAGGCCCTAGGTTCGATTCCTAGCTTGGGCTGGTGAAATGCTCATCTACTTCTATCGCTATCCACATGAAGCAGATGAGAATTACAAGAATCGCACAAGTGCGCTCTTGGCAGGCAATGGCAAAACCTCCAAGTGTGAAAGAAAAACTGCCAATCGCCGTTCGGATTCGGCGTTAAACTGTAGGTCCCCTCCTCCGGCCCTTTCCCCATCCGCTTGAAATGTGTGATGTAACATATTTTGGGAAAACAGTGTTGTATACACATTTCAAAACGGATGAAATATGAGATATCACTCTACTCTCCTTCCCCATCCCACATGGGTATAGTACAATGGTCCAAAATGGACTGAGTGCTATGAAGGCTTGTAGCCTTCCTGTCCAGTCTCAAGAAAAAAAATGTGAGGCCACCATATTTCATTCGCCCACACTGCTCATCGAGACTTCAATAAAAAATTAAGGCATTTCGTCGTATCAAAACGGGAGTCGTATACTACGCACGTCTAGTGAATACTTACGGACTGGTGTGTTGTTCTGATCTTCCGAACTTTCTTCAACCATCACCATTTAATTTCGAATTTGAATCTATCTGCTCACTAAAGCCCGTAACTTAACGGACGGCTGATTGCGCTTTCAAAGCAGTCTCCACACAAATTCAAAAGCTCAACACTGTCTAATCGACTCGCTGCTGTTGAGTTCTCAGACAATGTTGTCGGCCCGGCTGCACAAAGCTTTCTGCTTCACTACTTTGCACTGTAATGACTGAAATATGAATGAATGTTTTCAATGAACTAAAAATGTTAAGACCGTTGGTCCACTGCACACCCTTCCGAGCTTCCAGTCGGCTGTTAACTGCAGCTCTGTGCGGCGCCTCTAACTAGCATTTCATGAAAAATCGAATCGATCGTGGCTAGTTGGCCGCACTCCGGCCATGTGACACACCAGTGCAACAAGTATTCGGCCATTTGTCCAACACTTGAAAAGGAATCGGTCTCGAGTGCCACACTTGAAGGTGGTTTGACGCATTTTCGCGCACAGTGCCAGCAATTTGTCTTCTTGTACAAAAAGCGAACATGAAAACAAATCGGTAACGCCCCCCCAGATATAATCAAAACACTTGCGTACTTTCCAGGTGGTTGTGTGATAATAAACAAGTTGAAATTATCTGATGCTTAGGCTTATTAGGCTTATTTTTTGTCACAAATGTATTCAAGAAAAAAAAGTATCAAAATGAATTGATTTTTTAATCAGATCTGTGCCCAGTTCATGTTGCTTTCTTAAGTGCAGACATGTGTAGGATCCATACAAAAGACTCTTAAAACTTTACCAATTTCTTTGTCAGCAACAATCTGAAGAGCAAAGCGAATAAATTTCCTTACTTTATCGGAACATTTAACTTTCTTGGGACCTTGAAATGACTTGGGACTCTAGCGTGACTTGCACCACTTGTATTTATTATTGTATTTAGCTTGTGACACTTGATCATATCACCGTTTTCATCATTTTCACGTAAGTTATTCGACTGTCAAGCAGAACTTATCTGCAAGAGTTGGCTAGAGTGCCAACTGCCACGGGAAATGATTAAAACAGTGCCATGATGTTCACAATTTAGCGTTTCGCGTACGCTTATCATCAACATTTATTTTTGCCCAACGAAATCAACCATCAATAAAATATTTCCAATAAATTTTGAAGCGTGTTTAAGTAAGAAAGAATTATTTAAAATATGCCACAGAGTAATCAGAATGAATATATAAATTCCTGCTCATTTTAAAAGCTGTGCTGCTCGTTTGTTCAGGAAATGTGGACCTCAGTCACATTTTCATTGCCAACGGCGAATGCTTAACGCATATGGTTCGCTGCACTAGTTGACAATTTACGAGTACAACAACAAAAATACAAAGCCGAATAAATCAAAAAAACAAACAAGATTGTTACAGTCGGTTGTTATTTACTTATTTTTCCGCTACAATCGGGTTACTCTCCTTACTTATTTTCTGTTTTTTCTATATTTGTTTCTAGCCCGTACTGCGCGACTGTGTAATTATCTCTCTGCAGATATTTTTGTCAGCAGAGCCACGCAAGCGGAACACCAGTAAAATATCGGAGTTATTGGGGTTATCGGGTTTATCGGTTTTGGAAAAATCTCTAACGTGTGTGTGTTGGAGTTGGAGTTTGCATATTCGTGCTGGTGTAATTAGAAGTAGCAAATAAAGGAATAATAACCGAACGTGCTGGTGTTCAGTCATGAATACAGGGCAAAAGTAGATTGTTACATCCACTTGACCATAAACCCTGTCTCCCAACTTTTATATCCTTCCTGAACAAAAGCAGAGCCTCGCATTAATTGAGGTTATACCCTGCGCGTTTACTCAAATATTAAACAAAAAACCAATGGCTCAAGAAAATGTGTCCCAGATTAACTAAGTTAATACGAAAATGTTTACATTATGTAAAACAGGTTTTAGTGGTTGAAACCCGGACGCGTGCTGTAAAAAAATCCATACCACTGCTGTCACCTCACTCTGAACGGTGTAGGCCCCATACCAATGGGAATAGGCCTCAGAATTTAACCCTAAAATGCATATTGATGCCTTTAGGCACACTAACATATTTGTGTATATCTTTAAATTAAACCCCGATATAATATTTTGAAACGACAACCACATTCGAAATCTGTTTGCTAATATTTAGTAGTTCATTAATATTTAATTCACTTTTCAGTGGTTTTTTGTGTTAAAAAGAAAATCCTATTTTTATTTAGCAAACGTGAAAATAATTCATGCATTTGAGGGTTAAGTGCAGCGCACAAAATCCAGCGCGCACTGGCGCCAGGCATTTACCTTGAGCATAAATTATTTAATTATTTGTAGCATTCAGTCTAAGATTTACAATTCTGCTGCACTAACCAAAAGCGACTAACGGCGACTACTGCAATGTATGATGCATATAGAACATATAGAAAATATATGCATATGTATGAATTTGTATGTATCAAGTCTCGCAAATTAGCATTTTGAGCGCGCGGCGCGTTGTCAAATTTCGTATTCACTCGATTACAGTTTAATGATCTGCTCCGGTCCCAATGCGTTGACGGAAGATTAAGCTAACAACATTTTAATTGTACATATTTTACGCTCGATTTATTAATACTTTGTGAAATGCGTAGCATTTAGTGCCGAACAAAACGTGTCATTTCTGCTTTGTATTTCAATTAACGATAGGTTCTCAATTGATTTACTGAACTGAAGGCCAAACGTTGATGTTTGAGCGGCAATAGGGGACTAGACAAAGAACCCGCTTTTCGTTCGAAAGCAACTTTTATTTTAACGGAAACATAAAGCGTTCTCTTTGTTACGTGTTAATTGCTGCTTAGGTCAGGGTTCATGAGTCTAAAAAGAATTAAGACTGCTGAAATTGTACCAAAAATAAGATCACATTTAGAAAGCTCACAGGAAGGTTCACTAAGGGCACTCGCTGCGGTTAATGCCCAGAAGTACATCAGAGATTCAATGAAATTCAGTTTAATCCTAGTTTAATCTATTAAATCTTAGGTTCTTGCAACTAGAAGCCTCACTATTGAAGTTTAAGAAAGTAAACAGGCAAAGTAAAAAATTTACAGCTGAAGCAATCAATTGTCAGAGTTTAATTTAATCGAAAGCTATCAGTTCAGACATTATTCTCTCGCAGCACACTTTCAAATTCGAATCATCCATGCAGAGGAGCAAAATTTAAGTCAAGACGACACGTCGATAAGAAGCGGAAACCAGAAAAAACTGCACCAGAGTCGGACAGCCAAGACAACGCAATATAATCGGCGCGTTATGAGATGTCTGAGAGCGCATGTATTGCCGGATAGAACCGGAAAGAATTGTTTGAAGTGATTGGATTGGATTGGATTTTGCGCCGTTTCATACAATTGACAATTTCGGCTGATATTTTTTGCGCTCTTGATTAAGCGTTCCATTCACCTATTCGCCTTGAGACTGCCGGTGCTTATTTGACAGAATGTAAGTCGAATTATTTAGTTGAGCGAATTTCTCGCGCTTGATTACTGCTATGTACACCAATTCGTCTCACATTATAATCATCAGCTGTTTGTGTTTATATACTTCAACAACAACAACAGTAAAAAAAGAAACGCCACTAACAAATCGCTCGTAAGCGGCGCGTCGGCGATATGCGGTCATTAAATATTCCATTCGCGACGATATTGGCCAAAATTTTCGTATTCTAACAAGCTACCAATTTGCATTTTTAGTGCGTTTTAAAGTGTTGAGCGCAAAAGTTGCGCTGGTCATGAACGCGCGCATGCCGGTACAGCCAACCAATTGATTGGTTAATCAAAGTGCAGTACTAATACAGGGTGGCGCAAAAGTTGTCACCCAGTGTTCTTTGGCTCTAATTTGTTTATAAATGAATGAATAAATGAATGAATGAATGTATGAATGAATGCATAAATGAATGCAAGAATGTCAAAGAAAAATTTTCGTTTGCCCCCATTTGCAAAAGTTATAGCATCTGCCAATAAGGTGATGACTTTTGCGCCACCCTGTGCATATACTACTTACAGCGGCGTAGCCAGACCTTGTTCATGGGTGGGATTTAAAAAACTTGTTTCATCAATTTTAGTATTTAGTGCATTCTAAACTGAACATGACCTTTTAAATAGGGAATTTGGTAGGGATTTTGGTATTACTGTTATTGCACACACGGTGTGCAGGCTTTCTTATAGTCTCGGAACTCCATTGCACACACGGTGTGCAATCGGTCTCGAATGGGTTAACACGTTTTGAAACGAGTTTAGCGCAGGGTTGTATCCGAAAGCTTTCTATGAATAAGCTTTTTGTCAACTGAACACACCGCACACACACTGAACACACACTAGAAAAACATCCCTTAAAATTCTGCTATCATTTTATCAAAACAAAACCAAATTGAATGATGATGAAAATTTGAAAAATTTGAAATGAATGAAAATAATTGTTTTGTTCGCACTGCTTTCATTCCATTTATCGCCTTTTTATGGTATCTGAATACAAGGCGTCTAATATTTGGACGAAGCTGAGTATGTTGCCATGATTTGTGACATATGCACCAATATTTCGCTCGAATCATGCTCCCATCACATCAGTTTCTAAAAATATTTATTTGTTGTTTGTAAACCGACAGCTGTCAAATTAAACCTCATTGAGCAGTGTGGACGGTCGTGTTCAACAAAAAGCTCTTTTCACTTCAACTAATTTAAATGAGTCAGTTTGAACGCCAAATTATTGTGTCTAAAGTAAAAGTATGCTTGTGTCATCGATACAAAAATGAGCATCGAAAAAGGGCCAATGCTAAGTTGTGATTCAATGTCAATGTCAGAGTTCATGAGTGATATACGCGATTTAAAAACGGTGATGTGGACATACTTAAATGATGACCAACATGTTGGCCAACTGAAATCGGCAATCACCACAGATTCCAACAAAACTATGCGTAAAATCATCAAAGAACAGCCAAATCTGCATTGAAGTTCTTGAAATTTTATTTTAGCATTTCAATAACATAAATTTATGGCATTTTAACTAACATTTGGCTATCGAAAAGTGACTGACACCATTTCAACAATCGGCATTTTTTAACTAAAGATCGCTTTTAACCATTTCTTATATTCGCCTGATTTGACACCGTCTGACTTGCATCAATGTTAATTTATTACAGGCTATGGGGGGTTTTGAAACCCCAACCCGCTCCTCCTTGGCTATGCCCCTGACTAAATGTGGTAGCAGCCGATTTTTGAAATCTTTTTTTATTTTTCACCTATTGCTGGTGCGTTGCACGTTGCTTGTAAGGCAACGCGACCAACATTTTTTGGACATTTTTATGCTTTCCGGCTGCTACCAGTTCGAGTTGTAAGCAGTGCGTAGGATGGCTACTGAGCATTTGACAATTTTCCAGGCCAAGTACAGAAATGTTTTCCAGGTCATGAAATGCCTATGCGAGTTTTGTTTTAGTATTTATTTTACTAATTAGTTTTTTTTTCATTTGGCACTTTAAAGAGTTGTGCAACAACAAGTGAGCGAATTTCATTGAAAAGGAAGAATCAGAAACAATAGAACTCTGCCACTGTTCAGCTCTACAGGAATGTTGTTTTCTCTTTTTGGGAAGTGCAGGAAGTGTAGAACTAAACTGCATCAAGGAGTCGAATTGGTTCATTGATTGAAATTCCTGTTAGAGACAGTTTGAGGTGCGGCTACACACTGAGTGCCAATTTAGCGCAAATGTTAAACAACTTGTATCGAAATTGTGCCTCAAAGGTTACTCCAACAATTTTCTATCGAAAATGACAATAAAATTGTGAATATCAGATTTTGCTGCAATGCAATTTTCATTTTCAGCTGGCTTAAGAATTTTAGGGTCAGTAGACGAGCCGATTGTTTGACTAAAATCGCGCGATAAATTTAATTGCATGCGACAAATTAATTTTATGGACCAACACACAATCCAACAAAATGTTGCTGACTTCATAAACTAAACAACAATTGCGTTTAGGTTTTCAGAGTAAATAAAAAAAAGAGAAAAAAATAAAAACTTGACAAAATTATTTTTTAACGCATGATTTGAAATTTTATTTTTCGCACAAACAGTCATTAATTACAATGAGTTAACCCATATCGGCCCAGAGAAAATTTTTTTGTCAATATTCAAATGAAACATTCTTTTTTAGCGTGAAATGAGGTCGGAGAATTCAAATTTGGGGTCAAAAAATTTTTCTGATTTTTAGTTTTCGAGATATTTGGTGTTCGATTAATCGAACGCTGGGCACCACTTGGCATTTTTTTTAATGATTGATGTATGCATTGAGTGGATACTAAATAAATAACTGACCATTGACCAGTACTATAAATTCACAGTTTATTCCATATTTTTTTCTAAATGATATGGTTCATAACAATGAAGTGCAATGTTACATCTCTTACACAAATACGAACTAGGTTTATGGCAAGCCTTGCATCTCCATTTCTTACTGTTTTCTGTTATAATAAGGTGTTGCCCCTTTGTTCGGGGGGAAGATTTTTTGGTTGAACCTTCTTTGAAGACCCTGGTGGAACCTCAAATAAACTCCCTTCGTCGCTATCACTATATGATTCTCCTTCATCCGGGTCATTATGAGGGAGTAAGCAACCTCCGCCCGAAAGTCTTTTTGAGAAAGAATATTTTTCTTATGATAACGACGATTGAAGCAGTCAAGTTTCCATGCGTTAACAATGGCTGAATTTAAAACAGATATAAATAATGGTCCATACCACTTCTTAGATCGAATAGCAATATAATAGTTCTGCGCAGCATTATCATAATCCACCCCATCCATCCTTCTGCTATAATTTTTCAACAGTTGCGGTTGGTTATAGTTGACAAAGCGACCAGGTGCAACAATTTTCCCAGCATTTGTTTTTGGTTTTACCGGTCTTACCAACAGTACCTACAAAAAGATGGAAGTCTTTTTGTAGGTACTGTTGGTAAGATTTGGTCGAAGTTCGTTGCAACCGTGACTTCGCTGTTGTCCTGCCAACGACAAATCAAAATCTTATTACGGTAGTCAAATTGGGAATCATGGTCGTCGTTCAATGTTCACTTTGAAACTGTTGCTGCGACAAAGATATTTCAAATAAAATCGTTTGATTCGAATATAAATGAAGTAGTAACTAGCGCCCAGCGTTCGATTAATCGAACACCTGACTATAAATATATATTCTGACTATAATATTGGTTTTATGCGAAAAGTGTAAACATGTTTTTAAGAGTTTGATCAATTTGTAACAAGACTGCATAATTACTTTTTTAAATATTATTGTTTTTTTATGTTTTTCGATACTTTTAAAATTATGTCAAAAATTACCTTTTGTTTGGGGAATTCTTACAACAGGAAAGGGGCGTGAGAAATGGATATATTTATTTCGTATTATACAAAATACATCATACCATCATATCATGTAAAAAGCTCGCGTTTAAAGTTAAAGAACAGCCCAAAAAAATTTTTCGAAAATGCTAAAATTTACTGTTCGATTAATCGAACATTGGGCCGATATGGGTTAATATCCAATGTGGGCACTGACCTTTGCTCGTTGTTTCCGCCATGTCCTTTTCGTTCGCCGGCGTGGACGGCGGTGTGCTGAGGGTCATGGTGCCATTTGCACCGAAAACATTTTGTATCTTCATTTTCAGTCGTTTCTTCGGGTACTCCGCTGCTTGTTATTGTTTAGCAAGAAGTGCACTCACACACTGACACTAAAATAACTCAAACAAAGCTATGCTATCTCACAGCCAATTGAACACAAGTTAGGTGGAACTTTTTTTCAATTGCTGCAAATTACAACTGGTTAGCGATTTTAGTTTGTTGCTTTCTGTATTTTGTTGTTGTTGTTGTTGTTTTTATTATTGTTTTTTTTATCACAATGCAAGCACTGAACTGTCAGAAATATTGCTGTGAAAGTGCAACTGAACGGCAGCAGCAGCAACAACACTTGTTTGCCTTATTCCACTCGATGGCGTCTGTGTTACAGATCGCTGTCCATTTTTGTGTCAACAGCGGTGCAACGCTCCAAACTTCGGCCCACAGCGGCGGCAGCAACCGGTGCTTGCACACAATGGGAAACGTGCGCAGGCAGCGCGTCGGCAAGTTCTGATTTTCTATCGGAGCGCGACACACAAAATCGAACGTGCGCTCGCTTCAAATCACAGCCTAAACAACTCGACGTTTGCTGGTTGGCAGTTGCCTATTACCGTCGTTTCCACCCTGCGTTGACTTTACGGCGCGCGATTTGTATTCATGAATTTCGTTCTTCCCGTTTTACTTTGATTTTCTGCTGTGTTCCACGCGACAATTTCAACTTAACTGAATATTTTGTTACCGATGCGATTTAATTTATATTTTCACCGCGCAAAGCAACACACAACGCGCACATACACACACACACACACACACCCATGCACGCCAACCAACCAACCAACACAGCTACACCGGCAGTCCGTCATATCGACGCGCAGTTGTAACTTGTCTCATTTTTATTGTGCATTTTGTTTTGCTTGTTGTTGTTTCTCGTTTGAGTTTAGCTAAATTTGATTTTGTTTTATTTCAGCACAGAAAAAGCATTAACGTCTCAGCAATGCATAAAAAATGTATAATGATTGCATACGAGAAAAATCAGAGTGAAGTTTCTCTACACTCAGGAATTGGTTTATTCTGTCGTGATGGAATTTCGAGCTAATACCCCCGACAGACATAGGATTCTTGTACTACGAAGAATACTCCAATCAAAGCTCTAAATGCAGCATGCTGACACATTTGGTTTTTGTACTACGTCGTACATTTTGACAGCGGCGAAAACGAATTTTAAAAAACCTTAAATATTTTTTGTGTTTATTCTGTATTCCTGCAGTGAGGTTGTCAATGAGAGTTTGTTCAGTGTAGGACTTTGACAAAGAGCTTTAAGCTTTGAATTATGTTCAGTTGATTTCCTTTGTAGTAAACTGACAAATCCCATTCCTGTTCGTGGTATTCTACTGGATTTTTTTACTATGATTGTAGTAGCTTCCGAACAAAAGTTAAAACGGTTATAGGTACGAGCAAAGGTCATTGGAAAGGTCCTGCGGAATGTTTTTGGTAACAAAGAGGTGACCCGAAGTCGGAGAGAGGTACACCTGCTCAAAGACCAGTCATAGGATTTTGCGAATGCGCTGAAATGTTAAGAAAAGGAATGGTAGGTTTTTTGCTTAGCGCAATCCACAATTGAAATGTTTTTGTGAAAGGCAAAATTTTGCAAATATAATCTACAGTTGACGATATGTAGGGTGTTTAAAAGGCGATCAACTTGAATGACTGACAAAACTACATAGAAACAATTTCTCCCAAACGCCACACAGTGGCTCAATTTGGCATTTTAGGTTGCGAAAATCATAACTTCTGAACGAATAGAGATAATTGAAATTTTTTTTTTTGCTACTGATAAGAAATTCATCGAACTATTGTATTTAAAAAAATAAATTCAATCGAGATACAGGGTGCCACCTAATACTTTGTCAAAGTTCGGCTTACTGTAAATAAGAATAATGAGAGCAACAATGTTGAATTTTAGTTGCAAAATTCATGAAAATACATTAAAAAAGATGAAAAATAATAAAAAATTTAAGAAATTTAAGAAATAAGCTGAAAGAATAAAATTTAAAGATACAAATTCATTAATTTTGCTTTCAAAATGAGAACCAGAATTCGAAAAATTGACGTAAAAAAGTCAATTTTTCCTTCTTTCCTTTACTTTTAACACGACCCGGGCTTGCTAGTGAATCTGCTTTCATTTTCTCCTGATCCTTATTTTATTTTATGATCAAAGCTTCTGACAGGTGGGTGGTTGTTATTGTTTCCGTTGCCTCCATAAGCTGCCTTTTTTAGTTAACGACGTACAGTCCTGAATTGACTTTTTAGGCCTTCGTTTTGCCGCCTTTTATGTCGGCGGTTGGTCATTGCATCTCCTGCATTGAAGTACATTTTTTTCCAACCACTCCTCATTACTCTGGACAAAATTTAATTTGGTACAATTTGCCGCAATCCATTTCAGATTTATAGTGCGACAAGTCCTGGATATCTTCTCTTTAGTCGTAGATATGTTGTTGTTGTTAACCAATTTCCTTAGTGACTGCCAAAACGAACTTCTCCTTTGTCTTCGAAATAGTAAATATTTCAAGCAGCTTGGAATTTATCAAAAACATCTTTGTGCTGATATCTTCTTCGGTTTAGTTACAGTAGCGGAATTGAAGTCTAGTTCAAATTAAATTCGAAACTAACTTTGCTTGCTCCAAACTCTTTTAATTATAAGTAGGATTTGTTTATGCATTCAAACACAAAAAAAAAGGTTGTACCTAAACAGTTTTCCCGCGTAGTGGGATTTTTGAACAGCCCAGGAACATACATAAGTGGGTTTTAAACAATGCACATAGATATGTGGGGTTTTTAAGATTGCAGACACATGAACTCATATGTAGATATGATCATAAAACAATAAATCTGCTTTTTGTTTTTGAATAACTAATTGTTTCATTGGGGGCGGTTCTACTCAAAGACTAATAACGACTGACTGACTTGTGCTTAAATTTAAAAAAATTGTATGCAGAAGTGGGCTGCCAGGCACAGTGTTGGTATTTTGTTAAAAGCTAAAACAATACATCAAAGGATACATGATGGCTGATTGCCGGAAATGAAAGCCAGCTTATTTTTCGTACGTGCGAACTGCGTATTCAGCAAAAGTATTCTTTACTTCGAGCTTACAACAATATACGCAAAAAAAAAGTCTACTTAATATGGAGCTGCAAGCTTGTATCATATCTTAAATGAAGCCAAAATCCGAATTTGCATGTCCTGCCAACAATTATAATCGCGAGTAATTCATTCACTATCAAAATCTTGACGAACTTGTTCGAACGCACGCACCCGAAAGCTCAAATTTGCTCGAGGCGGCCACAGAAAAATCGCTGTAAAATCCAGACGGGAACAATTGGGCACCCGGTCTCTTTAGTGCAGCACTCACAGAATACTAGTGAACAATTTTCCAAAAAGACGGAACTCTGGCAAGTATGGCCTTATTTTTTTTAAGTCTATCGAAAGTTCAAATAGTGTGATAAAACCAGTGCTTCAGAGGAGTGCCTATAAAAAGACAACAACAATTTTTTTCTCTATATTTACTTATTTACTACAAATGCTTTCTTTTACGATACTGGTGGAAAAAGTTTCAATTAATTTGCTCCTTTCCGTATTTTTTTTTATTTATTTTATTTTATTTTATAATAATATTTGTACAATAATTAATATTCTACAAATAAGTACCTAGCAGCACTGGCGGCTGTTTCCGTATTTTAAAACTTCAGCTTTGCCGAAAAAGTGCAAATTGGTGATATTATTTCCCACTCTAAAAATTGCTCAAGTTCAATTTAGTACAGTTTAGTTAAGGTTTTCGAATTGCTTAGTTCCAAGCATTTACATATCGGAAAAGTATAACAGTCGAATCGAACATGACAAAATTGATTTTTGCAGCCTGCGTCGGCAGAAGCAGTCACTGTGCGCCACTTGAAAATTTGCTTCAATTATTAGATTATTCGTTAGAAGTTTTATTTTATTTATGTATTTATTTAATCTATGTAAAACACCTTTCAGACTATAAGAATATAAACATTTAAAATTTAGCATACAAATTTATGAGATAAATAGCAGTTTAAGGCATTCCGGAAAATATTTCTAGAAGAAGAGAGATCTAAGTCTAAAGAATTCATCCAACACTCTTTTAATAGGAGCTTTCAAGAAATACATTGTTTGAGAGATGATTTGGCATATTCTTTTGGAGAGAATTGTTTTAACTTATGCAAGCCAGGATGATAGGAAGTTTGGTTTAAATAAATAGATTAGTCGTCAGAACTGCACATCAAGGCACAGGATTACAAGCTTTTAAAATAAATATATCAGAGATTTCATTGGAACTGAAATTTGATTACAAGTGTCTTAATTGTTAAAGGAGAATAGATACAAATCACTTCATATTATCTTAGCGGAAGAATGGCGTCCGAATTGAATCTCAATCAAGTCCAAAAAGTATTTGAAATATCATTTATAGAGTACGGATCAGAAGTTGTATTCACAAATTGTTGTCTTTCGTTAAAAATATATTGGAATCACAGCTCACTTTCACTGAAGTACAACAACTCGATAAAGCGGCAAACACGCCACGATTACTCTTCGATTACTCGAGGTGCGAGATGGCATTACTAGTACTTAATTTCTTCCGACATTGCCAGAACGTGCTGTGGAGATCAAAATATTGTTAAGTTGCATGAATTGCTTGCCGTCTGTTTGATTTTGTCGAATCATCAAGATTATTTCTAGTTCCTAATTAAAACTTACAGATTCTTCAGCTTGGCTTTTAGTC
This sequence comes from Melieria crassipennis, assembly GCA_963668005.1. NCBI lineage: Eukaryota > Metazoa > Arthropoda > Insecta > Diptera > Ulidiidae > Melieria > Melieria crassipennis. Next base: position 112,616,795 of record OY764963.1, on the reverse strand, counting down.
TTTGTATGGTTTGTATTTAGCTTGTTTGTATTAGCTTAAATATGTAGGGTTTACTTTTTACCTCCTCCCCCCCTTACCAAATTACGCATTATTTATTACAAATTTCTTACTTTCTTACTTTCACGAACACTGATAATTCATTTATTCAAACATCATTCGAATTGAGATGTTCTAGTAAATTTGCCCCAAAAATTCCATGAAACCGCTTTTAATCACAATGATATTCCTAAAAAGACGATAGTCTGAGACGCTGCACACATACATTCTTACATACGAAACAGATAATAAGTGCGCACATAACATAATCGAAAGATTTGACAAAATTAATTACACTGAATCCGAGTGCCGCTCGGCGTCTTATCAGCTGCCGCTAATTTAACTTGGACATCAGTCATTTCGGTTAGAGGGTCGTCTATTAAAAAATTGTCAGTTTGTATTTTTGGAAAGTTCAATTCGTATTTGAACTCCAGAAATGTTGATTCTATTTGAAAAGTTATCAGCATCGAGCTGCAAGTGATGGCCCGACAGCCCGTTGAGGGCCAAGGTCTAACGTGCTTCCCGCAGTTATGCATATTGTGGGCCTGACTTTATCTATGAACGAAAGATTAAGGTGGTCCACAGCTGAGTGGAAAGTTTTCTATGATCATTTTGGATTGTTGGGGCACAACATTTGAGCTAAAAGGCTTTAAACAATTTTAATTTTAGTGAGAGCAAATTTCTTTTGAATCATAGTCAATGTACGATAGCTACAGCCGTTAGTTCTCAGATGGTCCGAAAGACGCAGTTTTGCTGCCGATAATCCGGTTTATAACAAAATAAAGGCGGGGTTGTATACGACACTGCTGACATACGAATTGGTGCTTGTCGGTCTGGAAAGGATTGGCTGAAGAGTTAAATAGAGAATGCGTCTCCAGCGGATGGATTGGACAGCTGCAGAGAAGTGTTCCTGTATGGCCGAGGATAATTAAGTTGATGGCGTACACTTGTCTACATATGAAAAAAAAAGTTGAAAGAACTATGCAGCTAGTCAGAGCATTCACTGTCAGGTAATTAAAACATACTTTTCATTTTTTTGCTCTACTAGTAAATTAGACATATTTTCCGATCGTAAAGTGAAAGTAAGTTTAATTTCCAGATCTTAAGACTAGACTCTTGATCCTTTTTTGAGTGGTCGATGAGTCGATATATAAAAGTGACACAACTCAAAATTTTTAATTTTATGTGTTTATGTGTTAATCCTGTGCACAATGCATCTATCGACCAATAAGCAAAAGCTCAGTACATTTTGTTGTTGTTAACTGTTGCCAAAATAAAGTTAGGTCTCTCTTCTTATCGAGAAATTTGATGCTATTTAATCGCTGCAGCTCAGTGCAAAAGAGTCCTAATTCAAATTGTGACACTTTTGACGAAATACATTTTTGTTGAAATTAATTTTAAGTAAAGTTGTGACAATTTTAGTAAATATTTTCAAATAAAAAAGTTAATTTCGAATTTTCAAAATTTTTCTTTCAACTTTTTAACTGTCATTTATAATTATTAAATTCAGCAAAACTGACATAACTTAAAATAATTCGGTAATAATTGAATTAAAATTTCATCAAAAAAGTGGCAACTCAAAATTTTGGATTTACTGATGTAAAATAAACAAAAAGTTTGTAACTTATCCTAAAGCATAATCTGTAGGGATTATGTACTAAACGGTCTATACGTTATTAAAAAAAAATGTTTATTCAGCTAAAAAACAGTTGTTTGCGTTTCCTGAAAAATTAAAAATTTTGAGTTGTCACTTTAGTAGTGGGTGTGCGATATATACTTATAAGTACTTATATGATAGAGGACTGAAATTTTTGTTACAATATTAAAACTAAGATCCTTCGGCTGGTAAGCCGGACAGAGATGAATCTGTTGATTCCTCATGATATCCTCTCACACTGCGCTATAACTCGGCTTTTACTCGAATCGACTTTGTTTTCTTGTATCTCTGACTGCTAAATTCGTCAGATTCATAATTAATTGCTTGTCAAAATGCTCTGTGAAGCAGTCTCAACTAGAATGGCCCGAACGGTCCTCAACTCAAGCCAGACAGTGCAATCAAAGCGCAGCTCTCTCCCACTTAAGTCAAGCCTTTCCAGCTGCATTCTATTGCACTTTTACATATTTAAAAGTCGTTGTGCTGCTTCAAGTCATTCAAGTTGTGAGTTCATCTAAACACAATGCATTGTGCAACCTTTTGCCGGGTCCGCACAGCAGTTCACACCTGAGCCACGTGCCGGTCGCGCTTGATTGCTCTGTTCTGATTTGTTTATAAATACATCTAATCACATTTCTAATTTTACTTAACACAATACAAATGTTTATGGCCGCTGCCTACTGCACCGCAAACATTTATTCCAGCAAATAGAAAACATTTTGAAGTCTCTAAAAAAAGAATTCGATTCAAACTTTTTTCAGTGTATCACTTTTTCATGCATTTTTTGTTGTTACTATTACTTGTGTGCGCTATGTTGGAAAAATACTTTGGTTTTTTTTTTTTGAAGTCATTCACATGAACGATATGCACTCGAACTGAAAACAAAGCCAACGCCAGCGTCGCACGCTGACGGCTGACGGCCCGTTGTCGTGCGCTCGCGGCTGCCTTATCAGCTATCTGCGACAGGCGTTGATTGTGCGCTCTACAACCTGTGCAACAGCGCGTCAGTGTGTTGTAGCCGCAGCTGTCAGCGGTTGTTTATTTGGCGGGCGCGGGAGCGCGACACGGCCACTTCACCTTGCGCGCTCGAACTGTCCGCGTCCAGATAAAAGAACCGTCTTTCTAAAATACGCACTTATCGGCGCCACCAATGACAACAACGTATTTGGGTTATAAATATTTGTGCATATTTGCTGGTGGGCTATCAGGCGGCCGCAGCGCGTCAATATATCTGAGCGTTTCATGCGCAAGAATCGCAAATCGATGCGATAAAATACACAAACAAGCGTTGCGCCCCACGGGGCAGTTGAAGCCCAAGGAAGATGCTTTGCGCGATTTCGCCAGTCAAGTTGACTGAATTATGAGCCGGGCGACTAACGTTGTCATAGCTGGCTTCTAAATAATTCGCAGCAAATAATGATATTTAATATAAAAGTAATCATGTCGAATAATTGTGACGGCATTAATTGCATTTGTTTGCCGTGCGGTAGCGTGTTGTTCCCTTTAACAGAGTAATTTCCAAATGTAATGTACTCCATGTTTTTGTTGATATCTCTTTAATATGTATCTGATTTTTTGTATATGATTATTTGTGTTGCAAAGTTAGAAACGACATTTATCGGGCGAGAGCAATGACGTTGTGCATAACTTACACATTCTCAACATTCAACATTCCATTCAATGAATAATTACTTTCAATATGCCAAGTTTTTTTATCAGTTTATTGGCCCAATTTTGTGGGCTTTCAATTTGAAATTTAAGTGTAATGCAAGCATGTAGTAATTTCTAATGCGGGCATTTGTAATGTCGACTCTTGCGTAATTGGTGTCTATTGCAGCCGTTTACAAATCGTTGAACTGAGCACTTAATAAATGCAGTGATGCCATTGTGCCCATATCCACTAACTGTAGTTATCAGCTGTCCTTCACCTACTTCTCGCGCCTCTAGCGAAGTGGTGGTTATTGTGCAAGTAGCAATTGACATTAAATAATATAAATGAAATACTAATTAAATACAAATGCCACACAAATGACAATGTTCCATTAGGAAACTCAAATGACTAAATGTTGTTGTTGGCGCTAAAGTTTGGAGTTTTGCTGCTGTCAAAACAGCTTCCCGCTTTTTATTTCGCAATTATTGCCTAATCTCTAATTATCGCCTAATCTCTGTAACTTCTTAACAGTTTCGCACATCTGACTTGCATTGCTGCTACTCGGCTGATTTGCAAAATTCTGCCTGCCATCAGTTCGCCGCCTGGCTGCGCCTTAATTGCAATAAACACAGTAATTGCCCACGCTGACGTTCTCACGAAACTAAATTCACAAACAATCTGATGGAAATTGTGCTGCTACCTGGTCGAACATTTGCGAGCGCGTTCTAATAATGAGATGCAATATGGCAGCGGCAGCGAGTTTGAGCGGCAGTGATGTGAAAAAAATGTGTTTGAGACTATGCGATTATAAACGACAGTCGAGTTAGTCGAGCTAACTAACTAACTGGGTATTAGTTGAATAAGGGGATTAGATAGTTAATTTATAGGTAAGCTTACGCGAAAGTGAGGTTAAGAGAAAGTTTGAATAGTTGTTAGAAATACCGTTGAACTTTCCTAGTGTGAAGCAATGATTGTGATCCCAATTCAGCCATTCGGCATTTCGAATATATCTAAGTGCATATATTTTAAATATAGTATTCAATGCATATTGAACTGAAAATGAAATAATGCAGCTCAGGTTAGTGAAAACAAATATTTAGTTATAATACCAATTTATTTGTTCATTTCAGCCAGTACTGTTAACACTAGAATGCCCAAGGTAGTCATATTGACTACATTGGGGTCTTTTATTGTAAATAACTTTTATTGCATCGCTTTCTAAAAAAATGTCTTACGTAACTTTTACTAATTTTTATAGCTAAATACAAAATAAAAATAAAATAAAGAAAGCTAAATAAATTAAAATTATTATAAACACATTTTTTACCCCAACTTTGCAACATTTGCTTTCTAAAAAAATATCTTACGTAACTTTTACTAATTTTTGAAGCTAAATAAAAAATAAAAATAAAATAAAGAAAGCTAAATAAATTAAAATTATTAAAACAAATTTTTTACCACAATTTTGCAACATTTGCTTTCTAAAAAATATCTTACGTGACTTTTACTAATTTTTAAAGCTAAATAAAAAATAAAAAATTAAATAAATAAAGCTAAATAAATTAAAATTATTGTTAAAAAAATTGTTACCCCAATTTTGCAACATTAGCTTTCTAAAAAAATATCTTACGTAATTTTGGCTAATTTTTAAAGCTAAATAAAAAATAAAAAATAAAATAAATAAAGCTAAATAAATTAAAATTATTGTAAAAAAATACTGTACCCCAATTTTGCAACATTTGCTTTCTAAATTAAAAATAAAAAACAAAATAAATAAAGCTAAATACATTAAAATAATTGGAAACAAATTTTTTACCCTAATTTTGCAAAATTTACCTTAAATGCCCAAAAGGAGTAATTTTGACTACTTATATAAAATGTTCTTACTGATAAACAGACAAATATGCATCTTCAATTGCGATATATGAAAATTTCAAATAATTGCAAACATTAAAAAAAAATATATCGTAAAAGGCTGTGACAATTCCCAAGTTTTTCAATCTAAAATTCACTCACAAAATTCATTCACAAATTCCAAATTTCATTCCATTTTATCCCATTTATGGGTAAAGTACGCCATTATATTTAAATGAATTTACTTTGTAAACCATAAAAAAATAAAAATGAAATACTTATTTTAATTTAACGCCATGTGCATTTATTCCTATTTGCTACTTAAAACCAGTGTTAAATGGGGCGAAACAAACAGCTGTTGCTTAGCTCTAACAGTGGGTTTGCTCAAAATGTCAACTCAACTTGAACTATAATTTGTCAGTGTTATTGCTTCCAACAGTTGTTGCTAAACTATTTATTTCAAATTAAAATATATATATTACTTATGCCATAATATAATATAATACTTATGCCATATAGTATAGATTAATACTCGAGTCCTCTGTCTGTTCTTCTATTCTATGGCTCTTTCCTCTTTTTCTTCCTATCTTTCTTCCCTTCTAAATTTCTTTTTTTTTCTTTTTTATTTTGTAAGCTTCAATTGTGTATCTTAATATAAGTCTTTGTAAAGCACTATAAAAGATGTAATCTTAATTGTGCAATGATTGTTTAAATGAATAAATGAAATTCCTTGCACTTTAATGCAAACGAAACTAATCTCTTCGAAATGGCACCCTAAATGCAAAACGAATGTTTCTAACATAGAACAGTAAAATAAAATTAGGAAGCCAATTAACTTAGCGCGTTGCATCTGTACAGAAATCATTTAAAGTAAACAAATATTTTGTTATTCTGAATACTCAGCTCAGCTCAACCAAGTGACGGATTTCGTCGGCATTGCGTCTGTATTTGTCACGCAATTCACGTCTTGCTGAAATTATTTTGCTAAAATTGCGCCTTAAACGTTCTGACGGCTGCTTAATGGCTTCGAATTGCGCTTTAATTACCTTCACACTTGAACATTTCCAGACGGTTGTCATTTCGGCACTTGCGTAATCTTCAATGAAATCCGTATAGTGTTTTCATTCAATCAAGTACGTTCAATCATATTGATCGCGCAATGCATTTAAATTGCGATATATTAACTGATTTTCCATTTTCGATAACCTCACAACTGTTCGGCCTGACGTGTGCAACGTTCTTACTACTTCTTTTCTTTTTGTTGACACACACACACACACTCACACGCACCACATTCGTACTCGTATCACGATCAAATTTTTCACACGGTTCTCACACAATCATGAGCGGGAGAGACCATCAAAGAGAGATCGACTTTAGGGCATAGCATGGTATAATAAAAAAGTAGTCTAACCTGAGAGAGTATTTCTAATGTATTTTTATTTTGTTTAATAATACTGTTTTTTTTTGGTAATAATACTGCTTAATGCAAAACAAATAGTATGCAATTTTTATAATTGGTATCGCATTTACTACGATTATGTTCAAATCAAAATGCCATTATGTTTTCTGTTGACAAATTTTGTACATCCAAAATGAAATATTGTGAGAGAAATTTCCAAAAATGTGTACTCAAAAGAGGGGAGAGTTCAGGTTAGATTACTTTATAATTATACTATGTGACATAGCATACCTGCGATTTGGTTAGTAACCCGAGAGCCTTCTATATAAATTCGATAATTTCCTATTCACACAGACCACCCACTGCGCCCGCGCTTAATTCCAATTTCAATGCTGAGGTCGCACATTCACGCATTCTGAATTAGGTCGACGCAAGTGATTTTTGGTGAAAATCGGTCGTTAGTGCTTTGCCAAAGTGTCTTTCAACCGCCGACTGTCATGTGCCAAGTGCAACTCATTATGTCGCGCCGCGTGCAGCGACATATTTGGTGGCAGCCATCGTGCGTCGCATAAGAAACTGCAATAACCATTCCAACAGTCGCCCACGGCAGCCACCAAGTGGCTGGTCACGTGCTGCGCTACACTCGGCTAAGGTGACATTGTTGATGCGCAACATGTGCTGGTTGCTGCTTGGCTTTCGTGCCAGCGCTGCGCTGCATAACAATAACAACATACCAACAAAATTTACAGCACTTTGAGATGGCAAATATTTACCGAGAAACAACAAAATAAAATATGAAAAACAACACTGACGCTTTTGTTTAAACCGCCCCCATCGACGCGTTAGTTGCCGGAGTTGGAGTGGAGGGAATACGTCATGTCAAAGCCGGCAATTGTATTGTTCGGGCGTTGTCGAGCGCTTTGGCAACATAACTGCCACATACTTAAATCTCAGATGCTGGTTTTATGTGTACAAATTGGAACTCAGTTAAGTGTTAACTGCTGGCGATTTAAAGGGGTCTGAACCAGGAACTTAACTATTATAAGTTTTTTAAGAAAATAAATGCAATGTAACTATTACAATGCAACATAAATTTTATTTGTTTATTATTATTATTATTTGCGACAATTCATTTTTACGTTGCGTAATAACTGTTATGAGAAACACATTGTTTTCGTTCTCAATAATTATTATTTTGGGATTTTTTTGTTTACGTTGCTTCATAACTTTTATTTATGACTTTTTTTTATTTAAGTTACCGATAACTATTATTTTGTGAAAATTTTTTTTACGTTGCTTCATAAATTTATTTATGATTTTTGTTATTTACGTTGCCGATAACTATTATTTGAAAGAATATTTTTTTTACGTTGCCTTACCACATTTTGAGTATGAATTGACACGCATCCGTCGTTTGTGTCAATTTGACACAATTTTCGAATTCAAACTGTCATTGCGGCTTTATTTTTGCACGAAATTTTATGAGATTTTGACTTACTGACAAATTTTCGACGAAATTTCGAAAAATCATATGCCCGAAGTGTTAACATGCCAACAATAAAAGTTACGAAAGAGTGGCTAGTGTGTCAATTTGACACATATGAAAAAAACGCCCACAATTTGTTTATGCGTCAGTTGTATTCCGGAAGTATTCAGGAAGTTTTTGGAAATTTTTTCATTGCCTTCTTGCGCGTTTCTTGTACATCTCATCTACTTCTTATGAAAAGCGATTAAATAGACGATTGTTTATCAGCACGTGCCGAGTTCAGTTGTGTGTTGTGTTGTCGTGATAAAAAGAGAAAGTAGTTATAGCCCGAAGTATGGATTCTATATGGCATAGTGAATTGTTGGATGAGGATGAAGACTTTGATGAAAGTGATGACAAAGACAGTGAATACGAACCAAATGAACTTGAGGTGGACGCGTGTGATACAAGCAGTGAGAGTGAAGTTGACATCCTTGAGGAGGATACAGACACTAATATGGCATTGTTGTCGAAAGACAAGACCATAAAATATTCTTTGGAAGCGCCGAACTGTATACGCCAAACAGTCTCTTCATTTCGAATGACTTCAGGTGGCATATTTTGGTTTATTATTATATGTTTTGTTGTGATATGTATGATATATATCATATTTGGTTGCTTTAGGGCCGACTGTGTTCGCGTCTTTACGCGTCAACGACGCTTTGTCTGCATTTATTTTGTTCATATAGCCCATTAAGCAAACTGTGGTTGCTATGACCAACTTATATGGCTCACGTAAATATGGAAGTAGCTGTAAGAAGGTTGATGTTTGCACGATGAGTGCGTACTATGGGATAATGCTGCTTGCTGGTGTATACCGGTCACATGGTGAATGTGTGACTGAGTTGTGGAACTCAAAAACTGGACGGCCAATATTCGCAGCGACAATGTCACTACAGCGCTACAAAGAAATCACTCGCTGTCTACGCTTTGACGATCGCGAGAAAGAGGAAATTCGCGTGCGCGCGATAAATTAGCGCCGATTCGTGCCATATTTGAAGTATGGGCTAACCGGCTAAAATTGGCATATAAACCAGGTGCAAATGTGACGGTTGATGAGCAATTGTTGCCTTACCGTGGTCGCTGGCCATTCACTCCATACCTTCGTTCAAAGCAATAATTAATTTACTTCCACTCAGTTCTTATTCAGTTTTTGGCATTGTATAGAAATAAAATTATTAAAACTTACTAAAAAACAAATTAAACTATGTCTATTCCTTTCTGCATATATTGCGTCAGGCAAAACACAAACAAAAATAAACTTCCCCTCCCTTTTCCTTTTTAACTACTACGTTGCATTGATATTTATTGATGTTGTGTCAAATTGACACACAAACGACTCTTTCGTAACTTTTTGTTAACGACGGATGCGTGTTAATTGTTTAGTTGCCGGTGGAGATGAGTTTTCTGCAGTTAATTTGTGTTTGCCAATTTAAAACAATTAACAATCAATTCATATCCAAAATGTGGTAATTCAACGTAAACAATTTTTTGTTTTCAAAATTAGTTATCGGTAATATAAAGAAAAAAAGTCATAATTATAAGTTATGAAGCAATGAAAAAACAAAAATCCAATTCCAAAATCCAAAAACCCAAATTTACTTCCAAAAATATGGATAGTAATAGTAGTAATAGGTCTCTGGTCTGTACAGATGTGGAAATGGAATTAAAAAAAAATCTTTCTAATAATTTACTTAGATTTCAATTATTGTTTTTTTATGAAAACTACATGATGTATGTAGATAAAAATAGATGATAGATGTGCTCGTATAAGTAGTTGGAGAACTTGCAATTTCCCAATTTCGATCTGTACGGCTCTGTCCTGAAGGACGAAGGATGAAACTGCATAATAAAATTTCAAAAATGCGCGTAACTTCAAATGTTGCACAGCAGATGTGATCGTTCTAGTCGGCTTATGAAAAACTGTATACTCTGAATACTAAACATACTCTCAAAATCTGGATTAGTGATTTTACCTACGATTTTAACACTTTTGAATAGATTTTTTATATATATATCACTGGAAAGACAACATATCGCTTGTACTGGAATATAATTCACCGCATTTTTATAAATAAAAATAATAAATATAATAATAAATATATAATACATCATTAACCAATTATCGCGTAAATTATTAAATATAGTTTGTTTTTTAGATGAGGCTGTAAAAAAATTATATCTAAATATGACGTTTAGTAGAGTCTGACACACTAATAAAGAACCTAAAGTTTGATTGTAGAATTTAACTAGGAAAATTAATCAACGAGCTATTAAGTACTCAACTTTTCTGAGATCTGAGTAAAATATCCAAAATATTTCTTCAGAGCATCCTGATTATCGTTTAACTGCGTCCTAGTATATAGATGGGTTTAATAATAAATTTAATAAGTATAATGTATATGTCAAATAATCAATCGATATTATTTTACATATACATCGATATTATTTTACATATACAAGCATATTTAAAATCAATTTTTATACTTTTACTTAAATTAACTAAGCATAATTTTTGAGAATAGGGTTTGAATGTTTAAAACAAGTCTTTCAAGAAACGTATACAAATTTCCTCACAAATTCTTCGAAAGAATTTGAACCTCTCCCTTTGGTTATGTGGTGCAAATTTCGTGCAAAATAAAATACGTAAAATTTACAAAAAAAAATCTAATAGCTAGCAACAACATGCACTGTAGACAGAACAGATTCGTTTTCATTGCTTCCTCTCACTTTACTTCCTTTGGCTCTGCGCCTTGCACCGTTGGTCCTATTTCATTCCATGGTTGCACTACCATTTCGCCGAAAAGAATGTACAATAGATTACCAACGAACAGAAACACCGCAATGCTTAGAAAGATCACTCCCCAGTCCTCTTCGTCGCCCTGTGAATGTGAATAATGGTTTCGTTTATAAAACAATCACAACGTCGTTGAACTCTGCAACGCACTCACTTCGTTCTCCACAACCAACGCCACAATGAGGGGTGAAATCACGCCCATAAAACTCATTACTGTGGTTGTGATGCCAAAGAGTAGACCGGCGAAATTCGGCGTCAAGTCAATGTGGTTCAACGAGCTGCCAATGGCCACGCCCGAGTACGCGGCCAAAGCAACCACCAAGCAGGATATGGAGCCCACCACATCGTCCTTGTCCTGATAGCTGAGTGCGACAAAGGCGAGCGCCGGCACCCACGACGCGTAGGTGTTGATGGACTTGCGCAGCACCGTCAGCGAGACTTTCTTCCGTAGCAAATCGGCAACGATGATCGTCAGGTAGGACATGAGGCACATGAGCGCGAACGGCAGCGCCGACAGCAGTGCGTTCACTTCGATGCTGAACTTGAAGATGCCGTTGAAGTAGAGCGGCACCTGCTGCATGAGCGTCAGATAGGCGTACGCGTGACTGACCTTCACGCACAATAGCACTCGATAGGGCGTGGACCGTAAGATGGCGAGCCAAGGCACCGCCGCATGCAGGTGATGGCCGGCCGCGTCCTTTGCCGTTCCCTGCGCAGTCGTTATGCGCATCAGTTCGTCTTCCGATATGAACTTTGACTCTTGCGGTGAATTGGTGGCAATGATAAGCCAGGCAACTGACCACATGATGCCTATGGCGCCTAAGGATGCATGCAACGGCTGACAATTCATTTACCAACGCTGTGCGAGCACACTCACCTGGCACGTAGAACATGCTGGGCCAGCCGAGCCTGGACGTGGCCAAAAATCCGCTCAGTGCGAACCCCAGTGCTATGCCCACGTCCACTCCGGTCTGCGTGATGGCGCCCAAGCGGTTGCGTTCGGCCGGCGGCGACCACTGGGCCAGATGCGCGTAAATGCCGGGCCACATCACACCCTGACAGAGGCCCTGCAGCACGCGAATCCCGCAGAACAGCTGCCAGCCGCCCAGAGCCAACGAGCTGGGCAGCAGCACGCCCATCAGCGACATACCCAACTGGCTGGTGAACAACAGCCGCACGGTGCCGTACTGGCTGCCGATGTAGCCGCCCATCAGCTGTGTGCTAACGCTGCCCCAGAACAGGCTGCCCAGCATGTTTGACTTCTCGAGCGATGTCAGCTCGTACTCCTGCAGGGAAGAGCGCGTGTGCGCGACTGGTTTAGGACCACGTGCGAGGTGTGCTGTCTTACCGGAAAATTCTGATTGGTTCTATTGGCATCGGTCATGGCGATAAGGCCAACGGATAGATTAACGCGCTGCTGAAATGCCAGCAGACAGCAACTGAAGAGGAAGAATACCTGCAAATATCGCACGCCACGCATGTTCATTGAGAGAGAAACTGAAATTTTAAAACTCGTCCGAATTTATCGAATTGGAAAACTAGACAATGTCATGGACAGTGTTGTCGTTTTTTGTTTTATCAAAGTTTTTATTTTTATATAATTATGTACATATGTGCATAGGTGTACATATGTATTTTCATTGTGAACGATTTAATTTGTTGAAAATAGATTTCATGGCTTTAAGTCTACGTGCAATTAGCATTGTCGCGAACCGGTTAAAATTTCTCTTGACCACTGCACAAAACCGAAGATTAAAGACACAAACTCGAAATCCTTATTAGCCATCTAGCATTAAAGCTAAAATTCTTGAAGAAAAACTTTCCAAGAACGGCTTTTTGGCGCATTCTATTAATTTACAAACGTCCATAAGTAAGTTTGAGAATGTCTTGCATTTAAATTTATTTATTTATTTATTATTTATTATTTTATAATTTACAGACTAATTTAATAATGAAAAAAGTGAGAAGAAATAAAATATAAACTTTTTTGAGTAACTAAGGAGGTTCTTCAATATATAAAAGTCATGTTTGTCAACAAAAGCAATGCATGAGTATTACAAATATTAGCTACAAATAAACAAAACATAGAACTTGTTCTTAATTTTCTTATACACTACTTTGAATTCAAAAGAGTCCGGCCGGCAGTATTTATTAGTATCACAAATTATATGCAGGGATGATCGCAACAACATCATTATCCGAATGATAGAAGACAGGCGCAAAAATCTGGAGTTGACACAAAAACAAATGCATGGTGATGTGTTATGAACCATTGACTTTGGGCCTTCGGGCTGGGCACGCATGGTTTATAGCTTTTCGGCAATATTCGGTGTTTTTTTAGCAATTCAATAGTTTTTTAGGTCGCCCATCTTTGGTGCCAGTTCTCCGCCACAGCTGTTTAGTTGGATTTTTGCTATGACTATATCCAAATCAACTGGTAGTTGCCAACAAGACGCGTTCATGTCAACAATCTTTTGGTTAGTTTCTTGATTCACAACGAAAATGTTTCAGCTGAAATAACAATACGCAAGAACGTGTACAATTCATTTGTTTACATGCCAGGCTACATTTGGTACGGAACCCACAGTTGTTGGCGTCAGATAGAAATTGGCTGTTGGGTGAACCGTATCCATTCTCGGTGAAAGAAACAGTCAAGTCGTAGAAAAAGAAGTCGTTCGAAAGTCGGTTCTTTTTAAATCTCATCAAAAGTGCAATAAACAAATTCACAGAACCAGAAGTTGGAGCGCACCTTGTGGCAAGGTGGTAGTTGTTGGCGTTCCATATTTGTAAAATCCAAGTTTGTTTATTTCAAAATTGTGTTGAATATGGCAGCGCCGGAAGCAAAAGGTAACAAAGTTGTGTAATTTGGGGGAAGCACTGATTGGCCACCAATCAACATATTCCGATGTTTATTTTTACTTGGGTGTGAAATGTCTTAAACGCAATTTTTTTGCACATAGCCAATGCTAACACGTTAAAAAAATTCCGTGAAATAATTACGACTTCGTTTCGATATTAATACTACGAGAAAACCGGGCTTCTTCCTGCTATTTTTGGTGGCCATTGGAGGACAACCTCAAGCCAGCCATATAGCACGAGAAACTTTAGCTGGTCATCCAAATCTCGGATAAGGGAACCCTCGAGTCTTTTCCACTTTCGTCCGACGAAGGCCGGACAAAAATAAAACAGGTGTCATTGAGGCAGCTGAGAGAGAAGTTCCAACGACCAAAGTCCAATCTGTATGCGTGGCCTATCAATGTCGCTACGACGGTGCTTCTGTGCATTAGGGTGCAATGCCAAAAAACCACATGTTTTTCTCATTTATCCACAAGTGAATGTTTGAGATTACTTCAATCTAGATAACATGCCAGCGTTTGGATTTAATTCTTTAATGGTGAAAATTTAAATTCGATTCAATTCAATTCAATAAAGTCTCGGCTTTACTTGATGTAAATAATCGCGGAATGTACTGTCCAAAAGTCTGCGAGGATAGAAATGAATGAAACAATTTAGAACACAAATCTGGGCTCTTGTATTTTACATCCGCTTTGGTTGACTGAATTTGAATTTATTTGTACTAATAATTAATTAATATAATTAATTTATTTGAACTGCTACCGCAAAACTTTTTAGAAAAACATATCATGACTTATCGGCTGGTATTATTGTTCAGCGAAACAAATACATAAATATGAATTATTAATAGAATATTAATGTTGCATTTTGTGTTGTTCGCTTTTCAAATGAAATTTTCCCACGTCACAAATTATTATCAAGCCTGACTGAAGCCTGAGTCATTTCATGTGCTATATTGTATCACTTTTATTCATTTAAAAATTTGTTGTCACATTTACGATTCGTATTGGTTTAAAACGCCAATACTGCAAAGTGTGAATTCCCACACTATTTGCTTATGTTGTTTGATATTCATACCGACGCTGTTCTGTGTAAACGAAAAAATTCTCTACTGCCATTTAAGCATTGTTCTTTGGATGTACTTTAAATTCTAATAAACAAGCAGGAAAGCGTGCGTAGCAGTTTTCTAAAAATATTTATAATCAACCTATATGTATAACAAAAAAACAAATTCATCAGAAGCATGGCCAATGTTCGTTCCAATAATTTCTGTCAGTCAAGGTTATAGAGTCTGGTGGAATACTTTTAAGTGACCAATATTGTCTACTCCCCGTTCAAGTTCCAACATATTTTTGAAGTTTAGAGTTGACATCGTAATTAGTGTAATTAGAAGAGTTTGTTTGAAAAACTCCGTAAAATCTTTTCTTCACAAACAAATGGTAAGTCAGCTCTACAGAGTTTCCGCGTATGTTGCGGTCAACTCGATTTTAAAATACAATGGAATCTGGTTCATATTACTTTCAATATTTCAATACCGAGAATGTTAATGTCTTCCCATTTCAGAATCATTGCTAGGTATACGTCACCTGCAGGCGCTGCTTATCTTTCTCAACATTGTGGTAGTCTATGTGAGTCGCTTGAATGTAGCCGTCGCCGTGGTGGCCATGACCAATGCCAACACCACCAATCCAAACTTTCCGGTAAGCAAACAAGTCCAACCACACTCGCTCTTAACACTCAATGTTCGTATTTTTTTGGCAATTGCTTCGCAGGAGTACGACTGGAACGAGAAGCACAAGTCGTACATTCTCTCCAGCTTCTACTGGGGCTATGTGGTCACCCAGTTTCCGGGCGGTTATTTGAGTCGTCGCTTTGGCACCAAAATCACAATGTTCGTGTCCACCTTTGTCTCGGCCATCCTTAGTTCGGTGACTCCGTTCTGCATAGGGTGGGGTGGTTGGCAGATATTCTGCCTCATCCGCATCATCCAAGGCCTGGTACAGGGTGTATTATTCCCAGCCATCCACGAGCATCTGGCCAAGTGGTCGCCAGTACACGAGCGCAATCGACTCGGTGCTCACAGCTATACCGGTAGTCAGTGCGGCACTGTGCTGGCCATGGGCATCAGTGGCCTCATTGCCAGCGGTCCCCTGGGCTGGCCGGGAATTTCGTACATCTCCGCGGCGCTCTGCTTTTGCTGGAGCGCCCTGTGGTTGGCATTCGCTGCTAATAATCCGCCCGCTTCCAAGTTCATTTCGGCAAAGGAGTGCGAATACATCGAGTCGTCGCTGCAGCGCACCGACGACTTCCACCAGCAGAAGATACCCATACCGTGGGCGGCCATATTCAGCTCCGTGCCGTTCTATGCGTTGCTGATTGTACGCTGCTCCGAGGCTTGGGGTTTCTCGACCATACAGGCGGAGATTCCCTCCTACATGAACGGCGTGCTGAACATGGAGATCAAGAGCAACGCGCTCTTCTCGGCGCTGCCCTATCTCGCGATGTGGATGATGTCCTACGTCTACCTTATTGCGGCCGATGCGTTGCTCAAGAGGAAAGTGTTGACACTGTCGGCGCTGCGAAAGACCATCAACTCGATTGCTCTGTGGGTGCCGGCGCTCGCGCTGGTCGGTATTGGTTTTCTGGATGAGAAACATAAGGTTTGGGCCATCGCGCTGATCACAGTGAATGTGGGCGTGAATGGCGGTGCTACGATTGGCAGCACCTTGAACACTATCGATCTGTCGTCCAATCACGCGGGCATACTCATGGGAATTGCGAATACCGTTACCAACATTGTGCCCATAATTACGCCGTTATTGGTGGGCATCATTGTGACGAATGAGGTAAGTGGCGCCATATGGGATTCTAAGCAATCAAAGTCGTGGCTTGTGAGCTGAGTATTCATAAACTGTCCGTTTTCTCTAGCACGATCGCACGCAGTGGCAGGTAATTTTTATTATCGCGGCGGCGGTTTTCTTCTTCGGCAACTTGATTTACATCATTTGGGGCACGGCAGAACCACAGCCTTGGAATGCTGCGGACTACATGCGGTCAAAGGATGCGGAAAAAACAAACATGGACGTGATTTCTGAGCCGGTGGCAGCATGTAAGAAAACGGAGAATGATGTTAGGAGGACGAAGGTAGTAGCAGAGCAAAGATATTGAATGTGTTCTGGTCGATATGATGCAAATTCAATGCGCCAATGCAAAAATTATTTGCTTTAAATCATAAAAGTGAAACATTTTAATATTTATAAGAAAAAAATACCACGCCATGACTAATGTTTCTAGTCATCCTGAGATAGATAATTTAAATAAAATTAGTAATATAAACATGTGTTATGACTGACTAATTGTTCGAGTAATTGTTTTCGCGCTCCCAGGTCCACTTTAGGGACCTTAGATCTTTAGGGTCTCAACGAGTTTTTCTGCCAGTGAGCAGTTGACATAAGTAGTTCTTAGCATTTAAAAACTGTGATTAACTACTCACCATATACGACTTGAACATATCGATTTGGTGGGAACAAATCGTGATTTAAATTTCAACACAACAAAATTTTCCCACAAAAAACCTCATCAGTTCTTAAAAGTATATTCAGTTCTGAAAAGTATATTCAAAGCACGACCTTGTGAGCATTAAACCGCAACTGAATCGAATTGCAAATGTTTAGCAATAAGTATTCAAAGCACAAATATATAAGAAAACTTGGCCAATGCGCAAAACTTAACTGCGAACATTCTTTCAGTCCAATCTGTGGCGAGCCAAGGGATCAGTTGTTGTTACTTTCAGGGTTTGGCACAGTGTGAAAAATGGTGAAGTGGTAAGCGCTGACGTATAAATACGATCGAGTTAATACTCGTACGAGTAAGAATCTTTTGTGGCGTGCAGTGCACTTTCGAATCTCATTACAATAGTTTTACTTTATTTCGGTTCAAACTAGTGAATCCAGTGTGATTGACAGAAGTATTGAAAGTCTATTAATTTTTCAACGATTTTTCACATCTTTGAGAGGTGTTCACTCTAGCGTACCCACTAGTACAGATATTTCATATTTTGATTTAATATTTTGTAAATTAATCCACTCATGGGATTTCGGGGTTAGGTAGGCGAACCAAGCAACCTAAATACGGTTCTAAGATCTAAGAGCCCATTGTATGGTACTGTCCGATATGATGAGAAAATGAAAATAATTTTCGCTTGGGAACTCCCTTCACTCGACATTACTGCGTCACAATTTATCCACTTATAACTTCCATACAAATATTTACGTGTTCTGAGAAGAATGTAAAAAAGCATAACAAACGTGACAAACTTAACACTTGTGCACATAATTTGAAACGCATTTTGGGTTGATTTGTTTAATAAAATTCAACGAACGCCGATCGTTGAGCCGAACCAAACCACGAAGTACTCGCAACAATTTAAAAAATAATTCCCAAATTGTTAAAGTTAACTTTGTTTTATATTTACATTTATTCATTTTCACAACTTTGCATTCATATATGTACATATTTACAGGTCATCTGAGTATTATCACTGTTCCTTCGTTTTGACATCTGCGTCGGTTTCATATTCCGAAAAAGTAACGTGCGGCTTCTCGACTGGTTTGGTGGGCTCTTCTATATCCTTTGACTGCATGTAGTCCACGGCATTCCAAGGCTGTGATTCTGCCGTACCACAAACGAGGTAAATCAAGTTGCCGAAGAAGAAAACCGCCGCCGCAATAATAAAAACCACCTGCCACTGCGTGCGATCGTGCTGGAAGTAGATCACTGGTCAGTCTGGCAGTTCCAACAAAATTGCGTAAAACTCACCTCATCCGTGACAATGATGCCCACCAGCAAAGGCGTAATCATGGGCACAAAGTTGGCGATGGTGTTGACGATGCCCATGAGAATGCCCGCATGGTTGGGCGACAGATCGATAGTGTTGAGCGAGCTGCCAATCGTGGCGCCGGCGTTCACGCCAACATTGATTGTCATCAGCGCGATGGCCCACGCCTTGTGCTCATCATCTAGGAAACCTACGCCTATCAGCGCGACCGCCGGCACCCAAAAAGCAATCGAGTTGATGGTCTTTCGCAGCGCCGACAGTGTCAACACTTTCCTCTTGAGCAACACATCGGCCGTAATAAGGTAGACGTAGGACATGATCCACATCGCCAGATAGGGCAGCGCCGAGAAGAGCGCGTTGCTCTTGATCTCCATGTTCAGCACGCCGTTCATGTAGGAGGGTATCTCCGCCTGTATGGTTGAGAAACCCCAGGCCTCGGAGCAGCGAGCAATCAGTAGCGCGTAGAACGGCACTGAAGTCCAGATGGCCGCCCACGGTATGGGTATCTTCTGCTGGTGGAAGTCGTCGGTGCGCTGCAGCGACGACTCGATGTATTCGCACTCCTTTGCCGAAATGAATTTGGAAGCGGGCGGATTGCTGGCAGCGAATGTCAACCACAGGGCGCTCCAGCCAAAACATAGCGCCGCGGAAATGTACGAAATTCCCGGCCAGCCCAGGGGACCGCTGGCAATGAGGCCACTGATGCCCATGGCCAGCACAGTGCCGCACTCGATGCCAGTGTGGCTGAGCGCACCGAGCCGGTTGCGCTCGTGTACTGGCGACCACTTGGCCAGATGCTCGTGTATTGCAGGAAAAATCATGCCTTGGAAAAGGCCTTGAATGATGCGAATGGCGCAGAATATCTGCCAGCCACCCCACGGAATGCAGAACGGAGTCACCAAACTGCAAATGGCCGAGCCGAAGGTGGAAGCGAACATTGTGATTTTGGTGCCAAAGCGACGACTCAAATAACCGCCCGGAAACTGGGTGACCACATAGCCCCAGTAGAAGCTGGAGAGAATGTACGACTTGTGCTTCTCGTTCCAGTCGTACTCCTGCGAAGCAATTGCCAAAAAAAATACGAACATTGAGTGTTAAGAGCGAGTGTGGTCGGACTTGTTTGCTTACCGGAAAGTTTGGATTGGTGGTGTTGGCATTGGTCATGGCCACCACGGCGACGGCTACATTCAAGCGACTCACATAGATTACCACAATGTTGAGAAAGATAAGCAGCGCTTGCAGGTGACGTATGCCCAGTAAGGGACCTAAAACACAAATAGGTTTCTCCAATTAGTTCAACTCATTCGCTAAATATATCTAAATATGTCATAAACATAACAACAAAAGTACAGAAAGTACACATGTAAGTGCATTGCATTCCTGGCGAAAGTAAACACCACCCTCTTTATGAAAAAGCTGCCATACTTACGAGATAAAAATCGGCTACATAAATCGCCAACGGAAAGCAAAAGTGAACACGTCATAGAAGTCGAGCAATAAAGCGGACATTATTCGACTGTGTGCTGGGCAAATGGCAAATGACAACCAAAACAAAACAGAATCGTGGTTTATGTCTTTATCTCGCTTAATGGCTGCCATAAAGAGGCAATGCCCAGAACACATGTGAGTGTGTTTCATCTGCATTTATCGCTTCCTAATCGACAAATGCGAACTCGGTGGGCAATCACCTATCGCTACAATACGCCAATACGCCCAATTTCCCACACACTTATGCGGGCTTGCAAGTGTGATCGATAGATTCATTCACAAAGTTGATTGAGCGAAAGTTTCATATTTGATTTGACAGTCAGGCCACACTCACGACCAGGGGCGGATTCAGAAAAATATTTCGGGGGGTTTCAAAAAGTAAGTAAAAATGATCTGATTGCGGAAAATCTTACACGAAAGTATTTTTCGCCAGATACCGGTGGAAAAATAATTTTTTTAATATTTCTAAAATTTTTATAATTTTTATTATAAATAAATGCCAATAATTTTTAGCTAATTTCATGTAAGGTCTACAATATTCAATCTATCTCGTTAAGTTCCGTTAAGTTTTCGTCTGAAAAGGTTATACAACTGCGTCCAAAAAATAAGGAGACATTGTATTTATTTTCAAAATTCTTTATTTATTCTTCCAAATCAATTTCATCCCCTTCAAAGTAATCCCCTCCCGATGCAATGCACTTATGCCAACGGATTTTCCAATCTTCGAAACACTGATTGTAGTCACTTTCCGGGATGGCCTTCAGTTCCGTCGTCGCTGCGGCTTGAATCTCCTCTATCGTATCAAAACGCTGTCCCCGGAGCGGTCCCTTGAGCTTGCTGAACAGCCAGAAGTCGCATGGCGCCAGATCAGGTGAATACGGTGGTTGCGGAACGATATGGGTCGAGTTTTTGGCGAAATGATCACGAATTACGA
The DNA here is from genome assembly GCA_963668005.1 of Melieria crassipennis. Taxonomy (NCBI): domain Eukaryota; kingdom Metazoa; phylum Arthropoda; class Insecta; order Diptera; family Ulidiidae; genus Melieria; species Melieria crassipennis. The sequence continues at coordinate 112,595,761 of OY764963.1, read as the reverse complement.
GTGCAGTATGGGATGGTGCGTTATCGTGGTGTAAAAACCAAGAATTGTCTTTCCACAATTCCGGCCTTTTTAGACGCAAACGATGCATAACGTTCAAATAATATTCCTTGTTGACTGTTGACTAAAAAAAAAATAATTCTCCAAATCCTTCGACGCGCGCAGTTTAAATTCAAATGTCACCTTATTTTTTGGACACAGTTGTACGTTGACACAAACACACTCACATTTTTATATAGAAAATCGTAAAAAAGACATCTTGCAGCCAGCGAAGAAAGGCAGTAAACACATTAGGCTCAGTTTACTGTACTTAAAGATTGACAAAAATCGAAATCCAACTAATTCCAGTCTAATCAACGGAGCTAAGCAACATTTAATTATAAAATACTCATTCGTTTACTTGAATTTGTGCACTTTTCAGCCAGCAATCACTCAAAACGAGTTTTTTGTTGTTGTTGTTACATTTTCACTGTTGTTTACCTTTCGAGTCTGACGCTGTCATATTTTGATTTGAATACACAACAACAATTTTTAACTGTTGCACGATTTCACTATTCAAGAAAACTTGAAAGAATTTTATTCGATATTTGTTGTATTTGTTGATTTGTGAAAAATTGCACACTTTATAAAAAATGCGAATTTTCAGACATTTTTATTACAGTTTTTAGTTATTGTTATATTTGTTGGTTGATCCCATGCTTTGCGATGAACTGCCAGCAGTCGTCTGAGCGTTGGCGTTGTGAATTAGCCCACTTTAGCAGCCATGGCTACATGCATGTCCTTGTCGCGCTTAATCTCGTTTTTTATAAACACGACCAATAAAGTCGCTTTATGGCAGTATATGGTACTTTCATTATCTGTGCATGTGTACTGCCAGTCCGTTCTGCGGACGCCGGCGGTGTGCAACTGTGCCATACAATCGACGTATATGTCACAAAGCCACGTTATAAAAGCGTCTACTTTAAATTGCCACTAGTAAGAAAAAATGGATAGCCCCCGAAGAGTAGGCGAGTCCAAGTCGAAGAGAATGAAGTCAATTTTAATTAAGAGAAAACACTGAAGCGTCGGTTCTCTGTGACCGTGTCGTCCGGTAATCAGTGCAGCATACTTTGTAAACAATATACGCATTGTAAGTATATAGCAAGAAGTTTCGAAATGATCGCTCGTTCGTTTGATTGATTGCGTTCGAAAATTCCGCAAAATTGGGTCGAAACATTGGTTTACAACCTCCAAAACGTTGCTAGCGAAATCACTGCACGGTGCTGATAAACCAGTTATGTGGCCGTTCATGTTGCCTGCAAGTCCATTATTGCCTTCATAGTGTGATTTATTTTCAATCATTAGTAAATCAGTCGGTCCTATGGAAAACCACTTCAGTGGTTATTAGAAGCCCTCAAGAAGAAGTATACAAGTTTAACTACTTCAAGTGTACTTGGAAAATTTCATAAATATCTCCTATCATTAATTGTAAACAATTTTCTCTAAAACCTCTACTTTATTAAAAGTCTTTTCGTATCGTTTATGTTTCAACAGTTGACCACTATTATGTATGAAATGTATAAAAACCAGTCTCTCACGGCCTACACAAATCTGTTGTTGTCTGCCACATTGCTTAATACTTATAATGCTTTGGCTTCGTATCGGCCTCGTCGAATTGCTCAGTGCTTTGCTGACTCGGCACTGCTGTGCCGCGCAAAAAATTCTCGTCGTCCCAGGGTTGCAAGTGTGTGGAGCCTAAGGTGATGTAGAACAAATTGCCCAGCGCAAACACCACCGCCGACACAATGAAAACGATCTGCCACTGCGCGCGATCATGCTGTGAATTGTCGAAAGCGAAATGTACAGTTTGGATGCTCGGAACCGATTAAACGCCAACTCGACTTACCTCGTCCTGCACCACGACTCCGACCAGCAGAGGTGTCAGTATGGGAATGATGTTCGCCGCCGTATTCACGATGCCCATCAGAATGCCGGCGTGGTTGGGCGACAGGTCGATAGTGTTGAGCGCACTGCCAATGGTGGAGCCTGCGTTCATGCCTACATTGAGCGTCATCAGAACAATGGCCAGCGTCTTCTGATCCTCGCCCAGGAAGCCAACGCCAATCAGGCCCGCCGCGGGCACCCAGAAGGCTAGCGAGTTGAAAGTCCTGCGTATCGCGTTCAGCGACAGCATTTGCCGGCTCAGCAGTATGTCCGACACAATCAGGTACACATACGACATGCACCACATCGCCAGGTAGGGCAGCGCCGAGAAGAGCGCGTTGCTCTTCATGTCCATCAGCAGCACCCCGTTCATGTAGGAGGGAATCTCCGACTGCAGTGTGGAGAAGCCCCACGACTGTGTCGAGCGCGCGACCAGCAGCGCCCAGAATGGCCATGACGTCATAATGGCCTTCCACGGCACCGGAATTTTGCGCTCCACGGCATCGGTCTTTACGTTCTCTTTCAGCGCATGCTTCGAGGACTCGATGTAGCAGAGCTCCGCTTCGGAAATCAGCTTTGACTCCTTCGGCGTGTTGGCGGCGAGAAACAGCCAGAGGACACACCAAACCAAACCCAGGCCGCCGGAAACGTAGAAAATGCCAGGCCAGCCCATGTCGGAGGCGGCAATAATTCCGCTCAAGAACATGGCCAGCAAGGTGCCACACTCGATGCCCGTGTTGGCCAGAGCGCCCAGGCGATTGCGCTCCTGCACCGGACACCACATGGCTAAGTGGGCATGAATGCAGGGGAACAGGAAGCCCTGGAAGAAACCCTGTATGACGCGTATGCCGCAATACACCTGCCAGCCACCCCACGGAATGCAGAAAGGCGGCAGCAGCGCGAACACGGCGGAGCCCAGCGTCGACACGAGCATCGTGCGCTTGGCGCCGAAACGACGGCACAGATAGCCGCCGGGAAACTGCGTCAGAAAATAGCCCCAGAAGAAGCTGGACAATATGTATGACTTTTCCATTTCGTTCCAGTCGTACTCCTGAAGAAGAAGAAGCGTCCATGTTAAGGCAAAGTAAATGTGTAGCATACAAAGCGGGACAACTTACCGAAAAATTAGGATTTGTGGTTTCGGCATTGGTCATGGCCACCACAGTGACGCCGACATTGAATTTCGCCACATAATTTACCACAATGTTGAGGAAGAGCAGAAAGACTTGCAGATGGCGTTGTCCCAAGACAGGACCTTGAGAACAAATTTGTAGTGAACGATGGGAAAATTAGATCAATTGAAAAAAAGCTCACATATTCAAAAGAGTGGACAGAGTGGTGCAAAACATTAATGTTCTTACAGGAAGGATATGTATCTATTTTAGAATGAAAGAAGATTTTAATTGGTAGTTGCAAACGGATTAGTCTATGCACACTTTCCTGTCGTTTCATTCGACAATTTTGCTATATGAAAAGTGACTCAGAAACGTTTAGAGTAAAAAGGAAGCCTCAGTTGACCATGTAACGGTTTTCATACTCGATACAGACTCAAATTTAGTGTGCAGAGGATTGAACAGTGTCCAGAGGCAGACATGGGCTCAGAAAGTGGTGGTTTGTACAATTGCTATCTAGGATCGGTAAGGATCGTGTTGGTGCTTGCTTAGTGAAGCACAATCAAGGTCTTTGACTTTTTCTTTGATGAATGAAAAAGTTATTTGTGCTTACTTCATGGAAAAATCCATCATAAGTGCTTAAAGGTGCATGATTTCATTAAATCTGGTAGATGATCTATTTAGAGAAAAAACACATTTACTCAACTTCTTGGAAATTCTACATTAAAGCTTCAATCACACATCTACATTAAAGCGATCACCGAAATGATTAGTCTAGACCCAAAGTCGGTGGTATGAGAAAACTCTTGTATGGAGTGAAGCTGGCATGTGTGGTGTTATTTTACCGTTACTTTTTCGGTAATTGCTCAGTGGAGACGAGCAACTTGCTGCCATAACTCCGGGTATTCCCCCGGGCAACCCGTTTGAACACTGGCGCCCATGCATTCCACGTTGAAGCGATGTTCCAGCGCACTACGCACCACAGGGAAAGTTCGTTTCTGGCTCGTACAGCGCGGTTGTGGAATGGTCTCCCTGCGGATATTTTCCCCAGCACTTATGATCTGGATGGGTTCAAGGCAGGAGTCCATAACCACTTCACTCAAAACCCTATCTCCTAACCTTTATATTCTTCCTGAACCAACGCAATGCCTCGCATTAATAGGGCTCATCCCGTGCGCGTTTGTTCATGACTAAAAAAAAATGAAACTGTAACTAGGCTCCAATTCAACTAAAATCTTCCTAGGCTGATTGTCCTTGAAAAAAAGCTCGATTTCTATCACTTGTTCTAATGGCCCGTGGAGCTATCTTTTTTTGCAAATCTGAACTTTTGCAACAACCGCACCGCACATTTTGCCAATATTTCAAAAAGTTTAAATATCACTTTGCGCGTCCACTTTGCTTTTTACCAGTATTCAATTCCGCGGTCATTTTGTCACTTGTCGGGCCGCAACTCTGTCTTCCAGCCGGGGCGCACGAATTTCATCCGACGTCCAAGACGTGCCAATTCAAACTCAGCCAATTTGTTCGGGACTAGCAAATCAAATACTGCATTGTGCCCGACCTTTGGGCAGGACGGAAAATCGTTTTTATGCAATATAAATCAATTTTTCTGCTGTTAAGATAGCGAGACGAAGGCCGACCGCCTCCGCGGGCGAGCGGGCGTCCGCACACGGTGACCACAGCGGCATTAGGCCAAGTACGCATTAAATCCCGCTCGGCGCTCATTGTTCCGCGCTATCGGAAGCGCAAACAAATGGAAATTTGCTGTATTCGTATCAATAATGTCACGCCGATTATGGTCCCAGCAGCAGTGGCCACCGCCATAAATTACACCACTTACTATATATGCAGGAGATAAACTACCAGCAGCGATTTACACTCGCAACGGCTCTGGTTAAACCGAGACATTTGCGACGGTCGTTTGCGTTAGCAGAAATCAGTTTGGCTCCCATTCCCAGTGCAATACAGTGGCCATTGTTGTGAGTTTCATTTCAGCTGCGTATTATTTATTTTTGGCACATTATATGGATTCCATGTCAACCGCTTGTCTTCGACATCAGCAGAGGCACATTCCATACATGATTGAGTGGAGAGCGCCAGCCAGCGAGCCGTCTTAATCTAATCGTGCGCCGTGCAACATTACAATCTTATTGTCCTCTTGACACTGACATTATCGCGCGTTGCTGCCTTATAATCGCGATATCGTTGATAACCGCGCGGCGGAGTTGCACCGCGATAAGTGTGGGAAACTCAACTCGTGCTTATTATTTTATAATATTTGTAGGAACTGCTTTATTCTTTTTGGTTGATTGTAGATCGTGATTTAGTTGGATTTGTATGCTTTTCGTCTATGTCTACGCAGCGAATTGCTTGTCGTAAATTAGCCAAATGCTGCAGCAGTAGGCAGACATTCGGAAGCGACGGCATTCCGCAACACTCCGGTTGAATTTATGGAAACCAACAAACGAGAAATTAAATTTGAATTGAGACATGTAGCGGTACACTTGAGGTGACCATAATTGTTATAGCCAATTAAATCTTTCATCATACCTTCTATCTCTCCTAAGATGAGAGAGTGAGGCAGATGAAAACTCTGAATGAAAAATAATAATCAGGCATGTGATGGAAATCGTACGAAATGGCAAGTAAAGACGGTTTGCCTTGTGATGTTCGCACGAAATCGTGCGAAATCAGTTTTTGCGATTTAATTTCGATGGTTGAAAAACATGAACAACGAACTTTTAGAGACCAAACGTTCAATGTCGCACATATGAGCCATTAAAAAATATGCAATAGCTAACCGTATCAACAAATTGAGTCTAGATTATCATTTTCATAATCTTAAAACATAAATTTAATAAATTAATTAAACGTAAATTTAATTAAACGTAAATTTAATTGTGCAAACCCCTCGAACAGCAGAAAACGCTTTTTAAATACGATTACGAAAGTTTTGCTGGACAAAAGCAATATTCAAAGCGAATTAAAAAAAGTTATACTTAAAACACAAAGTGCAGTTTGAATGCTGCAAACACGTCATCGGAGCGAAAAACAAATACTTGAACCCAGTGGCGCACACAGACTCCCTCCGAAATATCTTTAAGTTAGTACCGAAGTTCAATTTATAACCGTCGCATATATCGCACACGTACTACAAAAGTGACACAACTCAAAAATTTTAATTTTCGGGTTTATGTGTTAATACTGTGCACAATACATCAATCTTCCAATAAGCAAAAGCTCAGTATATTTTGTTGTTTTTATGTCAGAAGTTTGATGCTATTTGATCGCTGAAGCTCAATGCAAAAGTGTCCTAACTTAAATTGTGACACTTTTGACGAAATAAATTTTTGTTGAAGTTAATTTTAAGCAAAGTTCTGACAATTTTAGTATATGTATATTTTCAAATAAAAAAATAATTTCGAATTCTTAAAATTTTTCTTTCGACTTTTTAACTGTAATTTATAATTATAAAACTCAGCAAAAGTGACATAACTTAAAATAATTCCGTGATTATTGAATTAAAATATCATCAAAACAGTCACAACTCAAAATTTTGGATTTTCTAGTGTAAAATAAAAAAAAAATTCTTGTAACTTATCCTAAAGCATAATCTGTAAGGATTTTCTACTGAACTATTCTATATTATTTAAAAAAATGTTTATTTATCTCAAAAACAGTTTTTTGCGTTTCCTGAAAAATCAAAAATTTTGAGTTGTGTCACTTTTGTAGTGCGTGCGCGATATGTTCAATCATCAATATTCAATCTTCAATAACACTACTCGACACAAAAAATGCATCTAAAAATAAAAGTGTTTTCTAGACTAACTTTGGGCCGCTGAACACGAAATTGAAGATCAAAAAATTTTTGTAAGAAGTGATTTTTTTTGCAGAATGCTGTGGATTTCGCAATCTTTCTGAGAGTTTTTCCTTCATCTCGTAGGTTATAGATAATTTGTATCCCATCCAAAGTGGTTTCTTTAGATTATCTACCCATTTGGTCAATAAAATTTTAAATGCAAACAAAAACCAAACACACTTGTCAAACTCTACTGCTCAAATGAATATAAATCTTAATAATGGCGAAATCAGTTTGACATGACAGGATTTTCGCAAAAGATACCATGATTGGGCAATTACGAATACTTTTGTGATGTGAATTATGTTGTGTTTCTGTTTAAAATCAAATTTAAAGCCATTGTATCCAAATTCGATTGAAATTGTCTGCAACAATGAAAGATAATAAACCAATCAGAAGATATGAATACTTTGTATACATAATATTTAATTTAGATTAAAGATAGACAGGGCGTTTTCCAAAACGTTTATGTACAGTGCAGTAATACAGTATGAATACTGTATTCATACATTGCATCAATACAAAATTAATGCTTTGTATATTTATGCTTTGCAACCCTGTTGCCGTTTGGAACGCTATTTTTGCTTTGCATCACTGTCAAATAATTAAAGTAAACAATGACAGCAATAAGAATTTTTTGCGAACAATTTTTGGATTTGTGCGATGGAAAAGCGTCAAGCAGCCAAATTGTCGCTTCTTTCGCCTGGCGCGGAAATCAGTTTCCTTTTCAACCTTTCGTCTAGAAGCAGTTTTTTCCATTCGTGTGTCCATTTTTTAATACTGAAATATTAGAAATTTATTTATTATATATATTCAATACCAGTATTACTAATAATTTAATGTTTATTAGCAGAAACTACTTACTTCTCTTCGTTTTTAGCCATTTTGTATACATATTGCATCAGCTTTTTTAGTGATGCGCTGGTTGCTTTTTATTGCGTATCGACAACATCAATGATACTTTTTGGAACACAGTACATCGTCAAAGATTGCAGGGTTGCGTTTTGGAACATGGTACTTTGTTCGAATACAAAGCAACAGGCGTTTTGGAAAACGCCCACATTTTGCTTATCTTTCAGAAAAATTGAAATTCCGAATACTTTTGTGAGCCACTGTCTCTCGTAAACGAATCATTCGACTAACACAAGCTGTCCGTCGGTCAGAAGTTAATAACTTAGTCTTTCCAAAAATATACAGATTGTCCAAATCAGATCAAATTTGGAGAAATTACTGACAGTGAATGTTGTAAAAAAGTGAATTTTTCAACCAATTTCAAAAATCATAGATTTTCGAATTTTTTTTTTATATATAAATAAATTATCTCCTTTGGTTTATAATCTAAGATGAACGATATATTATTTGTGCAAATACAAAGCCTAACATTAATAGAATCGAAAGAAAACTGACAAAATTATGATGCACTGAGTGAAAACAAAAACTTTACATTTATTACACCGTGCGAGACCCATCCAAATGTTGATATAGGCGTGAAAATAGAGGTCATTAATAGTAACCTTGTATAGTAACTTCTGACCCAAAGTCCTTTTTAAAGGACTTTAAAATTTTAAGAACATACACATTTCAAATCTTTTTTTTAATATTTGCGGTTGTGCAATGATGAAGATATGGCTATCAAATGAAAGAGAAAAATTGTCTCCTTTTAACTAAATGTCCTATTTTGAACTTTTAGGACCAAAATATGTCAGGTAGGGAAAACATCCACATATGTTTTGGTTCTCAGTCTGCAGATTCATACATCTAAATTTTATTTTATTTCAAAGTTCTCTCAAATCCTGCGTCCGCCACTGCTTGAACCCCTTCCAAAAAAACATCCAGCAAGCTAGACAGCAACAGTTTCGATATGGTGAGCCATTTATTGCTGCAGTATTTAAAGTTATTGTTTAATTGTGTGAGCACTTGATTGAAAATGCACTCTGTGAGCAAAACTTGAAATGAATTGGGAGTAAATGGTCCTTAGATATTGCAGATATTTCTTGTTAATTGGTACTTAATCATAATTACATGTCATCGTTGCGTTAACAATAAGTGCACTTGTCATTTTGTTTCACTTCTCTACTTTTAACGGACTCTTCTTAATTTGACACAGTTTATGAAATTTATGTTGTTTTCTAGATATTTCCCCTAGGCAAGGTATTGCTTCGACTTACAATACTATCAAGTGGCATTAATACTTTGCTTATGTATGGCCAAAAATTAATCCTAATAATTTCGTTTACAAGTGGATCAAGTTTCCAAAATGACCGGAGCTCTGAGTGGTCGCACAAGGCGAATGCAGTATTTACGGCTTGGGCTGATCTCATAACATCCCATTTAACTCCAACCTCATTGGAACAACAACACAGCTAGTCGTTAATTTATGTGGTTTGCATCTAGCGATTCTCGTCCTCCTCCTCCTGCAAGCGCAGTATGTCCGCTTTATTCATAAAATAGTAGCTTGGCTGACGTCCCTTCAGGTCCTTAATTGTACGCTTGGCACCTTTTTGTATGAGTATGCGGCTCAGGCTTTCGATAGCGTTGGTGCCCATGGCATAGTGCAGTGCAGTGCGCTCCAGCTTTCGGAAAAGGCAATCATGAAAAGCCATTAGTATCAATAGAAATTTCCAAAACGCAGTTACACCTACGTTATCTCCAATTTTCAGCGCATCCGGGAAAAGATTGACAAAGTGTTCGACCAGCTCTTGAGATTCCTTCAGTATGGCGATGTGCAGCGCTGTGCGTCCTAAACAAAGCATCAAAATATCAGTATTACTTGTGGCTCTCCACCCAACACTCTTACCATAATAGTTCTTGGCCTTTATCAGCCAGCCGCCGTTCTTTTCGGCAATCATCTCCTTGATCTGCGGCACATTATTGTCCCGTATCAGCTGATGCAGTTCCTCGCGTTGTTCCTGCAATTGATCTTGTGAAAGTGCGTGCTCTTCCACGGGCACATCCCTTACACCTACCTCTAGCGAACGTAAATTCTGCAGAAACTCCACCAGCTCAGTGTGGCCGCGCTCCACCGCAATTTCGGTGACTTTGGTGCCATTTTCGTCGGCGACATCGATGATGTGGTCATACCCGGAGATGGCAATTCGGTCGAAGGTGCGCAGGTCACCTGTGAAGACAAGCAGCCATCAACAAACGCAATGCTGATAGCCGCGAAAGCAACACTCACCCACCACTGCCAGCGACAGCACATACCGGTCAATGTCCTTCGCATTGCCCGGCTGATTGGCCTGCAGCGAGACGTCGCGCGCCGTCCGGTACAGCTCATCCCTGTAGGTGATGTCGATGTGCGACTCCTCGATGAGGTGCATGAGGGCGCCGCGCCGATGCGAGCGCGCGCACGCAAAGTGCAGCATGCTCTGGCCGTGCTCGTCGCGATCGTCCAAATTGGCAAAGGTTTCCTCCTCCTCGGCGGTGGACAAGCGGTCTACCTCGATGCGATCTTCGTCGTAGCCGTTGCTCAGCACGGCATTCTGGTCGCGCTCGAATGACGTCTTGCCGTTGACCTCGGCCACGGAGGCGCCGTTGGGATTGCGTGCACGCAAGTAGCTCTGCAGGTAGCCGGTGAGAAAGGCGACCGGGTCGTCCGGCCGCTTGTTGGCGATTTCGGTGAGCGCCTTTATGAGCGGGTCGGCCAAGTCTGCGGCAAATAATTCATTTAACAAATTTTCATTTGTAATTAAATTGTGAAATGCGACATTGCGGCGTGCTTACTGTTGGCGAGATATTTTCCCTGTTCGGTTTTGAAGATGGGATTCGACTGGTAGCTGTGGCTCTCAGCTTGACCTGAAATTTATGTAATCAAAGGTGTTCTTAGTCAACCAGTTAAAAGTACTGAAAGCAGACGTTTCCTTAGTTAAGAATACAAATTAATAAGACACTGTAATTTTCTGAAGCTATCGGATTAGAAGTGCGAAAAATGTTAGGTATGGCAAAACAAGCAAATTATAATTTCAAGAGGGGACACGCTTCAGGACTCAACGACAAGGCACTGCAAGAGGGCGAGACCAAATTTTAAGTATAACTAAAGCAAAGCGGGGGGGGGGAGATCTGGCAACACCCAAGCAGCTGGGTGCACTTTTGAGCTGGGTTCTCTTCAATTTCTAAATTTCTAAATTTTTGAGCAAATTGTGAAAAAAATCAAATTTTATTGTGCCTTCTAAGCAAGTTCTTTAATAAAAATCGTTTTTAAAAGAACGAACGGACAGTTTGGAAGTAACTCCAGCCTATTGCAAGTGGCACAAGTGTAAGAAAGGTATATAGTAACTGCGCGCAATCCGGAGGGCTGTCTGATTGGTGGCAGGAACCTTGGCGGCATGGACCGAAGTACGTCCACACCAGTGTCCAGCGTGGCTAAGGGGTCCGGTTCTCCCCAGAAGAGGCAGACGGGGACGGCGGAGGCGCGAGTCACGGTACCACCGGGCTCTAGGCCGGTAAAGGTGAGTAAGTCACGATTCAGTTTAGCAGTGCGGCAGGATCAATCCAGTTAGCTCTAGCTGTATATGGCATCACAATGGGCCTGTATCTTGGCCTAAGTGTAGGATATCTGCTATCCAGCCATTTCAACCTAACCTAACCTAACCTAAAGCAAAGCGTTTCTGTCTACTTAACTATAGTTAGGCTTTTACGCACATAAATAACTTGTGCACATGAATGAAGTATGAACAGTTCATGTCGATAGAGAGTTTGAAGAATTTAAGTTAGTGTAGAATATATTAACTTCGAATTTGCTAGATTAGGTAAGGTTGCATAAGGTTCGGTTTAGTAAGGTGAGGCTCTTTCTCAATGCTTTTCTCCTCTTTATTTTTTATATTTGAACACCCTTTCAAAGCACTCGTTTCCCATCCATTTCCTGCCCATTTTGGAATTTATTCATAAATCCAATATTTGTTAACTCAAATTCAACTCGTAAATCAATGATTATGTAGAGGTGGCATCGCTAGTTGACAACTACTCTTATTTCTCATATACACTGTCGAAAAATTACTATATACTTTTACAACTTTCGCAGCATGACAATCACTGAAAGTAGAGAGCACGGCGTTCCCTTCTCAGGCGTATTTCAAATTCGTTGAGGACTGTACTTTGTTTCTAACTACCGTTACAACGAGATAGGAATATTAAACTCTATACGAGAACAGCACACTACAGGGTGATTGCAACGAGACATGCCGAGTAACAAAAGACAAAAAATGAAATGTACAGCAACTTAACAATAATATCGAGACATATGCACAACGTAAACTATGGACATCAAATGACACACTACTCAAATAAGTAAATGAATTGCGTTAAAAACTTACGAACCCTTAATCAAGCTGAATCAATCTTATCAGAAGCTCACAAAGTCTCAGAAGCGGGGAAATTTTGACCGAAAAGAAATGGCAGCGTAATCAGCGATAAGTAATCAAAAAAGCAAAGTTTGCATATATAGTAGATACAGAGCTGTCGATCGAGGGGGCAGTACATTGGTTGCTGTGTTAGTTGTACAGAAAGTGTTTCTCGATTCGCATTTGCATATTTACAGCGCTAGATAAGGTCGGATGAGATTGGATGCATGCAGTAATTGGAATTTGAAAGTTGTCTTAGACTAGTTGTGAGTAGTTTTGGCGTTGCGTAGCTGAGGTGCATTGGGCGTTTGCAGTCAACCTAGTGTCGAGCTAATTGCGTTCCGCAAGGCTATTCTTCTTACGACGAAATATCTTCACCAACATGGAGGCGATGTGCTTGGAGTTGGTCAGCGACATGTCCTTCTCCAGCGACATGATGTTGGTGACCGCGGTACAGTAGTCCTGGAACAGCACGTACTCGATGGCGCCCAGGCTCTGCATGTTGACCAGTCGCACGGTTATCTTGGATATCGGGTTGGTGATCAGGCTGAGGCCGCGCACCGAGCACAGGTGTCGCAGATTGTCCATCTCCTTCATCAGGTTCGGACACTTGAGGCTCGTCGAGAACTTCAGTCCCGTGCCCAAGTAGGAGGGCCGCGCCTGCAGGTAGCCGAGCAGATAGCTCTCCTTGAAGTGCAGCTGCGTCTCCAGGAAGCACACTGCCCGGCCGACGCGCGTGTAGGCTGCACCCATGTTGGGTGCATCCTTCGCACTGGTGGTTGCAATGACGCGCAGATGCTCCTGACAGTTCAGCCACAGCGCCAAATTATTATCGGAATTCAAGTACACACCGCGTCCGTACGGCCACAGGTTGCCATTGAATGCCAACGACTCGGCAGCCTGCACAGCGTCTTTGGCATCCAGCAGCGGTATCATCAGGCCCAGCTTCGTAAGCATCTCATATACCTCCGAGTTGTCCTCGATTATTTCGGTCAGCGTGTAGTAACTGCCCGACTCGGTCTCGCCAATGGCCTCGGCGAAGGCATTCGTGAAGATTTTGCTCATCATCATGCGTTCAGCCTGCTCCACCTGGCCCACGGACAGGTTGAGCGGCAGCTCATACTCCTCCAGATTGCGCGAGCACTCTACGGTGCAGCACTGTATCAGACTCGACTCGTCGTCGAAGACAAAGCCAGCCGTGTTCAGCCGCTCGCCGTTCTCCATCGGAAAGAACGCGATGCGCGGATGCGGCTGAAAGTCGTCGGTGATGCTCATGCAGTGCATGTCCTTGATCAGCGGCACCAGAAACTCCTGAAACACCACAAACACATCGAAGTCTGGCGCCACTATGCCGCAATTGATGTCCTCCTCCAGGTGGCGCAGTTTTGAAGTCTTTCGCATGGCGGGCCAGATGACGTCGAAGAGGTTATGGTCGAGCCGAGTCTGCCGATGCCGAATGCGAAGGAATACTTTGCGCTTGAGGAAGCGGCTCAGGTAACTCGTCACCGAAAGCTGCAACGTGGAGGCACTGAGCGGCTTGCGATGTGCCAGCGCCGAAGCGGTAGCACCACTCAGTACCTTGCTCGACTCCTCGATAACGCTGAAGCAGCGATCGAGCGTGTGTTCGATGTCGCCATCTTGAAGACGACGCCGAGAGCTGTGCAGATCGTCGGGTACTATTCGGGTGGCAATGAAGCAGTTGGATGGATGGATGGATGGATGGATGATGGTTGTGGAGGTAGTGGTGGTGGAGTGGTGTTGATTGTAGGACAAACGTGAGCATATATTAAGATCAGTTATGACATTATTTTAAGAAGCATTAGAAGAGAGAAGGAAAACACTTTCAATAACAAACATACACAGCGAGACTTGTTGGTGGTCGTGACGTGTTGGTGACGAAAAAGAAGCAAAGTGGGTGGTGGGTGGGTGCAATACATAAAAAGTATGAAAAATAAGTGAGCTCATAACTATTTTCCAACATCAAATTTCATTAGCTCAAGACCCGCACAAGCTATTAACACATACGAGATGATATGGGAAGGGCAGAAAATAAGAGAGTCAGATTGAGCGGAAGTCCCCATAGCGAAATGCAGAAACACCTCATGTCCTTTATGAAGCCAACGGTAAACTTGGCCCAGGGCAATTGGAAAAGTGCCAACTAGATTTTTTTGGATATTAAAGATAAGGACTCATAGTTCACCGAGTCTTTTCATTAACTAGCCCGACCTAACCTAATGTTTAATAGTGCTGAGCCAAATTTCAGCGCGAATTTCTAAATCATCTTCTTTATATCAAAGCTATTTCGCAATTCACGTCATACGCGATATACATATAAATAGTTTATATGTATGTATATTTGTTTCACGTAGAAGTCACCCTGTAGGTACATACCAAAGATGTCGTCTATATTATCGATGAGACTATTGAAAAACTCATGTTTCTCTAACATATCCGACATTTTGAACATTTGATTTGTTGTATTTTTGAATTTATTTAACGTTATTTAACGGTAACAGCACTACACTGCACTAAGCACAACAAAACTCGTTCGGGCAATTCAAATACGAAACAGTGATTGATCTGAAATGGCGGCCAAAACTGCTAACCACGTACACCGAACGAGCCAGGCCAGAAGACGTGCGCTGACCACAACAGCAAATCAATGACTGACGGCCTGATTGAAAGCAACACACCACCAAGCAGCACCAACCCCAGGCACAGCTCTAAGTAGCCCAACCACAACAACCGACTTCATACTCGCCACGAAGGAGCGAAGAAGTGTGAGCGAGTTGGGCGTTGATGCACGGTTTGGCCCTTCGCTTGGACTTAAAACAAATAAATTGGAATTATTAATTTAAAAAGGGGGCTAAGGAAATTGCAGCTGAATGGAATGAGCCGTTAGGAAGTGATGAGTGTGTGTGTGTGCGTTGGTACGTTGGGGGCAAAACCAACAGAACATTCGACGTAAGCGAAACGAAACATATACATATGTATGTATGTATGTGGTGAATAACGGTGAAAAGAACTGAACTGAAAGGCCGGTAAAGAAAGCAGTGAAGAATACTTCGCCACACAGTATAGTGTAGTTTTTGTAGCAATTATAAAATTAATAGTCACACTTACACGGACAAACAAGAGCGGCAGCACCCACGAAAATCCAAACCAAAAATAACAACACAAAATCACACACACACACACGCACACGCACATCCAAAATCTAGTACGTAACGTCGGTTAAGCGCATTGCTCCACTAAAGGTCGACTACTGTGCCCCCCGTCCGCCCAGCGCTTAGTTCGGAAAAGAGACTACGCACCTTGATCGTTCAGCAGTTCGTCCTCCAGGTCCTCGGCGCCGAAGTCACTCAGCAGTTTCTGATAGCTGAGTATATCCTTGGACTCGTCGCTGTCCTGGTAGAATTCGGGCGTGTGGCCGAGCTGCAGTGTGACGGACAAACCAAATAAATATCATCACAATTAATCAATAAAGTGAGGCGATGAAGGCGCTTCCAGTCAGAAATGCCTCTTTGCAAACCTACATTAAGGATGTATTTCTGTGCCGCAGGTGTGAAAGTCGCACTCTGAATAGGTTAAGGTGCACATAACTCGCTCCACCCCCGCGGCGATTAGTTTCAATGAAAACGCAAACAGTCCAATTTGTGTGTTAGGAAATCCCCGAGGCAACTTTGTGTATGTATGTGTTGTGTGTGCCTAATATTTGTAAGGCAATTAGTCGCGGTTTTCAATTGCTTTCATAACTGCAATAAGTCTTAACCCGCTGAGGCACATATATATATCTAAGCTGCCGTAGCTGCAGTTTTTAATACTAGCAACGTGCCCACTCAAAATTTTACTACTTTGGCATAATTAATTTTTTACTCATTTGTTTCGATCGCTTGTTGGGTAACCCTTTCCGGAAATTTGTACTCTCTCACTCTCACTCCCACTATAATAATAAGAATCAGCTATATTCAATATCTGTTTGTAAAACTGTATGAATTTCAATTGATTCTGTGTTTTATTGAGGGGAAAAGGGCTTTGCAACAACAACAACGGTTATATAAGGCCGAATAAATGTGACTCAATTGTTTCTACATATATAATTTGTATAAATTTCGATCAAAATGAAATCACGCTTTGATTTCCTGTTGTTATAATTTTTGTTTTCTTTTAAAAAAATCAATGAATTGTTCATAAAACTTAAAAAACGAAACAACAATTTCATGCATTTTTACTCCTTTACGGACCATTGTACGATATATCGTACAAAATTGATTGATCTTAACCTAAATGATATTTTTTGATATTTTGCGTATTTTATTGCTAAAATGTTCAATGAGAGTCAATATTCTGAAAGAAAAATTGTTATCTCAAGAAACGCGGAAATTGACCGGAAAGGGTTAATTTCACTCACAGCCAATTAAATAGTCCCACGCGTTTTTCTTACTAACTCGAATCATAAACGTCGACCACGCTTACGAACACAAGAATTTTCTGCCTTCAACATGCCTTCCCTCTCATCCTTATCCTTCTGACTCATTAATTCACACCCCATTTGTCTCTTGCACCCCCACTGCTGTTGCGCTCTATTGCCATCTCCTCTTGGACGATATGTTCTTACCTTATCCAGCGCTTTTGGATTGGCACCCAGCTGTGTTAGCACATTGTAGAAATGGCCATTATCCTTAATTGTGGCGGCGTAATGCAACGCGGTGCGCCCATCATTGTCCGTTATGGTTGTGGTTTCTGGAAAACGTGCGGCCAAATAGCGCACAATATCTGCAAAAAGTAATGCAACAAATTGTTGTGGGGTGAATATAATTTTAATGGCTGTCTTTTTTATGAACTGAATAAATATTGCTGAGGTTAACTGGTTATTATTTAATGTGGAATTTCAAGTCAAGTTTTATGAATTGCGTGCCGCCAAAGTAGTTTAATTATTTATTAATAACTAGATTTCAAAATGCCAAAGGTCAAACGTGTGGACTTGTAAAAAGTATTATTGAAAATTTGTTGCCCATTGTTTGTGTAATTTAATTTAGTTTCTAGTCCACCAGACTATAAATAACCTCATTAAAAATTCCTGAAGAGTGTTATTAGTATGTCATTATTTTGAGAATTTCAACACTGCCACAGATATTATTACGCACATAAAATTTGAAGAAAAGTCTATGGACACTTTCTGTATTAATACTCCACTCTTTACGGTTGGTCCCATAGTCTCTGTAGAGTTTATTAGTGAAACCTTGAAGGGGTTTCTGAAATTGATTTCTATGTTTCAATAAAATTTTCAAAGCAGGCGTAGGACTCTAACTAACTGCTGCCATTAAGATCCCTAACTCCGTAAGGCCTCATTTCCAGAGCACCCGAATCAACTGTCAGGATTTTAACTATGAAGTTTATTGATGTTTAAAATAAAATATATGAGAGGGTCTTAGATAATGTGGCCTTTGAGATTTTCCCTATCCCAATATATCTCGTAAGACAAGAACCCTCTCATCCCCTGGACCTCTGTCAGACCATAGTCTGATGTTTAATTAAAAAAATCCCACGCAAAGAATGTTTCCGTAGGGGTCTTTCCTCACCTGAATTGCCAAACACTACCGCCACATGCAGTGGTGTGGCACCGTTCGGTGATATCTCGTCCTTGGCAATGGCAAACTTTCGCCGATCCAGCGCCTGTTGCAGTGACAAAAGGCTGCCCTCGCGCGCCGCCTCATGCACACATCGAATTTTGCCCTGCAAGTTGGCAATTTTCCTTAGAACCCGTCGGCTGCACAACGTTTCTCAACGGCGCTTACCATATAGTTGGGCACATTGTTGAGGAATGCCTGAATTTCCGGCTCGGACGATTCCATATTCAGCAGCTTTTTGCCATCACCGTTCAGCACGATTTGCGCCAACTGTTCCATATCGCCAGCGGCGATTATGTCTTGGATGCGTGCGTCCTTTTCATGAGAGCGTGTAGGTGTTTTTGTTTTGATTTCGTTTGAAGTAGGAGTTATGTATGTATGAGTTAGTAAAAATGCAAAGGTTACACAAATTACAAACACACACATATACATACACCACTTTTTGGACAACAACAAATTGAACGAAAAAAATATATTAACAGCGAATTTGTGCATACGAAATGCCTTGTTGCACGTGACCAAACAAATTGCATACACATAAACAGTTCAGTATACCGGAGCACACCGAAAACATATTCAAAGAAGCTTTAAATAGGACCAAATGTTAACTGTATTTATACTTCATCAACATAAGCAGCGGATTGTGACTGAACTCTATTATCCTCCGAGGCGCCCGCCACGAACCCCTCAATGGCCAGCGACGAGGTGGGCGAGCTGCCTTCGCCCTCGTATTTGCCCTCGTTGTGATTCTCGTCCAGCGCGTCCACCTCAGCCGTTTCGCGTGTGTCATCTTCGGCAGCGGTTTCCGGTTCCGGTTCGGCCGATTCATCGTCGGCAACACTGTGGTTGGTCTAGTAAGAAATTTAAAATGTTTTATAGAGCACAGCAACTCGCTGAGAAATGTGAGCACTGCTTATTTTGTTCGGTGCAGTGCTGCAACATCCAAAGTGGTTGATTGGTGTCGGGAAGAGAGGTGAAATCTGGTTGCTGCTACAAAACGGAAGTTGGCTACGCCTTGCAACTAAAATCTACAAATGCTACTGTGAGAATGCAAAACACTTACAAGGTAGTTGAAAGATAAAGGTGGAAACACATTGAGGTGAAAGGGTTCACTACAATTGCGAATGTGGCAGTTAATCTATGTCGTAGGGATGCTTTGAAGTCGCATTGCAAAAGGTGCCGAATCGAATCATTCAAACTGTGTTGTTCGTATTTTATATGTGTATGTACGTCGTATGTGATCGATTGGCCGATATGCGGTCAGTTCAATCTATTTTAGATGCTTTATATCGAAACTTGGGTCTGTTTTCGAATCAGCGATTTCCAAGTGCTAAAATTAGTTTTAGAATCTGTCTTTAGTTTTCAAGTCGAATTATTGGCTGTAATTCAAACTGGATTCCTTTGATTTCTATTTAATGGCAATTCAATTGCACATCCCTCGATTTGCATTGAATTATTTTTATTTGCATACTGATAAACTTATTTGATAAATTTGCACACCATGTCACGTGATACAGCAGTCGCAGTTAGTCGGCGATACGGCTGCCAGTCAAATCGCCCGACAGCAACTGTGCGGGGGTTGCATGTTCGCACGCCATTTCCAAAGGAGGGCGCGCCAACGTAGCTCACAAAATTCTGACTGCCTCAGCGCCACAGTGGAATGTTCCGATACATTACTTTGCATTGTTTTCATGCATTGCAAAGTCACTGTAGAGCCTCGATAATTGTCCGCATTTCTGCACGCACTTAGACAATTGAAGACTTTGTATTGAGCTCGAATATTATTATTTTAAAATGAAGTTTTTATTTGGAGAAATGTTCACTGATAAGTTTTAAAGAATTTTAAGGTCGATTTGTCGCACCAAAAGATTGTTTGAAAAACCCATTATCAATGCTTTATTCGAACTAATCCTTAGAGGAGGTTAATAAATCGATTAAGCATAATTCATTTGGTGCTTAAAAGGAATGGTTTATCCAAAGTTGTGCCTTCTTTTAAGAGAAATAGGATCAACTATACCCAATTTTTCACTCCAGAGATACATTAGAAAAGTATTGTCTATAAATAAATAATCAACGAATGTCTTTCTATCTTCATCCGTATTGCTGTCCGAAGAATGAGGCTATCCTAATAAATAAATTTCCTTCCTACCAGAAATTCACATTATCGTGTTTCCACTGTGCCCAAGCTATGAAACTTACACTTTTGTCAGAGGGTTGCGTGAAAAATCAAGTAATGTAGATGTGTGCTATGTTCGGAGTACACTCAGAGTGTGCAGTGTAAAAGTAAAAGTCAAAATTTATAGGTTAGTGTGGCATAGGTTGTAGGTGGTACGTGATATCTACGTGCAAACACCTGCTGCAGATGCTTGAAATAGATTTCATTGATTGTTTACTTGCAGCTCAAAGAGTCGTTGCATGGTATGTACGAAAGTAGTAGAGGGGCAGTTGTAGGTGCAATAAAATTATTTTTATTTTATTTTATTGAAATGTTCAAGTTTTGCATTCTACATTGAACGGCAACTGCAATACGACATTACATTCTATTATAGTAAATACAATTTTAGCGAAAATGGTGATGAAAAAATTACAGCACGATTTACATTCGACATGCGAATAGAAAAACAGACACACAGTTTTTGCATTTCTAATTTTAATTTCAAGTGGGAAAATTCAATTGTTTTGTTGGATGAGCGTTTAAACCGAATCGATTAGTAAGTTGTTTTGAAAATTTTGAAATTTATTTTTATTGGATTTTTTTAAGCTCAAAATTGCCAGCCAAATAGATTTGGTTTGTCGTATTTATGTAAATCTAACTTGTATGTATAATCTGACTAGTTTGCTCTTTCAGGATGATGGGACAAAATGGCGAGTTTTTACACTAAAAAAGTTTTAACTAGACCTAAATCACTTTAACAAGAACAAACACAAATTTTTTATTAGTAACTTTCCATAGAGTGCCAAAAAAGTCCGTTGTTTCAAATAACTCTTTTTTGAAACATTCAATCTTCCGGGTCCTGGTTGTCAGAATATTCTTATTTTTGTTTCTGACAAAAGTACAAAGCTTGTTTTGACGCTTTGAGCGCTTTTGATTGCTTTATGCCGATACTGAAGAGGTCTGTTGTGGAATAACAAGTTCAACCGCAAAATTTTTTAACAATCAAATTAATTAAAAATTATTTTAGGAACGTGTCTATGCTAAGATCCTGAAAAGTCCGTTGTTTCAAATAACTCTTTTGTTAGACATTCAATATTCCGATTCCTGGTTGGCAGAATATTCTTCTTTTTGTTTCTGATAAAAGTTCAAAGCTTGTTTTGACGCTCTGAGCGCTTTTGATTGCTTTATGCCGATACTGAAGAGGTCTGTTGTGGAATAATTTGATCATCCATGAATGAAGAAATTTAACCGCAAATTTTTTGTAACAATCAAATCAATTTAAAATTATTTTAGGAACGTGTCTATACTAAAATCCTGAAAGGGTGTTATCCTGAAAGGGCAAATTGCAGTTTTTTATATATCGTGTTCGAATTGCAATGATAGATATAGAATGTTCGTATGTGACAGATGTAATCGGATTACAAAAAACACATTGAGGTAAGGTTTAGGTTTTAATAGTATATTAGACGCTTTACAGTAGATAGTAGGTATATTTTTGCAGTTACATTGACATAATTTGAAATCAGTTGGAATTGCATAAAGTGTTCTGAAGATTTTCAATTTAAACAACAGTAAACGAAAAACTGTACTCGAATTTCAATGCACATTCCGATTACAATATTTGAAAATGTCTTGTGTGACAACGAAGTGCTGCATTTAACTCGACTAGGTAAGAAGTATTTTATGGATACTCGCATACGTATGCATTATCGACTACATTTAGACATGTTTCATCACAAAAACTATTACAGCATATTTGATTGACAGTTCAGTATACATAGATTTATATTGGTTTATTCGTTAAATAAATTTTTCTATTTGCTTGGAGGAAAAATCACAAACTCTAGTTGCATGAATGACAAACGACAATTCTGAGCGCAACAACATACGTATTTGGTTAGAGAGAGAGCGAAAATGTTTACGTAAGTGATGTTGCTGAATTTTGCAGTAGGAATGGGTTTGCCAGTACTGCCAAGTGCTTTTTAGTTTAGAGCGTTCCAAATTGTACCTCATCGTCGTCGTCGTCGTGATCGGTGGCAGCCGCAGCCGTAGACGCAGCGCGGGCGCCACCGCGCTTGAAGCCGCTGCCCAGCTTTTTGTCAATGCCATCGCCGCTGCCGTCGACGGTCTTTGCCAGGCACGTCTCTTCGCCAGTCTCCTGATCCTGCTTGATGATCTCTTTCAGCTTTGCACTCCGCACTGCGGCTGCGCTCTCACTCGGTGCATCCAATGCTTCATCTTCTGTTTCGTCTCCGCTTGATTTTGCGTCACTACCATCGTCGTTATTCACATCCGCTTCAGTCTTATCGGTTTCATTTTGTGTGTCTGTGCCGTGTCGTGCTGCCGGCCCAATTTCACTGATTTCGTCAGCTGCGTTCGCTGCTGCCGCTTCAATGGCCACTTCCTGCTTTTGGATTGCTTCTGTTGTCTGATAGAGAGCTATTAAATATTCGTTTTGATCGTCGTTTGCGTTTATGTCTCTCTCCGCCTTGATGCTCTTCTCCGGCACTTCATTGCCATCTACTTGCATTCGTGCATTTTCCCCACTTTCAGTTGGAGTTTCTGCTTCGTCTTCGGCGTTGTCTGTGTCTTCTTTATCACTAATCAACACATCATTATCGACTTGCTTTGCTTCCATTTCCATCTCCTCGTCTTTCTTAGTATTTCCCCTTTCTTCTTGATCGTCTTTTTCCTGTTCTTCATTGTCTTCTTCCACTTCATTTGTTTCCAAATTCTCGCTTTGCCACTCATCCTCTTTTCCAACATTTGCTTCGACTTCATTTTCTGCATCTTTTTCCATCTCTTTGCCCACTTCATTTTCTACGTCATCTTTTCCCTCTTCATCATCCTTTTGCACAACGCCTGCAGTCTGTGCTGTTTCTTCATCTTCATCTTTATTTTCATCTTCATTCTCATCTTTATCTCTATCTTCATCCGTATCCGTCGCTTCTTCAGACTCTTTGCCTTCTTCCTTCTCTACCGTGTCATCCTCTTTATTTTCGTCCTGCACCGCACCCGTTTCTAGCTCTTCGTCGGCACTGTCATTAGCGTTCACTTCATTTGCTTTCCCATTCCCATTCAACTCGTCCTCATCTCCATCTTCCTTTGTCACCTCCTCTTCAGCCACATTACCGTTTGCGTGCTCCTCGTCCTCCTGTGCACTTGCATTGTCACTTGCGTCATCCTTTTCGTCCGTTGCGATCGGTGTTGTTGCAGTTTCATTTAAAGTTTTCGTATTAGTCTGCAAAAGTAAACAATTGTCGACTGATTTCTTTCTGCTTTTGTGTGGATTAATAACAAATTTGTATAGAAAAATCAAATGTTTCCAAACAACTTTCTTTGGTCGTTGCGACAGGAACGTAAATAAAAAAACTTGATCATGAAATATAAATGTCAGTGAGGAAAGCCTTGAAACGAAACGGAAAAGTGTAATCGAAACAAAAGAATCGAAAAACATATCGTAATCATAGAGAAAGACGCATCTGGGCCGACAATGGCTTACTTTTGACAGGTTACTAGTTTCGCTCCAATCGTTTCTAGGAAGCTTAACAATAGCGTGCTTAAGCATTACTAAATTCTATAAATTTCGAAAGTTTCGGCACCCAAATTCAATCGTACAAATTTTTGCAACTCTCGTTAATTCTTTTGCTGGCTGGCACAGTGGGCAATTTTCCTAAAGCTCTAAGCGTTTAAGGTGATTTTCTCGTACGGCGAAAGCTTTCTACCAGTTCAGAAAACAGCAAAATCCGCAAGCTTGGCATGCAAAAGCGTTTTTAACGTGCATAGACATATAAATAACGGCTCAGCCGAACGTGGCAGTGGACATTGAAATGCAACCTTACCTCTTCGTCATCGGGGTCGATTTCGTTGGCGTTGCCATTGTGGTCCGGCTGGGTCTCGAGGACGACATCCGCTTGCTCGTCGTCGTCGTGAGCTGGCGTCGCCGGCGCCGACTCGTTGCCATTGGCCGTGGACGCGGATTTTCGGAGCGTTTCTTCTTCGACGGCACTGACGCTTCGGAAATTGAAATTGCAATCGAAATGGTGTTTGGAAGATGAAATGCGTGTCGTTTGTAAAGAAAGCAAAAAATGTTTTTTAATATGCGCTACTCGGAAAAAGCACTTCATAACACTAACTACTGAGCAAAGAAACCATCTATTTTCTATATGAAAGTCGAGCTCAAGTGAGTGATTAAAATAGGCCTACCTTTGCTCCAAATATGTGTGAATAAGAAACCTGGCTCTGTGCGTTTGATGCGATATTAAGAGATATTTCTTGTAAGAAACGCGATGATGCAAGATGCTGTAAGTCTTACAAGAGTGGCCTATAACTTTTTTATAAATATTGCCTAACTGAAAGATTTCATTTCTTCTAATAGGATGGAATTAGTGAACATTAAATGTTCGACAAAATGATGGAAAAGAAATCACTATTAAACAGAAATTAACATTGGTTATTGCAAACCATTAATTATTGACTGCCCAAATCAAATCATTTCGCTACAACGGAAACTTACATGTGAGAAAATTTTAATCTTGTTGAGATTGGTTCCAGTTCTATACGTGTCGCCATTTTCAAAATATCTGTCAGACTACTTATACTATCGATTGAATATATTACACCATGCGACAAAAATAAAAAAAAAATTGTCACACCGGAAAAATTCCATATGGGCGTGGAACTAGAGACCGAACATAGAAATACTGCGTACTCAGTTTTGCATTTCTACATACATCGTTTGTCCTTCTAAAAGAACTTCAAAATTTTGAAGGGGATACAAATTTAAAAAAATAAAATTTATAGGTATAGAATTTTCTTGAAAAGTAACTATGTTAATCGCTTCATTGATTTTGTATCTTTTTATTATTTGAAATACTGATACTCAAATAGAATTTTTGTACTTCATTCGAATTGCAGCTTCCGCCTTTTTTTAATAATTTTGGAACCAATAAAGTTAGAGTAATGCAATTTTGACACGTGATCAAGGAGATTTTGGATTTCAATATAGTTACTTTTCAAGAAAATGTTATTTAAATTTTCATGGATATAAAGGATTAAAATGTTCAAAGGACCCTTTTCATATACTCTTTTTACAAATAGATAAAAGATCAATTTTATTTAAATTTTGGAGCCTTTCCTCTTTCATTTGATATACATATCGCCATATTCTAACGAGGTTAAGTATTTTTTATATTTTTTTGTATCTCCTTTAAAATTTTGAAGTCCTTTTAAAAGGACAAAGGATGTAGAAATGAAAAACTGAGTACGCAGTATTACTATGTTTGGTCTCTAGTTTCACGCACACATGGATTTTTCCTGGTGTGCGAAATGCTGTCGCACGGTGTTATATATTTCACGGAGAAATGAAACTATTTAAAGTGTTTAAAGTTCATGTTCAAGAGAGCAATTTGAAAGTGTTAAAATAAATATTATAAAATTGGACATAGTCGTAAAGCGTAGATATCGAAAGGAATTCTCCGGCTACGTTCTTGATATCCTTAGTGACTTTTCTCAACCACTGCAACTGCTTGCAATAGTTTTAAAAACACTTTATTCAGCCTCATAGAGCTTCTACTTAGAAACAACTCAACTCACTGTCGTTTGACAGTTGCATTAATGCTTCATTGGCATTTAACATACACTCACCCATCGTTCATGTCCACCTCCGACGTATTCTCGATGCTGTCGTCTGTATGCGCGCGTCCATTAATGCCGTTCGTTTCGGGTATTTTTATATCTAATTTCTGCAAAATGATACCAAAATGACACCAAAAGTATATGGAGGCGTAATAGAGACAACGCTGCGGTCACCAACCTTGCCTTCGCCGTTGTCCTCGCTCAAGGCCTCCCAATCGGTGGCGACGTCGGGCGAGACGCGCGGCGCCTCCGGCACATACACCAGGAACGCTCGCTCGATATCGTGCGACTTGTGGCGATAGTACGAGGGCGTTTTCATTTTCTAAAAATATCGAAAACAATTACACTTTGCATAAATTGCAATGTTGAAGTGAGCCGTCGCTCACTCACATAGTCCACGGCCTCCTCGTCGCAGCCGGCTTGCGTGAGCAGCGTGTAGCAGCGCATGTTGTTCTTGGCACTGGCCGCCCAGTGCAGTGGCGTCTTGCCGGTGATGTCGGTCTCGTGCGCGCCATCGGGCCACACGCCGATCAAGTACTCCAGTATCTTGGTGTGGCCCAGGCCGGCCGCCTTGTGCATGAGATTGAGCCCGTTGACGTCCTTGCACGTGATGAGCGCGGGTGGTACGGGCGGCTCCAACTTCGTTTGCAGCGTCTCCAGGTTATTGTCGATGACGGCCTGATGCACTTCCTTGATGGAATTCTAAAATGTGAAAATTGCGCACAATTTGCATTTGGACGCTCGCAGCGAGGAGTAAGGGAGACATTTGCCGCCTACCATCACATGCGGCGCCGCAGCTAGGAAACGCTTGACGCGCGGATTGTTGCTCGCCTGCTGACACAGGCGGTTGCCCTGCCCGGTCCACAGTATGCGCGTCAGTTTGCCGATGTCCTTCTCGTGCATCCAAATTCGAATTGTTGATAGTTTCACGGCGAAATCTGCAAGTGTGCGAAAATTAATTTCAAGTTAATATCGAGTTGGCGCAATAAAACTTTGCACCAAGTACTCGCTCCGCCTCTCTTTTGCGCGCTCTTCAACAAAGCGAAAACTCGCGTGCTTGCGTGCAATTTCGCTGTCAAAATTCCTCAAAGAAAAGAAACACGACCGAACCCGGGGAGGAAAGTAAGAGTGAATGGGAATTAATTCGCGGAGTGTTTTGGGAAATTAAAACAACATGAATGCTTCCCTTTAAAGTTGAGAAGTGGGTGAAGAAAGTCGAATATAGAAAAAATGAAGTATCTTTGGGCAAGTAGAGCAAGTCACAAAACCGGATACTTAACGCATACATATTCGATTATTATTATTTATTGTTGTACCGTAGGTGAACCACTGCACAAATTGATTTGACGCGCTTACTCCCGAAAAGAACAGTTAACATCCTAAACCTTAAAACATGCCTAAATTGAATCTTAAGATTTTTCGAAAAAATCTAGAAAATTTAAAGTTAGCATGTGACTACTAATAAGATATGTTTTTTAAAAAATTAGGCTGTGAAAAAAATTTCTTATACAATGGTTTAAATTATCGATACTGCAGTATTTGATTCTATAAAATCGATACCTTTCCATCCTCACTGAACGCAGTGCACGAAACTAAAGACCCGATTGCTGAATGTCCTTAATCGCAATTCTAAGCATGAGCCGGCTGCACTAATGTAAACATCTATCGACTGGCATTTGGCGTGAACAGCAAACACTTTCGATCGAATGGAGGTATGAAATTCCCTTCAAGGTCGGTGCACTTAACCTTCAATTATTTACAATGCTCCGCCGCATATTTCAATTCACTTCAACCTTAGTCAAGTGAGTGCTCATGAAACTGACTGGACTTTGGCAGTATGAACGATTTGTGCTCCATGACAAGGAAAACAATAACCCAATTTTGCGCGTGTTGAACTTGTCGCTCGGCTAAGGTTACTGGCGTGCTGACACCTTGCGACTGCGCAGCTTTAAATGACCGCTCTCGAGGCTTGTTTACAATATTGGGTTCTGGTTCGCTTTCTTGGACAAATGCCAAATGACGTTTAAGTGCACCCGAACGAACACACGTTCGTAGACTAATTGAAAAGCACAATTGGCCAGTGAAAAATTAATTCCACCATTGACAGTAGAACGCGTGAATTATAGATGGCATCCACCCACAGACATTCGATTCGAATAACAAATTAAGATTTGACAAGTCAGTTGAAGTCAAGGACGTGCTCGGGCGTCGTAAGGATAACACAAATCAATTGAACACAATTGCATGCAACGCTTTAAAGTTTAAGTTTTCTTGGAAATGGTGAAATTCCTTGGACAGCTTAAAGTTGAAAAGTTTGCATTCACTTGTACGTTGACCACAAGTGGCCTTGGAAATATTATGGGAATCGACAGCTGCTCGGGTGCTTTCTTGTTACAAATCAATAAGGAAAATATCAAAAGGCTAACAATTTCATTGCCGTCTAAAATGGATGACATTGCCTGGACGTCATGGCGGATTTACTTGGACTTTAATGCCTCTGAGTCTATGTAAGTGAATCATATTTGTCTATGGTGTCCTTGTTCACTCCTCCAAGGAGCATAAGGACTCGGCAAGGCTTAATGGTTTGTGTTGTTTACGTCACTTGGGTGATGTTCTGCTTTGTGTTCTATATATATATGTTGTATTCATTTATAGAATAGAATATTTTTATAGAATTTTGTCATGTACTTACAAAATAGATTAATTAGAATTTTGTTGAGAAAACATAGTCGAATTGTTAATGCGTAAAGGAATAGTTTGTGCTAGCTTAAATTATGTTAAGTATTTACGGATTTGTTGTTGAAATATGAACACAGATACGACTACACAGCTCCAGCTCAGCTTACAGCCTGTATGGAAGTTAAATTTCGCAACAACTTGACAGAGAGATTCTACGCCAAAAAGGAGGATATCAAATTAGGGGAAATTAGCTCAGCTAGTTGATTAAATCGAAATAATAACTAAATATTTTTTATATTTGTATATATATAAATATATATTTATTTTGTATTTGTATTTCTTTATCGGAGCGTAAACATTCGAGTTTATTTCATATGAAGAACGATTCGATGGTCCAACAATACTGACCCAAACTTCTGCGTAAGTCTAATGTTGCAACTCCTCAAACTCAGCTATATTTAATTTTTTTTTTAATAAAAATTATTCCTACTTCTTGGCTTTTCAACCAACTACTAAAAATATTTCCGAAGTAGGAATTTTTTAAACTTAAAACTAGGAAATTTTTAAAGCCACAAAGATCTGTGCACCGGCAGACGACAATTTGCTTTCGAATGGCAACCAAATGTCTGATTGTTATCAACAGTTTTCCGTTTTAATTGCGTTAATTGCAACATTTCATATGTTTCTCACGTCACTTGAAGATTATTATGAACATTAACAGATAAGTATATCATCAGCTTAATATAGAACGGACGTATCTCACAATTTCAAAATTTTACAGGAGGAATAAAAAACTTAATAACTTCATTCTTTCAGTAACACAATCCATTTTAACACTTTAATAAATGTTATTTTTTTAACACCTGATATAAAAATATTTCTCGCTTCAGTAAATATAACCCGTCAGAAACATAAAAACCGAGTTAGGACTTTTTTCATTTCCTTGTAAAACCATTATTTTTCAACATATGACCTTAAAATCATAGACAGGATAGGGTATTCTAACAGAATATGCAAAAAACACGATTTTGAAAAATTATGAGTTATGTCCTTTCTAAAATTCAAAAATTTTACAACATATAAATATTGTGTTATTCTCGGAAAATCCATATTACGTGCTCATTAATTTTTTTCTATAGTAAGCAATTCTTACTTACCATCAACATCACGTCGCTTTCGTCCTTGATTTGATGACTGTCCATTCATTGGCATTACTGCAAAGGAAAAGTTTAGCTGTGAAATACGTCAACTTTAGTGCGAGCAGCTTTAATAAGACATGTGTGGTTACATGTGTAAAAAATTGGGTCACTTTGATTATTAGTTTCGAAATTAGCAGAAACCAACCAAATCAATAATAATGCCAGCACACCCCACGCACAAACAAACACAGAATGACTCGTCTAGTTGTACGCACTTGTAGGCAGGTGGACGCTGCTTGGCTTGACGTCTGCTAACTTTGCTCACCGGTCGACAACTGCTTTCCAAATGAACAATTGTCGACAATGTGACCGCTGGCCACTAAGGTGTCGAAAATTTCAACACCGAGCGTGGTCAATTTCGAATGGGCCATCGGACCGACATTCCAATGCGGTGGGGGCCCAGGGGCATTCGAGGTAAATGCGACATTTCCCGTTAATGAAGCTAATGCATATTTACCAAAAATACGAAGGAAACCAAATAACAAAAACTACGAAAATAGTTGTTAGTGTAATAGTATGGTGTTGTTATTGTAATTTACGTGTATTGACACAAATTAGGTCCGACAGCAGTTGAGAAGCGTGTAAGGTGGATTCAGGTAAATTGATTTGCACACTGTTCAACGTTCTTGGCGTGCACGTCTGTGTGTCTATATACATATTTATCGGGACAAATTAAAACGTCTCGAAGGAATATGCCTACAGTCAGGCATTGATAACTGACAAATGTGAAACGGACACAATTTTTGTTGATATATTTTTTGTAAGTTTTGGCCACAAAACTGTAAGAATAGCTTTGCTTTTGGGTTTGTTTCGTCAAATAATTTCTCAATTTAGCTAATCTTTCTCATTTCTCGTTTTTCCACTCATCTGCAGTATACAAGTCATGTTATCAAAGTCTCAGTGTGCTATTTAAATTGTGGTTAACTTGTCCTGCAATACAAATGAATTTCGTCCTTACGTGGTCGCATTTAATAACGTATTCAAGAAAATAATATTTTAGTTGTAGGTATGCAGAATTTACGCTCAAACCACAGAATTCTTAAAGTGGAACGTACATGTGGCAGTGGCCTCACGAATCATTTCACATGATGAGTTATAATCACGTATGTATGTATGTCAAATTCAATATACTCGTATACGATTTTTTTATTTCAAATTCCACGTAGTGCTCTCTACTCATATAACAAAGCAGAAAATCACACCCACATGCAGGGTGTACAATTAAATATGTAGAGACATGTGGAAATTCGCCGCATTAACCTATTTATATTAGTCATTGCATGAATCAGTTATAGTTAAAAAACAAAAAAAGAACTGTTGACTATAATTAACTCATACTGCAATCAGAAACCAACTAGAAATTTAAAACGATTTCTTAAATTAAGCAGTGAAATGTGAAATTAGCATCAAATAAATTAATAAAACTTCATATATACAGTTGCCACCCAGTGTTCTTTGGCTCTAATTTGTTTATGAATGAATGAATAAATGAATGAATGAATGAATTTCAAAGAAATTTCAAAATTTACTTTTGCCGCCATTTGCAAAATTTATAGCATCTGCCGATAAGGTTATGACTTTTGCGCCACCCTGTATAAGGTACATCGATGGCCATAAATCTCTTTAGGGATAAGAAAAACTAAAAGCGCCTTCACAAATCTACCCACAACTAAGTAACCGATTACTGGGTTCACATGTGTGATATGATTACAGAAATAGATCGAAAAAAATGTGAATTGCACCAACTTTATAAATTTAAGGTTTTTTATGTTCGGTCGAAACATGCAGGGCTTTCAGGGGCTCCAAGTTTCTCCTGCGAGTACTTAGGTCCATAAATTTTTAAATTATTTTTAAAATTAGTTAGGGACAAACTGCTCAAAATCCTCTCTCGTTAAGTGTAGATTGTATCCTATCGCCTTTTGTCTTCCTATATTTCTCCGTTCACCTTCCGAACGAGCTACATCTCCTCGTTCTCGAACTTGCATATAACAAAACCTATAATCTTTCGACAATGCAAGGACCGGACCACCACTTGGTTTAACTTTATTCAGTTATCAAGTAACTCGGCTTTTTTTGGGGGAGGGCTGACTCTAGTTATCTCATCAAACTTGGCACAAAACACTCGCTGACATGCGTCTTATCAGAGCTAAAGTCTGCAGCTCTATCCGTAGCCGATACCCGATTTACTATTCGCTATTGACAGCCGCAAATATGGGCATGAAGTTGAGTCAAAAAATCAAGTTGAGCTCAAAATCTATTCAGCAATCAACTCTCTCTCTCTCCGATATAGCAGAAATTTTAATTAAATTTCTTTCATAAACCCGTACACACTTAACCTTATTTTCGCATAGCCTAAAGTTTGCTACTCTGTTAGAAATGAATTCACTCAAAATTTCATCAGCAGCCACAACGCTTGTAAAGCTTTAATTGGCTCGCGCCGACTATCTCGCAGCGCCATCGGACCAGACCGGAAGTTGTGCGGAAACAGCACTCCAAGCACATCCGGCGTGCCATTTGCAGGCACACTCACTCGCACACGTGCAGAAGTGCCATTCATAAAAACAACAAAAACAAACGAAAAGCAAACAGACGTGGCCGACTTGTTGCGCCCTAATTATCTATTTATAAATTCAATACAGCCGTCTAAACTGATCCCTTATACGCATCTGGTATATGTAAATATATACATACAAACATACTTCTATACGCACACACAATACGTATAAATGTTGGTATAAAACTTGTGTCGTATTTGCCATTTAAGTGCTTCTCATTTGGGTGAACCAAACGTTCGCGGTCTAATATTTACGCATTCGCACGCAAATCCCGGCTACTCCTTGCTGCCGACTGCTATAATTATGACTATTCGCACCATCACACAAACATATGTACATATGTATGTGTGTTTGCGTGAAAACTATAGTCAAATCAACACAGCGTCGGAAAACTAAAATTCGCAACAAATAACTTTGCGTGACAGTTTTCATGCGCTCGCCGGCGCCAAATCCATCAACAACCGTGATTTTAGCAATGTTTGTGCTTTTGTAAGTACATATTTGCGCTGTTATTGCGTTTGGTGTTAAATTATGTACCGGCTGAACTGCGCACTGCCTGTGAATTAATTCCGGCAATTACGTTGGTGGTTAGAGGCGTTTTCTATGATGGGGGCTTGACGACAATGAACGGATTCATACGAAAATTGTATTTGCATATTGCATATTATTAATGAATTTCGTTTTTATACTATACAAATAATACTATACAAATTATTTTATTATAAATAATTTTTTTTTTTCTTCGATGAAGTTTAGTTTCCATATTTTTATTTTTTTTATTTTTATTTTTATGACGTTTTTAAGTAAAGTTCTACCTTTCCTAAGTTGTCCACCTTTTTCTCTACCTTTTTCTAAATTTAGTTTTTATACTGTTTACAAATAATTTTATTATAAATAATTGTTGTTTTTTTCTTCGATGAAGTTTACTTTTCATATTTTTATTTTTATTTTTGTGACGTTTTTCAGTCGAGTTCTACCTTTCCTAAGTTGTCTACCTTTTTCTCAATGCGATTATTAATAAATTTAGTTTTTATACTGTTTACAAATTATTTTATTATAAACAATTTTTGTTTTTACTTCGATTCAGTTTAGTTTTCATATTTTTATTTTTTTATTTTTATTTTTGTGACGTTTCTCAGTCGAGTTCTACCTTTCCTAAGTTGTCTACCTTTTTCTTAATGCTATTATTAATGAATTTAGTTTTTATACTGTTTACAAATAATTTTATTATACACAATTTTTGTTCTTTTCTTCGATTCAGTTTAGTTACCATATTTTTATTTTTGTATTTTTATTTTTGTGACGTTTTTAAGTAAAGTTCTACCTTTCCTAAGTTGTCTACCTTTTTCTCAATGGTATTATTAATAAATTTAGTTTTTATACTGTTTACAAATAATTTTATTATAAACAATTTTTGTTTTTTCTTCGATTCAGTTTATTTTTCATATCTTTATTTTTTTGTTTTTATTTTATGACGTTTTTCGGTAAAGTTCTACCTTTCCTAAATTATCTACCTTTTTCTCAATGCTATATAACTTTTTATAGAAAGCTTCCTGAGCAACACAACTGATGACTTCTTCTATTTTCCGTATAAATCTCCTTTCAGTTTTGCATTATAAAAATAGGCCAAATCTATCATTAGGTAGTCCTTTGTCGAAAGAAGTGATCTGAACTATGGAACCAGCCAACAACCAAAGCCAAAGTTTTATATCTTGTGAACCTTGCGAAATCCCAACCACCAATCCAACCACTTCATTTCGGATCACTTGGCGATTCAAATTAGCTGTGTTATTCAAACTTAAACTATGGAGACATAGATTTGTAACCCAACGTCGACCAACCAAAATTCTTATTGTATATTCACAAGCACTTTCTTTCAGCACGGCGTAGTGTAGTGATTATTTTTTGCTCAAAACCAAAGCATAAACACAGATTCGACTCAGATTCCGCCCAATCGAAGCGGTTTTTACTATTTAACAGAAAAAATATATGTTAAATTTAGGCCCCCGATCGGTTTTGGTGTTTGCAGTCGTCAATTTACAAGCTTGTTTGTAACTAAGTATGAGTTATTTTTTTCGCTTTTCGTTTGTGTCAGTACGAAAATAGTTTTCAAACATAAATTAAACATTTTCAACTTTACAAAAAATCGTGTGGCAGAAGCAGATTGAAGCTGCACACTCACCTTTGGGTGGCGACGAATGATAGTAGAGTCCCTGGAATCTGCGTCTCCGTTTCGGCGGCATGTTGACGAAAGTATTTGAACCGCAGCGATGGCAATTGCGACTGCACTTCACAGAACATCCAAACGCGTCGAGCACAATTTCATAACAACAATCGCGAAGCAAGTTAGCAGCCTTCGCTTTTATACTTTAAATAAATTTTTTGCAGCGCCACCAGCATTTATCGCTATCTATGTATCTGTTGGCCGTAATTTCGTTACTTCTTTTCACTGCGCTCTGTAGTTGTTATTATTTATTACACTTTCCGCACTCGCACTGGTCGCACGGACACTTTAGTGATACTGGCAGCCGCGTTCGTGCGCGGGCTCATTCGGTTTTCCCCACAACAGCGCACAAAAAGCAAAAAGGACTTCTGTCTGTCTGTCTGTCTGTGTGTCTGACTGAATGACTGTCGCCGTAAGCACTCAATCGGTATTTGCAAAAATGACACTTTGGTGTGTGGCCAGCACTTAAATATTTCGAATTATTCCACACGCGGCGCTTGCATTATAATTTGCCCGATTACTCACACACGCTCGCGCTGGCAGTCGCAGTCGGCATGGTCGTCAGATAGGATACTGTCCACTGGTGTCGACGTTTCAGCAGCTTGTGGCGCACGAGGGCTTCGCTTCGGAAAATTTATTTATCAGTTCGAAATGAAAACGAACACAAATCCAGCGACGACTAGGCTCCGGTGTCTGGTGTGGCGTGCCGCACACAATTTGCCCTAATGACAGCCGACAACCGAATGGCCCGGACTGGCCTGGCCTGGATTGCGGCGGAGTGCACACTGGCTGTTCGGTCAGTTTGTTGACCGCCCCGTCGAAATTTACATTGTTATCACATTGTCATGTGCTCACTGGCCGTTCTTTCTCCTTTTCGGGTGTTATTTTTTTTTTTAATATTTTTGTTATGCTCTTTGTGTGGTGTTTCACTTTACGCGCGCCGTAGCCGGGCGCATGCGATGCACTTGGCTGGAGAACGCGTATACGCACCGTGGTGCAGCGATGCGAATTGATTCAAGTTTTTTTAAATGAAAGGGAATGTTTGCTTCAACGAAAGTAATAAGATTCGTGTAAGAGATGGAAATGTCTTGATAGATTTAAAATTTGAATCGGCATTCTAACTTAGCTAGCTCCAACTAGAAAAGAAGCTATTCGGAGTTCTGAGTTCGTTTCACCCGAATGAACTTAAAACCCGTGAAACCTTTTAGATAAGTTGCATTTTTATTCTCCAATTTTGCATTAAAATAGCCCACTGCCCTCTTTGTGCATAGACTCTTTCCCACTCACGCTCAGTGTTGGATATTTGAAAATAAAGAGCAGAGAAGCTCCATAAATATTTAATAATGAGTGCATTGCATGTGTTGCTGTGCAGTTTAGTGTCCTTTTGGATACAAAACCAGCAACAACAACAACAACAACAACGCACAATCACAAAAACATTTTTAATATAAACAACTGAAATGATTTTCCATGAAAATGCAACACTGGCCAGTGGGCGGTTGGCAAGCACAGACAACTACAACTACGAGCAAAAAACGAAAAACAACAACTGCACAGCACATGAAAAATAATAAGCAAGATAGGCGCAAAAAAGGGCATAAATCGACTGAAAATCGATTTCTAATTCGAAAATAAAATATTTATTGCCAAATTGCGAGTGCGTCACTTTGCCCGCACATCGCCGCAACACAGCAGATTAGCAATGAGTAATGTTGTCTAGGAATTTGCATTTGCAATGAAATGGAAAACTAAAAAAATGATGTAAAAACGCAACCAACGAACGGAATGAGCACTGCTGCGTGTGCGTGTCCGTCCGTGTCAGCGGCTATGAAATGAAGAAAAGAACACGGCACAAGAGTTATTGAAAACTTAATTGTGGCTTGTGGGGAATTTCATAGACAAATTGAAAAATATGAGTTGAATACAGGTTGGCCTCGTTGTTGCCGCGCAGCGTGTTCCAAGAGTAGAGCAAAGTAATTACCCAAAATATGTCAAATTGTCAATTTGGTAATTGTACTTGACATCCTTGGAGAGTGTTTTTTCTTCTCATTTGTGCTGCTGCTTTCCTACAGAATTTGAAGGCTCAAGTATTTTGATGTTTGCCCATTTGCGATTAAGAATTGTGCGTTGCGTGCGCAATTTGGGGCGCAAAATGAGAGCTTTTCAGAGCACTTCGAAGCGCATTGAGTCGGCAAGCATGGTCACCTTTCAAACACACATACACATACATACCTATATACTATATGAACATTATCAGTTATATCCATTCGGCGTGTCTGACCCATTTTCGCAGCTATTGAATTTCCCGTTCCCCATTTTGATTACCGCTTTCGATGTGTCGTCGCTGCGAGTGTGTGTTGAAGTGTTTTAATTGTTTTATTTACTCCTCTAATTGAGCGCCCGCATTTAGCGCCGCTATACACGCACAGGCCCACACACACAGTCGCTTAGACAGAACGTACAAAACATATCTACATACATATTTGTTCGAACATGTGTGCTACGTGTCAATGCAATTTTAATTATCCTGCGCAATGTTATTCGTTTCGACTGTTCTTTTAGTAGTCGAAAATGTAACTTTATTAGTTGTTGTCTTGTACACTTAATGGAACACACGTAACCAACACACACGAAGGTGTCAATTGCATATCGCATATAGAACTACATATATACGGTTAGAAGTGCAATGGAGCTAATCGACTCGAGTAGTAATTTCGACAAAGAGGTTTCAACGGTGAGTAGCATCAATAAATTATTCACGTGTTGTACAGAAGATAATCCGTCTTTTGGGGTATGAAATCTTAGAAGAAGAGATTTCTGCATACATATGCACTCATGTATATGAAAATCAAGTTAAAAGCAAAGCTTACTGCCGTAGACAACCTGTCGTGGACAAATCATATTACCACATAATAATAATTAAAAACTCGCTTTTCGATGTTCACAAAAACATGAGCAACTGAAAATGTGTATTGAGCTGAAACTCTGCATAACCGTAGTTATGAAAGCCACTATCCCCAACAGTGGCGCACACAGGCAAGAGTTTAAACCCCAAAATATCTTTAAGTTAGTACAGAAATGTAATTTATAACCGTCGCACAGTGCTTCGACTCCATACAAAATTGCGGCAAAAATAGGAGTTGTTAATTCTCTTTATACACTTTAATTCTCCCAATCAAATCAAAGTCAGTGCAAACAAAAACTGAATGAAATTTCACACATATAGTAATTTGGGTCTACTAAGCTCAAAAATGAAGTTACATTTTGTATATATTTTTTAAATCTTTTTTTTGTAAACAAAATTAAAACGTTTTTTTTTAACTGGGAAAAAAGTTTTCGTGGATTCCATTGACCATTTTTCGCAACATTTTGTATTTTTGTTCGGTTAGATCCAGGTCAAAATATAATGCTAAAGCATCATGTGGGGTTAAAACACTTTTATTGCTTTCTATATCATGTTCAGTAGTGTTTTTCTTTAGCATTTCGGAAGCATATTTAATTTCGTCGGTGGAGTGATTTTCCAAAATTTCTTCAACTCGTCTTTTTTGTTATGTATTAAATTCAAAACATGCCCATTCTTTATAGCTCTATTGTCTTATTAACTTAAGGGATTTTTGTAAAAAATCAACATTTATAGTAAAAAAAAATTAAATATTTTCCAAAAGCGCAAAAAGACGCAGAATTTTTTTTGGTGGACTTAAGAGAAGAAAATCCATCTAAAAAAGTTCATTAAAATGATTTACGAAAATTTACGCCATTCGGTTTAAATTGCCTTTCTAAATTTGGTTATTTTTAATTTTCATTGATTAAAAAAAAATATTTATGAAAATTCGTAAACAAAACTAATTAAGCTAAACAAAAAAAGATCAGCGGTCCTGCCCCCCTTAATATAGTTTTAATATTAAAAGAAATTGGTAGCCTATCTGCAACATTACATTTTCTAAAATTTTTTTCTGTACAAGCACCTAATTTCATTTTTCCCCTTCATAAATTTTTGTGAAAATATATCCGACTCTGACAAGCTATATCTCCTAATCACGACAATTTTACGAAAAAATATTTCGGATCCAGCTTAATTAAACAATTATCTTTAACATGATACTACTTTTGTCAAAATCCGCGATAATTTTGTTTCCTATTTTTGTCCACTCTCGAAGCACTGTGCGTCGCATATATGTTCAATCATCAATATTCAACCATCAATAACACTACTCGACACAAAAAATTCACCTAAAAATAAAAGTGTTTTCTAGACTAACTTTGGGCCGCTGAACACGAAACTGAAGATAAAAAAATTTGTGTAAGAATTGTTTTCGAAAAATCTTCGAAAAACTAGGTTTTTCCCCTGCTGTTTCAGTTATGAGCACATATCTCATAAACGAATCATTCGACTAACACAAACTGTCCGTCAGTCAGAAGATAATACCTTAACCTTTCCAGAGATATACAGATTGTTCAAATCAGATGAGATTTGGTTGAAATTACTGACGGTGAAAGTTGTATAAAGTGAATTTTCGACCATTGAGAAAAATCATACATCTTCGAATGTTTTTTTTTATAGATAAAATAAATTATCCCCTTTGGTTTTAAAATCTAAGATGAAAGATATATTATTTGTGCAAATATTAAGCCTAACATCAATAGAATCGAAAAAAAGTGACCAAGTTATGATGCACTGAGTGAAAACACCAACTTTACATTTATTACACCGTGCGAAAAAAAAATGGTTTGCTGAGACCCATCCAAATGTTGATATAGGCGTGAAAATAGAGGTCATTAATAGTAACCTGGTATAAAAATTGGTATGAATTCTGACCCAAAGTCCTTTTTAAAGGACTTTAAAATTTTAAGGACATACACATTTCAAATAATTGTTTAAATATTTACGGTTGTGCAATGATAAAGATATGAGTATCAAATGAAAGAGAAAAATTGTCCCCTTTTAACTAAATTTTCTATTTCTAAACTGTCAGGTCAGGTAGGGAAAACATACATGTTTTGGATCTCAGTCTGTAGATTCATACATAACATACATCTAAATTTTTTTCTATTTCAAAGTTCTCAAAAAAGTTACACAAAACTCCCGTGACACAAAATTCTGCGTGCGATCACCAACCTCAATAATTTGATGGTACCTTTGAGCTTTGAGTGTCGGCCTCGATAGCTCAGCGGGTAGCGCGCTGGCTTCTCATACCGAGCGCCCCGGGTTCGATTCCTGGCTTGGGCTGGAAAAAACACTCATCTACTTCTATCGCTATCCACATGAAGGGAATGAGAATTACAAGAATCGCACAAGTGCGCTCTTGGCAGGCAATGGCAAAACCTCCAAGTGTGAAAGAAAAACTGCCCATCGCCGTTCGGATTCGGCGTTAAACTGTAGGTCCGCTCCCCTCCCCTTCCCCATCCGTTTGAAATGTGTGTTGTATCACATGTTGAAAAAAACAGTGTTGCATACGCATTTCAAACGGGTGGAATCCTGTGGTATCACAACGGGCCCATTAAGAGGCCTAAGTGTGTCTCATACAGAGGCAGCCACCGCAACCTAAGCTAACCTAACCTAACCTTGAGCTTTGAGTAAAAAATTCACAACTTGTTAAATATTTTGACCCTTTTTGTATCGGAAACCACAGAGGTCAATGCATAGCGAACTCAGCGTCTATTGTACGAAATATTTTGTTTTTTTTCACTATAATCTAACCTGAATCCACTGTGAACAAATATGATAAGTTTCCGAATATCCAATGAGGCAAAGTTTATACTCGATCAAGGCGAATTCATACAGGTGACAGCGTTAGGCAAGGCGAATTGATACAGGCGATAGCGTAAGGGCAACAACAAAATTTCAATGTAGTTTGTTTTTGTTTTCTGGGTTTAGATTGTCAAAATCAGCCAATCAGAACAAAGCTTGCTTTTTTCATTTTTAAACTGTCAAAGTTTTACACAGGCATTTTGACAATGTAGACCTTTTTCACCAGAAAAAAATCAATTCGCCTCATCCAACGAGGTCACCTGTATTAATTCGCCTTGGCGTTAGGGCAGCAACAAAATTTCAATGTATTTTGTTTTTTAGATTGTCACAATCAGCCAATCAGAACAAAGCTTGCTTTTTTCATTTTTAAACTGTCACAGTTGTACACAGGCATTTTGACAATCACCACAAAAAAATCAAATCAGCTTATTCAACGAGGTCACCTGTATGAATTCGCATTGTACTCGATTTTCTATACCTGATTCTAGAAAACGCAGGGATCCTACGTCTTTAATTTTCATATGATTCGCCAACATTAAATGTAATTAATCCAGTTATGAGTCCGCAGCTCTTTCTATCGAAAGACACAAAACTTGGACGTCCTGGCGGATATAACACATGATGTAGCTTTAGTCCACCTGGCATGTCTAAAAGCCTTCCACTAGCGATTCTGGGCAAAAACAAATCAATTTTCACTGACCCTGACCCTTTCAGAGATTTCATCATCTTAAGAGATTGGTTGCAAAAAAACTACTGAAAATCGAATATAGCTGTTTGAACAAGGGAACAGTATCTCACACTCTTCAAAGCTTCAATCCCCTCTTAGAGTGAGAAATTAAAACAAAATTCTTTCAGTGGATATTTTTTGTCAAAACCACAAATTTGAGCATCAAAATAAGCCAACATTTTGTATTTTCTTGGCGTAACGACTTATGATTGCTTCAGTGCTTCCGAACTCAGTTTTATAAGCACTTAAATTTATAGTTGTCTCTATGCAATAATCGTTAACCACTGGTCAGCATGCAGAACATACGCAAAGCACATTTACCATCAAATTATATATTCAGCTTTTATCGGACAATAAATGTTTTTTTTTTAAATACACGCATAAAAATGTCGCAGCTTTATTAGCGGGAATTCGTAGCATTTTCCCACCACATAGATTTCCGCAACACTCCGCTTGTCACTTGTCCCTTTCACTTTCCATTGTGTTGTCAGTGCATTTGTGCGGTTCTCACTAGAAATTCTTGCTTTCTTAGCCAAGCGGCGAACGAGCGCTACGCGTATCCGGCACCGACTGTGAGTCTCTCATATCGGCGGCGGGTGTTTTATCTAATTCCTTCCGAGGTGCGGCCGAACGACTGTTCCACATTCGCGCTCGTCCGCCAGCAAGGCACAGCACAGCACACGATTTGCACGCTTTCGCCCCCGGCTTCTGCTTGTCTCATGCACTATTTGCCGTTCAATTCTTGCCGTCTCGTTGTTGTACGAGTATCACTGTTTGCGCTGCTTTGGGCCGCATAGCTGGCAATTTTCTGTAGTTGTTTTTGGCTGCTTTTTGCCCCCATCGCTCGTTGATTGTAAACGTATTAATGGAATTTTGCTGTTTGCGTGACGCGTACAGCGACTTGGTGCCGGAATTGCTGCCTCTGTGGCAATTGCATTGTTGTGCCGCATGCGCCAACGTGGCAGTTCAGTGCCAGCAAAGTGATGGCTAGAAATTAATACGTGGCTACGCCTACTGCAGTGCGAACTTCAGCACTTCAAAAGTGTTGGCTTTCAACAAACTCGCTGTGGATGTGGGTGGGTGTTTCTTTTCATATTTACTATATTAATTCGCTGATCGATTTTTCATTGCCGGTATTAATCACTTCAATACAAAGTGCTTTGGATATGCCATGAGCCTTCAATGTGTAGCATACCTTTAGGCCGACTTTGTGTGAAACTCAAATTAGCCTAAAACTATGCCGGTGCTATTGTTAGATTTAAGTGTTGTCGGTCGACAGCCTAATCGGAACCTATTATTTCGACTTTTTCTCAAAAAGGAAATCTATACAAGTTTCAAAACAGTTTTGCCAAAATGTGCCCATAATCAAAAGCCAGTATTAAAAAATTTCTTACCCAAATTGACGTTGACAGTTACAATTTACACTTATAACTTGATGTTTATTACAAATTAAACCTATTTGAATATCAACTAACTTAGTACGATTTGCTAGAATACTAACGAAATATCACTAATTTAGCGTTCTAATCAGCTAAATAGGCGCGCTTACGTCGACTTAGACACTCTAGAGTTTATTTTAAATAATAAAAACCACTTTAACATGCATCACTCGTACTGCCAAGTTCATGAAAAACATTCATTTCGATTCTTAATTCAATTCCTAGAGTTGGAGCTGTTCATTTCGTCATCAGCTGAGATGTGTATGGGATTTGTAAAATCGATGTGTTCGTCCATGAGCAGATCGTCTGCAAGAAAAAGCATTAGTATTCCATTCGCTTCATTGTGCGGCACCATCGGAAACCCACCCGCATTGGCACGCTGCTCATTGTAGCTCATAAGGCTGCGCACAATGTCATTTATGAAATCTTGCGTTATAGTTTCGGTTATATTAACCGGATTGTAGTAGAGATAGCTGCGCTTCTGCCGGCTGCCGCTCGCAAATGCCGGCAAGGAGCGTCGTTTGCGAAACAGCGCCAGGCTGATGTGCGACTGCTGCAGCGGAATGTTGTCCGCACCGAACTCCAGGCACTTGCCGTTCACGCAGTAGCGCTCCTCGGTGTTGGAGCACTTGGTGCCGAGCGGAAAGTGGCCGTATTTGCCGTTGACCAGGTAGTAGCGGTACGTAATGAACTCGTCCTGGCAGCCCACGCGACAGCTGCGATCTGGCTCGTTGACGCTGGCCGCAATCTGCGTGCCGTGGCCGGACAGACCGCGCACTTTGAGCTTGTAGCGCGCGCAGGTGTGCTCCGCGTGCTCGGTGGGCGACAGCAAACGCTCGCAGGGCTGCAACAGGTGTAAAAAACAATTTAGTCAATTCGTAAATTATTGCGCAAGTCGAAGCTCACCTTGACGGAGTGCGTGCAGAGCTGAATGTTCTTGGCGCCGGTGCGCCGCGAGCTCACCACCTGCACCCCTTTCGAGTTTGCCATGCAGCTGGAATGGCAGCCCGACTTGACAATCCACTCGGATTCGGGCTCGGGCTCGGCGACCAGGGACGCCGATACGGGCGGCGGTGCTCGTTGCGGTGGTGGTGGTGACGGTGGAGTTGTGGGCGCGTGCGGCACCGCCGCTCGATCTCCATTCAGCGGGTAGTTGTACTTGTTCCACGACGAATAACTATCCGTTTTCCGCCT
This sequence comes from Melieria crassipennis, assembly GCA_963668005.1. Lineage (NCBI taxonomy): Eukaryota > Metazoa > Arthropoda > Insecta > Diptera > Ulidiidae > Melieria > Melieria crassipennis. Next base: position 112,552,343 of record OY764963.1, on the reverse strand, counting down.
GTACGGCTGGTCGCGCTCCTGCCCGTGGAAACTGCGCACAGCCACCTCTGAAATGTATAATCATACATTAGCAATTTACTCCGTCAGACATGCGTAAGCTGCCGCTCACCGTTCTCGTATTTGCTGCGGTAGGTGGTGGGCGCATGGATGACGTAATTGTTGGCGCTGTTCTTGGCCACATCTTTGCCTCGGTTCGCAGCTCGCTCGGTGTATGGAGTGGGCGCTGGAATGCTGTTGTCCCTGTAGCTACTCACCCGCCTGTCGCCCACTTCATTGTAGGCCGCCACCGGCTGCCGCTGCTGGCAGAAGACCTGATCGATTTTGTAGTAGTTCTGTGTTGAGTTGTCGCAGGAGAACTTTTCGCAACGGCCGCCAATGCAGTACGCAGTGTCGTCGGCCTTGTAGTGTCTCGAGCGGCAGGTGGTGCCGTCCGGAAAAGTGTGCCGGCGTGACTTGGTGCCATTCGATTTGGTGCGACAGAACACTTTGCACGAGTCCTCTGCAAAAAAGTAAAATATACACACTTGAGGCACTCAGTTTGCAACGCACAGTGCAACTTCAATTTCTACCTATGCCGCCGACAATCTGCGCGCCTTCGCCTGTCAGCTCGGCGTCGAATTTCTGCATCTTGCCGCACACGTCCCTCGCGTAGTCATCGATCGTCGTTATGGGCACACTGTAGCACTGCTGCGCAATGCACGACTCGAACTTCTGGTCGCGACCCAAGCAGTGGCGCTGCTCGTCCAGGCAGCGGCGCGTGTAGACTCGCAGGCCGGTGCTACCCTCACGCAGGCGCTTCGAGGGCCCGTACAGGCAGCCGGACGCACAATCGCCGCCGTCGCCCCACTGGCCCCACGTTGGCGACTAAGGAAAACAGCGCACAGTGTTTGTTTGCGTTTGCGTATAAAATTGGCTGTGCTCACCTTGTTGAAGTTGTACTCGTGCAGGTGACCCATTTTGCTGCTCTCCAAGAAGCTGGCCTTTTCATAGCCCACTTTGCTGGTGCTCTGCACGCTCTGCTTGGGCGCATTGTAACTCTCCGCTGCCGTTGGCCGATTCACGCATTTGCCGCTGCGACACCACTGCAACCACAAAAAAGTTATAATATGTTTGATACTTGGATTGGTAAAGAAGGGGGTAAGTTGATATTTGGAGACAGTGTTTGGAGTGGTGTGGGATTCACCATATTTTCACCGCAACGCGTGCCCTCCAGCGCCGGATGCGACGTCCAGGTGTATTGACCGTTCTGACAGTGCAGGTCATGGCACATATCCGATTTTGCTTGTTTCGTGGCGCGCATCGACTCGCGTCCGTACTTCAGCATGCACTGCTGGTTCGCATCGAAACGCTCGCCAGGCAGCCGGCCGCCCGCCGAGTGATCCAAATTATCGATGAACTGTCCGCGATCGCGCAAGCACTCGGCCTGCGGTTTCCTGCAACGGAAGGTGACAATTCAAAACGTTACGCTCGCAGGCGCCGATGCTTACTCGAGAAATGCGCGCAAAAAGTCGCGCGAGCAGCGGGACCAGGTTGTCTTGCCGCTGCCCAACGTGGGCGACATTATGTACGAGTTGGGGTCACAGCTGCTCTCGTGCGTGTCGTGCCGCATGCCCAGGCTGCAAAGAGTGATTGGTAAGCATGACATACAAATTATTGGTGACCCTGAGCGGCGACTCACTTGTGGCCGATTTCGTGCGCCACCACGAAGACGCTCTCGAAGTGTTTGCCCTCGTTGATGGTGCACGACGAGGTGAGCGTGCACATGCCCGCCACCGGCGCCAGGCCCACCACCTGGGTGATGACTTTGCCCGTCTTGGCCACCACATAGAGATCGAGTCCTAAAACGCACAACTGAGTAAATGAAGCACTTGCGTTGGCTGCAGTGAGTGATGGCACGTACCTGTCAGTATGACCGCATGGTCGTAGTGCATCGGATCCGCGTCCGAAGTGGGGTTCAGGTTCTTCTGCCACAGACAGAAGTTACTCAAGTAGATGTCGATGTCGCTGGAGCGGCGCAGATCGTTGGGCTCCGTGTAGAGTATTTCCAGGCGCTTCAGTACAAAGTTGATGCGGTGACCCAGCGAGGAGTCGTGGTACAGCAGCTGCACGCCGTTTATCATTGCCAGCACGAAGCGAATCAGGTGGCTCTCGGTGCTCGTGGGGTAGTTCTTGGCCATGTGCTTGAACAGCTCGCTGTCGACGAAGATCGCCGTCTCAATGTGCAGCACCTGTGGCCGTGACAGCGACTGGCCACCGGACGCTATGTACCGCCGCTGGCGACTGCGACTGCGATGCGCATTGTGTTGTTGCTGGTGCGATTCGTGGCTTCGTTGAGTGCGCCGCTTGGACGGGTAATGGGCGCGGTGCTGCTTGGGCTGGCGTTGGTGATGCTGGTGGTGGTGTTGTTGTTGTTGCTTTTCTTGCTGGTGATGATCGTCGTGATGATGACGCGGCTTGTAGCGCAAATTTAAGGGGATCGGCTGAGTTTGACTATAACCGCTGTGATGATGGCGTGGCTTTTGTTGTTGTTGTGAGTGTGATCTACTGTCAGCATTATTTTGCGGCGCATAATTGATGCTGTCGTTGGAGTTGCGCGTTGGACGCGAATCGTTAGCCACATCGCTGGGCACGAGGCCCATGACGGTGAGGTCGGCAAAGTCCTCCTCATTCGGCTCGAACTGTATATTTGCGTCGAGCAGTGTGGTCGCAGCTGCAGACCCGACGACATGTTCCGTGTCCGACTGCAGTATGATGTGTGTCGAGTTGCCGAAACGCGCCGGCAGCGGATGTATGATGTAGTCAGTGGAGTTGTGATGGAAAACGCCGCGCTGTGGGGCGAAAGGAAAAGGCCAGAGGGGGAAAACCGTTGTATTCAATGCAAATCAGGCAACGGCCGGCCGAAAAACTTACCACATTCTCGTCGTCGCAAAGGTCAAGTGCTGAGTTTTCATTGCTGTAGAAGCAGCGCTCGTATTTCGCCGCTAATTTATGCGAATCCTCAATGAACTGTGTCGAGTTGGCGTAGCGGCGAATGAAAACGAACGCATCGTCAATCAGTTTCGGTGTCTGGCGCAGCTGCAGATTCAGCAACTGTTCGTTGTCTGTAAGATGAGTGCATGCAGATGATATCAGCGCGAAAGATGGGATGGGACAGAAGTGAATTCAACGGTGACTGCAACGGCAACGGCTACAACTGCAGGCTACCGTTCCGGCTCATATCAGAGCGCATCAATTAATATGCAATGACCGCAAAAGTTGGCGTTAAAAGCAATTGCAACGTGTGCCAAAGAAATAACACAAAGTAAGACGTGGCTTGCTGCATGATATCGCGTTTTACTGCTACTCAAATGTGGAGTCGAAGAAAACTGAGCTGAATAGATGCAAACTGAATAGGCCTGTGGATTAAAAATACTGTATTTTCCTAACCCAATTCAGTGTATCTCTGCGTTTATTTAACTATCAAAACCCTTGCAAGCGGTCATATACGCCTCAAGGTTACACTGTTAACCGACAGCAGAGTACTAACTGAAAAGCAGATTAAATAGTTCAAACCTTATAGTGATTACTGGAATAATTTATGTTTTCAGGAAGAAGAATTCCGTGTCACTAATTTCTTCTAATGCACTAACGGATCTCGGTGCTATAGAATTGCTGCATCACTCGTATCCTGGATTATAAGTGGATTATCAAGGACGAGAGCAGTGGGAAAACCGTGGCTTCGCTATGTGACAAATGATTCCGATTGAATACAATTTACGATATCTCATCTTAAAGGTATTGAAAGTTTTAGTTCGAAAATATAACAAAACAAAATCGTACTAACTTGACTTTTATTTAGAGAAGAGTGAGAGGAAAAATAAAGTATTGAATGCAGAAATACTGTTGACTTCGTACTTATGACTTGCTCCTTCTTTTGACTGATATCCAAATAGATATCGCCCCAACTCACCAGTTTGATTACCTCCCGTGGAGGTGACTGCCTACAGCAAGTAACTGCAAGCAACTTTCCACCAATGAATTAATTATAGCTGATTTTTTATAAAACCACAAACTTCAAATACCGACCACGCTAGGGTTAAAGATGCAAAAAGAAAATGAAAAAGAGCAAATATAGTAGAAATTTCGCGGCAAAGCAGCAACGGGGAACGGTCATATGCTAATTTTCCACACCGCACAAAGCTAATGAAAACCAACGCCGAGGGGTGGCGTCGGACTTGACTTCTTAGGGGGCAGCCATGCAGCTTGCATGCCGTTGCCTGCAACTTTCCGCCGCCAACTGTGCATGCTGGGGGCCGGTAGCGCGCAGACAATGTGCCTTACCTCGTATTTGCACAGAGGCCACCTCTTGACTCGGCTGGGCGCCGCTCTGACGTTCGTCGTCCGTGGCGGCGCTGTCAGCGCGCTTCACGCGTCGTGCGGCTGTTGCTGTTGTGGCGGCAGCGGCAGCATCGGCGTCGACGTCATCAGCATCTGTTCGATGTCTCAAATGTACCAATTTAACGGGACGCCCTGCAAGCAAAGTTCAATGCGAGCAATTATTTGTTGTTGTTGTTGTTGTTGCTGCAGCTGCTGCAGTATGCTTGGCATTGCAATTCGTCTCGAACGCGCGCCAAACCACAGAGCGGCAAGCGGTGGCCGACCGCTGACAGCGTTGCTAATGATAAGTTGTGGCAACAATTGCCATTGCCGTCAGATGTTGTTGCTGGCTTGCTGCGAAAAGGCAACTGTGCTAACAGAGAAGGTGATAATTTTATGGTGTCCAAGAATGTTGTTTGTGGAAATGTAAAGCATTCCGTTTTCAATTTTCCTCTGTTTGTTTACATTTTATAGTAATAACCTGGTTGGGCATTAATTTTAATATAAATCACTGGAAAGATTTACTCTACGCTTACGCAAACATTTTTAACGGCAGCCACGTTTGCTGGGTGTGCTTTGGCAATTCAGAGCGGACACTCTTGCTGGTTCAGGAAATTGCTTTACCACCTCACACCTCAATAATTAAAGCATTTTTTTATTTTTTACTCAGACTTACGGGTTTTAGTTTTGCCAAAAATTAACTCCCGCTCGTGATCGTGCAAATGATTCACCAACGATTCTTCGTCAATCTGCAACGAAATGAAAAACAAGTGTTAGCAAATTAATTTAAAAAAAAACAATACAACTTTGAAATTAATTCAACCTGACAACACTACTTACAGCCCTAACGAGCTGTTACAGCGAAACGCGTTTGCGTTGCGGTACTTGAATCAAATTATCAAAAGCAATTCAAGCGTCTGGAAACACTTTCACCGCGACGCCACACAAACACACACACACACGTTCATACCACACACAAGCAACGATTTGATGGCCATGCAAATTTAGGGGGGAACGTCATTCACACCTGCAGCCCGCCAAAGGCAAAATATGAATTACGGCACAATCGGCAACAGCTGCGTATTTTTGTGCGTCGTCAAGTCAGACGTTAAAGTGGCGCACCGACAAATAGGACGTTAGTGAAAACTTTAAATGAAGGGTTTTCGAATTTGAGAAATTTTCTTTTTTTTGATTGCATTCAAGTTAATTGTGTAAAATGTGTATTTTATTAAAACAAAAATATGTTTTAAAAAGTTTTTTTACTTCAGTTAAAAAAAATTTTGTATTATTGGTATTAAATGTCTATGATTTTATTTTTGGTAAAAAATATATACAGTCGTGTCTGGATATAATAATAATTTTAATAATTGACTGGCACGACAGCCCGCTTACGCGAGACTAAGGCCTAGCTTCCCGCAACCACCCGTGTTGTGCGTGTGAATTTGTACGCGGGTAGAAGGGACCTACAGTTTTTACGCCGGTTCCGAACGGCAGGTTGGGAGCTTTATCATAGGCAATTTTTACTCTCAGAGGTTTGCCATTTCCAGCTGAGAGGACAGCCACCGAAAGAGAAAACGAATTTTCCCGTTATTTTTTTAGGTGTTATTACAGGCAGTATTTGAACCTGAGGTTGCTGCCTTCGACTCGCGGTCCAACGCACTAACCAACTGAGCCACGGCGGCTGACTGGATATAGTGAACTAATTATTGCAAGGCCTGTTCACAGTATTGAGGTTGTTCACTATATCAAGGTTAAAATTTTTGTTCAAAAACTAGTTTTATATGTTCAAAATACACTTTTTACTTTTTGCTTGAAATTGCTAGGCCTTAGAAATTGCCAGTCAATTAAAATTATTATTGAAATTGCTTTCAAAATTTTGTTCATGATTTGCAGGCTCCATGTAAAAATTTGGGTGTTCGCTATATCGAGGTGTTCACTATATAGGGTGTTCACTATACCCAGACTATACCCAGACATGACTGTAGTTTCAATAATATATTTGGGCTCAAATGTAATTTTTTTTTTTTGAACACTTCCTTTTACCACAAAAATATTAAGTATACAAATCTATAATTTTCTTATGAAGAAGAACTAAAAAGACTTCTATTTATTATGATTAATTTTATTTAAAGAACAATTATACACATTTTTACATAACTTATTTGAAAAAATTTCTATTTTTGGTGTGAAGTCTTTGAAATTTAGTTACAAATGTTTAAATCTTTTAATTAAAAATAGAGCATCACATTTTGCATAATATTTTTAACAAACACTTGTTTTGTAAGAATTATTTTCTTTTCAAAAATTTCGATGCCTTTCTTATCGACAAAAGCTTAAGAAAGGTAAAAATATAACAATTTTTTTTATAAATCTCGTAAAATATTGAAATAATTTGAACAATTTTCTGTACGTCATTAAAAGACTATTTTCCACACATTTGATGGCAGTTATAAATTTAGCAATTTTTAAACGAATTCCCACTTTTTCGCATTATTTAATTTCAAAACTAAACTTAACTTCATTTGTCTTTTGCTTCTTCCGCTTTCCTCTGCAAGCGCAGCCACCACACAAGCGCCGGTCACCGAAGCGCGAAGAGCGAGCAACGCGCATCACAACAGCAGCTGCGGTAAACGTCACTAATTGCCCGCAAGGGCGCCGAAGGTGGCAGTGAATTTTGGTTCAGCAAACACCAACAGAAAATGTGGCTGCGAGAGCAAACGCTCAGCACACAAAAAATGCTACAAGTGCCGGAAAAGCGCACGCAGCTAATACCTACGAATGCCAACAACAAAAGGAACAGCACAAAACCACAATCACAACGAAATCGCAAAAGCAAAACAAAAACTAAAAAATATAAACTAAAAAAATACAACAAAGCAACAGTTTCCGCAGCCGCCAAAAATAGGCGTTCGACGACGCATCAGAGCCAACCAACAAAACGCCATTCTACCATAATTTACATAGACACCCACCCACTCGCACAGTCGCCGCACGGGGTCGGACCGTCAGTGATTGTGCGTTGAGCACGCGTTGCTATTTTTTGCTCTTGTCGCCCTCCAGCGCAGTTTTTGCGAGCCCAAGTTTGTTGGTATTGTTGTTGAAATTGCCGGCAAACAGTTGTTGTTGTTGTTGTTGTTGTTGCTGATAGTTGGTTAGTAGATGTTGTGGCGTTTGTTGTGATCATTATTTGGTGAATTATTGCGTGACATATTCACAAATTCAACACGCACACACAATTTTTGTTATTTTTTATGCGCACTTCAGCTCTGCAAAAATTGTTTTTGGTAGAAGTTGTGGAAAATCTGTAACTAGAATATGTTTCTTAAGTCTTTGGTTTTCATGGACGTTAGGTCTCTTCATGTTGCCTATTTTTAAGTCATAAAGTCTGAAAAAAGAAATTCCGGACGCAACTGCGTCTGACTGGGAGCGAGAATAATCCAGATTTTTCAAAAAATTCCACAGACAAACTACAGATGTGTAAAACTTTGACTTTGACTTATTTTTTATTATTATTATTTATTATTATTATTTTTTTTTTTGCTTTCTAGTTCTCCCTTCTCACTATTTGATTTAGTGCATATTTGCTCTAAATGTGTAAAGTTGAATCCGATAAACTTAATATGCCACCCACTACTATTGTTTCTAAATGAATTTGACGTTGCTTATTGTTCTTTTAAATTACTTAAAACATTTTTCATTTAATTTCATTTCATTTCATTTCATTTCACATCATTTTTTTTCTCATATTTGTTTTGCACTCCCTGCCAGTAAAAATTATAATAGAGTAAGTATACAAATTTTGCATACCCGCCTCCGAAATCGTAAGCTTGTTGAAAAATGTTATGCACAAGTGTAGCCTTAAGTTATTTCAAAATTTTGCATAAGCATTTGCGCTCGCTGTCTGCCAATCTCCATTTCAGGTTTTCCCCTCCGTATGCTCGCAGTTCACTCCAAGCACCCATTATGTTGATCTGCACCGGAACGAACTATAATGTCGTTGCGGCTGTATCTGTCTACGCGCTGCTTGTGCGGTTGGTCATCTGCTTGTTTTTCTTGCAATTGTAGGAAATTTTCATACTAACTAAGGTCAATAACTTTTCCTGTTTCCACAATAGACAAGGCAATTACATGTTATTTACCACGCATATTTACAAAGAAAAAACACTATACTCGAATTTGAAAAAAAAAACAACAAAAGTTGAATTTTCTTTTGACCTTAAATCACTAAACAAAGGTTCAAAATATGAGCCTCTGTGTAAGCTCTGCTCTGGAAGCTTACGGTGCATAAGAAAGAATTGTGTCTCGCTTTCAGTCGAGTTCTACACGCTTGAACTTATTGGAGCATGAAGAACACACTTTCTATGGGCTCTATGTATTAAGCTAGCCACATCTAACATCTTAATTAGCTTCTCGAGTCTAACTTTGCGTCTAACTTTACGAAACTCATTGCAGCAACTGACCATTTTCCAAATATTATAATCAATTTCTGGCTGATGATATGATAAAAAACCCAAAGCACATCATTGAATCTTAAAATATTATATTAACCGTAGACCTACGTTAAAAAACGACTAATCTTACTTTACTCATATATGGGAGTTAGTACAAAAATGAACGTTTATTAAAACAACAAAAAACTGTTTGGTACGGTTTATTCGAAAACTTAAAATAAAATACAATGGAAATATTTATTTGTACTTTTTAAACACTTTCAAGGCATTTTACACTCATTACGGTTGAGCTTATCTTTTCAGATATTTTTTACGCATCCGCAGCAGACAAGCTCTGTTTTATTTTGACATTGACAATTTGACATTTTATCACAATAAACTTTTTTATTTGAAATAAAATATATAATAATTTACACTTTTACTTGCGTTTGCTATGAAATCACGTTGAAATTCTAATACAAAACGCTTCGACATATCACGGGTCGAAAACGTCCCAGATTGACAAAAATTACACAAATTACAAAAAATGCAAGCCATTTTAGTTGTTAAAATATGAAACGGTTTGATTTCGATAGATAATAGTCCAGGTAAGAAAGTCATGAAAAATAAAAAATAAAATAATAACAAATTAAAAAAATATTAAAAGTAAAAAAAAAAAATTTGATCGAAAACTACCCCAACGTAGGTCTACGGTTAAAAGAACAAACAATTGCAACAATTTTGTATACGGGGCCGTATGGTTTACATTGCTGTGAGTCAGTCATTCAAATCAGACGTAGGACAACAAATCATAAAGATTTATGCGCTCATAAATGTATAAAGTTTATGCGAAACGCCATTTAACAAAAACAATAGCATTGTTAATTACTGGAATAGTGGCTTTTAATGGCACCTAAATGTCATTGAATGGCTGTAAAATATTTGAAAGTAGCTACAACAAAGCAACAACTAAGCCAAGTGAACACTTTTTTCCGATTATTGCACAGCCCAAATGACGTCTTTGAGTACTTACTGATTGACCCATTCTTCTACTAATTCCAACTAAAGCAATTAACGGCAGTAATGCAATCTGTATGGAGTGTAGACGCGTAGTTGCATCGACTCAAATAATCATTTTTATTGCATTCATTAAGTAATATGAGTCACTTTGAACAGCGCCAATCTGCCAATCGAATCAGCATTCGTGTAGCCATTGGGACAGATTTTCGAAAAAGTGCAGCGGCTATCAGTTGAAAGCATTGCAATTACATTGTCATGTGTTCAACACCTCGAGAGGCGCATGAGAATCGAATTGATGCACCTAGTAGGGTTGTTAAAAAAAATAAATAATTAGAGTTACATAATTTCAGAGGCGTAGAAGTGTTTGTTCGATAGACGCATTTTTCTCAAAGGTGCGAAAAACTGTTTTCTTAGTTATTTTCTCCATGCATATAGTCATAGCGACCAATTACTTTTTTAATATTAAAAAAAATGTGGTTGCCTCACACTTTGGAAATTATTCACTTCACTTATGCCACAAATTTTGACTGTGATTAGCGAACACAGTCCCAATAAAAGTACATATATTAAATACAAATTGATTTTTTTTTTAATAAATATAAACAAAATTAGATCAAAAAACTTGAAAGTACGTTTTATGGATACTTCAAACTAAGGAAGTATACAGGCTTCGGTGCGTAAGCCAAGTACCGAGGACCTCCTAACCAAAGCAAACAACGATCTCTTACTAGCTTCGCTTGCAGAAATGCACTTTTCAATTTCTATACTATTCTACACATTTACATATAAATAAATTTATCAGCACATTATGTTCACTTACACACAATAAATTAATCAAATATCTGGCGTGATGTGCTTAAACGAATGACATGTATTGTGAAGGGTCCAATATCGGGCGACTTGTGTCGGCCACAAGCACTTTTAATTACATGCTCAGCACCAGCTTGACAACTCGACAAACGCATTGCACATTTTTTATGAGTTTATAAAAAAATGCTACACAGCTTCAGGCGTTAATACGTGGACAGACTAATGGAGCTTTTCAGATGAATCGTGAATGCATGAATAATGTCACAGCTGTTGTTGCCGCAATGTGACACCTTCGCCGCTGACAGTCAGCACTATGAGACATTTTCTAGACTTGTAAAAAATCAAAATTCTTTTAGAATCGTCTGCAAGTCGGACCACCGCTGTGAGTGTTCCCCCAAAATATGCGCTGACTGCGCCAACTTGCAGCTGGAGACGTATAAACTGACACCACTGACGTCGGTTTCAAACAACGAACGCCGAACCGCCTGTCGATGGTTCTAATTGCAGGCGAATTGTGCTCGACGCAAAGGTCATTAAACGCGATTTTAATGATTTCCATCATTTCAGTTCGTTTATTGCCTTCATGTGGCATTAAATTGGTTGCGCTGTGTTGTTTTTGACCAGACGCGCCAAATTATTGAAACCGAAAATGTATGAACGCAAACGACTAGTCAGCGCTTTCATTTGACTACAATAAATAAATGAAAATGTGAGTCACTGACATCAGACGCAGCTTTTGCCAAGTCTGCACAAAATCGCTTAAATGTAAAACATTTTCCAATTTATATAAACGATGGGTCCAAGCATAAACATCGCCTGATGCTCACCTGTGCAACTGCGAACGCATTTAACCCTTTCGGTACAGCTTTTTACTGGAGAAAGTTAAAATTTTAAATTTTAGGCTTTAGGCTTCTATGTGGTTATGCTGGCAACATTCCATAAAAAATTTTTTAATTTTTATACTCGGACCCTGTATTTTAGAGTGTTTTTCTATGAGAGCAACCACATCGTTGTGGCTGTAATAATTACTTAAACATAAAACTTTTTATGCATAACGAAAATTTGAATATTTCTTCATTTACTTCAGCCAAAATTTTTTTAAAAAAGTATCTAAATTTAAAGAAAACGTCAAATTAAAAAAATTATCTAATTTTTTTTGCTTCTTCTTCCTTCACTATCTCAAGATATACCATTAAAAAACGTGTGTACTTCTCTTCTCTCAACTTAATTATTCAGTTTATTAATTTCGTATTTTTCCTAAAACTTCAAACTATTCTAAGGAACAACAAAAATATAGTATCCACAAGTTTTTTGACCTAAAACAGGCACTGAAAAGAGACTATGCCACATGGCATAGAATAACCGAAAGGGTTAAGTGTCGAGGCAGCGCAAATTCTCGCGCATGCTTATTGTGTATTAAAAAGTTTAAAATGCGAATGTGTGCATGGAGTGCTTTTCATTTTCAATAAAAAACATACAAATCAAAAATACTAGCTACACGTAATTGCTTGGTGTATGTATGTAGATGATTATTCGGTTCGATTTTCATGATCATCACAAATTAGTTTTGTAAAGCAGGTCAGGGCTTATAAATATGTGTAAAGCAATGTTATATTTGGGAAATTTGCGGCGTCTGCAGAGAGATAAACCTAAGAATCATATATTGGCATTAAATATATAGTCTATATATATAGTCTATATAGGTATTTCGGTATAAAAAGTACCCTACAAAAATTCTTTCTCAAACTTACCTATAAAAAATTGGACAACTGTGACCATAACTTTGAGGTATGGTTTCAAGTGGAAAGCTTGGGGTAAATTTAGTACCAGGGACTTAACTATTATAAGTTTTTTAAGAAAATAATTCCAATGTAACTATTACAATGCAACATAAATTTTATTTGTTGATTATAATTATTATTTGCGACAATAAATTTTTACGTTGCGTAATAACTGAGAAACAGTTATAAACAGACACAGAAACAATTTTTTTTTTCGTTCTCGATAATTATTATTTTGGAATTTTTTTTGTTTACGTTGTTTCATAACTTTTATTTATGACTTTTTTTATTTACGTTACCGATAACTATTATTTTGAGAAAATTTGGTTAACGTTGCTTCATAACTTTTATTTATGATTTTTTTATTTACGTTACCGATAACTATTATTTGAAAGACAATTTTTTTTACATTGCTTCATAACTTTTATGAAAGAAATTTTATTTTTTACGTTGCCTTACCACATTTTGAGTATGAATTGATTTTTAATTGTTTAGTTGTTGGTGGAAATTAGGTTTCTGCAGTTAATTTGCGTTTGTCAATTTAAAACAATTAAATATCAATTCATATCCAAAATGTGGTAATTCAACGAAAAAAATTTTTTTTTCAAAAGAATAGTTATCAGTAATGTAAATGAAAAAATCATAAATAAAAGTTATGAAGCAACGTAAAAAAAATTTTCTCAAAATAATAGTTATCGGTAATGTAAATGATAAAAATCGTAAATAAAAGTTATGAAGCAACGTAAAAAAAATGTTCTCAAAATAATAGTTATCGGTAATGTAAATGAAAAAATCATAAATAAAAGTTATGAAGCAACGTAAAAAAAATGTCTCAAAATAATAATTATCGACAACGAAAAATAGTTACTATAAGAGTTATTATGCAACGCAAAAATATTTATTACATGATAATAGTTACAGGTCACGTAACAAATTTCTTTTTGGGAATAATTAGTACAACGCAATAATTATAGAAATTTCTTAAATAAGGGCAATTTTTCTATTCCCAAAAATATGGATAATAATTATTTTAGGTATCTGTTTAGTACAGAATTTAGAAGGATATTAGATAAGGAACTGAGCACTGTGCAGGCTTGGTTTGATAATGGAAGATAATTCTTTGTGTTTGAAGTTAGCATTACGCCAAATTTCACTTGACAGCCCTGTACCAAATTTTTCTTGATATATCTACTATTCGTATCAAATTTCTGCATTTTCCTTTGAAATTTTACATTTTCATCAAAGTAACAAGAATTCATAGATAACAAGATTTTCATGCACATATAAACATTTTTATAGGTTCAGTTTTGCGCTCAGGTTCTAAAATACTATAACCAGATTTATTGTAATTTTGTATGTTATGTGCAAGTGACATATTTGTCGGCGTTTGAAATCGGTGACGTTTGTGAATGCATTATTTCGAGCGCTCGAGTGTCAGTGTCTATCTGACTGACTGCTGACAGTCGCGACTGTCGGTGCAGTTGACTTGCACGTTAAATTGAACCGCTGAGGTGATTAATTGGCAGCACGTTTGGAATAAAAGTAGACATACATACACATTTTATTTTTATCGTTCGAAAAAAATTAAAGACAAAACCAACAATGCAATTGTTGACTCAATTGACTTGGCAATAAAAATGTTAACAAACATACAAACACTCATGCTCGTAGTGCAAGTGTTGTTGCTTCAGGAAGTGCCCACCAACCGATGCTTCAATTAAGCCGAAATGCGTCAACAATCGCTGACTGCTGGACGACTGCAAGGGTTAAAGGGCTAATTAAACCGCATACATTAGATGTGTGGTTGCGCTTTCATTGCAGCCAACTGCTGCGTGTAAAATAGAACAGCGCCGATTTGTCCCGACAGCGCGCATTGGTTCGAAAGAATGCCAGACATGTTGGCACAAAACGTACAGATTTCATGTGTGCAGTTATTTATGAGTTTCGTGCAGGCACCAAGATATGAAAATGAAAACAAACCAGCCAGCAAACACACCTTAAATGTTGCACATAATTCACGCAGTCCATTGTTTGCCCGAATTCAGAGCGTCAAACGCGACTTGAATATTTTCAACTTGAAGTCGCGTTCAAATCGATTCGACACTTAAGAACAGATATGCGATTTTAAGATTCATAAATAAGATAGGTTTTTCTATGTGTGGGTGCATGTGTATGTGTGCGAAATAGCTCCATAGCGGCGTCACAGTCGTGGGCGCAGTGTCAACACTCTGCGCGTAAAATTACCACCCCGTGTAGTCGCACTTTTCTGTGCTGCCGAGATTGTGAAATGTTTGCTGTTAGCGCAAATTGTTGAATTTATTAAATTACACTTTAGTTTTCCGGTCTCGGGTGTCTTCACCGTTACAACATGGAATTTTTCGCAGCGCTGCGTAATTACTTCGCCAGCGAGTAATGTCTGTGCTGCTCTTTGTGTTCTTTAGAGATTTACTTATTTTGCGTTTACCCATTCTTTTCATTATGAAACGCCTCAGAGATTCGCGACATCTTGCGCCGACTGGTTTTCTCTGCGGCAGAAGGGAAGTTGAGAGCATTTTTTTATTTACAGATTTGAATCAGTTTGTAGCTTATAAAATGTAAGCAAATTAAAATATAAAAAATTACCAAAAGTCAAATGAAATAAATTTCCAATAAATCACGTAACCCGCACACGAGGCCAAACAACGCGCGAAATCTGCTAATTTAATAAACGTAACAAAATTGCATTACATAAGCCAGTCAAACTACTCTCGTACCGCGTAATCAACGCTTTTAGCAGCGTCTAGAAAGTTTTACTTTAACATGCACTTACTTGCATACACAACCGATAAGCCTGGAGATAAGCGCTTAAGTACGTTCACGTTCACTGTGATTTGTATCATTTTGATTTTGGCTTTTTCGAATATGAAAATTCCCCGTTTTTGCTTCTCATAGAGTGAAAATATTTTAGTTGGCCACAATATAATAACAAAAACTTTTCTTCAACTCATCAAATTACATAAAACTTTTATGCATTCCCCCAAAAACTATTTAACTAGGTGGCTGTTGTTTGTGTTATTTTGCGTTTTCGTATGATTTTCACGCTTTTTGGTCAAACTGACGTAATTCATGTAAATTTCTACATTAACATTTCATCCCAAAAACGCAACAAGCAAACGCAGGAAATGTTTTAAAGTTGTGCCAACAACATTTCATGCTGGTCATCATATTTTCTCTTCATTCGAAACGAACAACAGAGACAAGCAAACTCTCGAGTAACTCTCAAGAAATAACATTTTTGTTGCGGTGCGAAAAAAAATTAAATAAATTAATACAAATTGCTTCGAAACTATTTTATGGTTTAAAAAATCAATTTGACAGTTTCTGGTTTATTGCGAGCGATCAGTATCGCACCAGTTGCAATGAATCATTGCCATGCAATCCAAGCCGAATCGATAGCCTCAGCCTAATTAAATTTTAACCCAACCCTGGCCCAAACCAAAACACCTTCAGTCTTCACCAGTGCACCGCATGGCATCATTCACCGAAGGGGGAGGAAAAAACTGCTGACTCACCGCACTGCAGCGCACGTGCAACTCACCTCGACACCATTCAGGTGGACGCTGTGCTTCCGCGTGATATCGATGCGCAGACGGCCGCCGTCACCGGTGGTGGCATCATCACGAGCGCTGTCGCTGCCGCTGTTGCCGTCGTTGGCGTCGGCGTTGGTCGCGACAGCGCCGATCGCAGCCCAACCGCAATGCAGACAATTAAAAGCTAAACTTGCAATTAAAACGAAAACGAAGCCACTAGGTGAGCGCATTATAAACGCGTCGGCGTCAAGTGCTGCCGCGTAAAGCGAGACCGCAACAGCGAAACACGAATCAAAAGCGCTGAGGCAGGCGCTGGCAGCGCGTCAGCCGCACAATCACCACCGACACGAACCGTATCAGTAGCCGAAATGCGTCGCAGTCGAGTTGTAGCTGGTGCTGGAGTGGCGCGACGCGGGGCCAGGGGCCGTCACGGTGCGCCAGCACTTTTTGCCGATTACTTTTTTGCTTTTGCTTTCGAGTGTTTAGTGCACTTTTGGGTGAAATTGTGGGCAGCCGAGGGGTGTGCGGCCAACTGGCTGGATGGGTCGGTTGGTTGGTTGGATGGATGGATGGATGGATGGATGGATGGATGGGCGCGGGCGCACGCCGTCGCTGATTTTCTTTCGATAGTTGTTGGCGTTTGTTGGCAATTGTTGTGCTTTTCGAAATTGGCTTAAACAATGTTGGCCGCGTGTTGTTTAATTGTTCCCTTTGTTGTAGTGGTTTTTGTTAGTTTTGTTGCTTGCAGTCGCTTCGATTTAATTAGTTTGTTGTGTGTTGTTGCATAAATGTGGTGATTTTCGTCGTTGTTGAGACAGTTCGCTGGTAATAATTTGCGCCATCATTGCTCGTTTTATGGTTGTTGCTGTTGTTGGCTGTTTTTCTTTCACTCCGATCTGCAATTCTTGCATACTTTGCGCGATAATCACTGCGCACTCATCAACGTGTCATTTATGGCTCAAAGCAGCCGCAGCAACAAACAGCAACAACAAAATTCATATTTTTCATTTTCAATTGCACTTTACGAAATTAATAACAAAAATGCCGAAAATGTGTTACTGCAAACACAATTAAATACAAATAAATATGTGTGTATGTATGTAAGAATGTATGGCGGCAACAGCAATAAAAAAGTGAATGCACTCAGAAAAACGCACGCACATTAGTTGCCAGCATTTCATTTAACGGCAGTTAATTATGCGAGCTTTATGCACTAATTACTCGTTGCTTCGCTGGCGGTGTTTGGTGTTTGTTTGTAGGTTTTGTTGTGTCTACTAATAATGTTGTTGTTGTTGTTGTTGGTAATGCTGATTTTTCTTTTCGTGTTGTTGCTGTTTACCGTTGAATTTAGTAGAATTTCATTATTGGCCAAAGTTTCGTGCAGAGTTTCTTTTGCTACCCTTCGACGCTCCGCCACTTATTTGTATCTGTATTGCTTTGTAAATTTGCTTCAATTCACTAATAATTGAAATAATTTTTTTGTAATTTTTTTTATTGCAATAATACACGAAATGAATTTTTAAAATGTAAAAAAATTTGTGAAATTAATTCAACAACAAACATTCAAACATTGGCAACGAGTTTTCATTGCAATTAACGGCCAAGTCAGAGTAATTTTTCTTTTCATATATCATAACTTCAATTTGAATCTATAAAAAAACGTTCAGTTAGTAACTTTTCTGTTAATATATTATAACTTCAATTTGAATCTATAAAACAACTTAAACAAATCGAAAATTGCTGACCTATCAAGTAATATGAGGTCCTGCACTTCTCTTCTAAATGAAAGGAAATTACTTGGTCTTGGATATGAAAATGTAAGTGGAGAAATCTGAGATAATAAGCTTTGAAAGCACCCAGCAATAAACGCAAAAGTGACTGAACTTGTTCTCACCGCATTAAAGAAAACTATTAATCTGAATCTGGCCCTGTATTAATCTGAAGTCTAAATGTAATTTAGGATTTCGAGAAACGCATTAGTGGATATGAAAAAGCGAGCTTCCTAGTTGCACATGGAGCTTCTCTTGACTCAGTAGTTGTGTTTCATTAGAATGCTTTCTTCTTACAGTTTGAAAATTCTAAATCGTCGTATGGTATTTGAAATCAGTCTCAGTTCTTCAGACCGCTTTAAAGAGAGCTATGCACATTCGAAGAATTCGATTGCACGCAATTTTTCTAGAATTTTCGTTAAACATGTACAGGTATGACGCAAAATATTATGGTGAGTCTGCTTCCGAAAAATGTTCTAATTAATAGACAACTATGTGTATAGAAGACTGTGGAGATACGAGTATTAAGTATCGATATTAATGTAATTGAAAAAAAAGTCTTTTACTTTTCCGATGTAGTTCTGTGATTGAGATTCTTGCGCGACTATCGTAAGTGGTTTTTTAAAAATAATGTCCACTGAAGCAATCAAAGCACTGCAGGACTCTTTTTTCAAAAATATGTGTTTTTAATTAAGTATTATGGAGAAAACAACGGAGCGTTTTCGGCGGCAAACTGAGTGCATGGTCACATACTCGCACATTTGGCCAATTTGTTCTTGACCAGTAATTTACATTTAATTACTTCAACACTTCCAGCACAGCGCAAGAGTCGTGTACGCTGTCGAAAACCTCAACACGACAATTGACTTTGATGTTGTTTTGATGATGGCATCCGATGCCGCGCAACACAACACATTCACTTTCGAAACGTCAGCAACGCCAAACAAAAATGTATGAATGTAATTTTTCAAAAAATTCTCAATTAAAAAAAATGATTGTTGCTGTTGTGCCTCTGAAGCGTAACGTTGAATTTCGGAAAACGAAATATGTGGCTTCTAAACACGACCGAAGCTGTTCAAAATCAAGACACACCGCTCACTCACGTTCCAAACTTTTGGCAACCGAACTTTTAAGCATTTTGGAAAAATTCCAATGTTACAATTCATCTATTTTACTGCGATTTGCAAATTTTCCGCCATAAACGCGCACGCGCACCCGTTTTCCGCGCTGATCGTCGTTCTCGCACCGCAAACAATGCAAACTCGCTGCGTTCGCCGTTCAAGTACTTTTCCGCGCGTGCTTTATGCCACTTCGGTGGCTTGTTGGCGAATGAATGAAAAGCTGAAAATCACAGCTGGAAAATTGTTAAGTAGGCGCCCGATCGGCACAGCGATCGTGGCGGCGGCTGTCGCGCAACATTCTGCACGCTCACAAGCGTCGCTTCGTGACGCAGCCGAGCGGGCGTTTCGGGCGCTCGACTAGTGGTGGCCTGGCTGCAGCGACACCGTCGCGACGGACGTGCAAGAAGGGCTCCATGCAGGGGGATGTGCAGAGGCAGCCGGGGGGTGTCAGGGCAGTGCAGTGCGGAACTTGCGCTTAATTTGCGTTCTTTTAAGCACTTTGATGGCCCTTTCAAGTGTCGATATTTTAGAAATTGCTATGTTAATGATAATTTTTAATTTAATTTTTAATTAAATACATAATTACAATGTTTGATTGTACATTTTCAGTCTTACGTAGATAATTGTGAGATGTTTGTTTAATGATTCTTTTCAATGTCAAAATTACATCATTTTCCAACGTTAAACTTTGATAAGAATCTACTAATTATTTAAATTATTTTGAAATTGTATTTGAGTTTAGTTTCTCAAGGCCTCGATACTTTAAACTAATTCTGTTTGACTTTCCAATTAAACACAAAAATCAACTAATTATTAACCCTCATCCGACGTTCAAAAAAACTCACACATAAGATGTTCGGGTGAAATTTCACCCATATGGTACTTTGTATGTTTTAATGCATTTTTTGACCAATTCTAATAAAAAAAACTTTTGTTATTTTTAATCTTTATTATCTTTGTTATCTTACAGATAAATAAATTAACAAATTTTTCTATATTTTTCTGCAATTAGGGCAGTTTTGTTAAGTTAGGTTATTGTGGCTGCCTCTGTAAGAGACACACTCGGAGGCCTATTATGAGACCCGTTGTGCTACCACATATTTCACCTGTTTTTTAAATGTGTATGTAACACTGTTTTTTCCAACATATGTTACAGCACACATTTCAAGCGGATGGGGAAAGGGGGAAGAAAGGGCAGTAGTTAACTAAAACTTTGTGTATAGTTTTTTCAAGAATTGCAAGCAGAATATGCCTTTTGATCGTTTTTGATACCAAATTGGCACCGTGTTTCAATAGTTTTTCACTTTTATACACTCTGATTTTCTGACAAGGTTTGGGAAATTGGCTGTATTGAGATAAGAAGTCAGCATGAAGATTTTCCTTTCGGTAACGTTGTTCTACGTAAAATCTTTAGCTTTACTAAACTCAAATCTATGTCTTCGAGAAAAATTCGCCGCTTGTACTTTTTGTTGTGATTCCAGCTGGGATCGACAGCGATTAGTTTTTACTTGACGATATAGTTAGTGAACAACCAATTGGTCTAAAGTGTCAACTACTGCTATTGACTTATTGTAAAACGATGTAATTTCGGATAATTTTTTGTCACCCACATTTCCTGGTTATGATGAAAAGTGCTCAAAGGGGCATCTTCCGCGAAAAGCCGGCAATTGTTTACTTAGTGTGTCCTTTTCATAGGACGTACATAGCAGTTGTCGCTAAACCCACTTTTCTCATATATGTCTTATGGGTGTTAACGAGCTTCATTCTTCAGCACAAGCTTTACGTTCCTGGCGAGTGTTTTTGTCACCGACAGAACGAAAAATTGGTCTGCCTGTTGTGTAACTCTACAGATTATCAAGAGATTCCCCATTCGACTTATAAACACCACTCAAAATTGAAATACCAAAATATGCCTGAATATCACCAACGCTGATCCATGCACTGCCAAAAACTCCCAAACCTTCAACATTAGTTTTGTCAGTTACTATTTTTAACATTGGTGTTCATTGGCATTTTGTATTGCTGACACACGACTTCAAGCATAGCGAGTTATACCAACTTTAGTTCAAAAAATATAATTGGCTCTTACTTTTCCGTTGAGTTCAGGAGCCCCATTGATCCATAAAAAGGTTTTGCCTATAAAAGCAGTTCAAAACGTTCACTCCAATGACGTAATTTTAGCGCATTTTCTGTATGTGTTGTGTTGAATTTCCATACAATTTGTATATGGGTGAAATATCACCCGAACGTCGCCCACGTAACTTTTTTTGTAATCACCGTTATAATGAAATAATCAATATGTTGTAGATAATTTCTAAAACTTATATTGGTTTGCCACAAATACAAGAAACCTTAATCATTTTGATAAATATATAGGAAAGTTATAGCATCCCAAAGTTGAAAATGGGTGAAAAATCACCCGAACGACGGATTAGGGTTAAAACTACTTAGAAAGTCGATTGCGGTCATTTTGACGAGTGTGAATTTTAAATAGCTGTGTTTTCTTTAATATTTTGTCTTTGAACTTTGGCTTTGGTGACTGTTATTTTTTTCGAGTTCTACAATTGTGTAGAAAATTAGCCAAATCCAATTTGTACTTTTCGAACTATCAGTGGATACACCTAGAAAAACCAAATGCGGTCATTTTGACTGCAAGCAATAAATCGCTCCTTCGCTGCAAGAACGTCATAACTCAAAACTACATCATTCCGAGAAAATTCAATTTAAAGTTTACCGTTTGAAGGCGGTTCAAGGTATCAAAAAATGTTTCATGTCTTCTTGTGAGCAAAGTATTGAATATTTTACAAAGTGGTTTTGACAGATAAAAGATCATATGCAGATACACACAGGGTTGCCATAAACTGAAAAAATTTGTTTTTTTAGTTATGACGTTCTTGCAGCGAAGGAGCGATATGTAAAGTACTTGAAATTATATGAGAGTAAAGTGGGCATTGCTTCTAAAGTTCAACTTTCTGTTTCTGCATCCATCGCAAAACAATATCTTGCAATGTTTCTGTGTAATGTGGCTTTTTTTTCAAAATGTATCTGAATATGAATGTGAAATTCATGCTTTTTCATAATCCGAAATGATATCCGAGCATATCGTAAGAGGAGAAAATGTATTCAATGATTTCCAAAATGGCGTGAAAATGTAAAGTGCCACCTTTTTTTCTTTGTAAAGTGCCACACATCTTTTTTTATTGTTTTGTGGTCCTATATCGTTAAAATAACTTTTTATTGTTCGGAATCGTCATTAAAAAGAATTTAAAGTGTTCTTAGTCAATATTTCTCTAATCCTATCATGAAGAATAAATTAGTTTAGTTTGTTTATTAATTTCCATATAATTACCGTTTTATTCGTTACCATTCATTTTGCATTTTGCTTTCGGTCATTTTCTATTCAATTCAAATTAAATTCAATAATCTTTCATAAATTTTCTAAATCATGCATTTGTTCTTGAGATTTCTAGGTTTTTCGCGATTTTTTTAGGGGGTGGCACTTTACATTAAATTTTCGGGTGTCGATTTTCAACACTTTGGGAAATTGGCTGTAAAATTCGTATTTACGAAAAATTCAAATTAGGTGTTTCCTTCATAGCTCTTTAAATCCCTCTTTTCAACGGTATATTAACATTGGCGATAAGTTAATTTAACGAGTTATGCGCAACAAAGCCATGGGGTGGCACGTTACAAAGAATTCCCCTACAAGTGTTAGCTCTTATAATTTTCAAAAGGCAAATATCCACGACTGTAGCATGTCTTGCAAAAAACTCAACAGCAAAAAATTTGACCGCATTTTCGATCCAACTCGCACTGCTTCCCAGCCAAAACGGTAATATCCACTAACCAATAAATAAAACGTTAAGCGTTACCACCCAAAAACCAACATCCAGTAATGCAAATAACCGCCAAAACTAAACAATATAAACCCGAAAAGCAACAACAAACGCACGACTAAAATGCTAATTAGCGCCAGTAGCGCAAACAATGGCGCCGCGGCGCACAGGTTGCAGCAGCCCAGTTCGGCGTTAGAACAATTCAATTTGGCGTGGAGGAGCATAGAACCGAACAGCGGAAAGTAATGGCAGAAGCACGAAGCACGCCAGAATGATCTGCCGCACGCAGCCGCCAACCGGACGGACAGCCGGCCAACCGACCGACCGACAGTTATGGTCAAAGTGCTGGGCGGCATAAACAATGGCTTTGGGGGCAATGCTGCGGCCAACTTGTGTGCCAAATCGGGGCGCTGATCGACGCAGTTGAGCGCGGCTGGCAAGCGAAGTTTGAAGGTTGCCCAGAAGAAAACAAAAAACGGCGCGCGAAAACAACAGGCAGCGATTTCCTGCAGTGCGCAGCGGACACTGTTTGCACACTTATCGTTGGCATCTGGAAGCTGTAGTTGTTTAGAAGCTGCTGCCGACTTTTTCCTACGTTGCGATTTGTGTGTTATTCAAAGAATCTTCTTGGCGCCAGCATATGGAAACTCGATTAGCGACTATTCTGTATGAAAATTCAATTGCGATTGCCGGATTGATGTTGTCGGTGTCGGTGCAATACGCGGTGCGGTGCTGAGCGCTTGATAGATGGCGGCGGAAGCCATAAATTAGCTCGCGCGGCAGTGAGTTAAGTTTTTAGCAGATTCTGTCTTGAAGAGTTGCTGACTTTTTCCTCATTGCAAAATCATAATAGCAAATTTAATATTTTCTATACTTTTACGGACTATGAGCAAATATTTGGAAGCACCGGCAACCTTTCCAGCAACAACATCGATGCAAGAATTCAAACTTTTCAGCAATTTTCCCCAATTATGTTTGTAATTTAATACCGGACAGTTGTATTTGTAGTGAGCTATTAGCGTTTATCGGTTTTATTCCCGTTAACTGATAAGTCGGCCTTAAAGTCGCCTAATAGAGGCAACTCGCTTGGCCGTGGAGCCACAATCTGTTTGCTCGGCGAAAGATGGGCAAGTTCAGGGTACGATATGGCAGCGAAATATTTGCATTGGCTGCTGGCGCTGGCATTGCAGAGCGGCAATACGTCAGCCACGGCAGCTGCCGCTCTGTTGTGCTAAGTTCAAAAAGTTAATATTTGCATTATTTGTGCGATCCCTTTTTGCTGCCACCACTTCACTCAACCTGCTTTGATTTTGTTTTTTCTTTGTTGTCTTGTTGCTGTTGTTATTGCTGTTGATATTTAAATAACTCAATAAACGTGTAAAAGCTCACATCTGTTTCATGCAAATGGCACAAATATTTCGCTTCCCCCCTATTAATTCCCTACTCATAAGTGCCGGAGACGTGCGCCCAGCGGCCGCGCAGAAGCCTCAATTAGGCAAGTGAGCCGCATGCAAAGCCATTACTCACAATCAAAGTTAATTAGCCTAATAGAAAAATGCAAGTAGCGATTTGTATGGGCAGCGCAACTGCTGGTGCACACAGCAAACAACAAAAACACACCCAGCAACAAAAGAGCTGCCACAAATATTGCGTAGTGCACATTCTGGCGCGCCGCAGCGCTAATCAATCAACGTGCGGGCCGCTTATCGGCTTTGAGTTTGTTTTCTGATACCGCATTTCATGCAACTCGCGCTGTGCATGTTCATTTTTATGAAAAGACATTGGCGCAGTTCTACAATTGACACTCAAACGTTGACACCACGCATCTAAATTGCAGCGAATGGTTGTGGAGGATGCACACTTACAAATGACTCTGCCTACCTGCTGGTGGAACATGAAAGGAATTACATTTATTGGGTTACGAAGGTGTTTTGCTAAGTCATTCAACAGTTTTGTAAATTGCACTCCCACTATGGAACCAAATTTCGGAAATCAGCATTTAATTTTTTGGAGCAGTGGAAAGTAAAAATCAGTACATAAAAACAATGCCAAATCCACCAGATAAGGAATTTCTCCTAAAATTTCTTAAAAAAAAACAAAAACCATGCGCCAATATAGCACGTGATAAGAGTCACGTTCATTGTTCTATATCAAAGTGCAGCAGGTAAAAATCGTCTAAGTTGCTAGTGGGAAGTTGCATTTTCGGAGTTGAAAATTGTGTCTATTTTCCTTCTCGCTCAGCAAAAACGTAATCCCAAATAATTCATAAAATTGTATGTGTACAATTATATTTGCATTTCAACATTTTTAATACTTTTTCATTGCAAAACGATTATATTTAATTTTGCTTCTCTACAACTCTAATATTCGGACATTCCTAAAAATTATATCAATTTTCATCATTCCCCGCTACGTGGCAACGTTGCCCAACACAGTTTCTCTAAAACACTTTCGTTAAGTAGACTTCGCCCACAGTTTGCAAGTCACAATTAATATTTCAATTCAAACTTTTTAAATCCACCAACAATTATCCATCCAAATATGTTTGCTTATATCAACGCTCACCTGACATTATTGAAATTACCATTTATTCACATCATGCGAAGCAAATAAATCGCGAGCACTGTTTGCATTCGCCACATGATGCCGATAGAGCTCGCCATCTCAAACGAACGTCACCACTTGACGAAAGTACTACCATTCAGCGCCTGTATTCAGCTTCGTCAAAATGCAACTGACCGAAGCATTCATCGCATAATCGGCCCGTCGAGTTCGCTGCGGGATTTTTCAAAAGTGCGCTTCAAATATTAATTGCAACGGCTCAACCGCGGGTCGCAGTGAACAGTGCTTGGCTTTTAAAAATTTTTCATGTCGAAATAAATAGTAGAAATATAGAATAGAAAAAAGTTGAACAAACTTTTTTCTATCAAACAAAAAAGAGAAATTGAACAAAGTGCAATTAACAGACGCGTGAAAATACAGGAGGAAAGTTAGCAGCGCCCGCCCGACTACCAACTCTGCCAGCGAAACGCCACTATTCGGTGTAATCTAAAAGAAATTGAACTAAATCAAAGGAAATCAAGCAAGCAATACAATGGTGGGCGCAACGAAAACTCGTGTCGATGAGGTGAGAGAACCGTGGCTGCAGTGCAGCGAGATTTGGAAATGTTGGCACAGGAGCCGGCGCGGTCGACGTCGCTGCTTCGGTCCGCGCACTTTTCCCGTTTTGCAATTATTGTTTTTGTTATCTGGTTCGACCGCCTTTTTAGGAATTTTGTTCTTGGTTTTTCTTCGGTGGTTTCCTTATTTGATTGTTGCGGTACTCGGGTTGTAATTTTTGTCTTTGCTGGTCAACGCAAACAAAATGGTGTCTGTTGGTTATGTTAGGCAGCCGTCGTGGACGT
The DNA here is from genome assembly GCA_963668005.1 of Melieria crassipennis. Lineage (NCBI taxonomy): Eukaryota > Metazoa > Arthropoda > Insecta > Diptera > Ulidiidae > Melieria > Melieria crassipennis. Next base: position 112,526,247 of record OY764963.1, on the reverse strand, counting down.
GATTGCCTCTACTGTTTTCTTTGTGCTAATTTTCTTTGCTCATCCTTTTTGTTTCTCTTTGTTCGCAGAACGAAGCTGATAAATTCACGAAAGTGAAAAAAATCAGTGTGACTGCAAAGGAGCCAGCAAAACGCGCCGCCTTGGGCGATTTGCAGAATCGGGGAGTGTTGCGTGCAGCCGCGGGCAAGGAAGCTGCCCACAAGGAGTAAGTAGTAAAGCGAAAATGGCATGTGGCCACTAAATAAATGAAAGGCAATTCAGTGTGTTTAATGTATATTAAAAAACGTTTAACCCTGTAAAGATTGACTTTTGAAATAGGGACTCGTTTCCAAAACCCATATTTTAAGGTATTTTGTGTATTGCAGAATACGACTTGAAACTAAAGATTAATTTGAAAAAACTATCCTCTTGCATACTTTTATGAATGTTAAATTATTCAAAACCAAAAGGAAGAAACTATTCTATGTCGACACTGCACGCGCTCGGCGAAAAATATTTCATTGTGTATTTTAAATAAATTAAATGAAAACATGGGTTCTCATACACTAGAACAGGATGTCCCTTAAAGTCCTTAAATTTTGCTTTGTAATTCTTTACTAAAACAAAAATTCCAGTTTTGTGTATTTAGCCTATTGTGGAGCAGGCACTTGTACGTCGCACAACACTTTCTCATATATGCATTCAACTTCAAATTTTTCTATAATTTCTATCATATAATTTTCATGCAAATCGTTTCGTTCCTTTTTGCCAGTTTAAACGATGCCAAGCAAAAACATGCTCCCAACACGCAGCTTACGAAGAAGATTCCCGCTGTGCTGGCTCCTGCAAAAGCACCGGCGGCGCACGGAAACGCCACTACGAAAGCGGTCGGCGTGCTCGCCCGCAAGCCTTTGACGCGCACCAGTTCGCTACGTGTGCCGTCGAGCAGCGTGTCGAATGTAGCGGCCGGTGGTGCAGGTTCCACGTTACTGCAGCGTCATACTAACAGCCTTCTGCTCGGCCACAGCAAACCTAAGACGCTGACTGCGAAAGTAGTCGAGAACAAGCTGCAACAAGTCAAACGTAAGCCTGGGTGTCATTTCGTCGACGAATCGCGTTAAAGTTTTGAATTTGCAGTTATCACCAAGTCGAAGGCTACTTTGGAGGATCAGAAATCCAAGGTGACAGGCACCAAGACGGCTGCGGGAACGCTGCGCCGAGAAGACAGCAATCTGTCGCGCCAGTCGCTCACCAAACTGAAGGCAGCGTTGTCACGTGATAGCGCCAATGTCGCCAAAGCCCCCGCTGTGCCAGTTTCGAAGCCACAAGCCGACAAGCGCGCCGTTGCCGAACAGAAGGCGACCGACAGTGGAAGTAAAACAGTGACTCAACACGCGTCAATTCAGCTGAAAATAGTTAGCGTGCAAACACATTCGTCGCAGCTGCTGGATGCTGTCGAGGACATTGACGCTGGCGACAGTGATAAACTACTATTGGTGTCCGAGTATGTCAACGACATCTACAATTACTTGTTCCAGTTAGAGGCCGAGCAAGCAATCCGCGTCGACCATCTAGCCGAGCAAGAGGAAGTCTTCCCCAAAATGCGCGCCGTGCTCATCGACTGGATCAACGAAGTGCACTTTCAGTTCCACTTGGCGCCGGAAACTTTTCAGTTGGCCGTCGCCATAATCGATCGCTATTTGCAGTTGGTGCCCGACACAAAGCGTTCGCTTTTGCAGCTGGTCGGCGTGACGGCACTGTTTATTGCGGCCAAGTACGAGGAGATGTATCCGCCGGCAATTGCTGATTTCGTGTACATCACAGACGACACGTACAACGCCAAGCAAATACTGCAGATGGAACTGAAGATCTTCAAGGCACTCGACTGCAATCTGTCGCGTCCACTGCCCATACACTTCTTGCGACGCTTCTCCAAGGCTGGCAAAGCAGAGGATGTGCATCACGCCATGGCTAAGTACTTTCTGGAACTGACTTCAATCGAGTACGATCTGGCCGCATACAAGCCGTCTGAGGTATAAATGCCCACGTGCAATCCGTGTAGTGGTCGTTTTTTAATTCAGTTTGGTCTTAATTGCAGATTGCTGCCGCTTCGCTATTCCTGACGCTGCACTTGCTGACAGACAACGCTAAGGAGGCAACCGGCTTCAACAACAAGCACTGGAGTGCCACGCTCGAGTGGTACTCGCGCTACACGGCCGACCACCTACGGCCGATTGCACGCAAGATTGCCAGCGTGGTGCGTCACGCCGCCAGCGCCAGACTGAAGGCTGTGTACACCAAGTACCAGTCATCAAAGTTCCACAAAATCTCACTGCGCTCCGAGCTTTACGGCGCGCTCATAGAGTCGATAATAAACAGCCAGGAATAGAAACGAACGAACAACGTTGTGGAACGTTCCGTGCCTGCAGCGCCATTACCAGCGCGCAGTGATTTTACGTTTAGTTTAATTGTTTTTATTTTATAATTATTTCATTTTTATTAATATTTAATATATTTTAATAATATTAATTTGAGACAAGTTCAAAACGCGCAAATCGACCGCCAACACCGATCATCCACCCAGCCAGCAGTCAGTTTCCAGCAATATGGAAGAGCAACAGTCGCAATTTTTAGTATCGTCGCACAGCGATAGCGTCAAATGAACCACACCCACAATGGTGAGGGTGATATTGCTACCGTTAGGTCAACAACGACGCCAGTTATTGTTGCTCTGACCCTAGAAAGCAGACAACACGAAAGGGGAAATGCACACAGCATAACGTCATTACTTTACGTTTCCCGCTCTGAGGAAACCGAACGCATCCCACATCCCTTCACGCGCATCAGTGACTGAAACTAAATTTAAGTAATTTGTATTTGTGTAAGTCTAGCCGTTTTGCTAGTGCACCGGTTCACATTTACGCTAAAAGCCAGTTCGCATTTTATATATTTTATGATTATGACTATTTAATTGTGTGTGTCGTCAAATTGCATGTGTTGAAATGCATTCGCCCGTTCAATGCCCAATGTTATAACAATGTTTGTACACTTCAAACAAATACACCACTTGCAACGGCCGTGCAGAGCAAGCCAAATTTTAAGCGGCTCTCAACGAATGCAAAGTTCCATGTTCCGATGCTTTTAGCGTGTCTGTGTGCTTGCGTACAAATGGCTGTTACTCTGTCTATAGTTTGGTGTCAGCTTTTTGAACGTAATTTTGATGTTTAAACTTAAGATTTGCTTTTTTATGCCAATAAAAATGATTCCAGAAAAGCTTTTGTACATAAAAACTTTGTATTGGAATGAGAAAAGAAGGCATGCCCGGGACCGTGAAACAATCACTAGTGACGCAGAGGGCCCAGACCTGAACTGGCACCAGCAAGTTGGGAGAGTTTGAGCCGAGGACTTGTGAAGACAGATAACTCTTAGCTGCGATGCTTTCGGCACTGATTTCAGTTGGGCAAATGAGGTTAAACTTTTAACGGCTTTCGATGTGTGTTGCGTACAGGTCCTTGATTCATTGTTTTCTATTAACTTTGAATATTCGAGTCCCTTTAGCCTAATTTTTGCTTCTCAATTAGTGTCACTGCAATGTGCCACTCATTTGGGTATTTTGAATTTTGCGACAGCGAATCGGCGCCCTCTGGCAGCCAGAGGTCGTTATGCTGTGCATATTTCGGTAACAGCAGCGCAGCGGCACAACAAAGCCGCCACACACGCGACGCGACGCGCACTGCAGCTGTGTGTGCGTGCACGTTTTTGGATTTGTGCCTCCCAGCCGCCACACATTGCGCACCCCATTGAATGCGCAACGCTCGACGTACGTGCGGCAGTCTGTCGCCTTACGAAAACTGCGCCCCTGCCACTTTGACAGTAATTTTTTCCGTCTGTGTGTCTGCTTTGGCGCCTGAACTCCCTCAGCCAGCGTTGGAACGCTGCTAGCAGCAAAGACGCAGCCGTCTTCGCAAGCCGAAAACCGTTTGGCTGATTTTCAGGGCCAGTTGTAATGGCCACTCGAATGTGTGTCTGTGTGTGGGGGACGGGACGAAGTGTTTGTTTGCTTTGGTGGTTTTCGCTTTGAACCACTCAGCGCTCAAACGCCATCAGTGGCGGCAGCGGCGGCGGCAGTCGTAAAAGTGTCGAAAAATAATGACGCTCATAAAACCGTCAAACTTGTATTTCGAACAGGCGCACAGCGGCGCCGACAAGTGCCCCATGGCACACGGCCGAATGAGAAATGGAAGAAGCACACATAAAACGGCAGCGAAAGCAACAACATTAACAAAGGCACTGGGCGCATAAAAGCAGCACTGACCTACAGCTAACGAAATCGCTGGCAAAGCGCTTTGGCGTGCGTGTGTTGGTGTGGGGAAGCGCTCGCACGAAACGCGCTGAGAGGTCCTGTTGTCCTGGCAATGTTGCCCATTACGTATGACATGTTGAGAAATTGATTTTCTGTGCTTTGCGGCTTTCGTTGGTCGGGAATCGAGTTTCTGTTGGATGCACGGCTGTGCGAGAGAGCAGCGGATAGAGACAAAGAGAGAACTTTGAATAAGAGAGAAAAGATTGCGAGAAATAATTTTCAGGCAAAAATGCTCGATGCCTTCGACTATTTTTTATAGATTGTTGCATTTACATGAAAATTGGCTCAGAATGTATCGCATTCATTTCCAGTTGGGAATATCCACAAGCGGACTAACTAAATCTTATGAATCGTAAACATTCCCCATATGGCAACCCTAATCAAAATCGAGCGGACCAAGTTCCAACATTCTCTTCACTATTCTTATGACCCAAAGCGGCCCATACAAAGTATCAGCTTTCCTTCGTAAGCTATCACGGATGCCCGAATTGGTTTGGCACGAGTATCTCTACTTCTCATCAACAACGCTCTTCTGGCGCTGCACTCCCCCAAACAAAAGTCAACGCCCCATTTTTGTCAAACTATAACAATTTTTGAAGTCGCTGAAAGTTGGACTAACTTTAGAATCAAAACCCCGCCAGCAATTGTTTTGGTTTTATTAGTTTATTGAAAAAGCTGAACAATTTCGTTTATTCAATTCGTTTTCACAATTATTAATGACAGGAAAAACTTAAAGTAAGATTACTTCAATATAATCATAAATATACAGTACATAAAGAGTACAGTGATTATATGTACAGTATATCAACACCCCTTCTTAATGAAGCAATCTTAATTTTTCTGTTAATAGTTGTAGGCGAGATGGATCCAATGATTTTGTAAATATATCGGCTAGTTGGTCTTCAGTACCAATCGCTTTAACTGTTATTTGTTTGTTTTCGATAGTGTCTCTGATAAAATGATGTTTTATGTCTATATGCTTCGCACGTTTGCTTTCCAGATTGCTCGCCATACAAATACACCCTCTGTTGTCCTCGTAGATAACAGTAGGATTTGCATCCAGTTGTCGTAAGTCACTCATTAAGCCTCGAAGCCACAGTGCTTCTGTTGTGGCAAGGCTTAGAGCCACGTATTCGGCTTCACTCGAGGAAGTTGCAACTGTTGTCTGCTTCTTGCTGCACCAAGATACCGTATTACCAAATACTTGAAACACGTATCCAGATGTTGATTTTCGATCAGTTTGATCTGATGCCCAGTCTGCATCAACATATCCAACAATTGGCGCTGCTTGATCGTGATTGTAAAACTTTAACTGTTTCTCTCTTGAGCCCTTCAAGTACCGAACTATCCGTTTTAGATGCTGCCAATGGGTTTCACTTGGTTTTTCTTGAAATCGTCCCATATAAGCCACCGGGTAGCAAATGTCAGGTCTTGAGCAGAGCATTATGTACATTAAACTTCCTAACAATTCACGGTAAGGCTTGTCAAGTACATTATTATCTGCATTCGGTTGCAATTGCAACCCTTTTTCCATTGGACTTCTGACAGAATTACATTCTGACATTCCAAATTTTGCGAGAACTTTATCAATAGTTGCCTCTTGTAAGATATTTAGTCCTTCAGTAGTATGTTCTATTTTCATACCCAGGAAGTGTTTTAGTTCTCCGCAATCGGACATCTCGAATCGATAAGATAGTTGCTTCTTTAATTCTTCAATCGATGAGAAATCCTTGCCGACTATTAATAAGTCATCTACATACAATATAAGATACATTACATTTTCACTATCTATTTTCGTGTATAGACAGTAATCGTGCTGTGAACGAGTATATCCCAGTGAAAGGATGAAATCATTGAACTTCTTGTTCCAACATCTCGGAGCTTGCTTCAAACCATATAACGATTTATTCAACTTGCACACCATACCATCATTTGCATTGACCCCTTCTGGTACTGCCATGTAGATTGTTTCCGAAAGGTCACCATGTAGGAATGCAGTTTTGACGTCTAGTTGGTGGAATTTGTATTTGTGGTGTATTCCAACTGCTAACGCGACTCTAACTGTCGTTAACTTTGCTACAGGTGCGTATGTTTCTTCGTAGTCGATGCCTTGTTTTTGAAGAAACCCTTTTGCAACTAGTCTCGCTTTATATTTTGAGACATGTCCTTTCTCGTCTTGCTTAATGCGAAAAACCCACTTTGATTTTAATACTTTCGCGTTCGGTGGTGCTTCTATCAACTCCCAGACCTTGTTTTTCTGCATAGATTGAAGTTCATCCACTACAGCTGCCTTCCATAGGTCAGTATCATCTCTTCCAAAGATTTCGTTGTACGTTTCTGGCTCACCCATCAAGTTAGAGGTGGCCGCAGTATTTGCTCTATGACCAGTAATATAGTCAAGCAACCTACTTGGCCTTCGACGCTCACGCTCACTATGCCTTATGTTTTCATTTTCTAAGCGCAGCGCAGCATTTTCGTCTTCTTGTACGTCCCCGGTTTCTGCATCCACAAAGTCTTCTGGTTCTCCACTGTCGCGATCACATATCTCATTTTCCCCTTCTTGATCGTGACTTCTTGTGATAACTAATTTTGGTACTCCAAGACTGGGTGTTTGTGCATTTGCGTACGGAAATTCTGCCTCATTAAATTTAACATCTCTGGCGAAGATTAGTTTATTGCCATTGATGTCCCATAGCCTGTACCCGTTCGGTGCATACCCCAACATAACGCATTTGTTACTTTTGGCATCAAGCTTCTTTCTTCGCTGGTCAGGTATCCATGCGTAAGCTTTGCAACCAAACACTCGTAACTTGTTGACATCCGGTTTAGCCCCATACCACATTTCTGCTGGTGTAACTCTTCCACTAAGAGCTTTAGTTGGACTTCTATTTATAAGGTATGTTGCTGTAAGAGCCGCTTCACACCACATTCGCTTTGGTATTTGTGACTGTAAGAGTAGTGTCCTAACTTTTTCGTTTAGGGTTCTATTGAATCTTTCAGCGACACCATTCTGTTGAGGTGTGTACGACATAGTAGTCTCCATTTTGATACCCTTGTCTTTATACCATTTCCCTTGTTCTTTTGAACAATATTCCCGACCTTGGTCTACGGTCAACTTTGAAATTGGTGTGTTAAACATTGCGACTGCCATCGCCTCATATTCTTTAAAAACGTCGAAAACGTCTGACTTCTTTTTAATTGTGTAAATCATTGCAAAGTGTGTGAAGTCGTCAATGAAAGACACAAAGTACCTTGAACCATCCCAAGCTGTTGGTTCAATAGGTCCACAAACGTCAGAGTGGATTCTCTCAAGTACCCTCTTTGCTCTTTCACGCGTTCCATTGAACGGCTCACGATGTTGCTTTCCTTCAACACATATATCGCAAAAACTAAGTTGATTTGATTTTACATTTAAACCAGTGACCATTTTCTTTTGTAGCAATTGATCAAAGGCATTTTCACCTATGTGACCATAACGCTTGTGCCACAACTGCCCTTCACTTTGGTTACATAGATTTGCGGCATGTGAATTTATGTCTAAAGTCAATTCATACAATGTCCCTTTTAAATATGCTGTGGCTACTAGATGGCCATTCTTTATAATAAGTGCTTTATTTTTACTAAATTTAACATCAATTCCGGCCAAGGTTAGTTTTCGGACTGATAGCAAGTTATCTCTCAACTGTGGAACAAATAAAACTTCTTTCATGCACATTTCAATGCCTTTATTTGATATTCCTTTGACTTTGCCTATTTCTTCTGCAATCAAATGTTGCTTGTCTTTTGCAACTTGTATTATAACTGGAGTACTCAACTTCATCAACTCAGAAAAGTGCTCTTTGTTGTTGACTAGATGATCGCTTGCTCCTGAGTCCAGTTTAAAAGTTAAGTTTGTCGTACTCACCCGATCAGTGGTCTTTTCTGCAACAAAGCATACACTTTTTGAACTTGCCATACTTGCGTTTCCTTGCCAACAGTCTCGTGCTCTATGTCCTGGCTTGTTGCACTTAAAACATTTTCCGATGAACTTTCCTTTTTGCTCTTTCTGCTTCTTGTTATTTTTCCCAAAAAATGCTGTTTTATCAGTTGACAACGATTCCTCCTGCCGGGTTTTGAATTTCACCTCTTCTAACAGCAATCGCTCCTTCACAACATTGTAGTTTAATTTGTCCTCTTCCAGATTTTGTAACGCTGTCACCACGGGATCAAATTTTTCCGGAAGTGTCATAAATAGCTGAGCCAGCATGTCGCTCTCCTCCACTTCTGCACCAGCAATCTTCAAATTTCGCACCATTCCCTCGAACTTAGTCAGATGATTCAGCACTTCTTCGTCTTCTTTCATCCGAAGCGTTGCTAGCTGCTTGCGGATGGTAAGTTGCGCCACGATTGACTTTTTGGCGAAGGCCGACTCCAAGCTCTGCCACATTTCTCTGGCTGTGGTCTTGTCCCGGATGTAGCCAAGGCAGCCATCATGTACGAAAGCTACTAGGCGCTCCTTCGCCTTCCAATCCTTGCGAAGAAATTCTGCTTTCTCGCTTTCCTCATTTGGTGGATGTTTGACTAGCACATCACCAAGCCCGATACATTCGAAGTGGAGTCTTACTCGGAACTGCCACTCGTCGAATCCGCGGCCATTGAACTGGGGAATTCCTGTTTCGCGCTCGCCTGGGCCCATAACCTTTTGGTTTTATTAGTTTATTGAAAAAGCTGAACAATTTCGTTTATTCAATTCGTTTTCACAATTATTAATGACAGGAAAAACTTAAAGTAAGATTACTTCAATATAATCATAAATATACAGTACATAAAGAGTACAGTGATTATATGTACAGTATATCAACAAATTGAAATGAAAATCACATCTTCTTCGGTTATGTTTATGTAGAGTTGTGTATTTCAAATGTTTTCGTTTATTTCGCTCGCTTTCCATCGTTCAGCATTTAATTCTCACTTCACAATTCTGTTAATAGTCTTAATTTAGTACAATTTCAATTAGAATTCTTTTGTAATTGCTTTCCTCGAAACCGAAACAGCGTTGCTGTGGCGAAGCTATTCGTCAAAACTTGTTTGGCGCGCTCTCGTTTTAGATCTTTGGACGAATAACTCCTCACACGGTGTTAGTTGCTATGCAGGCTTAGCCCCCGTTTCGCGTTGAGTCCGCTAGTCGCACCCACGTGTGGGTTGCGTTGCATTCATACACTTCTCATTGCATTGATGAAAGGAAACATGAATGTGATTTTTTAATTTTTATCATTTTTTAATATCGGTTTTTTCTCATCCATTTTCTGTTTTTCTAGCTTGACGTTAATGGTATAATTTAAGTTTAATAACGTGACTGTGTACTCTTAATTCGACACTTCAACTTGCTGTTGCTGGTATATCCGGCTGTTTATCTAATCAAATAGTTTTACTCTTGCTGTTGCTGTTGTGGCTACTCTTACTAAACTGCTTACTGCTGCTGGCGTTGGTATCGAACCGCCTAACCCTGGAAGGTGGCCATGAATTTCGTCACGATATCCTTCAGCTTGGCATCGGCCCCCTCAGAGATTTGGCCTTCTTTCGCGATTTGGTCGAGCAGAGCCTGCTCGTTGGTCTTGACGTGCTGCAAGAACTCCTTCTCGAACTTGGTGATCTTGGCGGGGTCCATTTTGTCCAGATGACCACGGACACCGCAGTAGATGACAGCGACCTGACGAACAATTCAACAATAAAATATTTCGACATTTTAACAGCACAAATATCGCGTGCACGCACCTGATCCTCAATGGACATGGGCACATACTGTCCCTGTTTCAACAACTCAGTCAGACGAACGCCGCGATTCAGCAGCTGCTGGGTGGCAGCGTCCAAGTCGGAGCCGAACTGCGCGAAAGCAGCGACCTCGCGGTACTGAGCCAACTCCAGCTTCATGGAGCCAGCCACCTGCTTCATGGCCTTGGTCTGCGCAGCAGAACCGACGCGCGACACCGACAGACCGACGTTAATGGCCGGCCGGATACCCTTGTAGAACAACTCGGTCTCCAAGAAAATCTGACCGTCGGTAATCGAAATGACATTGGTTGGAATGTAGGCGGACACATCACCAGCCTGGGTCTCAATGACGGGCAGGGCAGTCAGCGAGCCGCCACCCATAGCGGGCGACATCTTGGCGGCACGCTCCAGCAGACGCGAGTGCAGGTAGAACACATCGCCGGGATAGGCCTCGCGACCGGGTGGACGACGCAGCAGCAGCGACATTTGACGGTAGGCGACAGCCTGTTTGGACAAATCGTCGTAGATGATCAGCGCGTGCTTGCCCTTGTCGCGGAAGTATTCACCCATGGCGCAACCCGAGTACGGGGCCAGATACTGCAGGGGAGCAGCATCGGAGGCAGTAGCCGAGACGATGATCGAGTACTTCATGGCGCCGGAGTCGGTCAGACGCTTCACAATCTGGGCGACGGTCGAACGCTTCTGGCCGATGGCCACGTAGATGCAGTACAGCTTCTTGGTCTCGTCTTCGGCGTCGTTGAAGCGCTTCTGGTTGATGATGGTGTCGATAGCCAGAGCGGTTTTGCTGTTGACATGCAAGAGCACAAACAGATTGATTGGAATGGAAAATAAATGTGTCAGTGTGTATTATCGAATTATGGGGAATACTTTATAAAACTCATTCAATTATTGATCATATCGAATCACCGCCCACCAGCTTACCCCGTCTGTCTGTCACCGATGATCAACTCACGTTGGCCACGGCCGATGGGCACCAACGAGTCGACGGCCTTAATGCCGGTCTGCATAGGCTCGCGCACAGACACACGTGGAATGATGCCGGGAGCTTTGATGCCCACACGGAAGCGGTCCTTGGTGTTGATGGCACCCCTGCCGTCAATGGCATTACCCAGAGCATCCACAACGCGGCCCAACAGCTCATCGCCGACGGGCACATCGACAATAGCGCCGGTACGCTTGACGATGTCACCCTGCTTGATCAGCTTGTCGTTACCGAACACGACCACACCGACATTGTCGGGTTCCAAATTCAGGGCCATGCCCTTCAAGCCCGAGGAGAATTCCACCATCTCATCGGCTTGGATGTTGTTCAGGCCATAGACGCGAGCAATACCGTCACCAATGCTCAGCACACGGCCGGTCTCCTCCAAGTCGGCCTTGGGGGCAACGCCCATGATGCGCTCCTCCAGAATGGAAGAGATCTCGGCGCTGCGCTGTGACGCCGACACATGGAGTTTGCGTGCAGCGAGAGTAGCAGCTGGGTAGGCAGCCTTGCAGGCGATCTGCAGAAATACAAAATATATTATTTGACATTTTTTAAGGGACTGAGTGGGTTGGTTAGTGTGACGTGTGGCAAACAAATACAGCTAAAAAGGCACAGTGGGCCTATGGTTCCAGTGAATTATGTTTGCCGCTGTTTGATGTTTGGTTTATAAATGCTAAACGCTACTGATTCAAAATGTTATTTGCCCAAAAAATTTCTGGTAAATTGTGTATCCTTGAGTAATTATGAGCTGACTTCGCCTTTTTTAAAGCCAGCGATCTCAGATGGTACGTGAGTTAATCCAATTCATTCGCTCTGTGGGCCACATATTTCAATTTTTCGGCCACAGTGAGTGAATACTGTCGTTGTTGGCATTTGCAATTACAACTAGTCAAAAAGTGTTCAATTTCTTAAATTTTTCTTATGTAAGCTGAAAATTGAGTCTGCATTCAGTTGGATAAGGCACATGAATCGCCATGGCACGAGCCAGCACGAAGCAACCGACTGCTATCTCGTTTTAATATAAAGAATTTTAACATATTTTCGCATCAACCAAGACGTGACTACCAATAGCAAAAAACAGGGTGAATCTAATAACATTTATGGGTCAAAAATGGCCACAAATTAAGTCCCTCTTAAAAATTTATTTTCCAGCGGAGCTGGCAGCAAACTTTGCACGAACGCCGCTCCTAACCTCAAAATCAATATCGCTAGTAGATGGGGTTGAGCTGTGCGTGGGGGAGGTAAGGAGGTCAAAATTCGTGTGTGCAGTCCAGGTGGTGCAGAAAATTATGTAACCCCCAAATAGCAAACTATAGACGTTAAATTGCATTTACGAATTATTTGTTTAATTTCTGTCACTTGCAGCCACACACACTTGCACATTATGTAACACATTTCACCCCAACCTCCTTGTCGATGGTGTTTTCACTGCCGACACTTTGCCGCATTTCCTACACGTTGCGTAACTTTCCGCTGTGAAAAACGCACAAAAATCCCACAGATACTTGAGGAAAACCTGCATTGCAACAACGGTGCAGTTACACAGTGGCACAAATGTTTTGCGGCACACTTTTTCTTGTTTTAATTTAGCTTAATTTGGATTATTCTTTTCACAAATGCTGTCACACCAATTGCACAATTTTTCGCTAAATCCCATTAACTGGCAATAAATTTCGTACCTGTGTGGCAGCCTTGGGCAGGCTGCGTGCCACAGATGAGGCCAAACGTGCAGAAATCATCGACATTTCGACAAAAATTTAACTGAATTCCTTCACCGCTGTCTATAAGAACTTTTTGTGCCCAACTACACTCCCTAGATGTGTTTTTCAAAGATGGATGTTGGCTGCCGAGTTCACTCTGATCGAAAAGTGGCCCGAATTGCCGACGTTCGTTCGCTTCGTTAAATTTGTTTTCGACCGAATGTCGATGGAACACAGCTACGTTTGGAGTGTGTTGCATAGCTTCGTTGGCCGGCTGTCAAAAGAAACCCATCAGCTGTGTTTCATAGCTACATGTCAGGTGTTATTGGATTTTGTAAAATGTACACGTCGACTATTATATACAAATTAATTAAAATATCATATAAGAATTGGAAAGAATTAGAAAAAATTAAAGTAGACATTGCACCATTGCAATAATCCGTACTATTAAATGGCGAATTCCATATGTTTACATATCTAAAATCGAAAAAAATGTGTTAAAATAATGTGAAATATAATGGACTAACTGCATAGTAATTGAATTGATTAAATTAAACTAATTAAAATAATAAAGATTTTATAATATTTATAATATTTTTTTTTCCAAATTTTAAATAATTTTACATGAATATTTTAACTTATTTGAATAAACTTTTTCGAATTTCACAAAAAGTATGAATATTCTAACTTTGAAACTGAATATAACAAATAATGAAATATGTTTATATATACTATTGTGTTCATATTTTTTAACTAAATTTTAGACCAACTAAATTTTTAACTAAGTTATTTTAAACTAAATACTTGTTAACATGTTTCTAAATACATTTCATATCCATACATGTTTGTTTAACATACTTTATGTATTCTTCTAAATATTTCTTTATATTTGCATATAATCCAAGAGGCGTGCAATATTTTACTGAGGTTAGGTTGAAGACGGCAAAACACTTCTTCCGCGCACAATACAGTGCCCAGTGCGTCTCTGTGCGTTGCCATGCAACTGTTGGCCGCGAGATGACGTTGCCTTGGTATTTTGACATCCTGCTGCTTCGCACGCACATCCTTCGTATCTGCAAAATGTCATTGCGGATTTTTCTTTTATCGGATGAGTGTGTGTGTGTGTGTGCGTGGAAGCATGGAAAGTGGCTGGAATGTGGAAATCGGGGAGAGCTGGAGCGAGAGCTGCGACAGCGTGCCGTGGAGAAGACGAGCGCGGACAGGACATCAGTTGGGCAGAATGTGCGTGCGCTGCACACAGATGATTTCGTGTTGTGCTTTCTGCTGCGGCGGATGTGCTGTGCGGACTGCGTTGCGATGCGTGTGTATGTGTGTTAGTTGGCAGTTTGAACGGACGGAAGGACGGTTGTTGGTCGCTCGGTTGACGGTCGGTCGCGCACGCAAAAGCGTTGTTGAGTCTCCAAGCAGCAGCCAAGGAAGAGTAGAAACCGAATTCGAAACAGAAGCACAGCGCACAGCACGACGACAGCAGCTCGATGGTGAAGATGTGCGCCGTGCCAGTAGTCGGAGTTTGTGTGGTCTAGCGGGCGCAACTGCTTAAAATAGTGGCAAACGTGCAAGTGAAGCTGACTGCGGGTGATCGATTCTTGAAAGAGATATAAAATATAAAAATATTGCAATAATGTATATTAAATACCAAACAGAATAATTGAAAGTTTGAAAAGTTGAGAAATTGCTGCGATGCAATGACGTGAGGCAAATCTGCGAGCAGCGTTCGATGCGTGTGGAGAACGAAATCGGACGCTAGAAATATGCGAAAATGTGCAGCGCGCGGCTGAGGAGCGGCACTGGCGGCTGTACAAGTGATGAAGTGGTAATGAGCATGAGACGCTGGGCTGCTTGGCTTGCTGACTGACTGACTGACTGGCCGACTGGCTGGCTGATTGGCGAGAAAAGTGTCCACTATTGCGGCAGCGACACTTTTCGCAGCACACTCTTCGGCAGGCGCACGGACGCGCTGAAAGTGTGTCGCCGTTGTCGTTGCTGTCGCTGTCGCCGTCGTTGCGTTAATGAAAATTGCAATTACGCACGCAGATTGCAAGCGGCAGAGCTCACAGCATACTTTGAGGCGCTTTCACGGAACAAACTCGTCACGAAACGAACGGGCAATTGCGGCAAAAGTCAAATGCAGACTTAATGAAACTAAACACAAGCAAATGTTTACACAGCTGCTGGCTGTTGCACAGCCGCATGCCAGTGTGTGTGTGTGAGAGAGTTAAATAATCAATTTTTGTAATTGTATGCACGCGCGAAGTCAACGCTTTCAAGACAATTTAAACACATAAAAAAGAAAACCAGAGTGCGAATGATAAAGGACACTAAGGACATAAAACAGCGAAATTGTAGCATATTGTGCGGCTGCTAGGCGAGCTGGTGTAAAAGGTTGACAATTTGAAAGTACGAGACGAGTACCAGTGGATGCATTGAAGAACTGCCAGCAGCAAACGAATTCAGCACCGTCGAGTGTGCTGAAGTTTAGACGCTGAGCGCAAATTGCAAGAAAACTCTGGAAAATGTTTATTGTGTGCTTGAATACGGCACAGCTGCCGCCTAAAGTGCTTTGTGCAAGTGGGCAAGGGTCGTGCGGGTGAAGTGGGGTTACCAAAATAGCAGCAGCTACAGCCACAACGACCGCGACTGGCACACACACACGCACACCCATACACAAACGAATGCAGTTGGGCAAATTGCCGAAAGTGAAAAGATTGTTCAATGTATAAAATAAAAAATTGATTAAAAAAATTAATGAAAATGATATGAATAGAAAACTAGGCAAGTGTAAAAAAAGATAGTTTCAATTTGTAAATGAAATTTGAATGAGTAATGGTTGTACAAATGTGCAGTAACAATTTGCAATAAATATTTCCATAGATGAGAATTTGTATAAAATCGGTGTAGCATTTCGCTGAAGTAGCAGAAAAAGTTGCCACGACGTAAAGCAAAAACAAAGACGAAACGCAGCGAGCGTTCGGTTCGGTTCAGTGCTTTAAAGCATCCCAAAAAAGCAACAAGACGAAAATTTCAGCCAGAAAAGACAAAAACCCAAGCAGAACAAAGAAAGTACACACAGCAGCACGAAATTGTCCCCAAAGGGGAAAACGCCAACCGAAAAACGACAGGCAAAAGAAAAACCAAAACACCGAACGACCGACCGTTGGAAAGTTCGTTGGCGCGTGTAGAGCGACGCAGCGGACCACATCCAATCTCCAAAATTCTTCAAGACGAAAAGCGAGCAAGAGCACCAGAAGAGATAGCGGCAACAGCGAAGAGATAAAACAAGAATTTAAAATAGAAACAGCAGCCCTGCTTCGAAAAGATTGTCCACTGCAAGACCCAAAAGTACACACGCATATATTAGAAGCGGCAAACAACGCCGCAGCGAAAGTGGTAGTAGCCTTCAGGGCGCACAGCAGCACCAGTGCGAGTGCGTCGCACTTGAAGGTGCAGAGCGCGACAGCAACGCTGAGTGCTGCTGCTGCCAGCTGCGGCCAGCAACTGGAACGTTTTCGGAGTCGTTGGCACGCGCCGCGCTTTGCCACTGCTCCACTTGCCACCCACACGCACACGTAGACGTCCTCGCACACACAGTCGGCGCACATTGCGAGTCGTTGCCTTCGCCGCCGTCGCCAGCCCGCGTTACAACTGTCAGTGAAAAGCGTCCAGTTGTTGTTGCAGCCGTTGCTGTTCTATGATATTTGACAGCCGCTGTCAGCTGTCGCCGACCCGGTCAACGCGCGCGCGTGTTCATGTGTTCGTGTGCTGCCATTCAATAGCCGCACAGCCACAAATACAGCAACAAATCCGAGTCAAACTAGCTGCAACATAGAAAACGAAAATCGCAACGTGCCAAACGCACACTCCAAGGTCAATAGCGGCGAAATTCGCATGGCGCTGAATTTGCGCTGAAAGTCGCAACAGCGGCAGTGCAATTCAAGCCACATTTTCCGGCAGCAATTTGTGCGGTTTTGCCGGCTACGGTCCCACTTTGTGCGACACATTGCATACTTTTAGGCGCACAGGCCCAGCGGCTGCTGCATTTATTAGCAGCATTCCACCACCTCCGCCGTCGTCACACTCGTCCCGGCTTCGACTGCCGTTGGAGCGGCAACAAATTGCTGCTGCAACTGACAATGTGCCGTGCGCGCGCTCGCAATTAAATATGCAAAATTGTGCGCCGAGTCGCTGGTCGGGCGGTGCACAGTGCAGCGTGTAGTGCGTGCAATCGTTGGTTCGCTAGTCCGCGCGCTCGATCGCGTTAATTTGCACTGTGGCTGCGCGCTCGCTGCTTTATTGATTCGATTCAGTGCGCGCTGCTCTGAGGCGGCGTCGTCGTTGTCGTTGTCGTCGACGTCGGTGTGCGTTGGTCGCGTTGGTCGCGTTGCGCGCAGTGTATTTGCGTAGTGCGCGAGTTTTTGTGTGTTTTACTGGCGAAATTCCCAGCCATTAATGCTAATTTATGTACGCGCGCATCTACCTTGCTGCCAGCACTAATTGAAAGCAAAATACAGCATTGAATAGCAATAACAACACCAAACACACACTGGGCATGCACTTGTAAAGACAGTTTGGAATTTGATTATAAGGTGAGTTGAATGGAGCGGGGTGTGGGGTACTTTAATATGCACTCGGAATATTCACCTGACAAGATTTTCACTTTTTCAATGCAGCTTCTGACACCAATGCACAGTGATTCGTTTCATAGGCAAAATTCAAACAATTTATAGTCTCAGAATTTAACGATTTTGATGTCATTTGAAAGGTAAAACTCCAACTAAGAAAACCCAAAAAAATCTGTGCAAAAAATTAATTAGTGTCTGTGCAAAAACGGCTCAAAATTGAGACTTTTTTAACAAAAAAAATTAAACACATACATATTTTCTGTTTTTTAGTCTAAGGAGCAAACAAAATTGTAAAAATACATGCTTACCAAGAAACTAAACTAAAAATTTCAATATAGATTAAGAAATGATGTGGCCATTTTCGCTTTTAACATTTTCTTAAAATTTGCAAAGCTGAGGCTTTTACTTCACTTTTAATTTAAAATATTTTTGTCTAAATTAAAAATCTGAAACTTTGCAAAACTTAGAGGAAAATATCTAAAAAGTATGTGAAAGTATGGTCCTGGATTTTTTTTATTTTAAGAAGCATTCTTTCTTTGTCGGATAATGTAATTACATGCTCCGATATCTTCCGATCTATAATAATAATAATAATTCGAATAATTCAATTTGAAAAGTGGCTTAAACATATATAGTATTTTTCGACAAAATTTATTTTATTCATCCCTAAAAGTATGCAATCAGCATGAAAAATTAAAAAAAAATTCACAAATGCAAAACATACATCTATTGTTATCATTTTTATTGCCAAACTAAAGGATCCCGTTACAAGTTCTGTTTCTCTTTGCAATCATTAATGTTGACGTTACCGATTAAATGTAAAATCTGAAAAATCGAGCTATAGCAACACACTTGTTGCTATAGCTCTCCAAAAAATGACGAAATTTGCAAATTTAAGACTGAGACAGGCATTGCCAAACTACAAAAGTTTAAGAAAAACGAGAAATAGAGATTTCAATTCAGCAGACCATGGTTAACTAGTATACCAAATTTTATGAAGTACGGACCACCCCTTATAATTTTGTCCTGCGGTTGTATGGAGTCGAATCACTGTGCAATGTAGTTAAAATAAATGACTAAAATTTCAAAAAGAAAAACCAAATTCGAATTTTATTTGCTTCAAGAGTTTACAAAAGATAAAATAAACTAAAATAAAATAAAATTCCACAAAAGTGGAAACACTTAATTCCTGAGAAAGGCGATTGAACTTTCCACTAATCCACAGCAGTCAGTCGTACTAAGCTGGCTTTTCAGATTACTCATTCAACCAGTGCCTCAAGCTGACATATTAATACCTTTTCCGTGGCCTTTCACTGAACGGATGCCGGTTCTGATACTTTGAAATAATCATCACGTAATGAATCACTTAAGAGTTCCACAGCTTTGTGCATTTTACCTTCTTTTGATTTTATTCAAAGCCTGACTATTTCCTACAATGTAATTCTCCTTTCATTCTGCAATACTCCTCGCATTCCGCACTTACTTTATGGGGATCATCAAGGCAGGACCCTTTCATTCTATTCATTCAGGTGCCCATCAATTTGCCTTTCACCTGTGTTAGTTGTCGCAGCAACTGTTCATCTGCGTTTTATTAATTCGATTATAGCTTTAAACAAACTGCTCTCTAATGTTGCACGCTTGCAAGACACAATGAAGACGCATCTGATGTTCGGTAAAAATCGCCGTGCCGCACACCAAACGCCTCACACGCTGCAAAGTTTACAAAATTTAATTACTGGCAAACCGAGCAAAGTTGCAGTCGAGCAAAAGTTGCCTGCTAACTTTTGTAATGCAAATTTTTAAATGTCCGCAGCGGCGAAGTGAACTGCAGCGCTCCGCGTAATCTCTGCCACCTTTTCAATTCTGTTTCTTGAAACTTAACAAATTAACGCAATTCTATTGTTCCAGTCTTTTTTGCTAAGAAATAATAAAAAAGCATTATTTAAAGCAATAAATTCAAACAAGCAGCGGCGTGATGTCCCATTCAGAGCTGTCTGCTTTAATGCCACAAATCGCTCTTGATTTATCTTGTAACTAGAAATTTATTTGCATTATGCAATAAATGCTGACCATAAGTAATACATTTTCACTTTTAATGCAATAAGTGTTAATAGTTTATGTCATTAAGATACTGCGCCATATTACATCATTTTCTATTGTTGTTGTCCACTGCATGCATGCAATTCAAACAAACAAATTTCGTCACAACAAATGCAATTTGGAAATTTCCAATGCATTTATGCATAAAACGGAACTCAATTAACAGTCACTTAAGTTCATCAGTCGGGTTGTTGCAAGTGGATTTGACTGCGGTATCAATTTGAAAGGGTAAAAGATGCTGTAAAATGCTCTACGATTGCCTTAAAACACAATAATCAAATACGCAACGACTAAATTTTCATATGTAGAATAGTGTATTGCTGGGCACAGTGCATTGTGTAGTTGCCAAAGTGGTCTTTCCATTGACTTCATTTTACATTTAACTTGTACAATGCACACCTCTCTTTTGCCTTCGCCGAGTCGCATGGTTCCGCCTCGCTTCATGCATCTTCCTGGCACATCAATAGTTGTGCTCCGTTGCCGTTCTCACTTGGCATTCTGTCTAATTTATCTCATCTCTCTCAATCTTGTCTCATACTGTCAGCCCTGAGCAGGCGAAGCCTCGCTTGTGCATATCCTGACTGAAGGTTTACGCAGTACTGACGTGAAAGTCGTAAAAGATTTACCAAAAATGATTATTTGAATTCCTCGTGTACGAGTTTTGGGCTGCGCCAACCAATAAAGACGAGACAATTTTACATTTTCTATTATGCCAGATACAGCGTGCAACTGTGCGAGTGCGAGTGTGTGTGTTTGTATTTATGGTTGGCATATTTATCAAATAACACAATAAAGGTAAAACACAATTTCATCTTTTGTCTATAGGAGAGCTGCACTGCGAGCGAGCGAGCGTTGTGCGGCATGTGGCGCGTTGCCCCAAATTTTTCTTTGTTTTCTTTTGTCTCATTTGTACTTGGTTTTTGTGCTCGTTGCTAGCACATTGAACGTTAAAAAGTTCAGTCACGTTCATACCGCAGAAGGATTTTATGAATCAAATTTGTTTGCATTGCGGTGTATTCTTGTTTGCAACGCTGTGTGTGTGTGTGTGTCTATGTGTTGGCCTCTGTTTGTTTGTGTTTGTAAGAGTGTGCTTGCTCTGCGTCAATAACATTGTGCCCAGCCAGCAATACAAATAAGCAATGCCGATAAACAACACACACATACGCACACTTTAAGATGTATTCCAAATTTAATAAATTCTGTGAAGTAACCTTGAAGTTATATACATATATACATTTTATTATTTTTACTGCCATAGAGGCGCTGGATTTTAATTGGATGGCGTTTGTCCGAAGTCAGCTGCGCACACACGCCTGAAAGTGTGCATCGATTTTTCAATTTATTTCCGGTTGTTAGATTCTCTTTATTGCATGATTATTGTGTGCATTTTCGTTAAGCGCTTTGAGTTTTTGAAAATAATTCAGCAATAGCTCCCTTGCTTCATTGTTTCCGAGTATACAAATTAAAATATTTAGTACTACTTAACTTGAGAAATATTTATGATATAAAAGTCGTTCTGCGTCTCTTCGTCGAGTTACGATACATTTCTATTCTATAAAAATATTTATTTTTCATATGAAAGCGTATGCCTTGAAGTGTAAGCCTTCAATTGTAAGCGTTCGATATTATTTAACAATATTTTGCTCACTTGAAAAACAACATAAATTAGATTCTTTCCAATTTGTGGCTCGAGTTATTGCCATTTTTATGGATACGAACTGCTCTGGGCCAAACATTTTCTAAAAAATAATTTTGCCTAGGTCCCTCACCTGGGAGTTTTTGGTATTTATTAAATATTCGCTCCTCGTTTTCTAATTCATAATTAAATGCACTCACACTCGATATTTTCCCCGAGTGCATTAATAACCAACAACCAACAAAAAAGTGGATGAATATGAACGAATAAATAACTTTTTGCTTGAGCACAACAAGTACCGCAGCAACAACTTTTCAAATAAAAACAGCAAACAGAAAAACTTCAAATTACTCAAGCCTCCCATGAGCCTAATTTAGCCACAGCGAAAAAATATGACCAAAAAAACAGCAGAAGACGAAACTTTTGGCGGTTGCGGCGGCCGCGTCGTCTTATTTAAAATGCAAATTTTTATTAAAAAAAAAGAAAAGATGAAGACTTTGGCATTTTCATATTCATGAGCATTGCAACAACAACAATAAAAAGCAACAATAAAAAGCAACAATAACAAGAACAGCTCTTTCATGAGCGCAATATTAACAAATGAGCAACAACAACAACCAGCCATACGACAGGCCAAAAATGTGGCGTATAAGCCGGAGAGCGGGGGGAAAATGTTGAAATTCCTAATTGAAATTGTAAATATTGCATTAGCGACGAATTAAGCACTTCCCGTCCACATTGAACGGAAGCGCAAAGGATTTTGCTGCGCTGACACCGCAGCTGGCGATTTTCGCTCCAACTGCTCACATACAAAGTGAAGAGTAGTTTCGCGTTTCGTTAGTTTGGTATGCAGTTTTGTGGTTAAGCGTTGAATGAGCAAGTGGCATTTAAAATATTATTCCTCAGTAGCGCAAACATCCACGGAACAGCGACCACGGCGAACCGAGCGCCATCATTTTGTTTTAACGTTTTCGATATTATGTATTTTTATTATTTAAAAGGGCACGTTCTGGAAAATTCTTGCACAGTACAAATAGTGAAATAAGCTAAAAACCTGCTCGAGCGTATCGCAGGTTCAACAGGTTGCGCCACTGCCGCTGTGTGCAACTTGCACCTGCAGTTAGTTGGAGAGTTGCGCTGGCCGAGGCGTTGGCAGCGTCGTCTGACGGACTGGCAGCTTACTGCCTTGTAGGTACATGCAGATTTTACAGAAATTATGCCACAAGTTGCTGTTGTTGTTTGGCTACTACTAGCGTTGTGCTCCCATTTCCGACTCCTGAAGCAGCCGCTTCTTACTTGGCGTTATGAAAAATTTCAATTTAATTTATTATTGTCGGAGTAAAATGCATCAAATAACGGCGCGGAGCACGCCAAGTCAAGGGGCATGCAATTCCCAGTTGTAGTTGAAGTAAAGCAGCAACAGCACAACAATATAAAGCAACTTACTAGAATGCCGCGTGGCGATGTTGCAGCACGCCAGGCTGCGCTTCAGCGCATCGCACAGCAAACGGCTGACAGACACAAATATATCTGGGTGGATATTATTGCATCGCTATGTGCCGTAGCTACGGTGACCGTTCGTTGCAAATTGCCTGGGCACGTTGCACAGTGTTGCGAGTAGTGACAAAAATACCAAAATGCAATGTTATAACCACAAAAATCTGAGTATGAGGTTTTGTTGGAATATTTCAATTAAGAGAAATCACAAGTTTTAAGAATATTGGATAGCATACAAGTTATGAACTTTTAAAGTACGCCCTTACAGTGTTGAAAAAAAATTGGGCACAAACAGCACACTTTTGCTTTCACTTTGAGCTTCAATATTTCAAAATCAATTATGAGCGACTAAATCTAAAACTTACTGTTGTCTTAAGTCTAATACAATTTACGTCTAGCAAGTCCAAAATTTCGCCGATTCTTTTCACCTCTGAGCAGTACCGTTATGAAGAAAATAAAACAAAGAAAACAAGTGAATAAAACCTGATTTCAAACTTTAAAGGTGATTAAAAAACAAACCACTTGTTATCACTTTCGAAATTTGTTGATATTTTGTTTTGACAAGTCTGTACATTATGCTGTACAATATTCAGCTGCGCATATTAGCGCGAATGCAAGTTATTGGCACTTTTCGGTTAAGACTTGAGTGCAAATTTGCGATATTTTCATCGTTTCGTGGAATGCCAATGCAATGCTCTGCTGCTGATGGAAAAATTTGTTGAAGATAGCTTCGGAAAATCAATTACGATTACTATTTTATTCGAAATAGATGGTTTAATGGAGTTTCGACAGTACACTTTGATTTTTTTTCGTACAAACCCAAAAGTTGTTAACCTCACAACTTCACTTGTATGGGAGGCGCCCTCTGGTGATGAATTTTTGAACTTTAATTAATTTCGTATTTTTTGCACTCAGGAACGTTGACGATTGTTGAATAAATCATTCAAATCGGTTCAGTAGTTTCCCAGATACGATGTTTCCTCGCTTACTTTACTACATTTACAAGTGTGGAGCCAGTTCCATTGAAAATTACTAGTTTTGTATGGCAGCCCCCTTAAGAGTTGGATATAGCGGTTTGGTGTGTATGGAAAAAACATTCGGAAGAGAAAATAAATGGAGGTCAGTCTTACATATGGTACGTCTGGGACCAACCTGAGAGCAGCGGGAGCCCACTTTCTAAAAACGATGATTTTGTATGGGAGCCTCATGAAAGGTTGGAGATAGGGGGTAGGTATGTTCGAAAGAAATATTCAGGAGGACAAATTAGTGGGGCTCAGTCCAAGATTTTAACCCCCTAAAAGCAACTTCTGAGCAGCTGTGGAGCAATATATCTAGATTTTATTTTCAATCACTTTTGAAATGAGCACATTTACATATATTAAAATACAAATTGTTTGAATGTAGCTTTTATGAACTAAAATTATTTTAATATGAAGTTTTTTCAAATCCGTTTGTATGGGAGGGGGTCGAAGCTAGAAAACCTATGGATGGATGGATTTGCATGAAGACAACTTGACAGAAGTAACGATGAACTACATGGAGAGGGTCTGAAAGTTCTATCGTAAGATCGGATCAATAGGCGTTAAATCGGATAAGCCCTCTAGTTTGCAGAATATAAACTCAGGTTAAAATGCCGCCTATCGTTTTTCTACTTACATACATAATTCGCATGCACACATTTTTAATGGATTTTGCATTGAACCGTTTTTTGTGGTCTAACTTTTTTCATGCACTCGACAAAAAAATTGCCACACGCAAAATAACAAACACGGGACCTTAATTGACAGATGCAATTTATCAGTTTTGTGGTTGTTTTTGTTGTTGTTGATGCTGTTGCTTGCAACCTGTGTCAACATGTCGATGCTTTTTAAGTTTTTCGTTGGATGTTGACAGTGGCGAGGTGAGTCGGCGAGAGTGCAAACACTCGCCGCGCTTTTAGTTGTTTTAATTTAGAGAAAGGTGAGGGGGATTGTGGCCATCGAGTGGCAAAGAGATGTGATGGTTGGCGCTTTATACTCGTAAAGCTAATATAATTAAAATTACGAGCTTGAGGTGTCGCAATAAAGTGGAAAAGAAAAACTCTGTTGACATTGCAGTCAACTAACAAACAACGAACGAAATAAAACAAACGAATATATGTATATATTTACATACATATATAAACGAAAAATAGTTTGTGCTTTGCACGCCCTTTTGTGGTTAGTGTTGTTATTGGCATTACTCTTGTTGTTCTTGTTGTTGTCGTTTTGTGTGGTTTCTCTTCTTCTTGTGGCAGCCATTTTTCAAACAGGCCGAAACTAACTGCTTATGACGGAGTGAAATTAATTAGCCATAAAGCGACAAATGAGCAAAACAAACAAACAAACAAATAAACACACACACACACACACATTTGCGCACAAGCAGACAAATTATGGGAAGACTGGGTGACGCTGTTGAGCAATAGTGCAATAGTCTGGTGGAATGGGGCGGGGCGGGGCGGGGCGCCTAATTTCGTTAGCAAGTTGGTGGGGCCGAGTGAATTGGCTTAAAATTTGCTAAATTCTAAATTAACCTGAATACGAAATGCGCATTGGGCTCACACGCGGCTGAGCATGAAGACTGCAAGGCGCACGAAGCGACAACACGACAAATGGTGGCAAGGGTGCGGCCACTTTCGTTCGTCAAGTGGCAAATTATACATATGCGACATTAGTGTCGGTGCGTGTGTGCGTGCGTAGCAGGCTATGGCCTTTGCGCTGTCGTTTGCAGAGCTTAACGAGGCGCACGCATTAGTGCCAAACGCACATTGTTGCTGCACCGAAAAATGGCGATTTCCACACGAACCGCCATAATGAGAAATGACAAGTGTGAGAAATAGGTACGAATTAAAAATAGCGCAAAAATAATTTGCGGCCTCACGGGACTAATTAACAGGGCGTTATTTTTGGCAGCCTTACCTGCGTTTTTCGTACACGAATCGTTATGTTGTAGTGTAAATGAATTATTGTGGTCATGAAGGTGCAGTGGCTGTTGTGGACCGTTGACAAAATTGGATATTCGTTGCTCCAGCCATGACTATGCAGTGAGATGCCCAAACGATTTCATATAAACCTGCCATGGAGTTAAAATTTTGATATGGTCCTATGGAGTTTTCGAATTTTTTCAGATTTTATATTTAATTTTTAGACACATACAAATTGTTGAGGCTGTGGGTATTTTATGAAACGTTTTCTATGATCCTATGGTCCCATAGAGTTTTCGAACTTTTTCAGATTTTATATTTAATTTTTAGACACATACAAATTGTTGAGGCTGTGGGTATTTTATGAAACGATTTCTATGATCCTATGGTCCTATGGAGTTTCCGAATTTTTTCAGATTTTATATTCAATTTTTACACATACTTACCAATTGTTGAGGCGGTGGGTATTTTATGAAACAATTTCTATTTAATTAATTTAATTTAATTTTCCGAATTTTTGCTGATTTTATATTCAATTTTCAGACACATACCAATTGTTGAGGCTGTGAGTATTTCATGACACAATTTCTATGACCCTATGGTCCTATGGAGTTTCCGAATTTTTTCAGATTTTATATTCAATTTTTAGATACCTACCAATTGTTGAGGCTGTGGGTATTTTATGAAACAATTTCTATTTTTGGACGCCAATTTTATTTAATTCCTTTGTAATGTTATATATTTTGTGTTATTCAATTAAATAGTGAAAATTCTTGCATGCGTGGGTTGCAGTCCCAAGTGATCTAAAATCACGAGCGCCCACAGACTAAAAACCAACAGCTAATAGAAATAAATATTTTTCTTTCCTATTCCCTGTATCACACTTTAATCTATGCAATAAATCTTGCCTAAAGATCTTACGCAAACAGTCCAAAAGGCAGTGAAACGGGAGAGCATAAAGTAAGAAATAAGAGAAAAAAGGGGGGGAAATGGAACGATGACATTGACATTGGTGCCATTCTCATATGTCACGGCATTATTTGAGCATTGCCCGGCTAATGCCGGTCGCCGAATCGCTGCGTGTATGTGAATAAATTCGCCGATGCTAATATGACAATATGACGCACATTTATGCAAATCCGCATTTGCTTGCGCTGCGCTGTGCGTTTGGCTTTTTGCTGGTGTTCGCCGGACAGTGCGAAAGGGGAAAAGTGTGATCGAGAACAAAGGAAACTTTAAAATCAGCTCAAACAATAAAAATATCTAAATTCATAGTTAATGTGTTTGATTTTGCTGCGTACACATACACACACACACACACATTGGTGGCAATAAAGTAGTGAGCATGTTTCAAAAGCATGAAATGTTTTGAAAGGTTTTAATATCAGGTCGAAAGATTTCTTATTAAAATTACATATGAATAAAACAAAATACCTATGAAAAAATCTTCAACTAAATCGAGTTTTAAATTTAAATATAAACATCAACATAAAAAACTTAAAATTTTTTTTATACGCCTCGACAACTTAAAACCGTTCGATGCCATTCGACTTATTTGATAAATAATTCCTTTCCCCTCACAGAGCAACTTTCCTAAAAATAAAAGCAACTTGATATTTTCAATTCAGTGTCGTTTTATTTTTGTTGGCTATTTTTACCTCCGTGCCGCGCCCTTTGTGAGCGCATCTTTTCAATTATACCCGAGCTGCA
The DNA here is from genome assembly GCA_963668005.1 of Melieria crassipennis. Classification (NCBI taxonomy): domain Eukaryota; kingdom Metazoa; phylum Arthropoda; class Insecta; order Diptera; family Ulidiidae; genus Melieria; species Melieria crassipennis. Next base: position 112,498,921 of record OY764963.1, on the reverse strand, counting down.
TTTTACACCTCAATGCACTATGCAAATCCTCAGTGTGCAGCTATTAGCACCACACACACGCTTGCCCTTAAAAGCACAAGCCCGCACTCGCCTATACTCACACACACACACACGCGCACTCAAATTGACGCTCGTCGTCGCGCGCACACATGAGTGCAATTATTTCGTTTAAGGTGTGTGCGCGCACATGCAGCAAATGGCTGCTTGGCGCGGTGTCATTTGCACCTCGCCCTTTGTTTGTTTGCCCTGGCGAAATATGCAAATGTGCGAAAAGTATAACGACAGCGCGATTGTGCTGCTCCACCGCACTGCACACAGGTGCAGGTCTGCAATTACGCGTCACCTGCTGTGCTGCATACGTGTACAATTTCAAGGTCCTTTCAAGGACCCGCTGTCGACGCGGCCCATAAAGTAAACAGCAAAACTGATAATGACCATCGTTCGCGCGTGGAAAGGGTGTGCGCCGCACTTATCGCGCAACGATCGTAATCGCTACAGCAATACTTACTCACACACTCACGCGGACTTGGCTTTAAGTTATTAAAATTCTTCGTGAAATGTTTGGTGTATGAATAACTGTTTGCCATGTGCGAGTGTGTTTGTGGGTTTGTATGGAAATACAGTCGAACTTCCCTATAATGAATTTGCACGGGACCAGAAAAAAGCTTCATTATATGGAAACTTCATTATATAGAAATTTTTTTTTTTCATCTTTTATTTAAAATAATGAGGTATTTTAGTTTGGATTACACCCTTCCACTTTTCTTCCTCAACAAAGCTTTCTAATACATTTAGAGACTTAAAACCATAATTCGGTACGTTGCTGTTCATCTCCACAAAGATTCGAAGTACATCAAAAGAAGCAGAAATTCGTCCCAATGCACAGTGATTCGACTCCATACAACCGCGGGACAAAATTAGATGGAGTGGTCCGTTTTTCATAAAATTTGGTATACTAGTTAATCATGGTCTGCTGAATTCAAATCTCCATTTTGTTTTTCTAAAACTTTTGCAGTTTGGCAATGTCTGAGACTTAGTTTTGCAATTTTGGTCATTTTTGGTGAGCTATAGCACCAAAAGTGTTGGCTAGATTTTTCAGATTTTACATTTAATCGGCAACGTCAACATTGATAATTGTAAAGAGTAACAGAAATTGTCATAGGACACTTTTGTTTTGCAATAAAAACGATAATAATACATAGACGTATGTTTTGCTTTTTTGCAATTTTCTCAATTTTTCATGCTGATTGCATACTTTTAGGGATGAAAAAAATAAATTTTGTCGAAAAATAGGTGTTTTCAAATTGGATTATTTTCTGAGATCGGAAGATATCAGAAGATGTAATTACATTATCCGACAAAGAAAGAATGCTTCTTAAAATAAACAAAAAATTCAGGGGGGCTACTCTGTAATGCGATGCGAAAGCGAAAGCGATGCGAAAGTGAGTTGCGATGCGAAAGTCAATCGGTACTCTGTATCGCTTTCGCATTATTGAAAAACGGCCCTATTTTGTTTCGAGAGTAAGTTGGCATTACTAGCGTCGAGTGTCATAAAATTCAAACAAAATAAAAAAAAAAAGGAAAACAATCGAATTTTTTGAAATTTAAAATCGAAATACGCAGTGCCACAAATGCGAAAGGGGAAAATCTAAATGCGAAAGTAGAAAATTTCAATGCGATTGTCGGATTTCAGAGTACTAAGTGTGCGAATGCGATACATTTTATGTTCGCATCGCATTACAGAGTAACCCCCCAGGAACATACTTTCACATGCTTTTTAGATATTTTCCTCTAAGTTTTGTCAATTTTCAGATTTTTAATTTAGAAAAATATTTTGAATTAAAAGTGAAGGAAAACCCTCAGCTTTGCAAATGTTGAAAAAATATTAAAAGCGAAAATGACCACATCATTTCTTAATCTAGATTGAAAGTTTTAGCAACTTCTTGATAACTATGTATTTAAAAAATTTTTTTTACTCAATAGACTAAAAAACAGAAAATATGTGTTTACATTTTTTTGTGAAGAAAGTTTCAACTGTGAGCCGCTTTTGCACCGAAACTCATTAATTTTTTGCACCAATTTTTTGGGGTTTTCTTTGTTGCCTTTCAAATGACATCAAAATCGTTAAATTCTGAGACTATAAATTTTTTGAATTTTGTCTATGGAACGAATCACTGTGCAATGCAGGTAACACCGCATGCGCCAATTCTTCTTCACTGGCCATTTCTTCTGGGGTTCCCTTAAATATGTTTTACTTTTTTTCGGAATTCAGTGTTGTTAATATGCGTGACAGAAAATACCATGGAAAAATTCATTATATGGAGACAAAAAGCGAATGAAAGCGAAGTTTTCAACTAAAAAAATTATTCATTGTAGAGAAATATTCACTATATGGAAATTCATTATAAGGAGATCAAAATGCAATTAGAATAGAACGATAAAGCTGTGTCTTTGAAATTAATTCATTATACGGAGAACTTCATTATACAGAAGTTCACTAGAAGTTCGATTGTATTTGTATTCAGATGCCTCTAGCAGCGCAGCGGAATTGTGACTTGTCACATTGTGTTAGAGTGTAAATTAACTATTAAATAAATTAATACATCGTCTGCTGTAGACGATTCATGGGGAGTGAAAAAGCTATGCAAAATAAATTCTCCTAGTTGTTTCGCACCAGCTTATTTCCGTCGTTCCACGCCCATTATGGGTGGCTGATCTCTGAGCGCTCGCATCCGGCAAACTGCATATCAGAGAGTGGCGACGTGCCATCGATTCCTGCCAAGTCCCAGCCACAACTGTCAATCCATCCACTGCCGCAGATTTTCGCTTGTCACACAGTGTTTTTGTTGTTCGCACAGTCAACACATTTTCACAATTGGCATGTTGTATAATTGGATTTTCCCCCCAGTGCTGCATATCTCTAGGCACACAAACACAAACACAAACACAAACACACGCACACATACACAAATATAAATAAGCTAATTTTCATGTTAATTTAATTTGATTGCAATTATTGTTGCTGCAAAACGGTGTCGCCCAGAACATTGCAATCAAAATGATTTGCGTTGGCTTTGACGAACCGCCAATAGTCCGCGGATGCGCGAGTTTCATGTAATGGCGCGCTCGGTTAACTTTCATATTTGCAAATAAATGCAAAAATAAACACATTTTTCTCCCCGTAATTATATCAATATTTGAATATGCATTTATGCATTAATTAGTTTTATATATAGGAACACATTAAAATTGCATTCTTTGAATGATGCTAATCGGATTTCAATCATTGCATTGATTATAAAGAACAATTTTTGAAGCTGAAATCATATAATAATATATTTGCGCTTTGAAAAATTAACTATGTGCTACTCGTATTATAGTAAGATTTTTTCTGTAACAAACATTTATTTAAAAATTAAAAATGCTAACGATGATGGCGAATTCACGTACCAAATTTTTCATTCAGTTAACTTGACTTTTACATTTACAATTTGTGATATAAACCCAGAATCCTTGCATTCCGATTGTGACTATGAGTTCAATGCGACAGCATTCCCCCTCCTGCACCATTGTCAATTTGCTGGCTACGATTGTTTTCATCAAACCTCACATAATGAGGAGTTCCGGTGTATCGCAAATCCATTTTTATGAAACTCCACGAAGCATCAAACCAGACCCAATACCTCTATGTATACTATGTATACATAGGTATGTGTAGGTATATACACATCATATATGAATTGATGTAATTTGCAAAATTTTGTTCTGAATTTTATCTTTTTGTAGTCTATTTTCTGCTCATATTCATCGGAAGTTGAGTTCCTGCTGCTGCCTACGAATGGTGAGATTTATTTCTCAGCTGTATGGATTTGAATTTTATTGCTTTAAACTTGAATCGAGCTGGACTTGAATTTTCATTAAGAAGAATGCGCATAAAATGTTTCACGGCCTTTCGACAACGAGTCAAAAACAGCAGCGAAATCGTAAACACTTAAAGTATAACATAAATAAATATACATACATACATACACACATATGTATGCACGAGTATGTACAAGCAGCAATGTAAAGTTTGCAGAAGTGTGCATGTATTGGTGTTTAATATATTTACTGTTATGTTTGCTCGGGCTTTTTCTCATCATCAACGCTTTAAGTACTTTTTTGAAGCTATAAAAGTTTTATTGTTTCACATTTATGTCGCTCGTCCGCCACTCCCACGCCGCACGGCCCCATTACTTTGGACATTATTTGTGCAATAAATGTGTGTTTCTGAAAATGCCGAGATATGAATTGTTAATAGAATCTCAATATGGAAACTGCCAGCTCACTGCGCGGCACTCACTCAATGCGTGGCAACAGCAGCACTCTTCCTGTGGACGCAGTTATTTAACTTTTGTAAAATCGAAAGCGAAAACATTGCCATTTATTACACTGAAACCGTAAGCAGTTGAAATGTCAGCAGCCACGCTCACAACCACCCACACGCGCGTCGCACTAACGATACACTTCGCAACAGCGGCAGCGGCAATGGCCCACGCATCAAATGCGCCGCTACTCGCACTCTGGTTTTTACGTATGTTTTGCTATTTTACGATGATTGTTATTGTTGTAGTTGTAATTATTAGTAAGCGACTGGTGTGCGTAGTGCCGGGGCGGGCATTAGCTCGAACTGTCGTTGACGTCGACGAAATGTCGTTGACGTTTTTCATTTGTTGAATTTCGTTGTGCTGCTGTATACTGTTGAGCTGTTGGGATGTTGTGTTGTGTTGTGTTGCTGCAGCCTTTCACTTTGAAATGCGACACTTGCGTTATTTATGGAGTCATATAGACGACTTTTTGCAATAGAAGCAAATGAGTCATTCCATCCGTCTAATATTTTTACGATGATGAAACAAAAATTTATTAATTGCAATTATGGCGAAGCAGCAGGCGCAAGCGACTTGGCAGCGCGCTGACATGGAAGCAACGCGGACAAATGAATTGAAAAATAAACTTGGCCCAACATGGCGTATGATGATGATTTAATTAGCGCCATGATTAAATATGCGCCAGCAACAGCAGCAGCAACAGCAACAGCAGCGGCAGCGGCAGCTGATTGGTGCACAGCAGCTATATATGTGTCTATATAGCGTCGAAATTGTTTTTGTAAATGATTTTTGTTAAGTAAATGTCGTTAATTGGGCGCTGCTTTAATTTTGGCTTTATTTCTTAGCGTAGTCAAATTTGCTGTTGTAATTGAATTTAGAGTCAAAGTTTGGGAATTTATGCGACGAGAAGAACAAAAATTTATCAAAGAGCAAAATTGTGGCTTGTTTAAAATGTTACAGAGTAGCTCGAAAATGTTTTGTGTGTCTGCTCTTCGATCATTCTCACTCACTCACTCTCTCTCTGCTCTCCCAAAAAAAGGAACTCTAACAGAAGTGCAATGGACACATTATCCGAGCGTTGACTTCTGGTGTTCGTTCTGACAACTAAATGAAAGATTAAAACCGCATCAACGAGTTTTGTGTTGCTGATTAAGCGATGAGCGTATATTTTCATCAACATTTACATAGCTTATTTACATACTTATTTAGATCGTTGCACCAAATCGAATCGCACCGTCAATGCTAATCCGACATGCTGGCAGGCAGCGTCGCTGGGCGGATGTGCGGGTCTGCATTGTCGGTACTTGAATTCATCGGCACTTGGAAAGCTTTAAAAATAGCACTACCATGTATGTGTGTGTGATGCACATGTACGTACGTACAATACATAGGTTTTTTTTTTTTGTTTTTTTTATAGAGATGGAAAGCATCAAAAGCCAAGGTCCCCGTCAGTGTGGGACTTCAACCGCACTAAAACCATCCTTCTCGAGTCCGAATTATCCCCCTGGTACGACCGTCAGGCATTTTGTCAGGAGGCGGGATTGAGCATATAGCTCAAACTCTGTTAACGTTTGTTTGTCCACTTTACATACGTTTACGTACGTACGCGTGTACTGCCAACAAGTCCTGTAGATATCCTGTTGCTAGCTGCTGGCATTTAACTTCTACAGTTGTCGGCACGTGTGTTTGTCCATTTTTTCCTTTATTTTTGTATCCACATTTCCGCTTTCCTTTTGTTTACATTAAAATATTTTATCAAACTTCAACTGCTTCGCATTTGCGCTGTTCTTGGCGAAAGCACCAGACTGACAGTATTATTCCGGCGTTTGTATGTAATCTCATGTATTATTAAATAAAAATGTCGAGCCGTGTTTGTGTGTGTGTGTGTGTGCTCATCTCATGAATTTCCTGCTTTACATTATTTATGTTTTTTTTATAATTTTGCTGCTGTCTGACGATTTCACTCTGGAATTCCTCATTGAAATGTTGTTGCGGTGGACTTGTCATGTTGCAACATTTCAGCGTCTCCTTGCTACGTTCTGCTTCCCGTCATTGTTGTTGTTATTGCCTGTGATTGGCTATGTTGCGCATGTTACCATTGTTATGATTGCTGCTGTTTTTGCTGCCGCAATTGTTTGCGATTGCATTGAATTTCTCCGGCATGAATCATGTGTTTCATTTGGATATGTTTCCGATTCGGCTTCGCCATGTAATTCGTTGCGTACATTAACTACCTTAGGCGGGTTTCTGTTGTATTTGTTGTTGTTTTGTATTTACAGAAATCAATTTCCTACTTGGGCAACAACCAGTGAGTGCGGTTGGGTTTCATTTTGATTTGCTGAATTTTTAATTCAACTACGAAAGGATTTGAAATTCACTAAGAGGGGTTTTGTTCAGGCACATACAAATTTATGTATACATATGTACATGTATACGTACAAGAATTCCATAGGAAACTATGACTGAGTTTCGCGCACCCATCCATGGTGTGTATGTAGTTGGGTATGTGACTTTTTCTTGAATGGCGCGCTTTTCGTACTAACTTTTACACTGACATTTGTCAATGACTGCTGAACAGACAGAAATGTTTTCTATTTCAGGATTTGAACCTACGACCCTCTAGTTCAGAGTAGAATGCACTAAACACAATCGGTGTCGAGTGCGCTCATCTGACACGATATGAACAGAACAACTCTTTGTTGTATCGGGTGTTTTTTTTAGAGGTATAGAACTTCGAATTGAAATAAAACACAAGAAAATCGCTTAATTGTCCATCAATTTGGCTTTATTGGAAGGATAATTTTATGCCATTAATGTTTAAATATGATTTCGGGCATGTGGCCGCCGCGGCTGGCTCGAATAAAGCCAATTCTACAGGTCCAATTTTCAACCACTTTTTCGAGCATTTGGGGCCGTATGTCGGCAATAACGCCACGAATGTTGGCTTCCAAGTCCCCTAACGTTTCTGGTTTGTTGGCGTAGACGAGCGACTTCACATATCCCCAAAGAAAATAATCCAATGGTGTCAAATCACACGATCTTGGTGGCCAATTGACAGGTCCATTCCGCGAAATTATGCGCTCATCGAATGTTTCCTTCAATAAATCGATTGTGACGTGCGCTGTGTGGCATGTAGCGCCGTCTTGTTGGAACCACAACTCATCCACATTCATGCCATCCAATTCGGGAACAAAATAGTCGGTTATCATGGCTCTATACCGGTCTCCATTAACGGTAACTGACTCCTCTTCTGACTGGGTCCTCTTCAACATTTTGCTCTACAGCGGCAATTGTTTCTTCGGTGCGCACTGTTCGACGTCTCTGCGGATGCGTATTATCACATAGAGTAAACGTAGTGCGAAAACGACCCATGGTTAACCGAATTAATTGCTCTGATGGACGATTATGTCGACCATAAAATGGACGGAGCTTGCGGTAAACTTCGCGAACTGAACCATTATTTTCGAAATAAATTTGCACGATTTGCAAGCGTTGTTCTTTTGTCAACCTGTTCATGATGAAATGGCAAACCAAACTGAACATAAATGACATTAGAGTTGCCAGATTTGACCACAAAATGCCAGTTTTATCTCTATTCGAAAAACAAACCTCTAAAAAAAACACCCTATATTAATTGAGAATTATTTATTATGTTTCTGTTACTCAAAAAATCTCTGCAAAAATTTGATCTTATTTTGTTTGCACGCATCAACATTTGTTTAATGAATTAATTGAATGGAAATAGGCTCTGAAAGGTTTTTTCACTTTCAGCAATTTGAAAAACAACCCACCACAATTTTGGTTTTAATTTCACTTCAGTCTGTCGCACAGGCATTTAAGCACAGACTGCGCACCCACACACACACACACACACACACACGCACAAAGAAAACAAGCCGCACATATGTATTTGACAAATGCGCACATTTCGTGTATGCCATAAAGAATCCAATAACAACAACCCTTTCGCTTTCCGCCAACGCACTACGAGCGCCCGTCCGCCACCCATTACTCACAATCGCCATTCCGCCTTGAGCAACAATGGCCAAGCATTGGCTCTTCAGGTTCCATTTGTGTGCCTTCATGTCAACCTAATTGGACGAGGAAGCGGCGCGCGGACGGACGGTTGGATGAACGGACGGGACGAAGGAGCCGCAGAAGCGCTGAACGCTGAATGGCGGCTGGCGAATGTGTGTCGCGACACCCAACACGCCACACGCCGGTGCGACCTATTTTATTTTATAAACCGTTAGCGGTAAGTGGTCGGCGAGCGCCGCATACAGCAATTTTGACAGCGGCAATGGGCGTGAGGCAAAGAATTTTGTTTTGAAATTCCTCTTATGCCATTTTCTCCTATTCGCATTTTTGCCGTTTTTTCTGTTTGCTGCTTTTGGTATGAAATATGGGTGGCTAAGTGCGCTGGGATTTTTGGGAAAGCGAAACAGTGCGCCTCCTGTGGGATCACACACATGTATGAATGTGCGCGTGCGTGTGTGTGTGTGTGTGTGTTGTTTGGGTATGGCGAATATGGCGCTTTTTGAGGCGAGTGTGAGTGACGCGCGTTAAATAAATGGCGCGGTTGGCTGGCTGGTTGGTTGTCCCAAGCGGCATTGCATTCCAAAAGCGCTTCCGGCATGTATGGCAACTTCAAAAGGTCGCTTTAATGCCGCTAACCGCTGCGCCCGCTCGAGTTATGATTGAGGTTTCATCGGGCAATGTTATGTGGGTTTATGGGACGCGGGGCAGCGTACACGTCGCGCGCCTACATTCGAATTTCAACCAAAGCGCAGCGACTGAAATATTGTAATTCGCCATTACGCGCTCACTACACGAGCGAAATTTCAAAAGTGTAGAGTTAAAGTGTGGCAATTGCCGGGTTTTCGTTGCAAATTCCCATTCCCTTAAATATAGTTCGTGGCCACAAATGCACGCGACAGCTGAACATGATCGAGTTAACACTAGAATGCCCAAGGTAGTCATTTTGACTACATTGAGGTCGTTTATTTTAAATAACTTTTATTGCATTGCTTTCTAAAAAAATATCTTACGTGACTTTTATTAATTTTTAACGCTAAATGGAATAAATAAATTAAAAATATTGTCACAAAATTGTTTACCCCAATTTTGCAAAATTTACCTTTAATGAGCAAAAGGAGTCATTTTGATTACTTATATGAAATTTTCAGCAAATCTTACTGATAAATAGACAAATATGCATCTTCAATTGCAAAATACGAAAATTTCAAATAATTGCAAGCATTTAAAAAAAAATCGTGGTAGGCTGTGACAATTCTCATGTTTTTCAATCCGAAATTCACTCACAAAATTCATTTACAAATTCCAAATTCCTAATTTCATTCCATTTTATTCCATTAATGTGTAAAGTACGCCATTATATTTAAAGGAATTTACTTTGTAAGCCATAAAAAAATAAAAACTAATTACTTATTTTATTTTAATCTCGTGTACATTAATTCATATTTGCTACTTACACGTAAAACCAATAAAATAAAAAAGTCAGTAAACAATATTGTAGTCAAAATGACATTTTAGGTAGGTCAGATTGTCGGGCATTCTAGTGTTAAGCATATTTCATACTCAAATTACCAGCCAAATATGGTACGAAATCGGCTGCAGTTCACACAAATTTCCCAATTGGCCTCTAATGATTGAAATTTGAGGTTAAGTTGCAGCATTAAAGGTGAACAGAGAGAGTATTAATGGCAATTTCTGATATCATTTTTAAAAAAGAAAAAAATCGAGCACCAGTGTTGGACTCAATTCAACTTGTTTACTATTAGATAGCTTGCAAAATGCTATTAAATAGATTGTGTGAAAGATTTTGCATGATTTATGTTCACAAAATGCCATGAAATCGAAAAATATCGCACCTTGCATAAATTCAAAGTTTTTTGATTTGTTGCCAAACTTGCGCACATTTTTTTTTAGTATTTTTGTATTGTTTGCCCGCATCACGCAAAGTATTTTGCGTCTGAGCGTCACTCGGGGCGGTGATGCGGAAAGCTTTGTTTAAAATCGACTTTGTGTGGGGCACGAACGGTTGCTTTTGAGTTCATTTAAGGCTCAGCAGAATTGTTGCAACTTAATGTTGTTGATTTTGTCAGTTTAGAGTATTTTAAGGCCAAATCACTTTCGCATCTGAAGTCATTGGCCCCGAAACACATCGCGGCATTTGGCAACATCAGCCCAGCCAGCCAGCCATGCTTCGAGCCAACAGTATTTTCCTGCCAACAACGCACCTTCAGTGAGCTCATAATGCTCCTGTTAGAATTACTAATACGCTTGCCAGAATTTACGCCCATTCGAGATTTGAGCGGCAAGCGAGAGATTTATTTTATTGCTGTGGCCACTTGGAGAGATGGTCGGCCCAGCCAGCGGTTGCTGTTGTTCTTGTATTGTTGCAAATGCCAACACATTATGTTGAACAACTCACTCACTCGCCCACGCACTCGCTGACACATTGGGCGAACGCCTCGGGAAGTGGGGACGCGCGCATATTCATACAAGTCACTCCACTCTAGGCACGAAACCGTGAAATTGGGAGCGAAAACAAGGGCGGAACGGTGCGGCGCGGCACTGGGAGGGTGGCTGCTGTGCCGAACAAGCCGAAACGGTACGCGGCGCAGTGCAGCGCAGCACAAAGGCGTGCCAAGCCAAACAAGCGCGTTGCTTAATCAACTTTGAAAGTGTGCGGCCGGGGCGGAGGGCGCGAACGACGACAGTGCCTGATGCTGGTGTTGAATATTGGCGCGCGCACCAAGTAGCACGTTTCCGCATATAAATAAATAAATAAATAAATTGCGGATGCGGCACAAAAAGCAACGCACGAAAAGAAAAGCAGGAAGAGTGGCAACGGCGGCAGCGCCGAACATTGGCGACTGGCCGGAATGATGTGCGGACAGAAGTTAAGTGCGACAATGGAATGGCGAGGAATGCGTAATTTACGTGCCAAGCAGCCGCCGACACTTGGCGTGCGCATGTAAATTAGACGACTTTGGCAGCGACCCACCAGCGCTGCCGTCGCCTGCACCCGGCACGCTTTGAGGCGTTGCCGCAGCGTGTAAGCAGCGACGAGTTATTGTTGACGCGCTGCGGCATTGTAGTCGGCAATATTTACTGCATGCCCATTGTGCCCACTTTTTTATTTATTTATTTATTTATTTAATTTTATTTATTTGCGCCGCGTGCTCTATGCCTTTGCTCAGCGCGTTGCCAGTGCGTTTCTTGTCATTTGCTCGGCAATTTAAAATTAATGAAAATGCGTCTAAAAGTCTGCGCCAAGTAACACAGCGTGCGCTGCGTGCCCCTTCCCTATGCTCGTCACGCCCATTCACACTCACTCTGGCGCACTCACGCTCACGCTCAGCTTGCTCCGCTTGTACGATTTTGTACTTTTTTGCTTTGCTTGGCTTTGCGCCGTCGTAATTTTGGGCCAACTTTAGTGTCGCCGGTAATAAAAACGTGGTGGCGGCTTTCGTGTCGCAAGCGGCAACAGCAGCAGCAGTCAAATATCAAATGTTGGCAACTATAAAACTGCCAACAATCACCGCAGGAGATTTCAGCTGCTTCAACTGTTGTCCTGGCCGTGTCTGTGGCGTTGGCATAGGCTGCGGCGGCGTCTGCTGCTGCTGCTGCTCTTTCGGCGCGCTGATGAGTTTGTGGGCTGCTCTATTCTGGCTGCTTTTGTTGTGCTTGCCTAACAAAGTGTAAGAATATCGTGGCACATACTTTGGTCGATGGTTTTGGCATTGTCGGCGGTTCATTGATTTTCTGAATAGGAGTTGAAGCATGATTTGAATTTAAAGAGCCTGGCCAGGCTGCCGGCTTTGCGTCTGTGCGTCAATGTGCTCGGAGGCATTTATTTTTTTTTGAATGCACAGCAAAAATTAAAAGCATCTCCGACATGCGCGTCATTGGACGATAGCCGTGCGGTGATTGATGTTTGGCTGCAATGTGCCGCATCAGTGTTGGCACTGGAGCATAAAATGGGTCCTTTGTATAACTTGGATATTGTAAAGAAATATTTGGTTGTCATGTTGAATTTACACTTCAATATAGAAAGTATTTATTTAAATTTTGAATTTCCTATGAAAGTATATATATAAAAAATTCTTTTTAATTTGTTTTTCATTCAATGAAAAGTATTCAAAGTATGCTTTCAAAAATGTAAAAAAAAATATTTTTAAATTAAAAAACTATGAAAGTGAAAATTATATAAACAATTATTTTTAATTTGTTTTTATCCAATTAAATTCAAGTACTCGAACTACGCTTTAAAAAATGTAAAAAAAAATATTTTTAAATTTAAAAAACTATGAAAGTGAAAATCATATAAGCAATTAGTTTTAATTTGTTTTTATCCAATTAAATTCAAGTATTCAAACTACGCTTTCAAAAATGTAAAAAAGTTATTTTTAAATTAAAAAACTATGAAAGTGAAAATCATATAAACAATTATTTTTAATTTGTTGTTTATCCAATTAAATTCAAGTATTCAAACTACGCTTTCAGAAATGTAAAAAAAATATTTTTAAATTAAAAAACTATAAAAGTGAAAATCATATAAGCAATTAGTTTTAATTTGTTTTTATCCAACTAAATTCAAGTATTCGAACTACGCTTTCAAAAATGTAAAAAAAAATATTTTTAAATTAAAAAACTATGAAAGTCAAAATCATATGAAGAATTATTTTTAATTTGTTTTTTTTTATCCAATTAAATCCAAGTATTCAAACTACGCTTTCAAAAATGTAAAAAAGTTATTTTTAAATTAAAAAACTATGAAAGTGAAAATCATATAAACAATTATTTTTAATTTGTTGTTTATCCAATTAAATTCAAGTATTCAAACTACGCTTTTAAAAATGTAAAACAAATTATTTTTAAATTAAAAAACTATGCAAGTGAAAATCATATAAATAATTATTTTTAATTTGTTTTTTATCCAATTAAATTCAAGTACTCGAACTACGCTTTAAAAAATGTAAAAAAAAATATTTTTAAATTTAAAAAACTATGAAAGTGCAAATCATATAAGCAATTATTTTTAATTTGTTTTTCAAAAATGTACAAAAATTATTTTTAAATTAAAAAACTATGAAAGTGAAAATCATATAAGCAATTATTTTTAATTTGTTTTTCAAAAATGTAAAGAAATTATTTTTAAATTAAAAAACTATGAAAGTGAAAATTATATAAGCAATTATTTTTAATTTGCTTTTTATCCAATTAAATTCAAGTATTCAAACTACGCTTTAAAAAATGTAAAAAAATAGTTTTAAATTAAAAAACTATGAAAGTGAAAATCATATAAACAATTATTTTTAATTTGTTTTTTATCCAATAGAAATAAAATACGCTTTCAAAACTGGAAAAAAGTTATTTTTAAATTAAAAAACTATGAAAGTGAAAACATATAAACAATTATTTTTAGTTTGTTTTCCAAAAATGTAAACAAATTATTTTTAAATTAAAAAACTATAAAAGTGAAAATCATATAAACAATTATTTTTAATTTGTTTTTTATCCAATAAAATTCAAGTCTTCAAACTACGCTTTAAAAAATGTAAAAAAGTTATTTTTAAATTAAAAAACTGGCCCTGTGGCAGTTTTGCCATTACGAGACATGCACCGTCGACCATCCAGCGAATGACATATTTATTTCTAGAGTAAATTTCAGCTTTTTTGATTTTGATGCAATGAAATTATAAAAGTTTCTCATACTTAACGCACACAAATACCCATCGGCACACATATAGACAGCCATTTCAATTTTTTAACGCGCATAAAAGTCGCTTTTATTACAATAATAACTCAACGAAATAAAAAGCGGCAGCTAGTAGCAGACGTTGGCAACAGTTTGCGGGCTGGTAAAAAATCACAACACAACATGAAAAGCAGCCGAAATGAGCTGCCGGAACAACCAATACCGACTCATCTAGCAAGCAGCTCGCGTGCGGGCCGCAGCATCCGACCAACCCCCACGCCGTTGCCGTCGTCATGGGCCGGGCTCGCTCGCATTTATCACATTATTAAAATTAAAATTTCAGCGTTTGCATGAATAATATACAATCATCTTGCAACAAAATCACAAAACTAACAAAGCGGAAGACGTAATCTCACAAAAATTTAAATCGCAAATTTTTGCGCAGCCGCCGCTGTCGCCGCAGGAGTGTCGCGCGTCAGTCGTGCGGCAACAGTGCGACGGCCTATATTCGTCGTGGCGCTATTGTCGATCCGCGCCGCACCCTCGACTCGTCTTCGCCTTCCATAGGCTGTCACATTTCCCAGCGGGCGCTGCTAATGTTGCGAATTGTGTAATGTGAAGTAAATTTTGCGCAAAGGAGAACCGAAAAGCCAGTAGGAAAATGTTGACAGTTGTAGCAGTGGCAGAAATGATATTTGTGCTGTTTAATGAAACCAACATATTATAAAATAGGGAAATAGTTAACAAAAATATTAGTGGAAAACTTCTTTAAAGTAAGCGAGAATAGATCGTTGAACAAGTGAAAGATTAAATCACAAAAAAATTAAAAAAAAATATAAAAGGGAAACAAATTTTCAGTGGTAATTTCTAGTCGCATTTTTGTGTTTGTTCAGAAAATTCCATAAATCTGGTAAACTATTTTTCGCTAGAAATCATTTATGTCGCACGAGGACAGATATTTTCAGCAGCCTTCCGGCTGTGCGCTACATTAAAGCGGAAATGTTTGCCAAGCGAAAGTATCGCAGCGCCACAGGTAAACAACAACAATGCCATGAAAATATGGAAAGCGTCTGCCAAGAGTGTACAGAGCGCGACGGTTGCGGCTAAGAAAACTAAAATAAAGCAACGATGCGGCTATGGCCGGCCTAGCGATGCGCGAAGGAGCGAGAGAGAGAGAGAGAGAGAGAGCATGCTATCAATGCCTCAAATCTACCGCAAACAGAGCCGCGTAATTTTCACAACCATTTCGCGATTGCTGCTAGCCGGAAGAACTGCCGCAAACGTGTGCGACTGCGGCGAAAGTTTTGACTGAAAATTTATTCAATGCAATCGAAAGTGTCGCGTCGAGTCGAACGGTTTCTGTAGGGCAGCGCGCAAAGTTCTGGCAAAGGAGTGCACGCTGAAGTGAAAGTAATGATTCACACTATGGCAATGGCGGATTCAGCGAGTTTTGGGGATTGAAACCCCCCCGAAATATCAGAGTTCGACTTTAAAACTAAATACAACTTAGAAGGCATTTTTGTTTTTTGAATGGCTTTTAAAAAATATTAAAGAGTTCAATTTTGAAACGCCCCCAAAAAATGTCTTCTGAATCCGCCCCTGCACTATGGGTATAAATATGTAATTTGCGAGAAACATGTAGCGCTTCGGGCTCTTGATTTTTCCGCCGCCAAGTTCTGCGTTTAATGCGCCACGTCGTTGGAGATGCTTTCACGAGTGCTGGCGAGATATTGAAATTAGTACGAGTATCTGATGCTGAACATGCATCGCCCTTTGACTCCCCACCCGCTGCCAAATAAACGCGAATTGCTTGACTGCTTGCGCTGCCCTGAATGCTCCCTTTGAGACTGCTTGAGCTCATCAGCCGCCTGCTGGCCACATACTTACTTGCGTATGCAGCATGTGGCACTGATAGTCAAAATAAATACTTTCCCCCTCCTCCGTCACACACACACACACACACACACTCGTATACGCACACATGTCATACAGACAAGTGGAAATTCAGCAAGTGGCGATTGTTGGCGGTTGTAATTAATTATTTATTTGAGCATACGTAAGCAGCTTAGGCGGCAGCACCCGCAACATTCCGGAGGTGTTATGTGGCGCCTGCAATTTTTACGTCACCGCTGGCACTGATGCCGCATTCGTTTTCATGGTTATGATGCGTGTTGTGTGGCGTTTAGGTGTTTATTATGTTGGCACAGCGAATCACATTAATATGCAGTAATATTAAAAATTAATCTTAGGTTCCGCCGCAACGAGCAAACAATGGAAGAGATCGACATAGCGAGATTTCAAGATGTGCTTAGAATTTATGAAAGCATTTGCAAACATTTTAGCAGTCAACTCGAAGAAGTGAATCAGGAAATTCAATAAAAATGTAATAATTGTTGAGTGAGACTATGAATAGACACGAACCAAAATTACAGCTAAGAAAGTTAGAAACTAACTGCTTTGCAGAGTGACTCAGACCAGGCGATAGCAATTATAGAGTTGTAAATTTCATATAGAAAGTGTTTTAAAGAAAACGAATCAGTTTTATCGCTTCAAGGAATTTCCATCTCATCAACTTTTCATAACACGGCTACAGTCGTTTCTTTCACAACTTTTCTTTCACAAAGTCGGCTTATCATTTATTTTACTTTTTTATGATTCCGGTATGATTCCTCTTTATCTCAGCGAACCGTTAAATGATGTGCGACTGCAAAAAAATGCTATTTTTTTGCCGACTTGTCGCGTTCACGTGTTCAGGGTCTTTCTTTGTTTCACTCTCCATCAACTGTCAACTTCTATTCATCAACTTCTTCATCAATTTTCCCTACAACTAAGTGTGAAGCGCGTCTATGTGTGTAGGTGTGCACATAACTCTTAATTGCATTGACAATCTCTTCGTGCGCTTTGTGGCACAATTTGTACAAATATTAATAAAACTCAACAGCTCAGAAAGTTATGCATACGACCCCGTACACCAATCATCAATACACACACCCATACGCACACAAACACAGCGAGGGAGCGTCTCTGACTGCATTGCAGCTTCGGCAGATTTGTGATAGGCATTCGGCAAAAATATATAAATCACTGCATTCACACACACACACACAGACACCGATACAACGTACACATCTTTGCACGTTTAGGAATTTTGACAGCTGGTCATTGATTGATGATGCCGTAAAATTACAAATGGTAGCAACAGTCGCAATACAACTACAAAAATACTGCAACGCTGTAGCAAAAACGGCGACAGAGAATTCAGCGCTCAGTGATGAGCGTTTTCTTGCCACTGTGTGCGTCCAATGCGCCAACAAAATCGGGTTGATAATTCAATGCTAAATGAACGCATCGACGAGCAGGGAGCGTTCACCGGCGCATTAGGCGTTTCTCTCAATAAATTTCCATTTTTATTTTAATTTATTTTTACTTCGTTTCCACTCAGCTGCTTTGTGTTAATTTTAGCGCGCACAGCAACATGGAAATGGGCCGAATGTTGCTGGTCGGCGGTCGGTGGCAGCGCGGCGGCTGAAATGATTGATTGAGTCGCATTTGTAAATGATGGCGAAATGGCGGCCGGCGGCGCGTGGTGGCGGCATGAAATGCAAATATTTGTGCTTGTGTGCGGCCAGCTACCAATTAACAATGAAACGGCCATATTTAATGTATGCGCGTGCGACTGCTGTTTGCTGATTGCCGCTGTAAGCGATGGCAGTGCGGCAACAACAAACGCAAAAATACACTACAAATGCGCAAAAATTACAGAAAGCCGCTGCAGTGAGCGCGCATAAAAGTTGCACAAATACGCAAAGCATCGTGCGCATTGTTTGTATTAGGCGCATTCATACGCCCCGTAAGCCCGGCAGCAGCGACAATGCCCGTTGCCATGCAGAAAAAGCTCATAAATGATTAAATGGCTGCAGTGCAGCAATAACAAACGAACGAACGAACAATAATAATTGAAAGTAAAACGGCGACAACAATAATAAATAACTTTAAATGATATAACAACATAGATGGCATTTGCAGATATATTGTAAGAATTATATAGTAAGATTTGATGTTTACTGTGCAGTGTAGTCACTTTGACTTCGGCGAGCCCCGTCTGCTT
This sequence comes from Melieria crassipennis, assembly GCA_963668005.1. Lineage (NCBI taxonomy): Eukaryota > Metazoa > Arthropoda > Insecta > Diptera > Ulidiidae > Melieria > Melieria crassipennis. Next base: position 112,480,719 of record OY764963.1, on the reverse strand, counting down.
GACAAATTCGTCCTCATGTGTCCGTCCGTCTCTGTCCCTAAGCCAACGTCAAGCGCAGCATAAATATTGGTTGCACGCAAAAATATTTATTTATGTTGCATGTACGCTGCGTCCACTGAGACGTGTTGCAATTGCATTCATCGCCGGTTTGTGCTCATTGTTTTTTGGCCTGTTTGCCTCTTTTGTTTTCCATTTCTTTGTTTGCTGGCCCGAAACACACATTTAAAAAAAAAGAAGTACGAGCGAAACAACAATTTTCAATAAGCCATAATATCCCGCGTGACACACACATAGCTGCATGTGTGTGTGAGTGTGCGCATTCACACCTACACATTCAGCTGCAGCGCCTGCAATATCCTGTCTCTGGCTGGCCAACCCATTGTGGCCGTTCATCATGCAACGCTTCATTATTTACTTTCACCACAACATGCGCGGCTCACACACTTTTTCCCAACTCTTCTGTTTTTCTTCCTCGCCGCGTGCTGCTTTCATCGACACTTTCACCACTTGAACACAGCATTTTTTAAGCGCTGCGTGGCTGTGCCGCTTTGTTTGTGTGTACAGTCATGGTACCCAATCCGCCAAAGCTTCGAAAACAAGTTGGCCAATGAAATCGTTTGCGAATTGTTCGGTTTCTGAGACAGATAAGTTGATACATAGAGCCTGGTTCTGAAAACCAAAAGAGCGATTGTCTGCATGTCTATCATTGTCCCATGCTATGTAAAAGTTAAATTTTAAAAGTTTTCACCATCAGCTGGTAAAAATTTGTATTGGAATAGATCAGAAAATTGGCCAACTATTTGTATACTTTCGAAGGGAATAGCGAACGTATCTCAAAATCAGAAACAGAGATATTTGCAGAGACGTTTTAAATTTGTCCTACCAAGTCTGGTCCCGCCCACAAATGCTTCAATCACGCCTAGTAAAATCTTCAAATAAAAAATACTAAAATACTGCTTGTGCATTGTGTTTTTTTAAGAATTTGGTGTACTGGGTATAACCAGCAACTGAGACCCACTGTGCCAACAGTAACACTTACAAGTACGCATATCGTACATATGAATGTACGTATGTGTGTGTGTGGATGAAAAATTCGTTTCACACTTCCGGCTGTGAATTTGTAATGTTTGGTGGTTGTTGCGCTTTCGGTTAGTCTCTTATTTTTCGCTGTTAACATTTTTATCATTTTCGATGCTAAAGCTGTACGCAAAATATGTAAAAGGTTGCAACAATGCAACATAATAAATAACGCAAAAATATGTACACAGCCACAACATTCCATTTTTTCGATAAAGTTCAGTGTAGCGCAAAATTTCGGCACACTTTTGGCTGATTTTAATTTCGCACACAAAACATATTCATTTGAAACACATCGATATGTAAATAGGTACATATGTTTGTGCATGTGTGCGCGTGTATTTATCGCGTGAGCGCTTCCTTCGCACCGCAGCGGAAATTTGCATTAGTGCCGAGCGAGTAAATACGATTTCCCGCACCACCACCACTGCCGACAAGTCTTTGGCAATATTTATGGCGTTGAGGGTTGCCCGGAGGACAGTTGAAAATACGCGAAAATAAAAATGCTTCAACTTTCAATCTTCGCGTACTTATTTTTCGTTGTTTTGTGTGCACTGTCGGGTGTGAGCGATTGTGACAAACTTTTGCTTAATTTCTTGACACGGCCTGTTGGCTGTGCATATCCATAGTCGCTCAACAGATTTCGTTTCGGATTTGTGCTGTCCCACTGACCTAAAATGGTTCTATTTAAAAGTAAACTTTTACAAATGAAATTTTCTCCCAATCCGCACTATATTCGCTTTATTTCTATGTCTCTCAATTCTCTTTCTCTCGCTCCCACTTTCCAGCATTTTATGTGAAGTGCTGAGTGCTCTCAGCGTACCAGAAAAATTGAAATATTTATTACCGTTCAAGTGGCACACAGCTCAACAAATTCCAACGCGCAGCAAAACAAAACATCTTTGCACACTTTTTCCCCACCCCCTGCACATGCTTCGCTGCCCGCATTCAACTGCTTCAAAGTGTGTTCAAAGTGTTTGTACTCGAACGCCCGAAGCAGTGCCGAGTCGTTGAGTTGCTTTCGTTATTTCTTAATGCCCACAACTTGTCCTTCATGATGGCTGCTGACTGTTGGCTGTTGACTGTCGGCTGGTGGCTGCCGGCTTACCCCAGGAATCTATGAATTGTAGAAGAACGCTCAGTGCTGCAGCCAACATTGCCAGCGACCGCAGCCAACATTTTAATTTTGTTTTATTATCGCAAATGCGCGCACACCGCAGGTGGCAACGCGGCCAAAGTGAAACATGCAATTTTTAGATTCAATTTAACAGCGTGCGGCCACGCCTTCTGGTTGGCATTTCGAATAATTCGCCGAGAAATTGAACTTTAATGAAATGTTGGCTGAACGCACACGTTTGAGGCAGCAGGCGACGATCGACAAGGGTGGCGGTGGTGCGATGGGTGCAGTTTGCGGCCACGACCGGAATGTCTGGCAGTGTAGTTGTTGGGGTAATGCAAGAAATGCGAGCGACTACGTTGAGTGATTTCATTGAAATTGAGAGGGGGACGGCAGATCATAAGAGAAGAGCAACTTTGATGCGGAGAAGAACACAAAGTTGATGAAGAATTTGCGGGAAGATTCAAGAAATTGAGATTGTAATGTCGAGTTGGAACTTGGGTTGAAATCGGACTTGTAATTGTAACTAACGTAAAATTGAATTGGGGTAGTCCAGGGGTGGATTCAGAAAAATATTTTGGGGGGTTTCAAAAAGTAATTCTTTAATATTCATAAAATACCTTTTAATTTGTATGTAGTTCAAAGTAGATCCTAATATTTCGGGGGGTTTCAACCCCCAAAACCCGCTCCTGAATTCGTCACTAGGATAGTCACTAAGTCGTTGTGGCTCAGTAGTGGCTAGTAGGTTGAATCAGAAACCAGAGAGTCAAATGTTCGAATTCTAACTAAAACAACATCAACTGAAAGAAGCTTTTTCTTCAGAGGTTATCGTCTCAGCATGAAATGACAAACCTGAGTCAAACTATCGACTAAAATTTGTATCAATTTATTAATTTTTTTAATCTCGATTTTTCTGATTTGTCAATATAAGAGTTTGAGTTAAATTTAAAGAAAGTTTGAACTTGAACTATAGTTGAAATTAGAACTTAAACTATGCCATCACCTCAACAAGAATTTGAGTTGGCTTTGATTCGGATAGTGTATAGTGAGTGCGAAGATGTAAAGAAGAGAAATTGAAAGCTGAGCTAAAGCAGAATTTTTGTTGATTTTTTAATGATTAGTTAGTTCATTGAGTTTAAGTTCACGGATCACATTCCGAACTGAACTTGCAAAACATTTTGCATATAACACCGTGCAACAGCATTTTTCACACCGAGAAAAATCCATATGTATATGTCAAACATATGTCAAATATAGTAATACTGCGTACTCAGTTTTTCATTTTTACATCCTTTTAGAAGGACTTCAACATTTGGAAGGGGATACAAAATAAAAAAAAATATAAAAAAAATTTAACCTCGTTAGAATATGGCGATATGTATATCAAATGAAAGAGGAAAAGCTCAAGAATTTAAATAAAATTGATTTTTTATCTATTTGTAAAGAAAGGATATGAAAAAGATCCTTTGAAAATTTTAATCGTTTTGTATATAGAATTACTCTAAATTTATTGCTTCGAAAGTTATTAAAAAAAGGCGGAAGCTAAAATTCTAATGAAGTACAAAAATTTTTATTTATTTGAGTATCAGCATTTAAATAATAAAAAGGTGCAAAATCAATGAAGCGAGAATAATGAAATTTTGACACGTGATCAAGGAGATTTTGGTTTTTAACATAGTTGCTTTTCAAGAAAATTCTATATAAAATTTCAAGGATATAAAGGATTAAAATTTTCAAAGGACCTTTTTCATATCCTTTTTTTTTACAAAGAGATCAAGTTTTCCTCTTTCATTTGATGTACATATTGCCATATTCTAACGAGGATAAGTATTTTTTTATATTTTCCCTTAAAAATTTTGAAGTCCTTTTAAAAGGACAAAGGATGTAGAAATGACAATTTTTTTAATTTTTGTCGCACGGTGTAATTCATGCTTTCGGCAGTTATTTAGTGCGATTGTGTATCAGTTCAGCGCAAAACATTTACAGATTAATGTTTGTGCCGAACCGGACGAGGTTCGAGCAATTTGCAGTAAAACTATCCATGCCACATGTGTTTGTGTTTTGTATGGACGCGTGCGTAACACATAGCCCTCAGCTACTAATTTCTCTCGCAATTCGCACATCGAAAATATAATTACTCGCCTTCATGCTGCTTTTGAAATAATTTCGCTGAATGCGTTTACACATTCGGTGCTGGCTGTAATGCGCGAAATTCGAGCGCAAATAAATGAACAGCTCATCTGACGGGAGTGGGTGGCATTCTGGCATTCCACCTACGGACACGGCAAATGAATTGCCAACTTTTGTGCAGTTGTTGTGCTGGTATTAAGGGGGGCAGCTGTGTTATTTATTGCAGTTGTTGTGTTGCTGTTATTGCTGGGCTGCAGGTGCTGCATTGCTCGAAACGGCACTGTACAGCAATTCTCATACTGCAAATGAGAAAATGGCGCATTTCCATTTAATTACAATTAGATGGAAATGCGCTCAAAATCCCACGTCACCAAGGGGAAATGATCAAATAGCTATATGCACAAATAAAGTTGAACAACGGTTTTGCGCTGCGCTTAAAGCACATCGAATGCTCAGAATAATTGGAAGTAAGCTGTGGCGTCCCCAACACTTTAGGCCCGCACAATAGCTGACCGAGCGCCCAGTCGGACAGCACAGGATATTAGAAAAGCCACAGCGCGTTGCAGGGCGTGTGACAGCGTAATGTGACCGACTGCTGCATGACAGCGCACAATGACACATCGGGAACGCAGCCGGAACACAGCCGCACGCCGGCCTACTGCAGCGCAGCGCAGCGCACGAGCGCACGAAAATCGCCATGAGGAGAAGTGGAATGAGTGATGGACAGCTGGTGATGACACCGGCCAACATGAACGCGGCATTGTTGCTTCGTGTGTTGATTGGCGCCGATGTGTTGATTTAGAAAATTTAACTTTTATTGTGCGTGCGTGTGAGTGCAAATGGAGGCCTTGGGTTAGGCGCGTGTGACTTGCGAGAGGAAATGAGAAAAAGTGCGATAATGTGGATGACCTACCAGTGGGCATGTGTGTGTGTAAGGTTGCACAAATATTTTGAGACCCGGGCCGAGAGCGCAGTGTGATCAGACATGTTTGACTGAAATGACAGTTGGGAATTGAATGAAAAAGAGACAAGCACTGAAATATGAAGAGCGTGTTTTGCGAGTAATTCTAAGCAGGGACTTAACTATTAAAAGTTTTTTAGGAAAATAATTGCAATGTAACTATTACAATGCAACATAAATTTCATTTGTTGATTGTAATTAGTATTTGCGACAATTAATTTTTACGTTGCGTAATTACCGTTATGAGAAACACATTTTTTCGTTCTCGATAATTATTATTTTGGGATTTGTTTTGTTTACGTTGCTTCATAACTATTATTTTTATGACTTTTTTTATTTACGTTACCGATAACTATTATTTTGAGAATTTTTTTTACGTTGCTTCATAGCTTTTATTTATGATTTTTTGTTATTTACGTTACCGATAACTATTATTTTGAGAATATTTTTTTTACGTTGCTTCATAACTTTTATGAAAGATTTTGTTTTTACGTTGCCTTATCACATTTTGAGTATGAATTGATTTTTAATTGTTTAGTTGTTGGTGGAAATTAGGTTTCTGCAGTTAATTTGCGTTTGTCAATTTAAAACAATTAAACATCAATTCATATCCAAAATGTGGTAATTAAACGTAACAGTTTTATTTAAAAGTAAAAGTTTTTTTTTCACAACAATAAAGAGTTATCGGCAACGTAAATGAAAAAAAAAATCATAAATAAAAGTTATGAAGTAACGTAAAAAAATAAAAATTATGAAGCAATGTAAAAAACAAAAATCGCAAAATAAAGAGTTAAAAGAGTTATTCTGCAACTCAGAAATATTGTTTACATGATAATAGTTATAGGCGACGTAAAAAATTTCTTATTGGGAATAATTATTATAAAGCAATAATTACATAAATTTCTTAAATAAGGGAAATTTTGTATTCCCAGAAATATGTATAATAATTATTTTAGGTCTCTGGTTCTAAATGCTCGAAGATACTTAAATATTCTGACTCAGTTTCAGTTGTTTCAGGTAATTTTAAGAATATGAACTGCAATGAAATTGGGCAGGGTCGGTGTTGGTGTTTCTGATTTTCCATAAATATGCAATTTTTCTGCATAAACACACACACACACAAATGCAAAACGTTGCACTGCACATGTAGCCACATAGTTATAAATTGCGTTAGATAGCTTTGTGTGCACCTCAACATTTGTATGTACATATGTAGGTATGAAATTTATGCTTCATATTCACCACTCCTGCTTCGGCGTTTACTTTAGCTTCGGTCGTTATTGTTACTGCTGCTGTGTGTTTGTGCCTCGCAAACATTTTCTCAAGTATACACATTGCTCAATAATATAAACAAACTATAAACTGTTAAAATTATTAATGCAGGCAACCACAGCAACTATGCTCACAACTGCACTTGCACAGCATTTTGTGTATGTGTGTGTGTGTGTACTGGGTTGCCGGAAAAGTGTAGAAACCCACACACACACACACACAAATAAACATACTGCAATTTGTGTATTTATGAGTCTTTAGCGTTGCGTGTGTGTGTGTTTTTAATTTAATTTGGCAGCAAAGTGGCGTTTACTGTCGCTGCCACAATGCACAAAAGTTGTAAATGTAATTTTAATTTCAACAATAGTTGTTTGGTTGGCGGGCCTTTCTTCTCTTCTGCGCTGTTTACTTTTGTCTTTTGCATACATTAAGGTATACAAATTTTCAATTAATACTTAAATGTCCACATTGGAAACGTAAAGTCAGATAGAGGGAAATTTTAATAAAGGCTGTGAGACATAGAAAAAGCAAGTTTAGTCGCAGTATGGTGCAGTTATTTACTTTAAGTGATGGCAAAATTTCTCATTTTCAAATTTATGAGCGTGATTAGGATTTCTATTCAATAACTAGGAATAAGCAACTGAATCATGTCAAGCCATTCTCTTCTCTTCCCAAGACCAAACCAGCTAAGCAAGCCAGCTATAAAGTACATAAATGGCAAAAAATCTCAGCCGAGCTTCAAAAAATATTCACATTTGAAATACTTCAACTCTTGCTGTGAAGACTTTTAGTAGTGATCTGAGTTATGGCTGCGCATATCTCACTTAAAATTTAACTGAGTAACGAGTTATTTAAAAGTGAATCTTGCCAAAAGAGTTTTTAAGCTTTCTCTGCGCACCAAAAGAATTTTTTATTTTGCAAAAATTCTTAAAATTACAATAAAAACACACCTCAGCACACGCAAACTTTCACAAGAATTCGACCTTTTTTCCGTGGCTGCAGCTGTTGGTTTTGTTGTTATTGTTAAAAGCAGAAGCCCTACGGCGGTTTTTGCGTGCGGATCAAACAAACGAAAAAAAAGGAAAGAAAGAAAGTAAAATAAAAAAATAAACAGCGCAAAAAAACTTTGATGAAGCAAGAGAACGAAAAAAAATGTAAACAAAATAAAATGTAAGCAAAGTAAAATAAAATAAAAAGTAAAAATCTATTTATTTTTGTAGATATTGTTTCATAGCTGGGGAAACTATTTGAAATTCTCGAAAGTTTATTTGAAAAGGTAGCAAGAAATGGAATGGCAACAACAAGCAAATAGTTGCACGCTTTAATAAATGATTGACATAGCTGCTGTGGACATGACAGGCACATGCAACAATCCTCTAAACATTCAAAAATATCAACAACACAGAATGCAAAAAATGTCGCAGCAGTCTCACGGGCGCTGCACACCGCGGCCCGAAATGCACGAGCGAGCGGCATCCGAGTCGAGCTGAGATGAAATCGCTTGAACGGCAGTGAAGGCAACGTGTTGTGCCGCCAGTGGGTGGCGCCGGCAATGATAAACACTTTTCGGCAGCACGTGTGCCATTTTTCCCACGAGAGCCGTCGCGAGCGTGAGCGAGCGGCATGCGTGCACACAAAAGCGCCGCCAAAGTGAAGTCAGCAAACTTGCCAAATCCTGCGGATACGCAACAACAACAACAACTCGCTGAAATGCCAAGTTTTGTGGCATTTTGCCGTCACTGCTCGCTTTCGGTGCAGATTTTCGGGCGGCGTAAGTGAAGTGAAGAAAATGCTGCGTGGTGTACGTGAATCGCATAAAAAAATAGTGAGCGAACACGTAGAAGTTCGGAAAGAAAATTTGAATGCGTGCATTTTGCGATTCATTTCGTGGCATTTGCCTATTTCGCTTCGCTTTTTCATTTCTCCAGAACAGAACAGCGTTCGATATGAGTCTGGAAAGCAAATATTTTTCTTAATCTCACGTACCTCTAATCAGTGAGAGCTCTTAGTCGGCCCTTATAGAATTATTTATACGCATTTTGGACCAATTTCAGTTTTCGTTCAATTGAGAATAATAAGGAAAATAAATAAATAAAATAAATAAAATAAATAAAATAAATAAAATAAAATAAATAAAATAAATAAAATAAATAAAATAAATAAAATAAATAAAATAAATAAAATAAATAAAATAAATAAAATAAATAAAATAAATAAAATAAATAAAATAAATAAAATAAATAAAATAAATAAAATAAATAAAATCAATAAAATCCATAAAATAAATAAAATAAATTAAATTAATTAAATAAATTAAATATATAAATAAGTAAAATAAATAGAAAAAATAACATAAATAAAATAATTAAAATAAATAAAATAAATAAAATAAATAAAATAAATAAAAAAATAAAATAAATAAAATAAATAAAATAAATAAAATAAAATAAATAAAATAAAATAAAATAAAATAAAATAAAATAAATAAATAAATAAAATAAATAAAGTAAATATAATAAGTAAAATAAATGAAATAAATATAATAAATAAAATAAATATTTTTTTTAATTCAATTTTTCAATTTTTTTCAATTTAAATTTTGTTTCGTTCGATTGAGAAAAATAAAGAAAATAAATAAAATAAATAAAATAAATAAAATAAATAAAATAAATAAAATTAAAATAAAATAAATAACATAAATAAAATAAATAAAAAAAATAAAGTAAATAAAATAAATGAAAAAAATAAAATAAAATAAAATAAAATAAAATAAAATAAAATAAAATTAAATAAATAAAATAAATAAATAAATAAAATTAATAAAGTAAATATAATAAATAAAATAAATAAAATAAATGAAATAAATAAAATAAATATTTTTTTTAATTCAATTTTAAAATTTTTTTTTCAATTAAAATTTTTTTTCGTTCGATTGGGAAAAATAAAGAAAATAAATAAAATAAATAAAATTAAAATAAAATAAATAAAAAAAATAAAATAAATCAAATAACTAAAATAAATAAAATAAATAAAATAAATAAAATAAATAAAATAAATAAAATAAATAAAATAAATAAAGTAAATAAAATAAATAAAATAAATAAAATAAATAAAATAAATAAAATAAATAAAATAAATAAAATAAATAAAATAAATTAAATAAATAAAATAAATAAAATAAATAAAATAAATAAATAAAAAAAATATTTGAGGTACATTTCAGTCTCCCCTTGCATGTGATCTTTCCAACTAGTCTCACTGATATGGCAACTCTGTCTCTTTGACTCATCAGTTGTAAGTAGCACAACCTGTAGTGCCACACTCAGCAGTAAATTTCAAATGCTTTCAAAAAATTCTTTGATTGATGAAATTTCAAAAATAGCAAAGTCGTAGATCCAGGCTATCGTCTCGTCAATTATTTTATTTGCTTCTCTTGCGCCTCTTGCCCACCAAATCATTGAATTCATATTTTTCACTTCAGCTGACATGTGACATGCTTTTCAACTTGCAAACAAAAGCAAAAATTTGCCACAAAGAACATCAGAAAAAATTACAAAGGCACACAAAAAAAATCTTTTTTTAATCACAACACCATAAATTAACCCATTTTTTTTTGTTGTTGAAAGGCTGCTACTTGCTCATCACATCTGTCGAGTCTCTCTACTATTGCTTATTGTTGCTACTTCCTTCTTTTCTGCTTTGTCTTCTTCTGCCAACTGTGCAGCCATTGTTGTCCGTGCGCCAATTTACGCTTCGTGCCTTCCATTCGTCTAATTAGTAATTTTCACTTTTTTACATATTTAACAGTCGGCACGTCGCCGCCGCCGCTTTTGTTACAGGCTCGACTTGACCTGCCACTGCACCGGCCTTCGCCCTGCCGGCCTTTCTCCGCTCATTTGTCAATTCATGTCCAAAAATAATGTGTATTAATCTGTAAACGTGTTGCCAGTGCTTTTGCTTTGTGCCAGTGAGGAGACGGAGAGTGCCCGTCCGGTTTTTCGGTCGCGTTTGTATATTTAGTTTCGTTTCTTTGTTGCTCACTGTTGGTTTTTGTTCTCCTTCAGTAAGCCCATACTTTACCTTTTTTTATTAGCATTTATTGTTGCCATTATTTCTGCTCCGTTTACACATTTCCTTGATCTTCTTTGGCTGTAATCTTTAATTTGGCGCCATTTCCGCAATAATTCATTCGTTTTGTTTTGTTTGACTTGGCTTCATTGCCGCATTTTCCCAGTTTTAAGTTTGATTTTATTTTTGGCGCATTTTTGTTATTTATCGGTTTTAAGTAGAAAAATTCAAAGCTAAATTGTTTTGTAAGGATTGCTTGGTGTATCGGTTCATTGGGCTTCAATAGTTAAGGATTTTACTATAGCAAACTGCGAAAATTCTTTTATTTAAATATAATTTAACTTATAATGATCAATTGTTCATAAAACATCTGACAATTATCACATCTTTCGGCAATATCAAATAGTTCAATACTTCAAATGATTGATTACTAATGAAACATGAAGTCACCCAACGCAAGAGTGTTCCTTCAGACTTAGCAATTTGCGTTAATTAATATTTTCAATGAATATTAATATTATTATTTAATTTAAAAATATTAAAACTATTATTAAATATTAATATTTATTATTATTAATATTTATTATAAATATTTATTATTATTAATTAATATCTTCGATGAAAAGTTTAATGTAATCGAAGATGAAGAAAATCAAATTGAAATTTAAAGCCTGCAAATGTGTTCCCAGTTCTTGTCGACTGCTGAACGAATTGTACACAAAATTGCATAGGAAAAATTCTTAAAAATTGTTATGTTATTCTCTTCGCTTTGTTGAAACCATATTTCTATTTTGCCAAATCAATTTTGCAAATAATGAAAACATTTTAATTGCATAACATTGCAGAATTTCTTATGCACTTTAGGCATTTCAGTGGAAGTGTGCAATGTTATATTATACAAGTTTCCTGGCATAAATTGGAAAACCGTAAAACGATTTTGTGTGACGTAGATCACAGAAATAATTTTATGCATAATTTTGCGCAAAAAACAAAACCAACGGTAAACGGAATAAGTATTGGGTCATAAGTTTTATAAATTTAATACAGAAAAAATATGATGTAGAAAAAGATCTCTACTCAGGTTGCTCAGAAAAAGGTATTTGAAATATTGTTGCGAATATTTTTTTGTCATTGAAGATCGCTGTTCGGTGCCGATGCATCCAGTGGTGCATCGATTTTATAAATTTATTTTTATAAATATTTATTTTTTATATTTATACTTCTTAATAGGTTAATTTTAAATGCATTTCATAAAATTAAAAATTAATTAAACTGAAATGCAACTCAGCGGTTTGGGTTTGGGCGTTATTGAATCAGTTACCCAATCGGTCTGTCAGGGCAAACAATTGGAAGTGTAGACCGAACAGCTCTTCCGAAGATTTTCAATGCTTTCCAACTTTCCGCACCTATCGAAAAGTGAATTTCTAACGGCCTGTCCGTATGTATCAGTCAGACAATAGCACAAAAATACATCGTATGCCAGTAAATGAATGAATAAATGCATCGCCAAGCACTCAATTATGCGGCAAATTCTAAGAGCGCAGTTTGCTGAACACTAAACTGCATGCAAAATATAACGAAATAATGCATGCACACACAAACACATACAAAAATATATATAGTATAATAATAATTAATTGACTGGCACGACAGCCCGCTTACGCGAGACTAAGGCCTAGCTTCCCGCAACTACCCGTGTTGTGCGTGTGAATTTGTACACGGGTTGGAGGGACCTACAGTTTTATGCCGGTTCCGAACGGCAGGTTGGGAGCTTTTTCATAAGCAATTTTTACTCTCAGAGGTTTGCCATTTCCAGCTGAGAGGACAGCCACCGAAAGAGAAAACGAGTTTTCCCGTTATTTTTTTTTTAGGTGTTATTACAGGCAGTATTTGAACCTGAGGTTGCTGCCTGCGACTCGCGGTCCAACGCACTAACCAACTGAGCCACGGCGGCTATATATAGTATATTCATCATATAAACCGAATGTGTGAATATAGGCGGAATTATGCATATTTAATATTGCAGAATTTTGCACGCCAATTTTGTGTCCCTACACCACGAACAGCGAGGACCGGGACTGTGCGTGTGCGTGTGTGTGTGTATGTGTTTGTCGCATTTATGAAAATATTGTCTTTTCGCAATATTTGCTGCACAGCCTAATAGCAACAGCAACGACATCAGCAATAAATGACAATTTTATAACAATAACAGTGAATAATTACTTGCGGTTATTCTGCCATAATCAGCAAATTGTGCCTGCTTGTCGGTTGTTATCTTTGCTGCTGGCCTATTTTCGGTTTGGCCGTAATTGCCGCTTGCTGTTTTTGCCGGCAGTTAAAATAATATTTTACATTATTTAGCTCAGCGAACCGTTTGATGGATGGCAGGCGGCGGCGCCGAACCGAGCGAAATTTCATTGGGACGCAACACGGACCCGGACATGGAGCAGAGGTCACAAATGCGCCTTGAAATGTTCACTGTGCGACGGCGTTAATTTGCCAGCTTTACGAAACAAAACAATGTAATGTTTGTTGTTGTTGCAATTCAGTTTGCTTCAGTTCAGTTAAGTTCAGTTTGAGCAATTCAACTAGATTGAATGTTTTGCGGCCAAGCCAAAAGCCAAAACGAATTGTTTGCGAATTGATTTTGTGACTCTCTGCGTCGCTGCTGGGTTCAAAGCGGAGGCGTCAATTTATCGCGAGCGTGGGCGGAGTGCGAACGTGTCGCGACAGCAGCAGAAATAATCAACCTCAAGTCTTATGTAATTAGACGTTAAACAGCTCGAGGCCGCAGCGTCTTTCTTGGAATTTACACAAATGCAAATATGTCGCTTTGACGGTGGGGTGAGCCCAGCTCCACTGTAATGACATCCTTTCCGTCAAGCGAATTTGTCTTGCTTGGTCCCATGTGCAGACGATCTAATTTAATTTTCATTTTTACCGCATCATCAGCACCAATGACGATGCGCCGATAGCAGCAGCGCCGCTGGCAACATTGTCACCATTGCCAGCAATATTATCGCAACCATATTTGCTGTAGTTATTGCGTCCATTTTTGACTGCTTGCCAGTTACTTACTACTCAAATAGCGTCCAACACCTTTTTTTTAATATTCAGCAATGCATATACAACAACAATGTACATACAACAGCAACACCAACAATTGCCAAGGTAACTTATCTTGAATTGCTTTTGCGCCCTTCTGCTCGTTCGGAATCTCTGCCGCTCCTCCTCTTCGTCTCTTTCCCTGACTTACGCGCGTTCCGTCCTTCGTGTTGCATTCTTTTGTTGCAATTTTCATTTTCATTTCCTTTTCAAATTTTAATTTCATTTAGCCAGAGGCGTTACAGCGATCCACCTCAAGTGCAGACAGTGCTCGTCGTTGCCAGCACTTGTAACTTGCACGCGCTGCTGCCGCAACACAATGTGTTTTGTTATTATACGGTACAAATACACACACACACCCACATCAATTTCCGCATCCTGTGAGGCACTTTTCAAGAATGCGCTCGGGTGGCAACGCTGATAGGGTGCTGCGGCACTGGCTGCACTGACAGCAGCTGTGGCGCACTCGGTGTCGGCTGTGCGCTTGTTGCAATTTATTTCACACGTGCCACACTCGCATTGCGGCAGGACTTTGTCACACAATGTGCACGCACGCGCACTGCAACGACCAACAACAACAACAGCAGCAACATGAACGGCGTCAACATAAAAGCGAATTGCAACTGCAATCGTCGTATTGCGTCCGTTAAGTGGAACTTTTGCTCTTCGTCGCACTGCGGCCGGTCTATAAACGGAACGACGCTCGCATACACACACACGAACACATGCACACACACACCGACATGCGAATAGAACTTTCTGCAGCGAGTGCAGGAAACAAAAGAAGCATAAAATTAGACATAGAGCAATAGAAAGATAAAGAAAACATAAATGGGGATCACCATTGAAATTCCAGAGCGAAATTGCACTCGAGCCGCTGTGGGTAGTCACTTTGAAATGTTGCCAGCTCACTTGGGGCCAACTGAAAAGCGTTGAAAATAGCAGAAACAAATCATTGGTTCTTCAATGTGTGTCACATGTGCCACAAACATGTAGCTATGAAAAAATTAAACAACTTTGGTACTGTGAAGGTGCCGCGGCGTTTTGACCACTTTGAAACGAAAGGAAATTTTTTTTATGTATAGCATTTGTATTGGAAGCTTAGAAATGGAAATACAATAAAATTGAAATTGTATTAAAGTGCGATTAGTTGTTGCTTGGAGATGAGCTGGTTGTCTTACAATATAAGAGCACAACGTATTTTTTAGCAGCAGACTTTTTGGTAAAATTCCAAAATGTATAACCCTTTTTCTCTTTTATAATTTTCAACCGACTATATATAATAAAAATACACATTTATAGGTTTAATTCCAAGATCGGTGTGGTTCTTGTTCACTTCTCCACATGTTTAGTTAATCGTAGAGCTTGGTTGGGTATAGATCAGTGCGGAGTTGAAAATCCAGTCGTATAATCTAAATGAGTTTGGAAGTTAGATGTGCACCCCGCTCAAAAAATCCATGCAAGCCTAAAGTTTAAGGCCCCACACACGTTGCAGGCGTTGGTAGACTTGTGAGCGCCTTTGATACTGGGTTTTGTATACACGCATCCCCACTGCAGTCTCTGGCAGAATTTCACAATATCACCTAAAATAATTTACATATATGCAAAATATTCTACTACAAATATTTATGTTCGTGTATGTGTATGCAACTGTGCAGATAGATATGGATGTGTGGCTCATGGCTAATTGTTGGCTAATCTAAATTACGTATACGGCCGGGTGGGCTGCCGCTCGTTGGCAGGAATTTGCGCTCAACTCAACTCAATTCCGCAGCCCAATGAAACTATACATACATATGTGAGTGTGTGTGTGTGTGTTTGTGCTAATAAAACTAAAAATAATTAATTTCTCTAATAAACTGCCACGTACGTACAGCATCAATTGGCCTCGTCACGAGACGAAATTGAGGAACACGTAGCCGCTTCCCTCGGCATGGACACGTACGAGCGTGCAGCGCACACACCAGCGCACAGTCGAAAGCGCAAATTATTAAAACTTGGCACTTCCTGCACAAACAATTTCCTTACATGCAATTAAATTAAGCAAAGAGCTGGCAGCGGTGGGCGAGTGAAGCGGCGCAAACGAGAAAGTTTCATGTCGAAATGTTGCTGACCGCTGCAGCGCTGCCAGCGACAAATGTGTACGCTCAGCCGAAAATGTTGACGACTGACGATGATGACGAGCAGTAGCGGCGCATCGACTTTTGTTGTTGTTTCTATGTTGTCCCCCGTTAAGGTGCAGAGTGCTGTCCTGTGCTGTGCCGCGTGGCCTTACGTGCGTCATCAGCTTGACGGCATCACTCACCAGTTTCAGTCGGTGTTGTTCATGTCTTTTTTGGCCACTTGCTGTTCTAGTGGCAAATAATAGTGTTGCCGCTTGTCGCAAAGTTGTTGCAGTACGAGTACTGCTGCGAGTGTGAGTGTGTGTGAATTTTGCAAATATTTGCAAAGTAGATCATTCTCCGCTAGGCGCTCAAATTTTTGCTGGCTGGCCATCTAAACAGCAACAACAAAACTTGCAAACTTAAAAACACCAGCAGCAACAGCAAAATCAACATAAATTTCAGCAGCAGCATCAATTGTCGTAGGCGCTCGTCTTGCCCGGCGTAACGCAATCTAATGCTGAAAGTTATAAATTATATGAAGTTACAAGCGAACACGTACACACAAATGATGCCATCTATGATGTATGTATGCATGCAGATGCAACATGCCACACCGGTGCAACATCGTCGCAGAAGCCACTGCGAAACCTGCAAAATGAAGACAGATGCGACGTGCAGCGGCTTGTTGCACATGTTGCCTCTGCAGCACTGCATTGCTATTTCTGTAGCAGTAGTAGCTGTTGTTGTTGTTTCTACTATATATGCGTATGCCAGTTAGCTTGTAAACGAAATACGTAGTGTGCTGTGTGCACAAAACGAGATTATGCAACATTTTAATCATTTTTACAAATAATTGACTGCCGGCGACACGCTCGTCGTGACGTGAGCAGACTTTTCAAGTGATGAGTTTATGGCTGAATGACTGCACAACAGTCAAGTAAAACGTTGCGCTTCTGTAGAATTTCATCTCGAAAGCGTTTGGAGCAAACATTAATTTGTTGAAAGATAAAATTTTGTTTGGTGCATTGTGCGTGCCCATTCAGCAAAGGTTTTTGCATTTTGCAAAGCAATTTGTCATTCACTGCAACTGCTTGCTTTGAGAACGAGCTGATCAATAAGTGCAGTTTGGTTGAATGAAAATGTCCAAGTTTGATGGATTTTCAATTATTTATTTATTTTTTTATATATTTACTTACAGAAACGATGGAAACATTTTCTTAATGTAGTTGGCATTTCTTTATGCTTCTGTTTCTCATTTATTATTTTTGTCAAATTAAGGTCAAATTTACTTAAGGCCCAACCATGCTCAGCATGTGCAAGCCTACGGAAGAGAGAACATTTAATGAAAAGTACGAGTAAGCACGAAAGTTTTAAAAGCAGAGATTTAAAATAATTACTATCCATATTTTTGGAGATACAAATATTGCCCTAATTTAAGTAATTTCTATAATTACTGCTTTATAATAATTATTCCCAAAAAGATATTTTTTACGTCGCCTATAACTATTATCATGTAATCAATATTTTTGAGTTGCATATTAACTCTTATAAGACACAAATATTTTTTTCGTTATGGATAATTAATATTTTGGGATTTTGGTTTTTTACATTTTTTTACTTTTTTTAATTCACGTTACCGATAACTATTATTTTGTGAATTTTTGTTTACGTTGCTTCAAAACTTTTATTTATGATTTTTTTTTCATTTACGTTGCCGATAATTATTATTGTGAAAACAAATTTTTTACGTTGCATTACCATACTTTGGGTATGAATTGGTTTTTAATTATTTCAAATTGACGAACACAAATTAATTGCAGAAAAGAAATTTCCACCAGCAACTAAACAATTAAAATCAATTCATACTTAAAATGTGGTAAGGCAACGTAAACAAAATGTCTTTCATAAAAGTTATGAAGCAAGGTAAAAATATTTTCTTTCAAATAATAGTTACAAAAAATTATGAAGCAACTTAAAAAAAAACTTTTAATAATAGTGATCGGTAACGTAAATAAAAAAAGTCAAAAATAAAAGTTATCAAGCAACGTAAAAACAAAAAATCCCAAACTAATAATTATCGAGAACGAAAAAAATATTTATTTTTCATTGCAGTTACTATGCAACGTAAAAATTAATTGTCGCAAATAATAATTATAACACCGTGCGACAGGATTTTTCACACCGGGAAACATCCATATGTGCGTGAAACTATATTAGAGACCAAATTTTAGTAATACTGCGTACTCAGTTTTCATTTCTACATCCTTTATCTTTTTACAAGGGCTTTAAAATTTTGAAGGGGATACAAATTAAAAAAATATAAAAAATACTTAACTCGTTAGAATATGGCGATATGTACATCAAATGAAAGAGCAAAGGCTCAAGAATTAAAATAAAGTTGATTTTTTATCTCTTTGTAAAACAGGTTTCAAGGTCCTTTGAAATTTTGAATCCTTTATATCCTTGAAAATTTATATAGAATTGTCTTGAAAAGTAAGTATGTATGTTAAAACCCAAAATCTTCTTGATCACGTGTCAAAAGTTCATTACTCTAACTTTATTGGTTCGAAAGTTATTTAAAAAAGGCGGAAGCTGCAATTCTAATGAAGTACAAAAATTCTAATTTATTTGAGTATCAGTATTTCAAATAATAAAAAGATGCAAAATGTAACTATTAATATGTAACATAAATTTTTTTGTTGGTTACACCGTGCAACAAAAATTAAAAAAATTTTTCACACCGCAAAAAATCTATATGGGCGTGAACCGAGAGACCAAACATAGTAATACTGCGTACTCAGTTTTTCATTTCTACATCCTTTGTCCTTTGTCCAAAATAAAAAAAATATAATGCTCGATGTTTCGCATGCCCTGCATGGTTGGGCCTTTACGGTTAAAGAACTAAACTTCAGCCATCTATTCGTGAAAATTCCCCTATTTTCCACAAATCATAAAAATGTTGATGTT
Organism: Melieria crassipennis; assembly: GCA_963668005.1. Lineage (NCBI taxonomy): Eukaryota > Metazoa > Arthropoda > Insecta > Diptera > Ulidiidae > Melieria > Melieria crassipennis. The sequence goes on along the minus strand of OY764963.1, from coordinate 112,461,917 downwards.
CTTGACGTCATAAACTATTGTATAGTCTTAACTTGCTACCAATGCTACTAATTAACCTGCGAGCGTTCGTACGTAATAACGAAACATTGCAATAATTTGCTTACGTGCCATCGCTCATGAAAAGTTATGCCAAAAATGGGAATTTTTGCACTGTCCCATCCAGCTGAGTTATGTGCATGTTGCATAAAAACGCCAATGAAAATAAAAATAACTTGCTAAATAATGAACTGCATGCCCCGTGGCGCATGAGCGACCTGCAATGAATGTACGCAGCTGTACATGTAACAACAATTTTTTATCGCAAAATATTTGCCAACAATTTCGCCATTCAACACTTTGCTGTTGCTGCCACCGCTGCGGCCGGGCGATAATTTATCGCTGCACTTCACATCATCGAGACTATCGTCCGAACCAACCAGCCAACGGAGCGAAGAGTGTAAAACCGCCGCCCCAAGCAAAAAAGGCCAAAACGAAAACGCACAGCGAAAAAGTGCGCTTAATCCTTTGACACTTTGTGGAATTAATCAATTCTGTCCATTAGCGCTTTAGTTGGTGGTGCGACGAAAGGCAATCAAAGAGATGAATGAGTGCCCGACGAAAAGGCGTAATGCATGGGCGGTCGACGGGCGGCTGGCCGATGGTGGGCGAAAGCGAATGAAATGCCATTTCTTGATGCGGCATGCTTGCCACAGCCACACTGGCCATGACATCAACTTTAACGGCAGCAGCAGCAGCAGCAATAACAACAACAGGTCAACAGCGTCGATGCCAAATTATGCACAGGCTGCCGACTAAAAGGAATTTGTTGTGTGCGCAATTAGTGCGCGATGCCTGCGCCTTCATATCTTTGGGACGCAGTCAAAGAGCAACAACAACAACAGGCACAAAAACAACAGAAAGAACACTACGAGCTCGAGAATGCTGTGCTGTGACGTTCGCGTTGATGGCTGCAAAACAAGGAGCACTACAACAGCAACAAACTCGACAAACAGCAAAACCAAAAACAAAAAAAATGGTCGTCTTGTCAAATTTGAGTGATAAATGTGCCGCTTCATAATTTCCAACAACTACACTGTGCGCTGCGCGTCCGCCCGACAGTTTTGCTTTCCGTTTAAATTTGCCTTTCGTGTTTTTGTTCGCTCCAGTCATTGCAATGTTTGTGTGTTTACTCGGCTCAGTGGAATCCTTTACTTCCGTCCGCACCTCATGGTCCTCCCCCGGCGACTGGTTTTTGATCATTTGTGTTTATCGCGACATTTTGTTATAATTAAATAGATGCGCCTTTGCGTGAAATGAGTTGGCGCTCGCTTGTCAGCGGCGTGCGCCGAGTCAGTGTTGCGTTTAATTGTCGACATAACGCGGGGAACCTCCGAAAGCGACTTTGGAGCATACTTTGCGAGATAGTTGGGGTTTTTTTTTGACTATTTTTGATTAGAAAATATAACAACTGAACTAATTTGATTAGAAAATATAACAACTGAACTAATTTGATTAGAAAATATAACAACTAAAACAAAAGAGTTTAATTCTAACGTTTGGTATAAAAAGTGAAATCCACAAATAACGTTCTTTTCAATGAATAAAATAAAAATCCAAAAATTATCGCAAGTGTATTTTAAATAAATTGTATTGTTAAACATAGAAAATTTCAGTGTTTTTTATTTTCTTGGTTTCCCCTCAACTTTTATGTTATTCTCTATGCGCAGTTGTTGCTTTAGACCACTTGTGCGGCACTTGCAGACATTACGTTGAAATGAATGAGCAAATGTGCTTGGCGCTAATTGCATTACGTAGGCGACACGTAGCGCCGACGCGGTCCGCTTTTGTGCCGTGCAATTTTCTTTCCGCTTCCGCTCGTAGGTGGCGCACAGCTTCCGCTAATGTGCCGTTACAAAGCGGCTGAAGCAGAAACATTTGAAAGCGAGCAGTGATAAAGTGGTAATAAAGAAAAGCTTGTAAAAAACAAAAAGGACGAGCAGCCGCAGCAGGAGAATTGAGAATGAACAAGCAGCACAGCGAAAGGGGAAGAGCCGAGCATGAACAGCATTTTTCTTGTTGTTGATAGCAGCTGCAGCGGCAAGAAAAAGTTTGAAAAGTTTGCGCAATTTAAAAGACAAAGTGCTCTTTTTTCACTTTTCCCCAGTTCGCCGCGTTTTCCTTTGCTGTCTTTTATTGTGTGCCGCATTTCGTGCGGTTTTTTAGTGCGTTCGTGTGTTGATTGCCATTCGGTTTGGGCTCTCTGCCATTTCGCCACTATCTAACGGGGTTTTCTCTTGTTGTTTTTGGACTAAAGTATTTTTTTCAAACCTAATTCTTTAACTCGAATCATATTTGTCGATGTAGTTATTAGAAAGCAAGCGACTTTCAAAAATTTTCATTTTTAAATTTGACCAAAGTTTGCTGCATTTCGATGGGAAATTTGCTTAAAAACCAATACATGTTTTTTATTTATTTTCACAAGTGAAATGCTGTAAAAATTGCAGCTGCTGTAGGCATTGAAAATGTCAAACACGCAAAGTGATAACAAATATCGAAGCGTTTGCATGGAAAGTGGATGATGTTGCGGCTGCTTATTGATTGTGATCAATCAGCAGGGCGGCTTGTTGGCCGCAAGGGGGAGGTGCACTGAATTAGATTGATTTCCTAGTAAATGAGTTTATCGTTTTGATTGATGGCTTTGCGTCCGATTACATTAGCTAAGCGGTTGAAAACACTATTTCCTCTGCGGTGCTGACGTTTGTTGATTTGTTTGTTGATTTGTGCGGCGATTTGTTTACTTAAGCACTTGGCTGTGTAAGGCAATTAGCAGCTACTCCTAAGGCATTGTGTTAATAAAATGTTTGAGATGCAGCATGTTGGAGCCTTTTGTGTTTTGCATGGTTGGAATATGAAAATTATTCTCAAATATTGAAATGCACAGTCAGTTCACAATAGCTCTTCTTGACAAATACACATACAAACAAATGTGTACATAGCAACAATGATAATAATGTGACACAAACACATATTTCGAGCTACTTTTCAGATCTGTGTCTGTTAATTCAATGAAAGGTATGTTTTCGCTGCTAAATGAAATCCACATAAAAACTCTCAAAATTTATCCGCGATTGCTCGCATTTGTGCTGCCAGTAACTTTTGGTAGCAACTTGTATGCACCTACGGGGCGTATGAGTAATTAAAATTTAAAACAACATTGTACAAAATTGTTGGCCAAAATTATATTTGTCTGCACATTCTGGTGCATCCAGACGCAGCCGGCAGTCAGCAGTCGGCAGCAGTCAGCGTGTTCCGGGCGAGTTGCGCAACTCAGCTGTGGCACAACTCAGTCGAAATGAAACCGCCAAAAAGTTGCATTGCCCAACATGGAGCAACTTTCTTGTCAACTATCGCTCGAGCTGCCAGCAACAAAGTGCGAATGTGTCTGTCAGAGCCAGCAGCAGCAGCAGGTGCCACAATAATTGGGCGTTTCTGTTGAGTTTAGTGACACCACTAAACCGTTTCATTACATTTCGCGGTTCGCCCACAAACAGAAAATTGACATTATAGGACAGCAAAAGCGAGCAAGTGGCGTTTCGTCGTAATTTGGTTCTCGTAATTTGGTTTCAGTCAGCTTTTATTGATGTTTATTAATTCTTACGTTTGCTGCCTCATTCCTTTTACCCTTTCAAATGCTTACTTTGTATCTGCTTGCTCGGCTGCTTTTTTTGTTCTTTTGTGGTTTGACACTCCACAATTTTTCCTTTCATTTCCCATGGCCAAAATTAAAAATTTGTTTGCCTAAATTAAAAATTACATTTAGTGCAATCAAACGCCACTTGCCTCACTTTCTCTTCTTCTTCTTCGGCCCACTGCCTTTGGCGGCTCAGCGCTCGACAAAGAAACTACCGAAAATAAACATTGCAAATATTTTTAATGCAAATTAATACTTCAGCCAAATAAGCGAATTTTAACTTCTCAACTGCGTCGACAAGTCAGCAAGTCTGTCTCTCAAGTGGTCTCAAGTCGACCGGAGAGACAGCCAAACAGAGAAAAAGAGAAGAAGCAGAACTGTGTCGAGTAATTGAAAACAGAAAGTTGAGTTAGGTTGAAGACGTAACTAAGTAACCGACCAATTAACGCGACAGCAACTCACGTAAATATTTTAATTATTTGGCAACTAATTTCATTTTATTAAAACGTTATTTGGCAACAAATTTATGTCATGTTAATTGAGTCATTTTCAAATGAAATTGGACAATGTTGCAAACGCATTAAGGGGCCCGAACACTGTAAACTGCGATTTTTCATATGTTTTTTATTTTATTTATTAAAAAAAAACGGACGTTCCGATTTACATGAAACTTTACACATATGTTAATAAATGTTTAGATTATCGAAAAAACTGATAACTGAAAAAGTTTTTATCCGATCGACCTGATTCAAATTGCATTCTATTCGGGAATAGTGTCGCTTCTGCTCGACGTAGCCGTTTTTCGATATATGCCAAACTTTTTTTTTTATAAATAATTTAGTGCAAAATTTTACGCGAAAAAAAAAACTTTTTCTTCAAACAGCCGCCATTTTTATTCTAATCAATATTTTTAAAATCCCCTACGCCAAACAGTAGCCAGTAATGTATATTTCAAGAATCTTTTTCGTTTTTTGCTCTAGGAGGCTCCGTTATGCTGATTTGCTGTCAACGCGACAAGGGTCATTTTAAAAAGACGACATTTTGGATCAGCTACAGAATACAAACATGGCCGCCAAAAAAAAAAAAAAAAATTTTTTTTCGATAATCTAGACATTTATTAACATATGTGTAAAGTTTCAAAGTAAAGTTTTTAATAAATAAAATAAAAAACATATGAAAAATCGCAGTTTACAGTGTTCGGGCCCCTTAAACCATTTTCAAAAAAAAAATTTCTAGGAGGAAGAATTGTATAGGAGGAAAGTTTAGGAGATTTATATTTTCAGTTAGGGGAATTTTTCGAATACTTAGTGGACTTTTGGGAGATTTTTGAATAACGAAGTATGATGTCTTGGGAACACTGGCAACAAAACATATTTTGGCAACTATTGTAATGGTCAAAGCACCCTATTGTGTTCAAAATTTTTAAGTTTACCAAATGTAAGCTCGTTCTATCTCGTTCTCACTTATTGCTGTCACAATGAAATGCCGCTTTTGGCACTTTTTTTGAAATGGCACTTTTTGTTCAATTCATTTGTTATATGTTTGGTTGTTGTTAAGTTTTTGTTGTTAAGCTGAAGATGAATAAAAAAAGGCTGCATTAAAAAAAATTATAGCTATGTATATATTTTCATTTTTTATGAGAATTCCAATTCCTTTAAATTGATGTAAATTATAAAAAAAAATTTAGGAGATTTTTTTAACTTTTGGCAGGAAATTTCAGTATATTTTTTAAGATTTAGGAGAAAGTCATTTCAGGTATCTGGCAACACTGCTGCGGCCTGCGTTCAGGCGTCCGGCACTGTCTGGCGCTCTGTTCGATTCAGTTTTTCGTCGAATTGAATTTTAGCTGCGCTCCCGCTTGGGAACTGTGCGTGCGTGCGTTTTTACTGTATTTGTGCGGCTGCTAATGCATGCGACGCACTGCAGCCACTGCACATTTGTTAATGTGATCTCGAGCGTGTGTAATGAAGAAAATTTGCACGCAATTTTTGGGTCATCATTTTCGCATTAGCCTCGTTTCAATCGGCACTGCTGACCGCTTTTGTGGATGCGGTTGCAATTTTCGCTGCAATTGTTGCTTCTGTTGGGTTTGCAGCAGCGCGGTGTGTGCTATACAATTTCAATTATTGTATATTGCCAATAGATGGGAACAACATTTTATTGGTATCAATTAAGATTTTATCATTTTGATTGTGAGTTGCGCTGAGTGCTAGCCACACTTCTCCCCCATGCACAGTGATTCGACTCCATACAACCGCGGGACAAAATCAGAAGGAGTGGTACAACCTTCTTAAATTTAGTATACTAGTTAATCGTGGTCTGCTGAATTGAAATCTTCATTTTGTTTTACTTAAACTTTTGTAGTTTGGCAATGCCTTAAACTGACTTAAATTTGCAATTTTCGCCATTTTTGGTGAACTATAGCACCAAGTGTGTTGGCTAGATCTTTGAAATATCACATTTAATCGGTAACGTCAACATTAATAATTGCAAAGAGTAACAGAACTTGTACGAGGACCCTTTAGTTTTGCAATAAAAACGATAATAATAGATGTATGTCTTGCATTTGTGCAGTTTTTTCAATGTTTCATGCTGATTGCATACTTTTAGGGATGAATAAAATACATTTTGTCGAAAAATAGGTGTTTAGACCACTTTTGAAATTGAATTATTTTCTGAGATCGGTAGATATCCGACAAAGAAAAAATGCTTCTTAAAATAAAAAAATCCAGGAACATACTTTCGCCTACTTTTTAGATATTTTCCTCTAAGTTTTGTCAATTTTCAGATTTTTAATTTAGCAATATATTTGAAATTAAAAGTGCAGCAAAAGCCTCAGCTTTGCAAATTTTAAGAAAACATTAAAAGCGAAAATGGCCACATCATTTCTTAATCTATATTGAAAGTTTTAGCAACTTCTTTGTAACCATGTATTTTTACTCAATAGACTAAAACACAGAAAATATGTGTTTACATTTTTTTGTGAAAAAAGTTTCAACTTTGAGCCGCTTTTGCACAGACACTAATTAATTCTTAGCACAAATTTTTGGGGGTTTTCTTAGTTGGAGTTTTACCTTTCAAATGACATCAAAGTCGTTAAATTTTCGTTTTTTGTTCCAATCAGAACTACTCGCTTAAATAAGATATTTTTTATAAAAAACTATAGAACAAACTATGCTTTAAATCAACCTCTTGTTAGGTTGCTCCTAGAATTTAATAAATAAGCGTCTTTCAGTGATATTGATTTTTTTATTTCAAAAGAAAAGTTTAAAGAACTTGTTTCTAAGTTTTCTTCTTAACTAAATTGCCTTTTTTAATTTTAAGTGTTAATTCATCATAGTCACATCCAGTGAAAAACGCTATAAAATACAGTATTTTAGATAATTGATCAGCCTTTCCAAGAATAAATCAAATCTGCAGCACTTGAGACTACTTTCAAACGAATCTTGCAGTTTCTATTTGATCATCTTAAAATTGATAGATCGATATAAAAATATTAAGATTTGTTGAATCGAGACAAACGAAGCTATCATCTAAATTATTTCACACATGTGGAATATAATTGACCGTCGATCAATCTTTCATTTTTGACGCATCCCAACGCGTGTCCTGCGTGAATGCGTTTGAGGCACTTTCAGCTTATGAAAAATTTACAATTATCATTGTATGCATAGTATATGGTACATTCTATAAGTGCACAAGTGCCTTACTTATTGTATTTGTTGTACCGCATTGCGGCATCTATTGGCCGACGAGCGCCACTGCAAAAGAAACAATTTTTCGGTTTAGATTTTTTTTAGTTTACTTGTCTGTTTTTCCTCCTACCCAATTTTTTTGATATTAAATTCTCTGCTTTGTGCGTATTTACACGAATTCTTTTTGGTGGTTCGCAGGAAACGCGATTCGTTGTTTATTTGCTTACAATGGTTGTGGCGATGGCAGAGCGGTGGGCTCGGGTTGCTTGCGGAGAATGGCAAACCTTTTTATTGTCAAATGCAAAACGTTTTTAAAGGCTGACCATGCCATAGCTTGCGCGCGACGCACTCTTCCCACTCCGCCGCCGGCCTAATACGAAAATAAACAATTCGGTTTGGCTTCTTTGTTACAGTCAATAGCGAGCTGCGCAAAAATTTGCAGCTCTCGCATTGAGTCAACATACTTACTTGGCGTTTCTTTTTTTGTATTCTCTCTGTTATGTAAAAATACAAAAACGAGCCAAGTGAAATGGGCTAAAGCGTAGAGCATACAGAAATAAAACGAAAAGGAAAAATAAAAGGCGAGTGCAAAAAATGGAAAAATCCTTAAAATTTTATTACGGACACGTGTTTACCCTCGCACAGACACCCGAATTTCATGACATTATTTGGGTATGCGCCAGTTTGCATGCGCGTACGTGCGTTTTGGTGTGGGTGTGGGTGTATGTGTATGTGTGCTGTGAGATGTGCATGTGAGGTGCCTATCATTTGCAAAAATCAAAGTAATGCGCAGCCAAAATAATTGTTAAAACAGCGTCACACACGTACAATTTCGGGCACATTACCAACAACAACAACAAATATATAAGTAATATTCGATCGCTTGTGTGAGTGTGTGTCTGGTTGTCTAGCACCAATTTCAGCATGAACAAGCACACACAGCCACAGACGTTTGAACGTTTAAAACGCACACAACAACGCATAACAACAATTTCGCCCCCCACAACAAAAACAACCACACAATGTGGAAAGTGTCAAGCTACCGTTTTCCATTTTCTAATCCGACATGTCAACTTTACACTTAACTGAATTTTCTTTCATCGGCTTTGGGACGTGCGCCCTCCTTCATCTACTCCGTCGCTGTTTTTCGCCCCGATCGCCATTCGAGCATATTTTGTGTAGAAATTCCGCCATGTCGCTTCAAAAAATGCAAATATGTGCGAACGGGTGTGACTGCGAAGTGCGGAGAAGGATCAGAGCAAGGCAGCTTACTTAACACGCTTGTAGAGACGGGCCCCAACCCCCAACGGCGCTTATGCGCTTTATGAGTGTCATAAGCGGAAGGGGGAATCTTATGTATGAATTTTTTATTTTTGTTAAAACTTTAATTTTTTTGCTCTCGGGACTCGAACTGTTAGTGTGCTGCTTTTTGGCCGTCATAAGCGTCTCTGCGTCTTCGGCCAATATTTAGGTCATCGACTTGAGAATTAAATTTCATCACACACACACACACACACACAGACCCAGCGTGTGCCTTCCTGGCCTCGCATTGGTCGCTTCCCTTTGCATTTCCCATTGCCGCCTTTGCTTCTCTTCAGTCAGCCGTCGTCAATACGAAGCACTTCATTTGCATGTGTGCACCTTTCAGGCGTCAATTGGCAGGACATCAGCTTGAAAGTAATTATTTTCGAAATTTGGCCTCAAACTCTAACCGCAGTGGAAAGAAAATGTACCTACACCGCTCAATTGCTACTTTTTCTTTGCACAAGAGAAATGTGGAAAATTGTTTGACCTAAATAAATAGCGGTTCAAGTGTACGTACAAGTACAAATACACATAAAGTCATATACACATTTTATGTATCTGTACTTCAAATCCAATCCATTGGTTGCTCTTGGACAATTGAAACGACTCAAGACAGTTAATTAATCGCCCAATAATACGAAGCGCCGCACAGTGCTTCGAGATTGGACAAAAGTAAGAAAAAAAATTATCGCAGATTTTGACAAAAGTAGTATAATTTTAAAGGTAATTGTTTAGTTAAGCTGGATCCGAAATACTTTATCGAAAAGTTGTCAAAGTCGGATATATTTTTACAAAAATTTATAAAGGGGATATATGAAATTTAGGTGCTTGTATAAAAGATTGTAGAATATGTATTGTTGTAGATTGGCTACTAATTTCTTTTAATATTAAAACTACATTGATTGAAGCGGGACCGCTGATCGGTTTTTTTGTTTAGCATAAATAATATTTTTTGTACGAATTTTCAAAAATGAATTTTTTTTAATCAATGAAAATGAAACATAACCCAATTTAGAAAGGCAATTTAAATCGAATGGCGTGAACTTTCGTAAATCGTTTTAATGAACTTTTTTAGATGGATTTTAAATACGCCAAAAAAAATTTGCGTCTTTTTGCGTCTTCGGAAAATATTAAATTTTTTCGAAACTACTAATGTACTACTAATTTTTTACAGAAGTCGCTTAAGTTAAAATTGCGACCAAAATTTGTAACCAAGTCAATGCCACGAATTATGACTGTTTTTTATAAAAATAGGTTTGGCACGCCTATTTAACCCGTTATGAGTCATATTATCCAATTTTTTCATTATTATGGAATTTGTTTGCTAAAATGTGATTTAATGCTAATATATTCTAAAAAAAAGGGAAGAATGTCTAATTTTGAAGAAGGTCTAATTCTGAAGAATACTTTTTATAATAGTCTAGCCGTTATAAATTGAGCTGCATTGCATCTTCAGGGCTGTGTCATATCCATGTTAAGCTCTAAGGATATCAAACAAAAAAATTATTTCCTTTAAGCAACTTCGCCGCCCTCTTTCCACTCTTTAAATGCCTTTAGGAAAACACTCAAATATGTATTTCGTTATTGTTTTTTTAGTATATGTATGTATAGAACATTTTTAAGCAATCCGACCACAATCCGTCCATATAAGCTTCACCACCCCCTTTCCCCCCTTTCAAGGTCCACGTTTTTGAAATCGCTTCTTTTTAAGGGTTCACTTTCTAAAATACAGCTTTTGACAAAATTCCATTATTATAGCTCCAGCGGTTTGAGCTCGGTGATGATAAAATAATATTAAACCATATATATTCGATTTATTTTAAACTATACCTATATTTTTTTTTGGAAACAATGAATTCAACAGCCTAAAATGACTTAGACTGCAAATTTTCAGCGAATTTCATGTACTCCTTCTATTTTTGCCGCAATTTTGTATGTAGTCGAAGCACTGTGCGCCGGTTATGCCCAGAGCCCAATGTGCTGAACATATTTTAAGTTATTTAAACAAATCCTAGCGATGTCACCGAAGTGTTGACGAAATCAAATCAATCAAATGAATTTTATCAAATATTTTATCAACTGCAAAAGGCGAATTTTCGCCGAAAATTTAAAATTTTCTGTTTATTTATTTAACAACCAAGCCACCACAACTGTGTCGTAAAATCATTTCCAAAATCTGCGCTAAAGGTGGTAAACACTCACCTTAAATCGAATTATATGTTTTCCAAAAACTATTCAAATCATTTTAATGCTCTTTGCTTTCGGAATCCCACACAGTGGCCAGACAATTTCCCCAATTTTTACACATAGTTTGTTTATTTTTTTTTGGTTTTTGCATTGGGTTGGCTACTTTTCAATTCTCTCTCTCAACTGATCTCTTCCCCTTTTTTGTCGGTAAAAAGAATGTTTAACGTAGAGCCGCCATTAATGTATTCCACTTAAATATTGTCGTGGAATTTGCAGATTTGCCAACGCATCGCTGGCGCTGCTCACACCAGCCGTGCAGTGCAGTTCACGTGTCGCGCAAAGCATTTAATTTGTGCGCCGAAATTAATAACGGCTTCCTCGGCGCACGAGTTACCCAACCCAAACTTAATAATTTCAATTATGTGTAAGCATGAAAGTAAAATATGAAATAAACAAACGAGTCAACGTTGGCACCTTTGAGAGCGTCTTTTAATTTTGATTCAAAGGCATAAATTACACTTAGCCCCGGTCGGCCTGACTGCGCGGCCGCAACGGGCGCTTCGAGCGTCCAGTGGCGTTTTGTTTTTTTTTTTGGCATTTTGCATTTCTCTGGCGTCGCCCCCCTTGGGGTCGTTATTTGTATGTTTAATGTGCTTTGCATACACTGCGCTCTCACGGCGGCTGTTGACATGCGAGTGTGTCGGGGTCGCCAGCAAAAGTGTGTGTGTGTGTGTGTGAGTGCGTCTAATGATTTCGTCTGCTTACGTTTCTGCGCCGCACTTTGCGCCTTCGACGCTCCTGAGTGTTTCACTTTATTGCATTACACAAAAGAAGCAAACAGCGACGGATCCGAGCGCAGAGCAAAAGTGAAAAGTGAAATGTGCGGTTGAGTGCTGTGAAGCGGGGAGCGTGCAATATTTCAGCGTTGACTGTTGCTATTTGTTGCTTTGCTGTGCGCAGCATTCTTTATCTTTTTCTTCGTCGCCACTGAACGAAACAAGGAAGGAAGGAAGGAAAGACGAAATTGCGTCAGAAATGCCGCTGGCAAATTTTAATAGCACACGTAAAAAATTTGAAGCATACTTTGCCGCGCTTGGCATCATATGCTGCGGCCCAGGTACAAGCATGGCTGCCGATGTTGAGATGACGGCGCGTGTGTGCGCCTTAATTTAGAAAGCTGCTTGCCAAGCATTTCATTTGCTTTTCTTATTAATTTGCACTCGGTTCCCACGCTCCGTCGCAACTCAAGTGCGTATTTACCCGAAATGTTCGCACGCATAGACATTCGCTTATTGGAGCTTTATTGTTGCTGTCGAATGCTGTTGATGCGAAAATTCCGCTGGGCGTTTCAAGCGAAACGTTGCTCCTAAAACGTTTATGGCTGATGCTTTGTTCGTGCCATGTCTGAAAAGCGATGCGTGAACGGACGGCGCTTAGGTCACAGTTTACGGTACAATTGGCATCGTTTTCATGGTTTTGTGCGCTTCGACCTGCTGCGAAATCAGCACCGCGTCGCACAGTGTCGCGAGTCCATAGTAGCGAGGGACAAAAATTGAAGGAATAGTCGTACGACAATAAAATTTTGTACATATGATTTTGTTATAAAGAGAAGTTAATACGCCAAAAATTACTTCAACCGCCCCACGGAGACGCCCACCTCCCATACAAACCAAATACTAAGTTGACAGTATCTCGGAAACTATAAAAGATATATTGATGGAATTTGGTACAGCAACTCATATCATCAATATGAAGATATTTACCAAAAATGATTTCGATCAACTTACAAATACGCTTGTAATAAAAAGAGAAAATATTACAAAAACTACAAATATCTGTGCATACTTATGCGCACCTAAGCAATTTCAAACCCAAATAGAAAATAATAATACCTTTTATTAAATTCAGTAAAGCATATATTTTCATTAAAAATTACAATTTGTTAATTTGTACTGCTAGGACAATCGGTTTCCGATGATGAATTATTCAAATTAAACCATCTACATCTATTTTTGACAAAATTGTAAATTAAATTTTTTTTAAATTGCATTATTATCAGAGTTTCGGTTTTCATGTTTACCCTTAATTTTCCTATTAACTGATATAATTGGTTCTGTAGGCATTAACAAAATTTGCTTCCTTCCGAAAGTTGCCTTAATTCGATGGCAAGCCACCCAGTATTACTGAAGCCTTCCATCGAATCTACCTTTTTTTTTTGTAATTTTTCAAAATCGAGTGGTGTTTGCATATTATTCCAAACAAAAATGTATAGCTCAAGCGAAGCGCAGCAGTGGTCGCTATGTTTTCCTGCCAACCATGCTGCAAAAAGGACCCTATTTTTGACTACATACGTCACTGAAAATGTTGAATTTCTTAAAAACATGCAAGTTTGTCCAGCTAAAGTCCATGGTTTCTATTAATACATACTTTCAGCTATATCACACTGTAAAATCTCGAAGTAGTAAGAAGTAGTTTTTTTTTAAAGCTTATCTAAAGTTTGATGACACTGCACTTTTATTCCTACGAATTGACGTTTCTTCAAGTAGCGGTACAAGGAATATGGAAAGCAAAAGAAAAGAAGGAAAGCTTCCCCAGAGTTGCAAAAATAGTATATTTATAGAATATATTTACTTAACATAAGGTTCAATGGGAAATTTTTCAATAAAAGTCCTCGAACTTACATTCAACATATTTCAATAATTTCTACCCAAGTCAACAACCTTCACAAAGTGCATGTTTGGTGGCCTGCCATCGGTATATAAATTGATATTTTTTAAAACCGTTTTCACATTATATTAAATTGAGCTATTTACTTCAGTACTACAAACTTATTTTTCTACATTTACGACATTCATTTTTTTATTTTTGTCCCTACTCGCGACACTGTGCGTCGCTGATATGTGGAATACACATTAGGGGATAATTACTATTTGTTATTGTTGCGTAGCATTTTTCCGTAAGCGGGTAATGCGGAGGAGGAACTACACACACACACACACGCGCACGCACACAGAATTAAACGACAATGTACATTGATACTGAAATTAAGTCGAAGACAAATTTCGTCTGAAAACGATTAAGTAGACATTGTATGTATTATTGCAAAATTGCTGTGTATATGCAATTTCGTGTTTTTTTCATTCATTATCATTTATTCTGATGTCGCAAACCTGTACTGAATACCAATTCTCGGTCTCTTTCTCTCTGTTTGATTGCAGTGTCGCCCACGGGGATGTCCACAGCCAAAAGGCTGGTCCTCTCACTACGCGGCCGCAAACATTCACAGGGCAACACAGCGACCTCCTCCACGCGCCTAGTGTCGGCTGGCACCTCCCTTGGCCATGAGCTGGACGAAATAGCCGTGGTCTCAGGCACCGGAGGTTCCAGCCATCATCTGACCTATGGCGGTATCGGTAGTGACATAAGTAATGGTCCCAGATACTCAACAGGTGAGTGCGCACCACTGATAACAATTTTGTGTGTCCTTAAGCGCTCATTGCTCATTGCAACTTCCACCCATTCCCCACCGAATGTGTTTAGCTATATTATGTTCGATCTTGTGTGTGTTGTTGTATTAATTGCATTGGTTGTTTGTCTCAAAAAAACAAAACAAAAACATTTAAAATTCCATTTTGCTTTCGTTTGTTGGAAAATCTTATAAAAATCGGCCACGGGTGATTGTTGTTGGTGTGCATGTGCGCATCTTCCCACGCGGGCCAATGCCCCTTGTCAGCGCCAACTAATGCCGGGGCCAATGTTTAGCAATGCGACAGCGGCACACGACCCACAAGTAAGCGGACAGCGGCAGCCAAATGCGAAACAGAATCGGAGTGAGTCGAGGAAGAAGAAGAGCGCATGAGTTTGAATCGCGCTGTGTACACAGGATTGCCACTAATTGTGCTGCTGCTCAGCAGCTGCCCTTTTGGCTCTTTGTCTACGTGTTGTTGTTGTTAGTTGTGTGTTGTGCGCTCCGCCCTACGCCACCTGGTCCAAGACGCCAACACAGCGTTGCCAGTTTGTGCCCACTGCATAGTCCCAGTTTTCGTCTGCCTCTACTGTTTCACTTCACGAACGAGCGCCACGAGCTCAAACAACGAGATGAAGAGCGGAGCAGAGCAGCAGTGTGTGGCGTCTTTGCCCTTTTTCAGTCAGCCAGGCAGTCAGTCAGTCAGTCGGCCCGGCGTTTGGGCTGTGGCTTTTATTTTACAACCAGGCATTCCTTTTCTATTTATTTTAGATTTTGTTGTTGTTGTTGTTGCTACTGCTATTTTCGTTGTTGGCGTTTCTGTTGCTATTCTGCCTGAAACTCAATCAGTTAAGCAAGTAAATGCTCGCCATTTGTAAACCTAATCAAATCACAGACACATTAATGCTCATACTCGCTGTTGGCATTTGTTGCTCCGAGCTGAATGGCTGCCAAAATAGAACGGCACCCAGTAGAGAGAATTAAACTGGAACTTTGAATAAGCTGAGGAAAATTTCAGGACAAGATTAAACATAAATGAAGTTAAAAAGTCAATCATCAAAGTATCAACTCACACAGATCTCAAGCCTGCTTTAACGATTTGTTTTCTAAGTGAATCGATTAAAATATTTATATGATTTCTTTTGTAAGTTATGCCAAAGATTCAAGTCTTTTCCCATTACTACTTCTCTAATACATTACAAGAAAAGTTAGTCAGAAATTTGTTGGGAAAACCTCCACATAACAAAAGTGGCTGGGATCGGAAAAATAAAGCACCACAGCGAAAATTGCTCACTGGTTATCGAACACGCACATCGATGATTACTCTCGAAGATTCGCAACACAGCGGTCGGCATTTAAATTTACTTTGTACGTAAATACATGTCAACCCACATTCACACACACATATGCACAAGTTCAAGCATATTTCGGTGTATTGACCGTCGCCTCACCGCGCTGGCTGATTATTATTGCATGCCGTCTGGACGCGCGTACTGTCTCCTGTCACCGTTGGCCGGCCGAATTTTATCGAACGCTGCCATTACACTCGGCGGCCGGTTAGCGTTGCTGCTGCTGTGTGTGTGTTATCGTTGTTGTTGTTGCTGCGGTGTCATCATAATGGCGTTTGCGATAGCGCGTCGGTGTGCGTCGAGCATGCGGCGGCAGCTGTGTGGTTGCGTGTTACACGCTCGAACTCCCCCGTGCGTCCATAAATTAACCAGGTTTATTTGTTTGCTTTTATGAGTCTGAGATTTGTGGAATTTATATTTTAATGTCTCATTTCATTTTGGCAAACCTTGTGCACGTTCTGCCTGCCACTTCTGCAGCTCTGCGTTTTGTTCGCGCTTTTTCTGCTCTTTTTGCATTTGTTACTTTTACTGTTTGTGGCCTGTTTGCGGCATTGTAGCCAACTGTTGCACTAAAACGTTGGCAATCGGTACCAGTCGCGGCCGGCCGTGCGGTAGCGGCAATTTATCTTTTAAGCCACAATAAAGTAAGCCACTTTTAAGGGGCTTATAAAAACGCCCCTCCGCGAGGTAAATATAAATTTATGGCACTCTCTCGTTCGCTCTGCCTTTGTGGCAATTTGAGGTGAGTGCACTCGGACCAGAGAGCGCCCCATCCAGCCCCAGCAGCGATGAGCGGCGATTACACTCAAGAAGCGCGTTGGTTGTGGTTGCGGCGTTGGATGGCCTTTTGATTTCAAAGTTGAAAGTCTGCAGCTGAAGCGGTAACTCAGCGTAGCAGCGTAATGTACAACAATGCTGCCAGTTGTTGTATCTAATTGTAATTTACGCCATGCATCAATTACTTTCTCTTTGCTTGCCACATGCGTTGAAGAAGTGTCGCAAAAGTGTTTGCGCGCCATTGTGCTCGAATGCAAATTAAATGTTGATGCAAAAGTGATTGTGGAAAATCAATTAAAAAATTTGCAAGGCAAGGCAGCTGCAGCTTCAGCACTTAATGGCTTCATATCAGCCAAAGGCAAAATGTATGGCCGACACAATCTGGTGGAATAAAATATGCACAAAAAAGTTGCTCATTAATTTTGTTACATTGTTTTGTTGTTGCAGTTTCTGCTGCTTTCATTGTGTTGCTTTTGTGGCGCCAGCGAGTGTGAAAAGTTGCATACAAATTTGTGTGAGTATTTTTTTAAAGCATTTAAAATTTGCATTTTGTTGCACAAAGGCAACAATAAAGATTGTTTTTGATTTCAATGCACTTTGCAGCGCAAATGTGTGCATACTACGAGAATTTAAATTGGGCCACCGAATAAAATGCAACAAAAGTTGCCCAGAAAAAAAAATTAAATTTGCAATTTCACCGAAAAGCCCAACAGCCAATGTCAAAAAAGTGAAATGCTTAAAATTATAAAGGCACATGTTGTGTGTGGCAGATGACTACATACGAGTACGCGTACCGCTGACTGTGAATTTTTTGTGGCCATTGTTTCGTGTCGCACACACCAATTAACAGCGCCGCTCGCTGTCAGCGCGAGAGCATTAACGTTAAGTTTTTATCAGGGACCGTAACAGTTATAAGTGTTATTATAAAAATCAATGCTTAAGAGTTATTTTTTTACTTTTATTTAAGGACTCAACAAAAAACAATTGTTTTTTCTTTATATTTTAAAAAACCCTTTAATAACAATTATTTTTGATTTTTTTATTATTTGTCCACAAATAACAGTTTTTTTTTTTATTGATGCATTTTATAAATAAAAGTCATTCAATGATTTTTATAAATAAAAGTCAATTCAATGATTTTTATTGATGACTTTTTTAAATAAAAGTCACCAATAATTGTTAACATAGGACAACTAAAATAAAAATCGAAATACAATTTTTATTTGTGGACTTAAGTATAAGAAAAAAATGAAAAATAATTGTTATAAAAGGACTTTTAAAATATAAATTAAAAATAATTCTGTTTTTTTAATTTTTCCATAAAAATTACAAAAAAAAAGTTTATTGCCAAGTTTGATTCTCCGTGCGAAAAGAAATGTATTGGTATACCTATTTCTTTTATTTCTATGAATTTTTCTTCATAGTAATTTTTTCAAATATAGTTTTCATAAATAGCTGTTATTTCCTGTCCCTGGTTTTTATGTGTTTGCATTTAGAATACACAGCTGCACTGTTTAAAGCTCATTGCAAGGATGAGCAGCTGATCGCAACGAAACTCGATAACAGCTTTGGCAGTACTTCTGAGTGCAGGTCACAAGCTAAACGTTCCCGCCGGGCATAAGTGCAGATAAATTAGCTTTCAAATATTGTGCAAAACCAATAATTCCTGGAAACGGCTCCGAATTACCATTGTTCCCATAATTGCTATCAATGTTGCTCAGCTTGTGTTCATTGACTTGACGTCAACTGTCATGATAGAAAATTAATAATGACCCATATTGACTTGGTTTTGACATTGATGTGCTTTAATAATTCGCTGTTAATATTCGCTTTGACATTAATTTAATGCCGTTGGTTTTAATTGTACTTTGCGTATACAGGATGCTGCACTTTAACTTCTTGATTTGTAGCTTCATGCTTTGCGTCGTGCAAAAATTAATTATTGTTCACATATTTATTATTTTAAATTTGATTTAGCTATTCTAACTTCTGTTGACATTACTAAATGGAGCTTTATTTGGATTTTCGACACAGCAGCCTCTATAAAGAAAGTGAGGAGAAGGCAACAGCTCACCGAAAAATGGTAGACAATCATTTGAATGAGATCTCAGTTCATTAAAAATCAGAACTCGGCTACAGTTTGTTCACCTCTCCGGCTTGCTTGAGGTAAAATACAGAAAAATAGTGCCCGTTCTTCTTGTGGTCTTTGTCATGGCTCTCGTGTACCTTGACTGTCACTTGACTCTAATATTAAATCAAAATATTACGCAGCTCGTGCTGTACATCACCCTGTGCACGTTTGTATGTATTGCAGTGACGTGCGACCACCACATGCGGTCAGCGCTGCCTGATTGCATTTCACGCTTACGCAAACAAAGATATTTGTTTGTTTTGGTTACACAGTGTTTGGATTGTTGGTTTAATAGACGTGACAGTGCCGCAGTGAATAACATTATTTCGATTGAATTAAATTCACAACAAAGTTGCAAACAACAGTTGCGCTGCTTAGAAAATACTTGCATAAGTAGTAAATCAAATTTGTTAACCGATTGAACCTTTCAAAAATGTACAAAAGCGATCTATTTGATGTTTTATGAAAACAACAGATAAACATTCAATGATTATTGCATGTCATTTGGAAATTTGAATAAACGGGCGCACCGCAACGTTGTCCTTCGGCCGCCCGCTGTTATCGCCTTCAGCACTGGCAGCCATTTTTCGTTGCGGTCTTACACTACGACGCCGACGACGACGAACTACGTACATATCTGCATATTTTATAGTCTACTTATGCCATAAGATTGCCATTTGGCAGGCATTTGGCATCTTAGCATCTCTTGCTGCGCATCCAGCAGACGGTCGTTGGTCGTACTAGCGCAATCGTGCAAGCGCGAAATAGCGCGTATTATGGGCTTTAAAAATCCAAAACAGAAATTTATAAATGGCATTGCTTGCGCGCGGCCAGGTGCGCGCCAGACAGCCATGTGGTCGTCCGGCCGCACCGCACACAACAGCTAAATGACCCTAATGATTGTCATCTGGCAGCGCTCTTGCAGCCACACTAGCAACAACAAACCATGTGAGAAAATAAAAACAAAACGACGCAGCGGTAGGAAATTTCAAAATGTCTCGGCGGTGTGCTTGAGTGAATCTTATTTGCATTTTTATGCGAAAAGGCAAAGCGAAACACTCGCACTCTCTCTCTCTCTCCCCGTTGTCCTTTTTTCTTTTCATTGTAGTTGTTGGCGTTTTTTTGCTCAGCACGCGCGCGCCAAAAAAAAACCAAAAAATGTATCCAGGCATTCGAGTTCGAGTTGGGCTTTATTTTTATTATGAAGAGCTTCAGTCTGTGTGGATGTGTGCGTGTTGGTGGGTCGGTATGAGTGGCCGGGTGTGTGTGCCGTTTAGATAAAGTGAGTTGAGGCATCATTCGCAAAGGTTGCCTGCCCTCTGAAGGCATTTAAAAATTCATTTGATCCGTAAGTGCCCCGCAAAAGTTTTGAATTTAAGTTCATGTCGGAAATTTTATGCGCACACTTAAGGACCAGTTAAATGATGATAGCGCAATCGATTTGGCTTGTGGCTGTGGCCTGTATGTATTATTTTCGCATTACACGTTATTTCGCTCAAGCGCACTTGCCGGCCCGGTTCATGTGTTTCGACTGGGCGGAGAGTTAGGTGAGTTAGGTGAGTGAGTGTGTGTGTATGTATGACTAGATGCCAATATCTGATTGTTGTTATAAAGTTTCATTTTCGCTGTGAGCCATTTGACATTACCTAGTTTTCACTTTGGGCAGAGAATTTTGATGAGCTGCGGCGAGCAGGAAACGCAAAGGTCGAGCAAATGGCAGTTTGGTATGTGGTGCTCACGTATTTCAAATCAGGTCCCAGTACTTTTCTATTGTATTGTTCATTATCATAAAAAAATGATTTGTAAGTTAAACCAAACGAAGGACTTCAGTGTTTTCATTTTTTTCCTACCTCATATTTCGAATCCTTCAACTGCTTCAACTACTGATTGAGCCTTTTGGAGCCCGAAACAGTTCATGTTTAGTCGCTTCGAACGCTAAAGTTTAGTTTTCGGTTTGTTCTTTCGCGCCCACATCGCCAACTGATTCTAACAACAAAAGCTGCTGACAGCGTCACGTTGCACCGCAACGCTACAACGAATGCTCTAAAATTTATTTGCTAAGCGCTATAAACGAAAATAAATAAGCAAAAATAAAAAGTGAAAATAAAAACAAAAACATAAACATAAACATAAACTCCGGAAATAAATCGAAAAACTTGGCAAATATGTGTGCGTGTAGGCGCGCTTGTCAGCCATAAAAGTGGCGCTGGGTTACAGGTGCGTATACGTAATGTGCAATACTAAAGGATTTATATGCGCTGCGTGGGACTGTAAGCTTACTTACCGTTTGCATGTTTTCTGGTTTTATTTTTTTGAGTGGCTTCGCAGCCATCGCGGAGACAACTTGCTTGCCGCTATCTGTTTGTCTGCTGGCTGCAGGGGGGTTTTGGGGGTTCAACCCCCGCGAACACAAAAATTGCTGGTACAAAGTATTCGGCTCAAGAGTTGTACGCAAAATCCCCCCCCCCCCCCAAATGAAATCTTATGTGCGCCACTGGCTGGATGTGTGTATTTTCGTTCCACAAATGCGCCTAACTACGCTTTATGAAGCTTATTTTTTGCCAACAAAATGTTGCTGCAACTTTTCGCTTTTATTTTTATACGTTTTCTGTGGCATTTATTTAAATGGTGGCAACTGTTGATGAGCAGAGGAGGCGACGAGGAGGCGGCGTAGTGGACTGACCACGTGTGATTGGGTATTGAGGCAATGTTGAGCGAAATAAAATGGAAATTATTGTATGGCTATAAATTTTTCAAATAATTTAAAAGCCTTTTGCAGACAAGCGAAAGGTGAACAAGAAAAAGCATTTCAAGGAGAAGAGAACAAAATGGACTGCAAAAATAGAGCAGCCACTAACTCACCGCAAATGCTAAAGTCAGCCGAAAATTGCATTTGAACACATTTGCGTCAAGTCATTTAAAATGCTTCGAGAGCAAAACCACCACAGAGCAGCACAGAAACCGTGCAAAATTAATGCAGTGCTCGAGGATGGGTCGAGTGCATAGAGGGTGGTATGTGAATGTGGGCAGGAGAGAAGGCGGGTCTGTCTATAGTCTTTGCAAATGTGTGGCACAAATCGAACAATTTCGCGCCGGAACTGCTTGAGTGGTGTAATTCGGTTAAATAATGCATCAGTGTTAGTTAAACCAACTATTGGTTGAAAACGGAAAGGGGAGATTTCAAATGTAATCTTTAAATATTTTAACGGAAACGGAAACCTGATGGATGAACGCAAGAAAGTAAAGAAAGTATAGATAGATAGAACAAATACCTGTTTGTGCAACTGTCAGTTAACTGTTGTAGAGCTTTTGAGAAAGAATGATAGGATGGACGCTAAAATGTCTACTTAGGCCTTCAGGTCAACAATCAGATCGTTTTTTTGTTCAACGAGCGAATCCTTAAGGATGCCTATAGGATTTCTTAGAGCCATTAGAAAGTTTCTTATTGTTATAGAACTCCATATTCCAAAAACTTCAGCGCTTATCTGTTGGTGAAATCGCATTTTCCGCTCTTAGGAGGAATTCATAGGCGACTTACGCGTTAAACGCAACAACAGCAGATATTTCGAATAAAGCAATTTAAAGCGCAACAACAAAACTTAAATGGAATATTAGCTTTAGAGATAGCAGATAAACTGCTGACTATGAATACTTGCGGAAAATGTGGTGAGCGCAAATTAAATGCAAATGAAAATTAGTATTGAAATGAGTGGAAAGTGAAAAGCAAAATGCAATGACGCCAACGCGCTTGCAGAAAAAATGAGCAGAAAAATGTGTGGTACAGAAGCAGAATGGGCAAAGAGCTAAGAAGACTGCCGGAATGTTTATGCATTTGATTACAGCCATCACCGGCAGTAATAACACCACAAACACCAGTCCGCCTGAATACACAAGCACACACTCGCCGCTCTGCCAATGCTGCCGGCGAATAGCAAATATTGCACCATATCCAATGATGGCAAATGGAAAACCAATACTTTGGCAATCAATCAACATATCGCACGCATAAACACACACACGCACAAAGAGGGAACCGCCAAACAGCAGCCAAATCAGTGGGTAGAACGAGTGGCATTGGGATTGCTGCTGAAAAAGTAAGAGCGTATAAAAAGATGCGAATGTGTGAAATCGACATCAGGCTGCGAGAACGAAAATGTTAAGAAATTTATGAGCACTTTTATGATGGATCGTAAAGCATATGCCGAGCGTATATCAACCGCAAAACGCCCATAGAGCTGAAGCCTCACACCGATGTTTGTGGTTGTATACATGGCTACACCTACATACGCATCCATTGACATATAAAGAATTGCTGCAAGCAGTTTGTACTTGTAGCTGGTACATCAAGTTGCCAGCAAGTCATGTCGTTTGATGTTCGGTTACGCAGCCATACACACATAGAAAAACATTGGCATACCCACATGCAGTCGGATATGTTCGCATACTCGTACACTCAATTCAGTACGCACTCAATTCAGCCTTGTAATACCAATACAGCAGCTAAAGAAAAACAACAACAACAACAACAACATAATAACCACAAGAAAAATATGTGCACGGCATTCTCGCAGTCAGTTGTCGGCTTCAATGGCGGCCATTGATATCCAACTCGCTTTCAGTCAGCTGCTAGTTGCAGCCAGCTGTACTTGTGTGCGTATGTGTGTGTGTGTTTGTTTGTTTACTGGTATCTGATAGCGTCGCATTGATATGGTTTTGATAAATTGCCGCTTATTTACTGTGCATACCATGCAAACTTACCTTCAACACTATCGGCGACAGTCGAGAAAGTGCTGCGTGACTTATAGCTGCGAATAGACTAGATTGAATAGTTTCGGTTCAATTAAGTTTGAATCAGTCAATTTATTTTTTGTTTAGTAGTAAAAATTATAACAAAAATCGTTTACATTTTTACAATTTACTTAATATACAAATTCAATTATTTATTTTACAATAAACAATAAAAATTTCCGATTATTTAACACTAGAATGCCCGAAAATCTGACCTACCTAAAAAGCCCAAATGTAGTCATTTTGACTACAATATTGTTTACTGACTTTTTATTTTATTGGAAATAAAAAAAATAAATAAAAAAATGCACATGAGATTAAAATAAAATAAGTATTTCGTTTTTATCTTTTTAAGGTTTACAAAGTAAATTCATTTAAATATAATGGCATACTTTACACATAAATGGGATAAAATGGAATGAAATTTGGAATTTATGAATGAATTTTGTGTGTGAATTTTGGATTGAAAAACTTGGGAATTGTCACCACCTACTATGATATATTTTTTTTAATATTTGCAATTATTTGTCTATTTATCAGTAAGATTTTGCTGAAAATTTTATGTAGGTAATCAAAATGCCCCTTTTGGGCATTTACCCCTTTCGCCAGTGGCGGATTCAGAGGGGTTTGGAGGTTGAAACCCCCCGGAATATTAGGATCGACTTTAAAACTACATACAAATTAAAAGGAATTTTTTGGCATTTTATTAATATTAAAGAATTACTTCTTAAAACCCCCCCGAAATATTTTTCTGAATCCGCCCCTGCTTTTCGCTACAGGTTTTTAATGGAGAAAGTTAAAGTCTGAATTTTATCGATTTAGGCTTTCATTCAATAAAAATTGTTTTTATTTTTATTACATAACCCAGTTTTTTAAAGTGTTGCCATATGACAGCAACCATATCGTTGTGGCTCTAATAATCACTTAAAAATAAATATTTCTTCTTTTACTTCAACTAAAATTAAAAAAAGCAAATTTATCTGAATTGAAGTAAACAGTTCAAATAAAATGTTCTCTTATTTTTTCTGCTTCTTCTTCCTTTACTATGTAAAGATATTACATTCAAAAAACTTGTATATTTCTCTTCTTTAATTTTAAATATTCATTAATTTTGTTATTTTTTTTATTAATTTTGTATTATTTCTAAAACTTCAAATTATTCTACGCATGAACAAACAAATGTAATCTTTAAACCATAAAGAATTTAGTGGTCCATAAAGTAGCATATTGCAATATGGCAACAAAATAGCGAAAGGGTGAAGGCAAATGTTGCAAAATTGGGGTACAAAATTTGTTTGCAATATTTTTAATTTATTTATTCCATCTAGCTTTAAAAATTTGTAAAAGTCCCGTACGATTTTTTTTTTAAAAGCAATGCAATAAAAGTTATTTACAATAAAAGACCTCAATGTAGTCATTTTAGTGTTAATGTAATTTAAATTTAAAACTTAATAAAAATTAATTAATATTTGTTGTTATTGAAAAACCAATATGGAAAAACAGCAATTTTCACTTTATTTGTGTTTTTGCTAAAAAATTGATTTGATTTTTTAAACGAAAATATAACAAACGATACATACATTTAAAAAATAAATTTAAGGTAAAGATTATTTATTTGAGATTTAATTATAATTTTTAATCAACAGCACAACCAACATGCAATTATTGTTAAAACTTGATTTTGTGGAACAGAACAGAAAGCTAAGAAAAATATGCACACACACACACACAAACATAGAGCGGTGCTTTGCTTGTTGCAGATGTTTTTGCTTATGGCCCGCCTGCTGCTGCCACTGTTTGTTGATAACTATTTCAAGTGTTGTGTGGGTTGCCACAAATTGCTGCCACCGAGCTGCAACCGGCCGCATCGCAGACAACTCTCAAGCAACAGCAGCAGACAGCACTCGGGCACACAAGCACACAGCACGCAATTGCACACTGCAAATAAATCAATCAAACGACAAATTTGCGTTCGGCAATTGTCAAGTTCGTCGCTGGTTATTTGTAGGCTGAACAAAGCAAAGCGACGGCTACGCACTGACCCCCTCTCCATTACGGCCACTGTCGCAGTGTCTGTGTGTAGCTGTTCGCTGCTACTGATGTTGTTGCCTCTGTGCTGCCCTTTTCTACTGTCTCTCTGTCTTCCTCCCTCTATGCTGTCGCAAACCTCTGCCGCTCACTACCAGCAGCCATTACTGCCACCGCCGATGATTGCGGTTGCCGTCGCATTGATTGTGAGCATATGGCGGGCATTCTTCTTAAGTACAACCATTCAGCATTCCGTATGCGAGCGCGTTTTGCAGTAAATTTGTGTGCGACGTGCCGCTGTGTGAGTGTGTGCGACGAGGCCACTTGCGGGCCATATGGGCTGACGCAAGCACACTTTTTAGGGTTACTTCGGGGAATGGGTTTAATTTATGGCCTGATTGCCCGGCCACCTTGCAGATCGGTGTTGCGTGGCGTGGCCTTGTGTAAAAAATATAGCATAATTAGAAATGCTGCCAGCATTCCAAAAAGTTTGGCTAGCAGCAAAATTAAGACTGATTGCCCAAGTAATTAATTGAAGATTAAATTAAATTGTGGCCTGCCAATGTTCGATGTGCGCGCATTCCACTTTCCGCCGACTTTAAATAGAATTTATTTAATGTTGAAATTGAGAAAGTTTGTATTTTGTGTCATTACTAGGCAATTGAAAACTTTGACATCAGGTTCTGCGTTGCGTATAAGTAACAAATATTTTACATTTATGAGAGAAACACTGAAAGAAATACTTGGGGCTATATTTTATTATAATTTCACTGTTAATCTATTGTGTCTGGTCTGGTTCTGATTTTTGTATCACTCGTCTCTAATTGTAATTGCGTATAACTACTTCTACTACATCACGCGCCAAAAATTAAAACTATTTTTCGCACCGGAAAAAATCCATATGGGCGTGAAACTAGAGACCAAATATCGTAATACTGCGTACTCAGTTTTTCATTTCTACATCCTTTGTTCTTTTAAAAGGACTTCAAAATTTTGAAGGGGATCAAAAAGAAAAAAAAATATAAAAAACACTTAACTCGTTAGAATATGGCGATATGTATATCAAATGAAAAAGCAAAGGCTCAATAATTGAAATAAAATTGATTTTTTACTTATTTGAAAAAATTATATATGAAAAAGGTCCTTTGAAAATTGTATTCCTTTATATCCTTGAAAATGTATATAGAATTTTCTTCAAAAGTAAGTATGTTAAAACCCGAAATCTCCTTGATCACGTGTCAAAATTGCATTACTTTAACTTTATTGGTTAGAAAGTTATTTACAAAAAGGCCGAAGCTGCAATTCTAATGAAGTAAAAAAATTCGTATTTTTTTGAGTATCAGTGTTTTAAATAATAAAAAAATACAAAATCAATAAAGTAAGAAATTTTGAAGAATTTTTCAAGAAAATTCTGTATAAATTTTCAAGGATATAAAGGATTACAATTTTCAAAGGACCTTTTTCGTATCCCTTTTTTCACAAATAGATAACAACTCAATTTTATTTAAACTCTTGAGCCTTTCCTCTTTCATTTGACATACACATCGCCATATTTTAATGAAGGTCTTTTTTAATATTTTTTTATTTTGTATCCCCTTCAAAATTTTGAAGTCCTCTTAAAAGGACAAAGGATGTAAAAATGAAAAACTGAGTACGCATTATTACTATGTTTGGTCTCTAGTTTTGCGCACATATGGATTTTTCCCGGTGTGCAAAAAGCTGTCACACGGTGCTATCGACCTATGTTCATTTTCACAAAAAATTAGTCGATTCTACATTCCGTGTATGGAGTATCACAGCCCGCAGAGTTGGCATCTTCAAGTATTTTTCTTCAAGTATTTTTCACTTCTTTGACCTATTTACCTGCCTACCATATTTCATATCGTTTTACTATCTTCCATTTCAACTAAGGCCACACTCCTCAGGTCTTCATAAAATATTTATTAGCTCACTAAATCATATCTCATCCCATTTTGTCGTGTCTCATTTCATCTCTTTTTCGAATGACTGACATTTTTCTCTTTCACACTTTGCATTTCTTGTTCGACTTCGATTCATTGCCCTCATCATTCTCCATCACCATCGCTTTTAGATTCGTAAGCATTTTTCTGCTGCCTTCTTCAGTTCGCTTTTATTGAGTTTCGCTGTCTTTGCGCAACTTCCGACCACCTGGGCCCCAAAAGGTCATTAACTATTAGAGATTAACATATGTAAGCGGATTGTGCAACACGTTATTCCGATTCTCTGGCTCGGTGCTCTATTTTCGCACACTTTTTGCTCAAAATTTAATTGGTCTGTGCGTACCCATGAACACATGTAATACATATATTATGGTAAAAATTAAAACAATTTAAATTAAAAGTCAAATTGCCAATGCTACGGCCGGTCAATTCACCTACACAAACACCATTTTTTACAATAATTCCACTACAGCCTGAAGCGTATAAATTTGCATATGTTTATGAAATTGATGCCGAATAAATGTGTTTCTGTTCTTTTTTTATTTTGCTTTGCAACACTCTGGCCTTATTGATTTAGTGAGAGAGAGAAATGGAAAAAAATTGTATAACAAAAAAAAAAACAAATTTATGACTGCATATTTTAGCGCATGAAGTGCCACAAACACGTATAGAGCCAAAGTGAAAAACCGTAAAAACAGCGCGTAACTCAATTCGTTTGTGTCCACCCACGACCGCGCCTGATGCCGCGCACTGACTGTCGATATTTGTGTAGCATAAATTACACATTTTGCCAATTATCTGTATTTTCGTATTTATTTGTAATTTAGCAATTTGTTTTTTGGTTTTTTACTAAATTACAATTGATTGCAGTTCTTTAATTGCACAAAAATTGTTATTGGTTTATTAATTTTTTTTTAATCTATTATGATTATAAATTTTGTTGGTTTTTCTTTTGAAAAGTTTATGTTATATTTTACTGTTTTTGTGTTTACTACATAAATATTTATGAAGTTGTGTTCAATGTGCTTTGGTTCAGTTAATTTAATTTACTTGTTCGCTTTTTGTTTTTACTCAGATTAAAAAAGCAAACATTTTTCTCAATTGTGGCCTTGGGGTAATCAAAATATGTAAAATGTTTGACATATTTTATTGAATTAGGTATTTTATACAAATATTCGACACACCATTGTTGAAGGAAATAAAAATGTCGCTATGGTATAACAGTGTCTGACTTGAAGCAGATGTAGAGCTGCCGTTCACCATCGGCCGTTTTGCAGTGCCCAAAAGTATGCTACTACCTGACGTGCATAGCTTCGATGTCCCTTTAATTTCATTCCCAGCTCAAACATTCTGTTTTGTGTTGCTTCAGTGCTGCTTTGAAAATCATGTGAGCTCCTCGAGCACTTCCCTGAATGAGGGCAGCAATGTTGACAAGTCGCGTGTGTACCCGTATGTCAGTTGAAATTGAGACACTGGTGGAAGGAACCGCAAAAATAAATCAATTATAGACGCACAACACCAACCACAACAACAACAGTAGAAGCAGTGAAAAGCAAAGCCGCGCCGGCTGCCACGCCAAGGCAGCCAATTTCCAAAGCAAACCCAAAACCTAAACTAATAAAAAAGCAAAGATAAAACAGCAAGTAAAAGAGACTGCGAAAAAGAATGAAAAGTCAAAGCGGCCACGGCCACAGATGGCGGCCGCAGCTGGAAAAGGCAGTTAGGCAGACAGCGCTGCGCAGAGGCTAAGTAATCAGCAGCCGAGCCAGCCGAGGCAGGTTAAGTGACAGGAACAACACAAACACTCAGAAGCACACAAATACGTCAGCCTGAATACGTGATGACAATTCAAAGTTTCCATCTACATGCTGAGCGGTTGGTTGGTGTGCGTGTGTGTGTGTGTGCTCGCTTGAGTTTTCTTAGTGATTGATTGAAATATTGATCAATTGAGGCACGCCAAATGCTAGTACCAACAACAGAAGCCAAGACACACAACGCAAGCAGTCCTAATAGTATCGACAAACAAAGCAGCCACTGCCAGCACAACAAATACCAACCAACCAACAAAGCGTGATTCAACAGAAATCGCATCAATTTGATTAAACATCAAATCGATGTGCACGCAACCTCCCACGTACACACTCACTCACTCACTCGCTGGCTCGCATGCGACGCTTGCGGCAAACTGAAATTGCACAACGACACTACACGGCGTATACGTAACAACTATTGCGGGCACTGCGCAGGCGAGCGGCAGTGACAATGCAAATTGAATCATTACAGGCTTCTTCGTGCGCCTCGTTTTCTCGTTTGCGTTGTGTGCTTCTTCTCATTTGCCTTAATTTTAATTTCCTTCTCAAAGTGCATTTGTGCAAATCTCTCCACTGCACACGCCTTCACTCAATTGAAAACTAATTCAACTGCTGCCGTTCAGCTGTTTTTGATGTACTTAAGCAGTGCGTAGTTGGCTTCAGGCGACTGTGAATCTGTGAATTTCAATTTCGCCGCTCAAAGCGGTCGTTAATTTTTTGGAGCGTTAAATGGAAATGTATGGAATTCATAAAGCAATTTCACAAAATAAAAACTGACAAAATTCTGTCGAAAGAAGAAACTTGATTCGTATTGGCTTTTATGAATTCTACTTTAGTGTACTGCGAGTTATTCGTTTAAAACTTAAGCACTTTACATAAGCCAAGTTATGTTAATTTATGCCAATTGTGCTTTTGGGAATCTGGAAATATGTATAATCAGCAGAGGACTAAAATAATTAGTATATATATTTTTGGAAATAAAAAAATTGTGTATGATGAAAGCCGACACATCAAGCAATACAACACAGCCAAATTATTTGGCGGAATGCACATTCGCATCGAAATAATAGCAAAAATGTAGTATAGCCATTTTCATCACTTTTCATACTTTTTCCTTAAAAAATAGGAGCCTAAAAATATGCAACATTTTAATTTTTTTTTTTAAAATAGCATATACTTCGTAAATTGGTTTATGAAACATCTGTGCAATTTTCGCCATCAGAAAAAACGCCTTGAAATTCAATATTTTCCTACTTTCAAACATTATTACAACGCCAATTTAGAACGCATAAAATTTATTAATGTCAGAAAAGATGGCGTGAGATGTTGTTAGTGCAACTATATCAAAATCATGTCGATAGGATTATTGTTTCAGAAATTACAGTCGAAAACGAGAAAAAAGCCGAAGAAAATTCGAAAAAGTGACACGCCCATTTTTTGCGAAAACTAGAGCTGTTACATAAAAACGGAATATGGTTTTGAAATTAGCGTGGAAAAACGATTCAGATTCATGTAAAAAACTCCATGCAACAGACATGCTGTTGTACAGTGTAATTATTCTGATAACATTTTTTTACATTGAATTACCATATTTTGGGTATGAATTGATTTTTTTTTTTCAAATTGACAAACTGCAGAAAACCACCAACAACTAAAAACTAATAGTTATCGGCAAATAAAAGCATAAATAAAAGTTATGAAACAACGTAAACAAAAAAAATCCCAAAATAATAATTGTCGAGAACGAAAAAACAATTTTTTTCTCACAACAGATATTACGCAACAAAAAAAAACAAAAAAAATGTATGTTGCATTGTAATAGTTGCATTGCAATTATTTTCTCAAAAAAATTATAATAGTAAAGTCCCTGATAACCAGATATTGTGGTTGGCCGGTGAGAATATATGAGAGCTCGTGGAGTAAATAATGGCATAACTCAGGGAAGTGTTGTCAGGTAATGAGAGATGTACCACATAGCATGAAAGGACTATTTTTCATTTCTTGATTGCTAACGAAAAACCCATACATGCATTATCCCTATGCAGTTTTATCGACGTGTCCTTCAAACAATTTAAGCTACAAATTACGCATAACCGTACTTTGACTTTGCATGACAGTTTAATGTTGCAAGTGGCACATGTCATAGTTGCCAAAATAAACAGAGAGCCAATGCGGGCAGACTGTTTATTTTTTTGGTGAAATTTGCATACCTACAAAAACCTTCAAAAAATAATACAATTTGCAAAAGCAGCAACGCTAAAATGTAAAAAATGTCAGCTGAAATTTTTCGCACATCGTTGCAGCCGTCGTATGGAAAATGTGCTTTTTCAGTTTCGGAAATGATAAAATTCCAATTATTTTTTCTGTTTGTGTTTGTGTAGCCATTTGTATTGCTTTTGTGAACTCTGCTCTCTATTTGTTCGAAAATTCTCTTTTGCGCAAATGTTGCTAATTTTACCACACACACACACGCGCACCCGCGCACAAACAAACTTGTACGTATAGCTACATAGGTCGGTATCGATATGTGAGCACTTCCGAGTGCAAAGTGCGCCGGCAATAAAATCCGGCCACACTGTCCGCATCTGTGACGCAAATGGACACTCGCTCAACTGCATGAGCCACACACACACACACGAACACATGCGCGCGCACTAACAACAATACAGCGCATGCTGATACCTTCAAAACGCAAGTCGACACCAGCAGCAGCGTCACAATCGCCACCACAGTACGACACTTTTTCGCTGGCTGACACAGGCAAGCACACAAACACGCGCACACACACTCGCACTTTCCAATTTATTTGTATGTGTGAGTGTGTATGTGCAGCACTTGTCTCAACACTTGTCATTTGATTGTCAATTTGTGCGCTTAGCTGCCACCAAATGGTATTTTCATATCTATACATAAA
This sequence comes from Melieria crassipennis, assembly GCA_963668005.1. NCBI lineage: Eukaryota > Metazoa > Arthropoda > Insecta > Diptera > Ulidiidae > Melieria > Melieria crassipennis. Next base: position 112,429,835 of record OY764963.1, on the reverse strand, counting down.
TACGAGTTCCGTTAAAAAAGGTGACTTTTCAAATTTCACGCACTACGTACATTCGGTTATCGATTTTTGCTTTTTTATGCTCGTACACATATTTGCGTGAAAAATGCTAGTTCCGGTCTATTGAAAGTTCCTAAAAGCGAAACAAATATAATGAAAAACTAAGGATGGATGAAAAGATGCAAAGGTAGCCTAAAAATTTACAGAGGCACAAAAGGATGCAAATTCAGGCAGAGTGTGAAAAGATTTCTGCTGTCCTCAACAATTTTTATACTTACGCATTTTTCACTTAAGTAATAAATCTTTTATATCACAGACATTTAAATCTACAAGTTGAGCACAATTCAAGAATTCAAAAGTTAAACATGAAAATTCTACGCATTTATGCTTTTACCATTGTCAGACAAAGATATGCATTGCTCAAATGGCTTCCTAGTATTTCTCATACTTGCAGTCACTTTGCAAGCGGATGCTGATCTCTTCAGCATGAATGCAGCAACATGCCTCAAGTCTTGGCAACACGTTCGCACTTGCACCAATGGAGTTGCGGCTGAAGTTAAAGCTGTCGTTGTCTGTTGGTCTGTAAAACGCCGCAACGCATCGCACCGAACCGAACCGAACCACACCGCACCGAATGCCAAAAGGAGTTAGTCAGGAGTCAGTAAGGAGTCAGTCAGAGTCAGAGATTCGGGCACTGTGCATGGATGCACCGCTCAGTTGGCGCTGAGATTGGTTACGGTGGCTTGCACTGCAGGCAAGTGACAAACATGCCAACATTTGCACACAGCTGCCAGATGCGGTGATGTCACACAACAACTACGAATACGAAATCACGTGCACAATTATTAAGTGTCGAAAAAAATTTTGTAGATTTGTTAATGCATAGCAGAAAGCATTTTGTGCTTAAGAAATATGTGTCTAAAATATTACCATTAAATTTTTTTTGATTAGGATTTCTCCCATTTTGCAGCGCAAATATACTTACAGATTAAAGTGTAAGCTGAAAATACAAACTAATTTCAATTATACATTTTGGACTAGAAATCCGGCACAGTAGCATCGAAAGCGGATGCAGCATTTTAAATTGCACGCATAAAGTCTTTGATTTAATATTAAAATAGTTTCCGCTTCTGCTATTCGCTATTAAGACTCATTCCACTTGCTGCCTCCTTTGTAGACTTCTATCGCTAACTACAAACACTGACACACACAACACATACTTGCACATACACACTGACAGGAAGTGCAGACACGCTGCTTGCTCAAAAGAAATCCTAAAATGTTGAGTTGAGTTGAGCACTTAAAGTATGCGAGAATTGCATTGCTTTATTGCAGAAATGTAAAAGTTACTGTGCTGTAAGTTACTCATGCAAGTTTCATTAGAAAGTAATAAAGCATTTTTAATTTTTTTATTTAACTACACAAACAGCCTTTGTATGCCGGAAGCAATGTTTTTGTAAGTATGGCATTGGAAAAAAACGCCTAAAGTCTTGACAAAATCATGAAATTCATTCCTTAAATCATCTTTCTCACCACCACTTAGACGTCATCTTCATTACACCGTGCGACAGCATTTTTCACACCGAAAAAATCCATATGTGCGTGAAACGAGAGACCAAATTTAGTAACACTGCGTACTCAGTTTTTCATTTCTACATCCTTTGTCCTTTTAAAAGAATTTCAAAATTTTAAGAGGGATAAAAATTTAAAAAAATATAAAAAAGACTTAACTTCATTAAAATATGGTGATATGTATATCAAATGAAAGAGGAAAGGCTCAAGAACTTAAATAAAATTTATTTTTTATCTATGTGTAAAAAAGGGATATGGAAAAGGTCTTTTGAAAATTGTAATCCTTTATATCGTTGAAAGCTCATATAGAATTTTCTTCAAAAATAAGTATGTTAAAACCCAAAATCTCCTTGATCACGTTTCTAAGTTTCATTACTCTACCTTCATTGGTTAGAAAGTTATTAAAAAAAGGCGGAAGCTGCAATTCTAATGAAGTACAAAAATTCTAATTTATTTGAGTATCAGTATTTTAAATAATAAAAAGATACAAAATCAATGAAGCGAGAATAATGAAATTTTGACACGTGATCAAGGAGATTTTGGGTTTTAACATAGTTACTTTTCAAGAAAGTTCTGTATAGATTTTCAAGGATATAAAGGATTAAAATTTTCAAAGGACCTTTTTCATATACTTTTTTTACAACCGGATAAAAAATCAATTTTATTTCAATTCTTTAGCCTTTTCTCTTTCATTTGGTATACATATTGCCATATTTTAATGAAGTTAAGTCTTTATTATATTTTTTTATTTTTTATCCCCTTCAAAATGTTGAAGTCCTTTTAAAAGGACAAAGGATTTAGAAACGAAAAACTGAGTACGCAGTATTACTATGTTTCTAGTTTCACGCCCATATGGATTTTTTCCAGTGTGAAAAATTTGTTTAAATTTTGCCGCACAGTGTTATCAGTGCAGTGTTTATGTTTCCATGCGTTTGCGTGCATTGCGCTTGTTGGCTTTCGTTGGCGCGTGTGCGAGCGCCGGCCGCTGTTTCGTAAATTAATTACTCTAAACTATGTACAATGTTGTAAAACAAACACGCGTTGTTGTTGTACTTTATGTAATTATTGTTGAAGCAGCTATGTTGCAGGTGTAGCAAAGTTCATTTTGCGTGCGTGCAGCAGAAAAAAATTGGAATGCACGCAAAAGTGTTCAAAACTTCAAAGGCAACATTGCTCGAGTGTGCAGCAGGCAGCAACGTACAGTCCCGTCCCCTCTGGACTTGGCGTGGTGCGGCGTTGCACGTACAAACTTCAGTCGCGCATATAAAAACCTATTCGTGCTAAAAGCTGTGCAGCTTCGTACTACCAATGTGCTTACCTGTTTAATTGTTGTTGTTTTACTGTTGCCGTTGCTGCTACTTGATGCCGGCTTGGCGAGTTGTTGCTGTTGTTTGCATTGCAACACTGCCGGAGGAATTTGGCGGAAATAATGCAGCACACCGGATATGAAGGACGCATACCGGCGCACGTTGGCGCTTAGCCGGTTTCTCTGCTCGAACTCAGTGTTGCGGCTGTCTTCCACACTCACACGTTGTTTGTCGAGCGCAACAAATTTAAGACGAGGAATGCAAGGTTGTGATTACAAAGTAAGAACGCCAACGCAGTCAAACACTTCAGGCGACCCTCAGCGCTGCCTGCGAAAAGTGAGCGTTGTTGGAGTTTCGAAAGTCGATGCAAACTGATTATTACAGGGGCGGAGAGGGGGTGCGAAGATGTAAAAATGTGATCAAAGTGAATGATGGCAATTAACTTGTTGGCACATAAAATGGGTACCTGTGCAATTCCGTGCGCGGCATGTCGTCCCGACACTTCTGCGGCAGGTTGGAGCAACGCCAAACACCGTCGGCTGCACTTGAGCTGCTTGCAATTAAACTGGAAGCTATGAAAGTCACTTGTAATTGGAGGCTACAATGTCCACATTATGGATGCTGAATACAAAGCCTGTAATAACTAAATTAAAAAAAATTTAATTAGTTTTTTTTTAATATTAAACCTATTTTTAACGTTATTTTCCAACTCATTTCGTTTGTTCATCTATTCGGTAGTATTAGTTGTGCACGCCAGTAGAGAGTTTTAGAGTTTAATGAGCTCAAACGACTTTCAACTAATCCAATCACTAGACTCATTTTCATACTCCAAGAAAAACCAATTAAATTTCCACTCATTTCTGCTCCCAAACCATTAAATTTTTATGAAATCCAACAGTGAATTAACGGCATTTTCTTTTCCCACTCCTTCTGCTATTTTTTCAATAATTTCATTCCAACTCAAAAAAAATTTAGATAAAAGTAAAATATGGATCTCTCGAATTATATTAATATCTCAAAAATTTTATTACTAAAAGTTAAAATTCTTGCATGGGAATTTAATTATAATATTTCTAGCCCTCACATGCGCCGCGCCCAAGCACGAAGTTTGTCAAAGAGGTTAATTCATTCATGGTATTTTTTTGTGTTTTCAACTCACACCCACACAAACACTATGCAAAATAATTTCCTGTATTTCTTTCTGCATTTTTGTACTCCACCTCTTTCATTGTGCGTACTCAGCAAACGCAAAGCGCACACACACACACACACAAACACACACACACACACACACACACATACAGTCATACGCCCAATGAGTACGAACAACTTTTACATACAAATTTTGTGTGCTGCCTTCGTCTTCGGCCGGTCCCGCTCGTTCCACGCAGTCGAAGCAAAACCAAACAAACAAAAAAACAACAAGAAACATTTAACAAAGTACATAAATCACATATTTTACGCCAAAAACCCAAACCGCAACAACAACAATGTAAGAAGCAGCAACAAATGACTCGCGCTGCGGCATCGACAACCGCGACAGCAACAACAATAAAGCCCAAGGCCGACGCAGCATTGGCGGCATCCGAAAATGAATGGAATAATTTGCTGCGCTCATCGCAGCGCCGCCCGAAATTGCTTATGCAGCAGCGGCAGCAAGCGACGCGCAGATATAAAGTTCCATCCATCGTCGCCATTAACTCGTTCACAAAATTAACACGTTTTCGTATTTATGGATGCGATGTTGTTGTTCGTTTTGCTGTTTGCTGTGTTTATTCGGGTTTCTTTCGCTCCTTTTCGCTGTTGGCAGCAAATAAACGATGACAATAACACCAACAGCCATCGCAGTGAGAATTAGTGGGGAAATAATGACCGGCATAGTTAGTACGTGAGGTGTGCTACGAAAAGGACATGCAGCGAATTTTTAAGCCGACTGATATTGAAGAATATCGATTATTAACTCAACATTGTGCATAGGAAATAATTGTCGAAATGATTGACAGAAGCGATTTAAATATTTTTTAGTCGATTAGTCGATAGTAACGCAAAACCTCACAATTTTTGCCGTCTCCGTTGAGACTCGCTGCGCAGCGTTTATAGGGTGTGCCAACAACAACAATAACAACAACAAGCAAAAGCAAAGTGTGCCCCAGGGAAAAGTTGCGCCGCGTACGTACACATTGGCCGCCACAAGCATCCGAAAGTTTTTCCATAAATTCATTGCATAAATAATTGACTAAAAATTTCAATTATCCCAATGAAAAATGACAGCTCAACTCATTTATGTGCAGCATCCCAGCACAACAACAACAGCAAGCAGAATGGCCGCATAAACACAAAGCAAATAAAAAAAAACCAAGTCGGCGCACACAAACACAAACACACACAGGACATGCGGAAGCAGCCGCAGCAGCAGCAAATGACACAATCGCTCAAGTAGCGGCGATGTGCGTCTTTTCCACAACCGACCGACAGCGCAGTAGCAACATCGGGAAAAGCCAAAGAGGCGGAAAAGATAAGAACGCGGGCAAGCAGAAAATCTTCTCAGCTGGAATACGAAAATAAAAGGGTAAATGTTTGGCGGCAGCGGTCAGCGGATAAAGGGAAAACGCATTTATTTGTCATATTTGACAATTTAACTGTAAAACTTGGGCGCAGCAACAATAAAAACAACAACAACAACAACAACCCATACGCAAATGCCAAACTTAAGTTGGCCTGAACGGTTCGGGCCGGGCCGAGCACTGTTAATAAAATGAAAGCGCAGCATGCCGGACAATCGCCGGCCCCCCGCCATGCCGTGGGAATTACGGCGCGCCCGCAGGGTGGCATTTGCCTGCGCTCGCCCAAGAATTTTCCATTTTTTAGTTTTCTTTATTTTGTATTAATTTTTCTTTTTTACTTAAATTGTCCCTGTTGGCTCCCGTTGGCTGCGTGCTTGGAATATTTAATTTTGTAACTTGCGCTGCGACTGGCACTTCTGCTTCGCTCACTTTCGCTGGCTGCACGAAAATTGACTTAATTTCCGTTTCGGCCACAATGCGCGGTCTGGCGGTCTATCGGTCGGTCGGTCTGCCTGTCGATTTGGATGGCGAGTTAACTTGGATGCCAAGTTGCGTCCAAACAGTATTCGAATGCGCTGCGGGGGAATGAAAATTTGAAGTTAAACAACAACAACAACAACAACAATAATAACAAGTATAATCGAGTATAACATCGGCAGCAAGCGGGAAAAACTTTTTGCACTGTTCTACTCTGCCGCACCCACAACGACTGTGCTTCATCTTGACCGGCAGTTGTTGTTGTAGCTGTTTTTGAATATCTTTACTGCTTTGTATGTGTGTGTGTGTTTCATTAGAAAGTAAAAACTAAACTGCGCACAAACAGCTAATTCAGTAAATTTTTTTTCTGTTTTTTGTTTCATTTTATAATTTTGTTGTATGGCTTTAAAAATGAACGAATTGAGGGCCGCGTGTTGTAAAAGTGTTGCAATAGTTTTTGAACTTTTTTTTAAATATGTTTTTTTACTACTTTGCTGCAGTCCCTTTGCTCTTTTATGGGCCAGTGTCTACTTTGATATCATTTTCATTTAATAATAGCAAACATTTTGCACCTGACCCCTTTTTCGATTAGATGCGCGTAGTGCGTGTTGCAGGAAAAAGTGGGGGCGTGAAATGAAAAGTAGTTTTGAAGAGGTAGAAAATTAGGTTTTCAAGTTTTCCAAGTTTTTAATCTAATTTGTTTAATCATTTTGTGTTGTACGATCTTTGATTGTAGCCTGTCTCTGTATGTTAAAACTTTCAAATTTACGTCAACATTTTCAAATTCTGTTTGCACGCATTGCTGATCATTTTCACAGGATTTTTTTTGCGTTCGGTCGGCTTTTTTTTTTTTTTTTAAATAAAATTTCAATAATCAATCAAGAGAAATTGCCATACATAAAAGTTGACTTGCGGTAAAGAGGCATTCGCGCATCGAAGAATTTTTCACTGTACATACATAGCCATACTATATTTATGTTTTGAAAATGATGGAGTAAAGCAAGATATTTATTTAAAAACTGAATATGTGAGACTTATTTCTTTAAGAAGGATGGTTTAAAACAAATACAAATTTTGATCGACAACGAATTTTTCGATTTAACAAATTGGGCGTACAACATATGATTCGTTATGTTGGACGTCCACTGTACTCAGTATTCGAACGTACTGATGAAGTGTCTAGGAAGTTGTGGCATGCACAGACTATGTTATTATTTTAAGGATTTAATAAATTTATTTACTTATTTGTCATATGCATTATATTCATTCATTCTTCATTACTAGTGTTGTCGCTTACATTACTCGTACTTTGCAATTACCTTTCGATGCCATTGCGCCGCACTCTCTAACGTCCATTAGATGCCGTCGAATAGTTCGCAATTTTTCTGATCGCATTCACTGCTGTTGCAATCATTGTTAACATCACATAATATACAAAAAAAATACTAAATCCATTAAAATTGCGCCTCTGCCAGTAGACGTTTTACTAGATTTCAGAAGGAAATCGCTGTACTGCGATTTTTGTTGCTGTTTCATCTGGCCCGGTCAGGCTGCACAAAAAGGAATTCACATGGAATGAATTAAGTAAATAGATGTATTTGTACGCACTAGCGTCCATTTATTTGCGCCATTTCGTCTGCGGCGCTTTTTGACATTTATGAATGCTGCTGCTGCTGGTTGCTGCTGCTGGCTGCAACTGTTGTATTTAAGCGCTGCCAAAATGGCGAATATAAATGCGTATGTGTGTATGTGTGTGTGTGTGTATTGGAATATTGCACTACAAGCATTCAACAATGAACTCGTGATGACTATCCTGTACGTACGAAATTTCTTTTTCATTTGGCGGTTTGGCAACAACGTCAGCCATCATCATTGCCCAGCATCAATGTTGTCGTTGCCACCATTTTTCATTTCATTTTTCTTCTGTCCTCTCATGTTTCTCTTGTTGGCCTTAACTTTGGCTGGACACGGTGCAGCGCCAAGCGGCAGGCGAAGCGTTTGTCCGTCCGCTGTACGCTTCCTCGTCCGCCGCTGGAATGCTTCTACAATTCCATTTGAGCGGCTGCCATTTTAGCTTGAGCATCTTTTGTTATTGATGCCACTATTGTTGCGTTGCTTTGTTGTTGTTATTGTAGTTGTACGCCTGCGGCAAATATTTAGGTCAAGAGATTTTCAACATTAATGGACCAACCTATGTTAGTGGGGGATATACACACAGTTAGCACGCGTGCAAATTACATGTACAGTGGGCCTGCGAATGCTAACAAAATCAGAGAAAATCTGTGAAAAAATTTCGAAATTATGAAAAATTTAAATTGGTATTGCAAACATTTTTTTAAATTAATATTTATCAATAGTTTGCAATACTTGTTTTTTTATAGTTTCAGACTGAGTCTCACATCTCGATCTAAGTTAGCCTCAATTCCAAAAAAAAATTATGTCACATGCTCCGTTGAGCTAAATCTATAATTATGGAAAATAGTTTTGTTGCTTTGAAATATTAAAATTTCATAGCAAATTGTCGTTACCCTCACTGAAAGCTCATTTCCGCATTGAAATTACCTGCACATAGCACAAAATGCTCCAATTTGAATGCCACCTCTGACCTTTCGGATGGTGATTCTCGGCACTTCAATGGCGGCTGCAGCGCACTTCAATTAAATTCAAAATTTACCAACACATTTCGAGAACGCGCCACATCATCAAATGCCAACAGACACCGGCTGAGTGACTGACTGGCTGACAAACACACAAACGCCCACGACCACGCACACGCGCTCCAAGCCAACACGCTCCCCGGACACCGCCGCGACAGCACTAATTTGCCAAATTTATGGCGTAATTGTCTTAAAAACAAAATTAAGTTTCCACTCACTGTCTCAGCGATTTTTCTTAAGAGGATTAAAAATTGTTTGCGCGCGGCGCCCAGCCTTTCGGCACGCTTCCGCCCGCGCAGTGGCTGGTGCGCGCGGCTGCCTTTCGGCATTAACCAGTTGACGTTTGCTGGGCGTCTTTTTTCTAAACTGCTGCTGCATTCCTTTTATTATTATTATTTCTTTTTTTGGCAATTTTAGCGCATTTTAATGAAAACGAAGCGGCACCTAGAAAAGGCAGAGACGAGCCGGAGGCTGGGAGTCGCGTGGGAAAAATGTTTAGAATGGCAAAAACGAATGTGTAGAATAAATTAAAAAGCGCTGCGCCGACCCAAAAATAGACAAGCGAAAAAGTTCTACTGACACGACCGATGTGTCTGAAGCCAAACTCGAAAAATCGTCTGCTAGATGTGGAGTAGCCTCACATGTACCAGCCATGGCGACGCTCGTACGCACTGGTCGGAAAATGAAAATTCTTATCACGTCGCTGCATCGAATATGCGCGGCGAGCGAGCAGGCAGCCACACAAGCAGTCATTCCGTCATGCAGCGACACATTCAGCCAGTCTTTGCAGCAGCGCAACATTGAAGTGGCCGGAACAGCTGGCGGGCGCGGCCACTTGCGCCCACAACTGAAGTGGTGTGGCGTGAGCTGAGTGGCTTCACGCGAATAAAGCGAAATGAGCTGAGCGACACGCACACTTTCCTAATTTTCAGCAAATATCTGCGGTGCGAGCGACTTTCCATATGCACGAAAATGGTCACACCAACAGGAAAGTTTTACTGAGGTGGCTGCGACTACAACAACACTCAGAAGCTAAAGATCGAAAACTTTAGGGTCGCACTGATTTAATTGTCTCTCCCTGACTTTGTACGAAGTAGTTGAATGTTGAAGAATCAGCTTATACTTTGGAATGTGTATAGTGTCTGACTTTCTGAAATTTTGACACGTGAGATTCAAGGAGATTTTGGGTTTTAACATATTTACTTTTCAAGAAAATTCCATATAAATTTTCAAGGATATAAAGGATTAAAATTTTCAAACGACCTTTTTCATATATTTTTTTCAAAAATAGATAAAAAATAAATTTTATCTAAATTCTTGAGCCTTTCCTCTTTCATTTGATATACATATCGCCATATTCTAATGAAGTTAAGAATTTTTTATATTTTTTTAAATTTTATTTTGTATCCCCGTCAAAATTTTGAAGTGCTTTTAAAAGGAGAAAGGATGTACAAATGAAAAACTGAGGACGCAGTATTATGTTTGGTCTCTAGTTTCACACCGATATGGATTTTTCCGGTGTGAAAAATTTTTTTAATTTTTGTCGCGCGGTGTAATCTGCTTCCAAACGAGATGCGTAGGTAGCATCTTATGGCAAACTATTTATGGCTCACTATATTAAGAGGACAATAAAAAAAAAATTAAAGTTGCCCTCACTCACACCACCGTTGACTTTGCTGACATACGTAAGACTCAGTTTTAACTTTACTCAAGCACAAAATAATCCAAACAAAAATATCGATAAAATCAAATTTTAAATATAATTAACTGGTATGACCACGTATGACTTTAGTAAGCCGAAACATTTTCGATTGGCCGTAATTAGTTTTTTTTGAATTGCCCTGACTGTGTAATCCAAGCGGACGAACAATAACGGCGAAGCCTGGCGAAAGGATAACACCGTTGGTTGATGGTTGTTTTTATTGTTGTTGACGCGAAATATGTCGACAACAACAACACTCAACCACACGCCATTACGTATGCGATGTTGCAACGCGGCGCTAAAAGCATGTTTCACGCTGGTTGAAAGGCATTGTTTGGCTTTGTTTCGCTGCCATCGCCACCGTAAGTGCCAGTGCCACGGCCACGGCTGCAGCTACACCGTTGCCACACCGTTGATGAACTAATGAAAAGCCAAGATGGACGCACTCGTACGTGGCATCCGGGCGTACGCATACTTCCTTGCACACACATACACACTCACATTTGCACATTTGCTGGTACTTTGTCTGTTGGCTGCGCTCCACAAAAGCAAAGTTACTGTGAATGCTGCTCAAGTGTTGTTGTTGTTGTTATTGTTGCTGCTGCGGCTAGTTTGGCACATGATTGCATTTTGAGTAAGCTTGGCCAATTGCACTCGCCACAGTGTTGGCCGGTACAGTTGACGTACTGGCTGTAGTTGTCTACTTGGTCGCTCTTTGTTGTCGATATCGAAATTTTCATAAAAGACAATGGCGAACGAAAGTGCTTCAATATATTCCATATAATATTTTTTTTTTTAATTTCACATTTTTATTGAACCACTTATGATTTCATGAATATGTTGTATTTTGTAACTGTTTTTCAATTGAGGCTTTAGTTAATTTCAGTTGCAATCAGATGTCTCCTTTTTTGAATGCTCTACATATTTCTATACATTTCAAACAAACTATCACGGCGATGTAGACAATTGGCGAATACTTTAGTTTTACGCAATCACACCCCAACATTTTATTTGCACTTACGAATATTGCTATCGCCCACTCCAGCGCACCGGCGCATTGTTGCCTTTAAATTACGCCGCGTATACACACACACACACACCGACACACACACCAACGACTACTGGCACCCGCATCCACGTCGACCATAAATGGCGCTGCAATCACATTCACTGTTTGGCTTTGTTCCGTTTGTGTTTACATTTGCTGCCAATGCGCTCACTCACACACACTCACTCACTCAAATTCACGCACACTGCACATTGTTAGTATTATAATTGTAATGAATTAACGCAAAAATAATGGCAGTGCTTGCCGCTTGTGGTTAGTGCATTTATTGTATTCATTGTTGTTGTTGTTTTTGTTGTTAGTGTTGTTTGGCATTTTGCAATCTGGCCACACGCACTCGCAGCAAACAGCCGCGCTGGTCGGTCCGTCTGCAGTGCAGTGCGAATAAGACCAAACAAGCATAGAAAATTAAAAAAAAAACTACTTGCGGCGTGTTGCATTCAATTTTGCGTTTGTGCGCAAACAAAGAGTTGCCAGATTGTTTGAGCGGAATGTTATTGACTTTAAGTGAAACATGCCAAAATATGCAATGTTAGTTGAAAACTAAAAATATGAGAGTTAACATTTGGTTTTGTGTTGAAAACCAAATAGAATCCAAATGGAAAGTGGAATATTTGACTAAAATCAGTGTTGCTGCAAACTTGTGAGAAATGTGAATGTGTTGCTATTGTAAAAAGAAATCATAACGGGTATTGTTGTTAAATAAAACGCACAACTTTTAGTTATTCAACAAGATTTATTTTGTTGCCCAGCAGCCACAAAAATATTTCGAAAAAGGATTTGTCAAATAACTTTTTATACTTTGTGAAATGCCAAATGCTTTCATGTATCTGATGCGAAGAATAGGTCCAAAGTGTTCCGTATGAACTGTTGAGATCGGCTGTAACTCGACAAAAGTGAAGTGAAGAAAAAAGTGAACAAGTTTATCTAAACGTTGATTCAAAAACAGAAACGGAAAACGGAAAAACGGATACGAGGGTTGCCTTTTATATTTTTTCAAAAAGGATTTTGCATTTTGTTATCATCAAAAATGGTTTTATTGCTTTTCAAAGTATTCTCCTTGAAGGTTTATGCACTTTTGCATGCGCTCAAACCAATTGTCGAAGCTCTTTTCCACTCCGATTGAGACACCTCCAAAACATGGTTTTTGAATGTTTAAGCAGCATTTTCTGGCGATGAAAATCGTTAACCACGCAATATTTTTTTATGTGAGGGAATAAAAAGAAATCATTGGGTGCTAGGTCAGAGCTGTATGGCGGATGACCCATTAAAATAGGCGGTTATTTGAGCCGATGTGTCAGAGCGCGCATTGTCCTGGCGAAGAATGATCCGGCGTTGGCGGTTGTTTTTAAGTATTTCATTGAACACTTCTGTCAAACAAATTGTTGTGTACCACTCAGAATTGAACATTCTACGTTGCTCTAACGGCACAGTAGCCACATGACCAGTTTTGCCGAAGAAACAGGCGACCATTTTCTTCGATGTGCTGCGTGCCTGAAGGCAATCGAAGCAATGTTGTTGAGATAATTCACTTCGGAAATCGTAAAAAATTAGTGCTCGAAAATGAGTTAAATCCATTTTTTGACCGAGATGAATTTTTCAAGTCAGTGTAAACAAGACAAATAGCGCTTGAACATAAAAATGTTCTAAGCACGTTTATGGTAAAAAATGACAAACTTTTCAATGGCATTGTCAGATTTTTCGAAAACTTACTAGACCATCCCTATTGAAAAAATATAAAAGGCAGCCCACGTATTAGAGTTTTTGCCGATTTCTGAAACATTTCTTGCTGGACATTTTTGCATCTAATTGCGCTGCATGGCCAAAGTCGGACAGTAGCCGCCTCCGCTGCCTTCAACTCCAACACGACTGAAGATGATTTCATATTTTAGTGAAAATTTCTCGAAAATGAAAAATGATAGATGCAAAACGTTATTGCGAAATTAAACGACATCGAATTAAGGTTACCTATGATAGTAGCAACAACAATGGCGGCCATAACATCCAAACTGTTATCAAAGTTCTACAAAGTTGATAATCTAATAATGTGGCAGGCGGCAGCCGGCTGGTTGAAAACGCAATAAAGCCGCCGCTTTCGCTCGGCCTAAGTGCCGACTATGCGCCCAGCCCGTGGCGCCGCTTCACTCTCATTGTCACGAAATAAGTAGCAAAAGGTTTGCCTCTTCACGGTGCGTTACGCATTTATTCATACATTCGTTGGTTCGTCTGTTCGTTGGTTGTTGGTTGTTGAAGGCGGCCAGCGAGCGGCGCAACACTGACGAAACAGAAGTTTGAATTTCAAGTGATTGAATGGGCGTGATGGAGGCGCGGTTAAGCCGCCAACTTTTCAAAATAAGAGCTCACACACACACACACACGCACGCACGTACACTGGTTAGGGGTAGGTGGGGTGGGAGTCAAGCGAAGGCGCAACATGTTAGCAGACGGACGGATAGACAGACAGCCAAGCGCCAACGCATTGGTTAGGCTTCAGATGCGCGTCGCCTTGGAGTGGAAAGAGGCGGCGACCGGAGGCCGGGTGTAGAATGTTTTCAAGAGTTGAAAACTTGCTCGGGCACGAGTTCGAGTTGGGAGGGAAAAAACAACGCGGGGCGTCTGTCTGTCAGTTTGTTGTGTTGGAATTTCAAATGAAAAACGCTGAAAAATTTCCACGCCAAACAATAACAGCGGCAGCAACAACGACAATAATGTCAGCGAAAGCGGCTCAAATGCGCAGCAATCCGAAATATACCACACACACACACACACATAATCAAGCAAACAAACAAACGCGCAGTTGAATGAAAATAAGAAGAAACGAAAGGACAAGAAAAGGGCAATGCTTTCAACGTGTGAGCTTGTGAGGTAAGTGAGTATGTATGAGTGTGTGTGGCGAGAATTTGAACGCAACGAAACGGCAGGCAATGAAGAATAAGTTGCACGCGCAAACGTCGTCGTCGCTGGCGACGCAACAGACAGCACAAAGTCAAAAGTGGGCCAAAAACGCGAATGAACAACGGCGGCAAAAAGCCGCATGCGACAGCGACGCAAAGTGATATTTTATGCGCGGCGAGACGATAGTCGCGGCAGACGTTTAACATTTCGTAAATATGCGATTTGAGAGCGCCAACCCCCCAAAGTTTGTATGTGTGCGTGTGTGTGCGTGATGTGGGCGTTGCGACCGGCGCCATGCCGCAGACAAAGCGCTGGCTGCACACACTGCCAAACGGCCACACAGTCGGACAGACGCTCGAAGAGCTAAAACGTTCAGACAGTGGTAAAAGACAAGTGAAAAGTCGCTTCATTTTCATCGGCATTTGCATTTGAATTGGAATTTTGAAGTTTTCGGCAAATGTTGGCGTCAGGGAAGTCACGAATCGCCAAGCGGACTGCGATAATGCGCGGCACGAGTAATCGCGCCAAATGCCAACAACAAGCAAAATGCCAAAAGTGTACCCGTAAAGGTCGATTACCGTTGGGTAGAGGAGAGACAAAACGGAAAAATGGGAAGCCAAATGAAATGAAAAGCAAGAAAAAGAAGAACACTGAACAGACACTAAGCAAAAAGTGATGAAAGTATGCAGAGACGAGCAAATGAAAGGAAGTGTGTGTGTGTGGAAATATTTTTGTCGATCTGAACCGAGTTATTGAAACAAAACGACAAAACAGAGTTTTAAAACGAATAAGAGATCAATGAAAATGAAATCACATCAGCAAAGTTGCGATTCTAGTCGCCAATGTTTGAGATTTTTGTATTTTTTTGTTTAGATTTTTATGTTTTCGCTGCTTCATTGACTTGGGACTCGATTCTTCAGGCAACACATGTGTGCTGTTGAATGAGTTTTTTGTGAGTGTGTTTGTGTTAGTGTGTGCATGTGACCGTCTGTTAACCTGTTGCTCAGCAACTTAAATAGTTTTGCTTATGGTTTGTATGTCATTGTGGATGCGTATCTTTTTCACAGTGTTGCATTATGTTTGAACAGAGCTGACTTGATCGCATTGTGCGAACTTTTCAAATGAATTTTCAAACTCTAATCATGTTTATAAAGGATTAGGCCTACTTAAGCGTGTAGCCACATCTTTGTATATATGAATACATACACATTACTATGTGCGTGCGTGTGGATCACTCTTGAAAGAGCCAACCGGAAAATTAGACAACACGCAGCAAGTCGTTCTCGAAATTTCTAACACTAAGAAAATGTAATGTCGAACGCTTAGCATGGTTGGGTCTAGTTAGGAAACATCAAAGTTTTCAAAAATTTTGTGCCGATTTCGAAAGGACTTTTAGAACATTTTTAAAGGCAATTAATCTACTCCGAAATATCAGCTATCGTGTCTATTACACCGTGCAACAAAAATCAAAACAATTTTAAGACACACGAAATTAGGGGACAAATGTAGTAAAACTGCGTTTTTAGTTTTTCTCTCTGACGTCAGGATTTTTTTAAAAGGACTTTGAAGTTTCAAGGACATGTTTATTTAATTAATGTTGCAATACATCTTTGATTTATAGAGAGAAGTATTAAATTTTTTACATCTTAAACTAAACAAGTTAAAAGGACGAAATTCAAAAATGTGGTAGTATACATATTAGTCCTTAAAATATATGTTTTAAAAAAAAATTATTGGAAATTTTCAATGATATTAAAGGATAAAGTTTTAAAAGGACATTTTCAATACCTCTTCGTTTTTTTGCACCAAAACAAAAAATTTTCTAAGATTCTAAGGATTTTTCTCTTTCATTTGATACCCATACTGTTATTCTAAAATGCGCTCAATTTAAAAAAAAAATAAATTAAATAAACATATCCTTAAAATTTCAATGTCCTTTTAAAAAAATCCTGACGTCAGAGAGAAAAACTAAAAACGCAGTTTTACTACATTTGGCCCCTAGTTTCGCCAGTATATAGATTTTTCGTGTGTAAAATTTGTTGCTGCACAGTGTTATCTATGTCCTGTTAAAAGGTCAGCTGTCGAATGAAAAATTTATGATCTAATGAAATTAAATTGTTTTCATGTGATTGATTGTTTTTTTGGCTGAGTAGAAACTCGAACCACGTTAGCCCTTAAAATATAAAACAAAACAAAATCGAATAAACTTTACCTTTCTATAGTTTTCCTGCAGACGTTTCACAATATCAACTCACACACACACATACATATATGCAATTGTATAAGCCAAAACATGTTGGCCATTCATGCAACATGCAAATCCGATTGCGCCTATAACTGTCATTTGTCAATATTCCAAGAACGCGTCCGACCGATAACGTCTGACCGACCGTCCGCTGTGGTCGCCATTGCCTTTGTCTTTGCATTTCGCTTTGTGCGGCTGCCTTCCTGGGGCACAAAGTCAGCGCTAAAGTACTCGTACTAGATTTGTGTTTGAGTTTTGTATTTTGCCTTTTGTGTGCAATGGCAGCAGGAACTAAGATATTAAAGAAGAAAATAGAGCACAACCGAAAGAGAGAGAGAGCGAGAGTGAGTGCGAGTGCGAGTGCTCGGGTTGACACACAGCCAGTAAGGATGTCGCCTTATTGGCTTTTGGCTGCGTCTCGTTAAGTCCTTGTTAAATCCTATCGGCATATGGTGTGTTTCGCCGCAACCGCTTCGTCCCTGCTGCCTTAACGGCGGCGCATGTGACAAGCCTTTTCGGCCGGCCGCTGCGTGTGTGTGTGTGTTGCCATATTGAAAACACATGTCCCATAAGTTGCACAAAGAGATTTTTGTTTTTTGTGTGCGTTGCCCGTCTCCGCCCCGCTACAGCTACAATGTACAATAATAAGTTGTTGCATGAGTTGCTTGAGTTGCTGCCACTTGGCCGAAGCCTTTTGATGTATGTATGTATGTATTTATGAGCAAATAGTGTGCCGCGTTGCTGTAGCGGCGGCTCTTTTGGTAATGTTCAATGACTTTTAAGGGTTAATTATGAATGGCATGAAACGAAGTGGAAGATGCTGGGCGGAAGCGGCGACTGAAAGGGGTTCGAAAATATGGCGATAAGTTTGCTAGCAAGTGAATTGGCATAGTGACGGGCGGGCAGTTCAATCGTAGTGGCGTTTGGGTTGGGCGGCTATTGGGCGTTGTTCACGCTGACTTTGCAAGTCGAATTGAAAGTGAAGCAAGCAAATACGTTTACAGTGAGTCGATTTACAGCGGCTTTTCTGGGTAGTTGTGTGTGTGAATGCGCTAAGAATATGAAAAATTTGTGAGTCGGGTTGTCAGCCTGTCGTTCTGTGTGCAAGCTAGAAGCTTTTAGTGGACTGCCTAAACGGTTATGAACTTTAATAAATACATAAATACGCTTTGCCCGTGTTGGGTTATTTTTGAAAAAATATGAAATATTGATGCGAATATTTTAAGAGAACAAAAACTTTGTCGACATTACGAACTGCGCAAATTTGAGTCTTACAATTGAGCAGCAATCTTGAACCTTACGTAACGCAAAGTTTTTTCTAATTTATGATTCCCTTTAATGTATCCAAAACTTGGAGGCTGAGCAATGGCACGAGTTGAGAAAAGTTTTAGGTTATGTTGTACAGAGTCAAAATATGAAAACATCAAAACACACACACATACATTTCTATTCACTTAAATATGTTACGAGTATGTGGGCGTCTTTCGCTACGAAAGTGGCCAATTTTCGCATTTCCATTTGCAAACCTAGCAGCCGCACAGCAGCGGCGTAAGTAGGAGACACAAGTCAACGCTCGAAAGTCAAGCAACCACAAGAGGCGGACAAGCAGCTGACAGCCCACAGCTCCCGAGCAATACCCACTCGGTGAGCGAACACCATTGGGGAGAGGCGAAAGAAACCGCACGAAGAGTGAATCGCAAGCGCAAACCAGACCAGACGCAGCGGGCACAAATGATCTAAACAGCATGACGGCGAAAACACACAAATCCACAAACAGCAATGCAGACGCAACAGCGCTCAGCGCTGCACACGTGCACGGACGCAGTCAAGTAGGTGGAAATCGTATCAGCTCGAGTGCAGAGCATTAATGCGCAGACACAGGCACGCACACGCAGGACACAGCACACATGCCGATGTCCGTGACAACAACATGGAAGGAAGCGCAGCTGTGCTGGTGTGTGTTCATTTTTCCTCGACTGTCGCAAGGTCCAAGAGCGTAACGCCAGCCAGCGAACCGCACCAAATGCGGCATCCATGCAGTCACACTCGCAGCAGCAGCAGCTCAACAGCATCTGTCACGTTGCAAGACGCCGCCGCCACGCCGTCACTTGCAGATGCGATGAGCGGGTGGGTGAGTGGGCGGGCCGGCAACTCATAGTCCTGTCCCCCTTGTGACTTGGTTGCCGTTGCTATTGCGGCACAGCGCATATCAGCGCACAAGTACTTACATACGTGCGCCAAGTGATAAAATCGCTTTAATGAAGAATTTAAACAGCACTCGAGATGCTCAGCCACTCGGCGCTGAATTGTGGTCCTTCAGGTTTTTGAATTGTCCCAGGCGTTGATGCTGTTTGCCAATGTGTTGAACACATTCTTGAGCGAGCACCTTGAGACGTTGCGTTGAGACGTTACGATGCGGTGAAATCGCGCAAATGAAGAGTGTCCCAGAAATGTATTAATTAAATGAGATGGTACTGAACATCGCACACACACATTCACACACACTCAGAGCGGCGTCAGAGGGAAACTTTAATTTTTGAAACAAATTCTTTCAAGTACCTCAAGTGAGCAAAACCACTTCAAAAGTGATTTTCAGTTATTGTGTAAGAACATGAACATGGTTGTCAAGTAAAGTGTACATACAGCTTCAACTGCTATTCAAAAATGTTATTCTCCAACATTATTTTACATTTATTCTGAGCAATAGTAACAAATTTTTAAATTCTGCGGCATTGGAATTGTGCAGACTCCTGGCTTCTGGCTGGAACATTGTTCGACGTATTCGGAATGCTGTCACAGGACGAACATTATTTTCATTGAACTTAGTTTCATTGAACATCATTGTTTCTCATAATTAACAAGTAGTCAGAATTTGAGAGAGTTGGGTGGATGCCATAATCTTCTATTGAAAGGAGTGAACAAATTGGACCATCTCTTTGAGTTCAGATGAATTTTTCTCCTAGACCAACTCACAGTAGATGTCTCTATGAATGCACTAGAATTTTGTTTGTTATAGGCAGACAACTGGATTAACCCTTGCAGTCACAATGTCCAATATATTGGACGACAGCCCATACAATTCATACAGAACGGATTTATTTTAATGTCGGAAAGGGTTAAGAAGGAATCGAGTATTAAAGTATGAAATTCTTTGTAGATAAATTAGAAAGCCGAACGAATGCTTTTCACAAGTAGATTAAACATCAGTCTATAATATAACTAGAAGACTAGTTAGTAGACGAGAAACAGGCTCTAGAAGCTGAAAAGATTGCGAGTAGTGACAAAAATGCCAAAATGCAATGTTATAACCACAAAAATCTGAGTATGAGGTTTTATTGGAAATATTTCAATTAAGAGAAATACCAAGTTTAAAGAAAAAAATTCGTAAATCTTGAAGTTATGAGCTCTTAAAGTACACTCTCACAGCGTTGACAAAATTGTGCACAAACAGCACATTTTTGCTTTCACTTTGAGTTTCAATATTTCAAAATCAATTATGAGCGAGTCCCTAAAACTTACTGTTGTTTTAAGTCTAATACAATTTAGGTCTGGCAAGACCAAAATTCCGCTGATTCTTCTCGCCTCTGAGCAGTACCGTTATGAAGAAAATGAAACAAAGAAAACAAGTGAATAAAAACTGATTTCAAACTTTAAAGGTGATTTAAAAATAAAACATTTGTTATGACTTTCGAATTTTGTTGATATTTTGTTTTGACAAGTCTGTACATTATGCTGTAAAATATTCAGCTGCGCATATTAGCGCGAATGCAAGTTATTGGTACTTTTCGGTGAAGACTTGAGTGCAAATTTGCGATATATTCATCGTTTTGTGGAATGCCAAGGCAATGCTCTGCTGCTGATGGAAAAATGTGTTGAAGATAGCCTCGGAAAATCCATTACGATTACTAATATATAAGAAATATAGGGTTTAATGGAGTTTCGACAATACACTTTGATTTTTTTTCGTACAGACTCAAAAGTTGACAACCTAACTACTTCACTTGTATGAGAGGCGCTCTCTGGTGGTGAAATTTTGAACTTTAAATAATTTTGTATTTTTTGCATTTAGGAATGTTGACGATTGCTGAATAAATCATTCAAATCGGTTCAGTAGTTTCCCAGATACGATGTTTCCTCGCTTACTTTACTACATTTACAAGTGTGGAGCCAGTTCCATTGAAAATTACTAGTTTTGTATGGCAGCCCCCTTAAGAGCTGGATATAGCGGTAAGGTGTGTATAGAAAAAACATTCGAAAGGGAAAATAAATGGGGGTCAGTCTTACATATGGTACGTCTGGGACCAACCTGAGAGCAGTGGGAGCCAACTTTCTTAAAACGATGATTTTGTATGGGAGCCTCATTAAACGTTGGAGACAGGGGGTAGGTATATTCGACAGAAATATTCAGGAGGAAAAATTAGTGGGGGTCAGTCCAAGATTTTAACCCCCTAAAAGCAACTTCTGCGCAGCTGTTGAGCAATTTATCGAGATTTTATTACACTTTTGAAATGAGCGCATTGTATCTATGTGCACATTTATAAATAAGTTTATATTAAAATACAAATATTTGAATGTAGCTTTTAGGAACTAAGATAATTTTCATTGTTAATATAGAGTTTTTTTAAATCCGTTTGTATGGGAGGTGGTCGAAGTTTTGGTCAGATTTTATTGAAATTTTGTACAGTAAGTTATTTACTCTTACAATAACTGTGTACCAAATTTCATTTATGTATGACCACTCCTTCTATTTTTGTCACTCCGCTATATGAACTCGAACGATGTCTCGAACGTTGCCCAGCTCAATGCTGATTTCACTTGCACAACAATTCTTCAGCTTAGTGTGTTCTATTCCATCTTCTCTTACTACCACACACACACACAAATTTCAAATATTGCCATTCGTTTGAGCCATTTTTAAAGCTTTCAGCGATTAAGTATCTTCAGCGTTGTTGAACCACACACGGCCAGAAAACGTTCCTACACGTCCACAGATTGTTTTTTTTATTCATTGCATCGGGCGCTTAAATTCCACAGCATCGATGCAAATGCATCGATGTCTGTGTACATCGTTTGTTTACTTGTTTGTGTTGCGTTGCAATAATAGTTTTCCCCTCAGTTTGGCTACAGCAATAAAAGTAAATACGCGCATCTATACGGCAGCTACAACATTGCCCGGCAGGCAATGGCAACTGCCAATATCCAAGGCAACATTCGTTCGGCAGCTGATCTCGGTAGTTGCCACACATTTACCTTTTTGTTGTTGTTTTTACGTTCTTTTATAAGTTTGTATGAAATGTTTGCGATGGTGCTGGCTGTTTAAAGTTAACAATCGAAGGAATAAGGCACAAAGATTGTTAAGTATAAATTTAAATTATATTTAAAATGTAAATTAATTTTTTATATTTAAATTTTGAATTATATTTAAATTTAAATTGAATGCTTTTCAAAATATTGAAATTTTTGTTGTCAATCTTGTTAAATGCAAAATAAATAAATAAATATGTGTTTAAAACGGCAAACAAGGATTTCTCATCCTTTCCATACCCGCATTAAACCTTTTAGTGCCTTTGAATTTGTTTATTTTTCTTTATTTCTCCAGGCTTGATTTCTATGTTTTGACGCGTTGGTGTGCGCCTCGGCCGTTCGTTTTGTGACAGCATTGGGATCCTGGCTTCCTGTCATTGTCGTGTCAACTGGCAGCACACACCAACAACATAGGAGTGAAAATTTAAAATATAGTAAAATCAAAAACACAGCTCATGCAAAACGAAATGCTGCGGCACAGTTTTTACGAGTGTTTGCGTTGCTCCCACAGTTTTATGATTTTTCGTCATTTCGTTTTTACACTTTGCGACAGCGGGAATGCAATGTTTTTGTAACTTAATTTTGTATTTTTCAATTTTTTTTCGCGTTTGCACAAAATGGCAAACATGTTAATTAAAGGATATTTTTCAAAGTGGACATTTGTTGTGCCTTAAGCGCTTTTTTCGGTGCAGTAGTCAAATTAAAAACGCTTTCAAAATTTGTGATTAATCTGTGATGCGTTACAGGCGGCAACAGCGAAAGAACTGATTATAGAACAGAGTCTTGGAAGGCTGAAGAAGATATATGTAAAATTTTGAAAGCTTTAACAACGCAATAATCTACCCCCCACACAACAAACATTTCGATGAACCCGTCAGAAGACAAATATTTCGACTGTACTGACTTTCTCACTTCGTTGCAGTCTCAGCATTCTTTCTCTAAAGCAATGCCAACTATAGCGAAATCCCACTTACTTACTTACTTACTTAAGGGAAGGCTCCCCTGGATTTGGGCAAAAATAAGGCAAAGTTTGTAATTTTTTTGTGGGATAATGAAAAGGCGTACAAACTTCCGGTTTTGACTATTAAATTCGTCTATTATTTAGGAGTTTAAAAAGTTAAAAAACTTGATGAAATTCAAAATGGCGGCTACAAAATGGCGATTTCCGTAGGCCTCTGCGCGCCAAACATCGCTCGAGAACTGTAATCCTGCAGCCTCTTGTAGTGGACTGAAATCAAAAAGCATTGTCATTACTTAAAGATAACAAAATTGTCTGTGCATTGAACTAGACTCAAAAAGTGTAAACGAAAAATTCTTGCACAATGAATATTTGAAGTAAAAAGTTAAATTTTTTGCACCTTTTTTTAATTTCAACCACATTTAAAAATTAAAAATAAATAACTATTTATGCAAATTGTTAGTTCAAGGCATACAGAAAATCAAATACATTCGAACAGTTTTTAGATGAAGAAAATCGGATCATCAGATCAAGTCCGGGGATTTCAGTTAGATTGGAAAAAAATGGTTTCGAGATAAACGCGTTTGAAGTTTTTAGAAAGTCAAGTTCATCAAGTTTTTTAACTTTTTAAACTCCTAAATAATAGACGAATTTAATAGTCAAAACCGGAAGTTTGTACGCCTTTTCATTATCCCACAAAAAAATTACAAACTTTGCCTTATTTTTGCCCAAATCCAGGGGAGCCTTCCCTTAACTGGTCATAACAACCCGCTATCGGGTTACGGCCTGCCGCAAAACTTCTCTCCAGGCGCCTCTGCTTTGCGCGCGCCTTCTCCAGTTGGTCACACCAAGTGATGACAGGGCCTCTTCAACTTGGTCCTTCCACCGGAGACACGGCCTCCCTCTTCGCCGTCGACCTCCAACCATCGCATCGAACACCTTTTTCGCCGGAGCTTCGTCGTCCATACGGCAGACATGACCGGGCCAGCGTAGCCGCTGGATGTTAATTCGCTGCACTACGTCCATGTCCTTATACAGCTCATACAGCTCGTTATTGGTTCATATACGATAGTCGTCACCAACACGTACAGGGCCGAAGATTTTGCGAAGTACCATCCTCTCACTTGCTAAGCAATAAATGTAAATTATTGCTCGTAGCAACACAAAATCCTGGCCGACCGTTATTTATTTTGGCTTTCTGTGTTGATCTTTTGGAATTTTTCACATTGCCGCCAACGCCATCGCCAACAGCGATTCGGCTTCCATTACACTTTCAGTCACTTTGATTATATCAAGTTGTAGAAAATTAAATCATGTCGATGGCAGTGCACAAAAAGCGCCGAGAAATATGCAACAAATTCGCCAGACGTAACCAGCTGCCAACATGGCGTCAACAAATTACAGACAATACTCGCGGCGAGCAGCGGCCAACAATGATAGCGAAAACGAGAATGGATGGGCAGGGCAGAAAAGCAATTTGCGCCAATAGTTACATTGAAAATGCGGCCAGAGAGATATGCAACCTTTTTGCCCAGCGCCTTGAAATGTGTGCGTGTGGGTAGAAACAAATGTAACTTCCAACCTTACTCAATTTCAAGTAAGTTAATTGCTTTTATTGCCAACAATTTGCGCCCGTTTCCAGTAGCTACGCCAGCCAGCCAGACACCTGTCTTGGCGCTTTGATTGTTCAACAAAGCGCTCGCGTCGACTGCTGCTTGTGAGTTGTGAGGCGTTCAACTCAAATGACGAAAGCGATACTTGCGTTAATGATGCTGGCGCAAATAAAAGCCAGCATTTCGGGTCGACCATAGTCGATCCGGCCAGCATATGAATGTCTTAATTATAATGCTGATGGTCATAATTCCCGACTCCTCCTTGTCTCCATTGTGATTTCGGTATTTGAAAATGCTCGAGTGGCTCTTGCTGGCTCATTTCTGCGCGTGTCCTTTCAGCTTGACCCTCCAACACTTGTACGTACGTAAGTGGGATGAGAGACAGGTATTAATTTGAAGTAGATAACATTTATTTGTTTAGTATATTTTCATTGGGCTTTTGAAGCTAAAGTGCTCAATTCAAGTAGCACTCGAATCTATGGAAATGAATAAAATTGTGTGTAGAACACTTTTAGAGTTTAGTGGGTCTGGGTCATTTTCTTTGAGCCAGCGAGGCAATATTGTCTAAAAATGAATTCGAAGCATATCTGTGCACTGATGCCATGTGGCTGTGTAGAGGCTCAAACTTGCCCGACTTGTCGCTTCAGCACAATCCTTTCTTTTATTTATTTTACTTCACCGAAGCAGATATAAAAATCACACACTTGACCGTAAAATGCCAGCAAATAAAATATTGTAAAATATAAACCAAAGAAAATAAAAGCAAAGCGTAATAAAAGACAAAATAGCGGCAAGAAATCGACTGCCATTGAAGTGTGAGTGTGTGTGTGTGTGTGTGTGGAAAGCTGAGGAGAACATAAAACAATGGCAGAACGACTGCAGCCACAATGAAATCTAGAAATTTCAACACACACCACATTGCTTCGCATTCACCAGTCACACTAACAACATCACCAACACACAAGCACATCGGCCGTCGGCTGCTGCCGCTGATTTGTAAGCAGCACAACCAAGTCAAGCTGCCGCTGCCGTTGCGATTGCGGCATATTGTCGGCCATCAGCGGCGTCCTGCGTGCGTGCGTGTGTGTGTGTGCGGTTGCCAGCGACAGCAAATTGAAAAGTTCGCAGCCGAAGACATAAAAGTGCATGAAATGGCAAACAAAAGAATGCTGAAATAAAATTCAATCAATTACCATAAAAAACAACGAAAGGAGTGAAGCGGAGAGGGTGAGCGGCCGCGTGGGGCGCACAGCGAACGGTTGGCTGCCGGTCAATGAATTTATTTATTCGTCTCGCTGCCTGGACTGGCGGTGCGGTTACTGTGTTTGATTGATACGCGCGGAGTGCGGCCGCATTTGTGGCATTTATGTGCGACTGTATGTGCGTGTGTGTGTGTTGTAATGATAAAAGCGAAACAACAACAACTGTGGCAAATTGCAATCAAAATGACCGGAACGCAACGGAAAGCTTTTAACATAAAACGGCGCAATGCAAAGCCGAAGCAATGCAATTGGAAAGCGATTGCAAAGACAAATAGTGCGAAAAAAGTGCAGCTTATTGGCCGATGCGCCGATGCCGTATTGCAACGTAATGTTAAAGCAACGTAATCGCAATAAAGTCGTAGAGAAAGCACGAGCAGGATGAGTAGGCAGGCGGCAGCAAATCAAATATTTAACAATGCAAATGGCTGCCGAACAAGACACGATTTTTCGCTGTCGTCGTTTTTTTTTTTTTTGGTGCTGAGAAAAACGCCACAATCGGCTTTTTGGTTAAGCAAGAGGAAGGCATAATCAGCTTATGTGGTAGACACACACAAACACACATACGATGTGTGGAGATTGAACAATGTTACAGAAGAAATTAAATGGAAAGAGTGCTTGCCAGAATGTCGTCAACTTAATAAAATATCAATACTTGAGATACAAAAAGCTTATTCTGGGCAGTATTTGGTTAGCATGCAAATTTCTGTGACAAATCTGTGTCGATGAGGCGTTGGGCTCATCGCACCTTGTTGGGAATTCCTTTATTAAGCCACCCATCATCATTTGTGTGAGTCCTAAACAAATTTTATTTCTCATTTCACATTTTTGTTTTATTTTGCCATAAAAATGATTAAATATTTGATATAAATTATGATAATGTTTTGAATGGAATGAGGAGTGAGTTAAAATGCAAAATTTATTCGTAAAACCTGATGCACCGAAGACCAACTTAGTTGCATTTTCCTCATGTCATGAGGCACAATGTGCCCTCGGGATGATTTTCTATACCTTTAAAATTATACCAAAAAAAATCAGTGTAACTTCTATGTGTATTTATGTGTTTTCTTATACTCAGTGCAATAGCATAAAGTATGCTTGAAAGAGAAATTGTCAATGCTGCGCGTGCAGTGCGCCGCATTTACATCAATCATTGTAGTTTGATGCTTGAAATGTTTCAACGCAGAACAGATTCCACTGCGGTCAATTCCCCCCCCCCCCCCCCGCACCCATACACACACACATACACACACAGGCGCATTTATGTTTTCAGGTGTGGGTAAGTGTGTGTGTGTTCATACATAAATTGAATGGCGGCCAAGCTGTGCCATTCGACGGTCAACATTGCATGCATAATTTAGCAGCTGGCAACATGATGGAGTGTTGGCAATGCTATTTAGCGCGCTGCCATTGCCACGGCCAACGGCCATGGGCCACTGGTCGCTGGTCACTGGTCACTGGCCACGGGCCACTCTCCAAAGACGCTGCTGCTGTTGTTGCGCATTATGTGCCCAGACAAACACACACATGAGCACATACCAGGTTCGCACACTTGTCAAACACTGTCAATAAGCATTCGGCAGCATGGAGACTGCAAAATCGCCTGCAGCCAGGACTCTTAGCTCGCTGTGGCCACGCAATGCAGAAGCTTGAGTGCGTTAGTTCGCTGTGAAATGTATGCTTCTACATACACTCGCACACATAGTGCAGCTGCGTGTGTGGGTTTGGGTGGGAGTGTGTGCCGATGTTTGCATATAATGTTTGCTTGCCCTGAACGTTTTATGTGATCATAATTGATTTTTAAGTTGCGTTCTGCATAAATTATGGCATCAGCCACACGACTGAATGGACGGTACCGTTAGGCAGCCAGTTGACTTGGTCAGCCACTTCAAGGCTGACCAGTGTTTGCGTACTAAAAGGTGTTATGCTTGAAATTTCTGAAGCGCAGCAGGTGCATTATTGAGTAATTCTTCAGCGTTTATTTTCGATTAGGACATTGAGATGGAGAATAAAGGTTTCGCTTTGGGCAAATTCCGACTCACATAAGATTAAGAAGAGAATTGTTGGGTGCGGCAGTCTAATTCACAGCAGGCGATGGCCACCCGCTGGGCTTGAAATAAATCCTGTCAAAAGAAACAAGAACCCAGTGCCGAGCTGTCGTACTGAGAAGCTGAAAATAGAAAAAGCTGAGACATTTTCAGTGTACTAAGATGACCCCAGCAACAACAGGAATCTGTATTTCACCATAATAAGCTAAATACCTACAATCAGCGCACTGCACTGGGAGCAGAAGTGGCTCACTGGAAGTGGTTCATGGCGGAGGCGAAGGTTTGTTGCAGGACGAAGGCTAATGTAGCGTCGTTTGCTAGTTCAAGACGAAAGTAGATGGGATACAACACAGAAAACTAATAAAACAAACATTCTCAACTTTGACTTTGGAATTGAAAGGTGAAAGTAGCCGACGAATTGTCAGACTGCACAGTGATTCGTTCCATAGAAAAAAATTCAGAAAATTCAAAAAATTCCAAAAAATTCCAAAAAATTCAAACAATTTTAAGTCTCAGAATTTAACGATTTTGATGTCATTTGAAAGGTAAAACTCCAACTAAGAAATTCCAAAATAATCTGTGCAAACAATTAATTAGTGTGTGCGCAAAAGCTGCTCAAAGTTTAAACTTTTTTCACAAAAAAATGTAAACAAATATTTTCTGTTTTTTAGTCTATTGAGTAAAAAAAATTGTAAAAATACATGGTTACCAAGAAACTAAGATAAAACTTTCAATATAGATTATGAAATGATGTGGTCATTTTCGCGTTTAATGTTTTCTCAAAATTTGCAAAGCTGAGGCTTTTACTTCACTTTTAATTTAAAATATTTTTCTAAATTAAAAATCTGAAAATTGGCAAAACTTGGAGGAAAGTATCTAAAAAGTATGCGAAAGTATGTTCCTGGGTTTTTTTTTAATTTTAAGATGCATTCTTTCTTTGTCGGATAATGCAATTACATGCTCCGATATCTTCCGATCTCAGAAAATAATTCAATTTCAAAAGTGGTTCAAACATATATTTTTCGACCAAATTTATTTTATGTATCCCTAAAAGTATGCAATTAGCATGAAAATTGAAAAACTGCACAAATGCAAAACATACAACTATTATTATAATTTTTATTGCAAAACTAAAGGGTCCTTAGACAATTTCTGATACTCTTTACAATTATCAATGTTGACGTTACCGATTTTAATGTAAAATCTGAAAAATCTAGCCAACATACGAGCCAACATCGTACTTGTTGCCATAGCTTACCCAAAATGACGAAAATTGCAAATTTAAATCTCTGACATTGCCAAACTACAAAAGTGTAAGTAAAACAAAATGGAGATTTCAATTCAGCAGACCATGATTAACTAAGTTACCAAATTTTTTAAGAACGGACCACTCCTTCTAATTTTGTCCCGCGGTTGTATGGAGTCGAATCATTGTGGACTGGGATCAATGGACCAGTTTCAGGAAGACGAAGCTTAATGTAACTGTTTGGGAATCTGAACAAGACTCCACTTGTCTTGCAATGCTCTCATTAGACAAAATGTACATAAATTGATGCTTTTTGTATCGGACTGCAAATATTTTCAATTCAACATGTTCGCGTACATAAAACAAAATGAACAACCCCAGTGCTTGACTAGAGCAATAAAAAACTTTCAGATGGGCTGCGCGAAGGGCCGATTTGTAGGTCCTTCAGCAGAAAATCAGCATTACCGTTTCAGTGGCCATTAACCGCGCGAAATTGTGCAAAATGCAAATTGCCAGCAATCGGAATAATTGAAAATTTCCAGCCAACGCGAACGCGGTGAGAACGACGGCCATATCAAATTTTAACGCGCAACGCCGCAACGGCAACGAGCACTTTGCGCTCCATAAGAGACGGCGGCAATAAGTTTCGGCTGCTCGCAGTCACTGCCAGCCAGTTGGGGTGGTGCGAGGCAGCAACACGACAGCATAATTAAATTTCAATTGACACGTTAATTAAGTAAACGGTGCAGCATGCACGAGCACACACGCAGCGTCACACGGCCGTCGCTGTAATTTATAATGCGCACAATTAACGGCAACATTTGAATAAAGGCGCCACCCAGCGGCCGACAGGCGCGGAGGGCCAACGATAGCGCAGCCGCTGCCTGCGCTGCTGGTTTCAGCGGTTGCAAAAGCACTTAACGTCTTGGCTTAAGTGCGATTTCGATGCAGCGCTTTGCCATTTTTCATGCAATTTACATTTTACAATGCATCGAGCGGCATGTGACCGGGTAGCGTCGTGTGACAATGTGCTGCAATTGCGCAGCGGCGGTAATTGCCGCGTTCGTCTGCTTGTTTTGCAGAAACATTTTAACCTTAATGCAGAAATTGCATTGCTCTGCATGCAACACAGTTGCAATTGTTGCATGGAATGTTGCAACTCATTTCTTTACTGGAATTGCAGTACGGGACGTATGAGTGATTTTAATTAAAGGTCAATGCAATGTGCAATGAAACGTTAAAAACTGATATTAAACCTGACAACTGAATAAATCTGAATCGACTTGAAATGAGTCTATAGCGAAGTTGTTCTTAGTACCAAAGCCGCTTAAGTCTATAATTTTATTTTCCACAAACTTCTTTCACATTCTGCTAGTACCGATGACAAAGCTTCGAAGACGTGCACAAATTGTTGCCATAAATTATATAGCCAAGTAAATAGCATGCATTCATTCATTCATTCTATTGGCGCTTGCAACGACAAATTTCAATAATTTAGGTTAACTTGCAATGAAAACGAAAAACTTTATTTTTCCGTCCGTCGCCACTTCGTCATTCCACCTCAAGCAAATATTTATCTGCGCGCTTACTTATCGTTGCTATCCAAAAACTTTGGCCAGATTTATGCGCCGCACCACTGCTAACTGCACCGCAGCCAATTAGCGAACATCGATTTCCGCCATTGCTGCCAAATTAGCCAACTGCCGACCGCCAACCGACCCATCAGTGGGCAAACAGCGCCAAAGCGCAAACGCTGTGATTAATTTCACCGAACTTTACACAGAATGGAAATGAAAAGAAAATGCCAAGTAAACACAATGTATAAGTACGCAGAGATCTGCCGTTACCGCAGCGCATCGCTTGAACACTTCGTCCTGCGCCTCATCGCCTCACCTCGCCGCCTGCGCAGCACTTTGCAGTCAAGCTGCCGAAATGCCAAAGTTCCAACTGGCAGCGCGTTTCAAGTGAATTTCAAATTAAGCACCGGCAATAACCACAACACCAGCAACAACAACAACAACAACAACTCCACCCCCCAATACAATGCGCCGCAATGCAACAAATAGTTGCAACAAGCGCTGCGAAAAGCAAAAGCTGCAACAACAAACAGATAAAGCAATACAAAAGAAGAAAAACAACCCAATAACAACAACAACATCGACGCGAGCAATAATTTCAAAATCACCGCAAGCAATTTGCATTTTATGGTTCACAGCAACCGCAGCCGCAACGCAGAAACTGGTTGCTGCTGCGCAACAAAACGCGAAACTACAAAAAGTGATTGCAGTAGTCGACAACAACAACAAATAGTCGGCCAACCAAAAAAAAAGTTGCGAGAAAACGAGAAATAAATGAAAATAGTTGACACCATTCCGCCGTAATCAATTTCCTGCTTGCGGACGACGCTGTCGCATCGTAAGATGGCGCTTAAGCGCTCGAGCCGAGGGTCAGCGGGCCGTGCGCGGAGGGGGAGTGGCGAGGCGACCGCATAATGCTGTGCAGCTGTGCGCCGCTTGCGGTGCCCATCAGCGCCAATCACCAGCTCGCTCTGCCCTCTGTTGCTGTTCGACGCAATATTTGCCCACTGGCCCCCGCTGCCACACAACTACGCTGAATAAATACATATTTATAACTACACATACAGCTACCCAACTACCGTTACGACTACGGTTACGGTTACAGTTACCGCCAGCAAATCCCTTAAGTTGGCTTAAAGGTTTCCATTTGGTATTTTCTACGCTTTCTATTTTTATGCTTCCTTTGACCTGCTGTGTTTTAGCTTGTTTGCATTGTTGTTGTTGGTTTCATTGCCATTTGTATATGTTTGTTGTATAGCTTGGGTCTTGTTGTTGTGTTGTTGTTGGCATTTGTGAGCGGTTTCCGCTGCATTGCGTCTCAACATACCCGCCTGGCTGACTGACACAGCCTCAGCCATGCTGCTGCGAGCTAAGGAATATACGTTTGTTTGTTTATATCTATCTATCTTCGTGCAGTAGGGTGTGCCGCATTGCAGAGCACCAACTTCATTCTTGATATCAAACATAGAACATATGGTTTTACTAAGCCAGACGGTTACCATTCATCCGAAGAGTAATCCATGCAGAGTCTTATTCGCCATTTTTCGAGGGGCCACAAAAATGCTATTCCCAAAATGTGTAATTCTTGTTTGGGCGTATTGAAAGATTTTGCCGCGTCTGTAAGCATTTGCATCCTTTCAGAGCCAAAAACCATGCTTCGCAAAAAGGCCACACACTGCACACTGGTTCTTTAGAAAAATGCTGAGGAGAAAATGTTTAAAGCATTTCTTGGGCATTCATTTTATGATATTTCTTTTTTTAGAGAGTGCAATGTCGACCTCATACAATTTTTTTACACTAGTATCATCAATATTGTTGCCTAACCCAGCAATGAGTTTCACCCTAAGGCAGACATTAGTTTTGCCTGCTCGGGTTCAGAAGTAATTTTCCATTTTTTCACATAACATTCTCCGTTTGTTTCGCTCTCCTGCAGGTCAAATGAAGTTCACTTCTTTTTTCAATTACATTTAAATGCTATCGATGAATTGTAAAACAAAAAACAATTGAGAATATATTTGAAAATGTTCTGCTTGTGAGAGCCGTGTGTGGTATTTCTGGTTGTAATTTGAAATTGTCGTTTGTTTGATTTGACTTGAAGCGATTTTGTTTCGTTAAAGCTGAAGATATTTTGGTGAAATGTACTATGTCTGATATATGGGGATTCATATAAGTTTACTTATTACACTCTGTATTTGTTTTACACTTCGACTAGTCTTTTCAGTTCAGTGTATGGGAAGTAATGATTGGGTTTTGACCTTATCTGAAGTGTTGTCATATGCAAAACTTTTGCATATCTATTAATCCTTTCCGGAAATTTGTACGATATATCGTATTTTTTATTTGACAGCGAACGCACTTTTTATGGAACGGCTTTTTAATTTTTCATTAAGTAGGCTGTGTTGTATCATTCTGTTTACAAATATAAATCATTATAGCCGTAGCTACAGTGCGTTTTGTAAGCAGCTTTTTGCAAGAATTTTAAAAACCAGCAAATGACGGTACTTCTGCGTAGGAATTTTTATATGTGTAATACTTTTTGGTACCAAAAAACGAAACAATTTCAAAGTTTGAATATTTTTCCCGAGTCTTAAAAAAAATTGTACGATATATCGTACAAATGGCCACAAGGGTTGCAAAGCTTTGTACGATATATCGTACAAATGGAAGGCAAAGTTGTGTTTGCATTTTTTTTAAGTTATGGGTTTGATAACAGATTTTTGGCGTTTGCAAAATTTAAAATGAGATCACGTTTTGATTTTTGTTGTTATAATTTATGTTTTCTATCCAAAAAATCAATTAATTGTTCATAAATCTTAAAAAACGAAACAACAATTTCATATATTTTTACTCCTTTGAGGACCATTGTACGATGTATCGTACAAAACTGATTTAGCTGTAAGTCTCAACCTAAATGATTTGTTTGATATTTTGTTGTATTTTATTGCTAAAATGTTCAATAAGACGCAATATTTTGAAGGAAAAATGTGTATCTCAAGAAATGCGAAAATTTACCGGAAAGGGTTAAAAATCTATATTTCAAAATAAAAAAAAAATACCCAAGTTATTTGAGTATCGCAGTATGTGGTATACTGCATTTTCTTTATAACTGGTAGCTCCCAATTCCTTCTAATTTTTAACCAACACAAATTTGGAGATAACGAAAATACGAAAAATATGAAAATACTTGCAAAAACCATTGTCGCTCCATTCAGCAAAGATCATAAAGCAAACATATTAGTTTTTCCATTATTGCAGCACGTACAGCACACACACACACACACACACACTTATTAATTTGTATGTTTCTGTATGCTGCTTATTATTGCCGTTTGAGGCTCGGTGTTACCATTTGCACTTCTCTCCAGCCCATTGCAGAGCGAATGAAGCTAAAATTGTTGCCAGCCAAACTGTCAGTCCTCCTCCTTCAGCGCATTTTCGCAAAGGATTTTCTTGTGCTGTGCAGTTTTTGCTATTGTTTACATTTCCACTTTCCATGGCAGTTGATTATGATTTGGTGCGGTCGCGTTGTCTGTCGCAAGAATTGCCCGACAACTGCTTAATTTTATGTCGCCGCGTCGCACACCTCTTTCGGCGCGGCACGTTTTCCTCGCCAGTTCGCCGACTCCACGACACGACACGACACGCTCCGTGCAGTGTCATTTTCATAAAGCACCTCGTAAACAATATCACCAACATGGTTATTACTTTTATTTACTATGTTGCTGAACTCCCCCAAACTCTGACCCCGAATTCCACGATCAAACGTAACGCAGGCGCGCAGAAAAATGACACCAGCGCTAATGTCGCTTCCCGCAGCACAGCAATTTTGCCGCCTCGACATGTAACCGCCTTTTCGGCATCCTTAACCCAATGTCTGCGGGGAGCGAAGCGAGGCGTGGCGTGTGCTGCTTGCGTAGAGCGCGTCCGACATGTGTGGTGTGCAGCGTTGCGGCAAATTGTCGCATGTCGTGTAGAATACGCGCACACATGTTCGTTTGGTGAACAACGAGAAATTGTTGTTGTTGTTGTTGTTGTTGTTGTTGTTGTTGTTGTTAGTGGTAACAGCAGCTGTGCGACTTCTGTAGTTTACATTTAAAATGTTTCACACGATTATTGACACGAATTAAAAGACACATTCGGCGAATTATCACAATCTCTATCAGTAGTAATCTTAAGTTTTCCACACTTTTTTACATTAATGTAATTTTGAAAAGTTTCAAAATTTGTTAAAAGTTGGAGTTTGTTTGCTTTAGTGAAATGCGTAGTGTACAACACAAATCGACAGTTGTCAACATGAAATGCAAACAGTTTTCAACTGATTTACAATCAAAACAAACAATTATCTACATGAACAAGTACACAATTGGCAACATTAAAACGTAAAAAATTTTTATTGATATTTTTAAACAAGCATGCAGTGTACGCATTAGTCTGAATGAATTGAGCAATTTTCACATTTATTTATATCATTATTTATCTACATATGCATGTAGAAAACTATCATTAACATCAAATCGTTAACAATTTTTATTGACATTTTTACATTTAACTACATTATATATTAAATATCTACGTGTGCATGTAAAAAACTGTCATTAACATCAAAAAGTAAACAATTTTTATTGAATTTTTACATTTAACTACATCATTATTTATCTACATATGCATGTAAAAAACTGTAATTAACATCAAAACGTAAACAATTTTTATTGATATTTTTTACATTTAACTACATTATATATTAAATATCTACGTATGCATGTAAAAAACTGTCATTATCATCAAAACGTAAACAATTTTTATTGATATTTTCAATCACGCATGCAGTGTACACATTAGTCTGAATGAATTTAGTAATTTTCACATTTATCTACATCATTATTTATCTACATATGCATGTAGAAAACTGTCTTTGGACAAAGTTTCTGCACATTACTACAATAATTTCGTATTTGTCATTTCGTTGCCATTTGCCCGTCTCCCATCACTACGTGCCCTTCCTCCCCACCCCCTCCCCCCTCGCTTTTCCTATGCGCATTCGCCTTCATGTTGACTAAATATTTTTCGGCTTAGATCGTCACAATAACAGTTGCAATTTAGTTGCACTTGCTTATTAATTTACCCGACTATCCTCGGTGGCACATCTGGCCCCTGTTCCTGTTCCTCCCCTTTCTCTGTCTGACTGCCGTTGTGCTGTTTTGCAGACGTGCGCCACGTACGATTTTGCTTTTACTGTTGCTGCTGAACTTGCCAAGAGCAGCTGCGCCACTTAGCAGCAGCCTGTCTGCTGCTAGTTGTCTGCTTGTCGGCGCTTCATTGACTTTCTTCGGTTTTATGGGCCAGCGAAGTGCCGCGCCTGTAATATTCGTGCAATTTCTGGCAACATTTTCGCCATCACAACTCCTTCGTGCACGATTTGATGACGTGCGGCAGGCGCATAAACTCGGTGGCAACAACAACAACAGCGGACAATCGAGCACCGCCGCCTAGTTGAATTCGCCTGCTGGGGCCGACTTGGAGGGGGAATTGTATCGTTTATTGCCAACTTATGCGCACATTGGCCGCTGCATGTTAGCGCCAATTTGCGCCGCCTTGGCACTTTTGACTTTCAGCAATGAATTGTGAATTGTAGAATTAAATGGGATTTTCAGAAAAATTGCTAAATTTTAATTTCCGCCTCAGAAATATTGAAAAGTTGCAAAGCAATTATTGCGTTTGACAGAAACTTTGCTGCGTATTCCCGTCGCCGTCAGCACCGCGCTTCGCTTGACTTTGTTTACGGCTTTCCTGACGCGTTCATTACGCTTTGACTCTTTACCGCACTGCGCACTGCTTGCACCTGGCCACCTTTCGCTACTTTTGCTATTTGCTCAACTCTTGCGTCCGTCTTGCGTTCGCTTTTGTGCGGCGCCTTTGGGTCTTTGCAGCAGCGATGCAGATTTTTTCGACCGAATTTCGGTGACTGCGTTTAATGTTGCATAAAAATATCAGATTGAAAAGTTTTGCAAAGAGTTCGAACGACAGCAGTCAGCAGTTGGCCAAAGTTTCGCTCAAAAGCACCAAAGTACTCGTAGAGCGAAAAAATTCATTATTCGTTAGGCATACGATGCCAAATGACTAAAAGAGTGAGATAGAGAAAACACAGCTAAATTATTTGTTGAATCATAAATTTTTTTTTTTGCTCAAATGTCAAACATCACTAACACTTTATTTCAAAATATTGATGACGCTGTGTTTTTAGTGTTTTTAGCATTGCACATTTTTTATTTCCATTTGCATTTGAAATAGGTAAACAAATTTATATACACGGTTGAATGTATCTAATGTACACTGAAAAAAAACATTCAACTTTCCAATAAAAAAAAAATTCAGATTTACATATATGCAGTAAAATTAAACTGATCATTGACCAAGTAAACGAATAGAGAATGCAGCAACGCAGCTGCGAAAAACATTTGCAAATGTTAATCAACTCAGTTGACCGTATGTCAGGTTTCTACATTTCACACTGCTTAACTTCTTCCTAATTGTCGGCCAACTAAGCCCGCAGTGCCGCACGAAACTCGAACAGCAAAAATGGAAAACACTCTACTTGCTACTCGAACTTATTTCAGTTGAAAGCCCTACTCAAACATTCACACACACACACACACCAAACGCTTAAATGTGCTTAACTTCGTGTTGCTCTGCTACTTTGAATATGCAATCGGCAACAATGCCAACTGACAGCGTAATGTCGCACAGATTTCGAAAACATTTTATTGCAAACTTTCATATTCTATTTGATATTGTCGCTTCTGGTCACGTTCCCTCTGCCAACTGTGCGTCCTGGGATTGCGCTCGTCCTTCCGTCCGCTTGTCTGTCTGTCTGTTTATGCGCTCGTCCCATTCACATTCGCCGCATCCCAGCCGCCACCGAGTTTGTTGCATGCGCTGTCAAAGTTGTCTCTGCCAGCTGCCATTCTTTTTGTCGTCTGCCCTGCCGTCGCTGTGCCGGTCGCTCTCTCCGGCTGTCAGTATGTGTTGTTTTTAGCGCGTGGCAAACTGTTGTTGCAACCGCTCTGCATGTGTGTGTGTGCGCTGGGTATTGATATCTCCAGGGCTGCAATTATTCTGCTTGATTTGCCGCACCCTCTGCCTGCAACAGTGACAACTTTGGCAACATTGGCCATGCTGCTGCAACTGTGTGTGTGTGTGTGGCGCTGGCAAAAAGCCTCTCTGACGGCTGTCTAAATAATTTCATGCTGCTAGTTGCAGTTGCTGCGCAAAATTGTCATATGTGGCAAAGCACTTTGACATTTTTATGCCAATGCGATTACAACAAAGTGCACACAATGCTGCCGCTGTTCGGTTTAATTTTCATATAAAATGCACCGGAAACTTGGCAGCGCGCTAACTTAACGTATCAAACGACTTAAGTGCGGCATGCGCTCGGCAGTCGTCTTTGTTTTTGGCCATTTCAGGGCAGTGAGGCGCTTAGTCGAGCAAAGTTGCACCAAGCGGGCTTTGGTTGTTCAATTGAACAAACTTCATGGGTGATTATGCGGCTGCAGCTGGTGCTGCAGCATCGCATCTAAGTGAGTAGTTGGGGAAGTTTGTAGGGGGTTTTAATAGGATTTATGTTACCAGTAGTGAGTTTTGATTTCCAACTATTCCAGAGTGTACAAGGTGTCATTGCCAGTTTATAAAATCAAAAACAAAAATTCGCAATTAAATCAATCATTCACCCTTTCGAGCCCAAAGTTGCCTGAGAGCAACTTCACCTATTTGTCATTTATAGTAAAAGCTACGATTGATTTATGGGTTTAATTTAAATAGGCACCAACAAATTAATATTTTTAAAAGTGAATTCAAGGCAAATTACAAAAAGTTTACTGCTATCACCAAAATGATTTCCAATAATTTGCAGCGATATCAGAGAAAGTTTGTGTTCTAATTGAAGTCTACGAATTGGGCGCGTTTGATCAAAACCTAGTTTCTTTAATAATGGTTAAATAAAATCAAAAAGTGATAATTTTGTATTTTTCCATAAATATTAAATAATTTTTTTGTAATTAAAAAATATTGATACAAAATTTATTTAACCAGTTTTAAGCTAAAATTGTTCAAAACTAAACTAGCCGTAGAACTCTAACAAAGACGCGTGGCGACTTCTAATTTCGTGAGCACACTTCTTAGGAGAGTGTTTCATGATTTAAATACCAAAAAGTAATCCACTTAACTGCCCAGAGCTCAGACCAATAGAAAGATATTGAGCTCTGGTAAAAAGGACCATGAAAGGCACAAAACAGGTTGCTGACCCCATTACTAGTTTTTCCAAAAAATGGCTGTCATCAATTAAAAAAAATTCTGAAAACCCTATAAAAAGCTTAATGGCATTTCGGCATTTCAGGATTTCGGAAAAAATCGAAATTATTTTCAAAAATTAATTTAAAAAAATATTTTGTTGATGAATTAAAACATGAATAAAATTTCTGTTACTATAACGTTGTTTTCATTTTAATATGTTAACAAGTTCAGAAGTAATTTGAAATTATTTGTGCACTAGTTTCATCGTGCGCAAGCCTTAAATACCAAAAAGTAATATCGAAACATTGGGTAAAATTCGGCGTCGAAAGGGCTAAGTAATTTAATAATCGAAATCAATACTGACGTATTAAATTTATTTATTATATTTTCTCTGTTTAGATAAAAGCTGTGTGCATTTCATCGCCAGCCACTAACGTCGAAGGCAATAATCCTTCGACAAAAAATTTTGGTATTCGAACGCAAATTTCATCCGCAGTCGGATTGTTAAAAACCAATTTGATTTCAAAACGAGGCTGGCTTTCTACACAAATAACTCGGCTTTAAATGTAGCCAATTGCAGAGCGATTATACTTCAATGTGCAATAAAATCGGTCACATTTTGCAGTGCAACCTTCCTCTAGTAGAGCTTAAAATTGTATTTGCTGTTGTTGTTGTTGTTTTTATGCGCGGCCAATGGCAGCTGAATAATTGAACGGCCGTCGGGCGAAATATTCTGCTGACGGTTTTTTCCCGAGTGCGACTGTGAGCGAAAAAATTCTAATAAATTTTTAGCGCCGCCAAACGCCACGCAGAGGTGAATGCGATTGCGGCGCCGTAGTTCGCACACCAGCACAACAGAAGTGTGCGGCGCGGCGCGGTGTTGTTTGCGGCTGGCTGCAGTTTGGTTTTATTGCAGTTTCGATGTCGATGTCAGCTGTCGGTTCGGTGACACAAAATTGCCGACGATAAAAAGCAGCAATCACAAAATAAACTAAAAAGCGAAACAGCAAAAGTGCCAGCCGTATTTTTGGGTGTGCGCGTGTGTGTCAGTCAGTACGTGAGTGTGTGTGCAAATTGAAAATTGGCGCTCCGAAAACAAAGAATGCAATGCAGCCGTCTTTCTCACGGTTTGAAAGCGCTGCATTTGGAGCTTCAGCAGCCGCATTGAAATTCCATTAGAGCGGCGCCCCACTGCCCGCACACCGCCGCAGACAGTGCAATTGTGATTTGGCTGTGAGCGCGGTGCAGGTGGCGATGCTGATTGTTTAATTATTTTCAACAAAACTCTTTTCGCTTCCGCCATTTGCAACGACCCCAGCAATTCTGCTGCCGTTTTCATTCTTATTTTCGCTCTTGTTTCGAACGCGACTCCTTGGCTTCGGCAGCTGCGGCGACAGCACGCGAGCAGGGCACACAAAACAAATTGCTGCTGCTGCGGTTTTGCTAGTTTTGTCATACGAAAAAGGAAGCGGAAAACTCGACAACAAAGGTGACCAAATCACTGCCAAATTGCACACGTTGCTACGCGCTGCATTTCCATTTTATTTTTAGCGTTCATTTTGATTATTTATTGCCCGAATTTCTGGCACACAATCAGATTTATTTCGCTGAAAAAAAAGTATATATTTTTTTTTTGTTCAGCTGGCACAGTTTGCGAATTTGTTGGTACGCTATTGGCGCTGGATATTAATTTTCAAATAATAAATAAAAGCAAAATGGAAAAATATTTCCATTATTCAAAAAATCCACTCACAATGAGAAGCTTGGGACACGTGTTCGTTGGGCGGCACAAAATCTCTCAAATACCTTTGAAATGGGAAATAGTAATCCGAGCATAATGTTGCTAACAGAACACGGAAATATGTTCAATGCAATGCTCGAAATAACGCAAAGGAAATGAAAGCAAAATCATGACTCGCAACAACACTCAAATCATTTTTGCTAATTTCCTACACTTGCCAACCGCACACGTAAACCCACACACACACACACACACAAGGAGCCACATTCTAAACAGACATGGGGGTTTTGCACTAAATTCATAGTGCACTATGCTTTTCACTACCACTAAATAAATTTAGTGGTAGCTGCATTTTTTCCACTAATCACTGAATTTTATTTAGTGGTAGTGGTAAAAAGTACCACTAAAAAAAAATTAGTGGAAGAAAATTGCACTACCACTAAATAAAGATCAGTGATTAGTGGAAAAAATTCAGCTACCACTAAATTTATTTAGTGGTAGTGAAAAGCATAGTGCACTAAACAAAGACATCCATTACCATTAAATAAACCACTAACAACGATATGCGCAAAAATATATGTTTTATTTAAACAACTTATTTGCTTTCATCAAGACTAGACGTTCAAAATTGTCATCAGTGACATTAGTGGAAAAGAATTAGTGATAGTGGAGGAATTTTCAACTATCACTGAATTTTATTTAGTGGTAGTGGTAAAAAGTACCACTAAAAAAAAATTAGTGGAAGAAAATTGCACTACCACTAAATAAAGATCAGTGATTAGTGGAAAAAATTCAACTACCACTAAAATTTATTTTAGTGGTAGTGGAAAATTTCCCAGCAGACCTCTAGTGGTAGTGGTAGTGGATTTTAGTGCAAAACCCCCATGTCTGATTCTAAATGAATTACAAATGCCCATTGCAGCAATGGGCTCAACACGTGTCCACGAACGTAACAACATTTGAATATGTTGCACTCGGAAAGAAGACAAAAAAGAAGGAGTGGTCGTACATAAATAAAATTTGGTATGCAGTTATTGTATGAGAAAAGAATTTACTGTGCAAAATTTCGACCACCTCCCATACAAACGGATTTAAAAAAATTCAGAAAATTATCTTAGTTCATAAAAGCTACATTCAAAATATTTGTATTTTAATATAAATTTATTTATAAAGGTGTACCTATGTACATATCTAAATAAAATGCGCTCATTTCAAAAGTGTTGGAAAATAAAATCTCGATAAATTGCTCCACAGCTGCTCAGGAGTTGCTCTTAGAGGGTTAAAATCTATGACTGACCCCCACTAATTTGTCCTTCTGAATATTTCTTTCAAACAGACCTACCCCCTATCTCCAACGTTTAATGAGGCTCCCATACAAAATCATCGTTTTTAGAAAGTGGCCTTCCGCTGCTCTCAGGTTGGTCCAAGACGTACCATATGTCAGACTGACACCCATTTATTTTCTCTTCCGATTGTTTTTTCTATACACACCTAACCACTATATCCAACTCTTAAGGTGGCTGCCATACAAAACTAGTAATTTTCAATGCAACTGGCTCCACACTTGTAAATGTAGTAAAGTAAGCGAGGAAACATCGTATCTGGGAAACTACTAGACCGATTTGAATGATTTATTCAGCAATCGTCAACATTCCTGAGTGCAAAAAATACAAAATTAATTCAAGTTCAAAAGTTCACCACCAGAGGGCACCTTCCATACAAGTGAATTTGTGAGGTTGACAACTTTTGGGTTTGTACGAAAAAAAATCAAAGTGTAATGTCGAAACTCTATTAAACCCTCTATTTCTAATATATTAGTAATCGTAATTGATTTTCCAAAGCTATCTTCAACAAATTTTTCCATCAGCAGCAGAGCATTATTTGACCGATTGCTATTGGCATTCCAGCAATTGATGAAAATATCGCAAATTTGCACTCAAGTCTTCACCGAAAAATGCCAATAACTTGCATTCACGCAAATATGCACAGCTGAAAATTTTACAACATAATGTACATACTTACAAAAACAAAATATAAACAAATTTCGAAAGTGATAAAAAGTGCTTTGTTTTTAAATCACCCTTAAAGTTTGAAATCGGTTTATATTCACTTGTTTTCTTTGTTTCATTTTCTTCATAACGGTACCGCTCAGAGGTGTGAAGAAGCAGCGAAATTTTGGTCTTGCCAGACCTAAATTATATTAAACTTAAGACAACCGTAAGTTTTAGGGACCCGCTCATAATTGAGTTTGAAATATTGAAACACAATTTTTTTCAACGCTGTGAGAGTGTACTTTCAGGGCTCATAACTTCTATATTATCCAATATTTTTTTTTAAACTTGGGATTTATCTTAATTTTAGTATTTGCAACACAACCTTATACTCAGATTTTTGTGGTTATAACATTGCATTTTGGAATTTTTGTCACTACTTGCAACACTGTGCGACGGCGGCAGGATCGACGTCGATATATATGCGTATTACACCATTGACAGCAATCTGCTTGGTCTTTCGCAAACGTGGACTGATGTGTTCCACTGCTCTAATCTGATTGAGTGCCGGCCGTCAACTTCAACTGCACACATTTGCATACGCACAAACTTGTTACAATGCATTAAATTCTTCAAACAGCAGCACGCACTCACTTCTGCAATTTCACACACACACTGATACATACATACAGATACTGCAATAACAATAATTGTTGTGGTTTGATCGCAGTGCTATCAGCAATTGATGCAACTTGCAGTCAGCCAGGCGATCCCCATGGATTCTTGTGACCTCGTGGTTGATTGTGAGCGTTTGCATAGCCATGCGAGAAGTGTCCATTTGCATGTTTGAATGTGTGCGTGTGTGAACATGTGTACGGACATGTATCTAATTGTGCTGTTTTGGTGCAGAACAATGTCTTATGCAGTGTCAATTGGCTACAATTAAAACCGGATTTGCCGACCACTCGAACTCTATGATTGCTCGGTTAGCAATCATCGATTTGTGTGTGTTGCGTTGCAGTGGGCAGTGCGGTTGTGTGTGCATAACCGCAGTTGTAAAGTCAAATGGCGCAAATATTTAACAACAGTATCGACTACTTAGTAAAATGTTCAATAATTCAAAAAAATCTATACTATAACTAACTGAGCGCCTTGAGCGCGCAGGTGAGTCATTGACCAACGTCTACATTGAGAAACGCCGACCAATTGCTGCTTGTTCGCATTTGTGGCTTCAACTGACGCATCCACACAGCAGCACCAACAAATGCGCATAACAGCAACGGCAACTATGAGCGACGGCATCAGCGACGGCGGCACGTACCGCCGCGCAGCAACGGCGACCACACATGCAGCTGGCGCGGCCAATAAAATGGCGACCGCAGCCAGAGCATGAAACCGAAATGGAGGCGTTGCTGCCAATTGTGTGCAGCTGTGTGGCATTGCC
This sequence comes from Melieria crassipennis, assembly GCA_963668005.1. Classification (NCBI taxonomy): domain Eukaryota; kingdom Metazoa; phylum Arthropoda; class Insecta; order Diptera; family Ulidiidae; genus Melieria; species Melieria crassipennis. The sequence continues at coordinate 112,385,883 of OY764963.1, read as the reverse complement.
AGCGTGCGTGCGTGTATGTTTGCTATTGTTTATGCGCGCGTGCGGTGAAAAGCGACAGCGCGCGAATTCTTCATAAAAACACGCGCTGCGGTACAAACACTCGCACTCAGTCGCACCCACGCGTAGAGCGGTACGCACTGCGCCCAACGATATGCTTGTGATTTTGTGATTCCATTTGGCGGTCGCCCACATGCCCGCTGCTTGACATGGGACGGGGGCGGATTCAGAAAAATAGTTGAGGGGGGTTTCAAAAAATAATTCTTTAATATTCATAAATGTTTATGAAAATGCCTTTTCATTTGTATGCAGTTTTAAAAACGACCCTAATATTTCGGGGGCGGTTCAACACACAAAACCACCCCTTTGAATTCGCTACTGACATGGGAGAAGTGAGAAAGGAAAGTGATCGCTTGTGCGGTTAGTGGTTGTCGTTGTTATTATTGCTGTTTGTGCTTCTGTGCAGCCACCGAATGGGTGCTGTACGTGTGTTCTCTGTGGCCGTGCGTGATCCTTGCAATACGAATTTTGACACGTCTCTGTGCGTCCAAAAGCTGAAGAAGTGCTCTCTAAAAATAAAACATTATTTGCAAGTGACCTTCGGACACCTCAGTACTGACTTTTTTCAGCGTTCATAAATGTGCTTGAAAATCATGACAACATTTTAGCTTAACCCTTTCCGGAAATTTGTACGATATATCGTACAATTTTTTTGATGATTTTTTATTTGACAGCGAATTTTTTATGCAACAGCTTTTTAATTTTCATTAAGTAGGCTGTGTTGTATCATTCTGTTTAAAAATATAAATCATAATAGCCGTGGCTACACAGAATGAGTGTGTTTTGTAAGCAGATTTATGCAAGAATTTGAAAAAGCAGCAAATAACTGTAATACTTTTTGGTTCCAACAAACGAAACAATTTCAAAGTTTGAATCTCAGTTGATTTATAAAACTTAATAAATTTAACATTTTTTGCGTCTAAATATTTTTCCCGAGTCTTTCAAAAAATTGTACAATATATCGTACAAATGGCCACAAGGGTTGCAAAGCGTTGTACGATATAGTGTACAAATGGAAGGCAAATGTTGGAAGTTGTGTTTGCATTTTTTTTAAATTATGGGTTTGCTAAAGGAATTTGGTGACCAATAAAATTCGACTCTTCCGCAATTTTCGATTAAAAGTAAGAATTACTAGACGAGTTTCTGTTCTACTGGGCAGACACAGGTTATGCGTAGTTGCCACTCCCACTACGATAATAAAAATAGGCTATATTCAGCATCTGTTTGTAAAACTATATGAATTTTAATTGATTCTGTGTTTTATTGAGGGGAAAAGGGCATTGCAACAACAACAACAACGGTTATATAAGGCCGCATAAATGCGACTACATTTTTTTAAATACATTTAATTTATATAAGTTTCAATTAAAATAAAATCACGTTTTGATTTCTGTTGTTATAATTTATGTTTCTATCAAAAAAATCAATGAATTGTTTATAAAACTTAAAAAAACGAAACAAAAATTGCATGCATTTTTACTCCTTTGAGGACCATTGTACGATGTATCGCACAAAATTGATGACGCTGTAATTCTCAACCAAAATGATTTTTTTGAAATTTTTTTGTATTTAATTGCTAAAATGTTCAATAAGAGTCAATATTTTGAAGGAAACATTTTTATCCCAAGAAATGTGGAAATTGACCGGAAAGGGTTAATTGTCATATCCAAAGGATTTGAACACATCAGTAGATGTGTGTGAGAATGTGAGATGTGAGAAATTTGTTTAATAAATTAAAACGAAACAAAATCACCCACGTGACGAAAATTTCTCCCTAAATGTATGGTAAAATTAAATTCAAGATTTATGCGAGCAATTAAATGAGTTGCACAAAGTTTACCCACACATAAATAAATTGGGGTCACGCACTCTGCCAACCGCAGAAGCAGTTAAAATGCGCATTTGGTGGCATACTTTTAGGATGACTTACCATTGTAAGATTGCGAGACCCGATGCGAGAGCACAATTTTCTGCTCTTGCTGCTGCTGCTGCTGCGTTTGTGTCGTATAGCAACAATAACATAACAACAATTCAAGCGGCAACAATGGAAGCAACAAAAACAGCAGCAGCGTGCAAACAGCAACAATGCCATTTCGAACAACATCGAAACGCACTCATGTTTTAGTGCAAAATGCGGTTCATGTTGACGTTTTGTTGTTGCTGCCGCGAATGCCGCTCCCGCTGCTGTTTGCGTAATTTTTTTGTGATTGTTATTTTTTTTTTGCTCTTAATGATGGTTGGTCCAACACACACACACACACAAAGCGCTGTTGTCAACACCGCCGTTATCAACACCACCACCGCCACCAACCAACCAACAACAACAATTACAATAGCAATAACCACAACAACAACATATTGTATTAAACATTCAGCAGCATTTGTCGGCGTTGCGCTGTCCTAGTCGACTGGTTCCAGTTGGTTTTGCTGTGTTCTTAAATACGGTACCGGTACTGTTGTTAGTTTTCTTGTTATTGTTGTTGTGGCTGTTGTGCTGTACTATGGTTGCTATTGTTGTTGTAGCTGTGCGTGCGACTAATTTAATTGCCAGCATTTGTGGTGGTCAGCGCCGACTGTAAGCGGTTGTGATGTCGTTGTCGTTTATTGTTGTTATTGTTGTTGTTGTTGTTGACCTTTTGCGTGTTGTTGTTGTTGTCATCGCTCTAGTCATCGTTGTCCTTTATGTGCGTATTCAATTAAAATTTACGGAAATTGCGCGGTGCGTGACGCAGTGCGTATTCCGCGCATTGCTTCCCTTTTCCGTTGCGGCCGATCCTCCCTTCTGTGTGTCCTTTCTGTGCCACTCATCTCGGTACATGGCTCATAATCATTTCATATTTACTGTTGATGCCATTGCGGTTGTTGCTGTTGTTAGTGCTCTGTTGTTGTTGCGGTCTCCACTAGCAATGTGGCCATTTGGGGCATTTCTGGTTATACGCTGAAATGCATCGCTGCGTAATTGCGCTGTGTTTCCTTTCAATTATGCTGCATAGCCATTGCGAAAGCATCGAAGAATAACATTGAAGCAAATTTGCTGCTTTCTGCAGCATTTGTGAGCTTGCAATGGATCGAAAGGACCTTTGAATGAAGGAAATTTCACAGTTTCAGTTTAGTGAATTTCCAAAACCGTATGAAAATTGCATTCTTCTTTGCGATTATTGGACTGTCTTGTATGTGTCTCGTGCATTCGAATGTACCGAAATGTTATGGTTAAGAAATGTTATGGTTAAGAAGCCGCATTTCTATTGGGGATCTTAACAAAATTATTCTCGAGTAATATCAATATTTTGTATTCTTATGACGCTAATTTTTTGTTCTTGTACACGTCTTCTCTGCTCAGTACTCAGCAGTCTATAGGACTGACCTGACTATAGGGGTGACCTTCAAGTATTCTATTCTGATTCTATGCAGCAAAAGCCATGTTCTACGACTGAGACCTTAAATTTTCGTTGTCAAAGTTAAATCTAAATAATTGAAAAATATCAAACGTTCTGGCGACTTTTTGCAAGTCGTCACAAACCCCTACAAATGTTTATAGTTTACCCCGTTGAAAATAGAAGAAAAGAAACCATTCGATACGGTTAGCAGCGGTGTTTTCCCTTTCAATTTAGTTTATTTTCAAGTTTTCCACTTTTCCGGCTGTTCTTTTCTACGAATGCCGAACACCACAATTCTCATTCGAAAATTGCTGTGCAACAGAAAAGATAAACTAATTTGTGTGAAAATTATAAGAGGATTGCGTGCTGCCAACAATGTGCGCGACTGTGTGCGACAGCGACAGCGACTGCGACAGGAAAAACGGCGTCTGCAACGCGCGCTCGCCGTTTCACTGCGCGTGCATGTCATTCAACTTAATGTCAACGTATCAGTTTACCGCAGCCAACAATGACAACAAAAAACATCACCAAGAATAACGAGAAAACAACGGCAGCCTCGCCAAGTAAATGGAAGCTGGCGAATGACAGGAATAATGGCCGAAAAACGAGGAGCCCGGCTAGCAGAAGCAAAGAAGCCAAAGCCCAAACACGCAAACGCCAAAGTTGAAGTAACTTTGGGCTTCGCACAGTACAGCAACAACTGCCCTTGCACGTGCAATGCGTTGCCGAAACCTTGCGACGGCTGCAGGGTATGCAAAGTTGTTGCCGAGAATTTGCTGCAACCGGCGAGGAAGGGGCTGGTGGCGAAGGAGCGAAAGAAGACTGTGTGACGCGCAAATTATTAAGTGGAAGTTGAGAAGGAGCGCATTAAAAACACTGCATGGCAACAACAACTACGCTCGGCCTTCATGCCCAGCCGCAGCCTCCTGCCAACGAAAACCACTCAAAAAAACGCCGCCAACTGTTGAAAAAGCGCGTGCGAAATGTCGCCATCTACCAGCCACCAGTCGAGTGCAGTGTGCCTTGCTATGCATGTGCCTTGGTGTCCATGTGTGCGGGTGTTTGGGTGTTTGTGCAGACGAGTTGAGTTACCGCTGGCGCTGAGTACGCCTCGCCTTCCACATTTTCAAGCTGATTTAATTTGCATTCAAAAACTAAAGCGCAGTGAAAATTAGTTTAATTAATGCAGAGAATGTCGCGACGCGCCGCACTCAAATGCCGGCAGCCGCAAAGTTGTGGCGCTGCCTTTTCGACTGCAACTGAGCAGCTTTCGCAGTATTACGGCCCGTCAAAGCGCCCAGAGTAGACAGAGCTGAGCTGAGTGCACAAAGTCACAAAAGGGCATACGAAACAATTAAAATAAATTAAATTATAGTGCAATGAACTTTAGACGCATATACGATCAACATTTGCTAGATACTATGGTTAGATATGGACGTAATAAATATAAATAATATTTAACAATTCAAAATATAAAGAATACAAAATGTATAAAAAATATTAAAAATATCAATACTCATTTATGTGAACAGCTGTAGTCACACACCAAGGCGCAGATTGGTTTTTAGCAGACATTCACCAACGAGTATACATTTACACTGGTTAAAGTGTAACAAAAGACGCGCGAAGATTGACTCATTACACCGTGCGACAAAAATTAAACAAAATTTTCACACCGGAAAAAATCCATGTGGGCGTGAAACTAGAGACCAAACATAGTAATACTGCGTACTCAGTTTTTCATTTCTACATCCTTCGTACTTTTAAAAGGACTTCAAAATTTTGAAGGGTATAAAAAAGAAAAAAATGTAAAAAATACTTAGCTTCATTAGAATATGGCGATATGTATATCAAATGAAAGAGGAAAGGCTAACAAATTTAAATAAAATTTATTTTTTAACCATTTGTAAAACTGAGTAAACTGAGTACGCAGTATTACCATATTTTGGTCTCTATGTAGTTTCGCAGCCGCCGTGGCTCAGTTGGTTAGTGCGCTGGACCGCGAGTCGCAGGCAGCAACCTCAGGTTCAAATACTGCCTGTAATAACACCTAAAAAAAAATAACGGGAAAACTCGTTTTCTCTTTCGGTGGCTGTCCTCTCAGCTGGAAATGGCAAACCTCTGAGAGTAAAAATTGCTTATGAAAAAGCTCCCAACCTGCCGTTCGGAACCGGCATTAAACTGTAGGTCCCTCCAACCCGTGTACAAATTCACACGCACAACACGGGTAGTTGCGGGAAGCTAGGCCTTAGTCTCGCGTAAGCGGGCTGTCGTGCCAGTCAATTATTATTAATTATTATTATTTATGTAGTTTCGCGCACATATGGATTTTTCCCGGTGTGAAAAAAGCTGTCGCACGGTGTTATCAACCATCCGATTGTTAATTACAAGTCAACGGTCAACCCTTAAACATTGCTTCATGTTGACATAATAAATATCACCAAATTCTACTATCAACTGAGGTCAATGACAATAAAAAGTTTAATTTTTGCAATGTAATGAAAATCTCTGCACAAAGGTTTCTCAGATTCTTATCATTTGCAATGTTTCTTTTGGAGTCAACTCGAGCACTTGGTTCATGTGAGGTCAATCACTCGCGCCGCGCTGCCAAAGTCTCTAATTTCATATCCGAGCTGTTGAAGATAATTTGTGCCGCACCCAATCAAGGCACAAAATTATTTTCCTCGAAATGTGCCGCACCCTACGAAAGACGCGTCGCTTCCTTTCACTTTGAGCCGGCACAGTTGTTCTTGGAGACCGCCCAGACACCGACGTCCTGCTATAAATATACATTCCGAGCATTTTGGCTTCATGCTTGCGCCACAGCGCACACGACGCTAAGAAAATTGGGTAGACCGAAAATGTGTACGGCAAATATCCGCAAGTTAATTTTAGCGCAAATACAAACGTAAAAAAAAAATGGAATAATATGAAAACATGACCACACAGACGGAAGCGCAGACAAAAGTTCGTCTAAATAGATGCCTAAAGTGTTATACATATTTATGTGCATATGTGTGCATGATTGTGCGTGTGTGTGTGTGTGTGTGCATTTCCTGTGCAAATTAAACTATTGTTGGCTTACAGTTTCCTGCTGGGCGCAGTGTTGCCGTGGAGTGGCAAAACAATATATGGCACTAAGATTGTGTATTTGGCTGGCTGGCTGTCGGGCATATTTGTTGGGTAAATAATGCAATATTTAACGTTTGCCCCGCGGTCAAACGTATGAGCGGCGGTAACTTTCAGCACGACGGAGCATTGCAGAGCTCCATAAAAATAGCTTGGATGAAATTAAAATAGGAAAAACGTTGCACACAAGACGAATAACGAATAACGAGACAGAAATCACGGAAAATCACAAGAAATAATACTTACCTACTTATTAAAGTGTTGTTTTTGTTGTTGTTGTTATTTGTGTTGCTATTATGCTAAAAACAAATATGGGGACATCACTAAGCAGCTACACGGCGAAAGTTAGCGGAACGATTTCGTTTTTTAGGCAGCGGCACCGAACGGCCTTCGGTGGTAAATTACGATCTTTGTGATAGAGTCCAACCGATCCCGAAATTTTTTGGCCGATGTCGATGCCGATTAATTGATTGATCGAATCCAATCAAAACCACAGTTTATTTCATAAAAAACAAAAGGAACGAATTTACGTATACGTTTGTTTGTAATATTCGTTACAAAATAAAAAAAAAACGAGAAAATAAACAATTAAAAACTAAGTAAAATGACAAGAGAATTCAGAATTCTAATACATTAACATGTATTAAAACAATTAGACATATTCCACTGAGATAATAAAATTTAAATTTAATAAATATTGCATACAAATTCAGTTTCTTCTTCAACTTAAAATTATGATTCTTATATTAAAATTTGTACTCTCGAATTGCATTGGAGCAAGGGGACCAGTTGTACAGGTGTGACTTCTTCCCACAAGTCAGAAAACAAATTTAGAAAGAATAAAAGACCTGTTTAAAAAGAAATCCTTCCAATTAAAAAGAAGAAAAGGATTCTTAAATTAAATTAAAAATTAATATTAAATAAATAAATTTAAAAAATTTCTAGGAAACATTTATATTAAACAATATCTAAAAATTACTTGAAAAAAGCAGAATAGGCAGGAAAATAGGCCGATATGCTATCAACCAAAAACAGTCGATGTGGCATCGATGCCGATGGCTGACGATACCTATTTTATTGGCCAATGCCGATACCAATTTTATTGGCCGATACTAGCCGATGCCGATTAATCGGTCGGTAGTGTTGGCAAAAGCAACCAACACTAATAACACAGTGTGCCAACAAATTTTACACACAAAAAATCGATATACTCGCGAAACTAGAGGCCAAATGTAGTAAAACTGCTTCTTTAGTTTTTCTCTCTGACATCAGGATTTTTTTTTTAAAGGACTTTGAAATTTCAAGGACATGTTTATTTCAAAAAAATAGTTTAAAAATTGAGCGCATTGTAGAATAACAATATGGGTATCAAATGAAAGAGAAAAATCCTTAGAATATCAGAAAATTTAATGTTTTGGTGCAAAAGGACGAAGAGGTATTGAAAATGTCCTTTTAAAACTTTATCCTTGAATATCCTTGGAAATTTCCAATAATTTTTTTGGAAAAAAATATATCTTAAGGACTAATGTGTGCACTACCACATCCTCGAATTTCGTCCTTCTAACTTCATTAGTTTAGGATATAAAGAATTTAATATTGTTATATAGCCATATTGTTATTCTACAATGCGCTCAATTTTTAAAATAATTTTTTGAAATAAGCATGTCCTTTAAATTTTAAAGTCCTTTAAAAAATATCCTAATGTCAGAGAGAAAAACTATAAACCCAGTTTTACTACATTTGGCCTCTAGTTTTGCAAGTATTTATATAGATTTTTTTGTGTGTTTTGAAATTTTTTGATTTTTGTCGCACGGTGTAATGAATAAAAACAACTGACCTGCAGCGGGTAGCAGGAATACATATTTAGCAATAAAACCGACAGACAAATGCATTGATTTTTCTCTGATCAAATTAATTTGTCCATGTCGCAGTGTTGTTGGCTCAAGAATTGTGACAATCGCCATATAAAGGAATGTATGATTCGGATAGAATCTTTGCAACTGATTTACTCTATTATAATTACTTAGTCTGACTTTGCTCCATCGCCAGGTGCTAATCACATATAGTGAATGGACAATTTTGCTGCCACCAACAACATGTCCATCAAATGACAAGCTGAAACGAGACGAAAACAAATACCATACAAAAAAACACAAAAACGCAAAACCTACTTTCACTAATCCCGCTAAAAGGCACTGCCAGCGAGCACATAAAGAAACTAAAGCCGAAATAAATTGACTGCCAAACAGAAAAAGCCAACAACGAAAATTGCTACATATAGAGAAATTAAAGAGACTGAAGAGTCGGAAAACGGAACGAAGCAAAAAAGCCTACAAATAATGACAAAAACAAATGGAAGAAAATTCGGCGCAAATTGAGAAGCAACAAAAACAACAAACACCAAGTAACAATCTAAAGTCAAAACAAGCCAAAGTGTTCAAAGAAAGAAAAGGGAGAGTGGAGAGAAGAAACGGAAAAAATGAAAATAGAAGCCGAAACTAAAACCGCTGCTGCCGACAGACGGCGGCGAAACGAAACTTGCATACAAATGGCGGCAATTTATGCGCAGCCCAGTGTGTGTGGCAATGTGAGTGTGTGTGTGTCTTGATCACGCAGCGTATTGGCAGTGCCGGCTGGCAACGGAAGTGACGAAATGGCAAAGTGAAATTGCTGCCGCCTGCCGCCGGATTGTGACGTTTGTCTAACTATCAATTGCTGCCGTTGCTTTTGCTTTTGTTGTGACAGCCGTCGTTCTCCCCCCCCCCCCCCCAGCCCATTAATGCTGCATTCAATTTCGCTGCTTCTGCTTTTCCTTCACTACATTTTCCAGTTCGCTATTCGGAAGCAGCTTTGTTTATTTGCTTGTTTGCTTGATTTTTAGCAGGAAATTTTCGTTAGCAAAGCCAACGCTAACACGCACTTACATACTACATGCACACATATACGTATGTACATGTGTATGTGAAATTGTACATACCCTGTCGGACCTGAGACAACTGGTTCCCAAAATCCATTGGTTTTTCAACTGGCTTTTTGTAAGTCAATTGGACAACTAGTTGTCCAAGTAGCTGTCAGCGAATGCAGAAGTCAGTCAGTTCGCGTGAAATCGTTCACGTTCTGTGTGCGCATTCATAGGCGAGAAGAGACATGAAAATACGAAACGAAAGACGAAACAGCGGTGAAATAATCAACAAAATTCTGTTACGGCTGATCTTGCGATACATTTTTTACAACAACAACGTATAAATGTTTGCATTTTTCGAACTTTCTGTTTCTATGACTCAAAGTTCGCTCGATTTGCACGTTTTGCCTTGAATGATCTCAGTCAGAATTTTGCGTGGTTGCGTGAAGCAACGAATTGAAGCAGCGACTGAAAGGTATGTATTAATAAATGTATTTGTTAATTTATTTAATTCATTTTTTTTATTAATTCCAGCCGTAGTCAATAATGATGAGGATAGTAAATTGCGTCAGGCCCCAAATATTGTCGGCAGAAGTGTGTCAAGAAGTCGAAGTTCATCCTTTGTTTCTTTTGGTCCTTAAATTGTTTGGTGCACGTATTTTTTAGTTTTTCATTGTCGATGGATTTTTCTTGTTTTTGAAAATATTTTTAAAATAAAATGAATAGGTATATAAAAATTTAATTGTTTTATTTTCCTTCATAAAATGCAACTAGTTAGAGAACTAACCCATAATAAACTAGTTTCCAAAATACTCGCTTTGCAACTGGTTTGAAAACTGTTTTACTTAGGACTGACTTTGGACTAGTTGCAAATGGATGCAGACGGGGACAATTGACTGTCGCCTAGGACACCGCCACGTTGAAAGGGTGAGTTTGCTCCAAGGAAACGAGTCGGTTCTGAAGTCAGCTATGACTGACTGACTCATTCCAATTTCCTACAGGGTACAGCTATATTTGCTGTATTTGTTAATTTTCTCTGTGTGGCTTCGGTTTTGCTGCTCTTGAAAAACTGTCTTAACTTTTCTTCTTACAAAACATTAAAGTGAATGAATTGAATTGAACATCTTTGCTAGAACTGGTGTCAATAGGATTGTTTTCAGACCATTGTGTTCCCCATTAAGAGGGTTTGGCTTACCTTAAAGAGGAATTATTGAATTTCTGAATTTTCGGAAATAATCTTTCGTGGCCTTCTGTTGTTTTATACATTTATTATTAATAATTAATAATTAATTGACTGGCACGACAGCCCGCTTACGCGAGACTAAGACCTAGCTTCCCGCTACTACCCGTGTTGTGCGTGTGAATTTGTACGCGGGTGGAAGGGACCTACAGTTTAATGCCGGTTCCGAACGGCAGGTTGGGAGCTTTTTCATAAGCAATTTTTACTCTCAGAGGTTTGCCATTTCCAGCTGAGAGGACAGCCACCGAAAGAGAAAACGAGTTTTCCCGTTATTTTTTTAGGTGTTATTACAGGCAGTATTTGAACCTGAGGTTGCTGCCTGCGACTCGCGGTCCAACTGAGCCACGGCGGCTGCACATTTATTATTATTCATTATTAATTTGCTTATTGTTGTAAAAATTCAAAAAAGCAGCACAAAGCAATTATTTTGAGTCTCTGCATTCTACGCTCAGTATCCTCAAAACGCATTAACCCTTAGCCGACGCTAGTCAGCCATGTGTCGATTATATGCAATCAACTTTTAAGTGCTCAACTTACATCGTCCTGCGCCAACACTTTGACCAGCAACAGCAAACAAGCAACAGAACATATACTACAACAACAACAAATAAAAGTCCACTATCATCGCAACTACTGCAACAATAACAACGTCAACAGCGAACTGCACACAGCACCCCACATGCCGGCCACGGCCATTACACGACGCAGCGTGTGTGCTGCGCTGGCGCAGTTGCAGCCCAGAGACCGTTTAATCCAATGAACGAAAGTCGAAGCGCTGCAGCCGCAACTTTCTGTTCGGTCCTTTTAACTTAAAGTTAACAATAATGAGGACAATGCTTACGTTCATCCGTAAGCAGTGGAAAGACACAGCCAAGAGGTGGAGATGGCGGCCAAGCGATGCATGTAAGCGGTAAAACACCCCAACACAAACAACGCTCCACTTATAGCCACAACGAAAACATTATCCCCACTCGATTCTCTCCTGCTTCTCACTGTCAGCTATTTGCGCCTTTTTCTACTTGTTCACTTTTCCTTTTTTGATGCACGTCCACTTCGCAGACGCAGCGCAGCATCCGTTTTGTTGTACTTATTGCTGCAGGTTTGTTTTGTTGTTGCAAAATAATTGACAGCACAAAATATGCTGACACTTTGGGTTAAGTTTTTCCACTTGCACTGCCTGCTTGGTCGCCCGTATTCGGCGCTGATGCTGGACGCAGCGCGCAAAGAAGGCGAAAAAGCGCAGCCGACAAAGAGCACACAAGCAGCAGTCGAGGCATTCGAGCAGCGACAGTGCTTGCGGCCTGATGTCCTGCAATGTGCAGTGGCCAGCGCGCGTCTGCCAAGGCAACAAAGTCGGTGTACATATGCGCGACGAACGTGTGCCGCATTGTGCGGACAGAGGGGCGCACACAGCTCAATTGGAACGCCAAAGTAGCGCAAAAGTAAACTTCCATGGTACGACTTGTCCTTTTCCCTTATCGTCTGTCTGCCTGTTTGTCTGCTTGCTAGCAGCTGTTTGCACGACTGTCTGCGCTCTTCGGTAGTGGTAGTCCGAAACTTTTGACGTCACTGTGTCCTAACTTTTTTATTTTTTAAGCTTTTCTGTCGCGCCACAAAATTCGGTGCCTTAATGTCGACTTATTAATTAAGGTTTTAGGTGCAACTTTGCTCTCAACTTACTAAAAGCCTTATTAATTATGTTTTTTCTTGTCCTGCAAATTGGATATTTCAAGTCAACGTCATTAAAAAAGTGCAGTTTCACTTGTCTGTCTGTTGTGTTATGTTCTTGTTTCGGCGTGAGTCATCTGCTTTATGTTTGCCTTCATATATCTGACACACCAACACTAATAATGTGATTTGTTATGTCACCAGAAACCGGCTGTTGCAACATATCGCACACCCACTACAAAAGTGACACAACTCAAAGTTTTTAATATTTCAATAATTAATAATTAATTTTCAATTATTAATTTTATTTATTTATTTAGTTTTTTATTTATTCATTAAATAATCTAGAAATACATTATTCCTTACAGATTATGTTGAGCTAATGAGACCATTACAGTTAGTTACTATCCAATTAATTCATTTAGTAATAGCTTAAAGTTATGTTTAGAGGTAGAAAAGTCAATTGCTAAAGAATTTGAGAGCACATTTAATTCTTTTAAGGCTCTATATATGGGAGCATGAGAAGCTCCCATAGTTCTGACGCATTCAAGGAGAAATATATCATTACTCCGAAGGCTTCTAGTAGGAATATGAAACGAAATGCGCTCAAGCAGGCATGGCGAATCAATCACTCCACTTATAATGTCAAAAACAAAGGAAAGTGAAAGGATAACCCTCCTACTCTGTAGTGACTTTAAGTTGATTAACAGACATCTTGCGTTATAAGAAGGAATCGGATCGACAAAATTCAGTGTTCTCAATGCAAATCGTACAAACGATTTCTGAATGCGTTCAAGTCTATTGATATGACAAACATGATACGGTCGCCAAATAAAGGCGGCATATTCCAGCTTAGATCGAACCAAAGAGTTATACAGTAATTTTAGAGTATATGGGTCAGTGAAATCAGATCCAAAGCGTCGAATGAATGCTAGTAAAGAATAGGACTTGGCGATGGTGTAATTTAAGTGACTGCGAAAAAAGAATTTTGAGTCAAAAACTACACCAAGATCAGAGATTTCATAGGAAGTTTTTAATCGGGAACCATGAATGAAATATGAATTAGGAATTGCGGAGCGGGATTTGGAGAAGAACACATGAGAACACTTACTAATATTTAGGAGCAACTGAACCAGGCTACAACATTGTTGAGATCTGATTGCAACTTAACCGAGTCAGAAGGACTCGAAACACAATTGAAGATTTTTAGATCATCAGCATACAAGAGGAATTTAGAAAACTTAAAGCATTCAGAGATATCGTTGATAAAAATGACAAAGAGCAAAGGACCAAGAATACTTCCTTGGGGGACACCGGAAGAGGCAACAAAGGAATCGGAGCGAGTGTTGTCAACAACAACTGCACAGTTACGGAGGGAGAGGTACGATTTAACCCACGTTAAGAAAGTGGAATGAAATCCCAAACTAGCCAATTTGGAAACTAGGATTGAGTGACTCACTTTGTCGAAAGCTTTCGAAAAGTCTGTATAAACAGTATCTACTTGAAGGCGATCATTAAAAGCGGACATACAAAATTCCGAGAAAACCGCCAGGTTTGTGACTGTTGATCTGCCAGTCATAAAACCATGTTGGTTATTGCTGATGAAACGCTTTACTGTAAAAAACAATTTTTGTTTAACAATGAATTCAAATAACTTTGAAATCGCCGTCAGTTTTGAAATAGGCCTATAGTTCGTAATGTCATTCTTATTGCCACTTTTGAAAATGGGCGTAATAAAAGTGACCTTCCAAGCATCAATAAATTCTCCAGTTTGGAGGGATTTATTGAAAATTAGAAGAAGTGGATAAGCAAAAGCAGAGCAATTCTTAAGAAGATGAGGAGATAGACCATCAATATTCGTGTTAGAGGCATTTTTGATATGCCGAATACCATACAAAACATTTTCAATAATTAATAACAATTTTTTTTTAAATAACGTATAGACCGTCTAGTAGAAATTTAGTAGAAATAAGTTACAAAGATTTTTTCTTTATATTACACTAGAAAATCCAAAATTTAGAGTTGTCACTTTTTTGATGATATTTTAATTCAATAATTACCGAATTATTTCAAGTTATGAAACTTTTTGCTGAATTAAATAATTATAAATAACAGTTAAAAAGTTGAAAGAAAAATTTTGAAAATTCGAAATTAATTTTTTTATTTGAAAATATAAACTAAAATTGTCAGAACTTTACTTAAAATTAACTTCAACAAAAATGTATTTCGTCAAAAGTGTCACAATTTGAATTAGGACTCTTTTGCATTGAGCTGCAGCGATCAAATAGCATTCAACTTCTCGACATGAAGAGAGGCATAACTTATTCTGGCAACAGTTAACAACAACAAAATATACATATATATTTTTCTTGAGCTTTTTTAATACATTTCATTAATCTTTAAATTCACCTTCCTTCCTTTCTTTTCTCTGAACCCACACCCCGAACTGCTGTCCTGTTTCCCGAATCTCTTTAACGCTCAGATTGCTGGTTATTGGATCCAGCGGCCATAAATGCAGCGCTTCTGCGTACTTAAACCTTGCACCTCCTTTTTGTTTGGCATTTAAAGTACCCTGTATCATTCAAGTTTCAGTGCCAGCCATATAGATATATATATGTAAAATACAAGTACAACGTCGAAGCACTTCGACCCGCGGCACTTCTTAGACCTTTCGCACTCGGCCTGTCGCTACCGAAACGACAATCGCTCGCCCTTCGCAACACTTCTGCCGGTAACAATTTGCAAGTGGCAATGCAACTTTGACGTTGCACTCGCCTGGCGACACAAACTCAGGAAGGACAGCGCAGTTTGCTGCTAAGATGATAAAACGCTCGAACGGATTGTAAAATTTTACAACAAAATTGCACGCTGTCTTTGTGCTAATTTATGGCCACTGGTCCCCTTGTTCGGTTCGGCTTCCATTGCGTTGCGTGGCTGCACTCGACTCCGCCGTTTCGCCCGAGTTCAGTTCAACGTGCCACATGCGCGGCGCTTGGAGGACACACTCGCGCGCCAGCACGCAGCTCAAACATATTGAAAGCTATTATTGATCGCTGCTGCTTATGTTGTTCCTGCTGATTTGCTGCACTGCAGCTGACAAAGCAGCTACACGCCCTGTCATATCCATTTTTATCGCCGCATAAAAACGTTATTTTCCTCTCAATCTCGTCGGTGCTACTGCGCACCATTACCCATATTTCCTTCTTGTTATGGTGGGTGTTTATTTTTTGCGCAAACTAGCTATTTCGCCGCTGACACGTACGCGTAGATAATGCGTAATGTGAGAAAGTGCGGCGCACAAAGACCGAAGGCGAAATATTCGACAATCGCCGAGCATCGATAATGGCTAATAAATAAGCGCTGGAAACTCGCATCAGCATCGACGCATAAAACATTACAGCAACAATAACCATAGCCACGTTGTGAAGATTTTCGTTGTTGCTGCAAATGGCTCAGACAGCAGCGTATCCGGTTCCCGATTCACTTTATAATTTAAAGAAATAAATTATTAAAAACCGGAAGCCTGAAATGTGGAAAAATTACTAGAAAATATTACATGCTCAGAGCTGCACTTTTTTATTTTTTCATTTTCCGATTGTATTTTATTGAGTTTTGAAGTAACTTGTTTAGATTTGCTATCGGTTTTTAATATACGTCGTTGCTATGTATTTTTTGTTCTATTTCCCAACTTTACTATATTATTACACTTTTACTTTTTCAACACACTCTTTGATCTTTTTGCTTCAACTTTTCTCTCTCATTCCATTTCATTCCTCCCTAACGTTTTCATTCTTATCCCATTGTTTCCCTGTTCAGTAGTTCACTTCTTACTTCATTTCAATTACAATTTGTACTTCCTTCTCCTCCACTTACAACACCTACTATCGCCCAATTATTCTCCCCCGTGCAACCTTTGCGTTCTCATTCTTTTCAAGTACACAAATCTGCATAACTGATTGTGGAACAAAAGCACCAGAAATTTCGACAACAACATTTCAAGCGTCAATGACTGAATAACCCCTGAAGTCCCCTGATCCCATTTTGCCACGCATTTTCACTGCATTCATATGTGTTGCATTGGAGCTTTGCTGCGGGCAACGTCTCCCAACTCCACTAAATATTGAGGCGTCTTCGCCTTCGTCGTGACGTCCCTCTACCACGCCACATAACGGTCCCGCAGCACTTACCCTGCGCTCCACAACCACGTCGCACAGTGTTGCGAGTAGTGACAAATATGCCAAAATGCAATGTTATAACCACAAAAATCTGAGTACGAGATTTTGTTGGAAATATTTCAATTAAGAGAAATCCCAAGTTTTAAGAAAAAATATTGGATAACATAGAAGTGATGAGCTCCTAAATTACACTCTCACAGTGTTGAAAAAAATTGTGTACAAACAGCACATTTTTGCTTTCACTTTGAGGTTCAATATTTTGAATGAGCGGGTCCCTAAAACTTACTGTTATCTTAAGTTTAATACAATCTAGGTCTGGCAAGACCAAAATTTCGCTGCTTCTTCTCACCTTTGAGCAGTACCGTTATGAAGAAAATGAAACAAAGAAAACAAGTGAATAAAAACTGAGTTAAATCTTTAAAGGTGATTTAAGAAAAAACATTTGTTATGACTTTCGAAAGTTTTTGATATTTGGTTTTGGCAAGTATGTACATTATGCTGTTAAATTTTCAGCTGCGCATATTTACGCAAATGCAAATTATTGGCACTTTTCGGTGAAGACTTGAGTGCAAATTTGCGATATTTTCATCGATTGGTGGAATGTCAAAGCAATGCTCTGCTGCTGATGGAAACATTTGTTAAAGATAGCTTTGGAAAATCAATTACGATTACTAATATATTAGAAATAGAGGGTTTAATGGAGTTTCGACATTACACTTTGATTTTTTTTCGTACAGACTCAAAAGTTGACAACCTCACAACTTCACTTGTATGGGAGGCGCCCTCTGGTGGTGAATTTTTGAACTTAAATTCATTTTGTATTTTTTGCACTCAGAAATGTTGACGATTGTTGAATAAATCATTCAAATCGGTTCAGTAGTTTCCCTGATACAATGTTTCCTCGCTTACTTTACTACATTCAAAAGTGTGGAGCCAGTTCCATTGAAAATTACTAGTTTTGTATGGCGGCCCCCTTATGAGTTGGATATAGCGGTTAGGTGTGTATAGAAAAAACATTCGGTAGGAAAAATAAATGGGGGTTAGTCTTATATATGGTACATCTGGGACCAACCTGAGAGCAGCGGGAGCCAACTTTCTAAAAACGATGATTTTGTATGGGAGCCTCATGAAAGGTTGGAGACAGGGGGTAGGTATGTTCGAAAGAAATATTCAGGAGGACAAATTAGTGGGGGTCAGTCATAGATTTTAACCTTCTAAGAGCAACTTCTGAGCAGCTGTGGAGCAATTTATCGAGATTTTATTTTCCAACACTTTTGAAATGAGCGCATTTTATCTATGTACACATTTATAAATAAATTTATATTAAAATACAAGTACGTTGAATGTAGCTTTTATGAACTAAGATAATTTTCATTGTTAATATGAAGTTTTTTCAAATCCGTTTGTATGGGAGGTGATCGAAGTTTTGGTCCGACTTCATTGAAATTTTGCACAGTAAATTCTTTGCTCATACAATAACTGTATACCAAATTCATTCATAATTTATGTACGACTATTCCTTCTATTTTTGTCACTCCGCTATATGAACTCGCAACACTGTGCGTCGGTGCGCCACGGTGACAGCTCTCGTTGGAGTTGTTGACGTTTTTGAGGGGACATCGGGGACTCGTTGACTTACACGCCGCCAACACAAACGCAGCCAACATAAATTGTTGTGTCGCTGTACTGTTTGGTGGCTTTATGTATGTGTTGATGACCTGTCGGCGCTTCTGTTTGCCATTTCTTCGTCCCTTCTTCTGTTGCTTTTGCTTTTCGTTTGTATTTTAGATTTTCCGAAATTGGGTAAATGTTTACTGCAATTTTCGATTGCACGAGGGTGGCTTCATAGGGCAGCAATAGCGGTAAAAGTCACATTGCCAATTGTCAGCTGCTGCGTTTGCTGTAATTCAATACTTGCACAATTCCTGTAGCATTTGTTCTCTTGCTCTCTGTTGCTCTCCGTCTCTTACTGGCAGCCCGCAGCTTCAGCTGACGCCAGTTTTCTTGACCAAAGTTGTCTTACTGTGTTGGCTCTCGTCGTTGCTGTCATTTAATTTTTTGTTCAATTGTTTGCGCTAAAGTTCATAGAGTCCTTTGTTGATGTAGATGTTGAAAATCAGAGCTCTGTGCGTCGGGAATGCGTGCAAATCTGTAAGTGGTGAAGTTTAAAGTTGACTTTGCTAAAGTTGCTAATTTTCCCTTAGGGTGCACTGCTACTACAAATATTCTTTACGTCCTGCGAACACTTGTTCGCGCCTTTTACTTATGCGAAATATGCGATTTTAACTGAAACGATTCCTTCATTCATTTCAATATTTAATGCACTCACACACGCACACAACACGGAAGCCAGCAACGCTTATGGCAATTGCCAAATTGCACTTGCGTATCCGAAACAATGCCGCAATTTTGTTTACAACATGCCAAAAATAACAACAACGAGAATAACGGTGCCAACACGCAGCTCCTTGCGCGTCATACATGATCATATCGCCGAGCCGTACAAGCGTGTCCGTCTGTCCGATGTGCTTGTGCGCTTGGCCGCTTTCTGTTAACTGTTATCAAACGCTTCCCATTCGCAGCGCATAGCGGCTCTTACAATAACTTTTTTTCTCCTTACATCGTACATCGTCTTCTTTATGGCCTCTTGTTGTTGGCCATGAAAATAAATAAACTCACACCGGCACACACACACACACACACATTTAGGCGCTCTGATGTTCTTTTGTACATTTCTGTAGCATGCTTTTAGGCTTTCGCTTGACTTTGACGGCTGACGCTTTTGTGTGCGTTGACCTCCGAGTGGCTGGCGAGTGTTTGTCGCTGGCCCATGCGGCGTTGCACACAAAGCCGGCACCGGGGATTTGCACGGCTACGCCGCCATTGTTGTTGTTGCTGTTACGCAGCATTTGCGGCAACAATACAAATAACAATAAAGAAGCGAGCGATCCGAGGAATCGCACAAATAACTACAACAACCATTACATACCAAACGATTTTGTGAAGATATATCGGCAAAAGGTTCAAAAGGAAAAACTTGGGCACGGTCGGATGTGAAGTCATTCATTAATGTTTTTAATTGATTAAAAATTAAATATCTCTAAACGATTTGATGAATTAAAAATAAATATAGCTTTTCTAATCATTTTTTCTAATCCTCATTAATTTTTGGAAAAGTTTATTACTTTTTTGACTAAATAAAAATGTAATACCAATCACTGTTCATTTGTGTTGTTGTTTTTTTTGTCGCTTACCGCTTTTGTTGTAGACGAAGGTGCTGTTGGTTTTCTGCACCGTTGCTTTATTTTTTTTCTTTACCGCTACGTTTGCGCCAATGTGCGTGTGTCTGTCTACTGGATGCGACTCGGCACGTTTTGGTTAACATGGCCGACGGCCCGAAGAACTTTCGAGGCCGTTAAAAAAGTCAATAAATATTTAATGTATCAGCACGACGTACAAATTGCGCCAGCACCGCATGGCTTGTGCGCCTTAAAGTATGCTTTGCCCCATTGCGGACTTTTGCAACTGATTTTTTTCATTTAGTTGTTAAGCATTTTCTTCATTTGCACGCACTAAGTTATGCAAAAATATACATATATTTTTCAACAACAATTCCCCAACAATTTTGTACGCTTTCAGCAGCACCGATTGTATGTTTTCGGTGCTGCGCTTTCACAATCTGAACGGTGATGGCGTTCGAAGGGCACATTAGATAGTGGCCGTCTTCGTTTGTTTTTACGATTACGACCTTTGCCGTTTGCGCTGTAAATAAGCGCTGATATTGTGCCAATAAAATAGTCGAAATCACGCAGCTGTCCCAGCGGCCGAACGACATACATAAATATACTCAGTAAGTAGCCGGCGATCGCGATGAAGCGCCTCGCGTCATGTGGCCACATAACATATGTGTGCGACTGGGTGTTTGTAAGCCAACACGTGTTCCTTTCGATGCGTCAAAAACCAAAAAATCCAGGCAAACAATAAGAAATTTGCGCCCATTCCCAGCGGATGTCCTTTTCGCAGCTGCCGCGTTCATTGTATTGGTTTTTTTTTGTGTTTGTGTTTGTGCGGCTGTGCGTGCTATTAGAAGCGTCTGCTTTTAAATGTTATTTGCCTTCGACACGAAAAAGGACTTACTTGGAACAACACCAACAACACTAACACACACACACACACATACATACAATAATATTAAGGTGACAAATACCCGAGCCAGCCAGTCATTGAACCAGCCATAACAGCTGCCTGCGTCGCCAGAGGGAAGCCGAGAAAATAACAGCACAACAACGACACTCATAAATACTATACAACGCATCAATTATGTACATATGTACGTGGGTTTCAATTTTGGCACAACAACGCCGTAAAATGTTCAATGACAATCGAACGCTAACAAACATCGATAAACGCTTCGCAGACATTGTTTGCGCTCGTTATTTGTACTCAGCTTAATGAGGAGCAGTCCAAGGATTCTTTAAGCGTGACACTGGACTATGTATGTATGTATGCATACTTCTGTAATGATGGTTCTGACATACAGAAAAGTGCTTGGCAGGCGACTATAATGGCTCGGTTGGTAATGCAAGTTCAAGAATTGATGCTTCCAGTCTTAAGTCGTCAGATATCATATGGAAGAATAGTATGTTTCAACAGCTTTTTTTCGAGTTAGGTAACTGGCAAACATGAAAATTGTTCGTACTCACAACCCTTCATTATACCTACGTATGTAATATGGACATTAGACATGAGTGCTTGGCAGGCGACTATAATGGCTCGGTTGGTAATGCAAGTTCAAGAATTGATGCTTCCAGTCTTAAGTCGTCAGATATCATATGGAAGAATAGTATGTTTCAACAGCTTTTTTTCGAGTTAGGTAACTGGCAAACATGAAAATTGTTCGTACTCACAACCCTTCATTATACCTACGTATGTAATATGGACATTAGACATGATTTAGTACAAGATTTTTCGATTTCGATGCTCCGCAACCTCTCATTTTATGCGGTTTGGTGAAAAAATGCTTGAGCCAAAAAATTTTGGATCTAGAGTGGGGCTGAATGGCGTCGCATCGAGGTCAAAGTTCACAAAAAAGCTGGGAAATTCAACAAATTGCTCCACAGCTAGTCAGAAGTTGCTCTTAGAGGGTTAAAATCTATGACTGACCCCCACTAGTTTTCTTTAATGAACATTTCTTTCAAACATATTTATACCCCATCTCCCATCCTTAATGGGGCTCCCATACAAAATGGTCGTGTTTACACAATAGGCTCCCACTACTCCCAGGTTGCCCCCAGACGTGTCAAATGTATGGCCGACACCCATTTATTTTCCCTTCCGAATGTTTCTTCCAAACATACCTACCCGCTATCTCCAAGTCTTAAGGGGGCTGCCATACAAAATGGGACATTTTCTATGCCATTGGCTCCCCATTTGTAAATGTAGTAGTTAAGTAAGCGAGTAAAGCATCGTATCTCGGAAACTACTGAACCGATTTAAATCATTTATTCAGCGATCGCCAACATTCTTGAGTACAAAAAATACAAAATTAATTAAGGTTCAGAAATTCACCACCAGAGGGCATCTCCCATACGATCGGAGTTGTGAGGTTGTCAACTTTTAGGTTTCTACAAAGCAAAAATCAAAATGTATTGTCGAAACCTCATTAACCTCCGCTCCCTGGAATTTTTTGAATTTCCCAGCTTTTTTGTGAACTTTGACCTCGATGCGACGCCATTTAGCCCCACTATAGCCCCAAAATTGTTTGGCTCGTGCATTTTTCACCAAACCGCATAAAATGAGAGGTTGCGGAGCATCGAGAACCTATTATTAAGAATCTCCATGCAACACTAAATCATGTCTAATGGACATGGACATAGACATACTATATGTCGATTTATTTACTTCACATTTACAAACTTCAAAGTCCGCTGTGGCGTCAGAGAGAAACTTAAAAAAATCAACAATGTCGATGTATGGAACGAGCGACTCTTACACACACGTCTGACAGCTGCTTTAAGTTGTCCTTTTTCAAGTGTCATTCGACACTTTCCTTTTTGTCTTTGACGCGTTTTCGCTCATGGCTCATGTCAGAGTTATTGAGTGCCTCATTATGCAGCAACGGACGATAAGTCGATGTGCGTGAGTGTGCGTCTTGTGTCTGTCTGCCACTTGCACTTTGAAATACGAAGTAAAAATACAGGTTGAAGCTGCATTGGCCGAGCACTTTTCACCATCGCGAACTGCGCCATATTTGAATTTAAACTTAAGTGACTGACAGTTTGTGTAAATGAGATTTTTGCGATGAGTGATTTTCTGGTTTTAAGATGAAATAATAAGATATAATTACAAACGGATAGCGCTACAGCAGCGGTCCATTTGGTGTTTTCTGGGGCTCTTCAAAAGGAACAATGCAAAAATATTGTTTTGATGAGGTGTATTGATTTTTAAAGTTCTTAGCTAAAGAACAATTCACCAACACAAAATATGCATTTGTATAATTAATGCTGATGGTAATTTTTTATGAAAACCATTATCCCATTTACATAAATACATATATACTTTGCTAATGAATCAAATTGTCATCCTTAACGAAAATGACACAATTATTAAATTAAATTTTCACTCAATTGTGAATATATAATTTTAAGACAAATATTGTTCTTTAGGAAATTAATGTATCTTTATGGCAGCATGTTGTTGTACTGTTGTGGTTGTGAAGCTATTCGATTATTTGTGTATTATATTAATGAAAATTCACCCATTTGCATGAGCTCAGCCCTTAAACTTTTGCATTGTAAGCGATGTTATTCAACAAAACCACTCCATGGTGTAATGCAAGCAACCGTCCCACACCCACTCCCGCATTCGTCATAGAAGAATTTTGCATGTAAATATTTGCATGTCGGTTGCATATCGTTCGTTCAGTCGCTACAAATGCGAAATTCGATTTTACCGAGAACGTGACAAATTTTGCTAGAGGAATGTTGCGTAGCGTGAATGTTGCTAGTGAAAGCGAAAGTGTTTACCTGCCACCAACACCTCCACCACCACCACCACCACCACCACCATCACCACTTCCACCACTGCTAGCAATGTCAACCCAACCCGCCATCAGCCAACCAACCAATCAATCAATTACACAGCATTTGTAGTCATTTCCGTTGTTGTACTCGTAGCGAAACCAACGTCGACCATCTAATAACTGCATCCACTTCTCTTGTCTCTCTCTCTTTCTCTCAAAAATTTCACCATCCCCCAATTGAACGACCATTCGACGTATTACTAAATCGCCAAACCACCAAACTTCCGCTTTGCACCAAAACGTAACCGTTGCGTATCGTACCGTCCGCCCGTCCGCCCGCCCGCACTCCACCAACTCACCAATTCACTTACATTGCAAAATACGCAAATTTCCAAAGATTTACTCTCAACTTCACCCATTTCCGGTTACTTCCAAAGTCACGATGAGACGCAACGCATCCTAGACGCCGACCACAGCCGGCACAGATACAAGCAACGAAAGCCGAAAGCGACAACAAAAACCAAAGCCAAAGCAAAAACCAAAAACAAACACAAAACCTCAACGCCAACGAGCAACATGAGCGGCGGCAGCAACCAGCGCGCCCGCGACTACTCCACGAACCAGTCGCAAGCTTCTTCGGCGGCGGCGGCGGCGGCACTGCAGCGACCGCGCGCCAGCTACCCGGAAATAATGCACCCGCGCCTCTCGCTCAACGGCACGCTGCGTCACCTGGTGCCGTCGCCGCGGCCGCTCTATCGCGAGCACAGCTCGCGCTCTATACAGCCGCTGACCGCCAACGAGCAGCAGATGGCCGAGCTGGATGGCAGCTTCTATGGCAACACGCTCGGCTGTTTGGGCGGTGGCGCATTTAGCGGCTTTGGCGCTGGCAGTGGTGGTGGTGGCGGTGGTGGTAGTGGTGGTGGTGCGAGTGTCGGCGATAACTCTGCTGGGCTTCACACTACCGAACTGTCGATTACACCAACAATGACCGGTGACGAGCAGTTCATCGATTTGGGTAGTCTGCGTCGCTTTTCGATCGATCGGCAGAGTTTTCTGGGTAAGCAAAACACCATTCAAACCCCTTTCAGGAGAGTACATGTATGTGTGCGAGTGTGTATGTGTATGGGTTCAAGAGTTTTAGTGTTTTCATAAAGAGTTGGATTGGTGTGAGGTCAGAGGAAGCTCACTGAAGCGTTAAAATACCCTTTTTTTTTGCATAACAGTGGAAATCATTGAACTCAGATTCCAGACAGATTTACAATATTTGGGTTTCCATCCGGATCGTCTTACCTATACTAAGTAATAGGTTAGTTCGTAGTGTACATCCGTGTCTATTAAATCCACAAAGTCCATAAATATATAGTTTGCCTAGAATTTTTTTGTTGTAGCCCTCGTAGCTCAGTTTCAAGTTCATTGCTTAGTTAGCATGCGAGCTTGATCGATTCAAATCTCATCAAAGGTAGTCGAAGACAGCAAATTATTTGACATTGGTTCTGTAGAATACTCCTTGAACATTAAATGTGAAATGTAACCCATTGAAGAGTTTCCGAATTGGTTTTTCTTCTCCCTAACTTCAACACCCAAGTTGATCGATTGCACAGTGATTCGTTCCATAAACAAAATTAAGAAAA
This sequence comes from Melieria crassipennis, assembly GCA_963668005.1. NCBI lineage: Eukaryota > Metazoa > Arthropoda > Insecta > Diptera > Ulidiidae > Melieria > Melieria crassipennis. The sequence continues at coordinate 112,360,683 of OY764963.1, read as the reverse complement.
CTTATGGTCTCAGAATTTAACACCAACTAAGAAAAATCCAAAAAATCTGTGCTAAAAATTAATTAGCGTATTTGCAAAAGCGGCTCAAAGTTGAAACTTTTTTCACAAAAAAATGTAAACACGTATTTTCTGTTTTTTTAGTCTATTGAGTAAAAAAATTTTACAAATACATGGATACCAAGAAGTTGTTAAAACTTTCAATATTGATTAAGAAATGATGTGGCCATTTTCGCTTTTAATATTTTTTCAAACTTTGCAACGCTGAAGCTTTTATATCACTTTTAATTCAAAATATTTTTCTAAATTTAAAATTTGAAAATTGGCAAAACTTAGAGGAAAATATATAAAAAGTATGTCAAATAATGTTCCTAGATTTTTCTATTTATTTTAAGAAGAATTCTTTCTTTGTCGGATAATGTAATTACAATCTCCGATATCTTCCGATCTCCTATTTTTCGACAAAATTTATTTTTTTCATCCCTAAAAGTATGCAATCAGCATGAAAAATTGAGAAAGCTGCACAAATGCAAAACATACATCTATTATAACCTTTTTTGTTGCAAAACTAAAGGGTCCTAAGACAATTTATTTGCAATTATCAATGTTGACGTAACTGATTAAATGTAAAATCTGAAAAATCTAGCCAACACACTTGTTGCCATAGCTCACCAAAATTGACGAAAATTGAAACTTTAAGTCTCAGGCAGTGCCAAACTACAAAAGTTTCAGAAAAACAAATAATACATTTTATGAAGAACGGACCATTCCTTCTAACTTTGTCCCGCGGTTTTATGGTGTCGAATCACTATGCATTGCAATTATCTTGAAAGTGTAAAATTTTGTATGTATTTAGTTTGCCAGCCTGGATGACTGCAGCAAATGTTACCAGCTTTCCTCTGATCTGTGCCCATTTAACTAATTTAGAAGATAAAATCTGTGACTCGATTCATGCTTGAAAAAGGTTCAGCGTGCCTGGCTGAAGTGGAAACTGATTTGCTTTAGATTAGATAAGATAATCCCAAATATTAGCCGAAGGCTTCTGCTGTCAGTGCTGCTAGGCATTTATTTGTAGAATATTAACTATTGTACAAATATTATTATAAAATAAAAATATTTTAAAAAAATCCCAAATATAGCTCACTTTTTGGCCATTTGTTCTGTTATGTGAACCAGTTAGATTTTGCAACACAATTTTAAAGTTTAACTATTCGCTTTATGTAAAAAGTCTTAAACATTTCAAGATTCAATATTTAAACACGCGTTCATGCCATTGAGTTGCACTTGTTTGAAACAAAAGTATATGGAAACAAATATGTATTGCAATCTAGACTTGTATTGTGTAATATATCCTTGATTCTTGACCACATTAACGACAGTTACCATTTGCCATTTGCAGATCTCGGATCGAAATTTAGTATGCCTCAGCCGAAATTCGGTCAGAGCGTCTCACAGCAAGGTTTCTTCACATCACACGACAGCCTCGCCACACCATGCGCATCACGTGCCTCCAATCCGCATGTGGCCACTGTAAGCACTGCCTCCGAAATGGATCTACTGCACAACAAGCAGCGACGCAAGTCGCGCGGCCGCCTGAAAACGATGAGCGGTGAGCAGCCGCTGCTCGACTCGTGGAATCGCTCGACGGCGGGCCGCGGCTCGCAGGAGAATACGCTGGCCGGCGCACTGGCGGGGAGCAATCAATTTAGCGGGAATTTCTGCAACGGCACCGACAGGTGAGTGCTTTTGTGTGTGTCCTGCGAGCTATAACCAACCAACTATGTGTGTGTGTGTGTGTGAGTGTGTGTGTGTGTGTGTTGGTGCACTGTTGAGTGGTTAGCGCTGACGGCTACTGTCAGTGCCAGTGGTATCCCATTGAAAATGCAACTCTAGCCCAGCCGAAACCTGTCGAGTCGAGTCGAGTGGAGGTGGTTCGACGTTAGTGTAGTGAAAAAGTGATTTTTAAAAATGTCAGTTTTAAATATTGAAGCATTCTTTTTCAATTCACTTTTAGTTATTCCAATTTGTGTTAAATCCGCTTTTTGTGCTGCAGCATATTCGATTTCGCATTGTGGCGAATACAACACGCAAATGCGATAAGACACAACCCCACCTCAACGCCACACATATATTTTCTGTGTGCTCCGCGAATTTGTATTACATTTCCTGCGAAAAATTCAACGAAATACAATTTTAGTAGCAGACAAACTGGCAGGCTCCGACCTGGATGTGTCGCCATAGGACATTGGGGAATGACAGTGGCCTGAGAATAAAAAAAAATAACATTTACTTTATGTGAATATCGGAAAGAAGGGAGACCGTCATAGAGGGTAATAAGTAGTGTCCGACCAAAACCGAAACCGAGTTTCGGTTTTTTTAAATATTCGGCCAAAACCGAAACCGAAACTTTCTAGTTAAAATAAAAATCACCATATCAAACAATTTTTTCAACAAACGAATTTTACTTCAAATAAATAAAGAACCAACAAACACAACATAACATAAATAAATAAATACTTATTAATAAAAACAATTCATTCATTTTTAAAAAACATAAACATAAAAAAATCACCCCTTACTCGCTAATATTCAAAATATCTGTTCACTAGCTGCATAATAAAATGTAAAAAATATTCTACAAAGTTTCGGTTTCGGCCGTTTTTTTGGGCATTTTTTGGCCGAAACTAAAAACCGAAATCACTTAGTTGGGCCGAAACCGAAACCGAATAATCGGTCGGACACTAGTAATAAGCAAAGGATTCTAGACGTAAGATCGGTCGAAAAGAGACGGGCAATGGACACTATTACTAACTCTCAGTCAGTGGAACAGTAGTCTGAGATGTACGAAGCCCTTTTCGGCCCATTGCACAGACAACCATGTGTTCCAAAATGACTGATGTACCCAAGTATGAGTGTTCTCATACTAAATCATGGAATGGATTTAGAATTTGAAATTTGTTGCGCGCGGGTTTGCAAAATCAATCGAAAATCTATGTAGCTTGTGGTGGATACGGGGTGGCATGCTGGGTTGGTCTTCGGCTAGTCATGTCGGCTGGGTCGAGGTTCTTGTAACCACACATCAAGCAACACGCAACAATAGAAAAAAAAATCATCATGCCAAAATATCGAAACCGTCTTTACTAGGACCAGGTGACAAATAAAATAAAAATAAGAAAGAGCAGGTGCAAAAAGAGTGGCAAGGAAATAATATGCATAGCTGGATTAGGGTTGATGTTGTACCCTAGAGTGCACTTCTCCCTCCCCTTTGTATACGCCTATGGCTACCTAAGCACTCGAAATCTTCGATAGCCCCTTAACCAAAACGTCTGCTTCGCTTATGGCATCCTATTCATGTTGCACGTCGACATTCCCCTTAGCATGTAAATTCAAATACACATTTTCGATAGATACAAATAGAATTTCATTGGTAAATATTCAAATTATGCAACAACATTTTAAATGATTTTTTTAACTAGATCTAAGTAGAAAGTAGGTATCAAAATTACGCTAATTCAATTCAATTTTAATAAAATAATCGTTTTAAAATAATCGTTTTAACTCACTTACTCTGCTTTCCATCGTTGTGTCGTATGGCCATGCGAGACGATGAATGGTGAGATGACTTACAGCTAAATTAGGATATTAGCCAAAATTTTGAATAGCTTACATTTCTAGTTAGTATTTTTTTTTGTTTTGTTTTTTTTTTCTTACATTAGTGTGTAATTAGAATTATTGTAGCATAATTAATCGAGAAAATACATTTTAACAATTCAAAACAATTTTTAGAATAATTGCATGATTAGAATGTAGGATTTAATATTTTAATGAAATATAAATTTTGTAAGTTTTTAACATTTTAAGAGAACATTTTAGCAGTATTTTGAAATTGTCTTTTTGTTAAAGTTAAATCCCACTAGTTTTAAGTTTTAAACAATGTAGCCAATTTAAACATTGTAGCCAATTTCAAGCAGTTTGGTCCACTTTTAGGTACTTTTCTTTTTATCCATTTTAAAACAGCATATTTTTAGCAAAATTCACATGGCAGTTTTAACACATTTCAGCTTTTTCTTTACTTTCCAATTCTCTCCGCCATTTTATGACCTTTTAAGCACTTTCACGATTTCAAATTGTATCGAAATTACACTCTGCCGATTGTTAGGTCATTATGACCGATTTCCTGGCGCCGCAGCGCGAATATGGAGACGTTTTCCGAGCACTGATCCCAAGAGATCCCTCCTAGACAACTTTTGCCAATGAATTCTTGGAATGAAAATGTTGTTTTTTTGCAAGGAGGCCTTCGATGTCCTTTTACGCCAGGATGTGGCAAGCTCGTGGAGTTTTGTTTTCCCAAAATTGCTGCTGCAGTATATCGGTACCTGAAGGGTACACCAAATTAGCACTCCGGTTTGGGAGATTGGTGGCCAGCAAACTTACCAGCAATTAAAATATTATCAAACACTAAATAAAACACTCCCACTGCACTTTAACTTTATCTGCTCTCGTCAACTTGCACTTTCGTTTTAAACGCGTCGCACGGATTTGGGTGCTTAAATAGCACAATTCTGCCTAACGGCAAGATCGTTCGATCTGAACAAAAAATATGATTTATGGCCCTGTTTACGCCAAAAGTGCATCTGCAGTGCACCAACAATTTGCCTGCAAGAATGCAGGAGGAATGCACTCAACAACAACCACTGTGCGTGTTGAGCGAGACTGCAGCAATGCACTGTGTGGGTGCTGGTATGTGTGTGTGTACCAGTGTTGTGCTGATCGGTAAGTGAGAACAGTTGTGAGCGTGATTGAGCACATCACTGACGAATGTGGGGTTTGGCACTAGGCTGTATAGTTCATAGTACACAAACAAAAAGGTGCATTGGTTGGATACAATTGAATAGGAGGAAAGCTGACTTGAACGCAAATTGAAAGCAAACTTGAGCGAACCGTAACAGAACACGGCTTCGTTATAAGGCCTGCCGAAAGAACGAACCGGAAAAAAGGTTTGCTAATTGTGGTAGTAATGAAAAATATACCAATATACAAAACGTGTGGCTCGACCCACGCAGCCGGGCAAAAAAAAAAAAACTGGTAGATTTCAACATTTTAAGTCAGATGCATGGTATCTGCCTGTAAAATTACCTTCCATATCCTCTACATCGTATAATGCATTTCCAACCTTCTTGCGTATGCGACATTTGACAAACTTCGGATTAAACTTGGCATTGGTAGCATTTCCAGCTTTGCTGAGCGTAAAATTCTTGCGATATACAACCTGTCCTTCCTTGTAATCAACCTTGCGCGTTCGCAAGTTATACGACTTTGCTGCTTTTTCGTGCGCTAGCTCCAGATTCTTTCTGACGTTTTCTCTGATACTGCTTAAGCGATCAGGTGGTTTCACTAGTACTTGACCCTCATCTAAACAATTTAATTTTTCCAGGACTAGGTACGAAGATCCATGTTGAACCATATTTTGTCCAAAAAGGGCAAAATAAGGAGAGCAATTTATTGACGAATGATAGTCGCTTCGAAGTATGGATAGAATTTGTGGAATGTATCTATCCCATTTGGAGTGGTCATTATCTTCACGAATCAAGTATCTGATTTTTGTTATGATTTCCCTATTTATGCGTTCAGAAGCGTTTGCTTGAGGCGAATACAATCCGGTTTTAATGTGTGTTACCCCGTAGTCACTCAAAAATTTGCTCATTTCTTTTGATATAAACTGCCTTCCGTTATCGCTATGTAAATACTGAGGTACACCAAAAGTCGGAAAAATTTCATTTTGCAAGAAATCGATAACATTGCTGGAGGTTGCTGTGCGCATCGGCTTTAGAAACATAAATTTAGATAAGTGGTCGAGAAGAATAAAAAGAAACTGGTTTTTTGATTTTGTGCATGGATAAGGACCAAGAAAATCGCAGTACATGCGCTGAAAAGGTCTTTCAGATTCAAATGATTTACCCATAGGTGGCCTTGAGATCCGGTTTGAGCATTTTATGGTTTTACATGCGTCGCAGTTCAGCACATATTCCTTAACATCTTTTGCCATTCGAGGCCAAAAATATTTCTGTCGAATGCGGGCTAAAGTCTTTTCGAATCCGCCGTGGCAACTTGCATCAGAATTGTGCGCAGTCCGTATTGCTTCACGAGTTAGATCTTTAGGTAACCATAAACGCCATAGCCTATCTTCTTCTTCTTTAATACCTTTTCTAAATTGAACACGCTTATATATGAAATCGTCGGACAGACAGGTGTCAGGAAGAAAATCCTGATTGTCTCGAACGGCCTGTCGGAGAGTGCGATATTCTTCGCTATTAAAGGCGAGAGAAGTCAAGTCAATTTCACAGGGTGCTTTATTTTCTGGTGCAAGTGCATCTACATCGAATCTTGACAACGCGTCTGGAACGACATTCAAAGATCCTTTTCTGTGCTCCATCGTGAAATCGTAGCGCTGAAGGAACAAAGACCATCTCGCTAACCTTCCACTTAGATCTTTTTGCGTCATTAACCATTTGAGCGACGAATGATCCGTAAGGATGCGAAATTTCATGCCTTCGACGTAAGGTCTAAATCGCTTTACGCTAACTACGGCCGCCAAGCACTCTAATTCCGTGACAGTGTAGTTACGCTGTGCCTTATTTAATTTTTTGGATACAAATGCAATCGGTCGTTCTTTGCCATCGTCATTAAACTGATAAAGCACGCCGCCAACACCAATTTTCGAAGCATCGCACTGTATAATAAACTCCTTTGTGAAATCTGGCTGAGCGAGAACAGGGGCAGTCGATAATGCTTGTTTTAGTTTTTCAAAGGCATTGATTGCTTCTAAAGTGAGCTTAAAAGGGCCAACAGATTTTCGTAGGCAATCCGTTAGCGGGCCAGCAAGATCGGCAAAGTTCGTAATAAACGAGCGATACCAGTTAGCCATACCAATAAAACGGCGAACTTGGCGAGGTGATTTTGGCACTGGAAAATTTTTCACCGCCTCAACTTTATCTGGGTCTACTTTCAAACATCCCTTTCCTATCAAATATCCTAAATATTTAATTTCTTTCTGACAAAATTTGCTCTTTTCCACGTTAATTGTAAGATTAGCTTTGCGCAGGCAGTCTGCTACTTCGCTTAGCAACTGCAAATGAGTTTGAAAATCCGCACTGCACACTAACAGGTCATCCAGATAAATAAAAACTTTCTCTCTCAAGCGGGACGGAATTACTTTGTCCATCAACCTACTCATTGTCTGCGGTCCATTACACAAGCCGAACGGCATTACCTTAAAGTGGTAAAGTGGTAAGCCAGGTATAGCAAAAGCGGTTTTCTCTTTTGACGATTCCGATAATTTTATTTGGAAAAATGCGTCTTTCAAATCTATACCGCTAATAAAATGAGTGTCTTTCAGTCGGCTGAGAAGTCCGTTAATATGAGGAAGAGGATATGAGTCTTTCTTCGTGAGTGCATTAACTTTTCTGGAATCGATGCAAAGTCTGACTTTTCCTGGTTTGCGCACCAATACCACTGGACTACACCAAGGTGAATTTGACTCTTCGATCACTCCTAATTTAAGCAACCGCTCGACTTCGGCATATGCTTCAGACTGACGGGGTGGAGAAAGCGGAAAATGCTTAGACTTCACTGGCACAGCATCGCCAGTGTCAATATGATGCTCCAATAAGCTTGTGCATCCTAATCCACGCTTCGAAAACGAAGGAAACCTCAAAATAACTTTATCCAATTCCAGGCGTTCTTCAGGACTCAAATCATGCATGTTTACATTTTTTTCTACATTTAGGGACAATGTGGATATTTCTGATATTATATGTGGTGCTAAGGCAAAGCTGCGCCAAAAATCTACGCCGAGATAGACTTCTTGCCTTAAGGTTGGAACGATATAGAAATCAATTGTTTTCGTCACATTTTTGTATGTGACGGGTAATGAACAAAACCCTAGCACAGGTTGTTTTGTGCCATCTGCCGTAGACATGGAAGATCTAATGGGTCTAATCAAAATGCCTTTGCGGCTGAGAAAAGATTCTGAATTTGTCCCAAGTACAGAAACATGGGCACCAGAATCTAAAAGTGCCATAAATGTTTCATCGCAAATTGTAATTTTAGCGTAAGGTCGATCGTCGTTATGTATAATAGTGGATTCAACTAACTTTCGATTAGCCTCCCGTTTCTGGTATCGGCGTCTACACTTTAGAATTTTACTGGCTGTTCTACTTCCAGTATTAAAAATCTTGGCTCTTGCATTTTCATACAAAAGTTTCCGCTGATGCAAAGATAAGCACCAATTGTCGGTTTGGCAAGCAATATCGCGTGAAGTTGGCTTTAAAATAGCCATCGGGCCTTGTTTTCCTTTTACTAAAGCAGGACAACAATCGATTGGTTTTGGAGAAATAACTTTCTCGGGGCTTATTGGGCCGAACGAGAGTCCCCGGAAGCCAACTCGCTCGATTTCCGGTTTCCCAAGTGTTTATTTGTACACTTTGGAGTAACTACGCCACTCTGTCCGCATTTAAAGCAAAATAAGTTCCGTTGTTCTTCTGGACAGTAAATATAGGAGTGGCCGTACGTTCTACAATTCCAGCACTGTATTTTTGAATAATCCGGATTGGTTGGATAACGAGCGAATCTCAACGCTTCGAGTTGAGGATCACTAACATCATCATCGCTGTCAGCACTGTGCAACTCATTCAGCTGCCGATTCTGATTGGACACGATTGGTGAGAATTTGCTTTCGCGTATCAACTTCTCTGCCTTACGAGCCAAATCTCGGAAATCGTCCAAATGCTTAGATTCAGTGCTAAACAACATGAATTTCAAATTTGAACTTAAGTTCCGTTTCATAATGTCAATAAGTGTTCCGTCCGTCATCGGATTGCTAAGCCTTGCGTTCATTGCGATAATCGCTGAATGAAATTCGTCATAGCTTTCCTTCGGCTGCTGTTTGCGCAAAGAAATTTTCAAAATTACTTCATGGTCTGTTTCTAAAACACCGAACTCTTTTCTTAAGGCGTAACACAAGTGCGGATATGAAGCAGAGGGATTCTGTCTACTGAAAGTCCAATAAAAAATCTCAGCTTTTCCTTTCAGGAAAATATGAAAATTCGACAATAAGTGGTCCATGGGACATTTTGTTCGTTCGCTTAAAGTGTTAATTTTAAAAAGAAAATCAGAAACGCTAGTTGTGCCGTCGTAAGAAATATTCCATTTCTGCAATTTAATAGAATTGCTTGCAACATTTGCAACTGAGTGGCTCGAGTGGTCTGATGCCAAGGTCATACCGCCATTATTTGCGTTGGGTCTAGCTTCAGCAACATTCAAAGTAGCGAATTCGCTTCGCAAGGAACTTAATTCTCGACGAAACTCTTCTTGGGTATCGCGAATGGTCTGACGGAGGTATGTGGCTAAATCGTCTATTGTGGAGGAGTTATGACTGGTTGGCTGTGGATGGTTACCCATGGTAGGTATGTCAGATTGCGGCGAATTCATATTCGGCGCGGACGCAACTTGTTCGTTCAAAGGTGGCAAAAGCAAGGAATCGTTTGGATTAGACATATTTTCACCAGCAGAAGCGTCTACAGCGCTTGTTAGCAATGATTGCTGGTCTGTACTAGTACTGGGCGGAGAGTGCACCACTCTTGAAAGTGAGCCTCTACCACGAAAACTCCTATTTAAATTCCTTTTCTGAGTTCGAGTTTCCATACCAACTCAATCAGCAGAAAAAAACATTAAATTAAAAAAAAATTTTTATCATAAATTGGCAAAACAACAAGAGAGTAATAAAAGCTTTCGTTTTTAAACGGGGAATGTCAACAATACAACATGTAGGACAGCAAAGCATTAGAATTTGAAATGCAAGGTCGGAATGTGTAGGCAAAATACGACCGCACGAGCGATACAGTATTGACTCTACTCATATTATTCCTAGCAAGAATACTACGTCATATGCATCTTAAGAAAAATAGCATTATATGGAAAAATAAATCCGCGTAGCCTTACAATCCCAAAACAAAATAATCAGGTTTGGATCTCCTGAAGAAATCTTCCGCAGTGGCTGCATGAAATCAAACTGGCAATTCAATAATCACGGTCTCACGCTTCCGAAAACTTCAGGAAAAACAAATTCCACGTTCAACCTAAGTAAAACGGCAGTTCGCATTCGATTAATTGGTTATGTTTGATGTTATCGCAACGCGGCTCCGAAAATGAGTTTCCAGATTAACCGGGACTTATAACATTAAACCTAACTTCGAAATACACTGAAAATGTTAACCTGATTCTTCAGACTATGAACCATTTCCTGCACTGTCTCAGTTCGTAACTTACACCTATTGCTTCGTTGGATCGTTGGGCGCCATTCTATGTTGCGCCTCAACTCAAAACTTGCAACTCTTGCTACGTGGAACGTCTGAACGTCTAAACGTCGTTGGGCGCCATTCTATGTTGCGACCAACAATGCCACTGGAAAATTACTACATCAGCTGCATCGCTTGTTCTGTTGGGACGTCTGAACGTCTAAACGTCGTTGGGCGCCATTCTATGTTGCGACCAACAATGCCACTGGAAAATTACTACATCAGCTGCATCGCTTGTTCTGTTGGGACGTCTGAACGTCTAAACGTCGTTGGGCGCCATTCTATGTTGCGCGCGGGTTTGCAAAATCAATCGAAAATCTATGTAGCTTGTGGTGGATACGGGGTGGCATGCTGGGTTGGTCTTCGGCTAGTCATGTCGGCTGGGTCGAGGTTCTTGTAACCACACATCAAGCAACACGCAACAATAGAAAAAAAAATCATCATGCCAAAATATCGAAACCGTCTTTACTAGGACCAGGTGACAAATAAAATAAAAATAAGAAAGAGCAGGTGCAAAAAGAGTGGCAAGGAAATAATATGCATAGCTGGATTAGGGTTGATGTTGTACCCTAGAGTGCACTTCTCCCTCCCCTTTGTATACGCCTATGGCTACCTAAGCACTCGAAATCTTCGATAGCCCCTTAACCAAAACGTCTGCTTCGCTTATGGCATCCTATTCATGTTGCACGTCGACATTCCCCTTAGCATGTAAATTCAAATACACATTTTCGATAGATACAAATAGAATTTCATTGGTAAATATTCAAATTATGCAACAACATTTTAAATGATTTTTTTAACTAGATCTAAGTAGAAAGTAGGTATCAAAATTACGCTAATTCAATTCAATTTTAATAAAATAATCGTTTTAAAATAATCGTTTTAACTCACTTACTCTGCTTTCCATCGTTGTGTCGTATGGCCATGCGAGACGATGAATGGTGAGATGACTTACAGCTAAATTAGGATATTAGCCAAAATTTTGAATAGCTTACATTTCTAGTTAGTATTTTTTTTTGTTTTGTTTTTTTTTTCTTACATTAGTGTGTAATTAGAATTATTGTAGCATAATTAATCGAGAAAATACATTTTAACAATTCAAAACAATTTTTAGAATAATTGCATGATTAGAATGTAGGATTTAATATTTTAATGAAATATAAATTTTGTAAGTTTTTAACATTTTAAGAGAACATTTTAGCAGTATTTTGAAATTGTCTTTTTGTTAAAGTTAAATCCCACTAGTTTTAAGTTTTAAACAATGTAGCCAATTTAAACATTGTAGCCAATTTCAAGCAGTTTGGTCCACTTTTAGGTACTTTTCTTTTTATCCATTTTAAAACAGCATATTTTTAGCAAAATTCACATGGCAGTTTTAACACATTTCAGCTTTTTCTTTACTTTCCAATTCTCTCCGCCATTTTATGACCTTTTAAGCACTTTCACGATTTCAAATTGTATCGAAATTACACTCTGCCGATTGTTAGGTCATTATGACCGATTTCCTGGCGCCGCAGCGCGAATATGGAGACGTTTTCCGAGCACTGATCCCAAGAGATCCCTCCTAGACAACTTTTGCCAATGAATTCTTGGAATGAAAATGTTGTTTTTTTGCAAGGAGGCCTTCGATGTCCTTTTACGCCAGGATGTGGCAAGCTCGTGGAGTTTTGTTTTCCCAAAATTGCTGCTGCAGTATATCGGTACCTGAAGGGTACACCAAATTAGCACTCCGGTTTGGGAGATTGGTGGCCAGCAAACTTACCAGCAATTAAAATATTATCAAACACTAAATAAAACACTCCCACTGCACTTTAACTTTATCTGCTCTCGTCAACTTGCACTTTCGTTTTAAACGCGTCGCACGGATTTGGGTGCTTAAATAGCACAATTCTGCCTAACGGCAAGATCGTTCGATCTGAACAAAAAATATGATTTATGGCCCTGTTTACGCCAAAAGTGCATCTGCAGTGCACCAACAATTTGCCTGCAAGAATGCAGGAGGAATGCACTCAACAACAACCACTGTGCGTGTTGAGCGAGACTGCAGCAATGCACTGTGTGGGTGCTGGTATGTGTGTGTGTACCAGTGTTGTGCTGATCGGTAAGTGAGAACAGTTGTGAGCGTGATTGAGCACATCACTGACGAATGTGGGGTTTGGCACTAGGCTGTATAGTTCATAGTACACAAACAAAAAGGTGCATTGGTTGGATACAATTGAATAGGAGGAAAGCTGACTTGAACGCAAATTGAAAGCAAACTTGAGCGAACCGTAACAAATTTTAACATTTTAACGAAGATTTTGGCCGACAACACTTTAGTGCTTTGATTTTATCACAAGCACATTTTTTTGTTGTAGCCGCTGTTCATAAATCTTGGCTACAGCGCCCCAAGTGCACTCGTGTATTGTATGTGCGTGTTCGGCATTTATCTTCCGAGCGCGCCAAATGCCGGTCTTTGTTTTTCTGTTGTTTTGCAACACACTTCGAAAAAGGCGAATAATAAAAGATTTTCGCTCGCAAGTACTTACTCAATATAATTTTTAGCAGGGAACTCGACTCGCCTCGCGATGGCGCTTCCGCTGCCGCTGCGATTGAGACAAATTCAATAGAGAATTATGCCCAACTTTTCCGCAGAAATTGCAAAGTATTTTTTGTTGGTGCTTGAAGAAGACACTCAAAGAATGAAAGGGGCGGCAAGTAGTGCACAACGCCCAAGACTTAGCAATTTAATTTTTGTTTTTGTTTAAATTAAATTGTTAAATCGTTTAAATTTCGCAATTATTGTTGCGCTTTTCATTCGTTTTGCATTTATTTATTTTTTTTTATTTTTTTATTTGTTATTTATTGATTGATGCGATTATTGTTTTTTCAGGTATCCCCGCTCGCGTTCCGGTACCTCAACGACGACTGTCCCACAGCACGGCGGCCCGCCGCATCAGCAGCACTCGCACCAGCTGCACCACTCCGCGTCCGTGTCGCACGCCCACCATCCGACGCACTCATCGCATTCATCAACCGCACCGCACCCACATCAGCAGCAACCACATCGAACCGCCTCGCAACGATTTCGTGCCGCCACTGCCTCGCGTAAATTCCACTTTGTGTTCGATCCGGCGGGGCGTCTGTGCTACTACTGGTCCATGGTCGTGTCGCTGGCGTTCCTCTACAACTTCTGGGTGATAATCTATCGCTTCGCCTTCCAGGAGATCAATCGGCGAACGATCGCCATCTGGTTCTGCCTCGACTACTTCTCCGACTTTTTATATCTCATCGATATTTTCTTTCATTTTCGCACCGGTTATCTGGAGGACGGCGTCCTGCAGACGGACGCGACCAAGCTGCGCCAGCACTACATGAACTCGACAACGTTCTACATTGACTGCCTGTGCTTGCTGCCATTGGATTTTTTATACCTATCGATCGGATTCAATTCGATATTGCGTTCGTTTCGATTGGTGAAAATCTACCGATTTTGGGCGTTCATGGATCGCACCGAACGACACACAAACTATCCGAACTTATTTCGTTCGACCGCGCTGATACACTACCTACTTGTGATATTCCATTGGAACGGATGTCTGTATCATATTATACATAAGAACAACGGGTTCGGTTCGCGGAACTGGGTCTACCACGACTCCGAGTCGGCCGATGTAGTTAAACAATATTTACAAAGTTATTATTGGTGTACGTTAGCTTTAACGACGATCGGGGACCTGCCCAAGCCACGATCGAAGGGTGAATACGTCTTTGTGATATTACAATTGCTATTTGGATTGATGCTGTTCGCAACGGTGCTGGGCCATGTGGCGAACATTGTGACGTCGGTCAGTGCGGCACGCAAGGAATTCCAGGGTGAGTGCAAATTTTTTGAATCTTCTTTGCATTTATTTAACATACACACATATTTGCAGCACAACGACTTATCAATTAAACTAAATTTAACCCTTTCGACCCCGAATTTTACCTTGTATCTCGATATTACTTTTTGGTATTTAAATCATGAAACAGTTCCCTAAGAAGTGTGCACACGACATTTGAAGTTGCCACGCCTCTTTGTTAGAGTTCTAGAGCTAGTTTACTTTTGAACAATTCTAGCTTAAAAAGGGGTTAAATAAATTTTGTATCAATATTTCTCAATTACAGGAAAATTATTTTATATTTATGGAAAAATACAAAATTATCACTTTTTGATTTTATTTAACCGTTATTAACGAAACAGGGTGTTGATCAAACGCGCCCAATTCGTAGACTTCAATTAGAACACGAACTTTCTCTGATATCGCTGCAAATTATTGGAAATTATTTTGGGGATAGCAGTAAACTTTTTTTAATTTGCTTTGAATTCACTTTTAAAAATATTAATTTGTTGGTGCCTATTTAAATTAAACCCATAAATCAATCGTAGCTTTTACTATAGGATGAAAAATGAAAGGATATTTTAACCAAATGCCCCGAAGCCCTTGGTTAGCGTTTTTATAGGTTTTCTTTTCTGGCAGTTGTTTAGCGGATATCAGTTGCACGATTCATTTTGAAAATGTGTTCTTGTCTCTTTGGTAAAGATCGGTCTGATCAGACTAGGAGAAGTTGCCCTGTTATGCCCAACGGATGTGGGTTCTTCTTTGAGAGAAGTCGCTCTGATCAAACAGCGGCCAGTCGAGTCAATATCATCCCGTCTCTCTGAGGGAAGTTGTTCTGGTTAGATTAACAACAGTGGTCCGTTTCATTCTAAAGCATTGTTTTCTAATGCATGTTGTAAGAGAGGTCAGTCGTGTCCAACTTTGGACAATGGATCAAATATCTTCTCGTCTTTCTGGAAGCAGTTGGTCTACTGAACAGTTTGCATTTTGATCAAAAAAACCAAAGTGCTGAAACAGATTTTTGTTGTAGAGTTTAAAAATTTGGAAAAATTATTAAATTCATTAGGAATTCCTTGACGAATAGGATGGCATAGAACGTCTTAGGAGGGGGGCGCTGTTGGTAAGGTACACAAGCCAGAGCACTGCAATCTTAATTCCACTTGACTTCATTGCCGTCTGATAACAACGGCGGCACAAATGTAACGAAACAACGGCAGCAACCCGCATCGGAAGCGTGGCGGATGTGAAGCAACACCGACTGAGTGATTGAACTGCTTGAGCAACTGTTGACGTTGCTATTGTGTTAACGTCAGCAATGCCAATGACTTTAGCAACAACACTTACACTGTCGGATGGCACAACAACCAGCCAAATCGAGCAGGCAACTCGACAACGTTGATAACGCGCTCGATTTTGCCGCTGCTGCTCGTAACGCTGATGAATTTCCAGTTGACTGAGAGTGCAGATGGGGTTTTCGAAATGATGATTTTTCATTACTTTCATTTTGCATAAGAAATAAAGTTTCATTGGGTAAACATGCCATTAAACTAGAACTGACAAAAAAGGTTTCCATGTCACTAGAAGCGACAACAACGAAGTGCACCGGCCCGCACCAGCTGCGTGGCTGACAAAAGCGAACAAAAAGCGGCAGTGGATTTAGTAGCTCGCAGCCAAGTGGCTTCAGGTCACTTGTGAAGATTTTTTCATTTTCATTTGCGCAGCGCAAGTGTGCTGCTTGAAAAGGAAAATATGTACATAAAAGAGCAAACTTCAAGTCGATTGTGGCAAGAAGATTCAAACGGTGAACAGTGGAGTGGCAGCGGAGCACAGCAAACACAGTCTACGCATAATGAATTAATGACTATGCGTTGGGTTGTTGTTGTTTTTTGTTTCTCGTTTCAAGCATAATTTGCTGAAAATTTTGAATTTTTGCACTCATAGCCAATTTCCTTTTCTCTCCTCTTTCTCTAAGTGTATTTATCTCGTGTCCTTCCTTTACGAAAAGCGGAGACCGGGTCAAAATAATAAAGGAATATGCGCTCTTAAAGCTTCATAGTGCTGCCTGTTGTAGCAAACAACACCACAGCGTTGTTGTGGTGTAGAGAGTTTCTGCGTGAATGTGTGTGGGTGTGTGTTGACATACGCGTGTGGCGCGGCGGCCATGGCAGGCCACTGCATTACTAACCGAAACGTGATTTTGAATTAATTTCACCATACACAACGCCACATTTGCATTTTTTGGTCAAGTCGCCGCTTAAGCACACTTACTGGCTTTCTTCTTATTTCCTTCGGGCGGCGCAAGTTCGGAATTAAGCAAAACCTTATTGAAATTATGATGCGATTACAATTAATAACAGTTTCAACCTCACTTTTGAGAAATCGGTTAACAGAAATTTTTTAAATGAATTAAAATGTTTAAGCAAAACTCTTAAATGTTTGGTATTTCATTAATTGTTGTGCCCAGACTTTCAGGAAATACTCAGTTCTTATAAAAGAAATCAAGCTAGTCGCATTAGTTCTTTAACGAACTGTTTGAATTTGATTTCAAAACCAGCAATAATGCACATTCTTAGAAGAAACAAATCCACTCAGAATGCGTTGAAATTGTTGGCAAAGATTTGCAATCAACGCGAATTATAAGTTGAACTCACAAATGGTTGTATGTTTCTACATAAATTCCCTGTAATCACATCTCTTTCCATAGCAGACTTACCGCAGTCCGCAACCAGAGGGCGTGAGACCTCTCTGAACCCTAAACAGCCATAATCGTTTACACTTTTTATGCAAAGCCAACAAGTTTTTGTTCAACATTATTTAATGGCAGCATATTTCCAATAAAATTACCACAATTGATATGCGAAATAAATTGCAAATTCATTTTTACATAATTTGCTAGACACACACACACCCACACACCCAGAGCCCTTTCCAGCGAGGCATCAACGTGTGACGCTTGACAAGTGCGCCAATCCATCAATCCAGCCGCACAGCACACACTCGAACGAAACTATTTCGAAGACGCCAAGCAGCTAACGACAAAGCGGGCAGCACTGGCAGCGTGCGTTGGACGACCGAAGTTGGTCTGGGAGCTGCGCTAAGGACTGCAGCTGTGTTGCTGCTGCCAGATAGCCTGATTGACAGCGGGCCACAGCTGACGGTGTCTCCATGTGCCCTCGTGTCTGCACAAACAAAAGTTTCCTCCCATGCCAATGTTGTCAATGTTTAACGTGATGTTAAGTTGCACGTGGTGTTGCAAAAAAAAATACTAACTATATCTAGCAGGAAGTGGTTTCTTTTTGAAAGCTTCAAATAGAAAAATATCTAGGAAATTACATACCATAGTATAATAATAAAGTCTAATAAAAGAGAATGTAGAGAAATGTATGTCTATTTTGATTGAGAAATATATTCAAAAAAGTCATCTGCAGAGTCTTCAAATCAGGGACTTAACTATTATAAGTATTTTAAGAAAATGATTGCAATGTAACTATTACAATGCAACTTAAATTTGATTTGTTGATTATAATTATTATTTGCGACAGTTAATTTTTACGTTGTGTAAGAACTGTTGTGAGAAACAAATTGTTTATATTATATTTATATGTTTTTATATTTATTTATATATTATTTTATATTATTATAAGTATAATTTGCGACAATTAATTTTTACGTTGTGTAGTAACTGTTGTGAGAAACAAATTTTGTTTGTTCTCGACAATTATTAGATTGAGATTTGTTTTGTTTAAGTTGCTTCATAACTTTTATATATGACTTTCTTATTTACGTTGCCGATAACTATTATTTGAAAGAAAATGTTTTTTTACGTTGCCTCATAACTTTTATGAAAGAAATTTTTTTTACGTTACCTTATCACATTTTGAGTATGAATTGATCTTTAATTGTTGTCTTTAATTGTTTAGTTGTTGGTGGAAATTAGGTTTCTGCAGTTAATTTGCGTTTGTCAAGTTAAGCTTTTAACTCAATTTAAATTTAAATATAAAAGTGAAATCACAAAAATATCAAATGGTTTATATTTTATTGTAAAGTGAATTCCACAGGCTACAATATGGTAACAAACTTATTGTACCTTATAAATGGATTTTTTCGAGAAAAAAATACGTTAAAAAAACAATTTTATAAAAAAATGTTTTTTCGCTTAAAACTTTTTATGTGTACATCTTACGTATCTAATGTTGCACATTAAAAGTAAGGTATGAAAAATACCTTTCGTTTGATACCCAATTGTGTAAATCATTTGAAGATTAATTGATTTTTTTTTATAAAAACTTTGAATTTATACCCTGAGCCACGCCTTTTATGGACGTTTCCCAGGCAAAATGTCTAGTTTGTTAGATGCAGGAGCCAACCTTCTATATAAAAGCATACTCATTTATGTTTTTCACGAGGGTTCGCTATACTGCATTTATGTATGCCTTGACGAAAGTGGGGTTTTTGGGACATTTTTGTCGAAAACACAGTTTCAATGTATTTTTTTGTATTGGTGTCTTAAGCAAATTTGTTGGTCGTTAAAATATCTACAAACTTGCCGAAGACAGTAAAGCGATATTCAGAACGATTTAGGACCAATTAGCATTTAAACGTACGAAGACTTAAGCGACGAACTCGACTGAAATGAGCAAAATTCAAAGTCGGATTTCTCACAAACTTGAGCCAATCCAGCCAAACGACTGGTGGATCTCAACTCAGTATACCCATAGAAAAGTCGCTCAGTAGGTTCCCCGCTTGTTACTTTTTTTGAGGGTAAATTTCACGCACAGTGTTATTATAAAGCAATAATTATAAAAATTTCTTAAATTAAGGCAATTTTTTTATTCCCAAAAATATGGATAATAATTATTTTAGGTCTCTGCTTCAAATTGTGGACGGGGTAAACAAAGTTGTATTAAAGTACAATTTTATTTGAATGAAGTTGCGACTGTGATTGAACATTTTTTGAACTGATAAATTTCAGATATCAAAATTGACATCATTTCAAAAATTTTGTTTTCTTTGAGCGGAAGAGTTTTTATTAGACTACGGGAAATTATTATAATAAATGCACTAATAATAATTAATTACTAATAATTAATTATACTATGGGAAATTAATTATTTCGAAAACAGTAAATATGTTCTTTATTTGTATAATTTTTATCACACCTGCACTGAATCCTCTTGACCTCGAGTCAAATTATTTAAGCAATAATCAAATTGAATAAAAGAGCAAATGTAGCACCGATAACCCGCACAGAGCCCGTAGAGATTTCGTAGGTTTAAGCGAATGGTCGCTGTTCGACACAACTCTGTCGCTGGTCGTGTCTGCATTCGCTGCTTCCGCTTCAACCCAGTCACATGTTCGCCGCCACTTGACGACCATCATTTACAAAATGTGTCACTAGTGGCACGGAGCGACGGCGTCAGACGCGTGTCGGATCAACAAAACAAGTGAATAACTGCCATTAAATTTGAGTTATTGATGATTTCTCAAAATGATTTGCCGCTGTTGTGATTTTCGCTTCTTGTTGCTGTTGTGATGTGACTTGTTAGCAGAGTCAACCGGCTGGCCGCTTGAACGGATATCGTTAGCGGTAATTTCGCTACAATATATTTTGTGCTGCCCTAAGACGGCAGCTTAGGCGGCCGCTGCAGCCGCTTGGCTGGGCTGAGTGGTGCAACAAAATGGCTATAAAAATGATAAACAACTTATGCTAAATATTTTATGATAATTTGTTTTGTCCAACAAATAGTTTGGCATGCAAACCGCACTCGTCATGCGCCGCCCATCGCTTTGTGTGCCGCCTCGTTGTACTCTAAAGCGGTCAGCTCATTTGTTAAATGTTCCAATTGCTCTTTTGCTCCCGTTTTCTGCTTTTTTCATTGTGTTGTGTTTTTTCTCTCGAATGTCTAATGTTGTTGTTGTCCGCAAGTGCTTACGACAGCCTAAAGAGGCGGAAAAAAGTTGTGTGCTTTAAATTGATAAATGATTCTTGCGCGTCGCTTTGCATACATTCAGGCGCGCCGACTAAACGGTCTGCCACAGCCGACGTGCCAACGGTGGCGCGCTGAAGTTTTGCGACGGTTCAACTGGTAATCGGCGCACATTATTTAAAGAGCAAAATTTGCGTCAGGTCGCAGACGTCCACGTCGTTCCTAATCCTTGAATGTGATTTGGTGTGCGGTGGGAATAGTCCGTGTGGTGGGTGGGGAAAGCGGAGGGGGAAAACGTGTTCAATATTCAACAAATCACTTGAATGATACTGGAAATACACATTTAATGAGTTCCAATATTTTATTGATGACAAGAATGTTTGAGAAAAGTTTTATTGGGGGGGGATAGAGAGGCGACTAGCGTGACAGATATGCAAATTGGGGTTTCAAAAACTCTCTCTTCTGAATTTAGAAGCAGTGAAAGCAAGAAAAATATTGCAGGTGAGTGTAGCAAATAATGGCATTGGATTGTCAGGTTAGAGTTTTTCTTGTATGGTATTAACAACGCCCCGAAGGGGCCATCGCAACTGGTGTTTCCCAAGCAAGTTAGGCGTTAAAATATTTAACAACGCTAGGTTGTTCACTCAGACATCGAGATGAATATCTATGGACGTTGTGACATGCTTTTTAAAACCATTTTACATACTGTTTTCAGCTGTTGCAACCACTGTTTGACGGCCAATGTTTGAGCTTTAAGGACGCACATTATATTTTGTAAAAATGTATTTGCCAATTTTCACTTTTAAATCTGATCCTTTTGAATATTTCTTATATTAACCTTTAAATAATTAAGAAACATTGTGTCGAATCAAATTCTCAATGTAATTGCTTCACTTTTACGCTCTATTTTACCAGCCCAACCAATTCACCTGTTCCTTGTTTCTCAGAACTCTCTCCAATTGTTGTTCATACGTTCATAAATCATGGCCCACTCCTGGCTTTAGTTTTTTTTCGCTTATCGTTATTATCTCTCTTATTAGTACTGTTGTTATCTCGACTGTTGTTGTTATTGTTGCTTATCCAGCCTTAACAGAAAATGTTCACTGAAGCTGCAGCTCATGAATGACAGCAGCGGCGCGTGCAGCCCAACCTAACATGAACTCATTCATTCATTCAATCGTTCACTCGTCCACGTTTGATGACCTTTTCAGGAACTCACAAAACACACCGCGTCAATCAAATGCGAAATTTGTTATTGTTGGCTTTGCCTTTGCGCATTTCTTATGCGCATTAAAACGCCGACTGAAAGGAGGAAAGCAACCACACGCAATGCGCTCAGCGGCGCGCCCCTCACTCCGCAGCCCTCCTTAACTGCCGTCGACACACTAGACGACAGCGCGCTGTCTGCCTGTCAACCTTTATGCTGGACAGTGGGGCAATTGATGTCGAAAATGGCGAGCCTGGGTGAAGGCTATTTAGATATAAAATAACTATTACGTTTAGTTAATCCACCAAAAAAATAAAAACCAATGTTTTTGGATATAGTATAGTGGAAATTTTTTGTAATAACGGTAAAAAATCGTTGCTCGATCTCAAAAGACTCACAATTATATGTTTATGGAAAGGGGCAAAATTGGGCAATGTTAAAAAATCTAGAAACAATTTTTAACAACACAAAATAGACACTGCATTACTGAAATACTTAAACATGAATGCTGAATCATTAATTTTAAAGAAATTGTTTCAATTCTCAGAAGAAATCTATTTGAAATAAAGAAAAAAACAAAAGCTGAAAACAGAAACTTTCAGAGTGCTTTTGGGGAAAATTTTGTACTATTTTACAACAATTCTTTCACCTAATATTGCAGAATTTGATCTATTTTAACCTGATACCAAAACATATTTGTATCTTGATTTTTCGTTTTTTTTAATTAATCGCCAGTTTACTTATACATGACCCCACTGTGCGCTGTGCCGATCTAGCGCGCTGTCGTTGGTCGGCTGGTTATTTATGCAAGTCTTAAGTATTCCCTTAAGTACCGAACTATTCATGTTTGGTGCAGCATTGTTTGTGTCTGTGTTTGCTGTAAAAGCCATTTGACCGCCCCCCGCCCTCCATCCGGTGGGCCCAACACATTTTGCATGTGTAAAGTAGTCTCCGGTTGAAACTTATCGCTGCGGCTGCTGCCATCAGCCGTCAGCCTGCGGCCAGGCGACACACAACCACAGCTTTCAGGGGCCACCAGCACCGGATTATTGAATGATAATGATTTGTCTTGGACAACGTTGTATGAGATTTTCCAGTTAAATAAAGTGGCCGCTCTTGCGGGGCCTTTGTGGTGGTTGAGTGTTTTGTAGTGAATGGCTTTCTTTTTTTTCGTTGCGCTCAACAATAAGTCAGCAACGTTAGTGGTTGTTTTTGTAGTGAGAGCAATGTTTTACTGAAAAAGCAATAACATAATTAATATCGATTTTGGCTATTTGAAATCGGACACTTTGTGGCCGAACGTTTTTCGCGAACCCATAAAATGTGTGGCATTAAGCCACACGATTTTATGGGTTATATAAATTCACTTTTCCCCACAGTTTGCTACCAAATGGCAACCGACAATCTGTGTGTGTAAATACAGATTTTATTTTGTTGCTGCACACTTGAAATGCTCGCCAAAGCTAAAACATCGACGGCGAACCAAAACAGCCAACCGACCAAATAAACATCCAAAAAGCAACAACAAAAACAAAACAACAAAGCGGCAGCAGCGGCAGTTAATTACTGAAGCCTTAAATTACTAAACGATGCGGAAAACAATTGAAAAACGACTCAATTTGCAGCGCCCGACGTCGCATTGCATAACGAACAGTAAATGCCCAAACGATGCACTCACACACGCAAACACACCAACAGGTCCACACACACACACACACAGTGGGCGAGTCGGCAATGTTGCAAACGGCAAAATGAATAAAAATCGAAAGCAAAAACAGCATCGACAACCAATGTGCGCTGCATAAACATCAAAATGCAATTATGGCCGAACAGTTAACGCTCGTTAATACATTCGCACACGCACGCACACACTCAAGTACACCAACATTGCTTGCATAAAAAGAGTTTCCAAATAAATTGCGGTTAATGCTATGCGGCGGATTTCGTTGCTGACCAGGTGCGGCTTTTGGCTTGGCGAGCCAAAGCATTTCCTTTTATTTCGTCCGTGTCAGTCGTGCTTCCTTCTCTATTTAATACATGGCTCACCTGGTAAGGACAAGGTTTCCCAAAGGCGACTAAAGCCTAGCTCAATGAATGTATTCCCAGCTCAATGAAAGATTCCGATTTAGGAAATTTTCCATTTTTTCACTCTCGTTCATCCGAGAATATAATTTAAAAATTCGAAATGACATGTCCTTTGTCCCTTTAAAATGACTTCAAAATTTTGAAGGGGGTAACAAATAAAAAAAATATAAAAAATACTTATCCTCGTTAGAATATGTCGATATGCATATCAAATGAAAGAGAAAAAGCTAAAGAATTGAAATAAAATAGATTTTTTATATGGTTGTAAAAAAAGGATAAGAAAAAGGTCCTTTGAAAATTTCAATCCCTTATATCATTGCAAATGTATATCGAATTTTCTTGAAAAGTAACTATGTTGAAACCCAAAATCTACTTGATCACGTGTCAAAATTTCATGTTTCTCGCTTCATTGATTTTGTGTGTCTTTTTATTATTTAAAATACTGATACATAAATAAATTAAAATTTTTGTACTTCATTAGACTTGCAGCTTCCGCCTCTTTTTTAATAACTTTCGAACCAATAAAGTTAGAGTAATGCAATTTTGACACGTGATCAAGGAGATTTTTGGTTTTAACATACTTACTTTTCAAGAAAATTTTCTATAAATTTTCAAGGATATAAAGGATTGAAATTTTCAAAGGACCTTTTTCATATCCTTTTTTAACAAATAGATAACAAATCTATTTTATTTCAATTCTTTAGCCTTTCCTCTTTTATTTGATATACATATCGCCATATTCTAACGAGGTTAAATATTTTTTATATTTATTTTTTGATCCCCTTCAAAATTTTGAAGTCCTTTTAAAAGGACAAAGGATGTAGAAAAGAAAAACTGAGTACGCAGTATTACTATATTTGGTCTCTAGTTTCTCGCACATATGGATTTTTCCCGGTGTGAAAAATGCTGTCGCACGGTGTAATCAATCAAACATCTAAAACTTCTTCAAGGATCTTATACGCTTCATCACCTTTTCAGGTTACGTTGAGATCTAAAAAGAATCGATTATAGGGATTTTGTGATACTTTTACCTACCCACCTAAAAGCTTCACCAATACACCTAACGACCTTAAAATGTAGCCATTATTTAGTACATTTTATAATTCTTCAGCCACCTTTGGACACCTTTCTTTCGACTATACATTGGAAATATAAAAATTTGTTGTAAATAAACTCGAGGCCCAATTCAGCCGATTCAGTGAAGCAGCAGGAAAATGAATTTGAGGTGGCGCTCCCGAACTGCAATTTTGTTGTTGTTGTTGCAATTACAACATTTGGATAATGTAACTTGTCGCTTTCCTGCTCCCTACTTGATTCAATACCGTTTTCCTCTCTCGCACAGTGACTTCAGCATCCTGTGCTGTTTATTGTTGTTGTTCTCGCTTCGCTATTCACAATTCGTTCGCCCACTATTACTATATGCAATAACTTTTTTTATGCATTTTTTGCCACGGCCAGCCAGAATGCCTGCGGACGCAGATTGTCTGCCGTTGAATGTTTAAATTTAAAAATCCACAACATTGACGCAACAAGCAGCAGTGCGTGTAGCGGCCGTTAACCCTTTCGCTATTTTGTTGCCATATGGCAACATGCTACTTTGTAGACGTCTGCATTCTCTATGGATGCAAGAATTCATTTTTTTGTTGGTCTTTAGAATAGTTTGAAGTTTTAGGAAAAATACGAAATTAATAAACTGAATATTTAAGTTTAAAGAAGAGAAGTATACACGTTTTTTTTAATGGTATATCTGGACATAGTAAAGGAAGAAGAAGCAGAAAAAATAGATAACTTTTTAATTTGAGGTTTTCTTTCAATTTAGATACTGTTTTGTTTTTTTTAATTTTTGCTGAAGTACATAAATGAAGAATTATTCGAATTTTCGTTATGCGTAAAAAGTTTTATGTTTAAGTGATTATTAAAGCCACAACGATGTGGTTGCTCTCATAGAAAAACACTCTAAAATATAGGGTCGAGTATAAAAATAAAAAAATTTCTTATGGAATATTGCTAGTATAACCACATAGAAGCCTAAAACGTAAAATTTAAAATTTTAACTTTCTCCAGTAAAAATGTGTAGCGAAAGGGTTAAGCGAAAACCGCAGCAATGATGACGCGGGCGTGCTCTAGTTGAACCGAACGAACGACGGCTTGTTGCGGCTGATGACGCTGAATGAGCGGTCGCAGGGGTGTGGCTGGTTGTGGCAATGCGCGCGCCCGCTGATAATTTCCGCTGCATTAAGCTCGAGTGCCAATGTGCTTTTTGCTGCGCTCGTTTTTGTGGTTGGAAAGTGGTGTCGTTTGAAAGCGCTAAAGTTGTTTTAAAAATTGAAGGGTGCTTCTTTTTTTAAGAATTCTTTCACAAAAGCAATATTTGTGTTCATTTTTGCCAACAAAATTAACACGAGCTATGAACAAAAACAAAAATACACACACACCTGGCAGTGGTGTCCACAACTTTGTACATACAACAATTTGCTGCAGACATGGCCACTTCCGCACGAACCGCGCCCGACACAGTTGCTGCGTGCGAGTTGCTGCTGTGCGACCGCATTGTTGACCAAATGCTGTGTTGCCGGGCACGTTTGCGCAATTTACGCTCAGCAAACAATTAACACTCGAACATCAGCAACAACACGAAACAAAAACAACAACGACACCGCACACTGGACACTGCAAATTTGTCAACACCATCCGGCACCGAGCGGCCAGCGGTGGCCGCAACTGCAGCAGCGGCGGCGCATAAGTCAATGGCAAACAATGCGGCAATGCGATAGAATGTCACTGCAGTCAGCTGCAATCTGACTTGCTGCGCAACAACAATCGCTGTTGATTCGACGCACACTACACCAACACCAACACTAATATCAACACTGAACAGCGCAACTTTTTCACTTGTGCGCTAAATTTGTGCAAAAACTGGGCAAGCCGAGTGACGCAACTCGCCAGCGTCATTGCAGCGCTGCGCTTATTTGTACAACAATTTGACCTATGGCACGAAAATGCAAATTTACCCAGTTATGCACCGGGCAAATGTTGTTGCCGTATATTTATTTATGACGGCTTTTCTAGCAACTTGCGCGCTCATCAACTCAGCTGGCCGCATAAACTATCTGTGACGGTAGATCAAAATTTCTCAACTTGAGGAGCGCGGACATTGCTAAGCAATTTTTAGTGCCAAGAACTAGAAAAAGCTTTAGAGCTATTTCGATGCTTCAGTCTTGCATACAAATTTAAGATACGGTAATCTTAATGGACAAATAGATAGAAAGAAATTATTGTATGGCCAACTTATAAGCAGATGAGATGAATTGATGGAAAAATTAGAAACAACAGATAGAAATAAAAAGAACAGACTGATGAATAAAACAGACCGACAGCCAAATACATAAATAAAAAACAGGATGCTGAGCAAATTAATGGTCGAACAGAAACTCGTGGATAGCCAAGCAGATATATAAACAAAGAGATAGATAGAGGAAGAGATACATATATAAACGAAGATATAGATGGGCGAAGATATAGACGGACGAATGGATCGATGGGCAAGCAGAACATTTGGGAGAACATACATACATATGAACAAACGAACAGATCACCTAACGAAGCCCATTAACAAACGAAAATATGGACGATCACGAATAGTTTAACGAACAGACAAACGGATCGGCGAACAAGCAGACAAGCCGGACGAGAATATAAACTTGCGAACTCACAAGTGGATGAACAGTTTAATGGATGAACAAATCGACTGGCGAATACATACAAACGGGCATGGATGCATAGATAAATGAGAACATAGATGAACAAACAAATAAACTTAGAAACAGATGAACAAACAAATATATTAAAAAAAAAACGCATTGGGAATGTAATAAATGAGATAAATGAGGACATACTTAGATGAAAAAATAAATAATTTTATTTATAAAAAACGTACTGTGTATGTAGCTCCCCAAAAGATGAAAGTCCTTTGAAAATGTAAGTACAGTTCTAAGGTTAAATTAAGCATTTTTACTACTGCTCACTGTTTTCAATATTTTGAATTTCCCCACCGCCGCCTTATTTGAATTTAAAAATAATTTCGCCTTATTTGAATAAATAATCAAAAATAATTCCGCACAAACATCAAAGTATGTGTCGAGTGTTGGCAGCTCTATGCAAATAAATCATTAAATGAATTTCACTTGCAAGGTTAGTGTGCCAGTAGTGGGGAGCTGTCGTCAACAACATCAAACGAACTAACAAAGCGAATGAAAAAATATTTGCAGGTCTGTATACATACATACACACAAAAGCAAAAGGAAGCAACTTTTTCTACCAGAATCATTTTCATATTTCGGAGAATGCCCATTTTTTTTGGAGTACAAACACAAACACACACACGCACGCACAAACTGGAGTTTTTGAGTGGGCACGTGAGAAGTGCCTTCGGACGCTGCCACATCGATGCAACATTCTCAGCAATTGGCGCAGCCAGTGCTGCCACCATCACCAAAACTTGTACACACATACAAGCATAAGTACAACTGGCGCTCGATGTCGATGCCGACAATGATATCCTTGGAAAATGCACTTTTCAAGGATATTAGCGTCATGAAATGAGAAATGAAAAAGGAAAACAGCAGAGCAGACAAGCGAAGGGGTGGCCCAGTTCGCAGGAAATCGCTCTAGCGAGCAGCGAGTGCGAGTAGTAATGGTAGTAAAAATGAAAATACACACAGCCCATATTCTAAAAATAGAAATTATTTGCGGCGACTGTGGCGGCGACGCCGTAGCGACCGAAATATCGATCCAGCGTTTTGGCATACACACACACACACACACAGAGAAACACTGCCAGCAGACGCCAGAAACTACAACGGAGCAACAAGGACGCCGCTTCGCTAAATGTGGCGAGCGATTGTCGAGCGTTGGGAAGATTGGTTGCTGGCTGCTGGCTGGGTGGGTTGCCGGGACGCGTTCGCTGGGAGAACGCGATGCGAGCTGGCGACTGAAGGTTGGCAGCTGACGCTGCCGTCGTTGAGGTGAACGGCTAATGGATGGCGGACGGACGGGTGCAGAATGAAGGCGACACACTGAAGGCAATGCTGGAAATAGCAGCGAAATTATTGTTGATGCTATTTTTAGCCTTTTTTGCGCTCGCGCAAACACAAAGACAACAACGAGAACAACGGCAACAACAACAGCGGCAAAGCGAACATAAACGCGACTGCGAAAGGATAATCGCATTGGTAACGAACTCGTTGAAGGTTGCAGGGGACGCAAATTGCAAGCTGGCATTGTTGCAAGAACAAGAATGTGTTTAGAGCGAGGCGCACCAGACCAGAGCGAGAGGAAGGGAGGGAGGGAGGGAGAGTAGTAGAATGGCAGAGTGTGAGTGGCGTTGGTGGGGGAGGGCGAGAGTAGTAACGGATAAGCATGGCAAAACAATAAAAAGCGTAAGAAATTTAATTGTTACGTGTTATCGTATCACACACACATCGGCAACAAAGGTTAAGCATGTACGTGCAGAGTGCAGGGGGTAGGGTGCGCTGACTACACTGTTGTGCAAAGTAAAACACGGCGAATAGAGCAGGTTAGAGGTTATTGCTGCAGTTGAACGTGGCCCACACATACACACACGCACATATGCATTCGCAGCGTGGCCAAGTGGAGTGGGTGCAAATTGAAAATGTAGAGAATAAGAAGAAGCACTACAGCGCCCAATGGCAGTGGCGATATGCGCGGATTAAAAAAGCATAAATCAAATGCTGGCAACACTTGCTTTCCACGCTCACTTGTAGCTGTTTTTATTGCGGTGCAGCGTGGCGTATGCGCAACATTTTATGCGCTGCAGATTGTTGTGCGATATGTGGAACAAAACAAAAAGCAAACAAGAACGCCACAGCGGCGCTACAAATTTGCACTGTTCGCTGCTGTTGGTGGCAACAATGTGCCACATTATGAAAATTGAAATACCTCGAAGGTAGTGGGACACAGCGTGCGGCAAATGTTGCTGCAAAGTTTAAGAGGTTATGACGGATCTTTGATAAAAGTTGGCCAAATGTTAGCGTAAGAAAATTTCGAAAGCAACATTTTTAGAAGAAGCGTTAAACAGCAATCAACGAATTTCAAAACTCTAGTTTTGATTGATTACTTCACAAAGCTAAGTTGCTGATCAGTTTTCGTAGCTTACTTTATTGTAGATTATTGAGTAATGTATACTTATGTTGGCCAATGATAAACGCATAGTTGAAGCTAAGGTGACTGGATCAATTTGTTTACAGACTAGTAGACTTTTTTTTGTGATTTATTTTTGTGTAAAAAGCCGATAGTACATCAGTTCTAGTTCTCGGTGGTGTGATTTTTTGATTTGATAAATTTATTTATTTATTTATTTATTAAAAAAATGCCTACAATTAGGTAATAGTTCATACAGACAAAAGTAAAATAGTATAGAAATTAAATTAAATTAAACTTATACGCCTTTTCAGCAAATTCTTAAAAACATTTTTAGATAGTGAACAAATCTAAAGAATCAACTGCCTTATTAGTGATTGAATAAATTTGGAGAGATTTAAAACAGAATTCTCAAAACAAATCAAAGCTTAAATACCACGGGAAAAAATAGAATCCTGACCCACTAGTGAAACCCCGAAAACGCAGTTTTACTATATCTGATGTCTATTTAGTTTGACATGAAGATCGATTTCTGCATGAAAATCCCTTTTTTTGCGCCACATTATAATGTTAAAATAATTCAAATAATTGATTCAATAGATAAATAATGCAATAAACCATACACAGTGCAGATATCACAAAGCAGACCACACTTCCGTTTCATGCAAAAAGGAATTCCAATAAGGCAACAATAAATTCACTTAATGACAAAGGAACACTTCCGTTTGTACTAAAAAACTTGAAAGAAAGTTGCACATATATTTTTCATAAAGCAACATCTAATGCAGCACGCTCACTCGGGTTCAAGACAGTAACCACTCATTTTGTGTCACCACATTGCGGATGCCGGCGGATATGAGAAATAATTAAGAGTGCTTCGCTCAGAGATTGCTCACATATTATTTGAGCCACTGTTGACGTGCACAGCTAATACTGCTGCATTGGTAACGGTTGCCATTGTGCATTTATGCAGCTGCCCTGCCATTAATTATGAGTGCGCCCAAAGTGCTTCAAACTGCAGGCAACAATAATACAAGAAGCGACCTATTTGTTGCCATAGCCAGGGTGGCAAGGTGGAGAACGTAAGTGCACCGCGCCGCATATTTAGAAAGCACAGAGATAAAGGCAGGAAGGCTAATCAAGTCGTGCTCACACAAGCAAAACTATTGTCGCCAACAACAAACGAAAAGTGCAGCGCAACACAAAATGCAAAACTGTCAGTGAGCAAAAGGACGAGTTTCCTTTCATAACATTTGCAAAAGCACCGAATTCAAAAAACCAACAACAAAAAAAACGCTGCAAGTGGAATTTGCAAAGCATTTGTGTGCTCTCAAAAAATGCAGTAAAACAATAATGACACACGACACAGAAAGAAAAGCCAACAGAGAGTTGGAACTGCACATTTTTTGACGAAGCGGGAGATGGGGGGATGGCAGCGGCAGTGTGAAAATGTGCAGCCTACAGACGACTGCACATTGCAACAAAAACGAGCAGCAACGTAACAAACTGCCAACGCAGCAGGTGAGCGCACGTTGGTGTGCTGCCGTGGGGCCAGCGGGACGTATGAGTTATTATTGTTTAGTTGTGATTTTGACAGCGTTGTCAAACGCAATTGCAGCTGGCTGGCACGTATGCTGGCTGGCGTTGGAAGTGTTGGCATGTGTTGGCACATGCGTGTGTGTGATGTGAGTGCAAGTGAAGGCATGAGTGTGTTTGAATGTTTCGAAAATGCCGAAGGACCGACACGGCAGCAAGAAATTCAAACAAAAAACCTAAATGAATATTTTTAACGCACACGCTGCCTGCATGTGACAAATTTTAAAATGCAAAACGCATGTACATACATATGTACTGCATGTACATAAATAAAGAAAGAGAAAAGAAAACGGGAGCAAGACATGCCAAACAGGTTGAAAAAGACTGTGGACAGCGAGCGAAATGAATGGACGGACGGAAAGGAAAACAGTTGTGTAGGCAAGTGGATAGACAGACAAATGTATATATTGGCGGGTGCATGGATGAACAGGCGAATGATAACTGGCCGTGCAGACGGACAGATCGATGTATGAACTATTGCTGGGTCGATGAGTGAATGTGATAGTTGGCTGTAGATGGAAAAATTGGTTGCATAAATGTGAAGAGGCCGATATGTCGGTTGTTAGACGACCAGGGAGATTACTTCGAGGGGATAATTTCCATTCATGTACCAAATCAATCGAGTTCACGTGCAAATGCATAAAATCAAAATGTGAAAGTCATATAAGGTGAATCAAATTCATAAGAATACCCAAAGCTTTCGGTTCCGACATAAAATCAATCTTATTTAATGATCAAAGTGGGTGGCTGTTGGTGAAATGTCCGTCTGTTGCGCCCATGAAGCAGCCAAGCGAAATCCCTTAAAGTTTACGCTTTACACAAATTCACTAATTGCGCTCCGTCACAAGCACGAAATGAAGAACTTTGAACTAAAACTAAATAAATGTTCTCCGCATTACAACAAATCAAAAAATAATATTTTGACCAAATGAAGACAAAGCCGCGCTCCTCACACTCCAAGCTATGCGCCTCTGGGCTCCAAATTAAATACACACACACACGCACAACTACTAAAAGATTTGTCGAATATTTGGCCACAGGGCAGCTTACCAGAGCATGAGAAGTCGACCGGGCAACACCGCGTAGAATGGGCAAAAGTTTTATTTTTATTGCAATTGTCAGCGTGGTGATGAGAATACACATGTGCGCTGCGGCTGGCAAGTCACTTTGTCATGTCTGACGAAATGAAGTGTAACCGAGCGAAAAATAAAGGTAAATAAGAATTTTAACTTTGCTCGCCGCCTAACTTCCAAGAAATCGCTATGCCGTGACAGCCAGTGCCATCGTAAATGGAGGCAAAACTTTGCTTCGTTTTTATTTTTAATTTTCCTTTCCCGTACTTTACTTTAATTTCCTCTTAGATTACAGTTCTCTTATTTCAACGTTACAAGGGAAATTGCAAAAATTAAAAATGTATGTTTGACTTTAAGATCGAAACGAAGTCGAAAGCAGTCATGTAGCAGAATAAAATGCGACACGCTGAAACTTTTAAAACTTTTAAGCAAAAAGGAGCAAGCAAAAAAAAACAACAAAATTCATATATACTATACATATACATATACATATACATATACATTAATATGTATAAAGAGTGTTGGTGGGGCTGAATGATTAATCGTATAACTCGCACAATGTGTGTTTTGTGGTTGTCAACCGGAAATGGCCAATAAGCAAGTGACAGAGTCAATTGAATTGAATTCTTACTTACAATTATAAGTTTGGACAGTTCGAGAATGACGCCTTAAGAATTTCAACTTTGAATGCAGCAAGGCGCACAGAAACAACTTGACAACGCACTAAAATTGTTGCCTTTTTTTACTTCTCCCTTGAACGCTTCATCGCCGATTCACACTTTTTCAATTCATTGTTTACTACCGAATTGCATTCGGCATGCGACACTTGGAATTTTTCGGTCGACTGCAGCTGCTCTGCGTCGAAGTATTTAAAACTAAAATTGCACCAAATTGGGGGCAATTGTAATGCGTGAAGTTGCTGCAACTTTGTCTGGTGCTGAATTTTCGCAAAGCCAGAGCAGCACGGCGGAAGAGTTGCTGTAATATGGAAATAAATATGTTATTGTTTGTACGATGTGTGAGTTTGGCAATGTTGGAACAAATGCATCAAACGGCTTAAAGCTACGCAACGGCCCAAGCATTGTCTAATTTTATATATGTTTGTCTGTATGTTTTCCAAACGTATTCGTATTACAAATACAAGTAATTATGTGTGTCAAACAGCGTCGCTTTGAGAATTAATAATCCATGTGAATGGTAAGAAAATGTCACTCATACGCACTGATGGACGACAAAAATTGTTCGTTGTTGTTTTTTGATTTAGTTTTATAATTGCGTGTAGAAAATAAATTTATTGTGGTTTTAAATTGAATTTTTCATGTCAGACCATGTAAAAAATATAACAATTAATGCATATTAAAAAAAAAAAATTTACAGGTAAAGGAATCCTTGAAAAATTTGATCATATTTAACTGTAGAAAATACAATAGTTTTGATATAAGCAATATAAGCAATTTTACAATTTACAATATTGCAAATACTATACTTTCGTTTTCTTAACAAAATTGTAAAAATTATCTACATCCGCATGTAGAGAAATCTGTGGTTCACGAATGCGAATTTCATTGTGAAATTTGAAATGAAAAAGTTTACGTTGGCGTTTAATTCTACTGACTCTCATTGCTGTTACCATTGTTGTTTTTGTTGTTGTCGCTGTTGTTAGTGTTGCGATTTTCTCACTATGCGCACATGCAAGTGCGAAAATTTTAATTTTATTGTTAAAGTTTGCACTGCCACCTCGCCCTCTCACTCATATTCTTCCCTTTTTTCCGACTTCCGCTGTCTGTCTGCTGCTGGCTGGTTTGGCATCGCTGCAGGCTCGCTTACTACCGTTGGCAGGGAAAAAGAAAGATTTTAGAGTGTTGTTGACTCGTCTGAAATTATACGCCGATTGGTATGTGAGTACACAAAAGTGTAGAGGGCAGCTGCACGCAAACGCTGATATTGTGAACCTGCGCTAGCATTGCACTTTAATGCAGCAAGTTTTGAGCAAAGTTTCTTGCGTAGTTGCAAACAATGAAGCATGTATCGAATTTCGCTATGCAGCTTGTTGTCAAAGGTTAGTAAATCGAGAATTGCAGAAACCACAGAAACAATTTCGAAACTCAGGTTTAAACTTCTACTTGCGATCCAGCACACAAAATCGGAGCCACGGCAGACGACTATAATATATAAAAGATACATTAAAATAATATAACATAGAAAATGTATAGTCGCATTCACCGATCAGGCATTTGTTTCTCTTGTGTGCCGGTATTTTCAATGTAAAAAATATATATTGCCAAATAATAGCTATCACTCAACGTAAAAAAATATTACCCATTCATAAAAACTACTGGCAACGGAAAAAATCTTTTTCAAATATAAACGTTACCGAGCAACGAAAACAATAGTTTTCCAAAAATAAACGTTACCGAACCACGTAAAAAATATTTTTCATTCATAACAGTTATGCAATTACGCAAAAAATATTTTTCAACAAATAAACTATATCGGCGACGTAAAAAATATTTCTTGCTAATAACACCGTGCGACAGCATTTTTCACACCGCGAAAAATCCAGATGTGCGTGAAACTACAGACCAAATATAGTAATACTGCGTACTCAGTTTTTCATTTCTACATCCTTTGTCCCTTTAAAAGGACTTCAAAATTTTGAAGGGAATCAAAAATAAAAAAAACTTAAAAAATACTTAGCCTCGTTAGAATATAGCGATATGTATATCAAATGAAAGAGGAAAGGCTAAAGAACTTAAATAAAAAAGATTTTTTATCTACTTATTTGTAAAAAAGGATATGAAAAAAGACCTTTGAAAATTTTAATCCTTTATATCTTTGAAATTTTATGTAGAATTTTCTTGAAAAGTAAGTATGTTAAACCCCAAAATCTCCTTGATCACGTGTCAAAATTTCATTATTCTTGCTTCATTGATTTTGTGTCTTTTTATTATTTTAAATACTGATATACAAATAAATTAGAATTTTTGTACTTCATTAGAATTGCAGCTTCCGCCTTTTTTTTAATAACTTTCGAACCAATAAAGTTGGAGTTAGATGGTTAAAAACTTTTATTTCAATTTTTGAGCCTTTCCTCTTTTATTTGATATACATATCGCTATATTCTAAGTATTATTTATATTTTTTTAATTTTTCAGCCCCTTAAAAAATTTCTAGTCCTTTTAAAAGAACAAAGGATGTGGAAATGAAAAACTGAGTACGCAGTATTACTTATATTTGGTCTCTAGTTTCACGCCCATATGGATTTTTTCCGGTGTGAAAATTTTTTTTAATTTTTGTCGCACGGTGTAAAAGTTATTAGGCAAAAGAAAAAATATTTGTCACGAATAATATACATGGATGTAAAAATAATTATTTAAACATAATAATTATGAATAACAATTAAAATATTTGTTACAATGAAACAGTTATTTTCCAAGGTTTTTCTAAAAACGTTATAACTGTTATGTCCCTGACTTTAAATCAAAACTATTGCATACACTTTTCACTACTTCCGAAAGTACTCGTGCCAAACCATTTTTTGTGAACTTATTGTTAAACTATTTATTTTGAGATAAAATTATTAATAGCGGCAACTAAATGCAAACTAGTTTTGCTATTAATTAATATACATTTTTTAAAGTATCTAGTTTTCTGCTGAGAATTTGAGAATTGAAATCAATAATTTTCAGTAATTTAACTTATAGATGTGAATAGTCGGACGACACCGAAGTAAATGACACATTGATTGACTATTTTAATAGATCAATGCTAAAAACATTTGGCAACAACATTCTCTTTGATTAGAAGCAAGTTCGTTTTCACAAAATTGATAGTGAAGCGTTCGGCTTAGCTGCAAAATAAATCACCTGTTTTTTTTTTTGCAATTCAATGCCTTAGTTCTCAGTCAACTGGCAACTTAAAATCGATATGAAATCGAGCTGCACTTGAAATGTTGCCACAGCCATTGCAACGGCGTTACCTGGTTGAGAGTGTTTGTATGTGTATGTGTGTGTGTGTATGCGATTGCGGATGAAGTGTATCGACCCGAAATGAACGAGCTTGCACCCATGCGTATGTATATAGCACTATCATGCATATAGTACTTGTGTGCATATGTATTTTTGTAAATATGTTCAAACATATGTATGCATGTA
This sequence comes from Melieria crassipennis, assembly GCA_963668005.1. Lineage (NCBI taxonomy): Eukaryota > Metazoa > Arthropoda > Insecta > Diptera > Ulidiidae > Melieria > Melieria crassipennis. The sequence goes on along the minus strand of OY764963.1, from coordinate 112,324,270 downwards.
AGCGAGGTAGTCAAGTGCATTAAGATAAATGGGTTGAAATAAATTTTCGAATTTTTCTCTTAGTTAATTGCAGTTTCACATTTTCGCCCCTCTACTGTTGCGCCACCGTGCCAAGCACAAAGGGCGGCAGCGGGCATGGTGCGGGTATTCGGGCGAGCGGACAGACGGACGAGGACAAACATCATCAATTTTTAATTGCGATGACATTTCCGGCATGGCACTTGTTTGCGCTGTCGGTGCGCCAACACTGGTACCGCCGTCCACACCTACACAGCCACACGTGGGTGCATATGTGTAGTGTGTGTGTGTGCGTGTTATGTGAAGCTCCGGTGTGCATTGCTGTGTGCACATTGAAAAGTTTATGAGGTGCCGGAGAGACACTGCCTCACTGCTTTCTGTCGGCGATTTAATATTTTTCAGTGTTGTGTCAATGCTCATGCACACACACTCAGTACATATTTATGTATCATATTTTAAGTACGATTTTTCACAAAATCATATCAGCTTTTCTCTCCACTTTAAAACTTGTCTTACTTATTATTTGGCAGCGCAGTAGTGAGGTTTTTGAACGTCTGGCAAATGAAGGCAATTCCGACTCAAAGGGAATGCATTCTTAATGGTTTGGCATGCGTGCTGCTTTCTGTTCTTACTGACTTAACGCAGTTAAGCTGCCAATTTAAATTTCTCTCTCTCTCTCTGCGTCGACACCGTACAACAATTTATTTAAAAAATATCTCGCTGCACTTAAATCACAAACTTCTCTAATATTCCTGTCACTTTGAGTCTCCATGCAATGCTTTAATTACCTTTTTGTGTTCTCGCTCGTTGCAGCCAAACTGGACGGCGTAAAAACATATATGCGCATGCGTCGTGTGCCCAATCATCTACAGGTAAAAGTCATTAAATGGTTCGATTACCTGTGGCTGACCCAAAAATGTTCCGACGAGGAGCGAGCCGTATCCTGTCTTCCTGATAAATTAAAGGTAAATATGGTCAAACGCATTTCCCAAGCGGCCCCCATCAGCACGCACGCACACACAAACACACACAACGAACAACAACAATAACCACAGCGGGCCCAGCAACACTCACACTTGCAGGCACGTTGCGTTGGTCATGTTGTGTGCGCGTCGCTTGTTGGTGGGCAAAATTGTGCTGCATGCCACATGCGTCAACTGGGGCCAGCTGATGCTGTGCTGCGGCAGGATTTGTTCATTTTGTGCGGAAATTTGCATTTCGCTCGTTTGCCAATTTTCACATTTTCGATTGATGCATGCACCCGCCTGCCATTCCCCATAATACATACAAACATACATCCATATTTATGCTAGTTTTGTGCAGAGGCGACCCTAAATGAATTAAGTAACTACACGACGAAGGAATCGGCAGAGCTTAAAAGTACTCAGTGTCGAGTCGAGAAAAAAATTGCCAACAATAAACTATTCAAAAAGTCCGAAATTGAAAGCTATTTACTCCTAAAATAATAAAGTGTTGTTTGCTGAAACTTATGGCTTACGATAAATGTATTAAAAAACGATTCCTTCAAATTCGATCGCATAGAATAAGTAGCTTTCACTACAGTATAAATAATGATATTCGTACTTTGTACTTAAAATTTGTAAACTAAATTTTGCCAATAAACTGAAAGCTATTGAGAATAATTTAACTCCTTTGAACAAGAACCCAACTTTTGGACAATGGCTCCAACTTACTAAAAGTACTCGATTCCCAAAAGTATTCGCTACTTTCTAACACTAAGTCATTCGTGTATCAGCCGTGTATTGCATGTGCAATGAAATATTAGACTGACTTCGTGTGTGTGTGTGTGTGTGTGTATTACTGCTGCAGTTCGGGCGATTGCAAGTTGATTTACACAATTCGAAATTTTGCCATTTACACTTCTTTCTACTCTCTGTTTTCTTTCGCACTTCGCTTCGTAGGCTGAAATAGCAATTAACGTCCATTTAGATACACTTAAGCGAGTTGAAATTTTTCAAAATACCGAAGCGGGTTTCCTGTGTGAGCTGGTGCTGCGACTGAGGCCGGTGCTCTTCTCGCCCGGCGACTACATTTGCCGGAAGGGTAAGTACAAAAACAACAAGAACATAATTAATAATAGTTGGAGCAATGTGATGGCAAAAATTAATCCGCCATTTTCGAACAACATCAAAATTTCTGTGCGACAGCATTTTCCACACCGAGAAAATACCATATAAATCCATATCCACTCTAACTTTATTGGTTCGAAAGTTATTAAAAAAAAAGGCGGAAGCTGCAATTCTAGTGAAGTACAAAAATTCTAATTTATTTGGATATCAGTATTTTAAATAATAAAAAGATACAAAATGAATGAAGCGGGAATATTGAAATTTTGACACGTGATTAAGGAGATTTTGGGTTTTAAAATACTTACTTTTCAAGAAAATTCTACATAAATTTTCAAGGATATAAAGGATTCAAATTTTCAAAGGACCTTTTTCATATCGTTTTTCTACAACCAGATAAAAAATCAATTTTATTTCAATTCTTTAGCCTTTTCTTTTTCATTTGACATACATATTGCTATATTCTTTTTTCTTTTTTATCCCCTTCAAAATTTTGAAGTCCTTTTAAGAAGACAAAGAATGTAGAAATGGAAACTGAGTACGCAGTATTACAGTGTTTGGTCTCTAGTTTCACGCCCATATGGATTTTTTCTGGTGTGAAAATTTTTTTAATTTTTGTCGCACGGTGTAATAGAAATTATGGATACCCATTGTTTCTTTTTGGTTAACCAGTGTTGAGACCGTAAAAAGTATAGTGAAGTGACTCGACTGGGTAGAGAAACTAGGGACTTAACTATTATAAGTTTTTATTATAAGTTTTTCCCAAAATAATAATTATCGACAACGGAAAATATATTTGTTACTTAAAGAGTTATTAAGCAACTCAAAAATATTTATTACATGATAATAGTTATAGGCGACGTAAAAAATGTCTTTTTGGGAATAATTATTATACCTAATATAATTATTATAATAATTATAGAAATTTCTTAAATTAGGACATTTTTTTATTTCCAAAAATATGAATAATAATTATTTTAGGTCTCTGAGAGAAACAGACAGAAAGTATACTATATATAAAACTCAAGTCTTAGCTTAAAACCCATAGAGTGCTAAAGTGGTTAATTTTTTCGTCACAATATGTTAAATTGTGACTTTGTGCACATAAAAAGAGGATGAAAAGCCCACCACTAACTAATACTTATTTATTTATTATATCAAAAAATTTGAAGATGACCTTTTTAATTATTATCACTAATTCACTGTTAATTCACTTTTGTCTTTTTCATGCATTTCTTTTACAAACAACAACAATAATAAAACGAATTTGGCTTGAAAACGTCGCGTGAAATGGATGCATTAAATAATATTTGAACTACTGAATGGTGTGATAATGCCCCAACTTGCTGATTGCTCATCGTCACTGTCCCACTTCCCTCGTAACTTAACGAAATTGACACAACAACAACTGCGCTTCAATTGAAAACTTTCGCTGTTGACGTCGTTGACTGATGGTGCCATGGACGCTCGTCCATCTGCCGCCTCCCACCACCAACGCTGCGATCCGGCTGCATTGCTCAACGCTTTGCCCAAACTATCGTGCGACATGTGTCACTCACATCAAATAACCTCAACGCGCTAATGAATTAATCGAACACGTTTAATGGCCGACGACACAAAACTGCACCAACAAAACTGCCTACTGCAAAACAAAAACAACAACTATCAATCACACACTTGGCGTTTTATCAACACCCACCCGCACCCGCACCCGCACTCGCACCATTGACCAACTGTAATCTGCCACCAACGCAACCGCAAAATTACACCGCAAAAATTCCGCTGCCATTTCGCTCGACACCTGCTGCATACCGCTTTCGTTGGCCGTCCTGTGTGTTCGCTCCTCCTGCCTGCTCTGTTCCTCCGCTAAACATGCGTCAACTGTTTGCAATGACAACAACAACAACAACTAACTGGCGACCGGCGCACAGGTGAGGTCGGCAAGGAGATGTACATTGTGAATCGCGGCCGCCTGCAGGTGGTGGCCGATAATGGGAAAACTGTGATGGCTTCGTTGAAGGCAGGTTCCTATTTTGGCGAGATTAGTATACTGAATATGGGCACAGCAGGTAAAGAACTTGGTAAATATCAGTTTTAGTGCGCCAGGCGGAACAATATGCAATCCAAATCACAAAACAAAACCAAAAAAATCCAACCAAACTCTATCAATGATCAAACCAATCAAACAACAACAAATACCCACGAATGCAAAAGTAACTATTTATGATTACATTACAACAAAAACAACTACCGTTGGCGTATGATTACCAACCAAAATAACAAAAGACAGCTCGAACTGCACACCGCAAACTTTAGTGCAGCCAACAACATTTTCCATCAATCACAATGGAGAAGGCTCGCAAAGTTCCATAGTTAGAGTTCGACAAAGTTTGTGAGGTGCAGCGAGCAATTTGCTAATATTTAATGTGTTTGTTAGCCTGCATTTGTATGTATCCCACTTACGTTAAAAAATGTTGTCCAATTTTCAACCTGCCGAGTGTACAATTCCAGCTGTCACCTTTCTCCTCGCATATCAATTGTCAAATGAATGAAACGATTTATTGATTGATTGTTAAAACTTAAGATTTTTTCGTTGATTAACTTTTTAAAAAATGTTGATGGTGAACACATACACACGCTTACAGATACACACAACACACTGATCGAGGCAAGAGATGTTGCGCGCTTCGGTTCAGTTAAGAGAGAAGTAAGCCGCCGCGAATTAGTTACAATGCAATGAAGGGAATGAAGTGGCTAAGGCATTGTCGGATAATGTCGAGGCATAATAATTTCAATATTATAATTTTATAATGTTTTTATTTCACCGAAAAATACGAAGCAGCATATCAATGCAACGCATTGCATTGATTCTGCAAATTTGCAATAATCAAGGACTCAATTTTATGATATTGTCAACTTTATAATTAAATTTTTTATTTCATCGAAAAATACGAAACAGCATATCACCATTGCATTGGTTCTGAAATTTGCAACAATCAAGGACTCAATTTTGTTATAAATTGGAGCTTCAGCTAATTGCTTGACTGAGTGAAAAAAAAATCCAATTTACAAAACAAAAATTAAGCAGTGAAATTAATTCGCCAATATCCCAACCAGCCAATCAAAATGTAATTTTCGCATTAAATTTGCAACAAACAATTTGCTCAATTAATAACAATGTTGCTTAAAGGCAACAACAAAAATGCTTATGGCCCATTGTTGAATGGATTCAACGGATTTTTGTTTGTTTTTGTTTTATAAAACTTAATTTACTCAATAAATTCCGTGGATAATTGATTTATGCGACAATAAATAAAATTGCCCGCTTTCAAATAACATCGCCAATTCCCCCTCACGTTCAATCACCGCTGTGCGCATTGTGTTTTGTTCATTTTGAATGCATTGTGCCGCATTGTGCTTATTGCATAGAATAAAAACACAAATCAATCTATTAGAAAAATGTGATTGAAAGCAAACAATAACTCGCAAACAGCAAAACAAATAACCATCTATGTGTGTATGTATGTGACTAGTTAATGCCAATTTGCCGTGTGCCACAACAATAGTAGCTCCTGAATGTTGTACTCGTAATGTAGCCTGACATGTTGTGTTTCCCGATAATGGAACTGTGTGCCATGCAACTAAATATTTGCCGATTTCTATGCACAAATTTATGAGCTCATTTAACGCCCATTCGATGGCATTATCGATTTTTTTTGTCTCAATTAATTAATAATTTTATTAATTTAGTGTGTGTGTGCCTAATTCTAAGATATTTCTGAAATTATGGAAATGATTATTAGAATAATAAATCAAATTACCATAAAAATATATATAGTATTCTAGATGTCGTTGTTATAATGACGATACAAATAATTATTATAATTTCTATAATACAATAAGATCGATGCTCACGAGAGAAAGATCCAACCATTGTGACAGAACCAAGTCACATTGACTTGAAGTTTGTGACGCCCAAAAGTAAAATGAGTCTGCAGGCACGAGACGTAATCAAAACTCGCTAAAAATTTATGGAGATTTCGCAAAAACTGTTCACAAAGTTCGTACTATCAAAGCTTCAACTAAATATTAAGCACTCAAAATCAAACTGAGAGCTGTCATTGACCAAATGCAGTAATTTTCAAGCGAATACCGACGAGCCAAAGTGAACATTTGGCAGTTACGGAATGTAACACACCATCAGCGTTTGTGCTTTGATTTTGAATTGAAATCAAAATCATCACTTTCACTTAAACATTGCGTTGTTCTGTCGATTGAACTCGTCCCGAACTCGAAACAACTTGACTTGTTATAGAAACAACCCGCTTCGGTTACGCCGCTGACTGCAATTATTTATTTAAAAAAAAATTAATAGCATTTTGCAGCAATGCGACATGAAAATTTAACGCAACACAGGTGGCTGGCATTTATTAACAATGCAGTTACCGCATTAAACATCCCATTACGCTACTATAATTGCACATTACTTAAATGCACTGTTTTTGTTGTTGTCTCATAATTTTTTTTTTATTAAATTGTCTTTCAGTTTTTCTCAGCATAATTCAGCCTTTGTGTTAGCCATTTGCATATTTTGCAAATGCCGACAATCAACCGCGCCTCGCTCCGCCGCGCAATTGAATATAACCGATAACAGTAATTGCAAACAAAAAATGGCAAAAAAAAACACTAAAACACGTACAGCGCCCACTCGACAGTGCAATAATCGATATCGACGAGCAGTTGCAATATATTTTTGTAATTTCATTCATTACTGAATTACAAACTGCTTGAAATTGATAAAACATTACTGCCGCTTTATAGAAACACATGCAAGCACAAGTACGCTTTCGTGTGTAAAAGTGTTTGTGCGAGTGTGTGCTTACAGTTAAATGTTAATTGTCATTATGGTTGAGTGCGAATTTCATTAAAATAAATGAAGGGTCATTTTGTGTCATTTAGTTGCCGCCTTCCTGCCCCACCCAGCAAACACAATCATATTATACGACAGTAAGCAGATTCTTGTAATGTAAGCTAGTTTACTTTTGAACAATTTTAGCTTAAAACGGGTTAAATAAATTTTGTATCAATATTTTTTAATTACATAAAAATTATTTAATATTTATGGGAAAATACAAAATTATCATTTTGATTTGATTTTACAATTATTAAAGAAACAGTGTTTTGATCAAACGCGCCCAATTCGTAGACTTCAATTAGAACACGAACTTTCCCTGATATCGCTGCAAATGATTGGAAATTAATTTGGGAATAACAGTAAAATTTTTTTAGTTTGCTTTGAAATCACTTCTAAAAATATTAATTTGTTGGTGCCTACTTAAATTAAACCCAAGAATCAATCGTAGCTTTTGCTATAACATGACAAATAGGTAAAGTTGCTCTCAGGCAACTTTGGGCGTCGAAAGCGTTAATCGAAAATTGCCGAATAGTCAAATTTTATTAGTCACGTGGTTTACAGATGGGCGTGGTAGGCAAAAATTCTATTCCCAAACCCAAAACTTAAAAAAATTCAAACATAACTTGCAACCATTTGTACGATATATCGTACAAAGCTTTGCAACCCTTGCGGTCATTTGTAAGATATGTCGTACAATTTTTTTAAAGGCTCGGGAAAAATATTTAAACAAAAAAATTATAATTGAATAAGTTTTATAAATCAACTGAGATTCAAACTTTGAAATTGTTTACCTTTTTGATACCAAAAAGTATTTTATATTTAAAAATTCCTCCGCGGAAGCAACGTCATTTGCTCGTTTTTCAAATTCTTGCAAAGATCTGCTTACAAAACTCACTCTTACTTTGTAGCCACGGCTATTATGATTTATTTTTGAAAACAGAATAATACAACACAGCCTACTTAATGAAAGTTAAAAAGCCGTTCCATAAAATATACGTTCGCTGTCAAATAAAAAATCTTCGAACAAATTTTACGATATATCGTACAAATTTCCGCAAAGGGTTAATACGATGCACTAAAATTATTCTTTACTGTATTTGAAGGGAAAATGAAGCGAATCTCAACCCCCTCCCCCGCCCCTTCTATAGCCTAACCTTCTGTTATTCTTTCCCTCCACTAACTCACAATACACATTCATCATCATTGAGGTCTTTAGTGTTAAAATTATATAAATACATTACAAGCGCTATTAAACCCACTTCTGGCTGACGTCCATACAATTTCCCACAGTCAATTACACCGGCCGTTATTATTCATTCATTATAAATACTGAATCAATTACAATCGCAGCGACAGAGACAGCGGCAGCTAAATGAAAAGGAGCAAAAAAGCGCACCGGAGTGCAGCAAAATACTGCTGCGAATCGGTTGCTGTCAGCGCACCATTAATGCAAATGACAAACACGCACACACATAGAGACACAACACCTTTGCCGCAGCCGCAGCTGCAGCATTCACATAAATAATGCACATCAATGGCGTTTATTGGTTGCGCAGGTGCCAAAGCAGCTGAGAATTGGGCGCACACTTTTTATCCATAGCTGTGTTGAAATACATATAGGAGTAGGTACATATGATATGTGCGAAATCCTGTATGTACACACAAACATATATAGGTTCCGGCGCATTTTTTGCAGCTGTCATTGTAGTTTTGTTATTAATGCAAACTTTAGTGGCCGCAGCATATTGGCCATGCGTCCACTGCATTGTTGTTTTAATTAATTAATTGAAACTGTGGTTGTGCGCACATTTATCCTTCATGTGCCACGTTCAGTAGACATTAAAGTTTCACAAAAACAAAAAAAATGCTCATGTGGTAAAACGTACCTTCCGCTTTCGCTTAAGCGAATTTTAATGGATTTCTTTCCCTCGGCAGTGGCGTAGTTTAATGATTTCTCTACTCTTCATATGCATGCATTTGTTTGTTTAATGAAATTTTTCAATAGCCACCAGCAGGATTTTAGTCGAAAATATATATGAATTTTAAAGAATTGAAATGATGTGTTAGACGCTGAAACGCTTTCACAAAGACGTTGTGTGACCTCTCAGCGTTCTTTATGCTGACAACTGAATGTCAAAATCTTATATCGGATTGCCTCTTAGATGTATTTGAAACTTCTTTAACTATATCTTCCAACCCAACTTTGTCAATAGAACTTCCAACGTCCATGTTATGCCGCTCAATTATCTTCATAACAAAAAAAAAACAAAAAATTTGGCGCATACGTTTTCCTCAGGCTGCACTATGTAAACGTGTATGTACACAAACATACTCTCTATATATGTATATACCATATATTATACAGCCACGTCCATATGTAGTATACAGTTGTTGTATGTTTACATTGTTTGTATTGAGCCACTACCTGCCACAGCCCTTCAACGTGAGTGATGGGTTTCCTCTTCGGCCTTCGCAGCTGCATCTTCTACGCCACCCCTCCTACGTTGCCTTGCATCTCTTTGCAGCGCCTTCCGCCTCGAACAATTGCTTGCATTTTGCATAGTTAATTAGGTATTTCTGACATTACAATTGGCAATAATGCGACATGCATACTTGGCACAATAACAACTGCGCATTGTGCGGCAGTGGTGTGCTGGAGGCTGCTTTGGGGTTAAACCTCTTAACGAGCAATCATGCAAGCATTAACTTTGGTGGTTTACGTAACGTCTGTTGACTTAATTGATCTCATATACGCAAATTTGTATTTCGTGACGTACGTTATTAATGCATTTAAATCGTTGCAAATAAGGCCGCTGGCAAAGATTGAGGATATTAAAAGATAGATTACACGGGTAGCAAATTGAATATGGCCCATCCTCTTTTCAAAAACTGGCGATGCCCATGTGGCCAATTATTGCACGACACCCATCTTACCTCTTCAAGTTGGTCTAAAAAGTTTAAAGAGACGAGAGACGAAACATTCATTCAAAGATTCATGTACGAAAACTGCAATCTCATTTGTCATTTGTATCGAGATGTACATATAAATAACTCTGAACACTCTCTTTTTAGCATAATTTATATAATCCGTTAAACCCAATTGTGCTCAAGTGCTGCGCGAGTCCGTAATCACCTTTTGACATTTTTCCAACCAAGGCAATCCTTGGTTTTAGCCAACTAAGAGCAGCATTTCAACATTTGATGACACTCGTTTTCACTTTGCCAGCAGTTAAGTCAAGTGTTCGCTCAGTCGAATGCGAAATACTTAATCACTAAAACTTAATTAACAAAAAACAAAGAATATTTAATAACGCGCAATCGCAGCTGCATTTTGAGTTCGGGCGAAAACGTATGAAAACTGTTTAATTTGGCAGCTGCAACCAAAATTCGGTTAATGAGCTGTCTACTTCTGTCTCGTTGTTCTTGAAGCGAACCTAAATGAAGGAAGGAAGGCGCCAAAAATGAAAGAAGCGCTTGAAACACTTGCGCAAAATTAAAACTGAAATCATGAATGAATGCATGAATGGCGGCATGAATGAATGAGCGAATGCAACGTGCCTCGCAGCTGCTGGTGAGCGTTGACTGCGAAATTTAAAGCCACTTAAAGTGATGCCGCTAATTAGCCGCATTCAGCGACTGGGCCATCCCGTCCAGGGAACATGCGGACAGTGGCACAGCGGAGGCGTGGCCTCTTCCGTTTCTTGCCGCAGTTTTCGGACACAAAGAGTAGCGGCGTGGTACGGCCGGCATGCTTTGTGTGGACTGTCGAAAATGCAATGCGGCATGTTGGTCTGCTGCCGGTGGGAAAGACATGCAAATAGTAGAAAACAGCAGTTCAACAAAATAGTCGCCAGCTGACAGAGCATTGCAGTTAATTAATAATGTGGTTAAATAATAATGTTGAATGCATCCACGAAATTGCGCTGAATTTCACTGTGCAAAGCTAACAAGAACGCGCCGAATACCACGAATTCTAATTAGTTGAGCGCACGTTGCGTATACGTAACCTTTGCGCCCATTCATGGCGGAGAGCCAAGTGATTTAAACAGTTATTAGCTGCTGGATTTCTTAGTATTCAATGCATCAACTCTTTTGTGCTGTTGTTTCGTTGTTGTTTACATAATTTTTCCACACTTTGTTGCGAGTTTACTTTTAGTTTGCAACTGTAACAATATGGTTTCAATTTTCTATCGCTTGTGGAATGTTTGTGTGTGTGTACGTGTGAGAGTGGACGTGTGTGTTCACCCGTGTGACGTTCGTTTAGTTGCAACTTTGGAGTTGTTTAAGCAACGCAACAAAACAAACATGACAAAATCTCAACTTTATTTACAACAAAAAAAATATTTATTGAAAGTGTATACAATTATTTAATTAAAATGTTATAATAAATAGATATTAATAAGCAATTTTAATAAATCAATATTTTTAGTATAGTTCTAATGCTATGAAGTTTACTCCATTATCCAAATGCAACTTCCCCATCCAGAGCGGTTTTTTTCTATAATAGCAACCCTCCTCGTTGTATTGCTTTGCCTGGCAGTAACTAAACTGTATTCTCATTTCCATGTTATTCCTTTTGATTTTGGCGTATGACACATTCACTCACAATACATTAATTTCTTCAAAACTCCTTTTCACTATTAAATGCATTTTGGTTTCCTTGTGTGCATCCATTTGCCCTAAAATACTCGTACGTTCATGTGTGTGTGTGTGTGTGTGTGCATCATTGTTAAACAAAGTTTGCTTCATTTCATTGTTTGTTTGTCTTTTCATAACATCGAATGCAAACATTGTCATTTATTTTCATTAAAATATAATTCAGAGAAAATCGAACGTCTCTAAACTAAAATCTAAATTGTCAGTCATTGTTTGTCAGACTTTGCATGGAATTTAGAATTTAGTTGTGAGTGCCAAAGGCAGAACATTGTTTTAAATAGTTTCGAATACAATTGATTTTTATGTTTGTAGCCTATACCTAAATTTAGCTAGGAAAGCATTTTGTATAGAAATACTTTTATCATTGAAGGAAGCTACACAGCACAACCATAGATTAGAATAGTAAAAGCTGCTCTGTTCAGTCTGTCTCAAAAAATATATATATAAAAATATATATAATTGTTTAGAACGTTTCACAGCAAATGAAACCATTAAAAGCAACATTTTTTTGTTTCCATTAAAGTTTAAATGCAGTTGAATCGTCCAGATCGTCCAGTCCAAATCCAAACACATTTCAGATTAAGTAGATAACTTTTCTTCCGGTAACTAGTCTCTCTTCTAATGATTTGAAAATAAAATCAGTTAGAAAAGATAGAAAGTGCTCGTCCGTCGTCACATCGCACACCATCTTCAAAAGTGACACAACTCAAAATTTTTAATTTTTCAGAAAATTCCTACAGATTATACTTTAGGATAAATTACATAAATTACAAAGATTTTGTTTTTTATTTCGCAATAGAAAATCCAAACTTTTGAGTTATGACGTTTTTGATGATATTTTGACTCAATAATTAATTAATTGACTGGCACGACAGCCCGCTTACGCGAGACTAAGGCCTAGCTTCCCGCAACCACCCGTGTTGTGCGTGTGAATTTGCACGCGGGTGGAAGGGACCTACAGTTTTATGCCGGTTCCGAACGGCAGGTTGGGAGCTCTTTCATAAGCAATTTTTACTCAATAATTACCGAATTATTTTAACTTATGTCACTTTTGCTGAATTTAATAATTATAAATGACGGTTAAAAAGTTGAAAAAAAAATTTTGAAAATTCGAAATTAATTTATTTACTTGAAGATATAATCTAAAATTCCCACAACTCTACTTAAAATTAACTCCAACAAAGATTTATTTCATCAAAAATGTCACAATTTGAATTAGGACACTTTTGCATTGTGCTGCTGCGATCAAATAGCATCAAAGTTCTCGACAAGAAGAGAGACCTGTTTTGTGGCAACAGTTAACAACAACAAAATATACTGAGCATTTACTTATTGGTAGATAAATGCATTGTGCTCAGTACTGACACATAAACCCGAAAATTAAAAATTTTGAGTTGTGTCACTTTTGAAGTGGGCGTGCGACATAACCAACCAGAGTTTATATTTTAGAAAACCCTAAACTACTTAGCATTGCTTTAGTTGTTTATCGCTGACCAGTCTATAAAATCGTACACCCACATTTCGAATCATTTAGTAGTCATGAAGTCATTGTTTTAATTTTGTTTTCCACAT